>CM041293.1:116237210-121202210 GCA_023052935.1 Piezodorus guildinii | reverse complement strand
TCACATAATCAACGTTCCCACTCTATGTAGAATACTTTAGTAACTTAGCACATTATGTTTAGCTAAACAAGACTTTAACTAGGAGTGGGCATAATCGAATTACGATTATCGGATCATTTGATTATTTCAATCATTCGAATTAATCGATTATCGGAATAATCGGTTTGGACAAGTGAACGGTCATTCAAACTGAACTGTTTAACGATAATCGAAGGATTATAAGGAGCTGGTATTATCGATAGACTTTTTTTCTTTTTTTTTGTTCATCACATCAATTATATAGATATTTGCACCTAGCCTCAGCCAGCTCAGCCACTATAGAGACGAGAATTGGGGCATATCGTCTCTCACAATGCATACTAATCATTCGATCATTCGATTATGAAATCATTCGATTATTTAAATCACCGAAGTCCGATCATCCGATTATGACGATCATTCGATTATGCCCACCCCTAACTTTAACCACCTCACACTTCCTCTCCTACAAAATATTATTCCTCCTCCCTTTCCACTCTTCAAAAGAAATATTTCAAGAACTATTCCTGGTTCAAGAAATATCATACATTCCTTCAATCTAGAAGCATTATTCATTCAAGAAATTGAGAACTTGGGCGCCTTTGATGGTACACGCCTATTTAGCCTATCCCACACTTTTTTCCGCTAGTAAAATGCGTGTTTAAATTATATTCAATGTCTCAGAAAAAATGAAAAATGCACTGAGTTATTCTTAGAATTATAGTTTATACTTAATTTTTTTTTATATATCTCAAGAAGAGATGAAACGTTGCTAAATTCACCTGTTGACCAAATAAAATACAAAACTAGTCCTCATTCAGGCAAAAAAGTAATGTTCTCTTGGTATTCTTCTCATTCTGGCATTAAGAAAACTGAAGAAAGTGATCGTACTGCTAATGCTGCTGGGACGGATCTGGATCACCGTCAGGACACCGATGTTGTTTACACAGATAAGACTACTGCGCTGGGATAGCGAGTATGTGTAAAGGAAACAATAATCGGGAGCTACTGAGTGGAGAGGAAAAGGCAAAATATTGGAGAAAGAGACTAGCAAGGCTACTGCGGCTCTATTGCCATTACTCACACTTATCTCCAGCTGGGATTCTACCCACCGACCTGCAGGACTTGCAAGAAACCGCTGACAGTGGAGCACGCCATACTGGACTGCGAGGCTTTTAGGAATTCAAGGAGGAATTGCAAGATCAAGGGCAGGATGGAAGTCGCTTTCGGTGACAGTGAGGGCAATGATAAATGTTTATTCGAGTTTTAAAAACAATGTGAAATTTTTAACCAGATATTATTCCTACAGAACTGTATAAAAAGAGATGTCCATTACCAACCATTATGTAAGTATGATATTGTCAATGCATGTATCACATGTGATATTATAATGGCCCCCTGTGGGTTGTATGCATGTAAACAAAATTTTTCTTTTTATTTAAAAGAAATTTACATCTGTATTATACAATAAAATACATTAAGTAAATGTGTCAATTGATCAAGTGGGCGTGATACAGGCATGTGAAGAAACTACCCAGTGGTAGCACTTCAGTGTTTATTTAATGTTACCTACTGGTAGTCATCTATTCATCCGCCTCGGATGATTATCAGGAATAGATGGTAATGAGAGTTCGCGGACGAGTGGGTTGGAGTGGACGGGTAATTTAGAATAAAATGAGGTATATCTAGTTCGGGCTAGATCTGCGACTAATGGGATATTTAGGTCTTTATGAATTATTTTATTGGTAACAAAGTAAGGGGCATTTAGGATCTTTCGGAGGATTTTGGATTGCAAGGATTGAATGCGGGTGGTAGAATTAGATGGTTTGGTGGATCCCTATAACTCAATCCTATATGTCCAAATAGGCCTAATGATGGTATTATAAATTAATTGTTTGTGGTATGTGGAAAGTTGTGATCGTTTGTCCAGGAAGTGTTATAGTAAACGGTATCTACGAGATGTTTCTTGTCGTTTCAGTCTAGTGTAAGGATCATGTAAACAATAAAATACAAAAATGTCCATAATAGAGAAATATTATTTGACTTATTAGATTACCGGCCGTTAAAAACAGGGCCCTACAATGATGGTATCATACAAATATTTACCATACTTTATCAACCTTAGGTGTTCAAGGGGAAAAAAAATCCTAATTATCAAACCAAAACTCGTCAAAAATTTAAATTGATGCTGAAACGTATAAAAGTGCGACCTCAGACTGAACTGATAAGGCTATTAGGGCAACTCTTTTCGGTTGGGAACAATCAGCAATTCAAATCGGGCAAAATCACACCTGAGGTAATTAAAATGTCCCCTTAATTGGCTGGTGGTGTGTTGCGGTGCCGGCACCCCCTCCTAATGCTCCCAAATACTTACCAGGCCAAATATTACCAAATTAGCTTTTTCACCCCCTCTATCGGATATGTTAACAAGTCCCCTCCCCAAATCATTTATATTCCCTTTAACCCTGGTTCGCGTTAGGGCTGATATCACCCGTCCGTGTCGGGTATATTCCATCATTAGTCCTCTTTCAACTATTTCTTTTGTTTTCTTTGTTTAAAATCATGAAACACAAATCGGACTCTAAATCATGCCCCTGGGCATAATAACATGTTTCTAACACATTTCCTTTTTATCTCAGTCTGTACCTGTTTGATTCCTTCTCTTAAATATTGTCTCATGAAGTCAGTTTTTCCCCTATCATCATTACTCTACCATGATCATAATCCATTCTCGCCTCCCACCTCATGCAGTATTTGATCTTCAACTCTTTCTTTTAATTTCAAGGCCCTTCAAGTCCTCTCTACGCGATGCCCTACTCCATTTCGCTAAGTGTCTAACTCTACATCACCGTCCGTCAACCATAGCCATGTATGTCATCCTGGCAAGACGATGGTTTTCTATCTTTGAGATATGTCCAAACCATCTTATTCCTTGTTTGTTTTTCTAGTCCACCTCGAGTTGCCAAAAATAAATCTTAAAAAAACAGTTCATGATTCAATCATCAGTTCTTTGCTCGTTTCTCTAGCATTGTCCAGAGGCCATCGTACACCATACATTCATAGTCAAAGTGGGGGAAATCAGTGAGAAAACGAGGAGCTTACGAGTGGACTGTGGAAGGGGATAGCGGGAACGATTGAATAACTTGAGAGTACTTATTGACCGTCGTGAAATTTAGGCTATGTATTGTTTCCAAGATAGGGTCAATGAAAATACCTAAGTTTTTTTCGCTGGAGCTGAAAATGATGAGTGAATATTATTGTTGGATCATTGAATTTTAAGTCCTTATTGAAATATTGTATTAATGCCTTAATTTAATCAATGCCACGACACTAGACCACTAAAAATCCCTAAATACTTTCCTAAATTACCTTGCGTTTTTCATACATTTTGTTATTGTTGGCGCTTTTTTTTTTTACAAGCTTATAAACAAATAAAAATTAAGCAAATTACAAAATACAATAATAGAAATCAGACACACTACATGGTCTATTGACCAGCCGTGGAGTCTGTGTTTATTGACAAAGTTAACCTTTAGTCTATCAATATAAATAATTAATAACAAAATAAGAAACAAAAACTTTGGTTGTTATTAATGTACTAAAAATAATTCACAAATTGTCAAATATACAATTTGTTAAATTGAATTAAAAGAATTCACTCATAGTTCAATCTTTCATTAGCAACATTTTATAAGAGAAATCCGATCTGGAGAAATCAACTAACGTCAGCCAATATTTTCCATTTATTAACTCTAAAATTTGATCCCAAGTTAAATTTTTAGAAATAAAGTATTTTTTTCTGAACTCTGAAAGTATCGGACAGGCAGCCAAAAAGTAAAAAAGATTTTCTGTTTCATTTGTATAGCACAAACTACATTTATTATTTGTTTTCATGAAATTTTTATAATTTATGTTTAAAACACACCCCTGATTTTAATTACCCATCTAATAACTTCCAGATATATTATAATATAATATAATTATAATTATACAGTAATATAATTTACTGTGGCTAGATGTGGATAAAAGGGAAAGGTTTTTGAATTTCTAACTTTTATAATATTTTTACTATAAATATCTTTTTATATTCGAACCCTTAGTGTTGCTAGACTATTTTTCCATAACTTAATACCATCGCAGTTAGATAGATTTGAATTATAATTTAATCCATGCGATTCTTTCAGATAAAGTATGTTCCGAACCATTTTTTCTTAATTATATGTAATGCTAAATCTTTGGATATCTATGTAGTGGTAGATTCAAATTCTAATAATATAATCGAAATGCATCTTTTGGGTGAACATAAATAATGGATCTATTGTAGTTTCAAAGCGGAGAAAATGAGTTGGAGTATATTTTGGCAATTTAAATAGTTTTTTAAGAAAAAATCTTTGTATTTTTTCCACGGCTTCATGACTAATCCCACTCCAGATTTTGCTCCATAGCACATCACGGCCCTACTTATGGAATGAAACACCAGCAACTTTTTTGAAAGAACTATGTCTTTGTTTTCCATAAACTGGCCTCAAATCAAATTCAAACCTACCTTAGCTTTATCCAGTTTTTCTTTGAGGTGTTTTGAAAGAGTAGGTCTAAGAGTGATCCATAGATATTTGTACTGTTGTACTACTTCAATTTTTTCTGAGCCTAAGAACCAATTTTTTTTTACGCGCTTTGCCTTTTTCACAAGCTTATATAAAATGTTTACAATTCCCTTATCAGAAATTTTGTAGGAAATATTTTTTTTTATAATCGTTGTCACTAGGACCTATCGCTTAGCGGCTATATTGGTTTTAAATAAAAAATAATTCTAGCTTTTCTTTATCGATAACGGTTTTTTATCTTAATTTTACACTGACTGGGAATATCATTAGATTGTGTATAGAAATATCCGTGATCTATTGTTTTTCCTAGTCTGGAAGAAATCCTAAAACCATTTATTATTGATTTATTATTTATTATGTATTGAACTAATGTAGATAATGAGATATGCATTTAATTTGAAAAGAGTTATCCAGTGAAATGACCCCGAACAGCAACTGAAAAGGAACTCTTTCTAAAACGTGCAGAAAAATCCATTAATCGTTATTGGAAAGTATGGAAAAATAAATATAATAATTACACAGGAGACTGACAGTTGGGATGCCCCCTCACTGCACAGTTTTCTTAATTTGCAGGTTGAGCCGCCACATTTTTCCACTGCACCCCTGACATGATGCCGCGGCAGCATTAATATTTCCCCATGAATTGCGATGGAAAAACGACGGACAAAACGAACTCGGTGAAAATTGCAAAAAGCTATTTAACCCTTGTCAAGGGTGCACGGGAGAAAGACCGCAGATAAAATTCTGTAAAATATCAGGAGAGCGCATTAACAGATTGAACGGGCCGTGGTGTTTGAAGGGGGTTCACACCCCAAAGTGACGATCCTGTATTTGACACTGCCTCCGCTGTCTCAGCGAGCTTATTTAATGACGCACTTATAAATATTGTCCGAGCGCACGTGAGTGGCCGTGCTATAAAAATGATTAACGACGGTATCAAAAAAAAAAAAATTAAAAAGTGTGTGTGTGGAAGGGGAGAGTGAAATGATAAAGCCATTCATTGTCTGCTCCCCGCTAAAAAAATAAACTACTATGAATCTCTTCCACTTGAAGCAATATATTGGAGGAATAGAATATTTTTTTTTTAATTGTATTTATTTATAGTAATTTACAACTGTATTAAAGAATTATATCTGTTCTCTTTTAAGTGAATATGTAGAATGAAAAAAAAAGTCACCAAAATGTCTTGAGAAAGAACTACCCAGTGGTAGCACTTCACTAACTATTTTAAGACAGTAGGACCCGAGGCCACCTTCTTTTCAGTCGCCTCGGAGTGTTATCAGGGATATCTAAGGAAGATAAATTGCGGACAAGCGGGTTTGTATGGGTAGGGAGTCGGGGGAATGAAAAGAGGAGTATCTATCACGGGCTATGTCTGCAACAAA
The DNA here is from genome assembly GCA_023052935.1 of Piezodorus guildinii. Classification (NCBI taxonomy): domain Eukaryota; kingdom Metazoa; phylum Arthropoda; class Insecta; order Hemiptera; family Pentatomidae; genus Piezodorus; species Piezodorus guildinii. Next base: position 121,196,203 of record CM041293.1, on the reverse strand, counting down.
TATAAAAAAATCTGGTGCGGGCAACACACGACTTTCACTTACATCAATTTGAAAAATCAATGAAAGAATTTTCAAATAGAGTTAGAGTTAAAAATACGTGAAACTATTAAAGAATTAAATAAATTAAATTTCTATAGAAACATGTGTTTGATTCAAAAATCTATTATATTATTATCTAAAATAATCAGTTAGTTTTATGTTCATTTCATCACTCTCTATTAACTTTTAAAAGCTTGTGTATGAGATGATAATTTTTCTAAAATCTTTAGCTTTCCAATGGTATATCATACATGTATATTACTGCTCTTATCTTCAAAAATGAAAAATTGCATTAAAAAAATATTTTTTTCTGTTTTCTCCTTTAGTTGGGTATCGGATTTATTCAATTTATATATTTACCAGTTTTTCATCAGCGTTAACAAGATAATTTAGAAATTATTATTGAATCTACAAAATTAAAGGTACTTTAGGGGAAGAAAATTTAAAATATCGGCATTTAAGCCCTGTCAGACCATTTTTATCTTAATAAAACCTACATGATATTAAAGCCCATTAAATTTTACATCGATATAGCGAGTTCAATCAAAATCGTCGGAACCGTTTTTGAGAAAATCGAAAAAAGGTGTAAAATGCATGATATAAAGTGCCTCTTCTGGTAGGCTCATTTTGATGAAAAAAGTTTTGTCACGTCTCGGGCGTATAGTTGTCGTAAATATGAAATTTCAGTTTCATAGGACTTACCGTTTCCGCCCGGGAGTTACCACACACACACACACACAGACACACACACACACAGACCTTTTTGTGGGACTTGGTTATTTGGACTCAGGGGACCCTAAAACGTGTATTTCCGTTGAAAACTGGAATTCGAAAATTTTCACGATCGCAATACTTCCCCTTACTATATATAGTAAGTGAAAGTAAAAAGGATAAATAAAGGAAAACAACTATTTTCCCAAATCATATTAATAGTAAAAAAAATGCATTCCCGAATCTTATTTGACAACTCTACAGGAATCACAAAATCTTGTCTGCATCGGTTAGTAGTAAATGGCGAAATCCTTGAGCTAGATTACTTATATTACTCGATTAATAATATTTTTAAGAATCTGGTAGGCGCAACACACGGCTTTTACTTACCCCCGTAGTTAAAATCAATTTAAGAACTTTTAAATAAAATTATAGTTGAAAAAAGGTTAAAGAAATACATTGAGTTTCGATTTAAACATGTGTTTCAAATTAGATAATCTAACATTATGAAATAATATCAACAACTATAACTTAGTTTCATCAGCTTTTCATCACTATCCATCCACACCTTACACAACTTTGTATATTATATGACATTTTATCTAAAATCTATAGCTTTACGATTGTATAAAATAAATCTATCTTTATATTACTATTTTTATGTTTAAAAAAAAAAGTTATCTTAAAAAATATGTCTGCTCTGTTCTCCTTTAGTTGGTTATCAAATTCGTTCAACTTGTATATTTAGCCGGTTTTTTTTTATCAATCTTATAAAATGATATGTATTAGATGTAGAAAATGCATCCATTATTAAATAAAATCTAGTGCGGGCAACACACGACTTTCACTTACCTCCATTTTTAAAATCAATGAAAGAATTTTCAAAAACAGAGATAAAAATACGTGAAACTATTAAGGAATTAATTAAATTGAATTCATATAGAAACATGTGTTTTATTAAAAAATCTATTATATTTTTATCTAAAATAATCAGTTAGTTTTATGTTCATTTCATCACTCTCTAATAACTTTTAAAAGCTTGTGTATGAGATAATATTTTTTCTAAAATCTATAGCTTTCCAACGGTATATCATATATGTATATTACTGCTCTTATGTTCAAAAACGAAAAATTGCATTGAAAAAATATTTTTTCGGTTTTCTCCTTTAGTTGGGTATCCAATTTGTTCAATTTATATATTTACCTGTTTTTCATCACCGTTAACAAGATAATATAGTTATTTTTTTGAATCTACAAAATTAAAGGTACTTTAGGGGAAGAAAATTTAAAATATCGGCATTTAAGCCCTGCCAAACCATTTTAATCAGAATAAAACCTACTTGATATTAAAGCCAATTAAATTTTACATCGATATACCGAGTTTAATCAAAATCGTCGGAACCGTTTTTGAGAAAATGGAAAAAAAGTGTGAAATGACTGGTATAAAGTGCCTCTTCTGGTAAGCTCATTTTGATGAAAAAAGTTTTGTCACGGCTAGGGCGGCGTATAATTGTCTTCAAAATGAAATTTCAGTATCATAGGATTTTCCGTTTCCGCCCGAGAGTTACCACACACACACAGACACACACACATCCGCGGGTTCAAATCTGCGGGTGGCCCTAGGATTTTTTAATGGGAGTAAAAAATCCTTAATTATGCCGTCCTTCGGAGGGGACGTTAAAAGGTGGTCCCGAGCCTGTGCGATGTCAGGTACTCGTTAAAGATCCCTAACCTAATAAAACCTGGATAGGCAAAATTTAGGACTCCCACTGTAGCATCGTCCGATTAGCCATAGCAGCAAAAAGTGACGTTAAACGAATTAACAAACAAACACACACACACACACACAGAACTTTTTGCGGGACTTGGTTATTTGGACTCAGGGGACCCTAAAACATGTATCTCCGTTGAAAACTGGAATTCGAAAATTTTCACGATCGCAATACTTCCCCTTACTATATATACTAAGTGAAAGTAAAAAATGAAGATAACGTTGCTAATACACTTGTCATAAGTTTTTATTCTACTGTATGTAAATAAATTAAATAATAATAAATAAATTAAACATTATGAAAACAAATATAATGATTTAGATTTTTCCATTTGACCTGGGAACTTCTAAAGCCACTCTTTCCCTGGATATGAGATGTTAGAGCGGGCTCGGACCTATGTCAAAGGATTTCATCCCGCCTATTCACCAGTTGACACTTAAATAATTAAGGACTTGGTGAAGCGGAATATACAGTCCATTTTCAGAATGAGATTTCTTCCACCATTTATCTATGGTTCATTAGTATCATCAGTTTTAATTTTTATACTTTATCAGACTGAGTCCTTTCCAAACAGTTCAAGGCCAACTGTCTGCCTGTCTATGCCGGTCGAATGGTTAAGACTAATCCATTGTTTTGTTTTTTCAATTTACTACAACCCAAACTATCTTCTTTCTAGGTTGGTTTGTTCTTGTTGCTGGGGATTCGGAAAGATATTCTTTTAAGTCTTCGCTGTCTGTCCCAACTTGCTAGAAAATTTAAATGCATTTATTTATATATTTACAAAGAAAAGATCTTATTACACCCTTACATGGTTGTTCGCCGTAAAACAGTACCCATCTCTATATGTACTGAACCCAAGACTTATGGTATTGTAGGATTACAGGTTTACTTTTTTAGTCCTAAGGATTACAATATACACTGAATCTTGGACACAGATGTTTATTATTTTAACGTCAATTTTTACTACCGTGGATAATCTGACGATGCTACATTGGGAGCCCTATTTTTTTTATATCCAGGTTTAATTATGATAGGGATCTATAATGAGAACCTGTCTACGCACCATTTTATATTCTTTGAACGAGGACTACTACTACTACTATCGTGGCGCTGCAACTCGGTGACGAGTCTTGGCCTTCTCCACCAGCTTCCTCCAGTCATCTCTGTTCTGTGCAACTATCATCCAGTTCCCGACTCCCAGGACATCTCTGTAATCCTTCGCCACACCGTCTGATCATCTCAGTTTTGGTCTCTCTCTTCTTCTCGTGCCGTAGAAAGAATCTTTCAGGATATTCTTTGCTATTGCTTCATCCTCCATCCTTGCCACGTGGCCAGCCCATCTAAGTCTTCCGACCTTCATCCTCAGGATGACATCTTGATCATCAAGCATTGAATAAATATCAGCATTAGTCCTCCTTCTCCAGTTTCCAATGATCTGTACTCCTCCAAATATTCTTCAAAGAATTTTCCTCTCAAAGATTAGGAGGTCTTGTTCCGTTCTTTTGTTGTCGCCCATGTTTCCGATGCGTACAGCAGGACTGGGCGGATTATTGCTTTGTACAGATATAGCTTGTTTGGCCGGGATAGAAGGCGAGAGGTGAATTCCTTGCGAAGGGCAAAGTAGCACTTATTAGCCATCAATAATCTTTTCTTGACTTCGACTTCAGGTGCGTGGTCTTGTGTTACCACTGATCCCAAATACTCGAGCTGCGCTACTTTTTCAAAGGTAAAGGTGCCTGAAGGTAAAAGTGAATGAGGACTAAACCAAGGATTTAAAAAATCCTAGGTCTACCATGTTTCCGATGCGTACAGCAGGACTGGGCGGATTATTGCTTTGTACAGATATAGCTTGTTTGGCGGGATAGAAGGCGAGAGGTGAATTCCTTGCGAAGGGCAAAGTAGCACTTATTAGCCATCAATAATCTTTTCCTTGACTTCGACTTCAGGTGCGTGGTCTTGTGTTACCACTGATCCCAAATACTCGAGCTGCGCTACTTTTTCAAAGGTAAAGGTGCCTGAAGGTAAAAGTGAATGAGGACTAAACCAAGGATTTAAAAAATCCTAGGTCTACCATGTTTGAACCATTCGGAATAAAACGCTGTTATTATAGCCAATACACCACATGTGACCCTCGACTCATATGAAAAGAATACTTCTCCATTTTGTGTTTTCTGGTTGACCCTTTAGGCAAACATCATCTTAGGTAATTTTAAAAATGATCATTCGAATTTATGACTTGTCGCTTGAAGGATCGGAACAGCTCATATTGTCCGGCTAAGTGGAATCTGATATAACATCTCACTCCAATTTTCATTCGGACTTGAAAATTTTTGCGAAAATGGACCGGAGCGACTCAGTTTTGGTCCGAAATTGAGTGAAATGGAAGTCGTACAGATAGAGGGTGATATATCGGCATCAAGTAATGGCCGGCTTGCAATAGCGGTAGGTGTTTTACCGTCGGACGGGTAATTCGTCAATTACCGAACCTTTTTAGCCCTCGACGGTGAGCGATGGAAAGAGCCAGTCGGTTAATTGCCTCTCATTCTCACTGTAATTAGCCCCCCTCGCCACCGTCCCATCGCTATTTCTATCTCCGTCTGTCGCCTTTCTGATTTTTTTTTCTTTTTTTTACAAAATTATTTTAATGTAAAGTTCATACGTACTAAAACATGCAGAACTATAGAATAGGAACAACTTGGATTATTCAACTCTGGACTAACTTGAAATCATTGGTTTATTCCTTTTTCAGGTTAGTCTGAGGATAATATAAAATTACGTCCTTGTATTAATCTGATTTTCTAACTTACTGTGGATAAATAAATTATAATTATTTATTTATAACGGCTTTTCTCCAAATTGCTGTTTGCTATCTGCAAAAAAAAAATTATTTGCAATAAGCAAATATGTTTACTTCCTAAAAGTAGGTTAATTCAAGGCATCTCTAGGCCACCACCTCAAATGTCGTCAGGGTGGTTTGTACGGATTGTTGTTGGATTTAAGTGTTTGGTCCAATGGGTTCATTTTATAAATCAGTCTGTCGTGAAATTTTTTATCATGTTCTGTGGCTGTGTCTGAAGTTTCAGTATGTCACAGTTGTATGTATGTATCAGTAAGTATTACAGTTGTATGTCCAAGTCCATGTAAAGTAATTCGTTGGTTACATTAAACGGTGCATCCACGATTTTCGATTGGAGAGATTGAATTGTTTGGATGTTAGAGGTTTTGGCAGATTCCCTTAGCTCTAACCCGTATGTCTATTAGGGTTTGATCAGTACTTTTTAAATAGTAATTTTTTATTCAAGGATAATTTTGATCGTTTGTCAAGATGTCGGGATAATAGTCCAAATCTTCAGCTGTTTTCTTTTAAGTCTAATGTCAGTGGGTCCTCTATACGGATGAAGGAAAAGAGGAAGAAATATTTTATTGCTAAAAATTACGTTTTCTTAATTTAATTAATATTTACCATATTATTCTACACTTTCTCTAAATCTTTGAGAGAAACAGTTAATGGCTATTTTCGTTGTTTAAGGCGGGAGGGTTGAAGATAAGAGTGACACCGCCCTACCTTTACCCAATTGTTTCAGTCCTGTAAACGACATTTTTATATGAAAAGTTACAGCCATATGTTGAAGGTTAGAAGATGCTTTAGTGAAAAAACCACGAAACGTTGACTTCATATACAGAAATCAAGTTTTGGAAGAACCTAACGACCAATTGACTACTGCATATTCGAATTATTAATAATTGCGAACTGGAGGCGTGGAAAAGATGTGGTGACGAGACTTTATTGCTTCGGGGAATACTTTAGGACAAAGTACCCAATGGTGAGCTTAAACTGCTGTTTTATGTTAGATCAAGATAGTTTATGTGGGATGGCGTTTTATTGTCTCGAAGCCGGAGGCTGTTAAATCTATAGCCCGACAGTAAAGTCGCTTACATCGGGACTGTATTCCTGTGCCTTATGAATCTCCTTTTAATACATACCGTCTTTGTCAGTCCGCAACGAGTTGGCCTTGACGAACGCCAGGTTCGAAAAGTATATGGCACTTGGAAGGGTTTATGGCTTCTAGCTTCGGTTGGAAACAATCTGCGACGCCTCTTGCTAAACAAGTTAAGAGCATAAATTAGACGGTTTGTCGATAAAGAAGCAACTTATTGTTACTTAAATGGATTCCCATAAGACCAATCTAAACCTTTTCCGATTCGTTTGGAAGGTTGTTTTGTTTCCTCTTGAATATAATGGCAAGTATGATTAGTTGTACTCCTTCAACTTACCAGTACCATATGCAGTTGAGTTGGCGTTTGTTTTTAAAAAAATAAGATTTTTCCAAAATATATTAGGTATAGTTAATCTTGTCGATCTCATGAGGTTAATTTATAGGTTTGTACAGTATTCGATTCTATTAAAAAAATTTTTATATGCCTACTGTGAAGTAGAGTCTGCCACTGTCAGGATTTCCAGGGTGATGTGTAGTAAGTCCATTTTTGTTCTCAGCAGAGAGGTGTACCTCACAATACGCCTCAGAGCCCCATTCTGTAACCATGATCCAATTTGAATCGAGGAAAGTATTTAGGTATTTTTAATGTTTTTATAAAGTGGAATTGAGAATTTATATTTCAATTATCACTATTTTTTAGAACAAACCGTTGAAAGTTATAGAAATTCAAAATAACCTATAAAAAAGTGGCTTTTTATTTTACCCAGAATGAGGAAAACAGTACATCAATGATATTTCTATGTCTAGATTGGTACATTAATGTTTTGTTTTTTTCATTTAAAATAATATAGTTTCTTGACAGTAGCTCCAAGCGGCAATAATTACGGAAATAACATCAAATTTTTAATGCAAGCAACACCAACGCAGCTTTTTCGACACATACCTTGTCGGTAAAGCATCAACACTCAATAAAGTTAGCAAAACGTGACTTTTCTTATTCGAACTTTATAGCTCCTAAAATAATGTAAATAATAATAATGTGTTACTGTTTCTTTATAATTGTATTTTTATATTTCTTAAAAATAATATTGTTTCTTACTGTGTAGTGTGTTACTGTTTCTTTATAAAAAATTGTGTATTTATATTTATTTATTAAAGTATTTTTATTAGTTTTATTTTATACTGTGAACTGTGTGACTTTTTGTTATTGTACTTTTATTGAATTGCAGCAGGTGAACTCCTTTCCCACACACGGGCTCACCTTGGTGGAATAGTGACTTCTACTTGCACTGTAAAATGTCTTTATTTTGACTTAAATAAAGAAGTTATTAAAAAAAAATGAAAATATGAAATAAATTAGGTTTTGTAATTAAAAATATTATAAATTAAATAAGCTATAGTTCATACTGAGTTGGTTATCTTTGATGAAACATACTATAGGTTGTTATCAATTTTGGTGTAGAAAAGGTGGAAAAGAATATGAGATTCTTGTTGAGCCTGCGAGCTGTAGCTAACACTGAAGGTAGGCAATTCGGACCTTGCATTTGGTCAGGTTCCAAGGACAGAAATTAGACAGGAACTAAAACATCAAGTGTCGAGAGGGTCTTCATCAAGTGGCCCACTAAGTCTCGACATTATCTAATAAGGAGTTGCAAATTGGTGTTTAACCGTGTTTGGATGAGGGAAGGAGTTTTCGCAAGTTATTGAAGCACCTCCTGAAGGGAGTTTATGCTCAAAGATGGCTGATGCTAATGAGAAGAAAGGGTTGCGGATTACACTCGACCCTTCGCCCCCTTTTATTCGATTTGTGTTTGAAAGTTTTATTCAAATTATATTGAATCGATGCCTTGGATTAGCGGCTTTAATGAAGCAGGACTCCTCTCATCCGGGGACTGTTTTAATGAACATTTCAAGGAGCTCCTTCCGTCGAATCCTTCCTTATATTTTAATGCGGTCTTCTGCCTCAGTCCACTCTCTACTAGCAAGAATTTATTAATAATTGTAATGACTCGTTTACTTCAAGCTGTTGAAACTTAATCTCTCTCTCCCCCCTCCTTCCTGACAGTTCAAAGGGGAGCTCAATCCTTTTCCTATATTGTATCATGTACCTTTAAGATTTTAACTTTCCACCCACTTCTATACAGACGCATATTACACAACTTTGTCTAAGTACAATTTCATGTATATTTTGTAACTGTTAATGATTTGATACAACGAGTTAATGAGAAATACAAGTCTCGTGAAGAAACTACCCAGTGGTAGTATGTCAATGTCTATTTAATTTAGCAGATGATCTGAGCCTCGAAAGATAGAAAAATATAATGGTATTGCTATGTTAGGCCAAGGTAAAGGTTGGAAGTGACATTTTTACACATTATTGTTTTCTTTTTTAGTTTAAGTAAATCTCAGTGCTAAGTCAATGCTCCAATGAAGAATCGCGGATCCTACCCAATAAGTACAATGGTTACAGAAGTAGTATTATATATTTATGTAGGTTTAGTAAATATATCTATATATATGCTATATGAATATATGATCACAATATATACAATGTTAAATATATATATATATATATATATGTATATATATATATATATATATATGATTGTAAACCCATATATAATGTATGTATATACACTTCGGTACTGTTGAAACAATGCTAACGCTCAAAAGAGACTACCATTCCCATGCGAAACAGAGTACTTAGTAGAATCTCTAGAATTTAGTATTAATAGATCTTTTTAACTACTTATAGAAAAACCAACTATCAGTTACCGTGATTCATATTGCAAGCCATGGCTCCGCAAATATTTTTATAGTTATTTTTCATTTTTTCCAAATTATAGCACTTTTCCCATGACTTTTTAACAATATAGTAGGATAGATAGTACTTTTTGGAATGAAACGTGGATATAGTACTTTTTTGGAAAGAATTAAAAGGAATATAGACTATATCATATAGTACTTGTTGGAAGAATATAACGCGAGATAACAGTCGTTATTACCTTCCTCGTACAGCATTACCCTAACTAACGTCTTTATAATGTAAATTACTAAGTTATGTATATTTTCCTATTCTCACTTATCTTACCTTGTTAATTAACTATATTTTACTGTTTATTCTTCACCACCTGCATTATATTTTCTTTTCAAAAAAATAAGAAGAAACTGCCGACTAAATTTCAAATTGAAAATTCACAATTGAAAATATCTAGAAACATCATCTATTTGGGTATGAAACTTTACAGACATTTGAAATTTAATAATCATATCCTTACCAAATTATCAAAAGTAAGACAGAAAACCTACAAATTTAACCACCTCTTTCAAACTCCGAATCTAAGTTTCAGATTGAAACTCCTAATTTACAAAATCGTTATCAGACCTTCTCTATTATACGGAGCACCGTTTCTAACCCATGTTCAGAAAATACAAGAAAGAAGCTACAGCAATTCCAAAATGGAGTTTTAAAGAAAATTGCTAGAAGAACTACTTTTGAAAAAGTAAAGGCAGAAAGACTTCATTTGCTATTTAATATCTCTAAAGTAACAGATTCCCTTGCGAAAAGAAGACATAATTATTATAATTCTTTAGAAGTGCTTTCAAATCCACTTTTTAGTAGGCTTAAGGTTCCACCAGCTCCTCAGAGGTGGCAACATAGTGTCTAAGGTAGATTAAGATAAGCTTAAGACAAGAAGTGTCAAGATTGAAGTGATCCCCATCACCAACAGGAATAGCGAATCAGTAGCACTTTAAAAACATTATCTATTAACAGAAACAGCCTTAAAATGTATCTAAATACAGTAAAAGGAAATTATTCAAAAACTAGTTTGGCAAAACAGTTACTAAATTGGGGTTATAAAAAAAAAAAAAAAACACGAAAGCGAATATTCAAAGTATCTTTTATTTATTTTTGGCACTATAATAAGAATGTATGTAATTACGAAATTTGTTTCGAAGTTTTACTTATTCTTTCATTGAATATAACGAATGTATTTATATTAAAAACCTTTAAAAAAAAATCTAAAAATGGAAATTTGAATACCAAACATTTTCTGGATAAAATACCATTATTCTATTAAAATGTGAGTTTCTGAAAATTTTTATATCAAATTTTTGTGGCTGCAAGAAGAAGTACTATGAAAAAAAACTTAATTTAATTGAGAACCTACGAGAACCGAAGCGACGCAATTAAGTTGTTTAAAACAGTCTAAACATATTATTAGGTTAAAACTATTGATCGAAATGATAGCAGTGATTCAATACGAGCTGCATGAACCAATAAAAGTGCACAAAATGAAAAAAAACAATTGACTTAACTACTGGCCTGGTTGGAAAAATGCTATAGAAATGTCTATTTAATTCTTTACTCATATCTTAAAATGTAAAATGTACATTTATCATAAACATTCTCAGACTTTATTACAATTATTTTACTTTCATTACTCGCCCAGTTATGATGAGTTTCATTTATCTAATGGCTAAGGATCCTTTGTGAGTGTGAGATGAGATAGTTCTAATTGCCTAGCCTCGAAGAAAAAAATAGCGGAAATGGCTTTGCTTCCTAATAAAAAAGATAACCACTCCCTATGATCAAAGTATGCTGCTTCCTTCATATTGCCCGCTAACGGTTCAAAGATATGTGTGTTTAAAAATAAAAAATTCAAATAATAAAAAAATATAAAATGCAACATTCTTTTTTAATATTTATTAACGAATCATGGAATTGAATTTTACAGAAAAAAATTAAGTATATTATAAAGGAACAAGCATTTAAAAATTACTTAAAGACTAAAGTTTTCGATTAATTACTCAGTGGGAAAGTTAAGGATTAAAATCATGAAGCAAGTACTGGCTATGGTTAAACCATGCACCTAATCCAGTGGTCACTAACACGTGTCACGTTATCTAAGGGATACATGGGATTTCATTAAATATTTAATAGAAAATTAATTTAAATGACCTAAATTTTACAACTATCTATTAAAACTATTAAACTTTTACAACTATCCCGATTGTCACTTCCACGGTTATGACTAATATCCTTACTACCTTGTATTATGTTTTATGTTAAGTTGTATTTTGCACATGTTATATTATTGGTATATTATAAGAAAATAATAATAAATAAATGTAAATTTCTTTTTTTTTCAAAATTGTATATATGTACATATCTCTTATTTTATTTATTATCTAGTTTAATTTTCAATATTTTTATTTGAAGTAGCTTTTGATTTGTTATTATTTGTTTATAATTTGTATTGTTTTTTGTTTTTATACTCTAAGACTCAAAAATGTTTATTTTTATTTTCTTGTCAAATTATTCTTAAGGGACTAGTCCCAGAATAAATAAAGAATTTATTATTATTATTATTATTATTAAATGACAAATGTTACAACTATTACTATATATAAATTTCGTATTATATCTAAATATTTTCTCTGCATATTACAAAATTATTTATTTACTTTGCCTTACCTATATATGATATCTGCGATGGTGAAAATTATTTAATTACATTTTTCAGCGAAAATTCTCTCATTCCAAATGACCAAGCTCCACAAAATTATGTGCGTAACTAAGTGCTGCTCGAAAACGAAAAGTCAGCGATACTGAAATTTCATATTTAAGACAAGTCTATGTATGGGATTTTACAGCAACTTTTTCATACGGGATGTGAAAAAGAGCAGTATACTGGTCTTTCAAGAACTTACTCTGCAGTAATCAGCTAAGAGGTTAGAAATTTGTGAAGATACTTTTTGAATAAATATTCTGACATGAGATTTTACTGAAAAATTGTCTCCTTTATGAAAAGTGGGTTTAATGGCGAAATCTGAATACCCATGAGCAATTGCTAGATAGCGGTCAAACTGAGTTTCTGATTTCTACAAGGTTTATAATTTGAGAAAAAAAATCATTGCTTGCAATGGAATTTTGACGGTGTTATTTATCACTAATTTGTTTTTGATTAATGCTTTATGAATTCTGAACTTTAATGCAAACAACTGGAAAGAACGCCAGAAAAGTTGTCAGATCGTATTCCTCTTTTTATTTACTGAAAGAAGTTTTATTCCAACAAGAGAATGCTGGTCTTCACACTTTCCATCGAACCATAGAAAAGCTTAAAGAGCTTCATGGATTCGAACTCCTGCATCATCCACCATAGAGTCCAGACCTCGGACCTCATATTACTTCTGGCTTCGACCAATTGCTCATTTTCTTTAAGAGAAAAATCGTTCATTTCGTGAAAGTGGAAATCGCGATTCAAAAGATCTTGCTGAGTGCTGCCAATGGGCAGTTTCTCTTCATGTTTATTTCATGTGTTATAACATTTTAGCATAATTACTAGATGTATTTTTTGTACAGTTGTAAATTTCAATAAAAAATCTGGTGCGGGCAACACACGACTTTCACTTACTACCATTTTTAAACTCAATGAAAGAATTTTCAAATACACTAAAAGATAAAAATACGTGAAACTATTAAAGAATTAATTAAATTGAATTTATATAGAAACATGTGTTTTATTAAAAAATCTATTGCATTATTATCTAAAATAATTAGTTCTATCTGCTTTTCATCACTCTTTATTAACTTTTACAAGCTCTTGTGTATTAGATAATATTTTTTTTCTAAAATCAAAGATTTCCAACGGTATATTATAAGTGTATATTACTGTTGCTATGTTCAAAATCAAAAAATTGCATTAAAAAAATATTTTTTCTGTTTTCTCCTTTAATTGGGTACGAGTTTATTCAATTTATACATTTACCAGTTTTTCATCAGCGTTAACAAGATAATCTAGTTATTATTATTGAATCTACAAAATTAAAGGTACTTTAGGGGAAGAAAATTTAAAATATCGGCATTTAAGCCCAGTCAAACCATTTTAATCAGAATAAAACCTACTTGATATTAAAGCCAATTAAATTTTACATCGATATAGCGAGTTTAATCAAAATCGTCGATTGAGAAAATCGAAAAAAGGTGCAAAATGCATGGTATAAAGTGCCTCTTCTGGTAGGCTAATTTTGATGAAAAAAGTTTTGAATGTCTTAAAAATGAAATTTCAGTTTCATAGGACTTACCGTTTCCGCTCGGGAGCTACCACACACACACACACACAGACACACACACACACACACACACAGACCTTTTTGCGGGACTTGGTTATTTGGACTCAGGGGACCCTAAAACGTGTATTTCCGTTGAAAACTGGAATTCGAAAATTTTCACGATCGCAATACTTCCCCTTACTATATATAGTAAGTGAAAGTAAAAATATATTAAAAAAAAAAAATCTTTGATAGCCAAATAATGGTATCTGCGTGGGATCGCGCAATTTGCTAGCACATTGGTTGTTGTTTGTTTGTTTATTTATTTAACGTCACTTTATGCTACTATGGCTAATCGGACGATGCTACAGTGGGAGTCCTAAATTTTGCCTATCCAGGTTTTATTAGGATAGGGATCTTTATCGAGTACCTGACATCGCACAGGCTCGGGACCACCTTTTAACGTCCCCTCCGAAGGACGGCGTAACTAAGGATTTTTTACTCCCATTAAAAAATCCTAGGACCACCTGCGGGTTTGAACCCGTGACCTTTAGCATGGGAGGCTGTTACGCTAGCCACCCAGCTACAAGTGATCCCGCTAGCACATTGGTTCTGTGCTGTACTCCTGAGGGTACGTAGACGATATCCAGAGGGTCCGCGATGGGTGATAGGATTATCATTTTAAATTACTTAAATAAAATATATTTAGTAAGCCTTGGTTGGAACGAAAGGCACTCTCACATTGCACGCATACGTTAAACTTCGTGTGGTATTTTATGGAAAATAGTTACTTCATTATATTTCGAAATTTTAATAAAGTTTATAATATTTCGGAGGTTATAGGTTTTTAGAACCTATAGCATCTACTATATCGGACTAATAGAAATAATTTATTCGAATTGCAGTCACTAAATTGTAAGTCCATTATTTATACAAATGAACTTAGTAAATTATGAACTAATGATTTAGTTTAACTGTAATTGAAAGAAAGATTATTGTTTGTCGGATGTATCTTAAAATTGTAACAAGTTTCACAACCGGTACTTTATCAATTTTAAAAAATATTCTGTAATTTTTATTGAAGGAATGAATGAACTTGATTTTTGGCATTGAGATCTAAAATAATTAAATTATTAACTTTTTACATTTTGAAAGGATATATTTTAGTATGCTTTGGAATGAAATCTGATATCCTACTTTTAAAATAGATTTTTAAGGACTTTTGTGATATTTTAATGCAGTCGAATAAGGAATGTGTATATATGCATTTTTTTTTTTTTTTTTAATTTGGAGGTCCTTGTCTTTGTACCCCTAGGGTAAAGGGGTCTGATAAAAAAAAAATTCTCAGGAACTCCTTTGCTAGCAGATGGCTAAAAGTGGTAAATAACAATGGACTGTACTTTGAGTATTTATTGTATATCATATCAAAGAAAAAATAAAAAAAATCTTTGGTCTTAAAAAAACTGTCATTTTTTGTAAACACAACATGAAGTGATTTATCATCTAGTCATTTCTATTAACTTTTCAGTTCTTCGCAACTTTGCGTACGTCGTGGAAAGATCTATACGGTAGAATTCGGTTGACGCGCTGCAACACGCCCCGAAATCACTCACCCTGATTAGGACCCCCCTCGCTCCTCCAAAGTGTCATACAGCTCGTGCGAGGTAAGTGGAGGTTATAGACTATAAAACGAGTTTGGGCCCGAGCTGCGCTCCAGATAACCTTCCTTCTAATGAGGTTTCCCCAGGGATTATCATCCCCCCTTTTCCTTTCAACCGGGCTTAATAATACATGTCTTGGAGGATAAAGTGCTCTCAACTCATAATGCATACATACATACCGTCCGCCCTCGGCCTTAAAGTTCCTCCACCATCAGCTATCTACAAAATATATTGGAGGCTCTTAATCGTGCTGCATTTTGAAATTAAATATAGCAGAGTACTTTATTTTATTTATTATTATTATATATTTTTTGTTTTTTTTAAATTCCTAACGCAGAATTAGAGACGAATTCACCTTGAGTCGCAGATCCTAATTTTCGTTCTTCAAAGTTATTCAGCTTCTTTTTAAGAGAACTTATATTATCTCAAGAGTAGCGCTCCAATTAAAAAAAAAAAAAAATATCCTCATTATTAACCGACTTAAAAAAAAAAACCCTGAAGGAAGTACTACAGTTGCTTGAAATTATTAATGATAATGCTAAATTAAAAAACGCTGCAAATTATTATTATTTATTATTTCCAAATAACTGTTTATTAGCTGTTAAATAACTGTTTATATAGTTGTTAAAAACCAATCAACTAATATGAAAAGCAATAAATCATTCCAAGGAAAATGGTCTATCATAAGTGCTAATTTAAAAACGCTACATCTCTGTTACTTTATATATATATATACATAATTATATACAATAATTGGTGGATATGATCGTGTTCGTTCATCATATATCACAAGGACATTTATAATAGTAATCATGTATAACATCCATAATACATTTATACAATATATTACAAAACTATAATACAATATAGGTACAATAAATAATCAATAAAATATTTACAAAATATATAAGTCATACAATCCTCAAACATACAGCACATTGAGTGGAGAATCTAGCCAGTGCTAGAACTCCAATATACATGTTTACAAGAGGTCTCGAGACCACTGCCGTTTTAACCTTTTAGGAGGGTCGTTAGGGTGTGTGGATAGGGAGTGAGGAAGCGGATTCGGGTGATGGATAAGCTTCTGATGGAATTTGGAGAATTTTGATGGAATAATGTCCTATATAAATGGAATATTTAGGTTGTGGTGTAAGGTATGATTGATGGCATAATAAGGAGCATTAACTATTGTTCGCAGTACTTTGAATTGAAAGGATTGTATGCATTTGATGTTAGAAAATTTGGCTGTCCCCCACAGTTAAGTCCGTAGGTCCAGATAGGTTTCAGTACTGTCTTGTATATTAGCAGTTTGTTTTCGATGGATAGTTTAGAATTTCTGTTGAATAGTCTGTATAATTGGCCAAATCGTCGACTAAGTTCTTGTCGTTTAAGTCTAGAATGAGGTTCCTAGTTAGTCTTTTGTCTAGTAGGAATCCAAGACACCGGACTGTGTCAGAGAAAGGGAGCGTTAAGGGAGTTAAAGAGAACTGGAGGGTAGAATTATCTTCGGAGCGTGAAGGTAACATGTTTACATATGGATGGGTTAATTTTGATTCGCCATTTCTTACGCTAGTCTTCTATTAGATAAAGGTGCCTTTAAGGTTGCAGTTTCAGGATCTGAGAGAGAGGATAGGACGGATGTGTCATCAACGACGTTACAAGGAAGGTACCGATTTCAATGATTCCTTTTTCGTTTGTAGAAAATTTAATTCTCTATCGAATAACACTGCCAACACATTTTATCAAAAATTATATGCTTATTTATTTATTATTATTACTTCTTTTTTTTTATTCGTTCTTCGGATTCAACGTTTCTTGAAACCTAAGCCCTAAAAGTTAGAGAAATAGAGTGTTACTTTTTTGTTTTTTGTTCAGTTACAAAGGTTAATTATTGAAAATCATAAACCAATATAAAAAAAATAAACCAACTACGATTATAGTGATATAACCTTAAGTATTATTATAACTAATATATTTCGTCTATACCTTATGTTTCAGAATAAGAGTTCATCCTCAGTAAAAAAAAACTCTAATGCGTATCATTTTTACGTTTGTCTAGTGATTCCTAAATTTTCCTCCAATTCTTTCATATTCTAATATAGATATATATTTATATGGCCTAAATGTGAGCTATTTTTTAACACTTTATTTTTTATGCTTCCCAATTATTTATTTATACAGCCAGTAATACTCAGGTTTATTGTTAGTTAGTATCAAACAAATTTCTAAATCATTTAATAGTTTGAAAAGTGTTTATGAATTAAGTAGATACTTGATTAGATGGATTTTTCATCACACTCCAATAACTTTCACAAATATTCCTCCTCTTTTTCTCCCATTAGTTCATTGTCGAATTCCATCATAGTATGTCATTAAATTATATAAAAGAGTCAATCAGTTCAAATGATTCAATTTAAGGTTATTTTTGGGGAATAAATTATGAAAATTCGGGATTCCAGTCTTATCATATCAATTTCATTGGGAATAAAACTATGTAAAATTAATAATTGGTATTTTTTATCAATTGTAAAATATTGTAGTTGAACAACATGGAACTCTAAATTTTATTACTAAACCTAGCGTTGTGTTTCGTAAGCTTTTAAATTTTTTTTACTTCTTTTCACTAGCCTATATTTAGATATCTAGGACAAATAAATGTTTACTAGTCCGTGATGAAACTGAAAGATAGTACGTAGGACACTCAACACCGATAGTTATCGACCACTCTTGCAATATTTAAATTTTCTTTTAAATATTCACCAATGCATGGGCAGCCAGAGTCGGAAGGCTAGCGCAAGCCTGTAGTATCGGATGTAACCAATGATGTACTCGTAGGTTAGACCTATTTATTGCGGAATCGAACGGGTTCAGTAATATACTTCTTCTATCTAAAGTACTAGTAATTTTGTAGATTCGAAAAAATTAAACATTCATCTTATTAGAACGGATAAAGAAAAGGCTTAATATACAAGTTTAACGAACTTGATAACCAACTAGGTAAAGGAGGAAAGAGCAAAACTATTTGTATTTTTTTTTTTCTAGCATAGAAATAGAATAATAATAATATTTTCTTTCTTTTTTTAATTCTGGGACAAGTTCCTTTAAAATATTACAAAATACAATAAATGTTGGATTAGCCGTAGAGTAAGAATGAAAAATAAAAAAATTCACAAAACATTGAAAAAAATCTGGTGCGGGCAACACACGACTTTCACTTACCTCCATTTTTAAAATGAATGAAAGAATTTTCAATAACAGTTAGAGATAAAAATACGTGAAACTTAATTAAATTTAATTTATACAGAAACGTGTGTTTTATTAAAAAATCTTAGTGTTATATTATTATCTAAAATAATCAGTTAGTTTTATGTTCATTTCATCACTCTCTATTAACTTTGAAAAGCTCGTTTATGAGATAATATTTTTTCTAATATCTTTAGCTTTCCAACGGTATGTCATACATGTATATTACTGCTCTTATGTTCAAAAACGAAAAATTGCATGAAAAAAAATATGTTTTCCGTTTCTCCTTTAGTTGGGTATCGAATTTATTCAATTTATATATTTATCTGTTTTTCATCAGCGTTAACAAGATATTAGGGGTACTCACTACGTTTGCTGCTATTCGTGTTATTTTGCTAAACCCGTCGAGTTTCTACAGTTATTTCTGTATAAAATTTATGGATTTAGCACAATAGCACAAATAGCATGCTATAGCAAACGTAGTGAGTACCCTAATATAGTTATTTTTACAGAATCTACAAAATCAAAGGTACTTTAGGGGAACAAAATTTAAAGTATCGGCATTTAAGCCCTGTCAGACCATTTTAATGAGAATGAAACCTACATGATATAAAGCCCATTAAATTTTACATCTGTGTAGGGAGTTTAATTAAAATCGTTGGACCGTTTTCGAGAAAATCGAAAAAAGGTGCAAAATGCATGGTATAAAGTGGATTTTATGGTAAGCTCATATTAATGAAAAAGGTTTTGTAACGTCTCGGGCGCATATTTGTTTAATTAAATTTGAAATTTCAGTTTCTTAAGACTTGCCGTTTCCGCCCGGTAGTTACCACACACACACACACATCTTTTTGTGGGACTTGGTTATTTGGACTCAGGGGACCCTAAAACGTGTATTTCCGTTGAAAACTGGACTTCGAAAATTTTCACGCAATACTTTCCCTTACTATATATAGTAAGTGTAAGTAATATAACTAATTAGTATATAACCTCAAAACTAATGATTGTAAAAATATTTATAAAAGCTTTAAATGATAAACTTTAAATAATTATCATGTTCATGTTCAAAGCCTCAACTAAAAAATCTGGTGCGGACAACACACGACTTTCACTTACCACGAATTTTAAAATTAATTTAAAAACAATTACCTAAACTCTAATTAGAAAAATATTTCAAGTTGATTTTAATAAAACGTGTATTGATTTTCGTTGGAAACATATGATTTAGATTGAATAAAACTATATTAAATCGTTAATCTGTAATAAGTTTATTCCCTACTCGTCACTTTACATTACCTTTTACAACTTTGTGTATCATATAATATTTTTTCTAAAAATTTTCTCTTTCCAACGGTATATTATACATCTACGTTACTGTTCTTATTATCGAAAACCCCAAAATTACATAAAAATATAGTTTTGCTCTTTTATGGTTGCTCATTGGTCATCAAATTCGTCCAACTTGTATGTCCTTCATCAATGTCATTAAGATGTCATGGTTAATCTTTTGGAATGTTCAAAATTAAAGGTAGTTTAAAGGAAGAAAATTTAAAATATCAGTTTTTAAGCCCTGTCAGACTATTTCGAACAGAATGAAACCTACATAATATTTAAGCCCATTACATTTTACATCAACATAGCGAGTATAACCAAAATAAGTGCAGTTTTTGAGAAAATCGTAAAAAGGTCCAAAATGCATGGTATAAAGTGGCCCTTCTGGTTTGCCTATTTCGATGAAAAAGTTGCTGTAACTCCTCGGGTGTATAGTTGTCTTAAAAATGAAATTCCAGTTATGTACGACTTCTCGTGTCCGTGCTAGACCTACCACACCCTCACCACGGACACACAGACCTTTTTGTGAGAGTTGGTATTTTGGACTTAGAGAACGTGTATTTCCGTTGAAAACTACAATTCAAAAATTGTCATGATCGCAATACTTTCCCTTACTATATGTTTCATATTATATTATAAACTTTTTTTCTATTTGCATATTTCCATGGAAACTGGATCAGTTAGGATTCTATGGAAATTGAATAGACGATATTTTAATATTAGAATTACGGATATGAGAAAGAATAGAGTTAGTTCCATTTGGAAAAGGATCGGACCACAAAAGATCTGTCAAAAGCTGCGGTTCGGTAGGGTGTAATATACAAATCAGAAGGCCGCATAAACGTGTTGCGGGAATGGATTGAGGATTGGAATAATAAGAGATCAGGGATGTGTGATGGACGGCGGGACCGGATAACTATCGGATATACTTTTAAGTGTATAATATAACATTTGAAGGCTAAATAAAAAAATAAAAAAAATATTTATTTATTTATAGTAATTTACAACTGTATTAAAGAACATAAAAGTAAATATGTAGAATAAAAATAAAAAGTCAGGAAAGTGGCTAGAGAAAGAACTACCCAGTGGTAGACTTCACTAACTATTATAAGGCAGTAGGTCCCGAGGCCACCTTCTTTTCAGTCCCCTTGGAGGATTATCAGAGATATCTAAGTTACGGACAAGTGGGTTTGTATGGGCAGGAAGTTTAGAATAGAAAGAGGAGTTTCTATCATGGGCTATGTCTGCAACAAAGGGGATGTTTAGGTCATTATGGAGGAGTTGATTTGTGACAAAATAAGGGGCATTCAGGATTTTGCGAAGGATTTTGGATTGTAAGAACTGAATGCGGGAGGAATTAGATGGTTTAGCAGAGTCCCAAAGCTCGATTCCATATGTCCAAATAGGTCTGATAATAGTGATGTAGATGAGTCTTTTGTAATATACTGGAAGTTTTGAACGTTTGTCTAGTAAGTGTTGTAGTAATCGATATCTTCGAGCAGTTTCTTGCAGTTTCAGTCTTGTGTGGGGATTCCATGTTAGACGTTTGTCAAGTAGAAGTCCTTGGTAGAGGATCTGTTCAACTGGAACAAGCGGAATATTATTAAAGGACACTGTAGGGCAGGATGTCATAGGTTTACGACGAAGGGTAAAGGTAATTTGGTGGGATTTGTTGGAGTTGATTTTGATTCTCCAATCCTGACACTATATCTCAAGCTCTCTGATGTGGAATTGAAGAGTTTTGAAAAAAAAAAAAAAGTTATATTACATAAAAGTCGTAAAATCCGATATTGTACGGAATGCAAACCGCTTCCCTACCCAGCCTAAGGGAAATGTTAGGAATTGAAAGAAGAATATTAAGAAGAATTTATGGCCCAAAGAAGACAAAGGAAGGCTACAGGTTAAGATCTAATAAGGAACTATAATAAAGAAATTATCGATTTGGAAACGGACAGAGGAATAAAAAGACTAAGGTTCTATGGACATATGGTAAGGATGCACCCAAATAGATTAAATAGAGAAATATTCAATAAAATAAGAGAATACAATAGTGCTGGAGGGTACATCAAACAGATGAAGGAAGAAACTAAGGAACTAAAAATAACAGACTAAGACTGGTTCGACAGGGATGAATATGAGAGAATAATAAAAGAAATTAAGGTCCTTGTTGTCGAGAGGTGTGCGAGGAAAGGAGTTGTCTGGACAGAAGAAAGAAGGAAAGAACATTCGAAAAGAATGAAGAAGAGATGGGAAGGAAGGAGACAAGAAGAAGGGGTGTGAAAAGATATGAAAATAATGAATGATATTCGCGTGCTCTATAAGGCCGTTCCGTGAAAAAAAAAAGTCGTAAAAGGCAATATAAAGTGTCTGACAGGGTATAAAACTAATTGTAGATAATAATTTATATTGTTGGATAATTTAATATGAAAAACATATTTCTATCGAAACTCCATGTAATTCTTGAACTTTTTTTGAAGTCTAACTTTACTTTAAAGTTAATAAATTGATTTTAACAACAGCTGTATTTATTTAACTTTTCAAGTTTATACAGAATTCATGTCGTCATAAACCTTTAGTTCTATGCAATACAATGATTGGAGTACAATAACTTTAAAAACAAAACACTATATAAACAAAAGTTTATATAGAAAAAATACTTCTCATTATAAGTCAGAAAATTCCCGGCTGCTCGTGCTATAAATATTCCGCAACCTGATATTCCGTGGCGGGCAGAAATGAGAACTGGGATATTAATCTCCCTGTAAAACTAATGAATGGAAATCCAGGTAGGGATCGCGTTGCTTATGCCGCCGCATTTTTTTTTTTCTCTGTTTCTGTATTCCTGGAATACGGAAGCCGTTAGTAAGGACAGGAAATGAGAGGAACTAATATAAATCAAATAGGGAATAATAAATAAATTAAAAAAAGAAAGAAAAAATAGTAGAGTGAGGTCCTGGCGGCTGTAAAATTGGAACAGAAAGGACGAAAAAAAAAAGTTAATTTTCCATAGCCTCCGACGAGAGGCGACCAACAGAATTAACAATTTGAATTTTAATTCATCCAATACATTTGCCGCTTTAATCTGCATTCGCAGCATTTTATAGCAACTTTATTCACTGATTTAGTTTTTGTTTTGTTTTCTGATGTCATAAAATTTGAATATTTTTAATCAATTGAAAAAGAAAAAAAGTCTATTTAATAGAGGTAGTAGGTGCGGAGCTGAGAGAAATTATTTCATCCAATAACTGTTCAATATTTCAAACCTATGTCATAACCTGAATGAAATTATAAATCTAATCAGAGATTATGGTTGCTATACCATGAAATAAATTTTTATTTTTTTTATTCACGTATACCGGGTTGACATAAAAGAAACTTCATAAGATATCTTTTCGCTTTTTTCCGCTCCTTACATTGTCAAAATCTCTTACCGTATTTTCACCCTCTCTGTTATTTTAAGAAGGTAATATATTCCATCCTGTGGTGAGAGTGATAGATAAATCGTTTCTACTGTTTCGAACTACCATTTGCTAAAATATCTGATGTGTCTTCTAGTACGACTTACCTTATACCTGTAAGGTATTATATTGATGCAAATCACAAGAAAATTATTAAGTGCATCTTTGCTATTAATCTTTAAAATTCCGAGGATATCTCTTCGCCTTAATTAACGTATGTGTGTATAATTAAAATTTTGTTTTCTAATATATTTTATTTCATACTTTAGCCATATTTCATAAAAATCGTTTGAGCTCTGTTGTTAGTACAGCTTGTTTTTTTGTTTTTTTTTGGTTTTTACAAATGTTTATTGAGATATATTACAATTTGTTTCAAAATGAACAGTAGTAATAGTGTATATATACAAAAAAATAATAATGATTTAAAAAAACAAAGCAAAACTACAACCAATAATTGAAATAAATACGTAGTTGGCAAATAACTTAACATCATACAAACTATCATAGCTATATACAATATTTACACTAGTAGAAGGAAAATCGGAATCCAAGAGATCCCAGCGCCTCTCTCTCTCAGCCGCATCAGTGGTGTGAGGCAGTGGAAGCAGTATAGCTTTTTTTAAAAAAATCTTTTATGAGGTTAAAATGAGAAAGAGAGAGAAAATTCTTCTAAAAATCCTTCGTCCAAAACTAGATTAAAATGGTAACTAAATATTTTAAAGCAACAAAGATCTCTAACACAAAATCCCAAGACTTTATGTCGAAATCCAGAGAACAGAGAATGGAGGATAGTAGACTTGTCTATTTTAATAACTCGAAGAATAAGAATCGAACCGAAACCCAGCCTGTATTAGTACTGGTACTGAGTACTGGCTGAATGAAACATCTTTCTCGCTCCTTGTCCTTTCCCCTCACTCGGTAACGCACCGAAATGATGGAGTAGATTTTAAAAGATTTCATAGCCAAAGGAGCAAAGAAGAGAACTTACCAACAGACACAGCATCAATATTTGTACTCTCAGTGCAAACCTGCACTATTACGAATTAATTGCATTAATATTAATTTGAACGTGATTAGTCCGAACAGTTAGTACAATATATAGCATAGAATAGAATAGAAAAATAATTTTTACTCTGGGACTGGGTCCCTTAAGAACAATATGATATGTAAAATTAATATATACAATGTGTCTGGCCATAAGACCAAAGGATTATAATTCATTTTTATTTACAAAGCTTTAAGAAGAAAAGTAGGATACAATAAAACAAAAGAGTAAAATAACTAAAAGAGTAAAATAAATGACTAACTTCTGATATGTTGAACAAAACTTAACATTGAAACTGATTCATAATAATTGATCGATACAGAATCATGAACAATAAATAATAAATTTTCTTTTTGAATAGATATTTGATTTGAAAACTCAGGCTTGTGGAGCGTCTGTTTGAGATGACAATAGGTACTCGAACAGCTGGGACTTGAACGATGGTAGGGAATAAGCATGGCGGATTTGAGTAGGTAGGGAATTCCAGAGAGCAGTAGAGCGGACAAGAAAGGAATGTTCAAAACTTGTTGTTCAGTGGGCAGGAATATAAAGATCAGAATGGCGCGATCTTGTTTGGAGCTAGCTGACGGACGATTTAAATTGCAGAAGTTTGTGGATATAGGGAGGTAGCTGGGAGTTGATAGTTTGGTAAAGGAATGATCCAAGGAAATATTGTCTGCGGTTTGAGGGAAGGAGCCACCTTAACTCACTGTATAAATGGGTCACATGAGACCTCTGCTTGTGCCAAGGACAAATCTTAAAAATGTATTCATAATTCGCTTTAGCCTGTCCTTGAGCATAGTCGAGAGGCCACCATATACCCCGCAGCAGTAGTCAAAGTGGGGGAAAATAAGTGAGGATACAAGGAGCTTACGGGTGGATAGTGCAAGAAAATGGCGGGAGCGATGGACAAATTTGAGGGTACTTATTGTTCTTCGGGAGATTTGGGCAATATGGGGTTTCCAGGAAAGGGTTTGGTCAATGGTAATACCGAGGTTTTTGACAGAAGAAGTGAAGGTGATTGGCTGATCATTTAGGGTTAGACTCGGAAATGTAGTATGGGATCTGAGGAGGGAATTAGAACCTATAAGAATCGCCTGTGTTTTCATAGCATTTAGCCTAAGTTTATTCAGGATTGCCCAGGGGCACAGATTCTATCCAGGTCTGCCTGAATATTGGCAAATGCTACATGAGACTCAGAGGGAGAGAAGGATAAGTAGATCTGGAAATCATCAGCGTATAAGTGATGGGAGCAGTGATGGATGGAATTGGGAAGATCATTGATATAGGAATTAAAAAGGATCGGAGATATGCTGGAACCCTGGGCCACACCTGCCGAAAGGGCAAGGAAGGAAGATAGAGGATGGTTAGGGATGGTGATGGCTTGAGTCCTATTAGAGAGAAATGATTTAAACCAATGAATAGAGCTATTGGAAAAGGATAAAGACCGTAGTTTGGAAAAGAGGATAGAGTGATCAAGAGAGTCAAAAGCTTTTGAGAAGTCCAGAAGTATTAGTATTGTCAGTTTCTTTTCGTCAATGGCGGTATGTATGTCGTTAGTGATTTTGAGTAGAGCGGATTGAGTGGAAAAGCCGATTTCGAAAACCGGATTGAAGAGGATCAAGAAGTTTGGATTTTTCGAGGAAGTTAGACAATTGTGACTGGACTATTCTTTCTAAAGGTTTGGAAAGGTTAGATAAAATGGAAATTGGGCGATAGTCTTTAGGGGATGTAGGATTTGAGGTTTTATTTATAGGATGAACTAACGCTTTTTTCCAAGTATTAGGGAATACTGAATTTTGAAGGGAAAAATTGTATATAAAGAGAAGAATTGGTAGGATATCGGGAAGGCATAATTTTAGTAATTTGACAGGTATTCCATCAAATCCTATAGAGCTGGTATGGGATTTCATGATAGAGGATATAAGGTCA
Organism: Piezodorus guildinii; assembly: GCA_023052935.1. Classification (NCBI taxonomy): domain Eukaryota; kingdom Metazoa; phylum Arthropoda; class Insecta; order Hemiptera; family Pentatomidae; genus Piezodorus; species Piezodorus guildinii. The sequence continues at coordinate 121,170,016 of CM041293.1, read as the reverse complement.
GTTGGTGAGATATCAGAAAAATAAAAATTATCAGGGTTAAATGATGGGATTGTTGAAAACTTGGGAGGAGATGGTGTGGAATTATCAGAGGAGATGGATGAGAAATAAGAATTTAATTCATCGGGTGAGACTTGAAAGGCTGGTGAGGAATATGATTTGCAGAGTGATAATTTGCGAAGGAGTTGCCATTTTGACTTGGAATCGGGTTTGGAGGAGAAAGCTGCGTGAAAGTAGTCTGTTTTTGCCTGTCTGATTGTCGCTTGAGTCAGAGTCAATGTTAATATAGAAAATTTGGTTCGAATACATTCCTATTTAATGCCTGCTGTTATTTTCATCATAGTCTCATTGGAAACACCTTTAAAAGCTTTCGTCATAGTTTTGGATCTCTATTTATTACACATGAAACAACAAGCTAATCTTAGATATTTTTATAATGAAAACAGTGTTCTCCGTATTTAAGAGTCTGGCATTGAAGCGAAGAATAATCGAGAACTAGTTTGGTATAGAGTTAACTCCAATTGACGCAATATGATTAATTAAACTAGTGTCACAATATGCTACCTTACTTAAAAGCCTAACCATCTTAAAATAAATACGATATAATTTGTGTTTTATTAACAGGTGAAATTAACATGAACTTAGAGCCTGAAGAGAATGGATAGTATCATTACAAATTCAGGGAGGATGACATTATAGGTTGTGGCATAAATATGTTATCTCATTGGAACGATCCTATCTGGTATTTGATTACCTCTCTACATTGGCAATAAGTAAACAGACTAATTTGACTAAACATATTAACATCATTTAGTCTCTGATTCGAAATTATCTCTTGTGCTAGGTACTATGGCTCATGTTTGTTAGTCTACAAGTGACTATAATATCATAATAATATTTCCTCCTGGAGTTGTGGTTCTACTATTTTACACAGCTGAATTTTCATTTGAATGAAAATCGGAAGTTTGTTGTTCTATTTGGCTTTTTGTTTTTCCAAGTCGGGGAAGATTGCTAAAGCAACATCTCCTTTTTGCTTTTTTTTTTGTTAATAATTAAAAAATAAATGAAAATAAAACTCAGATATTTTAGAAGATAAGGAAAAATGTGTATAGAGTTTTTAAATCAGTAAATCGCGATAAAGGAAAAAAAAAGGTCTATATATTCCAATCACAAATTAGAAGAGATGTTATTTCCCCAAAACTAACAGAAAAATTATTTTTATTTAAAACTTGAAAACACAGAAAAATCGAAAATATTGTCAAGCGATAAACAAAGGGGTATTATATGGCCAAGCCACAACATATAAGAGATGTGATTCCCTAAAACCTCGGTTATTATTGATGATAGAGAAAACATGAAAGGTGTTCTGGAATCAGGAATTTTTATTTGAATGAAATTCGAAAGAAGAATAAATGAAAGTCTATTATAAATGTTATTGGATTATTCAAGAAATTGAAGGCTTATGCTTCAAGTAAACCGTGTGAATTAATAAATAACGAAATTAAAGAATAAAAAATCATTGTTTTAAAAAAATCTGTAGAGCATTAAATATCCTACAAAATAAAAGAGGAATCATTAAAATCGGTTCAGAAATAGCATTTTAAAATTAGCAGTGGTGATAGGCATTTTTCTTTTAATTATTTATTACTTTTCATATTATTTAATTGTCTCGAAACAGGTACATAAGCTGTTATGGGCCATTCTCAGCAAAACGTACAATCAGGTGCGTCTTTCTTGAAAATTTCAAAAGTTGAATGTTCGGTCCATCCTTATTTTTGTGTCCTTATATATGAAATCTGATCTGATGTAGCACTCAGGAGAGCTTGATTCGGTGTAATTATCAAACTAATTAATTCCGTTATAAATTAATTAATTAATTAAAATAATAATTATTCCAGAAATCAGAAACTGAGCTAATGACGATCTAGTGGTGAGCCAATAATGAGTTGGTGAGCCAATGATTTTCGGAATGTTTTGAAGGTTTTTGAACGTCTAAAGGGGTTATGACAGTCCTCGCCTCTTTCATCTGTTAAATATTTTAAAAAATTCGCTTCTATATACGATCAGCACCCGATTGAGTACGATAAACTGTGAACCAGAATATTTCTTCATACCAGAGCAGTATGTTCAAAGGAAAAAAAAAACAAGAAAACGTTTCATCATTGGCGCACCTTCTGTGGGGTGCGCTAATGACGGGTGCGTCAATGACGAATCGAAGGTTTTCCAAAAAGTTTTCTCTCCAAAACAAAGTATCAAAATAAAGAAGTACACCAATCTACTTAGTAAGCTGAACCCTATCACGGAAAAATAGAAAATTAATCAATTAAAAATAACTATCAGAGGTAGAGTGGGTGCAACAAATGACGTCCAATAAAAAACTCTCATTCACTAGCGTACGTCTTCCCTCCCTGCCACCGTGAAAGATACAGAAGGCGGTTATAAACCTCTTGATCGGCTTGCCGAAGGTATAACGGCTTTTGCGAGCCTTTTCCCGCCTTTTTATTGCTTGAAGGTCACGGTGCAAAAACCCTTTGGGGTACGCCAATGACACAAAATTCCTTGGACATTTAAGTTATATTTATTTGAAACGGATATAACAGTTTTCTAAACCTGCAGTTCTGTATTCTGAAACTATACAGTGTATGTATGAATGCAATGGACCAAACCAGTAAAATCTTTCCAGCAACTTCACTGAGTACCACATTCAAGTTGGCAAAGTCTGATTTGGACAGGGTGAGCCAATGATTTTGCGGACATTTATTCAAAATTTTCATACACGAATAATTCATTGATTTGAACTTATGAATGTGCACCAAGTAGAGCAGAAAAATGTCTACCAGAAAAGATAACAAAGTTGGAAAATAACCAGTTTCAGTACGAGGAAAATCATTTGGACAGCGTTTGTACGTTTCGTTGAGAATGGCCCTTATATGCTAGTATAGTTATTTGTTAATAATAAATCAGTGTGTAATAATTTGCTAAATTTATTTCTCGATCGAAAAAGCGTTTTTTCTAGACCTACAAATAATAAAATAAAAATTGTTTACAGGTAAAGACTTAACAAGATCTCTTGCTTCTTGTCATTGCTGTTGATTCATCAGAGTGAGAATGCATTATTCCGTTGCCCGTTTGATCCTCTGCTTCATCTATCAGCCTATCTCCATATTGAAGGGAACTTAACGCCGGATTGTTCTATCGCTTCCTAGTCCACTAGAGGGGAGCATATTGCGGACCTGGCGATGGCACAGCCGAAAACTATTTCAATAGTTGAGCTGAGGATGAATAGAGAGCAGCACGGGGTAGAGTGACCACTACGAAGACAAGTGGTTGTCCATGTGTCAGCTGCCCTCGTCAGCTCAAATACCTAATATTGATTCGTTCCATTGTAAGCAGATGCAGGGGGATATAAGTCTTTCTTTTTCTTCTGCCAATATACAATGTGATTCTATAAATTTCAATGAGAGATCTTTAATTACTGAATCTATTTTATACTCTGTTATATAAAGAAACTACCTGTAACCCGCGGCTTTGCTCGCGAATATTTTATTTTGTCCCTATATAAATTGGATACTTGCGTTTATGAGTGGTAACTATAAAACGCATATGATGTAGCAGTTGTTTGAGGATGTGATAACAAAGAAACCACCAATAAAACACACTTATATTATTTTTTCTTACTGGTGTGTTATCTTGGTGTCTGCGCCCTCAACCAACTTCTTTACCATATAGTCAAAACTCCCAACTACTCCATTTTTATAAGACGTATACATTTTCAAGACATATAAGTATCATATTTTTTAATATTACATTATCAAATTTGTTTTCAAATGAAAATATTCCCATTCCTTGGATCAATGTATAACAATCACATTTATGTTGCAAACATGACTGTATACCTACCTACTCACTTATATATGCTTAAATATATGCTTAAATTAAATAATAAATATAAATATATGCTCAATATGCTTAAATATATTTCTTTTAAATTTTGATAGTATCTTTGCTAATTAATTTAATTAAGATGATTTTGCTTCCAGACGCTTAAAATTAGAAATACAACTGGAATGTATATTTTATCCCATCTTCGTCGCCAACTAATATGTATTTTATTGTAACTGGAAACTATGGAGTGAATGTATATTTTATTCCATCCTCTTCGCCAACTGTTTGTTTTATTATAACTGGAAACTATGGAGTGAATGTATATTATATATATATATATAAGAACGCATAAAAACTATCAACACACACTTATATTAAAATTGATAATTACATATTTCAAAAATCTGGTGCGCACAACACACAACTTTCACTTACCTTGGTTGTTAAAATAAATTTAAGAATTTTCAAATACATTTAGAGCTAAAATTAAATTGTTTAAGAATTTCAATAAAAACGTGTGTTTTATTAAATAATCTATTATATCATTATCTACGAAAATCAGTTGGTTTTGTCGGTTTTTTATCACTCTCTGTTAACTTTCACGATTTTGCGTATTATATAATATTTTTTTCTAAAATCTTTAGCTTTCCGACGGTATGTTATACATGTATTGTACTGTTCTTATGTTCAAAATTAAAAAATAGCGTTTAAAAAATAATTTCTCAGTTTTCTCCTTTAGTTGGACAGCGAATTTAGTTCAACTTATATATTTACCTGTTTTTTATCAATGGTAACAAGATGATATGGTTATTTTTGTAGAATCTACAAAATTAAAGGTAGTTTAGAAGAAGAAAATTTAAAACATCGGCATTTAGGGCCATCAGACTATTTCAATCAGAATGAAACCTACATGATATTAAAGCCCATTAAATTTTACATCGATATAGCGAGTTTATCAAAATCATAAAATAGTAAAAAGGTGCAAAATGCATGGTATAAAGTGGCTCTTATGGTAAGCTGATTTTGATTAAAAAAAAAAAGGTTTGTAACGTCTTGGGCATATATTTGTCTTAAATATGAAATTTCAGTTTCACAGGACTTTTCGTTTTCGCTCGGGAATCACCACACACCCACAAAGACACACACAACCTTTTTTCGGTTGTTTGTTTAGACTCAGGGTACCCTAAAACGTGTATTTCCGTTGAAAATTGGAATTCGTAAATTTTCGCGTTCGCAATACTTTCCTTTACTATATATTTCATATATAGGTAAGTGAAAGTAATAAATGGGAAGGTTACTGGGAGCCAGAGTTGCCACAGTTAAACAAATTTTAACAAGTTTTAGGTTTTATAAAAATATATTTATTATTAACCATTTAGAATAGAAACTATCCGATCTTTTAAGTTGGACCAAATAGCAGATACTTACGAAGTTTGATCAAATTCAGTAATTTCAGAGTTTATCGTGAACATACATACATCGTGACACGAGATTTTTATATATATAGATTATCATAAAATCTTAAATCATAATAGTCTGCAATGCTTACCACATTCATTATCCAAATATGAATCGAATTCAGTATGAGATGTTAAGTTAATATATTTTAAAAGTGGAATACAGCTGATTTCCTCTTTAGTACGTTTGTAATACACGGCATTTTTACGAAATTCCTAATTTGACATAATTAGATCCTTTATTCTATTAGAACCTAATAGTTTTTATAACAATCCGTCGTCTGATTTTGTCTAAGATAGCATACTATTCCTTTATTAGCGTTTTAAAAATTGACTTTCTAAAAGGTTTGAATACTACGTACATTTTTTATTTTATTATAAATCATATTAAAACCATTCCTTATATAAATTAAAATATGGTAAGCACAACATACGACTTTCACATAGAGAACATTTAAATAGACCGAGAGTTGAGTTTAGGAATTACATAGGGTTTCGATGGAAACACATTTTTTTTCAGATTAAACTATTATATTATTATCTTCACTCTTCGTTACCTTATACCGTTGTGTACAAGGTAACATTTACTCTCAAACCTTTAGCTTTCTAACGGTATATCAAACATCTAAAATAAATAAGCAATGTACAAATTTATTTTCACGAGATAATTAATTTCACCTGTAGATATTATATAATAAATAATATACGGAAATACATCAGAATATCCCTCACATGTTTTGGTGGAAGACCGGAAAGGTTTAAATCCCCTTAATAATTAGGTAAGCAGATTAATTAAAAAGAGCTCAGTTCAAATTATATTTACCCAATCTAATTATTTACCTCCCTTAATTAATTTTTAAACTAATTATCTTATTGAATTAAAAAAAAAAAAAAAAAAAAACAAAGCTGCGTTACAACGTTCTCATTTCTTCCCATTTCATTTAATTTTAATTTTTAATAGACTAGATATTTTAGTTTCTAAATTACGCTTTACGCAATATTTTTTTATTTAAATAATTACATTTCTACTACCAATTCTATTAAACGGGATTTTTTTTTAATATCCGTGCCTTATCTTTTTACATACATTTTGTCATTGATATGCTTTGATACTGTTGGTCATTTAGGTTGGTTAAATTTTTTTTGTAAGTGTTGGCCTGTAAATTGTGAACTTTATTTATAACTATAACCTATAGCATAAAGCTATTGCTATAAAGAAAAAAAAATTTAAGGTAAATTTATAAAATGTCAACTAAATATAACATGTCATTAGATTGATAAGTGGATATCAGCTGATGCGCTCGATGATAACAGTCATACGTTACATCGTCTCTCAGATTTTTGCTTTTTTCAGTAGGAATTCGCTAGAATTCAGTCTGGAGAACATCACTAGACCTCAGGAATATTACGGCAGTGAATATTGGAGAAGTTTCGGTAAGCAAAGTTATAATTTACTTTGTACAATCACGAAAAAGTGAAAGAAGGGTCACTGATCAGCTGATTGCCGCTAGCTCGGCAAGCTAGGGCTTGCTTTTCTTTTAATTATCATTCTTTTATCTTTAATTCTTATCTCATATTTATTTATTATTATTATTTATTTTCTTAATCAATGAGATATTTTCATCAAGTCATGTCCTCAAAGTCCGCAAGTAAAAGATCTAGATCTGCAGGTTCGAACTCGTCTCCCACAAAACAGAGACCCCGCCGTGAACAAAATAAAAAAATGATTCCACCAGCGACCGCGTCAGCTACCTCATTAGGATCTGAACCACAGCCCAGCACATCATCACAAGGAATAACTGATGAATCTCCGTTTTTTACACCGAATCCATTTCAGATCCTCCAAAATGAAAAAGAAACCATGGAATCTTCTCCTATACCCAGAGAACCACTACCTCCACCAATATTTGTTAAAAATATTAAAAATTTTAAACTAATGTGTGCGCATTTAAACAAAGTAACAGATCCTAATAGTTATTATTGTATAAGTAGAACCAATGATACTAAAATATCTCCGACTACTGCTGAAACCTACAGAAAGATTGTAAAATATCTGACTGAGACCAAAGCTGACTTTCATACTTATCAGCTGCGCCAAGAGAGAGCATTAAGGGTCGTAATCAGAAACCTACATTCCTCAACACCCGTTGAAGCAATCAAAGAAGAACTGACAGAATTAGGATTCCAAGTGAGGCAAGTCACCAACGTTCTAAAAGATAAAAGTCCACTGCCTCTATTCTTCGTGGACTTGGAACCATCAGCAGGAGTCGAAAAAATCTATGACCTCAGTAGACTGTACTATACCCGTGTAAAAGTTGAAAAACCTTACACAAAGAAAGAAATAGTCCCAGTGCCATAACTGTCAGGCATATGGTCATACCAAAAGTTATTGCCATCACATACCTCGCTGTGTGAAATGCGGTGAACAGCATAAAACAGAAGAATGTACAAGATCAAGATCAACACCCGCTGTATGTGCTCTGTGCCTCAAGGACCACCCGGCTAACTACAAGGGATGTGAAATCTACAAGAAACTCAGAACCAGATACCAAAAACCTCAGGATCAGAATGAAACAGCTGTACCAACCAGAAGCAGAAGAGAAACATCTAAACTTGTAAATTCTAACGTGTCATTTGCCCACTTGCTTGGAGGTGGTAACCAGAATCATGAAGTCGAGGCACTGCCGGAACAACATTTTCCTCAATATTCTCAATCTATTGTACAAGAATCTATCCCTCAAAGTTTACCTAATCTTCAAAAAACTCCTCAACATCAAATTTCTCATATCCCTCCACCATCAAACGTCACAGATCTTACCAGTCTAATGACATCGTTCATCTTCGAAATCAAATCTCTTGTTATGCCGCTTATATCACTCCTTACAAATCTAGTATCGAATCTAATCCCTGCCTTAAAAAATCCTTAAATGACTTCACCTAACTCCTTATCCATTCTCCTTTGGAATGCGAATGGTGTTAGAAATCATACTGACGAACTGACAGCGTTGTTGCAAGACAAAACAATCGATGTTGCACTTATAACTGAAACAAGACTAACGACTAAACAGTACTTCAAAATACCGCAATACATGACATACCGTACTGACCACCCAGACGGTAAAGCCCATGCCGGTTCTGCTATCATTGTCCACCAATCCCTCTCTCATCATTTACTCCCACTTCCCACCTATGATTTCCTACAAGCCACAGCCATAGTAATCAAGACTTTTTCCTTTCCGGTAACCCTCACATCTGCATATTGCCCTCCTAAACATTCCATTTCCAATTCTGAATTTGTATCCTTCCTGGATTCCTTAGGAAATCGTTTCATTCTGGGTGCAGACTTAAACGCCAAGCATCAGCAGTGGGGTTCCAGAACCACGAATTCTCGGGGACGAAATTTGCTGTCTGCACTCAACTCCCGAAATTTTAATATCCTGCCTCCTGACTCCCCTACCTACTGGCCAACCGATCCTACCCGCAATCCTGACATCCTCGACTTCTTTATCCACAGCGGATTAGGCTCTCTCAACTTGTCTTTAACTCGCCTTGATGAACTATCCTCAGACCATAGTCCACTGATCCTAAAAGTATCTCTCACTCCAATTCCAAAACCCATTCCACCATCATTCATCCGAGGCCCTGTCAACTGGAACCTTTTCCGCCAAATCCTGACCGATAATATTGACCTCAGAGTAACCCTCAAAACCCAAGATGACCTAGATAATTCCGTCTATTCCTTTACCACCGCCATCCAACAAGCTGTCTCGACTGCTTCCTCTCCTAAACACTCCAATATAAATCCAGACCAAAATCATTTTCCACAACCTATTATAGACCTTATCCACACCAAACGCCGAGCAAGATCATTATGGCAGCGCACCCGACACCCAACAGATCGCCGCTCCTATAACTTCTATTGTAGACAATTGAAGAGGGAGTTGGCGAACTTACGTTCCCAGTCCTTTAATTCCTACCTCTCCTCGCTATCAGCTCGTGATAATTCCCTGTGGAATGTCACGAAAAAGATCCTAAAATACCATCATGTTTCCCATCCTCTCCGACGTGGTGATGACTCCTGGGCTGCGTCTGATGAAGATAAAGCCGAGGAATTCGCCACACACCTCTCCAAAGTATTCACTCCTCACCCGGAATCCCACATCAATCACACCGCAAAAGTGTGTTTATTAAATAATCTATTATATCATTATCTACGAAAATCAGTTGGTTTTGTCGGTTTTTTATCACTCTCTGTTAACTTTCACGATTTTGCGTATTATATAATATTTTTTTCTAAAATCTTTAGCTTTCCGACGGTATGTTATACATGTATTGTACTGTTCTTATGTTCAAAATTAAAAAATAGCGTTTAAAAAAAAATATTTCTCAGTTTTCTCTCTTTAGTTGGACAGCGAATTTAGTTCAACTTATATATTTACCTGTTTTTTATCAATGGTAACAAGATGATATGGTTATTTTTGTAGAATCTACAAAATTAAAGGTAGTTTAGAAGAAGAAAATTTAAAACATCGGCATTTAGGGCCCATCAGACTATTTCAATCAGAATGAAACCTACATGATATTAAAGCCCATTAAATTTTACATCGATATAGCGAGTTTATTCAAAATCATAAAATAGTAAAAAGGTGCAAAATGCATGGTATAAAGTGGCTCTTATGGTAAGCTGATTTTGATATAAAAAAAAAAAGGTTTGTAACGTCTTGGGCATATATTTGTCTTAAATATGAAATTTCAGTTTCACAGGACTTTTCGTTTTCGCTCGGGAATCACCACACACCCACAAAGACACACACACACCTTTTTTCGGTTGTTTGTTTAGACTCAGGGTACCCTAAAACGTGTATTTCCGTTGAAAATTGGAATTCGTAAATTTTCGCGTTCGCAATACTTTCCTTTACTATATATTTCATATATAGGTAAGTGAAAGTAATAAATGGGAAGGTTACTGGGAGCCAGAGTTGCCACAGTTAAACAAATTTTAACAAGTTTTAGGTTTTATAAAAATATATTTATTATTAACCATTTAGAATAGAAACTATCCGATCTTTTAAGTTGGACCAAATAGCAGATACTTACGAAGTTTGATCAAATTCAGTAATTTCAGAGTTTATCGTGAACATACATACATCGTGACACGAGATTTTTATATATATAGATTATCATAAAATCTTAAATCATAATAGTCTGCAATGCTTACCACATTCATTATCCAAATATGAATCGAATTCAGTATGAGATGTTAAGTTAATATATTTTAAAAGTGGAATACAGCTGATTTCCTCTTTAGTACGTTTGTAATACACGGCATTTTTACGAAATTCCTAATTTGACATAATTAGATCCTTTATTCTATTAGAACCTAATAGTTTTTATAACAATCCGTCGTCTGATTTTGTCTAAGATAGCATACTATTCCTTTATTAGCGTTTTAAAAATTGACTTTCTAAAAGGTTTGAATACTACGTACATTTTTTATTTTATTATAAATCATATTAAAACCATTCCTTATATAAATTAAAATATGGTAAGCACAACATACGACTTTCACATAGAGAACATTTAAATAGACCGAGAGTTGAGTTTAGGAATTACATAGGGTTTCGATGGAAACACATTTTTTTTCAGATTAAACTATTATATTATTATCTTCACTCTTCGTTACCTTATACCGTTGTGTACAAGGTAACATTTACTCTCAAACCTTTAGCTTTCTAACGGTATATCAAACATCTAAAATAAATAAGCAATGTACAAATTTATTTTCACGAGATAATTAATTTCACCTGTAGATATTATATAATAAATAATATACGGAAATACATCAGAATATCCCTCACATGTTTTGGTGGAAGACCGGAAAGGTTTAAATCCCCTTAATAATTAGGTAAGCAGATTAATTAAAAAGAGCTCAGTTCAAATTATATTTACCCAATCTAATTATTTACCTCCCTTAATTAATTTTTAAACTAATTATCTTATTGAATTAAAAAAAAAAAAAAAAAAAACAAAGCTGCGTTACAACGTTCTCATTTCTTCCCATTTCATTTAATTTTAATTTTTAATAGACTAGATATTTTAGTTTCTAAATTACGCTTTACGCAATATTTTTTTATTTAAATAATTACATTTCTACTACCAATTCTATTAAACGGGATTTTTTTTTAATATCCGTGCCTTATCTTTTTACATACATTTTGTCATTGATATGCTTTGATACTGTTGGTCATTTAGGTTGGTTAAATTTTTTTTGTAAGTGTTGGCCTGTAAATTGTGAACTTTATTATATACTATAACCTATAGCATAAAGCTATTGCTATAAAGAAAAAAAATTTAAGGTAAATTTATAAAATGTCAACTAAATATAACATGTCATTAGATTGATAAGTACGCTGTGTGTGATAGCAACCCAATTCAGTTGGGCATCGCTGTTTTGTTTTGTTGTATTTTTGATAAAATAATTACTGAGATATATCAAGGGACCAAAGTGAACCGCGTGGTCCTAAGTTCTACAGACTGTGACTTATTCACTTATTTCAGCAGGGAAGCAACCCTGAGTTATGGGGCCCACCTAAGCTCTATAAAGTTGGTACCCAAAAATGAGGGAAAAATCCGGCTGCTGAACGTACTTTGGGCCGAATCACTTCATTGCACGATCGTTGGCCTAGAAGCAGTACGAATCTCTCTATACGAACTGGAGACCAAGACACTTCATGGGTTGTAGTGGTACGGTTTTTTTTTTTTTTTTGTTCTTTTTTCTCACTTCAGATAAAAACACAAAACGACAAGTATCGAGATGATGAAAGGAAAAGGTGCTATTTCATAAGACGAAATGCATTTTTAACCTCCTAAATCAATTCAAAAGCTGCCGCTGTAGAGCAACAAAATATCATAAATTTAATAACTTCACCGACGATTTTGACAAATATACAGGATATTAAACAGTAAATCTCCACTTTTTATTGAAAAAAAAATCATAATTTATATGGCAGTACCGAAACCTATCCTGATTAAAATAAGTTTATTTAACATCACTTTATAATGCTGTGGCTAATCGGACGATGCAAAAGTGGGAGTCCTAAATTTTGCCTATTCAGGTTTTGTTAGGATAGAGATCATCTTTAAGAGTACGTGACATCGCACAGGCTCGGGACCACCTTGTAACGTCCCCTCCGAACGACGACATAACTAAGGATTTTTTAGTCCCATTAAAAAATCCTAGGACCACCTGCGGGTTTAAACGTGTGACGTTTGGCATAGGAGGCTGTTATGCTCGCCACCCAGCTACAGGTGATCCCTGACAGAGCTTAAATGCCAAATTTTAAATTTTCCTTCTATTAAGTACCTTCCTTTAATATTAAAGATTCAAAAAAATATCAGCATTTAGCATTGAAACTAAATATACAGGAACGAATTTGATACTATACCAACTAAAAGGCAAATATATTTTTTTATTCCGAACATAATAAAATAATATTATACCCTATAGTAATATAGGTGTTATAATATTATTATATATATTTAAAATACCGTTGGAAAGCTAAATATTTTAGCAAATATGTTATTTCATATTCAAAGATGTGGAAGGTATGGTAAAGTGAGAAATATGGCATACACTTATTACTGTTTATTGTAAATAAAATTATATTTTGTTATTGGGTTGTAAATTAAGTTAGTAGCGTTCTTCGATATTTGAATTTAATCCTCTCTATGTTTATAGGCTCTTGTTTACTTGGTCATAATGTTTTCATGTTCTAAAATAAATTAGGTAGGTGGTTTTATGCTTTTAGTTTTAAACCTAGATATCCTTATCTTTAAGTGCAAAGTGTGCATTGCAATGGCGATGACGCCTTAGAGGAAAACACCGTCCGTGGTTTGCTCGCCCACAACAGAAAATGTTGAATTAAAAGACGCAAAGCACTCTTTTCGTCCTGCAGCTGTTGATGATGACAATATTCGAGCATTGGTCATAGACATCATTTACTCTCGGACACGGGATAACACAGAAACGTTCAACATATCTCATACAAGTGTCTCTGTACAATAATCTGAAGTTTTTTATGAAATCATTATTAAAAATCTGGTGCTCGCAACACACGACTTTCACTTACCTCTTTTGTTAAAATCAATTTAAGAATTTTTAAATACATTTAAAGATAAAAATAAATCGTGAAAGAATTGATTCAATTTGAATTTCTATAGAAACGTGTGTTTTATTAGATAATATATTATATTTTATCTACAAAAATCAGTTAGTTTTATCGGTTTATCATCATTATCCATTAACCTTTACCATTCTGTGTTTTATATAAATTTTTTCTGAAATCTTTAGTATTCCAGCGGTATATTATACGTCTATATTACTATTCTTGTGTTCAAAAACACAAAGAAATGAATACAAAAATATTTTTGCACTTTTCTCCTTTAATTGTTCATCAAATTCGCTCAACATGCATACCTTTATTTATGAATGGTAATAAGTCGATATATCTATTTTTTTTTAACCTATACTACTGCTATACTACTATAGGAAGAATATTTAAAATAATTGCACTTAAGTCCTGTCAGACTATTTTAATCAGAATGAAACCTACATCATATTAAAACCCACTAAATTTTACATCGATTTAGGGAGTTTAACTAAAATCGTCAGAGCCGTTTTCGAGATAATCGTGGAAGGGTCCAAAATGCATGGTATATAATAGCTCTTCTGATTAGCTGGTTTTGATGAAAAAGTTGCTGCAACATTTCGGGCGTATATTAGTCTTAAGTATGGATTTTTAGTTTCTTTTGACTTTTTGTTTAGTTGCTAGCTTACCCACACACACACACAGACCTTATTGCGGGACTTGGTCATTTGGACTCAGGGGACCCTAAATCGTGTAATTCCGTTGGACGTTCGAAACTGGAATTCGAAAATTTTCACGATCGCAATACTTTCCCTTACTATATATTTCACATATAGGTAAATGAAAGTAAAAACTTTAGAACTTATTTTACAACCCAATTAGCCCAGTAGAATTAGACCAAAAAAGGGGTTGGCTAGAAAAAGGTGGGGTAAATTTAATTTTTAGGCACGATTGTTTGTACTGCTCCCCTCATTAAAAACCCAAGTTTTCACACTTTTCACCCTTGTGCGTTTTCCGCCATCTTAGAAAGTCATCCGCCATCCGTTCTCAAAGTCGTTCGCAATTCCTATCGTATAATATGTTTTCATGTGGGTGCAAAGAGAAATGTGGTGAAAAAGGCTGCAAAAAAGGTGGACTTATTCTATTGTCCTGTCTTTATTGCGGATTCGAATCCTGGATAATAGACCAAATATTAAATATAACATGGAAGAAGACGAGTTTGACGATACGCAGCCTTTCGCTCAAAATGATACACTGTACACATCAAATACATTTGAGACTTAAAAAAGAAAAAACTATTACCAAAAATGTTTTATGAATAAAATTGGAGGCTGATGTCTACTTCACCACTATTTTATTGAAAAAAAATATTCGCTCTACGTTTCGGCTACAATGCCCATCTTGATAGCATTTTGAGATTGTTAACGTTAATCTCATAAATTATTAATTTATTTTGACTGTATATATAAACATGTTGTGTGTGTGAATATATGTATGTGTATGGGTGTGTGTATGTGTATGTATGTATGGGTATGTGTGTTTGTATGTATGTGTGTGTATATATATATGTTGTGTGTGTGTGCGTGTGTGTATGAGTGTATGTATGTATGTGTGTATATATATATATATATATATATATTTATATATATATAATTTTTATTATTCTTTTATCATACATTTTAACATAGTTGTATGGTTCATGACAAATTGTAAGACGATTATTTGTAATTTGACAATATTGTACGGCATTGTAGCCGAAACGTAGTGCGAATATTTTTTTTTCAATAAAATAGTGGTGAAGTAGACATCAGCCTCCAATTTTATTCATAAAAATTTGACCTTCACCTAAAAGAATCTACACCTGATAAAAAATGCTTTATATTTTATTTTAAGTTGTTGTATCATTAAAATGTTTTTTTTTTTTTAATCAATTAAAACAAAAGTAATATATTTGGAAATTGTTCTTATTAGTTGCAAAAACGTTTTCTTTTCCTAGAATATATACAATAATGGTTTTAAGATAATAATACGTTTAGAAGATGTAATTAAAACGGATTATTTTATATTTGATTAACAGAGCACTTTCAGTAAAAAAGTTATTTCAACATTTCTTGTTCGTATAATTGGAAGTAATTAAAAATCTTATACATCTAACTTGTTAGAAATTTAATGTTCTAAAAGATTGTTTCTTATGTATTTTTTAATAAACTGCACACCTAAATAGTTATTCAAGCTAAACCGCCGACTTTTCTGGCATTTTGTATTTTTTTGACAATTTGGTCAATATTGACAACCACGTATCTCAGTAGGTGTTCCGAATTTTCAAATATGTTACGTACCAAACATGTAGGCAATTTATTTTTCTTTAAAATTGCTAACGACAAAGTTTACTCTAAAATGTCGAGGAACAGATTTAGAATGAAAAAACTGAAAAAAGTACTTTTTTTTAGAGGTTTTTCCAAGATGGCGGAAAACGCACAAGGGTGAAAAGTGTGAAAACTTGGGTATTTAATGAGGGGAGCAGTACAAACAATCGTGCCTAAAAATTAAATTTACCGCACCTTTTTCTAGCCAAAATCCTTTTTCTATTGGGCTAAATATATTATTTGATATAAAACATATGTTTTCAACGTAACGTAATGCAATTATTTCATATCTTTTGAATTATGAAGTAATTTAAAAGTTCCTAAATATATTTCAACGACGGAGATAGGTAAAGTCGTGTAATTTTGTAATTTATACGTCACTCTATAATTTTATTTAACTCTAATATAAAAGTTCATTTTACAAGACGGAACAAAGTTGGAAACAGCTTCGACCTCACACGACCGATGGATAAACGAACTTAGCATAGAACATGCAGCAACTCGTAACTTGGCCAAATACTTGGCCGTTGCCGAAATCCCGGGAGAATTATTGAAATTGGAATGCAAATGGGAGGCGGGTGGGGAAAGAAAACAGGACAAAACCCGATTAAAACTGTAGCGACTGATTATGTATAAAGTTGGGAAGCGAGTAGAATGAAGATGGCTCTGGGAGGAAAATAGCTAATTCCTGTAGGTAAGTTAAACGTCAATGGAGACCTAACACGATTACATCTCATGCATATGTAACCCAGCCAGGCCCCTCTCAGGCTTTTAATGCCAGCTCTCCCTTAAACACCGGCATTAACTCCTTTAGTCTTCTCTTTATCGGTGCCTCCTCTTCATATTTATCTTCGTCTCCACTATCTCTCCCCTTCGTACGCGGTATAGGCTCCCTCCGCCTGCTCTACCTCATAACGAGCAGCTAGCCTACTTCCATCGCCTACACCTCTTACGGATACTGGTAATGTATATCTGGGATTTTACTAGGTAATCGGAACTAACATTATAATATTCATATATAACTTTTTCTCATCATTGTCGTAATTGTTCTTTTGTTTGAATATTTGTTCGATAAATATTAGGCCGTTTTACAAAAGAAATTCTTGGATATATTTTTTTTAAACAATTTATTTAATTTCCAGTCATCGCAACGTTTCAGCCTCTAGGGCCATTCTCAAGCTTCTGTAATCAATTAAAGTTTCATTGCATTTATACATTTTCAACAATTTAATTACAACACATAATAAATTATGTTTAATAATTATGTCACCTACCATGCATATCCATCTTAATTATCATTTCATTTCACCGCTTTTCAACAGCGTCGTCATAATTTTTTTTAAATATCATTTTTCAAAAAAAAAAAAAAAAAAAAAAAAAACTGTATTCAAAAATATCATATTAATTGGCATCCCCACCCCAAGTTTAGTCGCGCACGAGAACACCTATAAGACGGCCGAAAACTGTTGAGTAAGTTGGTAAAAATGTTTCTTTTCTTTTTTGAATAAATAGATCCCTTTTTCAATTGATGATGAAAAATAATATGATATTTTTGGATACAAGTTTTTTTTTTTTTTTTTTTGTTTTTTTTTGAAAAATGATATTTTAAAACAATTATGACGACGCTGTTGAAAAGCGGTGAAATGAAATAATAATTAAGATGGATATGCATGGTAGGTGACATAATTATTAAAAATAATTTATTATGTGTTGTAATTAAATTGTTGAAAATGTATAAATGCAATGAAACTTTAATTGATTACAGAAGCTTGAGAATGGCCCTAGAGGCTGAAACGTTGCGATGACTGGATTAAATAATTTGTTTTAAAAAAAATATATCCAAGAATTTCTTTTGTAAAACGGCCTAATATTTTTCGAACAAATTCATATATAACATTTACTACTTTTCCAGGAGTTTATGAAAAATGTCATTCTACCCTTCGTCGCAAACCGAAGACTTTATCAAACCTACGTTCGATACCTCGGGCTAATATCTTTGGAATAGCAGAATTTTATGTCGGCAAACATCACCACTGTTGTGGATTGCCTGTACCAATAAAATAAATAAATATTATTATTGTTTTTTATTCGCAACTGCGTTGCTGTGCATCCAGTAAATATGAAGTATTAATTTCTTCTTGACCAGCTTTCTGATTTTTTTGTGTAGATCTCTCGACCATCGTCTTTTAAGTCTTCTTTGTGGTTGCCATGGTAACAGGGAAGAAAGGAAAGAAACATGTTGATTTGGGTGGTGATGTGTCATCGAATGAAACGTGTTATATTTGTCGTTGTGTATCGTGTGATTCGAAACATACAGTAGTACGTGAACAATATTTCGGAAAATTTCGGATTGAGTTGTTTGTATTTTGTTCTGCTCCGTATGTCGAGATTGGTCTCAGTAGATTAGTTTATATTAGTCGCTTGTTTCGTAAATTTAGAGGTTATCTGTTATCCAATAGATGTGAAAGCTGTTTGTATAGTCTTGTTAGTTCTTTTGTCAAATATATTCCGAGGTATCGTACGTAGGTTTTTGAAGGTACTGCAGTGTTGTCAATTTTAACAGCTGGACATGTACATTTCCGTAGAGAAAACCTCAAATGGCTCGATTTGTAGTAATTAATTTTGTTTTTCTATTTTTGAAACCACATATCTAGGTTAAGTATATGATTTTGTTAAGAAATAGAAGCTGTTGCACAATCTTTATACGAAGAAAGAAGTGATGTATCATCAACGAAGGTATAGATGGGGTGCAAGGGTGCTCAGGAATATCGGAACTGTAAATAGAGTAGAGAAAAGGGCTCTATACGCTACCTTGTAGCACACCACCTTATTGAGGAAAGAAGGGAGAAATGGAAGAATTAATTGAAAAATAAGTTGAAGGCAGGTGCGATTTTATTTTCCATAGTAGGCCTTTGTGCCAAAAGCTTAAGAAACTGCTGAGTAATATTATTTTTTCTCAAAAGCAACAGAGATAGTATCAACTATACGATGTCAGTGTTGGACAGTGGAGTGATAAGTACGAATTGATGGTTTGGTATAATACGACGGCTTTCAAGGATTTATGCAACATTTCAAACATTTTGGCCATAATTGGCAAGAGTGCAATAGGACGATAAGATGATGGATTAGAGGTGAGTTTTGAAGGTTTAGGAATCATTTTGATTGTGGAGAACTTCCAAAGGAGAGGAAAATAATTTGTGCGCAAGATGGTAGTATAAATAAAGGTTAGGAATAGATTAGATTTTCGAGGTAAATGGCGAAGAATGAAGGGCGTAATGATATCATAGCCAGGAGCTTTTCGGTTTGGTAGTATGTTAATTCTTGGAGAATTTATATTGGATGAAAAGCTGGGGAGGTAGTGATAGGGATAAACTTGATGTCAGATCGTCTTCGATTTCTGCCGTGAAAGAATCGGCCTGAAAAGAGTTCGCCCCGAAGATCTGTGTGAGGTGTTTAGGGAATTCTTCTGCTTTTTCGTCGCCTGTTATTGTTTGTACGTCTGAGAGAATATTGGATATATTCTTTCTTTTGGAATCGTCTAGTTGATGTCCATACTGTCCCTTCTCTGTTGTTAATAGAGTTAATGTGGTCCCTGTAATTAGTGTTTTTAAATCTGGAAAATTCTTGGTGAAGTTTTCGGGTTGGTTTGTTAAGTTCTGTTTTGTGAGATGGATATTTGGTCCTTTGCCATAATGCTTTAATTATACGTTTTTCTGTAACCAGGTTAGGTATGGGCTGCGGTAGGAAAGGGTCAGATTTAGTAGTCTTTCTTGTTGAAGTCGAATATGTATGCAATTTTTTTATTTTTTTATTTACATATATTTCTTATTTCATTTGACATTAGCATTTTTTAATTGTATTTTATAGAATTATCATAGCTAGTACTTACCTGTTATTTACACTAAAATATTTTAACAAGGCGATGGATTATGTTGACAGCCTTATTTTTTTCGTCTATTAAAAAAAAATACATATACGTTCATATTACTTTTCTGGCACATTCAAGCAAAGTTCAAAACAATTGTGATAATAAAGTATTATTCCTTGTTGTATACATGAAAAAAGTTAAATATCCTCATTATTGATCGATATGGATAATTTATACATTCAAAGCAAGAAAAATTAATTTTATATATACATATATATAATCTAAAAAAAATTTATATATTATATATATTTGAATGCCAAACCTTTCTTCTTTTTTTTCCGCTGTTTTCGAATAAATTACCAAACAAGGTTACTATCGATTTAAATTAAATCAATGAATTATTAATTAATGGCTATTGAAATTAGAAGTTATTTCTAAACTAAATGATCAGATTAAATCTTTATTTATATCTACTAATATCCCTCATATTTTACTCAATATGTTTTTTATAACATATAATTTACATTTTCTGAATAATAATGTGATTAAAACCATCGTAAAATTCCAACAATCCAACTTTATTTTAATTTCAATATTTGAAGGATTAAATTTAGTAGATTAGGATTATTAATGTATATAACTGTTTTGTCTTAACAATTTATCTGCTTCTAACACATAAGCTAAAGTATGAAATACTTTTTAAAAATAAAATTAATCGACCATTTAATAATATTCTGTATAGAAAATTAAAAACATTTGAAGACTAATTCGTCCAAATAAAATTTCTTTTAATAAAAATATTAGCCTGTAGAATGTTGGCCCATTCCTAAGTAAATAAAATGATAATTGATATTTATTACTTTCCTTATATTTATTTTGGTCTAAGAATAATTTGCTAAAATAGTAATTAATTCAGCTAACACATTCAATAACGTTTTTGTCCTGAATTTTTTTCTGTTGGTATATTTGATATTTTTGTTTTAAGAGATGTTTCCGAATGTTTAATTTCTAGTTCAATATATTACAGATGAAAGGAAACTACGTTTTGTTGTGAAATCATAAGTTGGTGAACTATATTAAAATCTGATTCAATGAAATATGTTGAATAACGTTAGTTACGTAATACCTACCTAAAATCATCTCCTTTGCGATTTCTAAAACGTTAAATTAATTTTTTTCTAAATAAAGTTCAATTTTAATAATAACTGTATTAATTTAGATGGTATTTTAAATGTTTAATTAATGCATGAACTTTTATATTTATTTAAATGGTCATTTATACAATATGAGTTCTTTTATTGGGCTATCTGGAAAATATTTTGAGTTTCCTTTAAAATACCCCGCTATATAATTGTTTTTTTGTCTTTCCTTCAAATCGCTATATGCCATCTGCAAAAAAATTTGCAATAAGCAAATATGTTGACTCCCGAAAAGTAGGTTAAATCGAGGCATCTCTCACCGCCTCAAAAGTCGTCGGGGTGGGTTTGGGATTTTATAGATTTAAGTGTTTGGGCTCATGTTGTAAGTCAGTCTGTCGTGAAATGTTTTGTAATATTTTGTGGCTGTGTCTGAAACTGTAAGTATGACCAAGTCCTTATGAAGTAATTCATTGGTTACATAAAACGGTGCATTCACGATTTTTCGTATGGAGAAGTATATAATATGTACGATATTTTCGATTGGAGAGACTGAATTATTTGGATGTTAGAGGTTTTAGCAGATCCCCATAGCTCTATCCTATATGTCCATAAGGGTTTGATTAGTACTTTGTAAATAGTAATTTTGGTCTTCAAGGATAATCATGATCGTTTTTCAAGCAGACGGGATCATAGTCCAAATCATTTATTCAGCTGTTTTCTTTTAAGTCTAATGTGGGTCTTCCATGTCAGTCTTTTGTCTAAGTATAGTCCCAGATGTCGTACTTCTTCTGATGTTGAAATAGGTTTATCCTCAAAATAGACTGTTGGAGAAAAAACAAAAAACAATTCTAAATAATAATAATAACAAACTGTTTAAGTTAACTGGATTATTCATTTGTATGAATGTCAACAATTATTTATTCTCTACCAAACAATAAAGTTTGTTAACATCTTTAACATTCCCTCGCTGAGAAATAATATAGTCTTTACTACGATGTCAGCGAGTGATATTCTTATAATTTTGTTTTACTAGTTTAAACTTATTAGTGTAATATATCAAAAATTGGCAATAATGAAGCCATCTTTGGTCAGTTGGAGGAGGCCCAATTTATCGCAAGACAAAGCTGGGCCACATGTCCCACGTATGACGTAAAATAAACTGTTCAAACTCTGTCACATACGCCCTACTCCCGGGACCTCTCACCTATGAATTATCATTCTTTTAGAAAACTGCAGCACTACTTAAAGGACAAACAAATTAATAGGCATATGGAATTAGAAAACGCGGATTCGGTGTTTATCAATTCTCATGATCGAAAATTCGATTCTGAAAATGTACAGAAAGTGGTGGAGATAATTTTTATTGAATAAAACCAAATCTTTCTTTTTAAACCAAAATCCTGCATTATTTTTCAAACGACCCATTATATTAACCGTGTATATTATAAATGTTGCTTATTAATGATTATTAATATGTAACAACTTTTTCGAAATTAGTTAATTAAATATCTTCATTATATTATTAGTATAAAATATTCTAATATATTATGTTTTATATTTCTTTACAATACAAAGCTCATAATAATACCAAACCGAAAGCTGAAAAAGAAGGCGATTGAAGAGTTTTGAAATAAATAAATCATCCCTCATCAGGGTTAATATTGCGAGATAATTAATAAAATACACGATCGTTATTGATAGCTGTGAAAGAAAATAATTCGTTTAGGGGTCTATCGGTGTCAAAAACTATTCAATATTTAATACCGACTAATTATTGATTGCCTGTTGGTTAGCAATATTAGATGACACTTCCAGTAGGTCTATTTCGTCAGCCTGTAGCTTCCAGTCTTCATTTCCAGCGTTTTGAATGATTTTTGCAAGTTTTTTTAATAATAATATATCATATATACTTCCTTATCAATAAGTATATATGGACATTAACATAATTAAGGGACTAATTGATTATGTTATAATATATCCTTATGGTTACATAACGTAACTAGTAAATTAAAACGTGACAAAAATGATAAATGATGAAGCAGCCCATAGGAACTAGCGGCATCTTTTGTATTCGATCTCTTAACCCAACTTCTTAACAGGTTTCCATGATTATTGTTGGATATGTTTTGTTTTAGATCTTGCGTAAGTAAAATATTTGCTTTTCGTTTCGTCACGAATCGTTTGAAGGAATACATTGGCAAATTATATTTAACGTTGTACAACTTAACATATCAATGTGATGATGTATTCATGTCGGAAATGTAAATTTAAATAAAGATGCTATTTAATTGTTAAGCCTGATTCTATGCCGAGTATGGTCTTTGCCTCTTCTGTCATTGTTTCACATATCAAACGGTACCGCATAATCAAATTTTGTTTTTGCAATAAAAAAAGTAATAATATTTGGCTTAGCGAAGAAGAAAGTTGATGCCGCCGATAGCACCGTTCCTTGCTTACACCGTCTTGCCTTCAATCCGATGACCGCCGCCCAAGACTCTATGGGCGCGTTTATACTGCACGCGATTTGGCGGCTGAAGCTGATCCGATTCCGGCCTAGAAATAAAATCTTGTTAGACAAGTAGGTTACAAATCTATTCCAGCTAAAGCAGGATCCAAATGGTATTCAGAGCGGAGAACTGTTGCATTTCAGGAGATATAGGAAAGTTTAATTTTTAAGGGGAAGGAGGGTAATTAAAAAAATAGTAAGTCACAATTATTGACACTACTAGGTATTTAGTATACGTTCTAGTGCTTGTGGGACTGGGTGGTCGAGTGTGTTAGTGCTAGTTGCTATGAATCCACGTTGCCCAGCAACTAGATGACAGAAAAATTGGAATCAAATAATTTTTTAATAAATTGAGTTCGCGTCTCGGTGCCGGGTTTTTAACTCGGCATTTATCCCCCGCCCTCGCCACCTATACCATAAAAAAAACAAAATAGCTTAAAAGGCTTTGGTAGGTGTTGAATAAAAAGTTCTCGTTCTTTAAACAAGTCATTACAATTTCAATCATTAATTTAAATGTCATTAAAATTTTGATCATTAAATGTGTCATTACGTCCCGATAAGACGTAGACACATTAATTGACCTCGCCTTTGTCGATTCCCAACAAAACCTACAATCCTTTTCACAAATACTACACCTCCTTTCCCGTAGATGAGATGGTAGAATGCCTCTCATCCAACCTCCTTTCATTTTTAAATCAACTTGCTCCTATCAAAACTAATACCTTTTGACGTTCCTTGGGTTAATACCGAAATTTGATAAAGAGAAGAGATGCCGCCAGAAGCCCTTTTGTGAGCGTACCCGATCACTAGATCACTACACAACTTTTAAGAAACTACGTAACCTCAACCAGTTTTCCTTGCGGCGCGCAAAGGCACAGTATTTCCATTTGGTTTTATCCCAAACCTCAGACTCCAAAAGTAAGTGGAAAATCCTGAGAAAATTCTTCATCAATGCCTCTGCATCCAGTACTTTCTTCCCTATTTCACCCGAAAAAAACTCATATTTCGTTGCTCCACATTCTCAAGTCTACCCTCCTTCAGCTTTTTCTACTTCTGCAACGCAATTTAATTCAGAAGGCTTTGATTTCCATTATATCTCACCAGAAAAATTAATTGCTTCCGTTCTGAGATCCCACACAAGTGACTATGGACCCGACCAAATCTCTGAAAAAATGATAAAGCTTAGTCTTCAAGGCATCCTTCCAGTCCTTTACACATCTATAACTTTTCCCTTCAAAATTCAAGATTTTCTTTCGGTTGGAAAAAGGTGATCGCACGCCCATTGAATAAGGTTCCTTCCCCTTCGTCCCTTCAGATTTCAGACCAATATACATTCTCTCAACTTTATCAAAGCCTCTTGAAAGAATTGTCCATTCTCGGACCTCTTTCTTCCTGGAGGATAATGCAGTCCTTAATCCTTACCAATCAGGTTTCCGTCCCGGTTATTTTACGCAATCAGCTTAAAATCTTTGTTGAAAAGACCTTTATTCCTTCATGGATCAACAAAAAATCACAATCCTTATCCTTTTTGTCCCCTCTCCAATCTTATTTTCTACCTTCATAAATGATCTACCTAAATCTATCCAACACTCCCAGTTTCACCAGTACGCAGATGACTTACAAACTTATACGTCCTCCCATCCTTCGGATATACTCGAGGCTTTAATAACAAATAAATATGTTCAATATACTTTGTGTTTGAATGTTGGGCCTGACTACACCGACTACTATTTGGCTATTGGACGGCAAATAGTGCTTCATCAAGCACTTAACCCTAAATCCTCAGGTTTATTTTTTATTTGAATACATTACTTAATTATTATTCCTAAAATGATAATATGCGCTGAACTAAGGGGCAAGAGGTAGGCTGAGGCGTAGGTGATAGGGCGCGTGTATACTGCACGCGATTTGGCGGCTGAAGCTGTAGCGTGTCCTATTTAATTCTATAAACCCACTATCGCTTCAGTCCCCAAAACTCGTGCAGTATAAATGCGCCCTATCACCTACGCCTCAGCCTACCTCTTGCCCCTTAGTTCAGCGCATATTATCATTTTAGAAATAATAATTAAGTAATGTATTCAAATAAAAAATAAACCTGAGGATTTAGGGTTAAGTGCTTGATGAAGCACTATTTGCCGTCCAATAGCCAAATAGTAGTCGGTGTAGTCAGGCCCAACATTCAAACACAAAGTATATTGAACATATTTATTTGTTATTAAAGCCTCGAGTATATCCGAAGGATGGGAGGACGTATAAGTTTGTAAGTCATCTGCGTACTGGTGAAACTGGGAGTGTTGGATAGATTTAGGTAGATCATTTATGAAGGTAGAAAATAAGATTGGAGAGGGGACAAAAAGGATAAGGATTGTGATTTTTTGTTGATCCATGAAGGAATAAAGGTCTTTTCAACAAAGATTTTAAGCTGATTGCGTAAAATAACCGGGACGGAAACCTGATTGGTAAGGATTAAGGACTGCATTATCCTCCAGGAAGAAAGAGGTCCGAGAATGGACAATTCTTTCAAGAGGCTTTGATAAAGTTGAGAGAATGTATATTGGTCTGAAATCTGAAGGGACGAAGGGGAAGGAACCTTATTCAATGGGCGTGCGATCACCTTTTTCCAACCGAAAGAAAATCTTGAATTTTGAAGGGAAAAGTTATAGATGTGTAAAGGACTGGAAGGATGCCTTGAAGACTAAGCTTTATCATTTTTTCAGAGATTTGGTCGGGTCCATAGTCACTTGTGTGGGATCTCAGAACGGAAGCAATTAATTTTTCTGGTGAGATATAATGGAAATCAAAGCCTTCTGAATTAAATTGCGTTGCAGAAGTAGAAAAAGCTGAAGGAGGGTAGACTTGAGAATGTGGAGCAACGAAATATGAGTTTTTTTCGGGTGAAATAGGGAAGAAAGTACTGGATGCAGAGGCATTGATGAAGAATTTTCTCAGGATTTTCCACTTACTTTTGGAGTCTGAGGTTTGGGATAAAACCAAATGGAAATACTGTGCCTTTGCGCGCCGCAAGGAAAACTGGTTGAGGTTACGTAGTTTCTTAAAAGTTGTGTAGTGATCTAGTGATCGGGTACGCTCACAAAAGGGCTTCTGGCGGCATCTCTTCTCTTTATCAAATTTCGGTATTAACCCAAGGAACGTCAAAAGGTATTAGTTTTGATAGGAGCAAGTTGATTTAAAAATGAAAGGAGGTTGGATGAGAGGCATTCTACCATCTCATCTACGGGAAAGGAGGTGTAGATAGGCTCTAAATTTTGGGCTAGTGAAACATGGATTGGATTTATTGATTCTGTATTTAGCTATGCAAAATTTCTCCAAGAGATCTGTTTGAGAATGAGAGTTAGGGTGGGAATATTTTATGAAATTTGGATTAAATAATGATTTGATAAAAATATAACGAGTATTTGTGAAAAGGATTGTAGGTTTTGTTGGGAATCCACAAAGGCGAGGTCAATTAATGTGTCTACGTCTTATCGGGACGTAATGACACATTTAATGATTAAAATTTTAATGATATTTAAATTAATGATTGAAATTGTAATGACTTGTTTAAAGAACGAGAACTTTTTATTCAACACCTACCAAAGCCTATTAAGCTATTTTGTTTTTTTATGGTATATAGGTGGCGAGGGCGAGGGATAAATGCCGAGTTAAAAACCCGGCACCGAGACGCGAACTCAATTTATTAAAAAATTATTTGATTTCCAATTTTTCTGTCATCTAGTTTCTGGGCAACGTGGATTCATAGCAACTAGCACTAACACACTCGACCACCCAGTCCCACAAGCACTAGAACGTATACTAAATACCTAGTAGTGTCAATAATTGTGACTTACTATTTTTTTAATTAACCTCCTTCCCCTTAAAAATTAAACTTTCCTTATCTCCTGAAATTCAACAGTTCTCCGCTCTGAATACCATTGGATCCTGCTTTAGCTGATATAGATTTGTAACCTTACTTGTCTGAACAAGATTTTATTTCTAGGCCGGAATCGGATCGCTACTGCTTGATCTTGATGTCACTTTATTTATCTTTATTCTTTGGATTGATTGGAAGTATAGAGGACGTTTAAATACAGTCTGCTTCGGAAACAAATGCTTCGAGATTCCCTTATGGGCCAGCCATCCTTTTTAATGGCATAAAAAAAGGTTTTGTAAAATTAAAATTTTGAAAATGCAAATTTCTTCGTAGTATAGTATACAGCAAACTAAGTTAAAATGTTAATTTTTACAAATGTACACATCCCACATATATTTTTCTCAAAAGAAAATTCCTTTAATTAGTAACTTACAAAAACTTTAGGGCTGGTTGATATATGGAGGGAATAAAAAAAAAAAAAAAAATTCAACGAATTGTTTAATTCAGAATACGGACTTGAGGGAATTGAGTGATGTTTTCACTTTAAAAAATTTGTCTGCTTATCCCGCGGCTCGCCTGTTTACCATTTCCACCGTACCCCCCACACTCTACCCTCCCTTACACTGTGGCCAAATAAAAACTGAGCGTATTGTCCTTGTTTTTCAAGAGTAGCCGGCTATTTACAAGTGCCGCCCGACATCTCACTTAATTGAGAAGGCCCAGCTCTGACACCCCGAATTAAGGGTTATTTATTATGATGATTTTTTTTTTCTCCTTTTATTTTGTTTTGGTTTTTTTTTCTTTTTTACTCTTTTTTCAGAGGGCGGAGTGAATGGGTAGGGATAAAAATAGGGGATGGTTGTGTATGCTGATTGCGGCGAATTGTTTAGGACCCCGGACCCGGGCAGCTGATTTATGCGGATAGCCTGGTCCACGATAAGAGCTCTCCGCCACGGTCAGTCGGCGATAGCGCCGCTGTATCGCGTCACTTCGGTGCGTTATGCTACTCATCAAGTTGTCATCACATTGAATTTAAAACAAAAAAAAATTATAATAATATTAAATAAAAGAAAAAATAACAGATATTACATTTTCAAATTGAGGCTGAAATATTGTAAAATAATTTAACAACTTTATGCCGGGACGAATATCTACGCTT
The DNA here is from genome assembly GCA_023052935.1 of Piezodorus guildinii. Lineage (NCBI taxonomy): Eukaryota > Metazoa > Arthropoda > Insecta > Hemiptera > Pentatomidae > Piezodorus > Piezodorus guildinii. The sequence goes on along the minus strand of CM041293.1, from coordinate 121,141,621 downwards.
TTCTGCATGAGGCATTTGAAGGAGTGTTATGGAAATATTTTAAAAAAAAAGTGTGTTAGGTATTTTTAAAAATGATTCTTATATTATTATTATATATTATATTTTTAAATCATACTTATGATAAAAATATGAAAAGAAATCACGCACAGCTAATGAAATTTTAAAGAAAGTAAAATTAAGCGATAATATTCCTTTGAGGAGGGATATTGAAAGTCGTAAAATATTTTATAAATAAAACCTTATGCTTGATAATTACTACAGCATATAAGTGACTCACCTGTGATGCACGACGCCCACGGGATAGTTACGTGATCCACGGTGGTCACCCCGCTACAGGAAGACTAGTGTGACCCACCGTTGGGTCACCCCGCTTCATGGAACAGACAAGTTTGACCCACCCTTGGGTCCCCTCCGCTCACGCAAACACAAGGTGACCTACCCGTGGGTCACCCCGCCCACGGAAACACAGAGTGAACATGTGGCCACTCCAAGAAACGCAGTCGGTGGTTATCGTGGGTCCTGCCTTATAGAACAGACAACTCTGACCCACCCGTGGCTCACACCGCCCTACGGAACAGAAACCGCGAGTAATGTAATTTCTTAACTGAATAATTCTTAATTAATAATTTCCGGCTTTAACCACCACTTTATTTCCTCCTGGATTGTATTGTATTATATATAATATGAACAATTATCAAAACTGAGATTTTCATACAAACTGCTGTGGAAATTGAAAAAAAAAAATTATTATATGACAATAAAGAGTTTAGGACAACAAAAAAACATAGGTGTAATTGTAAATATGGACATATCCATGTATTATTAAGTCAAGGTGAGGGTTTAAAAGATTTTTTTTTCTAATAACTGAAGGGTATAAAAAATATATACTTTATTACATTTCTTATTAGTAGTATAAAATAAATCAAATGTATTTATCTTTGGGGAATTCCTAATACAAATAGAGCTTGGCTTGGCTATATACAATACATTTAGTAATTTATGTTATATTTTAATAAAGAAAATTAACAGTATTTTTCAATAGGTTATAAATAACAATAAGAAAAAATAAAATAAAAATACATATGCAGTAGGCTGTTTATTTTATTAACATCATCTATTGAAATTTACAACTGTACTTCATAATTTTTTTTTTTATTTAAAAGAAATTTACAACTGTATTACAATAAAATACATTAAGTAAATGTGCTAAAAGATCAAGTGGGCGTGATACAGGCATGTGAAGAAACTACCCAGTGGTAGTATAATTTAAAAAGTAAATCTGATAAAAGAAAGATGGCATAAAACAGACTTGAAAAAGAACTCCCCAATGGTTGCAATCCTGTAATTTTTCTAAACCAGAAGGTCTCGAGGCCATCTTTTTTTCAGATACCTCGGAGGAATGGCCAGGAATGGAAGAGGAAGCAAGGATTGAAACTAGTGGGTTAGAGTGGGAGTTTGTTATGGAAGAAGTGATATCTGGTTCGGGCTAGGTCAGCAACAAATGGAAGATTTAGGTCTTTATGGATGAGTTTATTTGTGACAAAGTAAGGATCGTTAAGGATTTTACGAAGGATTTTGGATTGTAAGGATTGGATCCGGGAAGAATTCGAGAGTTTAGTTGAGCCCCAAAGCTCAACTCTGTAAGTCCATTAGGCCTTATGATAGGAATTTATAGGAGTCCTTTGTAGTTAAAAGGAAGGTTAGAGCGTTTGTCAAGTAAGTGTGGAAATAATAGAAAGCGGCGAGCGGCAGTTTCTTGTCGTTTCAGTCTAGTGTGCGGATTTCATGTGAGACGTTTGTCAAGAAGGAGACCTAGATAGCGGATCTGTTCGACCAGGACAAGTGGAACATTATTAAAGGACACTGTAGGACAGGATGTCATTAGTTTACGATGGATGGTAAGGGTTAATTGGGGGGATTTATCTGAATTTATTTTAATTCTCCAATTCTGACACCATACCTGAAGGTCTCTGATGTGGGATTGTAGGGTTTGAGGGGCAATAGTAAGATCGTTATCGACTGATAACACACAAGTGTCATCAGCATATGTAGAAAATAAAGTGTTAGGATTGGTTGGGATGTCAGCTGTATAGACTGTGAAGAGGGAATGGTTCCGAGGATATTGCCTTGTGGGACGCCAGTGGACTGAGAAAAAGGGGGTGAATAGGAGCTATTGTGATTTATTTTGTAGGATCTGTCAGTGAGATAAGACTGAATGATGAGAAAGTATGTTGGAGGTGCAATTTTCGGAGTTTGTAAAGCAGCCCAGCGTGCCAGACTCGGTCAAAAGCCTGTTCTACGTCGAGAAAGGCTCCCGTGCAGTATAATCCCTCTGGAGCAGTTGTTTAAATTTAACTTGTATAGTACAGTGATTAAGTTCAGCTAGACTGGTTACTAGAATTAATATAAATTTACATTTCATCTCATGACTTCACTCACATCAGTTATATATTGATTAATGTTCTATACAGGTAACAAAAATCTGTGTGGGTTCAATAGAAATTTATATAACTAAAAATATTAAAATAGTAACGAATATTGTCGGGAATGATTTTTTGAGATATTGTTAACGTGTATAGTGGTATCTGAGAGGAGTAAATAGATCGCAATGGGAGTAAATGACTGAGTGTTTCACTACTACTACTAATAATAATAATAGGCTTACCGAACCCGAAGGTTCGATGCCGATACCACCAAACTTCGCCTGCACAGACTCGTCCAATGTTCACCGGTCAAGCCCAAGATCCCGAGATCAGCCTTAATGCAATCCTCCCATCGACGCTTTGGCCTACCTTTCGGACGCCTACCAGTCGGTTCAACGAATACCAACTTTCTCGGAATCCGTTCCTCACTAAGCCCAACAACTTTACGCGCCCATTTGAGTCTCCGCGAAGCTATCAACTCAATTATATTCACAGGGTATAAACTCCGCAATTCCGCGTTGTGCAACCTTCTAAACTCCCCAGTGGCCTCATCTCTCTTCGGACAAAATATTTTACGCAGTACCTTATTCTCGAAAACCTTAAGCCGTTGTTCATCCTTCAAAGTAAGCGGCCACGTTTCGCATCCGTAAAGAACCGTTGGAAGGATAATAGTTTTATAAATTCTAATCTTTAAGTTTTTAGACAGAAGCCGCGAGCTAAGTAATTTAGCAACTGAATAATAACACGCATTTCCCACCTTTAACCGGGACTTTATTTAAAAGACCACTACACTACTAGACATTAAAAACAAATATCTTCACAAACATACTTAAAATGAGTAGAAAGAAGTACAGAAGATCCTAAAGATGGAAAAGAACTCCAAAACGTTGATAAATAATTTAAAAATGAATTATGTAATAATTTTAAAAAAATAACATTTTTTTCTAAACATAGTAATTATATAATTCTTCTACTTTGAAATATCATCATGAATTTGTAAATGGGAAATAGCAAAAACAATATGCAGAAGATGAGATGTTTTAATGAACAATTGATAAAATAACTGCAAGATAATATTGAAGAAATTAAATATGATCTAGAACATGGGGCAATTATCCAGAAAGGTTTTACAAATCATTTTTAAAGAAATGTGAGGAGAGTTTAAAAATATACAATTTTTTCTATCCCTTGTAATTATACAATAATAGGCTATGATACTATTGAAATAATACCAAACATAATTAGATAAATTAAAAATAAATATAGTAAAAACGTTTAAAATTGAAAAAAAAAATCCTGATATTTTATATATTTTCCAATTATGGACTACTTTTTTATTAAAATACATTACGGTTGACCTTATAGAATAGAATAAAAAAGAAACTTTAGTCTGGGACAATGTCCTTAAAGAATGACATTAATGAACAAAATAAAAATGTATTTCTGGCCAAAAACAATTCATAATATTTAAATAACAAAAGAGAGAAGAAAAAAAAGTAATAAAAGGCCATAGTGAAATCTCTATGTACAATTTCTAGAAATAAGTAAATAAGAATTAAATAAGCATAATAAAAATTAGCTTACATTATACTTATTGATGGCTGGTTCATTTTTTAAAAGACCTATTCGTTTTCAGGTTTATAGAAATATATGTTCTATACAATAAATATATCTTTGAAATACATGGAAATTGAGAAATACATTAGTTCTTTCTTCATAAGTAAAAGTTTTGGGTGTTTACTCCTTTTTCAGGACTATATCACTGTTAATATTCTTATTCATTTTTATCCTATATTATATCCTCAGATATTGCACCACTAAAGTTGTATAAGAATATCACTGTTCGAAATTGTGACAATGAAGCTGTTATTAATGTTAATTAGAAAGTTCAGTGGAATATTTAAGAATATATTAAAATAAATATTTATCAGATAATTAGATGTTAGAATAATTAGATATTGCCCAAATCAAGTTGACATGGGAAAAAAAAACAATTCAACTTTTGTTGATGAAGTTATTGAAATAGAGGAAATTAGAAGTACAAATTTTCGCATCTCCTTTTTCTTTGAATTTTCAATACATACGATTTTTTAAAAGTTATTCACATGTCGCTTTCATCACTTTCTAATCCTTCCTAGTATTATGTTACTGATTATTATACAAAGTTTAATAAAAATATATGTTAGAAATATACATTTTTCGATTAATGTTTCGGTTGTTTTAGTAAAAACCTGTGCCTTAACAATCCATGAGGGGTCTTGGGTTCAGTACTTAAAGAGATTCGCGCTGTTTCACTGCCAACGGACTTGCAAGCAAGTTTCAGGCCTAGGTCACGCTAGAGCATGGGTTTGCCCCAGGAGGGTCTCCTGAAATACGATATGAACCTGGAATCCCGTTAGTGAGAGATTTAGAGCATTATGACGTTCTTATGATTCAGCGTTGCAGATTGAATTAGGAATATTTTTCTTGAATTATGTTTCCAATATTAAAAATGTCAAATGAAGTATTCAGTCGTCAAATCATGGTATCTACATTTATGTGAACAGATTTATTTATTTTTTTTTTTTTATTTTTTTTTTTATTTATTTATTTTTTTTTTTTTTTGGCAGTATTAATTCGTTAGACCTTATATCGTTAGTTGTTGCAAGAGTCTGTTGAAAACTTTTTTTTTTTAAAGATAAATGGTAAAATTGGAGGATTAAAATTATTCCTAACGAAACCAATGACTTCCTGCCATGCAGTATCCTTTAATACCACTCCACTAGTCCCAGTTGAACAGACTCGATACCTAGGAATCCACATACAAGAATGAAACGACAAGGACCTCAACCACTTCAACACTGACTGCACAAACGCTCCAACCTTCCACTTAATTACAAAATACTTATTTACATGACCGTCATAAGACCTATATGGACTAACAGAGTAGAGCTATTAGTGGGGCTCTACTAAACCATCGAATTCCTCTCGTATCCAATCCTTACAATCCAAAATCCTCAACGCTCCTTATTTTGTCACAAATAAACTTATCCATAAAGACCTTAATATTCCGTATGTTACTGAATTAGCCCGAACTAGGTATCAATCATTCCATGAAAAACCCCATTTCCACTCTAATCCACTAGTTTCTATTCTATCATCCTCTCCGATTCCTGATAATTCTTCGAGGCTTCTGAAATGAATATTACCTCGAGTCCTAGTTCAGAATATTTTTAGAGTGCTGTCAATGGGTAGCGCCTCTACATGTATTTCATGTCCGTTTTCTATGTTACTATCACATTTATTTTATGTATTTTTTAAAAAATATAGTTATAGATAACAATGAATATGTTAAATAAAATAATAATGGTTGTATTAAGTTGTTTTAAATAACAACAGATTTCAACTAACGTACATTTAGCAGATTTTATTTTCAATGCCACAAATATAGGATTTATATGCCACAAAGTCATTTGTTAATTAGCCTGATAATATGTCTCGAGAAATATATCTTTCTGTTGTTATTCCAGATTATTATAAATAAATATATTTATATTAAAGCATGGCTGAAGATCAGTTGTGGCTTCACCATTCTAGCCTGCCGTAGCGGTCAATGGATGAGGAGATGAATGGAGGGGTACATCACCGACCCCAGCCACACTCCCCCTTCTTTTTGCTTTGATGAGTCAGGAACCTGTGAAACGTTACATCATAGCTTATTGATCCTCTCTCTCTTGGGGCCTTACTGACCAACTTAATCTGATGTAAAAAAGGCCGACAGAGTCAAATGCATTGCAACGATGTTGTAAGATTAACACTGAGTTGTCTGAGTGTCACCGTTAATTGTCAAGCTGTTTGAAATATCAACCAAGTCAAGATGAATGGTAAGTGAGGTTCTGAATACAAAGAATCGATTTAAAGAATATGACTTGTTATCCTTCCAGCTAAGCCTTACTTTGAAGCCAGAGTTTGCTGTGATACAGCGTAATGATAACTTACTTTATATCAGTGTTTCCCAACTAATGATCTGCCTTCAGGAAATTATTGTAAAATATCTAAACATAAAATATTTGTGAATCCTTGAATTTTAATAATAATAACGAAAGTATATAGACAAATTCAAATTCTAAGTAATATAATTGTTTTTTTACAACAACACCAATCTTTATTTGTATAGAATACATCTGCACATTTTTAAAACATTGATTGGAAATCCATTTCAATGCGCTACTTATTTGCTAAATTTATTTTGTACATCAATTGTTTTTATTGTTGGTAACAATTAGAAAAAACACAAATAAGAAAAGAAAACAAAAAACAAAGAGAAGCTAAACAATAAAAAGATGAAATAAACAGATAGAAATAAATAATTTAAAAAAAAGTATAGTTATTAAAATCATATGATGGGATTTAGTAATTTAGAATTTTATAACAGTTTTTTTTGTAATGGAATTTTTTGTTCAGTTCTCTTATGTCTATATTTAGAGGTTGATAGTTTAGTATAATTACCAATTTGTTTTAAAAGTGTATCGTCAGTCAGTTGGCATTAATGATTGTCTTGTTTTTTAGGGATGTCCAGACCTTTGTGCATGGTATTTATTTTCGTGTATGGTGAATAATTATTAATTATTCTGAGGCATCTATTTTGTAGTACTTGCAATTTGTTAATATGTGTTTTGCTTGTAAGACTCCAGGCTAGGCATGCATATGTAATTATAGGTCTGATAACTGATTTCTATAAAATTAGTTTTTTGGTGTTAATTTTGAATGTTTATTAAAGTAGGGGTACATTTTATATAATAATTTACGGGCACTATTTATTTTATTGTTTACGTGATGTTTGAAAAGTAGTTTATAGTCCAGGGTGACTCCTAAATACTTAACTTGTTTTGAAATGGCTATTGTTACGCCATTGAGTTGTATAGTATAGGGAAGATTGGGTCTGCCTTTTGTAAAAAAATTATTTCTTCAGTTTTTTCTGTGTTGGTTTTTAGTCCCCACTGACTCAGGTATTTCGTGGCTTTAATGGAAGCTTCTTTTAGTTTTTTAGTGATAGCGGATATTCTAAATGAGGATGCTAGAATTGTAGTGTCGTCGGCAAATAGTGCAATTTTTGTATTGCTGTTTTGGGGATATCGTTGATAAATAAACTAAATAACAGAGGGCTAAGGCATGATGCTTAAGGTAATCCAGTCTTAGTATACCTTTTTTCGAACAGCAGTTAATATAATTGTTAGTGATCACTAACAAGGGACTGCTATGATACTGTACGATCACAATCATTAAATTTTGAAAATTATGAGCTTAAAAAAAGAATGATGTAACTTTGCATAATATAATGGACAATATTTGATTTCATTATGAGTGTTCGCTTGAGTATTTTGCATTAGTTTTAAATTTTAAGAAATTTCATGTTTTGCGATTTGAAGTAGAACTTAATGCTGGTGTTAAACTATTATCATTGGATAGTTATTATGACGATCCTGTTGCGTTCTTTTGGAAAGAAAAATATAATTGAATTATTAAGTTGTGAATAAAATATAGGAAAATGTTAAAAGTAAAACTTTTATGTCGGTCTCTTCCAGACATGTATTGTAAACAGATTATTTTTTTTATTGATCTTTTTTTTTTCCTTTTTTAATTTAATTTAATTTTTTTTTTATACATGAGAAATAATGAGTCAAATCCATGACAAATCACCTAAGCCTTCATTAGTTTAAGATTTTTTTTATTTTTTTTTATAGGGAGTAATTAAAATGCATATATAATACAATCTGTTTTTTCTTATTACTTTCCATAAGCCTTCTTATACTTGCCACTTCGATTAACTAAATTTTTCTTGAATGCTTTCCTGCTTTCTTAACTTTTATATACATATTTTTTTAGAAAATTAGCAATCAGATGTTTCTGCCAGATTCCTTAGAAATATAAAAAATCATGTATTACGGGGTATTCCGTCTACAAAAATCTGTATTTTTAAATTTGTGTTAATGGGATTAATGTCATTATCCTTTTTTTATGATTGTATGAGATAATTATAGTATTTTAGATATAAAACTGTATGAGATAAAGATAATTTTAAAACAAGTTTTCCATGTTATCATTAATATTGCATCGAGAATATGTAATCGACTCACATTGAATTAAAAATAATAAAGTTTGAGAGAATCTGTATCAATATTTTTTAATTTTGCATCATATACTTTTTTTGCTATGCTATTTATCTAATTGAACTTTTTATTTATTCATCTACATCTTCATCTCTATTGTCCTTAAAAAATATTTTATTAAAGGTCCAATTAAACTTAGATTTAAAAACTTTTTTTAGGAAGGAGGAGACAGGGTTGTTCAATACTAAATTTAGGAAATTTCCAAGTGCGTAATCAGTATTAAATTAACTTTAATTTTTATATGCCTGGGGGCTAACATACTAGGAAGCAATCGAATCGAGGCAACTGGAATTCTCTTGAAACAGGATGCTATCCAGTCATGATCAAGAAAATTATTAACTATTGGACGAAATTGTTACTAATGTCTGAAGAAAGGTTGCCTAAACAGTGTTTTAATAGGCTGATTTGTCTTGATTCAATGAAAGCGGGTGAAAATACAACTGGTATCCCGAGTAAAGCTACTAGTCGCACCTTTGGTGTACACAGAAATTTATACGCTTGTCTCCAAAATAAATAAAAAGACAAAAGTATGACGTATCATAAAAAATGATAAATCACACCCTATCGCTAGACATAAGCAGTGCTCTGAACTCCAATAGACATCAATACTATAGACTAATATCAAATTTTAATATTAATACTCCAGAAAGCTACTTGTCCTACAGGGTCAGCATCAAGAAGGAAGATATGTCAGTCGTTTAAGAATCATCAGCGAAGAGAACATTAAACTTTATTTGGAAAATAAAGCATTATCACTTACTACAAATCAACTCTGTAATAACTGTGACCAATTATTTATTATTGGTTGTATATTTGTACAAGAATATTTCTTTAACAAATAAAGTCATTATCTGTTTGTTTTTTTTATCAGTATTAAATAAGAAATAATTTAGGATACATGTGTTTTCCCCATGATTATTTAATTTAAAATCTTAGAAGACCTACCTTTTAAAACTCACCATGTACCGAATTCCCACGGACAAAAACATTTTAAAGAATCGCAGAAAAATATTATTTATAATTAGGAATAATTATAATTTAGTTTCGTATTATACGGTTCATATTATACTATAATAAAATTGAGGATTACTAAAAACATAAGAATAAATCATGGAAGCTTTTATTTCGGTCTGTTTTATATATTATAACTTGAGAATTGGAGATCATTAACAGAATTAGCTGATGACGGTTGTATTTGGACTTATTTAGAGTAACATATTATACATACGACATTATTAAGTATGTATAGGTATATCAGCAATTTTTTTCTTATTTTATACCATTCGTAAATTTCCCGTACACAGCCTTTCGAAATTGAGAGAAGTTATAGGCATGTGTGATTGATTGAAGGCATGAGGGAAAACACAGGTGTCTTTTTTTTTTTTTTCTTTCCTGGGGTTATCAATGGAATCAAAATAAAAATCGGCATTCTTCCAGGAAGTTAGAATGTTTAAAAATATATTAAATTAATAAAGTGTATTTTTTTTTTAAGTCCCATCTTCCAGCAACAATGAAACTCCTCATACTAAATCCATTGATATATATATTAACCCCTTGTTTTTTTTTTTTGTTTTTTTTTTTTTGTTTTTGTTTTTGCAAAGTATCATAACGCTTTTTCCAGATAGAATTAAAGAAACGAACGTATGTATAAAATATCGGGATGTTGGTGATTCCTCATCAATGAAGGTATTTCATTATTAATTTTTCTGCGTAATATAAACACAAGATTCTAGGTTAATATAATTATTTCTCAGACTTTTAGATAGGCAGAACTTCAAAAAAGAACATTAAAAAAATATTTTATGTTGTTTTCTCAAAACGTTTGTAACATTACTGATTCATAGTCGAAAATTTATAGTGTATATTAAATTTTTATTCAAACCTTATTACAAGACTTAAAAACAAGATCTATAGGCTTCATAATAATAATAATAATAATAATAATAATAGGCTTAGCGAACCCGAAGGTTCGATGCCGATACCACCAAATTCCGCCTACACAGACTCGTCCAATGCTCACCATTCAAGCCCAAGCTCCCGAGATCAGCCTTAACGCAATCCTCCCATCTCCGCTTCGGCCTACCTTTCGGACGCCTACCAGTCGGATCAGCAAATACCAACTTTCTCGGAATCCGTTCGTCATCGAGCCCAATAACTTTACTCGCCCATTTGAGTCTCCGCGATGCAATCAGCTCAATTATATTCACAGGATGCAAGTTCCGCAATTCCGCGTTATGCAACCTTCTAAACTCCCAGTGGCCTCATCTCTCTTTGGACCAAATATTTTACGCAATACTTTATTTTCGAAAACCTTAAGCCGCTGTTCATCCTTTAAAGTAAGCGGCCACGTTTCACATCCGTAAAGAACCGTTGGAAGAATAATAGTTTTATAAATTCTAATCTTTAAGTTTTTAGATAGAAGCCGCGAACTAAGTAACTTAGCAACTGAATAATAACACGCATTTCCCACCTTTAACCGGGACTTTATTTCTTCCTGGATTTCATTTTTTCTAGTTATAATTGAACCTAAATACTTGAATTTCTCTACGTGTTCAAAAGTATGACCTGATACATAGGCTTATAGGCTTCATAAGAGTTTTAAAAAACAATAATGATTATTCGGTGTTAAGGTTAGGTAGGTCACTATCCAAAATGTTTAAATAAATAAGTTAAACAGTTTCATTGATAAATAAATCCAGTAATGTACGCGAAGGTAAGGTTTAAGTTTATATGATGAAATTTAAAATAGTTAAATGTGTTCATTAAAGGGGAATAGATTAATTTATATTTAAGAATCAGGTAAAATTTAGAAGTACTTACAATACTTAGACAAAATCTGTCTATAATAATTGTCTATCAATATTCATCGCTCAATTAATTTGCAACAATAATTCTTAATTTTTTTTTTTTTTTTATATGAATTATGATTACAAGACAAGACCACTCACTGGATTGTGAAGAAATTACCCATTTTAGTAGCATTTCAATGTCTAATTTAAGTTAAAAATCTCCTGGTTATCTTTTGTTAAGTATATGACAGGTTAACGGATTTGTAGGTTAGTATGTGCAACGTAAGGCAAGTTTGAAACTGAGAGAAGTATACTTTTTCGTGCCATCTCCTACAAAGAGAATGCCAAATTCAAAATTACATATGTGATCAGTGAACTACTTACACAAACCTTACACAACTTAGACCTTTATGGACATACGCTTTACAAACATACTGAACTGGCAAATAGACCAACTTAAGAAGTATAAAAACCTTCCAAAGATATTAGAAACGCACCATGATACGTTAAGTATAAAACTGAACACCATGATTTACAAATACCAACAGTTTCCAAAGTCGTTTGTTTGGACGCACTACTGAAGATTTCATGAAAAACCAACACTCCTACAAAAAAGTTGAGGAAATGTCAGAGAAATATCAGAGAGATATTGAAAAAGTCCTGGATGAGGGATCTACTCACTTAATCACGTTATTAAATTAAATCCTCTCATCCTGCTTATCGTGGCTAGGCAATTTAAAACAACTATCTGCTGATGGTTTGCATTTTGCATTTGATTGACAGGTGCGGATGAAGATTTAAAAGTGAAAACAAATAAAATATATATGTTAATAAAATTGCTATAGCACCTTAGAAGACTTTATATTATAAAGGAAACGAGTCGAAAAGTGGTGGTTTAAGAGAGATTTTCCATGCTAATAGAGTTAATTTGTTGAAGTATTACATTACTCAAGTAAGATCTAGCAGCATTTCTGTTTCTATATACTTCTTTTAACCATCCGGATTGGATTGAAAATATTTTATTGTTGTTAATCAAGCTATTTTAAATTTTAGCAGCTGTTATATCGCGCTAAATGGAAAGATTACATCACTTAATCACTTTAAACCCGCTTATACCTCAGCTAAAAATCTTCTACCGAAATAAATTTGATATTTATTTCCAGGTCAGTTTTTCGCCCGATCCCTGTGAGAGAGCTTTGGGCATAATCGGTCTTAAATTTATGCCTACGGCCGGGGAAAAGAATGCCTCCCCTGATTTAGGCGTTGTACGGAAAGAGGTGAGAATTTAAAGTTGTGAAATTCGGATCGGAAGGGGAGAAATAAAAAAGAAAAACGTAAAGGAGCCGGGGAGCGGTAAAAATTAAAACAATAATTTTCTAGCGGAGTGGGGTGATCGGAGAGTGGACGGTATTGATTGAGAGAACGCCCAAGTGGCCCAGAATAAACTTGATTGGTCATTTTTTCACCAGATATGACCATGATACGCCCCCAGTCGACCAATGGGGGCCCTCCATTTTTATACACACGCCCCCCTCACCCCACTTTTTCTCTGTAGAGCTGTCCCGCGCGCGCGGTTTTTTTCCCCCTTTTTTTTATTTTTTTCCCTCCCATCTCCCCCACCCTACGACCCCTCCTACATCCCACCCTCCCTCACCTGAAGCTGGAACACAAGGATACGCCGCCTGTTAGAGCTAAGTAGCCCTGACTTAAGTCAATGGTCCGACCTCAACCTGTGCTTTAGTAACCCCGTACTCCGACCCCGACCCCCCATCCTCCCCGGGGTGCCCGGCTTAACCCACATAACCTCCCCCTTCTGGGGTATGCCCTTCAAAACGCCTGTCTCCGCATCCAATTACCTCAAACTTTAAAACATCTCGACTCATCCTAATCATAATAATAAATTATAAGTAATATAATAATGTTAATCACAACTAATTATCATAATTAGTCTGGAAAAAATATAATAAAATATTTAAATTTTTTATTTTATTTTTTGTATACATTTTATAAACACCTTCATCTAAACACATTTTTCATTATTATCTATGTATTTTTGTATGTAGTAAAGTCTGTTGACGTAAATCGATTCTTACGTGGTTGAATTAATTTATTAATTGTTATGACAAAAGATAACTTAGCGGGTTTAAACTCAATTCTTTTAAAATTAAAAAGTAAATCATTTGGATTCATTGTGATGCGATAGTTGTTTTCCCCGTTTTTTTTTGTTTTTTTTTTAAACATTTTTCACTGATTCTTATGTTATATAGCCTTGTTATTTATCCTTCCTCGATAAATGGACTATCCAAAACAAAAAGAATTTTTCAATTCGAATCAGTAGTTCCTGAGATTAGCTCGTTCAAACAAACATACAGACAAACTATTCAGCTTTATAATATTAGTATAGATTAATATTATATTATTTCAGAAAAAAATTACTTCAAAAATTTTCTTCTTTAAAACTTTAATTTTTTACTTAGTTTCTCAATATAGTCTCAATATATTATCAGTTTGCATTAATGTTTGTTTCCATATTTTATTTTTATCACTGTCATCTTATTACCCTACTCAACTTATCATGGTTCCTTTTAATTGTGTTGGTTATTGTTTTTGTTTTTCTTAGTCCTGATGAAGATCCACGATATAGGCCGAAACGTCAGCACACAAATATAATAAGTATTCCTTATTATTGTGTTATTTCTTGTTGCCCGCATCCCAAACCAACTTTTCCAATATATTATCTCAACATTTAACAAAAAAAATCCATCATTATAAATATTAAAAATTATTTTAATATATATTTCTTTATTTTATACCACAATAGATATAAAATTATACATATATAAAAATATAGTTTCATACACCATCAGGTTTTAGTAAATCTTTGATTATGTATTTGAATCGTTGTCATTAAACTATAGCTTAGTTAACTTGTTAATAATTGTATACAATGCGAAGATGTTTTTATATTTTTCAATATTTTTTTAGCTTGCTGTCCATGAAAACAATCACCAACATCAGGATATCATATAACATTTCAAAATAATAAAATAAACAGACCACAACCTCAAGAAAACTTTAAAAAATAAATAATTAATGCTTAATTTTCACATGAATTTTTTTTCAACTTGGTGAATGTACGGTATGGCTGAATGCCAATTGCTTTGTCCCGACAGCCCAAGGGCGGAGTTGGTTTTATCTCACCTGGATCAGTCGGTATATATTATATGGCTATCTTGCGAAATGAATCTTAGTAAGTAGATGAATCTGAAGTAAGAAAAGGGTCACAACCTAAAGATAACCCTCGTCTGTTGTCGAAATGGATTAAAATATTAATTTCACATAAAGAATTAGGGGAAGTATACTATAAGAAAAAACTTACTAAAATACAATATAATATCACTTAATTACGATTACAAATAAACCCTAAGTTAAAATAATGATAGATAAAGACTTATTTGATGTTTCAGAGAGTATCCGTTATCAGCACAGCAACTGCAGGATTTTTTATTTATTTTTTTAATTGTATACTTTATAATGTTAGTCATTCTATTCGTTTTTTAACTGTGGGAATTATAGAAACCATTTATTTTTTAAATATATGATGTGTTGATAAAGTAAATAACAAAACAATTTCATAAAAAACAGTAGTCACCTGTGATTTTATATGCCCAAAATCGCAGGTTCAAACCCAACAGGGGATCTGAAACCCTAAGATTTTTTAATGGGAGTAAAAAATCCATATTTATGCAGAGCTTCGGAGGGGACTTACAAAGGTGGTCCCGAGACTAGTCAGGTACTCATTAAAGATCCCTACCCTCATTTAACATGGATAGGCAAAATTTAGGACTACGGTAACATTGTCCGATTAGCCAGCCCCAGAAGCATAAATTGATATTAAATGAAAAAACAAAGAAACAATTTAACAAATAAACATGTGTAAATATCTGAGAAAAAGTTTTGATATTATAAATAAAAAATCAGATGCATACAACACACGACTTTCACTTACCTACGTTTTTAAAACAGATTAAAATATTTTCAAATACAGTTAGAGATAAAAATGAGTGACACTATTAAAGAACTAATTAAATTGAATTTCTATAAAAATATGTGTTTTATTAAAAAATCTATTATATTATTATCTAAAATAATCAGTTAGTTTGTTCGGCTTTACATCACTCTTAATTAACTTTTACAAGCGTGTGTATAAGCTAATGTTTTCTAAAATCTTTAGCATTCAAACGGCATATTATACATGTATATTACTGTTCTTAAGTTAAAAACACAAAATTGCATTAAAAAATATTTGTGTAGTTATTTCCTTTAGTTTGGTATCGAATTCGTTCAACTTTTATATTACCTATTTTTTTTATCAATAGTAGCATGATGATGTGGTTAATTTTTACGAATCTACAAAATTAAAGGTACTTTAGAGGAAGAAATTTTAAAACATCGGCATTTAAGCCTAGTCACACAATTTCAATCAAAATGAAATCTACATCATATGAAGGCCCATTAAATTTTAAATCGACATATAGAGTTTAATCAAAATCGTTAGAGCCATTTTTGAGAAAATTGTAAAAAGGTGCAAATGCATGGTATAAAGTGGATTTTCTGGTTACGATTTTTATGAAAAAGTTTCTGCAACATAAACGGGCGTATAGTTGTCTTAAACTAACTGCACCAACTGCATTGCAAGGAGATGATTAGAAAGAGGTCATTCTCAGCCAACCCGTCATCCAAATTTTTAGATGCCCTCTTTATCGGTTCGTAATCTGTCCCACGAGGATCTCACTACCCCAGGGTCGCTCCATGGTTAAAATGTCATTAAAAAAAACCTTTAACTCTACAAGCGATGAAGGTCTTTGGCTCAAATAGATATTCGTACCCTATAGGCCGACGGACCTGCAATGAGGTGATTAGGGCGAGATTTCACTCAGCCGCCAGGTTTTTTTCCCTATTTTTGGGTACCCAGTTTGTAGAGGCTAGGCTAATCCTAATCCTAGGTCATGCATAAAAATAATATTTTCTCCGATAAATGGAGCAAAAGATATAACATATTGTTCAAGGATCTCTGTTATGTACAAGATTGAAGACATGGAGATCAATTTTCGCTTCCTGAGATATTGATCCCTACACCATCACTGAAACAAATTGCTGCCAAAACCTCCAAATTGCACTCCTCTATCGATGTTTACATTCAGAATAACGCTCACCTGGCCTTCGGTAAACTCTAGCACTCCCATCTATAAAGTATTGTGAAAAATGTGACTAAGTGAAAAATGTACTAAAATCCAGATCCTCTTACATTTTTAGTGTTTAAAAAAAACTATTGAACTCTGTGGTGGTGTAGGAAGTAGCCCCTCCAAGGCCCACAACGTGAAACACCAACCTCAACCGATAATCACTGTTTTAACTGAAATATCCTGTCTTATCATGGTACTTTTTCCCATCTTAAAGGCATCTCCAATGTAGAAACGTTCCTGGTTGCATAGCAGTGACAGTAGTGGTAAACATACATCATGATTTGAATTTCAGTAGGCCACTAATGAAACAAAATGACAAAATAAAAATCTATACCGAATAATTATCTCAACTATAATAATAACAATAACAACTTTAATAATAGAAGCTTACTCCGTTTGAATACATATATTTAAGCCTATCTATCTATTATATATGAAACGAAACCTCGTTGAAGCTATTTTAATTTTTTTAAATAACATTTTAGTAGGTGACATAACCATTGTATCTTGTGCCATGGAGGTTTTTGAGTTCAATAAATACAGCTATCCAATCTGTTTCAGGACCTGACGGCCGCGCATTGACGTGGCTAGCTGATATCTCACCCAGAAGCCAATTTTTCCCTCTCATTTTCGGGTATCCACTGGTTAAGTCGGGACCCATAGGACATTATACCTATGCCCTATTCAATTGACCACCCCATTCTCTGGTCCTTGTGTGTAGTCTTAAAACGTTGCCAACATTTATACGACATTTACCTACCCGTGGGTGACGTCAGAAGATACCAACTTACAGAGGGCCAAAAACCAAATCCTACATCAGGAGTCTAGTATTGCCAACAGTGCCTGAATATATCAGCCGGAGGCACATTAAAATTTTTGATGGGCTGAAGGCCTGTGCTAATCCATTATTTTCTAATATCACCCCACCACCCAAGCCTGGGAGGTGGCAAGGATCATTACCTGTCGTTGACGATGTCGCCGAGGGAAGGAGTTCCGGGCTATGTCTGAACTCAATTTATTGCCAAAACCCTGAAGAATGGCCCCTCCCATTTTGCAATTGATAAATAAAGGCATAGAAGCCCTTGAAAGGTTAATAGTGCATGCAAGCATATACAATCCCTTCGAATACCTTCGGGTAATAGAAGGACAAAATGTGACATGTGTAAATATTTATTTGTATTTGTATTTTGTGTGAAAATAAAACCAGAGATATGAAAAAAAAAGTGGGTGATGTTACTAGCCTTAAAAAAATGTTTTTTTAGATTTTAGATAGTTCTGGTATGGTGTAGATTAAATTAAATAGTATAGATATAGTTTTTAAATTATTCAAAGAAAAAATGAAAATTTAAACTACAGTTCCTTCCATTATATGGTGAATATATTTTGAAGAAATATAAATATAAATATGATATATAATGCAGATTTGTAAAAATACTTGGTGGGATAGTGGGTTAGAAGACTGACAAAACTGATCTTTTCGGCTTTCTGATCCAATTAGTTATTGAAATCCTTGGAATTGTGAAGAACTTTAGAAATGAAATTCTATGTTACTTATCAATTTATTTGTTCTGCAGTAGAAACATTTAATTATATTTATTAACATTTAAAATTTATATTGCTTAATTATTTCCTTGGCAGATGCACTCTGCTGATTGCTGATTACCATTATATTGAAAATATATTTTTTATCCTGGAATCAAATCCATATTTCAGGTTTTCATATGTTTGTATGAACTTGGAATATAAGAACGGAATAAATGCACGGAGCAGACGTCTGGATTTGAAAATTTACATAAATAAAAATAAATAATATTTTATTCTAACTCCAAAATCTTAAAAAATCTGGTGCACGCATCTTACAATTATAAATAACTTCTTTACATGAAATAAGGTCTACACCTTTATATCTACTTTATTTTAGGGTCATTTTTTGAATAATAAAACAATAAATTAGAAACTTTTATCATATAGTTTTGTTATATAAAAAAAAAAAAAAAAATTTTAGAATTTATAAAAAGCAATATTCGTTGTTATTATCCGTATTTATTAGAAACAAATCTGGTTCGCGCAACACACGACTTTCAAAAAACAAAAATTCGCATTAAAAAAATATGTTTGCTGTTTCCTCCTTTAGTCGGATATCGAATTCGTTTAACTGATATATTTACCTTTTTTTTGTTTTTTTTGTTTTTAGAACAATTCTTATTGACAATATTACAACTGTCCATACCTGGTTTTAGCAATGTAATCAGCGTATGGTTAATGTTTAAATCTACAAAATTAGAGGTACTTTAGAGGAAGAAATTTTGAAATATTGGCATTTAAGCCCTATCAGGCTATTTTAATCAGAATGAAACCTACATTATATTAAGCCCGTTTAATCAAAATCGTTATAGCCGTTTTTGAGAAAACCGTAAAAAGGTGCTAAATGCAAGGGATAAAGTAGGACTTCCGGTCAGTCGATTTTAGTGAAAAAGTTGCTGTAACATCTCGGGCGTGTAGTTGTTTTAAATATGAAATTTTATTTTCATAGGACTTTTCGTTTCCGCGCTAGACTTAACCACACATACGGACACACACAGACCTTTTTTCGGGACTTGGACATTTGAAAACATGTATTTGCGTAAAAAACTAAAATCCAAAATTTCTTTACGATCGCAATACTTTGGCTTACTATATATTTCATATACAGGTAAGTGCAAGTAAAAAATATGCTTCTTCCGTCTCCCGCTACTTTCGTAAACTCTTACATGCCCTCAACATGTCATTTGTCTCTTCTCTCATCCTTTAGTTCTGTTGATATCCTTTCACCGTTTGAAATAAAGTGTAATTAAATTCTTCTATGAGTAATAATTGTATTATTTAGTTATATAAAAATTTCATTTTTATATATTTAAATGTAATCTTTTTTAGAGAATAAAATGTCACTGAAACAACCTTAAATATGTAATTTTCGTTTAGCGTGAATATTAGTTTTTGAGCTAAACTTAGCATGTAATCACCTGATGGCTATTTAGCGAATCAGTGGATTTTAAATTTTTATTTATTTTAAAATACTAGGTTTACCATTTCTTAACGAACTCAATACTTCATTTTTCTTTTTATTATATTCCTAAAACAATAAATCTTTTCATATGACTAATACGCCCCTGGAGAAGTTGCCAGTTGAGATGATCTATCGATTGCAGTGATCCACACACCCTTCCCTCCCTTTCCGCTTCTGAACACAGCCGAAAATGCTGAGTTTAGTTTCACGTGTTAACGCTAACACCTGATGTAATTAATATAAACACGAGGGGATTTGCACTGCTCTTATCGGTTATTTGTAAACACTGCCCCGTCGAGTACCATCGTCTTCAAATTACCATTGACTGTTTCAAAGACATGAGTGCCCTCCTTGTTAATTAGTTTGTACTGGGTTGCATATAGGTAAATAACAAAATAACGTAGGATCAAATATTTGAAGCAGAATGTATACATTTACTAGAATGATGTAATAATAGTCATCAAACATACATTTAATAAAAAAGTCATTGAAATGAAAATGATAATAATTTAATAAATAATACATAGATGCGTATGAACAAATAATCAAAATAATAAGTTTTTATTTGTGTGTGCATTAAATAAACATTTTCTTAAATATTAATAACATAACAAGACTAAAGAAGTACTTGTATATTTTTCATTTTTTTTTTCCAATATGATATAACTTCTTTTAATTATTAAAATCTGGTGCTCGCAACACACCACCTTCCCTTACCTCGGTTGCTATAATCAATTTAAGAATTTTTAAATATCGTTAGAGATAAAATAAGTTAAAAGAATTAATTGTGTAAACATGTGTTTTATGAAATAATATGTTATATTATTTCTAAAAAAATCAGTTAGTTTTATCGGCCTTTGATCTCTCTTTTTTATTTTTTTTTCTAAAATCTATAGCTTTCCAACGGTATATTATACCCCTATATTACTGTTTTGTACTGTTACTGTGTTTGTACCCTGTACAAACACAAAAAGTCCATATACAAATATTTTCTCCTTTAGTTGTGTATCACATAAGTCCAACTTATATATTTAGACGTCTTTATCAGAGCTAACAGCAAAAAATGATTAATTTTTTAAAATCTACAAAATTGAAGGTACTTTAGAGGAAGACTATCTTCATTAAAGCCCTGCCAGACTATTTTAATCAGAACGAAACCTACGCCATATTAAAGCTCCTTAAATTTTACATCGATATAGCGAGTTTAATCAAAATCGTAAAGCCGTTTCGAGAAAATCTTAAAAAGATGCGAAATGCATTGTATAAAGTGACTCATCTGCCGGACAGATTTTGATGGAAAAGTTGCCCCAACATCACGTACCTCAAGAAGCTCTTTAAATATGATTTTTATACTACTTATCGTTTTTGCTCTATACTTACCACATACACACAAACACACATATACACACAGGAATACAAAGATTTTTTTGTCAGACTTGGTTATTTGGACTCAGGTTACTCTAAAACGTGTATTTCCGTCGAAAATTTTCACGATCGCAATACTTTCACTTACTAAATATATTTCATATATAGATAAGTGAAAGTAAAAAGAAATTGATTTCTTTAAAGTCCAAACTTTTCCTGAAAAATTCTGTTGCAAACGGAAATCAAACCAGGGCCTTGGAGAACAGTTATCTAGTGCTCTATCCACTGGACCACGCAGCTCCCTAAAATTTTACTAAAATGATATCTTAGATAATGAGATGGTTCCTCTCCTTCCGAACCAATGGCCTTTAACGTAAATGATCTTTCCCCGAACTCCTCTCGAAACCTCTCTTGCAAGTAAGGAGTAGATTTTTCATAAATATTTTTTTTCGTGGATTTTGTTAAATTTATATCTGTTGTCTTTGCCTAGTCTATGATGTCGAATGCTGTATGTTTGATTGTTAATTATTTCGTGACTGGCCGAAAAAATAAATCTCAAAGATGGTTTGTTTGTTTTGGTTTTAAGGCGTAGAACCCTGAGATCATCAACGCCTAGATACTATATGTATATTTAACCTTTATGAGAAAGAACTATTAGGTAATAAGTAATTAAGAGAAAAAAAAAGGATTATTATGTGAACAATAATTTAATAAAATAAAATTAATTAATTAAAAAATAACCAACAAGTATAACTTTATATTTAATTAATATTATTGTCTTTATAACTTAGATAACAATGATTTCTCCTTAAGAAAATCAAAAACTAATTTAATAGTTTCCTCTTTATTACCCAATACTGTTGAAATATTTGGGTTTAGTCCAATTTTATTCAGGTGTAATGAATAATATGGGCATTCTTGAAATGTTAAGGGTTCCATCACAATGCTGACACCGGGGCACGAGCTACTATTAAAAAGATACGAGTGCGTTACCCGCGAGTTTCCTATCCTCAGCAAGGTCAACACGACCTCCCTACGGCTGCTACGGCTAGATGTGGACTAGGGTTTCACTGCTTTTTTTATATTCTTCAGTTTGCATAACTGTCTATCGTCCCACATTTTCTGCCATCGGTTTTCTACTTTCTTGAGCGGTTCACTAAGTTAGTTGAGTTAGCGGTTCACACAAAGATGGTTAGTCGCTACTCTGGTTAGAATAGTTTGGTCGCATAAAGCCCCATCGTATTAAGTAATGGTGTGAGGTCTCGAAAATAATCTATTAGCTAGTTCATGAGATTTTTACGGCCTTATTAATTCATCTGCAAATGTTCAATTTCATTGATCAATCAACTAACTAACTATTTGGTACAAGCTATAAACATTGAACGCTCTATACTTTTCCAATTCTGAAACACATGTCCGAAAGTTACTAAATTAAATTGAACCAATAAGCGAGGAACTGAAGCCAATACCCAAATGGGCACGATATTGAGCAACTAAAAAGAGGAAAAAAAAAGACAATATTAAAGGTCGAAGGGGATAATTTATTGGCGGGCGGTAGAGGATACGTCCCTGGGGTCGCTGACTGAGGAAGGCAGCTCCGCTGGGTGTTGTGGAAAAAAAATTCTAAAATAATACCAGCGATTAATCAATGAATTATTAACTTTTCCGGACACCTGGAGTTTTCCCGACAATTTCTGGGACAGTCCCGTTGTCATTGGGGTATAATCGAACCATGGCATTATTCACGACGTCTGGATAATGCAATTGTGGTCCTAGGGCGGGTCTGGGTTTTTCGGCAGCTCATTATGATTTTTTGCTCGGCTGCAGCCGCTTCATAACCGGGTTAATGCCGTGCGAAATAACCCGAAGCAGTTTAGGTTAATCGCGTTTAGCTCTTGGATTTAACTGCCAAAGCGTTTTCATTTCGTAAATGCATTTTCTTTTTTTTTTTTCTTTTTTTATCCCCCTCAATTATTCGAATCTCTATAAGCGGCATTATAATTCCATTCGATTTTTTTTTTATTTTTTTTTTTTTAATAAGGATTAGTGAGGAGAAATTTTTAAAATATTCTATTACTGAAACTATATTTCAGGTCAAGCACCTCATCTCCTATGGAATGCATCAATGTATAAATATTAAAGTTATATTTTATACATACATGATAGTATACTTATTATTTAGGCGATACTACAATTATGGTTTATTTTCAGCTCTTCTAATTCGAGAAAAAAAAACCGATTATTAACATATTTACACACTGTAAATTATGTATTTTGGTGAAACATTTTTTTTTAAATGGGGGATTTTTTTTTATAGAGTCAGATTAATTCGTATGATAAAAATTAAAAACTGTTTTCACTCAGTGCGAAATCTAAGAGAAGCTCAGAAGATCCACAAAATTTATTTCATTTATTTTTCTATTCTTAGTTGTTGTTTTTTCCTTTTGTGGCTCTTTCCTTTCTCATTTACATCATATTTTTGTTAGAGTTTTCTAACCAAGAAACCGCGAGTAATTTTGAAAAAGAAATCCATTTTTAAAAAATGAAATTTTACACATAAATACACTACCTATACTTCGGTTATTTATTTGCTTATTCAGAGACAAAATTGTATTCGATAGAGTTTTATAATCAGTTCACTGCTATTGGTTATAAAACAGGAATAAATTGAAAACAATTAAAATGTCACATCATTATACCCATAGCGCAGTTATTTTTAAAGGCAGAGAAAAACGTTTATAGAGTTTTAGAATCAGTAAAGCACGATAAGGGAAAGAAAAAAAAAAGATCCATATATGGTAGTCACAAATTAGAAAAGATGTAATTCCACCAAAACTCGGTTAGTATTGAAGATAGAGAAAAATCGAAAAGATTAAGTAACCGCCATGAACAAACAAAATAAAATTAATATTATGGATGTAATTAGTTGACCGTTGAATAATTACTGGAAGGAATTAGTCCGCGTGGCGGTCATTAAATGAAACAACTAAATAGTTTCAACTATTTATTGTTTGCCAACGTTTCGACCCCCTTTGTGGGTCATCATCAGGGCGCATGGTGGGAGAATGGAAACTGAAGGAAAGTCAGTTTCCATTTTCCCACCATGCGCCCTGATGATGACCCACAAAGGGGTCGAAATGTTGGCAAACAATAAATAGTTGAAACTATTTAGTTGTTTCATTTAATGACCGCCACCCGGACTAATTCCTTCCAGTTAAAATTAATATTATATAGTCAAGCAACAACTTAAATTTTTCTCTATCATCATTAGTAATATTATATCAGGAAATAACGTCTCTTATAGGTTGTGGCATGACCATATAAGATTTTTTTTTTTTTTTCTGTGTTCTGGAATCAGGAAACTTTATTTGAATAAAGATGGTAGGAAAAGGAAATAATGAAGAGGTCTAGTATAAATGCTTTTCATTCATTATTTTCAATAATGAACTATTGTTGTGATAAGCCATTTTCCATTACTTTTCGTATTAGTTAATTACCTTTAAACAGTAGTTTGGTGCGTTTTTTTTTTTTTTTTTTTTTCCTGTACGTAATCTAGAGAAATCTGTCTATCGTTGTATTAGATTATACCAAAAATGTATTGACCAAATAGGATTTGGTTTTAAAACTTTAATGTTATTTGTAAAGATTTGGTTATGCCGTCCTCCGGAGAGGATGTAAAGTGGTGGTACCGATCCTCTGCGACGTCATTTACACGATTAAGATTCCTATCCTAATTAAACATGGATAATCGAAATTTGGAACCCCCACTCTTTCCACGTGATTGGCCACAGTAGCATAAAAATGACGTTAAATGAATAAATAGCTGTACAGTTTTGTTCCATCTTCGAGTCTAAGGCCACTAGAATCCTATGAGTATCAGTTGTACATTCCTTTTCTGTCAATTTGGAAGTTTCATTCAGGTCAAAATGTTTGAATTCACCTATTAAGGCATTCAAATTAATTTGTTCTGTTTTTTGTTTATTCTTGTTTTTTTTTCATTTAGATAAAATCTTTGAGAAAATTTATAATACCTTCTTCATATATATTCTTTTAAAAAGAAAGAAAATATGTTTATTAAATAAACAGGAGACCAAACATTTTTAAATAAATGACGAGTTACACTGAAATGACACAATAGTGACAATATTTACCTGGAGTTCACTCATGGAAAGGAGAGGGAAAAAGCCCTGGTGGAATGCACCGACCGGATGGTAGACATAGCAGTAACATAGCTAAGGTGGTTCCAGAATAGGATGGCAGGAGCTTAAAGGAGATCAGAACATCTTTTCACTTGGCGTCTTCTATTGAAGATGCTCCTCCTCTTAGCTGTGATCCTGGTATTAGATCGCAGTCTGCTGTCAGTCTTGACGCGCTTGACTGTCTATCGCCCGTCAGTCAAGTAGCGTTCGTAGTCCTTCCTTCTTCGAGGGAATCAAGAGTTGATCACCCACCCTCTTATCACATCCATATTTTTTATCATTGAAAATGTTTTAAAAAATCTGGTGCGCGCAACGCACGTCTTTCACTTACTTATCCGTTATTTATATCAATCTAAGAATTTTGAAACAAATTTAGAAACGAAAATAATTTTTAAAGAATTATTTATGTTGGATTTTAATAGAAACATGTGTTTGTAAAATAATCTATAATATTATTATCTACAAGAATCAGTTTGTTTTATCGGCTTTTCATCACTCACTGTTCACTTTTACCATAGTATGTATATGATAAATTTTTTTCTAAAATCATTAGGATTCCAACGGTATATTATACTGTTCTTAAATCAAAAAAATTAAAAAAATATGTTTGCAGTTTCTCCTTTAGTTGGATATCGAATTCGTTCAACGTAAATATTTAATTTACCTGTTTTTTTAGCAATGCTAACCAGATGATATGGTTATTTTTATAGAATCTACAAAATTAAAGGTACTATAGAGGGAGAAATTTTTAAAATTTCCGCATTTAAGCCCTGTCAGACTATTTCAATTAGAATGAAACATGCATGCTAGCTATTAAGTAGATGGATATCTCCGTCCAATTCTACAGCGATATAGGGAGTTTAATCGAAATCGTTTGAGCCGTATTTGAGAAAAACGTAAATAGGTGCAAAATGCATGGTCTAGAGTGGCTCTTCTGGTAAGCCGATTTTGGTGAAAAAGTTGCTGTAACATTCTTGGGCGTATAGTTGGCTTAAATATGAAATTTCAGTTTCATAGGACTTTTAGTTTTCGCGCTGGACTTAGCACACACACCACCACACACACACATATACGGACAAACCGACCCTTTTGCGGGAATTGGTCACTAAGGGGACGCTAAAATGTGTATTTCCGTTGAAAACTGGAATTTGAAAATGTTTACGATCGCAATACTATCCCTTACTATATATTCCATATACATATAGGTAAGTGAAAGTAAAAAAT
This sequence comes from Piezodorus guildinii, assembly GCA_023052935.1. Lineage (NCBI taxonomy): Eukaryota > Metazoa > Arthropoda > Insecta > Hemiptera > Pentatomidae > Piezodorus > Piezodorus guildinii. The sequence goes on along the minus strand of CM041293.1, from coordinate 121,115,180 downwards.
TATATCTTATTCTTTGACAACTACACAGGGACAGAGTTGTATGTAGCTATTACCAGCTAAACAAACGTTTTTATACATTGAATGCTCTAACAGTTTTGAGATCGGAGCTAACAAAAAGATTTGAAGGCTTACCCACGTTCCATTACTTTGATCGGCATTGAGAATTTATTATTATCAAATTTTGGTTAAAGAAACGTTATGACTACTTATGATTAACACGTTAAAGACGGCGCTATTTTGAATGTCTGTTTTGTGAGGCGAGTCTTGAGTTTAGTTGAATGCCTGTTCGTACCTGCAAAGGTGTTGTACGTTTGCTAGCAGTCTATCTAGTGAGTGCTCATTTTGCAATTTGTGTTACTCGTACGGTTTTTTCATCCTAACCTCAGTTTCTGCCAGCAACTGTAACTCGAATGGCAGTTAAAACAATTTTAAAATTTGTATCCTTGTAAATAATAGATAACATGGATATGGAAATAAATACTGGTGGTACGCGCTAACTAGTCAGGGCCACCGGTGACACCAGTGATATAAAAAGTTTGCCTACAGTTTGATGAAGTAGTACTGTATGAGGATTGAGGAAGTATAGAAGATAAGGAAGAAAGAGATAATATACTAACACAATTTATTTTTAGTCATCTACAGACATTGCTACATTTAGATACAATTCTTTATTGAACAATATTACAATCTGTCCAATTTAGGACATTTTTAATAGGGATAAAGTACAACATTCATACTGCATTCACACGATATATACAAAACAATAAATTTATATAATAATAATACAATATAAATAAATACAAAACAAAATCAATAAAAATATATACAAAAGTCACTCATACCTATATACAATTCACAAGCATACAGCACGTGAGTGGAGAATCTAGCCAATGCTAGAACTCCAATATACATTTTACAAGAGGTCTCGAGGCCACTGCCGTTTCAACCTTCTAGGAGGATGGTAAGGACGTGTGGAGCTGGATAAGGATTGAGCTAGGGGATTAGGATGATGGATAAGGTTCTGATGGAATTTAGAGAACTTTAATGGTATAAGGTCTAAAATAAATGGAATATTTAGGTCGCGGTGTAAGGTATGGTTGGATACATAATAAGGAGCATTAACTATTGTTCGGAGGACTTTTGATTGGAAGGATTGAATGCGTTTGATGTTAGAAAATTTGGCTATCCCCCACAGTTCAAGTCCGTAGGTCCAGATAGGTTTCAGTACTGTCTTGTATATTAGCAGTTTGTTCTTGATAGATAATTTAGAATTTCTGTTCAGTAGTCTGTACAATTGTCCAAATCGTCGATTAAGTTCTTGTCGTTTAAGTCTAGTATGCGGGTTCCAAGTTAGTCTTTTGTCCAGAAGGAAGCCAAGATACCGGACTGTGTAGGAGAAAGGAAGCGGAACGGAGTTAAAGAGAACTGGAGGGCAGGATTGTCTTCGAAGAGTAAAGGTGACATGTCTGCATTTGGATTGATTGACTTTGATTCTCCAGTTGTTACACCAGTCTTCAATTTGAGAAAGGTGTGTTTGGAGGCCTGTAGAAGCAATTTCGGGATCTAAGTGATTGCTACATTAATAACTTTATTAATTTTAACGAATAGAGCTCCTGTATGGCAGGTCTTAAGGACATATGTTATATAGCAAAATATATTTCCATTATATAGGTTTGTAAAATAAGTCGGTAGCACTATTTTACTGGTGATTTCAATAAAAACTTCAGGGTCTTGTAAATATATTTAATCAACTAGCTGTTGTCCCCGACTTTGTCCGCGTCAATTTCTTTTATTATGATTGGGATTTAGCAGTTTTTAAAAGAATATATTACAAAGTACTTCTGCATAAATGATATTTTTAGTTTTATTTCCTTGTGGCAGAAGAATATATTGATTTTCTCCGCAACCCGATCTTGACAATGCGACATATAGTTGGCCGTGTGAAAAGCAGTCTTGACGTAATCGATTCCTACGTGTTTAAATGTTTGCTAATGTGATTTATTAATTGATACGGCAAACGATATCTTAACGGGAAATTGAATTATTTTAAAATTAAAAGATAAATCATTTGGAATCATTGGGATGCGAGGTTAATTTTCCCCGTTTTTTCCACATTTTCCACTGATTCTTGGCTTCTATTGGCCGCAGCGTGATGTTATATGGGGGAGGTCCGAGCTATGCCGATATCCCAGGTAAAGCGGATACTCTCATTTTCGAGATTCTACAACAGATGGTGCTGCAAGTCACGGTCGAGTCGATGCGTGAACTCACTCCCGGCGCCATGACAGTTCAAACAGAAATAAACAGCACGTTTGTTTGTTTTAGTGCAAAATAAAAGAATTTGGGTGTTGTTTTTTTTCGATTTTCAACCAGGTTTTTATTTCATTCTTTTAATTTTATGATAAACTTTTATGAAAAAAAAAATTTAACGGGTAAGTATTTTTGAAGTATTAATTGAGATTTTCTTTAAAAAATTTATCACACTTTAAAATTGTGTATGCTTAATGTATGTTAAAAGGGTTCTTCGGGCAAAGCGGATAGGCTACTGCTTTTTCCATACTGTAGCTATTATTTGAGTTTGTTTATTGAGAAAACTAAGATATCCAAGTTAGCTGGAGCTAAAACATCAAAATCAACTAAAGGAAAAGTAAAGAGGAAGATAACCCAGACACTGAAAGGAAAAAAAATAGAATAGAATATTCATGCTTAGTGTGCACTAAGAAATACATAAGCCCACCTCTAAAAATTGGATCTAATGTTCTAAATGTGAAAAGTGGGCCCACGAATCCTGTACGTCGTCTTCGATAAATGGACTATCTAATAAAAAAATAATTTTTCAATTCGAACCAGTAGTTTCTGTGATTAGCGCGTTCAAACAAACTCTTCAGCTTTATAATATTAGTAGAGATCCTATATGGACCCATTTTGATCTATTAAATCTTTCAAGAAATTTTTGGAATTTGGTTATCAGCTACTGGGCGCTTTGCATTTACCGAGTCAAAATTTCTGGTTCTGAACCGAGCAAACCACTTTTAAAAAATAATCCTAAAAACATTTTACTTTACAATCAATGGAGGTTTAGGAATTCAAAATGTTCCTAGGCCAAAAACCTTGCAATGATGTAAAATTTGGCAGAAATCACGCTCAGCCCTCAGATTTTATCCAATTTTTAGGTACCCTCTTTAACATTCTCCATATACTGCAATAGTAGCGACCAAATCCGGTTTCAAACACAGAAAATTTAGTCCAATAACTTATCCTACGAACTACTACAGCACTACCTACCTAGCTGTACATTTTCATGTTACATTTATATCTCTTAGTATGTTAAAAAAATAATAATTTATGTTTGATAATAATCTTTTTGTTTACCTATGTTCTTTAAGCTTATATTAAATACAAGTGAGAAATTTGCTCCCTGAAAGTTTGGAAAAGTTTCGGTTTGGCCCGCGACCTTTGGCATGTAAGGTTGTTATAATAGCCTACTGCTCTGCACCTCAGGTGGCCCTTGATAGATTTATATAAATGAGGGATTAAGGATTTATTAATTATAGAGGTTTACCTTAAAAGATTTTGTTGCTTATGTTTTGTGGATAGTGAGAATAGAATTATGTTTGTTTATTGATGCTTAAGATTATTAAAATTCCCTTTTTAGGTAGGAATAAACAATAACGGAGAATCGAGTGCGGAAAAGGGCCGTAGTACGACGTTGTTTACTACCCCACTGCTCCAGATAGCCGTGGGGAGGAACAAAAAAAAAGAAAAACCCCCCTGCGCTGGAGAGGGTGAATGAAGTTTTTTCCAGAGGTGCCTTGGGGTGTCTGGAAGGAGCAGTCAATGGAGGTAGTAAGGAGGGCTCCATTCAGGGGCAGCTCTCACTTACAACTCCGGTCGATACTCCTAGTCATCGGGGTCGTCCCATCTCTCTCTCTCTCTCTTCCCCCCTCCTCTTTCTTCCTCGATTCTAAACTTTTTCGACAGCCCTTCTCCCTTTAGCTTTTAATACAACGAGATAAAAAACAACAAAAACCTTTATTAACAACATTTCGACGATGAAGACAACCTAAAGAACTAAAAGTTATAAAAAAAACAACTGTACCTCTACAACCTGTGAAGAGTTCAATCCTTACCAAAGACGCAGTATTTCTAGATAAAAGATTGTTCAAGGAGGCGATTTGGTCCAAATCAAATTTGACCCCAGTTTTTTCAAAAATTCAAGGCTGATACAACAGAATCAATAATTATCTGCTACATGTGTAATTGAACCCTGGATCTTAAGAAAGGACAGAAAAACAGTCTATCTCTGCATTTACCTCCTCGCTAATATACCTAATTATAACTTCTTGAAATCTGTAAAATTATAAAATACGGGATTTTCAATGCCAGAGATTTTTTTTTGTTAAATAAAAAAATATATCTCTTTTACTTTCACTTACCGTATATGAAATATATATTAAGGGAAAGTATTGCATTGTGAAAATTTTCGAATTCCAGTTTTCAACGGAAATTCTATGTTTTAGGGTCCCTTGAGTCTAAATAACCAAGTCCCGCAAAAATGTCTCTGTGTGTGTGGTGAATCCCGGCCAGAAACAAAAGTCCTATGAAACTGAAATTTCATATTTAAGACAAATATACGCATGAGACGTTACAAAACCTTTTTCATCAAAATGAGCTTACCAGAAGAGTGCCACTTTATACTATGCATTTTGTGCCTTTTTTCGAGTTTCTCGAAAATGGTTCCGAATTTTGATTAAACTCGCTATATCGATGTAAAATTTAATGGCTTTAATATCATTTAGGTTTCATTCGGATTAAAATGGTTCTACAGGGCTTAAATGCCGATATTTTAAATTTTCTTTTTCTAAAGTACCTTTAATTTTGTTGATTCTATAAAAATAACTATATTACTTACACTGATGAACAGGTAAATATATAATGAATGAATTTGATACCCAACTAAAGGAGAAAACAGAAAAAATATTTTTTTAATGCATTTTTTTTGTTTTTGAACATAAGAGCAGTAATATACATATATCATATACCGTTGGAAAGCTAAAGATTTTAGAAAAATATTATCTCATACTCAAGCTTTTAAAAGTTCTAATAGAGAGTGATGAAAAGAAGATAAAACTAACTGATTATTTTAGATAATAATATAACATTTTATAAAAACATTTCTGTATAAATTATTTAATTAATTCTTAAGTTCACGTATTTTTTCTTCTGTATTGAAAATTGTTCATTGATTAAAATGGAGGTAATGAAGTCTGTATTGCGCACAATTTTTTAATAGAACACATGTTCTATGAAATTCAATTTAATTAAATCTTTTTTTCACTTTATCTCCACTGTATTTGAAAATTGTTTAATCGACTTTAACAACAGCGGTAGTTGAAAGTCGTGTGTTGCCCCGCACCAGATTTTTTCTGTTTATATTTAATTCTTTGTTTTAAAAGATTGTTATTTTATATAGATTTAATGTTTTCGCCATGGGCGTGAAGGCAAGTAGAATAGAACAGTAACTCATTTTTTTTTCTATAAAGTTGGTGATAGCGCCTGAGCTGTGATGCTTTGCAGTTTATAGATTCAAGTTTGCAAACATATTTATTTCATAGCTGCGTTCTTCATCTAACTATTCTCACTATCGAACTACCTTCTCGTCGTTCCCCTTGGAACTTAAAAACACCGCCCGGCGGATGGTTTCATCAACTCTCAACTGGATTTCTACTACTTCGTTTTCTTGAATATGGCCTATAAATAACTGCTATGATTAACATAATTTATTTCTTAAGAATTTTATATTTTTTTAAATTATTAATTTTTTATTAGAACAATAAATGTCTTTAATTTGTTAATTATCTTTTGATAAATCTATATAATTAATGAAGTTAATTTTGTTTGTTATATTTTATTAAATCTCACAATGTGTTTCGTTTGATTAATTTAAAGGTAAATATATAAGTTGAACGAATTCGATATCCAACTAAAGAAGATAACTGCAAAATATTTTTTAATGCAATTTTTTTTTTTCAACTTAAGTGCAGTAAATATACCGTTGGAATGTTAATTTAGAAAACTATTATCTTATACATACTATTGTAAACGTTAACAGAGAGTGATGAAAAGCCGAAAAAACAAACTGCTTGTCGTAGATAATAATGTAATAGATTATTTAATAAAACACATGTTTCTATTAAAACCAATGTAAATAATTATTTAACAATTTATTTTCGTTTCTAAATTTGTTTAAAAATTCTTTAATTCATATATATATATATATAACGGAGGTAAGTGAAAGTCGTGTGTTGAGTGCACCAGATTTTATTATAATTGTGATGATTTTCCTTAGAAGTATTTAAGATATGCTCAAATACCTTACTATTTTTTCCTATTGGTAGTTAAATTTTAATTCATACGAGTGGAGAATCTTTGATTTCTGTTAAAGTATTTGAAATGAAATGAAATGAAATAAAAAACTTCTTTATTATCCTGGGACTAAAGTCCGTTAAGAATAAAATAACATACATAATTGATGACCGGAACAGTGTGGTCATGGCTTAGAATAACAAAATACTAAACTAAAAAATAATTAAGGTAGTAATATATGTACATCTTTACTAGTCAGACTTTCAGAATAAGAAAAAAAAAAAAAAAATTGAAATATCTGGTTCATCAATGATAATTTGATAATATAAACACACACAAAAAAATAATAATAATAATAATTGGTATTTATAGCATCTGCAGTTTGAAGTTATTGTCTGTTTCACTGGGTAAGGAGAAGGTGGTTGAAAAGTAGCGATTTGAAGGAGGAAGCAGTACTTACATGACGGATCTCAGGAGGAATAGAATTCCAAAGAGTGGTTGCTTTGGCCAGAAAGGACTTGTCAAGGCAGCAGTACGGTGAGGAGGAGGGTAGAGGTCAGAAAGACGGGATCTAGTAGAGCGGGACTGAATTGATGATTTAAATTGAAGGGATTATTTAAATTGAAGGGACGAAATGTATCTTGAATGTGAGTTACTCCTATTTGATTTTTTTTTTTTTTTTTTTTTTTTGTATCCCCTAAGTTCATGATTTTAACAAATTTTTCTATGAAAAGAAGCTTGCCCTCAAACCTACTAAGACAACGAGGCCGAAAGTCGATTACTCACTCCTTACTAAGCTCAATAAAGCTCTAAATAAATGAAATCGGATTAAAGAGGAATAGGACGAGTAGGGTTGGTAATTACCGTTGAATTCGTGAATATATGTAGCATGTGCTTTCCTAGAAGACCCCTTCGTGACATTAATTTAGCCGCTCATTACTGTAACGACTTTATCCCCTAATTATATGCCCTGGTTATAATTTTCCAACTGCCACAGCTATAATTGAGGGCGCCGAGGGCTTAAAAACATAGTTGCAATTGTTTCTACCTCCGTTTCGATCCTAGTTGCTTTAATTAGGCTAATTATGTTTGTTTAGTTAATGTTTCCCACCTCTCCCTAGCCTCTTACCTTTGATATAATAATAATTGTTGATAATATTGTTGATGCAGAAAGAATCAGCTTATTCCATTTACTGAAGCATTAATATTTATTTATATTAATTATAGTTGTGATTTCCTCTATAATAGTATTGTAAACGCTGGGCTATCCGTGAAAGAATAGTACTTCCAAATGACAACTCAAAATTGAGGGTGGTTCTATTGAAATAAATAAGTGGACTGTATAGATTTAAAATAAATAAAAATAATGAAAGCAAACGACGAATCACAATACATTTAATAGACTAAAATACATATAAACAAGATAAGAAAGAAATTAACATAATAAATTTATATAAGAAAAATTAACCTAATTATAATTAAACAGCTGTGAGAAAATGTAGGAAACAAAATAAACCTAATTAAAATATTGTAAAAAACAGAAGAAACAAATTTAACTTAATTAATGCCTAAAGATGTAAAAAAAAAAAGTTATCAAATTAAACAGTTTCTTGAATAAGAATTAAGAAATTAAATGTTCCATTAATGGATAAAGATAGGTTATATTCACGTAAAGATGTCCAGTTGAGTGTTGAAGAAAACGACCGCAGGGCGGCTTGAACGAAGTCGTCTTGAGTATTGAAGAAAATTACCGCAGGTCGGCTTGGACGAAGTTCTCTTGGGTGTTGAAAATGACCGCAAGGCGGCTCTTCCAAGTTCCAAGGGGAACGATGAGAAGATGAAGAAATTCGTTTCCAAACGTTCAAACGTTGAGAGGAATCTTGGGTCTATATACGGCACATCTTCACCGCTCAGACGCTAGCTTAAGACTCGACTGGCACGAGGCAGTCAAAAAACAATTGAAGTACGATCGTCTTCTGTCTTTCTCTTCTACTGCTCTCGTTTAAAAACTTATAATTATATTTAAAATAACTATTTTAAAAAGAAATTAAAAAATAAAGATTTAAACAAAAAAAATGATCTTATTATAAATATCATAAAAATTATAAACTTATCATTTTAGAATTAGAAAAACTATAAAAACCTTATCAGGCCGTAACATATGGCGTGAACAGTATAATAATGCGTTGTATCTAGGAGAAATAATCTCAAAAAATATTCACTACAAGAAAGAATACAAAAAGCTCGTAAAGGCTTAGAATTGGTGCTAAACCTTAAAATAAAAAATGTTTTTTCTCTAAATACAAATACAGACAATACAACACAGTAATCAAAACAACATTGTTATATGCTAGCGAAACCTTGAAACTGAACTGGAAAAAGATATACAAAAGCTAAATAAAGAATAAATAAGCTTTTTGTCGTTCCTTTACGGTTTTCCTCATTACAGTAACCCTGCAATGGGTGCAATCATTTCTACGCGTACCATCTAGCGATACAACGCGTATTTTTATTACATAATATAAATTATGTTACAGAACATTAAGTTACAGAATATAAAAATTGTATAACAATAACTGGTAAATAAAACTAATAAATATAAACTGATAAATTAATCATTTGTTATAACGAATTAACAAAATAATACTAACTAATTGACTAAACAAAGAAACCAGCAACAAATAAATAATTCATTTGTTATTACTACTTAACGAAATAATACTATTCATCATAACGAAATAATACAAACTAAAAACTAATTGACTAGTATTAGTAACAGTGAAAGTAAATAAAATAAAAATTAATAACGAGTTATTGCCTGTTGCTATTTCTCTAATTCTGCATAGTCCACCCGGTCCACAAAATCATCAAATTTTGAAAAATATTTTGTAAGAAGGTCACACTTCGAAGGCGGCCATTGGTCTCCGTTAAGTAGGACTGTTGAGATCAGTTTGTGTCTATGTTTGTCCAGTTTACTGCAATCCAATAAAAGATGGTCGTATGTCTGTTCGCTTTTACCGTCACACTTACAGATTTTGTCGTCTGTTAGTTTGAATCGAAATAAATAGCTTCTGGCTCCTCCATGTCCCGTCAGGAATTGTGTCAGTTTGTAAGATATTTTTTTAAGTTTTGTTCGATCGTCAATTGTTTTTATGAAGTCATAGGTATGTATAACTTTTGTTGAGATGGCCCATTTCGTATTCCACTTTCTGCCTTGTTTTCATTGACAGTAAGTGTTTGATAGCGCTGATCGGTGCCTTGTCGTATGCTATCGGGAGAGCGGTGTCTCTTGCCGCCGCTTTAGCCGCTTCATCCGCTAGTTCGTTCCCAACAACGCCAACATGGGCTTTAACCCACTTAAAGCTGATGTTCATACCTTCCTTATGACAAATTATTAATCCATGTCTAATTTCCTCTAAGAGCCCTTCGTGTATGTTCATGTTCCTTAATTTCGATAGTGTTGTTTGACTGTCTGTCTGGAGTCAGACGTATAATGAGAATTTTTTATGTAGAGCACAGCCTGTAATAGTGCATACATTTCTGCCTGATTGTTTGAGCAATAAGGGCCTAACCTAAATCGCGCTGAATGCACCAGCTGCTCTCCTTCAAAAGCAACGAAGGCAGCTCCTACCTTGTCTTGGTCCTTGCTACCGTCAGTATAAATGTTGATGCCGTTATTCGGGCTAGTGTCTGTAATGTTAGGCTTCGAAATATCTTTTTGGTGAATCCAAAGTTTACACGGAATTTTGTGTTCAAATTCATTAATCGGGAAGTCTTATAGATTTTTGCCTAATGTCAAATTATTAATTTGTCGTTCCTTTAAAATTTCCTAAAATATAGTACTTATATGGAAAACACCATCTCAAATGTTTCATATAAAGTAAATGCCTTAACAGTTTGTTAAAAATTATATGTCGGGCCAACAGTTTCACAAGAGCATTATTCTTTCAAAGATTTTTAGTATATTATTTTGTTATTTAATAATAATTGTAAGCGAAACGTTAGCTCTAATTCATAGTAAATCAGAGCAAAACTTAAATTATTTATATTAATTTATAAATATTTGTTTTCTAACATGAACGATAATTGATAAAAAGCTATGGAGATAGATATAATCAAACCGGTCACAAAAGTGTACAATGACTGAATATTGAAATATTATTCAAGATAGAAATACCAGAGATGTAAAATTAATGTTTGACAATCAAAGTTGAGCTTAACCTTTGTTGAGATTATAATAATGTTTTGAACCATACTCTTATAGAAAAATCTACGACGTAAACAATATCAACTATATATGACTAATTTCGCTGATAGTATGGTCCTAATTTGTTGTTTGTTCACTTCTCCCTATATGAAAATTGAAAGTTGGTTTAAAAATAAAAATAAGAGGAACAATTTTTATAATGTAATCATCGATGGATCATAACAGTTCTCTGATTCAAGACTGTAAAAACATCCGATGAATCTAAGCTCTAGAAAGGAATCAGTATTAGAATGTATTGTTAATGTCATTGGAGGAACATTCAGCTTAACGAGGTTTCCTGGTGTACACTGCTGAATTCAAAGGAAGGCGAAACTTTAATCTAATTCGTGCGATTCCTATAGTAATATATTGATAGAAGACACGCTGTTATATTCATTCAAGAAGGTTAAAAATTAATAGTTAAGAAGCAACGAAGTGTCAACCAATGCAACAGTATTAGCTACAGCTTTAAAAAAAGCAGCTATAGTTATCTTAACCGCAATTTTAATAAAAATCTAGCCAAGAGTATAGACACAATGACAACATTAAACTTGCCAAAGGCTTGGGCAAATCCCAAGGTTTGTCCAATCAGGATGTCGAATTCGATTCAATCATCGGGCAAATGTGTTTGCCTAGAACTGGGATAATCAAGGCTAGTAATCTCCATATGGTGCAGGGCGGTGTTGACATTATACCCCCATCTTTACATGCACCTTAAAGTGTCCTACATTGATTGATCACGCCGCAGCTGAGTTGGAACCAAGCAATTACCTCCTCCCATTAGGAGTCAGCCCGGAATGAGGTCTATATTTGGAACAGGAATCACTTAGCTAAACATTACCAATATTATGTCCATTTATAATTAGATTTAATTATTGGATGTTTAGCTACAACAGTTGATAATTCATTGCTGGACAGTGTTCAATCAATCTACTGTAAGTGATTATATTTCATTAGGAATGTTGTTTATGTTGACTTATTTATATTTCTATTTTCATTTCAAATCATACAAAGCATCCTCTTGTGCGCCAGTGTGATGGCACTCGCTCTTACTAATAAAGTCCACAAAATTTGAATATTTAATAAAATAAATAAAAAATTGGAACAAACATTAGAAAAAAATACTCGGCGACGATTAAAACAAGCATCCATACTGATAGACTTTTTATGTTGTTTTTTTTTTTCCATTTTTACAGCGTTTTTTACTTTTCTTGTTTTTAAATACATTTACTCCAGTAAATTGTTCTATTAACCCAAGCAACGTGAGCAGATAGAATTATCAACAGGATATATAGATATGTATTTTAAAGTATGATTCAGCAATCTGGAAAGTTGGATATAGTTGATTAAATATTTGTATAAATTTCTGGTGTGAAGTCAAATCAAGTATTGAACTAGTGAATTGTTAGGATCTACTTACTCCTGTTTACCATATGTATTTAATAGATCACTATGTTTCATCATTCAACAAAAGTCTTAACAATATTTAAGATTCAATGCCGATAACATAATTTATTTCCATACAACTCTTTCCATAGCAGACATTTAAATCGTTTATGATGTATGTGAAGTTTACCGAAATTAAATTATCTTCTACTCCAGGTGTGTAAACTTCTAGGTGAAGATCATCGCGATTTCAAAATCAGGAAATAAAATACACATTCATCTAACCCAGCAAGCGCCTTGGATTCAACCCTTGTAGATGTGTACTGTTTATGAGCTTACTTCTATGCAAGGAAGTGATTTGGCCGTGATCACACTTAGCCGTCAGGCTCTTCCCAACTATAACTCCCGAAGGAAAAGTTGAATAATTCTCTGTCCTCTTGATAAGCCGCTGCCTTACTTTAGAAAACAGGAAAACCACCTTATAAGTTGAAATCGTACCATCCTCGTTGTTAATAATGCCTAAAATATTTTAGAAGGAGCCTCTCAAGAAATTAATCCAATATAGGAAAAACACTATTAAAATCCTTGAAACATGTCTCGGGTTTACGTAATTTTTCGTTATTTGATAGGTTTCTGACGTTGATATCTCTGGTGTAAAAGTAAGATGACAAGGCTTCCTCCGCCAATTCTTTCTCTTCCGCTAAATATCTTGATCAGAAAACCGCTAGAATATTAATTATAGCAATGGTCAGTATTCAAAAATGTGTCTCACAATTTAAAAGTGTTAAAAAAGAAATGAAATCCTGGGAAAGTGCTAAGCGCGATTGTAGAGAAGAAAAAGTTGTCTTCACCCTTCTGAGAATAGGCCACATTCGGGTTCCTCATCAATCCGATTATCAGGAGCATATGAAGAGACTGTCCATTAAATTACAGCAATTTTCATAAATTAGTAATAGAAAGAGAACTTCAAATGATACTGGGAAAAGACAATTGAAATATTGGGAAATAATTGAATCCTTTAAAACAGTAATCTCACGAAATATAATGTAAACTTTTTGTGGAATAGTCAGGAATCAGTCATTTTTTGAAACAATTTTTATTTTCGCCAACGTTTCGGCTCAAGCTTGTGAGCCATCATCAGGGCTACAAACATCAGACTAAAAGAGATACATATTAATATGATAATGAAAATTTTCTTTTGAATGTAGGGATAATGATAACATTTGAAATAAAACAGAAAATATACCAACATACTTAAATATTATAGATACAAATAATGATAATATGATACATAATCTGATGATGATAAGCATAAAAAAACTTTAGACTTTAATATAGAAGTAAAAAAAAAAAAAATATATATATATATACATATATATAAACTTACAATTACTGAGCCATGTCCAAGCATAAACTGAGGAAAACCATAAACATAGGTAGTATGGGGAGAGGTTGATGTAAAATCCCTGAAGGTTTTCCCCTCTAAGTGTAACTACTACAGCTTATCTTTGTTTTTAAAAAGTTTTACAAAATTATATAATGGAAAAAACAAAACAATATATCCGTATGTACAATAAGGCTCAACATTTTTAATAGAAAATTATAAACACTAGAATCTGAGGTATTTAAAAGATCCATGAGGTATATAATTAAAAAAAAAAACAAGAACCAGAGGTGTTATAAACGAAAAGATAAATATACAGTAAATAAAATATACATTACACAAGCAATTTGTACAATAAAGTGATAGAGTTGTAATTTAAGGAGACGGAAAATGTTAGCATAAGAGGGAGAGATTATCTCTTTGTCTGTTTTATGATTGACGAGTACTCGATCTTTTTCCATGTGGATATATATAGCTTCGGAGAGGAGTTGCTTTTTGTAGTTAAGTACGGTGGCTAGGATTTCAGGATTATCAAAATCAAAATGATGGTCAAGGGATATAGCGTGTTCGGATAATTTTGAGGAAAATGGGTTACGGGTAGATATTGTGTATTGGTACTGATAAATTCTTTTTTTGAGATAGTTTTTGGTCTCGCCTATGTAACATGAATTGCAATGTAAACTTTTTATTTATTTTCCTCCTTTGAATCGAAATTCGCAAATACAACAGATTTTTTACTCAAAGGAGGGAATTTCTTCCTTTAATTCTTATATAATACTTAATGAAAAAATGAGGATATTTAAAAAATCTGGTGCGGGCAACACACGACTTTCATTTACCTCAACTGTTAAAATAAATTTAAGAACTATTAAGCTTTTGAAAGAGCTTGGCATCCAGGACTGCTCTACAAACTTCTTCACTTCCTCACTCCTACACACTTCTTATTAATCCGTTCCTACCTCACAGATAGAACCTATAAAGTAAATCATAACCTTCCTTCTCCTCCATATTTACTCAGACTGCAGTTGTGCCCCAAGGTAGCATCTTGGGCCCAATCCTTTATACCATATATACAGCTGATATTCCTATTCATCCTTGCACTGTCCTCACTACATACGCTGATGACACATGTGTGTTATCTGTGAACAAGGCCCCGGTATTTCTTCCCAAGCCCTTCAGCCTCACATTGCTTCCATTAAAGAATGGTATCAAAAGTGGAGGATCAAAATCACTCCTACTAAATCCCACCAAATTACCTTTACCCTGCGCCGCAGAACTATGTCTACCTGTCCCACTATATCCTTTGGCAATATTCCACTCAACTCAGTTGAACAGATCCGGTACCTTGGACTGCGTCTTGACAGACGACTTACTTGGAATCCTCACACTAGACTGAAACGACAAACACAGCTCGCAGATATCGTTTATTACAACATTTACTTGACGAACGTTCAAAACTTCCCACCTACTACAAAAAACTAATTTATATTACCATACTTAGGACATATGAAATTGAACTATGGGGATCCACCAAGCCATCAAATTCCTCTCGCATCCAATCCTTGCAATCCAAAATCCTCCTAAAGATCCTGAATGCCCCTTACTTTGTCACTAATAAAATAATCCATAAAGACCTTAATATCCCATTAGTTGCAGACTTCGCCCGAATTAGATATACTTCCTTTCACTCCAAATTACCAATCCACCCGAACCCACTTATCCGCAATATCTCATCTCCTTCTATTCCTGATCATCCTCCAAGGCGGCTGAAAAAGACGATGGCCTCAAGACCTAGTTATCTGAATAATCTTTGAACTGCTACCACTGCATAGATCCTTCTCATGCCTATCATGTCCATATCTCAATGTTCACATTTACTTGACGTTTTTTTTGTGTTAATACTGTTGTAAATGTCTCTATAATAAATAAAAATGAAAAAAATACTGGCATTTAAGCCCTGAGAGACTATTTCAATTAGAATGAAACGTACAAGATATTAAATTTTACATCGATATAGCGAGTTTAGTCAAAATCTTTAAAGCCGTTTTTGAGAAAAACGTAAAAAGGTGTAAAATGCATGGGATAAAGTAGCACTTCCGGTCAGCAGATTTTAGTCAAACATTTGCTGTATTATTTCGGCCGTATATTTGTCTTAAATGTAAAATTTCAGTTTCGTACGTCTTTTCATTTTCGAGCTAGACTTATAGCTAGACACTGACACTCGGATACAAACGCACAAACTTAGACCTTCTTTTGACTGGTTATTTGGACATGGGGGACCAGTGTATTTCCGTCGAAAACTGCAATTCGAAAATTATCGCGATCACAATACTTTCCCTTATATTTTTCATATATAGGTAAGTAAATAAATAAATAAAGGTAAGTGAAAATAAAATGAAGTAATTTAATAAAGTTATTTCTTCGCTTACATAATAAAGATACTTTTCTTAAGTTCAATTATCTAAGTTTAACATTCATACCTTCTAGACTGAGTTATATTAGTCGAAAAGTAATCATTATTTGAGACATATTTTGGTATGTACACATGGAGCTGTGTAACACTGGTAAATGTGCAACACAGAGATGAAAACCTCTGTTTGTCTTCCAAGCAAACAAAAAAAACAACTACATATGTTTTCATTAGTAATAAAATATACATTGTGCTTAAATGAAATCTATATTATTAAATGGGGTTTATTTAACATTGGGGTCATATTTAACATATTAATCAACTTAAGATTTATAATCAAGATATTTTTTTTAATTTCGTTTTACTACGATTTTAATATTGACAACAAGATCATCATGATTTCGCTTCTTATGTTTAAATATTTTCTTGCAAAGAATTAAATAATGTATACAAATATGCATATTTATTGTCAAATACAGAAAATTCGTTAATCTACTAAATGGTTAAATTTATGATCAAAGACGAAAAGATAAGGAATAATCTATAAACCAAACTGGAGCAGAGAAAAGAAAAAGTTCAAAAAGTTAATTTGAAATAATTAAAATTCGGCATTAAAAAAAGTATACGTATAGTTGCAATTGATTCAACAACGTTCAAAGAGGGTAAAACAAAAAAATACTGCTGACTACAAAAAACATAGTGAAGTAATCATCTATTTCTTATTAAAAGTTTAGTAATTTTTGGAATACGCATACTCGCTCACATATAATTTTCAAGATTTCAAATATTTTAGTGTGTTAAGAAATATAAACGTTTTGGCCTTGAACCGTTTAGGACCAATAATGTCTCTGATGAAAGCTAAGGTTTATTATAAATTATTTTATGGCTCTTTTTCTACATGGGTGAGTTCTTTCAGGCTAGGATGGAGTGAGCTTAATAAGATCAAGAACCCGCGCCTTCTGAAAATCCCGCCAGTAATTCGAACGCAGCGGAATCCAGAAAGTTATGGGTGCGACCAAACCATCTATTAGGACGACAGGAGTAGCCAGCTGGCGAGCTCCTTGGTTCGAGAGAACCCATGATACAGACTTCTTTAGCTCCTATAGGTTCCTGAACTCCTGGTCGAGAACCTTTTCAAATATGTTACTGGCCTGTCCTTCATCCTCTGACAGCTATCTCTAATTACCCTCGGCTCAATTGTCATCCCAATTGTAAAGAGAGGTGCTATGGTAGGGGGATCCGGCTTCTTCAAGTCTCCTCGGATTTTCCTTAAGAGCCGAGAATGGCTTCGGAACAGTTCGTATATTCTCGGCATTTCTCGGTCATACACGATTGAAGTATTTAATATATTTTATTACTCTGTCTACTTGGAATTTAATTTAAAAAATTTACTTACTTAAAACTGTTTCTTAACATAAGAAATCAAAAGTACTGTTGTTTTTTTTTTTTAAAGTAATTATTATTTTCTTAATCAATGTTTTCAAAACATTACTTTTTGTTTATTAATACTCTTATTAATTATTCTTTATAATTTTATACACATCTTATCATACTCCGAAAGTCAGAGATTTCAAATGGAGATATTTTAATCCGCGAAATCATAGTTGAGAATTATACAGGTAGTAAGAAGCTACGACGACCCTACTGCCATCTAGGAACTAACTCACGTACCTCCAAGACTGATGGTTGAGACTTCCTATTCCATTCCTTTGACATGATATCCACCTGATAAGGTTTAATTTATTGATATATAAAATTAGAAAATTAAATATGATAATTCACTGTATAGATAATTTGAAAATACCTCAAAGACCGATTTTTTTGCCTGTATAAAATAATACTTTCGGGTATTTAACATTGTAAGACAGGTACATATTTTAATTAAATAATATTTGTTATTAATATCAATTTAAAATTAAAAGTTTGAAACTCTAATAACATAACTTTCACCCTTTTAGTATTTTTTTTATTAGAAACATCATAATCATACAAAAACAGGCCTGAGGATGTGGTACTTGCTCGAAAAATCGGCATTCCCCAATAACTTTAATCAGGAATTATTGAAATAATTGACAGAACCATGGACTAATTTATTTTGGTTTTTAAATTCTTAAAATATGATTTTTTTAAAAAAAGTGTTTTTGCCGAATCCTAAAACAAATTCCTTGGAAGGAAAAAATGCCTGGCAGCCATGATCCTTCGTAGGATGCGCATTCCGGCGAAGCAGTTACATAGTTGAAAAGATTCATGATCAGGTTTGCAGGAGTTTGCGAAGGCTGGTGGTGGTGTGCCAAAGTAGCCAGTAGCTCCTTATGCGTTCTGCCCACCTGCTACCTGAGTCTGCTTTACAACAAGTTCGTAAGAAAAGAAGAGAACTAGGGAGAGAAGAAAGGCTAGATAGAGGATCAAAGAAAACAAAATTTTCTGTTTTATAAAACATCGATTTTTTTTTTAATCTATATTTATTTGTTTTCATTTTATTAATTTAGTTCATCATCATCATTTCTTTTTTAATTCTACTTTTTATTTACTTTACAAAGTCAATTAATTAATTACCTATATCATAGTTACAAGAAATAAATATAATAAACAGAAAATGGTCCAGCATTTTTTAATTAAAATAGTCAGCTGTATTAATTTAATGTTCTTACAAATAAAAACTTAATTATGTTTAACAAAGATGTAGAAACTTAATCATATAGAAACAGGCCTGAGGATGTGGTACTTGCTCGAAAAGTTGCCATTCCTCAATAAGTTAAATCAGGAATTATTGAAATAATTGTTTTTAAATTCTTAAAATATGATTAAAAAAAAAAAGAAGTATTTTTTTCCGAATCATAAATAACAAAAAATTCCTAGACCTGGGAAATATGCCTGGTAGCCATTGATGTATGGTAGGATGCGCATTCCGGCGAAGCAGTTACATAGTTGAAAAGATTCGTGATCAGGTTTGCAGGAGTTCGCGAAGGCTCGTGATGGTGTGCCCATGCAGTCAGTAGCTCCTAACGCGTACTGCCCACCTGAAGGGGTCCTAAAGATAGAGGAGCAAAGAAAACAAAATTTTCTCTTTTTTAAAATATCTATCTATTTTTTAAAAATAATATATATTTATTTTAATTTTAGTAATTTAGTTCATCGTCATCATTTCTTTTTTAATACTACTTTTTATTTACTTTATAAAGTCAATTTATTAATTACATACAGCATAGTTACAACAAATAAATAAAATAATCAGAAAATGTTTTTTCTAGCATTTTTTAAATTAAAATGGTCAGCTTTCTTAATTTTCTTACAAATAAAAACTCAATTATCTTTAACAAAGATGTGAGCTTGTTAGAAAATATTTATAAATAAAATGCCAAATTCCTGATCTCAAAACGGTAGAATAATTTTTTTTTTGTCACTTAACGGCCTTTAAGATCACGCGAATATCATTGTTTGTTTTTTTGCTTCTTCGCTTTCGCCTTTCTCTTCTCCCAGTACCTTCTCATCATTTCTGCGTGTTTTTGCTTCCTTTCCTCCGACCACGCAGCACCTTTCCGTTATTCTTTATTTCCCGTAAGAACCCTGATCTCTTTCAATTTCTTTGTATATTGCTCTCTGTCCAGGCAGTGCTTGTCCGTTATTTTTAATTTGTCCTTCTCCTCTTTCATTTGCCTTATGTATCCTACCACTCTCTTGTATTCACGGATTCGGTCAAAGATCCTCTTGTTCAGTATCTCTTGGTCCATTCTTGCCATGTACCCAAAGAATCTTAGTCTTCTGATTCTTATCTCGGTTTCCAGGTCTTTTTATCCTTGTAGATTTTCTGGTTAGGTCTCAACCCATATATAGCCTTCCTGTGTTTTTGGGCCTATAGATTCTCCTCAGGATCCTTCTCTCCATTTTCAGTAATTTTCTAGGCTGGGTAGAATCCTATTGCATTTTTTTTTTTTTTTTTTTTTTTTTTTTTTTTATTAGAAGATTTGTGGTTTGTTGTTCTTCAATGATTTATATATAAAATTAGTATTTGCTGTACCATCAATGGAATTTTTATCTGTATAAAAAAAAAATCACTAGTTACTATTTTCATTCACTGAACATAAATATTAGAAAGTAACAAGTTTTAAAAAACTAAGAGTTAAAAAAGTATTAATTTTAATATTTTTTTTCTATTAATCAATGATTTTATTAGTTAAGTAAGAAAAACCCAACATTATTCGTAAATAAATACGTTTTGGACTTCAAATGTTATGAGGCTATGAAATAAATACTTAATTATATTACTTTCCCTGAGTGTTTGCCATTCTATGAATTTATTTTTTATTGATTGGGTATATTAAAAAAAAATTATACTTGTAAGTCCATTTGGTACTACAAATTTCGATATATTATAATAATTAATCACCTCTCATTTTAGAAAGATGAGTGCTACGATTAGAGAGGGGATGAAGTGAAGGTAAAGAAAGTGGGAGAAATTTCTTTCTTTTTTTTTTTTCACTGTTGAGATGTTGCTGAGTGGAAACTAGTGATAGGATCGCATGAGCTTCTAGGAGCTCACCATAGCTCAACACTACTCTCCAACATTACTTCCAATTCTACTTTCACAAACCTTCCGGTACATAAGTTCATAAAATATTGAACCATTACTTTATTTTATTTTCTGAAAAAAAAAACATTATGAAGATTGTCTTATTAATTATATTAATTATAATTATAGTCTTATTAACCTTTTCTAATAGTTTTATCCAATGGTTCCAATCTTTTCTTTCCGAGCGTTCACAAGCAGTCGCTATTCCTAATGAACCCTTATCTTCCTTCCTAACTCTATCCTCAGGTGTTGCTCAAGGTTCGAGTATTTCCCCCCTTCTATTCAATACCTATATCAATGACCTCCCTAATTCAATCCATCACTGTTCCTACCACCTATACGCTGATGACCTCCAAATCTATCTATCCTTCCCTCCTTCCGAATTATCATTAGCTTTTGCAAATATTCAGGCAGACCTAGATAGGATCAGTGCCTGGGCAAACCTGAATAGTCTAAAGCTTAATCCTATGAAAACTCAGGCCATTTTAATCGGTTCCAATTTCCTCCTTAGTTCTATCATCACCCTTCCTTCTCTTTTGCTTGATCGTCACCTTATTACATTCACCTCCTCCGTCAAAAACCTTGGCGTAATCCTTGACCAAAACTTATCCTGGAAACCCCATATTGCCCAAATTTCCAAAAGATCGATCAGCACACTAAAACTATTTCAGCGGTCCCGTCACCTTCTCCCACAATCCTCCCGGAAGCTCCTTGTATCCTCTCTTATTTTCCCCCATTTTGACTATAGTTGTGCGGTATATGATGGGCTCTCGAGGTTGCTTGAGGGCAGATTGAAACGAGTCATGAACTGTTTCTTAAGATTTGTCTTCGGTACCTCTAGACGGTCACATGTGTCCCACCTCTATGATGAGTCAAATTGGCTATTTCCCTCGATTCGAAGGCAATATTTCCTTGGTTCCTTTCTCTATCAAGTCATCCGCTCCCACCGCCCCTCTTACATCTATAGTCTCCTGCAATTTAAATCCACAATCCATACTCAGGAAACCAGATCCCGTCTTTCCGACCTCTATACGCCTTCCCATAGAACCAAAAAATATGAATTTTCCTTCTTAGCCCGGTCCACTTTCTTATGGAATACCATCCCATCACACATCCGTCATGCTCCTTCCCAATCTTCTTTCAAATCTCTCCTTTTTAAACACCTTCTTGCCTCCCAATCAGATGCCAACTAATTTCAGTACAACGATTAATGTGATGTGAGAAATGTCTACACTTCATACCATAAATGATAGTAAAGTTTATTTTCATTTCCATTTTCAATTATTCTGATGGGTTTTTTTTTTGTTGGTTTTTTGGTTTGTTAGTTCTATATTACATTTAGATATTACTATTTTTTTTTAAAATTTATATTTCTCATTTCACTCTCTTTTCATCAATTAAAATAATTGTAAATAATTTTTGTAATCATTAATATTTTTAGTTTTTTATGTGGTTTTTGGCCAGTTGTAATCATTATTTTTTTTGTACATGCGTATTATTCTCAAGGGACTTAGTCCCAGAATAAAGTTCTTTTTTCATTCATTCATTCATTCATTCAATGAATTTCATCTACAAAGACTATTTATCAATTTCAGGAATTTTTTTAAAAAATACGGAAAAACTAAAAAGGATTAAATATTTAAAATTTATGACAACTTAATACATTAAAAAAATCTGGTGCGCGAAGAACACGACTTTCACTTACCTTCGTTGTCAAAATTAATTGAAGAACTTTTAAATTAAGTTAGAGATGAACTAAGGTTAAAGAATTACATTGAGTTTCGAAGGAAACATGTGTTTCAGATAAAATAATCCAACAATAAAAATTATTACCTGCAACAGCCACTCGATTTTATCTGCTTTTCATCATTCCACATTACCTTGTACAGCTTTGTCACTTTTTCTAAATTCTTTAGCATTCAACTCTTATACTCTTTTCTCCTCTAGTTCCTTATCAAATTCGTTCAACTTGTATATTTACTCGTTTTTTTATCAACGCTATCAATATTAATTTATTAATCTAACTAGATTAAAAAAAATTAAAAAATGGTCAAATTTTTTGGATACAACAAAATTAAAGATATTTTAATGCGATGAAATATAAAATATCGGCGCTGTTTCAATATTTCAATCAGAATGAAACCTATATGATATTAATAATGATGGAGTTTTGTTGACCGTAGAGAAATTAGATGAGGAAGATGGTTGGGGGTGCGGTCATAAATTAAAAACACACAATTAAAAATAAGCGTTATTTTAATTATGTGCCGACGTTTCGGCCTACAATGTGGGCCTTCATCAGGGCTAAAAGAAACAAGATAACAACCAATGTAATTATAGACTTAATATATATAGATTATAGATAAATTATATACTTATAATATATAATTATTATATATATATATATATATATATATATATATATATTATAATTATATATATATATATATATATATATATATATATATTATAATTATATATAGATAAATTATAGACTTAATAATTATATACCTAACGTATACTGATATAAAGAGTTTCATTAAAATAGTTAAAGTTGTTTTCGAGAAAATTGAAAAAATTTCCAACCTTTTATTGAAAAGGTTGCTGTAACATCTCAAGCATATATCCTTCTAAAATATGAAAGTTCAATTTGTATATAACTTATCGTTTTTGAGCTAGATTTGGAATAGGATAGAATAGAAAGAAAAAAATATTCTGGGACAGAGTCCCTTAAAAACAACTGATATGTACAATTAAGATATACAATGTGTCTGGACAAATGACCAAAGGATTATAATTAATTCTTATTTACAATGACATAAGAAGAAAAGAAAGGATTAAAGTATACAATCACAGTTATACAAGGTGTTCACAGTTGTTGTTTTTTTTCTCACGTTTTTAATTATTTATCAAAAATTTAAAAATGGATACGGAGCAATCCTGGCCTATTTGGCAAATATATTTAATGTAACATACACACATGCACCATATGATAGCGGATTTTGGAGTAAACTCTCCTATAATGATATCAGTTTTTACTTTCACTTACTATATATAGTAAGGGGAAGTATTGCGATCGTGAAAATTTTCGAATTCCAGTTTTCAACGGAAATACACGTTTTAAGGTCCCCTGAGTCCAAATAACCAAGTCCCAAAAAAAGGTCTGTGGCCGGAAACTCCCGGGCGGAAACGGTAAGTCCTATGAAACTGAAATTTTATATTTAAGACAACTATACGCCCGAGACGTGACAAAACTGTTTTCATCAAAATGAGCTTAACAGAATAGGCACTTTATACCATGCATTTTGCACCTTTTTTCAATTTTCTCGAAAACGGTTCCGACGATTTTGATTAAACTCGCTATATCGATGTAAAATTTAATGGGCTTTAATATCATGTAAGTTTTATTTGGATAAAAATGGTCTGACAGGGCTTAAATGCCGATATTTTAAATTTTCTGCCCCTTAAGTACCTTTAATTTTGTAGATTCAATAATAATAACTAGATTATCTTGTTAACGCTGATGAAAAACAGGTAAATATATAAATTGAATAAATTCGATACCCAACTAAAGGAGAAAAAAGAAAAAAAAAATTTTTAATGCAATTTTTCGTTTTTGAACATAAGAGCAGTAATATACATGTATGATATACCGTTGGAAAGCTAAAAATTTAAGAAAAAATATCATCTCATACACAAGCTTTTAAAAGTTAATAGAGAGTGATGAAGTGAACATAAAACTAACTGATTATTTTAGATAATAATATAATCGATTTTTTAATGAAACACATGTTTCTATAGAAATTTAATTTGATTAATTCCTTAATAGTTTCACGTATTTTTATCTTTAACTGTATTTGAAAATTCTTTCATTGATTTTAAAAATGGAGGTAAGTGATAGTCGTGTGTCCCGCACCAGATTTTTACTTATAGACTAGTTATCCTTGTACCATTCTTGATCGGTTTTATTAAATATATTTAAACATCAAGCTAATACATAATTTTAATTTAATCCTTTAAATATTGTAATTATAGGAGATTCCAGACCCTCTACATTGAAGATATATTTTTTTTATTAACGACTCCAGATATAATATGAATTCACGGAGTCATTTCTGGATTCCAGTAACCCACACCGCCATTTTTTCTGTAATTATTTTTCCAATTACTGTACGATATTTTTCCAACCATTAATTAATTTGAATTCCGAAAATTGCTTTTATGTAAATGTAATAATTCGTTATAAAATCATTACGCAGAGTATGGATCTTTGGGTGCGTAATATTATTTAGTAGATAAATTTCGTATTGGTGACACAACCAGTGGATATTTTTTCTTAAATTTATTCATTCAAATCTTTTTACTTCATTATTTCTTGAATTATAAATATTTTTTTGAGCTTAAACGATTGTTTGTTCTACTTGGAACCTATAGGGCTCAGAATGTATTGCGCTACTAAGGGGCTAGTCTCAGATTCGAGTACGGCTGTAGCCGGATAATTATTTATTACGTTATATCAGCCGTAGTTCGACAGTATAATCAGGAAATCCCATTCCAGTCTCGGGGCCACCTAGTCTCTATAAAGTGGGTATGCAAAATTAAATAAGTAGGAAGAAAACGTAACGGTTGAGCGAAATATTGGTCTAGTCATCTTGCACATCCGTTTGTCTTTCGAAGTTACTAATCTTTACACTGCACTAAGCCTAAAATCCTCTTGTCTCTAATGGTAGTTTATCCATTTTTTTTGCAATGCCTTAAGCATTAAATTTTTTTTTTTAATTTTTATTTATTTATTGGAATTAACTACTGTATAATGGAATATAACAAGTAAATTTGAGTGAAATATAAAAAGGCATGAAGCACATGTAGAGAAGCTTCCCAATGGAAGTACTCTAAACTCTAAGTATTAAATTTAATAGTAAATCAATGTAATAGATCCTTATAAATATAAATATTGGTGCATGATTGTATGTATTATGCTTTATGTATGGATCATGTATCCATCTCTTAATGTATGGACTACAGTATTAGAAACTATATTTAACTATGAAGAGAATACTACTAAATCTTTAATGAAGTAAATTAAATAATAAAAATATTTAAATGAAAAATATTCGAAAATATCGAAACCACAATGCATATTTTATATAAACCCTCTTTTAAAGAGCTTCGTATAAAAAATCCTTAGTTATGCCGTCCTTCGGAGAGGACGTTAAAAGGTGGTCCCGAGCCTATGCGATGTCAGGTACTCTTTACAGATCCCTATCCTAATAAAACGTGGATAGGCAAAATTTAGGACTCCCACCGTAGCATCGTCCGATTAGCCAGAGTAGCATAAAGGGACGTTAAATTAATAAACAAACAAACAAACAGGGGCTTTTTATAAAATTTGATTGTCGTCATTAAAAGAAAACTTTATTTATTTATTTTGTTGGATCTAATGGCGAGAAGAATGAGATTCAAGCCAATTGTGCGCCACAAAGAATTTGGTGTTCCGTTTTATCTTTTTTCTAGTCTATTATTTTGTTTAACCTAGCGAAAAAGGGATATCAGATTCCTGTCCAGTGAACTTTAATAGAATAATCTTTTAATCTGAAACCCCATTACGTCGCCCGCAGATCCGGCATATTCGGCATTTGCTGATGGTCGGAGGACAGTTCTTGTCTACGAATATATAAATGGTGACTAAAGTAAAAAAATAATTACCATCTGTCTTGCCGCAATGTTCTGATATTGGTATTTATAGTTTTGGATACCTCTTTTGTACAAATATTTTACTGGATAGAGAGTGAGTAATAAAATTGGATGAAATATAATTGTCTTTATCAGAGCCCATTGGGAGTTGGTATTGATGCTGAAGAAGAAAGAAGAAAAAAAAAAACATTATTCTGGGACTAAGTCCCCTCAGAATAACATGAAATTTAACATAGTAAAATATTCACATCTGGCCAAGATACAAAATTAATGAGAGAAAAAAAAAAGAAAATAGATTTAACATAAGTAAAAATAAAATAAATAAATAAAAATAATGATGAGAATAAATACATTTGGTGACAATATCATTAACTAATATTTGACGCTTTTGACAAAATTAAATGAAAATGCACAAAAAAAAAAAAAAAAAAAAAAAAAATGTAAAGTTATTTCAAATTACTTAAACACTAGTAAAAAACTAAAAGTATCAATTATCATATAACAGTACAATTATTATTGTCCACTAGCGTCATTATGGGAAGTGAGAAGACACTGGAACAAAAGGTATTTGAGAGTGGAGAGAGAAAGAGAGGTTGCTCGACGGATGTTTGTTGGGAGAGAATTCCAACAACTGTTGGAGCGGGATAGAAAGGAACGTTCATATATTTTAGTTCTGTGGGAAGGGATATAAATGTCGGAATGTCGGGATCTAGTTTCTTGTGAATGGATTGATGGTTTGAACCGAAGAAGATCGTATATCAGAGGGAGGGTGCTGGGAGTTGATGGTTCGGTAAAGTAATGTTTCGAGGAAATATTGTCTATGGGTTTAAAGGAAAAGCCACTTTAACTCGTCGTAAAGATGGGGCACGTGAGACCGCCTCGAGGTGCCAAAGAAAAAGATGTTTTTTAAGAGATAACTACGTCGTAATTATAATAGTAGTATTAATAATTTTATTCAAATTCTTTAATAAGTGCTAGATGTAAGGTATAAAAATCTGGTTTAAAAAAATATTTGCTAAAAGCTAGCTGTGTTATTTAAAATCATCCTGGATTTCTTTTTTCTGTCATATTCAGACCAGGCACACAATTATTGTATATCATAGGACAATACATTCAGAACTTACTTAGAAAAGAATTAATGAATATGAGGTTCGTACAATGGATTATGACCCGAACGAAGTGATGTCAAGTCATAATACAAAACAACAGAAAGTTAGAGATGACTCACCCTAACTTGGGCCACCCCTTGATTGAATCACGACAGCTGTTTACAACCCCATCCGAGGGGCATCATTAAATTTTCTAACTAGTTGTTTGAATTATAATTAATTAAATCGAGTAGTTAGGGTTAAAAAGGAAAATTAAGAATGTTGGCGAGAAGATAAGTTCACAAGGTACATATGTTTTCGTTGAAGGAAATTTTAATTTAAAAAAAAAAAAAATATATATATATATATATATATATATATATTATATATATATATATATATATATATATTTATAGAAATTACATTCGTAGTGTTCCATAAAATGTTCTAATCTGAAGCCACCCTTCTTTTCAGACCTCTCGGAGGATTATGAGGAAACGAAGAGAAAGCAAGGGTGGTGGGTTAGAGTGGGAATAGATTTTTTGAATTGAAAGGAATAGTCCCTGCTACGTGCCAAGTCAGCAACATAAGAACAAGGATGAGTTTATTCATGTTGAAGTGGGGATCGTTTAGGATTTCCGAGGGATTTTGGATCATAAGGATTGACCGTTTGTCTAGTAAATATTGCAATGGTCGCAATCGACGAACAGCTTCCTGTCGTTTTAAGCCGGGTCCACACTGCCGTGATGGGGCGGGCTGGACTAAGCCGCGTAGGATGGACGTGCCGATTCCAATCCGCAGAAAGTCTGCCCGGATCAAAGGAAGCCGAGCGCCACAACAAAAGTATAGTGAGAGGACGTCGGGCGGATTCAGTCAATATTAAACCTCAGGTCTGCCTTATCCAAAATTAAATATTTCTATGATTTGCTTACACTGTATCTTTGCCTCTTCCCTAAAGCTCGGAAATTCCAAAGTCATCTTCAACGTCTATTGGAGTATGATTAAAAGCAAGTATCACCACATCATAACTGATATAGCGACTCATAGATCGGTAATCATTTTTTTTAACAAAGGGAAAACCTAAAAACTTAATAAAAGTTTCCTTCAACGATGTTGCCTCTTCATATCTCAAAGTAAACTAAAAGGTAGAAATAACCCAATCGGCTTCTTTCGGTGTGGACGTAAAAATCAAAATACCGTTACGGTAGTCCAGCTTTATTATATTTTTCTTATTACTTGTCAAAACCTAAAGGTTTTTGATGAAAAAAAAAATGCATTAATCTATTTCCTATTTATGCATCTCTAGGTAATTCTTGGCAATTTATTTTATTTTATTTTTTATTGATAAATAATGAAATCTATCTGAGTCACTCAAATTAAATAATGATAAAATTTACAAATAGGTAAAAAATTTATCCTTGATTAAGTTACTTTTATAATATTGCAAAGAATGGTGTTTTTTTCTTTTTAGTAGTGTGCATTGTTCGAGGTCCTTTTTATTTTTTAAACTGACCGTATATTTTATTCCGGGTTTGGAAGATGACTCAGAGATAAGAGCCGACAACGGCCTTATTGACATACAGCGTAGTGTTGTCCATCCCTCATGAATATATAATTTATTTATAGGGGAGGCCCTTGGAAGACTCCTCAGGGCTACTGGGTATTAGATCAAGCGAGGTGCCTCTGAAGGAGCCAATATCGAGTGAGGATGACCACTGGCTTTAACGGACACTCCCTCGGGACATGGAGGTGAGGGGGAGGTTCCCAGAAGAAATTCGATCCGGCCAAATAAGCGTTGTTTCACCGAGGTGGCCAGTAAATATCTGTATATAAAGTGGATGGGATCGGAGGAAGGGCTTATGGGATATGGAGGTAGGCGCTAAGAGATAGGGCATCTTATTACCTCCACGAGTCATATTCATAGCGAGGACCTATCCGCGTTGCATAATTCAACAGTGGCCAGCTATTCTTTACGGTTCCCTCTGCTCTTTTACAGTCCTTATTCCATGACCGCTACCCTTCTTGTTTGCCCAGTGCATCCATCATCTCCGGTTAGGGGAATATCCTAACCTTTCCGTACGTATCCGTTAGCGCCAACATTTTTTAATAATATTAGTTCAACTTTTTTTATAACAAGTTATCGCTCATTTAATTCGTATTTTAATGTCGTACTTATAATAATACCCAAAGACCTAAATTAAACAGTCTATACCAGTGGTCTCCGACAAAAATTTTCGCTAACCCCCACAACCAATTATTTTATGGCAAGGATCCCCTAAATTTTAAAGTCATAATCCTAAATATTAGATATATCTTTAGATTTTTAGTGGGTTACACCGTATCACGTACAGTTCATGCATATTAGGGGAGAAGTAGCGTGAAAGAGCCAGTTTACAAACGGACCAAAAAATGATACTTTATGAAAGAAATTACTACTTTTTTTCAGAATCATTTTTTATTTTCTTAATAGGTTATTCCGTACAGAAAAATCTTAATAAAAAAAAAAAAGTCAACGAAATATTCATTTTTAAAAGATGAGTATTTTGGCTCTTTCAAAAAATATGTATTGAAAGAGCTACTAGAAGTTAAAAAAAGTCAGCTCAGTAAAAGTATAAATTATGCAAAATAATATTAATTGAACAATAACAAAAACAAAACCCCAATTCTTATGAATCCTTTGTAGCAAATAATGACATTCTTAAGAAAAGTATTAATTTTATCAGTATCCTTGCATTTTCAATTTCTTTCCATTTATCTGGACGGATATCATTGGCCATGGCATAATCAAATATAAAGGTTCTTAGTTTGATGTGTTGTTAAGCCATAGCACATTTTAGATACAGTCTTTAAATAATCCTCAAGCATATTCTCCTGTTTGTTGTGAAAATACGCCTTTGCTTTTTTAACTATTTTAGCTAAATAGGCCCTTGACACATTTAAGACAATGCAGTTTTGTTTATGAACTGCTTTTTCCAGAACTTTATTGATTGCTTCTTAAATTACCGATTTTTCAGGTCTTCTCCTTTTTTTTTTTTTTTTTTTTTTTTTTTTTGACTAGGCTTTTCCATAATGCAATATCTGAAGTAAATAATTTAATAATACATGAAAAAATCGTATATTTAGTATTACGTGTATTTTATTTTATTTGTAAAATTCAAATCCAGAGCTATGAAAGAGCCAGCTTTCTCAAGGCCTATTCACCCGACTCTTTCATGACTTGTTTTTGAAATAAATATAATCTACAAAATACAATTTATATTTATTTTTGAGATATATTACAATTTGTTTCTATATGAACATTAGTAATAGTGATATGAGATCTCATTCACGCAATATATACAGTATACAATGATAAAGTCAAATTACATAAAATATAATATATATGTAATTCTTCTTCTAATTTAAATGAATCAGGAGTTAAACGTTGCTAAAATAAAGTTTTAATTATTACAATTTGTATGACATAAAATAATCAATGGATAACATACATAATTAACAATGAACCTACCTAAAATAAAGAATTGTTTAACAGTCCTTTGATTAATACGTTTAACTATCATAACAGAAATATAAGCTCCCTTGGTGAAATATTAACATATGATAATGAAATAAAGAATAATAAAATTCTTGATTTTACACCTCCGCTGTCGGAGACTCTTTTACCAGGAGAAAAAGAGTAAGGAACCAACTTACTAGAGTGGAACACATTGCTTCCTTCCGTTTTTTGTTAGACTCCAACTTCATATATAGATTTGGAAATACGTTTTCTAATTTTGAGTGGCCCTATTCTGACTTCGTCCGGCTTCCTTCTGTTCAAACTATTACCATTAGTTACATAGACCAAATCTCCTTCTTTAAACTCATGATCAATTCTTTTCTGGTCTACTCTGCACTTGTTCCGTTCAAAACTTCTTTGTGAATTCTTGAACGCTTCTGCTCTATCTTTCTGTAAATTATATTCCCTTTCCAACTCTTTTGGAACAATTTCAGAGGCACGCCCATATAGTAAATAAGCCGGTGAAAACTTTGTGGAGCCATGAACTGTGTTGTATATTCTTCAACACAGATTTTAGCAATTGTTGTCCACGGTCTTCTTTTGAAGTTTTCGTTCAATCGACATCGTATGCGGTTTACTAATGTCTGATTTAGACGTTCATTTAAGCCATTGGATTGTGGATTGTCAACGGCTGTAAAGATTAGCTGAGCACCTATTTTTTTTATAAACGTTGTTTAACAGTCCTTTGATTAATACGTTTAACTATCATAACAGAGATATAACCTCCCTTGGTGAAATATTAACATATGATAATGAAATCAAGAATAATAAAATTCTTGATTTTACATATATATAAACAAAAAAAACTACAACCTATAATTGAGATAAATACAAATAAATGAAACAAAGAAGTAAGAAATACATTAACACCATACACACAATCATAACTTAAACAATATTTAAAATTCGCTAAAGGAATCTCAAACTGGGCATTCTCCTGCACTTGTAGAGGGAAAAGTGGAGTCCAAAAGATCCTAGCGCCTCGCTCTCAGTCGCGTCACTGGTGTGTGCCAGTGGAGGGATCTACAAAATAATAACAATATCAAAACTTTAGCGGCTCCCTTTTAATGAAGCTTAAAGGCCAAATGTATGTGATTCAGTTCACTTTTCCGCCAATTCCTACATCTCATTCCCGAAAATTGTTTCCCTTTCCTCGGAGTTAAAATCCCGAGACACTTATCAATAGTAATTACGTACTTTAGAACA
Source organism: Piezodorus guildinii (assembly GCA_023052935.1). Taxonomy (NCBI): domain Eukaryota; kingdom Metazoa; phylum Arthropoda; class Insecta; order Hemiptera; family Pentatomidae; genus Piezodorus; species Piezodorus guildinii. The sequence continues at coordinate 121,083,274 of CM041293.1, read as the reverse complement.
AAATGACAAGATAAATAAATTAATTCAACCTTGTGTCAAGTTCTCTTTGATATATAGGGGGCAAACCTCTCGAATATGTTACCGTGGTAATTGGTTCCTCCCAACGCATGATGATACAATGAATACCATTAGGAGAGTTGGAATATCTCTACGTGTCGCTTTGCTAGCGTTCACACAAGAAAATGGAATAAATAAATCTGTTTATCAATGGTAAATTGCCGTTCGTCGGCATTAATTAATTCCCAATTGCTGCGGTGATTGGTTGTTGGCAATAAATAATAATAGGTACTCCTGTAGGTATGCTTGTATACAGTGAATATCATTAGGAGAGATTGAATGCGGAGGTATCACTTTGCCGAGATCCACACAGGAAAGTGGAATAAATTGAAGGCGAATTGGCGCTGGTTGGAATATTGTTATGCATTGAGGATAATGAGGGTTGTAAATCCATTACTGAATAATTATTATAATAATCAAGTAATATTAATAAGCCTTTGTCGGAAAAATTAATTTAGGAAGGGTCGTATCCTAGAGACAGAAGAATCAAAATACATCCACGGAGGCATTCAAGATAGGAAAGAAGTCCGTCGGGAGTCCGAGACCAAGAAGGGTCGCTTAAGACGAATTCCACCTCTAACCAGCCAGCTAATTAGTTTAGGAAAAGAAATCCAATGGTTCCAGAAAATATAATTGTTAACTGCATTCAAAATATGAATTAATACTGTTTATGAGCAACCGCTCCTTAGAAAAGCATCCGGTCAAAAACATAGCAATAGATCAATTCTCGGAATTCAGGTTTGGTTTAATTCTTTATCCACCAGTAACCTTATTAACCAATAATCTTGACACTATCACTTGCAAACGATCGACACCCTCTCCACAAAAAAAAAACTCAAAAAAATCTAAGATGTTAATCTTTGGAATATATTAAAAGTTGTATCTGTGTCAGCTCATTGTAACATAGTAAAACTAATAAAGCTATTAATATGAAAGAAGGACCAAATCTTAGATAAAATGTTGAAGTATTATTCACAAATCTAATTTTGAAAAATACATCAACGGTAGAAAAAAATAATGATTTCACAGGAATTATCTGTTTGTGACAGAAAAATTGTTGCTACAATTCTTAATCTGGAGGTATCTGACATTTTATAATATTAAAAAAATAATTATAAACAGTGAAATATTTCTTGTAATTTAAAAATTATGTGTGGTATTGAAAACTTAAATATTTGTAAAGTAGATTAAATTTCCCATGAATTGAGCTTAAACGCATGACAGCTGTACCAGTAGTTGAATCACTTACATTAAAATTGAAATATGGTGGTTTTTTATCTAATACGCATAAACATCTCACATCGTCTCAAATATTTAAAACAAACTCAGCATGCCTCCATAACATATTAACTTATTTCTTTAACTAACTTCTATAAGAAACAGTTGATTGTAACTTCTATCTAGCTGATATCGCTACAGCGCTATGATGGGCCCTGGCCTCTAACAGCCAGAAAACAGAAATGAGATTGTAAAGTAGGTTACTATGTAGGTCACCGAAAAAAGTTACTATGCACTAAAGCCAATGTTGACGTCCGAGAGATAAGCCGAGGCGTTGGTTGGGGATTGTATTGGGTTCGATCTCGGGGGCTTGGCCTTGGACGAATCTGTGTAGGCAGCATTCGGTGGTATCGGCATCGAACCTATTATTCATTATTATGTTTGATGTGATGTTTTACAAAAGTTACATTAATGTACTTGGGTAGTAGCAGGATTGTATACATCAACCGTTGGCCTAATGTCCCTTGTTGGAACGCAACGTCCTAAGCTATCTTCCTCCATACAGACCTATCTTCACCTGGAATAAAAATAATTCCTAATTAAACTTTTTTTTTTATATACCCTACTCTACGTCGCCTTTGAAGGTTATACGATTATAAGGTTATCGGAGGCTTTCGGACCAGGGGTGAGACGCGAACTCGTAATTATGTTATTCTAAATGTTTCTGGTGATCTGTAGTTGCTGTACTAACTTAACAGCAACGCTCGCTAAACCACTCAGCCACCCCGCCTTTTATCTATACCTTTTATCCTAATTCCGCATTTTAGTTTCATACGTATTTTTTAAAAAAAGTTTATTTGTCTCACGAACGTTTTGGGCTACCGCTCCCCCCCCCCTCCTGTCCCTCTCCGTTTAAGCCCGTAGTAGCAGCCGTTGCTCTTTCCCTAACAGCTGAAGAACACTAGTTGTTGTCATATCCTTCAGTCAACGAAGTCTTGGTATGCCTCTCTTTCTTCTTACATCCAGATGTTATCTTTACGATCATTATCTCGATATCTATACTTGTATTGAGTCAATAAATTTCTTCTTAATTTCATCCGTCTATAATTCTCTTCCTGAAAAGTACTAACGATTTTTTCCAAAGACTTTTCTGTTCCACGTGTTTAAAGGTTTTTTCATCGCGGACTATTCAACCTTCAGTAAACTCTTATTTAGGAGGTTTGAATGTATCTCTGGATTATGTTCATTGGCTATATTTTATTACAGACTTTCACATTACATCTTACAAAAGATAATTTATTATTCCATATTAAATATTCAATTTTAATTCAAAAGTATACATCCAACGTTGATTATCCTAATACAATAACTATTTGATTTTGATTTTTTTACTTCAAATGTCTAGTGAGTCTAATATAGGCATCAAGTATAGGTCTTAGTCATTTTTAACTAAATTTCCAATTATATCAAGTTATTAATAAGTAAAAGGAAATTGAGTGTCACATTTTTCTTTTATGAATGATAGGGTGATTAAGGAAATTCTCATTGTGACCGGTAAAAGAAATGGTTGATTGAAAAGCGCTTTTATTTTTCACAGACAGAGAAACATTTTTCCAACGGCGGGGTATTGATCAGTAGGATCTACCTTTGGAGCTAACAAACACACACGTACACACGCTGATAGCAATTAATAATGATAATAAAATCCCTCCTCAGGACTCTAATGGAACGGCCTGGATACATTTTAATTAAAAAGTACGCCATAGAGCCCCCATGTAATGTCGTTATCGAAACACCGCCCGCTCAAAACATTTTTTTCATCGCCTCTGTTCCATATTATTTTTTTTTTTTTTGGCCCGTCACTCATTTCGGCTTTATGAATTCCCTATTAAATATGTTCTCAGTTCGTTGGTATGAGGGGGGGGGGTCAGCGCCATTTTAAAAAACCCGAGCTCTCCAGCTTTTACAACCCACCCCCCTCCCCCGCCTGTTCCTGTTGAATAATTAACTTCATATTGATTCGAATTTCCAATGTACCAGTCGAACTTTTTTATTTTTTTATCTCTCGCCGGGACTCTTTAACCGCCGGTCGTTATGTGTGCTCCGCATATTCGGAATGGTTGTCCTTTATGGTTGTCCCGTATCGAGAACAGTCCGCAACGGAGGGAATTAAAAACAATAGCTGTAACCTCTCGGTTTGGATACAATCGGTGAGAGTTTTCATTCAGCTTTACTCTTGGCATTAACCAAGTATTCTACTTGACCAATGATAGCTTTTGTTGCTATAACCTGTTTGAACACACCCCTCATTAGAAATGAAAATTTGTTTAAAATTAAAGTTGTGGAATTCGCTAGCAATAAGTCATACACAGTTTATAAAAAGATAACAGTTTCTTAAAAAACGTATCTTTTTATTATTTCGTATTTAATTTTTATTAGTTCAGCTCTACAACCTGAAAGCAAGTCTTGGCTCCCTCCACCAGCAATTACCTATCTATCTTGTGCTGCTGCCATACTTTACTCCGATAATTCTTAAATGAGCCGCGACACAGTCTGAATACCGCAACCCTGGTCTTCTAAATGGCTCCCTTAGTATTTTCTTTGTAATTGAATCATGATTCATCTGTGCGAGGTGTCCTGCCTGCTTAAACTTCCCCGCTTAGATAGTTCCCACAATGACAGGCTCGTCATAGAGACCATAGATTTCTCTATTTCTACGTCTTTTTCTTTGTCCATCCTCAGAGGTGGGTCCATAAATTTTGCAAATGTGAGGAGGTCTAGTTAATTTTCCTTTACAGGGATCCAGGTCTCAGCACTATAAGTCCGAACAGCGGGATGTGGGTTTTGTAAAGAATGGTCTTATAGCGCTGAGAGATAAGCTTACTTGTAGATATGAGAAGAGTCCGTCACAACATCGATTCGCTTATACAATTCTTTTGTGTATCTCCGCCGAGACCTTGTGGCCATACATCACTTGTGCGTCAAACTAATGTGAGCTCCGACACTTGTTCGAACATGTAAGGACCACAATACAACTTCAGTACTTCAGGGCTCATCAAACGCCGTATATTTCATCTTTTCTTGGGTGATCCAGAAATAATTGTGAATCATCTTGATAAGACCTTCCAATGATGTCAATACCATCACCTATATGTAAGCAGCTGAACAGTATGATTATTGTTAATCTGGATAACGTCAATACAAAAGAGGAGGAGTAACAAGCAAGCACCTCCACAGCGCGGGTTTGCAGATTGTGCAAGAAATAAAATGAAACTGCCAATTATTTGATAAGCAGTTGAGAAAAATTAGCTGGAATACGGTTTCACCACTTTGGCAATGACCTTATTTCAAATCCTAAGCTTTGTGAACTGATCAATTTACACTTTCGCATTCACAAAGCAATATTAACCAGCTGATCGACGATGCACTATAAACCTAGTGACTTCATTTTTAAGTGACTGTTTTAAAAATGAAGTGTGTAAATTAAAATAAGAGAAGTATGGTGCTTTTTAGTATAGCTAAAAGCGTTTAAGAAAAAAAAATAGATTATTTTTTTTAATAACTAATCGTTAAGAAATTGTCCATTAGGAATTTCCAACGTATAATGAAAAAATCTGGTGCGCGCAACACACGACATTACTTACTTCCGTGGTTAAAATCAATTTAAGAAATTTTAAATACATTTAGAGATGAAAATAAATTATTAAAGAATTAATTACCTGGAGTTTCAATAGAAACATGTGTTTTATTAAATAATCTACTATATTATTATCCTCGACAATCATTTTGTTTTATCGGCTCATATATATATATATATATATATATATATATATATATATATATATATACAAATGAAAGTAATAAATAAATTGCTACTTTATTGCAATAAAAGTCGTAAGCTATTGACGGGAAAAGGTGATAAACGCCGCTCACTAAATCTTGGCCTCAAATTGTTGACTGATTGATGTAATGGGTCGCAAGAAGCCAAGAAAACCCCCAACAACCTCCCCTCTCTTTAATAAAGTTCTCCCCCTGTTTATCCCTTCACCCTCTCCCTAGGGCAGTCAGCTGCTCTAAAGAAGTTTGGCTGTCACAATTAGGATTGCCTTGTAACAAGCCACGCTTTATGAAATCAAAGCTCCGCTCCCTGGGTACTCGATATTAATTCTTTTTTAAGAGCGATCATAAACATTTTGGTTTATTTTAAAAAAAATAATACCTTTTCATCGAAAAAGAAAAAAAAAAAAAAAAAAAAAAAAATAATATATATATATATATATATCCCTCATTCCCAAAGAAAATTTCGAGTTTCACGTATCAAGATACTTAAAATCCTTTTCTCAAATAATCTGTCTCTCCGTCGGAATTCTATTTCTATACTGAAGTCTTAAAAGACCAGACAAATGTCATTTGTTTTATGCATTTTTGTTATTCTTACAAAAAAAAAAAAAAGACTCTGAAGAACTTTCTTTTTCTTGAAGGAAAATTTAGAGTGAGGATTTTCGAAGAAGAAAATCCGAGAGGACGCAAGGAGAACTAAAGCCAACGCTGAATAAATCCCCAAGAACATATTTTCTAAGAAACTATTTCCTCACTGTACAATTCTCTCTCGAATCAAATGACTCTATGCTGACTATAGGATATCACAATTATCCCGCGGCCAGGAGCGCTCCAAAGTAAACTTCATAGTTTTTGCCTGAATATTGATCCTCATTGCCCTCCTTGAGGTGTGCTGGAGACTGCTGAACATTCTGTCACCACTGTATTCGATACGCTAAGTGCCAGGAAAATATTCGGCCTCACTATGGAAGAGTTTCCTGAGTCAGTGAATAACTTTCCATTGTTAAAGCAGTTGATTGACAGTTGAAGGAAATGTTTAGGTCCAGCCTACTTCATCCTCGGAGCTCGAGAAGAAACCTTAGCTTTAACGCACTGATGCCGAATCTCGTATTGCCGAAATGCAAGGATGGGATGTAAATAATATAAAATTAAAATGGCGATCGAGTAAATATGTTTTACATCCTTTCCGACGAATATAAAAAAGGCGCTGAAACACGGTCTATCCAGTAATACCTGTAACCTGAGATTCACACTATTTTAAAATAAACTAAGAGGTCTAATGCTTAAATATAGAAGTTAGGTTTTTGCAAATATAAAAATAAATACATAAAGTTGTAACAAAAAAAAAAAAAATTGTTTTTGGAATAAAGTTTTAATGATGAAGATAGTAAAGTTAAAATTTAATTTAATTGAATTAATCTTTAAATTTCTTCGGAAAAACTCCTTACTACCTAAATTATAATCTTTACTATCTTCATCATTGAAACTTAATTTATTTATTCTTAATTAGCTTCTCGCAACTTTACACTTATCTTTATAAATTACTTTTGTCATTCATACTTAATTGATTTCCCTAATAATACAGTTTATTTATAATTACTTTTATTTATTTATTTATTATTTCTTCTAGAAGTCTAAAAACTATGTGAGCGTTCGTATAGGCGTTGATGACCTTTGATGTTTTACGTCCTAAAGCCCTAATAAACAAATAACAATATCCGTGTATGGGATTCTTACCCACTAGCATTGCATCGTGGAGAGGAGTGGTTGTGTGTCGCCTCACGCGCAGGCTCACTCCTGCTTCGCCTTTCCTGCACACTGGAAATTCTCCTGTATCGTCCAACTTGAACCTATACTGATAGGCACTTCCCGTTAAGAACTGAGTGAGGTAGAATTCTATCTCACCGTGCTTTCATACGACCCAAGGTTGAATCTGGGGAACCAGCCTGTGGGTCTACCTTCGTTTCTTTGCAGCATCCCAATGACCCTGCCTTTTCCGAACCATTCCATTCTCAGTTCTAGAAATACGGAACACTCTCTTATATGAGCATCTTCACTCTATTTGGCAATCAGCTCTATTGGTTGCTTTTTGGCAATCACACATGCTGCTTCATAATAAAGTACTTATAGCTTTTAGAGCACAACGACGATAAACGGAAACCATAGGACTTCTATAACTGAGTGTATTTAAGGTCCTTTCCCATATGCATAGAGCAGTATGGACGTTTGGCATTAGACAGGGCAACGTTGTAGTCACCTTTGCTGCCTTATTACTTACCTGTTGGATATGCTCCATGAAGTTTAGCCTTTGATCAATTATCACTCCGAGTAACCTCAAAAAAGGATTCTCTATCAAATGTCCGAATTTTCCATCGAATAGCACCTCCTTCACGAGCTGCTCTTCTGTAATCCTGGTTACTAACAGTAAGCAGGATGGCCTGGTGGTCACTATGAGTCTAAATGTTACTGACCTGCCAACTACTTGTAGGGTGGAGGCTTTCACTGATGAATATTAAATCAATGGTGGAGCTCTTAACTCCCTTCACGTAAGCTGAACGAATCGATCGCACCGCTGAAGTTGAGAGCCCGGCTACTTCTTCGTCTGTCGTCAGTTCATCCAGATCTTTAATTTCAATAAAGCATTCTTTGGTCCACGTCCCGAAATCCGCCTCTGAGCCCAGTGCTCCAACTAGAGTGCGCTGTATGTAGTTTAGGACCAGAATATCTACTCAACTATGTAAAAAAGATTCCCGCTCTCATTTTTTCGAATTCTTGTGATGTTAGAGCTAAAATCTTTCAATGATGGATCATCTCTAACCTTGCGAATATGTTATGTTCTTTTTTCCGACAACTTAACGATGATTGCATCCGTCTTGGGTGGCTTCGGACGCGGGAGCCTACTACTGCCCTATTTCTTCTTAGTGACTGTCTGCCACTGCTCCTCAGTGGGAATTGGTCAGACAGCCTCCGGTTTCTTGGGATATTCCGTTTCAATCGCCCTAGGCAAAGCTTTCGACTGTTTCCTAGGCCCAGCCGGCTTTAGTCGCCCCTTTCTTTTTGTGATGAAGGAAGGTCACTGTGCCATTTCAGTGGTTGATCTATTTCGTTTGGCGTGACAGTCTGAGCGCATGCATAGACAAACTCTTTTTTTTTTCTGATTTTCTTCGTTATTTATTAACTTACACATTAGCAGATCGAAAGTGTACAGGTTTCGCCAGGCAGATTCCCTTATTTCTCCGTAAACGTTATTTGATTCAATAATATATTTGATTGTTATATATTTGGGGATCAAGGTTAGAATTTTTATCGAAGTTTGTTATTAAAGTGAGACTTGGTAAAAAGGTCTCATCACTGGTTAATACTTTCTCTGATAGATTCATTTTCGACCTGTATGAAGCTTACAGGAAACGCTAAAGTACAAATTAAAATGTCTTTCACTTACCTCCGTTGCTCTTGAACTTACATTCATAACTAAATACCACCCCTCTATTCTTACTTCGTTTAGTTCAAATCCTGTGCACAAAAATGTTTAACCGGTAATTCAAACTTTTTTTTAGATCGAAATAATTAATTTCTATTAATTAATTTATTTATTAAAATTATTTTCAATTTTAATTACCTGCATCTTAATGCGTGTGTGTGTGTGTGTGTGTGTGTGTGTGTATGTGGATTATGTTACTTATTATTATTTTCTGTTTCGGAATCTTTAGGTATTTTAAATTCAGAATGATTAAGTTGGATACTAAGCTGTGCCAATGCAGGAGTATTTACATTTTATTTTGTAAAGATTGTTCTATAGATGCTATGAAAAAGTGCTGTGTTTTGGAATCAGTCATTCCTATTAAATTATCAGACAATGAATCTCACTACATTCAGTGATTTGTTTCATTATTTTTCTATGTTAACTTATTTTTTTAACAAACAACTTTATTTAAATGTCCACAAAACTTAACATAAAAAATGAAACAGTGGGCTAATATTATTTTTTATACAAAAAATAAAACTGTGTATCCGACTTCCACTCGAAGCAATAAGTACATTCATGTGGTCTGGCATATTAAATATTTTTACAATATTAAAATTATGAGGAAATAAACAATTATTTTCATCAATGAACAGTATGTGAGTAATAATTAGAATCAGGAATTTTATATAACATTTTATGACTAAAATGCAGTGTGGAATCATCTTAATATTTTGCAACGTTTACACAGTATTTAATAAACCACTAAAAGCATTTTCTCTGTGCTACATGGGTTGATAAAAAAAGAACGCGGTCATATTGTAACAAAACAAAAAAAAAAAAAAAAAAAAATGATACCAATAAAAGTCGAAGCCAATAAATTGGACGTTTGACGTGAGTCGCGTATTAAAAATGTATCAGTTTTGGCGATAAACAAGAGAATTATCCCGCGTTGGAAGCGCCCACAGAGAGAGTGCTTTTCGTAAAATATAATAAAAAGCTAATGCCCTACTCATCCGATTTAAAATGCAGTAGAGCAGCAGCAGGTATGCATTTGATGTTCCAGAGTCTCCATTTAATTGTTATAATTAAATGCTAATATAATTTATTTATCACGCCCGGATTTACATATATCGTTAAACACCTCCCCCGCCTCTCTCATCAACTCCTACTTAATAGCCAATTAACCTTCCTTTTTAATCAACTCCAGTTCCGAAATTTTATGTTTCATGAGATATTTTTTAATTTTATTTTTTATCCTATATATAAAGTGTATATTGCAACCTTTCCTGTTATTAATTTAGCATTTAAATACTAAACACTGATAGTATTATGGATTATCATTAAAGAATATATTTATTTTAAGTTATGTTTCGATTACTCTGTCCATTGCATGCTATGCATGGTCGAGGAAAATAGTTTAATATTAAAATAAATATATAAATGGATAGTTTTATAATAAAACCATGAAATCTGTATATAAAATAAATTGTGTCAGTTGTAAATTTTGGAACAATATGTGTTGGGAAGAGGGGCGACTAACGCGTTTGTTCGCAGCCTCGACCCGGTCGTTGTTGTGAATCGTTGAATTATCTGTCAATCCGTGTAATTTTGTTGAGGGTAAATAAATGAAATGATAAAAGAGAAAACATGAACAAGCTTACATTAATTAAAATAAAACAAAATACTGTTTATAGTGTGCAAGCGGTGAGTCTTTCTGTCCGTGTTGACTTCCTTCCCTCTCCCGTCTCCGATGTTCCTTTCTTTCCTTCCTAAACTCCTACTTCATGCAACAATGCTGAGATAATCTTCTAAGATGACGTGCGAGTTGCGATCATACGAAAAATATGCGACATTCAACTTAATTAAACACTGTATACACTCGCCAGTGATCCATTAACTCTCTCTCTCAATCCCAGAATGCCCTCTGCCCAGCGATCACTTAACAGCTGATTCAAATAGAATAAAACAAATGACTGTCTGCCTTGCACATAATAAATCACAAAATAAAATTACAAATGGAGATATATAAACATAAGACTATTTCAATTTTTAACAATATGAATGTTATAATTCTTCCAATCCCTTTTTTATGTTAGAAAAATAAATATACTTTTCAGGGTTTTTATTATATGCAGGGTTTATATTTTTTTATGCAATTTTTGTGTTTTTGAACATAAGGATAATAATATAGTTGTATAATATACCGTTCGGAAGCAAACGATTTTAGAAAAAATATTATGTAATACACGGCATTGTGAAATTTAATGGATAGTAATGAAAAGCCGATATAACTAACTGATTGTTGTAGATAAAAATATAATAGATTATTTAATAAAACACATCTATCGAAACTTTTTGTAATTAATTCTTTTTTCATCTCTAAGTTTTTTTTTTAAATTCTTAAATTAATTTTAACAACGGGTGAAAGTGAAAATCGTGTGTTGCGACCACCAGATTTTTTTTTGTAAATGAAATGAAATGAAATGAAAAGCAATTTTATTCTGGGACGAATAGTCCCCTAAGAATAACAAGAAAAGTACTATATACATGATAATTGTCTGGCCGTTTAAGACTTCAGTTTAACAATAAAAGATGGATTTTGTGACAATGAATAGTTATCATCTATAGCTTTTAAATATTACATATGTTGGGAAGATTGATGCTTTAGGAGATGGAGAAATAGTTGGTGTTTAAAAGTGGATAATGATAAGGACTTACGAATGGATACAGGCAAGAAATTCCAAAATAGGGTAGCACGAATAATAAAGGATTTTTTGAAGGAAGCAGATCTGTGAGAAGGTATATACAAGTTTATTGGTTGGGATCTAGTGTATACTGAATGGACAGAGGAACAAGTGGTAAGCATATCAAGAATATAAGGAGGTTTTTTTGTATGGAAAAATCGGAAGAGATAGACACCAAGGAGGTACTGCCGACGAAAAGAGGGATAGAGCCAATTCAACTCGGTATACCTTCTAGAAACATGGGAGCGCCTGGGGATTCCACATGTGAATCTAATGAAACAATTCATAATTCTTTTGAGTCTCATATCGAATTTCTCAGACAGCCCGCCATATACGAGGCAACCGTAGTCAAACTGGGGGAAAATAAGCGAAGAGACGAGTAACATACGGGTTTTAGGTGGGATTGAATCACGAAATCTTAGAAATTGTTTTAGGATAGCGATGGATTTTCGGGTGATTTGAGAAATATGATTGCTCCAAGATAGGTTCTGATCAATAATGACTCCAAGGTTTCTTACTGAGGTGTGGAAGTGGATAGGTATGCTATTGAGGTAAAGGAGTGGATAATATGGAAGAGAATTTACAAGGTTCTTGGAACCGATGAGAATGGCTTTGGTTTTTCCTGCATTCAACTTCAAATCATTTGCCGTAGCCCATGCGTTGATGTTGTCAATATCTTGTTGAAGTTTTTGGATAGCCTTTAGCATTTCGGAAGGATGGAAAGAAAGATAGATTTGCAGATCATCTGCATATAGGTGGTATTGTGAGTGGCGGATGCAGTCTGGGAGATCATTAATATAGATGGAGAAAAGAGTTGGTGAGAGTGAGGATCCCTGAGGAACACCACGTTTTAAGACAATAGAGGAGGAAGGAGGTTCATTTGGTATCATGACAGTTTGAGATCTATCGGATAAAAAAGAAATAAACCATTTTAGAACGCTGTTTGATATTTGAAGGTTTTGGAGTTTGGAAAGAAGGATGTTATGATTAACTGAATCAAAAGCTTTTGAGAAATCGAAGAGGATTAAAATAGTGATTTTTTGTTGGTCTATTGAAGATTGTAGGTCTTGGGTAATTTTTAACAATGCAGATTGAGTAGAATATTGCGATCGGAAACCGGATTGTAGAGGATTTAAAAGGTTTTTTTCCTCAAGAAAGTTGTTGAGCTGTGAGTGAACGATTCTTTCAAGCGGTTTGGATAGGTTGGATAGTATGGAGATAGGTCTGAAATCGGAAACTGCGGCGGGATTAGGAACTTTATTCAGTGGACGTACGATGACTTTTTTCCAGGCTGTTGGGAAAATAGATTTTTGAAGAGAAACATTATAAATGTGTAGAAGGACAGGAAAGATGACAGGAAGACATAATTTAATTAATTTCACAGGGATTTGGTCGGGTCCATGATCGTTCGTTCTGGACTTGAGAATGGAGGAGAGCAATTCTTCAGGAGATATATCAGAAAAATAAAAATTTTCCGGATTGAAGGATGTCTGTGGTAAAGAGTAATGAGTAATATGGGATATAGGATGTGGTTCTGCGAAGTAGGAATTTAGTTCTTCGGGAGTAAATGGAACACAAGAAGAGGATTTGGAATTTATAATGGATAGGTTTCTAAGTAGTTTCCATTTAGTCTTAGGGTTGGGTGCTTGGGATAAGGAATTATGGAAAAAATGTGCTTTAGCACGGCGTAAGGAAGACTGAGCAAGGTTTCTTAAGGACTTAAACATGGTGAAATCATCTGGGGCTCGTGTGCGTCTAAATCTTCTCCTGGCGGCATCTCTTCTCCTCATCAACTCTCTTATTTCAGGACTGATCCATGGTGCAGCGGGGCGTTTAAAGGTTGAGGTCTTGAGTGGAGCATGGGTATTTAGAAATATAAGGAGGTTCGCAGAGAGGCATTCCACCATCTCGTTGACTGACGAAAAGGTAAAGATAGGTTCTAGGGCTTTGGATAATGGGTCGAAAAAAGGAGCCAATTTATTGTATAGCACTATAATAGAAATTTTAGGACATAGAAGTAGTGCGAATTTTAGATAAGGTATCACTCGATAGACAGTGTCTGGGCGCCATTTTTTCTTTTCGCCTGACGACTTGACCTCGTTAGGATCATTTAAAATTGGCACTACGTTTTGAAAATACGAATATTTTGTAATGCTCTGCGTAATAAGAAGTTTTTTTTCATTTTTATGATTCTTTACTAGAAGTTTTTTTTCTCCGATGAAGATTTTTGCTCATGTAAAAGTACATCATTGATTGTATTGCTCAGATATTGCGCATTGATTAGAGGATTCTAGTGGGTGGGATAATGATAACACAGAGGACAGGGACTACAGTGAAGCGGTGACCGGCTCATCTGAATAAGTGGGAGAGGAAGGGAGGAGTAGGGAGGTGGGGTAGTAGGGAGCAGGGAGTTCTTGGGCCCAGGGAGCTAGCGGTAATTTATATTATAATGAGGCGTATAATTGCTAGTTTAATCAAAGCTAGGGCTATGTTAATCATCCAGCTAGCGCTACCTACGAATACATTACAATACGTAATCAACATTTATGTGCAAATTCTCTCCTTCTGCCTCCCTCCCCAACCACGCCTTGCTTCTTGTTAATTACATGTTGACTCCATCTGAAACTTATTGAACCAGATCTAGTTGTCCGATAGCTTCATTAATATAGGGGTTTTTTTCTATCGAAAGTGCATAAAAAAAAAATAAAATAAAAAAAAAGTCGGAAAAAAAAGAAAATATATATAAAAAAGAAAAAGAATCTGAATATGCTAATTCTACAGATATGATTTGCTAATAACCGTCTGCTTCCTGATACCGTAGATAGCATACTAAAATAAAACAAAAACCTATGAAAAATAAGGAATTTCTTATATTCTTTCTCAAAATTATTTTTTTTAAACCCACAACATTAACTCACTACGCATACTTTGAGAAAAAATACAGGTATAGTTTTTATTTCATGGTTTACCAAGGAAATAAATTTATTTGTCTTTTCTAAAAAAAATCGATTTAACTTGCTGAACTACCGACCTGCATGGTCGGATGCCAGTTACATAATTGCATAAATGTGTTAAGATCAATAAACATAATATATGTTAATGTAAATATGATGTCTATATTCTTTCGAAATTTTGCTGTTTATATTTATTCAATTTTTTTTTCTCTATCATGATATTTTAGGCACTCATTAGAAAAACATGGTAAATAGTTTCCCAACAAGATATGGGTTCCCGACCGATTTCATAGGTTACTGAAGTGATCTCCAGCTAATTTGTGTCATTGAGGAATAATGGTGTAACCTTTTACCTAAAAAGCATTTTATTTTTTCACGAAACGGCCTTTTGAGACAAAGCGAATATCATTATTTTTACTTCCTAATTTTTACCTTTCTTTTCTCCCAGTACCTTCTCGTCATTTCTGCGTGTTTTTGCTTCCTTTCCTTTGACCGCGTAGTACCCTTCAGTTTTTCTTTATTTCCCGCAAGAACCGTGACCTCTTTCAATTTCTTTGCGTATTGCTCACTGTCTAAATAGTATTTGTTCGTTATTTTAAATTTTTGTGTCTCTTCTCTCTTTTAGTACGTCCTTGCATTCACGCATTTTGTCCAAGATTTTCTTATTCAGTCTTTCTTGGTCCATTCTTATCATGTGCCCGTAGAATCATAGTCTTTTGTTTCTTTTTTCGGTTTCCAGGTCTTTTATCCCCATGTAGATTTTATTATTTATCTGTTGTTAGTAATGGCTTCGCAATTAATATTCTAAAGCCTATAAAATAAAATATATGTAACCGTAAAAAAATTGTTTGTATTTTCGGTAGAAAAACATAAAAAAAAACACATTAGCTCTGGACGATTGATAGGGGTTTTTCCTATTATATGGCCCCTATTCTACAGTCGAGGATGGAACTGACCGTCCAATCCCTTTTCCACTGATTCTGCAATTCGATAGATATATTTTTCTTTTTTATTTATATTAATTTAAAAAACACTTCAAGGGCATTTGTAAAAATAAGTTTATATTATCGAACGCCAAGCTCAGACAATACAGTTATTCGACCAGAAGCCTAGTCTGCTGCAGGTGTCTTGGGATAAATAGAGAAGGAATGATGAAACTAAAAGCATCCCGGAGTGTTCACGAAAAACGCAAGCTCAGAATTTTCGGGGTGTGGACTGAGGACCGAGGACCGAGAACAGGTGCGATAAAACTGGGCTAGCAAGAAAGAAGGTACGCAGTTGAAATTATCAAGTCCCAAAATAGCTATGAAAAAAAATAATCATTTAAAAATATAACATTAATATCAATTAAAAATAAAAAAAGGCTCCCTAGCATGGCTAGAATATCAACCTTCTATGCCCATGGTTGGTGGATTTAAATAAGCCTTATGAACCTGGGATTTTTAAAGAGGTTAAAAATCCTTGGTATTGCCGTCCTTAAGAAGGAACGTAAAAAGGTGGTCTCGAGCCTGTGGAAGGACAGGTGCTCGTTAAAGAACCCATCCTAATTAAAGGTGTGTCGTATTTAAACCTCCTCCAGGGATTATTTTTCCTAAATTGTATTTGCAATATTTAATGCTACCCACCCGGAGTCAGGGTCTCTTTTTCTCTACAGAAAAAGCAGGCAAGTACGCTCCAGAAGGCATTAGCCCCCCTGCGTACAGAATTTACTTCTGAGGGACTCTCCAGGACTTCCTTCTTCCTCGCCTAGCAACCGGTCTAGGCGGATCTACATCCTGAGCCAGACTACACAGCATCCGCTGTACCACTGCACCGGTAGAGACCTGTCAACCCTGAACGAGGACTGAGGACACCCGGGACGACGAGGACGAGCATTCCACCCGCCGAACAGATAAGACAATATTATTACCAGGGACCTTCACCCTCTCATTGTGTTTGCAATAGTGCCTAAATTAACGAACTCACGCATTTTCTTTTAAGACACAATAAAGGGCTTCGTACAGCACATACCGGGCCCTGAAATTGTACAAATTGGTGAGGACATTGTAACGCGTACCGCCCATCAGGTTTAATATGTAAAGATTAACTTTACATTAAAATTAAAATTAGCGATACTATTTATGTTGTTAGCGATTTTCCTGGTGAACCCCTCAGAAGTAAATTCTGTACGTAGTGGGGATAATGCCATCTGGAGCGTACTTGCTCGCTTTTCCTGAAGAGAAACAGAGACCCTGACCCGGGTATCATTAGCTATTGCAAATATAATTTAGGAAAAATAATCCCCGGAGGAGGTTTGGATCCGACAAGGTGGATATGAGAAATTTAATACTGCATCTTTCAGCAATATTAGGCAGAGTATCATTAGTTGACGTTAAAGGGATAAAAAATAAACAAGAGGTAATAACGAATTGAATTGAAATGTCATTGACTTGACCGCAACCACTTATTTTATTTGACAACCATTCCGCACCGCCACTACGCTGTGCTCCGAAATGGCTGATAATCCTAAACAGATATTATCTACGAACTAGTATGCGTGTCAGAGCAGATGACCGCCTAGGGCTAGGAGGCTAAGCTAGCGCTATGACGATATGAAGTGCAGCAGGGTCAGCCAAAACTATCCCTTTGAGGACGTCAACGGCACCGCCCCAATCTCCCGCTTCGCTGGCCTCTGTGTCATTGTGAATTTCCAGCGGCACTACCTCCCCCTGCTTCTGTCACGGATCGATTCCATCTTTATCATATTTCTGTCTTATCATAATCATAGTTTACCTAAGGCCATATCTTCAATGTTATTTAATTTTAAAAACTGCCATTCCGAACTTGAAAAATCTTTTGGGACCAAATAGTACGTTATCCTAAGACTGAAACGACGAAAAACTGGTCGTAGGTACCGATCACTACGACACTTATTTCACAAACTCGAAATCTCCGGTATATTACATCTCTATTATTAGACCTATTTGGACATAAGGAATCGAGCTTTGGGGCACAACGCAAACTAAACCATCTCATTTCTCCCGCCCGAAGTTGGTCTCGAGACTTACCGCCTTAAATAGTTAATTAAGAGCTGCCACTGGATAGTTCTTCCTTAAGACATTTTAACGAATTGTATTCTTCTTACCTATTTACTTATTGTATTTGTTTAATATAATTGTAACCACGAGCTCGAGGATTTATAGAAAAGAGGAAATAATTTTATACCGGCTTCGTATTGGACACTGTTAGCGAATGTTGTGATAATGTTCCAAAAACTGTTCGACATCTATTATTAGAGTGTCCCCTTTTCGAAACATCAAGACATAAAATTAAACTGACAGAAACCCTAAGACGTATTAAATGATAATGAGGACGGGGTGAAAAAGTTACTGAGCTATTACAACTAAATCTAGCAAACCACAGTTGCCAATGACCCTGTAGGGTAGAGGACAAATAACATAAAAAAAATATGTTTGTTAGTTACAAAATATTATAGTACTTATTATATCGCGCATTTACCATTAGAAGTGGAAATTATAATAGCACTTGTAAATACTAATAGTGGTTTACCTAATTTTAAAATTTTTGAAAATTAGTGGTAAAAGCTATATTTCAATACATCTCTTGTTCTCATATTCAAGGCAGCTTTTTTGGTCTAGATTGGTTAGGTCTCTAAGCAACATTGTTACAGTTCAAGATCCACAAGATTGATTTGGATGGCTAGAACTGGTCATGAGGGTGACGGGCAGACTAAATGTGATCTCACCTATAGAGGAATAGTCACGTAGATGCAAATGGTTCAATGTTCATGGTTCAATTTGAAAGAAAAGAAGTGGGGATCCAGACAACAGCGACCGTTGCTAACACCGTAGATTCGTCCAACTTCTTGGATATGCGGATACAATTAATAGGGTTAGTTAATCAAAGCAATCCTGTGAAGAATCATTCCATTTCCTCGAAAAAAACAGACAGGAAACATGGTATAGAGTTAATCAAGATGAGATTTCCTGAAAAGTAGTGTGGTAGTAATCGCAAATTTCGGAATTCAAGATTAGAGAAAGATTTTATCCACGATCCATTGCTACCTTGGTCAGAGGTAACATTTCGTACGAGGGGAAATAACCGTTTAGGAAT
The DNA here is from genome assembly GCA_023052935.1 of Piezodorus guildinii. Taxonomy (NCBI): domain Eukaryota; kingdom Metazoa; phylum Arthropoda; class Insecta; order Hemiptera; family Pentatomidae; genus Piezodorus; species Piezodorus guildinii. Next base: position 121,064,882 of record CM041293.1, on the reverse strand, counting down.
AAATACTAATACGTATAGTCATTACATAAATATCGAAAAGCTGGGCAATGCTCAAAAATTAGTAATGAATATAGACTTCCATTAGGTAATTTATTGATGTTGAGTCTCAATGATTTTCACCTTGAAAATGCTCATCAGTAGATTTTAAAACTTTCTTGTATGTTTGTATACTTTTTGCTTCTGTTGATCAAGTTTCAACAGAACTCTCTGGGCATATCACCTCATCATCATGCATATAGGAATTTAATAATTCTTTAGGATATTTAAAATTATTTGTTGCATTCATTAACTTAATTAGACATTATTTGATATGTACATTTTTTTTTTTTTTTTTTTGTACAATTCTAAAATATAAATATTTAATATTATTTGAGACCGATAAGAAAAAAGTTGTTGAAAGGTATGTGTTTTGCGTAATGGATTTTCAATATTTTCTAAAACACAAAAGCACGGCATCACTTTTTCGCTGACGCAGTGAATACCGGAGAGAGAGGTTTTGCAAAAGGACAATGCACACGTAGAGCGAACTCCTATGACAGCAAAAGGTTATTATGATGGGAGCAAACTTGAGCTGTCGGGTAGGGCTGATAATGAAGGCAGTTGCACCAGAACCGAAGGGCAAATAAAGCAAAAATTCCGGGCATCAGTGGATGCAGCAGGAACTGATAGGCAGACAAAAGAGTTTTGTGTCGTTTTGTCTCTAGCCGCTGTTGTGTTGTGTTTTTTCCCTTCGATAGCTAGCCTCCCTCTTCCCTCGGACCCTAACCATCCAATACTCCCCCGGCTTTCCATAATATCAACTCGTCCCTTCCTAATGGAGTTATGAGATAAAGTTTCCTATTGTTCTTTATCACTGTAGCCAAGGACGGCAACCGCCCCGGGCTAACCTAGATTCACGATCGTTGGAGAAAACCTACATTTTGAAAAATCCATAGCACCTCCCTCGCTTCGTAGAAATAAAAAATGCACGGTGCAATCGAGTCCGTGTGTATTTAGTTTTAGCTATAATAAATTAGTGCTCCCTTACTTCTTAAAATTAAAACTCAAAAGTTCAGATTTCTTACTTTCCCACTTTCAAAACAAGAGGCTGAATTGCCATATTTTTGTACATTCTATGTGCTTGCGAGTATTAATTTCAAGCCCGAACAGCTATCTCATTCATCAACTGAGACGTTGATTTCTAAAAGGTAGTAAAGGACATTTTGTTGACATTGCTGTTAATTAGTATTCAAATCAAGAAGAATAGTTTATTGTTTAATGATACATAAGTAACAGTTGGCTTATTTGAAGAAAATGCTGTCAAAATTTGTCCTTGTTTGAAAAAAAAAAATAGTATCATTAAGTTTTTTTAAAGGTTTTGTTATTACTGTTAAAATCTTTGTTTTACCATTGAATTTATAGTTACTGTTGATCGAATGTTCTAGAGGGGTTCCACAAACTATATTCAGATGTTCAGCGATATGTCATTAGGAAATTATTTTAAATGACCGTAATGAAATATATTTGAGAGGCCTTCCTTGCTTGTTATAAGAATTGAGACGTTGATTTCCAAAAGGTACTAAAGGACATTTTTTTTTTTAAATTAATATGTTGACATATTTGTATAATAATGGGTTAGTTTTATCTAAATCCGTCATTAGATTTTCTATCTAAAAACATAGAAATCCTTTAAAAACTTGTTTGAAAATTGCATTTCATTCCAAAAAGTACTAAATCCACATTTCCTTTCATTCCAAAAAGTACTAAATCCACATTTCATTTCATTCCAAAAGGTACTAAAAACATTTCCTTCCAAAACGTACTATATCCTCTGTAAACAGATATAACCTTTCCTTTCATTTCATTCCAAAAGCTACTATATTTCCTGTGATATATCACTAGTAATTTATTGTTTTCTTCATTTTGTGGATTTGTATTGGTTCATTTAATACGTTTCGAATCACTGTTATTATTTTGATCAATAGTTTTAACCTAATGATAAGTTTTTTGGCTGTTTTAAACCACTTAATTGCCTCGTTTCGATTTTTGTAGGTTCCCGATTAATTAAGTTTTTTTATAGTATTTCTTATTATAATATACTTATTACTGATTAACAATTTAATGTCGTTATTATTTAATCTAAACCATGTGTTTCCAACGAAAATGAATACACGTTTTATTTAAATCGACTTGGAATATTTTTCAAATTGAAGTATATTTAATATTTTTTTAATTGATATTAACAGTCGAGGTAAGTGAAAGTCGTGTGTTGCCCGTACCAGATTTTTTTTTTTTTTCCGTAGATGCTGCTTACTATCAAAGTTGATTCATATTGAAAATTATGTATATTTTTTGGCCGTTCAGTAGATAAATCTATCTAACAAAATACAGCTTGTTCTTGTAGAAGCTGTAACGATCCCTTGTTATGTATCTTATTCTAAAAAATAGTCGGAGGACAATATGACCCAACAAAACAGTGTTTAGTGAAAAAAAAATGATCAAGGAAAAAAAGGTAGGAGTAGGTGCGGTCATTTTTGTGTAAAAGGTTTTGAAAAGTCTGAAATTACTTTTCACAAAAGTGGACGGTCTTCCAATTATAAACTACATCGGAAGGGAAGGGTTAGCTGCCTAATCAAACCCACTTTTCATCTCCCTATCTCTCTCTTTCTCTTTTCAAATCTGATTGCACCAAAGGAAAATCTAATCTTTTTCCATTTTCGCAATAATTTTCTTTTACCTACTGGGAATGAAAAGGTGCTTCCAAAAAAGGTATCGGCTGAACAGGTATAAGCAAAACAGTAGCGAGTAAAATAAAAAAATGATTCAGAGCGTGATTAAACTTTTTTTTTCGAGGAGCTCATTTTATAAAAAAAACTGATCAAGACTTGTGATCGGTTCCGGGTTCAAAAGACTTATTTCAACCGATGTTAAAATATCAAGGTATATTCGTTCAAATTGGAACATCATAATTACCTTACAACATTGGAAACTTCTGATATTACTCTGTGACTAAAAATGGTTATTTATAATCTCTCCCAATATTAAATGTCTACATGTTGCGATTCTTTGTTTCCTTGAACTTCTTTTAAACCACCTGATGGATTTCGATGAGTTTTTCACAATGATTTAGGGCATTATTCCCTTAAGGATTATATGTAAAATACATTGCAATTAACTTTTTCTTTGAAAGGGAAAATTAAATTGGTCTTGAGGACATCTTCTTTTCAGACCTCGGAGGATTATCAGGGATAAAAGAGGAAGCAAGGATTGAAACTAATGTGATGTAGTGGGAATGGAATTTATCATAGAAGGAATGGTAGTGGAGAAGTGTCATGAAAGAGCCAGGCTTTAAGAGAGCTCCTTAGATTATTTTGATAGTTTTGAAAAGAATTCGGTTGGCGATTTTATTATTAAGTGGCAGCCCTGATTTCTAGTCACCGACAAACATTTGACAGTTCGCCATAACCAACGGACACGGCTACATCGAGTCAAAGTTGTTGGCACTAAAAAGTAAGTATTTTGCTTCATTTAAGTTGTTGTTTAGTATTTTACTGTAAAAGACCTTTTTTCGGGACTTGGTTATTTGGACTCAGGGGACCCTGAAACATGTATTTCCGTTGAAAACTAACAATTTTTTATTGAGAAAATTTTACAATCTGTCCCAATTTGGACATTAATAGTATTGCTGAATGATATCAAACATACTACATTCATACAATATTTACACAACATAAAATTACAATAAAATATATACACAATAATGAATCAATACAAAAGTCAATAATTCACTTATACCTATATACACATACACACACTCATACATACATCACATTGAGTGGAGAATCTAGCCAGTGCTAGAACTCCAATATATTTACAAAAGGTCGCGGGGCCACTGCCGTTTCAACCTTCTAGGTGGGTTGTATGGATGAGTGGAGCTGGATAGGGATTGAGCTAAAGGATTAGGATGATGAATGAGGTTCTGGTGGAATTTGGAAAATTTGGATGGAATTAGGTCTGAAATAAATGGAACATTAAGGTCGTGGTGCAAGGTATAATTGGAGACATAATAAGGAGCATTTACTATTGTACGGAGGACTTTGGATTGAAAGGATTGGATGCGTTTGATGTTAGAACGTTTAGCTGTCCCCCACAGTTCAAGTCCGTAGGTCCAGATGGGCTTCAGTATTGTCTTGTAGATTAATAATTTGTTTTCAACTGTAAGTTCAGATTTTCTGTTGAGTAGTCGGTATAACTGTCCGAATCGTCGGTTGAGTTCTTGTCTTTTAAGTCTTGTATGTGGGTTCCAAGTCAATCTTTTGTCTAACAGTAAGCCAAGATACCGGACTGTATCTGAGAGAGGAATCGGTAATGAGTTGAAATAAACTGGCGGACAGGATTTTCGTCTAAGAGTAAAGGTTATGTGTTTACATTTGGCTTCGTTCACCTTTACACGCCAGTTATTACACCAGTGTTCGATAAGGAAAAGGTGTCTCTGAAGGTTTAAGGATGCTGTTTCAGGATTGGAACTGGATGATAGGATGGCGGTGTCGTCTGCAAAAGTTGCCAGAAAGGTATCAGGATGTGTAGGAATATCAGCAGTGTAAAGGATGTAGAGGATGGGTCCCAAGACGCTGCCTTGAGGAACACCGGCCTCAACGGGATAAAGGTTAGAAAATTCTTCACCACAGCGAACTCGGAAGGAACGGTTCGAGAGATAGGATCGGAGAATGAGGTATAGGGACTGGGGTAAATGGGTTTTCAGCTTGAAGAGTAATCCAGTGTGCCATACCCGGTCAAAAGCTTGCGCAATGTCCAGAAACGCACCAGAACAATACTCTTTGCATTCAAGAGCTGAGGAAATATGGTCTACAACTCGGAGCCCCTGTTGAACTGTGGAATGCTGAGGACGGAATCCAAACTGAAGGGAAGGAAGATTTTGAGATTCTAATATGGGTAGGATACGTTTAAGAAGAAGCCTTTCGAAGATTTTTGAGAGGATGGGGAGTAGACTAATAGGCCTGTAGGATGAAGTGTTGTTGGAAGGTTTACCTGGTTTTAAAAAAAAGGTGATGGTGGAATGTTTCCATAACAGAGGAAAATAGGTGGTGCGGAGGATGCAGTTATAAATATAAGTAAGAAAAATAATGGCTTTCTGGGGAAGTTGTCGGAGGATCTGGGGAGTAAGGAGATCGTGTCCAGGAGATTTACGGAGAGTCAGTTTTTGGAGAAGATATTTGACCTCAGAGGGATTAATAGCTTTAGGAGGTAGGGAAAGTGGAATCGGTGACATAAGAAAGTCTTGCACTTTTGCGGTGTGATTGATGTGGGATTCCGGGTGAGGAGTGAATACTTTGGAGAGGTGTGTGGCGAATTCCTCGGCTTTATCTTCATCAGACGCAGCCCAGGAGTCATCACCACGTCGGAGAGGATGGGAAACATGATGGTATTTTAGGATCTTTTTCGTGACATTCCACAGGGAATTATCACGAGCTGATAGAGAGGAGAGGTAGGAATTAAAGGACTGGGAACGGAAGTTCGCCAACTCCCTCTTCAATTGTCTACAATAGAAGTTATAGGAGCGGCGATCTGTTGGGTGTCGGGTGCGCTGCCATAATGATCTTGCTCGGCGTTTGGTGTGGATAAGGTCTATAATAGGTTGTGGAAAATGATTTTGGTCTGGATTTATATTGGAGTGTTTAGGAGAGGAAGCAGTCCAGACAGCTTGTTGGATGGCGGTGGTAAAGGAATAGACGGAATTATCTAGGTCATCTTCGGTTTTGAGGGTTACTCTGAGGTCAATATTATCGGTCAGGATTTGGCGGAAAAGGTTCCAGTTGACAGGGCCTCGGATGAATGATGGTGGAATGGGTTTTGGAATTGGAGTGAGAGATACTTTTAGGATCAGTGGACTATGGTCTGAGGATAGTTCATCAAGGCGAGTTAAAGACAAGTTGAGAGAGCCTAATCCGCTGTGGATAAAGAAGTCGAGGATGTCAGGATTGCGGTTAGGATCGGTTGGCCAGTAGGTAGGGGAGTCAGGAGGCAGGATATTAAAATTTCGGGAGTTGAGTGCAGACAGCAAATTTCGTCCCCGAGAATTCGTGGTTCTGGAACCCCACTGCTGATGCTTGGCGTTTAAGTCTGCACCCAGAATGAAACGATTTCCTAAGGAATCCAGGAAGGATACAAATTCAGAATTGGAAATGGAATGTTTAGGAGGGCAATATGCAGATGTGAGGGTTACCGGAAAGGAAAAAGTCTTGATTACTATGGATGTGGCTTGTAGGAAATCATAGGTGGGAAGTGGGAGTAAATGATGAGAGAGGGATTGGTGGACAATGATAGCAGAACCGGCATGGGCTTTACCGTCTGGGTGGTCAGTACGGTATGTCATGTATTGCGGTATTTTGAAGTACTGTTTAGTCGTTAGTCTTGTTTCAGTTATAAGTGCAACATCGATTGCTTTGTCTTGCAACAACGCTGTCAGTTCGTCAGTATGATTTCTAACACCATTCGCATTCCAAAGGAGAATGGATAAGGAGTTAGGTGAAGTCATTTAAGGATTTTTCAAGGCAGGGATTAGATTCGATACTAGATTTGTAAGGAGTGATATAAGCGGCATAACAAGAGATTTGATTTCGGAGATGAACGATGTCATTAGACTGGTAAGATCTGTGACGTTTGATGGTGGAGGGATATGAGAAATTTGATGTTGAGGAGTTTTTTGAAGATTAGGTAAACTTTGAGGGATAGATTCTTGTACAATAGATTGAGAATGTTGAGGAAAATGTTGTTCCGGCAGTGCCTCGACTTCATGATTCTGGTTACCACCTCCAAGCAAGTGGGCAAATGACACGTTAGAATTTACAAGTTTTGATGGTTCTCTTCTGCTTCTGGTTGGTACAGCTGTTTCATTCGGATCCTGAGGTTTTTGGTATCTGGTTCTGAGTTTCTTGTAGATTTCACATCCCTTGTAGTTAGCCGGGTGGTCCTTGAGGCACAGAGCACATACAGCGGGTGCTGATCTTGATCTTGTACATTCTTCTGTTTTATGCTGTTCACCGCATTTCACACAGCGTGGTATGTGATGGCAATAACTTTTGGTATGACCATATGCCTGACAGTTATGGCACTGGACTATTTCTTTCTTTGTGTAAGGTTTTTCAACTTTTACACGGGTATAGTACAGTCTGCTGAGGTCATAGATTTTTTCGACTCCTGCTGATGGTTCCAAGTCCACGAAGAATAGAGGCAGTGGACTTTTATCTTTTAGAACGTTGGTGACTTGCCTCACTTGGAATCCTAATTCTGTCAGTTCTTCTTTGATTGCTTCAACGGGTGTTGAGGAATGTAGGTTTCTGATTACGACCCTTAATGCTCTCTCTTGGCGCAGCTGATAAGTATGAAAGTCAGCTTTGGTCTCAGTCAGATATTTTACAATCTTTCTGTAGGTTTCAGCAGTAGTCGGAGATATTTTAGTATCATTGGTTCTACTTATACAATAATAACTATTAGGATCTGTTACTTTATTTAAATGCGCACACATCAGTTTAAAATTTTTAATATTTTTAACAAATATTGGTGGAGGTAGTGGTTCTCTGGGTATAGGAGAAGATTCCATGGTTTCTTTTTCATTTTGGAGGATCTGAAATGGATTCGGTGTAAAAAACGGAGATTCATCAGTTATTCCTTGTGATGATGTGCTGGGCTGTGGTTCAGAACCTAATGAGGTAGCTGACGCGGTCGCTGGTGGAATCATTTTTTTATTTTGTTCACGGCGGGGTCTCTGTTTTGTGGGAGACGAGTTAGAACCTGCAGATCTAGATCTTTTACTTGCAGACTTTGAGGACATGACTTGATGAAAATATCTCATTGATTAAGAAAATAATAATAATAAATAAATAATGAGATAAGAATTAAAGATAAAAGAAAGATAATTAAAAGAAAAGCAAGCCCGAGCTTGCCGAGCTAGCGGCAATCAGCTGATCAGTGACCCTTCTTTCACTTTTTCGTGATTGTACAAAGTAAATTATAACTTTGCTTACCGAAACTTCTCCAATATTCCCTGCCGTAATATTCCTGAGGTCTAGTGATGTTCTCCAGACTGAATTCTAGCGAATTCCTACTGAAAAAAGCAAAAATCTGAGAGACGATGTAACGTATGACTGTTATCATCGAGCGCATCAGCTGTATGCCGTTGAAAACTAGAAATTATTTTTAATTAATTGTTGCAACATCATGATAATCAGAAAACATTTACCCTGTAATTTGGTATTTGTATAAAAAATGGTCCTGTAATTTTATACGGGATATCAAAATTTCTTATATTCAATGTCCGATTACGTGCGGCTGCAATGTTGGTCCTTTATAATTACACACTATACTCAACTCGGATCTCTCTGTCACGCATTTCCACTCGCGTTAAAATTTAATCTTTAAAATTCTGCAACCCAGATTAGGACTAAGTTTTTTGCAGGCAGCCCTATATCAATGTGTTTGTAATAATACAATCCTTATATTGATATATATATTTTTTTTTATATTATCAAGCCGGTGCAGATAATTGATATCGACATACCCGCTTTTACATGACAACCGATAGTTTTTCTAGGAAAATTTTAGGCAACCCAACGGCCGCACATTCTATACCTTTGATACTTTTAGTCAGGATAAAAGTTTTCTTATTATCATGATGTTGCAACATTTAATAAAAAATCATTTTTTTTAAATAATTAAAAATAGTCTGTCCAGGATTTTTTCAGGCAACCCATTCTTAACATATTTCATAATATACTAAATTTGTTATAAAATATGTTTCATTCTATTATCAGCTCGGTGCAGATCGTTTCGAGACCGGATCTTAGACTAGGAGGGTTGTCAGGAATGGAAGAGGGAGGAAGGATTGAAACTGGTGGGTTAATGTGGGAGTGGAGTTTGTCATGGAATGATTGATGCCTGGTTCGGGCCGAATCAGCTAAGAAATAAATAAGCTAATGTTAAGAAAAAATCATATTTTATTATTTGTAATTCTTATCTCAGTTTAAATACTCTTCTAAGCAGATTTGTCCATTTCCCGGAAATGTCATCCTGCTTCTTCTGCTTGAAATTTATATTCATCCTGAATATTAATATTAAAACTTATAAATTAAATCTAGGAGTAATTTTTTTCAATCAAGAATCAACGCCTAAACGACTCTTCATATTGTTAATTAAAATTTTAAATTAATATTCAGAAGCACCCTCTTTACCAGGCTTCACCAATTTTATCTACAGTTCTATATGGAATTTTATATTATTAATTTTTATTATATTACTTTTCATTCGAAGTCCATCCAACGACCATTCAATTTTCAATTACCCCTGTTGCCCGTTAGCCAATAATTAATTTTCAATAAAACCGGATTAAAAAAGAAATGTCCGCTGTTTTCCGCGCCATTCCTTAAATAAGCAAACGCACTAACAATTTAGAGAGAATCAGCTAATTCAATAAACATTAATTTATAGCTTTACAATTTTCGTCATTTATGCAAAAATCCATTAACATTTATATCCTCGCCCGGAGCACAAAATGTAGGCAGTAATTATTTCCTGAGCGCACTTGAATTAAATTATAATATAAAGATATCGATTGCATACGTATATGTAAATATATTTAGGATTCGTTAATAAATATATAGGAATATATTTTTGTTTATTAGTGTAGGTAGGGATATTTATTAAAAGCTTAGGTATTGACTGAATTTTAATTTGATTGCATTATGTTTCTCGTTTCAGACTCCAATAAAAAATAAAAAGGAACTTTATTCATATATTTACAAATTGACAAAATGTTAACAATTGTTTTCGGATGAGTCATCCTTAAAATCAGTAAAATATTTTTGTTTTTTGGTAATTATAGTCCATTAGTCTAAAGGACTAATTTATAATAAAATTAAATTGACATTATATTACGATTGTAGGAAAAATTATACTAAAAACCTACACATTCATACTCCAATAAGTTTTTTATTTCACCTATGTGTTTATACATGAAACTATCTGTAGGTTAGGCTAATTTATTTTCTGAGTCAATCAACAGCAAGTTCATTCACGCCCTTCTTTTTTTTACTCCTTTACATAATTTTGATTTTTTATCAATAATTTAACATCGGAGGACTTTAATTTTGTATTTTTGTCTTTTTTTCATATTTCACATGTTAATAGAAATGAGACTCTGCAGCATGTAACTCTGGAGTGCCCAGCGTATGAGACCCAGAGAAAGAAATTTCTGGATTTTTTAAATACCTATGTAAAGTAAATATATGTGGACAATTGAGACATTGATTTCCAAAAGGTACTATATCCACTTTAGAAAATGTTACAGGAAACGCAAAAAATCTGTCATTTATTTATTATTGGACCAATTTACGTGATTCTTTTTTTATTAAAATCAAAAGTTGATTTTTAAGTGTGTTAAAAAACTCATTTTTCCAAATTATTGCACTTTTCCGATGATTTTAAACAATATATTATGGATATAGTACTCTTTGGAACGAAACATGGATACAGTACTTTTTGGAAGGAATTAAAAGGGATATAGTACTTTTTGGAAGAATATAACGCGCGATAAGTTCGTAACATTCACTATAACCTTCGTCATACAACATTAGTGATAACTAACGCCTTTATATCGTTAATTACTAAGTTGTATATTTCCTTATTGTCCCTCTGAGAAATATCTTTCGTCGTGGGTTAATTACAGGGATTATCTATTATTCATAAAGAAAGTGAATATTCAAAGGACAATTTATCTATTTATGGCATTATAATAAAAAGTATGTAATTATGAAGTTTGTTTTAGACTTGTATTTACTATTTGTGCGAATTTAGCAAATTTAACTATATAATTAACGACGTGTATACAATATTTAACCAAAGATACTGATGAATAATAACTTTTGAGCTTAATTATACATAAAAAAATCGACTACTAAGTTAGATCAGGCACGGATTTTCTTCACATATTTAGCAAGTTCGTGGAATGCTAATTCCAACTATTTGCTGCATCAAATACCATTATTCTATTAAAATGTGAGTTTCTGAAAAATTTTAAACCAAATTTATGTTGCTGCAAGAAGAAATACTATGAAAAAACTTAATTTAATTGACAACCTAAAAGAACCAAAGCGACGCAACTAAGTTGTTTCAAATAGCCTAAAAACTTATTATTAGGTTAAACCAGTGATCACAATAATAACGGTGATTCAAGACGTGCTAAATGAACCAATAAAAATGCATAAAATGATTAAAACAATAAATTAATGGTGATATATTACGGGATTAGGTGCTTCTGCCGTATAGTAGGAAATATAGTACCTTTTGGAAGGAAATGAAAGGAAAGGCTATATCTGTTTACATAGGATATAGTACCTTTTGGAACGAAGCATGGATATAGTACCTTTTGGAATGAAATAAAATGTGGATTTAGTACTTTTGGAATGAAATGCAATTTTTAAATACTTTTTTAAAGGATTTTTATGTTTCTTAGACAAAATTTGATGACGGATTTAGATAAAACTAAACCATTAGAATACAAATATGTGAGAATACCAACTTTGAAAAAAATGTCCTTTAGTACCTTTTGGAAATCAAGGTCTCAATTACTGACCTTAAGAAAATCTGAAGAAATTGGAAGGGTGACACAGTACCTTAACTCTATTAAAATATATATATACATACATAGGAAGAAACTGAAAATGGTAATATCTACTCACGCTATAAATATTCAGTAATGGTGTGCTGGTCCTGGCTGTATGGAAAGCTCCAATGCCAAGAAGAAAAAAAAAATATTTCACCTGTTATTTGTTTACCTAACTTACTGAATTTATAAATCATAAATACAATTTTCTTAATAACTAGGATTTATTTTAAGACAGTATTTTGGGAAATATACATCTTTTTTTATTACTTAATTTACATTAGTATTGTTTTCTTTTTGAAATAGTTACTCTTAATATTACATTTTTACATTTATGGGTTATCAATAAATGTTTACATTTATTTTTAGTTATATTTAATTAGTTATTTAATATTAAAATCATAGTAATTAAATTCTAATCAACAACAAAAATCCAGTGGCATCGAATAGTGAGATAGCTTTGGGTAGCCAACTTGACAAAATCAACAAATTCTAATGAAGGAAAGGCTCACAAACTGGAAGAGGAAAAAATATTGTTCTGTTGTTGCAAGTTAAAAACTGAATTAGTACTCCCATCATTGGGCACAACAATGTCTAAAAGCTCGGCTGCATTCTTGAAAAAAAAAAAAAGAGTGCTAAATCTCTTTTTGATAGGATGTCCGATTTATGGAGTAGAAAAATGTTTTATTTATGTATAATATACAGATATACCAGAAATCACGTTATGTAAACACTATTAAGGCTTGGTCTATTGGCAGTTAGCCCGGTGTTAGTTGCCTGGTATTTTAAAACATAAAAAAAAAAAAAAAAAAAAATGTAAAATATGTAAAAAAAAATACAACAAACAAACAGTTGTTCCTTATCTACAACACCTAAATTTCCGGGCGTTGGCGACCAAGCTGTTGTACGCCCTAAAAACAAACAAACCTAAATTTTCACGTATAGACCATAGACCTCAGAAATCACTACATACATGAATATATAATTGAAGAGAATATTTCACTTTTAGGAATTCTGCTAACTATTAATAATCAGTAAAAGTTAACTGGCATTTTTTATTACACACTGGGCAACCCATAGAATAGATTATTTGTAAGAAACGAATTAAGTCTATGATATAGGCTTTCGTCTTAATCTTTTTATCTTGGTTGTTTGTTTATTTAACGTCACTTTACGCTACTATGACTAATCGGACGATGCTACAGTGGGAGTCCTAAATTTTGCCTATTCAGGTTTTATTAGGATAGGGATCTTTAACGAATACCTGAAATCAAACAAGTTCGGGACCACCTTTTAACGTCCCCTCCGAAGGACGGCATAACTAAGGATTTTTTACTCCTCTTAAAAGATCCTAGGACCACCTGCGGGTTTGAACCCGTGACCTTTGGCTTAGGAGCCCGTCATGCTAACCACCTAGCTACAAGTGATCCCTTTTTTTATCTTGGTGATGTGGTTCTTATATGTTTGTTTTTTAATACTTAATAGTTGAAAATTAAATTAATTAAATCTTTAAATCTTTTTTCTTTTTTCTAATTATTTATTGATATTTACAACTGTATTGTACAACACATCTAGTTAATAGGCTAAAAGAAAATAGGCATGAACAAGACATGTAGAGAAGATTCCCAATAGAAGCACTCTAACTCTTAAAATGAAAGAAAAAGTACAGTTATGATGAGAAAATTAAAATATTTGCATTTTATGCAAAAATTACTTTATATTTATATTCCTCAAGTGTTCCTTTTTTGTATGCTTTATTTTTTTAACATACATTAATAATTTATGTTAAAAGTTTCTGGTTATTTTGTACTACATGAACTGCATTGACTTACTTCGTTTGTATGTGGATAGTCCCGAAAATAAATAAATAATTGTATTTACTTGACAACACTCTATCAGAGGTAATATTTCTGGAGAGACTGAGTCCAATCCTAACCACTACAGGAGATTTTAGTAATTTCGTAATATCCTGTGGCGGTTTCATGACGAAGAAGAGAGAAATTCTTACTCCTAAAATGATCCTCCCGAAAGAAATAAAGTGTTGTATTTATTTTTTTTTTTGAGAATGAACCATGTAGGAAGGTGAAGAAACATTAAGCGTTTTCTGAATTTTGCCTATTTGGAAGTTTGTTTTTGTTTTTATATTTTATTGAAATTTACAACTGTATAGGAATACATCAAGTAAATGTGCTGATTAAAGATAGTGTACATGAAAAACCTGAAGAGAAACTGCCCATTGGCAGCACTCTAGTAATTAATCTAAACAAGAAGGTCTCGAGACCATCTTCTTTTCAGACGCCTCGGAGGATTGTCGGGAATTGAAGAGGAAGCAAGGATTGAAACTAGTGGGTTAGAGTGGGATTGGAGTTTGTCATGGAAGGATTGATACCTGGTTCGGGCCAAATCAGCTACAAAGGGAATATTAAGGTCTTTATGGATAAGCTTATTTGTGACAAAATAAGGAGCGTTTAGGATTTTTCGAAGGATTTTGGATTGTAAGGATTGGATACGCGAAGAATTTGATGGTTTAGTGGAGCCCCATAGCTCAACTCCGTAAGTCCAGATAGGTCTTATGATGGTCATGTAGATGAGTCTTTTGTAGTTAAGTGAAAGGTTAGAGCGTTTGTCTAGTAAGTGTTGAAGTAACCGAAAGCGGCGAGCAGTTTCTTGTCGTTTCAGTCTAGTGTGCGGATTCCATGTTAAACGTTTGTCAAGTAGAAGCCCTAGGTAGCGGATCTGTTCAACTGGAACGAGCGGAATGTTATTAAAGGATACGGTAGGGCAGGATGTCATAGGTTTACGACGTAGGGTGAAGGTAATTTGGTGGGATTTGCTGGAATTTATTTTAATTCTCCAATTCTGACACCATACCTCAAGGTCTCTGATGTGGGATTGGAGATTTTGAGAGGCAACAGTGGGATCATTATTGACTGATAATACACAAGTGTCATCTGCGTAAGTAGAAAGGAAAGTATTAGGATGTGATGGGATATCAGCTGTATAAACTGTATAAAGAATGGGTCCTAGGATACTGCCTTGAGGAACACCAGCAGACTGGGTAAAAATTGTTGAATAGGAACTATTGTTGTTGATTCTGAAGGATCTGTCAGAAAGGTAGGACTGGATAATGAGGAAGTAAGTAGGAGGCAGGAATTTACGGAGTTTGTAAAGCAGTCCCGGGTGCCAGACTCGGTCAAAGGCCTGTTCCACGTCGAGAAAGACTCCCGTGCAATACAATCCGCGCTCCAATGTAGACGAGACAACATCCACCACACGATGGCATTGCTGGATAGTGGAGTGGGATGTTCGGAATCCAAACTGGTGGTTTGGGATTATGTGGTTTAATTCTAGGATTGGGTATAGGCGTTTAAGGATGAGTCTTTCCAGAATTTTACCCATTATAGGTAAAAGAGAGATAGGACGGTAGGAAGAGGGAAGTTCTAGCGGCTTTTTGGGTTTAGGTATCATTTTAACGATGGACAATTTCCAAGGATTAGGAAAGTATGTCGTACGGAGTATGGAGTTGTAGATGTAGGTGAGGAGTAGGATGGCTTTTCTCGGAAGTTGTTTTAGGATATGGGCAGTAATAAGATCATGTCCAGGTGCTTTCCGGGAAGGTAATCTTTGGATTATGTTTGATATTTCAGAAGGATGAAATGCTTTAGGAGGAAGAGCCATCTGGAGGGGGATATCCAGCTCTGCTTCAATACATTCGAGGTGATTGGGATTAAGGATATCTGGGACTTTTCTTCTTCAGATCTAGTCCAGGATTGGGATTCATTAAGGAGGGGATGATTAAAATCTTTAAAATTTAGGAGCTTCTTAGTGGTCCTCCACAGTGATTTGTCGGTAGTACTAAGGTTTTCAGTCATGTTAAGTAAGTTTTGAATTTTAAATGTCCTAATTTCAGATTTCAGTTTGTTAGTCAGTTGGGTATAATAAGTTTTGTCTGCAGGGTACCTAGTCCTATGCCACTTTGATCTTGCTCGGCGCTTTTCTCTTATTAAGGTACGAATGTGCTGTGGCAGATTAGTTTGTTGAGAGATGTTAATATTGGTGGTTGTTGTGTTATCGTATATACTGCTAGCTATTGAGTCAGTCAGTTTTTCTATGGCTCTGTCGATATCGTGTTTAGTTTTTAGTGGGAGTTTTAAGTCCATTTTGGAGTCCAAGTCCGATCGAAATCTGTCCCAGTTTACTCGTCCATTTATTAATTTAGGAGGTGAAGGTTTAGGGACAAAACTCGAATGCAAGGAGAGCAGAACTGGACTGTGGTCAGATGAGAGGTCATTTAAGGACTTGACTATTGCTTGGGAGGTGGGAAATTGAGATGAGACAAATATATCCAGGATGTCGGGACGTTTTTTGGAGGATGTTGGCCAGTAAGTGGGAGTCATGGGCGAAAGGATAGAATAACTATTTGAGGTTGAGACGCTAGAGAGGATATTACCACGGGTATTGGATGTTCGACAACCCCACCGTTGGTGTTTAGCGTTGAAGTCTCCTCCAGCAATGAAGCGGGGTCCAAGAGATTGGAAGAAGGAATTAAGATGGCTATAGGAAATGGAGTTGCCAGGTGGACAGTATACAGCTGACAGAGTTATTTGAAAAGGACGAGTTGAAATGATTACAGAGGTTGATTGTATGGCGTCAGTGGGAGTAGAAGGAACTAGGGAGTGGGGTATGGATTTATGGATTAGAATGCAAGAACCAGCATGTGCAGTGTTGTCTGGGTGGTCTGATCTGTAAGTAAAGTAGTCCCGTATGTAAAAACGTGACCGTTGTGTGAAGTGCGTTTCAGTCAGTAATGCTATGTCTATGTTGTTGTCATGTAAAAATAAGTCCAATTCATCACGGTGGTTATGCAAGCCATTAGCATTCCACAGAATGATGGCAAGGGGCTTTACACTCATCGTGAGAGATTGAATGGGATTTCGGTGAGGAGTCTATTGAGTAGGGAGATGAGAGGTCTGATGGTTTCTTGAAGGCTGAGGAGGAAGGAGTTTAAGATGGAATATATGTCATGTTCATTCGGATTAGGAAAGGGATGTATTTCAGTAGCTTGTGGAGTATAATTTGTATTTGTGGGCTGTACCCGTCGTGGGGTACGAGGAATTTCATTCAGTGAAGACTGAGGAGGGGATTTGGTTTCATTTCATGTACGATAGGGCGGGATGGAGCTTGTTGTGGCTGTTCTGGTGGTAATTTGACCCGTAATGGTAAGTGATGGGAAGGAATTGATTGGTTCGGTGCTTCAGGTTGAGATTGGGAGTTCTGGGATCTGGGATGGGATTTCGGAGGCGCCTGACGTCTGGGCTGTGGTTTCTTAGAGTTAGTGTCGGAGAATGATTTCTTCGGAGCTGAAGGGGTTTGAACCTTGTTTAGAGGTGTAGGTTGGTGAGCGTCGTGTGCTTGGTTCTGTTTAAGTTCGGGGAAATTCGCCGAGTCGTCCACAGGAACCTGAGTGATACTCGTCTGTTCTGCGCTTCTTGAAGGTAGATTAAGCATTCTTTGCCTGAAGATATTTTTGTAGACCTCGCAACCTTTGTAGCTTGCAGGGTGTGCTCCACCACAAAGAGCACATTTCGCCGGCTCACTTGGTGTTTTCTGACAGGCGTCTGAGGGGTTGGCACCGGCGCATTTTACGCAGCGAGCCTGATGGAAACAATATGACTTGGTGTGCCCCAAGTTTTGACACTTAGCACACTGCACTATTATTGTTTTTTGCCTTGGCTGCTCAAAACGGATAACAGAATATAACAGTCTTGTCACTTGGAATATATCCGGATTATTCTGAGCTGGCTCCAAATCGACAAAAAATAATGGAAGTGGGTATTTTTCGGATGGGTGTAAGACGCAAGAAATATGTCTCACGTAGTGTCCTATCTCTTCCAGACCTTGTTTAATTGCATCGGTGGGAGTTGTTGAGTGAAGTCCCCTCAAGACCACCCTGTATGTTTTTTCCTGCCTCAATTGGTAGCAGTGGAAGTCATAGTTTTTGGAGGTGAGATAAGTTACAAGTTTTTTATAGTTTTCTTTCGAGTTTGTGTTTATTTTTATGTCATTTAGTCGGGAGTAACATCTAAAATTTGTCTGCCCGATTAATTTGGCGATTTCTTGGCCGAATAACATGAAATTATTGATGTTACTGACGAAGATTGGAGGTGGCTCTGGGTCAGAAAACCCTTGAGGTCCTGATACTGTTGAGGAGTTCCCTGAAACTGGTTTGTTAGTAGTAGATGGTGCAGTTGAGGCTGACCATGTGGCGGAGGTAGCTGGGGCCGATGAGGTTGACGGCGCAGCTGATATAGAGGGCTCTGTGAGATCAGTTTTGTTGGCTGCAGTGGTACTGCGGGTTTTTGGAGGTGAGTTCATTTGATTCGATGGCTGCTTAGTTTTGGCTGCTTTGTTTTTTTTTTTGTTTGGCGAATCCCCGAGTCCGGGATTTGAGTTCCTTTGTCTTTTGTGACGCGTCCTCTGAAAGTATTGTGAATCTGACTCACTTATTTCAGAAAAGGGCGTCTCTTCTGCCGAGTCGTCACAAGAAGTATTTATGTCGAGATCCATGATAGCAACATATGAAATATAGAGAAGAAAATGTATATATACTTTTACGACTAAATAATAAAATGAAAATGTACCTAAACACACAAAGAAAAGAACAAAAAAAAAAATCTAACTAATAAAAATATTTACAATAATATATACAAAAAATAAATAAATAAAGGGCATAATTAATTAATAAGAACTAGGAAAATTAAAAAAAGTCTTATAGAAGGAAAAAAAAAATAGTCTTTGAGAAGGCAAACAAAAATATATAAACAAAGTCTTCGTTTACGAACTCGTAGCTGTCAACAGTCCTGACCGAGACCTTATAAACACGATAAGGAGTACAGAAGGGATTTATCCCCTCCTCTTATCTAGTCCAGGCGGCCCTCAGTCTATTACGTGCGTTTTTAAAATAAGTGCACTCACCTCTCTATTTGCGATTGTTAATGTGTTAAATGGGTGAACAACTCACTAAGCACAAATTTTGAAGGCTGGTACATCAGTAACAACGAGATGACAAGGTAAGAATCACAGAGCGATACATAAGTTAAACTTTAGTAGCGGCCATGTTCTATTTGGAAGTAAATGAGAAAATGTAGCCATTACGCAAGATAAATTAGAGTATTTCCATTAAATGGTTAAGGAACATCTTCAATTAGCCGAATCCTCAGCCGAGAATTAAGTGAAATGAGACTTTTGATTTAATCAGATGATTTAGTACTCGAGGTTAGATTAGATGATTATTCCTACTTGAGTGGCCTTAGGGGAATAATTTATGTTCTTATCTGTCGCCTTATAAAGCCATTATCTTACCCTAGGAATTTCATGTGCTGTATTTGTCAAGAAATTTACAATTTCCTGATTCAGCTAAATCATAATTTGGAGCAGATACTTTGATATATTTAATTATGTATATTTATGAACTCCATTTTTTTCTAATTATTTACACATTTTATTTAATGCTTTGTTTTTCCAGTGGCGTGACAGACCGTGTAGGCCCTGGGCCTCATGGTGTAATTTCCTAGTAGATTACACTCACGTTTCTCAATGTATTTTGTTAATGCTCTGCATAATTTTGTGAGGGGCCACCATTTGGCTGATGGGTCTCACATACCCGGGGGAGAGGCTGTGAGTGAATCACATTTAATTACATCCTAATAAAAGGGGACTGGGGTTCGAACTCACAACCTTTAACATGAGAGACTAGCGCGCTCAGCCACGGTCTCCCCTTTGGATGGAATTTAATGTTTTGGGTGTTTGTATTTAATTTTTACTTTTACGTATGTGAAATATAGTAGGGTAAATTGTAAATTGTGATCGTGAACATTTTCGGATTTGAGTATTCCACAGAAATGTGGAGTGCGTTGACATTCTCATTTTATTTAACTACTGGATTTGAACCTTCGCCTTAAATAATCAACCTGTACCACTACAACCCATGAAGGGTCTTGGGCTCAGTACATATAGAGATTCGTACTGTTTCTAGGCCAACGGCAGTGCAATTAGGTGATTAGGCCTTAATCACGCTCAGCCGCCAGGTTTTCCCCCAATTAATTTGGGTACCCACTTTATAGAGACTGGGTCTGCCCCAGGAGGGTCTCCATACCCTAGGCTCGCCCCCCGACTGAATTAACAGAATAAATAATATTTCTGCCACAGCCGGGATTCGAACCCAGGACCCGGAGCACAAGACTAGTGCTCTATCCACTAGACCACCTAAATAATCAACACTCACAAAAATTCTACAGTAAATATCATTCTATTATATTGGGTTGTTTCACATGAAATGTCCTTTTTAATAGTTAAAATTTAATTTAATAAAATAGTTTAATTTTTTTTTTGCATATTACAATATATATAAGTAATATATATATATAAAAATTTTAAAAGAACAAAGGTCTTTTAGAGGGTCAGTCCGGAGACGACCAGTTCAATTTTACAAATTACGTAACAGTCAAAGATAAGTCACTCACTGATTCTACCATAACTTCGCAAGGCTCAGAAACAAAACAACATCTAATAATTAATTAAAAATATTATATATCAGACATATTTTAATTATAATTAAATTCGTTTATAAGTCTATGTCTATAAGGACATGCTATTTTACAATAATTGTACAGAGCTTTCCAGTTTTTACCACTAACACTTCTTCAACGCTCAGAAACTTTTTCCGAAACAACTTTTTCTAATTATAGGCAAAATTGGGCTCTGTATGTCTCATCACTATTAATCATCATTGTTCTATACCATTCTTATCTTATCCATTATTATTATTCTTAAATATTTTATTAATTCTTTATTGTATATGGTACTAAGTATACTAATTAAAAAATCTCCGGTTGAGGACTGTATAACAAAAAACATTATAAAACTTAAAATTTTGATTCTGTCCAGAATAAGAGATCTCCAAAATAATTTTACTAGGAAATTTAGGATAGACAGCAGCTTACCTAGACCTATATTTTATCTTGAAAAATTTAAGAGATCCTATATTCTTAAATTGAGTCCCTCTATTGTGATCGGGAACCCTATATCACCACAAATGTCGTCACGGACTACAAAAAATACAACCGGGACAAAATCTCAAAATTCAAAACTGACGCTTTATAAAAAAAAACAAAAGACAGCCTAATTAAACAGCTCTGCCTTATCCACCGCTCAATCTAATTACATTTAAATAAATCCACAAAAATATTATTATTATTAATAATTCACCTACGCGCGAACAGTATATTATTTTATAGTTTTGTAAATATTTTATGAATGTCGTACTTGATCACTATTATTAATGACCTTATAAGGACAGATTTTAATATCATGAAAGAAAAAGAATTTAAAAAAATAATTCTAATCCCAACAATATGGAAATTCGTAATACAGTCTTTTAGCTACCGTCATTATACGAATTAAATACGTCTTTACAAATGTTTTAAGAAGAAAAGCGACATTACAAGATCTCCGAAATTGTTGCCTATCAGGAAACTTGGGAGCCATTTTGATGGATAGAGAGGAGATAGGACACGTAAAGGGTTGGCCGACAGTAGGGTGCATTGTGTACATTGGCTAGCCCAAAACCAATGATGAAGGTTTATGTTACATTTTGCACAACTTAGCTGAGTTCATTAAGCAATGTAAACCGCCAATTATCTCTCTTGATTCTCAATTAGCATGCGCTGATTGAGAGCCACCAATTTCTCAATGAGGCTGTTTTAGATTCAACGCATCCTATTTACCCTTGTCACCTGGGACAAGAAACATAAATCTAGGTGTGTTTGCCCTCCAAACGCCATTTGATTGGTCCGTATTGTGCCATACCAATCCGCAATCTAAATACTCAGCAATTGTTACCATTCCGTAACCTGACAACAGAGTAATAATTTCGTGGAATTTTAGCCGAGGCCTGTTTGATTGATAAATATTTATTTTTAATTGTTTCTAAAAATGAAAGATAATATTATTACATGAAATAATTGTTGGGGATCGGAGTAATTGGTTATAAAAATATTTTACATTGGATTCACTTTTCACAATCTTCAGTCCCCAAGAAAAAAAAAAACATTTTCGGCTAGTTTTATTTAAACTCAATTTTTACTTTCACTTACTATATATAGGAAGAGAAAGTATTGCGATCGTGAAAATTTTCAAATTCCAGTTTTCAACGGAAATACACGTTTTAGGACCCTCTGAGTCCAAATATCCAAATCCCGCCAAAAGGTCTGTGTATGTGTGTGTCCGTGTGTGGTAACTCCTGGTGGAAACAAAAAGTCCTATGCAACTGAAATTTCATATGTAAGACAACTATACGCCCGAGATGTTATAAAAAAATTTCCATCAAAATCAGCTTACCAGAAGAGCTACTTTATACTATGCATATAGCACCTTTTTATGATTTTCTTTCAAAAACGGTTTCGATGAATTTGATTAAACTCGCTATATCAATGTAAAATTGAATAGGCTTTAAAATCATGTAATTTTCATTCTGATTGAAATAGTCTGACAGGGCTTAAATGCCGATATTTTAAATTTTCTTCTTCTAAAATACCTTTAAGTTTGTTGATTCTATAAAAATTACTATATTATCTTGTTACCACATGAAAAACAGGTAAATATATAAATTGAATGAATTCGATACCCAACTAAAGGCAAAAAAAAACTGCAAACATATTTTTTAATGCAATTTTTTAAACTGCAAACATATTTTTAATGCAATTTTTTAAACTGCAAACATATTTTTTAATGCAATTTTTTGTTTTTGAACATAAGAACAGTAATATACGAGTGTAATATACCGTTGGAAAGCTAAAGATTTTAGATAAAAATATTATCTTATCAAATGCAGATATTTTAAAATTTCTTCCTTTAAAGTGCATTTAACACAATCCTCCCACCGACCCACAGTGGAAAAGATGACCGATTTAGAAGGACAAAATTCTGAAACTTGTCTTTGGGGTCCCAGATTACGGAAAAAAATTAAAGAAAAAAATATAAAACTAATTACTTTTCTGACACGATTGGTGAGTGCACACTGGTCAAACAAATTTATTTGCTAATATCTAAAACTTCCCCACATTTTTCGTTTGAAGTCCCAGAATAGGGGAAAGATAATACAAAAAATCTAATTATGGCTCGGAGTTATAAAACCTGCTAATAGGTGTATTTCCATATCATTTATGATACTCTTAAAATTATAGATTGTAAAACTTTTGATACGAAGTGTTGTGTCAGAAAAACATTATGTATAACCCAAAACGCAAAAAATCTTTGTAATATCTAAAGACTAGAAGGATTGATGATACAAATCCTACAAACAAATCCTTGGGGTAACTTGAGGGTTATATAGTTTTTCGGTATTGAATAGGGGCATACATTTACAAATTGCTAAATTAACTCCACAGGTGAGATTGCAATGTATATTCAATAACGAGTTTGGAAATATAATGCCTTACCTGTCTCAGCAATCTCCATTGTTAAATAAAAGCAAAAAGACTTTTCTCTAAGCACACCTTGAACACAATAAATGACCATTGAATAAAGATAATGCCACTCCCGGTTTTACGCATTTGTGTGAACAGGAGTGATTCACTCATTTACTATTTCTTTGTAAACACGGTATGGCGGGAAATATTAGTACTAAGGGTCTTGCCAACTAATATAAAAAAGTGAAGCACTGACAAATTTCAAACTTTTGACTTGACTTCTGTCCACCTAAATTGGTGATTTTGCCCGCTGTGCGACGTCTCGGCCTACTAGTCGGGCTCAGCACAAAGTAACTTTTCGGAGTTCGTTATTCACTGAGCCCAACAACATACCACGAACAATTGAGTTGCTACGATAATACCAGCTCAATTATACTGACAGATACATCCTCCTTAATTCCGCGTTGTGCAATCATCTGAATCCCCCGGTGGCCTGATCTCTGTCGGGACCAAATATTGGGTTGTTTCACATGAAATTCCGTTTTATAGCTCTGAAATACATAAAGGATTTTGCAGGTCTCTGTTGTTTTCTTCCGAACGTTTACATATTTAAAGTAAACAGTTACTAATCATCTACTTTTTTATTATAAACATTAGCTTTCCAATCAATACCTCTTTATCATTGTGATATAATTAGTTGACCGTTGAGAATTATGAAGGAATTAGTCCGGTGGCGGTCATTAAATGAAACAACTGAAAGTTCAATATTTATTGTTGCCACGTTTCGACCCCCATGTGGGTCATCACAGGCGTCTGTAGGCGAGTGGAAACAGTTCCACAGTTTCAGTTTCCACTCGCCTACCAGACGCCTGATGATGACCCACAATGGGTCGAAACGTGGCAAACAATAAATATTGAACTATCAGTGTTTCATTTAATGACCGCCACCGGACTATTTCTTCAATAATACCCACTTTTAGTATACTTCCAATATGACATAGAAACGTTTCGAGTAATATTTTTGTACAGTTTAAACTTAAAAAGCAGCTGAGGCCGCTAGAAATATAGAAATATAGAAATACCGACTTGGAAAACTTGCCCCGAGGAAGACCTCCGTCCGTAATAGACAACGATGTCCTCAAACATACAGTAGAAGGAAACCCCTACCAAACAGTTAAAGGATTCTCAGCACAACTAAATGCAAGCGCATCTACCGTTTACTGAGTAAAAAAACTCGATACATGGGCACCTCATGATCTCACCGAGCGCCAGGAAGACCCCATGTTTCAAAAACATAAAGTTCTTCCGCACCCACCATATTCTCCCGACTTGTCTCCAACAGATTATCACCTGTTCAGGAATTTAGACAACTTCGTCAAAGGAAAACTTTTTAAAAATGATGATCAAGTGAAAAGTGCGTTTTCAGATTTTGTTTCACTTCAAAGCTCAGAGTTTTTCAGTTCGGGGATGAAAAAGTTGTGTCACGTTGGGAAAATGTGTAGAAAAGAAGGTAAATACTTCGAATAAAATTATCTTGTTTTCATATCGTATTTTTAATAAAAATCCTTTACCTTGAAAACGGACATTTCATGTGACACAACCCAATATTTTACGTTCTATCTTATTCTCAGCGTTGTTCATCATTCAAAGTAAGCGACCACGTTTCACGTTATTATAGAAATGTCGGAGAAGAATTATAATTTATCAATTTTCATCTTTAAGAGTCTTGATATAAACCGCGAGCTAAGTAATTTAGCAACTGAATAATAAAATATGTTTTCCACCTTTAAGCGCGATTTTTTTTCATGCTGTTTTTTTTTTGTTTTTTATAGTTATTGTAAAACCTTAATACTTAAATTTCTCGAAGTGTTCAAATGTTTGTCCTGGTTAATCAATATCATTAAGATCATCACAATTTCTACTTCTAAACAGAAGTCTGAATATATTGATTGTATTATGAAAATTATCCGAGCTCCGCTACTTGAGGACCCCAAATCTGTTACAATAGCTAAAGTTATGAGAGAGAAGGGCTAGATTCGATCTATATATCTCGCCAAATCTATCCACCCCTCCCTCAAATCCAGATGAAAAAAGAACTGATGCAAATTAAAATTGGTCTCCTCCCTTCAGCTCTCGCATGTGGTCGCCATTTTAAAAAATAAAATTTAGCTCTGAGGCAATTTGAGCCGACGTAAATCTTTATCGAGTAGATAGAGCGGGTAGATTTTTATCCTCCAGCCAGTTCATCACAATTCTATTTCCTCGCCTCCAACCATTAAAATGATTTATTTTTATTTTTTTTGTTTTTGGTTATACTTTTTTTTTCTTTATTAAAGTACGAAATGGTATCGGATCAGTGGCTGTCCTTTTGTGTGTTTTTATTCAGCGCCCATCGCCAGTTCTGTCAATAATGGATGTTCCACTTCCCAGAATTTCTCTTAAATGAAATAGGAAAAAAGTATATTTTTCAACTAGTTCTTTCGCTATGAACATAGATTAGACTTTAACCGTTTGTTTTATATTTTATTTATTAAATTACACTACATGGAAACCATTGGATATCAATTGCTTTAGTTTATCGCAGGATATAGTTGGACGTCAAACGTCTTGACCAAGAAAAAAAAAATACATACATACATTATCTTACTTTTTAAGATTCAAAAAATTAAAGAATATTTCCTTAAATGGATATGGTGCCAGATGCAAATCGATATATAAATATATGGCATCAAACCAAATCACCTTCTTAATTTTAAGGTGCATCCGACTAACCTTTTGTTCAATAATAACTGGACTAAATCGTTAGTCCATTATTTATGGAAAAATAAAAGGAACACAATTGAAAAAAAAAATTGTTAAAAATGGTACATACTAGGCTCAAGCTCAAAGATCCAGCTGAATACAATTCATGATAAATTATTGTACTCGATGGATTAAAATTTAGAAATAAAACACAGGTACATATTTGCACAAAGTTACTTCACACTATTCATTGTGTCTGTGCTATGCCAGAGTAATTCTTATTAATCATCTAGCTCAATAGTTTTTTGAAATAGTATATTTAATCTTATTGTAAATGTATCTCTTTTGTATCTTTTTAGCCCATCATGGGGTCGAAACGTTGGCAGAAAATAAATTGTTGAAACTACTTAATTGTTTTATTCACTGACCGCCTCCGGAATAATTCCTTCCAGTCATTTCATTATTATTTATTTCATGTTTTTTTTATTATTATTTATCTATCTTTTTTTGTTTTTTTTTAATCGTTACAGCCATCTTGGGATCACGCGACAACTGCATTCTTTTGGCCAAATATTGTTTCATCCATTCTATATGTTTCTGTTACCTCTCTTCATTTCACTTCTTGCCGGTTTTGCACTTGGGCTTTGTCTGGAAACTCTGGAGTCCTTGAAGTTTCTTTTTCAAAGGATCACTGAATGTCTGTCCATGCGACTTAATCCTTCTTAATTTTCTTTCCTAGAAAGTAAGTTAATGTACAAAGCTGGCGTAAGAAATGGAAATTAAAAATTAACGATGACACGTCACAACATGTTACATTTACTTTAAGACACGGAACCTGTCCTCCAGTTTACATAGACAACCACCAGATACCACAATCAAATACAGTCACGTATTTGGGACTAATCTTTGACAAAAGATTGACTTGGGGCCCACACGTTAAGACAAAACGTAAGACTTTAAACTTTCGACTCAGACTATTATATTCGATACTACATAAACACTCTAAATTACCCATAAGACAGAAGATTAACGTATATACTTATTTATTAAAACCTATATGGACTTTTATCTCCATTTTACAATAGCTTGCCAAATTTACGGATCTGCTAAAAAGACACGCATTAAAAAAACACAAACCTAACCTTTATATCCAAATTTTTAAGACTAACAACGAACTCATCGCCTTATGTTTTAAATGATACTCTTCATACCGACTTACGCATTCCGACTACAATAAACCACATTCGAATGTCGTACAAAAGATTTCACGACAAACTACAGGGACACCTTAACCAATTTGTTGAGAATATGGTTACAACTAACATCCCTGACATAACTCGGCGTAGACAGAAAAGGAGTTGGATGAGGGAACTCCTAGCCTAAAACAATAGTTTCCGTTTGTATGTCAGGAGGATGCACCACTGGGTGCTGTCTCTCTCATGCCTAATTATGACATGTTTCTTGTTTATAAAATCCCATTTGCTTATTGTATGTATATTACAGGTGCAAATAAAATCATTATTTAAAAAAAATAATAATAAAAAAAAGTGAAAATTCTATTAGTCAACTTTGCTTGACTCATGCATGCGATGTGACCATATTATCTATGTTATTATATTAATATTTTATTTATTTATTTTTAATATTTTTTAAATATATTATTTTAATATTCTATTTATTTTCTTTTTTTCATTTATTTCTGCTATCTTAATTTTGGTGAATCTTTTTTTCTTTTTTTTTTTGTTAATTTATGAGGTCGATAATAAACATAAGCAGCTTTTTCCCCTTAAAACAGCAGCAACAACAAGAAAGAAGATAAGTGAAGGTCGTGTGTTGCACGCAATAGATTTAAATAATAATAATAATAAAATTTATTTATTGAGATGTATTACCATTTGTTTCTGAATGAACATTAGTAATAATGATATGATACAACTTTTTTTTTAAATTATTTATTTGTATTATATATATTTTTTTAATAACCACAAAGTTTTAATGTATTTCGTCCAAATAAGTCTACTATTTCTTATGTAATATCATTAATCAATGAACTATCTTTTCTGAATTGAATGATAAATAACAATAATGTCATAATTAAATGACCGGATTTTTCTTTTCAGTTAAAAATAACTGTGTTTGTTATATAGTTAATGGAGTTATTTATATTTTTTGTTATACATAATGAATCAATCAGTAATAATTGATAGATGGATATGATAATGATAACTATAAGAGCCTGCGGTTGACCGATCCATTTCGTCGAACGGTTAGTTGAGTTAGGCTGTTCCCACGGGCTCTGAGATTGTGGTCCTCCTCTGTATTATAGCCATGGATTAGTATCGGTCATTGTTCTCTCACTTCCCTCTTATATTATAACTAGTTCTCGGAGTATAGTTTATTTAATAACAACTATATTAATATCATTGTCAATGTTTATGAACATCAATGCGCTTGCTTTTTCAATATAATAATAGTCTAGGAGCCAAGGCAACTTTTATTCAATAGCCACAGAAAACCTTATTTGACAGTCCTTAAGTTCAGCAAATATCCTGAATTCATTGCTGTCACGAATGGACGCATTTTTCATTGACATCTAGCCTCAAAGTAGTCAAAAACCGCCCTAAAAAGTACTTATTGCCAGTTCCATTTCAGAAATAGCTAAGGAATATCACCTTAATTTAATAGTAATAATTTTCTTTTCTTTTCTTTTTTAATTTTTTTGGAAGTTTTTCTTAATATAAACACTTAAAAGAGCACACATTGACTTCCATTTGTCACTCAATTACTTTATTTCATAAGCTTTCATATCTGTCAACGTTTCGGGGCTGTTTTCCATTTTCAAGACTGAAACAATTTTTTTTTTAACTTTCATTAGTGAATAACAAAACAACATAAATTTAACTTTGAAAACACAGTAATTTTAGACACATCTCCAAATTAATAGAAATAGAAAACTACTAGAAGCGATCCACATTACCAAAAATAATAGGAGGACAATAAATTATAAAACAGATGCAAAAAACCTAGGAACACATTAGACATACATCATAAATAAGGTAAAATTTTAAAATAAATATAACAATAGCCCAAGAACTATAATTAGGACATATAATTAATAGAAATAAAAATAAAAATAAATAAAAAGCACAAGGATTACATAGGAATACTGGAAAGATACAAAGTTTAAAATAGAAAAATAATAGTAAGCCAATGAACACCCATGAGGACAAATAGCAGTGTGCTATGAAATAAAGTGATGGGTTATATATGAAAAAGCATTTATATAATTAAAAAAAAATAAGGTAATTAATATTAGTGAGTTTTAAATTGATTATGACAAATTGCTGAAGATAATTTTTCAAAGACAAATATTTAAATAATGTAATTTTATTCACTAATGAAAGTTAAAAAAAAATTGTTTCAGTCTTGAAAATGGAGAAACAGGCCCGAAACGTTGACAGATATGAAAGCTTATGAAATAAAGTAATTAAGTGACTACTGGAAGTCAATGTGTGCTCTTTTAAGTGTTTATAGTAATAATTTTATTAGAAGTTATTACCTTATTGTTATGTAAAAAGACCTTTAGATTAGAAAATTAGGCTTTATTCATCTTGATTATAGTTAACATAAAAGAGAAAACTTAACACACTAAAGAAAGTTATTGAAACACATGATTAAACTAATTAACAGGTTATGATATTAATATAAGGTTATAATAAAGATAATGAGCAGGTTAATGTAACACATGATATTATGACATTCTTCCTCCCTTCAGAGAATTAACACAGATAGTCCTTTAACCAGGTTGGCCTTTGACGTTCCCTTGTTGAACGACGCACAGTTCTTGGTTGATCGGAGCTGTTATCTGAAGACGGTGGTTGGAGGGGCATGAGTTGGTCCAAAGAGTTTTCTGGTTCCTCGTGATTGCAAGCATCTACTAATTCTTCATTGGTTTGTCCTTGTGTTGGCAGTTCAATTGGTACGTAATTTTCTTCTGATTCCATTCTCGAAGGTATGTCCAATGCAGAATCACCATATGGTGCCAGTTGCTTTAAGGATACTGTCCTCTCACGACCATCTTCCATTTGAACTCTAGCATATTGGGGATTAACATCTATCAGATGTACCTCCTCCACCAGGGGATCATACTTGCTAAGCCTGGCTTGTTTCTTCATTAGAACCTTTGATGAAGGTACAAGCCAAGACGGTAGAGAGCAGCCGTTGGTAGACCTGCGACTATGTTTGAAAAATCTTTCGTGAGGTGTTTCATTAGTTGCTGTACATAACAAGGAACGAATAGAATGTAGAGAGTCTGGAAGCACAGACTCCCAATAAGATGAATCCAGGTTCTTTTGTTTAAGTGCCAGGGAAATCGTTCGCCAGATTGTTCCATTCTCGCGTTCTATCTGACCATTTCCTGTCGGATTATATAGCGAGGACATGGAAGTTGCAACACCACGTGAATGTAGAAAGTTCTGTAGTTCCCGAGAAATAAAAGATGTTCCTCTGTCAGTATGAATATAGGAGGGGGTTCCGAAAATCGAGAATAAATCAACAAGGCAGTCAATGACTGTCGAAGAATTCATGTCAGGGCAAGGATAAGCGAATGGAAACCGAGAAAACTCATCGATGATGGTCAAGAGGTACTTGTTTCTCGTTTTCGAGGGTAGAGGGCCTTTAAAGTCCATACTAATCCTTTCAAAAGGATTTGTATCCTTGATGAGTGTAGAATCGGGAGTCTTATAGAATCTTGGCTTGATGGAATTGCAAGTGGGACAAGATGCGATCATTTTTCGGATCTGTTCCACTGAAAATGGTTGATTGTGAGTTCGTACCCAATGAATCATCCGGGTTACACCAGGATGACACAAATTACAATGCAGTGAATACAGTTTGTCAGGTTGAATAGAGCTGCATATTCTTGAAAACACATCTGCAACAAGATTTTCTTTTCCAGGTCTATAGATAATATCATAATTGTAACATGATAATTCAAGCCGCCATCTTTGAATTTTCTCATTTTTAATTTTGTTCTGATGGTTTGAATCGAACATAAAAGATACTGAGCGTTGATCGGTGATAATAGTGAAGTAGCGGCCCAATAGAAAATGTCTCCATTTCTTCAATGAGCAAACAATAGCATAAGCCTCTTTCTCTACAGCTGAATGTCGTCGTTCACTGTTAGTTAGTTTTTGAGAGAAGAATGCCACAGGACGGCCGGATTGGGAGAGTACTGCTGAAATGGAAAAATCGGAGGCATCAGTTTCGACGAAAAATGTATCTTTCTCGTTAATTGTATTCAACATTGACTGAGATATTTCTTTTTTAAGGAGCTCAAACTCCGATATTCGTTCGGATGATAAGGGAAAGGTTTTAGTATCAAGAAGGTGTCGAACCTTGTCTGAATAATTTGGAACCCATCTAGAGTAATGAGCAAATAGTCCAATTGTCCTTTGTAGTTCCTTTGAATTACTTGGAGGAGGCAGGCTACGTAGAGGTTCCAAACGCTCTGGGTCAGGTGCAATGGTTTGGTTTTCAATTTTATATCTAAGAAGCGTAATAGATGACTGGCAGAATTTACTCTTTTCATGGTTTATTGTAAAACCATATTTATGAACTGCATCCATGAATCGATTAAGGTTCACATCGTGTTCTTCCTTGTCTATCCCGCAAACTGTTACGTCAGTAATAGGAATTTTTTGATATCCTGGCCACAGTTTTCTCTATATCCCTTCACCCATCCAAAAGAGTGTACCTATTAATTGTTTGTGAATAGTCGATTACCATTCGTTTTTTATTTCTCTCGCCCTTTACTACAAATGCTTGGGCTCTCCATGGAGATCTACTTACTTCTATGATCTGGTCCGCAAGAAGCTTCTCGACCTCTTTCTTCATAAAACTGTAGTCTTCCTCTGTATGTTTTCGAGATTTAGTTATGATTGGTTTCACATCTCTGGTAAGATATTCAAATAATGGTGGAGGTTCGATCTTTGCAGGTGCAAGATAACAAATGGTTAGAGGGGTTTTGGAACCGCCAAAAGAAAATTTTAGTTCTGAATGTAATTGAAGGATATTGTGCCCAACAATTACGTCGGCGCATAAGTCTGGGAGTACATTAAGTTTGGTATCATTATATGTGTGGCCTTGAAATTCTAATTTTGCGATACAATAACAGTTAATTTTAGTGTTCATTGAGGTAGAAGCCATAAAAACGGAACCAGAGGTAGGGTAGGTGTTGAACTGACACTTCTCTGCAAATGACTTGGATATAAAAGATTCGGAGCTACCTGTATCAATCAAAGCGTGAGCGGGTATATTGTTAACCTGAATGAGGACAGTAGCCCTTTCTAGGGTTGATGATGAGGCTGCAATTAGAGCAGCTGACTGAGTTGACCCCTTTGATTTACAGACTGAAGCCCAGTGGCCAATTTTAGAGCATTTGTTACATTTTGAGTCTACTGCATGGCAATGTTGACGGGACCTGTGTCTTGATAGGCCACAAAAGTAACATTTAGTATTATTACTTCGCATGGCCGCTAAGTTTGATGATTCCCTACATAAATCTCCATCTTGTGAGACAGAGGTAGCTGCATTAAGGTTAGCCTGAGAAACTAAATAAGATTCTGATTGATTTTTGGCCGACTCCAAAGCGCGGGCTTTTTCCACAGCTTCATCCAGAGACAACGAATTGAATTCCAGTAGCCTCAGCCGAATCTGGTTAGAATTAATTCCTCTAATAAAAGAATCGCGAATATATGTTTTTCTGTGAGTTTCAGCATCGACAGATTTAAATTCACAATTCTTACTTAAGAGCTGTAAGGCCTGATGATATTCGTCGATAGATTCTTCTGGAGCTTGCTTCCTAGAGGCTAGTTTATGTCTTGCAAAAACCTCGTTGGTTGGTTTAACGTATATCGATTTTAATAAATCGATTGCTGCGGAAAATGTTTCGATTTCTGATATGATTTGGAAAACTGATGGGGATACATGATTAATAAGAAGTTTTAACTTACCACCATCGTCGATTTTATCAAAAGAACTAGCAAAGTTTTCAAAAGTTTTCAACCAATACTTCCACTCCTGTGTAGCTGTTGGCGAGTGAGGGTCAACATCAAATATGTCTGGTTTCAAGAATCGGTCCATGTTTTTATTTAATCAAGATGAATAAATTGTTATGTAAAAAGACCTTTAGATTAGAAAATTAGGCTTTATTCATCTTGATTATAGTTAACATAAAAGAGAAAACTTAACACACTAAAGAAAGTTATTGAAACACATGATTAAACTAATTAACAGGTTATGATATTAATATAAGGTTATAATAAAGATAATGAGCAGGTTAATGTAACACATGATATTATGACACTTATATAATTTTACATTATAATAATTTTATTATATAGTTAATACATTTTTATAAGAAGTTATCTTTTGAGATAATTTATTTGTTCATTTCATTAGTTTAATTCTGTTGTTTTCAATTATTTTACTCTAAGGCTCTAGTCTTAAGACCATTGTTTATTTCAGGTTATATTATTCTGAAGGGACTTTTTTCATAATAAATAAAGAATTATTAATGAAGCCTTGGCTTGTAATAATAATTACTCACTATATCATAATTACTCAACAAAAGTCATTTGAGATTTTTTATAATTTTCCACCTGTAATTGGGCTTTGGCATGTTAATGGATGATGTAAAATAAAATAAAATCACTCAAGCATTGACTCAATTAATCACGGTAGCTGATAGTGAATAGGTACCTATGTGTATTGAATTTCTAAATTTAATAAAAATAATTGAACGCTTTTTAGCATCTATATAGAACAGGTCTTAAAATCATGAGAAAATAGCTGTCGGGGTGTGGGAGTAGAGGTTGGTGAAGACGTTCTATTCACCCTACCATTCGCGGACGACCAGGTTGTCATAGCATCGGAGGAATTTTATATGAGAAAGCTCGTAGAAATATATGCACAGTGGGTTATAGAAATTAATAAAGAAAAAAACGAATATATGCCTGTCCTCTCATCTGTCCCTGCTCTCTGCCTAGAGGACTAGACGATTCCTCAAAGCGATGCCTTCAAATATCTAGGCGTTACTATAGATAAGCACGCCTCAATAGATAGGGACATATCTAACAAGATTATTAACGGGAAAAGGATTATTGGGATACTAAATGGAGTGTTATGAAATAGGAACGTATCACTCCAAACGAAAAAGAAGATATCCTTTCTGATTGGCAGTCCACTGTATGGATGTGAATCCTGGACAGTCAAGAATTCCCAGCAAAAAAAGATTACTATCCCTGGAGATGGATTTTTCGAGAAGAAGCTGAGCCGTGTCTAGGTTGGGAAAAATCCCAAATAAGGGAGAGAGTGGGGGCTGATGTGGTATGGACACACCATGAGAATGGACGAAGCACTGGAAGACCTCGGGAAAGATGGATAGAGGATGTAAAAGAGGATATGGCAGCCAGAGGTCATACTGAGGATGATTGGAATAATAGAGATTGTTGGAGAGGCGGAGTAACATGATTGCAGAACCTCCAGAAAAAAATAAAAAATAAAATCTAAGAAAAAGGTGTCACGGATTTTTAGCCTGGCTCTATTCTACACTGTCATACCCTATTAACAATGTATATAGAATCTATATTTTAGAAAATATTCACTAGTTTTTTTTTTTTGTTGATGTTTTTACCAATTTACTTTATTATTTTTGTATTGAAATCTAGAATTGTTATTTACCTCATGTAAGATGTTTTAGTGTCCTATGAAATTAAATTTTTTTTTTTGTTTTTTTAATTTTGATTGATTAATTTACTATTGTACTGGTTGGGTGAAGGGATCCACGAAAAATTTTTGTTGGGAACCATTGCTCTAAAAGGTTTAACAGGTTCACCATCTTCCATATCTTTTCAATTTAGATTCATCTTCGATAATCAGTATACCCATTATAAAAATTATAGTCTCTTCATTCTGCTTTGAAATAATGGTTAAGTTTTAATGAGCACAGAGGCTAAGCATTTAATGCATCGTATATAGTATTAATGTAAGACGCCTGCAGGCATCCTTGATGAGATGCACACTCCTAAAGCATCCTTACTTATGACAGCCCTAAGAGTTCTTAACGGGTCATATTTGAATAATTGGGAGATAAAGATGAGGATCTACAAAGAAATGGATTGGATATAGCTAAGAAGGAGGCAATAAAGCAGACGAGGAGAGGCAGAGCAGGCGGGACAGGGAGGGCGAGTTATGGGCCACTCATCGGGATTTAACTCCGGCTCGTCGCTGGCTCCCTAATTGTGTTTATTGCTCTCTTCTCCTTCCTACCGGTTCAAAACCCTCTCTTTTTTACCAACCATCATTAACATAGGATTGAGTCGTCTCGGTTGCAACTAGCAGATTTCTTCATATGATCCGGGCTCCCGGTGTAATGGGGCATTCTTCTCCAACTGCCTTCATTCTGCTATTTTAATTAAGCCCCTACGGCTGTAGTATTAAGTCTTCATGACGTCCGGGATAAAATCTTGCGATGAGGGAGATAGTGTTACCCGTTAATGTATGAAGAAGGCAGATGGAAAGATCATTCAGCTTCTCTTCCATTTCGAAATAAGCCGGAGATCTCCTTCTTTGAAATAGGATGGTCTCTGAAATAGTATCCAAGAATCAATGTTTTTTATTTTTATTTTTGTTGTTTTCCACGATATTAGTCAAGCATTCGATAAGGTTTGGCGTGAAGGATTGCTTTCCAAGCTTAACAATCTGCTTCCTCCGACTTCATCTTTAAAACTACTCTCTTATTTAACAGAACTCACTTTACTGTAAAAGAAGGAGACGCATTTTCTGGAATACATCGTTTTCAAGCAGGAATTCTACAAGACAGTGTACTGGGACTATTACTATTCTATATTTAAACGTCAGACTGACCTGAAAACGACCAAACTTCACTAGCTACTTTAGCAGACAAGACAACACTCTTGACATTCCACCAAAATCCAATTCTGGTATATTTTATTTTGCAAGAGCACCTTGACGATATATCTAGTTATTATATAATATAGTTATGTTTGTTTGAATGATGCTTGTTTATTTGCAAATTTATTTATCTCAATTATAGGTTAATGTTTTGTTTTGTTTTTATATTTATTTTTATTCAATTCTATATATATCATTTATTTGTATTTATCTCAGTTATAGGTTGTTGTTTGTTTTCTTATTTTGTATATATTATTATATTTTATTTATTTGACTTTCATTGTATATATTGTGTGAATGGGTTCATATATCACTATTACTAATGTTCATATAGAAACAAATTGTAATATATCTCAATAAAAAAAAAAAAAAAAAAAAAAAAAGTTATTATATAAGTTAGACAGTAAAAATGAATGAAACAAGGAGTGTGCTCAATCATGGTAAATATCCAGCTGTGTACTTCAACGATATACCGATACCTACTTCAGGAGAAGTACGATATATGGGGCTAAATTTAGACAAAAGACTGATATGGAACACACATATTAGACATAAGAGAAAAAAGCTGAATAAACGATTTGAACTATTATCCTGGCTAGCAGTTAAACGATCAAAATTATCTCTGAACTCTAAAATTACTATCTACAAAGTACTCATCAAACCCTTAAGGATATACCAGATAGAGTAGAGCTCTGCCAAAACCACCAACATTCAAATAATTTAGTCTTTCCAATATATTTTTTTGAAAAATAGTGGCTCCACCATTCTATGTGACCAACGCTTTACTCCTCAAAGACTTGGATTAGTTCATTCTCACAGTTTCAGATTCTGCTACAGAATATTATTAAAATTTTCACAAAAGACTGGCTTAAAACATAAAATCATAGAACCAGACACAATCCACAACCCATCTGTACAATCCACCCCAACAGTTTTTGAGGTGGTATCCAGGAGATTTCTCTTATTAACTATCGGGAAGAGAATATATTTGCTTATTCTGAACAGTGCTTTTTATCAAACGGCAAATATATTTTTCAAAACATTTATTGTAAATAAATGAAGATTTAATTTATTTAATGAAATATATAATTGTATTGATGCAATATAATTAAATGAGAAATTCCTGAAGAAACTACCTATTGGTAGGAGTCTACTGTCTAATTTCTGGTAGGAAATTCCTCGGTCATCTTCTTTTAAGTCGCCACGGTGGATTGTCAGGAATATAAGCGGAGGAGAGATCACAGAGAAGCGGATTTGTGTGGGCAGCGACTTTGGAATTAAATGAGGTATTCACTTCGGGCTAGGTGTTCAACCAATGGAATATTGAGGTTCCTTTAGATGATTTTATTAGTAATAAAGTAAGGAACATGCAAAAATCGGATGCAAGAGGGATTTGATAGTCCAGTGAGCCCTCATAGCTCAATCCCGTAGGTTCAAATAGATCTGATAATGGTTTTATCAATAATTTTTTTGGTGTCAATAGGAAGTTTTGAGCTTTCGTCTAGTAATTATTGTATTATTTATTGTTGAGCAGTTTCCTGTCATTTCAGTCCAATATGAAGATTCCATGTTAGGCGTTTGTCAATATGGAGTCACAGGTACCGGATCTGTTCACAGGAGTGAGTGAGATATTGATAGAGAATACAGTGGGGCAAGAGGTCGTAGATTTATGACGTAGACTAAAGGTGATGTATTATCATTCTTCAGTTTTTACACCATTCTTTAATGGCTGATAGGATCTTATTCAAGGCCGTTTTCTTTTATATAGGCTCACATTCCATGATCTATTTCTGTCAATCAATCGCATAGTAAAATATTTAACAAACATATTAAGTCGTTCATAAATCCATAGGGGTTGCCAAGATTTCCTGAGGAGGAGGGGGCCAACCGCTATGAGGGAAGAAGTCGAAAATATAAGTTATTTCTTCCAACACTGTCTAAAAACATATACATTTTAAAATTAAATATAATAGTGCCTGGAATTGAAAGTACTGTACATCCACAACTTTTATCCTAATGCCTTATTTAATTTTATTATTTTTATTTGTCCTAGCTACCTTTAGGAGATTAAAGGCCATGGGGCCGTTACTCTCTACTAAACCTTCCTGTCTACGCCAATCGCACTTACTTTGTAGGATTAATAGTAAACTAAAGTCAGCTTTGAGACTCATTATATTCTATCATATCTGCCAATGATTACCTTCTAAAAGTATGTATCTTCTTAGCTACAGTTATATGTATTATCAAATAATTTTTAATTTGTTGAATTTTAATATTCCTTTTTACACGAATGTAGAAGAACAGGGCAAGTTATACTACATGTAAGCTATTTTAAGTTGAAAAGGCGAGATTCGCGAAATAAATTTTAACCCGTTTACAACTGATTCGAATCGACGCTATATTACTTTGAGGTTGCTGAGACCACAACTCTTTAAGATCCTCGGTCACCACGGCCTCTTATTATTTCATCATTTTTCATTAATTTGGCAAGATTTAAATACAGCATTTTACTGCCTCACTCAATATCCGCCATTGGTTTTCAGTTGAGAAATTACTGCTTGTCTGTTATGTAACTGGATATTATTAATGGCATGGCTGAGGATGCCCGTACCAAAATGGCAATGTTTTTCTGTTCATTCTCTGTTCTAAAAAATAAAATTTGTCCTTTTTTGTTGTACATTACATCGAGATGTTTCTCAGCGATACGCCAAAATATGCTAAACAATTATCTCTAATCGTAAATAAAGAAACATTTTTTTGTTTTAGTTAACTTTTTTACCTGATTATTATATATTAATTTTTACTACCTATATTAATTAGTGCACCGACACCCTCAAAGAATTGGCTCCCAAATTGGCCGTATATTAGTTGCCTTAGCTATATTTTATTATATTGCTTAAAAATAAAAAGGGAATAATAATTCATTTATTACCTATGTAGTTGAATATAGAGTTGAATTAATTATATTTCATAGGTAATGCTCCTTAATATGTTACCAACTGTACCCTACACCATGACCTTAATATTCCATTTATTTTAGACCTGGTACCATCCAAATTTTCCAAATTCTATCAGAACCTTCTTCATCATCCTAATCCTCTGGCTCAATCCCTATCCAACTCTACCCACCCCTACACTCCTCCTCGAAGATTGAAACGGCAGTGGCCCCGCGACGTTTTGTAAACATTTATACTGTAATTCTGACACTGGCCAAGTCCTCCACTCATGTACTGTATGATTGTGGCTATTGCGCCCTAACTCAGCCTCCACAGGCTTACACCAGTGATGCGGCTGAGAGAGAGGCGCTGGGATCTCTTGGATTCCGCTTTTACCTTCACGAGTGGAGGGAAAAATACAGTCTGGGGTCCCTTTAGCAGATTGTATATAGTTATGATTGTTTGTAATATGCTTATATATTTGCCAACTTTGTATTTATCTTAATTACAGGTTGTTGTTTTGATTTTTTTTTATTAATTATTATTTTTTGTATATATATATGAATTTATTTATTTCTTAATATTGTAATTTATATTTTCTGTATATATTGTATGAATATGGTCTCATGTCACTATTACTATTGTTTATTTTTAAAAAAATTGTAATATATCTCAATAAATAAATATGAATTAAAAAAAAAATTATATTTCATAAAATAGAACATATCTTCTTTCACCAATATTTTATTATCAAAGTTATATCAGCAAAAATTTTAACAACTTTTCGAGACTTCGCCTCATATTTTTGAAATTTTAAATTATTAATATAACTGCCTTAATTCATCTGAATATATAATATATATATATGTATATATATATATATATATATATATATATATATATATATATATATATAATATATATATCTTAAACTCTTCACATTTTATTCATTTCGCCACACATGATATCCATTTCTTTCCAACTTTTCCCTTCTATCACAATTTTTAATTAATCTGGCCAACATTTAGTGAAATATAAAGGAAATAATATTTTCCTTTTTTTTTTTTCTTTTGTTTCATTTTAGTTACGCCGTATTTTCAACAGATTTTGTTTCTCAGATGTATTTTCGATATTTGTTGTTCGAAATCGACAGAGTCATTTTTAAACGCACAAAAGAAAAGCGGTAGAGCTGAAACAACCCTAATGTCGATAGCGTTGCGTCACATGGACTCGACTCCATTAGTGAGATATAATCGCCATAATTACTGATAATTAACTTTTTATACGTAATTAACTCGTAAAGCAATTAAAATGGCTGTTAATTTCGGTCTATGTAATGAGAAGGCTGACTCACATGGCCATCCGTCTAACTAGTAGGACATTTTGGCTTTTTTTTTTTTTTTTATGTCTGTGTGTTATGGTATATAACATTGCAGTCTTGATAACGAATAAGTGGTCGACCTTGTGGCTTTTACAGCATTATGGTTCGATGGTGTAGAATGGTATCTCTAAGAAGCCATGGAACCTGATGCATGGTAAGAGTAACACAAGATATGAGAGACCTCTTATGGAATTTTGAAATAAGTTGATAAAATGCTGAAAAGCTAACATATATCAAAAACAAAAAATCTTGTGCGCGCAACATACGACTTTTACTTACCCCGATTGTTAAAATCAATTTCGGTACTTTTAAATAAAGTTACAGCTCAAAAAAGCTTAAAGAATTACATTCAGTTTCGTTGGAAACATAAGTTTTAGATTAAGTAATACAATAGTATAAAATTTCCATGTACAATAATCTCTTAGGTTTATGCCCTACTTTCTAATTTGCATTAACTTTCACAACTTTGTGTATAAAATTACATAATTTGTTTTTAAATCTTTAGCCTTTCAACGATATATATTACATCTATATCACTATTCTTGTTTTCGGAAAAAAAATTACCTTAAACGATACTTTTGTTAATTAATTGTATATTTAGCCATTTTTTATCAATACTAATAAGATAATACGTACAATAAACAATAAGTAGGTTCCTTAATCTTCCAAAAATAGTTTATTACACATATACATCAAAACGAGTCAATGTTTTGGGGGCCTTCCCCATCATCATCAGGACTCACTGAAAGTCATTTAAAAATTAAAATATTATCCATTTTTAATTAAATTTGTCAATAATTTATGTCATTAAAATTTTTATTTTTTTAAAATTAACACTATTATTGACGAATTTTATTAAAAATGGATAATAATTTATTTTTTAAATGACTTTCATTGAGACCTGATAATGGGGAAGGTCCCCGAAACGATGTTTGATGTTTATGTGAGATAAACTATTTTTGGAAGATTAAGGAGCCTACTTATTATTTATTATCAAATTCTATTCTTCCTAATGACCTATTTTTATTAGTGATAATAAAAGTATTTCAGAATGGGGTCACCTATAGCAATGGTAGTTTGCATAACAGCTTTCTATGCCAAAGGTCGCGGGTCAAAACCTGCAGATGTCCCTAAGATTCTTTAATTGGAGTAAAAAATCCTTAGTTGTGATATCCTTCGGATGCAATGTAAAAAGGTGGTCCCAGAGCATGTATGATGTCAGGTACTCGTTTAAAATCCTTATCCTAATAAAACCTGGATAGGCAAAATTTAAGACTCCC
Source organism: Piezodorus guildinii (assembly GCA_023052935.1). Lineage (NCBI taxonomy): Eukaryota > Metazoa > Arthropoda > Insecta > Hemiptera > Pentatomidae > Piezodorus > Piezodorus guildinii. The sequence continues at coordinate 121,023,444 of CM041293.1, read as the reverse complement.
AATGTAGCTTCGTCCGATTAGCCATAGTAGCAAAAAGTGACGTTAAATGAATAAAGAAACAAGCAAGTACTTCAGAGTAGATAACTTTATAATATCGGTATTTAAGCCCTGCCGGACTATTTTAATCAGAAGGAAACCTACATCATATTCATTAAAAGTCCGTTAAATATTGCATCGATATAACGAGTTTAATTAATATCGTTATTCCCGTTTTGAGAAAATCATAAATACTTATAAAATTCATGATATAATTTGGCTATTCTTCTGCCTTCAACAAAGGCACAAAGCCACCCCACTCCTCAAGCGCATACCGCGCCTAGTGCGAAAGGAACCTTAGAATGCCAACGGGCAATACGAGGCCTGAGCCATGGACTGTATATACCATTGCTGTTGTATATACATAGAATGTTTTTTGTATTTATTTTGTAAATAAAGTTGGAGGATAAGAGGCTAATTCTCTTAGTCAATTTTAATTGCTGTAACATGAGGCATATAGTTGTTTTAAATATGAAAATAAGTATCGTATGACTTTTCGTTTTCCTGCTAGATTTACTACTCACACTATAACGTGCATTATCATTGAAAACTGGAATCGAAAAATTTTTACGATCGTAATACTTTCGCATAGTATATATTTCATATATAGGTAAGTGAAAGTAATAATATTAAAAATTTATTTGTTGTACTTAATTCGATTCCTATAAAAATTATTTTACTTTATTTCCTGATTTTATGAAACAGAGAGGTATCGCTGGGAAATTGGGGACACAAACACTGAAAATGACGTGTGTCAACAGCGACGGTATTGCAGGTGCAGGTTTGGGAAGAGCTGTAATGTGCTGATGAAAAATGCTGATTATGTTGAGGGCTGGGGTGTCAGGACCTGGCATATATCATTAGCTCCGATTCATCACTCTCTCGCCCTGTTTTATGACACCTTTTAATTCCTGTTTTCACCATTAATTATTTATTGAAAATAATCAGTGTATGTCTATTTTGAACATGTTCAAAAACATTTGGAGCTGAGGAATGGATTCCTGTAAATCTTTGGTAACATTACAATTTTTCTACATCAAAATAGGCATTATCTTTAACTGTTATATCCTTGAATGCAATTCTTATTAATTTATACTTTTATATTTTAATAGAAATCAATTATTTCAAGGAAAAAAATAGAAAGTAAAATTTTAAGCTCTATTGTGTTGTGTGTGTGTGTGTGTGAGTGTTGTGATTAATAAAACATGTGTGATACACGCACCAGTTGTTTTTTATACTCACTATACTATATTTATGTCTCCATTTCAGAGTTCTTGAATTCTTATCGTACTGATTTTTCTTTTTAGTTTATTTAATAGTACATTTCTATCAAATATCCTAGGAAGTAAAGAGTTTCACCTAGCCACTTCGTGAGGACAAAATGTATGTTTAATTTTCTGCCACTTTTAATTACCTCTAGGCATTTTTCATGGGATTTCAATCAATTTTGTTTTTTCTTAGCGATGTAGGTTTTTTTGTTTTTAAATAAAATTTTACTTTGTTTGATATTGCAATTTTATTTCTGCATTGTGTCCTTTTTATTATAGGATACCTAAATTATTATTTTAAATGTATATTAATTATTAAGTCATCGAAATTGATAATCATTTTATTTATACTTTCACTTACCTATATACGAAACAAGATGATATGCAGTTTTTTTGAAATCTACAAAATTAACGTTTGATTTTTTTTTTTTTTAATGCCAACAAGATGATATGGTTAATTTCTTAAAATCTACTGAATTGAAGGTAGTTCAGAGGAAGATAATTTAAACTATCGACATTTAAGTCCTGTCAGACTATTTCAATCAGAATAAAACCTACATCAAATTAAAGCCCATTAAATTTTACATCCATGTAGCGAGTTTAAATAAAATCGTATATTCATTTTTGAGAAAATCGTAAAAAAGTCCGAAAGGCGTTGTATTGTATAAAGAGGCTCTTCTGGTCAGCTGATTTTAATGAAAAAGTTGTAATATTTCTGACGTATAGTTGCCTTTAATAAGAAATTTAAGTTTGGAACGACTTTTCGTTTTTGCGCTAGACTCACCACACTCAGACAGACCTTTTCTGCGGGACTTGGTCGTTTGGACTCAGGGGGGCCCTAAAACGAGTAATTCTAGTGAAAAATGGAATTCGAAAATTTTCACGATCACAATACTTTACTATTCTATATATTTTATATAGGTAGGTGAAAGTAATATATAGTAAGAGAAAGTATTGCGATCATACAAATTTTCGAATTCGAGTTTTCATCGGAAATATCCGTTGGTCTCCTGAGTCGAATTCACAAAATCGCGGAAAACGGTCTGTGTGGGTTACTGTGTGTGTCCGCGTGTGGCACGAAAACGAAAAGTTGTATGAAACTGAAATTTCATATTTGAGACAACTATATGATCGAGATGTTACAGCAACTTTTTCATTAAAATTAGCTAACCAGAAGAAGCCACTTTATACCATATCTTTTTACGATTTTTTCATTAAAAAAAAAAAAAAAATATATATAATATATATATATATATATATAATATAGATTTAAGGTGGGCTACTACACATTTTTTCGTGCCCCCTTATATAATTTATTAAAAATTATTCAATCATTTGAGGTAGAGAAATTAGCGTTGATTTTTAATATTTCTTCCAAAGAACCTTTTTATTTAAAGTATAATTACTTTGCGAAGGGAAGAGGTTATCCTGGCGCGCCTGCGTATTGGACATATACGACTAACTCACGGACATCTCATGGCACGGGAACCTCCTACGGACTGCCAAACATGCGGTTGCCCAATCTCTGTTAAACACATTTTGACAGAGTGTAGGGCTTATGATACTCACAGAGCACATATTGCAATTGACACTGACTTACCAACCGTTTTACAAGACAACATACAGACAATTGCAAAACTTTTTTACTTCCTACGACAGACCGACTTGTACAAAAGACTGTAATATTTAATCCGTTTATAAAAGTGATTTAAGGCGAAATGACCCAAATGGTTTACACCTACAAAAAAAAAAAAAAAAAAAAAAAAAAAAAAAAAAAAAAAAAAAAAAAAAAAAAAAAAGTATAATCACAAATCTACTTTGAGGAGAAAGATCTGAGGAATTACCTTACTTATGTCATTTTTAATGTACTGACGTTTTAATTAGTTTTTTAATGAAAACTGACGAAGTTAGTAATAAAACAGATGTAAAAAAAGAATTTTACAAAATACTAACACTATTTGAGATGGTACTATAAATATTAAGGTTCTTTGGAAGAAATATCAAAAATCTGGTGCGGGTCACACACGACATTCACTTACCTCCGTTTTTAAAATAGTTTTAAGAATTTTATATTACAGTAAGATATAAAAATGAGTGAAACCATTAAAGAATTAATTAAATGGAATTTATATAGAAACATGTGTTTTGTTAAAAAATCTATTATATTATTATCTAAAATAATCGCTTAGTTTTATCGGTTTTTCATCACTCTCTATTAACTTTTCAAAGCTTTTGTATGAGATAATATTTTCTTCTAAAATCTTTAACTTTCCAACGGTATATCATACATGTATATTACTGCTCTTTTTGCGGGACTTGGTCATTTGGACTCAGGGAACCCTAAAACGTGTATGTCCGTTGAAAACTGGAATTCGAAATTTTTCACGATCGCAATACTCTCCCTTACTACATATTTCATATATAGGTAAGTGAAATTAAAAAATCTGGTGCGGGCAACACACGACTTCACTTACCTCCATTTTTAAAATCAATGAAATAATTTCAAATACATTTAGAGATAAAAATACGTGAAACTATTAAAGAATTAATTAAATTAAAGTTCTATAGAAACATGTGTTTTATTAAAAAATCTATTATATCGTGACCTAAAATATTCAGTTAGTTTTGTCTTCTTTTCATCACTCTCTACTAACTTTTAAAAGCTTGAGTATAAGATAATATTTTTTCTAAAATCTTTAGCTTTCCAACGGTATATCATACACGTATATTACTGCTCTTATGTTCAAAAATAAAAAATGTCATTAAAAATATGTTTTTTCCTTTAGTTGAGTATAGAATTCATTCAATTTATATATTTACCTGTTTTTCATCAGTGGTAACAAGGTAATATAATTATTTTTATAGAATCAACAAAATTAAAGGTACTTTAGAGGAAAGAAAATTTAAAATAACGGCATTTAAGCCCTGTCAGACTATTTTTATCCGAATAAAACCTAAATGATATTAAAGTCTATTAAATTTTACATCGATATAGCGAGTTTAATCAAAATCGTCGGAACCGTTTTCGAGAAAATCGAAAAAAGGTGCAAAATGCGTTGTATAAAGTGGCTCTTCTGGTAAGCTATTTTGATGAAAAAGGTTTTGTAACGTCTCAAGGGTATATTTGTCTTAAATATGAAATTTCAGTTTCATAGGGCTTACCTTTTTTGCCCGGGAGTTACCACACACACACACACACACAGAACTTTTGGCGGGACTTGGTTATTTGGAGTCAAGGGACCCTAAAACGTGTATTTCCGTTGAAAACTGGAATTCGAAAATTTTCGCGATCGCAATACTTTCCCTTACTATATCAGTATGAATTCAATTTTTCTATCTCAAATATTATTTAATTTCTTCCCGATATTAGAAACATAACAATAAAATAATTCAACCAGTATCCAAAAATCGCCTAAATGAAAACTATTAGTTTTGAATTATTAAGTGATGCCGTAAATATTGAATTACTCAAGATTTTTTCAGGTCAACCACAGAATGAAACATTTATAAAAGTTCGATTATTTTCAACCACTCCCGACATCCTGCAATTATAAAGGCCCGGCTATGGAGATAATTATCGGTAATTATATCGATGTAATTGTTCAATATCGACTCGTTTTCCAAACGACTTGGGGCTGACTAACGGAGGGAGGCTATCCCGTCCCGGAAATGAGGCTAGAACAATAACTCATTAGCCGGCTAATTCTTATCATTAGGGCCCCCTTCATATATCGTAATTGCAACTCATTTTTATCATGTCTCACTAGCCACGGAATTGCCATTTTCTTCCTCAGCTGCGCTATTATTCTGTTTTTCCCCTCTTAAAGCTCTTTTAATGAAGCAATAGTAGGTAAATTAAAGCATTGTAAATATCTTTATCTTTCTGTATGTAGAAAGATTATTGTAGTGGCACTTTACAAATAAGTACATTATACTATTAAAATTATGTTAATATAATACAGTGGAGATAGTGACTGACACTGGAAGGAGTAGCTTGATTCCTGAACAAGTATTTCTTAATTTTTTTTACGAAAATTTATAAAAAGTTATAGAAGTGTTTCTTAATTGTTTATTATTTTATTTTATTTTTTGTTTAAACTAAGTAAGAAACGTATTTTATTTTTTGGTCTAGTTTATGTATGGGAACATGATAATTATTTATTTATTATATTTTTAATTAATCGGTAAACAAATAGGTCTTGAATTAAATACCGATAAGACGAAATATATTATTAGTTGCAGAAATGGTGGCGATCTTGATGATATTAATATTTCAGGTCATACTTTTGAACAGAGAGAAATTCAAGTATTTAGGTTCCATGATAACAAGAAAAAATGAAATCCAGGAAGAAATAAAGTCCCGGTTAAAGGTGGGAAATGCATGTTATTATTCACTTGATAAATTACTTATCTCGCGGCTTCTGTCTAAAATCTTAAAGGTTAGAATTTATAAAACTATTATTCTTCCAACGGTTCTTTACGGATGCGAAACGTGGCCGCTTACTTTGAAGGATGAACAACGGCTTAAGGTTTTCGAGAATAAGGTACTGCGTAAAATATTTGGTCCGAAGAGAGATGAGGCCACTGGGAGTTTAGAAGGTTGCACAACAAGGAATTGCGGAGTTTGTACCCTGTGAATATAATTGAGTTGATAGCATCGCGGAGACTCAAATGGGCGCGTAATGTTGTTGGGCTTAGCGAGGAACGGATTCCGAGAAAGTTAGTATTCGCTGAACCGACTGGTAGGCGTCCGAAAGGTAGGCCGAAGCGTCGATGGGAGGATTGCATTAAGGCTGATCTCGGGGGCTTGGGCTTGACCGGGGAACATTGGACGAGTCTGTGCATGCGAAGTTTGGTGGTATTGGCATCGAACCTTCGGGTTCGGTAAGCCTATTATTTGATATTATTATTAATTCATCACTTATACTTTTTACAAATATTTTCACATCCTTTAGTTTTCGAAGATATATTGGTTTATTATATTTTTTATTTTTGTCATCTGTCTTATTGTTTTCCTTTTTACTTATTATTATTCACTGTATATGTATAATTTTTATCATACTCTAACACAGTAAATATCGCATTATTGTATTTTATATTATTCTAAAGTGACTTTTCTAAAGGAATTATTATCAAAATTAAAAGGAAAAACTTGTTATCACGAGTCAGTAATTATTAGTCAATTATTTCCTTACACGGCCGTGTCCTAGAAACAGTACGAATTCCTATATATACTAACCGTTTATAGATTGTTGAAGAACAATTGTTTTTGAAGTAAAAACTTCTTTAGGCGCGTTATGCGATTTTTGGCAGGGGTTGATTTTGTAACCATGGAATACATACGCTCCGAGTATACCTGTCTATTAAGGCAGCGCAACACGGTGAGAAATAGGGTATGTGTAGGTGAGGTGAAAGAAAGTCTATGAGTGTTCACGAAAGGTGCATGAGAGGGGGATAGTTAGTAAAAAAAAAAAAATATGGATAATAGCATCAAATATTACAATTAGAAAAATCCTATAATATCATTAAATATTTATTTTAAAAAAAAACTAAACGATAAATTCTGTCAAAACAAACAAGTGTAATATACACATCATGAAAACATGTTTATTTTAATGTAGAAACTCAATTTTAGACATTAAACATTAATTATAATAAAAGATTAAAAAAATATATTGAAGTAATATAGGAAATTCGGTAATTGAATATTTATTATATGTTGAAAGTACGTGATATTCACTTTCACCTACGATTCACGAATTTCACCTCACCTACACATACCCTAATTCTCACCGTGTAACGCTGCCTTTAGAGATGGGATAGCGATATTAACTCGTTTATGTCAGTTACAAATGAATGAGTAAAGACATGGTAGATAAACAATGTCTTAGAACTTACCTCTTACTGTATATAAAGTAAATATAATGAATATCTTAATTCTCTTGACTCTAAAATATCTATATTTGTTAATATTATTAAAACATTACTTTGCATGAAAACATTTAAACGTAAGAAGCAAAGTCATGATAATCTTAGTGTCAATATTTAAATCGTAGTAAAGCGAAATCGAAAAGAATATCTTTATCATAAAAGTATAGAAATATGGCATTTGAAAATTAAATTCATTTTAATAATATAAACTTCAATTAATTACAATGTATATTTCATTACTAATTAAAACATATGTTTTTTTAGTTTACCTAGCAGAGAAACTGAGGTTATCTCTGTAAAAGAGCTATAAAGCTTATTCGTAAATGCCTGAATTTCCTTGATACAATGACAGGTCCATAAAAAAAATGTGCTATGTGTATAGACCAACTGATGAGTCTACAGTCACATTCAGATTACGATGACATACTTTAAGATAATATATATCTACAGGGTGATGATTTTTTACAATTGAATGAAACAATAATAAAACAAAACATGCATTCTCAGCATAATCGAACGTACTCTTCTTTCCAACAAATTCTAGCGCAGATCGAGTATTCAAAATAAAAGTTTTTCCTTCTATCAGCAGTCCGTATGACTACCTGAATTGTAATTTTTTTTTTGGTATTTTTATGTATTTTATATATATATATATATATATATATATAGAGAGAGAGAGAGAGAGAGAGAGAGAAGAAGGTTCAAATGATTACTCAGTGGTTTATTATTTAATTTATAAATAATTTATAGTTATCAGGCAATTAATTTATAAATTAATTAAGGAAAATGGCCAATCACAAAAAACTTTACCTCCATTATTTCTTAACAGATTTCAAAGAATCCTTTTTTTGTTATGTAGGGAATTTAGTTATCGATATCGATTCATTTAATTTTTATGACGGATTTTTTAAATCTTGTAATAAAAGTTATTGGTTATTAAATTCTAAATTAAGCATCCTTAGACCCGGAAATAAATAAGTTTAGGTAATAAATATCAGGGTTTTTTTTCCTATGATCAAGCAGAATGTTAATAAATTAAGAGTTTCAGTACGCCTCAGCCTGAAAATGTATTATTAAGATCTTAAAAAGGAACGAAATCATATGACGGAATTAATACAAACGCATTCCTCAAGAGACTCATTCACTTCAAAGGATATTCATTGGTATATATTATTTAAGCTATGATTAATTATTTAATAAGTTTGAAATGTCTTTATTAATTAATTCATCCGTTTAACACGTTCATACGTTTGACTAATATCTGAATATTTTTCATTTATTTTGAGATCCTTTATTCAGTTTTAAACTCTGCACACATCCTTATTTACTAAAACTTCCTATTAAGTGTTTTTTATCATTCTTAACTTTTATAAATCCATTCCTCATGATTACTTTAAAATTGTACTTTTAGATCATAGGAAAAAAATATAATGTTTAAGATTTAATTCAATTATTTGGAACCAATATTTATCGGATTTAATTGCCTACAAGTTTTATTCCGGAGATTTTGCCGAAAAATCGATTCCTGAGAACCAAAAGCTGATAATGTCTGAAAAGCATAGTTACGCACTTAGGGATACAGCTCCCTCAGACTTCCTCTTTTTTTTCTTGTCTTAGGCTCTTAATTCAATACTGAAGCCTGGTCACTTAACCTCGAGACAGACTGTATAAGTGAAATTTCAATTTCTTTTGTTTTTGTTTTATAATAAATCGCGGTGTACCAATTTCTAAAACTGATTGAGAAGTAATAAAATAGGAGCTCCGTATGATAGTGCCGGTCGAAAGATGCTTTTGGAGACTTAGTAACTTTTAGATAACACAGCTCAGTAACAAATTTACACTCAATTCAAACGTGGTTGTATGTGTGGTACACATCTTAAAACAGTGATTGAGCTAGTCTTGTTGACACCGAGATTGAAATTGATGATGTTAATAGTGCAAGCCCTATATTGATCTTCTTCCGTTGGATGGCTTCTGAAGTCTTTAAAATATGATCATTAGATCATATGATAGAGGCGCAAGAAAGAATCGGAGCCCACGGTCAATTTTAGTATCTTATATTGGATAAGTTTTAACTTTGGCATCCATTCATTTATAAATCATGACTTAGATCCCAAAAGTCAACGTCTGAGACGTACCTGATTTTCATAACGAGGGGTGACTGGAAAGATTACCTAAAAATATATTCTTCATAGCTTCGAGTTTTTTGTTCCAATTTTATTTCAATTTTACCTGAACCTTAAATTTCGTAACAGAGCCACATATCGTTTTGGTTTAATATTTTCAATATTGAACCTTTGCAATCAACCAAAAAAACCATTTCCTCTTACGTTTCAAGATACATAGAATCCGAAAAACGAATTTTTACACATCCATTTGTCCGATGGCCCTCCGTTCGCCGTCCGCGCCTTTTCTCCGAAGCTAGTGAACAATTTTTTTTTTTTTTTTTTTTTTTTAATTTGGCTTTTTTATTAAATTAATCTTACGATGACCCTAACATCTATACGTTGATATGAACCGATTAGTTATAAAATGGCGGCCGATTATAAATTATTTAATTCAATAACTCGGTTATTTTCGAAGATAGAAAAAAAAAATTAATTAAGAAACCGCAAATAATTATAAAAAAGAAAATAAAGAAATTGAAATTTAACCCATAAATACATAATTCAGTTATTATTAAAGATAGGGAAAAATATGTATAGAGTTATAGAATCAGTAAAAAAAAAAAAATTAATAAATAAATTTAAAAAAATGAAATTTTACCAAAATATACTCTATAACTCAATTATTTTTTTAGATAGATAAAAATAGTTTTTTAGATTTTGATCAGATTTTAGTTTTTTGCGGTATTCGATGGATAATCATTAAATTTTGATTCAGAAATACCAGAGATATAACGTTTTGTAATTTGCATTGGTTACAGGCCATTTTCCTATAATTATTTATTGCTTTTCATATTATTAATTTTCCTGTAAATAGCTTTATAAATCGTTATACCTGAATAAATTTATTTGGAAATAATAAACTATTGTGTAATAATTTTCAGCGTTGTTTTATTCCATTTCTTTTGGCTTTTTTTCTATTAATATATTTTCGAAGTTTAATTTATTTTAACTTACCAATCATAAAATAAATATTCTTTCAAAAAATGTATTATTAAGGTTTTTCACTTAGAATTATCAAAAATTTATCTCAGAAATCGCTTCATTTGTTATCTTTATTTCTTTATTCACTATCATAAATAAAAATACATAAAGCTAATACAAAGAGGATATTAAATTTAGGTGATTACAAGCATATAATTAGCAGTTACGAGAGTACCCTACAGATGCCAGCACCAAGCAATGGCCCAAATCATTAGAATCGCATATCATTAAATATGATTGTTGCTATTTAACAGTACTTCATTTTGCATTTATTTCACAATAAAATTCTGATCAAAATATTTATTATATATAAATGGACTAGCAATACAACACAGCATATTTATCGTATATTACATTCTATAATTTCCTAGGATGAGTATTTTTTATAACATTAACTTTTTATAATTAAATGCTATTTAATTTTGCCCTGTGGATGTGAATTTTCAAATAGATCACACATAATGCATATCGGTAAAAGAAACTACCTAAGTACAAAAACCGATTGTTTTGAAGTCAGGTTTTTATTACTTTCACTTACCTATATAAGAAATATATAGAAAGGGGAAGTATTGCAATCATGAAAATTTTCGAATTCTAGCTTTTAATGAAAAAATACGTTTTAGGGTCCCCTGATTCCAAATAACCAAGTCCCGAAAAAAAGTCTGTGTGTCTGTTTGTGTGTGTGTGTGTGTGTGGTAAGTCTAGCGCAAAAGCGAAAAGTCGTACGGAACTGAAATTTCATATGTAAGAAAACTATACGCCCGAGATGTTACAGAAACTTTTTCAACAAAATCGGTTAACCAGAAGAGCCATTTTATACCATGAGTTTTTCACCTTTTTACGATTCTCTCAAAAATTATAACGATTTTGATTAAATAAACTCGCCATATCAATGTAAAATTTAATGGGCTTTAGTATCATGTAAGTTTCATTCTGATCGAAATAGTCTGACATGGTTTAAATGTCGATATTTTAAATTTTCTTCCTCTAAACTACCTTTAATTTTGTACATTCCAAAAGATTAGCCATATTATGTTAATCGCATTGATTAAGGACGACTAAATATACAGATTGTATGAATTTTATGACCAACTAAAGGATAAAAGAGCTAAACTATTTTTTTTTATTTAATTTTTATTTTTTTAATAACAAGAACAGTAATATTGACATATAATATATCATTGAAAAGAGGAAGATTTTAGAAAAAACATTATGTTATACAAAATGTTGTAAAAGGTGTTATAAAGTGACGAATAGGGAATAAACTTATTACTGATTAACAATTTGATATAGTTATATTATTAATCTAAATCATATGTTTCCTACGAAAATTAATACACGTTTTATTGAAATCCACTATTAATATTTTTCAATGTGAAGTATATTTAATAGTTTCTAATTTGATTTTAACAGTAGAGGTAAGTAAAAGTCGTGTGTTGCGCGCACCAGATTTTTATAAGGAAGTATTATTTTATTTATTAGATTATTTTTAATAATTTACATTTAATTTATTTTATTTAGTATTCGTGGATTATTGCAACCCTGATATTAATTCTCTTTAATGAGGCAAAGTAGGCCAAAAAAAAAAAAAAGCTGACAAAACCAGAAACATCAACATGAAACTATTAATTCGGTGAGGTACTAATTAAATAATAATTAGGCGCTTTAAGATAAAATAAGGTAGTCAAACTAGCAGAAGAATCATTAACGGTCCTACGATTAATTATCAACAGCTCATTTAATTCACCAAAGAGGGAATAAAGGAGAGTTAGCTAGCTAGTGGGAAGAATGCAGGAAGAGGAGGCGGTTCTTGTAAGGAATCCTAGGCAATTATACCCTTGTAAAGGAAGGCCAATAAGGTTAAACCAGAGAAAAGACAAGCTCTCGAGAGAATCTAAAAAGTCTACTAACATAAAGGGTCACTGATTTTAGAAGATTATACCCTATGTCATTCCAGGTTTAAATTCATCCAGAAATTTTTGGATCTCAAATTGTCAGGATTATTTGGTACGACTTTTCCTTTTACGTAGTTATGATGTTTTAATGAACAAAACATTTAACTATAGACGTTCATGAAAAAACATACATGAACCAAAAGTAATAAGTCTAACAAAAGATTGAATTTTCTACAGTACTTATAATGGTAAAAGCTATAATATATAATAATAAAAATCATGGGATTTCACCTGGTTTGTATATATACATTTTTTAAATATATTTGTTTTTAGTTTTCATTTTACCAATAAAATCTTTTTTAATTTTAAGATTTTATACATCGTGTGGTGGATGTAGTATTCTCCGCTTTGGAGCGCGGATTGTACTGCACGGGAGCCTTTCTCGACGTTGAGCAAGCATTTGACAGAGTCTGGCATGGAAGACTGCTGTACAAACTCCGAAAATTCCTCCCTCCAACATACTTCCTTTTCATCCAGTCCTACCTCACTGACAGATCCTTCAAAATAAATCACAATGGGTCCTATTCATCTCTTTTTACTCAGTCCGCTGGTGTTCCTCAAGGCAGTATCCTAGGACCCAGTCTCTACACAGTATATACAGCTGATATCCCAACCAATCCTAACACCTTCCTTTCCACTTATGCTGATGACACCTATGTGTTATCAGTCAATAACGATCCAACTGTTGCCTCTCAGACCCTTCAATCTCACATCAGAGACCTTGAGATATGGTGTCCGAATTGGAGAATTAAAATAAATTCAGACAAATCCCACCAAATAACCTTTACACTCCGTTGTAAATCAATGGCATCCTGTCCTACAGTATCCTTTCATAATATTCCACTTGTCCCTGTTGAACAGAACTTAGGACTCCTCCTTGACAAACGTCTCACATGGAATCCACACACAAGACTGAAACGACAAGAAACTGCTCGCCGCTTTCGATTACTTCATTACTTACTGGACAGACTTTCAAACCTTCCACTTATCCTTTCTAAACCCTCAACGCTCCTTATTTTGTCACAAATAAAATCATCCAACCTAAACGTTCCATATGTTGCTGGTTTGACCCAAACTAGATTTCAATCCTTCTATGACAAACTCCATTCCCACCCCAACCCACTAGTTTCACTCCTCGCTTCCTCTTCGATTCCTGATAATCTTCCGAGGCGTCTGAAAAGAAGATGGTCTCGAGACCTTCTTGTTTAAAATAGTTACTGGAGTGCTTCCATTGGGTTGCTCCTCTACAAGTCTGTCTCATGTGATTTTTTTTTTAGTGTATTTACTTGTAATATAAATTACAGTTGTAAATTTCAATAAATAAATATTAAAAAAAAAGATTGTGTAAAAAAAAAAGATTGAATAATAACGAAAGTACAATTTTATCTCTTTCAATTCTAGAAGCGCCGAGTTTATGAAAACGCCAATGTTTGGGTGGCTCTAAAAACTTTGTATAACATCATAACTACCTAAAAGGATACATCGTGCTAAATTTCATGAAAATCTGAGATCCTAAAATTTCTGGATGAATTCGCATGGAATGACCTCCTACCCTCCTTTTACAATAAGAAACTGTGGCTTATACCAAAATTTTTTTTTTTACGTCATAATTGCTCTTTCTATTTTCCTTTGTCTCAGGAACTTTTGAAATAAGTAAAAATAACACAACCCGCTTCTAAACAACAATATTTAGTTTATTTAAAAGATTATAGTGTGTGCCATCCAACGTTTCCTTCATTATTAAAGTTTGAACTATAGTCAATCCATGTCTGAAATAATTTAATATATGATTATATTATGTTCTATCCAATGAGCTGTTGGGATACCTGTAGTAGGGTGGCTAGCATAATAGCTTTCTATGTCAAACGTGGTGGGTTCAAACCCGCAGGTGGTCTTAGGATTTTTTAATGGGAGTTATGCCATCCTTTGGAGGGGACGTAAAAAGATGGTCTTGAGCCTGAGCGATGTCAGGTACTCGTTAAAGATTCCTATCCTAATAAAACCTGGATAGGCAAAATTTAGGACCCCCACCGTTGGTAGCGTCTTTATATTAGACATAGTAGCATAAAGTGACGTTAAATAAACAACAACCAATGAGCTACTCCACTCTCAAAGTTTGTATATTTATATTTGTTTAAATAGTTAATATTGCTCATACGTTTCTATTTCTAGATGTTTTTATTAATTCCGTTATATTCTTAGAAATTAATCAATTTTTTGTAGAAAAAAAAAATACATGAAAGTTTCCCTGAGAATATCTCCCTTTTCTGAAGGTTCTTTCTAGTATTTAACCCATTTGTAGAATGGAATCCATTTCACCTTAAAGAAAACGATCGCTCTATAAGGGCATTCGTTGCTGGGAGAAGAAGTAATTGGTGCAGCTCTAGGATTCCTGCCTAGGTTCTGGGCTACCGTGGGAATCCTCAGGTGAGGAGGAGATTATTATCTTATATACATATTGCATTCTATATTACATTACTTCTAATAAATTTTAAGTGAAGATGAAGAAACTATTAAATCATTTAAACAACTTATTAACGAATAACATGGGTATTATTATCGTCAAAATTAAAAATTATCAAACTTTTTTACATAAAATGTTATTCAAAAGTAATACCACCCCAGAACAGCCTCGTCATAAAACATAAAAAAATAAAAATAAAGGGAAAAATCTGGTGCGGGCAACAATATCTAAAACAATCACTTAGTTTTATCGGATTTTTATCACTCTCTATTAACTTTTAAAAGCTTTTGTATGAGATAATATTTTTCTAAAATATTTATCTTTCCAACGGTATATCATACATGTATATTACTGTTCTTATGTTCAAAAACGAAAAATTGCAAAAACAAAATACTTCTTCTGTTTTCTCCTTTAGTTGGGTATCGAATTCATTCAATTTATATTTTTACCTGTTTTTCATCAGTGGCAACAAGATAATATAGTTATTTTTATAGAATCAACAAAATTAAAGGTACTTTAGAGGAAGAAAATTTAAAACATCGGCGTTTAAGCCCTGTCAGACCATTTTAATCAGAATGAAACCTAGATGATATTAAAACCCATTAAATTTTACATTGATATAGCGAGTTTAATCAAAATCGTCGGAACCGCTTTTGAGAAAATCATAAAAAGGTGCAATACGTATGGTACAAAGTGGCTCTACTGGTTATAGCCCAGTAGAAATAGGATTTTGGCTAAAAAAAGGTGGGGTAAATTTAATTTTTAGGCACGATTGTTTGTACTGCTCCCCTCATTAAAAACCCAAGTTTTCACACTTTTCATCCTTGTGCGTTTTTCCGCCATCTTGGAAAAATCTCTAAAAAAAAGTATTTTTTTCAGTTTTTTCCTTCTAAATCTGTTCCTCGACATTTTAGAGCAAACTTTGTCGTTAGCAATGTTAAAGAACAATAAATTTCCTACATGTTTGTAATGTAACATGTTGGAAAATTCGGAACACCTACTGAGATACGTGGTTGTCAATACTGGCCAAATTGTCAAAAAACACAAAATGTCAGAAAAGTCGGCGGTTTAGCTTCAATAACTATTTAGGTGTGCAGTTTATTAAAAAATACATAAGAAACAATCTTTTAGAGAACAAATTTCTAACAAGTTAGATCTGTAATATTTTTAATTACTTCTAATTATACGAACAAGAAATGTTGATAATAACATTTTTACTGAAAGTGCTCGGTTAATAAAAAATAAAATACTCCGTTTAAAATAGATCTTCTAAACGTGATATTATCTTAAAACCATTATTGTGTATATACTAGGAAAAGAAAAGAGTTTTTGCAACTAATAAGAACAATTTCCCAATAACTTTTGTTTTAATTGATTAAAAAATACAACATGAATTTAATGATACACCAACAACTTTAAATAAAATATAAAGCATTTTGGTTAATTTTTTTTTTCTTTTTTCAGTCTCAAACGTATTTGATGTGTATAATGTATCATTTTAAGCGAAAGGCTGCGAATCGTCAAACTTGTCTTCTTCCATGTTATATTTAATATTTGGTCTATGGATTCGAATCCGCAATAAAGACAGACAATAGAACAAGTCCACTTTTTTTGCAGCTGCATCGCATGTTGGAGGTATACGTGCCAATGTGCTTGCTCTAGCTTTAACAAATCGAAGATACTGCAACTCATCTATAGAAGTGTTCATATCACCACCATAAACCGACACTAGGATTTTTTCTTCAAGAGCATGGATAAATAAAATGTTTTCTACTAGATGTTTATATTTAAAAGATCTGGTGGAGTATAATATATCTGCTATGCCCCGTCTTCCTGGTTTGCCGACATACACATTATCTGTCTCTTATAGCCGTCATCAAAACTAAAATATCAATGTCTTCTCAATCACAAATACGAAATCATGTTCAGTACACAAAGAAATGACTGTTTTCACAATTAAAAGATCTCCATCTTCAGTTCCTTGCTTGGCAACCATTTATGCTCTCTCCAAATCATTTATAATCAGTGATGTGAATCTGGATTTGTTCTTTTCATTCGATAAAAACTTTTTTTTGGGCATCTGCGGAAACATTTCACCATGAAAAGAACTTAACAAAACTATAGCCTGGAACGACGATCTCTTTCATAGCTTTTTGTGCTGTTATATTTTCTTTAGTGGAGTACACATCGAAGACTACCAAAAAATTATTGCCGAGATTTCGCAGTACATATGTCACATTATTCTTAAAAATTACAGAAAAACGTTCGCTCGGTTGATGAATTCCAATGTATTCTGTGTAGAAGATCTCCTACATCAACTTCATCCTTTCCGAGTATTGCTTCATTTGGCAATGAGGTAAAAATAGAGTAAACTGAGATATTGATTTCATTCCTTATCGAAAGACTTCCTCTGGGAAAGTGACAATGAAATTGGAGAAAGTTCATATTCGAAATATTTTTTCAAATCATCAGACTACTTAGCGATGATCATCCTGTGGAAAGGTATCAGCAGATCCAGGGCTATTTTTCCTTTGCTGTTATTAATGCGACGATTAAGTTTCCAAGGAAACCACTACATCCTTACATCAGAAATGAACGTTCTCAAAGTCGTTCGCAATGCCTATCGTATAATATGTTTTCCGGAGGATGCAAAGAGAAATGTGGTAAAAATGCAGCTGCAAAAAAGGTGGACTTGTTCTATAGTCTGTCTTTATTGCGGATTCGAATCCTGCATAATGGACCAAATATTAAATACAACACGGATGAAGACGAGTTTTACGATACGCAGCCTTTCGCTCAAAATGATACATTATACACATCAAATACATTTGAGACTAAAAAAACAACTAACCAAAATGCTTTATATTTTATTTAAAGTTGTTGGTGTAAAATGTTTTTTTTTTTGTTTTTTTTTAATCGATTAAAACAAAAGTTATTGGGAAATTGTTCTTATTAGTTGCAAAAACGCTTTTCTTTTCCTAGAATATACACAATAATGGTTTTAAGATAATATCACGTTTAGAAGATCTATTTTAAAACGGAGTATTTTATTTTTTATTAACCGAGCACTTTTAGTAAAAATGTTATTATCAACATTCATGTTATACATCTAACTTGTTAGAAATTTAATGCTCTAAAAGATTGTTTCTTATGTATTTTTTAATAAACTGCACACCAAAATAGTTATTGAAGCGAAACCATCGACTTTTCTGACATTTTGTGTTTTTTTTGACAATTTGGCCAATATTTACAACCACGTATCTCAGCAGGTGTTCCGAATTTTCCAACATGTTACGTACCAAACATGTAGGCAATTTATTAAAGGTCTGAAAAGGAGATGTCCTCGAGACCTTCTAGTTTAGAATATTTTTATTGTAAATTCCAATAAATAAAAATAAAATATTTATTTTCATTTCACATTCTAAAAATGTGGTAAAAATGCAGTAAAAATCCATTTTTTATGCTATTTTTTTAATGATGCTAGAAGAGCAATTATTACCTATAAATAAAATTTAAGGTATATATTTTCAATCAGAATAAAACCTAGATATAAAAGACTATTTAATTATACATTGACATCATGAGTTTATTCGAAATATTCACATATATACAAACATTTAGAATTAAAACAAACTATTGAAAGAATTCTGTTTTAAAACAGTCCATCTTGTGGAAATTACTAACTTCTGACCTCAAGAGAAGGCAAATCAAAAAATAAAATAAGTCCCGCGTACTCTTTTTCCTAGGGGATTCGTTGATTTTAAACTAAGACCAGGATTCTAAATTGCCCTTTTGTAGGATCCCGTGCAATCATGGCCTCTAACCGTTGTTGAATGACGTATTTTTAATTTCAGGAGCACACGCTTCCAGCACCGGGGGACGGATAAAACGGACGGTAAAAATGAAAGTGTAAATTACTGAAATAATTAGAGAGGCCGCGTTAGATGTGCCCTGCCTGCCCGTGACAACGCTGGCCCTCTCTTCCCCACTCATTACCAGCAGGGGCAAAAAAAAAAAAAAAAAAAAAAAAAAAAAAAAAAAAAAAAAAAATGAAAAAGGCCTGGAAAAGCATAAACGGCATTTTGTCCATTAAACGCCGGCAATAACTAGCCCCGTGGCCAGCAGGTGTAGCGAGGACTCAGAGCATGTTTCATTCTCAGGAAGGAAAATGAAAATATTTCTGGATGAGCGACCTTTCCTCGATATGTTGAAACTTTTTTTCATAACTTATTTATTGAAATTCACAAGTGTTTTGTTTGTTTATTTATTTAACGTCACTTTATGCAACTATGGCTAATCGGACGATGCTACAGTGGGAGTCCTAAATTTTGCCAATCCAGGTTTTAATAGGATAGGGATCTTTAACGAGTGTACCTGACATCGCACAGGCTCGGGACCACTTTTAACGTCTCCTCCGAAGGACGGCGTAACTAAGGATTTTTTACTCCCATTAAAAAATCCTAGGACCACCTGCGGGTTTGAACCCGTGACCTTTAGCATGGGAGGCTGTTACGCTAGCCACCCAGCTACAAGTGATCCCTACAAGTGTTTTAAACCAATACAAGTTTGAGTACAATACATGAGAATGACATTATCAGGGGATTCTACTAATTCTCATTTATAATAAATAGTTACTCTGTAGAAATCTCCAGACAATCTTATTTTCAGTCGACTCTGAAATGTATAGAAATAATAAATTTCGGAAAAATGGGTTTTATTCGTTCAGGGATTTTGAAATTTATTTATTAACCCTAAGACTCTTCAACCACTAGGGATGTTATGGCTTTAAATTCAAAATACTAAAAATATAGTCAAATAAATAGAATACAAAACATTGTTTAAAAAATCTAGTGCGGGCAACAACACACGACTTTCACTTACCTCGACGGTTTAAAAACTATTAAATATACTTCAATTTGAAAAATATTCTAAATTGATTTTAACAAAACGTGTATTCATTTTCGTTGGAAACATATGATTTAGATTAAATTGTTCATCAAAATAAGTTCATTCCCCCCTATTCCTCACTTTATATTACCTTTTACAACTTCGCGTATCAGATAATATTTTTTTTTTTAATCTTTCTCTTTCCAACGATATCTGTATGACTATATTACTGTTCTTAATATCAAAAAAACAAAAATTGCATAAAAAAATAGTTTTACTCTTTTAACCTTTAGTTGGTCATCAAATTCGCTCAACATGCATGTTTAGTGGTTATTTAGAAATGCTTAAAAGATGATATGCCTTTTTTTTTTTTTTCAAATCTACAAAAGTAAAGGTACTTTAGGGGAAGAAAATTTAAAATATCGGCATTTAAGCCCTCTCAGACTATTTCAATCAGAAAGAAACGACACGATATTAAATTTTTTATCAATGTAGCGGGTTTAATCAAAATCGTTTGAGCGGTTTTTGAGAAAATCGTAAACAGGTTAAAATGCGTATTATAAAGTGGCTCTTCTGGTCAGTCGATTTTGATGAAAAAGTTGTCTTAACCTCTAAGCTATAGATTTTTCAGATTTATACAACGTGTCGTTTCCGCGCGCACACACGCATAAGTATAAACTTAATGTATTTGTGCCTACGTTTCGGCCTAAATTTCAGGGTGATTGAAGGAGGGAGATAACAACAAATAATTATGTATTATATATGATTAATAAATTATGTTTGCTGTGATCTCCTTCCTTCAATCGCTCTAAAATGTCCTGAAATTTAGGCCGAAATGTAGGCACAAATAAATTAAGTTTCTACTTAATTATGTGTTTTGATGACTGCACCCCAAATTAACTTCTTCTCAATATCTACAAATAGTCAACCATCCTACATCATTAAAAAAAAATATGGTGCGGGCAACACACGACTTTCACTTACCTCGATTTTTAAAATCTATGAAAGAATTTTCAAATACAGTTAGAGATAAAAATACGTGAAACTATTAAGGAATAAATCAAATTAAATTTATATAGAAATATGTGTTTTATTAAAAAATATATTATATTATTATCTGAAATAATAAGTTAGTTTTATCTTCTTCTCATCACTCTCTATTAACTTTAGCTTTCCAACGGTATATCATACATGTATATTACTGCTCTTGTGTTCAAAAACGAAACATTGCATTAAAAAAATATTTTTTCTGTTTTCTCCTTTAGTTGGGTATCGAATTTATTCAATTTATATATTTACCTGTTTTTCATCAGCGTTAACAAGATAATCTAGTTATTATTATTGAATCTACAAAATTAAAGGTACTTTAGGGGAAGAAAATTTAAAATATCGGCATTTAAGCCCTGTCAGACCATTTTTATCCAAATAAAACCTACATGATATTAAAGCCCATTGAATTTTACATCGATATAGCGAGTTCAATCAGAATCGTCGGAACCGTTTTTAAGAAAATCGAAAAAAGGTGCAAAATGCATGGTATAAAGTGCCTCTTCTGGTAGGCTCATTTTGATGAAAAAAGTTTTGTCCTGTCTCGGGCGTATAGTTGTCTTAAATATGAAATTTCAGTTTCATAGGACTTACCGTTTCCGGCCGGGAGTTACCACACACACACACACACAGACCTTTTTGCGGGACTTGGTTATTTGGACTCAAGGGAACCTAAACCGTTTATTTCCCTTGAAAAAAAACTGGAATTCGGAAATTTTCACGATCGCAATACTTCCCCTTACTATATATAGTAAGTGAAAGTAAAATATAAAATTAAGAGCCAAACAAGTTTTTTTTTGTTTTTTGCATTATGTCGCAATACATATGTTAATTCCTATTTTCTTCGTTCCCCTTCTTATGCAATGATGTCCATCAGGATATGCGAGACTGAAATTAACCCTACAGGAGGTACATTGTGAAGAATTCTTCTTTGTCATCAGGTATCCAGACTTTTAGTATTAACTCGTCCTTCCTGCACAGTCGTAGGTCTGTTCGATAAGATTCTATGCAAGGCTTTACCTTCCTCAGATTATCGTCTCTCAATGCAAACCAAGATTTATGGAATTGAAAGATGGGTATCTATACGTCTATTACGCGGAAGCCTACAATACATGTCACGTAGAGGACTAGAATGATTTAATTTGTGACTCAGTAACGGGTTTTGAGGATTTTTCGAAGGGTTTTTATTTGGGAGGAATTAGATGATTAAGTAGGCCCCAAAACTAATTTCAATTTAACAATTCATTTGAAAAATAAAATGATAATCACCATAATAAAATGGAAGCCGTTGTTATTTCTGTTATTGTGTTTCGATATTGCTTTTATCATTTTGACCGGCTGCTTTTCTAAGGCAACGGTAGCTTCAAAAACAGTATTAATTAATATTTTAAATGTAGTTATCTATTTTTTGGAACCATTGGAGATCTTATCGAAAGGTGTCGTGTTTACCAATCTCAATAGGTGGCATGCAGGGGAATATTAAATTTCCAAAAGGTTTAAATTAGAGCAATTATTATTAAAGATAACTAATTCGTAGATTTTAAACGTAAACTCTATTTATTCAACGCCTAGAACTATGACTGACAATACTGAGGACATATTAACTTCGTCAAACAATATTACAACAAAAAGGTACCTAAAAATCACTTAGGTGGCTGGAGAAGGTGGGATCCGTCTCCGCGTTATTCTTGTTCCCATCCCCCTCTAGTTCCTCCGACCCCGACGGACATCTCTCGGATCTCTGACTCCTCTGTGTCTCGAATACGACTGGCCTCTTCTCTTTCTCAATTCTCACATTGGTCAGTGGCGATGAGGAGAATTTGGTATGATATTGGTGGTCATGACAAAGAGGAACGGGGCTGATATCGGAAGTACCCGAAGTCGGTGGTCCAGCCTTTGTCCACCCTTAATACTCTTGTCGGCTAATAGCTCTAGGAAGTTTCCTGTGCCGTAGGGGCTAGTGGGATAGGTAAACGGTTTTTGTACTTTTGCCGCCAGATCTTATTAATATTTATTTGATTAATATTAATATAATCTAATAATGAAGTTACTCCCCTTAGTATCCTCAATACAGAACAATGTACACAGCATAACCTCGTTGGTTTAAGAAGGCATGATCCTTTTGTTATATTGTTTTAGCCTTTTGATTCTTTTAAATGTAAGGTTATCCATGAAATTCACGATTGAATATTTCTGCTCCTAAGTCACTTTTTTTCTTGTCTCCTATATAAAAAATCATCGCGGGATCCTTGGTTTCTGCAATAATATCTAAATCGGTCAAACAGTGCATTTCTAAACACTAATGACAACAAATTCAAATTGCACCGAGCAAAGCGGGGGCGGGTGACTTGTCTTACACATATTTCTTCATCATTAATAGGTCGTTGTTTATGGCCGGGACCGGAAGATATGAAGAAATAATAAATATGTCAGAAATAAAATCTTCAGGAATTGGAAAAAAAAAAAAAAAGCAATATCCAGTAATCTAATAATAGGTCTCATTTCCAAATCCTCTTTGTCGAGCTGTGATGAATGTCCTTTCATAGGAGCAGAACCCTTGGAACAAAAGTCGTCATTTTTATTGTTGTTATCCTTGTCCTATGGACAGAGGTTAGCATTGATTGATTACCGCTAAAAGCGGTCCCCTTCCTAATCGGAAGAATTTAGAAAACAATGTTTTCCACTTTTCACTGTTAAATTAAATTGTCGCTTGGGACTCTCAATAGGCCTCGCCGCAAGCCGACCTTAAAAGGTAATATTGGGAGGGACCTAGCGTGGGGGGAGTCTATGGTCAGTCACTGGTCACCGCTCAAATCATACGTCAGATAAAAGTGATGGCCTTCATTTCATTTCATTTCTGATATAAAAATGCAATAGGATATCGGAAAAAGGGGAAATTAAAAAGAAAAAAAAAGGAAAAAAGAATTCAATAAAAATAATTTGAAAACCAAGAGAGACATATTCTGTCCCATTCTAAACGGAATGGAATTCGTGAGCGAATAAACGAATACAATAAATATCAGTAGATCGTTTCGAAAGCTCCAGTAAAAACAAAATCCTGTTTGTTATGTTTTTCTTTCAGTATATTTTATTTTAAGTTATATGAGTTCTAATTTACGAATAAAATCTCTAGTAAGTCCTGTAAATGGCATTACAACCCTATGTGGGTCTTAGCCTCCTCAAGGAGCCTTCGCCAGGTGGCTCTATCTAATGCAGTTGCCCTCCAGTCACGGACGTTCAAGATACTCCTCGCATCTTGCGCCACAGCATCTGACCATCGCAGTCTCGGTCGCTCCCTTCCTCTGCTACGGTCCAACTTTCCCTCGAGCAAACAGGGTCCTTCTCACTCATCCTCGCCACATGTCCGGCCCATCTGTCAATTTTTCTTCATCAAGGAAACAATATCAGGCTCCTGCAACTTTTCGTATAATTTTATGTTGGTATGTGCATTCTTCTCTATTGGCCATTTACATTAATTCCTCTGAAAAACCTCCGTTATATCATTCTTTCAATGACCGGTATTTCTTTTTCTTTGATCTTTGAGACGGTCCATGTTTCGGAGGCATATTCCAATACTGGTCTAATAGGGTCTTATACATGATTTTAGTTTGTCTAGATAAAAATGAGCTCCTCAGATGTCTCAATGCATATATTGGCATTGACTATTATTTTCTTTATTTCGAGGGACACAAAATTATAAGCAATTACAATAATTCCTATATAAGTTAAACTTCCACTTTCTGAAATTTATAAGGATCAATCCTGGATTCCACTATTTGTAGATTCACCAGTCCTTATATATTTAGTCTTCTCGTCGTTGATGTCTTGTCCCATCTCATCTGCCGCCTCTATCAGTGATAAGATGCTCCTTGCAATGCTGAAAATGAGCGCCCGACAATACCATCCTTTTGATATGATATTTCTAAAATTATAAGAGTTATATAGATTTTCCCTACACGATTTCAGCCGCGAAGCCGACTAAAAAACAAAACTAAGAGTTTTATCCAGAAAATGTTTTACCCACGCTACCAAATTCAGGAAAGAATAGAGAATAACTGATCAAAAAATCATGAAAATCAAAATAGATGAGCGCCAAAATTAACATTGAACGATTTCAAAGATGGTCTCTTTCTGATATAAGTAGAGCAACGGGTTACTAAACGCATCTTATCTGCATCCTATAAATTTAATATTTTATGCATATCGCAAAAAAAATTAGCAAAATGTAAAATCTGTACCATTACAACCCATGAAGGGCTTGGGCTCAGTACATATAGAGAGATTCGTACTGTTACTAGGCCAACGGCCGTGCAATGAGGTGATTAGGCCGTGATCACACTCAGCCGTCAGGTTTTTTTCCCACTTTGGGTTCCTACTTTATAGAGGCTGGGTCTGTCCACATGACGGTCTCCATGCAATACGGTCGTCTCCCTACTGAAATAACATAATAAATAATATTCCGCCACAGCCGGGATTCGAACCCAGGACCCTGAGCATAGCAGACTAGCGCTCTATCCACTAGACCACGCCGCTCATTAATAGCAAAATATGCTAAGAGATATTTGTCGGAAATCAAAAAATACTGGGGAAAAGGGGAAACAAGAAGAGATGTTGGAAAAAAGAATAAATAGATATTTAAAAAAATAATGATATTTATAATCATAAGACAAATCTGTCCAAACATAATTTAAACTGATATTATAAATTTAGAAAATAGAAGTGGGGAGGGGAGCATCGTGGTCAAGTGGACAAAGATGTCTACTTTTCCCGGCTGATGCAGAATATTTATTTCTGCTATTGGGTGACCTTGGGGTGTGGAGACCATTCTCGGCTCACCAAGCCCCTATGATGTGGTTACCCAATAATAGGAGAAAAACCTAGCGGCCGAGCGTGTTGGCCTAGAGACAGAACAAATCTCTATATTTACTGAACCCAAGACCCTTTATGGGTTGTACTGGTACAGGTTTGATTTATTTTTTAAAGATATTAGTGAATAATAATTTATTAGTGAAACTACGCGCTTAAGAATATAAAATTATAATAAAACAGAGAAAGAATAGAAATGTATGTACATGTATATTTAAAATATTTGCGAAAATAGAGCATTAACATTTTTACATACTAATACTTATGTATTAATATTATGGAAGTGCGTGTTAAGGGTGAGGAGATAATTCGAGAATATTGAAAGAAATATTAGTTCTGAAGGGATAAACCCCGTACATAACCATTCCCCAACCATTAAAACTGAAGACATTTTATGAGCTTTCAAAAACATCTGCAAATGCTACATGAAAGTCACGAACAATGAAAAAAATGACGTACCACATATTCACTTGGAGCTCAGGTGGGACGTATTTTATGGTAGAAATTATCTTATATACAGATATTTTATTTGCAAGACACTGAGAAAACGAAAATAAAAAACTAAAAAGTGCGTTGCCAAATGACATCTTCATTCAAAAACCCATTCTAATATTAACATTGTAACAAGAGGTACTGCGAGTTTTCCGGTACTTACAATGGTAAATCGCTGGTCCAAAAATGATCATTGATTTTGAATGTTTACTTATTCATTAAAAGTTATTTATTTATTTTACTCTTTTATTTTATTGTATCCCTTTTTTTTTCATAACTATAAAATAATAATCAATTCAAATTATTCTAATTATAGATTCTAAATAAAAATATACATCAAAGTTTTCTGGATCCATTTTTGAGTTATACATATTATATATATATATATATATATATATATATATATATATATATATATATATATATATATAAATACATAGAGAGCGGTGTGGTCTAGTGGGTAGAGCACAAGTCTACCGTTCTCCGAGGTGTGGGTTCGAATCTCGGTTGTTGCTGAATAATATTATTTATTCTGTTAATTTGGCCGGAGAATGACCCTAGGGTATGGATACTCTCCTGGGCCAGATCCAGCCTCTTTAAAGTGGGTACCTAAAATCGGGGATCAAGACCTAATCACGATATTGCACGGTCTTTGGCCTAGAAACAGTACAAATCACTTTATGAGCCCAAGGCCCTTCATGGGTTATAGAGGTACAGGTATGTATACACACACACACACACACACACACACACACACATATATATATATATATATATATATATATATATATATATATATATATATATATATTATGTATATATATATATATATAAATATAAAGTGAAATATATCATTGTTCAAAATATACTTAGATCTGACTAGCATAAAAATTGATACATTTCAAACGTTTCTAGCTACACAATGAATACATTCTTCTGACTATTTTATTTTTATACTAAAAAACTTTCTTTCTTTTTTTTAGTTCTGTATTCATTTTTAAATGTTTCAACAAATATTTGGATTTTTTCATATATATACTTTTTTGTGTGACATATGCCAGTTCACGGAACCCTCCCCTATAATTATTCATGTATTCGAAAAACGAATTAAAAACCGTCATTTCAATCGATAATTTTGAAAGGTTTTTATTGAAAGAGTTAAAAAACATTTAATTCATCGATTTTAATAAATTAAGTCACTATGCAGAGTACACACACACAGGGCAAGGCTAATTCCAGTTTTCAAGAGAAAAAACAGGAGAATAATTTTCCAGAACATGACAGAAAATGGGTTTTGTATTCATTATTTGAGATAAATTAATAACCGCTCTGAAAAAGATGTCTGCATTGTCCGATGTAAATTTGATTCAATATAAATTTTTCAGCATGTTAGAGCATTGGAATCAATTGGAAACGAAGTAATTTAGAAAATGAAAAAAGTGGAAAATGTTTTTTACGCGCATGTATTACTTTTAGTATTAATATAAAATTGCCATGTTATACCGTTGTTCGGTTTTCAAAAAATGTCGATTGGACATTTCTTAATTGTTTTTATACCGTGTTAGCTGAAATGGATTTCACAATAGCTGGAACGTTAAGTGCGAATCACCAAAAAATAATCAGTATTTGACCGATATGTTAATGTTCACAGCGATGCGTAGATGGAAGATTTAGATAAGTTAGGACGTTACAGGACTTTGTAAGGGAGAGGATGAAAGCTGCGATCCTTTTTTGATTCGTTTTTATAAAACTCCAGATTTGCTATCTGCTGTTATTTTTCTTAACTAGTTTATTCTACAGTTTTCCTTCCTAATATAGCATTTAATAGTTACATTGGTTATTAATTAATACATTAAAATTTATTTGTTATTAACTCATGGCAGTCCTAGAATATTAAATGTCCCTAGTAGCTGTTACATCCTATTTAGTGTCTTGCATTTTTCACACGATGAGAAAGAAGGGTTTCGTGATGACCATATTTAAATTTGAAAATATTTTAAGTTGATTTCAATGCAATGTGTATTCATTTTCGTTGGAAACATGTGATTTAGATTAAATAATATAACTATCTTAAATTGTTAATCAGTAATAAGTTTATATTACCTTTTACAACTAATTTTTCGTCTACTTACAACTACAAAATTTGGACTCATATATTACCTTGAAAAATATTTTCCATTTCAAGAGCAGATTTGAAATTCAGTTATTAAATTGTATGATATTTTAAGCAAAATCATGTATGGCTGCTATTCTAAAATATCTGATTTCAAAAACTGTGGATATATGAGAAGATCCGTACAAAAAAATAGCTCAAGGCTGATAAAACTTATAGCTAGAAATAATGCTGCTTAATAAGAGTTCTTATTGAATCATGAATCATCTCTAAGCCGTTGTTGATATTTTGTAAATAAATTTTAAAAAATTGCGCGTAATTCATAAATTTTAGAAAATCCAAAATATCACCAATTTAAAAATTTAATATAATTTAGAAAAATAAATTTCTACCTTATTGTCTGCATTGGCAAGAAAGGCATCGAAAGATTATTTTGATTTGAATAGTAGGACTAGTGCGTGATGACGCTTAGTGGCTGCGAAAAAGAAAAAAAAACAAAAAAAAAACCTTACAATGTTTTAAGTACGTTATCCTTGACAAACGCCTTACTTGAAACCCTCATACAAGACTGAAACGACAAGAAACTGCACGACGTTTTCGACTACTTCAACACTTACTAGACAAACGTTCTAATCTTCCACGTAACTACAAAAGGCTCGTATACATGACTATCATACGGCCTGTATGGACTTACGGAGTAGAGCTTTGGGGCTTTACTAATCCATCAAATTTTTCCCGTATCCAATCCCTACAATCCAAAATCCTTCGCAAAATCCTCAATGCTCCTTATTTTGTAACTAATAAACTGATCCACAAAGACCTTAATATTCCGTATGTTGCTGATTTGGCCCGATCTAGATACCATTCCATTCATGACAAACTCTATTTCCATCCTGATCCTCTAGTTTCAATCCTTTCTTCCTCTTCAATTCCCGACAATCCTCCGAGGCGTCTGAAAAGGAGATGGCCCTGAGACCTTCTAGTTTAGTTTAGAATAGTTACAGGAGTGCTACCATTGGGTAGTTCTTCTACAAGTATTTTTCATGTAATTTTTCTTATATCATATTTACCTGTATTTTTTTTAGTACAGTTGTAAAAATCAATAAATTATGTTTAAAAAAAAAATTACGCTATGGTAAAAGAGTAAACAGAATAAACCAGAAATTTAAAATCATTATCCCTTAAGCAAGAAACTGAGTTTCTGGCCATATCAAGAATAGCCCATTTTGTGATGAACACAAATGATCTGAATGATGGAGAAGTTGGTTGGAGATGCGGACACCAAGGAAACATACCAATAAGATAAACTTTTTTTATTTTTGCGACGTTTCGGCTTACATTGTGGGCCTTCATCAAGGTTGATTCTTGTTCGTATGTTTTCTTGGTGACCGCAACCCCAACCAAATACACCCTATAATCTCAACGGTCAACAACTACTCCATTATTATGCACAATTATCTAAGTTTTTTTAGGTTTGGTGATGTGTAAGAAATAGGAGCGCATAAGTTATATCTTACGATTTGGTACTATTAGTAGCATTGTAGTACTGTTCGAAGAATTAAGATCACCTATATCCCACAAAAGGCGAAGAAGATATGAAGATTATAATTCTACTTGTATAATCGTATCATTCTATTAAGGTCAATAGAGTTAAGGAATCACACCGAGTAAAGAGATTTAGACACAGCTTTTATTGTATAAAAATACATCTACATCATATATACTGTGCTCAGGAGTTTTATGTGACTACATCGTTAAATTCCCAATTCTCCTTCTATGAGGTTGACACAAGCAATGTTACAAGTGTGATTAGTCCTGAGGTGGATATTAGTAAGGGAGTTTTATGATGGCTAATGTAGGTAGGTATTGAGTATTATGCCCTTAGTCCAGATCTGGGTTCTTTTGTCCGGGGGAGACAGGCAAGTCTTAGGTAGCTGGTTCAAGGCTATCGGAGGTTGCCTTGCCTTTTATAGTTGGCTAAATATAAATATTCTGGAGACAAAGGGCACTTTGACACATTATTTAAATATTAAAAATGCTATTATTAATTGGAGAAGTTAGTTCAGGGTGCAGTCAAAAGAACACACGATTAAGTATGAACTTAATTTAATGGTGCCGACGTTTCGGCCTAAATTATAGGTCTTCTTCAAGGCTATAAAAAGCAAAAGATAACAACGAGTAGTAGAATACAACGTATACACTTCTATATACTGAACACACTTCTATATACTAGAATACACTTCTACTACCTACCTTCCCCGGGAAAAAGAACCGTCCTTCAGGCCGAAACGTCAGCACCAATAAATTAAGTTCATATTTATTTGTGTGTTCTTTTGACTGCACCCTGAACTAAGTTCTCTCATATATTTACACAGTCAACCATTCTCACTTCACGGTTATTATTAATAATTGATTTGGAAGATGAGTCAACCATGGGAATGATCTTCCACTGCATAAAAAACTACTGAGACCTTTTGAGTGACACTACGACCCACCTCGTACCCAGCGAACCCTCCAGAAATATGAGGACGAAGACCAGTTTGATGTCAATCTAGCAAGAGCCATTAACCTACGTCAAACCTCTTTTACAAGATTCCCCTCAACTCTCCTTTCAACCGCATTAAAATTTGATTACTCCAAGCTGACTTGCTGTGAGAAACAATTTTTGGAAAGCCATCAGGGCGGAAAATAACCGGAGCAGATCCATACCTTTATTCTCATTAGAGGCCTTTTACCGCCCGGGTACTATCTGTCTATTTGTACCGGGGGAGGGGAGTGAAAATAAAAAAACAGCATCCCATACCCATTCAAGTTTGCTAATGGATAAAAAGCCAAGTCCGAGCTTATATTTTTTTATCTAGAAAAAAGAATCAATTTAAACACTTTTCCGCTATATTTTCACAAAAACGGTCTCCCATAGAGCGAGAGAGACAGAATAAAAAGTTCCAGTGTTAATGGATGACTTCCCTTTGGAAAAAATACAATTAGTAATCACCAGAGGGCCAGCTTCAAAAGGGCGGCCCACAAACCGGCAGCGAAAAAAAAAATACAAAAATAAACGTTTTATTGTCAGTTTTTTTTATTACTGTAGGCCACGCCCGGAGGTTCCTTGTATGCAGATGTCGGCTGCATATTACAATACTCCGATCAGTCACTGAAAAAATAACGCCGCAAAAGGAGAAATTGTGAAAACGGCCGAATAAGTCCTACCTGTAGTGTTCATTCCAGTACCCTTCTGGCTGACATGGAAGCAGAAAACGAAATAAATAAAAACAAAAAATAGTTAGTTATGCTTTCAATTAACACGAATACCTTTTCCGAAAAAACCGTTAGATTCAAAGAGATATGTGTCGGTTCCTCTCTTAATAAAATGACACTGTTAGTGGCAATATTTCTTTATTGTTTTTTTTTACTTTTTATTTCATTTTTTAAAATACTTTCCCTATATAATAAAACTGGGATTTGATTATCAAAAACACCCTGATATTGACACCCCAAATGCATTGTCCACAGCCAAGTAAATTATTCATCAGATTAGCTGATTGTCTTAGATCTCCATTTCGGCCGAAGATAAACGCGTGGTAATATTCGACTCTGAGGATATAATTGAAATGTTACAAAAACAAATTCTTTAGTGTCTGAAATATCAGTAAATGATCAGATCGTTAACGTTGCTTCCGCCAATCCAGCCAACTTCAGGGAAGAAAAACAATATATAATATCAATGCAAGAAAGAATTTTTTTTTTTTTTCATAGCCTCTGGTTTTATTTTCACACAAAATACAAATAGAAATATAATTTGTACACATGTCACATTTTGTCCTTCTATTACCCGGAGGTATTGTAAGGATGATTGCTATATGAGCTGCATGCACTATTAATCTTTCAAGGGTTTCTATGCCTTTATTTGTCGATTGCAAAATGCGAGAGACCATTCAAGAAAGAAAGAATTTTGATGTGTGGAAAATGACCATAAAAACACCAATTGTACGAGTAGGTTGAATAGTTAAATCACCGAGTTACAATAAAATAATTAAATTCATATATGTTTATTATTTGTATGCTATTTAGCTTTGGAAATCGATAATTTATTTATTATAATTAAATTTGTTTACAATAATAAGATTTTCATCTACAAGTATAAAATTTCTAATGATTAATAAACGATTTTAGATGCAACATCCTCATTTTTTGAATTTTAAAAACAACAATTTTAGAAAATAATGTTTTTAATACATAATGAATAAAAGTACTGTTATTTTTAACAATAATAAAGGTTATTAAAAGTTATAATGATTATTTAAAAGTATGTACTATTTTACAACAATTTCTATTAAGGTTTTATCAGCAATAAATACCTAAATTTTAAGCGAAAAAAAAGAGTTTTACTTTCGTATTGTACCGTATGAAACTGATTCCTCGATACTTTTAAGCTGCAAGAAAGTTTTGGTGTCAGGAAAATTTTTAGAGAGAAAAAACCAATTACAGTGTAATTTTTGGAGCGCGTCTGATACGAATTTCACTACACTTAAGAACAGCAAGTAGTAGTTCTGTGTGTAGACAATAAATAACTATTATTTTTATTTTTTTATTTATTGAAATTAACAACTGTATATTTTCATACGATAAGTAAATATGTTGTTTAATGATAAAATACATGAAAAAAACATGAAGAGAAAACTGCCCAATGGCAGCACTCTAGTAGTGAATCTAAACAAGAAGATCTCGATCTTCTTTTCAGACGCCTATGCGGATTGTCGGGAATTGAAGAGGAAGCAAGGATTGAAACTAGTGGGTTAGAGTGGGAGTGGAGTTTTTCATGGAAGGAGTGATACCTGGTACAGGTCAAATCAGCAACTTATGGAACATTTAGGTCTTTGTGGATGATTTTATTCGTGACAAAGTGAGGAGCATGAAGGATTTTGGATTTTAAGGATTGGACACGTGAAGAGTTTGATGATTTAGAAGAGCTCTAAAGCTCAACTCCTTAGGTCCAGACTAGGTCTTATGATTGTCATGTAAATGAGTCTTTTGTAGTTAAGTGAAAGGTTAGAGCGTCTGTCAAGTAAACGTTGAAGTAACCGATATCGGTGAGCAGTTTCTTGTCTTTTTAAACTTGTATGCGGATTCCGTGTAAGACGTTCGTCAAGCAGGAGGCAACTATTATTTAAAACTATTTGAAGAGCTATGTTCAATGGATGACCTAAACATCTTGTACTATGTGCCATGAGGCTTCTACATTTCCCGATCCATAATCCTTCTTAATTAGCAGATGTCTTGATTCTCAAATACGCTATAGCACATTTTAAAACATAGCATAAATTAGAATTATACTGAATAAATCCGGAGCGAGAAAGGTAACGAATCAGATTTCAGGGTGAGAGGCCTACCTAACCGACAACGTAATTAGATTACATGCAAACAGAAAATAAGGTAGAGAGGGAAATGAGAAAATTAAAAAAAAAAAATTAGATGAAACGTGATAAAAAATGCTAAAGATAAATATGAGAAGAGGACAGAAAGCAGTGCCCTGGTTTCTTCGGTTGCCTCATTACTGTATGCAAATCCCAAGACTTGTTTATGGTCCGGAGTTTAAATTAAAACTCCGACCTCCGAGTATATAAACCACATTATCCTCTGCCCGGCTTCATTTATTTTTTGTCATTTTTTTTTTTTTTTTCATAAAAATATTCAATATTCTGAACTAGGAGCTTCTGTGCGCGCACCTACCTCTTCACTCCAACATATTCTCCAACCTCCTGGTTATATTCCTATTATCTCTCCATTACTCATCGTAAAATACTTATCGGTTTTCTTGTCTGGTAAGAAGAATGCAATGAAGAAAAAGAATAACATATCCCTATAAAACCATTCTCGAAAAAAAGAAAAAGAAGAAGGTTTTTTTTCCGATAATTTTCGAGACGCTCGGATTTTACAGCGTTTGAGAATACAATAAAATTAAAATATCGTAAATGTCTCAAGATTAAATGTTATCTGAGCCATGTTGGCCGGATCGTTTAGTATACGACCAAAGAGATAGGGATTAGCCTTCATACAGAAAACCTACCCGGGCTATTAAAAGTCAAGATGGAAGCTTATTGCTAATAATAATTTTACTTGTAATTATCAATGTAATTTATAGGCAATGCTTGGAAAGAATATAAAGTAATATTATCGAAAGGGGTACATTGTAATAAAACAGAAAAATAAAATAAAATTAAGTATATTCATATTTTCTTAAATAATTTGTACTTAGTATTATTCAATAATATATTGTGTTTTCTTGTTCTTACCTATACATGGAATATATAGTACTTTCCATTATTATCTTATTAAGATCTTGAATATTTTCTTATTCGTTTTTTTTTTTTTTTTTTAACATATTTATTGATATTTACAACTG
Source organism: Piezodorus guildinii (assembly GCA_023052935.1). Classification (NCBI taxonomy): domain Eukaryota; kingdom Metazoa; phylum Arthropoda; class Insecta; order Hemiptera; family Pentatomidae; genus Piezodorus; species Piezodorus guildinii. The sequence goes on along the minus strand of CM041293.1, from coordinate 120,988,833 downwards.
TATTAAATAAAAATACACCTGGTAAATGTGATGGTAATATACAAAACTGTCATGAAAAACATGTAGAGACTCTACCCAGTGGCAGCACTCTAAAAATATTTTAAACTAGAAGGTCCCGGGGCCATTTCCTTTTCAGGCGCCTCGGAGGATTATCCGGAATTGAACAGGAAGAAAGGATTGAAACTAGATGGTTAGAGTGAGAATGGAGTTTGTCATGATAGGATTGATACCTGGTCCGGGCCAAATCAGTAACATAGGGAACATTAAGGTCTTTATGGATAAATTTATTCGTGACAAAGTAAGGAGCATTGAGGTTTTACGAAGGATTTTGGATTGTAAGGATTGGATGCGGGAAGAATTTGATGGTTTAGTAGAGCCCCAAAGCTCTACTCCGTAAGTCCAGATTGGTCTTATAATAGTCATGTAGATGAGCCTTTTGTAGTTAAGAGGAAGGTTTGATCGTTTGTCGAGTAAGTGTTGAAGTAGCCTAAAGCGGCGAGCAGTTTCTTGTCGTTTTAGTCGTGTATGTGGATTCCAAGTTAGGCGTTTGTCAAGAAGAAGTCCTCTTATTCGTTTTAAGGTCACCGAGTACAAAGGACCAACTCCCGTAAAAAGTTAATGGGCAGTAAATCTAGCTCGCAGACAATAATTTCAACAAAACTGAAATTTCATATTTAAGGAGGGTATGTGCCTAACGTTACATCTATATTTCTATATTACAACAATATATCGTTTTCCAACGAAATCGACAATCCAGAAGAGCCACTTTATACCATACATTTTACACCTTTTTACGATTTTTTCTAAAATAACTTTTTAAAATATTTATTGAGATACATTACAATTTGTTTCTAGATGAACTGTAGTAATAGTGATATGAGACCATATTCAAACAATTACCAACGATTTTTATTAAACTCGATGTATCCTTGTACAATTAAATGAGCTTTTATATTTAATAAGTTTTATTCTGATTAAAATAGTGTGACAAGATTTAAATTTTCTTCCTTTAAAGTAAATTTAATTTTGTAGATTCGAAAAAATGACCATTTAATATTTTTGATACATGTATGAAGTAATGCAGAGTTATGAAAATCGGATAAACTAAGTGATTGTTGTGAATAGTAGTTTCTATTTTTAGGAACATCAACATTTAAAATTACTATATAAATACCTTATGTTGTAATTGCAAAAAAATATAGTTTTTAGTTATGTTAATTTGTCAAATAATCTTTCATTATTCTCCCAATGGTTAATTCTTTATTGGTCAATCCATTCATTATTTCTCTGATAAAATTAGGTTAATTGGAAGAATGTAATTAGATAAGAAATAATCAGTAGGTTCCTAAATCTTCCAAAAACAGTTTATTACACATAAACTTTAAAACGAGACAACGTTTCGGGGGCCTTCCCCATCTTCAGATAATATGTCCAAGAATATATGTCAAGAATGTGTCCAAGGGGCCAAAGAATATGTCAGTTTAGATGGGTGATTTCCCTTGGTATGAATATTTAAAAAAAATAATTTTAATGACATAAATTATTGACAATATTTTAATTAAAAATCTGGTGCGGGCAACACACGACTTTCACTTACCTCCATTTTTAAAATCAATAAAGAATTTTCAAATACAGTTAGAGATAAAAATACGTGAAACTATTAAAGAATTAATTAAATTGAATTTATATAGAAATAGGTGTTTTATTAAAAAATCTATTATATTATTATCTAAAATAATCAGTTAGTTTTATCTGATTTTTCATCACTCTCTATTAACTTTTAAAAGCTTGAGTATAGGATAATATTTTTTCTAAAATCTTTAGCTTTCCAACGGTATATTATACATCCAACGGTATAGTATACATGTATATTACTGCTCTTATGTTCAAAAACAAAAAATTACATTAAAAAAATATTTTTTCTGTTTTCCTCCTTAGTTGGGTATCGAATTTAATCAATTTATATATTTATTTATTTTCATCAGCGGTAGCAAGATAATATAGTTATTGTTATATAATCAACAAAATCAAAGTTACTTTAGAGAAAGAAAATTTAAAATATCGCCATTTAAGCCCTGTCAGACCATTTTAATCAGAATGAAACCTACATGATATTAGAGCTCATTAAATTTTACATCGATATGGCGAGTTTAATCAAAATCGTGGGAACCGTTTTTGATAAAATCGAAAAAAAGGTGCAAAATGCATTGTATAAAGTGGCTCTTCTGGTAAGCTCATTTTGATGAAAAAGGTTTTGTAACGTCTCGGGCGTATATTTATCTTAAATATGAAATTTCAGTTTCATAGGACTTACCGTTTCCGCCCGGGGGTTACCACACACACACACACACACACACACACACACAGACCTTTTTGCGGGACTTGGTTATTTGGACTCAGGGGACCCTAAAACGTGTATTTCCGTTGAAAACTGGAATTCGAAAATTTTCACGATCGCAATACTTCCCCTTACTATATATAGTAAGTGAAAGTAAAATGGATAATATTTTAATTTTTAAATGACTTTCAGTGAGTATTGATGATGGATGGGGAAGACCCCCAAAACGTTGACTCGTTTTAAAGTTTATGTGTAATAAACTGTTTTTGGAAGATTAAGGGACCTACTGATTATTTATTTCTCTGATGTATTAGGGTACTGCCCCTCAAGAGGGAATCTTTTAATTTAAACACTCTTTCTTCCTGTGAACTCGGTCTGGTAAAATATAGAAAAGTGCTTCATTAGTTAATTAAATGTTATATTTTCTGTAAATCTAGGACCGTATCATAAATCTGTTTTCGATTACTGTTTATTAAGTTTTCAGCATTATTATTATTATTATTATTGTCAATATAGCAATATAAAAAATAGTCAATATACAAAATAGCAAGAGAAAATCAAAATATATCAGTTTGAGAATGGATCAGTATCTCGTGATGTTGGTAAAGAGATATAAAACAATAGTTGGGGAAAAATGGATGTCTAAATTTCACACAGACATAATAATTGTAATTTATAGTTCATATTAAAATTATAATGTATAATGCACTACAATCATTTATTTTTTCCCTTTAATGCAAGAAAAATGGTAAAAACTGACATGTGAGGCTAAACGGAAAGACTGAGCTGATCGACTGTTAATGAAGGCAGGAGATATCTCATCCAACACTTTTTTATTCACTTCCTCTTATTTATAAGCTTGTCAGTTGCAGCTTGTCTAATAAGTCTGTGGATTCCGTGAAAATCATCCATGATAAAAAGTTCTATGGGTCGTCGACTGTTCGTAAATGTTAAGTCAGTAAGGTATGTTAAAGTGTGTCAGTTAAGTGTCAAGGGACGTTTTTTATGAGTTTTGTATACTCAGGACTGACAAATTTTGAGCTTTTGTAAGTCAATATTTTTTTGTATGCCACACATAGTGTAAGGAATGTGTCCAAATTGCTTTTGTTAGTTAAAATTTTAAAACATTCGAAACATTCTTGAAATTTTTTTTTTAATTTCAAAAAAATTTATAAATGTATTATACAATAAAAGACATTAATTAAATGTGTCAATTGATCAAATGGGCTTGATACAGGCATGTGAAGAAACTACCCAGTGGTAGCACTTCAGTGTTTATTTAATGTAGTAGGTCGGGGAATTATCAGGAATAGATGGAAATGAGAGGTTGGGGACGAGTGGTTTGGAGTGGACGGGTAATTTGGAATATAGTGGAGGTAGATCTAGTTCGAGCTAGATCGGCGACTAATGGGATATTTAAGGATTGAATGCGGGAAGAATTGGATGGTTTGGTGGATCCTCATAACTCAATCCCATGTGTCCAAATAGGCCTAATGATGGTAATATAAATTAATTTTTTGTGGTATGTGCAAACTTTTAATCGTTTGTCCAGTAAGTGTTGTAATAAACGGTATCTTCGAGCTGTTTCTTGTCGTTTCAGTCTTGTGTGAGGATTCCAAGTAATGTGCTTGTCTAGATGGAGTCCTAGGTGCCAGATCTGTGGATATAGGATATAGTGGGACAGCCGGACATAGGTTTTCGAAGAAGGGTAAAGGTAATTTGATGGGATTTAGTAGGGTTGATTTTAATTCTCCACTTTTGACACCATTCTTCAATGGAAAAAATGTGAGACTGGAGGGTTCTGGAAGCAAGAGATGGGTCATTATTTACGGATAACATATGTGTCATCTGCGTAAGTTGTGAGGGCAGTACCAAGATGGATTGGAATATCAGCTGTATATATGGTATAAAGGATAGGGCCCAGAATACTACCCTGAGGTACACCAGCGGACTGAGGAAATATGGCTGAGTAGGAAAGGGTATGACTAACTTTAAAAGCTCTATCAGTGAGGTAGGACCGGATTAATAAGAAGTACGTATGAGAGAGGAATTGGCGAAGTTAGTAGAGCAGTCCGGGAAGCCAAACTTTGAAAATTTTAAATTTGTAATTTTAGACTGAGTTTATTCTAATTAAATTCACTTGTTGTCTCTAAACTATGTAGATTTTGTTAACTTTATACTTTGTTTTCCCTCCATATTTTATTTATGTATATATTCACAATAAAAAAAGTTGTAGAGATAACTTCACATATTGTTTATTTACACTTAAATAAAATATATGACATATAAATAAATGTAACGAAACGGAACTAGTATAATTGGAAAGGAAAGCGCGGCCGGACGAGGGCGTGGCTATGAAGGATATATTATACGCGGTGGATAAATAAATATATCACAACAATTGCACTTCACAACCAAGCAGATGTTTATCGATGTAAGGAGTAGATTATTATAACACTGGCGGGGAATTTTATGCAGGCCATTGGATAGGTCGTTAAAGCCACCACTTCCAATTTGGCCTTTAAGGCGCCTTCAGATGCAATTTCCCATCAACCAACTTAAGACCCTTCGCCTTAACACCTGTCTTGTATTGTAGGTGCCAATAGGCTGTAAACATCTGTATAATTCCTAAAACTTTAGTAATCAATACTAACCCAAAAACAAAAACTTTTGCTAATAAGTACATGAGCGGAAGTTTCTGGTTGTCGTTCAGGATAGCAACAGAGGGCTCGGCTACGACTCACTGCGGCCATTCTGGCACAGTGAAAACATTTCTATCGTAAGCAGATCTGTTATCACTTGGGTTAGTTTTAAGATGGTGCACATTTATTTCCTGCCACTAGAGTTTGCTCCACTTCAAGGTACGGCCATATTCTCAATGTAATTTTTTTTTTTTTAAATTTTACAGTTAATGATGCTTCGTTATCATTGTTATCCATCATCAACAATTCGTTGCACCAATGAATCTCAATATAAACACAAAAATTGTTTACAACAGGATGTGTACTTAATACGGAATGCACAAATCATACCCGAGTTAGCTAATAACTCTATCATATCCTTCACAATTTTGTGAACCGTAACACTCTCTGTAACGGATATTTTAGTAAAGGAAAATAATTAGTAATCTATATATCTGCCTAACCATCCCTTGAGGATGTTTATAATGACATATTTGTTTGTTTATTTATTTAACGTCCCTTTATGCTGCTGTGGCTATTCGAACGATGCTACAGTGGGAGCCCTAAATTTTGCCTATCAAGGTTTTATTAGGATAGGGATCTTTAAGAAGTACCTGACATCGTACAGGCTCGGAACAACCTTTTTACGTCCCCTCCGTGGGCTAGAATGGTAGAGGAGAAGAGAACTAGTTCAGGAGAGGGGTAAGTGGTCCAAGCTCTACAGAGGGCATCCCCACACTGCGCATATACAGAAATAACAAGACTATTATAATGAATATGTTATTTACAACTTTTATACAATAATTATTTTCCTTAAATCTCTCCAACGATTTTGATTAACATTAATGAATCATCAATCGGGCAGTTGCTTCTTGACTCTTGCCTGGAAGACCCGAAATGTTGAATAATAAATAGTTTTTCACTATTCCCTAATATTTTTTACCACCACTGAAACCATCTCGTCCTAAATATTTGAAGAATCATTTCTTGAAGAACTGAATTTTAGCCTCCAAAAATTATACATACACATATATACGAGTATATATATATATATATATATATATATATATATATATATATATATATATATATATATATATTGAATTGCTTCTTAAGATTTGTGTTCGGTACCTCGAGACGGTCCCATGTATCCCACCTCTACAACGAGTTAAAGTGGTTAACCCCAACCTTTCGAAGACAATATTTCCTTGGATCATTCCTTTATCAAATCATAAGCTCCCACCATCCATTTTATGTCTACAGCCTTCTGGTATTTAAATCCTCAACCCATCACCAGGAAACAAGATCCCGTCTGTCTGACCTCCACACTCCTTTCCATAGAACCAAAAAATATGACTGCTCATTTTTAGCCCGTTCCACTGCCTTATGGAATACTCTCCCTTCAAACATCCGCCATGTTCCTTCCCTATCATCTTTTAAATCCCTCCTCTTTCAATACTTTCTTTCTCTTCAGACAAATGTTAGCTAATTTTTATTATGCCAACTTATGTAAGGTGAATTTGATTCTAATGCACTTACTTTAATGAGACGTAAAAGTTACATTTTATGTTTATTCTTATTTATTTATTTCTTGAAATTGTAAATAGAGATGGTACTCTGACCCTTTTTTCTTTTTTTCATTATTGTATTATTTAATTGTAGTTGTATATTGTTTTTGGCCAGTTATAATTTATTATTTTGTTCATAATTGTTATTGTTCACGCCATATGTTACGGCTTGATAAGGTTTTTATAGTTTTTCAATCGAAAAATGATAAGTTAATAATTTTTATGATATTTATAATAAGATCATTTTTTTTTGTTTAAATCTTTATTTTTTAATTTCCTTTTAAAATAGTTATTTAAATATAATTAAAAGTTTTTAAACGAGAGCAGTAGAAGAGAAAGACAGAAGACGATCGTACTTCAATTGTTTTTTGACTGCCTCGTGGCCAGTCGAGTCTTAAGCTAGCGTCTGAGCGGTGAAGATGTGCCGTAAATAGACCCAAGATTCCTCTCAACGTTTGAACGTTTGGAAACGAATTTCTTCATCTTCTCATCGTTTCCCTTGGAACTTGGAAGAGCCGCCTTGCTGTCATTTTCAACACCCAAGAGAACTTCGTCCAAGCCGCCCTGCGGTAATTTTCTTCAATACTCAAGACGACTTCGTTCAAGCCGCCCTGCGGTCGTTTTCTTCAACACTCAACTGGACATCTTTACGTGAATATAACCTATCTTTAACCATTAATGGAAACATTTAATTTTTTAATTCTTATTCAAGAAACTGTTTAATTTGATAACTATTTTTTTTACATCTTTAAGCATTAATTAAGTTAAGTTTGTTTCTTCTATTTTTACAATATTTCAATTAGGTTTATTTTGTTTCCTACATTTTCTTACAGCTGTTTAATTATAATTAGGTTAATTTTTCTAATATAAATTTATTAGGTTAATTTGTTTCTTATCATCCTTATATGTATTTTAGTTTAATAAATGTATTGTGATTCGTCGTTTGCTTTCATTATTTTAATTTATTTAAATCTATACAGTCCACTTATTTATTTCAATAGAACCACCCTCAATTTGGAGCTGTCACTTGAAAGTACTATTCTTTCACGGATAGCCCAGCGTATACAAATTTTGGTACTCCGGGTTGCGGATTTATTTTTTGTCTACAAATTTTCGGCACTCTGACGGAACGGATCACAATACATTCCTACAGCTATCTCTTATTGTTTTATTTAGCCTTCTAAATAATTATTTAATTTAGGTTTAAATTTATTGGAATTTAAACATTTCAGCAATTGTTAGGTGCCAGTTGGGAAACATATCGTTATTTGAATTTCAGTTTATTTTTTTGTGATCAATCACATTTCTTTTTTCACATCTTGTTTAACATATAGATTTTGTCAATTGTTTAAACTAAAAATGGGTCCAAAAATTGATAATGAGGTAGTATTGAGCTCCCTGTTGGACGAATTAGAGGACTTAAGGGACGATATACACGAAACAAATGAAATAGGTCAGGCTCGCAACAAAAAATTCAGAATTATTTCCGGTTTTTAAAGCTAGGTTATCACGACTGGACGCTACTTTCCAAAAGTTCACTAAAACTGTCACAGAAGTGAAACAAGATGCTAAATTACTAAACAAAGATTGCAGTGAGTATGACAACATTAGGAAGGAGACCCGCCATAAATTTTATGAAGCGTTGGCACTTGAGCGAGAACAAGTAGTTCAAGATCATTCATTGAATGCATCTTCTAGTGAATCCCAAAATCAGTTATTTAAACTTCCCTCTATAAATCTTCCTACATTCAACGGTGACTTGACTAAGTGGACTTCATTCAAAGACACTTATGTTTCATTAATTCATGAAAATACTTCCTTATCTCCAGTTCAAAAGTTCCATTATCTCAAGTCCTCATTAAAGGGACCTGCCTTGCAATGTGTTGCTTCCATATCAATTACTGCCCAAGATTATCCACAAGCTTGGCTCAGTTTGACCAAACGGTATGATAACAAACGGATTCAAGCTAGCAATTTGCTTGCAAAAATATTTAATTTTAAGCCATTAGAGGAATGTAATTTAGCTTCCTTAGAACAATTTTCGGAGATTGTATTAGAGAGTGTAACTGCGTTCAAAAATCTAGACATAAAAGATGAATCTGGGTTTGTTCTTCTTACATTTGCATTAAGACTGTTAGATCCCAAAACCCGTGAGCGGTTTGAAACTTTACAATCAGTGAAAGAAGAACTTCCTTCATTTCAAGATTTAGTTGACCTAATTTCTCAGCAATGTGTTGCATTTCAATCTCAAGCCTTATCTACTCCAAGCATGTCCAAACACTCGAACGACAATAAAACTTATCCTAAAAGGATGAAACAAATTTTTTACTCCACAGGGCAGCAAACTACTCGTTCTTGCCCCTTATGTAAGGAAAAGCATGCTTTGTATCGTTGCTCTAAATTTTTAGAACTTAGTCCACAAAAACGTTTTAATACTTTAAAGCCATTAAATCTTTGTTCCAATTGCCTTAGCGAAAATCATAAAAATGCTGATTGTCGGTCAAATAAATTATGTCGTTACTGCAATAAAAAACACCATTCCTTATTACACTGGGGTAATTCGGTGACATCTCCACCCTCTGTGGAGGGAGAACCTAAAACTAATACTTCGACAGTTTTGGGAAACTCCCAGTTAGAAACTAATACATCAGAAAGCGCTGTTTTTTCCACATCTCTAGATGGCAAAGTAAATGTTTTACTTGGTACTGCTTTGGCCAGAATGAAAGACCATGTAGGTAACTATCACCAAATAAGAATTGTCATCGACAGTGGAGCACAACGTTCGTTTATTACGGCTTCGTGTGCTAGAAAATTGAAATTGATACCCTCTCAAAACCCCCACAAACTCTGTGGATTTGCGAACAGCCCAATTGCTGGTTGGACTCAGCAAGTAGACTGCACATTGGTTCCATTAAATTCTGAAAATCCCAAGTTGCGAACAAATGCTGTGATTATTCAGCAAATAAGTAATAATATGCCCTCTCAACCTATATCTGAGCATATTAGGAGACAATTAAGCAGTGAGGATCTTTCCGACCCTTCCTTTTGGAAGCCAGGCCCTATAGATTTCCTTTTAGGAGCGGATTTGTTTCTAAATATTTTCAGAAATATCAAAATAACTTCTAGTTGTCCCAATCTCTTAAATACAGTATTTGGAGGGATAATTCTAGGACCCTTACCTGATAATAACTCACACTCACCGCAAAATGTTTTGTTACTTACTAACGTGCCAAATGAGTCTTGTGACTCCACATATCCTTATCCGCCTTCGATGATTCATCTGTTAAACTATTGGAAATGCAATGGAACCCTGTACAAGATAGTATTTCTTATAACGTGCAAGAGCTCGCTCGCGTAAATACAAAACGTGGGGTAATGTCTACTATAGCAAGGATGTATGACCCTCTTGGTTATTTAGCACCCGTGATTTTCAAAGCTAAATGTGTACTACAACAGCTTTGGACACGACGGCTGGATTGGGATTCTCAGCTTCCGCCCGATTTATTGCTTGAGTGGGATCATTTTGTTAAAGAATTTCCTAACTCTGACTCCAAATCCTCCTCTTTGGGGGCTCTATCACCCTTTATTGATAGCCGAGGGATTCTCAGGGTGGGCGGTCGTCTTACAAACGCTCCGCTAATTTACGAAAATAAACACCCAATTTTACTTCCTCACAAATCACATTTAAGTTCCCTGATCATAGATCACTTCCACATTGCATACCTACACGCAGGTCCACAATTACTCCAGTCAATGCTGCAACGTAATTTTTGGATAATTTCGGCAAGGAAATTGTTTGGGTGTCGAATACATCAATGTTTTCGATCCCCCCGGTTAGAGTAAACAAAATTTTTATAGCCCGGGAAATGGCCGATTTACCCCCTTCACGATTCGAACAGGGTAGAGCATTCTTTAAATCCCGGGGTTTTTCTTTGGGGGCCCCCTTCCCCATTAAAGAATCGAAACGTCGAAAGGCAAATGGGGAAAAAGCTTATTCTGCTTATTTGTTTGATGACACAAAGGCAGCCCACCTCGAAGGGGTTTCTCAACTTTCCCCCAAAATTTTTCAGCAGCATTGAACGTTTTATTTCCAAAAGGGGACACCCAGCCAAATCTTTTCGGACGGGGTACAAATTTTTGTGGGCGAAAACCCGAACTTTGAAAAAAACGTTTGCATGGTTCAACGAAAAGCGTACAAAGAGCTTTGGTTTAACCACCTCCACAACCGAGGAATCAGTGGTGCTTTAACCCTCCAATGCACCACATTTTGGGGAACGGGGGAAGCCGGTGTGAAATCATTCAAATACCATTTCAATCGATTTTGGGGCCATACTTTTAACATTTGAAGAATGAGCACTCTTGGGGTTAAAGATTGAGGCAGTCCTAAACCCGACCGTTGTATCCCATTTCATCCTTCCTTTAAATATACTGCTTACACCGGGGCCCTTTTTCCAAAAGGGTTTTCCCCCTTATTGTCACTGCCTCCCCAAAAGACTTGACAGACCGTCCCGAAAAAAACAATCCAGGTGGCAAATTGACAATATTGCATTCAAAACGTCTGGAAAAGATGGCGTTATATATTTAAATATTTGCGCAACGACAAAATGGACTTTGACCAAACCAAACTTGAATATGGAACTCTATTTTTACAAAAGAACCAAACGCATCGGTTAAAAATTGGCCACCGGTAAATAATGGAAGATACCCCGAAAAGAGGGAACAGTTAGAGTTGTAAATTTTAAAACTCCAAAGGAGAGTACATCCCCCTTTTTCCCAAAATTGGCCCACTGCTACCCAAACAAAGCTAACAACGTTTTTGTGCACCCCCAAAAATTTTTCATAAAAACCCTTGGAAATTTTCAAAAAAAATTTTTGGTGGGGGGAATTTTCACGCCCATTGTACGGGTTGATAAGGGTTTTTATATTTTTCAATCGAAAAATGAAAGTTAATAATTTTTAGATATTTAAAAATTTATCATTTTTTTTTTGTTTAAAACTTTATTTTTTAATCCTTTTTAAAAAATTTTTTTAAATAAATTAAAAGTTTTTAAACAGGCAGTAGAAGAGAAAGACAGAAGACGATCGTACTTCAATTGTTTTTTGACTGCCTCGTGGGCCCTCGAGCTTCGGAAGCGCTGAGGGTGAAGATGTCCCTTAAAAGACCCCAAAAATTTCCCCTCAACGTTTTAAAAGTTTGGAAACGAAAAATTTTTCACTTCTCATCGTTCCCCTTTGGGAAATTGGAAGACCCCTTGCTGTCATTTTCAAAACCCAAGAGAACTTTGTCCAAACCGCCTGGGGTAATTTTCTTCAATACTCAAGCGACTTCGTTCAACCGCCCTGCGGTCGTTTTCTTTAAACATCAAAGGACATCTTTACGTAAAAAATAACCCACTTTTTTCCCTTAATGGAAACTTTTAATTTTTTAATTTTTATTCGAAACTGTTTAATTTGATAACTTTTTTTTTTACATCTTAAGCATTAATTTAAGTTAAGGTTTTTTCTTCTATTTTTTTTCTTTTTTTCAATTAGGTTTTTTTTTGTTTCCTAAATTTTTTCTTACAGTGTTTAATTTAATTAGGTTTAATTTTTTTAATATAAATTTTATAGGTTTAAATTTTTTTCTTTTCATCCCTTATATGTATTTTAGTTTAATAAATGTATTGTGATTCGTCGTTTGCTTTCATTATTTTAATTTATTTAAATCTATACAGTCCACTTATTTATTTCAATAGAACCACCCTCAATTTGGAGCTGTCACTTGAAAGTACTATTCTTTCACGGATAGCCCAGCGTATACAAATTTTGGTACTCCGGGTTGCGGATTTATTTTTTGTCTACAAATTTTCGGCACTCTGACGGAACGGATCACAATACATTCCTACAGCTATCTCTTATTGTTTTATTTAGCCTTCTAAATAATTATTTAATTTAGGTTTAAATTTATTGGAATTTAAACATTTCAGCAATTGTTAGGTGCCAGTTGGGAAACATATCGTTATTTGAATTTCAGTTTATTTTTTTGTGATCAATCACATTTCTTTTTTCACATCTTGTTTAACATATAGATTTTGTCAATTGTTTAAACTAAAAATGGGTCCAAAAATTGATAATGAGGTAGTATTGAGCTCCCTGTTGGACGAATTAGAGGACTTAAGGGACGATATACACGAAACAAATGAAATAGGTCAGGCTGCAACAAAAAATTCAGAATTATTTCCGGTTTTTAAAGCTAGGTTATCACGACTGGACGCTACTTTCCAAAAGTTCACTAAAACTGTCACAGAAGTGAAACAAGATGCTAAATTACTAAACAAAGATTGCAGTGAGTATGACAACATTAGGAAGGAGACCCGCCATAAATTTTATGAAGCGTTGGCACTTGAGCGAGAACAAGTAGTTCAAGATCATTCATTGAATGCATCTTCTAGTGAATCCCAAAATCAGTTATTTAAACTTCCCTCTATAAATCTTCCTACATTCAACGGTGACTTGACTAAGTGGACTTCATTCAAAGACACTTATGTTTCATTAATTCATGAAAATACTTCCTTATCTCCAGTTCAAAAGTTCCATTATCTCAAGTCCTCATTAAAGGGACCTGCCTTGCAATGTGTTGCTTCCATATCAATTACTGCCCAAGATTATCCACAAGCTTGGCTCAGTTTGACCAAACGGTATGATAACAAACGGATTCAAGCTAGCAATTTGCTTGCAAAAATATTTAATTTTAAGCCATTAGAGGAATGTAATTTAGCTTCCTTAGAACAATTTTCGGAGATTGTATTAGAGAGTGTAACTGCGTTCAAAAATCTAGACATAAAAGATGAATCTGGGTTTGTTCTTCTTACATTTGCATTAAGACTGTTAGATCCCAAAACCCGTGAGCGGTTTGAAACTTTACAATCAGTGAAAGAAGAACTTCCTTCATTTCAAGATTTAGTTGACCTAATTTCTCAGCAATGTGTTGCATTTCAATCTCAAGCCTTATCTACTCCAAGCATGTCCAAACACTCGAACGACAATAAAACTTATCCTAAAAGGATGAAACAAATTTTTTACTCCACAGGGCAGCAAACTACTCGTTCTTGCCCCTTATGTAAGGAAAAGCATGCTTTGTATCGTTGCTCTAAATTTTTAGAACTTAGTCCACAAAAACGTTTTAATACTTTAAAGCCATTAAATCTTTGTTCCAATTGCCTTAGCGAAAATCATAAAAATGCTGATTGTCGGTCAAATAAATTATGTCGTTACTGCAATAAAAAACACCATTCCTTATTACACTGGGGTAATTCGGTGACATCTCCACCCTCTGTGGAGGGAGAACCTAAAACTAATACTTCGACAGTTTTGGGAAACTCCCAGTTAGAAACTAATACATCAGAAAGCGCTGTTTTTTCCACATCTCTAGATGGCAAAGTAAATGTTTTACTTGGTACTGCTTTGGCCAGAATGAAAGACCATGTAGGTAACTATCACCAAATAAGAATTGTCATCGACAGTGGAGCACAACGTTCGTTTATTACGGCTTCGTGTGCTAGAAAATTGAAATTGATACCCTCTCAAAACCCCCACAAACTCTGTGGATTTGCGAACAGCCCAATTGCTGGTTGGACTCAGCAAGTAGACTGCACATTGGTTCCATTAAATTCTGAAAATCCCAAGTTGCGAACAAATGCTGTGATTATTCAGCAAATAAGTAATAATATGCCCTCTCAACCTATATCTGAGCATATTAGGAGACAATTAAGCAGTGAGGATCTTTCCGACCCTTCCTTTTGGAAGCCAGGCCCTATAGATTTCCTTTTAGGAGCGGATTTGTTTCTAAATATTTTCAGAAATATCAAAATAACTTCTAGTTGTCCCAATCTCTTAAATACAGTATTTGGAGGGATAATTCTAGGACCCTTACCTGATAATAACTCACACTCACCGCAAAATGTTTTGTTACTTACTAACGTGCCAAATGAGTCTTGTGACTCCACAATATCCTTATCCGCCTTCGATGATTCATCTGTTAAACTATTGGAAATGCAATGGAACCCTGTACAAGATAGTATTTCTTATAACGTGCAAGAGCTCGCTCGCGTAAATACAAAACGTGGGGTAATGTCTACTATAGCAAGGATGTATGACCCTCTTGGTTATTTAGCACCCGTGATTTTCAAAGCTAAATGTGTACTACAACAGCTTTGGACACGACGGCTGGATTGGGATTCTCAGCTTCCGCCCGATTTATTGCTTGAGTGGGATCATTTTGTTAAAGAATTTCCTAACTCTGACTCCAAATCCTCCTCTTTGGGGGCTCTATCACCCTTTATTGATAGCCGAGGGATTCTCAGGGTGGGCGGTCGTCTTACAAACGCTCCGCTAATTTACGAAAATAAACACCCAATTTTACTTCCTCACAAATCACATTTAAGTTCCCTGATCATAGATCACTTCCACATTGCATACCTACACGCAGGTCCACAATTACTCCAGTCAATGCTGCAACGTAATTTTTGGATAATTTCGGCAAGGAAATTGATTCGGTGTCGAATACATCAATGTTTTCGATGCCACCGGTTTAGAGTACAAAATTATAGTCCGAAAATGGCCGATTTACCACCTTCACGATTCGAACAGGGTAGAGCATTCATTAATACCGGGATTGACTTTGCGGGCCCCTTCCCCATTAAAGAATCGAAACGTCGAAAGGCAAATGTGGAAAAAGCTTATGTCTGCTTATTTGTTTGCATGAGCACAAAGGCAGTCCACCTCGAAGTGGTTTCTCAACTTTCCACCGAAATGTTTCTAGCAGCACTTGAACGATTTATTTCACGAAGAGGACTACCCAGCCAAATCTTTTCGGACTGCGGTACTAATTTTGTCGGCGCAAACCGACACTTGAAAGAACTGTTTGCATGGTTCAACGATAAGCGTACCAAAGATGCTTTGGATTACCACCTCCACAACCGAGGAATTCAGTGGTGCTTTAACCCTCCTAATGCACCACATTTTGGGGGAATCTGGGAAGCCGGTGTGAAATCATTCAAATACCATTTCAATCGAGTTGTGGGCACATACTTGTTAACATTTGAAGAACTGAGCACTCTTGTGGTTAAGATTGAGGCAGTCCTCAACTCTCGACCGTTGTATCCCATTTCATCCTCTCCTATTGAATATGACGTGCTTACACCAGGCCATTTCCTAATAGGTGCACCCTTATTGTCACTGCCTACCCATGACTTGACAGACGTACCTGAAAATAGACTATCCAGGTGGCAAATTGTACAATATTGCATTCAAAACGTCTGGAAAAGATGGCGTTATGACTATTTAAATAGTTTGCAGCAACGGACAAAATGGACTTTGACCAAACCAAACTTGAATATTGGAACTCTAGTTTTACTAAAAGAACCAAACGCATCGGTTCAAAATTGGCCTACCGGTAGAATAATGGAAGTATACCCCGGAAAAGATGGAACAGTTAGAGTTGTAAAAGTTAAAACTCCAAAAGGAGAGTACATCCGGCCTGTTTCCAAATTGGCACCACTGCTACCACAAACATAAGCTAACTAACGTAGTTAGTGTCACCACCAATATGTTCATGTAAACCTTGGAAATTTTCAACAAAAATTTGGTGGGCGGTATGTTCACGCCATATGTTACGGCTTGATAAGGTTTTTATAGTTTTTCAATCGAAAAATGATAAGTTAATAATTTTTATGATATTTATAATAAGATCATTTTTTTTTTGTTTAAATCTTTATTTTTTAATTTCCTTTTAAAATAGTTATTTAAATATAATTAAAAGTTTTTAAACGAGAGCAGTAGAAGAGAAAGACAGAAGACGATCGTACTTCAATTGTTTTTTGACTGCCTCGTGGCCAGTCGAGTCTTCGTGAAGCGTCTGAGCGGTGAAGATGTGCCGTATATAGACCCAAGATTCCTCTCAACGTTTGAACGTTTGGAAACGAATTTCTTCATCTTCTCATCGTTCCCCTTGGAACTTGGAAGAGCCGCCTTGCTGTCATTTTCAACACCCAAGAGAACTTCGTCCAAGCCGCCCTGCGGTAATTTTCTTCAATACTCAAGACGACTTCGTTCAAGCCGCCCTGCGGTCGTTTTCTTCAACACTCAACTGGACATCTTTACGTGAATATAACCTATCTTTAACCATTAATGGAAACATTTAATTTTTTAATTCTTATTCAAGAAACTGTTTAATTTGATAACTATTTTTTTTACATCTTTAAGCATTAATTAAGTTAAGTTTGTTTCTTCTATTTTTACAATATTTCAATTAGGTTTATTTTGTTTCCTACATTTTCTTACAGCTGTTTAATTATAATTAGGTTAATTTTTCTAATATAAATTTATTAGGTTAATTTGTTTCTTATCATCCTTATATGTATTTTAGTTTAATAAATGTATTGCGATTCGTCGTTTGCTTTCATTATTTTAATTTATTTTAAATCTATACAGTCCACTTATTTATTTCAATAGAACCACCCTCAATTTTGAGTTGTCACTTGAAAGTACTATTCTTTCACGGATAGCCCAGCGTATACAGTTATTCTCAAGGGACCTTGTCCCAGAATAAAGTTTTTTTTTCTATTTCTATTTCTATTTATATATATATATATATATATATATATATATATATATATATATATATATATATATATATATATATATTCTTCAACAATGGAGTGAAATCACTAGGCCTCGTCTTTTTAATGAGGTTTGAACTTTCTTCCCAAGTGGGTGAAACCTAAATGGTTTTCAACAATTAAGAGAACTCATAAATCACAATTATTTATTATCAATGGACTCCTTAGCAGTGAACACGAGCCTAATAAATTGGATTCACTAAAGGTCAGGAGTCGAAATGTTCGCCAATACCGACTAAGAAGCAGAGAGTTAAGTAGTTACGCCCACTTTGTAATTAAAATACAAATTAGCTTATTCCATAACCGTAGCCTCGAGCCCAGGGGCCGCCGTAACAATATTTAGTGTCAGCGGTCGAAATATATTACATTAATAAATAAAACACATTACAATAATAAATTATACTTACCTGAAGTTCTATGGTATAATTGTATTTAGAAATAAAGTTGATACTTGTCCGTAAAACTCAACTTTTCTAAAGATTCTTCGACGGATTTGTAATATATCAAATATATTTTATTTATTTTTTAACATCTTCTTGATTAAAATCAAAATACAGACATTTTACAGTGCAAGTAGAAGTCACTATCCCACTAAGGCGAGCCCGAGTGTGGGAAAGGAGTTCACCTGCGGCAATTCAATAAAAGTACAATAACAAACAGTAAAACAGTACACAGTATGATACAATACAATACTTAAATAATATAATACAATTTTTTATAAAGAAACAGTAACACACTATACAGTAAGAATCAATATAATACTTTAGGAATATAGAAATACAATTATAAACAAACAGTAACATAGTACACAGTAATTGACTAAACCAAAAGCAATAAAGAATACATATACATATATACAAGATATAAAATTAAGTCATGCAAATGCATAATTGAATTATATAATACCTAATTGATACAAAAAACAATTATAAGAAACAGTAAAACAGTACATAGTAATGAACAGTAATTGACTAAACTAAAAGCAATAAAGAATACAAATTCATATATACAAGATATAAAATTTTGGCAAGAAAATACTAAATTAAATTACATAATAAACTATTATAAAGAAACATAACTTAGTGCACAATAAGAAACCGTAATTGACAAAATCAAAAGGCAATAAAGAATACATATTCTTGTATACAGAATAAATATCAGAATGAGCGACCCAGGCTGGCATTGAGGACATGTCTATTGCGATAAGTATTTGAATTCAATAATTGAGCAATTTTTTCTTCACTGAGGGATTTCACTCATATTTTAACATTGTAGTAATAATTTGAGAATTTGTGTGAGAATTTTGCAAATTTGGAGAAATATTACTGTAAACAGTAGCAATGGAATAATAAGTCCGGTGAGTCGTCCAGGTATGTTGTGGTCTTGGCACAACTAAGCTATAGTAATTTTTCATTCTTGTTGAAAAACGGTGGTCAATCTTCCCGACTATCTCATCCCGTCTAATATACAGCTTCTTCATAATTGAGATTATGTATATATTTTTTTTTTTTTTTGCAGACACTACATTAAGGTCCGAGAATATATTATTTGATGGGGATCTTTTATTCATACCCAAAATTACCTAAATAATCCTCCTCTGCACAATCTCAAGCTATACTATACTATACTTAACTATATATAATATAAAATCTGGGGCGCGCAACACACGACTTTCACTTGTAGCTGAAATTATATTGAGTTTCGATAGAAAAATATGTTTTAGATTAAATAATCTAACAATAGAAATTATTATATAGCATTTCCAAGTCAATTGTAACCTTTTCCAAGTCAAATGTAACTTTTTCCATTTCAAATGTAACCTTTTCCAAGTCAAATGTAACCCTTTCCATTTCAAATCTCACCTTTTCCAAGTCAAATGTCACCTTTTCCAAGTCAAATGTCACCTTTTTCTTCACTTCTAGCCTTAAATATTCCGTTTTATTTATTTATTTATTGAAAAATAATTAGTTTAATTAACATTATGACTTTTTTAATCATTTTGGCACATAATAATTGATATTTTTTTTGGGTCTTTTAGATATTTGATACCAAGTTCTGTTTTTTACCAGCTAATATTAAAAAAAATTAATTATCGTCTATTTAGTTTTAAGATAGTTGTTGATTTTGATTTTTTAGAGAGGAGGAGTAGTTTTTTTGGAATAATTAATGTGTTTTCGGGTATTATAATTAAATTTTTCGAGCTGTATTTTTTATCGCTCGCGTGCATGTTAAGTCGCATTCAATTTTAAATTTTTTTTTATTGATATAGGGATTAATTATTGTGTTTTCGGGTGGTTATGATTACGTTTTTCGAGCTGTATTTTTTATCGCTCATGCATATTTTAACTTTTAATGTTTTTTATTCATATAGGGATTAATTAATGTGTTTTTGGATATTATAATAAAATTTTTCGAGCTGTATTTTTTATCGCTCGCGTGCATGTTAACTCGCATTAAATTTTAATGTTTTTTATTGATATAGGGATTAATTATTTTGCTTTCGGGTGTTTATGATTACGTTTTTCGAGCTGTATTTTTTATCGCTCGCGTGCATGTTAACTCGCATTAAATTTTAATGTTTTTTATTGATATAGGGATTAATTAATGTGTTTTCGGGTGGTTACGCTTACGTTTTTCGAGCTGTATTTTTTATCGCTCATGCGTATTTTAACTCGCATTTTCTTTTAATGTTTTTAATTGATATAGGGATTAATTATTTTGCTTTCGGGTGTTTATGATTACGTTTTTCGAGCTGTATTTTTTATCGCTCGCGTGCATGTTAACTCGCATTAAATTTTAATGTTTTTTATTGATATCGGGGTTAATTATTTTGCTTTCGGGTGGTTATGCTTACGTTTTTCGAGCTGTATTTTTTATCGCTCATGCGTATTTTAACTCGCATTTACTTTTAATGTTTTTTATTGATAGAGGGATTAATTAATGTTCTTTCGGGTGGTTATGATTACGTTTTTCGAGCTGTGTGTTTTATCGCGCATGCGTATTTCAACTTGTATTTACTTTTAAACTTTTTATTTTTATAGAGATCTATCCTTGTGTTTTCGTGGGATTATGAAAATGTTTAAAAGCTTTTTTATTATCACTCGTGCGGATTTCAACTCGCCTTTATTTTTGATATTTTTTTTTTTATATTGGTATTGATTATTTTGTTTTTGGTGCTCATTAAATCGTTGCTGGAATATACATCGTTTAGCTTTTTCTTTTATTTTTTTTATTATTATTATTTTATAAAAGGATTTGTTATAGGTCCTTTTCTAGCGTCCTGAGTAAATTTTTTCAACTAAATCTTTTGTAAAGGATCCGCTTCCTAACTTGGTCTTACAATTATTTGATAATTTAATTGAGGAATCGTTTATTCCATTTTCGGGTGTTCTGATAATATTATTTGAACCAAATTTGTTGTCGCTTTTACTCATTTTAAGTTACTGTTACTATTTCATAAATATTCGATAGAGGGATCGTTTATAGTGTTTTCGGGAATACTAATAGAGTTTATGACATTTACTTATAGCTTGTGCACATTTTAACTTCAATGAAAAGTGATCTAGAAGAATATTCAATCGCGATGTAACGTCCAAATCAAAAATGTAATCAGATCCTGCAAAAACACAATAAATAATTTGTACATCATATTATAACATAATACCTACGGTTTGTAGAAATTCCCAAGCGCATAAAAGAATTAAGTTCAAAACACGTTATGAGAATCCCCTAAAACAAAACAAAGAAAGACCACTGCAAATGCAAGTTAAAATGAGAGCAAGCGACAATAAAAACACCTCGAAAAACGTAAGCATAACCTCCCGAAAGCACATTAATTGATCCCTAGATCAATAAAACTCATAAAAAGTAAATTTTAGTTCAAATAAGCGCGAGCGATAAAAAATACAGCTCGAAAAACGTAATTATAACCACCCGAAAGCAAAATAATTAATCCCTATATCAATAAAAAACATTAAAATTTAATGCGAGTTAAGATGCACGCGACTGATAAAAAATACAGCTCGAAAAACGTAATTATAATACCCGAAAACACATTAATTAATCCCTATATCAATAAAAACATTAAATGTAACTGCGAGTTAAAATACGCAGCGATAAAAAATACAGCCCGAAAAACGTAATCATAACCACCCGAAAACACATTAATTAATCCCTATATCAATAAAAAACATTAAAATTTAATGCGAGTTAACATGCACGCGAGCGATAAAAAATACAGCTCGAAAAACGTAATCATAAACACCCGAAAGCAAAATAATTAATCCCTATAACAATAAAAAACATTAAAATTTAATGCGAGTTAACATGCACGCGAGCGATAAAAAATACAGCTCGAAAAATTTTATTATAATATCCAAAAACACAATAATTAATCCCTATATGAATAAAAAACATTAAAAGTTAAAATATGCATGAGCGATAAAAAATACAGCTCGAAAAACGTAATCATAACCACCCGAAAACACAATAATTAATCCCTATATCAATAAAAAAAAATTTAAAATTTAATGCGAGTTAACATGCACGCGAGCGATAAAAAATACAGCTCGAAAAATTTAATTATAATACCCGAAAACACATTAATTATTCCAAAAAACTACTCCTCCTCTCTAAAAAATCAAAATCAACAACTATCTTAAAACTAAATAGACGATAATTAATTTTTTTAAATATTAGCTGGTAAAAAACAGAACTTGGTATCAAATATCTAAAAGACCCAAAAAAAATATCAATTATTATGTGCCAAAATGATTAAAAAAGTCATAATGTTAATTAAACTAATTATTTTTCAATAAATAAATAAATAAAACGGAATATTTAAGGCTAGAAGTGAAGAAAAAGGTGACATTTGACTTGGAAAAGGTAACATTTGAAATGAAAAAGGTGACATTTGGCTTGGAAAAGGTGACATTTGAAATGGAAAGGGTTACATTTGACTTGGAAAAGGTTACATTTGAAATGGAAAAAGTTATATTTGACTTGGAAAAGGTTACAATTGACTTGGAAATGCTATATACAATTACTTAGTTTTGTCCGCTTTCGATCGCTTACCGTTTCGTTATACAACTTTGTGCATAAGACAACATTATTAGTATCAAATAAAATCTATATTACATTCTTAAAACATTGGCATTTAAATCCTGTCAGACTATTCCAATCTACTATATTGAAATGAATAGTAATTTTATTCTGGGACGAGTTGTCCCCTAAGAATAACAAGAAAAGCACAATATTAATGATAATTGTATGGTCGTTTAAGACTTCAGTTTAACAATAATAGACAGATTTTGTGACAATGAATAGTTATCATCTATAGATATCAAATATTACATATATTGGGAAGATTGATACTTGATAGGAGATGGAGAAATAGTTGATATTTGAAAGTGGATAATGATAAGGCTTAAAGAATGGATACAGGCAAGGAATTCCAAAATAGGATAGCACGAACAACAAAGGATTTTTGAAGAAGAGAAATCTGTGAGAAGGTATATACAAGTTTATTGTTTGGGATCTCTTGTTTACTGAATGGAAAGAGAAACAAGTGGTAAGAATATCAAGAATATAAGGAGGTTTTTTGTTTTGAAAAATCGGAAAAAATGCATATTATAAATTGGCTCTTCTGGTTCCGCGATTTCGATAAAAAAAAGTTTCTGTAACATCTCGGGGATATACGGTCTAAAAAAAAAAAGAAATGAAACTTCAGTTTTATACAACTTATCGTTTTCG
Organism: Piezodorus guildinii; assembly: GCA_023052935.1. Taxonomy (NCBI): domain Eukaryota; kingdom Metazoa; phylum Arthropoda; class Insecta; order Hemiptera; family Pentatomidae; genus Piezodorus; species Piezodorus guildinii. Next base: position 120,965,837 of record CM041293.1, on the reverse strand, counting down.
AAATAGACTTACCACACACACACACAGACCATTTGCGGTACTTGGTCTTTTGGACTTAAATAAGATGTATATGTAGCAGCAATATGCTTTAACTTAAGTTCCTCGGCTGTCAAAATTTAATAAATTAAGTTGTTGTTTTTTTTCTTAACATTTGTCATTTTATTGTCTATTTGTAACCAAATTTATGTCTTCAAAGCATTTGTCTTCTTATTTATCTCTAGATCACCTAATTGAAATTTAAAGGATAATATAGAGTACAAACACAAAGAGTATTGAGAAAAAATACTTAATGGGGGATTATAGGAAGTCAATGTTTAATCCTTGCCTCCTCTCAGGCCACTTTACATAATCTCAAAACATATTTAATCTTTACATTATTGCATTATCTTTGAATTACTGCAATATAGAGCGATAAAGGTGTGATAAATGGATGTAAAATACTTAAATGTATGAAATCTTCTTACAGGAATTACTGTTCGAAAGAAATAAATAAAAAAATAATATATAATCACAATAATTTAGAGGGAAATTCCACCTGCTATATCTTCTCTTATATATATGTGTGTGGATGGATATTAAGAAAATAAGAAGAAATTAGTAAATAATTAATGTTTTCGCAAAGTCACTGTGCACAACACACGACTTTCACTTACTTAGGTTTTAAAATCAATTTAAGATTTCTTAAATAAAGTTAGAGTTCAGAAAACTTTGAAGAGTTACATTCAGTTTCTTCGGAACGATATGTTTTAGATTAAATAATATAATAATAATAATATGCTTACCGAACCCGAAGGTTCGATGACGATACCATCAAACTTCGCCTGCACAGACTCGTCCAATGTTCACCGTTCAAGCCCAAGCCCCCGAGATCAGCCTTAACGCAATTCTCCCATCGACGTTTCGGCCTACCTTTCGGACGCCTACCAGTCGGATCAGCGAATACCAACTTTCTCGGAATCCAATCCTCACCGAGCCCAACAACTTAACTCGCCCATTTGAGTCTCCGCGATGCTATCAACTCAATTATATTCACAGGGTACAAGCTCCGCAATTCCGCGTTGTGCAACCTACTAAAGTCCCCAGTGGCCTCATCTCATCCTATCTTCGGACCAAATATTTTACGCAGTACCTTATTTTCGAAAACCTTAAGCCGTTGTTCACCCTTAAAAGTAAGCGGCCACGTTTCACATCCGTAAAGAACTATCTATATATATATAGATCAAATAATATAACAGTATAAAATTGTTGTATACAACAATGGCCTTTGTTTATTCATCACTTTACATAACCTTTTTACATAAGATAACAAATATTTTTGCTCCTTTAGTTTATTATAAAACAAGCCATTGCACGCAACATCGTCTGCGCCAATTTCTGTTATGATTGCTATCAAGAAGTTTTTAAAAGAATATATTTTAAAGTACTTCTGCGTAAGTGACCTTTTTAGTTTTATTTTCTTATGGCAGAAGAACATACTGATTTTCTACACAACCCAAGCCTGACGTAAATCTATTCCTACGTGTTTGCCCATGTAGTTTATTAATTGTAACGTCAAAAGATAAATTAACGGGAAATTAAATTATTTTAAAATTAAAAGGTAAATCATTTGGAATCATTGAGACGCGAGATTAATTTTCCCCGTTTTTTTTTTTTTCAGATTTTCCTTCCTCGATAAATGGACTATCCAACGCAAAAATATTTTTTCAATTCGATCTAGTAGTTTCTGAGATTAGCACGTTCAAACAAACTTCAGCTTCTCCCATTGGCATTCGTCCCTACGACAAAAGCGAAGGGAAGAAGTTATCCTGGCGCGCCTGCGCATTGGACACACCCGACAAACTCACGGACATCTTATGGCACGGGAACCTCCTACGGACTGCCCAACATGCGGTTGCCCAATCTTTGTTAAACACATTTTGACAGAGTGTAGGGCTTATGATAATCACAGAGCACATATTGCAATTGACACTGACTTACCAACCGTTTTACAAGACAACATACAGACAACTACAAAACTTTTTGACTTCCTACGACAGACCGACTTGTACAATAGACTATAATATTTAATCCCTTTATCAAAGTGATTTAAGGCAAAAATGACCCAAGTGGTTTACGCCTACGAAAAAAAAAAAAAAAAAAAAAAAAAACCTTCAGCTTTATAATGTTAGTATAGATTCGTCCAACTTGTATATTTTATCTCCCTTTTAACAATTCTAATAAGATTATATGTTTATTTTTTATTTTTTAATCTACAAGATACTATAGAGGAACAATATCTGGGATTTAAAAATGTTTACAGTCGCAATACATTCCCTTACTATATATGTATTGTAATGTATTGAGGATACTGAGGGGAGTTCATTATTAAATAATTTTAATATTTAACAATTAAAGATAACGAACCTTTGTCGGCAAAACATCAAAAAGCGTTTACTACCTCCATGGGGCCTCCCAGCAATATATTTACCTCGGGAAACTAGAAACTAGGACAAAGGACCTCCGGCTTGGGGCACTTCCCAGATCAGCCCTGCCCGTGGTGACGACGATGAGGAGAAGATTCGAAAAGGTGAGTCCAGTTCTGTCCTCAAGATGAAGTGAGTATCATTCCAGCCACGAGAAGAGAACACCCGAGGTCTATCCTCAAGAGGAAGAGATGTTCGGGTCGTAGAGCAGCTGGAGAATGAAGTCTAGAAGGGGTGAATAAGATTGATTCCACCTTCGCCAGCCGACAAGGTATTTAAAGGTATTTCTCTGTTATATAATATTGTTTGGCAAAGGTAGTAGTGAAAATGTCCCTCAGTATTCTCAATCAAAGTTCCAGGCATAGTTTACTGATAATGTATATGTGTTAAGTTAAAAATTAAAAAAGTTAAAATGTTAGTTTGTAAAACATGTCTAATTTAATCTGCATGCCACCTATTCGATTGGTAATCACGATACCTTTGGAAAGGAAATCCAATGGTATCATTAAATATAGTTTATATATGGATTAAATATATTAAGTAAGCTAGTTTTTGAAGGTACCGCTGCATTAGAAAAGCAGCCGGTCAAAAACATACCAGTATATATATATAGGTATGTACAAGTGAAACAATTAAATAAAATATAATTAATCAGATACCAGTGGGAATATTTAAAGAAGAAGCAGCTCGTGAACTTAAGTTTAAAATTTTATCATCTCGTTTTACAGCCATATATGTCAAATAAATTTTATGGAATAATTGTTCAATAAATATATTTTTTGTAAGGTTTCCCTCGGCCTTGTGCCGCGGTCGACAGTGAGAACATTGTATTGACCAGGCTGCTTATTATAAAACCATTTGCGTTGGAGCTCCTCGTGTTCATTATGGCTGACATAATTTATATCCTCTGCTTTAAGCAGCAATAAAAGAGGTCCTGATCAGGGCATAATTGGCGTGGCCATATCTGAGCCCGCTCGTATATTATCCTGGAAACATTGTAAGGACTCGCAAGATGGCAAGGATATAAAAAAATATATAAAAGGATAATTAGGATAAAAAGAAGGGAAGCAAACAGAGAGAATGGCCGTTGAGAGCGGAGTTACTTTGTGGACTTGTTAATACCTGCTAAGACCATTAAAGTTGGAAGGCATTTACGACTCTTCCAACTTCATTTAACTGCTTCGTATGAATAAATTTATCCCTGGCCCCCGAAGGGAATGTATGCAGTTCCCCAGTGGAGATTTATATAAGGCTCTGCCTCCTCGACAAATGCCCCGCCATCCATATTCCCACCGCTTTCCCAATAACTACAGGAAACATACTTATTTGGAATTTCCACCAGGTCTCCATGAAAATTTATAATAAATGTCAATCAGTATGAGGGCAATATAATGAAAGATTCCAAGAACATTTGTCATATAAGCGGCATAATTGGCTAGTTAAAATTCAAGCATAAAGGTACTTACTTCACTAATAGGCTAATAAATAAAGACTGTTTTTTTATCTTGATATAATTAATTTTTTAGGAGTATATATATGATGAATTGTTTAAAGTTTTATTTCTTTTTTGTTAGATTATGATATTTGTAAGTTATATATCTTTTTTTTTTTTTTTTTTTTTTTTTTTTTTTTGTTTTATTATATAAATTAAGGTGGTATGTAGTACAATACTATTTACTTATAATTTCAATTATTATTATTATTTCAATCATTGTATTGTAATGTATCTTTTTTGTATGATTTACCACCTGTAATTGGGCCTAGGCCTGTTGGTGGATGATGTAATATAAAAATAAAAAATAAAAATAAAAAATCTGTTGCGGGTAACTCACGACATTCACTTACCTTCGATGTTGAAATCGATCAAAGAACTTTCAAATTAAGTTAGAGATAGAAATGAGTGAAACTACTAAATAATTAATTAATTTGAATTAATATAGAAACACGTGTTTTATTAAAAAATCTATTATCTAAAAAAATCAGTTAGTTATATCGGCATTTCATCACTCTCTATTAACTTTTACAAACTTTTGTGTAAGATAATATTTTTTCTAAAACTTTTAGCTTTCAACGGTGTATTACTTTTCTTATTTTCAACAAACATTAAAAAATATTGTTAGCCTTTTTTCCTTTATTTGGTTATCAAATTCGTTTATCAACTTGTATGTTTAGCCCTTTTTTTAGCAATGCTAATCAGATGGTTATTTGTATGGAATCTACAAAATTAAAGGTACTTTAGAGAAAGTAAATTTAAAATATCGGGAGTCGCCATTTTGGACGCGGAAGGTTATAACTGTGATAAGTTTGCTCTCTAGTTTTTTCCGATTTTTGTTATGTTTTAAGTGAAAAAATTTAGTGTTTACAAACAAACTTGCTTCCTAACTGTGTGCTGAACAAGCAAACAAGAAGAGAAGTAAAATTTATTTAGTGAAGTGGGTTCTCCCACTGAAAAAATGACGGAAGCCTCAACTTCAAGTGCTCCAACCAGTGGCTTAGACATTTCCAATAATGCTATCGAGCACGAAAATATCTCCTGGGAGCTTGTGTCAGGAAGAAAAAGACAATTAACTGCAGAAAGAGACCCCAGGAAAATTATGAAGGTTAGTCCACCTACAAATACTCAGAACAGGTTCGAACCGTTATCACCCTCAATAGATGAACCTGAGCCATCAACTAATCAACCTACCAACACCAAACCGCCACCCATACATTTATCTGACGTTAAAGATTACCCTGCACTCATAACATTCCTTCATAATGAGGGAGGGGCAAACAGTTTCAGGCTCAAGACATCTGTCAGGGGAGTAACCGTATACCCTGAAAACTCAGATGTTTACCGAAAGTTAGTGACTAGTTTAAGAAAGGGAGGTGCGTACTTCCACACATATCAACTACCAGAGGAAAAAAGTCCACGAGTTGTTATCAAAAACCTACACTACGGCACACCACTAACCACCATAAAAGAAGAACTGGCCAAATATGGATATGAGGCAACAAGTATTGTCAACGTCATTTCACGATTTAAAACACCCCTTCCCATGTTTTTCGTGGACGTCTCAAGAGCAACATTCAATGACAAAATCTTTGACATTGAATTTTTGTACTATACCCATATAAAAATAGAGGAACCGCGCAAAAGAAAAATGATTCCTCAATGTATTCGATGCCAGCAGTACGGACACACAAAAACGTACTGCAACTACCCACCAAAATGTGTAAGATGTGGACTGGGCCACGAAAGCAGTGCTTGCACAAAACCAAGAGAAACAGCTGCAACCTGCGCCAACTGTAATGGCGCTCATCCCGCCAACTATAGGGGCTGCCAAACTTTGAAAGAACTTCGAAAACATCGCTCGAAGCAGCACGCTCCTCAGCGACCTCCAACAGTAAGACATGCACCGCCTGCCCTCAATGAGTTTCCACCTCTTCCACAACTAAATCAACCTCAGCCACCTCATCCAAGAACTGACCGGGAGCATCAGAGGCAGTTGAATCAACCAGCTCTAGCACCAGACCATCAAGATCAGAGACCGCCACAACAACCAGCTCAAGCCCAGTACCAACAGCACCAGAGACAGCCGCAACAACCATCGCAAGCCCCACACCAACAGCTACCAGCTCAAGCGCCACACCAACGACACAGATATACAGGTATGAGTGGGGGCACTACCCTACCGGTCCCGCCGGTAGATAACTCCTCTGGCCAGTTATACAATATTATCAATAACTTAAACAATCTCATTCAGCCCCTCTTCGGTCTTCTTCAACAACTCTCTCAAACTACCCTTGCCCTTAGACAATTATATGCCCATTAATCAGATGACTGTAGGCTCCATGTCTATCATACTATGGAACGCAAACGGACTTAATCAACATAGGACAGAACTAGACATATATTTACACGAGAAACGAATTGACATAGCACTAATCACTGAAACACATTTTACACCAAAATCCAAATTTTACATTCATGATTACAAAATCTATAGAACTGACCATCCAGACAATACTTCACACGGAGGCACTGCTATTCTCATCAGATCAACACTAAAACACCATCCTTTGCAATTACCCATATCACCTGACATACAAGCTACAGCCATTTCACTATTCTCTGAACATCACAACATTACTCTTGCTGCTGTTTATTGCCCTCCGAGATATGTCCTGACTTCCACGATGTTTAGTAACTTCTTCAAACGTCTCGGCAGATGCTTTGTCGCAGGTGGCGATTATAATGCTAAAGACCCGACTTGGGGATCTAGATTATCAACCCCAAGAGGAAGAAATCTCAGGTATGTCCTTCACGAACTTTCATTAGACACGATATCACCACACTCACCTACTTACTGGCCAACATCTAGACGTAAGACACCAGATTTACTTGATTTTTTCATAACTAAAGGACTCCGCACTACACCTCACACAATAAGTACGAGCACAGATCTTTGCTCTGATCATTCTCTTTTGCATTTAGAACTATTTGAAGAACCACTTGTAACTAAGAAACACACATCTCTCACAAATGGCATAATGGATTGGGATGCGTTCAGAAACTGTCTAAATACTGCTCTCTCCATTCCTTTGGCTATTAAAAATGAAGAAGAGCTTGAGGATGCTGTAGAATGCTTCACACAGAAGCTACAAGACGCTGCATGGTCCTCATCAATTCCTAGACGAAGAAAACATGAAAAGCTACCAATTTATCCACAGTACATAAGGGATTTGATCAGAGCAAAAAGAAGAGCCCGGAAAATATGGCAGACAGACCGACTTCCATCAGACAAACAAATTTACAACCGACTCAACAACGAACTCAAACGACAAATTGCAAAATTTAAAAGAACAACTTATGATAACTACATTAGTAACCTTTCGACTGATGATGGCAGCTTGTGGAGGCATACTAAAAACCTTACTAAACATCGGGAAGTGCCTGCACCCCTCCGAAAAGAAGATGGCTCCTGGGCCATGGCTGACGGAGAAAAATCCGAACTGTTCGCCGAATATCTATCTTCTATCTTTACACCACACACAGAATTCAACAACATCGAACATGATAAAATTGTACTTAAAACTCTGGATGAACCTTTACAACTGACCTTACCTCCTCCTTCCTTTACACCCGCTCAAGTCGCTGAACAAATCAGAAAGTTGCCTAAAAAGAAAGCCCCTGGACACGACTTAATTAACGCTGAGGTACTCCAGCAAATGCCCAGGAAAGCTCTAGTGTTTCTGACTTCAATCTATAACGCGATACTGAGGACAACCAAATTCCCGCTTCAATGGAAATACTCACATATTACAATGATTCACAAGACCAACAAGGACAAAAATACTCCCTCATCATACCGACCAATAAGCTTACTTCCGCTATGCTCCAAAATTTTCGAACATCTACTACATAAAAGACTTCTTGATGTACTAACTAACAACGACATCGTACCAGATCATCAATTTGGATTTAGAAGACATCACTCGACATTGCACCAACTACACAGAGTGACGGACTACATATCCACCGCACTAGAGCAGAAGTTATACACTACTGGCGTATTTCTCGACGTTGCTCAAGCCTTCGACAGAGTTTGGCACCAGGGGCTTCTCTTCAAACTCAAGACTATCCTTCCGCCTACTTACTACCTCATTATTCATTCTTTCCTTTCTCACAGATTTTTCTCCGTTCGACAGGGATCAGAGCTATCTGCCATGAGATCTATCGCAGCAGGAGTACCCCAAGGTGCAGTGCTCGCTCCGTTACTCTACATTCTTTACACTCATGACATACCTTACAGCCCCAATATTCTAACAGCGACTTATGCCGACGACACGGCGATCTTAACAAAACATAAAATTGCAACCCACGCCTCAGAGATCCTACAACAACATCTAATAAAATTACATGACTGGTTCAAACTCTGGAAAATCCGATTGAATAATGACAAATCACACCATATCACCTTTACTCTTCGACATGACACGAGTCCTCCCGTTTTCTTAGACAACACACAAATTCCACAGACGGACACTGTACATTATCTTGGTTTGACGTTTGACAGAAGAATGACTTGGGGTCCGCATATTAACCAAAAAAAGAAAACCCTTAACCAAAGACTGAGACTTCTTTACTCACTCTTTTCAAAACACTCGAAACTAAAACTTCGACAGAAATTAAACACCTATACTTACCTACTGAAACCTATTTGGACTTACGCATCACAGCTATATGGGACAGCTAAAAAGACTCACATTAACAAACTTCAAATCTTTCAGGCTAAAACGTTTAGAACAATTACAAAAGCACCGTGGTACGTTAGCAACATAACTTTACATACTGACCTTAAGATGCCAACCGTCAATGAGCACATACGGACACACTACAAACGTTTCCACGACAAACTACAAGGTCACCCTAACACACTAATCAATGACATGGCCACAACACTCATGCCAGGAAATGCCTACAGAAGGCTGAAGAGGAGTTGGATGAGAGACCTTCTCCTTTAGTAATATACACTAATTTCATGCCAGGAGTAGGTACCGCTGGGTGCTGCTCTCCCTCATGCCTATCACGCCATGTTTCTTAAAATTGACCGCACATTCACTGATTGTTCATTGTATTATTTACAGGTGTGAATAAAGATTTAAAGTTAAAAAAAAAAAAAAAAAAAAAAATATCGGCATTTTAGCCTTGTAAGACTATTTCAATCAGAATGAAACCTACATCATATTAAATTCCATTTAATGTTTCATCAATATGGGGAGCCGTAAATTATGAAAAACTTGGTAACGCAGATAATGAATTTCTGGGACATTAATAGTTATACGGAGATAAGTTTAGTTTATTTAGAAAAATTTAAACCCAAAAAGAAAGATAAACTTATTTTTAGTTTAAGCTGAAGGTTTAGATATCACCAATTACATTCTCGGAGACCCCTAAATATCAGCTCTTTTTATTTCGCTAACAGTTATTACCAGAGATAACGTGAATCCAAGTCCATCCTACTCTTTTGTCCGCCTCGAATACACGTCCTCTTGTACGTATACTTATCTCGGCGATTTTATTATGGCTCCTCTAACAAATGGTAATTGTACCATTATATAGGCCAAAGTAGATTAGGGTAAAACACAACGGGTCGCAAAACAAAACGAGGGGGGAAAATGTGAAAAAAAGCATATAAAAAAGAAACGGAAAGAGCAAAAAAATAAAAATAAATAACAAAACAGGGGTTGAGAGAAAGAGAAACAAACAAATATAGGGCATTAACCGTTTCGATAAGGAAGGCGGGTGAAAAAATTGCCGTGGCTAGGGTACACGTGGCGGGCCATGAATATACATGCCAGGGGGAGAAATTATTCAAAAAGCATGGCACAGCGTGGACAGTTGTAGGCAAACTTAATACCGCCATCTGCAATGTATCCTCTCATCTCGGCTGTCTTATCAACATCTCATTACACCTACCCCCTCTCCTCTCTTTCCCGTCCCCTTTTTTAATTTTTTTTTTTTTTTTTTTTTTTTGTAATTTAGCGATTCTAACGATCCGCAGTCAAACACGGAGAAGCGGTAGACCCAATTTCGAAATTAAATCAGGGATTACTGAAATTTACATTTGGGTCGTTAGCAGCTTCTGCTTTCTGCTCGGTCTAGAATATTCCGATCTCACGTATCCCTTCCCAGTCATCGGAAATACCTGCCGTCCACATTAATGCACGGTTTTTGATTTTTTTTAAACTTTTTAAATTTTCATTGTCGCTGTATGTTTAACTATAGTTTTCTAAAGGAAAAAATGTTGTAATTTTTTAATTATAAATTATAAATCAAAATTATGAAATGTAACAAAGTCTTTAATTATCGAGTAATCAACAATTTAGCAACAAAAGCTTATATCTTTGACCTATTACTAGTAGGAAAATATTTTTGACTCCTTTAGACACCGTCTCAGAGTCAACCCTGATGAAGGCCCACATTGTAGGCCGAAACGTCGGCACATAATTAAAATAGTACTTATTTTAAATGTGTGTTTCTCATTTATGACCGCACCCCCAACCATCTTCCTCATCTATTTTTAAAAAAGAGTTCGAGTAATACCTAACAAAGTCTTTAATTATCGAGTAATGAACGATTTAGCAACAAAAGCTTATATCTTTGACCTATTATTAGTAGGAAAATATTTTTAAAAAAGACTTCGGGTAATACCGCCCAGGGTATCCTGCAACTTGACTTGGTCAGCAATTCTTGCTGTTGGGTAAAATCGGACTTGCGACCTAACCTTGGCCTGCTCATGTTTTTATTTTTTACTCCATCTTTCAAAGTAGTAAATGGTATGTTATATTGTTTTTCTTATGGAAAACCCTCCTTCAATCGCAGTTTTAACAGATTGAAGGTTTTCTTCGCTTTAGGGGTGGTCCTTTGACGATTTCTTGGCATACCTACAACGATAAAAAAAAAAAAAAAAAAACATTTAGTAGTAGGGGTATATCCCTAAATAGTTTTTACCTAATTTACTTCTTTTTTTTTTAAATCATACACAATTAGTGAAAATTAATTGCGTTATCATAAAATAGAATAGTTTATCTAAGAATATAAACATTTATAATTAAAAAAGCATCAAAATTTTAAACTTACCGACAAATAATACTAGACGAAAAATCGATCAGCGCGGCGATAAACAAATAACCTTACTTCACGATCACATGACTTAGGCTGACCGCCCGCTTACATTACTGTCCGTTAGAGACATCCTCCCCATGCCCAAATATTTTTTAAAAACTTTTTAGTCTTGATAATGGAGAAAAAGCCCCAAAACGTTTACTACATTTGACAAATTGTGTAACAATGATAATAAAAAAGATGCTGGAAGAAAAAAATTGTGCTCGTTTTAATATGAATAAATAAGAAAATCTTCCTCAAGTCATACTGATCTAGAAAATATATCGATATTGAAGAAGGGTGATGTATGGAGACATAACTTTTTAAAAAAACAATTAACTAATAAGATTAACAACTTCATATGGCATCGAACTTTTAAAAAACACTCCTCACAGCTCATGAAAACGGCCTTGGGTTTGGGTTCAAGAGCTGCTAAGGAGGTACAGCGTCTTGGTCAATGCTCATACATGAGAGGTGATGAGTAGCGGTTATCTCACTGGAGGAAATGAACTTATAGTACGAAAGATAGAAAGATGTTTAAGCAAAAGTCAGCTGGTCTTACAGGTTTTTTAGGTTTCTGGTTTGTTAGATGTCGGTTTTTTTAAGGAGGATCGAGACATACCCTTATTTCTAAAAATCAAAACCAAATCTCCTGTAGAAAGGCAGCAAACGGTAATCTCTGCTGGAATGTAGGTTCAACTGTACCTCTACCTGGCTCAAATTTCAATCTAACTATTCCAAATTTTCAAGAAGGAACCTTTAAAAAAAAAAAGAATTTTGAACATATTTATTGATATCTACAACTGTATTTAAAAAGAATATCCATCAAGTAAACGTGATGGTAATATAGAAAACTATTATGAAATACATGTAGAGACACTACCCAATGGAAGCACTCTAAAAATATTCTAAACTAGAAGGTCTCGTGGAACCTTCTTTTCAGACGCTTCGGAGGATTGTCAGGGATCGAAGAGGAAGCAAGAATTGAAACTAATGGGTTGTAGTGGGAATGGAGTTTGTCATGGAAGGAATGGTACCTGGTTCGGGCTAAGTCAGCAACATATGGATTATTAGAACGAGTTTATTTGTGACAAAGTAAGGATCATTGAGGATTTTCCGAAGGATTATGTATTGTAAGGGGAATTCGATGGTTTAGTAGAGCCCTATAGCTGTACTCCATAAGTCCATATCCAGATGGTCATATAAATAAGTCTTTTGTAATTAAGTAGAAGGTTGAAGCGTTTGTCCAGCAAGTGTTGCAGTAGTCAAAAACGTCGGGCAGTTTCTTGTCGTTTCAGTCTTGTATGGGGATTCTAAGATAGACGTTTGTCAAGGTGGAGTCCTAAGTATCGAATCTGTTCAACTGGGGCTAGTGGAGTGTCATTAAAGGATACTGTAAGGCAGGAAGTCATTGGTTTACGACGAAGGATAAAGATTATCTGGTGGGATTTGTTAGAATTAATTTTATTCCTCCAATTCTGGCACCATACTTCCAGGTCTCGGATGTGGGATTGAAGAGTGTGGGAGGTATTATGGATCATTATCTACTGATAACACACACGTGTCATCAGCATAGGTAGAAAGGAGAGTGTTAGAATGAGTTGGGATCAAAAATTTTGAAAACTATTTTCCTAAAATCTCCTCTCCACAACGAAAAAAATGAATATTTTCAAATAAAAATCTTACAGCTATTTCGATGAGATCAGAAGTAAAAACAAAACTGAGGGTGGTGCCTTCTCTTGTTTCAGAAACACGTTAAAATGTCGTTCCTTTTAGTCTAAACACAATCCTTCCCCTCTGTATATAACCGTGGGTCTATGAGCAATTCTTTTTATTAAGCCCTGAACCGAAGGACTTACTGGGTTGTTTATATTTTATTGTTTGTCTATAATATATCTAGTTTAAATATATTTTTTTTAATGTTGAGCAAGCAGCCCGTAAACTACCTCATCGTTTTATTGAATGTAGAGTATATATCTTGGATAAGTTGGTTGGTGATGCGGTAATAAAATAAAATTACACTACCAAGAAAAAACATTGTTTCTATTTGACTGCGGATAGGCCTTCATCGGGAGACACGCTGAGAAGATATCTAGGATAGTCAATCATCTCAAAGCTCTTTTTGATATCTCCTCATGGCGTGTCTCCCACATTATATTTTGTTTTATTATATTATATTTATTATATTAATCTGATTAGACTATATTTTATTATATTATACCTTGTATTATATACAAAATAACACTGCAGATTTTGTTTCTTACATACCAGCTTACCTCAAAGTAAGGCATTCAAATCTTTTTTTAAATATAGGCTTCATACTTTAAAATACAAAATACAAATAAAAAATCGGAATTCAATGTAGAGTTTTATATTAGATAACATTGGTGTGGCATTATCCAGGCATCAATGCGCACAATTACTGAAAAATACATCAAAACAGGACAACTGAATTCCAACGGTATCATGTATTTGGTTACGGACAGTCATGAACCTTTGCTCCATGTTTAACACCTTAAGCGGGAAATTTTCAACCCAAAAAACAAAAATGTTTTACATGATTATAGTACGTTTAAGGGGGGAAAAGTGAATCACCGAAATTGGACCAGTATTAACAGAGAAGTGGCTATCTGAGGACTAGGAGCATATTGCTGTCAAATCAGGAATGAAAATCAGTTGGCTTTGGAGGAAATAGGTGACAAGTGGATTTGGAGCTTTCATGGGAGTGATTGATGTGGGATATAAAAAGTATGTCCCATACAAAATCTATCACTAATCAGTCAAACAATCTATAAAGGATTATAGCATACCTTAGAAAGAAGTTAGAAACTTAGCTCATTTATTTAATTAAAGATCTTTATTTATATTGGTCGCTGAATGATAACGACAGCCATAGAGTTGGAAGAATATAAACTCAAGTAGATGGCATGATAGAGCCACCTCAACTTCGATTTGCTAGTGCAAGAGGACCCTCATCCAGCTACTACTCAGCCTCCTCAGTATATTAGAGTGGCCTGGTAATTTTACATCGAGTAACGGCTCGTGCATGGAGTTTTCGTAAGTGTTTGTACAAAAGTGTGTACTATGTTACTTACTGTGTATTGTGTTATGTTTCTTTATAAATGTATAATATGGGAGCGGCGTGGTCTAGTGGATAGAGCGCTAGTCTGATGTGCTCCGCGCCCTAGGTTCGAATCCCGGCTGTGGGAGAATATTATTTAGAATAGAATAGAATAGGAAATGAATTTTATTCTGGGACAGTGTCCCTTGAGAATAATAAATTTGCACAGTTTAAAATATACATGTCTGGCCAACAGACAAATAAACATAATTAACTAATATTTACTAATATTTATTCTGTTAAATCAGTCGGGGGGCGTCCCTAGGGTATGGAGATCCACCTGAGGCAGACCCAGCCTCTATAAAGTGGGTACCCAAATTAGTTAAGGAAAATCCTGGCGGCTGAGCGCGATTAAGGCCTAATCACCTCATTGCACTGCCGTTGGCCTTGAAACAGTACGAATCTCTATATGTACTGAACCCAAGACCCTCCATGGGTTGTAGTAGTACAGGTTTTTTTTTTTTTCTTTATAATTGCTTATTATGTAATTCAATCTTGTATTTACTTGTCTTAATTTTATATCTTGTATATATGAAATTGTATTCTTTATTGCTTTTGGTTTAGTCAATTACTGTGTACTGTTTCTTATAATTGTTTTATTTTTTGTATCAATTAGGTATTATATAATTCAATTATGCATTTGCATGACTTAATTTTATATCTTGTATATATGTATATGTATTCTTTATTGCTTTTGGTTTAGTCAATTACTGCTTGATATTGTGTACTGTGTTACTGTTTCTTTATAATTGTATTTTTATATTCCTTAAGTATTATATTGTTTCTTGCTGTATAGTGTGTTACTGTTTCTTTATAAAAAATTGTGTTATATTATTTAAGTATTGTATTGTACCGTACTGTGTACTGTGTTACTGTTTGATATTGTACTTTTATTGAATTGCCGCAGGTGAACTCCTTTCCCACACACGGGCTCGCCTTAGTAGGATAGTGACTTCTACTTGCACTGTAAAATGTCTGTATTTTGATTTAAAGAAAGAAGTTTAAAAAAAAAAAAAGTCACTAAGTAGACATACTAGAGGGTCTTTTCAAAACTTTTAGCAGTTGAGTCGATTCCACTTAATATATCTTTCGGTAAATGGTCTTTTATCTTTAAGTGACAATGGCGATTTTTAATATAATTCAACAATGTTTATCGGATGATTTTGGAGTTATTGTGTATCGTGTATTCAAAGTGAGATCAGTAAATGAGATCGCCCACCTCGCAATAGAGTTCCGTATATTGGCAATTCCTGAGGACAGTAACTGGGCAATGGCAGTAGGTTCCTGGGCCGTGCTAAATGGCAGGGGGGGGGGGGCGACTGTCCAGAGGGGCTGTAAAAATGAGGGTCGGATCTGCAATCTCGAGCCCCCCTCCCGAATGGAAATGGAAAAAATAAATTAACCCGATAGGGTAGGGGGGCGGTCAAGTTGAAATTATAGAGGCCTGTATGGGAGGGGAAAAAAACAAAATAAAAAAAAAATAAAAAAATAATGCATCATCGGCTTATTGCTGATAAGCCGGCGGGAGATAGAAGCATAGCCCTTCCTAATGAGAGAGCCTTCCATTGTTTCTGTTTATTTAAAACTTCAAATCTAACGGCGTCCTGGTTAAATACCCTTCGCTTTATCCGACCGTTTGTTTTTTCTTTCGCTCTCTTTTCTCGTTGTTTTGTTTCGGGTGTTGTGTGCCTGTTGACGGCTTTGTGAACGTCCCTGTAATCTGCGGGCTTTTTGTCGACCAGGTCTTCCTCCTAACTATCCGATCCATTCCCAGGTAACTCTAGCCATCCCTGCCTTAATCCGGAATCGATTTCCACATAACGTATTTCCGATTTATAAACCCTGTCCGAGTTTTTATTTTACATTGATTTCAAAAAGGCTTAGGATTCTATTGACCGTTGGATGCTGAATTGTATTCTCATAAAACCTCAGAATTAGTGGGTTTTTTTTTTCCAAAATATTCTTATTTCCCAGAATTCAAACGAATCTCATGAAATTCGCCTTTATTTATCCACCCTTTCTTGCATAATATGGAACGCGGAAATTTATGAAATTCACCTATATATGACATGATATTAGATCCAGGAAGAATAATTCAGAAAAAAGGACGCACGGAAAGTATTAATTTTCATATTTAAAGGACTGTTTTAATTTTTATTCTAAGTTAAAGTCGCCATCCTTGTTGATTCACTACCAAGGATACAGTATTTAAGAACTCTTAATTAAAGAGGTGCAGAAGGCGGTCCCGGATATCAGCCAATCTTGCTATCTCAAGATTCAGTCCTCTGCCAAACGCCATCAAGATACCACATTCACATTCTTGCTCTCATTGCAATGAGGAACAACCTCAGGAATATTTTCCATCGAACGCGTGGCTACGGTTTGAAACCGGCCATAAATGCGATAACCCGGCAGGTAGCATGAATGCAAGACCCTCATGCGTGAATGCAAGACTTTCCCGTGGCACGAGCAACGGGCGCGGTGTCTGAGTGGTTTAACTACCAGATGACCAAAACCTTGAAACCAAAAATATTACGAGTTCGACTCTCGGTACCGGGGGGACTTTTATCTCGGCATTAATCCCCCTCCAACACCCTCTGGAAACCCCCGTATAGCCTTCAAAGATAGGGATGAAAAAAACAACAACAAAAAAAACAGTACCCATTGTAATAGAATTACATGTGGATTCAGTACCTTTTTGAACGAATTGAAGTTTTATAGGGCATTTTTCCGATATTCTGGATTTTTAATTTCAAAATAGTTTTCAACATGTTAGAGGAAATTCAATGTTCATAAAAACTGTTTATGATATATTTTTCTCATAATGTACAACAAACGGGAAAACTGTTTTTAAAGATGACGGTATACTGATGACACATGTGTATTATCAGTCAACAACGATCCAACTATTGCCTCCCAAACTCTTCAATCACACATCAGACCTTGAAGTATGGTGTCAGAACTGATTAATAAAAATAAATCCCACCAAATCACCTTTACCCTTCGTCGTAAACCTATGACATCCTGCCCAACAGTATCCTTCAATAACACTCCTCTTGTCCCGGTTGAACAGATCCGATACCTAGGACTGCACCTGGACAAACGTCTTACTTGGAACACTCATACAAGACTGAAAAGACAAGAAACTGCCCGACGTTTTCGACTACTTCAACACTTACTGGACAAACGCTCTAACCTTCCACTTAAGTACAAAAGGCTCATCTACATGACTATCAACAGACCTATATGGACTTACGGAGTAGAGATTTGGGGCTCTACTAAACCATCAAATTCTTCCGTCTCCAATCCTTGCAATAAAAAATCCTTCGAAAAATCCTCAATTTTATCACATATAAACTCATCCATAAAGACCTTAACGTTCCATATATTGCTGACGTGGCGCAAAACAGGTACCACTCCTTTCATGACAAACTCCATTTCCACTCTAATCCACTTGTTTCAATCCTTGCTTCCTGTTACAATCCCTGATAATCCTCCGAGGCGTCTGAAAATAAGATGGCCCCGAGACCTTCTAGTTTAAAATAGTCTTTGCAGAGCTGCCAATGGGTAGTATCCCCACATGTGAATCCATCACATTTGTATCTTGTATCTCATTTACTAGAGGTATATCATTATACAGTTATAAATAGCAATAAATCTATTTAAAAATCGAAAAAAAAAAAAAGAAAAAAAAAGATGACGGAAAACGTACAAACGAATGAATCCATGGATTTTTACTATATAGCAGAAAATTAAAATCACTCGATTTTTTGTAACACAAAAGGTCAAATTAGAAGCTCCTTGCATCTGGGGGAACAGAAAAAAACAGATGGTTGATTAATGTAATTTCAGAAGAATATTGGTTTACTTGTAGGCAAGATATCCTACTAATGCTAATTAAGCTTCAAATTTATGGACTTCGCCCCGAGTACATAGAATCCACCGAATCGTTTATGTAGTTATTTATGTACATTCCATTCCTTGAGGTGGATACGATTATAAGATAAATATGTTATTTCCACATACAGTGTTACAATGACAACCAAGCTATGCTTTTATTAATATTCTTATTTATTCCGTTCAGCTATTTTGCCAATAAATACTGCATAAACTGGTTACATGTAACACTACTACCATGGGTAAGGGAGTCCATCTCATTTTTCGAAAAGAAGATTAGATCGACTTGAATAGGTCCTTTTCTCGCAGTTTTTGCCGTTGTTGAGGCTGAAACTGGAACCGATTTGCTAGAAGATCTTTTGGCTATGGCTCAGTAACTTTCATTGCGAAACGCTTTTTTCATCCTCAGTTTAACACTCTCTGTTGGTGTTGATCAGATCGAAAACTAGACGACAGTTTTCAAGCCAGAAATTTAATGAAAAATATTTTCGTTATATGACATTTGTCGCCCGTTAGGTGTTATATTGGTTCGATTTTAAAAAACTTATGTCTTGCTTAACTTTCTCATGTGTTGGAGTTTTATTGACAAGCTCTGTGTCAAAAAATCTGTGTTGGTGTTGCTCGCATTGAAAATTTAAAGTTATTTCCGTATTTATATCTCTAATATATTATATTATATCTCTTCATAGACATATGTTTATATAATTATATGGTAAACATATATATACTACTATCGTTCTGTTTGGGATAATCACCTCCAACTCAATGTCAAGATGACCACTCCCTTTTGAATAGTGGACTGTATGAAAATATAAAAACTTAAGTAATTGAAGGTCAAATAAAATACTGAATGGTAAAAAATGACTTATATTACAAAAGAAAATGCTACATTTAAACTTGGTGGCCAGGTGTTAATCTATTGGATTAGTAGGTTAGTAAGTTGAAACTATTGACAATTATTCAACTGGGTAAATTGACTTAAGTGGTAGGAATCTGAGATGGTGAAGATGCCGTCTGGTGATGATGGTGATGGTGATATTGCACTTTCTCTCTTCTCCTCCTCTCTTTGGCCAGGGGGTCTTTTTAATTCTTCTACTCCATGGCTCCATGGCTTAATACTTCTCCCTTCTCCCAGTATGCTATAAAATATTCTCGTCAATGCTAACTAGTCGAATCACGGAATACGCTGAGGAAATTATCGGAGATTACCAATGTGGTTTTAGGCGGAATCGCTCGACTATTGACCAAATATTTTTCTTACGTCAAATATTAGAGAAAAAATTGGAATACAACGGTGTAGTCCATCAACTTTATATCGATTTTAAAAAGGCTTATGATTCAATAGACCGTCAGAAGCTATATAACATCATGATTGAACAGGGAATACCTAGAAAGTTAGTAAACCTAGTAGAGATGTGTTTGTCGGAAACATTCCATAAAGTTAGAATCGGTCATAATTACTCCGAGAGATTTGAGGTGCGATCGGGTTTGAAACAGGGTGACTCCCTTTCACCTGTGTTATTTAATATAGATTTAGAATATGTCATAGAAAAAGGTGATGTGTACCGAGAAAGGCTTAAATATGGATGACAAGATTCCGGTTTTAGGGTATGCCGATGATCTGGTACTGCTAGGTGAAGACACGGAAACCATACAACTAAATACAAGTGTGTTAATAAAAACCGGTAAAGAAATAGGACTCGAATTAAATACCGATAAGACGAAGTATATGATTAGTAGCAGAAACGGTGTCGATCTTGGTGATATTGATGTATCAGGTCTTACTTTTGAACACGTAGAGAAATTCAAGTATTTAGGTTCAATTATAACAAGAAAAAATGAAATCCAGGAAGAAATAAAGTCCCGGTTAAAGGTGGGAAATGCGTGTTATTATTCAGTTGCTAAGTTACTTAGTTCGCGGCTTCTATCTAAAAACTTAAAGATTAGAATTTATAAAACTATTATTCTTTCAACGGTTCTTTACGGATGTGAAACGTGGCTGCTTACTTTAAAGGATGAACAACGGCTTAAAGCTTTCGAAAATAAGGTATTGCGTAAAATATTTGGTATAAAGAGAGATGAGGCCACTGGTGAGTTTAGAAGGTTGCATAACGCGGAATTGCGGAACTTGCATCCTGTGAATATAATTGAGCTGATTGCATCGCGGAGACTCAAATGGGCGAGTAAAGTTGTTGGGCTCGATGACGAGCGGATTCCGAGAAAGTTGGTATTTGCTGATCCGACTGGTAGGCGTCCGAAAGGTAGGCCGAAGCGGAGATGGGAGGATTGCGTTAAGGCTGATCTCGGGAGCTTGGGCTTGAATGGTGAGCATTGGACGAGTCTGTGTAGGCGGAATTTTGTGGTATCGGCATCGAACCTTCGGGTTCGCGAAGCCTATTATTATTATTATTACTACTCCATGGCTGTTGAAATGGACAAAATACAGAAACTCGGAAAAAACTGTGGCTCATCCAGCCAAGACCTGCCACAACTCTGTTTTCTTTTTCGGCCACTAGGGCCACTCCTACTTCTTTAACGTGGCGCCAGGTAGCAGCACGGTCAACTTGAATTTCCCTTTTTGGGATCCCGAAACACGTTCTATTCACTACTTTTATAAATCATTTAAGTAGTAGTCGTATGTCGTACAAGTAGTCGTATTTATTACTTTTATAATTAATATAATTATATCCTAACTTTGTATGTTTTTAATGTATTTGTTTCTGTGCCAGACACAAGACTCAGTTTTTGTACTTTACTGTTATTCTTAGAGGACTGAAGATCCCAGAATAAAATTTACTTTTCTTCTTCTTCTACAACCTACCTTTTAAAAGATAATAAGTGTTTAGACAACATTTTGTTTAAGTGTTGGGCCCTTTTTAACACGCCTTAGCTTTGTTGGTGTTGCTGAAATATAAAATTTCCTTACAGTTTCATAATCACAAGTTTAGTGTAAAATATTTTTGTTATATAAAATTTGTGTTGCGCGCACCAGATTTTTTGTCTTTAAGATTGTAAAACTTAAATGTATTAATTCTTACGCGTACTTAATCAGATAAGAATCAACACGATTTTTACCAGCGAGGAATATCGGTTTTAATGAAAAAAGTCACGTTCTGAGTACTTTTTTTTATAATACGCTCTCGCTCCCTCTGCTGCTGTTGCTCGGATCGAAATTTTTTCGACATTTTCGTTATCATAAGTTCAGTGTAGATTGATTTTTATTGTATTTTTTTTGTCACTAGGACCTACCGTTTAGGAGGGGTTTTAGGCATACTTAATTAGGCAAAACTCAACTCAATTCTTCCCCGCGCTGCTTAGCCTTATTAAACTTATTCAGTGATCAGTATCGATTGTAATGAAATCGAATAAAATAAATCTGAATAAAATATAACCGAGTTTATAAAAAGCGATTAACAAAGTCAAATTAAAACATTTGATTGGAATGATGGAAACCCATTTGCCAACGGATACAATAACTCTATAATAAAAGATGGAATTAAGGATTGAATAAAGAGGAGGGGAAGCATAGTCGGTTCCAATATGTCTGCCGGATTTTTTCCGGTTTTTTTTCATTTTTTTTTTTATTGCTTTTTTTCCCCTTCACCATTTCCGTGCCTGAGGCAGTGAACTGTCTATAGGCATACCTTTTGACCGGTAGAGGGCGCCCAGGTCTGATAAAAATCAACCTGGAGCGAGTGACGTCCCCGATCGGCTCACACCCGACCCCTGGAAATTGAAAAAAACCACAGGAGCGATGTGTCCGTGTTTGCCGAAAACAAGCCCCGTTCGGGGTACATTATCCTCACACAGCGGCCCTTTCAAAAAGGCCAATATAAATATAGCGACCTCGGAAAACTCATTACCCTTAGCGCTGTTTGCCGATCACAAACTACAACCCCGAGGCGTTCATTTTTTTTACTCTTTTCTAAAATGTCAAACCACAAAGCCGCACCTCCGGGCACCGGAAAATCAAATAATACCTCACCCTACTCTCGGGAGGACGTTAAATATTTATCTCTACCTCGGGCGGGGGGAGGAGAGGAGGGAGGATTTTTTTTTTTCGGTGAGTCTCCTGATCAAGTTAGCCACGACAGCCAGAAACACAAAACAATCCCTGTTCCTCATTTCCTCACAGTTAGATAGAAGGAAGTTGGGAAATAAAAATATTTTAAGAGACAAAGCTGGAATCATATATCTACACTTGGACAGGACCGACTATGTGGTCTCACAAGTTATTATTGATAGAATAATAATGCACAAATAATCAGTTCTAAAGGTCATAATATAGGTTCCTCATATTAAAGTCGGAAAGTAAAATATGAAAATATGTGAAGGTTTTATGTGATGTCGGCGGTTTTGAATTATCGTACACCCTCACACATTTTCTACATATTATTAATAAATACACATTCATCGTATTACTTTCATTTACACATATTTACTTTCACTTACATATATATGAAATACTAACTGTTACCCGCGACTTCGCCTGCGTCAATTCCTGTTATTATAATCGACGTTTTTAAATTAATATATTGTGTTGTCCGGAAAGTTCGTAGAGAAATTTGGACAAAAATTAATATTGATGAACAGCTTAAAATTTATTTATTTAATCTACAAAATAGTTACCACCGTTAGCTATTACTCTTTCCCCACGGCTTGAAAGGTCCATTATCTCTTTTTCCAAAAATCACTGTATTTACTCCTGAAGAACAAAAAAAGGTCCGTTTTGACGTAATCTTCTGAAGAGTAGGATTTCCCTTGTAGAAAATTTTCGAGGGAACGGAAAAGATGGAAATCCGAAGGAGCAATGTTAAGGAAGTACGGCGGGTGGGGTAAAACCTCCCATCTGAAGCTCAATAAATTTTGCCGAGTCCTTAAAGACACATGGGGCCTAGCGTTGTCTTGGTGGAATAGCACTCCTTTCCGATTTGTCAACTCTGACCGTTTCTCTTCAATTGCTGCGTTCATTCGATCTAACTGGGCGCAGTAAATTCCCGTATTTATCGTTTGGTTTGTGGAAGGAGTTCAAAATGTATGGGTCCCTTCCAGTCCTACCAAATACTGAGCATCACCTTTCTTGGATACAAGCCAGCCTTTGGTCTTGCGAGCGGCGTCATTCCAGGCAACCCCCAAGATTTTTTCCGGCTGGTGTTGATGTAAAGAATCCATTTTTCGTCACCAGTAACAACTCGTTTCAAAAATGAATCCTCCACATTTTTTTTTTTCAGCAGCAAATCACAGTATGAAATCCTTCAACAAGATTCCTTTCACTGAGCTCATGGGAAACCCAAACGTCGTAACGACAACGTAACCGGCCTTCTTTCGATGATCGAAAACGGTCGATTTGCAGGCTCTTAACTCCGCGGCTGTATCACGGACAGTAATTCGTGGATTGTTTGTGATGACCGTCATAATATACTCGATGTCAAGTGTTGAACTCCGGCCAGTCCCGGGGTTGGTCTTCCGAATTGAAATCGCCCGATCTAAACCGCGAAAACCACTTCTGAACCGTGCTATCAGCAACTGAATCGCTGCCATACACGGCAGTTTCTTTCTTTCTTGCAGTTTGGGATGCTTTTTTCAAAAAAGAATGGTATGATATGCCGAAAATGAACCGAACCGTCACTCATGTTGGTTTGCAATAAACTACACTACTGAACCTTAATAAAGACGAATTCAGAGTAAACATAGTTAATTCCATGAGGATTAAAGGCATATAAATAAACATTAGCCACGTGATTCATTTTTAGTAAAAAAAAATCAAAGGTAAATTTTATTTTTTAAATCTCTATTAACTTTTCGGACAACCCAATATCTTAAAGTACTTCTGCGTTGATATTTTATATAATGATATTTGTGGTTCCATTTTCTTGTGGCAGAAGAACATACTGATTTTCTTCGCAATCCGATCTTGACGTAAATCGATTCATACGTGTTAAAATGTTTGCCCATGTGATTTATTAATTGTTACGGCAAAATATAACTTAACGGGAAATTGAATTACTTTAAAATTAAAAGGTAAATCATTTGGAATCGTTGGGATACGAGATTAATTTTCTCCGTTTTTTTCTGGATTTTCCACTGATTCTTCGGTCCCACTGGTCGCAGCGTGATGTTATATAGCTTCCTCAATAGATGTACTATCCAACACAAAAAGTATTCATTTTAAACCAGTAGTTTCTGAGATTAGCGCGTTCAAACAAACAAACTCTCCAGCTTTATAATGTTAGTATAGATACAGTAAGGGAAAGTATTGCGATCGTGAAAATTTTTAATTCCAGTTTTCACCAGAAATACACGTTTTAGGGTAAATTAAATCCCGCACTCATTTTGATTTAAAACAAAGTTTATTTGATAAAAACAAAAATTACAAGGACATCTATTGTACTACTACTACTAACTGACTAATTACAGAATAATAACTAGATGTAACCTAATTCATGACTGGATGTAGACTGATGCTAGGAAGGGATAGGGTGGGGTATTTATACATTGTCAGGAGAAAAAGTGCAGAGCTTAGGGATTCTTCTGTAGATGGTTTTCATAATTCCTCCCTTCTGAAGTTCTCAAGCTCCATGAAAGAAGTGGGTGAGGCATATATCGCCTCCAGTACAAGTTCCCCCTCTGGGTTTGGTTTTTCAATAACTGGCTCTTGATGGCAAAGAATACTTGAGGACTTGTACATTGAATAAATGTGCATACTTAAAAGGTACAATAATAGTTAATATTAAATAATAATAATCAATTTCAAAATTAATTTCATAGTCTGTATTAAGACTTTCAAATATTTCATCGTTTAAAGAAGGTATTTTTAATTAATTAAAAGTTACATTAAAATGTTTATAAATTTTAATTTCATGAAATGAAGACAATACTTCTGTATAAATTAATATAAATAAAATTATTTTGGGTATGGTTAATAATTTCTTTATTATCTTTTAATTTAATAATAGCTGTTTCAGGCAAATTTACAGGATAAGATGCATTATTTCTAATAGTTAAATGTTTAATCTTAAAACTAACAAATATATCAATTACATCTATATAAGACGAATAAGGTTCTATATTGCTAACAGTAGAGGTTACATAATTGTTTAAATTATTATGAATAGCATTTTCTACACATGTATCATTAAATTTATAAATCTTATAACAATAATAATTATTTTTTATAAAATTACAATTTCCCCTATACACTTCATTATTATCATACAAAACAATTTGATTATTTACAATAGTTGTTATAATATGATCATTCTTCCTTATTGGAACAAATAATAAATATAAAGTACTAAAAGTTTTTGCTTTAACAGGCAGCTGTATCATATAATGAACAATACCATTTTTAATCATACAAGATGTTTTACTAGTTAGCCATAATGTTTCAAGATCTGAGCTTATGTAGTCTGTATAGTTGTTAATGTCTATACTTTTTATTATACTGAAATGTGTTATTCCCAATTTACACATTTCTAGAGAATTTTCTATATCCACTATTACTATCGTTATATAATTTAGTATGTCATAAAGTTCATTTAAATGGTTAGTTAATGTAGTTTCATCTACTATATTTATTAAATTAGATAATTTATTACTATTATCATTAATAAGCCTAATATGTTTTTGAAAAGTTTTAACAAGATCTTTATTAATTTGAATTTCATGAGCTACGTTATGTTCTATGTGATAGTTCTTGGCTTCTAACGTGGTAATGACTTTCTCATATCGCACTTTGTCATCAGAATCTAGGTTCCCAGTGATGTATCCTGTGACTTTTCCCAAGCCGTTAATTAAACCTCTTTTTCTTCTATTATGTGGTCCATCAATAATATTATTCACTTTATCTTGTAGAAATTTTAATTATTTGGAAATGATATCATATTGGCTATATTGTTTAAAATCAAGCAAATCTTTTTCCAATACACCTATTTCATCAATAAAGCTTGAAAAATTTAAATAATGTACAACATAAGTCTTGTATTTTTCTATTACCTTACTGTCTGATAATTTAAAAGTTACTAATCCTGAAGAAAGTTCTGGATTTATTATTTCATACTGCTTGGACATCTGGATCATCAGAATCAATATCCATAATTTCTTCATCATCTGAAATATTATCATTGTTTTTAGATTTTCTTGTTCTTTGAATATTGTCTGCATGTACTTTAACAGTTTTATATTTATTTTTGAACTTATAAACTTGTTTAAACGGGTTTTCATGCTCAGTTTTAGCTCCAACTTTTATATAAGGTTCATCTTCAATCTTCTCATTATTTCTGTCTTTATTTAGAGATTCGGTTCTCGTTTCTTTTTCCTTTTCGATTTCATTCTTTATTT
This sequence comes from Piezodorus guildinii, assembly GCA_023052935.1. Classification (NCBI taxonomy): domain Eukaryota; kingdom Metazoa; phylum Arthropoda; class Insecta; order Hemiptera; family Pentatomidae; genus Piezodorus; species Piezodorus guildinii. Next base: position 120,939,367 of record CM041293.1, on the reverse strand, counting down.
GTTTGTGAATCAAATTTAATTCTTTATGATACTGATTAACCAGTTCTTCTTGAATAACTGATAATTTTTTGATAATCAAAGGTAATTTCGTTGGGTGATAACTTTAAATTTTGATTTAAAGAATTATTATATGTTATTAGTGTTAAATTTAAATTTGTAATTAAATCTCTTTCTTCTCCACTGTTTTTATATGTTCTAATGATTTCAATTAAAGTTGATTGAGCCTTGTCGATGAGCCCTAAAGAATTAGGATGGTTTGGAGTTGTATAATAAGATTCTATTCCTAAACTTTCTAATAAATTCTGCACCAAATTACTTTTCTATTCCTTTCCGTTATCCATTTTGATTCTAATTGGATATGAAGATAAACTTAAATATTTTGTGATAACTTTAAAAATGTTCGTTGCATTGCATGCTGATGTTACTTCTGCATACATTTTCTTAGAGAATGTATCAATAATTGTTATAATGTATTTACACTCAAAATGTAAAGTATCAATCATTAATTCTCCATTTCATGGGTGTTGGTGTTACTTCGAATTTTGATTTTATAGGCTTTCTATCATATTTTGTAACCCTACAAATTTTACATTTATTTAATGAATTGATTAATTTCTTCTTCCATACGAGGAAAATAATAGTTTCTTTTCATTTTCTGTTATGTTCCTAAAACTCCTCTGTGAAAGGATTTTTCCTGTATGATAACTATCAATTAATTCCATTTGTTCCCATTTTTTCTCGATATTTAGTACCTTAATTTTATATCTTTTGATTTTAACATTAGGAAAGTTTTGCATAATTAAGGAAGATATCTTACTAAATATCGCTTCAAATTCATGCCTTACGGATTCTACAGATGGTTCGCAGAATACACCATAGACTTTATTAAGTCTTAATATTTCTATTAAAATTTCTTCCAAATCATTACTCCAAGGATATGCCGTTTGAATATAATATATATTTTTACTAAAAGTTTTCTCAAGTCTAATTTGTTTTCCACCCCTCTGGATAAATATTTTATTATTTTCTATATTTATAGGTTTAGACTTATCTACAATAAATATTTGTTTGTGTTACTACTTTCTTGAGAATGTTGAGTATTCAAACTTTCATTATCGAAATTTGGATTATTTATTTCATTTTGATCTTCTATTTCAATAACACTCTCTTCTATCTATCATCATTATTTTCTAAATATGTTTCATCAAAATCAAAACCTTCTGGAGATGACAGTGGCATTTGAGATGCTTCCCCTAATATTCTATTTAATTCCATCGCTGAATCTGAATTTAAATCATGATTTGTTATGGCATTAATTTTATTTTTTTAAATTCTACTTAAAGCATCTGCAACATGGTTAGTTTTACCCTTGATGTATTTAATTTCGAAATCATATTCATGAAGATAAAAGATCCATTTCATGATTCTTATGTTGTTGTTTTTCATAGTAAATAACCACTGTAATGGTTTGTGATCAGTCTGCATTACAAACTTTGCGCCATACAAATAGGGTCTAAAATGTTTTGTAGCATACATTATAGCTAAAAGTTCCTTTTCAATTGTTGAGTATTTCTGCTCAGTATCATTAAGTGTTCTCGAAGCAAATGCTATGGGATGTTCTCTACCATCAGAATTTACTTGCGATAAAACACATCTGACGGCGAATTGACTTGCAACTGTAGTAACTATCATTTGCAAATCAATTTTGGGTATGCCAATGTTGGTGCATTCATAAGATGTATTTTTAATTTTTCAAAAGGTTCTTTATAATTTTCTGGGATAATATTTTCTTTATTTTTAAGTTGTTGTGTTAATGGTTTTACTATATTTGTATAATTTTGAATGAATTTTATGTAATACCCTGTTTTAGAATAGATTATTACATCATCTATGTAAACTAAAGCATTCGCCACATTGGTAATCATTGCATTCATTGCCCTTAGAAATGTGGGTGGGACATTACTAAGGCCGAAAGGCATTCTGACATATTCATAATGTCCATTTTCTGTATAAAATGCAGTCTTTTCAAAAAAGTCCGCAGACATTTCAATTTGGTAAAATCCTGAATCCAATCAATTGTTGAAAATATTTTGGCTCCTTCTAATTTATTAAGCAAATCTTCGATGTTTGGAAGTGGAAACTTATCCTTGATTGTTTGTTCATTGAGCTTTCTATAATCTATCACCAGTCTATACTTTTTTTTACCACTAGCGTCTAACTTTTTCGGAACCAACATTGATGGTGAGTTATAAGGTGAGTTGCTTTCCCTTATGATGTTTCGTTTTAATAATTTTTGGATTTTGTTATCCATTTCTGATCTTAGTTGGGGTGCTACTCTATAACTTCTTGAGTAAATTGGTTTTTCCATTTTTAACTTAATGTGGCATTTTAGTAAGTTAGTAGATGGTAATTTTTCATCATTTGTTTTCATAATAGAAGGATATTTTCCTTTAATTTTTATTAAATTTTTGCTAGTTTAATTTTCCATATGTTGTGTTATTACAATATTTTCTATCTCATTTAAATCTCTAATGACATTTACATTATTATTATCTATTATTTTTCCATCAATTATATATTTTTCTCGTATTTGGAGTTTTATTTCTTGTCCTATATTCATTTTTATTCTATTTTTCTCATTGATTTCATACCGAGTAGGAAATCAAATCCTTCACAAAAATTATATACCTTAAAAGTAACTAGCAGTTCATCTTTTAACCCAAGCCGTGGTCCAATGTCTAAGGTGACATTTCCAAGTCCTTTCTTCATGCCAGCTGGTGTTTTTATAATGAACTCTTCCGGTTGTATTTTAATTCCTTCGGGTAAGGAATTGGGATTAATACAATTAATTTGCGCTCCAGTGTCGATTAGCCATTCCTTGCCAAATTGGTCAGTAAAATGAGCATCCTTTTCATTGTCAATAAGATTTAGGTTGTATCTCGGGATGTCCCTCCATGATCTAAAAAATGTTCGAGCTTTTCTCTCAACTCATATACTTCCTTTTCTAATTTTTCTAATAATTCTTTATTACTAGGTTCATCGAAACATCTAACGTTATCGACATATTTCATTGAAACCGTATTTTGAGAATCCGGTTTAAATGGTTTGGAAGGGAATTGCTCGTTGTATGTCTTATCATTTTTTTTCCAATTATCCCTTTCATGCCATGCTTGTGGTTTGTCGCTATGAAAATCATAACCATGATTTCTGTCTTCATATCTTCTATAATGCTCATATCTTTGATGGTCATTATTATTGTACCTATGGTAATCCCTTTCTTCATTTCTATAATTTTCTGTCTTATGATGCTTTTCATGTTTATGATTTTAATTTTTATTATATTGTGGTTTATCATGTTTATTACCGTGTTTTTTTGGAAATAATTGTTGCAGTAACGACAAACCTCCGTTCTGTAATTTTATTCGAAGTTTGACTAAGTCTTTTGGATCAAAAAAGCATATATAGTTGCCTAATTCAATGGGCAAACAAGATATTACATGGTGATATCTTGTATATTGTATAATTTAGTTGGCTATCATGGTAATTAATATCATGGTCTAATCTGATTCTAGCGATTAGAACTGATAATGCTGGTTCTACCCTATTGATGAATTCGATGGGGTTTTCATACTTATATGGACGCATTGACATCAGTTTGTGGTCCAATTGACAAATTGTTTTCTGATCCCTGTAATTATTTTCAATAAAGTTTAATAGTTCATCCAAATTTACAAAATGTTGAGATCTGATATGATTTTTAGCTTCCCCCTTAATTTTTGATTTAATTTTATTTAACAGAGCAGCGTGATTTTCGAATGCTTAAATATTATCCCCTTTACTAACATAATTAAAAACGGCCCAACCTCACTAGAGTCACCATAAAAATCCTGTATATGGTCATAGTCCATTGCAGTCATTTTATAAGTCATCTTTTGTGGTTGTTGTGGTGCTTGTAATTGTTGTAATTGGTCAGTCATTTTTGGAGTGTAGGCTTTTAATTTATTGGCTTTAAATAAATATATACAATACATACAATTATAATAAAATTAAAATTAAAAAATATGTGTAAACAAACAATAACAAAAAATAAAATAGTTTACAAAAAAAAATGTTGAATTTTATACCTCAAGTATTCTTTTTCTCAAGTCCTCGTGAAGTAGCTGAAGAATTAATAAAATTCTTGACCCGTTTAAAGTGTTGCACACACCTTGAAGCAGATTCAAGTTATCCAAAGACTATTTCTTCGAATCTTCTTAGCCTGACACTCAGAGTGTTACCTAAAGGCAATCTGTAAACTCTTCTTTCTTCAAGTTATTAGGGGTCCCTATGTTTGGGCGCCAATTAAATCTCCTGCACTCACTTTGACTTAAAAAAAAGTTTATTTGATAAAAACATAAATTACATGGACATCTATTGCACTACTACTACTAACTGACTAATTACAGAATAATAACTAGATGTGAACTAATTGATGACTGGATGTAGACTGATGCTAGGAAGGAATAGGGTGGGGTTTTTATACAATTTATGGGGACAATTTATACATTGTCAGGAGAAAAAGTGCTGAGCTTAGGGATTCTCCTGTAGATGGTTTCCTGAGTCCAAATTTCCAAGTCCTGCAAAATGGTGTGTGTTTGGTAAGTCCAGTGTGAAAACATAAAGTCCCATGAAACTGAAATTTTTAATTTAAAACAACATGGATTTTGGATATACAACCGAGATGTCACAGCAATGTTTTCCTCAAAATCAGCTACCCAGAAGTGCCACTTTATACCATGCATTTTGCAACTTTTTAGGATTATTCAAAAACGCCTCCAACGATTTTGATTAAACTCGTATCTATGTAATGGACTTTAATATGATATAAGTTTCATTCTGATTGAAATAGTCTGACTGGGCTTAAATGCTGATATTTTAAAATTTCTTCTTCTAAACTGCTTTTTTTGATTTTGTAGGTTCTATAAATATAACCAAATCTTTTTTTTTTTTTTTTTTTTTTTTTTTTTTTTTTTGCATTGATAAAACAGCTAAATATACAAGTTAAATGAATTTGATAACCAACTAAAGAAGAAAAAAGCAAAAATATTTGTTAATATAATTTTCGCTGTTTTAGGCTACTTCAACACTTACTAGACAAATGGTCAAACCTTCCTCTTATCTACAAAAGGCTCATCTACATGACTATCATTAGACCAATCTGGACTTACAGAGTAGAGCTTTGGGGCTCTACTAAACCATCAAATTCTTCCCACGTTCAATCCAAAATCCTCAACGCTCCTTTCTTTGTCACAAATAAACTTATCCATAAAGATCTTAATGTTTCCTATGTTACTGATTTGACATGGACCAGGTATCAATCCTTTCATGACAAACTCCATTCTCACTCTAATCCACTAGTTTCCATCCTTTCTTCCTCTTCAATTCCTGATAATCCTCCAAGGCGCCTGAAAAGAAGATGGCCCCGGGACCTTCTAGTTTAGAATATTTTTAGAGTGCTTCCAATGGTAAGCTTCTCTACATGTATATCATGTCATTGTATTATATAACTATCACATTTACCTGATGAGTTTGTTTTTTTTTGTTAATACAGTTGTAAATATCAATAAAAATGTTTTTTAATGTAATTTTTGTGTTTTTGAACATAAAAGCAGTAATATAGATGTATAATATACTGTCGGAAAGCTAAAGATTTTCAAAAAAATATTATCTTATACACCAAAGTGTAAAAGTTAATGGAGAGTGATGAAAAGCCGATAAAACAAACTGATTGTCATAGATAATAATATAATAGATTATTTAATAAAACACATGTTTCTATTGAAACTCAATTTAATTAATTTTTTAACAATTTATTTTCATCTCTAAATGTATTGCTATGTATCGAGAATATTGGGAGGTGAAGAAATATTTTTGATTTGTACAAAATAGAGTAGTTTCCGGGCGACAAGCAGGAAGGCTTCTTAGAAGGGCTATACAAAAATAGACCCTTCCACTCGTACAGCAGGGATAGCGGGGTACCTGGGGAGTCGGAGCTCGGAGCGGAGAGGAAGAGGATGGAAGTCCAGCCATGTCGGGGGTCAACCAGGAAAGAAATTTGCAGTCATGTTCAAAGGTACTTATATGTAATATGATGTGGTAAATAGAACCTCAGTATTCTCGATGATAACAATGTCTCACTGTACTAAGTTTTATGTGTAATAATAATAAGTGATATTTAATAAATAAATGTATATTTTAAGTAAATTACTTAATTACCCTATATGCCACGAAACATAGTATTTTATGGCATCCAGCTTGTGGGGACGAATTTATCAATTCTTTATTGGTATCGAAAATTTATAAGTTAATTAAAAGTCAATGTTATAAGTGGTATTAGGGTAATATTGTCATATGTATTATGTAAGAATCTGATATTAATACTTCATTAATTTATATTTAATTGTTAGCATCTTGTGCGCCTCCCTACTGTTTTAAGGTCTTGAAAGTGGTTAGTTTTTTAAAGTGGTTTTATGAAAGTTGTTAGATGTTTTTTATATATGCCTTTTGTTCGTGTAAGCGTTTAAACCACCCTTAAAGGTTTTTGAAGATTAGCCAGGGTTTTGTTTTTTATTATTTCGCACACGATTTTTTACTATGGCTTCCAGAGTAGATGAGCTACCAAAGCCAAAATGTTCAGAAGTATCTGATCTGGGGTTGACCGGAGAGTCAGTGATCCCGTGCTCGAATACAACTAAGCCACAGACCAAATTAAGAGGGAAGAAGCTAAACCTTAAAGAAGAAGAAGATATTGAAGAAGATATTTTTTTTAAACGTTTCGAAAATTCAATAATGAATATTCTTGAAAGATTCGATAATTGGGTAAATAATGGATTTGTTCATCTGGAGGAGAATATTGGTAGCATTGAAAATAAGAAAAATAAGAAAGATCCTTTTGAAGATAAAATAGAAGTGAACACCGATGAAAGACTCCCAGAAGAGATTAAAAAGAAAAATAATTTCATAAATGAGGAACTGCAACCTGAAGAGACCCCCACTCAAACTCCAAATAAATATTTTAATGCCAATTCCGGAAAAAACACCATCTACTGAGGATGAAGCAGAATCTCAGTATGAAGAAATAAATGACCAGGAAAGTGAAAAGAAAGAAAGTAAAAAAGAAGAAGATAACAACCCGAAAATTCAAGAAAAACTCCATTCTCTAATGACTCCCACTACTCAAAATGAAAATAAAATGTATAGTGAAAAGACGGTTGAAACAGAACCAAATGCAAAACTCGATCTTACCACTAATGAGAAATTTAAAATAATATTGATTCCTCAAGAAAATCCTGAAAAGTTCAAAGAAGAAAGTGTCTCTTATCAGAAAACCTTCCAGACTCAATTTTTAACTCTGAAATCCCTTATTCTATTCCGGAGTCAAGAATATAGATCTAAACTAGTCAGTTTCAAATTAAATACATTTTCGATTCCACTTGCTCCTAGCAACACTGTACTTGATGTTTATAGAAAGGTGCCCGTTAAAGGAATAACAATTGTTATTTTTATATATGTAGATTATAAAGGCTACATGGTCTTGGACCATGTTAGAAAAGGCCTCATAACATATTATTTTGTTATACGGCAGTCTTTATCCGTTTCCAGAGGATAAAAAGGGGTAATTAGCGTCCCCTCCGTATGACGAGCTTACAGTGTTTAACCTGGGCCATGTTCAGGTTAGACCTTACTGGAAAAATTGTAAATAAATTGTACAAAAAGTGTAAATATTAGGGTTAGGTTATTAATATGTAAAGATTAGTATGTAACTTAAACTTGAATTGACGTTTTATATGTAAAAGGAATGGGTCTCAGGTATAATTACCGTGTTTAATTACCTTTTAATTATTTAATTGAATTACCCTTTAATTGGAGTAGATATTAGTCCTCCTTTTCATTCTAAGATGATATTTTTACCTTCCAATAGTTTTTGAAAAAGGGAAGAATCCTTTATGCGGAGTAGCTGTATGCCTCCTCTTATCCCGAAGGCGGAAATTATATTTATTTTTTGTAGACGATAATGTATTTTGTGTACACCCAGAGTACTGCTGTTATATTTATATTGATCCAGCTATTAAATGTCTAAAATTCAAGTAGGTCTTTCTGATTAAGTAATTTTTGTGGTTAGAATGTCATGAAAAAGTTAAGCTATTTTTATTATTATTTTCTAGTTAAAATCTGAGATTCATTCCACTTCTTAAGACTGCCCTGATTGTGACGATAAAATCTCTCCTATATTCATACCATTTATTTAACACTGTTATAGCTTTTTATTATAAGTATAATTTAAAAAATGATGAGAATACTGAGGATGTGTTATTAGTGTAATATGACTATTTGAAAGAAAAGAGGTTTAACAGGTACCTTAGAGACCTAATAGTAGATTCATTTTGGTTTTAATAATTTGCCACATGATAAGAAAATATCCAATGAATATTATATGTTGTACTTGTTACTATTATATTATGTATTATGCATTACGTTAATCAACTGATTATCTGAAAAAAAAAAAAAAAGAAAATTAATTTCATAAGCACAGCATTTCATGTAAAATATAATAATTTTAGCGTTATGATATTTTTGTGATGAAAGAAGATTATGTATATTAAACTCTAAAGGACTTTGTAACTGCCAAAGTAGATTCAGTAAAAGGTATTGAATACGAACAGTAAATAAATACATTTATAAGAAAAACTGTATTAAAAAAAAAAAAGTTCTATTATTATATTTAAATGTTTGTTTATTCTTAGAGGTCATGTTTTATTTAATTCTGACTTAACATGATGTACAGTATTATAACTAGTTTAATTCTTGTAATTTTATGTTTTGATAATTAAAGAAAAATCAAAAACCGTCGGTTTTTAATTTTTCTTTCCTCGCAAGTTAGGTGAATGCTATGTATCGAGAATATTGGGAGGTGAAGAAATATTTTTGATTTGTACAAAATAGAGTAGTTTCCGGGCGACAAGCAGGAAGGCTTCTTAGAAGGGCTATACAAAAATAGACCCTTCCACTCGTACAGCAGGGATAGCGGGGTACCTGGGGAGTCGGAGCTCGGAGCGGAGAGGAAGAGGAAGGAAGTCCAGCCATGTCGGGGGTCAACCAGGAAAGAAATTTGCAGTCATGTTCAAAGGTACTTATATGTAATATGATGTGGTAAATAGAACCTCAGTATTCTCGATGATAACAATGTCTCACTGTACTAAGTTTTATGTGTAATAATAATAAGTGATATTTAATAAATAAATGTATATTTTAAGTAAATTACTTAATTACCCTATATGCCACGAAACATAGTAGTATCTTAAAATTATCGAATTGATTTTAAGAAAGGAGGTAAGGGAAAGTCGTGTGTTGTGCGCACCAGATTTTTTTCTATAAGAGAGGGAGAAATTCTGAATTGGATCAGCTGCTCAACTTTGCTGTTTGAGTTGCTATGAATACAGAGAATATTGAATCAATCTTAAAGGGGAAAAAAAGGAGTTATATTGTCAAATAAATATAAATAGCTATATTACTTTTATAGAAATTTACAAATCCAGCCTAGCCTCAATATATATTGTGATGCAAGATTCCTTGCGAGTCCAGGAGTAAAGTCACTGCCATGTTCTGGAACATTTTCCTTTCAAGTCTATACTTTTCCAAAAATGCTCTCGTGACTAATAGGGTCGTTCCTCTGTTTCTGAACCGAAGCAGTACCTTTAATGGTAAATGTTCTTTTGCCAAAATCACCACAAAAATTCTTCTGCAGTTTGGGATTATAACAATATAACAATTGTTTGTTTTGATATAACTTAATCATTTAGTTTTGTAAACTTTTTAAAAAAATAATATTTAATGATATCATAAGATTTTTTAAAAAGTAATATTTGATGTTACTATCCACATTTGTTTTTTAAATGCCTTTCCCTCTCCCCCTACTATCCTGTAATCTCAGAAGCCCTCCCACTCACAAATTTTCATCTACATCTCTCACCTATAACAAGGCCTTTGGTATGGTATGATAATCACATGCAGATTCATGGAGAGAAGGAGAAAGGGGAAAATTTTTCTGCTCAACATGACCATCGAGAAAAACAAAAGATAATTCCTAATTTAAAATACTAAAACACTTACTACAACCATCATCTGTGAGTTACTCAAATATAATAAGCCTATTTGGCTTAGTTGAAGTAGGTAGGTACATTAAGCTTCTCTCTCAACTCATAAAACTAAATTTCCACCAAAAAACTAAAGTTCCCTCAAAACTGCCCTTGGGAACACCATCCTACAATACAATGGTGTCTAAATAAATCAGTGCTAGAAGGAAAAAAGGGGAAATTAACTCTTATCCAAATTTAGCAAAGAAAAAGGAAAATAAATTACAAGTTTACCATACTACTACATACATAATTAATAGTACCAGTACTCAAGATATAGTCGTCATATTACTACAAAACCAACATTGTTATTACATGTTTTGGCTTTAATATATAAATTTGTTTGAAAAAGGACTAAATATGAACTAAGAACTGAGAGAAGTAAGAAATTTAACAAAATACAAATTCTTAACTCCAATTGATTAATTAAATGAACCATTTTGAAATAATTTGCAATGAAATAAAGATTTAGAAAAAAAAAATTGTATTCCTTTGTTTTAATTTAATTAAAAAATCTTGTAATTGTCTTTTCTTTTATTATTTTTTTTTTTTGGTTGGGAGAGGGGGAGTTATTAAATTGTCTTCATATTAAAGTGAAAATAATACAATAATTTGTTTTTATTATGCAACAGTTAATTATTAATAGTTTCAACTACATATGTATCAAAATCTACATATACATAATTATTTTTCAAATGATCATCAAATTACATTAATATTAAAACAAAATCTATTAGTGATAGTGGAGTTCAAAGACGAATAAGTCTATAAACATTCAGAATATTGAATTTTAAAAGTCTGAAATTAAATACACTAATAATTTAATGATTTCTCTGTAATTCATTTTAAAAAATATTTCAAAAAGTTCAACCCTAAAAATTAATCTATAATCATTGACAGTATAAAATACTAATCTATTTCTTTAATTCAATGGAGCAAATTATACTTTCAATTCACTATTATTTAAAACATCAATGTTTTATCTATTCAAGTATTATAAGCATAACATAAGTAAACAAACATGATTTATGATGTATTACTGATACACGGAATCCATCTCTGTTAATAAAGTACAATACTGAGTCTTGAAATGGGGGCTGACATATTATATTGATAGAGATCAACAATGTTTTAAATTTTAAAAAAATGTCCAATTGGAAATATAATATGCTCTATTTAATCATTATCAGAACTTCTAAATGCAAGTAAAACTAGAAATAAATAAATATTTTTCAATAAAAAGAAAGTCAACTAAAACATGAAGGAATATATGAGAAAAACATTCTGCTTTACTCAAGAAATATCACTAGGATTCTTATTAAAACATTATGAGCAAATAGAAAGATACCAACCCACGTAATCTTTACAGAGGATATTGTTGTTGACATAAATAGAAAAGATATTTTGAGCAGGATTGCTCAATGTAAATATTTTTGGTAATTCTTATAAAAACCAATGTTCTGCTAAAAGTTCAGGGGGTTTAACTCTGATTCTCAACTAGTTTCCACAGAAAATTCTTCACTAAATGTCACTACTACCTTAGTCTAGAGGCCTTGCTAAACAAAACACAGGGGATTACAAACTGTTTTAGTTTTTACTAACCAAAAATTAAGACATTTCTATTATTATTATTTATGATATATAAGATATTGCTGTAAATAAAATAAAAATATACAGTGGAATGTTATATTTAAAACTATTGGGCAATAATGAAAATATTTAAATTATTTGACTGAATCACTTTCATCAATTTTCTAGCTATAATACTTTGTTACTAATGATTATGAAGATGTATTTTTTTTTTTTTTTTTTCACCCATTCTTTTGATTCAGAAATACCTCAATAACAAACAAATGCATTCTAAATTAAATCATGGCACAATGCTAATAAAATATCACAGATAATATCTCTTCATAAAAGTAATTATTGACAGATAGACTTTACTAATTTAATTTCAATTTTCATCATTTTCCACTTCAACTGAACTTTGCTTTCGTTTCTTTCCTTTTTCTGGAGGCTTTTCTGAGTCTTCTGCCTCAAGTTTAGTAATTTCTTCAAGCTGATATTCAAAACATAAGAATCAACTCAAAATATATAAAATTGAAATAACAGTAACTAATTATCACAAATCTTACTCACAATTTTTGGATTCCTTCTAAACAATAATTTTACATCATCTATATTAATCTGATTACGCTTAGCATGCCTAAAAAGTAACAAACAAGAATCTGATGGTAAAACAATTAATTATAATTTCTACTTATTCATAATAAAACAGAAATCTAGAGGAAATAACCATAATCAACTTTTCTTTTTTTTTAAACATATTTATTGAGATTTACAACTGTTTTAAGGAATATATCTAGTAAATGTGAGGCAAGATATAATAAACTTAGAATTTAAATAATGAGAAAACAGCCTAAATAATAACGAGTAACTGACATCGAATAATCTTTGTGACATTAGGTCATTTTATGTCTCTTCCGAAAGACTGGATAACCAAGTATTTTTTACTCCCATCAAAAAATCCTAGGGTCACCTGCCAGGTTCGATCACACAATCTTTGGCATAGAAGGCTGTCATGCTAGCCAATACACAACAGGTGACCCCAAGAGTGTTATGTTGATTTCTGGAAAACACTTCTTTGAGGTATAGCCTCCACTGATATAATGGCTTAGCAAACAAGCAATAAAATAAAATCATGTTAAAATAAAAATGCCTATGTAAAATGAGATAAAAATTTAAATCACAACAAAAGAAAAAACTTTTTTATTTAGTTTATCAGCTGCAATATCTCTGTTAATGAACAAATTAAGAATATGAAACTTTAATAAATAGAAAATTTAAAGGGAGAAACATTTTTTAAAGACACCAAAACTTGGACTAGGATGTCATTCTGTCAAGAACTTTTAAGGCCTGGTTGCACCGACCGTGTTTAACTTTAACTTTACTAATCTGGATAAGTAAATCACGGGTTAGCAGAAATTCCATTGCACCAATCATAATTAGCCCTAACTCTATGTTAAGTGATGGTGTTAAGTTAATTCACCTTCCTATCTCGATTATCCGATGTCAATGTTACCTTTCTACTGTTACTTTAGCTTTCAAACTTTGTTTGTGTCAGTTTCAGTTTGTTTTTTTCTGAATATTTTCGTGATATTTATCCTAGTACACCGAAGAAAAATGAACACAATCTCTTCAGATGAATACTCAACATCAGATAAAGATATAATACAATTGGTAGATATACTTTCTAGGAACAAGCTTTACAAAGTAAGGAGGAATCCATTTGAAATTTACGATGATGTGGAATTCATAAGAAGGTACAGATTTCGAAAAGAAACAGTGCTAAATATGATTGACAATTTTAATATTAATGATTTTGAATCATATCCTACAAACAGGAACATCCATAACACCTTCAAACCAGTTACTCTTTGAAACATTGTTTGTGTCAGTTTTAGTTTGTTTTTTTCTGAATATTTTCGTAACATTTATCCCAATACACCGAGGAAAAATGAACACAATCTCTTCAGATAAATATTCAACATCAGATGAAGATATAATGCAACTGATATATTTACTTCCTAGGAACAAGCTTTACAAAGTAAGGAGGAATCCCTTTGAAATTTAGGATGATGTGGAATTCATAAGAAGGTATAGATTTCAAAAAGAAACAGTGCTAAATATGATTGACATTTTTAATATTAATGATTTTGCATCATATTCTACTTAACCTCAAGAGGTATTATGCTACTAGTAGTTACCAGCAGATTCTTAGCGACATCATTAATATTGATAAATCTACAGTTTATAGAATTATTCCACGCATAACAGCATTAATAGCCAGGAAGTCAAGTGATTTAATTAAAATGTCCGTAACAGAAGTTGATAAAAACAAAACAGTGTCAGATTTCTACAGGATAAAATGTTTTCTTTGAGTAATTGGTGCAATTGACTGCACTTATATTAAAATCCAGTCTCTAAGTGGAGCTAATACAAAACTATTTTGAAATAGAAAAGGGTGGTTTTCATTAAATATACAAGTAGTGTGCGATGGGAACTTGAAAATCCTGACTCTGTGCATGACAGTTGGATTTTCAATTAAAGTGCATTACGAGTGAGATTTGAGTCAAGAGAATTTGGAGATTTTGGCTTCTAGGAGATAGTAGTTATGGCTGCAAAACATATTTACTGACACCAATTTTAAACCCAACAAATGCTGCTGAAGAAAAATCAATTGTCACACAAAAATCAAACAATCATTGAGAGAGCGTTCAGTTTTATGGAAAGAAGATTTCCTTGCCTTGCCAATGGAATTCGAATGGATCCAAAAAAAAGCCCTAAATATTATTGTAGCTGTAGCTGTCCTCCACAACATTGCAACAGAAACCCAGGACATCTACAACGTACCAGAACCAGAAGATTACTTTCCTGATGTTGTTTCACCATCAGAAATTATATGTGAAAGTGATATAGCTTTTCACAGAGCACTTGTCGACACAAATTTTTCAAGATGAAAGGAAATGACATAATTTTGTATAAATTGCAATCTGTGTTATTAAATCAATTAACCTTTCCCTCTTTTGTTGTCAAGTGGTAATTTATTTGTTTATATTTATCAATAAAGTCTGATTTTTGTATTTTATTTACATATTTTTTTCCCTCTAATTCAGTAAATTGATTAATAATATAAATAGGTTAATTGGAAGAATGAAAAATGATAATAAATAATTTGTAGGTTTCTAAATCTTCCAAAAACAGTTTATTACAATTAACTTTAAAACGAGCCAACATTTCGAGGGCCTTCCCCATCATCAGGACTCACTAAAATACATCAAAAAATTATCAATTAACATTATAAAATAACTTTTTAAATATTAACTAAAAACATTACCAAAAATATGCATAACAATGTTACAAAAAAATTATATTTACCCGAAATTCATTTAAAATTAAAAAAATTATCAATTTTTGATTAAAATTTTGTCAAAAATTTATGTCATAAAATTGGTTTGTTTTTTAAATTAACACTAAGGAAAAAATACCCATTTAACTGACATATTCTCTGGCCCCTGATGAATTAGGGTCATACTATTTACTGTAGTAAGTATACACTGATTTATTATTAAATATAGGTCACTAAGGTAAGGTTTACAAATTTTAATTTCCCAATTGTAGCAAGAACTGCTTGTGAGAGGTGTTTTCAATCTGTTTTATAATTTATGGTATCTTTTATATTTTTGTTTATATATAGATTCAATTGTTTTTCTATATCCAATATTGTAGGTTTTTCAAAATCAAAATTGTGATTAAGCTGAAGACTGTGTTGTGCAAATGCTGCAGTGTTTATATTTTTACAATTATTGCTGTGTTGTTTGACTCTAGTTGTGATCTTTTTAGAGGTTTCTCCTATGTATATCTTATCACAATCTATACAATTTATTTTATTAATAACATTCAGTTTTTCGTGTGGTAAAATCATTAATGTTTGATAAATGATTACTTAGTTTATTATGGTTATATAGTCCTAATTTTGTCTGTGGTGAATTAAATTCAACAAGTGTTCTCTTAATTTCTTTGGATAGATGGGGTATAAATTGCATTTTTTGATAATGCAATATATATATTTCTATTTCTTCCACTTATCATGTCTATATTTATCGCATTATTGATATTACCTATAATTGTTTTTTTATTATTTTCATTCTGGTAAAGATCTGTTATAGTTTTTTGTTTAGGTTTTACTATTTATTGTTCATATTGTCATCAATTTTTGGTTTATTATTGATCAATTTATTGTTATTAACGTTAAGGTTTTTTGTCCTGGGTTCATTTTTAATTTCATTGTACTTGATTTAATTTATTATTTTTTTCGAATACATCTAATAACATTTTATATACTATAGTTTTTATTCCATTTAGATACTCATTGTCTGTCTGGTTTCACAATACAATCCAGCTTTCTTGATATTCAATAGATCTTAAAATGTTTCATTATTAATTCTCAACGGTCAACTAATTATATCCATTATTGTATTAATATATATTAATCGGCAGAGTAAAACAATCATTTCAATATAACCTAACTGTCTCTGTCTAGAAGGTTTGGAGTTGTTAAATACGTCACGGATATGATGACGTCCCGCGCTAACCCATGTTAACTAACTCGAATTAAAAATTTGTTGGTGCAACTGGACAAAAACTTTAATTATGATTAGCTTTTAACCCGGGTTAGTTAACAGTAAAAGTTAACTTTAACACAGGCTGTTGGTGCAACCGGGCCTAAGTGTTGAACAGAAATATATTAGGTTAGAATAAATAATAATTTTTATGCAATAGGATTAGCATATAAGATGAAAATCCCTCACTATGGCCAAGTATTCCGAGCTGTAGACTTCTGGAAAGTATGCATGATACAAATATAGAGAAGACATGATATTAAAAAAAAAAAAAATCAGATTACATCACCATATATTACTTAAAAAAAAAAAAAGAAGGATCACCTGTAGCAGGTTGGCTAGCATAACGGCTTTCTATGCCAAAGGTTACGGGTTCAAACCCGCAAGTGGTCCTAGGATTTTTTAATGGGAGCAAAAAATCATTAGTTATGCCGTCCTTCGGAGGGGACGTTTAAAGGTGGTCCCGAGCCTGTGCGATATCAGGTACTCGCTAAAGATCTCTATCCTAATAAAACCTGGATAGGAAAAATTTAAGACTCCCATTGTAGCAGTGTCCGATTAGCCATAGTAGCCTAAAGTAACGTTAAATAAACAAACAACAAACAAAGGATTCCCACTGTAGCATTGCCCGATTAGCCACAGTAGCATAAAGTGATGTTCAATAAACAAAGTTTTAAAAAAAAATCTTATTTTATCCCTGAATATTATTTATAATTCAGCAAACACTTTCAGATGACACTACTACCATACTAGCCTGTCTCTATCATCGTGTAGTGCGTTCTTTACAAACTAATAGAATTAATAATGAATGATTATATTGATTATTTAAATAGATAATGGTCATAACAAGTATATACATAACTAAATTTAGAGGGATCACTTGTAGCTGGGTGGCTAGCGTAACAGCCTCCCATGCTAAAGGTCATGGGTTCAAACCCGCAGGTGGTCCTAGGATTTTTTAATGGGAGTAAAAAATCCTTAGTTACGCCGTCCTTCGGAGGGGACGTTAAAAGGTGGTCCCGAGCCTGTGCGATGTCAGGTACTCGTTAAAGATCCCTATCCTAATAAAACCTGGATAGGCAAAATTTAGCATGTAGCATCGTCCGATTAGCCATAGTAGCATAAAGTGACGTTAAATAAATAAACAACAAACAAACATAACTAAATTTAGTATATTAAAAACATAAAAAAATAAATGTACAAAAATATATGGACTAGTGATCTCTACATTTACTCCTTTTTCAATATTTTAATACTTACTGAGCAAATGCTTCAAGATCTTCAATGTATTGTTCCATTTTTTTCCACACTAATTCAGTAATAATAGCCTTAGAATCTATTGTAAAGTCAAATTCACCAATAAATGTGTTATTCTTTCCAACATCATCACAAATTTTGCTGACAGCACTGTACACAGTCAACTTTAATTTCTGAAATAAAAATCGAAATAGTTATTTATTTTTAATTAAAAACATGATATATTTCACATCATTACTTTGGCATACATACATCTTCTTCACTCATATTTTTAACAGTATCCATTTCAACAATAAAAATGTATGAAATCCTACAGTAATTTTATCAGTAATTTGATTTCCTTATCGGTAAAATCAGTCCTGCATATTTATAATATTCTAGGTGAGTTGGTAAAATATGAAATAAAAAGTTAAACGCAATGTAACATAAAAATTTGAGCGAAAACTAAGAACTTGAACACGCTACTTTGTTTACAATCATTGTAACCTTCCCGTTTATCTCCGAATGTCACGTGGATTTGTTATTCTCTGAAGTCAAGGTGCTGTGAAGCTGTTATTATCATTAAAATGTTGGCTCCAGATCTATATAAAATTAAACCAGGGAAAGACAATGTTCATTTCATTGAAACACATTTAGATAGTGATATGATTAACAAGAACATAATTAGTCATCACTTTAACCATGGAGTAAATTTTATTTATTTATTTTTTATATACCTGTGAAAAAGTTATATTCTTACATTTTTTAAATTAATTTTGTAGGTTGTTGCTGTATTTCCAGACACACTTCAGATATGGTCAAAAGTGAAAGAATGTTTATTGCATGATTCGGACTATTACTTCTTTTCAGATTTTCCTGTTTATCATTTTATTGATTATCCATTTATTGAAGCTTTTGTTAAGAAAGGTAATTCTTCAAATTTCTTCCTTCAACTTTCTAATTTACTTTCATTTATATTTCTCTATCTATCTATATCAGACCTGAACTGTGTAGCAGAAAGAAGATAAAAAATTGCTTTATTAAACATTATTCTGCCCAGATACATCGGGTTGCTTCATTGTACCCAACATACTAATAAATAAATAACATGTTTTACTTTACTTCTTTAGCTAATTGATGATATTATATTTTTTAATGTTGAAAAACTTATAAATACATATCATCCTTTTAAAAATTTGCGAGTTTTGGATCTTCTTTAAAATGCTATGTTTTAATTCTAAATAAATTATACAATGAATATATTCCATATCAGTACTATTTATTCAATTTTGACAACAAAAAGTTCATGAATCTTGTACTTACTCCTTGTTGCTAAGATTTACACTTGATTTTTTACAGTGAATGGAGTATTTCATTACACTTATCAAATCATTTCTAGCATTGTTCAGTCATGAATTACAAAGTTTCATCTGAACAAAATGTTTACAGTGTAGTTATTGTTATTTTTTATGTTATAGGAGAAGTGACAGCATTGAGTGTTGACAAAATGTTGGATGCTGAAAACTGTTGCTGCCTGACACCGTCCGGCATCTTAGTTCTATCTCTTCAGCGGAATATTTTTCTTGAAATTGGTATTGAGCAGGGACCTGCTGTCATAATAAAGAAAATAGACAATAGATATTGTAAGTTGAATTCCCTGTGCATTTAATTAATTATTCCAATTTACTAAAATTGCTTATACAATTATTTTTTTAGTAATATTCATCAAACTGAAAGAGGAATGTTTCAATCCAAAAAAGAAAAATTTTCAAAGGGTTTATAATCGGCTTAAAGCAATTAATTTAAAAATGGACATTATCCTTCTCTGGGAGCCTGAAGGTAAGTTTTCTACTTTCTTGAGTACATATTTCATCAGACTATTCTTCTTTTTATCTTTTTCTTCTCTTTTAGACGCAACAATCTGTCCATCATCTGTAGCTTCTTACTTTCACGGAAAAGGTTTAGACTGTTCTGAAAGTAAATTAAATTACGAAGAAGGAAGAAATTATGAAGTAATGTTACCCAAGTTTGAAACATCTAATTTTGAAATGTTTGAATGGTTGGGGATACATTTACTCGGAGGACCTGATATGTAATTATTATATTTTGGTTTATAGTCTTTTTTTATTGTTTAATCTATAAATATAATTTCCTTAATCATGAAACCTTGTAGGGCCATTTTGGTATTGAATTTGTGCATTCATGTGTGCTGCAAGATCATTATAAACATATATGGGTCAATCCGTTTGAAATTGTCCAATTTTAATTAATTTTGCTGCTCAACATTTTTTATTTTAATGACTTTTTAACCAGTTATTCTCTATCCTTGCATGAATAAAAAACCGTGGATAATTATTTTTTCTGGTTAAAGCTTTCAGTCTTGCAGCCGTTTCAAGTGCTTCGCGACTGAAAACATGTGTTGGGAAAATCTCTCTAATTCTGGTAATTTTGTAGATATCGAGTCAAAACAAAAACTAACTATAAGATAAGGATATGCTTTACATCTTTTGTTCTTACAGTCTATTACCTTAAAAGTGAAGAAAGTGATTAAAAAAATTCTTGAAAATTTATAAAATAAAAGAGACTCGCCTTTGATTATTTAAGAGGGACCATCTCTAATTTCAGTAATATTTATTGTGAAATATCCCAAAAGGGACTGAGTGAAAAATGGTGGAACTTTTACAGATTATACCTCTATTTAATAACTACTGTAGGATAAAATTTAATGGCTGAGACACAACTGGTTCAAGTGTTATTTATTAATTTGGTTTGGCATCAAGTAGGTAGATAAGATGGGTGCAACACTTCCAAGGCAGTAATGTGTAATGTATTAGTGTTCGAAAACAAACTGAGTCTCAACCACAAAATTTTATCCTATATTACGTATAATATAGAAGTATAATCTGTATAAGTTCCATAATTTTTCATTCAGTCCCTTTTGAGATATTTCACTATAAATATTACTGAACATAGTGACAGCACTTCTTTGAAAATTTATATTAAAAAGAAGGACAATGCTTATACAATCAAAATTTTATCCTTTCTAACCTCCCTTGTTATAGCCCCCTAAAAGTTTCAGTTGATTAAACTTTTGTGATTTTTTTAAGCAATTTTCTTGGCTACTTTGGTAATGTGCTGTAAGGACCAAAACTGTATACATTACTCTCATCAATACTCTAGTTTTTGTTTTGCTCTGAAGTATACAAAATTACTGGAGTTAATAATATTGAAAGAAAACGTTAGCTGTTAATAGCGAAGGGAATTTTATAACTCGAGAACCAGCTAAGTCTCAGTCACCAAATTTATGTCACTTATAAACTAACCTATGTTAGTTTCATAATTTTTCATTCAGTCCCTTTCGAGATATTTCTGTGCAAACTTCGCAAAAACGAGGTTTTGCCATTTTTGAAAATTCATATACAAAAAGGGCTATGTTCTCAATATCCAAATTTTTAGAGCAAGTAGGGATGTGACTAAGCTATGTATGAAAAAATAATCAAAGGTGAGTCTCTTTTCTTTTATAAACTTTTAGCTTGCTAAAAGTGCATTTTTATTAATTTTCAAGAATTTTTTTAACCACTTTCTTCACTTTTAAGGTAATAGGTAGCAAGAACAAAAGATGTAAAGCATATCCGTATATCCTTATCTTATTCTTAGTTTTTATTCTGTCTCGATATCTGCAAAATTACCAGAACTAGAGAGATTTTCCCAACACTTGTTTTCAGTCCTGAAGCTAACTTGAAACGGCTGCAACACTGAAAGTATTTCCCACAAACAAATTTTATCCACGGTTTTCTATTCATGAAAGAATAAAGAATAACTGGTAATAACGGTTTCGAATGGATTGAACCATACATAATAATAAAGTAAAATACTTCAAAAAATAACAAACCTGAAAACACAACCATTGTTTTAATCTATTGTGTAAAATTAACTTATTTAGAGTTACTTTTATATATATGTATTTATACATACTTGTAAAAAAAAAAGTAATCAACATGATCTTAGCAATCTCTTTTATTTTCCTCAAACATTGAAATGAATATGATTAAAATCAATGCAGCATTTTTAATCAATTAAGAACGTTTAGTTTCGTTATAAATAATAAACGAAAAAGCATCGAAAAATAGGACTTTGAAATTTCTTTCTGCATGTAACTCTCGTATTTATTGATTCAGAATATATCAGGTAAGGTTGGCTATTAGGATGGGGGATAGAGATGTGTGTGCACTTCAGTTTTACAAATACTCACCACTTATGCCCCCCACAAGTGTCACTGATCTACATAACAAATGCTTTTGGAAATTCTTGCTCAAAGAGTAATTAATAATAAAAAGACAATTGTAATATTTTAAGTTTAATTCACTCTTATTAGCAATAATCCAGGAAAGTCAGAATTTACTTCCTCCTCTGGCAAACCCAATTTAGACAGACCTATGTGTTAATTCTGCTTCTCTCTTTACTTACTGCTCTTAATATCGTGTTTTATCTGCTAGCTGTATCCCTGTCACACCATTGATCAATCAATATTAATTTCTACTGTATAATTAATTTTTCAGAAACGAGGATAGTACACAAGAATATTTATCCACTTATGAGTGTCCTGAAGGTTCTGAAATCATTGGACAAGTTTTAACTTTACAGTGGACTGGATTTGTCTCCTCAAAAAGAATTTCAAAACTATTAGATGTGATGAGGTATACTCATTATAATCAACATATCTTTTATAACATTACTGTAATAGTTTCATATGATTATGATAGAAAAAAGAACTAACTAAACTGGTACTACAACTCGTTGCCGAGTCTTGACCTCCTGTAACATTCTCCTCCAATTGTCACGATCTTGCGCAGCCACCAGCCAATCATTGACACGTAAAATGCTTCGGGCATCAGCAGCGACTCCATCGACCTATCTTGATTTCGGTCTTCCTCACCGTCTTTTACCATGAATTGGCTCTTTCATTAGCTTCTTGAGGATTTCACTATCCTCCATTCTAGCCAGATGGCCCGCCCATCTCTAACTATTCACTTTTTAAAACAGAACGATATCAGGTTCATTAAACATACTATATATATCTCCTGATTCATATGTCTTCTCGATTGACCTCCAGTCTGACATCCACCCAATATCCGACACAAGACTTTCCTTTCGAAAATGCCAAGTTCCTGCTCCATCGATTTGGTGGTTGTCCAGGACTCCGATGCGTACAACAAAACTGGCCTGATCAAAATCCTGTAGAGGCTCAATTTGGTTTCTCTGGAGAGAGCTCTATTCCTGAAGTGACGCAGCAATCCAAAATATTCACGATTAGCTGCTTGGATTCTTTTCTTCACCTCCAGTTGAGTCTCATTATTGTGTAAGACCAGTGACCCCAGGTAGACAAATTCAGATACCTTCTCAAACTTGTAATCTCCTAAGGTATACATTTCATCTGGATTTGGGGCTTCCTCTGCTACCATGTATTTAGTTTTCGAAGCATTAATCTCAAGTCCAAGTTTCCTTGCTGGACCAGTCAGGGCTTGAAAAGCTTCTAATACTGCATTGTAGGAACAACCAACTATGTCGGGATCATCAACGTATGCGAGGATCATAGCAGTTTGCTTGAATATTGTTCCTCCAATCTGGATCTCAGCCTTCTCAAGCACGAGGTTAAAAAGAAGGCACGCCAGTGCATCTCCTTGTCTCAAGCCTTATTTGAAGTGAATTCCTGCGACACCTCATTTCTGATTTTTACTGCACATCGCACATTTTTTATTGTTATCATCACCAGTCTCACCAATTTTTCAAGAATGTTTAATTTATAGAGAACTTTATAGAGCTCCTCTCTGTTAACACTATCATAGGCTGCCCTGAAGTCTATAAATAAATGGTGCGTTTTAATGCTATATTCACGTCCTCTCTCTAGGATTGTCCTCAAACTAAAGATTTGATCAAGTGTTGATTTGCCCTTTCTAAATCCTCACTGATAGACACCAAGTTGGCTCTCTGCAAACGGTAACAATCTTGCAAATAAAATGTTTGAGAGTATTTTGCAAGCGGATAGGAGCAAGGAGATACCTCTATAGTTGGAGCATTTTAATTTATCTCCTTTTTTATGTATAGGACAAACATGAGAGAAGTTCCACGTTGTTGGTATTACTTCTTTGGTCCAAATGGTGATTATTAGATTTTGTAATATCTTAAAAAGTTCGTTCCCACCACTTTTTATCAGTTCTGCTGGGATACCATTGTCCACTGTGTGGACTTTGCTTGGTCTGTTTCCAACACTTGCTATAGATAGATAAAAGGACAGCTGTTCAAATCTGAGTAGATTATCCTGAAGTCAATTCATCTATTCTAATCAGATTATGAAGGTTTAAGTTATAGCATTATTAGTTTGTCTCAAATGAAGGATTAAGAGTAAATTTTAAAATTCAGTTTTTCTTTCTTGGGCTCTTACCTTTTTCCTTATCTATGCTTGCTATGACACATTTAAGGTATTATAATTCAATGATAAACTGGATACACTTTAATAATATTGCTACTATATGAATGTAAATAATCAAATTAATCTCGGTTTATGTTTTTTAATTTAGACATTAATTGATATTAAATTTATTTTTTCACAGGGAGTATGTGTCTGTTAGACCGAGTATACCTTGGGTTGCCCTTCATGTCCACGGTTTTGATGATGCCCCTCTGTCCTGGAATTTGCAACCGCACAAATTTACTACTAGGGGAGACAACAATTACACTATAATTTTTAATTCTAATAAAAGTGTGAAAGTTTGTAAAACTTTTACATCTCTTAAAAAAATATCTTGATATACTAGTATCATATATATGTAAATAATATTCTGTAAATTTTGTAAATATGTTATTTAATTAAAATTATTTCTGTTTTAAGTCTTTAATTTTTAGATACTATTACCACTCACGATGGAATAAAACAGGGCTACTTAGCCCATCAGTTCAAGGTAGTAATACTATAGCTATGAATGGTTGTTAATTACTTTAATTTCAAGAATTCAGCTGAAGAATCTTTTAAGTATTTATAAAAAATTTAGATAGATAAATAGAAAATTAAGTTGTTACTTTCTTATAATCGCTAAGGATATTGATTCACTAAACGTTTTTCCCCTTGTAGACCTAATGTGATTTTGAGATTCAGTTAATTAATAATCTCCTGATGAAGAAATAAGTTGAAATAAATTCATGCGTCTTTTTAATCCTAGGGCTGAAGAATATAATAATATTAACAAATTATCTTAATGTAAATTTAAAATTAATGTAAAGTTTAAACCATAAGCATAGGCCGTGGTAACACGTTCACCCTACCTACATTTTTTATTTTTGAGGGGTCACCTGTAGTGTAGTGGCTACCATAACTGTAAAAAGTTATTACAGAGCCTGCGTGATGTTTACTACTAGCTAAATATCCCTATCCTGATTAAACCTGTTTTGGCAAAATTTAGGACTCCTACTGTAGCATCATTGATTAGCCACGGGAGTATAAAATGATGTTAGATTAATTAACAAACTAAACCCGTTAGATTAATTAACAAAAAAAACGCAATATCTTTCCTATATACAGTTCCTAGGATTTAAAATTCTATAAAACAAAACTACCTTTATTCCATTAAATACCTATCTTGATTTATAATTGCACTAAAAAAGGCCATCTAAAGATTACTCTGGTTAAACTTTGTTTTCAGGTATTATGTTAAATTATCCACTTTCTTCAACATTCCAACATCAATTATTTGTTTATTACATAAAGATCAAAAGTTCTTTTGTAAATTGCTAGATTTGCTTCACCAATTATATTATAATAACAATGATGTTTTTGCTGTTTTGTGTTTAAAAATCTATGAAAAAATAATAAAAACTAGTTGCGGGCTATATTAAATATTTTGTATAATGTTAAACTAGAGATTAGTGTTAAAAGTTGAAGTAGAACCTATTCACAATCAACACAAAGATGTCCCAATTTGACACAGCCAAGTAGATGTAATAATTATATACTATGCCTACAGGTGTATAGTTATATAGCATGATAAATCCATGTGTTAACAAAAGAAAGAAATGTCTTAACAAGAATAAAACTGACGAAACAAATTCGGCCTAATTGAAGCTCTTGATCTCTGTAACATCAAGTTTAATTCTTGTAAATTACTGAATCCTGTTACTGCGAGAAATAATTTTGAAAATCTAAAAGAATTAATTTGCTTCAAACAAATTATTGGTCATCCAATAATCACTAGGAATCAACCATTTTTAAATGATTTTTTGTTTTCTTAACAATAAATTGAGTGATTCTTGAAAGTTTTGGTTCAATAGGAAGGCCTTATTTAGAATGATTAAACAAAGCAATCAATATTGGTTTTTATATTTAAACTCCTCTATTGTTATGAACATGTGGTAGTACTTATTGTTGAACTTGTCCAATAAAATATTTATTTTTATGTATATCTTGATTTAGATTTATAGTTTGGTATTTATTTAAAGAATAAAAAATGAAACGGGCAAAGAAAAAGAAGGTCATGCAAGGTGTGACAGAGCCAGTAGTGATGGATGAAAAAACACTACAGCTCCACAGAAAGCTTTGGAAATTGAAGTTGCCAACTCCTTTAAAGTTAAAAAAACATAGAACAAGAGAAGAAACATTCAAATTACTTAAAGAAGGCAAATTGGCTCTAAAGGGCAAGCCAAACAGATTAGTTGTTTCTGAATATGAAACTGAAGCGACCGTAGATGCTGAAAATAGAGAGAGAGCTAAGTATATTAAAGATTGTTTTCGTAAGAAGGTCATTAAGAAACGTCAAATTAGAAAACAGTACATATTTATTAAAGGCCATGACAGCAAAGGAAAATTACAATTTTGGAAGGCCAGATTAAAGAAAAAGACTAAGACAAAAGAATTGCCATATCAGACTCCTTTTATTTACAAATCTACTTTGGGAAATGATAGGAAGTGAGTATATAATTTATTTATTCATTAATGTTCAATTTATATACAAGGATGGTTAAAATGGTGAGTTGGGGAAATCTTAAAAAAATTCACGAGTGATCACTAACAATTATAAATTATTTTAAAGACAATTTCAAACAAAGCACTCAGTATTTTTTTTCAATTTAATGTAATAATTAATAATTTTTTGTTAGTGAAATGGCAACGTATAGCTTTAATGAATAACGTACTTTCCAACCTATAAAGAAGACTGATCAAAACAGGTTGTTAATGATAGATAAATGCCATTGGAAAAAAAAACAAAGTTATATATATTTTATCTGTTAACAACATTAAACTATTTCATGTAATAATATAGTGTATATAATCATTTGATTATTAATGTGATTTTATTGTTATGTTTTTAAGTTACACCAAGATAACTTTTGTTGCTGAAGGATTTTTTTTTTCTTAATTTAACAGCACATGTACTGGGAAATTGCCCCAACTCCATTCTTCTAACACGCCAATACCACCCTTTGGAAAAATACTGCACCTGTTTTGATGAGATCTACTGCATTGACCTGGGGAGATTAGTGAAGTATGCAGACATTGTTTCCTGGATGAATGGGATACAGGTGTTATCATCCCTCTCCATAAAAAGGGAGATCGAACCGAATGTAAAAACTATCATGACATTACACGCTCCTTAATTATGCATACAAGGTTCTGTCTAACATCATCTACCAAATGCTTTTTCCGCATGCAGAAAGAGAAATTGGAGAATAATAGTGTGGTTTCATGAGAGGAAGATCTACTACTGATCAAATCTTTGCTTCGAGAACCTACTTGAAAGAATGAGGGAATACAATATCACCACACACCACCTTTTCGTCGATTTTAGCAGTACTTATGACAGTGTCATCAGAGAAAGGTTGTATGAGACATTGGAAGAAATGAACATTCCACTTGAATTGATAATTCTTACAGAGCTACAGATGATGGAATCGAGGTGTCAAGTTAGAATACAAGGTGACCTCTCGGGAGTATTTATGACAACAAGAGGTCTGAGACAAGGAGATGGTTTGTCATGCCTACTTTTCAACCTGGCACTAGAAAAGGTGATAGGGAACTCTGGTCTGGAGAGAAATGGCACTATACTAAATAAATCTACACAAATCCTGGCCTATGCAGATGATGTGAATATTATTGCCTGATCACAGAAAGAATTAAAATGTGCCTTCATTGCATTAGAAGCTGCAGGACAATATGGGTCTCACAATAAACCAAGCAAAGACCAAATATATGGTTGCCAACACCACCTACTATCACCTTTGGAGAGCTTACATTTGAAAGTGTTAAGCAGTTTGTGTATCTAGAATCTTTAGTGTGTGCAGATAATAGATACAGCCCAGAGGTACACAGGCATATTACCTCAGCAAACAGATGCTATTTCGGTCTGGCATAAACTTCGAGAAGCCATTTGTTATCGAGAAAACAAAAATCTGTTTATATAAAATACTGATCCGGCCGGTACTAACATAGCCTCCGAAACATGGCCCTTATCACGTGCTGACGCCAATTGCCTCCAGATTTTCGAAAGAAAAATCTTAAGAAGGATGTTTAGCCTGGTGAAGGATGGGAAGGAATACCGATTCAGGCACACTGCGGAACTGCACCAACTATATCAAGTGCTGGACATGGTAAAATTCATCAGAATTTTAAGACTGCGGTGGGCCTGTCATACTGCGACAATGAATGGTGACTCGCAAATAAAAAAACTATTATTTGGATACGTAGATAGAAGGAGGAAATGGGGGCGTCCACGACTAAGATGGGTGAACGAGGTCGAGGAAGATGCCTATAAACTGGTGGGCACTAGAGCTTGGCGGACCCTGCCCCAGAACAGACAAGAATGGAGGCGACGACTCTCGCGGCGAAGACCCGAACCGAGTTGTAGATTCCGTGATGATGATGATGATGATGATGCAGATATTGTTGCATTCCAGATCAGGAAAACAGCCTTAATCTTGGAGATAATAATAAATAATGACCTCAATAAGGCTGGTGGGATGGAAAGGGAAAAGAGAGGTGTATATAAGAATGCATCCCTTTCCTTGAACAACAACCTGTGAAACAGAGTTCTCCCTAAGAGACCTATGCTTTGGGTCCCATGGAATGATCCCTAACAACACAAGGAGCTTTTTAGAAGACCTCATTGTTTAATATTAAGTAAAGTGGTGTTGGCCATGAATTTAACTATGAAACTATTTTATGATGAGTCATCATTTATGTGTAGCAAATGATCGGAGGTTTTGTATATGTTAATTAATATATTTAAAATCCTTACATGTGTGCGCCAAAACAGGTGCTTTATGTTTAAATTAAGTTAAGGAAAGAAAAAAATTGGGACAGTAGGAAATACATTTTTTCAAGAATACTCCTGAGATAAAGAAAAACTGTAACCTAAAGTACATTATAAAATTAATCCATGTAATAATAAGTTTGAATTAAAAATAAATATATTTTTTATACATGTCCCGTGTGGATTGATTGATATGCTATGTAATGTGCTACCCAAAGTATTTGGACAGCATGCTAATAAATGAAGCACTTCTTTCTCACTTTATGTTTAATGGTCTCTTATATACAAATGACTGCTTAACAGGTGGACAGTTAGAAGTGATTGACTTGATCCGGAAATTATGGGATAGGAGGAATACAGTTGATAAATGGAAGCCGGGAATTTATGACAGAATGCCAGACGACTTTTTATTAATGTTTGATGAAAATGTGAGGAATGAAAATGGGGTAAGAAGAAACAGCTGGCAATGAAGTATTCTTTTTTTACTTTCACGTATTTATATGTACAGTAATTGTTTGAATTTGAGTTTTCAATAGAAATACAAGTTTTAGGATCCTCTTTAATGTGATTGAAATATATTCAGTTAAATATTTGTGAGATTGTTATATCTCCTTTCAATCTATAATAGTGTACCGAACGTTGAGTCATGATGAAGGTGTACAACTTATGCCGAAATGTTAGTACAGATTGAAGTGCTATAATTAATTATCTTGAAGATAAATCGTTTATGGTGTGTTAAATATGAAGGATGAGATAAATAGGATAAGGTTCATAAAAGATAAGAAAATAATTAAAACGTCTAATCTTTTATAACCGCCACCCAAATCTGATTAAGACCCGAAACATTGATTAATAAATAGTTTTTTATTATTATTTTCTAATCTTTTATGATATATTTATATTATCCAAATTATCTCATCCTTCATATAATTTATCTCAAATGTGTCTGTTTTTAGAAGTATACCCAGTAAAATTTTAAATCTAGCTTTGATATTTTTCCTTATGTTTTAAATTAAACTTCCCTTACATTCAGAAAAAAAGAAGATTTACAAGTTTTGAGTTTTTGGAGATTGACCCTGATAAGGTTTCTGAAATGATTAAACCATGGAGGACACCGATCTTGAGTAGATTGAAGAAGTTTGAGGAAGAAAGGAATGAAAGAAGGCGTAGTAAGTTTATTACTTGTTTTCTTTTCAAGAATTATGGATATCACGCTTAAGGGCGCATTTGTATTGCATGCGTTTTGGGGGCTGAAGCAGAAGCAGGTTCCTAGAATTATATAGAAGCTCCTGTTTCCAAAACGCGTGCAGTATAAATGTACCCTAAGTGACGGATGATACTAATTATGAACATGAGTATGCATGAGGTTCATGCCAAATATTGTATATCATATCATATATGGTAATGAATTTTAATGAGTTGATGATTTTCTTCACTCTATTAAATTGAAGCTGAATTACACCTAAAAAAACATTAATAATGATGGAGTTTTTGTTGACCGTTGAGAAATTAGATGAGGAAGATGGTTGGGGGTGCGGTCATTGAAGAGAAACACACATTAAAACAAGTGCTACTTTAATTATGTGCCAACTTTTCGGCCTATATTGTGGGCCTTCATTAGGGCTAAAAGAAACAAGATGAAAACCAATGTAATTATGGACTCAATAATGCATTAGGTATATAATAATTATAGTAATAGTAATTATTATAGTTATAGTAATAATAATATATATTATATATATATATATATATATATATATATATATATATATATATATATATAATTATATATAACAGAAAGTTTATGAATAGGGAAATTAACTTAATAAACTTCGTAATAAGTTTTATATCCATGAATTGTCTGATTTTATAAAATAAAAATTATATTTAGAGAAACCAATGCTTGAACCTGAGAAACAACGGTATGTAAGAAAGTTAAAAGCAGATGCAGCCAAAGCCAAATATCTAACAAGGATCTCAGAATATTTAAAATTAAATTTATACTCCGGCGTACGAGAAATGATTGCAGAAGAAGGAAAGAAATACCAATATGGAATGAAAGAGTTTCAACGGATTGTTAACACAGCATCTACTGTGAGATGTTATTGATAATACACTTAAAATGTTAGAAATTTCAGAAAAAAAATATTTTATTATATATCATTATTAGACTTTATTTTGAATCACAGTTATTTATTTAACCAATAAAATAACAAAG
Organism: Piezodorus guildinii; assembly: GCA_023052935.1. Classification (NCBI taxonomy): domain Eukaryota; kingdom Metazoa; phylum Arthropoda; class Insecta; order Hemiptera; family Pentatomidae; genus Piezodorus; species Piezodorus guildinii. The sequence goes on along the minus strand of CM041293.1, from coordinate 120,908,262 downwards.
TTTTGATTCTCTTGAGCAACAGTAGTACATATGCATATCAGCCAATGTAATGCCAATAGAGGTATCATCTGAAAATTATCAGAATATTATGGATTAGAGCAGACCATAATTAACAAAGCATAACTCAACAAAATGGAACATTATCCATCCCATGCAGTTTAATATTCAATAATATTCATTAATATGTTCAACATCTCAATCTCTTTTTTAGTATTATTGAGATCTAATGTATCTCAATAATTATGATGCTTTCTTTTGAAATGTTCCCAACATGATAGCATATTCAATAGTCAAAATAAAAAAATCTGGTTCATGCATTGCACAACTTTCACTTAGGTACTGCTTGGCTGGAAATAAATTTTATCCATTTAAATTTTGCTGCAAATATAATAGTAAAATTTTTCAAAGGGATCCTATCTAGTTCCGATAGAAACATGTGGAAATAATCTAAATGCAAAAATTATTAAATGCAACAGTTTAAGTTTATGGGTCCTTTGTCACTCTCTAATAATTTCTACAACTTTATTTGTCAAATGGGCTGTTTCAGAGGTAATTGGCCAGAGTTCAGGATTTAATTTAAACCTGAATGGAGCAGTGAAAATCTATGTTTTTCAGGTATCAATTGTTCAGCAAAATCTTTGGGATTTATGTTGTAGGTCATTGAATTTGACTTTGGTTGCAAGCAATTGAACCTAGTATCCTTGGGCTCAGTGATAACTTAGTTAAGTCCTAAATATCATGTTTTCTTCCTAGATCCAACAGTAAAATTTTAAAGTAATTATGAGGAATGGATTAATGAGAGTTGAAAATGTTAAGAAACGCTAATATGCAGAGGGAATGTTAGTAAATAAGGATGTGTGTCGAGTTTAAATATGAATAATATCTCAAAATAAATATCATCATAAATATCTCAAAATAAATAAAAAATACTTGGAGATTAGTGCAGTGTGTTTTCAAAAATTTCTATATAAGATCATTAATGCATTAACAGATGAATTCATTAATAAGTAATTTTTAAACGTTTATATTAATCATAACCTAAATCTGTACCTCTACAACCCATGATGAGTTATTGGCTCAGTACATATAGAGATTTGTACTGTTTCCAGGCCAAAGACCGTGCAATGAGGTGATTAGGCATTGATCATGCTCAGCCGGCAGGTTTTTTCATTTTGGGTACCCACTTTTAAGAGGCTGGGTCTGCCCCAGAAGGGTCTCCTCAACTTAGGATCTTTCTGAAAGGAGCTACGAATCTAGAAGAATGGTTGGCGAATGTTTAGCAGGCCAAGGGCAGCCTCATGCCCCTGTTGAGCTGATAAAAGAAGAAGTCATGTGTTAGTATTCATCATGCCATAGGAATTTGTTCCTTGTTTAAAGATCTATATAGCGAATTTTTAGGAGTCTTGTCTAATTTATCATACTGTCTCTTAATGTCTTAACATTAAGCAACTCTCATAAATGATTACGTTTAAATTTTGCTGTTTGGTCCCTTGCTTGGGACCAATTCTTATAGACTTTAATGACCTACAACTTTTATTCAATGGATTTTTGTCGAATTCCTGAGAATCTGTAAGAATAAACATGGGTTTTGGCTAGCTCCTTAACTGCACATTTCTGAACACTTGTCCATTGGATTTTTTTTTCTTATTTTGATGAAGTCCTTAATTCATTCCTTAAGTCTGGCCACTTAACTCTGAAACATTCTGAACATTAATTTTTCTAAAATCTTGCACTTACCAATGGTATATTACACATCTATATAAGCATATATGGTATATTTATTAATATAAACTGCATCAGACTATTTCAATGAGTATAAAACCTAGATGATATTAAAGCCCATTTAATTTTTCAGACTTTTAGAATTAAGTAAAAGGAAAAACAATTAATTTTGTTTTTTATATTATTACTGGCTGATTAGAGATGCTTTCGATAATGAAGCTTCGCTTATTTATTTAGTCTCTATTTTTAGACATTTAAAATTTTAAGTATATAATAATTCTTTGTCAACATTCAATTATGGAATGTTTATATTCAATTTATTTAAGACAGCATTCTCTTGTCTCTAATTAATATATTTCTAAAAGAAAAATTTATCTAGCAACAAATACTATATTTTCATTTGTCTTTAGGAATAAATTAGAAAAACAAATAAATTGTGATACTGAAAAAATAATTGTCTTGATTGTTCATTTAGATAATCATGAAAGACATGGATCGTTATATTGAAGTGACACTAAACAATGAAATTGAGGATGCCCTGAATATGAGGAGAGAAGCTTTAGAAGAAGAAATCATGACAACAGCTCTTCACAAAGAAAAGGAATTGGAAAGCAGCTACAGAAATATATTTTTACCATATGAGCTGTCTAAACAAAAAGAGTTATTTCAACTTGAAATGAGGTAAATAAATATTGAAATAAATAAATAAATTCTTTATCATTCTGGGACGTCACTTTAGAATAAAATTTACAAAATATATAAATGGGCTTCAGAGTCTTAGAGTAACATAACCAAGTTAACTAAAACTAATAGAAAATAGACATATGAATATAAAATGAAATTGAGCCTTATTTACAATTCTTTTATGAAGGATTGGTTAGAAGATGAATAAATAAGTGGGATTTGAAGGTAGGGAGAGAGTTGGAGTGACGGATAGAAAGAGGAATAGAATTCCATAAGGTCGAGGATCGGGTAAGAAACGATCTGTCGAATTGTGTAGAACGGAGGGCCGTGGTGTATAAATCTGAAGGTCTAGTGCGTGCATAAGGGGAATGGACGGAGGATTCAAATTTAGGAGATCGAAAATATATGATGGACGGCAGGACTGGATAACTTGGTAAAAGAATGTTGCCAGGAAATAATTGTGATGATTGGAAGGGTAAAGCCCTATCAACTCGCCATAAAATTTAGAGACGGAGGTAGAACGGACCTAGGGACCCTGAAGATAAATCGAATGAAGTAATTGATTAAGAGTTTTATTGTTATCTCAAGATCCCCAGAAACAACACTGTATATACCATACAGCATTAGTCGAAGTGGGGGAATATTAAAGAGGTAATGAGGAGTTTCCAGGTTTCAAACGGGAAAAGGTGATAAACGGAATTCAGCCGCTTTAAGGAGGAAAAGGTACAACGGATAATTTCAGAAATATGGTGTTTTATAAACACTCCCTGTCAAAAGTAATGCAACACCCATAATTCTCGAGATTTTCTTGGTTTTGACCTTTATCCATACTTTGTTAATATTTATAGTAATATTTTTACAAGTATACTAATAAAGTTAAAGATGGAAAAGTTAAAAATTAATAGGAAGAGGGAATATTCATGATAATATAAAATGAAGCCTGCCTATGGGTCCTCGTCTCCTTTATTTATGTGTTTGTTATGTTATTATACATTCTATATTTAGCGCATTTATTCAACACTGGTTTACAGAATGCACAAACATTAACCTTTGGCTAAAACTTTACCTTTATTAAACTATTCAAAATAAATTTGATTCAAAATAAATTTTTCTTTACCACATAAATATATATCTATAGAGCCAGCCAAAAATTGAACTACTGTAAATTTGTTGATATTTTGAACTACATGTATGGTATAGATTCTTAGAGAAAAACGAGAATTCCTAAAAACTGACTGGTAGGCATCCAAGGGGTTGGTGGTTGAATTCTGCTAAGTCTGATCAAAGGGATTTGGGCTAGGAAGGCGGTTAGGATTGAACTGTCTTGGCAAAGATTGAATTTTTGATTTGTTAAGCCTATTATTAAATTTGTTGAGAGGGGTTACCTGTAGCATGTTAACCTATGCCAAGGTCCCGGGTTCAAACCCGCAAGTGGCCCTAGGATTTTTTAATGGGAGTAAAAAATCCTTAGTTATGTCGTGTTTGTGGAGGGGATGTTAAAAGGTGGTCCCGAGCCTGTGTGATGTCAGGTAGTCGTTAAAGATCCCTGTCCTAATTAAACCTAGACAGGCAAAATTTAGGACTCAAAAATCAAATCAAAATCAAACTTTGTTGAGAAAAATTTATATATTTTGGATGGAATACAAATTTGATTTGTACTCTAGATTCTTGATTGACTCCATAGGCTTCTTAAAGACATTATGAAAATTATCATGCCTATTTTCTGTTAACAACAAAATTTTTGCTGTTCAAAGAGGTACAAAAAATGAATAATGTATGCTTTATACTAAATGATTTGTATTTTATAGTTCTTATGTTCAATATTGGGTCAAGAAAACAAAGGATATACAGAAACAAGTGGAAGTACAAAAACAATTTTTGACAAAACAACTAGAAACATCTAAAATATTGCAAGCTTCAGAACACATTCCTTCATTAAATAAAGCTTTTTGCGACAGAGTGAGGAAGGTACAAAGAAAGAGCAAACTTAAAGTAGAAGAAGCTTTATTACCTTTGAAAGAGAAAATAGAAACTTATGTGAACTTAAAAAAAGAGAATGACGAATTACTTGATTCGATAAAAAACCATCCTACTGTTGTTTCCGAATTTATCAGAAAACTAAGGGAATTTATAAATATCACTCAGCCTCTGTGTGAAGAAAAAGATCAATTTATGGATGCTTTAGACAAACTGGAAGCATTCAAACAGGAATTACTGGATAATGTATGATTTTTTTTCTCTTCAGATTACGTACAGACCGTACCGTGGGTTGTACCAGTATGGGGCAAGATTTTGACAGGTTATTATTTCATTGAACAGGAGCTTATTTTCTTACTGTAAGCAATCTTTACTCTGGTGGTTCCCAATAGAAAATTCTCGCATACCCATTCAACAAATCCCTATAATGGCAAGGCTGCCCTAAATACTAAAGGTTATAATAATAATAATAGGCTTACCGAACCCGAAGGTTCGATCCCGATACCACCAAACTTTGCCTACACAGATCTCATACATGAGACCTCCCTGACCCCTTAGACATTCCCATGAACCCTCAGGGGCTTGCATAATACTAGGGAACCTCTGCTTTACACCTTTGAAGTTCAAGCTATGACCCAAACCTTCATATCTCTATCTGGCTTGTTATTTTAATTATTATAAATAATATTATACTTGCTATTATTAGTCTATCCAATAGATGGCAATCATCCTGGTCAACCTACCCACGGGACGGTCTTGTTTACATGAAAATTACATTTTCATTAGTCCTTAAGGTTTATTATATTAATATAATTCTATAAAATATATTACATTATTATATTAAAACTGAACAATAATGAGCAATTGTAATGATTTATTATTTTCCTGCATGAACATTTATAATGGATAAAGATTTTTTTTTCCCCCTTAATGTTTAAGATTTAATATTTCAAGATACATGTAATGTGAAAATCAAATTAAAAAATCTGTTCATCATCAATACTTAATTTAGGGCACATTGCAGCGCTTCTTCTAGGCCATCCCTATTATACGCGATCACTGCTTGGACCTCGGCGAAGAAGAGGGAGAATCGCATTTTCCTATCGATAACTATTCCTTTCCTTTCCCAATGTGCATTCCACTCCTTTATTGCTTCATGCACAGAATTCTTAAGCAGGGTCGGGGACATACTGCACCCCTGCTTAAGTCCTTTAGTTGCCCTAATGGTTCAGACAAGCGAGAGTCCTGCTTCGCTCTGTACTAGTCACTGCGTTTATTACAGCACTGCTAATTCCAGCTTTCTTAAGGCTGTTCTGGGATGATGAAAGCTTTGTCTAAAGCTCTTCCTTTTTCTATTATTTTTTCTATGAGCTGCTAAGGACGAATATGCTATCTGTACCCGACCTGGCTGCAGTTAAACTAAACTGTTTCTCCGGTTTTGTAAACTCCTCCTCTTCAGAGTTCTGCCTATTACCCTTGTAACCGAACGCAGTCACCCAATTATTATAATTCTGGAATTATTTTTGGTCTCCTTTCTTATATATTGATGTAAGAAATCCGGTCTTAAGGTGTTATAGTGATTCGTGTCCAGGAACAGCTTTTATCAATCTCATACCTCCTGCTTTCAATAGATCCACCGAAATGCCTCCAGGTCCTGTGCATCCACATCCATGAAAACTATGTGGAAGATGCCAATTCTCAACAATTGATGATGTGCTCAATGGGTGGGTTAAAAAACCTGTGCCACTACAACCCATGAGGAGTCTTGGGTTCAGTAAATATAGAGATTCGTACTGTTTCAAGGGCAACGGCTGTGCAATGAGGGGATTCGGCCGAGATCACGCTCAGCCACCAGGTTTTTTCCCCATTTTTGGATACCCACTTTATAGAGGCTGGGTCTGCCCCAGGAGGGTCTCCATACCCGAGGATCGCTCCCCTGTTAAAATAACCCGCCCCCCGTCACAACCGGGATTCGAACCCAGGACCTGGAGCACAGTAGACTTGCGCTCTATATAATAATATTTAATGTATAATAATATATAATAATTAAATAATATTTTTCACTAACTTCCATGCTTATGCAACAGGATTTCTTATTTTGTTGAATGCTTGATTGAGTAAATGCTGCCAACTTTTGACTTTACTAATCAATATTTACAATTTTACAGAAAATACTAATCTCTGAGAGCTCATCTACTTCAGTAGAATATTTGTCAAAGACGGAATCAGATATTGAGATTGTTGAACCAGTTCGATTAGTGAATGAAAAAGAAGAAGAGGAAGAAATATTTGTTTCCATGGCGGAGAGAATCCTATCTGACGGAGATCTTGATGATAATGCTAAAAACCTTCTTAAAATAAAATTCATTATTTCAGATCTTTTGAAACGTATCATACCTACAGAAAGTGGAATAGAAGAAGAAGAATCAGTCGAAAAAATCCAGAGTTTAAAACAAGTAGAAAAAAGAGATGATTCAATGAGTGAAGAAGAGACATTTTTCATAAAATCAACAGATAAGGTTGAATCCATTTCTGTTATAAATAAATTGATGGAAATTAATGCAAAGTTAGATTTCGTATTCAAGGTTGTGGGAGATAAATATTCGATACCTGATCTGGTAAAAGTAGGATCTTATTTAAATAAGCGAAGTTTGTCAGTTGAGAAGATTTTGGAAAAACATCGGGAGATGTTTGAAAATATTAGAACTTAAAAAAAAACAAATTCAATTTAATTGTATAAAAATTTTGATGTGAATACCATTAAATTTTCATAAATTTCATTAGTTTGTTTCGAACTTTATTGCTGTATATAAAATCTCTACTTTAAAAAAGGTATAGATCAAAATATAACTTTAATATTAAGTTTTCAAGGATCACTTCATCCGACCGCTATAATAGTAAGAACCACTAATATCCTAAAAAAACATAAAAATTAGTTTTATCTCATGAATAGATGTTAAAGACACTTGTGTAAATATGAATATTTTTTTCAGAGGTTCTCTGGAGCTATTTTATAAAAGCTATTCCTTGGATTTAAACAAACCATAGGGACCAATGAGGGTAAAAAGTGGTGCAAGGCTAGTGGGGATCAACGTACTCCCGGTTTCCGGAGTTCAGAACTATACATGACAGTACACACTATACATACATTAACATGTCATATATAGAATACACCTCAGGAGCACCTTTCTTCAGATGACACTGTGGATGAGATGAGGGTATAAATCATCCCCTGTTGTCCCTAGGTAAGGTACCTCTTTTGTTGGACCGATCCCACGCAATGGAGTAAACTTGATTCAGAGATCAACGAACAGCCTCGGAATTGGGCAGTCTCTTTTAACTTTCATTTACCTATATATGAAATACATAATGAGGGAAAGTATTGTGATTGTGAAAACTTTCGAATTCCAGTTTTCAACAGAAATACACATTTTAGGGTCCCCCGCTTGAATGGGCAATTAAATCATTAGCCCCCTCTTTCCAGCGCTATTACAGAAAGGTCTTCCAATTATCAAACGATACCTTCTCTTACTATTCAGAGGTAGTTTGGCTTTAAAATATGTACCAGTTAGTTGGAGAGAATTCAAACTTTGTTAAATCCCCAAACCTGGGAAAGGTACCTATACGGACCCCAAATCATTCAGACCTATATGCCTATCATCCTTCCTGATGAGAACTCTTGAACAAATTCTGGACAGGCATATTAGAGTACACTTATCTCTTAACAAACCGTTACATTCCTTCAATTCGCCTACCAGGCTGGTAAGTCTTGCGAATTAGCCCTACACAATCTAGTCTCCAGGATTGAGATATCCCTGGAACAGAAAGACATAATGATTGGCACTTTTATCGATATCGAAGGTGCCTTTGACTGAACTCCCTATAACACTATTCTGGGTGCCCTGATTGACTGTGACATTGATCCTGTCATCAGAGGATGGATAATGGTTATGCTTGAAATTAGAACCTTAGTATTGGTATTATTCAACACTACATTAAGGATAAAACCACATGGCGGCTGCCTTCAGGGTGGCGTCCTATTGCCTCTACTTTGGTGTTTGGTGATTGTTCCGCTCATCAAGAAACTAAACTCCCAAGGCTTCTACACACAGGGCTACGCAGACGATGTTGCAATTCTTATAGGGGGCAAACATTAATGCGTGGTATCCTCCTTACTCAAACATGCTATCTACATTCTTTGTGATTGGTGCAAATCTTCTGAATTTAACATTAATCCACATAAGATTAATGTCTGCACTTTTACACACAAAAGAAAGGTAAGTATGAACTTACCTAGTATTAATGGCACACAACTCACCAACTCAAAAGAAGTTAAGCATTTAGGGGTCATTCTTGTCCACAAATTGCGGTGGGACACTCATATCTCTTACATTGCTGGTAAAGCTTTAAAATTCCTTTGGGCGTGTAAAAGTGCTATTAACCAAGCATTGTTAAGAAAGGTGCTCCTGAGGTGTATTCTATATATGACATGTTAATGTATGTATAGTGTGTACTGTCATGTATAGTTCTGAACTCCGGAAACCGGGAGTACGTTGATCCCCACTAGCCTTGCACCACTTTTTACCCTCATTGGTCCTATGGTTTGTTTAAATCCAAGGAATAGCTTTTATAAAATAGCTCCAGAGAACCTCTGAAAAAAATATTCATATTTACACAAGTGTCTTTAACATCTATTCATGAGATAAAACTAATTTTTATGTTTTTTTAGGATATTAGTGGTTCTTACTATTATAGCGGTCGGATGAAGTGATCCTTGAAAACTTAATATTAAAGTTATATTTTGGTTGCCCTGATTGACTGTGACATTGATCCTGTCATCAGAGGATGGATAATGGTTATGCTTGAAATTAGAACCTTAGTATTGGTATTATTCAACACTACATTAAGGATAAAACCACATGGCGGCTGCCTTCAGGGTGGCGTCCTATTGCCTCTACTTTGGTGTTTGGTGATTGTTCCGCTCATCAAGAAACTAAACTCCCAAGGCTTCTACACACAGGGCTACGCAGACGATGTTGCAATTCTTATAGGGGGCAAACATTAATGCGTGGTATCCTCCTTACTCAAACATGCTATCTACATTCTTTGTGATTGGTGCAAATCTTCTGAATTTAACATTAATCCACATAAGATTAATGTCTGCACTTTTACACACAAAAGAAAGGTAAGTATGAACTTACCTAGTATTAATGGCACACAACTCACCAACTCAAAAGAAGTTAAGCATTTAGGGGTCATTCTTGTCCACAAATTGCGGTGGGACACTCATATCTCTTACATTGCTGGTAAAGCTTTAAAATTCCTTTGGGCGTGTAAAAGTGCTATTAACAATGCTTGGGGACTCAAACCCCAAATCGTCTATTGGCTCTACATTACGGCCATTAGACCAATGCTCACATACTCTCCCGTTATATGGTGGCACAGGGCTCACATAGGGAACAATAAAAAGGTATTTTGTAAATTGCAAAGGCTTGCTTGCCTCATGATAACTGGGACAATTAAGACTACTCCAACAGCTGCGATGGAGACAATGCTGAACATCATGCCTCTAAATTTGGAGGTGGAAGCGCCAGCGCTAAGAACCGTCTACCGCTTTACCAAACAAGGCAAGTGTTCCAATAAGTTTACCTATCAAGGTCATTGCAACTTGCTTAGCAGGCTTGATGAAAACAACATCCTAGCTATGCCCTCAGATTTACAAATCCGGAAGTTTATCAGTGCCAACTGTAATGTCAACATTAATAAATCAAAGAAACACAAACCCAATCATGGTATTAACTGCTACACGGATGGCTCACTAATGGACAGCGGCTCAGGTGCTGGGGTCTGGAAGAAAGACAAACCGAACTCTGGAGCTATTATTCCACTAGGCAAACACACAACAGTTTTCCAAGCTGAACTTCTTGCTATTCTCCACTGTGCTACTGACTTATATGCTGAGAATACTTGCGGCAAAAAGATATATATCTATACTGATAGTCAGGCGGCACTTGGGGCCTTGAACTATTGAATTACACAACTACCTCAAAAGTCGTTAAAGCATGCAATCTGACCCTAAATAATCTTGCTAGGAAGAATATCGTTAGCATTGAATGGGTACCTGGACACACTGGTTTCAGTGGAAATGAAAAAGCTGATGAATTAGCTAGGAAGGGATCAGCAATGATTCCCATCATGCCAGAACCCCTATTTGGAATCAGCTAAAGTTCTGCCTTTAGGACTATTAATCATTCCTACTTGATTAAATTTTAAATAACTTTGGTTAAATAAAGGACTTAAACGCTCACTCAAATTTTTAGATGGTCCTAGCATAAGCATAGGATTAGAATAGGTCATGCCTAAAAACCATAACGCTATCAATACAGGACACGGCAAACTTAATTACCACATGTTTAAACTTGGTATCTCTAATACCCCTTTATGCAGACTATGTGGAAAGGAAGACGAAACATAGTTCCAAATAGTCTGCTACTGTGACAGGCTAGCTAAATTAAGGTTCACTCTGTGACCGCCCGCCATCCGTACGGATGCCCGGGGAAATTCAGCGGCCCGTCACCAGGGAGCTTCACCGGTACCACAATCAAGAAAAATAAAATTGTATGTGCTCAAGAATAGTGAATATGCATGTAATGATTATAAATAATATTTGTTATACCAAACAATAAATTAAAAGGAAGATGATTAAAAAAAATAATAACAAATCTGAGCCTGTAACAAGTAAAGTAAAACGGTTACCGCTCGGTGCTGAGATTGGCCATAAGGTTATATACACCCAGCGTGTCTTAGCCATGGCACCTTCTTCTCACCTCGCCTTAACCTTTCTTACCTGCTTACTTAACTCAGATATGCCTTCCTTTGTTTTTACCATTATATCTGTAGTTGTTTATTGATTTACTTCTCTGTTCAATTATTCCTCTCTCATAGAATGGGCTCTTTGGTTTTGGCCCATTGGCACCTATGAGGTCTACTTAACACTACTATCGTGCTACTACCACGCAGGGCGAATTCTCTCCTGGTCCTCACTACTGTCGTGCTACTACCACACAGGGTGAGTTCCCTCTTAATCCTCGCTACTGTCGTACTTCTACCACGCAGAGCGAATCCTCCTCCATCTCATCACTCCTATTGGACAGGCATTGTCGAGGCCTTCTGAAGACCTGTCATTGAAGTAGATACCTCAACCTCGACAACTCTATTTGGTGAAGTCCGCCTAGAACATCCTAAAAACAACAAACTTGTTAATCCTAACAAACTTTTGAAATTTGCTTTTGCAACAAAATTCATATTTAAATCTACCACCGTAGGATTCTATGGTGCAGAATAGACCGACTGGTCGCGGTGCAAACCCTATGCCAGCTTAAAAAAAAATAAATAAATAAAAAAAATATAGGGTCCCCCGAGTCCAAATAACCAAGTCCCACACAAAGGTCTGTGTGTGTTTGGGGAAGGGGAGGGGAAGGAGGGTTAATCCTTACAGAGAAGGATTATTCCTCAGAAGACAGAAAACTATAATTTTTGCTTTGTGAAAATCCAGACAATATATAATGGGTTGAAAGTTTATTTTGACTAAAGATCAAAAGCCTATATAGAGAATTTTCAGTTTAAAATGTGATTCTTCGAAAGTGGCAAATAACAGATTGTTGAGGTGGACATTATTATTTCTGGAGTACGATTTTGAATAAAGTATAAGAATGTCAATACAAATGTTTGATGCCTTATTTTTTATCATGATTATTGCCTTCACTAGAGACTACGGAGAATAGAGATGAGATGATTGGTGAAGAGAACAGCCGTATTGTAGCAACTAATCAGGATTTAAAAAGAGCAACGAGAAGTGATTCCGAATTAAAACAAATAATGAGCTATGTTGAGCATGGAAGGACGCAAGACCCGAAAGTTTTAAGTAATGATATGAAATCATTTTGGAGGAAAAGAGAGGAGTTATGCTTAGAAGGTAGGAATCATTCACTGATACCAAGAAACCTTTAAAATAGTGTTCTGAAACAGTTTCACGCAGGTCATTCTGGGATTTCAGCTATGAGATCACTAAGCAGGTTCTATGTTTGGGGGCTGGACTTTGACCAAGACATAGAATCATTTGTAAGATGCTGTGAACCTTGACCTGAAATGTAGTTCAGGTAACTGCTGAATCTGGGCCTCTTGCCACGCAGGTCCATGTCGCTGGCATGGCATGAATTGAATTTTGAGTTGAAACTTATATTCAGAATTAGAACCCAATTTGTATTACATAGTACTACAAAAATTAGAATTAGTACCCCACTAGAATCAGAATTAAAGAAGTTCAAAAAATGTTTCTAAATGTTCTGGAAACCCCTCTGCAGTTATTGCTTCTAATTTTTATTAAACATTTGTAGCCCAACTAGAATGGAAAATTAAATTAAAAAATGAAGAAGAAATAAAAAAAAAAATTAAATTTAAACAATTATAAAATAAAACAAATAATTATTTTTGTTTTTCAATTATGCCTTCCCATTTCGACTTCCGCCATAAGAGATCTGGCAGCCCAGTACCTCTCTGATCTGGATGGGGTTTCACCTCTTATTTTTTGTAATTGGGGGCATACTTCTAGATGTGCTGCATCCATTTCACTATTTGCATGACAAAGGTAACAAAATGGAGACTCTACCACTCCGATTCCATGCAAGTGTTTCGCAAGGTAGTCATGGCTAGAAATCATTCGGAACTGTGCAACAGCATCTTTTCTCCTCAAATCTAATGATATCAGTTCTTCTTCTATAAGGAGTTTGTTGAACGAACTGAGCCTTTGGGAATCCGTTAGTAGAGCATGATATGCCCTCTTAACTTCATCTCTAGCTCTACAATAGGAAATTCGATTGTCCAACTGTTCCGAAGCTGCACCTTCTTTTGCAAGCTTGGCTACTTCATTTCCATAGATACCACAGTGGCCGGGTACCCATTGGAAAACCACCTGAAACCTTGTTGTTGAAGTAGCTGTTCAATTTTTAATTGGCAGTTCACTAGGTGATTTTCTTGAGATTCATTTGGCTGCGTAGCTGCTATGATGGCCGCCTGTGAATCCACAAACAAGACAATTTATTTAATTTTATTATTTATTGACAAATAATAAAATTAAATTAAATCAATAAAAATTAAATTAAGTTGTTTTTTTCCTCTACCCCTGAGTATTGTAATAGTGTGTTTCTTTTACGTATCTGAACAACTTAACTTTTTTTATTTCTTCATCTTGTAGAATCTCTGCTAAAATTTAATTTTTGCTGAGTTGGTTCAAATAGGGAACACTCAAGTAACCCCTGTTTGTAAAGTGTTGTTTTCAAATGTTCACAAGTTGGAGCCTCCAGCCCTCTAAGGAGATAGCATGGGTGAATTGAGTGTCCTATTCAAATTTGGCATAATATCTTTTCTTACCTTCTGGATTTTCTTGTATTGATAGTACAGTTTTTGCAATCTTTTTTTACTTCAGATGGTTTATCCAGTCTTCCATAGTTATTTATGTTAGCCCCATGATCTCTAGTATTTCTCCTTGCCGAGCTAAGTTGGTGGCTCTATCCGCTTCTTCATTTCCAATAATTCCACGGTGGGCTGGGACTCAGACGAAGACTACATTCACTCCTTTCTCTTTCACTTCCCATCAAGTGTTTGATATGGCCCGCATTATGAAATTAGTGGGGCATGGACTGTATATGGTTTCTAGAATGCTTTTGGAGTCTGTGGCAATATAGAACGCTTTTGGAGTATCTGGCAATAACTCAATTTTTTGCTTCAGAACTTTGTACCAATTGAAGAGCCTTCCAGATAGCTGTAGCTTTTCCTGTGAAAACAGAGCATTCCTTAAGGTAAATTGAACAGAAGTTTGTATTGGTTAATAAGTGATACCAGGCACAACCTGCTTTCCATTTTACAGGCATCAGTGTATATCATTCTGAAAGTTCTTACGAATTCTGTACTTCCAATGGATGTCCTTCAGAATATCTGTTCATTGTTCTATGGTCGATTGACATTCCTTCCATTGAGGTATTTTCATATCTGGGATGGGTTTATTTGTCTTTACTTTCATATTTACATTAGTTAAAGATGCATAGACTGCCAGATTGAATAAAAAGTTTTGTATAGTTTTAATACCATTGTTTTATATATTTTCCGCATACAAAAGTGAATGAATGCAGAGGGTGATGGAGTAGGATTTTAATTTAGACATATTTTAAGATTAATTATTCCCAACGCATTTTTAAGTAGGGTTATCCGGACTCAGTTAATAATTTCCGCTGGGCAAGCTGTAAAAGCTCCTGTGCAAATCCACAGTGCCGCATTGTGTATAGAGTCCAGCATCTTTAGTACCGTTTAGTTGCCCATCCCATGGATCTGAACCCCATAGTCAAGTTTGGTCCTTATGACATTTTAAATTTTTTTAAATTATATAATAGTGAGAAACTGGATGACATTGGGGTAAATAGGTAGGGCGACAGAAGGGCTAGAGAGAGAGAGAGAGAGATAGGTGCGGGCATCTCCCCATCTCTTTGTGAATGTATCAAGCCATAGGTGCCCTACACACTGCTTGGTAAACTTCCATTCCTCCCTATCCCTACTAACGTCTACTTTCACCTCCTCGGGGTGTCCTCCGGGGAGTCCGATGAGACTCGCAGACAACAGAGGCAGGGGTTAGTCGAACTTTGGTAACAAAGTTCCAAAGGACATTCTGTCTTTACTTTACATTATTATACATATATATATATATACATAAAGGACATGGTGCTGTGATATTACTGTTCAACAATTAATAAAGTGTTTTGAGACGATTCTAAATGTAATCCAACTCTAATTTGAATTTGTTGAAAGTTGTGGTTATTATTCAAGTTAGAGAAAGATTGAAAAGATTTTCAAGATCAAGACACCACAATAAACAAAGAAAAATATAATAATAAAATAAAATAATCTTATATGGTCAAGCCACAACTTATAAGAGATATGATTCTCTGATAACTCTCAAGTTGATCTGGAATCAAGAAATTTTATTTGAGTAATTAAATGAAAAGGAAATAAAATAAGATAGTATAAATGTTTTTGGTTTATTATTTTTAATAAGGAACCTTTTTAATGGGCCGGAAAACAAAAATTACTACGGGGCTTATGTTTCAAGACAAGTATTACCCAAATAACAACTAAAAAAAAATCCATTTGTTCTAACTAATAAATAACAAACATTTATTGTACTTTATCTGCTATTCGATAGAGAATTAAATTTCCTACAAAATGAAAAAAGAATCATTGAAATCAGTTCAGAAGTGGCAGAGATACAGCGTTTTGAAATTAGGAGTGGTTATAGGCCATTTTCCTTTGAATTATTTATTACTTTTATTAATATAAATATAATATAACTAAAGTTAAGTTAATTGCCTGCAAACAGCTAAATAGACAGTTATACCCATGTATAGTTAATTTGAAATAATAAACCGTGCATAATAATTTGTAGCTTTTTTTTTTTTTCTTATATAATGCATTCACCTACTACTAAGTACATTTTTGGCGAATAAGTAAAGTCATAGATTTCTTATAGTATTTTTTTATTTAACAAATATACAAAATTACAGATAATGTAATGACATTAATCCTTCTTTTCTTCATTTATCTTGGTCAACTTTGTCACTTTCTGGTAAAACTCTTGCTACTTTCCTGTATTCCTTATTGTAAGTCACGGGACACTGCATTTCAGTCCAGCTGATTGGAACCATTTGAGCATCTAAACACCAGCATAAGAACAAAATACCATATTATAAAAATGAAAAAATAAATATTATCAAATTATATACCTTATTATATACCATTGAAAAAGAAGATAACATAGTACTTCATAATAGTACATAAGTTATGAAAATTTATAAAATAAAAAAGTAACATACTTCAAGCAGAAAGATGTTAAATGTTAGTAAGAAATTAAAATGTTATCATCACAATGTAACATATATTTGCTACAAGGAGAGCCCATGGCTGTGTGGTTAGCCATGTGTAGTCTACCACATCAAAGTTGTGAGTTCGAATCCAACTCCCTGGAGGACTTTTTCAAGCATGTAATTAAATGGGGATTCACTCACAACTTTCCCCTTGATGCAAGTGAGATCTGTCAGACAACTGGTGGTTACTAACAAAAATTGGCATACGGAGTGATGAACCTACGCTATAAAATCTCATTGAGCATCCCGCTTTGGAATCTTAGGAAAACATACCTTATGGCCAATGTTCTCCAAGGCCTTCCATGCCAAACGAAAAAAAAATGTCATCATAAGCCCTTTCAATACACGCTATAAATTATTATAAAATGTTTTTTTATTAAATAAATATATAATATAATAATTTATATAGCTGTGCAGCTAATCAACTTCTATGCATATCCATAAATTAAGCAAAGAGGTTAAGAAAAACTGTATGATTTCAGTTTGTCATAAAACTTTGTTATCATCATAATGTAACATATGTTTGATTCGAAAATAAATAATTTGCTGTTGTGTTGGGTTACACTAAAAAATTATGTAAATTAATTCTATTTATCTAACATTAAGAATGACGATATAATATTTATATTAATAAAAAAAATCTATATTCAAGAAAAATGGCCAATCACGACTGCTAAGTTCAAAACGCTATATCTGCTATTTTTTAACCGAACTTAATGATTCTTTTTTTGCTTTGTGGAAAATTGGATTCTCCATTGAATAGCATTAACGAAAATTTGACAGGGAAGAGGTATTTTTTCTGGGTTGATTACAAAGGTGAATTGTACTTAAATGATTGAAAATAATAAACTAAAAGCATTTTCATTAAATCTTTAATCTTTTAATTAGATTTGAAATAATTCAAATAAAAATTCCTAAATCTAGAACGATTTTCATTTTTAATCTATCTTTAAAAATGACTGATTTATGGGGGAATTAATGTCAAGTTGTGACTTGACCATTTAAGATTTTTTTTTTTTTTTTCTTTATGTTCATCATGGTGCATTTTATGAAAAAAATCACGGTTTCCTGATCCTAAAACTCTGCGCATATTATCTCCATATTGAAAAATAACTGAGTTATAGGTGTATAAATGAGTAAAATGTCAATTTTGTTCATTTTTATTTTATAATTAATTGCGGCACTCCTCAGTGTGCCGGCAAAAGTCTACTCTAGAATTCTAGAATCAAGATTGAGGAAAATAGTAGATTGCCAACTAGGAGAAGAACAGTATGGCTTTAGGAATCAGAGAAGCACGCAGGATCTCATCTTCACGATGAGACAAACAACAGAAAAGACTGTTGAGAAGGACAAAGAGCTCTCCGTCTATTTCGTTGATCTCCAGAAGGCTTTTGACAGAGTGAAGAAAGAAGATATAGAGAGGGCACTGTCTGAGCGAGGTGTAGACCGTGGAACAACCTTGGCAGTGATGAGTCTCTATAAAAAGATGAGGAATGTGATTAGGACCAGAAATCACATTTCAAAAGAATTTGAGACTACACTGGGTATCCGACAGGGCTGTAGCCTGAGTCCTTTGCTCTTCATCATGGTTCTGGACTTGGCACTAAGGAGAACTAAGCCTATAATGAGGAAATTCCAGCTGGGGCACAGGAACTTGCACCCTACCAGATATTCCCTGATGGCCTTCGCTGACGACATTGTCTTGCTGGCTGCCAACGATCGAGACCTCCAACACAACATAAATGTCCTCCAAGAGGAATTATCCGCAATAAATATGAAGATCAATCCGGGGAAGACGAAATGCATGCGTATTGGAAAGAAACCCCGAAGGATAATGAGAGTAATACGGGTTGGAGGAGAGAGATTAGAGCAGGTTGACAGTTTTAAATATCTGGGAGCTCATCTCAATGAGAGTGGCTACATAGACGAGGAAGTGGCCCAAAGAATTGGAGCAGCAGGCAAGATGTTCTGTATGGTCAGACGAGGTTTCCTTGGGAGAAGAGAAGTGACAAAGCGGACCAAGCTGGCAGTCTATAAATCGACATTCCTCCCTATTCTATCGTACTCCTCAGAATCGTGGACCCTCACCACAAAACACAGGAGTCAGATACAAGCGATGGAAATGAGGTATCTACGAAAAATAGAGAGGAAAACAAGAAGAGATAGAATAAGGAACGCCACCATACGGGCTAATCTCGATGTCAAACCGGCAGAGACCATACTGGAGGAGCAAAAACTGAGGTGGTTTGGACATCTTCTTAGGATGGATCCAGACAGAAATGCCAGGAAGACCTACGAGACCCGCACGGAAGGAAAAAGACCCAGAGGAAGGCCGCGCATCTCCTGGGAGGATAGTGTAAAGGAAGCATTCAGGAAACGAGGAATAAATTGGGACAGGAGAGCAGAGTTGGTGCAGGAGAGAGACAACTGGACCAGGCTCTATAAGCAGGACCCTCACACCGAACAGCGGTAGAAGGGGGAATGATTATGATGATGATGATGATGAATTAATTGCGGTGAACAGATTAGAAAATTCTATACAATTTTTTCTATATATTTAAAACTAACCAGCTGATATGTCGAGGTGTAAGGATCATCATCAAATGTCTTGTTATTTTTTTTTTGCCAAATTTAGAAAAAATTGGTCCAGTAGTTCCGGAGAAAAGCCATGGACGGATTACAGTGTTATTTGGATTTCAACATGTCTCGAAACGTTTAATCTCAAATATAAAGGGAGGGTAATTTTTTTATTCATGGTTGATTCTCCGAATTGAT
Organism: Piezodorus guildinii; assembly: GCA_023052935.1. Taxonomy (NCBI): domain Eukaryota; kingdom Metazoa; phylum Arthropoda; class Insecta; order Hemiptera; family Pentatomidae; genus Piezodorus; species Piezodorus guildinii. The sequence continues at coordinate 120,889,135 of CM041293.1, read as the reverse complement.
ATTTATATAGAAAATAATAAATGAAAAAATGAGGATAGAAAATAGATATAAGATTAAATAAGCAAACCATAAAACTAGATTAGTTAAAATAAATGTAAATATGCATTTATATAAGGCTCAAATTACTAGGATACATAAGTACAAAAGAACTTAAATACAGTATGAGACATAGAAATCATAGTCTGGTGGAGTCAATATTGTTTCAAAAAAAATTGTCACACCATTTTTATGAAATTTTTACAAACCAGTATGGTCACAGCTAATTTTTTTACCTAATTGAAACTTTAATAGTATGATGAAAACTTACTCTTAACTCTGGTAGGCAAGTCTAGTACACCATTGAGAATTATTAACTATAACTAATGTCATACAAATATTACAACATTCATACAACTGGAGGCCAGGGCCGAACTGGGCTGTAGCGCCGAGGATGTATGTATGTAATGTCATACAAATATTATAAAATAATGCATACAAAACTAACAAACCTGCATCACTATAAGCAATAGCGACCCCCAGCTCATTCTCGGCAGTAGTGAGCTGATACGATTGAAGCTCCTTTATTGGCAACTAATGGATTCTGCTTAAGGAAATATTTATTGGATATTTGGTAAATCATATTTGTTAAGAACGTAGTAATGCAGACAATTAAAAAAAAACATGAAACATTTTATAATTTTAATTCTACTTCAAAAAATGTCTGCAACAAATTAGACTAAAAAAACATTATACAAAAAACCAATGATTAATTATATTAAAAACAATTTATGAATGAATCAGAAAGTTTGTTTTCATTTTGAAGTAATTATACAAGGATACAACCCTGGCTAATATTATATCTCCAGGTCGAAAGCTTTTGTGAATTTCTATTTGGTCTTTGTTGGTCGCCTGTACTTCTTCTTTATTTATTAAGGCCCTTAATGGTTTTTCTAATGGTGTATCACGTATACATTTGATAGCACATCTCGCATATCGCTGGGTAATTACTGAAACCTACAAACATGAATTAATGAAACTAACAGTCACTAAATATATTATCAGAATCTCATTAATTTGCTTAATAATTCACATCACTCTCATATTTTTGTCAGGATGGAAAAAGTGATATTTCACCATGAAGATGATGAAATAAATAAATAACACGAAATCCTCTTATTTCTGTAAAGTTTCTCTTCTCAGCTAATTTTTATCACTTTATGTTTTTAGAATCCAAAAATATTTAATTTTATTACATTTAAGCTGGCCATTTCTCTTTTTTTTTTTTTTTTTAATTTCTTTATTTCCAGATCGGCTGCTTAAGCCATACATGGTTTTTTTTTTTATAACATAAATGAATAATTATTACAACTCGTAACAATGGAAAAAGTGGGGGTATAGCCACGTACAAAAGACACCCCTAACGATTATAAATTTATAATTATTTTTAAGAATTAAATAATAAAAACAATTTGGTAACATAACGAACAATTATAATAAAAACTAAAGAAAGAAAGAGAAGTAATGAATATACAAAATTAATACTACGTTTGCAAGAATATAAATTATAAATTTAAGATCGATTTTAGTCTAAAAAAAATAAAAAATGAATAAATAAAATAAAATTAAAATAATTTAAAATATATTAAAAAAAATAAATAAGTAAAAAAATATTTAAAAACAAAAACGAAATAATAATAAATAAAAATAAGTTAAAAATACAAATAAAAAGTAAAATAATATGAGGTTCATAAAACTATATAATAATATTTACAACAGCATGTCCTGTAGAAGCCTGGGTTTGAGCCTGCGAGATGAAGTTGGAATTCCTATGTTGTAGGCTACTGCACCTCCAACTACTGGTAGCTGCTAGTGGTATTTTTTGAAGCGGATTTTGATGAAGTCTTCCATGTATTCGATTTGTAGCTCACGATGGAGTTGGCTATTTCTAATAAACCATGGGGCATCTACGGCTATTCTTAATATTTTGTTTTGAAAAGTTTGCAATTTTTTTCTTTTCGTTGAGGAAGCTGCGCCCCACACTTCACAACCATACATGAATAATGGCCTTAATATAGTTTTATATATAAGAATTGTTGTTTCAGGTTTGAGATTAGATTTTCTATTGAGGATCGGGTATAGCATTGCTAGTCTTGCATAGGCCTGGGTTAGTTTAAGGTTAATGTGGTGGTTCCAAGTGAGGCGGCGATCGAGGTGAACCCCGAGGTATTTTACTGGTTCGTAGGCAGGACTCAATGGCAGCGTATTACCGTTGAGCGTCAGTTTAGGTGGATCCTGGCCATTTCTGATATTGATTTTAAAAATTTAAACTTAATGATTTTAAATTATTTACAATTTTATTGGAAAAGTACCATAATTCTGAAGTTCTGTTCACTAATGCTTCCAAAAAGAAGATGGTGTCGGCTGTGCTATCTACAATAAAGATAAACTCATGTACAAGTTGCCCAAAGGGAACTCCGTCTTCACAGGGGATGCCACTGCTATACTAAAGGCTCTGAAATGTATAGACAACTCTAACAAAAATTCTTGGATTATTGCGATAGACTCTTGGAGTGTGCTGGCTGCCATCGACAGTCAAACACCAACAAACGCAGTAATCCGGGAAATAATTAACAAGAGTTGGAAAATAAAACTCAGAAATACACATGTTGTGTTGCTATGGGTAACAGCTCATCGAGGAATTCCGGACAATGAAAAAGCTGAACAAGCTGGCCAGAATAGGAGAAGAGAGTGGAATAGTCCAACTTAATGAAGTAACTGTAGAAGATTGGATGCTCCAATCGAAAAAAGGGTTGCTAGCGGATTGGACGGAAAAGTGGAAAAGAGGGCAGACAAAGTTAGGAGCAGTGAAACCTGATTGCAGTAAATGGGAAACTAGCTCCAGAAAGTCTAGGAGGGAAGAAATCCTACTGTGCAGATTGAGAATTGGTCATTACCAATTTGCCCATGGGTACCTCCAAAAACAGCTGGAAGCACCCACTTGCACAAAATGTGACGTCATACAGAGTGTGCACCATTTGTTATTAGAGTGCAAAAAATATAAGAACTTGAGAAAAAATATTGGATTTCCACTCACACTGAACCAAATACTCGGCGACGAAGAAAAACATATATCCAAACTGATTGAATATTTAAAGATCGTAAGGTACTACAACAGAGTATAATTTAATATGATGAAGCCAATGTCCCTGTAGGGTAGATGCGGATAACAAATACAAAAAAAAAATTATTTAACTAAATTTTTAAATCTCAACCTTAGGGTAAACATCTTAGCTGGTTAGAAGTAATGGGAAATACTTGGTGAGAAAATAAGTATTAAAATGATACTATTTAGTTTAGATAAAAATTAACTGCCTGATAAATTCAAATCAATATTGAATATAGTCATATAATATTGTCATATCAAAAATCTAAGTCATACCTCTGCAGTCACCACGTCACCAGGGTTTGGAACTATATTTTGCCCCTTGTCTGTTTGTACTTCTACAACAAATACCTAGGAACAATTAAGGTCAAAAATCAATTATAATAAATTAAATAAATCTTGAAAATAGGTTAAAAAGCATGTATAAAAAATAAGAAGGTTAAAATAACATTCTTACATTAATGTAGTTCTAATGATTGAATTATTGTATAGATTTAAATTACAAAAAAAATTCTAATAATATACATTTTTTACTTTCACTTACCTATTATGAACATATAGAGAAAGTATAGCGAAAATTTTATAATTTCTGCTTTCGACGAAAATACACATTTTAGGATCCCCTGAATACAAATAACCAAGCTGTGCAAAAAGGTCTGTGTGTGTGGTAAATTCTGTCTCAGTATTTTAAACTGATATTTCATATTTAAGACAACTAACTATACGCCTGACTCTTTATTTCAATTTAATCCCCTAAACCAATATAAAATTTAACGGCTTTAATACCATGTAGGTTTTATTCTGACTGAAATAGTTTAACAGGACTTAAATGCCGATATTTTAAAGTTTCTTCCTCCAAAGTTCCTTTAATATTGCAATGAGAAAAAAGGAAACATATCATATAATTAGAATAGATAAAAAACAGAGTGAGTTGATAAAAAACTAAATATAAAAGTTGTACAAATTTGATAACCAACTAAAGGAGAAAAGAACAAACGTACTTTTTTTTTCAAACACAAGAGTAGTAATATACCCTTGGAAAGCTGAAGATTTTAGAAAATATGTTATCGTATATTTGTATACAGCTTTGTTGCTGTAAAACGTAATAAAGAAAGACGAAAAGGGCATAAACTTAAGTGATTATTGTAGATATAATTCTATTTATTCTGAAAAAAATGTTTCCACTGAAACTCAATTAAATTCTTTAACGTTTTTTCAAGTCTAATTTTATTTAAAAATACTTGAATTGATAATAACAACAGAGATGAGTGAAAGTCATGCATTGCAAAGATTTTACTTATTTTATTAGCAAGTTTATTCAAGGCAAGGATCAACTTCAGACAACTAAATTACTTTTTTAGCTTTAATAATTATATTGTTGTAATTACTATTTACCTTTTCTTTTTCAGTTATTTTAACAATTCCTGCCAAGCTTGAGTAAATGTAACCTTTACGCTCATATGTCCCAGTTCCAGGTATATGTGTATCACCAGCCAAACACAATCGTGTACCTAAAAATGGTTTAGTTCGATATTAAGTAAAATATTGGTTTATTGATTCAATATCAGTCTGAAAAGATCTTTAAAACTATACTAAGAGTTTATGCTAAAATATTATTTAAACACAGAATTTTTAATATAAGGAGAGAACGAGTAAGCCACCAGTGGAAATTATATAGAAGTACCTGTGTGAATAAAAGGAGTACTAAGAACATGATTCAAAATCAGCATATACTAATGTGAATAAGTAATTTGATACTATTTGAATAGGTTTTCAATTAATTATCAGGTTTTCATCACAATGCAGGTGTGTTTTGTAGTATAGTAATATTCCTAACTGCTCATTTTGCTTCAGAAACTTTACGATATGAAAATAAAACTGTTTAATCATTCTACATAAAAAAAGAGGAAAAAAAAAGGATTTTGACATATCAACTCAAGGTTCCAATAAGATACTGCAATACTAATTCTCTTCTGCCTAATAAATAATTATACATTCTCATCATCACTATTCAATATAATACTGCATATTTTAAAATCAATCCATAACAATGCATTATGGAACTTCATATTTCAGTAGACCAAAGTAATAGAGCTAAAATATTAACTGGTAAGGTTCAATAAAAGTAAATTTTACGATAGGATTCATTTTTGCCTTACCTAAATGGGTCTTTTTATTGATTTTATTACAAATCCCAATCTTAGTTAAATTACTAATAAACATGAGAAAGTATTGACAGAATTCAGTTAAATTACCAGCATTTAGCTTAGGTACAATATATGTTAATAGATCCTGGCTAGTAAAACAAGTCAAATAAATACACAATTAAATATTAATTAACTGGCATAAGCAATGAATTAAATTATTACTTACCTGGCACACAAAAATTAATCATTTCAACTTTTCTAATCAAATTTCAACTCGTGCTTGAATGTTTATAACCTTCACTGAGGTAAACTCCTAGATGCTAGAGAAACCTATCAGAATCCGAATGTACTAATAAAAATGTTTACAGTGAAGGCAAAATTAAATGTCAATAAAAACATCAAACGTTCAAAAATTTAGGTTTGCAAATTATTTAAATCTGGATAATATTTGCGTATTATTAATTATAAATCATTAGTATATTATTTTTTATAATTATTTGATTGCCAATTCAATTGAAAAAATTATACAAAAACAATAATAATTTATTTCTCTTTATTGTTTAATTCACAGTTTATTAATAGTTGTTTTGACAATTTTCAAATTAAGATCTAAATCTTATAAGGTCTAATGTAAAACTTCCCAAGCCTTTTTTTAGTGGAAGACAGGTTTAAACTTTAAATGAATAAGACATTCTGATTCATATAAATGAAGTTTAAAATACATATACAGTAGGAGTAGGAGTCATTACTCATAGGAGTAAGAAAATGGTTTTAAAAGAAAGAAAATTTATAAACTTCATTGTCATCAACTAAAAAAATAAAATAAACATACAACTAGAATTTTTAGTTATTTCTTATGCGTACATTAAGGTATACATATTCTCATATTATTGAGTAAAACAAAAGTAGTGTTAACTTGATATATTCAAATAAGTTAGTAGCTCCTAATACTAGACTCAAGGCTTTGTGTTTGTTATATTTAAATTTCATTTTAACAAAAAAACATTTGTTTCAGCAACCAAAAAGTATCTATTTTTTAGCTGCAAAAACTTCATTGTAGGAGTTTTGGAGCAACAATTATTTAGAACGAAATTAGGTGGTATTCAGTAGCAGATCCAAGGGTGAAGAGGAAGGAGAGCCAGGTGCAGCGCACTTACCAACTTCAAGTAGAGAGATTGGCGTATTATATTACAACTCTTAAGTAATGGTACTAATAGTTAATATTTTAAAGAACACATTATCCATTAAAATTTTGGAGAGAGAGGGAGCTTCCTCCTCTTCTGTGGATCCACTACTGATCTCATCAGATTTCTTCAGCAGAGATTATTCATCGCAAAAGCTGTCTTATAATATGGCAATTGCGGAATAGGTGCGTTCTGTAAGTAATAGTAATTGTGAATAGGAAGAACATGGAGTGTTAACAAATGTTAGTATAGAAATGAGATAAGTAAACAGGATATATTTAAAATGTACGATTGATAGTTTCTGACTAGCATAAGATAAATGATTGTTATTGAAAGTAACATAAAACAGGAATAAATAAAGCCTAAATTATTAATCTATCTCTGACTTTTTAGCTACACAGGTTTTGCAGTAAAGCTATTAACTATGGACAATATTTTGCATATACCACCTCTGTTGTAACACATGAATTTAATTTATGAGCAATGGAATTCAAATTTATTTCCTAAATCAAAGCTGTTGTTAATATTTGCTAAATTTCCTTTATTTTTCTATAACATCTCAGAAAGATATTCTCTCCAAATTAGATTGAAGTGAGCAGGACTGATTGCTGTTTTCTGCACCTACATAAGGATTGTCTAACAGGGGTAGTTGCCTCAGGTCACAAGCTGAGTAAGCATGAAAGATTAGAGGCCAATTTCCTTATGTGGGAACAGGTCGTGTCAATATGCACCAGGAGAGAAGAGGCATTTTCCCTCCCTAAATGATCAGAGATAAAAAAATAAAATAAAAATAGATGATTGCTTATTAAAAATTGCAAAGATTAAAGATTATTAAAAGATTGCATATTCTAAATATTTGGCTAAACTTTTCTGTCCAAAACAAAATCCTCCTCTCACCCTCCCCCCGTGTCTCTGAAAAGCAAGAACTTCCCATTTTTAATCCTCTAATCTGCCACAAACGGGCAAGATGTTTATATATAGAGTATGTACACTACATATAAACACTGTAGTATATATTATACTGTATATAAAACACCTTGATTATTTATTTAATGTCACTTAATGCTACTATGGCTAATCAGACAATGTGACAATGGGAGTCCTAAATTTTGCTATCCATGTTTTATTAAGATTGGGATCTTCAACAAGTACCTGACATCGCACAGGCTCAGGACCTCGTTTTAATGAATCCTCCTAAGGACGGCATAATTAAGGATTTTTTACTCCCATTAAAAAATCCTAGGGCCACCTAGGATAGGACTTAGGCGGTTTGAACCCGTGACCTTTGTCATAGGAAACTATTATGCTAGCCACTATGCTAAGATGACCCTTCCCTACCTTAAGTACATTATTTGTACACCTAATTGTAAAAACACCTTATCTGACAAGCACACAAGTTTCTAGCAAGCCACAATTAGAGTAAATGTGATATATGTATCTCTTCCTTATCTCAAGGAATAATTATAGAAGGGCATGGGCAGTTCCCTTTTTTTAAAATGCTACATCAGCAATTGCCTTCTTTTACAGTTTTGCAACCAGTTCGTCTGATTTTTTTTTTTTTTTCCTAAGTATACCATGTGAAAAGGGAATGGCATTGTCTAGGGGATAAACCACTACTATTCTCCAGGGCCTAGGTTAGAAATCTGGTTATGGCAAAATAATTATTTATTCTGTTATTTGAGCCACCTGTGGTTACCTAAAAATTGGGGGAAAACTTTGGTGGCTGAAGGTATTCTCCGCCTTATCACCTTAATACACAGATGTTGGCTTAGAAATAGCGAGAATTTCTCAGAAAAGAATCCAAGGGTTGTGAAAAAAGCCTTTCTTTTTTTTTTCTATTTAAAAAAAAAAGATTTTTGTTTGCTCATTCAAAGGAAAGTATAAAAGCCAGGAAGAATATTAATATTCATTAATAGATAAAACATGAACCATTGAAAATTAAGAATAAACTCTAGTACAACCAAATGTTTAATGCTAATAACTTACTAGTAATTTATATCTACCTTCAAAGAGAATCTAAGTGAACAAAATACTTCAACCCTTGAATTTAAATACCAGGATTTAGTAAATTAAATTTAATACATTTTTATATATTTAAGGTGAATCTGATTGGTATCCTAAGAATGTTCAAGAGTGAGATACAAAACGTTGCAATAGAAAAAACCATCTAGGGAGGTAATGTTTAAATTATTTTACTTCGAGTAGAGGAGTATAATTGTTCACCTTAGAGCACTTATAAATAACTTTGTATTTATTCACAGTCTAGCGGTTTATACACAGCAACCTAGAGTATAAACACCTTTGCATAGGAGTTAAGTACCTCACTTGCTAAAACTCTTCTGTATATATGAGACAGAGCTTTCCTTTGTGAAACTTGGTTGCTGTTACATATATTTTATTGGCACAAAACATCTCAGTCAATAGTGATCTTGGTTGCTGATTTGCTCTCTCTAGCTGGCTTATAAGTCATCATGGTTTATCATTAATTTTCAATAATATTATTTACAATAGACATCACCTACATTGAGCCTTATTTCTATTACAATCCCTTATTCATTTTTTGTAAAATTTAGAAAGTAAATATATTGCTACATATATATAAATGTTTTTAATAAATTTAAAAAATTTGGTGCGTGCAACACAAGACTTTCACTTACCTTACCTCTGTTATTTATATCAAATTAAGAATTTTAAAACAAATTTAGAAACAAAATAAATTGTTAAAGAATTATTTCCATTGGATTTTAATGTATATGTGTAAATAATGTATTATATTATTATCTACAAGAATCAGTTTGTTTTATCGTGTTTTCATCACTCTCCTTTAACTTTTACAATAGTATGTATAAGATAATTTTCTACATCTATATTATTGGTTCTTAAGTTCAAAAAATATTTTTTCAGTTTTCCCCTTTAATTAGATATCGAATTCGTTCAACTTAAATATTTACCTGTTTTTTAGCAATGCTAATCAGATGATATGGTCAGTTTCATAAAATCTACAAGATTAAAGGTACTTTAAAGGAAGAAATTTCAAAATATTGGTATTTAAGCCCTGTCAGACTATCTCAATCAGAATGAAACCTACATTATATTAACGCTCATCCAATTTTATGTCTATATAGCGATATAAGAGCTGTTTTTAAGAAAATCGTAAATAGGTGCAAAATTCATGGTATAAAGTGGCTCTTCTGGTTAGCTGATTTAGATGAAAAGTTGCTGTAACATCTCAGGCATACAGTTGTCTTAAACATGACATTTCAGTTTCATAGGAATTTTCGTTTTTACACTGGTCTTACCACACACACAGACCTTTTTGCGGGACCTAATCATTTGGACTCAGGGAACCCAAAAATGTGAATTTCCATTGAAAACTGAATTCAAAAATTTTCATGATCGCAATAGTTTCCCTTACCATGTATTCCATATATAGGTAAGTGAAAGTAATATAGAAGTATCAGTATATTTTTGAATCAATTAAAAGAATGGTTATTCTGGGAATTTTTTTCCTCTAATAAATAAGAACTATGACCAGAATAGTTCCAGTTTGCAAAAAGAAGGTGCAGCTTCAGAGCAGTCACACGATCTAAGTTCCTATTGTAGAGCTAGGGATGAAGTAAGGAGGGCAAATCACGCTCCACTAATGGATTCCCTAAGGCTAAGTTCGACCAACAAGCACTGGGCCAAACTCCTTGAGGAAGAAGGAGAGAAAAGATGCTGTTGCATAATCCAGAATGGTTACTGGCCATGATTACCTGGCGAAGCACTTGCATAGGGTCAGAGTGATAGTCTCCACTTTGTTGTCTGTGTGAAATGGATGCAGTGTATCTTAAAGTATGCTCCCGCTTACAAAAATGAGAGCTGAAACTCCATCCAGATCGGAGTGGTACTGGGCTGCCAGATCCCTTATGGAGGAAGTCGAAATGGAGAGGCATAATTAGAAAAAGAAAAAAAAAAAGGAAAGGTCCAGTTTGTTTATTTAGAAACGTAATTATCAAGCCACCTAATGATTAAAAAATATATAAAATTAAAATAAATAGAAGATAGAAATAAAAACAGATGTACATTAAGTCAAGACAGATTGCATGAGTGTGGAAGATAGATATTTTAGGAGGTTGGGAAACAAAAAGTGTTTGAATGTAATTAGTATAATGCCATTTTACGAAGGGTGATGGGTAAGGACTTCTAAAGTATGGTAGTGCAGGTGATAAATAGCTTTTCAAAGGAATCCATGCTATGAGAGGGTACATATAAATTTGGTAGGATGAGATCTTGTGTTTCGGGTATGAGTGCAAAGTAAGGTCAAGGATATAAGGTTTCATGGCACTGGAGGATTGGAATAAGAAGGAAGATACCTGATGGGTATTTGTTTATGAATCAGCGATAGAGCCATCAATGACCAGTTACAAATAGACGAGTTCTTTATGTTAATACAGTAGATATTGAACGAGGAACAATCTTAAAAACCAAGGTGTATAAATAAAGCATTACAGTTTCTACCAATGAACATCTATAAGCATATTGGTTGAAGGTCCTAAACCTTTTGAATTATATTGTAGGCTGAGAGATGGCTCACGAATGTCTTCAACTAATTAACTATGCACTTATGAGTGAAGAAATCTAGGACCTACAACCAATTGGCTCTCTCCCAGAATGTAAACCATATTCATGTACCAGATCGATAGGCGACCACCTAGAATAACTCACAACAAACCTAAATAAAAAGGTTTTTTTTCCCCTTACTATAAGGTGAATGAAAGTTGCATTTTGTGCTGTGAAGAAATATGTCAACCGCGAAAAAGAGGCAGCACCATTATCAACTTCAGTGGGTAGCCAATCAATCCTGGTTAGCACATTGTTTTATATCAACTATACTCACATTAAATATGTACTTTAAAAAAAAAAAAAAATATATTTCATGATAAGATATTGTCAACATGCAGGCACATCATTTAATGAATAATCCTTCATTTATAACATCAAATAGAAAGGAAATAGGAAATGGAATAAAAGAGAAGGGTTATTGATGATAATACAGCGAATGATTCAAATTTTTATATTTTTATAATACATTTTTTGCTTAAACTTTTTTTTCTTTTTTTTTTCGTACCTAAAAACAGGACAAGGTCAGCATTGATAACAAACGAGTATAGAATCATAACAAAGAGCCATTATGAAAGCATTCTGGTTGGTGTTTTAAATACTAAAAAATAATTTAAATTAATAACAAACTATTTCTCTTGGTCACAGTTATAATAAAAATTTGAGCTTGGACCGATTTGGAGTCAACTCGATGCCTTCAGAAAATTTATTTTATAAATTTTTTCTGTTTTTTTTTTTTCTTTTATATTTCTATACATATGTAATTTTATTGTTACTTTGTAATAAATATTACACAGCTCAAGAAGGGCAGACTCTACTCCTTTTGAAACATCAACATCACAAAGTTCACTTTCTCAGCGTGACTCTTGTAAGTTTACTTTTTAAAGATATAACATCTTTCATAAGAAAAATATAATCTCCAATTATTACATTTGCACTAAATAAACACTTATAGAGTCCTAAAGGCATGTCAGAGTTTACACAGTAGTAAATCTAATAGTACAGCACTGACTCGCTGACTATTGTCATAACAAATCATCAAATATATATATTTATATCATTATGCCTATTATACATCTAATATAGTCATTTTGATTCAAGGATGGGATGATGTCTGTAAAGTATTTAAATATTTTTTTTCTTGATTTCTAATATTTTATATTTTTTTTTAAGTTATAATTTTCATCAGTGTTGCAGGAATTTCTAAGACCTGAAAAGAAATGGCACAACATAACCGATTTCTAAAGGTTCCTTGCACATCAATTAAAATAAAAACAAATAAAATTAAAGAAGTGTGCGCATCAGGCCACAGACCTTGTACGACTATTTGATAATGTAGGTCCATAAAATCAGTTAGGCCACTCTGTTTCTCTGCACCAGCTCAAGCCTTGCTGTAGCTTTCGCAACCCCCCGGCTTGTTTAAGTAGGTTGTGCTTAAACACGATTCAATCCGCTTTCATAATAAAATAAATATTAAATATAACTCTAGGGGAAACTTACTGTACAAAAAAATATTTAAAAACAAAAATTTTAAAAAATTAAACAATAAACAATTATTCACGTATTACACTATTATTAAATATATATATAAATATGCGTTTTTTTATATATATATATATATATATGTATCTTGTAAAACAATTGCGGTACAGTTACAATAAACGGGGTTTTTCTAAGATGGCACTTGTCCCTAGATTGTTGGGACTGAATGTTCTAGAACACGCAGATATATTGCTGTTGGTTGGCTGGAGTCACACACACCCATTCACACGACTAAGTAACAGATATAATTTTAGACGGAGTTATATCAGCTTACAGGCTAGGAGTGAGTGTATTTCATCACGGAGAAGATTAGACGCATGTGTGTGTGGCTCGAGGATTGAGTATTGGTTACAAATAATCCACGTGTGACTGCCTGCGAATGGCTGAGGTGTCCCGCACGATGCTCCGCACGGGCTTCCAATGTCACCACAGCTTCTTGAGAAGTTTTAGCTCAAGGTCTTCTTCCCATTTCCACAAAGCCCTGAAAACAAAAATAAAAATGCTTAATCTAAAATCTATCCTCATATCAAATAGAAAAAGCAGTAGTGAAATTAGCAGTATAGACAGCAGCTTATATAATGGTTAATTTGATCAGAAAATCTATAAAAATATAAATACATACTCAAGCAAAAAATGAATGCTATCGTGAATTAAAAATACTGTGCACAGTAGGAGTTTACACTCAAGAAAAAGAACTTTTGAAGCAACAAAATCTTTTAACTAAACTAAATTGTTAGTGTTCTATTATTATTTTCTTTTTCATTGAAGCTTATTGAATCTATAAAAAGAATATAAGTAATTTTTTAACTTTAAAACTAAAGGTAGTTATCCCTGTCTACACCGTATATAAAAATGATATGTATTGTGATGAATGATGATGATGATTTATATGTATATAAAAATGATCTCGAGCTCTTTAATCTGCGGGCATAGTTACTTCTTGATGAAATTTTGCACAAGGCGTAAATAGGAAATCACATTTGATAGCAGATTTAAAGAAAAATACTCCTAAAAACTTTTACTAAAATCTGAAGCAGTAATCTAAGAATGCAGAATCGGATGAGGATTCTCAGAATGCCTATAATAAAATTTATTTCTGAATACTTTAAATTTTTCATGCAGCGAATATCAAGTTTTGTACACCTGAATTGTGGAAAATAAAACCAACCCACTCTTTTATCCTACATATATTTCAGTCTGTATTACTTGTAGAAACAAGTCATATATTTTTAAACAACTGTTTTAAATTATAACTATTTTAAAGAGATATTAAAAAAAGAAAAATGCTAAAAATAAAAAACTACAAGAGATAGCCTAAAGCTTACACTACTGCCTAGGTGCACTATAATGATAAAATTTGATGTAAACTAATTTATTGGCAGCAGTGAATTTTAAAGAATAATAGCTGAGGATCAGAAGTTGGTCAATCTTATAATAATTCACTAAGATAAAGGCCGGCACCGCAATATGAAAATATACTTTAAAAAAATCATCATCAAAAGAGCACAATATTAAAACACTTCATAAGATAGGGATCACTTGTAGCTGGGTGGTTAGCATAACAGCCTCCTATGCCAAAGGTCATGGGTTCAAATCCATCAAAACTTTTTCATATGTTTTTAAAATCCCTGCCTTTCACCGGTTTTCCCAGTTGCTAGACACCCTGAGAAATTTTTATAGTTCATAAAATTACTAAAAGTTGTTTGAAAACAAGCTTTAAATGCCATATTCATATGTGTTTATACAGTTGTTAGTGTTTTATACAGAGTAGGAAAATAAGGATAAGAGATAAACAATTCATGGCATGTTATGTTTTCTCTATAATGATAACAGGATTGCAACAGAAACAATCTATAAGCCATTGTAAAGAAAACCCTCTTATGTGTTTTCCACATTTAAGGGCCTAAATATTCGTTCATTTTGTATATATTCAAAATGTATTTTAATTGACAAAATTCGAGGCATTATGAATTTATTTTTATATGCAAACTGTACATATATTTTTTTATTTAATACATTTGATTTTTAGTAAGTTCAGAGGTATTGTAACTTTCTTAATATATCCAAACTGTATAAATTTTTTTATTTAATATATTTTATAGTATTTATTAGTACATTAGTATATTTATTAGTATTTTTTTAAATATATATTTTATATTGTAGTTTTTAAAAGTACAGAGGTATTGTAAATTTATTTTTAGGTATTTTATATTTTACATTATTATGAGACTTTGTCTCTAGAGGTTTTTTAATTTGTTCATTTTGATCGTTTAATTATTTTATTTATAGTTATGTTACTCTAAAACTATTAAGTCCACATTTTATTTACTGTAATATTATTCTGAAGGGACTTCTTGACCCAATATAAATAAAGAATTTTTTTTTTTTTTTTAAATTGCTATTAGATCATATGTAGCAAACTAAATAAGCTATTAACTAGTATTGTCCAAATTATAAACTGAGTAAGAAATGCTATTGTAAAAAATCAACATTTCGACATTGTAGAGAAATTCTGTCATTCGTGTTTTATATGACTGAATGCCTCAATTTTCACTTAAACCGAGCTGAATGCAAAATACTGAATTTTGATTAAAAAGAAGCAGAGGTAAAAGAAAAAAAAATTGCAGGAATAAACGTTTTAATTAAAATAAACCCGAAAAAAAAAAACAAGTTTACGTTTATATTTTAACTTGGTGAAACCTACAATCAAAATCAACTTGGCTACACATCTTAAAGATGTCATATCATTAGGGTGATGGCACTACCTAAACAAAGCAATATAATTGTGTGCATTAAGGTGCATTGTGTCTATATGATTCATTTATTTATAGTAAAGTTCTTGCAATATACATGCAAGGTGTGAAATAATTGAATGTAATGCTCTAACCATTTAAGGCAGATGATCATTGATAGATATTCTTTTCCTGGAAGAACTGCCTCACAGTTTCAATGAAAGAAAAGAAAGATCAACATTTTTAAACTAAATTATAATGTTACTTATCTTCTATTGGGTAGAATTATGTATCACTAGTTTGCTTAATGATTACTGCACATCATATAGACTTAGTATAATAAAAATGATGATCTTACAACATTATATACAATATCAAAATTAAAAAAAAAAAATAACAACTTTGATTTAAAAAGAATTTGTGTTCAGTGTAAAGTAGTAGTTCTCATGAGCCTACTTATGTTTCTCTCAAATCCTTGTCTATCACAGACCACTAATAAATGAATTAAATTGTTGGAGATGACATTTTTTGAAATTACAATCACACGTTAAGCATCCACTTTACTACAACCAGTGTTATTTATAGTTAGAAGCCAAGAGAACATTGGAGAAAACCAAATAGCTAAGATTTTCCATACATGAGTTAGTTTTATTCAACCAAGTGAATCAGTGTATTGTGATAGATATTTGTTGAGGCAGATGATTAGAAATTACCCTAAGAGTATTATGACCTATCGATAAAATCTTTTTCTATCTGAAATTTTTCAATACCTGGTAAAAGACCTTACATAGGATATTGTGTACATTGCTGAATATAACTGTATAACTACATATGACTGGACCTAACAATGAATTCAACCTAAAAGTTAATAGGTAATAATTTAATTTTATTATAAAAAATATTAACACATTCCAAAAGGTGAGTACCTTTAAGTATCAATATAAAAGTTTAAAAAGAAATAATACAGTTCCTAAAATTTAATGGTATCAATTTGACCCTTCCCTTTTGTCTTGTTATCTTATCTTATTCCTCATTTTATATCAATGGTTAAAACAAAAACAAAATTAAGTAATGAAGGATACATAAATAATATCACTCATTAAGTGTTACACTCTTCACATCCTTAAAACTTTAAACTCCTTAGTCCTAAGTTACCATCAGTCAAACTTTATTGTCATCGATTGAAGATACTAAATGAAAACATACTTGAACAATTAAGGAGAAAAAAAAGGGAATTAAAATATATACACATACTATTTTCTCTTAACCTCTGATTTAAAACTACTTCTATCTGCCATTAAGCCCAACTAACAAGATTTTTTTCATCACATCCTACATCAACATCAATTCAAATAGGATACTATAAATCAACTTTACGTAGGGACTTTACTTAAACCCTTTAGCGTCTGACTACTGGGGAGGTAGAGGGGGCTTGCTGGGCCAGCTGGTAGTGAAGGCAACTGTGCCCGCTGGACCGACTACTTTTTGACTCTGCTATTATGGTTTTTTTTTTTTTCGTTAATACCTTACAGTTTCACATATTTTTTGATCCGGACATTGGACCGGCACAGGTGGATTTGAAAACTTTTTTTAATTTAAAAACAAATTTTTAATTTAATAAATTTATGCAAAATTCTTCAAATATGTAATATAAAGTTTAACCAGCAGTATCTTATATACATGATTCAGATAGGAAATTGATTCATATTGGTGCTCAGAGGCTCTAAACAAAACACGTAATTTCATAGAAATCTGCCCCAGTATTATAGCCTCAATCTCAATAATATAACCAAAAGTGGATCCGTACGATATCTGTTGTCAAGGAAACGTACTTCACATTGTCAACCAGACCACTAGATGGCTCTAGAAACAGAGCTACTACAGTAGCTAACGGACTTGAAAGCTAGAGAAGCAAAGTTAGCAGTCCAGGGTCTGTGGGGCCCACCTTACACCGAAATACTATAGTAGTCCACGAACACTAAAGGGTTAATATACAAGATACAATATTTGGAAGTAAATTTAAAATTACATGAAATCAAATAAAAACACAAACCTACAGTTATTACCAAAAACAGGATCAAATAAATAGTAATACATGCATTCAAATAGTATAATGTAATAGGCTAATACCAAGATTCATGTTCAGTTAAACATTTCTTATAGTGCAAATACGCAACCTGTTGCAACTGAGTGCTAATTATACTTCTTTAACAAAAAACTAAAAACACAAAAAATAAAAACTACAGATGCAATATTAAAAAAAAAAAGAAAAGAAAAAAGGAGAAATTTCAAAATGAATACCAAACCTTATAAACAACCTCCAAATTAATCAGTGCCCCACAATAAACTCTAATGTAATGGGCCTGAAATAGATAGTGATAAATAAATTATTAAAACTAATCATAACTAAAAAAATGACTACATTTTTATCTTTAATTGAACAATAATAAAGATAATTACAGAACATAAATCAAATTCAAAAGAACAAACGTTAACTTGTGATGATAAGGGCATATACAAACATATTAGCAAACTACTAAAGAAGGCTTTGATGATTCAGTAAAAACTATAGAGATTGGACAAATGCAGAATCGATGAATAGAAACCATCTTCCACATTAACAAAGAAAATACTTCAATTCTAACAATCCACATTGGAAGAGAATACTTAACAAACGTACTGAAGGTAACATACATAATTATGATAAGACAAACTTAAGAGTGCTTGCTGACTGTAAATGATTTCCAAATTATGAGTATATGATAAAAACAAAACAAAGAACTGGATTAACAAACTGCATTAAAATTAATTACTATTAAATTAAAATTTACAAGGCTATCAATTTCAGTCTTGGTAGTAGTTAAAAAAATCTGGAGCGCGCAACACACGATTTTCACTCCCCTCTGTTAGTTATATCAATTTAAGAATTTTTAAATACATTTTATGAGATGAAAATAAATTTTTTAAGAATTAATTATTTTGAATTTCAAAAGAAACATGTGTTTTTTAAAAAATATATATTATTATCTAAATTAATCAGTAGTTTAATCGGTTATTCATCACTCTATTCATTTTTATAAGCTTGTGTATAAGAAAATATTTTTTCTAAAATCTTTAGCTTTCCAACAGAAATCTTACATGTATATTACTGTTCTTATTTTCAAAAACAAAAAATGCATTAAAAAAATATTTTTTCAGTTTTCTCCTTTATTTGTTTTTCAAATTTGCTCAACTTGCATATTTAGCTGTTTTTTAGAAATACTAATCAGACGATACTAAGATGAAAATATTTGAACATCAGAACAAGCTCAAATTTTCAAATCACATAAAGCTAAAGAGGCATACAGTTGACAATCACAACATAAGTGAACATTTACAATGTTTATTAAAAATGTACAACATTTACATAGCTCATAAATTCATAGAATTTTAACACTTCTATTAACTTCCTCATGTTATAAGGAAATCTTTCATAGTTACACTCAAATAAAATGGAACTATTAAAAACTTTTCATCATTGAGACAGAAATTAATTTCATGATAATTTAATATTTTTGATAGATATTACTTGTTAAAACTGAAAACCTCATGGGTAAAAGGTACTAACTAATTCTATTAATTCAAGATAGTTATTTAAGTTTATTGAATCTATTGGATTCTGTAGCAAACAACATGTGCGAATTCAAAGAACAAATTATTTAATCAATAATTTGGTCAGGAGATATGATATCATTTTAAACTTCATGATCTAAAAGGCTTAAAATGTCATTCAAGAGAAATGAATGAACATTAATTAAGTATTAACAGTTAATTATTCCTAATTAAAAAAAAATCTATCACTGAGTATTGTCTTATTATCTAACCTTTAACTAATATTTTGATTAAATTATTTCTTTCTAGCCAAAGAAGTTTTTTTATAAAAGTTTTGTTTAAAATGAAGACTATTAATTTTTTTCTTCAATTACCAATAAATAATAAAAAATCTACTGTTAAAAAATTACATATTAACGTTTATGAATCTACACCACCTTCAGGGCCCTTCATCTTAGATGATTTCTTAATACAAATCATCATTTCATTTTCAAATTCAGCTTTCAGAAAAATCGTTCTAGATGCATCCAAATTGGTCTATGGAGAGAAAAGCACCGGATCCGGTCCTAAGACAACAATTAGGAATGTGATCAGAACCGGAAATAATATTTCAAAAGAATTTGAGACTGCACTGAGTATCCGATAGGGCTGTAGACAGAGTATGTTACTTTTCATCATGATTCTGAACATGGCACTAAGAAGAACCGTGCCTATAATGAGGAAATTCCAGCCTGGACACTATTCCCTGTCGGCCTTCGCTGACATCATCTTACTAGCTGCCAATGATCAAGACCTCCAACAAAACATAAATGTCCTCCAAGAGGAATCATCTACAATAAATATGAAGATCAATCTGGGGAAGAGTAAAAGCATGGGTATTGGAAATAAACCCCGAAGGATAATCAGAGTACTAAGGGTTGGAAGAGAGAAATTAGAGCAGGTTGACAGATTCAGAGATCTGACAGCTCATATCAATGAGAGTTGGTACATACAAGAGGAAGTGGCCAACAATTGGAGCAGCAGGCTCAGTATGGTCAGACGGGGTTTCCTGGGGAGAAGAGAGGTGACTAAGTGGACCAAAACTAGCAGTCTATAAATCGACATTCCTCCCTATTCTTTCAAACCACTCAAAATCATGGACCCTTAGCACAAAACACAGGCGATGGAAATGAGGTATCTATGAAAAATAGGGAGGAAGACAAGAAGAAAAGATAGGATACCACCATACAGGCTAATCTAGATGTCAAACCGATGGAGACCATACTCTAGAGGGGCACAGACTGAGGTGGTTTGGACATCTTAGAATGGATCCGGACAGAAGTCCAAGAAGCACTTAATAAACTATGTTTTCTTTCTTGAATACTTTAGACTAAGTACTCATTTTTTTTTTTTATCATAAATCATTTTTTTTATGGATTTATTTATATAGATAACCGCAACATTATACCTATTGACTTTCTTTCTACCTCAAGTATCTTAACCTCAAGTTCTATTTTATTTTTTTCTGAACTGTTTTAATTTGCTAATTAGTCTTTTGTATTAGTTTAATTACTAGTTCAATATTCATTAACAATATGACTCCAGTTAGTTTTGAAAAGGGCCTTCTAAATTTAAATATTTTGAAAATAAAAGTTAGAAATATTTATTAGTATTTAATAGTTATTTTTATTTTGTATTAACAAATAATTTTAATGTGATGGTTAATTAATTAATTATCAAATTTAAATATGTGAATTTTCAGTTTCATTTTTGTGAAATTCGAGTTATTCACAAATATTTTTAAATAATTTATAATTCAACGGTTGGGCATTTAAAATTGTACTCTATGTTCATTATTTTTCTTTTTCCTATTAATATTTTCATTAATTTCTGCCTGTATAATATTGAATGGTAACAGAAGCATGAAAATCTGAAATTGTAAATGTGTTAAAAGATGATTAAAAATCTCATTTTCTCTCTCTCTCTGACGAACTTTTTGTGATAAAATACATGTAACGATACTCCTTCCTACTATCATAAATTAATTTATTGTTGAGAAAGTACCTAATGAGAAATTTAAAAACAAGGTTTTTTTCAAAACCATCTAAGTAAATACTATATATTGAAAATAATCTCCATAATTAGGAACATTATTTATTAAAGAGTTAATATAATCTAAGAAATTGAGAGGTTTCTTATATTTTTTAACAAGGGAAAGCTAAGGCACAAATATAAACGTTAGATTTCTAAATTGCAAAAAAATTAATCGTATGTTGATAAATTTGATTAAAAAACAATGAAATCATCACTGACTAATTCAAATCAATTTAACTCAATACTGCTAGAGTAGATACAAAATTGTAATGCTCTATAATTGTAAACATATTTCGAAGATAATGTTAGTGTATGTTTGAGTAAGATAAAAATATAAATAAAAAACTTAAAAAGAATTTACCTAAGGATTGGTGGTGGCGGAGAGACGGGGAGGGCAGGCAGGGGCTACAACTTGTCTTGAAAGAGGAATAAGTTGTTAGTGGCCGCAACAGCTATTATGTTCTCAGTCGGGTGCCAAGCCGTATGCAGGATTTTCTTATTGAAGTCTAAGCAGTCAACGGAAATTTCGTCCTTCTTCCTTTTTCCGCCTGTACAAACCTGCATAACAAAACATTGACAATCTAAGTGTCTATAAAGGGCTAGAGAATTTAGCACCAACAGTCTCGTAGAAAGCACCTAAGCTCAACATTACCACTCTGGATAACTATAAACATGGCCACTGATAAGAAAAGTGGCACTTCCGAATAATTACCAAACATTTTAAAAAGTAATAGCATGACAGATTTGAGAAGTGTTTTAATGCACAAATATATATCTCATATTTTAATTGTATTAATTAAAATAAAAAAAGCTAAAACTGTATATCACAAGTAACCAGAATGGATATAATTAAGCAGTATATATATTCTTCGTTTTCAAAATAATTAAATAACCAAATTCTGTTTTCAATTATGTAAACAGAAAATGAATGAATATAATAATAAATTTAAAAATTATGTTTTCTTTTACAAGTCCATAAATTACTGACCTAAATTTCATAAAGCATATAACTCATATATAAGAAATATTAAATAATACTAAGCAATTTAGAAATCTTTCACAATACCCAATATAAAATAAAACATAAAAAAGCAACATAAAGAAACAATCTGACAGGTTCCATAATAACTCACTGGTGTTTGGTCAAAAGGGCTTAAGTAATCTTATTTTAGAAAATTTGTTATCTATGTTTACAAAAAAAATAATATTTCGTCATATATAAGGAACTTTTTCCCTCCTCCTCTTCCCCCCCACACCATAATCTAATTATTTACTATTTATTAAATATTTCTTGGGCCCTTTCCTTTCTAATAATTATAATAAGTGTTGATTATCATAACTACTGTTCTACTTATATTATGGTTGTTATATTTTGTTTTATAGTCCTGAAGAAGGCCTATAATTTAGGCTGAAACGTTGGCACAAATAAATTAAGTTTTCGACTTGACTGTTTATTTGACTGCTCCCAGAATCAACTTCTCACCTACATATATTCACAGTAAACCATCCTCACTTCACTAAATAGTGTTTCATTTTAAATAGTGTATTTAATTTTTTATTTTACAATAAACAATAGCCCCTAATGAGATAATATATATATATATATATATTGATTCATGAATAAAGAAATACATCAACAGGATTAATTTAAATGATTTTTCAATACTTAAGAAAATCACTCACTTAACTACACATTAAGCCCTTTTGCCTGAACATCAGTGAACTGAACTACCAATACTTTTAGCAAAACAGAATGGGATACTTGCATGTAATTTTCAAATTTTATTGTTCATTGAAGATCCCATTATTTTTTAAATATTCTTTTTCTATATACTGAAAAAAATTCAGTATTTTTCAAATACTTATTTGATAATAAGACCGGCTGCATGCATAAAGAGAGGATAAAAGCAATGAAATGGAACTTGAGACTTCCTTAACCCTTGTGAAACAATGGATTTCTGAGGCTATAAGACAGCTTGCACACCATGTGGGCAATAATAGTAATGTGTGATTATCAGTTATTTTTAGTAAACAAGTCGAGGAAATAAGATTTTTCTGGAATTAATGAAATCTGTAAAGTACAGGAAAACAAAATTTGGCATTGGTTTACTGTGCACCAAAAAATCTAAAAATTATCTGAAGCCTTTCTTACATGAAAAATACTATGAATATGCATGCACAGCAAAGGCTTAAGATAATAAGTTTCATTCATTAATAATGTATAATGACTTTACGACCAGTGTACTATTTCCTAAAAATGTACTTACAAATTATTTTTTTTTTATTACTGAGTTACGTTACTGTATTATCTTCAGACTTTTTTTTTTTAATTTATTTCTCGTTTATGTTATTTTTTCATTATTCAACTTATTTTTTTCTTTAACTTTTTACTACTTTTTAAAAAATTTCTTTGCATTATATTTTGTTCTTTATTACTGAAAACAAAATAACGATTTTATATTATCTAACTATTTTTGAAATAAATGTTTATACATTTTTAATGAGGCATTTTCATTTTACCAAACATTGTACATATGGTGTTGAATTCGCTGCTCGCAATAACAATTTTCTGAGGAGCGAGCTGCATACCCAGTGTGCAATGATCTTATTTATGTGAATTCACTCCCGATTCGGGTGATTTCCATAGTAAACATGTTTTTTAAAATTAAAATGAACAATACAAAAAAAAAATTCGCTCCTGGGGACTGTGTTCGAGAAACTTTGTCGTCTCGAATGGGTTAAATTATAGCCTACAAGTGATTTAACTCATTGTCTAAGCTCCTTCCGTCCACAAAATATCTTTCAGGTTTTTTTCTTTTATTTTTACTTTTATAAGCAAAAATAAGTAAAATCGACTTAAAAAGTATTCTTTCATAAATTAATAAAACCAAGTAGACAAATAGAAACTCTACACAAGAATTTCCTGCCTTTTTACTATTGTAATTTTTTTTTAAATTATTTAACTGTATAAATGCCACCCAGGATGGATTTCTAGAATGTGGAATTGCTCAGTGAGGTGAAAAAAGAACAATGCAAGTTTTATTATCTAGACGAAAATGCTTTCTGACAATGTCAATTTTTTTCAATTATATATTTATATTATCAGTTATTGTTAACATACCCAGTTTGGGCAAAATAACTGAACCTGTTTATAGTCTTCACGTAACAATTTATCTTCGCAACCAAAAACATAAATGTAATTAAAAATGTTGGTATAGTAGGAAGACTTAACCACTAATTTAAGTTATCCCGATCACCTTACTTCCATGCAGTATTACTTTAAAATATAAGCTAAATGTAACAATTTTTATTATTAGAAAAACAATATTCCTCATCTCAAATAAATTCTTTATCACATTAATATTATTGTGGCGCAAACAGTTACAAGTTTTTAACATGTAAGGATCCCATTATTCCATAGTCCACAAATGAAAACAAGAAATGAATGGTTAAGAGTATTCAATTTTTTTTCAAATAAATATTCAGTTATTTAAATGTAACATTTTTAATTGTAAAAAAAAAAAAAAAAAAAAAAATGAAGAAGGCAATATTAACACTTTCATGCATACACATATCAATTAATAAGACAAACACAAGAAGAAAATCATGCAAAAAAACTTATATACCTGATATACCTTTCTTGGTTTAAGAACTGTCTTTGGTTTGGCAATTTCTCTAGAGGCTTCCAGCGTGACATCCCGCCTAGAAGCCCTGTCAAACATTCTAAAGAAATTGTTATACGATCCAGTCATAATGTACTGATCGTTGCCGGCCCAACAACATTCAAATTTGTCAAAGATACAGTCATTTTCATAAAGCGAACAGAGTTTTGACCTTAAATATTCATGAACCTAAAAAAAATAAAAAAAAAGTATTCAAAATTCCTGTTTAATAAAGAAGACATATATAAGTAATATTAGTTTTATAACTATTTGGAAAATTTAACAGCTAGAAAGAATTAGAACTCTTCACTGTTATAGAAGTTTTTTTTCTGTAACAAAATACATCTATTGTTTTTAACTATTTCCAATGTTGCCTTGAAATATTTAAGAGGCCATAAGATTTAAAATATGGGGTTACCCGTAGCTTAGTGACTAGCCTAACAGCCTTATATGACAAAGGTCCCTTAGTTATGCCAACCTTGAGAGGAAACGTAAAAGAACGTGGTCCCGAGCCTGTGCGATCTCAGGTACTCATTAAAGATCCCTATCCTAATTGAACCTGGATAGACTAAATTTAGGACTCCCACTATAGTGTCGTCCGATTAGCCACAGTAGCAAAAAGTGACGTTAAATAAATAAATAAAAAAAAAAAAAAAAAAATTTAAATATGGACCAATGAAAATGATGATTAAATAAGGTTAAGATTTCATAAACTGATACAGTAGTGGAATTATAAATAGCTAGCTGTAACCCACAAATTTGCTCGGAAACATTTCATTTTGTGTTGATTTAAATTTACATGAGAGTATGGTAAGAGCAAATATAATATATATATATAACTAACTGTGCTAGGATCTATCAGTTACTCTTTCACCTATTTTTAAGTCAACAAATTCAAGTTATAATTTTGTGCTTAATCTTGGTTTTATTCAGACAAATTTATATTAGCATACCCCTAACCCCTAATTACTTGAAACTATTTAGGTTTGAAACATAATCATTGTATATCATTATTAATTCATATCATTTTGCTACACAAATGTGAGTGAAGCTTTTCAAATAAAATAAATAAATAAGAGTTATTATTAATAATTTAACAACCCAATAGCAATTAAATCTTGGAGAACCTACACTCAAAAGGTTAATACAACTCCCAATATGCATAAATATATTAGCTACTAGCTGACTCGACAGACGATGTCCTGCCTTAACTATGACCAGGAGAATCAGTCAAGCAAAAATGACCATATTAACTTTTCACTTTTTTTCTTACATAAGATCCTTCTCCTGACTGATATAAACACAACAAAAAAAGAATGAGCAAAATCGGTCCAGCCCTTCACGTGTGATGCAATGACCAAGGGAAAAGGGGATTCTATATATTTAATATAATAAATGAAGTATCTTTGGGAACACTGGTAAAATTAAAATAAATGATTTTGTTTGTATGCAGTAAGAAATGTAAGTATCGTACAAATGAGTACTTTTAATTTTCCAGGAGATGTATAGTTTTTGAGACAGTAAGACGAACCTCAAGGTAAAATTTCAGCTTTAGTGTCTTTTTGACCACAAAAGTGAATGAAACGGTACTTTCATTTATAAATATAAATCACAAAAAAAATTGTATTACTACTACACTATGTATCAATGAATACACACCGGATAACTTTCGATTGGCTTGCTCTCCATGTGCAAATCCCAAACCTTGACTGAGAGATAATCTCTCGAGATCATGTAGCGCCCTGAATTTGACACCTTCACGTCAGATATACTTGAAATAATCTCAGAAAAGAAGCTTCTGTTCGTCGGATCTTCTGGCTCTTCAAATACTATAAATATAAACAAATAAAAATTAAGTTTTTTTGGGAAACAAAAATAAAAGATAAGTATATATTACTTTTTATTAGTGATAAGACCAACAAATCTACTTCTAATTATAGTAAGAAATTATACATACTTTTGGAATGCCTATCACACAGCGCTGCTTGCCGCATGTCACATAAACGTATAGTTCCTTTACTAGAGCTATACACAAAAACATTACATTCAAGGGGGTGAAATTCAGCGGCTGTTATCACTTCCGTCAGCTCCTCCATATTGGCAGGTTTAATGTCAACAATGTCTATAATGCTATGCTCAAAGAAATATATATACACCTAATTCATTTCATGTAACAATAAAATATAGAATAATTAAAAATGTAAATAAAATTTAGTTATGCCACAAAATTAAACCATTTCTTCTTTAAAAACATTAAGTTGGAAGTTGACATTATTATTGAATAGGCAAGAGCTTAAAAAAATCAGAACATTGGAAAAGTGGTAATACAGAAGGTAAAATCATTATTGTTTTGATGCTTAATGCTAAGTATGGATTAAGAGGAACATAATTGAGATAGTGATTTCCAAAAGGTATTATAACCAGATCAGAAAATTTCACAGGAAACCAAAAAATCTGTCATTTATTTATCACTAGGTCAATTTACTTGATTATTTTATTTAAACCTAAAGTTGATTTTTTACTGTATTAAATAAACTAATTTTTTTCAAAATATTGCACTTTTTCCATGGTATTTAAATATAATATGGATATAGAGTAAGATGTAAGAGTAAGATTAATATCAGTTATCAAATAATAAGTTTCTTCATTTTCAAAAATTAAAAGAATAACTGATTGACCGATAGCAAATTTATACATCTTATAATTAAGGAGTGCGGTCTCATATGAAGTACTGTTTGGAATGAAAAAAGGATACAGTACTGTACTTTACTGTATGTAAGAGTAAAAAACATGATATAGTGTTGGTAATCTTCCTTATAACAATCGCCTCAATAATGTTAATTACTAAATAATACATTACCTTATTTTCCCTCAGAAACATATTCTCCTTAGTTAATTTAATTTATTTATGGCACTATAACAAGAATGTATGTAATTATGAAATTTGTTCTTAACTTTTATTCACTAATTTTTGTGAATTTAGCAAAGGTGTTGATATTAAAAACTACGGCTAAACAATATTTAACCCTTTCAGTGCTGAACTTATTTTTACGTATTTCACATAAATTGCTAAAAGATTTTTGAAAAAAAAAAAAAGTACCTCACATGCGCGCTAAGACACATCCATACAAGCCGATAGCTATAATACTCATGTCACAGTATTTCCATGTTCCTCGCTTTATATGCATTAATAGAGAGTTGATTTATTGAGGGTATTTTCTATAAAACTTCATCATTTATTTTTTAAAACTTAAATTATAAATAATATTTAATTTCTTAAAATGGAGTTTATACATTTAAAAAAACATGTTTTCATGATGTCTATTTTACACTTGTTAGTTTCGATATAACTTTATCATTTAGTTTTTTTATCTTCTTTTTTAAGATAATATTTAATGATATGATAGGATTTTTATTAAGTAATATTTGATTAATGTTATTAACAGAATTAATTTTTATAACATTATGCCTTTCCCCTCTCCCACTACATTTGTGAGCTATCACAAGACATCGCTCTTACTATATTTGATCTTCAAGTTTTTTCACCGTGTAGCACAAACAGCCTTTAAGAAAATGAAAGATTAAAATAAAATAAAAGAATTCCTCCTCAAACTTAGTTAGATGAAAATATAATTAGCAGTGAAATAATGTTAATAAAAGGATACTGAAGCTCTGGTCGGTGATCTCGAGATGCCACAGGTTGATACGGAGGTCGTCGGCAGATAAATAAGTTTCTTGATCAGAGTTAACCGATATTGAATTTATATGGTACGTATGAGCATTGGCGAATATCCTTCGTGGTGACGCTTCCACCATTAGTTCCATAGGTTTTATAACGGGTACCTGAAAGCATCATACAAATAATTAAATAATCTATTACTAGAAGATGAAACAAAATCAACCCTTTTCATAACAGGCATAATAATTTCATTAGTAAAATAAATCTTTACAGCTTTTTATTAAATTTCAATATTTTAAAGGTGGGTGATAAATAGAATATATATAAAAAAAAAAACTAGACACTCCAATAAGATCTTTCATAATTTTATTTCTTAAATCATTAAAATAATTAATTACTGCTCTTAACTATGAAGATAAAAAATAAATCACCCTTAACGCAGTGATGCATGAGGGGTCCCTCATTTGGCCATTTTCTTCTTTTGTATTGTAACCTTCTACCTTCTTGTCTCTTTCTGATACTTTCCATAATTTTATTGTTTTATCTAATAATAAAAAAAAGAAGCTTTTATTAGTTATTGTACTAGTGCTAATCTAAGCAACAGGTTAATCATCAACCATCTAAATTTTAATAAATTTTTTTACACTAATTTTTTAATAAATCACACCCTAAAATTTCTCAAGAGTTATAAAAATTAATAGAATCTGATACAGAGTATGTCTTTTCAACCTAACTACTTCTATTTGTCTTTAGTTCTTATCAGACTTTCTTTTAAGATTAGGCCATGAATTAAATAAACAAATACAATTTTTAAAAATGATAAAAAAAATCATATGATAACAATAATAATTTTTTATACATGATAACAAGCTGACAAGGCTAGTTCAGCCTGTAAGAGATATTTTTTAGATGTGACAAAATATATGTTATATATATATGCAATATAAAGGAATGATTAAGGAACCCTTGAAACTGGCAAAGGCCGAAACGTAGGGAGAAAGAAAAAGGAAATAAAGGAGTGATGAGTGATAATGGATTATTTTATTTAAATGAACCTAGCAAAAAAATTAATTTAATTTTATAAAAAAATACAAAAATAAAAAGAAAGGGTTCTATTAGGGCGGCAAACTAATAATATTTATTTAATCAGAAAGCATAAGCCTTATTAATAGATTGAACTATTTTTGTAAAATGATAGGGGCATATAACTTGAAAAATATCAAAGAAAACCGTCTATATAAAAAATAGAGGGAAGATAAGGAGTTCTAAGCTTGGAATAACATAAGATAACATCTTTCAGGGAACAAAATAGATATACCCCTTTCAGATAACGATGCAACTAAGATTTTATAATCAGTTCTAAAAAGAGGAAAGTATGGCCTAGATGCACTCAAAATTCCCAATATAAATAAAGTGCCAAATGGCAATAAAGCAACTAGGTAAATTTATCCAGGGATTTAGCTTGAGCTTTATTCCAAAATAAAACTTTAACCAAGGATTCAGATACAATTAAAAAAAAAAATGGATTAACTCTGCTGACATTAATAAACTGATAGCACAGCTTTTACGAACAAATAGGTTTTATATTTTTGAACAATTTATAATTTTAAAATTAATATTATTATGTAATGAATGAAATTGTTAATATGAAACCCAACCAAGGCCCTAAATAAGGAAAAGTTTTGGTGAATATTTTGCCTAAAACCACCTTTTGAGATTTATTTTGTATCAAATAAACCATTCCATTCATTTTTAAGTGAGAATATATATATTGTCATTGTAAAAAAAATGTTGCATTTAAAATGCAATAACTGTTCTAAAGAGACATAAAGAAAACTTATTATATATTCATCATTAATAAAATATTTGGAGCTTTCTCTTCCTTTATTAATTTTTTTCTTTATTTTAACATAAATAAATTTTTTATATAACGTTTCCAAGTATTCCTTGCCTAATCTGCAGATTAACAATAAAATCTGAAACAATTTAAGAGTCACATCTACAACAAAAAAAAAAATATTTAAAATTGGCAGTTCAATTTTGTTTCTAAAATATCTACATATTAAATTGTACTTACAAAATTTTTATTTTCCATATTGCCCAAATACAGATCATTTGTAGTATAAACATTTCACTTATATGCGTCATTTATATATTTATAATTTTGTCATACGATTGTTAAATATTTTTTTATTACTTCACTATGACATATCTAGAATTGTTATAATATTTACCATACTATTTACATATAAGCATGAAGTGGACTAAAGGTTACCTCTGATCAGACTAAGATTTTATTGTAAATCTGAAGATGAGAAAAGGAATACCTCGAAACGTTATATAAAAAATGTATTTATGTAAAAATAAATAAAACATTTAATAAAGGAAGAAAAAGTTCCAAATATTTTATTTTAAATAAATTTACTCTTAAATTTAGAGATATTAAAATATTATATATTTATTTGTAGACGTGTCTGTGCTAAATACATACATTAATATTATTAGTTAGGATATAAAAAACCATAATTATTCTTTTACAATAAAAAAAAGTTGTATTGCATTATTTTCTCTTGGGTGTTTATTAACTTTAAATCTATTTTGTATTTTAAGTATAGCAATAAAAGGTTACCCTAGAGCTTGCCAACCAATACTAGCCAGTCTAAGAAGGTCAATACTTATTCTATCGCTTTCTTATTTGTCCACAATTATTTAACTTTAACTTGGTTAAGAGCTAATTGATTTCAGTATCTGATAATTATGCAAAAAATAGACAATTTTTCAAATAAATATTAATGTATTAAAAGGTTAAAATTATGACAAAAGAAATGATAAATTGTTGCTTTCCACAGTTATTAAGTAATAAATCGTAAGATGCCATTAAAGTACGAATGAAAACAGACAAAAAACAATTAAGTATATGCTACAATTGATAATTATAAAAGAAGAGATTAAAATTTGTTGTACCAGATATATTAATATATTTGAAAAACATTTTTTTTCTCTAAGCTTTTTTACCATTGAACATGGCCAATACTATAGTTTTGTATATGAAATCTACATGCGGATAAAAATGTATAGGTGCATATAGCACAAAAAACAAAATAATGTTTTGGTGTAAATGATGTTTTAAAATATGAATTTATCTACTATTTCAAATCCCTGAAAACAGTCACAAAAGATTTCATGTACTCCTGGTTTAGTGTAACAAGTATCGAGCACGTATAAATTAATTAACAAGGAATTTATTAACTTTTCATAGTTTCAAAGTATAGGATTAATTTAAGTATACAGCATATGCTTACTTAATGCAAAAAAAAAATCATTTAAAATCTTTTTGCATAATTGAAATGCTGCATTCAATATGATGAAAAAATTGAAACTAAATATTAAACATGCTTTAACAACTATCACAACATAATCATTACTTCTAATGAATAAGACCCTCTAGTGTAAAGGAAGAAGGTCTACGTTTATCAAGGCAAAAAACATTGTTTCATATGAATTAATATTGAAATAATATTATAATATTGACTTAACAATCCTAAGATAAATATAAACTCTTGCAATGTTTCAATAATAATTATATTTGCAACACTTATATTTAAAAAGCTAAAGAGATCAGTTTTCACTATAAAAAAAAATAATAAGCCAACATAACAATTTTACATATATGTGTATATATTCAAGAAGTTACAGTTTAATATTGAAAATAATATGCCAAGGCCAATCTACTCCAACCTACTTACTTAATAAACCACTTTCACAACAATACTATGATCTTAAATGGGTTTGAATACAGAGGGCAAACTTCAATAGGCCATTTACAAACTACACATATTTTTACAGCGAAAACGTTAAGTGTTTATGAACTAATATGAAAACATAGATGACACATTACAATTGTGTTACTTAGCTAGTAAACCCAAATATAGATAACATAAAGATTTTCATCAGATTTTAGTTTTATTTTATAAAATCAAATGCTCTTCCTAAAACTTCCTTTAATAAACTCATGAAAAAATAAATGAAAAATATCGATTATTAATTTTGAATTTAATAACGTTTTACGTATGTATCTATAAAAAAGAATATGAATCGAGGAATAATGTGTAAAGAAAAATTGCAATTAAAAAAAAATGTTAATTCATTGTGAAACGTGAGAATAAAAATTAACATTAAAAATAAATGTGTTATTATAATAAATTAAGACCTATTTTATAACTTTCCCACTGTATTAGAGAATAGAAATACCAAGAAAAAAATTACAATAGCAAGGTCTCACATTAACATCAGTGAAATGATACTCACCATTAGTAGAAAGAAGAAAATGTGATTGATTTTTTCTCCTGAGCCACCTAATTTTATTAATTTTTTCTTCTATTTCTAGGCTTTTTAAATAATCAAATTCCGGCTCATGGCTTTGGAAGGTAGAATAAACATTATATTCGCCTCTTCGGGGTTGGCAATTTTTACTCTAAAAAGAATTTAATAACAATTCAAAATTAAATTTAATACATATTTTAAGGGTCAGTCATATTAGTGAGGGATGTGAAAAGAAAAGGAATAGACAATGAGTATTATAGAAGACAATCCATTGAACAACTATAGATCATTTAATGGAGAGGCTTATTAAGGTGAGGAAGTAATTCATTGCAGGTTATAGCAGGTCAATGGTATATACACATCCTAATTCTTTCAGCCCTTTTGGCTAAAACAAAACAAAAGAATATGAAAGTAATTTCATATTAGAGATGAAAATTAAAACACTAATTAAAAAGTAAAGAGAAAACATTAATGACCTTACTTTATAAATGGTATATGTTATTCCAGTATTGAACATATAATCCTTCTGTGTCAGTTCAACCCAGTATTCGTCGCCTGACTTGCAACCACATTCCACGTTTGAATCCTTTAATAACCCAATATTAAAATATAAAATAATAATATCAAATAAATATTTTCAAAACGGGCAGCATCTATCCTCGATTCCATTATAAACACTTTTAGTTATCTCTTGAATAATTTAATTGAACAATATAAACAAGGAATATATAACTTTTAAGAGCAAAATATTGAACCTGCAGGTAAGTTAGGAAGGAAAAATGGAGGATTGTTAATTTCAGCATGCTAGGAGAATGAGGATACATACAGGATCAAACAAGATTTAATAAAACAAAGTTCAGAACAAAACTTACAACTGGATCACGCTGAAAAATAACGACTCGTCCTCCTTTATCTCCTGTAGCAAGAAGATCTCCATCATGGTTGAATTCCACGCATGAAATTATGTCAGCTGAAAGTAGATGATCATAAATTTCTTGTGAATAAGATAACAATGGAAGCATTAAAAATAAATAAAAAAGATTTTCAATATAAATTATTGAAGAAATTGGTCGGAAGTCATTCCCTCATAAACACAGCTCATTATTTATATTATGCTACGAATTTATATTATTAAAAATTAAAACATAAAAAGAAATTATTGAAGCCAAATATGTCTCAATTAAAATCAGTTTACATACTCTATCATAAGGTAATATCCACTTACAGATAAGATAAAAAAAAATGTACTTCTAAACAAGTTGTGTAATAACTATGATGGAATGAAATTATTGTTAACAAAAAATTTAATGAATTGAATGATGGTGATGTTCATTTCATGTATTCAAAATTGAACTTTAATCTCATACCTATTTTAAATGCCACCATCCTAACCTGTACTAAAATGGCAAAGATGATAAAATGTAGATTAACGATTATAAATTATAAACAAACAAATTCTAAACCTTAAACCATCTTATATAATAATAAACAAGTACATACCTTCAGTAACATCGTCGTCTAAAGTCCCTTTGACTTGTGAAAAACACCACTGAATATCTCCATTGCCTGCAAATTAAACAACTT
The DNA here is from genome assembly GCA_023052935.1 of Piezodorus guildinii. Lineage (NCBI taxonomy): Eukaryota > Metazoa > Arthropoda > Insecta > Hemiptera > Pentatomidae > Piezodorus > Piezodorus guildinii. The sequence continues at coordinate 120,854,874 of CM041293.1, read as the reverse complement.
AATTCGTTTCAAGCACTGGCACAAAAAGATCAGAAAGTTATGCACTCGTGGAATCCACACGAGCCGAAAGTAATTTTTATTACCTTGCATGGTAAACTTTTCAAATATAAGTTTTAGGTCGATTTCAAAACAGGTCACTTAGATAGTCCATACATTAGGTTACCGTACTGTATACACTAATAGATCGAATCCGTACTAAACAAATTTATTAAATACAGCATTAAAATCCCTTTTCTTAGGAAGAATTTAGAAACAAGATCCAATAAGAGATTCAGTTACATCGCACCAAAATTTCCTACGCTCAATGGCGGCACGCACGAGTGCAAACCAGCAATGTGACGTCACTGGAAAATGCGCGTCGTCCCTGCTATCTGAATTACTACAATAACTAAACAACAAAAAAGAAATTAATAAGTATCTTACATTCTCCTATTTCTCCGCATCCTTTTAATTTTTCTTCCATTATTTAGAGGTTATTTTTTCTAATTCACTGCTAATAAACAATCTTCATCACAAAAATTTAGACAGAGCAACGGCATTCTGATACTTATCTGAGATTCACACTTGAAAAAAAATGTAAAAAAAATAAATACGAGGGAGGAGGACCCAACAAACTAATAAAAAAGAAAACACACATGAAATAAGTAGAAATTATATGAAACTCTAATAGTAAACACAGCTGAATTAAAAAAATCCACTTTACATATTTTAATGTTGGGGTTATGATAATGAAGAACGGATATTTTTTAGCGATAACTTATTAAAGAGCTTCCCGAGTATTAAATCTACAGGTGTCATTCAGAGACTGAAGTAAAATTGTTAGAATCAGTGCTCCTACCTACCGGCCTCAATTCGAACCAAGACCATCTCACTATCTCCCGCCTTTTTAAAAGCAGTGTACGTTCAAGCTAAGGGTTCGGTTGTTATTCAGAGTACTTAATTTTTTTTCGAAACTAAAGGGGACGAAAGGGGATATTTGGCCTCAGACAGTGGTTTTTTTTTTTTTTTTGTAAGACCATAATATCAGTTTATTTCTTATTGATTACTTCTCAATTCGGTCGATAAAATGAGCTGAGAGTATTTATTTATAATGATAGCAATTAACCAAAATAATATTTTATCAAACTATTGGGTTTTAATGAGGAAGGGAGAATTGGTGAAAGAAGGAGCTTACCCCTCTCCTGTTAAAAATCATGTTTTGCCGGGTCGATGACAGAAAATTAAAAAAAAATAAAAATATAATTATTAGATATTAAAGTATACAATTAAAATATGAAGTCACAGATAGAAATTTTTACTGTCGATTCTCTCAGTCCAGTTGAACAAAAAATGACCTTAACCAATCCCAAACCATCCAAAGGCAGAGGTAGGTAGTCTTTTTTTTTTTTTTTTTTTTTTTTTTTTTTTTGAAGGGTGCATTGGCGTAGGGTCGGGAACACACGAAAGAGGGTGGCATGTCTTCTACTCAAAATATACGTAAAATAGGAACATAAATTAGGTAAAATTCATTAAAAAAAACTTTAGCTACCATTTAAAAAAAATCAGATGTTTCAAACTGAAGATTGCTATTATCTCCTCAGCCTCAAGTTTTTTTTTTTCGTTCTATATTTCGATAAAAATCAAATATGCGAACCAGACGTCTTCGGACTTAACTGCGTTAACTTATAAAAAATTTTTAACATACAATAAACGAAAAGAACACTTTATATAGTGAGCATTTTAAAATCAGCTATAGACTAAGAGAAATTATCTATATTAACTTATGGTATTATGCGATTGAAAAATGAAAATGTTTAAGAAAAAATCGTTCGCAATCAAATCGATTTTATTCTGAGATACGAAAGGAACTCCGAGATTAGCTTTCACCAGAAGGCTGCCCCCTCAAGTTGTATCGCCAATGAAATGCGACCTTGATCCTAATCTTAACTTATTAATTCAAAGCTAACAAAACTCAATTCTGTCATGACACAATCGAAACCGATTTGGATTTGAAACGACGAAATGAAATACATGACACGAAATTAATTTAGCCGAGTATTAAATAGAAATGGTATTGACTAATGTAATTCTATCAAATGGTGCTTTTAAGAAGATTGTGTTTCACAAGTTCCATCTGGATCGTGGAGAAAGAGGCGTTTCAAGACGTAATGAGTGAATGTACCTGATTTAGGCAACTATTATTAATTTGATCAATTACTAAAATATTATTAACAAGATGATATATGGTTATTTTTATAGAATCTTCAAAATTAAAGGTACTTGAGAGGAAGACAATTTAAAAAATTGGCATTTAAGCCCTGTCCAACTATTTAAATTAAAATGAAACCTACATGATATTAAAGCCCATTAAATTTAACTCTGATATAGCGAATTTAATCAAAATCGTTAGAGCCGTTTTTTAGAAAATTGTAAAAAGGTGTCAAATGCATGGTATAAAGTTGCTCTTCTGGTTAGCTGATTTTGATGACAAAGTTGCTGTATCTCGGGCGTATAGTTGTCTTAAATATGAAATTTCAGTTTTATAGCACTTTTAGTTTTTGCACTGGAGTTACCACACACAAACTGGTCATTTGGACTCAGGGGACCCTAATACGTGTATTTCCGTCGAAAACTGGAATCCGAAAATTTTCACGATCTCAATACTTTCCCTTAGTATATATTTCATATATAGGTAAGTGAAAGTAAATACTCAACATATACATTCTACTTATTTTATTTTACCTCTGCATCAATCAGACAATTTAAATTAACCAATTGAATAAATGGGAGAGTACTGCGTTTTATGTTATACAAATTTTAATTGCTGTTAAAAAAAAAAGAAAAAAAAAAAAAAAAAAGAACATTGGATTACTAATGTTCTATGGGCCAGAAAGGTCATAAGGTCTTTTCCGTGTGTGGACAGCAGAATTGTGGATAAGGAAAATTTAAGGGTGCTAGAAGTTCAGAGTTTGGTTTAGGCGAAATCCAAGGAAATATCATCGAAGAATAAAAGAGAAACAAAAAGAAATCCTGAGACCACCGAAAAGGCGAGATATATAAGATTTCCTCCAATAAACGAAGGCTAATCTTTAAGCAAAGCTAATTTCGTTTTCTATCTGCACTATATCACAATCAAGAAGCAACCATATACCACGAAACTATTGTGGAAGTGAGGGAAGATAAGAAATCATGCGAAGAGATTACGAATAGGGAAGACGGCAGGAACAATAGAAACATTTAAGGGTATTGCTGGAAACTTTGTTATTTTCGGGAAACGTTTTAATCCATACTAATATCACTTTATTAGCATTGGTAAACAACGGATTTACAAATTGAACGAATCGATAATCAAATCAATCGATATCAAACTCACACTCGAAATAGGTTGATTCATGCGGTACACAACTGCTGAATATCTCTATAATAACAATCAGAATTTTAGCCGCCCCAAACCAGTAGAGTAATGCAGGTACTGTATACCCTGTCTCCTGTCCAAAACGCGCATTATTTTGATCTAACGGAATTTCAAGTTCCTTGCATTAGCCGGAAGGGCATAAACAAATATGATTGCATTCATAATTTTGGCGAAGAAAATTAGCAAACCACTCGTGGGACGGTATCCAACTCTCTAAAAAATATGTTTTAATAAATTATTGAGCAAGAGTTGTTTAAATATTTAAAAGGGAGAGGAAAAAACAGAAACAAAAATCTGGCGCTCGCAACACACGACTTTCACTTACCTACATTATTTATATCAACTCCAGAACTTTTAAACGAATTTATAAACGAAAATAAATTGTTACAGAATTATTTTAATTGAATTTTAATAGAAACATGTGTTTTATTAAATAATCTATTGTATTATTATCTATGACAATCAGTTTATTTTATCGGCTTTTCATCACTCTCAGTCAACTTTTACAATAGTATGTATGAGATAATATTTTTTTTTTTTTAAATCATCAGCATTCCAACAGTATATTATACAGGTATATTACTGTTCCTAAGTTCAAAAACAAAACATTGCTAAAAAAAAATATTTTTGCAGTTTTCTCGTTCAGTTGGATATCGAATTCGTTCGGCTTATATATTTATCTGGTTTTTTTTTTAGCAATGCTAATCAGGCGATATGGTTAATTTTTCGAATCTACAAAATTAAAGGTACTTTAGGGGAAGAAATTTTGAAATATCATCATTTAAGCCCTGTCTAACTATTAAATTAATGAAACCTACACGATATTAAAGCCGACATAGCGAGTTTAATCAAAATCGTTAAAGACGTTTTTGAGAAAATCGTGAAAAGGTGCAAGATGCATGGTATAAAGTGGCTCTTCTGGTTAGCTGATTTTGAAATTCCAGTTGTATAGCATTTTTAGTTTTTGCGATGAAGTTACCACACACACACAGACCTTTTTGCGAGTCTTGGTCATTTGAAGGCCCTAAAACGTGCATTTCCGTTGAAAACTGGAATTATAACTATCGCAATACTTTCCCTTACTATATATTTCATATATAGGTAAGTGAAAGTAAAAAACAGACATATCGGGGAATTAGTGCAATAGCGAAAATTGAGATCTTAATATAGCAGAAGGAATCATAGCGTGTTCAGAACCCATAATTGAAAGAATAATGTTCAAACCTTTAATTTGATTAATATAAACCATAGAAGTTCTACGTAACAAGAGAAGATACGTCTCCTTCGAGGCAGTTTTTGAAGGAAATATTCTATTTTATTAATAAGATAGATTTGTCAAAAGTTCAAGTCTATTATATACTTCAACGTTCATTACAGCGAGAGACGAAACAATTAAAATTTGCGGAAGAATTGGAATATATCCAATTGGAAAATGAAAAAGGGAGTAAGACGAAATTAAGCTATTTACCAACCATAAACGGTTGGCTTTTTTTATTGACTAATTCTTAAGAAGAATTTCGGTATAAAATAGATTTTTATGTTTGAAAATGATGGAAAGAATGCTAATAAGCGAAAGTTCGATGTAACTCTACCTGATGTGAGAGTAAACGACTTTAAATACCTTAGAATGAACACTAATTGTATCATTATGTTTATCTATTTAACGTCACTTTATGCTAATATGGCTGATCGGACGATGCTCCAATGGGAGTCCTAAATTTTGCCTATCCAGGTTTTATTAGGATAGGGATCTTTACGAGTACCTAACATCGCACAGGCTCGGGACCACCTTTTAACGTCCCCTCCGAAGAACGGCATAACTAAGGATTTTTTACTCCCATTAAAAAATCCTAGGACCCCCTGCGGGTTAGAACCCGTGACCTTTGGCATAGGAGGCTGTTATGCTAACCACCCAGCTACAAGTGATCCCAACACTAATTGTGTTAAATTGAAATCTGCAAAGAGATCTTTAGGCTGTAAGGTACAATTCAAAAACTATTACTTTCAAGTTCATAGTAATTGGTGATGCATATTTCGCCATACTCTGGTTATTAATATTCATATCATTCCTTTTTAAACACCTTTCACCTCCCTAACAGACCCAAGATAATTAGATGAATTCTGAAAATAACATGCGCGTGCGCAGGAGTTTCGTTAAGGGGTCTAAGGTTGCTGGAAATCGTTTGGAGGTCACCAAGTGCGTCGAAAATACGACTTTTTTTTCTCAAAAAACTATCCATAAGCATAATAATTTAAAAATTAACATAGGTAGAAATAATAGGGAGTCCGTCTTTTTTAACATTTTAATTTTGCCGACGTTTCGGTTCAAACTTGTGAGACATCATCAGGGCATTACTGAGCCATGTCAAGCATAAAAGCAGTTTACTGATTACTACAGCATTTACTTGACAAACGCTCAAAACTTTCCATCCACTACAAAAAAACAAATATTTCCATTCTTAGGCATATCTGGACATATTGAGTTATGGGGATCCATCAAACCATCTAACTCCTCCCGCATCTAATTCTTGAAATCCAAAATCTTCAATTCTCCCTTCTTTGTCACTAATAAAATCATCCATAGAGACCTGATTATCCCAGTAAGGTACCAAATAGATATGTCTCCTTTAATTCTAAACTACCAGCCCACAAAAACCCACTTGTCCGCAAACTCTAATCTTCACATATTTCCGATAATCCTCCAATTCTCCTGAAAAGAAAGTGGCCTCGAGACTTTTTAATAAAATAAACATAGAAGTGCCATCTTGAATAAACATCGAAAAATATCGCTGAGAATTTTTAAAGAATTTTTTAAGACCGTAATTATTGTATTGCACATTTAGTTTTATATTTTACATTATCAACTGTATTTATATGTACAGTTGTAAATAACAATAAAAAAATTATTTTTTAAAAATCTGTTGCGGACAACACACAACTTTCACTTACCTTCATACTTTCACTTAAGACTTGAGTTTATGCTTGGACATGGCTCAGTAATGCCCTGATGATGGCTCACAAGCTTGAGCCGAAACGTCGGCAAAATTAAAAATATTTAGAAAAAACTGACTCCTGATTATTCCACCTATAATAGTTTCTACAGTCGACTATACATCCCCAATATGATTTAGATTAAATAATATAACTATATTAAATTGTTAATCAGTAATAATTGTATTCCCCATTCGTCACTTTATATTAACTTTTACAACTTCGTGTATCAGATAAGACATACGTCTATGTTACTGTTCTTTTATAAAAAAAAACAAACAAAAATTACATTAAAAAAATATTTTTGATCTTTTATCCTTTAGTTGGTCATCGAATTCGTCCAACTTGCATATTAATCCGTCCTTCATCAAAGTCATTAAGATGGTATGGTTAATCCTTACATTGTACAAAATTAAATTTACATTAGAGGAAGAAAATTTAAAATATCGGCTTTTAAGCACTGTCGGACTATTTCAATGAGAATGACACCTACATGATACTAAGGCCCATTAAATTTTACATCGATATAGGAAGTTTAATCAAAGTCGTTTTTGAGAAAATCGTAAAAAGTTTCAAAATGCATGGTATAAAGTAGATCTTGCAGTCAGCTGATTTTGAAGAAAAAGTTGCTGTAAGATCTCGGGTGTATAATTGTCTCAAATATGAAATTTCAGTTTTGTACAAGTTTTCGTCCTTGGGCTAGACTAACCACAAACACGCGGACACACACCTTTTTGCGCGACTTGGTTGTTTGCACTCAGGAGACCCTAAAACGAGTATTTTCGTCGAAAACTGGAGTTCGAAAATTTTCAGGATCGCAATACATTTCCCTTACTATAAATATGTAGTAAGTGAAAGTAAAAAACGTGAAATAGATTACAGAGGATTAAATTTCAATTATTAATTCAACCAAGTAGTCTATTTTTTCGCAATAGGTACCCTCCAGTACCCAAATTAATTGGGGAAAAACCTGGTGGCTGAGCGCGATTAAGACCTAATCACCTCATTGCACTGCCTTTGGCCTAGAAACAGTACGAATCTCTATATGTACTGAGCCCAAGTCCCTTCATGGGTTGTAGTGGTACAGGTTTAGTAATTTATATATCCCTTTTTAATGAGCATTTCAAGCAGTCCATGAAATTTCAGTTGTAAATCACATAATCCAACAAGTCTTTTATTTATCGCTGTAAATTGAATACAAGAAAAGTGCTATAATTAAAAAAAATCTGGTACGCGCAATACACGACTTTCACTTACCTCCGTTATTTTTTATTTTTTTTTTTTTTTGATCATTTATTTTTACATCCACACCTGTCGCTCAGCCCGTGACAATAAGCGGATTTGATAACAATTGATATAAATGGCATGTCAGGCATGAGGGAGGTCGATACCCATTGGCATCTACTCCTAACTTGAATTTTAAAAGAGTTTACTTAAGGAGATCTCTTAGCAAGCTTCTTTTCAGCCTTCTTTGAATATTCCCTGGCATGTCTGACGTGGCCATGTTTTGTATGAGTTTGTTAGTATGTCTGTGAAGTTTGTCAAAAAATTTTATGTAGGAAATCCGAATGTGATCTTGTACCATTGGTATGTGTAAGTCTGTATGTAAAGTTTTGTTACTGACATACCAGGGTGATCGAGTAATAAGTCTTAAAGTTTTTGATTGAAAAGTCTGGATTTTTGCAATCTGAGTCGGTTTCGCTATTCCATAAATTTGAGAGGCGGATGTCCATATGGGTTTTAGTAAGTAGGTATAAATATTTAGTTTTTGTCGGATTTTTAAAGAAGAGTGTTTGTGCAGTAGAGAATATAGAAATCTTAGTCGATTGTTGAGAGTCAGCCGCTTCTGCTTAATGTGAGGCCCCCATGTCATCCTTCTGTCGAAAGTGAGTCCTAAGTAATGAACTGTGTTGGTTTGTGTTATCGGTAAGTTGTTTATGTAGACTGGAGGGCAAGTGTCGTGTCGTAGGGTGAAGGTGATGTGTTGCGATTTGTCAATGTTGAGTTTTATTTTCCATCTTTTAAACCAGTCTTCTAAATGTTGTAAATAATGCTGAAGGGTCTGTGAAGCCTGAAGTATGTCTAGACAGAGAAGAGCTGTGTCATCTGCATATGTCGCTATTAATATGTTAGGATGTGTTGGTATGTCATGTGTATAGATAATATACAGTAAAGGTGCGAGAATTGATCCCTGCGGAACTCCAGCCCTAACTGGACGTATAGAAGAGGTATCTGTGCCCTGCCGGACAGTAAAAAATCTGTCGGAAAGAAAAGAGAGAAGAATAAGATAGTAAGTAGAAGGAAGGAATGATTTAAGTTTGAAAAGCAGTCCATTATGCCAAACTCTGTCGAAAGCTTGAACTACATCCAGGAATACGCCAGTAGCATATAATTTGTCCTCTAGTGCAGCGGAAATGTAGTCTGTGACTCTATGTAGCTGGTGTAAAGTTGAGTGTAATGAGCGAAAGCCGAATTGGTGGTCAGGTAGTATCTGATTGTCTGTCAGTATGTCCAGTATACGTTTGTAAATTAGTTTTTCAAAAACTTTTGAGCAAATGGGAAGTAGACTAATCGGTCTGTAAGAAGAAGGGCTACTAGGATCTTTGTTGGCTTTTTGTATCATCAGTACTTGCGAAAATTTCCATTGCAAAGGGAATTTTGTTGTCCTGTGTATCGCGTTGAATAGTGTTGTTAAATAGACTATTGCTTTCCTGGGCATCTGTTGTAGTAGCTCAGCTGTGATGAGGTCATATCCGGGGGCTTTTCTTTTCGGTAAGTTCCTGATTTCTACCAGAACCTCATTTGGGGTAAAGGCAGATGGAGGTAAGCAAAGTGGTAAAGGGGTGTCAAGGGAATTTTGTATGTAACTTTCATGTTCGATGTCTTTGTAGTCTGTATGTGGAGTAAATACTGTCGATAGGTGATTCGCAAAGAGTTCAGATTTTTCACTGTCAGACAAGGCAAAAGCATCATCCTCTTTTCGGAGTGGCAATGACACCTCACGATGCTTTAGCAGCTGTCTCGTTCTCCTCCATAAGCTTCCATCGCCGGTATTAAGGTTTTTAAGAAATGTATCATAGTTAGTCTGTTTGAATTTCTGTAATTGTCGTTTTAGTTCGTTATTTATACGATTGTAAGTCTGTTTGTCCGATGGTAATCTGTCGGTCTGCCATACCTTACGAGCTCTTCTCTTTGCTCTGATCAAATCCCTAATGTACTGTGGGTAGTTTGGTTGGGTACTACGTTTGCGCTGGGGGAGGGATGAAGACCATGCAGATTCTTGGATACTCTTCGTGAAGACTTCAACACCTTCCTCGATTTCATTGTCAGATTTTAATGCTATGGGAACGGAAAGCAACTTATTCAGATTAGCTTTGTAACAATCCCAATTTGTATTTTCTTGAATTAGCGTAGGGCGCTTTTCCTTTTGACGTGGTTCTTCAAAAAGAACCAAATGTATAAGAGAATGGTCAGAGCAAAGATCAGAACTAGACCTAACTGTGAAAGGTATGGCGTGCAGTCCTTTAGTCACAAAAAAGTCTAGCAGGTCCGGGGTCTTAAGTCTTGATGTCGGCCAGTAAGTCGGTGTGTCTGGTGAAATGATATTTAATGAAAGCTTATGAATAGCCGATTGAAGATTTCTTCCCCTTGGTGTGCATAATCGAGACCCCCATATCTGATGCTTAGCATTGAAGTCACCTCCAGCTATGAAGCGTCTTCCCAATTGTTGAAAAAAGCTGCAAAACATGTCAGGTGTCAGTCTATACCGAGGGGGACAATAGACCGCTGCTAAGGTTATTGTGTGCTGTGTGGTGTGGAGTGTTATAGCAGTAGCTTGTATGTCTGGTGATTTAGGTAAATGTATAGGATAGTGTTTTAGTGATGTTTTAATGATAATGGCTGTTCCTCAGCGTGAAGTGTTATCTGGGTGATCGGTCCTGTAAATACTGTATTCCGGGATATTTATTTTGTTACGTGAAGTGAGGTGTGTTTCTGTTATCAAGGCAATGTCTGTTCTTTTTTCATGTAAGTATATGTCAAGTTCGGTTTTATGTTGAATCAGTCCATTTGTATTCCACAGAAGGACAGACAGAGAGCCTACAGTCAAGCCTTTACGGTCCATGAGCAGGGACGAAGGCTTGAGTAAATTGTGCTAACTGCTGAAGAATGCTGAAAAGAGGCTGGATAAGGTTATTTAGACCTTGTAGTAAAGTAAAAATTTGAGGATTCTCACAAGAGGGCATCGGCTGAGAATTGCCTGGCCTCATACCTGACATACTTACATATTCGTTTTGTCTTCTTTCTGAGGGATGTAGCTGCTGCTGCGAGCCAGGGGCTGGTCCTCTTTGAGTAGGCTGAGGTTGCTGTGGCTGTTGAGGCAGTGGAGGAAAATCTTGCGGCATCAATGGAGGAGCGGCAGGTTGAGCTGGCACGGTTCTCTGGTGAGGATGAGTTCGCGAGCCTCGAAGTGTTCTCAATTCTTTCAGGGTTTGACATCCCCTATAGTTTGCCGGGTGAGCTCCTTGGCAATTTACACATGTAGCGGGTGTATCTCGAGGTTTCTGGCATGAAGAGCTTTGGTGTTGTTGCCCGCATCTGACACATTTAGGTATGTGGTTAAAGTAGCTCTTAGTGTGACCGTACTGTTGACACCGATTACACTGAGGTATAATTTTCTTCTTACGAGGTTCTTCGACGATCACTCGTGTGTAGTAAATTGATTTAATTTGAAATATATTTTCGTTGTATGTTTGTTTAGTAATATCAACGAAAAACATTGGCAACGGTTCCTTAAATCGGGATATTACGTTGTTGACGTTTACTGCATCATATCCATAACCTTTCAATGCCTCTACGATAGCAGAGTGAGGAGTTGAGTAATGGAGATTTTTGATAACCACTCGTGAACATCTATCTTCAGGAAGCTGGAATGTGTGAAAATCCGCTCCTTGTTTTCTGAGAGAGCTAACAATGTCACGATAGTACTGAGGTGTTTGCGGGTATACACAAATATTTTTAGCCGTGGATTTTAGGTTAAATGAATTTGGACCACATACCTTTTGTAGAAATTGTACAAAAGCTGAGTAGTTTTCTACTCCGTTAACGAAAATAGGTGGAGGTTTATCGTTCGTCTTTTGTGCTGTATCTTTTTGTTGGGTTTCATCACTATTTGTTAAAATTTGAAATCTATTGAAAGTTGATGTGGATGGAGTTGATTTGGTTAGGTTTGAAGTTGTCGGAGTTGATATAGTGGGCCGTTTTTGTTTTCTTGGGTCGCTTTCGCCTTCTGAATGGCGTTTTCGACCTGTAACTATCTCCCACACACCTTCACATTGAGAATCGTTAGTTGCATTTAAGTCTATCGCTTCCATATCACTAACACTGTCTGAAGCCGAGGAGGGCTCCGTCATATTACCTGTTCCTTCGCGCACACACTTACTTAATTAATAAGTTTTATAAATTAGTATGTTCTTAACACACACACTTAATAAAATTAAGTTATATTCATTTTAAATATCATTTAAAATATAAAAACTGCAATAACAAAAAAACTAACCTTTTACACGGTCAAGCTCAAACATCTGTTCTATTGTTATAATCTCCGTTATTTAAATCAATTATAAAATTTTTAAACAAATTTAGAATCGAAAATTAATTGTTAAAGAATTATTCACATTGGATTATAATAGAAACAGGTGTTTTGTTAAATAATCTATTATATTATTATCTAAAATAATCAGTTAGTTTATCGGTTTTTCATCACTCTCCATTACCCTTTAAAATTTCGTATAAGATAATATTTTTTCTAAAATCTTTAGCTATCCAACGGTATATTATACATCTATATTACTATTCTTGTGTTCAAAAACACAAAAAATTGCATAAAAACATGATTGCACTTTTCTCCTTTAGTTCTTTATCAAATTCGCTCAACCTTGATATTTAGCCGTCCTTCAACAGTGCCATTAAGATGAAATGGTTAATCTTTTGGAATGTACAAAATTAAATGATTTGGAATAATACTAAAGCCTATTAAATTTTACATCGATATAGGAAGTTTAATCGAAGTCATTAAAGCCGTTTTTGAGAAAATCGTAAAAAGGTGCTTAATGCATAGTATAAAGTGGATCTTCCGGTCGGTCAGCTTATTTTGATGAAAAAGATTCTGTAACATCTCGGACGTAAAGTTGCCTTAAATATGAAATATTAGTTTTATAGGATTTTTCGTTTTCGCCCGGGAGTTACTACCCACACACACACACCTGTCTGTCTGTACCTTTTTGTGGGACTTGGTCACCTGGACTCAGGAGACCCTAAAACATGTATTTCAGTCGAAAACTGGAATTCGAATATTTTCACGACCACAATACTTTCCCTTACTATATATTTCATATATAGATATAAGGTGTTACAATGTAAATACATATGATTTGATCTACATATGAACATTTTATATATAGCTCAATTAAAAAACAAATCAATAAGAAATTAACATTTTACTTTTATTTGCAGAACCTTTGGCTTGACAAAACTTACAACTTACATGAAAGTTACATATCGTCTACATAAAAAAATTAGCTTTCATTAAATAATTCAAATAAATCGAAATTATTAATTACGAAAATAATTTAAGTCTATAGGATTTTCATAAATCTCCATTAAATTTGCTATTTTAGTGATATATTATATATAAATATTACTACTCTTATCTCCAGACACGTGTTTTCTTCGTGAGCAATTGTTTTCTCCTTTAGTTATCAATTTCATTCATACTTTATTATTATCTATGTTTTATTTCTACTAACAATGAGATAAGATTAACTATTTTAAATAACCAAATTAGAGACAGAAAAATCGGAAAAAGAAATGAAAAAAAAAATATCATTTAAGTCATTTCAGAGTATCACAAAGAGCATAACACTAGCATAACGCTGATATTTAAGGTCATTTAAAAGTTATGGTGAACATCGTTAAAATGATTTAAAACGGCACTTCAGTGAATTGTGGTGAAAAACGTGCTATAATAAACATCTAGTCATCTTAAATATGTTATTTCAATACTGTAAACGTTTTTTAAAATCATTATTACTTTTATTTTATTTTTAGCTAAACTACATCATTCAGAATTACATTATTTTGTACGTATAATTACGTTGAAAACGTCAGTTCAGTGAATTGTGGTGGAAAACGTGCTGTAACAAATATCTAGTTATCGTAAATATGTTATTTCAGTTCCTTATTCACTCCCTTTTTATAATCCCTTAAGTATTGCGATCGTGAAAATTTTCGAATCTCAGTTTTTTTTTTTAAATTATTTTTATTTATTGTTTTTTTGCTAACCTGCATCATTCGAGAGAAACAACGATAAAGCATAAAATTAACAAAAAAGAATAACAGAAGAAAAAAAAAATCGTATTCATGAACCCGTTTATGTTTGAAAATTTGTGCTATTAAAAGTAGTCCTGTAAGGATAAATTATTATGCCACATTAAAGCAATCCAATTAAGTCGGGCAGTAACTCTTTCTCAATAATTTAATCAACATTTTAATATGTGATTTGCTTACATAATTTTTCATATAAACATTTTTTTTTTTTTTTTTGCAAATCAATTCGCCACTATTAAGAATTCGTTTACGTTTCTCTTTTGGTTTATTATTTTCAATAATGAACCTTTGTTATCGAACCCTTAGTAAATTTAACCTTCCCCAAAATTTGAGAGCTTACGTTTCAAGATGCGTAGAATCCAAATAACGAATCCGTCCGCCGCCCGCGGTATTTCTCCGAAACTACTGGACCAATTTTTTTTAAATTCCCCCCGAAAAAAACTAATCCAAGCAACGATGATCCTACTAACACCTAGACGTTGATATCAGTTGGTTATTTTTTAAATGGCGGCCGATTAAAAGTGATTTAATTCAATAGCTCAGTAATTTTTAAAAATAGAGAAAAATTTATCAATGTTTTTCAACCAAAAAACCGAGATTAATTATATAAGAGAGAAAAAAGAAAAGTACAAATTGAAATTTTACACATAAATACGCTCATAAGTCAGTTATTTTGGGGATAGAGAAAAGTATGTATAGATTTTTAGAATCAGTAAAGCGCGATATATAAAAAAAATCCATATGTATATATAAATAACAAATTATAATAGATGTCATTCCACCAAAAATAGGTTATTAATAAAGATAGAGAAAAATCGAAAAGATTTTCGAGATCAAGACAACGCGATGAAGAAAGAAAAAAAAATTAAAAAAATCATCTTATATGGTCAAGCCACAACTTACAAGAGATGTGATTCCCTGATAACTCGGTTATTATTGATGATAAAGATAAAATGTAAGGTTTTCTGGAATCAGGAAATTTAATTTGAATGAAAATCGAAAGAAAAGAAAAGGGAATAGTAACGCAGTCCTGTATAAATGCTTTTGGTTTATTATTTTCAATAATGAACCTTTGTAATGGAACAAAAAATAAATTAAAAATTAACCTTCCTCAAAATTTGAGAGCTTACGTTTCAAGATGCGTAGAATCCGAATAACGAAAAAAAAAATCGTATTCATGAACCCGTTTATGTTTGAAAATTTGTGCTATTAAAAGTAGTCCTGTAAGGATAAATTATTATGCCACATTAAAGCAATCCAATTAAGTCGGGCAGTAACTCTTTCTCAATAATTTAATCAACATTTTAATATGTGATTTGCTTACATAATTTTTCATATAAACATTTTTTTTTTTTTTTTTGCAAATCAATTCGCCACTATTAAGAATTCGTTTACGTTTCTCTTTTGGTTTATTATTTTCAATAATGAACCTTTGTTATCGAACCCTTAGTAAATTTAACCTTCCCCAAAATTTGAGAGCTTACGTTTCAAGATGCGTAGAATCCAAATAACGAATCCGTCCGCCGCCCGCGGTATTTCTCCGAAACTACTGGACCAATTTTTTTTAAATTCCCCCCGAAAAAAACTAATCCAAGCAACGATGATCCTACTAACACCTAGACGTTGATATCAGTTGGTTATTTTTTAAATGGCGGCCGATTAAAAGTGATTTAATTCAATAGCTCAGTAATTTTTAAAAATAGAGAAAAATTTATCAATGTTTTTCAACCAAAAAACCGAGATTAATTATATAAGAGAGAAAAAAGAAAAGTACAAATTGAAATTTTACACATAAATACGCTCATAAGTCAGTTATTTTGGGGATAGAGAAAAGTATGTATAGATTTTTAGAATCAGTAAAGCGCGATATATAAAAAAAATCCATATGTATATATAAATAACAAATTATAATAGATGTCATTCCACCAAAAATAGGTTATTAATAAAGATAGAGAAAAATCGAAAAGATTTTCGAGATCAAGACAACGCGATGAAGAAAGAAAAAAAAATTAAAAAAATCATCTTATATGGTCAAGCCACAACTTACAAGAGATGTGATTCCCTGATAACTCGGTTATTATTGATGATAAAGATAAAATGTAAGGTTTTCTGGAATCAGGAAATTTAATTTGAATGAAAATCGAAAGAAAAGAAAAGGGAATAGTAACGCAGTCCTGTATAAATGCTTTTGGTTTATTATTTTCAATAATGAACCTTTGTAATGGAACAAAAAATAAATTAAAAATTAACCTTCCTCAAAATTTGAGAGCTTACGTTTCAAGATGCGTAGAATCCGAATAACGAAAAAAAAAATCGTATTCATGAACCCGTTTATGTTTGAAAATTTGTGCTATTAAAAGTAGTCCTGTAAGGATAAATTATTATGCCACATTAAAGCAATCCAATTAAGTCGGGCAGTAACTCTTTCTCAATAATTTAATCAACATTTTAATATGTGATTTGCTTACATAATTTTTCATATAAACATTTTTTTTTTTTTTTTTTGCAAATCAATTCGCCACTATTAAGAATTCGTTTACGTTTCTCTTTTGGTTTATTATTTTCAATAATGAACCTTTGTTATCGAACCCTTAGTAAATTTAACCTTCCCCAAAATTTGAGAGCTTACGTTTCAAGGTGCGTAGAATCCAAATAACGAATCCGTCCGCCGCCCGCGGTATTTCTCCGAAACTACTGGACCAATTTTTTTTAAATTCCCCCGAAAAAAACTAATCCAAGCAACGATGATCCTACTAACACCTAGACGTTGATATCAGTTGGTTATTTTTTAAATGGCGGCCGATTAAAAGTGATTTAATTCAATAGCTCAGTAATTTTTAAAAATAGAGAAAAATTTATCAATGTTTTTCAACCAAAAAACCGAGATTAATTATATAAGAGAGAAAAAAGAAAAGTACAAATTGAAATTTTACACATAAATACGCTCATAAGTCAGTTATTTTGGGGATAGAGAAAAGTATGTATAGATTTTTAGAATCAGTAAAGCGCGATATATAAAAAAAATCCATATGTATATATAAATAACAAATTATAATAGATGTCATTCCACCAAAAATAGGTTATTAATAAAGATAGAGAAAAATCGAAAAGATTTTCGAGATCAAGACAACGCGATGAAGAAAGAAAAAAAAATTAAAAAAATCATCTTATATGGTCAAGCCACAACTTACAAGAGATGTGATTCCCTGATAACTCGGTTATTATTGATGATAAAGATAAAATGTAAGGTTTTCTGGAATCAGGAAATTTAATTTGAATGAAAATCGAAAGAAAAGAAAAGGGAATAGTAACGCAGTCCTGTATAAATGCTTTTGGTTTATTATTTTCAATAATGAACCTTTGTAATGGAACAAAAAATAAATTAAAAATTAACCTTCCTCAAAATTTGAGAGCTTACGTTTCAAGATGCGTAGAATCCGAATAACGAAAAAAAAAATCGTATTCATGAACCCGTTTATGTTTGAAAATTTGTGCTATTAAAAGTAGTCCTGTAAGGATAAATTATTATGCCACATTAAAGCAATCCAATTAAGTCGGGCAGTAACTCTTTCTCAATAATTTAATCAACATTTTAATATGTGATTTGCTTACATAATTTTTCATATAAACATTTTTTTTTTTTTTTTGCAAATCAATTCGCCACTATTAAGAATTCGTTTACGTTTCTCTTTTGGTTTATTATTTTCAATAATGAACCTTTGTTATCGAACCCTTAGTAAATTTAACCTTCCCCAAAATTTGAGAGCTTACGTTTCAAGGTGCGTAGAATCCAAATAACGAATCCGTCCGCCGCCCGCGGTATTTCTCCGAAACTACTGGACCAATTTTTTTTAAATTCCCCCGAAAAAAACTAATCCAAGCAACGATGATCCTACTAACACCTAGACGTTGATATCAGTTGGTTATTTTTTAAATGGCGGCCGATTAAAAGTGATTTAATTCAATAGCTCAGTAATTTTTAAAAATAGAGAAAAATTTATCAATGTTTTTCAACCAAAAAACCGAGATTAATTATATAAGAGAGAAAAAAGAAAAGTACAAATTGAAATTTTACACATAAATACGCTCATAAGTCAGTTATTTTGGGGATAGAGAAAAGTATGTATAGATTTTTAGAATCAGTAAAGCGCGATATATAAAAAAAATCCATATGTATATATAAATAACAAATTATAATAGATGTCATTCCACCAAAAATAGGTTATTAATAAAGATAGAGAAAAATCGAAAAGATTTTCGAGATCAAGACAACGCGATGAAGAAAGAAAAAAAAATTAAAAAAATCATCTTATATGGTCAAGCCACAACTTACAAGAGATGTGATTCCCTGATAACTCGGTTATTATTGATGATAAAGATAAAATGTAAGGTTTTCTGGAATCAGGAAATTTAATTTGAATGAAAATCGAAAGAAAAGAAAAGGGAATAGTAACGCAGTCCTGTATAAATGCTTTTGGTTTATTATTTTCAATAATGAACCTTTGTAATGGAACAAAAAATAAATTAAAAATTAACCTTCCTCAAAATTTGAGAGCTTACGTTTCAAGATGCGTAGAATCCGAATAACGAAAAAAAAAAACGTTTTTAAAATAATACCATTAAATTAAATTACCAAGAGAAATAAATTTTCAACAAAATGAAAAAATAACCATTGAAATTGGTTAATAACTAGCTGAGATATTGCGTTTTGAAACTAGCTATAGCTACAACTATATGATAAGATATTATCCCTTGAATTATTAGTTTTCATATTACTTAATTGCCTATCAAAAGCTGTATAAACAGTTATACCCTAATATTGTTATTTGGAAATAATAAACCACATTATATCATGCAATTTGCACCTTTTTCCGATTTTCATTAAACTCCTTCTATTGATTTAAACTGTTTTTAATATCATGTAGGATTCATTCTGATTGAAATAGTCTTTTTTTTTTCATTATTATTTCTTATTGTGTCTATTAATGATTACCACCACATTTTATTACTCTTGTCTCCTTATTTTTCTTTGACACTAACTTTTACAGTGAAGTTGTGTTTTTTCATCGCCCTGATGGACGCCTAAAATTTAGACTGAAACGTCAGCACAGAGTAAAATAAGTTGATCTTCTCAATGACCGCAAACACACTTAACACGGTATTATTAACTAACATAATCACCATTGCACTAGTTATAATTGGCTTATGCGTCATTCTACGCCATAAAATCTGTAAAATTTCATTGTATGTAAGAGGATACAGAGCGTTGAGGTGCGGTGGTTTTTATCCCAAGGGAAGGGATTGCAAAGTGACCTGGGGCCAGGAATCCTACCGATCCTTGCGCTTTCTCTTGTTATATTTCCTAGTCATGCGCCCATTTGCTAAAGTAGGACGCATGCTATTTGTAATCCACAATATGTTCCATCAAATCATCAATTTCCTTCAATATTAATCATTACATTAGTCATAATTCATTTTCCAAACAATAAAAAAACCTAAATGCATCCATGAAATGAAGTAAAAACTGAGAATCAGCTAAACTTTGAATTTCGTCCTATCAAGCAACCTACCAGAGTAATATATACTTAAGATATATTAAATTTTATTTTCTAACGAAGTCCAAAAAATGTGGTGCGCGCAACACACAACTTTCACCTCCGTAGTTAAAATCAATCTGAGAATTTTCAAATACAGTTATTGATGAAATACATAGGTAAGTGAAAGTAAAAAGGATAAAGAATTGACTATATTGTGCTTCGATAAAAACATGTGTTTTATTAAATAATCTATACTAATATTATAAAGGGACAGCTGTTTGGGACCCATGTGAAGCAGTCACACTTCAGGTCAGTCTGAAAGGTTTTTATTATTTTAAAGTGTTTTGTGAAAATATATTTATTATTTTATGCGATTTGGACTATTTGAGGGCGCGTGTTCCAATTATACATTGGAAGTTGATAAACTCATCAGAAGTTGGGCAACTAAACGCCTTTATAGGTGCTCAGAGCTTTTGGCTCTGTAGCCATGTTAGAAAAAACCAATACGTCTTCAGTTTCCCCTAACGATATGAGACCAATAAACCAAAATGAAAAAGCAATGGAAAATAAGCCAAAAAATAGTAACGGAACACATAACCTTAACCCTATCGAAACAAGTTACGCTAAAGCTACCGCTACCGAAAATTTTTCCAAACGTGAAAATGCAATCATCTTACACACCCATCCAGGCATCAAACAAAAAGAATACGTTCTGAAAATTGCATCCCTAATCGATCCTAAATTTATCCGCTATACATCCAGAATCTCAAACTCCCGATTTTGTATCCATTTTAGCAACAAAGAAGCTGTCGATAGTATTTTAAAGAACCATAAATCTATAGTCATTGGTGATAAAGAAATTAACATAAAGCGCCTAGTGAACCCCGCCAAACGAATAATAATTTCGAATGCATGTCCATCCATACCGCACGAAAATATAGAAAAAGAACTTAAAAGCCTAGGCTTAAAATTAGTATCAGCCATGCATTTTCTCAGAGCCGGGTACCAAGACCCAAGATTAGCCCACGTACTAGGTTTTAGACGACAGGTCTATATTCCACCTGAAGACCTAAGCAAGCTCCCATCGTCATTACTAATTAAGCATGACAGTGTTCCTTACCGAATTTTTTTCAGTGAGGACATTGTCACTTGTTTTATTTGTAAGCAACCGGGCCACATTTCTACTGATTGCCCTGAGTGCGAAAATAACGGTGATATCCCTGAGTCTCAAATCAACCAAAAAGAAAATGAGCTAATTAATTTTAATAATGAAACAAACAGCGTTAGTAAAAAAGAAAACATCAATAATTTTATATTAGATACGCCAAACGATATTATTCCCAATAGGAATTTCACAGTAGAGCCAACGCCAGCCAGTCGCCATGACAACGCTATCACAGTGAAGAAGCTCCCGGGAACCAGGTTATAACTGAAGGTATTGTTACAGGGAAACAACCTACCGAAACAACAGTTGGAATCGATAGTAATAACTTGATATTGGTACCTACTGTGGTTTCTGGCGTCAAACGGTGTCACTCCACCACTACTCCTTCAGCTGTATCCACAACTGAGTTAAACCTAACGTTGGATCTCCAAGAAGATTCCGAAAATACGATTGATTTGAATGAATTTCCACCCATGGTAGCTACCCAAAGTCTCAGTAAAAAAACAAAGAAATTAAAAAAGTCTGAGAGCAATTCTACGAGTTACTTTGAAGGCGCCCGAAAGGTTATCGAAGAAAATAGCGAGAAATATCCAATATCTTTTGATGAGATGACCAAAATTATTGAACTATCGTCTACCAATAAAAACGTTAGGGCATTAGTTGGCGAATTTACTAGTAATAAAGAAGGCCTTAGGACCATGCTGACGGATACTAAATCACTAATATATGATCGCCGTACAAAATTAAAAATATCTAAATTGTTAAAAAAACAGTGGAACACAATAGAAAGTGCGATAAACACTGATGAAAGTACTGACAACTAATCGATGGAGAGACTCTTAAAGCTAAAATATACAGACCAGAACCCATTACAATCTGCAATATTTACATACCACCAAATCGAAATTTCACATGCAGCGACCTACAATTAATAGTTGATCAACTTCCAAGACCTATCATCCTGGTTGGAGATCTGAACGAACACAGCACACTGTGGGGCTCCACTCCATCCGACTACCAAAATAGGGGGAAGGAAATAGAAACGTTTATGGACAACAATAACTTCTTAGTATTAGTTAACGATGACTCCCCGACTCATTTCAGCGCTAATGGCGCTCTTTCCGCTATTGATTTGTCATTCGTAGACGTAAGTTTACCTTTACAAAGTTCATTGGAGAGTCAAAGATACCTTGAATAGAAGCGATCACTTCCCGATTACAATAAAGTTCGAGGGTGATGTGAATACAAATTCAAAAGGTATTTCTAGATGGTCTGAGAGAAGAAACCGCCATGAAGAAGTCTTACCTCCTGAAAGGACTCTACCCTCCGACCTCCAGGACTTGCTAGAGTCCGCTGACAGTGGATAAGTAACAGGCTGGACTTTGCTCTTGATGACAGTGAGGACAGAGTTAAAAGGTTATTCAAGTTTTTAAAATAATGTGGAGTGTATAATCATATATAGTTTATTAACAATGTCAAAGAGAAAAAAAAAAAAAACTAATGTTATATTGACCATATAATGTATGTATTGTAATATGCTAATGACCCTTAGTGGGTAGATGCATTTAAACAATAAATAAATAATATTATAAAGCTGGAGAGTTTGTTTGTTTGAACGCGCTAATCTCAGAAACTACTGGTTCAAATTGAAAAATTCTTTTTGTGTTGGATATTCCATTTATCGAGGAAGGTTATAGGCTATATAACATCACGCTGCAACCAATAGGAGCGATGAATCAGTTGAAAATCTAGGAAAAAACGAGAGAAATTAACCTCGAATCCCAATGATTCCAAATGATTTAGCTTTTAAGTTTAAAATAATTCAATTTCCCGTTAAGTTATCTTTTGCCGAAACAATTAATAAATCACATGGGCAAATATTTAAACACGTAGGAATCGATTTACGTCAAGATCAGGTTGCGGAGAAAATCATTTACATATTCTGCCACAAGAAAATAAAACCAAAAATATCATTTACGCAGAAGTACTTTAAAATATTGGGTTGTCATTACCTCACCCGCCGTACTCTCCTGACATTGCTCCTTCGGATTTTTATATTTTCCATTCCCTCGAAAATTTTCTACTAGGGAAATCCTAAACTTTAGAAGATGACGTCAAAACGGTCTTTTTATAGTTCTTCAGGAGTAAGGACAGTGATAGAAAAAAAGGGATAATGGACCTTGCAAGCCATTGGAAAAGGGCAATCGCTAACGGTGATAACTATTTTGTGGATTAAATGAATAAATTTTAAGCTGTTCATCAATTTTAATTTTGCCCAAATATCTCTACCAACTTTCCGGACAACCCAATATATTCTTTTAATAGCGATCATAATAACGGAAATTGACGCAGACGAAGTCGCGAGCAACATCTAGTCTATAATAATATTATCGACAACATTTAGCTGATTTTATTGGCTTTTTATTACTCTGAACTAATTGTTAGAGCTTTGCTATATAAGATAATATTTTTATCTAATATATTTAACTTTACAACGCTATATTACACATCTATATTACTGCTGCCCCTATGTTTATAAACATAAAAATTGTATTAAAAAAACTTATTTTTGCTCTTTTCTCCTTTAGTAGGTTATCAAATTCGTTTAACTTACATATTTACCCGTTTTTTATCAATGCAAATAAAAAAAAAATAAATAAATAAAAAACTATAACACTACAACCCATGAAGAGTTTTGGGCTCAGTACATCTATTCGTACTGTTTGTTTATTTATTTAACGTCACTTTATGCTACTATGGCTAATCGGACGATGCTACAGTGGGAGTCCTAAATTTTGCCTATCCAGGTTTTATTAGGATAGGGATCTTTAACGAGTACCTGACATCGCACAGGCTCGGGACCACCTTTTAACGTCCCCTCCGAAGGACGGCGTAACTAAGGATTTTTCACTCCCATTAAAAAATCCTAGGACCACCTGCGGGTTTGAACCCGTGACTTTTAGCATGGGAGGCTGTTACGCTAGCCACCCAGCTACAAGTGATCCCATCTATCTATTCGTACTGTTTCTAGGTTAACGGACGTATAGTGAGGTGATTCGGCCGAGAACTCAGCCGCCAGGTTTTTCTCCATTTTTGGGTAACTACTTTATAGAGGCTGGGTTAGCCCCAGAAGGGTCTCTATACCCCAGGATCGCCCCCGGCTGAAATAACAGAATTAATAATATTTTGTCATAGCAGGGATTCGAACCCAGACCCCAGAGAACAGTAGACTAGTGCTCTATCCACTAGACCACGCCGCTCCCCAAAATCATAAATTAGCCATAATTCTTATGATGAATTTTTTTCAAATCTACAAACTTAAAGGTAATTTAAGAGGAAAAAAAATTTAAAATATCGGCATTTAAGCTCTGCCAGACTATTTTAATCAGAATGAAACTTATATAAGAAATTAAAACCAATAAAATCTTACATTGGTTTAGGGAGTTTAATCGCAAAAAAGTGCAAAAT
Source organism: Piezodorus guildinii (assembly GCA_023052935.1). Lineage (NCBI taxonomy): Eukaryota > Metazoa > Arthropoda > Insecta > Hemiptera > Pentatomidae > Piezodorus > Piezodorus guildinii. The sequence continues at coordinate 120,830,933 of CM041293.1, read as the reverse complement.
GGATCATATAAAGTTCCTCTTCTGGTTAGCCGATTTTGATGAATACGTTGCTGTAACATCTCGGGCATATATTTGTCTTAAATATGAAAATTCAGTTTCATAAAACTATTTATTTTAGTGCTAGACTTACTACACTCACACACACGCACACGGACAAATCGAATTGGTTATTTGAACTCCGAGAACGTTAAAACGTGTATTTCTGTTAAAAACTGGAATTCGGAAATTTTACGATCTGAATACTTTCCTCTACTATATATTTCATATATAAGCGAGTGCTAGTAATAAAAATAGTAGAGACATAAAACCATTTTATATATATATATATATATATATATATTTTTAGAACTTATAATTAATAATTCTTTATAGTCTTGAAAAGTAGAGAATAAAATAGAAAGGATGAAGGATATCTGATATATGATAGATAGTTGCAAAAATTGTAATTGTTACATTATATATAATATAAATTTTACATAAATAATGGTATTCAAAAAATGTATGATTACACTATCATTATCAGTTCATGAACAGGACAGGCGTGACAGGCGGATTTAGAGTGTTTTCTTATCGCATCACCTGATATCTGTCAAGTTATCTGATTAAAAAGGGAAGTTTATGAACTAAAAAATAAAATTGATAATTCAATAGATCCTTATTTACAAATAGCTATGTTTTGTAGCATTATTATATGAAAACAATATCATAATTTGGAGTTATGACACGACAAACCCGTTACTTTAGGAAAGTGATTGGTAGACGCAAGTACACATCCCGAACCCAATAAGGAAAATTGGTGATAACACGCGAGTCTTACCAGGAAACCTGTCTCTGCTAAGCTCTCGCTTGGAGAACTATTTAATTAAAATTACAAAATGGATGTCATTTAAGCTCTTCATATTCTGAGAGCTAAATACAGTAATTATTTCTATATTAACAGGATCTAGATATACGCTTGTTCGAACACTAAACTAAAATTTATTATTGCACTAAAGAATTCCACGGCAGAGAATACAAGGAGGAAAACTGTAAAGGTCTTGAGTTAGGGATCTGCTTACATAAAGATGTAAGTAAATTCGAGCCACGTAAGGGGTTGTACCCGAGGGTACAGTATATCTTTATACCTAACACGACATTTTCATAGTAAGCAGGCTTTAGACCATCTCCCCGTTTACAGTCATGTTACAGGCAGGCAAGGAGAAATAGATACAAAGAAAAAAAACCCGCTGAAAATGATTACTCGATGGTTTATTATTTCCAAATAATATGCTATTTATGTCTCAATTTTCCAAAATAACTGAGTTATAAATAGGTAAGATTTTTATTTTATTCCCCTCCCCTCTCCCGCTTAGTATATAAAAAAAACACGTGTTTCATTAAAAAATCTATTATATTATTATCTAAAAAAATCTGGTGCGGGCAACACACGACTTTCACTTACCTCGATTTTTAAAATCAATGAAAGAATTTTCAAATACAGTCAGCGATTAACAAGATAATCTAGTTATTATTATTGAATCTACAAAATTAAAGGTACTTTAGGGAAAGAAAATTTAAAATATCGGTATTTAAGCCCTGTCAGACCATTTTTATCCAAATAAAACCTACATGATATTAAAGCCCATTAAATTTTACATCGATATAGCGAGTTTAATCAAAATCGTCGGAACCGTTTTCGAGAAAATCGAAAAAAGGTGCAAAATGCATGGTATAAAGTGCCTCTTCTGGTAAGCTCATTTTGATGAAAAAAGTTTTGTCACGTCTCGGGCGTATAGTTGTCTAAAATATGAAATTTCAGTTTCATAGGACTCACGATCGCAATACTTCCCCTTACTATATATAGTAAGTGAAAGTAATATGTGAAACTATTAAAGAATTAAATAAATTTAATTTATATAGAAACATGTGTTTTATTAAAAAATCTTTTATTTTATTATCTAAAATAATCAGTTAGTTTTATCTTCTTCTCATCACTCTCTATTAACTTCTAAAAGCTTATGTATGAGATGATATTTTTTCTAAAATCTTTAGCTTTCCAACAGTATATCATACATGTATATTACTGCTCTTATGTTCAAAAACGAAAAATTGCATTAAAAAAATATTTTTTCTGTTTTCTCCTTTAGTTGGGTATCGAATTTATTCAACTTATATATTTACCTGTTTTTCATCATCGTTAACAAGATAATCTAGTTATTATTATTGAACCTACAAAATTAAAGGTACTTTAGGGGAAGAAAATTTAAAATATCGGTATTTAAGCCCTGTCAGACCATTTTTATCCAAATAAAACCTACATGATATTAAAGCCCATTAAATTTTACATCGATATAGCGAGTTTAATCAAAATCGTCGGAACCGTTTTCGTGAAAATCGAAAAAAGGTGCAAAATGCATGGTATAAAGTGCCTCTTCTGGTAAGCTCATTTTGATGAAAGAAGTTTTGTCACGTCTCGGGCGTATAGTTGTCTTAAATATGAAATTTCAGTTTCATAGGTCTTACTGTTTCCGCCCGGGAGTTACCACACACACACACACACACACACACACACACACACCACACAGACCTTTTTGCGAGACTTGGTTATTTGGACTCAGGGGACCCTAAAACGTGCATTTCCGTTGAAAACTGGAATTCGAAAATTTTCACGATCGCAATACTTCCCCTTACTATATATAGTAAGTGAAAGTAAAATGTATAGAGTATATAAAAATATATAGTAAGGGAATTTTTTTCTGCTTCTACTGGAATTGAATATGGATGATATAACTGTGTCGAGAATTATAAGGTTTTACGGTTTTCCTCATTACAGTAACCCTGCAATGGGTGCATTTATTTCTACGCGTACCATCTTGCGATACAACGCGTATTTCTATTACATAATATAAATTATGTTACAGAACATTAAGTTACAGAATATAAAAAAATGTATAATAATAACTGGTAAATAAAACTAATAAATATAAACTGATAAATTAATCATTTGTTATAACGAATTAACAAAATAATACTAACTAATTGACTAAAAAAAGAAACCAGCAACAAATAATAAATAATTCATTTAGAATTATAAGGTTGTTCTCGTTAATATAATTATTGAATACAATTTCAAGAGTGGATATTTTTTTATTTAGGGAATTAATCTGTAAGATGCATTCTCTGATTTTGATATTTAGAAGGGATTTTTTAAATTTAAAAGCCATTGATGCTAATTTTGGAAAAGGTGATTTTGAAGTTATGATATGATTTAAAGAATATTCTATGAATTCCGGAAAAACTGCATTGGTTCGGCATTACGGTATTACTGTCATATTATTACTATATACCTAACGCTTTATTAAATCTATATATTACATTGGTTGTTATCTTGTTTCTTTTAGCCCTGATGAAGGCCCACATTGTAGGCCGAAACGTCGGCACATAATTAAAATAGCACTTGTTTTAAATGTGTGTTTATAATTTATGACCGCACCCCCAACCATCTTCCTCATATAGTAAGGGAAAGTATTGCCGTAAATACACGTTTTAGGGTCCCCTGAGTCCAAATAACCAAGTCCCGCACATAGGCCTGTGTGTGTGTGTGTGTGTGTGTGTGTGTGTGTGGTAAGTCTAGCACGTAAACGAAAAGTCCCATGAAACAGAATTTTCATATTTAAGACAACTATACGCCCGAGATGTTACAAAAACATTTTGCACCTTTTTTGATTAAACTCGCTATATTGATGTAAAATTTAATGGGCTTTAACATCGTGTAGGTTTCGTTCTGATTGAAATAGTCTGACAGGGCTTGAATGCCGATATTTTAAATTGTCTTCCCCTAAATTACCTTTAATTTTGTAGATTCTATAAAAATAACTAAATTATCTTGTTAGCATTGATAAATTGCTTAGCTTACATTAATAATGATATCAGAATGGATTGCAGGAATAACGATCAGGAGATAATCATGAAAAAAGTATGTTCTTCTTACTGTGATCAGTATTCTCTTATGTCCGTGAAAATATACTGTATCTTGTATTATTTGGAGCTGGGACATCGATTGTCTTTTCATTTTGTTGTTACATTTTAATCTGCACAATTATTTAAATAGTTAATTATTTATTATTCGGCATTTAATTTGTTGATTGATTTAAAAAAATTAAATTTTTTATGGCTTTATTGAGCAGTCTTATTTGTATAATAATTCAACAAGTTTGTGAAAAAAGGGGCATTTTTTGTGCACTAATAACTGAAGATCGAAGCTATCCCACTAAGGTACAAATTTTGACTGTAAAACCTGTGAATGAAGTAAATATATATCATGTAGCATAGTGATGGGCAAATACTCAAAAAATTTGAGTACCGATTACTGTAATCAAATGATGCTCGCCGCTGATTACAAAATCTACTCAGCTTTCCTCCTGATTACTTTATATTTTCCTCTGTAATCAAAATTTTCGTACTTTTGAGTACTTGATTACTTTTTTATATGAGGTGGCCAGAATAGAGTATTGTATATTACATACATCTATTAAGTTAATTTATATTAATAATTTCCTTAAGCCATCTTTTTTTTCATATTGTCGATTATTTTAAACTTTTCGTTAAAAAATTGATAAGGGTAATTTATTATTATTAAGATGGTGGGTTTATAGGTTATTGTAAACTCTTCAGATGAAATCGATATCGGGGCCTATTATTATGTTTTTTTACACTTGGAATTTCATTTTAACTTTTTCGTATTTATTGGATACCAGGCTAGGTAGCTGGGTTCCCAAAGGTTCGTTACCGATTATGCTTTTAATTTTAATCGCGCTCGCTCAAATATGGATTTATTATAACTTTTTCGTATTTATTGGATACAAGGCTAAGTAGCTGCGTTCCCAAAACTTCGTTGCCGACTATACCACTAATTTTAATCGCGCTCGCTCAAATATGGGTTCATTATAACTTTTTCGTTTTTATTGGATACTAGGCTCAGTAGCTGCGTTCCCTAAGGTTCGTTACCGATTAAACTATTAATTTTAATCGCGCTCGCTCAAATATGGGTTTATTATAACTTTTTCGTATTTATTCGCTGTTAGGCTCAGCTGCTGCGTTATGGGGGATTCTAACCCGACCATTCTATTAATTATTCGTGTGCCCGCTACAACATGGGTTTATTACAACTTTTTCGTACTTATTCGCTATTAGGCTCAGTCGCTGCGTAACCAAGGGCTCGTCACAGATTATACTTTTAATTTTAATTACGCTAACTCATGCAGAGGTTTATTTTAACATGTTCGTATTATTTTTATACTTGAAAATATATTTACTTTTTAAAGGATTTTGTTAATGGTATTAATTAATTCAGTTGGTTGCTTTAGAGTAGATTTTGTTTGAATTTTTTTCATCAAATAAAACTATGCGTATATAATCGTTCTGTTCAGCTGATTTTTATCAAACTCCAAAATATTAACCAAATAGATAAATTGCTATCCTGATGAAAGGATTAGCGGTAACCCGATAGATCAAAAGTTACAAAAAACACGAAATAAACATACATTAGACCAACTGACTAAAAAAACATTTATACATTCACTAAATAAACCCCCCAAAACCCAATACAGAAATTATCATAGAAAAGAAACACGAAGAAGTTAAAACAAATCAATTTTTATCCGAACGCACTTAAAACCAATAAAACGTTTATCAGCCAAACCGAAAACAAAATACAGAAATTAGTACTAAAATCAACCTATTCCGGAAGGAGAAATGTTAAAATTAAGTGTGATAATTATAAGAACCGTTGGTAACGCAGCTATTTAGTCTAGTATTAGATAAATATGAAAAAGTTATGATAAACCCATATTGGAGCAAGCACACGAATAATTAATAGAATGGTCGGGTTAGAACCCATAACGCAGCTACTGACCCTAGTATCCAATAAATACGAAAACTTAAAATAAACCCATATTTGAGGGAGCGCGATTAAAATTAATAGTATAATCGGTAACGAACCTTAGGGAACGCAGCTACTGAGCCTTGTATCTAATAAATACGAAAAAGTTATAATGAACCCATATTTGAGCGAGCGCGATTAAAATTAATGGTATGATCGGTAACGAACCTTTTAGAACGCAGCTACTTAGCCTTGTATCCAATAAATACGAAAAAGTTATAATAAACTCATATTTGAGCGAGCGCGATTAAAATTAATGGTATGATCGGTAACGAACCTTTGGGAATGCAGCTACTTAGCCTTGTATCCAATAAATACGAAAAAGTTATAATAAACTCATATTTGAGCGAGCGCGATTAAAATTAATGGTATGATCGGTAACGAACCTTTGGGAACGCAGCTACTTAGCCTTGTATCCAATAAATACGAAAAAGTTAAAATGAAATTCCAAGTGTAAAAAAACATAATAATAGGCCCCGATATCGATTTCATCTGAAGAGTTTACAATAATCTATAAACCCACCATCTTAATAATAATAAATTACCCTTATCAATTTTTTAACGAAAAGTTTAAAATAATCGACAATATGAAAAAAAAGATGGCTTAAAGAAATTATTAATATAAATTAACTTAATAGATGTATGTAATATACTCTATTCTGGCCACCTCATATAAAAAAGTAATCAAGTACTCAAAAGTACAAAAATTTTTATTACAGAGGAAAATATAAAGTAATCAGGAGGAAAGCTGAGTAGATTTTGTAATCAGCAGCGAGCATCATTTGATTACAGTAATCAGTACTCAAATTTTTTGAGTATTTGCCCATCACTATTGTAGCGTACTTATATTTAACTAACTTAAGTCTTTCTGTCACCTCATTTTATATGTAAATTCTGCTTTATTTTATTTTTATAATTTTTTTATTTATTTTATTTTATTTTTATCACTTTTTATTAAGTATTATGTGGGTATTTATCCTTTTTAATTATGTAGTTTTTTAGTTGTGATTTTTCCTACTGTTAAACAACGAACTTGCGCTGGCAAGACTATGTACAGTCCATCAGACTAGACTGAGAAAACATAACTTGACTAACTGGCTCAGAAAGACACCTCAGTCCCCTCTTAAAATGTATCTAATTCAGTAAAAGATATCTCAGATTCCTTTCTCTATTTTTTTTGATGTTCAATCCCAAATCCCATAAGGCTTAGAAAGAAACAGAAAATTCAAAATAATTCATTCTACGACCAATAAATTCATCCATCATTAAAATATATTTATGTTAACTTAGGCTATTATTATCATTATCCCCACTTGTACATTATACTTAATGTAACATGTAATTGGTGCAATACCATAACATGTATACATTTTAAGGCTTGCGGCCAGTTTTATATTCTTCTGAAAATAAAAATCTTTAAAAAAATATTCTGTTAAATAGTATTTCGATAGAATCAATCTCCGGACTTCAAAGATCCTTCACAAATTGGAAGCCTTCATCGTAACGTAAGACTGCTGTATATTAAATAAATTTCCTCATCTAGTTACTTAAGGTCATTAGCATTCTACAGATATAAATATTTGTACAGTATATATACAGAAGGAAAAGAAAAAAAACTAGTAAACATTAATCAACGTTAGATTAGTGATAAAAACAACAAGTGAATAAAAGTATTAATGAAGTAAAACAAATGAATATTGTGGAATTAAAATAAATAAAAACAAAATAAATTGATGTTAGGACGAAAGAATAAAAATATAAAATAAATATATACAGAAAGAATAAAGTAAAAGGTGATTAAACATGCATGCGGCAGAGAGCAGTTGAAATAATAAATTTATTTGATCACAACCACCTGTTATTTACTCGGTATATTTATTAAACAAATATTTGAATGTCTGATTTATTTCCTACCATTTATGATGTCTCACTTATTTGGGCCAAAACATTGGTTTTGTTAATAAAATAGTTCAATATAAATATGACATGATTTTAAGAACGGGAGTAAGTGAAAGTCGTGTGTTGCGCCTAACATATTGCCTTTGGAAAGCTAAAGATTTGAGAAAAAAATGTTATCTAAAGTAGTAAAGTTGTGAAAGGTAATGAAGAGTGACGAATAGGACATAAACACATTACTGATTGTAATATATACAAATTTTAGAAGGAATATAATTATATAAACTTTATTCAACTCTAATTTTATTTAAATGAGGAAGATGGTTGGGGGTGAGGTCATCAAAGAGAAACACACATTAAAACTTGGAGATATTTTAATTATGTGCCGACTTTTCGGCCTACATTGTGGGCCTTCATCAAAGTTGACTCTGAGACGGTGTCTAAAGAAGTCACTTCTTCTTCACTTCTTGAGACACCGTCACAGAGTCCACCCTGATGAAGGCCCACAATGTAGGCCGAAACGTCGGCACATAATTATAATATCACATTTTAATGTGTGTTTCTCATTAATTTAAACCTAGTAGAGGTGTGTTTATAGGAAACATTTCATATAGTTAGAATCGGTCATAATTACACCGAGAGATTTGAGGTGCGATCCGGTTTGAAACAGAGTGACTCCCTTTCACCTGTTTTGTTTAATATAGCTTTAGAATATGTCATAGAAAAGGTGATGTGTACCGAGAAAGGTTTAAATATGGGTGACAAGATTCCGGTTTTGGGGTATGCCGATGTTTTGGTACTGCTAGATGAAGACACGGAAACCATACAGCTTAATACAAGTGTGTTAATAAAAACCGGTAAACAAATAGGTCACAAATTAAATATCGGTAAGACGAAATATATGATTAATAGCAGAAATGGTGGCGATCTTGATGATATTAATACTTCAGGACATACTTTTGAACACGTAGAGAAATTCAAGTATTTAGGTTCAATGATAACAAGAAAAAATGAAATTCAGGAAGAAATAAAGTTGGGTTTTACCGGTTAAAGGTGGGGAATGCGTGTTCTTATTCAGTTGTTAAATTACTTAGCTCGCGGCTTTTGTCTAAAAACTTAAAGGTTAGAATTTATAAAACTATTATTCTTCCTACGGTTCTTTACGGATGTGAAACGTGGCCGCTTAATTTGAAGGATGAACAACGGCTTAAGGTTTTCGAAAATAAGTTACTGCGTAAAATAGTTGGTCTGAAGAGAGATGAGGCCACTGGAACGGATTCCGAGAAGGTTGGCATTCGCTGAACCGACTGGTAGGCGTCCGAAAGGTAGGCCGAAGCGTCGATGGGAGGATTGCATTAAGGCTGATCTTGGGGGCTTGGGCTTGACCGGCGAACATTGGACGAGTCTGTGTAGGGGAAGTTTGGTGGTATCGGTATCGAGCCTTCGGGTTCGGTAAGCCTTTTATTGTTATTATTATATAGATCTTAATGTTTCTCTTTAATGACCGCACCCCCAACCATCTTCCTCATCTAATTTCACAACGGTCAAATAAACTACACCATTAATTGTATTTAATAGTTCTTAAATCGGGGTCACCTGTAGCATAGTGGTGAGCATAACAGTCTCCTATGCCCAAGGTCCCGGGTTCAAACCCGCAGGTGGCCATAGGATTTTTTAAAGGGAGTAAAAAATCCTTAGTTATGCCGTCCTTCGGAGGGGACGTTAAAAGGTGGTTCCGAGCCTGTGCGATGTCACATACTCGTTAAAGATCCCTATCCTAATTAAACCTGGATAGGTAATATTTAGGGCTCCAACTGTGGCATCGTTCGATAAGCCACAGCAGCATAAAGGCACGTTAAATAAACAAACAAACAAGTTCTTTAATTAATTTTAACAACCGAAGGAAAGTGAAAGTTCTGTGTTGCTAGCACCAGATTTTCCTAACATTTTTGCGAAAGAATAGGACATGTTGGAATGACGAACGATGGAGCGTAAGCACGACTTAGCTTCTGTTGCATTTAACACTTTCTCACATTGCACTTGACTGGAAACTTGATCACTAAAGAGGAGTAAGGCATTAAATTGCCCAGATTGGCTTAGGTGGAATCTAGAAACACTAGGCATCCTCCATCCAATGGCCGCTCTTTACGGAGTTGATCGAGAAAACCAGGAGGTTTAGGTATAGAACTACATTTGTTAACTTGAGTGAAGCAATAAGACTAGTCGGCTCACATTCCGTTCTTGTTTCCTCCATCATTACTATCACCAGTTACAAAACTTTATTTATATTTGTTTTGGAGAAAGGTAGAGAATTGTGAATTCTGAACAAGCTTGTCCCTATTTCTGGAGGCAAAAAAAAAAAAAATCTGGTGCGGGAAACACACAACTTTCACATACCTTCGTTGTTAAAATCGATTAAAGCATTGTCAAATACAGTTAGAGATAAAAATGAGTGAAACTAATAAATGATTAATTAAATTGAATTTCTATAAAAACATATGTTTTATTAAAAATCTGGTGCGGGCAACACATGACTTTCATTTTCCTCCGTTTTTAAAATCGGTTCGAGAATTTTCAGATACAGTTAGAGATAAAAATTAGTGAAACTATTAAACAATTAATTAAATTGAATTTCTGTTTAAACATGTGTTTGATTGAAAAATCGATTATATGATTATCTATAATAATTAGTAAGTTTTATCGGCTTTTCATTACTCTTTATTAACTTTTACAAGCTTGTGTATAAGATAATATTTTTTCTAAAATCTTTAGTGTTCCAACGTTATATTACAAATGTTTATTCAACAACTGTTATGTTCAACAACAAAAAATAGCATAAATTATTAACTAAATAGCATTAATATTAAATTAAGCATACAAGATGATATGGGTATTTTTATAGAATCTACAAAATAAAAGGTAGTTTAGAGAAATATAATTTAAAATGTCGGCATTTAAGACCCATTAGACTATTTCAATCAGAATAAAACCAGCATGATATTTAAGTCCATTAAATTTTACATCGATATAGTAAGTTTAATCAAAATCGTTACAGCCATTTTTGAGAAAATCGTAAAAAAGGTATAAACTGGCTCTTGTGGTTATCTAATTTTGATGAAAAAGTTTTTGTAACAACTCGGGCGTATAGTTGTCTTAAATATGAAATTCCTACGACTTTTCACTTCTGTGCTAGACTTACTACACACACACACGCACAAACCTTTTTGGAGGTGTTGGTCATTTGGATTCAGGTAGCCCTATAAGGTGTATTTCCGTTGAAAACTGGAATTAGAAAATTTTCACGATCGCAATGCTTTCCCTTACTATATATTTCATATATTGGTAAGTGAAAGTAATAAAGCATAAAGTATACGATCATAATATAAATACAGAAATGAAACACAACCTACTTCACATCAGCAATCCACAAATGATTGTGATGTCCATTAAATAAAAACAGCACAATTACACCTGAATAGTCTAAGTAAAAATAAGTAAGATGATTTAACACCTATTTTTGAAAAATGTACAAATCGACAACCCGTATAAATAAACCAGATATATTTATTAAATTTCCTTCATTCCAGATAGTGGTTATGCATGAATGACGGTTGGCTATTGGCCAGCGCTGAGAAGGGCTACAATAACGCTCATCTCTATTGGCGACAATTAGGGATCACTTCGCACACAGCCGATAAATATAGGCTTTCTAAATAAAATAGGCCTTCGAGATATTTTAATACACAGTAGAAAAAGTTGCAGGATTCCAAAATTTTTAACGATTAATACTATTCGAATAACATAAGTAGAAGTAGGTTTACACTTATTAATATATTTTTGTATATAAAATACAATGCGCAACATTTAAGAACATGTTATAATCATCTGGTAAATGATTTGAGTAATAAAAGATTGGTAAATAAACAAAAAATTATTCAGTAATTTAAAAGTACCACTTTCATTTATAAAAGAAACAATTTTGTTACTTTTTTTTCTTTAACATATTTATTGATATCTACAACTCTAGAAAAAAAAAATACATCAAGTAAATGTGATGGTAATGTAGAAAACTGGCATGAAATACATGTAGAGACACTACCCAGTGGCAGCACCCTAAGAATATTCTAAACTAAAGGCTACGTGACCATCTTCTTTTCAGACGCCTCGAAGAATTATCAGGGATCGAAGAGGAGGAATCGTATTTGATTCAAAATGGTATCTGAGTCAGCAACATATGGAATATTAAGGTCTCTAAGGATGAGTTTATTTGTGACAAAATAAGGAACATTGAGGATTTTCCGAAGGATTTTGGACGAGTGGAATTCGATGGTTTAGTCCTACTAATAGCTCTACTCGGTAAGTCCATATCGGTCTTATAATGGTCATATAAATAAGTCTTTTGTAATTAAGTGAAAGGTTAGAGCGTTTGTCCAGTAAGTAAGTAGTCTAAAACTTTGGGCAGTATTTTGTCATTTCAGCCTTGTAATTTTATTATTAAAATATAAACTGATTGTTTGCTAAATACAGAGTAAAAAAAAATCTTGAAGTTCTGGCAATTTTTAAACGTAGTAATTAAAATCATGATTATGGCTCATAAGTTGCTTTTGAATGACTAGCATGGAAACTATGCTCACCCCTGAGACTAGAGCTATCGGCCTGGACCACATTAATAAAAACGACCCAATTCGCGAATGGGGCCAAATACGTATATACCTAAGTGCCATGAAACAACTAGGGTAAACAGGTACTAGGGTAGCAGATGATTTGTCAAAAGGTGGAACACTTCGACGACAAATCTCCACCTTTAACTAGACGAGGCAACACCAAGAAAAAAGGCCCCGATAAGATAAAAATGAAGCAACAGGAATCTTCATTCAAGTTTCAAAGCAACCCTCAGGTCCTCTACCACTAACAGAAAGGAGCAAGTCGTGATATTCAGTGACCATATAAACAGGAAGAACGAGAAAAGAAAAAGTCGATTTAATTTTAGGTTCAGAAACGATGAAAATTCATGGGGAAACTATCAAATTCTGGAAGGAAATTATATCTATTACAGAGTATAGAGGGACAAACTGACTAACACTAGCAACACTAAACTAAGTTTGCTTCTCAATGCACCAGGGGAACGGTTTTTACTTTCACTTACTATATATATATATATATATATATTAACTGAAAGTATTGCGATCGTGAAAATTTTTTAATTCCAGTTTTCAACAGAAATACACGTTTTAGGGTCTCCTGAGTCCAAATAACCAAGTCCCGGAAAAAGGTATGTGTGGCTAGTCCAGGACAAAAACGAAAAGGTGTACGAAAATGAAATTTCACATTTGAGACAACTATACGCCCGAGATGTTACTGCAACTTTTTCACCAAAATAGACTAACCAGAAGGGCCACTTTCTACCATACATTGTGCATCTTTTTACGATTTTCGCAAAAACGACTTTAACGATTTTGATTAAACTCGCTTTATCGATGAAAAATTTAATGGGCTTTAATATGGTCTTGGTTTCATTCTGATTAAAATAGTCTGTCAGGGCTTAAATGCCGATATTTTAAAATGTCTTCTTCTAAACTACCTTTAATTTTGTACATTCCAAAAGATTGACCATATTATCTTAATTAATTGATGAAAGACGGCTAAATATACAATTTGGACGGATTTGATAATCAACGAAAGGATAAAAGAGCAAAACTATATATTTTTTATATATATTTTTTAACAAAATTATATTTTTATGTAATTTGTATTTTATTTTTATAATAAGAACAGTAATATAGACGTATAATATACCGTTGGAAAGAGAAAGATATTAGAAAAAATATTATCTTATACACAAAGTTGTGAAATGTAATATTTAGTGACGAATAGGGAATAAACTATTACTGATTGACAATTTAATGTAGTTATATTATTTAACCTATGTCATCAAATGTTTCCAACGAAAATGAATACACGTTCTATTAAAATCAACTTAATATATTTTTCAAATTGAAGTATATTTAATAGCTTTTAAATTGATTTTATCAGTCGAAGTAAGTGAAGAATAGGGAATAAACTTATTACTGATTAACAATTTAATATACCTTAAACACCCCAAGGTCAACTAAACTACATCATTAATTTTATACCTCTATACCAATTATTTTATTTTTTAATCAAAATCAAATATTTCCAACGAAAATTAAATCACGTTTTATTAAAATTAATTTAAAATATTTTTTAAATTGAAGTATAGTTAATAGTTTAAAATTAATTTCAACAGTCGTGGTAAGTGAATGTCGTGTGCTGCCAGCACCAGATCTTTTCTTAACAAATCGGATGAAACCAGGCTTAAAATCATTTCATTTACGGCAATGGGAATCATAACATGATTAGGCTATATTTAATAAATTATTGGTACGTGTATCAAATTACTTTTCTACAAAATATTATAAAAAGTAGAATGTTATATGAATAAATGTTAAGAAACCCAGCGGGTGTTACACGGGCAAGCTTAAAACCGTAATCATTATTATAATTCCATTAAGGAGTAACGACCAAATAAATATTTTAATAAATCTATTCTTATAGGAAACGAGATTATATTTACTAACAGATGGGTTCAGTAAATTCCGTCGGATCTTATGCAAACATCGATTGATCTATAAGATCCATTTATTTGACTAAAAATAATCCAGCCTTAAATGTATTTGCTTTTTATAACGGAAGGTAAACACTTGTTGAATAAATTTAGATCACGGATAAATAGATGAAGAATAGGTTGAAGTGTTTATTTTTTAACAAACATAAGGTGTGACTTTAATTGAATTGCTAGTGTTGAAAGAAAGTATTTAAATGCAGAAAGCATAAAAATAGAAAATTTAAATTTTGAAACTAGATGGATGCAGTTAATATTTTTTAAAAAAATACTTGAATTACACTAATATCAGGAAATCGATACTTTCAAGACAAAAAAATTGGTGCGGGCAACATACGACTTTCACTTACCTCCGTTTAAAAATCGATTAAAGAATTTTCAAATATAGTCAGAGATAAAAATGAGTGAAACTAATAAACAATTAATTACATTTAATTTGTGTATAAACATGTGTTTTATTAACAAATATCAACTTTTATTCCGTTGAGGCCGGTGTTCCTCAGGGCAGCGTCCTGGGACCCGTTCTCTACATCCTTTACAACGCTGATACTCCTAATCATCCTGACACCTTTCTAGCAACATTTGCCGACGACACCGCCATCCTATCATCCAGTTCCGATCCCGAAACAGCATCCTTAATCCTGCAAAGACACCTTTGTCTTATCGAAGACTGGTGTGGTGCTTGGCGCATAAAGGTGAACGAGGCCAAATGCAAACACGTAACCTTCACTCTTCGACGAAACTCCTGTCCGCCAGTTTACTTCAATTCCATTCCTATTCCTCCTTCAGATACAGTCCGCTATCTTGGCTTACTACTAGACAAAAGACTGACGTGGAACCCACATACAAGACTTAAAAGAAAAGAACTCAATCGACGATTCGGACAGTTATACAGACTATTAAACAGAAAATCTGAACTTACAGTTGAGAACAAATTATTAATTTATAAGACAATACTGAAGCCCATCTGGACCTACGGACTTGAACTGTGGGGGACAGCTAAACGTTCTAACATCAAACGCATTCAATCCTTTCAATCCAAAGTCCTCCGAATAATAGTAAATGCTCCTTATTATGTATCCAACTATACCTTGCACCACAACCTTAATGTTCCATTTTTTTCAGACCTAATTCCATCCAAATTTTCCAAATTCCATCAGAACCTCATTCATCATCCTAATCCTTTAGCACGATCCCTATCCAGCTCCACTCATCCATACAACCCACCTAGAAGGTTGAAACGGCAGTGGCCCCGAGATATATTGTAAATACATATGCTGGAGTTCTGACACTGGTCAGATTCTCCTCTCAAGTGCGGTGTGATTGTGGCTATGGCGCCCTCACTTAGCGTCCGCTGGCTCTCACCAGTGATGCGGCTGAGAGGGAGGCGCTGGGATCCTTTGGGCTCTGCTTGTCCTTCCACAAGTGGGGGGACAAGCCCCGTCCGGGGTTCCCGAGCTGATTGTAAATATTGTACATAGGTATGAATGTGACATGTTTTGTTTATTTATTTGTTAACTTACTTTATTTGTATTAATTTTGTCTACTTAATTTTGTTATTGTATACGTTTACTTATTTTGATTTTATTTTATGTAATTTGACTTTCCTTTTGTTTATATTGTAAATATTGTATGAATGAGATCCTGTAGCACTATTATTATTGGCTATTATGACAAATTGTAATATATACGAATAAAAAAAAAACAAAAAAAAAAAAAAAAAAAATTAACAAATATATTATATTATTATCTAAAATAATCAGTTAGTTTTATCGGCTTTTCATGTCTCTTTATTAACTTTTATAAGCTTGAGTATAAGTTAATATTTTTTCTAAAATCTTTAGCTTTCTAACGGTATATTATACATGTATATTACTTACTGTTCTTATGTTCTAAAAGTAAAAATTGGATTAAAAAATATTTTTTTTTAGTTTTCTCCTTGAGTTGTTTATCAAATTCGCTCTACTTGCATGTTTAGTTGGTATTTATCAATGCTGACAAAATAATATAGATATTTTTATAGTATGTACAAAATTAAAGGTAATTTAGAGGAAGAAAGTTTAAATTATCGGCATTCGAGCCCTCTTAGACTATTTCAATCAGAATGAAACCTACATGATGTTAAAGTCCATTAAAATTTACATCGATATAGCGAGTTTAATCAAAATAGTTAGAGCCGTTTTCGAGAAAATCATAAAAAAGTCGCAAAATGCATTGTATAAAATGGCTGATTTTGATAAAAAGGTTTTTGCAACGTCTCGAGCGTATATTTGTCTTAATTATGAAATTTAAGTTTCATACGACTTTTCGTTTCGTGCTAGACTTACCATACACACAGAGACACACGCCATTTTTCGGGACTTGGTTATTTGGACTCAGGACGCCTTAAAACGTGTATTTCCGTTAAAAACTGGAATTTGAAAATTTTCACGATCGCAATAGTTTCCCTTACTATATATTTCATATATAGGTAAGTAAAAGTAAAAAAGAAAGAATAATATAAATCCTAATACAGTAAACAGAAACACCAAATCAATGAATACTGAATCTGAATGTTTTTTTTTTTTTTTTTTTTTTTGTGCCATAAATTCCGGCGCTTTAGTTTCAATAACAGAACGACATGAATAAAGTAGTAAGATCAAAGTTTGAACGCTACTAAGATCCATCAATAAATACATGATTTAATTGTTTAAATCATATATCTGCATAAATAAACAAAACATATTTTAATAATAGGTATCTCAATGCTGAACTTCCACTGGGTTAGCACAGCAGATGAGGGTTTGTAATCTCTATTCCGTTAAAAGCGCCAAGCCCAAAAAATAACTAAATAAGACAGTAAGATCATTGGTAGTTTGGAAATCATGAACGTAACAAAGGCCAATATTTTTTTTACTTTCACTTATATTCAATAAGATATCGATAAGATGATGAAAATAGATAGGTTAGTTATAGACGATTGTTAATATCTAATATTAAAACAGACATCACAATACAGAATGATTTGTTGGCCAATATCACGATTATTTTTAACTCACCATTATAAACAGATTAAAATCAACGAGAAACCTCTTTTCCACAACAAAGCTATCGCATTTTAAGAAAGCGATGTTATCACAAAAGGAAACCGAAGGAGAAATCCAAGCGCTACCTGTCGTTTTCATTCCTAACTACTAGCAGCATAATCAATAGGCCTTTCTCATCACATATTTCAAATTTGCAAAAACAATAAGATTTAAATTTAAAAAAAAAAAAAAATTTATATACATTAAGAACTTAAATCATCTTTATCCAACGATCAAATTTTTTAGTAAATAATATTTAATAGTTAAATACGATAATTAATACTGACATTTGAATAACTATAACCATTAAAAAAAAATCTTATTTTATAAAAACCATTAAAAGATAAATAAATAATAATAATAATATATCCACTGTAACAAATAAAGATGCTAAAATGAACTGAACTATTTTAAAAGAAATAAACAAAACACAACACTAAATGATTAGAGAAACTAGAAATTATTTTTTTCAAAATAGTAAAAATATGTATCTATAAATGATTTGACTGTTACTTTGATTAGAAAATAATTTAGGTGTTAACTATAAATAATATTTTCTAAGAAGGAAATGAAAATTCTTGAAATTTATCCGTAAGATTCCTTGAGTGGAATGAAAAAGATGCAGGGTTGACTCCACTTGGTAGTTCCGCAGAGTACCGCGAGAATGCGCTCTAACGGTTATTACGTTCCCGTATCTTATTGTTAAGACAATACCTTTTTTTTAATTACTAAGCAAGTAATAATTATTTATTATTCAAAAATATATACGACATAAATTTAAGGTAGGATATTTTTTAAATATTTACATTATTGATCACTTTTTATTATTATATCTTAATCGAAACATGATAACATAATGTGAATGTATTAGTCTTTGTTTTTTGGTTTACAAATAAACAGTTATTATTTTGTTTACATATAAAAAAGTTCCTACAGTTGTTCTTGATATTTTCAAAAGGTGTATTATTCTAGAAACATTTAAACTTCACATTTTATTTCCTTTTACCTATAAATTTGACATTCCAACAGTAAAACAATGTCAACAATAAAACTATTTTAAATACGACTAACAATGCGATTTCACAATTATTTGCAACTTGTGCCATTTTATGGCTAGGTATGAGTTTGCTAACAATTTAAATATGAAATAATTTAATACTAATCAAATAATTCAATAACTTAAAAATTTAATATTATTAAAATTATTTCGTTGGGAGTTCTGGATTCGTTTTTTTTTTTTTCTATTTCTCTCCCTCACTTAAAAAAAATCACTATGTTAGTTACCATACTCCACTGAAACGGCTTGACCGATTTTTATGGAATTTTATATTCATATTCAATAGGTCTGAGAATCGTCTACTATCTATTTTTCATACCCTTAAGTGATAAGGTTGTCCACCCTTAACATATTTTTTTAATTTTTTGGACAAAACATTTTTTTACAATGTTGCATTAAAAATATATATCCTAAATTTTTACTCTTCTATCACCAACCCCTACTTTTTCAATAGTAATTTAATCATTTTTCATCCCGTTCGATAACTTACCCATTATCATTTAGTAAGTTATCCCCGCCAGAGGTCTTCCAGTGTCACTTCTCAGCCAGCAAACTTATAATATAATTTAAAGGAAAAAATTAAAAAAAAAATGTTTGGTGTTTTGTTATTTTTATATTCCCTCATTGTTCACAGCGTCCCATGCCTCTTTCACTCATAGACCACATCCTTACAATAAATTAGTTTTTTTTTCTACACCATAAATTTTCTAGAAATAATTTATAGGGCAAAAAAAACGTTTGCCGGGTCAGCTAGTAATGATATAAAATTGTTATGTCCAAAAATTACTAATGTTTATGCACGACTTTAAATTAATTCCACAACTTTGTATAAAAGATAAAAAAATTTCTAAAATTTTCGGCTTTCCAACGCTCGAAATTACTATTCTTAGGTCAGGGAAAAAAACAAACAAAAAACCTAAAATAATATTTTGGCTCTTTTTTTTATTTTAGTTGGTTATCAAATTCGCCCAACTTGTATATCTAGGGTTTTTTCAACACTTATAAGACGATATGGTAAATTTCTGCGAATATACAAAAATAAACATACTTCAGCAGAAGAAAATCAAAAGAAAAAATTATTTAATTCATGTCAAACTATTTCAATCAAAATGAAACTACACGATTTTAAAATCTTAAATTTTACATCGATATAGCGAGTTTAATAATAATCGTTAGAGCCGTTTTTGAGAAAACCGTAAAAAGTTTCCTAAATGTATGGTATAAACTTGTACTACAAAGTGACTCTTCTGGTTTACCAATTTTGATTAAAACGTTTCATATCTAAGGGATAGGTACTTTTTAAAATAGGAAATTTCATTTCTATATAACTTATCGTTTTCGAGGTATACTTATCGCACACTCACAGACAGACGTTTATGCGGACTTGGGAGACCTTAAAACGTGTAATTTCGATGAAAACAGGAATCTGAAAATTTTCACGATCGCAATACTTTCCTTTAATATGTATTTCATAAAAAGGTAAAAAAAAAGTCAATGATATACAGTAGTTGTACAGAATCTTTCTGTTTGAGTTTCAGAGCAGAATCTTGAATTTTTACCACAGTAAGACACAGCCATTCAACATACACAATATAATTAAATATGTATGTGTTTTGAACAGGAACCTTACATCTGTGTTCGGGTTTGGGACAAAATATTTTAATGCTGGGAGTTTGTATCAGAAAGTGGTAACTTGTAGTTTACCTAAGTTAGTCTAACTGGGTTATTTTGGGAAATGACTAAGAGGAGAGAGAAAAGCAATCTAAATAGTAGAGGAACTAAATTCAACACCGATATTTAAATAAATATTTGAACGTCTTAAATAATATCAATAGCTTTAATTGACCAAATAATTGATCCTCGTCTAAATCATGCATGTCAGAAGATTTTGCAAATAATCTTAACTTTTGTTTTTACGAGGTGATATTTTATAAATAACGCTAATAAAAAATAAAAAAAGAATTGAATAATGTATTTGTTATTTGAGCTACCTTACTTCTGTTCATAGATATTGTTTTTTCCTTGAAGAGTGTAAATATAGATAACTATTCTCAAAAAGCTTGAGGTAAACACACACGTCACATTTATTAAACTTTTATCGAATTTTGATTTATTTGTAATTCAGATTCTTAAAAATGAATAAAGATGTATTTAAAAAAATTTGTATTGCGGATTTAAAAGAAAAATAGGCAGAGATGTTTTCTTTTTACTTTCACTTAAAAAAATTTTTTTTCAGGGAAATCTGGTGCGGGCAACACACGACTTTCACTTACTTCGACTGATAAAATAAATTTAAAAACTATTAAATATACTTCAATTTGAAAAAATATTCTAAGTTTATTTTAATGAAACGTGAATTCATTTTCGTTGGAAACATTTGATGACATAGGTTAAATAATATAATTACATTAAATTGTCAAGTTTAAGTTACGAAGTTTATTTGCTATTCGTCACTAAATATTACGTTTCACAACTTCATAAAAAAAACAAAAGATAAGTTTAAAAAAAAGTTCTGCTCTTTTATCCATTAGTTGGTCATCAGAATCGTTCAACTTAAATACTTAGCTGTTTGTTAGCAATGCTAATCAGATGATATGGTAATTTCATAAAATCTAAAAAATTAAAGGCACTTTAAAGGAAGAAATTTTAAAATATCGGCATTTAAACCCTGCCAGACTATTTTCATCAGAGTGAAACACATGATATTAAAGCCCATACAATTTTACATCTATATAGCGAGTTTAATTAAAATCGTAAGAGCGGTTTTTGAGAAAAACGTAAATAGGTGCAAAATGCATGGTATAAAGTGGATCTTCTGGTTAGACGATTCTAATGAAAAAGTTGCTGTAACATATCGGGTGTATAGTGAAAGTAAAAAAAATCGTCAATGTTCATTGGATTAAACTGTTTACATGAAATTTTAAGAAATAAGAATATTAATTTGGATGTTTCATAATATATTGGCTGAATATTGAGATTTAGAGAAATGATATTTATATAATAAACGTTTGATAGGGATGGAAGTAAATTTCTGTCGATTATAATTATTGTAAAACTGAGACATATTTTTTGAACTTTAAGACGGAGTTCTTGGGTTCCATTTATTGTAATATTTCGGATAAAAATCCATAAAATCGATCATCAATATACGCAAATAAGCGATATAAAAATCGACAACATTGATTGAATTATGAGATTATCAAAATAATAGGTAGGTGTAATGACGTTATTACAATAATTATCTACATTGTTTACTTTCGCTTACCTATACAGGAAATATATAGGTAGGGGAAGGTATTACAGTCGTGAAAATTTTCGAATTCCAGTTTTCAACAGAAATACACGTTTTATGGTCTTCTGATTCCATATGAACAAGTCACGCGAAAAGGTGTGTATGTGTGTGGTATTTCTAGCACCATAAAGAAAAGACGTACGAAACAGAAATTTCAAATTTAAGACTATACTCCGAGATCTTACGGCAACTTTTCCATCAAAATCGGCCAGAAACCAGAAGAGCCACCATCAGATTCACCATGGGTTGAAATGTCGCTATTTTAAATTGTATTCCTCCAACGTACCTTTAATTTACACTTGTACATCTTGTAAATAAATATTGATAAAAAAACGCTAAATATCCATGTTCAACGAATTTGATAACCAACTAAACGTGAAAAGGGATCACCTATAACAGGGTGGCTAGCATAACATCCTTCTATGGCATAGATCAATGGTTTAAACCCGCAGGTGGTACCAGGATTTTTTAATGGAAGTAAAAACCCTTAGTTATGCCGTCCTTCGGAAGGGACATAAAAAGGTGGTCCCGAGCTTGCGCGATGCAAGGTACTCGTTAAAGATTCCTATCCTAATTAAACCTGAAGAGGCATAATTTAGGTCTCGCATTGTAGCATCGTCCGATTAGACACAGTATCAGAAAGTGACGTTAAATAAACAAAAATAAACATAAAGGTGTAAGCAGCAAACATATTTATTTAGGTTTTTTTTTGTTTTTGGTTTTTTCCCAAAACACAAGAATAGTAATATAAATGTATAATGCACCGTTGTAAAGCTGAATATTTTAAGAAAAACGATATGTTATGTAAAAATCTGTAAAACGCACTGCAGAAAGACGAAAAGGGCATAGAAACTCAATTTAATTCGTTATCATTTTTTCATGTCTAAGTTTATTTTAAATTTAATTAAATTTATTTTAGGAACAGAGGTAAATGAAAGTCCTGGGTACCAGATTTTTTCCCAAATATTATGGCTCTTTTTCCATTCTAATAGAACTAAAATTGGAAGAAATACGATATGAGATATATTTTTTTTATTTATTGTAATTTACAACTGTATTAAACAATGCAATGAGTAAATATGCAGAATGAAGAAAAGTCATGAAAATGTCTTGAGAAAGAACTACCCAGTGGTAGCACTTCACTAACTATTTTCAGGCAGTAGGTCCCCAGGCCATATTTTTTTCAGTCGCCTCGTAGGGTTATCAGAGATATCTAAGGAAGATAAATTATGGACTAGTGGGTTTGTGTGGGCAGGGAGCTTAGAATGAAAAGATAAGTATCTATCACGGGCTATGTTTGCAACGAATGGTATGTTTAGTTCATTATTGAGGAGTTGATCTGTGACAAAATAAGGAGCATTCAGGATTTTGCGGAGGATTTTGGATTGTAACGATTGGATGCGGGTGGAATTAGATGGTTTAGTAGAGCCCCAAAGCTCGATTCCATATGTCCAAATAGGTCTGATAATAGCGATATAACGAGTCTTTTTAATATACTGAAAGTTTTGAACGTTTGTCTAGTAATCATTGTGGATGTAATTAGTTGACCGTTGAGAATTACTGGAAGGAATTAGTCCGGGTGGCGGTCATTAAATGAAACAACTAAATAGTTTCAACTATTTTATTGTTTGCCAACGTTTCGACCCCCTTTGTGGGTCATCATCAGGGCTAAAAAGATACAAAAGAATATAATTTCAATGACATTACATACAATATTATATAACCTATTTAGCTAGAGAACGTCGGTATTGAAAAAATAACAGAAGAACTGTATATGTAAAAAAAAAAAAAAAAAACTTAATTAAAATACAATGACCATATTACAATAATGAAAGTGTTATACAGAAAAAATAAAAATGTTCACTAAACAAAATTTACACAGGTATCAATAATTTACATGAAATATGAAATATAAAAATATGAAGTAGAGTGGAGATACGTACCGCATGGTGGGAGAATGGAAACTAGGTACTGTTTGGTAGATGGGGGTAGGTAGGATGGAAAATACGTAGGAAAAGGTAGAATGGAAAATACGTACTGATTTATGGACAGGGTCTGACAACAATGACTAAAATTCTTAATACTACCATACAAAGAATCAATGAAATTTAACTTATGATTATAATAATGATACAGGATAAAAAATTATAATTTAATTCTTGAAATATCACCTATATAATAGTAAAAACAGTGATGGAAGATGTATATGGAGAAAAACTGACTGTACCTCCCAACTTAATTATCCCTAATTCTGTTTAAGGTATCCAAAGATAACAGGGTGGAAAAAAAATAAAAATGGAACATTGTAAAATACATTAATTGACAAATCTTACAGGTTGATAAAAAAGTTAAATAAACATAAATACAAGTTGGAATAAATTGAATAGTGAAGACATTTAGAAAATTTTAAATACATAAACAAAACAAAATAAATACATATATAGAATTATATGGATACCTAAAATAGATTTAAATTATAAATAAAAACCAACAAACAATAATAATGAAAAACAAAACAATATATATGGTGGGATAGACAGAGAAAATATGCTACTTAATAGAGTTTAATATGTGGCTATATGTGGAGGAAATGCATTGTTTATCGGTTTTGTGGTTAACAGGATTGGATTGGAGGTGGATGTGGACGGATTCTGCGATTAGTCTTTTCCTATGGTTTGGAACATAATCTAAAATGGAGCAGTCGTCAAAGTTAAAGGAATGATTGAAATGTATGGAGTGTTCAGAAAGTTTTGAGGCTAGAGGGTTTCGAGAGGATACGGAGAGTTTATGTTGCGATATTCTGGTTTTTAGGTAATTTTTGGTTTCTCCTACATAGGATACATCACAATTGTATTTCATTCATTGTATATTTCATATTTCATGTAAATTATTGATACCTGTTTAAATTTTGTTTAGTGAACATTTTTATTTTTTCTGTATAACACTTTCATTATTGTAATATGGTCATTGTATTTTAATTAAGTTTTTTTTTTTTTTTTTTTTTACATATACAGTTCTTCTGTTATTTTTTCAATACCGTCGTTCTCTAGCTAAATAGGTTATATAATATTGTATGTAATGTCATTGAAATTATATTCTTTTGTATCTTTTTAGCCCTGATGATGACCCACAAAGGGGGTCGAAACGTTGGCAAACAATAAAATAGTTGAAACTATTTAGTTGTTTCATTTAATGACCGCCACCCGGACTAATTCCTTCCAGTTTGTCTAGTAAGTGTTGTAGTAATCGATATCTTCGAGCAGTTTCTTGTCGTTTCAATGTTGTGTGAGGATTACTTAAATTTGAATGATCGGTTTTATAATCACTTTTAAACTGGCACACTTAAATAATAACGTAATTAACAATACCCAAAGTAAAGTCATTCTCAGTAAATTGAGAAAATAGAAGGCATTGAGGAAGGAGAAGTGAGTAATTAAATACTTTCTATCATCAACTCAAGTCTATCATGAATACTTCAACTTAGGGCATTCATTCCCCATTTAATTGCAATCTGTTCTCTTTGGAAGGGGGAATGGCATTTTTTGTAATGAAGATATCAAAACATTATTCCTAAAATATGAGTAGTAACATAGACGCATAAAATACCGTTGGGATGCGTAAGATTTTAGAAAAGTTAATGTACAATAAAATAAGTCTTACAAGCTAATAGAAAGTTGTCAGAAGGCCATAAAATTATCAGCAATATTATTTGTATTGTAATGAGGGAGGTTATAGTGATTCAGTGTTGCCACAATACAGTATCGAACAATACATATAGGCAAGTTGTTTAACAAAAGGGAAAGTTAAAAAATCCAAAAGCTAACATCTTTATTAATCTATATACAAATAAATGAATCCCGAGTTCCCTAGGTGATCGCATCACGCGTGAACGGCTTGACCGAATTTGCTTTGTTTTTTTTTGTTGTCTTTAAAACAGTGAGGAGAAGAACCTTATAAAAGAAAAAAAGAGAAACGTTTTTTTTTTTTTTTTTTTTTTTTTTGCCGGCTAATCCAATGCACTGCAGCCAATTTAGGCTTATTGTGCGCCGTCCAATATACTGTTAATACAGGGCTAACGCCTTGGTGAATCTGACTAACCTGTGGGGGTTAATCAGTTCACGCAACTTGGGATCAGGGATATGGTCGACACCAAAATGGTAAAACCGTGTCCTAGCAATCTCTGGGCAACTGCATATCAAATGGAATGCAGTTTCATCCTCCTTCTTGCAGAATCTGCAAGTCGGTGAGGCCACCAAACCCATATTGTGGAGATGCTTATTAAGTTTACAGTGTCCAGTATATAGTCCTGTTACCCTCCTTAGGGTTGTCCTGTCCATAGAGAGTAGAATATGACTTCTCTCTTTGCAGGGTCCATCCAGAAACATCTTGGAGTGATGCTGCTTATCGGTATCCCTCCAGTATTGCCTGGATCTATTATCAGCAGCAGCCTTAATCAGTCCTTTGGCTTTGCTGAGGCTAATTCCACACACAGGTTCAGGTGTGGGGGGTAGCTGGGCAGAACCCCTCCTCGCGAGGCTATCAGCCCTCTCATTCCCTAAGATGCCTGAGTGGCCAGGCACCCAATATACCCGGACTTTATTTAGCAGGGAAAGCATATTTAGATTGTTTTTGCATTCCTCTACTAGTTTGGACCGTGTTATATAACTACCCAAAGCTCCAATAGCAGCTTGACTATCGGTATGGATAGTTATCTGTCTGTCTCTCATCCCTTCTGAAATTAAGGTTTGAGCACAGATATTGATAGCCATTACTTCAGCCTGGAAGACTGAGGTATGCTTACCAAGAGAAATGGACAACCCTTCCTCAGGTTTATCCATTCTCCATATTCCAGCACCTGAGCCTAGCTCTGTCATGGATCCATCTGTATAACAGTTGACTCCATTGCACGGTTTGTGCGAGTCAGTCCTGTTAATCATTGCACAGTAAAGTGTGTCCTTGTATTTCTTTACTTGAAGATCGGAATGCATGGCAAGCACCGAATCTTCATCAATCCTTCTGAACAAGTTGCCATGGCCCCGGTAAACCAAAGAGCTGGATCTTGTTCCTAACTTAGAGAGCCTATAGGCTGTGTTAAGTGCTTGAGTTTCTACTGCTATGTGTAATGGTGTTAGGTTGAGTAAAACTTCCATTGCAGCAGTCGGGGTTGTACTCTAAGCTCCGGTTGTCATAAGGCATGCCAGTCTTTGCAGCTTCCCAAGCTGCAGCAAGGATTTACATGTATTTGCCTTATGCCATCACACAACAGCTGCATATAGGACCATCGGTCTTATAACTGTTTTATATATCCAGAGGACCACATTCGGTTTGAGGCCCCATGTTTTTCCAACAGCCCCTTTACATGCAAAGAGGCACTTAAGTGCCCTTGTACAGGTTTTATCAATGTGGCTGTTCCATTTTAATTTACTATCAAGAGTAATTCCTAGATGTTTAACTTCACTACAGATATTGACCTCAGCCTCACCAAGGTGGGGTGGTCTGATGGTTATATTTCTTTTGTTAGTGAAGATACAGAGATTGACCTTCTGAGGGTTGATGCTTAGACCATTCGTCTGACACCATTCCCTAAGAAGTTTCATGGTTGTTTTGAGCAGATCCGATATGGTTTCCGGAAACTTGCCTTCAATTAGCACAGCGATATCATCAGCGTATTCCTGTGCATAGAAACCTGCATTACTCAGGATTGTCAGCAACGAGTCGACGACCAGACACCACAGAAGTGGAGATAGCACGCCCCCTTGCGGACATCCTCCTCTCGGTCTAATCCACAATCTGGAGTGTCCCAGTTCGGATGTGAGCATCCTTCCCTCCAGCATGGCATTAATCCATCCGGAGATTAATCCTCCCACTCCTCTCCTTTCTAAGGCTAATGCCATAGTGCCATAAGGAGTTCGGTCAAAGGCACCCTCTATGTCAACAATGATGCCTGCCACAATATCTTTGTTAATCAGAGTTTTCTCAATCCTGGAGACCAGGAAGTGTAAGGCAGTCTCACAGGATTTGCCAGGCTGATAAGCATATTGAGCACTATGTAGTGGTTTATCAGCCAGTATATTGTCTCTAATATGTCTGTCAATAATCTTTTCCAGTGTCTTCAATAGGAAAGATGTCAGACATATAGGCCTATACGCCTTGGGATGGTCATAGGAGGCCTTCCCAGGTTTAGGTATATATCGTACTTTAGCCACATTCCACCTATCAGGTATGTGGTTAAGTGCTAAGCTACCTCTCAGTAAAACAAGGAGGTGGGGTCGCAGCACCTCAAAGCCCTTTTGAAGTAGAGCTGGAAAAATTCCATCAGTGCTGGCTGATTTGAATGGGGCAAATGATTTAACTGCCCATTCTAGTCTCCCAGAATTGACTATTCTGTTAGCTTCTGCCCACCTATCTGAGTTAATAGTATTTTTTTCCGAGGTGGGATTGTTTGGCTCCTCATCCATCAGCTCGCAGCCAGGGAAGTGTGCTCTAGCAAGTGCCTTCAGGGTGCCAATCTCTGAATCGGTATGGCCCCCTTCCGCACTGATGGCACCCATAGCTCCCTGGCCCGGCCTCTTGGATAGGATTCTATTTACTCTAAAAGTAGAGGATGTGTCATTGATGTCGTTGCAAAAATTCCTCCATGCCCCTCTCTTAGCTTTCCTAATGGCTTTATTGTAGTCGGTCAGTGCTTGCTTATAGGCATTCCAACTACCTGTACTTTTGGCTTTATTGAAGAGTTTCCTAGTAGAAGAGAAACGTTACTTTGGTAGTTAAATTTTTTAAATTTTCTAAGGTAATAATAATCACTCTTTCTAAATATATGGAAACGAAACTCGCTAATCGCGTGAACGGCTTGACTGATTTCCCTAATTCTTTTTACATTCACTTACCTATGTATGAAATATATAGTAAGGAAAAGTATTGCGATCGAGAAAATTTTTGAATTTCAGTTTTCAACGGAAATACACGTTTGGGGGTCCCCTGTGTCAAAATAACCAAGAACAAAATCGAAAAGTCGTACGAAACCTAAATTTCATATTTAAGACAACTGTACACCCGTGATGTTACAGCAACTTTATCATCAAAATCAGTTAACCAGAAGGGCCTCTTCATACCATGCATTTTGAATATTTTAACGATTCTCTCAAAAACGGCTCTAACGATTTTGATTAATCTCGCTATATCTGTGTAAAATTTAATGGGCTTTAAAATGATAAAGGTTTCATTCTGATTGAAATAGTCTGAATGGGCTAATATACCAATAGTTTAAATTTCCTTTCTCTAAAGTATCTTCAATTTTGTAGATTCTAAAAACTTAGCCATTCCATGTTGTTGATATTGATAAAAAATGGCTATATAATCAAGTTGAAGGAATTTGATAATCAACTAAAAGAGAAAAGTATTTTAAATGTATTTTTTAAAATAAGAACCATAATATATATGTATAATATACCGTTGGATAGCTAAAAAGTTTAGAAACAACAATAATCTCTTCTACACAAAGTTGTAAAAAAGTGATGAAAAACGGACAAAATTAACTGATTGGTTTAGATAATAATATAATAGATTATTTAATAACACACATGTTTCTATTGAAAATCAATTTATTTAATTCTTTAAACTTATTTCCTCTCTTATGGTATTTAAAAATTCTTGAAATGATTTTAACAACAGAGGTAAGCACCAGATTTTTTAAATGAGTTTATAACAGTCAGGAGAAGGTTAATTTGTTTACTTCATTTTATATGGTTCCTTAGTTACTTTCGTAGTAAGATTTTTTATAATTTTCTAAGGTAATAATAATCTCTCTATCTATATGGTGTATATAAAAATTAATCCAATACATAGTTATGACAGCCCATCGTCTGTCGGATCAGCTAGTTATTTATAATTTTAAATTATTTCAAGAAAACATATGTTTTACTGTGATCTAAATTTGATTCACAGGGAAACAAAATTAAATTTTTATGGTTTTTAAGAATGTATTATAAAAAGTTCATTTAAAATTAGAATAATATTGTAATAAACCGAATAGTACATAAACTCATTCCACAATAACTTGAAGTAATAACAAAACTTTGACAATGATATCTAAAACCGCCCTAAATGTGTAAGACCTCATAGAAACTGTGGACAAATTTTCATATATGTTTCACTTTAAAATAACAAACAAATAAACTGAAGCTATCTTGATCTATTGATAAATACATGTTTTGACACATAAATAATATTTTGTTGCTAAGTGCACTTTTCGTAATGATCAACTTCTAATCACAAAGGGATAAAATATAAATCGGTCAAATAAATAAACTCAAAAACGGTCTTTTCCAAACGTAAATAGCACCACGTCTCTATCTTGACAAGCACCTTACTTGGAATCCTTGAACAAGACTGAAACGACAAGAAACTGCTCGAAGATATCGATTACTACAACACTTACTAGACAAACGTTCAAAACTTCCAGTATATTACAAAAGACTCATTTACATTACGATTATCAGACCTATTTGTGCATATGGAATCGAGCTTTGGGGCTCTACTAAACCATCTAATTCCTCCTGTATCCAATCCTTACAATCCAAAATTCTTCGCAAAATCCTGAATGCCCCTTATTTTGTCACAAATTAACTCCTCCATAATGACCTAAACATCCATTTTTTGCAGACATATCCCGTATAGATACTCCTCTTTCCATTCTAAACTTCCTGGCCATACAAACCCACTTGTCCGTAATTTATCTACCTTAGATATCCCAGATTACCCTCCAATGCGATTGAAAATTGGTGGCCTCGGGACCTACTGGCTTAAAATAGTTAGTGAAGTGCTACCACTGGATAGTTCTTTCTCAAAACATTTCCATGAATAGTCTTCATTCTGCATATTTACTCATCGTATTGTTTAATACAGTTGTAAATAACAATAAATAAAAAAATGACAGTAAATTCAAATTGTAGCCGTGCAAAGCTGAGGTCCCTTAGTGTAATTATAAATAAACAAGATCACACTTATAACATTTAAAATAGATTTTGCCAGATATGTATCATATATTTTTATATATAAAAAAAGAAGATATACAGCACAAAAAGTATACACTGATATATTTTTTGACATACTGGCTAAGGTAAAATATAGCCGGCAGCAATGACATTAATTACGGGCGATAGAGGTGCGCTCGCTTGCCAAAAGCCATCCAAATTAATTTACCCTGACCTCTCCTCTTGTAGTTCATCGGATCATCTAATAGAGTTTATAGAACGACTAAATCAAGACCAGGGCTAGTCCATTTAATCAATGTTTTACGCTTAAATGATATTCAATATTCAAATTAAAATTACCATTTCCATAACAATTGAGACGTTGATTTCCAAAAGGTACTATATCCATTCTAGGAAATTTTACAGGAGACGCGAAAATCTTTCGCAGTCAAATCCAGAATTGTTTTTTTTTTGGGCTATTAAAAACATCATATTAAAGTTATGAAATGAGATGTTTTGGTATAATTTGGAACGAATTATTCTTAAACTTCCTGTTATTCTTAAACTACTAGATTACTGTTTATTTATCATTTCCTTCGACAGCTCCTTATCGTCATTCGTTATTACCTTATCATCATTCATCATTTATTATCGTCATCCGTTATTACTTAAAATCTTTTAATCTTTACCTCGTCACTATTTCTTACAATTTTATCAAATACTCATAAGTAATAACTCAAGTACTCTCAAGTAATGACTTTTGGCTATTTTTTAACAATCGAATCAGTAAACATAACTTAGCTTCTTGGAATTTTCCTAACGGACATTCTAGTTCTCATATTTTCCGTTCCACGCAATGAGCGTTTTTTAAACTGAGAAACAACACTTCGTAGGCAAAGCTTGCACGTCATGTATGTATATTTTTCTTATTTATAAGGGTCTTTTTTCATCGCCCATTTCTTTCTCCCCCTTTCCATACCCATATATTTCTCCATTACATATCCTGACATATAATTATTAGTTTAATATTACATTATTTTAAAATTTAAATTATTATTTTTTATTCATACTGTTTCTCTTTTGTAATGACTATATTTTTTTATATATTACCTATACTCTTAACTATGTTTTTAATATATTACCGTCATATATCAACTCATAATTGTTAATATTTAAAATTTTAATTGTTCACATATTTTTCCTTTATCATTTTTTTCATTTACTGAGTCTCTATTTATATATTCTCATTACAATATTATCATCTCAATTATGTCTACTTCCATACTTTATAACTATCATCTTAATTTTGTTTATTTCCATACTTTATAACTGTCACCTTATTTCCATACTTTATAATTGTCATCTTATTATCATTTTACATTTAATATTATTTATGTTCCCATAATTTATTACTGTCATATTATTATTATATACCTAACGCATTATTAAGTCTAATTACATTGGTTGTTATCTTGTTTCTTTTAGCCCTGATGAAGGCCCACATTGTAGGCCGAAACGTCGGCACATAATAAAAATAACTCTTATTTTTAATTGTGTGGTTTTAATTTATGACCGCACCCCCAACCATCTTCCTCATCTATTCTTAAACTTATTCTCCATCCTTTCATAAACAAAAAACCGCGGATAAAATCTTTTCTGACAATTGGTTTTGGTCTTGTAACCGTTTTAAATCAGCTTCGTGATTGAAACCATATGTTGGGAATATCTCTCTATTTCTGGAAATTTTGCAAATATCGAGTCGAAAAAAAAAAAACTAACAATAAGATAAGAAGATGCTTTATATCGTTTGTCCTGACAACTTATTACCTTAAAAGTGTATAAAGTGGTGAAATAAAGTCTCGAAAATTAATAGAAAATGAGACTTTTAGCAAGTTAAAAGTCTTTAAAGGAACAGAGAGTAACTTTTGATTATGTTTTTCATACATAGCTTAGTCACAGCCCTTCATCGTGTAAAAATGTCTTTTTTCGCGAAAGACACACGAAAATATTTTTACGAATTATTCGAGTAAAACTAACACAGGTATAGGTGACATAAATTTGATTACTGAGACTGAGCTGGTTCTCTAGTTATAAAATTCTCTTCGCTGTTAACAGTTAACTGTTAACATTTTCTTTATTAATTATCAAATCCTGCAATTTTGCATATTTCAGAGTGATACAAAAACTTGAGTGTTGGTGAGAGTTACAGTTTCGATCCTTACAGCATCTAACCTAAGTAGCCAAGGAAATTGTTTAAAAAATTCATGAAAATTTAAAACAACTGAAACTTATAGCGGGCTATAACAAGGGAGTTTAGACTCCTTTCTAGTTCGAGTTTAAAAAGGAGTCACGCTTATTTTTTTTTTCTTGTTTAGTCTTATTGTTGCACTACTTGTAGAAATTACGATCGTGTAAGCATTGTCCTTCTTTTCAATATAAATTTTAAAAGAGATATGGTAAAATGGACCGAATAAAAAATGATGAAACTTATACAGATTATATCTTAATTAACAGATTATTATTATACGTATCAACTTATAATATAGTAATATTATTTAATCTAAATCACATGTTTCCAACAAAACTGAATACGATTTTTATTTAAATTAACTTAAAACAGTTTTCATAAAACATTTTTTTTTTTTTTTTTTTTTAGAAACAATTCTTTATTGAACAATATTACAATCTGTCCAATTTAGGACATTTTTAATAGGGATAAAGTACAACATTCATACTGCATTCACACGATATATACAAAACAATAAATTTATATAATAATAATACAATATAAATAAATACAAAACAAAATCAATAAAAATATATACAAAAGTCACTCATACCTATATACAATTCACAAGCATACAGCACGTGAGTGGAGAATCTAGCCAAAGCTAGAACTCCAATATACATTTTACAAGAGGTCTCGAGGCCACTGCCGTTTCAACCTTCTAGGAGGATGGTAAGGATGTGTGGAGCTGGATAAGGATTGAGCTAGGGGATTAGGGTGATGGATAAGGTTCTGATGGAATTTAGAGAATTTTAATGGTATAAGGTCTAAAATAAATGGAATATTAAGGTCGCGGTGTAAGGTATGATTGGATACATAATAAGGAGCATTAACTATTGTTCGGAGGACTTTTGATTGGAAGGATTGAATGCGTTTGATGTTAGAAAATTTAGCTGTCCCCCACAGTTCAAGTCCGTAGGTCCAGATAGGTTTCAGTACTGTCTTGTATATTAGCAGTTTGTTCTCGATAGATAATTTAGAATTTCTGTTCAGTAGTCTGTATAATTGTCCAAATCGTCGATTAAGTTCTTGTCGTTTAAGTCTAGTATGCATAAAACATTAAACTTATGAAACAATTCTTGGCAACCTTTCTTTAAGGATTATTTAAATGCCGAATATTTGGTCCGAAGAGAGATGAGGCCACTGGGGAGTTTAGAAGGTTGCACAACGCGGAATTGCGGAACTTGTATCATG
This sequence comes from Piezodorus guildinii, assembly GCA_023052935.1. Lineage (NCBI taxonomy): Eukaryota > Metazoa > Arthropoda > Insecta > Hemiptera > Pentatomidae > Piezodorus > Piezodorus guildinii. The sequence continues at coordinate 120,796,607 of CM041293.1, read as the reverse complement.
TAAATATAATTGAGTTGATAGCAGCATAGCGGAGACTCAAAAGAGACAGGGTCCCTTAAGAACTATTGATATGTACGTATGTATTGCGGAGACTCAAATGGGCGAGTAAAGTTGTTGGGCTCGGTGAGGAGCGGATTCCGAGAAAGTTGGTATTCGCTGATCCGACTGGTAGGCGTCCGAAAGGTAGGCCGAAGCGTCGATGGGAGGATTGCGTTAAGGCTGATCTCGGGGGCTTGGGCTTGAACGGTGAACATTGGACGAGTATGTTTGGGCGGAATTTGGTGGTATCGGCATCGAACCTTCGGGTTCGCTAAGCCTATTATTATTATTAGCAATTCTCGAGTTTATTTTAACGGCCTAGGTAAGTGAAAGTTGTGTGTTGCCCGCACCAGGTTTTTTTTTAACTTAAACCTTTTTTTAATTAAAGACAGAAGTATACAAAGGACATTTTACTAATTTTCGAACACTGATATATATATATATATATATATATATATATATATATATATATATATATATATATATATATATATATATATCTTTTTTATTTATTTTATTTTTTTTTTTTTTTGAAGAAAGACGATGAATTTAATATGGGATTTCTCAGTAGATGATATTGAAAACATAATTGAACATTCAGACTACTCAACAAAAAGAAAAATGTAGGAAAATATTAAGAGAGGAAGGACTGAGGCTGTCGGTAGGGTTCCGATAAAAGGAATAATAGCTTTAAACAGAAGAGCCTCCAAAGAAAGAAATTCAAAAGCTTTAAGGTTTATTTAAAGGATTTATAAATTTAATTTAATTTTTCCTCCTTCAATAGCCAATGGACTCATTAAATGAATGCGACAACAAAGACCAATGGAAGGATTCCAATTTCAAGCGACGTCCGAAGTCTAAGGAAAAAATAACTTAAATTAAGAAGAATGTTGGTTTCGATCCATTTTTAATTTAATTAAATTCTGTTTAGTTTTTATTAATATATATTTTGATTTCTCTGCCTTTTAATATCTAAATATAAAATTTCATCTCTATAAAATCTCCGTAACTTTATATTTGAGCCAAAAATGTATAGATTCTTTATTATAGAAAATTTAAATCAATTGAACTTTTACGGATAACCAAACATTTTTTGAGATATTTACATAAAACGTTAAAGAAATCAGTAGTATTACGAATAGCATATTTCCCTGTCCTCACTACAAGATCCGACGTCGGAAATTCGTTTTTAGAATAGAATAGAATAGAATAGAAAAATATTTTTATTCTGGGACAAGGTCCCTTAAGAACAATTGATATGTACAATTAAGATATATAATGTGCCTTGCTACAAGACCAAAGGATTATAATTAATTCTAATTCACAATGATGTAAACAGAAAAGAAAGGATACAATAAAACAAAAGAGTAAAATAATAAAATTAAATTAATGTTTTTCATCGGAAATCGGATATTTTTTTTTGTAATCGCGGGAAGAAAAATGTACCTAATACTTATAATTAGGTATAGCTTTCTAATTTTCAAGTTCAGTTAAATGTTTAACTGATTCCAATTTGCAAATTGCGTGTACAAAGGGGATGCGAAGAAGAAAACGCAACGGCCAGAAGCTGTCAGAAACGTTATCAACTTTCAATATATAAAGAAATATAAACTAGGTAGACAAGAAGTGTTTGTATAGAATGAATAGAAATTCCATACGGGCCAGGATCGGATAAGGAAAGATCTATCGAAAATTGCGGTTCAATGCGGTCCGCGATTGTTGCGGACGTAGACGGAAGATTTTAATAAAAATATTGGGTTGATGCAAAATTAATGCAGGTTTTTAGTAGGTATTGTAAATACGCCATATCTTTACTTTAACCATATATATTTAATCAAAATAATTTCCATCTGAATCAATGCACTTTTGCCAACGTTCAACAAGCTTTCTTATTCCACCAGAAAAAAAATCCGAATCCCTGGACTCAATGAAATCACGAAAAGAATTTTCAATGTCGTCCTGGTTTTGAAAATTTTTCTCCCTCAAAAAGTTGTCCAGATGCCTGAAAAAGTGGAATTCTGTAGGAGAGAGGTCAGGTGAATAAGGCGGATGTTGGAGAACTTCGTAGCCCAACTCGTGCAGTCGTCGAAGCGTTGGTTGTGCAACGTGTGGTCTGGCGTTATCGTGGAGCAGGATCGGCCCCTTCCGATTCATCAATGCTGGGCAAAGACGTTGCAATTTTTGAGTTCCGAGTTCCGCCTCCATTTCTCGTGTGGTTTTGGTTGGGTCTTCTTCCACTTTTGACCTCAGCTGGTCGTTGTCCAGAGCAAGATGACGGCCCCGACCTTCCTTGTCTTCGAGGTCGAAATCTCCTCTGCGAAACTTCTGGAACCAACGCTGCACCGTGCACTCATTAATAGCCCCCTGACCCCACACTTTTTATTTTTAATATTACGAGCCGTTTGCGCAGCGCTGCGCCCTAATTTAAATTCGTAAAAATAAATTTGATGAAAATCGCACTTTGACATTTTCGATTCAAGACCTTTGAACACACTGAACAAAACGATTTTACTAAACAAATTCATAGTGAAAGAGAGGGTATTAGATAAGGTTTGTTTTGGTATAATAATGATCAATGTTAGGATTAGCTTTGTTTACACAATTGGAATTAAGATATTGCAATAGAGGAAACCTGCATTAATTTTGCATCAACCCAATATATCTGAGATTTGCAATGGGCGGCTGGATTCAGTAAAGTTAACTCTATAACCAATCATATAGAGCCTATTCAATTAACTATTCTTATTACATTGCAACTGATGCTACTGGACATCAATGCATGCATCTGCAACGTGAAACTGAGTACCGAGGGTTGTTGCTATGTTTTTTTTAAGCCCCTTGGGAGTGGGGTTGAAATATGAGTAAAAAGGGAAGGAATGAGGGACCTCTTGTACTGAATTTGATGCATTTTAAGAGGGGTCTGAGGATAGGGAAAACTTTCGGAATAGGGAACAAATAGGAGTCTGCTCTAGTGATGGGGCTCACTGTCTTTCTGAGTCAGTTTAAGTTAGTTATTTTTACACAGCCTAGTCTGAGGGTGTGCTATGACCGCCCTGTCGGGGTCAGTGTGTTGAACAATGGGTTCGTGCAGTAATGGAGGCTATAAAAAAATTTTACATGTCCCCGGGAGATGCACACAGTCGGAAGTTCGAAAGTGCCGTGTATTTGGTCTGTCTTCGTTCTCTGTAGTGAAGTATGCATCACTTCGTCTCAGTACTCCATTTTTAAACTGCTGGAGCTTTTTCGCTGTGGTTGGTGTTATGTTAGTTAGCATCGGTGCTCCGTATGGGAGGGCCGGTCTAATTACTAATTTATAGATTAATATTTTCAGGCGGAGAGATAGATTCGGCGATGTAAGTAAATGATTTAGTCGATAGGACTTGGTCCTAACTGAGCTAATCTTTTTAAGGCAATTGCTATGTTTCATTTAATCTGTATATATCATATAAACGTTAAAATATACCTGAAATATTTGCTGTTTGACACGAGGTTGCTAAGTCTACACACCTTGAAACTCTTGTGCAATAAGGCATCGGTACCATATATATTTATTTCTAAAGAGCTACATCTGTTCATACCTGCGGTTCTCTTGTTGACGATGGCCGACAGCCTGGAAAGGGAGGCTTGCCTCATGGCTCCCGACCTGAGGACCAGCTTGGCCGGGAGGGAGTAACATCTCGAGAACCCGCTCCCAGAGCGCACCTCCTCCGTCCCGCTGCAGACAATAATAATATCACACATTATTTGTTGTATCTATTGAAAAAATATATATTAATAAAAAAATAATATAGAAATTTCTACAATTTTATAAGAAGGAAGGAATAGGTAATAAAAAAAAAAATGTAAATAATTACAATCAATAGTAAATGGTATGTATTAGATAATCTTTTGTCGAGTTCAATCCTTATGACATCTCGACTACGACTTATGCAGGTGATCCTAAAATCATTATAAAAGGCTAAGACCCCACGAATTAATAACTTAGATAACTAGTACAGTATTAAATAACATGTTTCTAAGATTTTGTCAATCTTAAAGCTTTTGTTAATTTTGTTGTTTTCACCTTCATTTTTTTATTTTTTTTAATGACTATGATATGAATCGTTTATTTTATATTCCCATGCTGCTAGAAGCTAAAAGAAAATCGATTTTATTTGCTCTTGTCTATAAGTTTAATACCTAAGCAATGACACCGATTTTTAACTAAGCTATGAGTTATGAAAATTTTATTTAGAGAAAGTATTACCATTCTGAGTTTCCATGAAAGTTCTGGACAAAAGTTTTTTATATTTTGTCTTAATCTAGGGAATTGAATTCTTCATCGAATAGCACTAACGTATTTCGTATTCATACAATCAAAATTCATACTGCGGTTTGTTACATTTTTTTTTTTTTTCTGTTTCATAATTTATCTCGATGTAATAATTCTAAAGCTATATACAATTTTTCTCTATCCTCGAATAACAGAGTTATAGGCTTTTGTATAGACAATATTTCAATTATTTTTGGGAGGGTTCGTCGCGGTTTCCTGATCATAAAATTATGTACATATTTTATCTTTCTTCAAAAATGAGATGTGGACGTATTTTAGGGTAAAATTACATTTTTTTCCCATTTTAATAATTAATCGTGGTATCCTGATTAAAAAACTCATTAAAAATTTGTCTCTATCTTCTAAAATAACCGAGTTATTGAATGAAAACATTTATAATCGGCTGCCATTTCAAAACTAATTGCCTGATATAAACAACGTCAAGGTGTTAGGATCGGATGGCCTGATATTTTTGTGGCAAATGTCGAAAAAATCTGGTGCGGGCAACACACGACTTTCACTTACCTACGTTTTTAAAATCTATTAAAGAATTATCAAATACAGTTAGAGATAAAAATGATCGAAACTATTAAAGGACTACTTAAATTCAATTTCTATAGAAACATGTGTTTTATTAAAAAGCTATTACATTATTATCTAAAGTAATCAGTTAGTTTTATTGGCTTTTTATCTCTCTTCATTAACTTTTACAAGCTAGTGTATAAGATAATATTTTTTCTAAAATCATTAACTTTCCAACGGTATATTATACACGTATATTACTGTTCTCATGTTCAAAAACAAAAAAAATGGATTAAAAAATGTTTTTTTTCATTATATCAATTGGAACAAATTTTTTTTTCAGTTGTCTCCTTTATTTGGATATCGAATTCGTATATTTACCTGTGTTTATCAATGGTAACCAGATGATATGGCTATTTTTATAATATCTACAAAATTAAAGGTACTTTAGAGGAAGAAAATTGAAATATCGGCAGTTAAGCCCTGTCAAATTATTTCAATCAGACTGAATGGATTTAATACATAATATTAAAGCTCATTACATTTTACATCGATATAGGGAGTTAAATTAAAATCGTTAGAGCCGTTTTTGAGAAAATTGTAAAAAAGAGCAAAATGTATGTTATAACGTGGATCTTCTGGTCAGCTGATTTTGATGAAAAAGGTTCTGCAATATCTCGGGCGTATATTTGTCATAATTATGAAATTTCAGTTTCATAGGACTTTTCGTTTACGCGCGAGAGTTAGCAGACACACACACAGATCTTTTTGGGGGACTTGGTTATTTGGACTCAGGTGCCCCTAAAACGTGTATTTCCGTTGAAAATTTGTACGATCGCAATACTTTTTCTTACTTTATATTTCATATATAGGTAATTGAAAGTAAAAAAATGGTACAGTAGTATAGAAAAAAAGCTAAGGTCGTCGGACAGACCTTTTTTTTTTTTAATTTGTTTTTCAAGTTCAACGTATTTAAAATCTAAAATTTTGAGTAAGAGATGGGAAGGACTATTGGAAAATAATAAACTAAAATGTACTGCGCATGCTCCGACCGATTTTTGGCGGTCAAAGTCTATTGTTTCAGTTTGCATTTTATAAAAGGGCACAACTACGCAGCAGGCAACGCAATAATAACCGATCGATCAACCCCGCGCTGAGATTCATATCATGATAGGAAACCACACAGTGTGTGACTAAGCTCCTGTAATATAAGCAAGCAATGAATGACGCTTAACCTGTTGCGGACAGAACCTGAGCAGTCCAGTATTCTGTGTCAAGGCCAACGGTTTATCACGATACGTAATACTTCATAGAATAGGTTTCAGTTTTCGGGATCAGAATCATTGCTCATCTGTTAATTTTTATAAATGAAGAGTTTCCCATATTATAGAACAATAGGTATTGAAGCTATGTGCATCTAATCTATTTATATCACACATAAAACCTAATTAGGGATTGCAATCCGGAAAAACTGAAACGGTAATCAGGACAACACGGCATCGTCAAACGTTTACCAGACCCAATGATAGCAATTTTTGGCAAAAAAAAAAAAATAGTGCAGTTTAATGAGTAGGAACGTTAAAATCGTTACATTTAGCAGTGAGTCGTTTGACGCCAAATTACATCACACTCACACTCAGTTCAGTATCATTCGTTCGCGAAACAATACATGTGTTTTTGTTTTTTCGGTGCTTCTCCTAAATGTAAACATACATTATTATGTTGTTTTTACATACATAACATTTAAGTTGCTGTAGAGGCCGTATGCAGAAGTGATCAATCCTGTCAACTGTTTAAAGCAACCCTAAAAATTTGTTTTAGAGAATTTCTCTCATACAACATGTTGCTAAGTACTTATTTAGATTTGAAGCACTGTGTAAAAATCAAATAAAATCTAGGGAGAATGACCTATGTTACTTATGTCTTCCTAGATTTCACTCTCTCAGATAGTTCAATTGATTTATTAAGAAAAACTTATTTTTTATTTATTTAATCATCAATTAATTTATTCAGTAACTTTATATAATCTAATACAATTAATCTTGCGTGATTAACTAAGATGGGAATTGTGATTATAATAATGTTAAATTATAAGCGTAGCTCGAAAACTATGTTCTGTGATGTTATAAAAACCTTTCTTCTCCAAAATCAAAAAACCAAGTGTAACTTTATACCTACTATGCATTATGCACATTTTTACAAATTTCTTAAAAAACGACCTTATGATTAATACTAAACCTAAAACATTAGTGTGCAATTGAAAGACTTTTGATTGCATGTAGATTTTATTCTGATTGAAATAGTGTGATAATAGGGATTAACTACCAAATTTTTAAAATACCTTCATTTATTTTATTAAAAATAATTAAACATTTCTGCTAGTTACAAAGGAAAAAAAAATGTTGATATCAAATATTAATGAATTTGATAACCAACTGATGGAGAGACAGCAGATATATTTCACTAGGTTACTAGTTTATTTTTCTGTAAAATTTATCAAACTTCAAACTAAATAAAACAATATATATAGAATTGAATGGAACATTCTGGGACAATGTTCCTTAAGAGTAACATTAATGAAAAAAATAAAAATTGTTACATCTGGCCAAAAATAATATATAACTACATTTAAATAACAAAATAAAGAAGAAAAAAAAAAGTTAAAGGTCATTGTGACATCTCTATGTGCATATTCTAGAAATAAATAAATAAGAATTAACATAAAATATATCTTTTACATCTCATTAACGTAGATACACAAATCACCTCACATAAATTGGCATAATAAAAATTAGCTTACATCGAACTGGAGAGAATGGAAGTATTGAAAGAGGAGCGATTTAAACGATGATAGGGAAGGAGCATGTCGGATGTTTGACGGGAGAGTATTCTATAAGGCAGTGGATCGGGCTAAAAAGGATCAATCATATTTTTTGGTTCTATGGAAAGGAGTGTGGAGGTCGGACAAATGGGATTTCGTTTCCTGGTGATGGGTTGAGGATTTAAATACCAGAAGGCTGTAAACATAAAATGGGTGGCGTGAGTTGATTTGTTAAAGAAATGATCCAAGGAAATATTGTCTTCGAAAGGTGGGGGATAACCACTTAAACTCGTCGTAGAGGTGGGATACACGCGACCGTCTCGATGTACCGAATACCAATCTTAAAAAACAATTCATATATATATATGAAGAGAGAGAGAGTGAGAGAGATACACTTAAAGATCACAGTAGTTGTTTCCATAAATAACCTAACATAACATACATGTGCTAATAAGAAAAGCAATATATCGTTGGAAAGCTAAAGATTTTAGAAAAAAAGAAAGGTTATCTAACATACAAAGTTGTATAAAGTAATAGACAAGGTTGTATAAGGCAGATACTAAAGTAACTTTGTAATGATAATTTCTATTGTGAATTTTTTTTAATAAAAATTAAATGTAATTCATCCATCGAAAAAATATAATTATATTTTCAATTATTGTTTATTAAAAACAAGATTTCAAAAAGTGAGATAGGTGAAAGTTGTGAGTTGTGATCACCAGATTTTTTATTGATTAATGAATGAAATTTTTAAAAAAAGTGACTAATATGTCCTTTCTTCGAATCCTTTTTATTAAGTACGCAATAAAGAAATAGGGCTATATATAAATGTTTTCTCATTCAATCAATTTTCATTTTATCGGTTATTAATTAAACATGAAAATAGTAATAACTTCCTGTAATAATGCAATCGAGTAAAATTGACAAACTGGGTAGACCTTGTTTACCGGTTCACCAGGCCAATTGAAAAGGAAATTATGTAAAAGTGTAAAACACGGCAACGAAACTGGGTAGGGTTCAAGTGGAGTTGTGATTAAGAGTTGATAGTAATTAAAGCTAATTGGAAGCTACCCCAGGGCGAGCAGTAATCATAATGCCCCCGTGTTGGATTGCGTTCTTCAATCAACCATATATCATTGTTTCTCTGCTATATTTCCGTCCTATATCATGAATGTTAATAATTGCATTTGATAATCAACACATCAGTATCATCGAAAATATGATTGTTTATTTAAAAAATCTGGTGCGGGCAACACACGACTTTCACTTACCTCCATTTTTAAAATCAATGAAAGAATTTTCAAATAAAGTTAGAGATGAAAATACGTGAAACTATTTAAGAATTAATTAAATTGAATTTATAAAGAAACGTGTGTTTTATTCAAAAATCTATTATATTATTATCTAAAATAATCAGTTAGTTTTATCTTCTTTTCATCACTCACTATTAACTATTAAAAGCTTGAGTATAAGATAATATTTTTTCTAAAATCTTTAGCTTTCCAACGGTATATCATACATGTATATTACTGCTCTTATGTTCAAAAACAAAAAATTGCATTAAAAAAATATTTTTTCAGTTTTCTCCTTTAGTTGCTTTTCAAATTCGCTCAACTTGTATATTTATCTGTTTTTCATCAGTGGTGACAGAATAATATAGCTATTTTTATAGAATCAAGAAAATTAAAGGTACTTTAGAGAAAGAAAATTTAAAATATCGGCATTTAAGCACTGTCAGACCATTTCAATGAGAATGAAACCTACATGATATTATAGCCCATTCAATTTTACATCGATATAGCGAGTTTAATCAAAATCGTCGGAACCGTTTCTAGAAAATCGAAAAAAGGTGCAAAATGCATGGTATAAAGTGGCTCTTTTGGTAAGCTTATTTTGATGAAAAAGGTTTTGTAACGTCTCGGGCGCATATTTGTCTTGAATATGAAATTTCAGTTTTATAGGACTTACCGTTTCCGCCGGGAGTTACCACACACACACACAGACATTTTTGCGGGACTTGCTTATTTGGACTCAGGGGACCCTAAAATGTGTATTTCCGTTGAAAACTAGAATTCGAAAATTTTCACGATCGCAATACTTCCCCTTACTATTTATAGTAAGTGAAAGTAAAAAACGAGATGTAAGAAGAAAGAAAAGAGAAAGAGATGTAATTTCCCCTAAAACTCGGTAATTATTGAAGATAGAGACAAATGTGAGATAAAAGTTTTTAAAATAAATATAGTTTTAATTAAATTATCTACATAACGAAAAAATAATTATTGAAATCGCTTTAGAAATAGCAGAGATATATCCTTTTGAAAATAGCAGTGTTGATTGACCATTTTCTGTTAAATTATTAATTGATTTTCATATTACTTAATTGCCTTTAAACAGCTATACAAACAGTAATACCCTAATTTAGTTATTTTGAAGGGGAGCCCGTGGCTGAGTGGCTAGCGCGCTAGTCGCTCATGCTAAAGCTGTGAGTTCGAATCCCAGTCCCAATGGGGCTTTTATAAGAATGTTAATTACATAGGGATTCACTCACAGACTCTCCCCCGGGTATGTGAGACCCGTCAGCCAAATGGTGGCCACTCACAAAATTAGGCGTAGGGATTGATGACCCTACACTAGAAAATACATCACGAAACGTAATTGTAACCTCCCAGGATATTACACCGCGAGGCCCAGGACCTACACGACCTATCGCGCCACGGAAAAAAAAGAAGGAAAAAAAAACCAAAAAAAAAACCTTACTGTATATAGTTTTTTTTTTTTTTTTTTTTTTTTTTTTTTTTTTTTTTTATTGAGAAATATTACAATTTGTTGCATAATGAACAGTAGTAATAGAGATGTAGTACACATTCATACAATATATACAGCCAATAATGATAAAGTCAAAAACATAAAATCGGAAATAAATGAATTCAAATATATACAAAAAAAAACAACAACAAGAAACAAATCAAAACAACAACCTGTAGTAGAGATAAATACAAGTTGGGAAATAAATAAAAATCATACAAGCAAACTTAACTATATACAATATATACAATCAGCCAAAGGAACCCTAGACTCGGCTGCTCTAGAAGCGGAATCCAAGAGATCCCAGCGCCTCCCACTCAGCGCTTCACTGGTGTATGCCAGTGGAGGCCGAGCCAGAGCGGAATAGCCACAAACATACAGTACATGAGTGGAGGATCTGACCAGTGTCAGAACTCCAGATAAATGTTTACAAAACGTCGCGGGGCCACTGCCGCTTCAATCTTCGAGGAGGATTGTAGGGATGGGTGAAGCTGGAAAGCGATTGAGCAAGAGGATTAGGATGATGAAGAAGGTTCTGATGGAATTTGGAGAATTTGGATGGTACCAGGTCTAAAATAAATGGAATATTAAGGTCATGGTGTAGGGTACGGTTGGTAACGTAATAAGGAGCATTAACTATTGTTCGGAGGACTTTGGATTGGAAGGATTGGATACGTTTGATGTTAGAATGTTTAGTTGTCCCCCATAGTTCAAGTCCGTAGGTCCATATAGGTTTCAGTACTGTCTTATATATTAGTAATTTGTTGTCGACTGTAAGATGAGATTTTCTGTTTAGTAATTTGTATAACCGGCCGAATCTGCGGTTGAGTTCTATCCTTTTAAGTCTCGTATGTGGGTTCCACGTCAGTCTTTTGTCTAGTAAAAAGCCAAGGTACCGGACTGTGTCTGAGGAAGGAAGCGGTATGGAATTGAATTTAACTGTTGGACAGGATTTACGTCGAAGGGTGAAGGTGACGTGTGTACATTTGCTTTCGTTCACCTTAATTCGCCAAGCCTTACACCAGTCTTCGACAAGGGAAAGGTGCCTTTGGAGATTTAGAGATGCTACTTCAGGATCGGAATTGGATGATAAAATGGCTGTGTCGTCAGCAAATGTTGCCAGAAAGGTATCGGGATTGGTAGGGATATCGGCGGTGTAGAGGATGTAGAGGACGGGTCCTAAGACGCTGCCTTGAGGAACACCGGCCTCAACAGTATAATGTTTGGAAAATTCGGAACCACAGCGAACTCGGAAGGAGCGGTTTGATAAATAGGATCGGAGGATTAGGTATAAGGATTGAGGTAAATGGGTTTTGAGCTTAAAGAGCAATCCCGGGTGCCACACCCGGTCAAAAGCTTGAGCTATGTCCAGAAAGGCACCCGAACAATACTCCTTGCACTCAAGGGCAGAGGAAATGTGATCCACAACTCGGAGTCCTTGCTGAACTGTGGAATGTTGAGAACGAAATCCAAACTGATGCGAAGGAAAATTTTTAAATTTATCAAGGATTCGTTTTAGTAGGAGCTTTTCGAAAATTTTTGAGAGGATCGGAAGTAGGCTAATAGGTCTGTAAGATGACGTGCTGTTGGAAGGTTTGCCTGGTTTCAGGAAAAGGATGATAGTTGAATGTTTCCATAAGAGAGGAAAATAGGTAGTGCGTAAGATACTGTTATAAAGATATGTAAGGAATGTAATGGCTTTCTGTGGAAGTTGTCTTAAGATCTGAGGCGTGAGGAGATCATATCCAGGGGATTTACGGAGAGGAAGCTTTTTAAGAAGATATTTGACCTCAGAGGGATTAACTGCTTTAGGAGGTAAGGAGAGTGGTATTGGCGAAGTAAGGAACTGTTCAACTGTTGAAGTATGGTTTGGATTCAATTCAGGATGAGGAGTGAAAACTTTGGAAAGGTGCTGTGCAAATTCCTGGGCCTTATCCTTGTCAGAAGCAGCCCAGGAACTATCACCGCGCAGGAGAGGATGGGAAATCGTGTGAGTATTCAGGATTCACGAGTCGAGAGAGAGGAGAGGTAGGAATTGTAGGATTGGGAACGAAAGGTCGCCAACTCCCGCTTTAATTTTCTACAATAAAAGTTATAAGAGCGGCGATCTTCTGGGTGGCGGGTGCGTTGCCATAATGTTCTGGCTCGGCGCTTGGTGTTAATGAGGTCCGTCAGGTGTTGTGGTAAATGGCATTTGTAAGGAATAATTTGGGATTGTTTAGGAAAGGAGGCAGTCCAGACAGCTTGTTGAATCAAGGTTGTAAAGGAATATACGGCATCATCGAGGTCAGAAGGGGTTTTGAGAGTTACTCTGAGGTCGATATCATTGGTGAGGATTTCGCGGAAGAGGTTCCAGTTGATGGGGCCTCTGATGAATGACGGTGGGAAAGGTTTCGGAATAGGAGTCATGGATACATTTAGGATTAATGGACTATGATCAGAGGATAGTTCATCAAGGCGAGTTACGGAATAGTTCAGGGAGCCTAATCCGCTGTGGATGAAGAAGTCGAGGATGTCTGGATTACGGTTAGGATCTGTTGGCCAGTAGGTAGGGGAATCGGGAGGTAGGAGATTAAGGCGTCTGGAGTTGAGTGCAGACTGCAATGTCCGTCCACGACTGTATATAGTAAGAGAAAGTATTGCGATCCTGAAAATTGTCGAATACCAGTTTTCAAAGGAAATACACGTTTTAGGGTCCCGTGAGTCCAAATAACCAAATCCCGAAAAAAGGTCTGTGTGTGGTAACTCCCGGGCGGAAACGAAAAGTCCTATGAAACTGAAATTTCATATTGAAGTTACAAAACCGTTTTCATCAAAATGAGCTTACTGGAGGAGCCACTTTATACCATGCTTTTTGCACCTTTTTATAATTTTCTCAAAAACTGCTCAAACGATTTTGATCAAACTCGCTATATCGAAGGAATATTTAATGGGCTTTAATATCATGTAGGTTTCATTCTGATTAAAATGGTGTTACAGGGTTTAAATGCCAATATTTTAAATTTTCTTCTTCTAAAGTACCTTTAATTTTGTTGATTCTATAAAAATATATATATTATCTTATTACTACTGATGAAAAACGGGTAAATATATAAATAGAATGAATTCGATACCCAACTATAGGAGAAAATAGAAAAAATATTTTTTTTTAACGCAATTTTTCGTTTTTGAACATAAGAACAGAAATATAGAATAGAATGGAATATACCGTTGGAAAGCTGAAGATTTTAGAAAAAATATTATCTTATACACAAGCTTTAAAAAGTTAATAGAGAGTGATGAAAAGTCGATAAAACTAACTGCTTATTTCAGATAATAATATAATAGATTTTTTAATAAAACGCATGTTTCTATAAAAATTATATTTAATTAATTCTTTAATGGTTTCACTAATTTTTATTTCTAACTGCATTTGAAAATTCTTTAATCGATTTTTAAAACGGAGGTTAGTGAAAGTCGTGTGTTGACTGCACCAGATTTTTAAGCACGACACCTCATTAAAATTGCACCAGTGCGAAGCCGATGTGGGTCACTAGTTTATTTATAAATATCAGGAGAATGATATGATCTGAGGAGAAATAAGAGAAATGATGTGTGGGAGACAGCAAGGATTAGACCAGAGAGGAGCGGCTGCCTCTGTCACCACAAGGACCTTTCAGGTGTCACCGCCAGGCATCCTTCCTTCTACAGTCGATATGAATCAATTAGTTTCCTATACAATAATGATTTATATTATGAAAAAATCTGGTGCGGGCAACACACGAATTTCACATAGCTCGACTTTTAAAATTAATTTAAAAACTACTAAATATACTTCAATTTGAATAATATTTGAAGTTGATTTTGATCAAACGTGTATGCATTTTCGTTGGAAACATATGGTTTAGATTAAATAATGTAACAATATTAAATTGTTAATCAGTAATAAGTTTATTCCCTATTCGTCACTTTATATTACCTTTTACAACTTTGTGTATAAGATATTTTTTTTTCTAAAATCTTTCTCTTTTTAACGGTATATAATACTTCTATATAACCGTTCTTAATATAAAAAAAAAAAAGTGTTAGCTCTTTTATCCTTTAGTTGGTCATCAAATTGATCCAACTTGCAGATTTAGCTGTTAATTATCTATGCTAACAGTATGATATAGTTATTTTTATATATTCTAAAAAATTAAAGGTACTTTAGAGGGAGAAAATTTTAGATATCAGCATATAAACCCTATCAGACTATTTCAATCAGAGTGAAACCAACATGTTATTAAAACTCATTGAATATTACATGGATGTAGCCTAATAGTGCCTAATTTTAGCTGTGTACACTTTCTTTACAATATAAAAGTTTAATTTTTTTAATCTTTTTCCCTTTTTTAAATATAATCAACTTCAAGATGAGGAGTTGTATATATATATTATTTTACAAAAGTTATCATTGCTAAGAATATGACAAAAAAAAAGTATTAATAAAATGCATTTAATAATATCAGGCATTTATTTAATTTTATAAGCATCGTTTCTTATACTAACTATTGAAAATAGGTTGATTAACGTATTTTATTTGGTTCAGGATTAAAAAAAAAAAAAAAAAAAAAAAAAATGAGGTCTGAGGTATGTCAGACCCTACCTCAACAATTTTGACTATAAATTTCACCTCACCAGCTAAAGGTTAATGAAGAAACTGCCTCATTTAACTTGATCCAATAGATTTCACCGTTTTTTTTTTTTGTCTAGTCTTTCTGGGATTTACAGCCGCAAATCAAAGATATTCTTTTAATAAAATCAATTTACTTTACATTGATATCAGACATTGATATTGTTATCAAATTACTAAAATTTAATATTAGTGTTTTAAAAAGGCTTTGATCACGAACCCTTCATACCAACGACACTAATTTCAATATGACGGATCGCATACACTGCCTCCCGGATATCGGGTGGGAATAATTGGGTTAGCCGTTAATTAGATCGGGCGGCGTCCATCCATTAAAGGATCCATGTAGCAGGATTTTCAAGGGATTAACCGAATTATTTTGAATCCAGTAGAAAGTGAACTTTGATCTCGTATGATCGATACGATCCGCTTATATTAATCAAGTTTAGGATAAAACAAGTAATTTTGATCTGATTTACGTTTTATTTCACGCACTATTCAATACCGCAGTAGTATTATAGTCTTTGAGTTAATGAACAAAAGTATATGATAAAACGTTCAAAACACCATAAAATTTCAATGAAAAATAAAAGAATCATGGCGTCAAACAGTTGACTGCGGAAAAATCCGATGACAAATATTTCTTTCGTATTTCTCTTGATATGGAAAAATAGAAACAGAAAAACACACACACAGACCTTCTTGCGGGACATGGCAATTTGGATTCAGAAGACCCCAAAACGTGTAATCGTTGAAAACTGGAAATCGAAAATACTTCCCCTTACTATATATTCCATAAATAGGTAAGTGAAAGTAAAAATGGATAAAATTTCAATTTTGACATGGATTTCAGGTAATTATATTTGTATATAACATTGTTATATATTTATTAATAATGATTTTTACTTAGTATATAAAAAAAATATTTTTGTAATGTCAAATGATAACTTGCTTATGTATTTTAGTGAATCCTGAAGATGCGGAAGACCCATGAAACATTCGCTCGTACTGATGTTTATGTTTAATAAACGTTCAATGGAAGATTAAGGAACCATCTAACTATTTATTATCAATGTATGTTTTTCCGATTAATTAATTTTATTATTAAATAAAAATCATAATAAAGTTGGAATAAGCAGCTTTATAGAAAACTAATGATATCTATAAAATGTGCTAGTAACAGACATATGCATAGTTGAGAACGGAAGGAAATCATGGTGTCTCAGAGTGTCACCAACGCCTAGAGCACTTGAATGTATTTTGCTTAACTCAGCAATATAGAATATTCTGTTTTAACCTCAGGGTGAATATCGACAGGATCAGCTCGCTGTTAAACTATTAAAGTTTTTCCATTAAAAAAACAAAAAAACTCCACCTGGATACCAAACGGCGTACGCTATACTTGTACTTTTTGATTTGTATGGTTTTTACCTTTTACCTCGAATAAAGCTTCCAACTTTTTAATAGAATAATGAACCCTACGAAGTCTATTCAACGATTCCAAAAGCTCGCTTATTCTATTAAGATAATGTAAATCATATTCCTACAGCACAAGAATGCAGGATTCTATACTTCTACTTCGCTAACGACAAATCATTAGAACTTGTTTATAGTAGAAGGCATTCATTAGTGGAGTAGAGAGAAGGGGTCACTTGAAAAGTTTAGGCAATGTTATTATTCAGATCAATAATTATTTAGTTTATCATTAATTAAATTAATTATTATCATCAAAACAAGTCTTGAGTTTTCACTCAATGATAATTTCTATTAAATTTTTGTTAAACTCATGATAGATAACAAAGAAAACTGTATAGCACATGACTCTTTAAAGCTGTTTGTTTGTTTATTAGTTTATTTATTCAGTGGGAGTCCTAAATTTTGCCTATCCAGATTTTATTAGGATAGAGATCTCTAACGAGTATCTGACATTGCAAAGGCTCGGGACCACCTTTTTAAGTCCCTTCCGAAGGACGGCATAACTAAGGATTTTTTACTCCCATTGAAAAATCCTAGGACCAATTGCGGGTTTGAACCCGTGATCTTTGGCATAGGAGGCTGTTATGCTAACCACCCAGCTACAGTGATCCTCTCTTCAAAGCTGCATATATATATTCATTCTAAAAGTAAAGACCCTGCTACTATCCAAGTTAATCGCTTAAAAAAACGCTACAAAAGGGTATAACTGTATATATAGTTATTTATAGGCAATTGACTGTATGGAAAGCAATAAATAATACAAAATAAAATGGAATATCATCGCTACTAATTTATATATCTGCTATTATTATTAATATATCTCCTAGTTCAAAACCATTTTTAATGATTTTTTTTACATTTCGAAAGAATACATAGGTCATATTTTTCTCCATCTTCAAAAATAACTGAGTTATGGGCGTATTTATGGGTAGAATTTCAATTTTACAATTTTTTTCTTGTTTTTTTCTCTTTTTTATAATTATTCGCGGTATTTTGGTTTAAAAAAAAAAACTAATAAATGTTTTCTCTATCTTAAAAAATAAGGTAGTATTTAGTATATAGGAGAGATTTCATTTTTTTTAATTTATCGCGCTTTACTGATTCTAAAACTCTATGCATACTTTTCTTTATCGTCAAAAATACTGAGTTATGAGCGTATTTATGTGTAAAATTTCAATTTTTGTTTTTCATCTTTTATATAATTATTCGCAGTTTTTTTTAAATTAAAAAAACACTAATAATTATTTTCTCTATCTTCGAAAATAATTGAGTTTTGGAATGCACGTTTCATCGGCAGCCATTTTAAAAATAAATAGCTGATATACACTTCTAGGTGTTTTAGATCATTGTTTCATGGACTAGTATTTTTGTGGCGAAATTAAAAAAATAATACGTCCAGTAGTTTCGGAGAAATGCCGCAGACGACGGACAAACGGATTTTGTTTTATTCATTATTCCCCTCGAATTTTGAGGGTGGGAGGTTATTATTTAATTTTTTTTTGTATATTACAAAGGTTCGTTATTGAAAATAATTAACCAAAATGAATGATAGAGATTTGAAATAATCAAAATAAGATAAAGGGAACTTGGTTTATAAAATGTGGCTTATTGTGAAGTATCAATAGACCTATATCAGGAGCTGTCAGGGGCAGAGGCGGCCATTGTCCCAAGGGATGACAATGCCTCCTGTATTAAGATATCAATGGCTCTCGCAAGTAGGGAATTATTCAAAGCGTGGCTTATTGATCCCTCCCCGGCGATCGGGATACGATCTATCTTCCTCACTCAATATTCCTCCCGGGCCGCGCGTGGAGAGCAGTGTTCTCACCAGCATCCGCTACCCACCAGAAGGGGGTTCTAAGAAGGAAAAGTAATTGAAAGGTAGAAGGACGGAAAAGAAGCCATTGTGATTCCACGTCTCTGAATAGGAATTGTAATGTTTCTTCAAAATGTAGCAATTAACTTTTGAATCAGGGTCGCCACATGGTTTATAATCATCATGGCGAGATTTTGCCATGCACCGTCCTCAAACCACTGACATGGCGTCTATTTGAAAGTTTCGTATGTTTGTATTCACACCAATGAACGATATATTAGAATGTATTGCCCAGAACCCCCAAATCATATTCATCATTGGATAATTATTAGTGACATTTCTTTCAAAGCAGACTCGACCTTTAAGATGTTAATTTTTCATTGGAAATACATGTTTTAGGATCATCTAAGTCAAAATGACGAAGTCCCGCAAAAAACTCTATGTGTAGTAAGTCTAGCACGAAAACGAAAAGTCATAGAGAACTGAAATTTCATATTTGAGACACCTTAACCGCCAAGATGTTACTTAAACTTTGTCATCAAAATCGGCTAATCAGAAAACCCAATTGCTGCCATATCATCTTTTTAGGGCCGATATAAAGAGACTAAATATACATGTTGAACGAATTTGATATACAACAAAAGGAGAAAAGAGCAAAAATATACTTAAAATGTAATTTTGTTTTTTTTTATAAGAAGAGCAACGCTATAATACGAATTATTGTTTTCAAAAAGCTCTGTGTGTCCCTGCGTGTTTGTGTGGTTCAACAAAAAAACGAAAAGTGCTACTTCAAAGCATCCGATTCGCACCTGTTTCAGATTTTATCTAAAACGGCTCTAGCGAGTTTAATCATAATATATCGGTGTAATATTCAATGGACTTAAAAATCATGTAGGTTTCACTCAAAAGATTGATCATATCATCTTATTAGCATTGATAAAGAACGACTAAATATACAAGTTGAACGAATTTTATGACCAACTAAAAGAGAAAAGAGCCAGGATATTTCTTAAATGCATTATTTGTTTTGTGTTTAACAAGAACAGTAATATATACCTCTAATATACCGTTGGAAAGCTAAAGATTTTAGAAAAAATATAATCTTATATACAACACTATAAGAGGCAACGTAAAGTGCCAAATAGGGCATACGATTACTACTGATAATTATACGTAACTATTTGATATGGTTATGTTATTTAATCAAAATCATGTTTCCAACGAAGCTTAATAAACTTTTTATTTAAATTAACTTAAAACTTTTTTCAACTTTAAGTTTATTTAGTAGCTCTTTAATTGATTTTAACGGGTGAGCTATGTGAAACTAGTTTGTTGATCGGGACGTAATTTTTAAGGCACGTAAATGCCTAATTAGGAATAATTAATTGTCATAATAAAATCTAAAATATTCTTGACAGATATAACAAAAAGCAACTCTTTAAAATAAAAACTGTTTAGTTAAAATACAACAATAACCAACACCGTAATATTCGGTCATTGCCCTTTGGAAAACCATGAGAGAGAGAAAAGGCTTGGATCTGGCAATGCAATAAAAATCAAAGGAGACAGCTGGAAAAGTTTTGGCGACAACTGTTCCAGCTAGATGCGAGTGGAGCCTCCAGTAAACCCCTCACGTACTGTCGGCTATCTATCCCACTTGCCTTACAAACAACAACTGATTGGAGAACTTTCAATTATCTTGATTGTCATGTTTTCTAATTATATTATTATTTCATAGGGGAAATTAGGATCTGGGTGGCGTATGAACTTATATTAACAGTAATATGTTAAACGAAATTATAAAGTAAATATAAAAATATATACATATCTATCTTATCTATTTCTTCTTTATGTGAGTACATATGGTGGGTGTGTATGTATGTATATATATATATATATATATATAAACTTATATTAACAGTAATATGTTAAACGAAATTATCTATTTCTTCTTTATGTGAGTACATATGGTGGGTGGGTATATGAAAAGTTGATGTGGCAGATCACACTAATCAAGGTTTTAAAATTGATGCAAATAAAAAAAGATAATGCTGTTGCAAAAGTCTGGATCCCATCATGAAATCCTCTACCATTGTAGGCTTTTAATGCGCTTCGTTATTTCTTGGGATCCCACACACTTACAATACATTCGTAATTTTTTATTTGAACTGACTCCCATGTAGACGAATAGCAGTAAGCTATAAAGTGAAATAATGAATGATATATGTAAAAGTGTTTTAAAAAAAAGTCTTGATATTGGAAAAAACCGCAAAACGTTGATAAATGATGTAAAGAATTATAAAATAAAATAAATAATTAACAAAAAGAAGTTGAGGTGAGCTTATTCAAGTGTGTAATATTAAGAAAAACTTCCTGAAAAATTAAAAAAGAAAAGAAACTCTTAAATTACTTTTTACAGCCGAGGTAAGAGAGTTAGTCGTGTCCGGACTAGATTTTTGTAACACTAAAAATCTTTGGGTAATGTTCATACAAAATTAATAAAATCACGATTAAAATATGTAAGGGTGGGGAAAGGAAGGTGAACATTTGGGATTATAGGTATTTTTTTAAATGCCAAATAAAGAAAATAAAAAAATTCCTGAAGGAAAAATAAAGAAAATAAGTTTGTATAGGGACACCCGAATTACCTGGCGATATGAAATATACTTTCTGACCGATTATCATACCTATCAAAATAACAAAAAAAATTAAAGATCTGGTGCGTGCAACGCACGAATTTCACTTACCTGCGTTCTTAAAATCGATTTAATAATTATAAATACATTAAGAGATAAAAATGAGTGAAACTATTAAAGAATTAATTAAATTGAATTTCTAAAAAACACGTGTTTTATTAAAATATATTTTTTAATATTATCTAAAGTAATCAGTTAGTTTTATCGGCCTTTCATTACTGTATATTAACTTTTACAAGCTTGTGTTATATGATAATGGTTTTCTAAAATCTTTAGCATTCCAACGGTACATTATTTTTTATTTATTTATATTACAAATGACCATCAAGACTTGAACGGTATACTATACATATATATTACTATGTTATTTATAAAAACGAAAAATTGCATTAAAATACATAGTTTTTCTCTTTAGTTGGTCATCACATTCGTCCAACCTGTATATATAGCAGTCCTTCATCAATGTCATTAAGATGGTGTGGTTAATCTTTTGGAATGTACAAAATTAAAGATACTTTAGAGGAAAAACTATTTAAAATATCGGCATTTAAGCCCTTCCAGTCTATTTCAAAATACATGGTATAAAGTGGCTCTTCTAGTTAGCTGATTTTCATGAAAAAGTTGCTGTAACATCACGGGCGTAAGTCATCTTTAATATGTTTTATATGACATTTTATATGTTTTATATGTCATATAAATCAGTTTTATATGACTTTTCGTTAACGCGCTGGAGTTACCACACACTGACACTTGGTCATTTGGACTCGGAGGACCCTAAAACGTGTATTTCCGTAGGAAACTGGAATTCGAAAATTTTCACGATCGCAATACTTCCCCTCACTATATATTTTATAAATAGATAAGTGAAAGAAAAATGCTAAAAATTATTTTGGGAGAACCTATGTAACCATTTAAAATTTTAATAGAAAGAACTTTCGATTATATTCGTAACATTATATTCATACTCGTTATAATCATGTGTATTCAGACGAACACACAAATGTTTGTAATTCAAAACTTTCAATTTTAAGAGATCAATTGAGACGCAATTACATTATTTTACCATCATTTAATTTTTGACTAAAGACAAAATAATAAAATTGTTCATAACAATACAAAATTCCAACGTATAATAATAATCAAATCAAATCGTTAGAGCCGTTTTTGAAAAGCTGCGCATTGCATGGGATAAAGTAGCACTTCCGGTCAGCCGATTTTGTATTCACTAACACAAAACAAACAAAAAAGTTTATATTAACATATATCTCAAATTCATTTATTAAACTGATATCAAAGGTTAAATATTTATTATTACTTTGCTACATTAAGATTGACTGTACAATGTTTAATGAATGAATGAAAAAACTTTATTATGTGACTAGCCTTATTTAGAATAACTCAATTTTTTTCTATTCAAACTGAAAGACAGAAAAAAAGAAACATCTGCTTATGTGTCTGCGTTATATTAAGGTTATATTAAGGTTTTGCATTTATAATTATTGATAATAAGGGGTAGTTTTAACTCTAGAAATAATCGATGAAAGAGGAAATAATTTTTCTTGTATTAAACTTAAGGGTTAAAACATTATGACATTGTATTATAAAGCATAAAATGATCCATATTTAGCTAATCCAAACCGAATTTTATAAATATTTAGGTTTAAAATGTTATTTTATAATTGTTTACAATATATTAGGGGTAATAGGGGTAGTATTCGCCCATTAAAAACAGAAAGCGTATTCCGGAATAATATAGAAAATGAAGAAGAGGGTGAAATGAGCCTATTCCAAATTTTTATCCAAATCGGAAGCTTGACAAAACAATTACGAGTTTTTGTCATTTTTTGAGCTTCATTTCCTGTACTATATCAATTGTCTTGTTCTGTGTGTTTTAGTGTGAGTGAACACTGTGACAAAGCTCAATTTATTATTATCATGGGAGACATCATAAATTTATCACTTTTGCACAACTTTCTTCGGCCGTTGGCACGCAAAAAAAGCTTAGAAATCGGATCGTGGAAGCGGCAGTAACTATCAAGTACCATCCTGATGCTACACGAAGTGCAAGAGAAGAATGGATTCTTCGTGTTGAAAGTTGCATTCAACAAAACTGAAGCCCCTTTGAACAGTTACTCTAACTGTTGTAATAATAATAAATCTTCAACCTTTGATATCTGTTAAATATGAATTTTTTTCTTTATTTTGTGTTACTGAACACATACCTAAAAAATCTGGTGGGCGCAATACACGACTTTCATTTACATCCGTTGTTAAAATCAATTTGAATAGTTTTTAAGAATTTTTGAATAAATTAAAAGAAACAAATAAATTGTTAAAGAAATAATTATTTTGAATTTCAATAGAAAAATGTGTTTTATTAAATAATCTATTATATTTTTATCTACAACAATCAATTTATTGGCTTTTCATCACTCTTCATTAACCTTTGAAATTCCGTGTATAAGATAATATATTTTTCTAAAATTTTTAGATTTTCAACGGTAAATTATACGTTAAATTATTATATTACTGATTTTATGTTAAAAACACAAAAATTGCATAAACGAATAATTTTGATCTTTTCTCTTTTAGTTGGATATCGTATTCGTACAAATTATATATTTAACCGTTTTTTATCAGTGTTAAATAAATTATATGGTTGCTTATTCAGATTCTACAAATCGCGTTTCAAACAGAATGAAATCTACATGATATTAAGTCCCATTGAATTTTACATCGATACAGGGAGTTTAATCGAAATCGTCAGATCCATTTTTTATAAAATAGTAAAAAGGTGCTAAATTAATGGTATAAACTAGCTATTCTGGTTTGCTGATTTTGATGAAAAAGTTGCTGTGACATCTTGGGCGTACACTTGTTTTAAATATGAAATTTCAGTTTCGCACTAGACTTACGACACACAAACATACACCTCTTTGTGGGACTTAGTCATTTGGACTCAGGGAACCCTAAAACGTGTATTTCCCTTGAAAACTGGAATTAGGAAATTTTCACGATCGCAATACTTTCCCTTACTTTTCGTATATAGGTAAATGAAAATCAAAAGTGCAGTACAATTACGAAACACCTGGTATAATTCATATATTGGTAAGTGAAAGTGGACCTTGGCCTTTACTGACCTTACCTGCTCTATCAAGTATTCCAGAGATCAACTGTCATAGAAACCGAGCAGCATCTATCCCTACTATATTATATACAACAAGAGGAGAGGCAGGTCCTATCCCTTGAGAGATGCAGTGACGCAGCGAGGTCAGTGGGTCGACAACTGAGCCCCGAGTGCAGGGAGGCGATGATGATTTACCATGGAAACGGGACATGCATAATGCAAACCGGAGCAGTCGGCTCCCACTCTCTTCTCCCTTCCAGCCCGGCACTAAGGTCAATGAAATGCGCAGCACTCGATAAACAAACAACATTCTTCCAGAGGAAAACAGGCAGCTCTTTAAGGGTAGGAATCCGTTTCTAAGGTCGTATTTTCAGCAAAATATAAAAAGGGTGGGTATGGAAACATACGTTGAAACTCCAAAAGGTACTTCTGTGACAAAAAATGAATTCCCTTCCATACTAACCGTTGCTCTTTTTCAATATTACAAGTCGCTATTACATTCCAAAAAAACTGTAAAAAATCTTGGTACCACTTTTAACTAAAACCTATCCTGGAATAACCATGTATTTGAAATATCCCGAAAATCAATTTCCACACTTTAAAAAAATATATATATTTTATTGTTTTTCGCATCCAGTCCTTACAATCCAAAATCCTTTGCAAAATCCTTATTTTGTTACAAATCAACTCATTCATATAGACCTTAACATCTCATGCGTTGCAGACATAGCCCGTGATAGATACTCCTCTTTTCATTCTAAACTCCCTGCCCATACAAACCCAATTTGTTCTCAATTTATCTTCCTTAGATATCCCTGATAACCCTCCAAGGCGACTGAAAAGAAAAGAAGGTAGCCTCGGGACCTACTGAGTTAAAATAGCTAACACTGGGTTGTTCTTTCTCAAGACATTTTCATGACTTTTTTCATTCCTCATATTTACTTATTGTGTTCTTTAATACAGTTGTAAATTACTATAAATAAAAAAATGTATTGTTTTTTACAACTGTATATACAAATACAATAAGTAAAATGGCTGAATTACAATAACAGGCATGAATAGACATGTAAAGAATCTACCCAGTGGTAGAACTTCAAAGTTTATTTTGTGAGCAGATCTCGAGGCCACCGTCTTTTCAAGCACCTCCTAGGATTATCGGGAATAGATGTAGATGAAAGGTTACGGACAAGCGGGTTTGAGTGTGTCGGTAGTTTGGAATTAAAGGAGGTGTATCTATCGCGGGCCAAGTCTGCAACCAGCGGGATATTTAGGCCTCTTTGGATGAGTTTATCTATTACAAAGTAAGGAGCATTGAGGATTTTTCGTAGGATTTTGGATTGCAAGGATTGGATGCGAGAGGAGTTTAATAATTTAGTGGATTCCGATAGCTCAATGCTATAGGTCCAAGTAGGTCTGATAATAGTGAAGTAAATGAGTTTTTTGTAGTTAGTAGGGAGTTTTGATCGTTTGTCAAGTGTTGTAGTAAGCGGAGCTGCAGGTAGTTTCTTGTCGTTTCTGTCTAGTTTGAGGATTCCAGATAAGGCGCTTGTCTAGATGGAGTCCAAGGTAACGGAACTATTCAACAGGGATTTGCGGATTAGTTGCCAAAGGATAAAGTGGGACAGGTGGTCATAGGTTTGCGGCGAAGGTAACAGGTGATTTGATGGGATTTATTGGGATTGATTTTAATTCTCCAGTTATGACACCGTTCTTCAATGGATTGGATGTGAAACTGAAGGGTTTGTGAAGCAACCGTTGGGTCATTACTTACGGATAACACACATGAGTCATCAGTGTGAGTAGAATTTCCACTCTTAAACAGCTCTATGTATTCCGCGAATCCTTATTACATTTAAAAACCCGTCACCTACTTCTTTCCTCTGTTATCTTCCCAACTTTGACTAAGCTAGCCAGGTGTAAGGTTGACTTACCAATGAACTGGAAATAAAATTAAAATGTTTAATGAATTTTGGAGCCTGTAGACGTGATCATATTTCTGGCTATTACACCGAGTAATAGTTGCTTTATCCTTCTGTTCGACAGGAATATTTCCATGGTTCTTATCTATTCCAAACTTTAAAAACTAGAAAATCTGCCCATATAACTGAACTCCTCACCCTCCGCTCTGATATTCATTCGTTGAAAAGTAAAACCCAATCAATCAACATTTATACCCCATCACATAGAACTGCATTCTCACACAAATACTTTCTCCTTCGCTCCTCATTATTTTGGAATTCCCTGCCTATCTCTATCAGTAAAACCGCTTCTTTTTCTTCTTTCAAACATCAACTCTCCCATTAGCTACTTATATATCAATCTTCCTTTAACATGTAAAATATAGGTATTTATAGAATACATATGTGTATATATAATTGTGTGCGTCACGTGTGTATAAGTACACAAAGAATTATAAAAGTATTGAATCGTTGTTACATTTTATCAAAAGCGACTAGACCATAGGCCATCTTTTGTTTTTCATTTTTTTTTTTATTCTAGGGGGACTTTTTCAAAAACTGATTTTAGACACAAATCAACAACATATTAACTCAATTCGGCAGAATGTCAAAATCTTATAACATCTATACTTTTAAATTTTGTATTAATATTTATTCTCTCCTTTGGGTTACTGTTCTACCTAAAAATAAGAGTACCCATTTTAGATGATTTGATGGGAAAAAGGCTACACATTTTACTTGCTCAAATGCAATGGATCCTAAAACCCCAAACCAGCCTAATAGAATAACATTTTGGCAAACTAAATGTGGATTAATTACAAAGGTTGTTTCTTTATTCACTTAACTTCACTTTGTGCTACTGTGGCTAATCGGACGATGCTACATTGGGAGTCATATATTTTTCATATCCTATTTAATTAAGATAGGGATCTTTAACGAGTACTTGACCTGGCAAAGGCTTGGGACCACTATTTTTTTATAATATAGATTTTTGGAAGACCTTGGTGTCGATAAAAAAGTTATAGCGGTGTTAGCAGAAAACGTGATTTTGGACTCCCGGGGGATTATCCACCAACACCTGTATGGCAATTAAACGGTGAATTTGATTATATGTTGATTATGTGATGTGCGCACCAGAGATCTAAATTTCAAATATAGTGGAAGAGAGAAATAAAATAAAATAATGTAAATAGCTTAAAGAGGAAAACAAAATTGTAAATATTATAAAATTGTATTAAGATAGCAAAAAAAAAAAAAAAAAAATTGAAAATGTAAGTGAATATGTCCAAGGGATTGATAAAGTATGATGTTATGTAATCAACCCGATGTATTTAGGCAGCATTGCCAAATAAATAAAGCATTTATCTCTCTCTCCTCCGAAGGACAACACATCCTTAAACGGAGGTTGCGAAATCTTCTCTTAGCTAGAAGTTTTACATACACTATTGAATTTGGAAATGGAATTGAATTTGGCCGTACTTCATTAAGGATTCGAAACCTGCAGTATCCCACAGGAAGATTATAAAATGAAAAAAACTAAACAATTTAATATCTATTGGACGAAGTGATTAATTACATCTTCCAAATCTAGGCCGAAAGATCCACTATTTTACGCTCCCTCTTATTATCTTATTATTTTATTTATATTATAAACAAGCCAAATCATTTTCTACCTCATTTTTAATTGTATTTTGTTCAAATATAATTTTTGTAAGCGCTACATATTAGTGGATTTTTTTTTCATAGAAATGTTTGTCAACCAAAATTTACAAATCTCCTCTCAACAATATATGCATATTTTGCATACTTAATGGAATATTTCATCCAAAGATACTAATTTGAACTATGATTGGTATTTCATATGTTTTGCCCATTTCCTCTGAAATTGTTTCTTTCATATTTCCTAGCGATTGTTGAAAGTGCTTATAAATACTTTGTATTGCGTTGTTTAACATGAAATATTCGTTTCTATAGTTTCTGAAATACATAAAGGATTTTGCAGGTCTCTGTTGTTTTCTTCCGAATGTTTACATATTTAAAGTAAACAGTTACTAATCCTCTACCTTTGTATTATAAACATTAGCTTCCCAATCAATTACTATATTTTTGTACGAGTTTAAAGTTGGCCATTCAGCTGCTGAGACTGCTAGAAATCATTGCAAGGCGTTTGGGGAACGGACCATTCGCCATTGGTTTGCTAAGTTTTCAGCTGGGGATACCGACTTGGAAAACTTGCCCCGAGGAAGACCTCCGTCCATAATAGACAACGATGTCCTCAAACATACAGTAGAAGGAAACCCCTAGCAAACAGTTAAAGAAATCTCAGCACAACTAAATGCAAGTGCATCTACCGTTTCCAGACATTTAAAGTGTATTGGGAAAGTAAAAAAAGCTCGATATATGGGTACCTCATGATCTCACTGAGCGGTAGCAAGACCCCATGTTTCAAAAACATACCGTGCTAAAATTGAAAGAACTGGGCTACGAAGTACTTCCGCACTCACCATATTCTCCCGACTTGTCTCCAACAGATTACCACCTGTTAGGAATTTAGACAACTTCTTCAAAGGAAAACTTTTTGAAAATGATGATCAAGTGAAAAGTGCGTTTTCAGATTTTGTTTCACTTCAAAGCTCAGAGTTTTTCAGTTCGGGATAAAAAAGTTGGTGTCACGTTGGGAAAAATGTATAGAAAAAGAAGGTAAATACTTCGAATAAAGTTATCTTGTTTTCATATCGTATTATTAATAAAAATCCTTTACCTTGAAAACGGACATTTCATGTGACACAACCCAATATGTTTCTCATGAGAAATTTAAAATACGTAATATTCATTTAGCTGTAAACAGCATTAAATAATTGTTACTACGGCAAAAGCTCTGACATTAGTAACTTCTGTGAGTGAGAAAACTTCGATTTATACATAAAACATATATGGAAACAAAAATTGCCCCATATTTTGTAAGCCAACCATAAACCATAACCCCTCGAATATGATATAGTGCATAAATTTGTATATTAGGCTAATACACAGAAAAAAAATTGTACCATCAACAATAAACTATTCAGTTAAGCAAATTTAGGGACCATCGGGATTAATCAAAATAAAATAAATAACAAAGCTTGTAATACATTGTATCACATATTGAGAGTAATGAACATCACTTGACTGAAATCATATACTGAACCATTTTTTTTTCTTTAGCATACAAACATTGAATAGTTAATTGTTTATTGGTATCTCAGCTCCTTGAGTTTTTGTTTTGTAATCTTCCCCGAAAAAATCCTAACGAAAACAAATCACATTTCGTTTAAGAGGTAGATCCGAGAACATATTACCTGACTCACTTGAGAAGAATTCAAGAACTGGACCCGATAAAAGACTTATTAATGATTCTGATAATTACATCTTGAAATGAAGGGTTAGACCCGAGCGGTACTACAATCTGTCAGTTGTCGGCCCTCGATGGCGGGAGTCGCTATTAAAATGTTGGAGGGGAATTTTAAAAACTTCCTTTATTCCTTTCAGTAAAATTTCTTAGTCACTCAGCTAACAAGCCATTGTGAATACAAAACACATTTATCTATTTTTATACCATGTCCCTCAATTTTCAGGTCATCGCAGTATCTCAAAAATACTATGGTTGTGAAGCTGAATTGAGACGTTGATTTCCAAAAGGTACTATATCCATTCGAGAAAAGTTTACAAGAAGCGCGAAAATCTCTCATTACTATATTATTAAACTAGCTAATTTAGGTCTTTTTGCATTAAAATTTAGGATTATTTTTTTACTATAATAATAACATCATATTAAAGTTATGAAATGAATTTTTTTAGAATGATTTGGAACGAAAATAAATGCGTAATTAGTACTTTTAGAAAATGACCGCATTTCTAAATCGCGTTTTTTAAGGACTTGAGAATTCATTAGATAACATCAAATAGAATATTCAGATAAAACTAAATGATGAGAATACAAATATGTAAAAAAATCAATTTCGTAAAAAATGTCCTTTAGTACCTTTTGGAAATCAACGTCTCAATTTTTCCCTGGATCTTCGCCTTACTGCCTAGATGTCCAACAAGGCTGGTTTTGGAAAAATTCCTCCTCTAAATCATTGACTTTTTTTTTTTTTTTTTTTCTAAAATGTAAAACAAAATTGGTTTTCGAATAACTCAAAAGCTATACGTCTCTTGAAAAAGTATAAGTACTCATTTAAAGGACATTAGAATTCTTAACTGCATCATAGCAAAGTCATTGGCCATTTGGACTCAAAAGACGTGTATTTCCGTGTAAAACTGGAATTCGAAAATTTTCATGATCGCAATACTTTCCCTTACTTTCTATTTCATATATAGGTAAGTGAAAGTAAAAAAAATTATTATTTGAGGTTGCTTATTGATTTATTATTATTATTTTTTCTGTTTGTTGATTTTTATACTCTAAAGCACTAAAGTTTTTATTTTAGTTATCTTGTAATATTATTCTAAAGGGTACGGTCCCAGAATAAATAAAGAATTTATTGTAATTAATATATAAAACAAAAAACGTTGTTTAAAATAAAATACTAAACCTTCAGAAAAACATTAATTAAACTACATATTTGAAATATAAAACAATTGTGCAACTCAGAAAAAGAAATTATGACAGCTATATTAATGAAATATTAGTTAGCTATTAAACTAGCAAAAATATAGCTATGAATAAGTTTACAGCCTAAGTTATAACTTCGTATTGTATCTACGTTGTATTCTGCATCATTATTAATTTAAAATATTTTTGATATCCTAACTAATTAAATAATTAAAATCATAAAGCAGAACATACAGGACAATATATAATACTTCCATTAATATTGGTATAATATCAGATCTGCCCGAGCAGTTGCTTCTTGATACCTGGAAGCTCTGAGGAAAACCCACAACGTGGGTCGAAACGTTGGATAATAAATAGTTTTTCACTATTTTATAATATTTTTCTTTTACTGCCACAGAAACCATCTCATCTTTCAAAAAAAAAATAATAGTTTTAATATTTTCCGAAGTATTTGTAAACCTAATGAGAATCGGACAAAATAAATTAATTGAACTTTACTTCTTATATTTAACTAACTTATGAAGGTATGTTTTGTAAATGAAGATTTTAGCGTTTAAAAATGTATTCTTATTAAGGTATGAAGGATGTATAAAAGTATTTTGGAATTCAGTAAAATAAGATTTTTAAAAAACAACACCTAATATAGTACAGAGCATACAATTGCCGGTATATTAATGCAAAACGTTTCCAAAGAAATATTCATCAGAGGAAATGAATCATACTCTTAGATATTTCTTTTTTATTATGGGTCCACATTTATAGTCAGAATAAGAAAAGCACCCTGGTGTAGCTGAGAAAGACAACTGTAAGTTCGCAAATCATATTAGAATCTATGAGGTTATCCTAATAAACTATTTTGGTCGGTTAATAGAAAAATCAGGTTATAAAGCTATAAAAACCGTGAATTCTGTTACAAGGCTTGAATCCTGTTTCACAATAATTTATATTTTTATTTTTAAGCGCAATTTATTAAGATGGATATGTCTTTTAGCTGCGGACTAAAGTTTTTTTTTTTGTAAAAAAATAAATAATAAAATAAAAGAAAGAAAGTAAGACCTTTGACATGCTCTAGCTCTGTTGGTATTGCTGGGATGGAATATATATTCTGACGATAGCTTTCCATGATAAATTTAATCGAGAATATATTTTATTATATATTTTTCGCTTGCTTTAACATTATATTGATATATTGGTTTAAAAGTAAAAGTTGTCGATGCACCAATGTCTAAATGAACATAGATCATAATTTTTTTTTTTTTTTTTTTTTTTTTTTTGAACATTTTCATGTTCTTTTGTAAATGTTTTGTTTTTCTGTACATTTCAACATATTTCCTAGGATCCTATCTACCTCTCTATATCCACAGACATCTGCAATTTAAATCGTCAGTTCACTCCCTCCAAACAAGATCGCGCCATTCTGACCTTTATATTCTTGTCCACAGAACAACAAATTTTGATCATTCCTTTCTTGTACGCCCTACTACTCTTTGGAATTCCCTATCTACTCATATCCGCCATGCTTCTTCCCTACCAACATTCAAGTCGCAGCTGTTAGAATACCTATTGTCATCTCAAATAGACACACAACAAGCCTGATATTTCAAATGAGATATCTATTCAAAAAGAAAATTTATAATTTATTTTTCATATTTTTATATGGATAAAATAATTATGTATCAGTCTCAATGTTTAGTTTTGTTCAACACATTAATCTATCAGAAGTTATTTATTTTACTCTTTTTTTATTGTATACTTTCTTTTCTTCTTATTTCATTGTGAATAAGAATTAATTATAATCCTTTGGTTTTGTGGCCAGACACACTGTATATCTTAATTGTACATATCAATAGTTCTTAAGGGACCCTGTCTCATTTGAGTCTCCGCGATGCTATCAACTCAATTATATAGACAGGATACAAGTTCCGCAATTCCGCGTTGTGCAACCTTCTAAACTCCCCAGTGGCCTCATCTCTCTTCGGACCAAATATTTTACGCAGTACCTTATTTTCGAAAACCTTAAGCCGTTGTTCATCCTTCAAAGTAAGCGGCCACGTTTCACATCCGTAAAGAACCGTCGGAAGAATAATAGTTTTATAAATTCTAACCTTTAAGTTTTTAGCTAAATTACTTAGCAACTGAATGATAACACGCATTTCCCACCTTTAACCGGGACTTTATTCCTTTCTGGATTTAGTTTTTTCTTGTTATCATTGAACCTAAATACTTGAATTTCTCGACGTGTTCAAAAGTATGCCCTGATATATCAATGTCACCAAGATCGCCACAGTTTCTGCTACTAATAATATATTTCGTGTTATTGGTATTTAATTCGAGTCCTATTTCTTTACCGGTTTTAGTTGTATGGTTTCTGTGTCTTCACCTAGCAATACCAAATCATCAGTCGGATCCGCAATTATATTGTTATTTGCATCTTTAACCGCATTCAATATGGGTTCAAAGCTTTTACGTGATTTGTTTATATCTTTGTACATCTCTCTTACGTTATTTTCGATTCTGTGTTTTTCTATTTCTATTATTTTGCCTTTAAGATACTCTCTTTGAGGGATTGATGCTAGAGTTAAAAAACCCTCCGGCACCAAGACGCGAACTTTCGTGATTATTTTATAGTCATCAAACGTTTCCGGGAAATACAGGGTCATTTCGCTCTTTATTGTACGATGTTTTACTACCCAAATTAACGAACTCACAACAGTATATGCTTAGAAATAGTCTTTATTATTCTTCAAATATTACATGTGTGAAGTCTACCTTGAGACTCACCAAGAGGGAATGAATTTGTGTGGATTTACTTTGGGTATAAATAGGATTTTGAAGGAAGGAGGGGAGCTAATACTTCGGTGTGGTCTAACATGTGGTGGCCAGGGGCTCTCTGATCTAGATCGAAACTAAAATGCAAGTGGACAGCATGAATAGGACCGGAAACATAAACATCCAAGTTCTGTCACTTCTGTGACAATTCAGCGGTAACTTTATGACTCTAGAATGTGACCTGACCCTGAGAAAAGGGATGGTTAGGGGACCTTTCTTATTAGTTAACAATAGACAATTGTTTAAGCTACAAAAATACGTTAGATAAGACATAAAGTTTTATCATAAACGTTAATAATATTAGTCGTCTGTTAATTCCTCCTTTCCTAAAAAAGCGAGGGCCTCCGAGCTTATAATTTGAGATCAGGTTTACATATAATTTTCTTCACATCAATTTGGGGGGGCTCTAAGTTTTTCCACTTTGTCAAGGAAGGAAAAAGAAGGGTATTGGTCATAGGATTTAGGATTTTACATTTGTTTCTGTGTATCTTATGAAATAGAATTTCTTAAATTTAGTTTACATGAGATATTTAGATACATTAATCCATTTACATATTTGAATTTACTTATCTAAGCTTATTAAAATCATAAGTCCATTCGTTAATGAGAATTAACAATTTCATGTAATACATATATACATTTTTCCTTTGTTTTTGTAATATTTTAGTTGTTTTGTGGTTTTTTTTTCTGCTTAAATATAGCTAACATATATTCAGATATTAATTACAAAATGTGTAAACAAATAAAATGGATGTATACATACAATAAGATAAGACATAATAATACAAAAGCAGTATTCTAGTTACTAAACCTATTTACATAGTATATTTGACGGGGACTTGTCTTGAAAAACAAATATTCGTTAAATTATACTTCTAAATCCTTATCTAACATAAGTTTTTATTATATTTTATTTCTTGATTCTCTTATAAAATTAATATTAGTTATTTATACAAAATTAAACGCCATTTCTTCACTTATAAATATAAGTAAACCTATTTTTCCAATTTTACTTAAATTATTATTAAATTAAAATCATAATATTAAATTGATATCAATATTTAGAAATAATAGCATACAATAGTAATGATATTTAATATTGTTAGATAGTATAAAATAGTTATTGTTATCAATATTGTTTAATAATAATTTGTATAGTTAAGTAATAACTTCTTCTTATTAATCAATACTGTTGAATAATAACATACAATATTCATGATAATCAATATATGGGGTAGTAAAACATAATAATCAAGATTGAAAATAATTACATAAATACTAAACATTATTTTAGATATATATGTATATTTTAAATATTTAATTATTTGCTACTGTTTACTAACAATCAATATTGTTAAATTATAACTCATATTGTAAAAATAATAACTTATATTAATAAAATAAAAATAATAATAGTTAAGCAACTACTTCTTATTAGTCATCGATACTGTTAAATAGTAACATATAATATTGATTATAACCAATATCAAGATTAATAATAACATAATAATCATTAAATAATTACCTAAATATTGAACATTGTTTGTTTGTTGTTGTGTTTTTTCTTAATTTATTTAATAGTTAATGATTGTTTACTAATTATCGATATCGTTAAATTACATACAATACTTATGATAGTCAATATGGTTAAATAACATCGTGTTATGACAATAATAATCAATATGATAGAATACTAACATACAATATCATTACCAATAAGTTACAAAATCATTTAGCGAAAATGAACACAGCATCAAGAACACATGAACACAATTTATCTTATTATGAACATTGATTTTACATTTTGCCAATTCGGCTAACTGCTTATTAATTTATATTTTATCATACTTTTAATTTTTACATTTACTAATCTATCCTTAAATATTGCTTTGATTGATACCTTTGATATTTATACATTTTATTTTATTGAATTTTACATAACCATATTTTTCACTTTTCTAGTTTCCTTCATAATTCTTATATTTTATTTATACAATATTTATTATTTCTATTTATTCTTACATTACTTTAAATATAAAATATTATTATTGTTGTTTTTTTTTGTTGTTTTTTTTAAATAGTCATGTCCCATTTTGAGGACAATAATTATAATAAGTAAGTTTTCTGTCTTTAACTATACTACAAGAATGTAACTAAAACTTTGTTATACTTTATATTTCATTTCCACAATGTAATTGCCATTTTATTTTACCTGCTTTTATTACGGCTTTATCCAGTTAAATAGACAATAATTACAATCAATATTAGTTGTTTGTTAAACGAAACCACAACTACAAACCTACGATTTTTTTATTTTTTTTTTTATTTAGATTTTTCTTCTTATATGTTATAGCGTATTATTATAGCATTGTTTTCATTAATTGGGAAATAATATAATATAACATTTTATTTTATCTATATTTATATATATTTTTTATATTTTTTATTTACGTTAAATTAAAGTTAAAACTCATATTTTATTTATTTATTTTTTTTTTTGTTACTGTTTTGTATAAAACTTTATTTATTTTTTATTTATTTATCAAAGTACCTTTAATAAGTAATTTGTTCATTTCTTCTAAGATTGGATTTTAATCATTATTAATATTTCTTTATTTTTTATTTTTAATATAATGCAATTGATTGCTGAATAAGACAATTTTATAAATTTGCATTTCGATTGTTATTTGCTCGTAATTAATAAATATAAATAAATTTTTGTAAAATAAATCATTACGATTCTGATTGATTGATTGAAAATTATTTTTCTTTTTTTTTTTTGTTCCTCTAATTATAATAATTTTATTTATTTTTGTGATTAAAAATTTTTTTTTTCGTTATATATATTTACTTATATAATTGTTAAATCACTCATTGATAGACAATGATTTTTATTTCTTTAATTATTGTTATTTTATTCATTTATTTTATTATTTATTATTATTATTATTATTATATAGATATATATTTTTATTTTATTTATTTATTTGTTTATTTTACCTATACAAATTACAATTGGCATGAATTGTTAAATAATTAATCCTTTTGCTCTCGTTTCTCTATTTTATATATATTTTGCCTCTAAAATATTTTCTATACTAATTCTTTACATTCCCTTTTTAATTTATTTATTATAATTTCAATCTAACTCTTAAAACATTATTATAAGTTATTTTATAACCTTACAAATAAATTACAATATTATACTATTGTAAAGTAATGTGGTTTATACCATAATTATTTCTTTCTTTAAAATTATTTTATTTATTTTTATATTTTTTTTTTTCCTTGCTATATATGAAGTAAGAGTGGATTTATTTATTATTATTATTTCGTCAATTATATTCAATTTCGTACTACTTATTTCATGTTTTCTTCAAATATAATCATTACGATTATTTAACGAAAATATGTAATTAACTCATCAAAATACGTACTAATAACATGAATATTGGAAATTCGGAAATGTTTTTGTTTATATCCTTACATTTAATTTTGAGCTATAAATATAATTTCAAACATATATATTTTTCTTGCAACTCATTCAATATCCGTTTTTGCCGGTTTTCTAGTGACACACTATGAGGTAATTCAGAAATTTTAAACTATGTTATCATTTAATCGTTAAATATTCAAAGATAAATTTTTTCTATTTCGATTATGAATATTTTTTTTCATTTAATTAGTTTATCTAAAAGTTTAAAAATTTCATTTTAACGAATTCAATTAAATATTTGTTTGGTTTAAATTTAATATGACAATTTTAATATAACAATTCAATTAAGAGCAAAAGTCATTATTATGTATCGTATACTAGCAATTATACTAACATAATAATCACAATTTTCATAAATTTAAAATAGTATATTTAATTTTTTTAATATTTAAATTAAAACCATTTGAGGAAGATTTTTATGTTATGGGTCAACTGTTAAATTGAAAATCGCAAAACATACGTGTATAATTATAAATTCTTCTCAAGAAATTAAAATTTATTATTTTGTTTATTTTTAATTACTTACTTATTTGTTTATTCACTTATTCATTTTTACCTTCTTGTTTTTTTTTTTTTTTTTATTTTTATTTTTACTACTTATTTATTTATGTTTAGTCATTTATTTATTTTTACTTATTTATTAATTTTTACCTATTTCTTTATTTTTACTTATTTATTTTTCTTATTTAATTTTTTCTTATTTATTTATTTTTACTTATTATTTTTGTAATTTAATCATTGCTTATTTATTATTACTTATTTATAAATTTTTACTTATTTATTTTTCTTGTTTACTTTTTCTCATTTATTTTTTTCCTGAATTTTACTATTGGGTTTAAAGTCCTGGTCGCGTCCGTTTTTTTTTTTTTTTTTTTTTTTTTTTTTTTGAAGTGCTATCCGGCCTTAACATCCATAAGTGGATTGTTTTCTTACCGCCAGGCAATTTATGAATTTTTCTAATGTTATTCTTTACTTCTGTTTTTAGTTTTTTAACAACATCTCCTACCGAGACAACTTTTTCCTTTGAAACATTCCTAATTTCTGCTAAGGAATGCTCTAATTTCTTTTTAATTTTCTTTATTTTATTTTGTTTTTTTAAAGTGATTTCATTATATTTCATAATTGTTAAATTGCTTATATTTGATCGTTTATTTTTAATTTCTTTGCTACAGTTTGTAATACTCAATGTATTATTTTCCGATAGTTCTTTATTTATTATTTTTAAATGTTTAACATGGAGCAATGACTTCCTAGAAACATTTAATACATCGATATTTTTTTCAGTGATCGATTCATTATTAATATCAGTGTAAAAGAAAATGTCTTCCAAAAAATCTTCTACATCAATATTAATATTTGTTGATCTAATATCATCAGTTGTTTTTTTATAATTTACTGCGCTTTTGTTTTCAATACATCTTTCATTTTCCAACCCGTGTTTAGTATTTTTGGAAATTTCTTTTACTAGTTTGTCTTGATGGTCATCAATTTTAATATTAATATTATTAGATTTAATTTTAATGGTTTTATTTTCT
The DNA here is from genome assembly GCA_023052935.1 of Piezodorus guildinii. NCBI lineage: Eukaryota > Metazoa > Arthropoda > Insecta > Hemiptera > Pentatomidae > Piezodorus > Piezodorus guildinii. Next base: position 120,757,927 of record CM041293.1, on the reverse strand, counting down.
AAAATATTCTCGGTTTTATTCTTGATTTTTATACTTTCGTTATTAAGCAATTTCTTATCGCCGTTAGGATTATCGGGGTTAAAAAATCTGCTGTATTCTATTTCATTATTATCTGGATCGAGCTCTAGCAAGTTTTTAGATTCGGACAATTCTTGAATTAGTTTTTCCAATTCTCAAATTCTCCTATCTTATGGATCTTCTTCGTTAGAAGACTTTGTTTTTAATGTCGGTTGGTGGCATTTGGATACCGTATTGAAATTTGAACTTTGTGGTTGCGGATTATCTATTTTGAGTTTCTGGTAATTGCTTTGAATGCGGAAGGATTTTTCGTAAAGAATATTTTCTTGTTTTTTAGGGAAATATTCTATATGATTTGGGATTGTATAGTTATTTTGTTGAATATATTGGTTTCGAAAATCGGTAGGCTTTTTAAAATTTGAATTATTATTTCTATAAATATGATTTTGATTCATCCCTTTGTTATCTCTATGTATGGATCCTAATGTAACTGAGTTTTCAAACAGAAGTTGATTTTCATTTTGCAACAAAATTTTTAAATCTTCTAAGTTGTTTAATGTCTCAGATTTACCCATTAAGTTAATCCTTACATTTAAGGGCATGCTTGCATAAAAATGATAAAGAGTTCGGCACTCTAATGTGGCGATCCACATTTCTTTGTTGTGAATTTTATCTATGTGGTAACGAAGAATAATTATATTTTTTATTTTTTCTAATCTTTTAATAAAATCCGACGGGTGTTCCGATTCTATTATTTTTGTATTATATAAATCTATAGTCAATTGTTCAATTGACTTATTATGACTATATAATTCTTTTAGACAATCTAATAACTCATCGATAGTCCGATAGTAATAAATTAATTTTATATATTTTGCTCCCTCTTTTAGACGAGCTAATGTTTTATTTAATATTATTTTTTCATTGAATTCCTTATAAGCATTGTTTTGTAAACAATATTTATTTTTTAATTGAACAATGCTGTTTATAAATTTCCCTACTTTACTTAATTCACCATTGAAAAATGGGATATTATTGCATAGTTCTTTTTCTAATAAAAATGATTCCATAATGATGGAAATTTTAAAATTAATTTAATAGAAATTATACAAATACATAAATATAAAATAATATCTAATTCTAAGCTTACTGAGTTGTTCGCTGTCTTCCTCGCTCAGCACCTGGTGATCAGTGGACCAAGAGGGTAGACACCAGTTTTAGAATACCTCGGATGAGTGACTTCTAAAGCTGGTTGCTGAAGACATGGTGTTAATCTGGGATCAGTAAAACAACCTCGTAGAAAGACAAATACCTCGGATGAGTGGGGTTGCCAGTCTAAGTTCTTCAGTGTCGTTCGGTTCAAAACAGCGAAGATGAGAAGATACCTAGGAATAGTGAGTCTTCTATGCTTGCTGTCCCTATTTGGGCGCCAATTAACGAACTCACAACAGTATATGCTTAGAAATAGTCTTTATTATTCTTCAAATATTACATGTGTGAAGTCTACCTTGAGACTCACCAAGAGGGAATGAATTTGTGTGGATTTACTTTGGGTATAAATAGGATTTTGAAGGAAGGAGGGGAGCTAATACTTCGGTGTGGTCTAACATGTGGTGGCCAGGGGCTCTCTGATCTAGATCGAAACTAAAATGCAAGTGGACAGCATGAATAGGACCGGAAACATAAACATCCAAGTTCTGTCACTTCTGTGACAATTCAGCGGTAACTTTATGACTCTAGAATGTGACCTGACCCTGAGAAAAGGGATGGTTAGGGGACCTTTCTTATTAGTTAACAATAGACAATTGTTTAAGCTACAAAAATACGTTAGATAAGACATAAAGTTTTATCATAAACGTTAATAATATTAGTCGTCTGTTAATTCCCATAACCTGTCTTTCTTTTTTCACATCGTCCAAGGTAGGAAAAAACAAAGTTTTGACCACAGCAATCGACTTTCTATTCCTTTTTTCCATTTTATCTCCGACAACATATATAAGTGCGGTAAATATCGTGTAATTTGTAATTCCCTTCATTTTAGTTTTATAGAGTTGATTGCATATCAGTCCCTTAATAACCGTTCCTCTTCATTCTAAACATATCACATAATGTAGTTACGATTAATTTTCAAAAGCGAGGCAGAAATACTCTCAAAACGAGAAGAAGACGGTAAAACAAAAGTCGAGTACGAAGATGAATGAATGCGATTAACAGTTCCTGATAGCCAACTCAGGCCAGGGGCGGTTTCGCTATATTTAGTGACAACTTCATATTCAACCAACTATCTCTTTATTATTCAAACTAACTTCTGCATATATAAGTATATTTCTAGATATGACTGGCCTAATTAGAGTATTAGTCCGGTCAAATTAGGTCAAACAATAAAGGTAAAGCTACCTAAAATCCCACCAAGCTGAAAATCAGTAAAATTGTTTAAAATATGATTGAAAATAAAATTTGAAAGTTCCCCATCTTTCCCTTGTATGGAAAAATTTGTTTAAGGTCCAAGATCAAAAAATGATTTGTTCGCGATTTTTATCAAAACGGTAAGTTTTATCATAAAAATACCTCAAAGAAAAATTATAGATAATGAAATTATCTACAAATAATGTTTCAATACTTTTTCCGACGAGCCACCGTTTTTTATATATAACGATTCAAAAAGTTGTAATCGTCATAATATGCATGAGGACGCCACATATATACATCTGTATAGTTGTAATTTATGTAAAAATATATTTCTATCAGTCATTATAACTTACACTTATGAAAAGTTTGTCTACTTTTGCAAAGTGTCAAAATCATGTACTATTTTTAAACGATGGGATACGACATACGCATTTTTCAGGAGGGGTAAACTACCAGTTTGAAAAACAAAATTTAGTTCAATATGCTGAAGTTTTTAAATATAGTAATTCAACTTGAGAAGAAATTATCACTAACGGCATTTGCTTTCTTCAAGCAGTGGTTGAAATATAAATGTGGTGACGTTAATGTTGAAATAAGTATAGTTTGGCCAATTAAGAATTTATCTATTTGGTATTACGAGATAAACAAACCAAATATTATGTTTATTTTAAAACGTCTATTCATTATTATATTTAATCTTTAGCAGACATTAGAAACAGTAATTAGTGAATAAATAAAACAGATGGAAGTCTCACAAAGTGTAGACAGAAATAATGCCATGCCCTTAAAGTTGTGAACCGTAAGCAGCCTGCTATTTTCAAAGACATTGTCTTTAGTTAATTAGTATTTAATGAGCGATTGTTAGGAAAGGTCGGGCCTTCCTATTCAGTCTCTCCAGCAAGTTTCTGTCACTCGGTCTTTTGGTATATTTCAAAGCAAGAATGAAGAGAAAAGACATGGTAAATGTTTAGTCAAGACATCTTATTTGCTCATTTATAAACTTTGAAAATTCTTGGAATACAATAACTTCGAAGAGATTAATTTGTTGAGGAATATACAGTATCTGTAAATTTTCCTTTCACTTAACTATATATGAAATTTGTAGTAATAGAAAGTATTAAGATCGGGAAAATTTTCGAATTCGAGTTTTCACCGGATATCCAATTTTTATAGTCTCTTGAGTACAAATGACCATGTACCGCAAAAATGTAAGTGTGTGTGTGGTAGGTCTAGCTCGAAAACGATATGTTTTATACAACTGAAATTTTATGTTTTTGGAAGCGAATATGCCTGAGATGTTACAGCAATTTATTCACAAAAATCGTCGAAGTGGTTCTCCTAATTTATGCCATGCATTTAGCACCTTTTGACAATTTTCTCAAAAACGGCTACAACGATATTAATTAAACTCGCTAGGTCGATGTCCAATTTAATGCCTTAATATCATGTAGGTTTCATTCTGGTTGAAACAGTTTGACAAGGCTTAAATGACGATATTTTAAATTTTCTTCCCTTAAAGTATCTTCAGTTTTGTAAATTCGAAAAAAACTAAGCATTTCAACCATCCTTGGTAAAAAACGGATAGATATGGAAGATGTAAGAATTTGGTAGCCAACTGAAGGAGAAAAGTCTTTTTCCCTCCCTAATATTAGAATAGTAATATAGATGTATAACATAACGAGTACAAGAGATTTCAGGAAAAAAAATTATGTTACATAAAAGTTTCTAAAACTGAAGGTAGAATGATGGAAAGCGGAACAAACTGACAGAATTTTGTAGAACACAATATATTATTTATTTTACTTACATTTATTGAAATCTACAACTGTTTTGGTTAATACTCTTAGTAAATAAGCTGTGTAATAAAATACATGAAGAGAAACTGCACATTGGCAGTATTCAGGTAGATAAGCTAAACTAGAAGGTCTCGAGACCATCTTCTATTCAGACGCCTCTGAGGATTGTCCGGAATGGAAGAGGAAGCAAGGATTAAAAAATTGGGTTAGAGGGGGAATGGAGTTTTTTATGGAAGGGTTGATACCTGGTTTGGGCTATCAGCAACATATGGAACATTGAGGTCTTCATTGATGAGTTTTTTTCATGGCAAAGTAAGGAGCGTTGAGAATCTTACGAAGGGTTTTCGGATTGTAAGGATTGGGTACGGGAAGAAATCGATGGTTTAGTAGAGCCCAAAACTTCAATTCTGTAAGTCCAGATAGGCCTTATGATGGTCCATAATCATGATAGAAGAGCTTTATGTAGTTAAGAGGAAGGTTAGGGCGTCTTTCTAGTAAGAATTGAAGTAACCAAAACCGGCGAGCAGTTTCTTGTCGTTTCAGTTCGGTGTGCGGATTCCATGTTAGGCGTTTGTAAAGTAGACTAGGACTTCTGCTAGTTTGTTGGTGACAAAGTAAGGAGCATTGAGGATTTTGGATTGTAAGGACTGGATACGGGAAGAATTTGATGGTTTAGTAGAGCCCCAAAGTTCAAATCCGTACGTCCAGATAGACCTTATGATGGTAATATAGATGAGCATTTTTTAGCTAAATGGAAGGTTAGAGCGTCTGTCTAGTAAGTGTTGAAGTAACCTAAACCGGCGAGGAGTTTCTTGTCGTTTCAGTTCGGTGTGCGGATTCCATGTCAGGCGTTTGTAAAGTAGAAGTCCTAGACAACGGTCTGTTCAACCAGGACAATTGGAGAATTATTAATGGATAGTGTAGGGCAGGAAGTCATAGCTTCACGATAAATGGTAAAGGTTATTTGGTAGGATTTATTGAATTCATTTTTATTGTACAATTCTGAGAAAATAATATAATAAACTATTTACAAAATCACATGTTTCTATCAAAACTCATTTTAATTCTGTGAACGTTTTTCAACTCTAACATCATTGAATTGTTAATAAATTGATTATAACAACAGGGGTAGGTGAAATTTATTTGTTACGGGGGCCTAATGTTTTAGTTATATCTCTGCTCGAAGACAAGGCTTGGCTAAAATATTTCATATAAATGAAACTTCTGATTCCAAAAAAAAAAACATGTTTGTGTATTTATTTCGTGTTTGTGTATTTATTTTGTTGTTTGTGTATTTATTTTGTAAATAAAGTTGGAGGATAAGAAAAAAAAATCCAAAAAAAAAAAAAAATATAATTATTTGGTTGATGACACTTTGGAATACTGTTTTTGCTACTCTTAAAAAGTAATAGAGAACAGTTTACCACGTCCATATCTATTCCGCCATTTACTCCAATCACTTTTCAACCCACATAAGTATTTGTCTTCTCCTTGTTGTTATCTTTTTATTTAATGCCGTAGACAACGAAATTAGATGTGACAAGATTCGCAATCATTCATATTCAGAACAAACAAATAAGAAAAGTTTATTTTCAAATATTAAATCAAAATTAATAAAACTATTACGTTGCTTATTTCTTTTTTTTTTTATTCTAAAAATAAATTTTGTTATCTAGAGGGTCCCGTATCTCGAAGTGGTCTGGGAAACACTTGATCGAAGGCTAGCCACCGAACGAGTTTAGAGGAAGCCTTGTAGTAAATAACACGAAATTGTCAAATGTAACGAGAAAAAAACAAAACAACGTTTCATAAAAAAATAGTCTGGAAACATAGTTATGACTATAAAATAAAAAGTAATACATTTAGAATAAAGAAGAGTGGAGCGAGATCGGGCAGGAGTCTTTTCCTCTCCAGTGCAAAAAATGTCTTTTAAATATAAAATAATTAATGTTTAAAGAAATATATTTTATGAATATATTATTCGGAACATTCTCTTCTAATTTGTTTTATATGTTTATTTATCATAACATATCAAACATGATTATTACATTACGTTTCGAGGTACCTTATGCCTCATCTTCAGATTATCAAATATTATATTTATTTCCATATTGTATCTCAATATAGGTCAATTACTATTATAGTATTATTCATATAAAGCTCATAGATATGAATAATTCTGTTAAAATTTATCTTTTCATTATCACATATTCATTGTCTCAACCTTTTGTTGCTGTGCACTTGCAACTATCTAATTGATATAAAAGAAATATATTGTGCTCTTTGCAATAATATTATAGATAATTGGATTTACCATCTACACAAACATAAAGCAAAAAAAAATTTAGAAATTTCAGTTTTCTATAATTGAACGATTAATAAAAATAAATTTAGAAACCGATCCATCTCAACGATTCGTGAATTAAATAAAAACAAAGAACATAAAAAAATGAAATGATTTTATCCACGAGGCTTGAAAGGGAGAAAAAAATCTTTAGGTCCTTCGGAGGGGATGTAAAATGATGGTCTCGAGCCTGTGCGATGTCAGGTACTCGTAATTCATCCCTATCCTGATCAAGGGGTTATCTGTAGCATAGTGGTTAGAATAACAGCCTCCTGTGCCAAGGTCCCGGGTTCACAAACCCGCAGGTGGCCCTAGGTTTTTTTAATGGGAGTAATAAATCTAAATGGGGTAATATATTAAACACTAATTATATATATATATATATATATATTTATTCCACACACACCCTTTAATGATGTTTGTTTATTTTTCCAACGTCCTTTTATGCTGCAGTGACTAACCGGACGATGCTACAGTGGGAGTCATAATTTTTGCCTCTCCAGGTTTAATTAGGATAGGGATCTTTAACGAATGCCTGACATCGCACAGGCTCGAGATTACCTTTTAACTTCCCCTCCGAAGGACGGCATAACTAAAGTTTTTTGACTCCCATTAAAAAATCCTAGTGCCACCTGCGGGTTTGAATCTTGGGCATAGGAAGTTGTTATGCTAACCAGCATGCTATAGGTAACCCCCATTCTTTAATGATTATTATGAATCAGTGTTGAGAAGTAGATCAGTTAGTAAACGACAGGAAAAATGAGTTTTGCCAAAACAACTAATACTAAATTGAGAAAGTCACGATCAGCCACAAGTTATCAACTGTAAACAATTAGTTATATTTGTAATTACGACGCCAGATAAGGTAGAAAAATTCACTGATAGAGCACTGATTTGATTTAAAACTTGATGTGACAATCTAGAGTAGAAAATTAGAGATTCCTTGAGGATTCTAAGGACTAAATTATTTCTTTAATAATATTATTAATAATAATAACATTACTATGGGACTCTGTTCCTTAAGAATAACAGTTTCGTTACAGAAAATATACACTTTAATACACATATCTGGCCGAGAGACCAATAAAATAAATTTTTATTCACACGTGTTGAAAAAAAAAAATATATACAAAAAATATATGGAATATTAACAAACGAAAAGATCTACTATAAAATAATAGAGCTGAACAATTTCGAAATAAATAAATTGAATGAATTATTCCATAATAGAATGTTGGTAAAATATAATTTTGACATGCGTTGAAAGCAGGATAGTAGTATACAATTTTAATATATTTTAATATACAATTTTGCATCCATATAGCGAGTTTAATCAAAATCGTTAGAGCCGTTTGGGAAAATCGTGAAAAGGTACAAAATTCATTGTATAAGTGCACTTCCGTTCAGTCATTTTAGTGAAAAGTTGTAAAATCTGGGCCGTATAGTTGCCTTAAATATGATATTTCGGTTTTGTACGACTTATCGTTTTCGTGCTGGGCTTATCACAAACATACGGACACACATAGAGACCTTTTTGCGGGACTTGTTCATTTGGACTCAAAGGACTCTAAAACGTGTATTTTCGTTGAACTCTGGAATTAAAAAAAATTCACGAATGCAATACGTTTCCTTACTACATAGATAAGTGAAAGTCAAAATCCAAAAATATAAAAATTCCTAATAAATTATTGCTTGCACTGCTGAAAAACTACAAACTTCAGAAGATATATCTCTAAGAGACATGTAAGCGGTCATAGTCTGACTCATTATATTTCGGAATGATTTATCGTCCCTACTTAATGTGCCTTTTTTATGGGTAAGCCAACTATATTTTAAAGAGCATTATAATATATTACATTTTGCTGTACTTTTTATTCGTCTAGTTCCTGATAATGCGAAGTGATAATACACAGTTATTTTAAAATACTCGTGTTTTAAATATTTCAATTAATATAATAACAAAAATAAAAATATCTAGTGCGCAAAACACACGACTTTCACTTACCTCGGTCGTTAAAATAAATTTAAGAAATTTTAAATAATGTAACAGATCAAAAAACATATGTTTTAGATATTATATATGTTTTAAATAATAAACATTATAAAATTGTTATGTACAATACCTAAGTTTATACCCTATTCTTCACTTTACATAACCTTCCACAAATTAATAACACTAGAAGCAGTTGAGTCTCAGCCACTAAATTTTATTCTATCGTACTTATTATATAGAGGTATAATCTGTATGAGTCATATCATTTTTTACCCAGTCCTTTTTGCGATATTTTACTATAAATATTTCTAAGCTGGAAAAAAAAATCCTGCTGTGAAAATTTATATTGAGAAAAGGTCAGTTTTCTGTTAAACGTTATTTTAACATTAAAGAGAGTTTTATAACTCCGGAACCAGCTTGGTATCAAAGACCAAATTTGTATCACTTAAACAGATCGTATAGATAGGTAATTTGTATAAGTTTAATAATTTTTCACTCAGTCCCTTTTGAGACATTTCCGTGTAAACATCGCGAAAAATCAATTTTGAAAATTCATATAGAAAAAAGTACTATGTTCTCAAGAAATATTTACAGCAAGTAGGACTAAGACTAAGCTATATAATTATTAAAAGTGAGTCTCTATTCCTTCATGTATTTTTATCTAGTTAAAAATCTCGTTTTTTAATAATTTTCGAGAATTTTTTAAACAACTTTCTTCACTATTTAGGCAATAAGTTGTAGGACAAAAAATACAAAGCATGTCCTTGTGTTATTGTTAATTTTTGTTTTGGTTCGATATCTAAAAAAATAAAGGAATTAGAAAGGTTTTTCCATCACATGTTTTCACCCGTGAAGATGACTTATAACGGCTGCAACACTAAAAGTATTGCTCCTAATTTTTTTTTTTATTTATGGTTTTATATTCACGAAACGATAGGGAATAACTGGTCAAAAAATTATTAAAATCAAAAATGTCGAGCGGCAAGGTCGGACGATTTTGAATGGATTGACCCATTAATGTAAATAAGAATATATGATTCATTTTTTCAAATCAATAATATAGAAGGTACTAAAAGAAATAATAACTAATTTGAAATTTTAGCAATCATTTTATATATAGCTAAGTGAAAGTAATACATAAACTATTAGTTTAAAAAACAAAACAAAGCTTGTAAAAGTAAATATAACCGACCATAATAAAAACAATTTATATCATGAAATGAGAAAGTCCGTTTTTAACGCAGAATGTCATCTATAGTTTTATTACAGGGATATGAAATCGTTTTGAATTACATATGAAAACAGAAACGTAAATGATGTAGGTCACGTCATTAGGACGATAATTAGAAGTTGCAATCCCAGAAGTTCCGCCGCATTTCCTGGGTAGGACTTTATGTGATAGTTGACTATATTATTGCAACAATGACAATTTGCAGTCAAGTGCAGTCAAGCATATAATGTCGTCTTTCTGACTCTCATTTTTACTTTCACATACCTATATATGAAATATATAGTAAGAAAATTCTGAATTCATGTTTTCAACGGAAATACACGTTTTAGGGTCTCCTGAGTCCAAATGACCAAGTCCCACAAAAAGGTCTGTGTGTGTGTGTGTGTGTGTGTGGTAACTCCCGCAAGTAAACGAAAAATTCTATGAAACTGAAATTTCATATTTAAGGCAACTATACGCCCACGATGTTAAAAAAACTTTTTCATCAAAATCAGCTAACCACAACAAAGCCACTTTATACCATGCATTATGCACCTTTTTACGATTTTCTCAAAAAGGGCTCTAACGATTTTGAATAAAGTCTCTATGTCGATGTAAAATTGAACGTACTTTAATATCATGTAGGTTTTATTCTGATTAAAATAATCTGACAGGGCTTAAATGCCGATATTTCAAAATTTCTTCCCCTAAAGTACCTTTCATTAATTAACCATATCGTCTGCATTTGCATTGCTAAACAACTGGTAAATATATAAGTTGAACGAATTCGATATCCAACTAAACGAGAAAACTGCAAAAAAAATTTTTTAATGCAATAATTTGTTTTTTAACTTAAGAACAGTAATATACATGTATAATATACCGTTGGAATGCTAAAGATTTTAGAAAAAAATATTATCTTAAGTTACTATTGTAAAAGTTAACGGAGAGTGATGAAAAGCCGATAAAACAAACTGATTGTCGTAGATAATAATATAATAGATTATTTAATAAAAAAACATGTTTCCATTAAAAACCATTTTAAATAATTCTATAACAATTTATTTCGTTTCTAAATTTGTTTCAAAATTATTAAATTGATTTAAATAACGGATGTTAGTAAAGTAGTGTGTTGCGCGCACCTGATTTTTAATAATATTGTTACTAATTATAATACAAATTAATTGTTAGAAATATTAATAAAATAAACTGCAATTAATGCAGAAATAACAAAAAATCCGTTATCTGTCAACTGTCAACAAGGTCAAGTTTACAGTATGTAAACATGCACTGCCACACTGTCGTAACGGTACCATAACAGAAAAATATTACCGTGTGAATCCTCCTCTACCCCACCCAAAACTGCTTTGTCTTAAGCATGGATCTTCAGCTTCTAAACATTCATATAAATTCATATTAAGTTGTTTGTATGGATGAACTTCATACGACATTGCATGAATAAATTTGAAGAGCAAAATAAACGAAACCAGAGTCAAAGCATTTCCTGTGTTTGCTTACACCGAGACAACTTCTATCTAATCTAGAGCAATCCAGAAATATTTAGACGTTACTGCATCCTTATCCCAAGTTATATGCAGAGTTTGTTTTTTCACTGACAATTAATTTTTATTGCGTTATAATGAATTTATATTTATTTATAGGAATTTACAAGTAAATGTGAATGAAATATAAAAAGGCATGAAACACATGTAGAGAAGCTTTCCAATGGAAGCACTCTAAAATAGTAAATTTAAACCGTAATATTTCAATGGAAATATTTTTATCAATATTGAGAAACATATAAGAGAGTTTTTAAATAAATAAATAAATAAATTATATATATATATATATATAATATATATATATATATAAACGTTAACGTTATATATTAAAATTATTATTATGCAATTACTGGTTTAGAAATAGTCCTATCAGAACTCGTAACGAAAATATAAATTAAAAATTGAGACTCGTTCGCACTTCTTTAGACATTAACATTTAAGATTGTTTATAGCTTTTTCTATAAAAGAACATCGAATTAAAGTATTCCACGAATTTTCAATCAACTGACTCAATTTGAAGAGGTTGTTTTTTCGTACTTCAAAGTAAAGTATTTACAACTAGCGATCAGCATTAGTTGACGTAATTTAAATTTGGTGTCATTTGTGTTAAAAAAAGTTCAGGTTGACCAATGTATATTTTATCTTTGGGATTACGGGTTCATGGCAAAGAAGAATGCACTCAGCAAAAAATCTGGTAAGGACAACACACGACTTTCGATTAATCCGTTTTAAAAATCGATTAAAGAATTTTCAAATAAAGTTAGAGATAAAAATTAGTGAAAACATTAAAGAGTTAATCAAATTAAATTTCTATAGAAACATGTGCTTTATTGAAAAATCTATTATATTATTATCAAAAATAATCAGTTAGTTTTGTCGGCTTTTCATCACTCTTTATTAACATATACCAGCTTGTGTATAAGATAATATTTTTTTCTAAAATCTTTAGCTTTCCAGCGGTATTTTACACATCTTTATTACTGTTCTTGATGGATGAGTTGGTGAGGAAGAGAAAGGTTGTCAGAGACTTTTCTGCTCGCCACCTAGGATGGCAAGAAAACGATGCCCATAAAATATTCTTGGGTGAGGCGATGTCCCCGACCAACAGGCATCTGGCTGGCCCGGCAAAGAAGAGCCGCCGGCATATTGAAATACACATGGTTTAATGATGGTAAAGTGAAATGTCGGCGTGCGGATGGCCAACCAGTAATAGTCATCAACTCGCCTTCTGACTTAAAAGTTTTTGACTGACATCAGGGACTACTTTTCACCTTTCTGGCTCATCGGCTTTCGACCATTCGTTTTTTAAACACTAATTCGCGATTTTCATCTCCTCATTATTTTTTTCTTTATTACTGTAGCTATTTTTATTTTTGTTCAACATTAAGACAAAATGCAATTTTTTTTCTTTATTCGCAAATATACGGGAATGTTTTGTTATCTAACTCAACAAGAGTAATAATTATTTTATTTTTATTCGCTATGTACAGACTACTAACAGCTGTTGAAATTGTAAAAACCTTTTTGATTTTCTATATTATGTTTGTTTTATTTCTATTTCTTAAGAATGTTTATGTTTCTAGTTCTTATTCCACAAATAATGTCAATGCACTGCAGGTTTATTCATCTTCTCATTTCTCGCTCCCCTTTTCTCATGGCCCATCATCTCTGTTCACTACTTCCAACTTCCCTTTCCCATGACTAATGTCCTTTTAACCTATCACGTCAACGCACAGTCACTCCTAGCCCATATTGATGAATTCCATGAATTTTTCCTACATAACTTTTATCACTTAATAGCTGTTTCTGAAACCTGGCTGAAACCTACAATTCCGACATCGCAAGTTTCCCTTCCGAATTATACATTGCTCCGTCATGACAGAGATGACCGAACGGGTGGCGGCGTGGGTCTCTTTGTTCATGACAGCCTCAAATCGAAACAACTCATTCAATCACCCCATTCCGATTGCCCTCACCAGGAATACTTTTTCGCCGAAATATCCAAAGCTTCCCATTCTCTACTATTTGGAGTACCGCCCTCCCAGAGTACCCTTTGAGACAGAATTCGAATCCACTCTTTACAATCTAATCCCATCCTATAACAATATCATCCTCACTGGGAATTTTAACACCAACCTATTGTTGCCTTCCTCAGACCATGCCTACTTAACCAACCTCTTCTTCTCTCTCGATCTTTATATTGTACCATATAATCCCACACACCACACCCAGTCCTCAGAATCCTGGCTCGATCTGTATGTTCTGGATTCTGCTGATTAACTCCTCGCCTCGTCTCAACATCCTGTTCCGTTCTTGTCTGCTCACGACCTTATCCAGATATCCTATAATCTTCCGATCACTCTATTTTCCCCAAGAACCATTTCTTTTCGTAACCTTAACACCCTTTCCTCTGAAATCTTGGCGCCAGATCTTGAAGCTATCCCATGGAACACCATATACTCGCTTAGGACCGTAGATTCTATGGTTGAAACCCTTACCTGTCATCTCCATAATATCCTAGACAACCATGCTCCCCTTATCACAAAGAAAATCCGACACCCTCCTGCTCCTTGGTTAACGCCAGAAATTAGGGAATGTATGAGGCACAGGTATGCTGCAAGGCGACGATTCAGGCGCTCCCGTCTTCCTAGTGATTACTCCACCTTCAAACTTCTCAGAAACAGTACCCAATCCATGATACGCCAAGCTAAATCCCAATATTTTCAGCAATTCTTATCTTGTGCTTCCGACTCCAAAACCAAATGGACAATCCTGCGTTAACTATCCTTAGGAAAACACACCCATAACCAACCTATTCCTATTTCCGCTGATGATCTTAACACCCACTTTGCTTCCTGCTCCTCTCATTCATCATGTCAGACGCCGATGCCTGCTTCTATGCACCATTTCAATCCGGATTCATTCTTTTTTTCCCATATCACCCCTGAGGACCTCTTTAATTCTATTCGAAAATCCCGAACCAATGACTACGGACCTGACAATATCCCAGTAAAACTAATCAAAGCCTCGCTTCCTTCCATCCTTCCAATATTATATCATATCTATAACTTTTCTCTAGACAGTGCAACCTTCCCAACTTCCTGGAAAACCGCTCTGGTCCGTCCACTGATGAAAAACTCAAATCCGGTATCTCCTAATGACTTTCGCCCAATTTCTCTCCTTTCAAACCTTTCTAAACCTTTAGAGCGTCTGGTCCAATCTCAGTTATCCCTCTACCTCGAGCAAAATAACCTTTTGAACCCACTCCAGTCTGGTTTCCGGCCTGGGTATTCTACTCACTCTGCTCTCTCCCTCATTTCCCAAGATCTTCACAAGGCCATAGATAAGCACAAAATAACAATCCTTGTTTTGCTTGATTTTTCCAAAGCCTTCGATTCTGTGGACCATAATATCCTCTTAACCAAATGGACTCCCAGTATCCACAGGCGCTCTTCAATGGTTTCAATCATTCCTTACCGGCCGTTCCCAGTATGTTGTAGTTCCCAATAAACCCCGCTCCGACTCACTGCCACTAACAAAAGGTGTACCCCAAGGTTCCTCGTTATCTCCTACCCTTTTCTCCATATTCATAAATGATCTTCCGCTCTCCATCAAGCACTCCCTATACCACCTCTATGCCGACGATATTCAGATTTATATTTCCTTTACCCCAAATGAATTTCCTGATGCTATCTCTAAACTTCAGGAGGACATAAATAATATAAGTGCTTGGTCAAACAGCAACAAACTCCTGCTAAGCGCTGAAAAAACAAAAGCCATCCTGATAGCATCACCTGCTCTCCTTAAATCCTTTCCCATTTCCCCCAACCTTTTCCTAAACAATACTCCTATCTCTTTTCATTCATCTGTCAAGAACTTAGGTATTACTCTTGATCAAACTCTCTCTTGGAAACCGCACATCACCCAAATATCCCGCCGAACCATAACAACCCTAAAGCAATTCCGTCGCCTCCATCACCTCCTACCATTCAATATTCGTAAACTCCTTGTTTCTTCCCTTGTCTTTCCCCACTTGGACTACGGATGCGAGGTGTACAGCGAACTTTCAGGTGAGCTCGAAGCAAAACTTAAGCGTATTATGAACTGTGCAACACGGTTTGTATTCGGAATCACCAGAGACACGCATATAACCCAGTATTACACCGAGTTAAGGTGGCTTTATCCTCGTTACAGATGCCAGTATTTCCTAGCCTCCTTCCTCTACCAGGTTATCAGAACTCATCGTCCCAGCTACATCTTCCAATCCCTTCAATTTAAATCATCAATTCAGTCCCGTTCTACTAGATCCGGTCTTTCTGACCTCTACCCTCCTCCTCACCGTACTGCTGCCTTTGACAAGTCCTTTCTAGCCAAAGCAACCACTCTTTGGAATTCTATTCCTCCTGAGATCCGTCATGTAAGTACTGCTTCCTCCTTCAAATCGCTACTTTTCAACCACCTTCTCCTTACCCAGTCAAACAGACAATAACTTCAAACTGCAGATGCTATAAATACCAATTATTATTATTATTTTTTTTTTTTTTTTGTGTTTATATTACTCAAATTATCATTTATGAACCAGCTATTTCTGTTTTTTTTTTGTTTTTCTTATTCCGAAAGTCTGACTTGTAAAGATGTACATATATTACTACCTTAATTATTTTTTAGTTTAGTATTTTGTTATTCTAAGCCATGACCACACTGTTCCGGTCATCAATTATGTATTTTATTTTATTCTTAAGGGACTTTAGTCCCAGGATAATAAAGAAGTTTTTTCATTTCATTTCATTTCTTATGTTCAAAAACGAAAGATTGCATTTAAAAAATATGTTTGCAGTTTTCTCGTTTAGTTGGATATCGAATTCGTTCAACTTATATATTTACCTGTTTTTTAGCAATACTAATCAGGCGATATGGTTAATTTTTCGAATCTACAAAATTAAATTTTAAAATATCGGCATTTAAGCCATGTCAGTTTATTTCAATCAGAATGAAACCTACAAGATATTAAAGCCCATCAAATTATACATAGCGAGTTTAATCAAAATCGTTAGAGCTATTTCTGAGAAAATTGTAAAAAGGTGAAAATGCATAGCATAAAGTGGCACTTCTGGCTAGCCGATTTTGTGCATTTCCGTTGAATACTGGAATTCAAAAATTTTCACGATCGCAATACTTTCCTTTACTATTTATTTTATATATAGGTAAGTGAAAGTAAAAAAAAATCAAATTGGTTCAGTTTATATTTTTTGTTCTACTTTATTCGATTTATTGCCTTTATTTTTCTTAATAAATTTTAAACGTTTAATTTAGTATCCATAATATTCCCATTGTTGCATCTGTTTCCAAAATGATCTAAAAGTGGAAATAATTATATACAATATTAGTTCATGGATTTATAAAACTTTCCATTTTATCCAACAACTTACGTACGATTATATAGGTAATATTTTTTGTTTTAAATCTTCAGTCCTCTATGGGAGAATATAACCTGTACCATGGCAACATTGAATCCCCTTAACCTTTTTTATCACAAAATAGAAATAATAAATGTTCCTTAGTTTAAGCGCTTATTACGACTTTTTATTAACTTGTACGACGTATTTGATTAGGTATTAAATTTTCTAAAATTTTGATCATTCCAAGGGTATATATCACAACCCGTACTTCAAGAATAATTTTTTGAAGATTTTCCTAATAAATTTTATTTGTTTAATTTAGCATCCATAACATTCCCACTGTTGCATATGTTTTCACGAAATGATCTAAAAGTAGAAATAATTATATACAATATTATTGCATAGATTTATAAAACTTTCCATTTTATTTACCAGCTTACGTAAGATTATATAGGTAACATTTTTTTTTAAATCTTCAGTCCTCTATGGGAGAATATAACCTGTACGATGGCAACATTGAATCCCCTCAACCTTTTTCATCACAAAATAGAAATAAAAAATGTTCCTTAGTTTAAGCGCTTATTACGACTTTTTATTAACTTGTACGACGTATTTGATTAGGTATTAAGTTTTCTAAAATTTTGATCTTTCCAAAAGTATATATTATAACTGATACTTTGAGAATAATTTTTTGATGAATTCAGAATATTATCAGAGAAACTTCGTTGCAATATATTTTAATTAACTTTTAGGAAACAATGCTCTAAATGCTAGTGAAAACCTTATCAAAATCCGTCTGGGGGCTTAGGAGGAGTTCACAAAAACCAAATATAGCGATATCAATATATATATATATATATATATATATATATATATATATATATATATATATAGCGATTTACCAACCAGTACTTGTTAAAGAACTACAATATTCACAAAAATGAGAAGTGAATGAATTTTGAAACTTACCAATTTCTACAGAAAAAAGGCCTGTTGAACTTCACTTTGACTACGTTGTTCGCCGAGGAAAAAGAAAAAAATAGCGTAAAAAAGAATTACTAAAACGGTGAATAGGAAAAGCGTTTAGATGAAGAAGAGAGGAGTGGAAGCGGAACAATGACAAGCAGAGAAGATCGTTGCACACCTTATCTAATCTCCTTCCTCGAGCACTCTTAATAATGTCATAGCCTCTAATCAGATAGAATAGAACAATTTCACGAGATACCGTTCCTCCAAACATAGATAAGCTCTCTTGTAATTTAACTTGTTCACGGGGAAAGTAATTCCTTTTCGTTCGAAACAGTAACAGCAAGGGGCATAAATAATTTTGATGTATCGTAGCTACTCTATATACGACTACTTTAGGACGAATTTTAGGTTCTCGCTGAACATTCTGGACATCTGGATCGATCGAAAGAGGTTAATGAGCATATATCTTTGGATCAGTTCTGCGCATGCGCATGAGTATAGCGGTCATCTTTCAAATCGGCTCTTGGATTTCTTGCTTTTTCAGTTGGATATCACTTCAGAAAAGTCTTGAAAACATCACCAGGCTTCAGGATAACAACAACAGTAAATATTGGAGCAAACAACGGTAAGTTGGGTTACAATTTACACTGTAAAGTGAATGCTGAGTCACCTCTTCATATCAGCTGATTGCCAATAGCTAGGCAAGGCTGGTCTTGCTTAACTTTTCTTAAGTTATTTTTTTTTTCTCCACATCTGGTTATTATTTAATTATTTTCCTTACATGAAATGCGATATTATCATCAAGTAATGTCCTCCAAAGCTTCAACTAAAAGATCTAGATCTAGTGGTTCGATCCCGTCTCCTACGAAACAAAGACCTCGCCGTGATACTAATAAAAGATTACAAGCAACCCCTTCAGGTACTATTTCAGAATCTGAACCACAACCTGGCACATCGTCACAAGGGATGACTGACGAATCGCCGTTTTTCACCCCAAATCCTTTTCAGATTTTACATAATGAAAAAGAAAACATGGAATCTACTCCTATACCCAGTGAACCACGGCCTCCTCCAATATTTGTCAAAAATATTAGAAATTTCCAGTTGTTGTGTGCGCAATTGAACAAAATTACCGAATATACCAGCTACTACTGTATGAGTAGAACCAATGATACCAAAATATCTCCTACTACTGCCGAGACATATAGAAAAATAGTGAAATACCTAACTGAAACCAAAGCAGATTTCCATACCTATCAGCTTCGCCAAGAGAGAGCTTTAAGGGTTGTAATTAGAAACTTACACCCCTCGACACCAGTTGAAGCTATTAAAGAAGAACTAACGGAGATGGGCTATAAAGTGCGGCAAGTCACTAACGTCCTAAAGGATAAAATTCCTCTACCTCTGTTTTTTGTGGATTTGGAACCAGCTGAAGGAGTTGAAAAAATCTATGACCTCAATAGATTGTACTATACCAGCGTAAGAGTTGAAAAACCTTACATAAAGAAGGAGATAGTTCAGTGCCATAACTGTCAAGCATATGGTCATACTAAAAGTTATTGTCATCACATACCTCGATGCGTGAAATGCGGTGAACAGCACAAGTCTGTGGAGTGTACAAAACCAAAATCAACACCAGCTGTATGTGCTCATTGCCTCAAGGACCACCCAGCCAACTATAAAGGATGCCAAATCTATAAGGAACTGAGGACTAGGTTTCAGAAACCTCAAGTACTGGATGAAACAGCAAGACAAGTAAGAAACAGAAGAGAACCCTCAAAACTTATTGATGCCAATGTATCATTTGCCCACCTACTTGGAGGTGGGAATCAAAGTACTGAAGCCGTGGCCCTGCCGGAACTACAGAATGTACCTCAATCCATTCCACATCCTAATCAACCACAAATCTCTCATATCCCTCCTCCTTCAAATGCCACAGACCTTAACAGTTTGATGACATCCTTTATCTCCGAAATTAAATCCCTTGTTATGCCCCTAATATCACTCCTAACTAATCTCGCATCAAATCTCATTCCTGCCTTAAAAAAACCATAAATGACTACACCTAATTCCTTATCCATTCTCCTTTGGAATGCGAATGGTGTTAGAACTCACACTGACGAACTTACAGCCGTACTGCAAGACAAAAACATTGATGTTGCACTCATTACTGAAACTAGACTAACCACTAAACAGTACTTCAAAATACCAGAATACATAACATACCGGACAGACCATCCAGACGGCAAAGCCCATGCCGGTACTGCTGTCATTGTCCGCCGATCCGTCTCCCATCACTTACACCCACTTCCCGCCCACGATTACCTACAAGCAACTTCCATTGTAATCAGAACCTTTTCCTTTCCGCTTATCATCGCATCAGCATACTGCCCTCCTAAACATCCTATTTCCTCTGCCCAATTTGGATCCTTCCTCAACTCCTTGGGAAATCACTTCATTTTGGGTGCCGACTTAAACGCTAAGAATCAACAGTGGGGTTCTAGAACCACCAATTCTCGTGGACAGACGTTGCAGTCTGCACTCAACTCCCGACGCTTTCATCTCCTACCTCCCGATTCTCCTACCTACTGGCCGACAGATCCTAACCGTAATCCTGACATCCTCGACTTCTTCATCCACTGCGGATTAGGCTCCCTGAACTATTCCGTAACTCGCCTTGATGAACTATCCTCTGATCATAGTCCATTAATCCTAAATGTATCCATAACTTCTATTCCGAAACCTTTCCCACCGTCATTCATCAGAGGCCCTGTCAACTGGAACCTCTTTCTCGAAATCCTTACCAATGATATTGACCTCAGAGTACCTCTCAAAACCCAAACTGACCTTGATGATGCCGTATATTCCTTTACAACCACAATTCAACAAGCTGCCTGGACTGCCTCCTCTCCCAAACAATCCCAAAGAATTCCTAACAAAAGCCATTTACCACAACACCTGAAGGACCTCATCAACACCAAACGCCGAGCCAGATCATTATGGCAACGCACCCGCCACCCAGAAGATCGCCGCTCTTACAACTTTCTTTGTAGAAAATTAAAGCGGGAGTTGGTGATATTCCGTTCCCAATCCTACAATTCCTACCTCTCCTCTCTCTCGACTCGTGACAATTCCCTATGGAATGTCACGAAGAGAATTCTAAAATCCCACACCATTTCCCACCCTCTCCGGCGCTGTGATAGTTCCTGGGCTGCTTCCGACAAGGATAAAGCCGAGGAATTCGCACAGCACCTTTCCAAAGTTTTCACTCCTCATCCTGAGCTCAATCCAACCCATACTGCAACAGTAGAAGAGTTCCTTATGTCACCAATACCACTATCCTTACCACCTAAAGCAGTTAATCCATCTGAGGTTAAATATCTTCTTAAAAAGCTTCCTCTCCGTAAATCCCCAGGATACGACCTCCTTACTCCTCAGATCTTAAGACAACTTCCTCCCAAAGCCATTACATTTCTTGCTTATCTCTATAACTGTATCCTACGCACTACCTATTTCCCTCTCATATGGAAACATTCAACCATCATCCTTTTCCTAAAACCAGGCAAACCTTCCCACAGCACTTCATCTTACAGACCTATTAGCCTGCTCCCGATCCTCTCCAAAATCTTCGAAAAACTCCTATTAAAACGAATCCTAGCCAAATTTCACAATTTTCCTTCACATCAGTTTGGATTTCGTCCTCAACATTCCACGGTTCACCAAGGACTCCGAGTTGTAGACCACATTTCCTCCGCCCTTGAGTGCAAGGAGTATTGTTCGGGTGCCTTTCTGGACATAGCTCAAGCTTTTGACCGGGTGTGGCACCCGGGACTGCTCTTTAAGCTCAAAACCCATTTACCTCAATCCTTATACCTAATCCTCCGATCCTATTTATCAAACCGCTCCTTCCGAGTTCGCAGTGGTTCCGAATTTTCCAAACATTATACTGTTGAGGCCGGTGTTCCTCAAGGCAGCGTCTTAGGACCCGTCCTCTACATCCTCTACACCGCCGATATCCCTACCGATCCCAATACCTTTCTGGCAACATTTGCTGATGATACCGCCATTTTGTCATCCAATTCCGATCCTGAAGCAGCATCGCTAAATCTCCAAAAGCACCTTTCCCTTGTCGAAGACTGGTGCAATGCTTGGCGCATTAAGGTGAACGAAAGCAAATGCACTCACGTCACATTCACCCTTCGACGCAAATCCTGTCCAACGGTTAATTTCAATTCCATACCGCTTCCTTCCTCAGACACAGTCCGGTATCTCGGCTTTTTACTAGACAAAAGACTGACGTGGAACCCACATACAAGACTAAAAAGAAAAGAACTCAACCGCAGATTCGGCCTGTTATACAGACTACTAAACAGAAAATCTCATCTTACAGTTGACAACAAATTACTAATATACAAGACAGTACTGAAACCTATATGGACCTACGGACTTGAACTGTGGGGGACAGCTAAACATTCTAACATCAAACGCATCCAATCCTTCCAATCCAAAGTCCTCCGAACAATAGTTAATGCTCCTTATTACGTTACCAACTGTACCCTACACCATGACCTTAATATTCCGTTTGTTTTAGACCTGGTACCATCCAAATTTTCCAAATTTCATCAAAACCTTAGTCATCATCCTAACCCTCTAGCGCAATCCCTATCCAGCACCACCCATCCCTACAATCCTCCTCGAAGATTGAAACGGCAGTGGCCACGAGACCTATTGTAAACATTTAAACTGGAGTTCTGACAATGGTCAGATCCTCCACTCATGTACGGTATGTTTGTGGCTACAGCGCCCTAACTCAGCCTCCACTGGCTCAGACCAGTGATGCGGCTGAGATAGAGGCGCTGGGATCTCTTGGATTCCGCTTTTTCCTCCACTTGTGGAGGAAAAAGCGCTTGCTGGGGTCCCTTTAGCAATTGTATATAGTTATGATTGTGTGCAAGATGTTTATTTATTTGCCAACTTTTTATTTATCTCAATAATAGGTTTTTGTTTCGATTTGTTTTGTTTTTTATTTATTATTATTATTTTATTGTATATATATGAATTTATTTATGTTCTATTTTATGTAATTTGACCATTATTATTATTTTCTGTATATATAGTATGAATGTGTTCTCTTATCAATATTATTATTGTTCATTTTGTAACAAATTGTAATATATCTCAATAAAAAAAAAAAAAAAAAAAAAAAATATCGTTGGATAAGCTACTCATAGTTCCGATGAAATAGTTGTGGCCGGCAGTGTTAAGGCGTACTCGCGCTATCATCTTAGTCAAAGGAGTTGGAGGCAAGTCGGGAAAATATGGTGGGTGCGGAAGAACTTCGTAGCCATGTTCTTTCAATTTTTGCACGGTATGTTTTGAAACATGGGGTCTTGCTGCCGCTCAGTGAGATCATGAGGTACCCATGTATCGAGCTTTTTACTTTCCCAATACACTTTAAATGTCTGGAAACGGTAGATGAATTTGCATTTAGTTGTGCTAAGATTCCTTTAACTGTTTGGTAGGGGGTTTCCTTCTACTGTATGTTTGAGGACATCGTTGTCTATTACGGACGGAGGTCTTCCTCGGGGCAAGTTTTCCAAGTCGGTATCTCCAGCTGAAAACTTAGCAAACTAACAGCGAATGGCCCGTTCATTAACAACTCTCATCTCCAAACGCCTTGCAAATATTTCTAGCGGCCTCAGCTGCTGAATGGCCGAGTTTAAACTCGTACAAATATATTACTCGAAAATCACGTGTTTCCATGTTCATATTTGGAGGTATACTAAAAAGTGGGTAATTGATTGGGAAGCTAATGTTTATAATACAAAGGTAAAAAATTAGTAACTGTTTACTTTAAATATGTAAACATTCGGAAGAAAACAACAGAGACCTGCAAAATCCTTTAGTATTTCAGAAACTATAAAAACGGAAATTTCATGTGAAACAACTCAATAAATACATTAAATATATTAATTAATACCGTTTTGAAGGCACCGCTGCCTTAAAAAAGCAGCCGTCCAAAAACATAACATTTTAGTATTTTTTTATTTTTTATTTTTTTTATATTGTTATTAGATATGTTTAAGAAAAATTGTGTTTCATACCATACTTTGGCGATTCCGTTGGAGACCACCGTTATTTCGTTATGTAACAACTAAATGAATGACCTTTCCATTATAATGACGTCGGATTATAGGACAGTGACTGACGGATCGAGAAGAACGGATTATGAACTTTTGCCGTCAGCAGGCACCTATATTCCTTTTATTCGAATTAAGCCGCCCATAGTACAGGCCCCCTTGAATAGCTATTTAATTTCCTGAATAAGCATAACACTATTCACATTAACATTATTTTTTCTCCCAGTCGTTAGAAGTTGCCTCCTGACGTGAAAAATGACAATCCGTTAGAGAATCTGTAGGTTAACTCTGTGCACGGTGCATATAAACTTGTGGAAGTCTGTTTAAAATTTTAGTTTTTTTTTTTTTTTTTATAATTCCCTCAACCTATCAGTAGCCTTTGGTAGATTTCTCTTCTTTCTTTCCTTTTTTTTTTTTTCTTGTGTGTTTATTATCCATACTTTTTGTACATGAATGTACTCGTATATAAGTCTAGGTAGTGTTTAATTTTTCTTTTTTGCATATATGTTAATAAAATTTAATTTTATGTTTTCTTGACCAGACATATATATGAATATCTACTGTTCATTTCTGTTATTCTTAAGGGACATAGTCCCAGAATAAAGTTTTATTATTATTATTTATTTATTTTACAGCACTTCTTATGAAGGAATATTCCCGAAAAGGGGGAGATTAACTCCAACCACTTCAGGTGCTTTTAGTCAATGATATTATTGTATTTATAGGAAACTCCTAACAATTTTACCTGTGTTCAGCAGTACAGCTTTCTGGGCTTCATTCAAAACAGCTGTAGATAGGCCCAACCGCTCAGTGGCTTCCACAGTAGATTTTGGTATTAGACCATTGCTGGGATATCACAATCGTCCTCGCAACAGCACATCCAGCCTGTACAGTTCCTTTAGCTCAGCTGCTAGAGCTTAATACTTGCGATTTTTTTCTGCACAGACAGAACTTGTGTTGCCATCATTCGGGACAGCTATATCAATTAGCTCAGTATTTTTCTTATTGGAGTCAATCAAAACGATGTCAGGCCGGTTGTGGATAACTGTGTGATCAGTTATGAATGACTGGTTCCAATACAATTTTATTCCTTCATTTTGAATGAGGTCTTTAGGTTTGTATTGATAATACGGTATAGAGTCGATTAACAACATTCTTTTTAAACCAATCGCCTGGTGATAGACCTTTGCAACGTCGTCTTGCCTCTTAAGGTATTCCGTCCCTTATTATTATTAAAATGCATTCAACTAAGCCAGACAATGTTTCTTAAGAGGATATTGTATACTTCTAGAGGGTAAATTTCGAACTTAATTATCTGTAAAGGTGTTAATATATTCATATTCAAATAAAAGTTGCCTTCCTGATATATATATATATTATATATATATATATATTATATATATATATATATATATATATAAGTTAAGGTCCGATAAGGCAGACTATCAGCCTTAATTCCAACTCACCTGATGTAAACACTTTGAAAAGTATATATAGAGGATTATATGAATCAATAAAGCAGTATTTGACTAGCCATCAAGTGAGTTGTTATTGTGCCCCTTTTCCTTATTTTTTTTAAAGTTTTATATTGGCCAGCTCATAAGTGGTGCCGAAACCCGGGACCTTTAGACAGTATATTTTTTTTCTTTCTATTATTATTTTGCGTTTGGAAATCTTCAGTTTTATTGTTATTTAATTTTTTTTTTCTTCGCTCTCTCTTTCTCTCTCTCCGTTAACATTAGTCTAAACAGTAATCATGGCGGAAAATGTAGTGTTAAGACCGGCAGTTCTGAACGTACCACCAACCGAACCAGCACCGGCGGCGGCAAATGTACTTCCGCCACTTCCGGAAGTTTCGTTGGCGCAGGCGCACAGAACGACATTGGAATGGATAAAAGTCCAAACCGCAACCGCTCAGGATCTGAGAAAAGCCATCTCCGACCTCGACAGATTCACCGGGGAGATTGGTGAGTTAAATCATTTTTTAAAAGGGGGCGATCGACTGATGGCTAGGATCATCTCAAAAGTATCTGAAAACCTACTAGATGGGGAGGATGCTGAAGCTTTGAAGGCTGCAGTAGTCTGCAGGGTCAAGAGGAACATACTGAACCATATCCAGGGGGACGAGGAGACACCCTGGGGTATAGTGAAGGAACGACTAAAGAAGGCCTATGGAGGGGGAAGATGGGCCCCCGAAGAAGATGTGTTCCACCTGATTAGGGACGTAAAGAAGCCGCGTCAGTCGAACGGTCAATATGCGGGAGAACTGCTTACGAAGTTCAACCGGATAACCGAAAAGATGAGAGAGACGGCGAGTGTTGAGGAGGTCCACTTTAGAATGGATTTTTTGGCAATCATTCTAAAGGTGCAGCTGGCGAAAGAAACCGGTAAGAGAGAAGGGTTTCAAAGGGAGCGCTCATTCGTAGATTGCGCGCAAGAGTTGATGGACACTAGTGCCAGAGAGGAGGAATCTCGGATGGAGGTAGAAGAGCCAGGTTGGACGAGAGTCGCCTACAACCAGCCAAGGGTTGCTCCAACATGGAAAAGAAGAGAGAGAGAGTACCGGGAAGTGAGAAGAGAAAGACCCCAGCAAGGAGAGAGACGGTCAGGCCAGGCGAGACCACGGAACAGTGGACGGCGAGAAGATCGTAAGTGCCATGGGTGTGGCAAGATCGGACACCTCGTAGCCCAGTGTCCGCGTACTCGATGCTTCGAATGCGGGACAGAGGGACATCTAGCACGACATTGCCCCCACATGTACCGACGTCGGGATGCAAACCAGCCAGAACCTATGGAGATCAATGCTCAGAATGTTCGTCCAAGAAGGTTCATGAGGAGGGCGGTCGGATCGGCAAGTGAATCTTCTATAGGATCCGAGACAGCAGACACGGAGACAGAGACAGACGTTCCTGTCCGAGGAGGCGGCCATCGCAGCAGGAAGAGTGTATGGAGGCGACAGGAAGCGGCGGCGCCGTCTTCCCGCGACGAACTCTGAGGAGCGTACCAGCAGAGGGGCAACCGCACGTTGGTGAGTTACCACGCGAGAGGTGGGAGCGGCGGTCTGCCTATCATCAGCGTGGAGGGAGTCGCATGTCTGGTGGACACGGGAGCTCATGTACCATCGCATGTAGAGAGGCGTTAGAGAAGTGGAGCGGCGGAGAGAGGGCACTCCAGGTTCAGGTATGGCAATGTCAATTGATCACCCTAGGGGGGGCCATGCAGTGTAGAGGGGGAAACCGAGAAAGGGTTTGCACACCTGGGGGGATCGCGGTGGCGGTTTGTCAGTTCATGTTGTCGCTAGGATGCCGCGGGACTATGGAGTCATTATCGGGAACGACTACTGGGCGCGGTAGGTGCGCGGATCCGGAATCAAGGGGGCCAGTGGGATATACGAATTGGGGGGAAAAGATATTCCTGTACCCGCATTGTGGGGAACGGCAAACCACGCATAGGGGCGGTAAATCAGGTGGAGGATTGGAAGGCGTCTGTCCTTGCGGAATTCGATGACATTTTTTTTAAAGAGGGGGATGTTCTTGGGACGACCGGGAGGACGGTACACGAAATTCCCCTTAAACAGGATCGGGTCACTTACATTAAAGAACGGCGGTACCCGCAGGCCCTCCGCAGGCATATTCGGGAGGAGCTGGAAGATTTACGGCGGCAGGGTATTATAGTGGACAGCACTTCTCCTTATATAGTCCGTTGTGGGCCGTGAAGAAGAAGAGTACGCCGGGGGATACACGGGAGAAATATCGGGTCGTCATTGACTACCGGAAGCTCAATGAGAATACGGTCGACGAAAAATATCCCATACCGCGCTTCGAGGACATTTTGGACCGGTTGGGCGGTGCGCGAATTTTTAGTACTTTGGACCTCAAGGCGGGGTATCATCAGATCCAAATGCACCCTCGTGACCAACATAAGACCGCGTTCACATTCGAGAGGGGCCACTATGAGTTTACGCGGATGCCGTTTGGCCTTAAGAATGCCCCTATCACTTTTCAGCGGCTGATGGATGAATTCTTGAGGGGTCTGGATGAGTCCGTGTGTCAAGTATATATGGATGATCTTTTGGTCTTCAGTAGGTCGGATCGGGAACACGTTGAGCATCTGAGGGCTGTATTTCGTCGTATGCGGGATTTTGGTCTCCGCCTTTCTCCGGAGAAGTCGACCCTGGGCCTGCGCGAGATCAATTTTTTGGGCCACACCATCTCTGCGGAGGGTGTGAAACCGGATGCCCAGAAGGTTGCCGCCTTACAGCAGATTGCCGTGCCGACCGAGGTTAAGGGTGTCCGTAGGTTATTGGGCGCGTTAAACTATTACCGCCGTTTTGTGCCGGCTATGGCTGCATATCTCGTGCCTCTTAATAATTTGCTTAGGAAAGGCAATAAGTTGGTGATGACCCCCGATATTGCGGACCAGGTTCGCCGGTGCATAGAGCATCTACAGCGTGAGCCGGTGCTCGCGTTCCCCGATTTTACCAAGCAGTTTACGATCACTACGGACGCTAGCGAGTACGCCCTGGGTGCGGTGTTGTCTCAGGACAGCGAGCGGGGGGAGCGGCCCATCGCGTATGCCAGTAGGCGCCTCACGGAGGCGGAGGCCCGTTATAGTGCCTTGGAGCGGGAACTCCTCGGGATTGTCTGGGCTGTCGATCACTTCAGGCCTTACGTTTTCGGGAGACGTTTTCGTGTTCAGACAGACCATCGCCCTCTCCAATGGGTGGGGAAGCTTAAGGAGTCGTCTGCGAGGGTTACGCGGTGGAAAGAACTCCTTGGGCAATATAATATGGATGTCGTGTACAAGCCGGGTAAGGAAAATGTTGTCGCGGACTGGCTTTCGAGGGCGCTCAGGGTTAATGCCGTGGAGGAGGACCGGGGCGGGCCGTCGCGAGATGTTCGTCAGTTCTTGAGGGAATGGACCCCGGGGGAGGAGCAGCCTCCTTCCGCGGAGGGGATTTCGACTGAGGATGCGCCGTCGGGCGACGAGGGGTCTACTGAGGGGCGTCCGGTGACCATGGAAGAACTCGACGAAATTGTTAACGATAAGCGTCGCCAGATCGTCTGGAAGACGAGGACTTCGGGGCTGCTGAAGCTCGACTTTCAGCGGGTTGCCGGTTGTTCAGTTGTGACTATCTGGTCTCAACCTACCGTCGGGGAGGAACAGATCTGTAGGGCTCTTGCCGACGCTTCGAAACCGGGTCAGACCCATCACTTATACGTCGGTAACGCTGTGGTCTGGGAGCGTATTCAGCGCTTGTGGCGGACGGAACGCATCGGGATTGACCGAATGTTTATCCGTTGCTCGATGCTGGTCGAAACCGTACACGATGTGGAACGTCAACGGGAGGTTACACTCGCTTACCACCAGGGCAAGACGAACCACCGGGGGCTGACCGAAACGTTGCACGCGTTGCGCCGTCGGTATTATTGGCGGGGGATGAAGCGTACCATCCAGGAGGCTATCGGGAATTGTGATGTATGCATGCGCGCGAAATATGATCGGCATCCACCCCGGGCGGTCCAGGAGGAGACTCCTACTGCGGCTGTTCCGCTCAGTGATCTGCAGGTCGATACCTTTACCTGGAAGGGATTTAAGTGGGTCACGGTGCTGGATCTCTTTAGCAAAGTCGCGATGGCGTATCCCATTCAGGAGCGTACGGCGGAGGCGGTGTTGCGCGCCCTCTGGATTTGGTTCCAATTTTACGGTGTGCTCGATAGTATTTTCTCTGACAGTGGTCGGGAGTTCGATAATGCCAGTATCAGGGAGGAGATGAGGCTCTTGGGGGTCAGATGGCATCTAAACACCCCGGGACATCCGAAGAGTCGCGGAGGTATCGAGAGGCTTCACAGCACCCTTAGCGACCATCTTAGGGTCTTTCAGTTGGAAAAAGGGTTGGAACCGGACGTAGCTATGGAACGCGCGATTGTCGCTTATAATCACTCGGTTCACTCGGTGACCGAATTCACACCTTTCGAAATTCTATTTGGGTTACAAGGTCGTCGGCGTGATTGTCGTGGTGCGGCGGCTGGCGAGGGTGAAATCGTGAGCAACAGCCTTGCGCTTAAGAAACTTTGGGTTACGGTTCGCGATCGCATTGAGCGGGAGAAGCGGCGTCGAGTTGCGCGCCATAATCTCGGTGTCCGGGATTTGATGGGTCTCGTAAAAATCGGTACGGTGGTGTACCGTCGGGTCGGAACTAATCGGGGGTAGGAACTTCGGCGTTACGAGGGTCCCTTCCGCGTGGTTGTGATTAGGGAGCATAATTTGGTCACAATTGAGAGCTTAACTGACGTAAGGAGACGTACGGTGCACCTGGAACAATTAAAGCTCCCGACTACGGAGGCATCCTAAGCCTTTGGAGTGTCCTCGGCTTCGGAAGTTTTTTTTTCTCTCTAGTGTTCTTGTTCTGTTCTTCATAGTGTTTTTTTTTTTTTTTTGGTTGTTGTGTTTCAGGTGTTTCTTTTATTTGTATTCTTCTGTTTTTCAGCCGGTGTGGCGATTTGTATTTGTATATTTCTATCATGTACCCTTATTTTATTATCATTTTTTTGTATTCAGTGTTTTTCTTTTCAATATAGTTTACGAGGACTGTTCGTAAACTGGTGGGGGGGAGTTAAGGTCTGATAAGGCAGACTATCAGCCTTAATTCCAACTCACCTGATGTAAACACTTTGAAAAGTATATATAGAGGATTATATGAATCAATAAAGCAGTATTTGACTAGCCATCAAGTGAGTTGTTATTGTGCCCCTTTTCCTTATTTTTTTTAAAGTTTTATATTGGCCGGCTCATAAGTTATATATATATATATATATATATATATATATATATATATATATATATATATATGTACATATATAATGAAAAAAAGTAAGTTCCTTCTAAATGGCCTAAAAAAATATGTGACAGACTTGGCCAACGAAGTTGAAAATACAAACAACATATTTTTTTCTTTCTTTTCATTTTTTATTTTTGATTTATTGTACACTTCGTATATAATTTTCTTAATAATAACAAATCACTAAAGCTAAAGTGACTATCAAGGTGTAACGATGCAATGTTTTATCACGTTTCATTGTGACTAACGGATGCTCCTAATCGACCTATATAAAGAAGACAGGAATGCGCTCTATCAACAACCTTGTTAACTATTTGCTTCCTCAACTACCTCAATTATTATAATATAATTTATTATTTATTTGTATTGGTTACTTTTACTTACCTTTACATAAAATATGAAGTAAAGAAATGTATAACAATCGCGAAATTTTTTAAATCAAATTTTTCAACGGAAATACGCTTTTTAAGTCGAATAAAACAACTTTCCCAAAAGGTCTGCTCCTGAGAAAAGTTTGGTTAAGCACAAAAAATAAATATCGTTTGAAACTGAAATTTTATAATTCAGATAGTTAGCTATATACACCACTGAGAAACTTGTTGCCGTTTATTTTACACCTTTATAAAGTGTTTTTTACGGTGTTTATGGATGAGATCCATAAAATTTGTAAAAGGCGAACTGCCCGAACAGTGCTTGGTAAGTGGAACATGAGGACGATACTGAGCCAGTCACTGTTATACGCTGATGATATCGTCCTTATTTGCGATACGAAAGACAAATTACAGCAAGCTCTAATAGAATGGCAGGAAGAATTTCAGCGAAAGGGAATGACCATAAATGTCTCCAAGAGCAAGATACTGGTCCTGTCCCGAGATGAGGAGGAGACTGTGGAGGTGATTTGTAACGGCGAGGCTCTCGAAGTAGTTGAAAACTTTCTCTACTTAGGCTGCAATATAAATAGGCAGGGAAAAATAGATTACGAAATTGCAAACAGGATTGCTAAAGCAAATCAAATCTATTACAGTATATGCAATAGTATTGTTGGCCATCGAGATGTGGGGCTAGAGACGAAGCTCCACATTTACAAATCTATATACCTCCCCACTCTTACCTACGGGAGCGAGAGCTGGGTAATGCTGGACAAACAAATAAGCCGAATTACTGCAGCTGAAATGAGGTATTTACGTAGGGTCACAGAAAAAACGAGAAGAGACCGCGTAAGAAATGAAGGAATTAGAGCGGAGCTGAAAATTCCTGCGCTGAAAACCATCCTCGAGAAGCGACAGCTAAAATGGTTCGGCCATGTTTGTCGAATGAATGAGGACCGCGAACCCAGAAAAGTGTTGGAAGCTCGACCCACTGGAAAAAGGCCGCGCGGAAGGCCTAGGATTTTGTATGACGGATATATCCAGAGGATCGGAGGGAAAAGATTGCAGGAACTTAAACAACTCTGCAGAAATCGTGAAGCTTGGCAACGTTGGATCGAGGCCCCTCCACGCTAGTAAAGGCACATAGGAGGAAGATAAAGAAGAAGAAGATAAAGTTTAATCAAAAACGCCCCTAACGACTTTGATTAAACTCGCCATAAAAATAATAATAATGCTAAAGCAAAAACCTGTTGTTTATGTCAACTGATTAGAAACCTCAAGAAAAAAATCATTTAAATCGGTGAGACATGCCTGTGTACTAAGGACCACGAGAGATTATCATTACACGAACGAATGCACTACATACCTAGTATCCACACTAAGTCATTGAATAAAGGTCTATTGACAGCAAAAGAATCGCAATGCAATATCACTAAGTTGAAATAAGAGTCATCTAAATTAACACCTAATGTATTAATTCCTCGAGCGTTTTTACTATCTTCTAATTTAACCTGAAAATTTGAAAAAAATAAAAATAAAAAACGGATATTTTTTTCAGTTTACACTCAAGAGTATATTTGTTAGGGGAGCTTTTTTGTTTGAGCTCTGAGAAATAAAATCCAGAGGCCATCAACGCCTGTGTTTTGGTTCGGTTTCCCTTCTTTATCTCACCGTCCAACTACTCTATTAATTTTTGGAACATAATGTTCTTATTTTGTTCGCTATTTATGGGAATTCAGCGAAATTAACGTTTTAAGGTCCGCTCCCAAATAAAATATTTACCAAATCAAGAATTTCAGAAAATAAGTAGAGTAACATAGATGTATGATAAAGTTGAAGAAGATAATGGAAAGTGAGGTAAAAGATGCATAAACTGATTGTTGTAATTAATCATTTCTAATTCCAATTCATTAAATGAAAATTAGATCTTGATTTAAAGCAAAATACAATTTTGAATTGTTTTTCAAAGTAGAATGTTAACTTATGAGATGGCACCATATTTTTTAATTTTTTTCATTTTTAAGAATATACTTAATTACTATAGGGAAAATAAATATTTAAAATTAGTAGTACAAAATAAGTTTAACAAATAAAAAACTATTAAATACCTGCAAGTTGGAGACTTTTTAAAATACTTCTTCACTATTCGTCGAATGATTCAGGCCTGAAAAGAAAACAACGTATTAATGATTCAATTAATTTTCGTGAAATAAAGAAGAAAAAAAAAAAACTATTATTCTTATAATTTCTTATGATCATCAGAAAGATACTAGAACCAAGAAAAACAGAAGATGGATACAGACTGCAAAGGAAGAAAACAACAGAAAAACACGCCAACATCGAGACAGACATCAGGAAAAGAAGACTTAAATTGTAAGGGTACATACAGAGACTACCTGAAACAAGACTGACACGACAAATACACGAAGCAACAGCAACACTCAAAAGCACTATGAACTGGATAAAACAGACACGAGAAAACTTTTCGAAGAGCAGACATAAGACAAGAGGAAATCCAAGACAGAAAAATATTTAGAGACAAAATAAACAAATGGGAAGTAACTCTAGAACAAAACACTCAGAAACCATACAGACCCAAATGGTATGCGATGGTAAGGTAAGAGAAGTTCTGCCAAATAATGAGACAATACTGGCAAGACTAAAAGAACAAGAAATTAGAAAATTGAGTCATAAGTGCTTAGCGCCTTTCTTTTAGGGAGATATCGCACTAATAATAATAATAATAATAATTTCTTATAAACTTTCAAGTGTTTTCTCCCTTAAATACTTCATTTATATAACAAAAATTATACATAGTGTAATATCATAATAACACAAACAAAACTTCTTATTTTTTTACTTTTATGCGATAATTTAATACCCTACCTAGAAAACAAATTATTGTAATAAGATAAATATTACCAAAGGTATTGGAATATGTAGGTACGTTATTTGGATATATGCGTTTCAGAAGGAGTTTTTCCAGAATTTTATCCATAATACATGAAAGAGATATGGGACGGTAGGAAGATGGATTTTCAGGTTGACTTTTTGGGTTTAGGAATCATTTTTACTGTGGATAATTTTAAGGTGGACATATGGGTACTAGGACATGTTGGTATAAAGGGCAATGAAATGGCTGACAGGGCAGCAAAAGAGGCGATCTCTCTTCCAGGTCACAGAAGAGCCCTTCTTACTTCAACAGATCTGGCACGACTAGTAAAAGACGATATATATATAAGAAATGGCAAGACATATGGGATAGGAGTCCTCCAAGTAAGCTTAAACTGGTAAGGAAGGACGTTAAAGCTTGTCACAGTTCTAGTCGTAACATCCGCAGAGAGGAAGTGTTCATTAGCGGTCTCAGGATTGGCCATACTAGACTGACACACTCTCACCTCATCACAAAAGACTTACCTCCTAAATGCCTAAATCGCAACAATATTCTGACAATAGTCCATATTTTCCAGGAATGTCCATACTACTGAAATAAACTGAAAGAATTAGGAAAAGCTCAAAACATAGCGATAGCCTAAGGGAACGACACTAGCAGAGCTGAGAGTCATATATTTTCTCAATATAGTCAAGCTGTTAAAATATTTCTAACGTTCTTAAAAAACATAAATTACATAAAATAATCCAGAAATAATGATTATTTATATTATTGTAAGTAATATCTTCACAAAAATATTCTATTTTCCAAATTAAAAGAAGCAAGAAAAAGAGAAATGGAAGAGGAGGAAAAAAAATAAATGGATTAAAAAAAAAAATTAATGAGAAATTAAAAAAAAAATTAATGAGAAAATAAAATAAAGTAAGATAAAAAAAATAAAATAAAATTTTGTATTGAAACATTACTTTTTAATTAATACTTATTTATTATTGATATGATCTTATTTTTCTTTCCACATTCGTTCTTTTATTTATTATATATTCTTTTATTTTATTATTAATTTATTTTGATTATTATTTTTTTTAAATTTATTTATTTTATTTTATTTTTTTCTCGATGACCCTAGAATTATTTTCTGGATCGGGCGCTAATGACCTAGATGTTTTGCGCCTTAAACATAAAAACAAACAAACCATTTCCAGGAGGCAGGAAAATAAGTAGTGCGGAGTATGGCATTGTAGATGCAGGTGAGGAATAGGATTAATTTATTCCTTGAAATTATATATATATATATATATATATATATATATATATATATATATATATCATTAATCAATAACAACAGAGACACTAACAGGCAATATCAATCTCTCAATGCTATAGTGTGAGAAATATTTTTTATTAGCCCATCTTTAGCTAACACAAAAAAACTGGATGGTTTACCCACTCGAGAGTATGGTACGTATAATTGTCCGTGTGAAAAACATGAGTTACATTGAGATAGTGTAATGATACTTGTAATGGTTACTACTACGCTATGCATCTAGCATTTTTCGCCATCTGCTGGTGTTCCTCAAGGCCTATCCTAGGACCCGTTCTTTATACAGTCTATACAGCTGATATCCCAACCAATCCTAACACTTTCCTTTCTACCTATGCTGATGACACGTGCGTTTTATCAGTAGATAATCATCCAGTTACCGTCTCCCACACTCTTCAATCCCACATCCGAGACCTTGAAGTATGGTGCCAGAATTGGAGGATTAAAATACATTCTAACAAATTCCACCAAATAACCTTTACCCTTTGTCGTAAACCAATGACTTCTGCCCTACAGTATCCTTTAATGACACTCCACTAGCCCCTGTTAAACATATTCGATACCTAGGACTCCACCTTCACAAGTGTCTATCTTGGAATCCCCATACAAGATTAAAACGACAAGAAACTGTCCGAAACCTTCCACTTAATTACAAAAGACTTATTTATACGACCATCATAAGACCAATATGAACTTACGGAATAGAGATATGGGGCTATATTAAACCATCGAATTCTTCTTGTATACAATCCTTACAATCCAAATCCTTAACGCTCCTTACTTTGTCACGAATAAGCTCATCCATAAAGACCTTAATGTCCTATATGTTACTGAATTAGCCCGAACCAGGTATCAATTATTCCATGAAAAACTCCATTTCCATGTCCCATCTTTTTTTTTCTACACTAGAAATAATTGACATGGTAGGACAACGTCCAAGATATAATATCAAGTGTTATTAATGGAAAAAGCTCCGGAGGTGGCCTTGGCGGAGGACTAGCTAGTACTGCAATACAACCGCGCTTCTTAGTACAATGAACTCTCACAATAGTATTCTTAATGGCCTCTTCTTCTCAATGGGTTCCATTAAGTTAGTTATTACTCTTGTTTTGTTTTTTGCCACCCTTTCATTTATCGGTTATTTTCTATTAATTTTCTTTGCATGCTTCTCGGTTTAATCATTTGCTTTAATAAAGAAAAGTTAACACAGGTGTGGCTATTTCACTTTATTTTTCTGTTCGTATTTTTCTCTTAAGAGGTAGCGGCGTGGTCTAGTGCATTGCTTCCCACCTGGTAGTCCGCGATGGAGTTTGAAGAACGTCCCCAGGAACACACCCACCTTCTATTGGGTACTCAAAATCGGGAAATTACCTGCCGGCTGAGCGTGATCTCACCCTAATCACCTCATTGCACGACAGTTGGCCTGGAAATGGTACTGAACCCAAGATATTGGGTTGATGCAAAATTTTTTTTTTTTTTTTTTTTTTTTTTTATTGAGATATATTACAATTTGTTACAAAATGAACAATAATAATATTGATAAGAGACCACATTCATACTATATATACAGAAAATAATAATAATGGTCAAATTTCATAAATATAACATAAATTCAAATATATACAATAAAATAATAATAATAAATAAAAAACAAAACAAATCGAAACATAAACCTATTATTGAGATAAATAAAAAGTTGGCAAATAAATAAACATCTTACACACAATCATAATTATATACAATATATACAATTGCTAAAGGGACCCCAGCAAGCGCTTTTTCCTCCACTTGTGGAGGAAAAAGCGGAATCCAAGAGATCCCAGCACCTCTATCTCAGCCGCATCACTGGTCTGAGCCAGTGGAGGCCGAGTTAGGGCGCTGTAGCCACAAACATACCGTACATGAGTGGAGGATCTGACCATTGTCAGAACTCCAGTTTAAATGTTTACAATAGGTCTCGTGCCACTGCCGTTTCAATCTTCGAGGAGGATTGTAGGGATGGGTGGTGCTGGATAGGGATTGTGCTAGAGGGTTAGGATGATGACTAAGGTTCTGATGAAATTTGGAAAATTTGGATGGTACCAGGTCTAAAACAAACGGAATATTAAGGTCATGGTGTAGGGTACAGTTGGTAACGTAATAAGGAGCATTAACTATTGTTCGGAGGACTTTGGATTGGAAGGATTGGATGCGTTTAATGTTAGAATGTTTAGCTGTCCCCCACAGTTCAAGTCCGTAGGTCCATATAGGTTTCAGTACTGTCTTGTATATTAGTAATTTGTTGTCAACTGTAAGATGAGATTTTCTGTTTAGTAGTCTGTATAACTGGCCGAATCTGCGGTTGAGTTCTTTTCTTTTTAGTCTTGTATGTGGGTTCCACGTCAGTCTTTTGTCTAGTAAAAAGCCGAGATACCGGACTGTGTCTGAGGAAGGAAGCGGTATGGAATTGAAATTAACCGTTGGACAGGATTTGCGTCGAAGGGTGAATGTGACGTGAGTGCATTTGCTTTCGTTCACCTTAATGCGCCAAGCATTGCACCAGTCTTCGACAAGGGAAAGGTGCTTTTGGAGATTTAGCGATGCTGCTTCAGGATCGGAATTGGATGATACTTGTAAACATGGATTGTAAAGGTTTTTTTTTTTTTTTTTTTTTTGTTTTTTTATACTCTCATTATTTTCTCTTCTCAGAAAAATAAGCGCCCTCTACCAAAGGTTTGTAAGGTGGCAGATAGACAGAACAGTATTCTGTACCTAGGCGTTACCCTGGACAGAAATCTAACACTTTTCATTGTAAGAAGAAAATCAAGTTGGTTAGGACCTTTTAACGTCACTAAACTTGTCATTTTGGCTCAAATTATTGATTTACAAAACTGCAAAGAAGCTAAAACAGTTTCAGAGTTGAGTGGTGAGGTGAATAGTAAGGCATACCACACCGCAGATAACAAAAATTGGCTTACTCTACCCCACTCTAGAACTAACTTACTGGACAGACTCAAAGAACTAATGAGACACATTACTAGAGAGGAGAAATATACTTGACGAATATTTCAGATTCGTTCATCAGATTGCTTTTACAAGGCATGCAATGCAGCAGAAGGGACCACCAGAAGAGAAATCAGATTATCAACAATACTGTATTTGAGGGGATTAGAAAAAATAAAAAGTTCACTTTGCAATATGGATAATAGATAAATGACTGATTAATATATATTTTTTAGCATATTTAGTTAGACGAACATGTCTATTTTTAAGCTTTATATAACCACCTTAGTAATTTTAAGATATACTTTATCACGACGTGACTTCAGTAATTTAGAATATTTTATTTTGAGTGCGTGGACTTCTAAATAGAAACAAATGGTTTGTTACCATGGTACGGCTAAAACATGGAATAAGGCGACAACAAATAATCGGCGGCAATAGGGAATCTTTTTCTTGTTTGTTGTCATCCTAAAACAAGAAATATCTTAAATGAGTATAATTTTTGGAGGCTATTCCATGTTCTAATAGCAATGTAGCTATAATTGGATGATTGCATCCCTCATGAAAAGAATATTCCACTCTGAACCGGTAAAATCCAGCTATACAAAGACATTTGTCAAGCCAGACAATCATAACCAATTGTATTGCATGTCTATTTAACAAGACGGAATGCTAATTAAACAAGGCAGAAAATTGATCATTCAGCCAGACAAAACCGAGCGAGTAAACGTGTATCCTAAAAATATTCGAAAATTAGACTGAAAGAGTGAGCAAGGCGTTTTTTTCCGATCATTGCTCCTGGAATATCTTGCTGTGAATACAGTAATACCCATGTCTCCTGAAGTATAGTATATAATAATGCCCACTTTCCAGTAGGTGTTGGTCTTCAGAAAAGTTAGAACATCAAGAAACAGCAAATGTTTGATATATAAATATTATTAATCAAGCTTGTTCATTCTCTATCACATTGTAAAAATTGCAATAAAGGGCTTTATTTAATTCTATAATGATCTATCTGTTGTTGTGTATATATATAAAAGGATGGAAGGAATAAGGAAGAGAAAAGAAGAAGATTGTCGTGGAAGAAAATCACTGTATCAAATTGGCGTCCTTAGAGATGATCGCCGTTTAAGCCGGCTGATTGTCACCCATTTCTTGGGCTATTTTTAAACTTTTCTTCAATTGCGGTGTCACTGTCACGAATTTTGACCTATATAATATAAGTTCATTTATATTCGTAATTTCAATTAATACAAATGATTGATAGTTGCTAATAAGTATTTTAATATAATAAATTTTCTTGTTTCTTAAACTGCTTTAAATAAAAAAAACAGCCTACCGAGTTCTTGTTTGTTTATTTATTTAACGTCCTTTTTATGCGGCTGAGGCTAATCGGACGATAGTACAGTGGGAGTCCTAAATTTTGCCTATTCAGTTTTTATTAGGATAGGGGTCTTTAACGAGTACCTGACATCGCAGAGACTCGGGACTACTTTTGAACGTCTCCTTTGAAATACGGCATAAATATGGATTTTTTACTTCCATTAAAAAATCCCAGGGCCACCTGCTGGTTTGAACCCGGGACTTTGGGCATAGGAGGCTGTTATGTAACCACCATGCTACTGGTAACCCCGCCTACGAAGTTCTTTTTTTAATTAATTTTCGCTAATGTGGATTCATTAACTATTCATGGCAGAATTTAGATATTATGCCGTAAGTTGTTGGCTAATTAACGGATGCATTACTAAAACTAATAAACTAAAAAGTATACTAAATTAATTAAGTTTTTAAATTAAAATTAAGTCGAGCATTAAAATACTGAAACCTGCGACAATGATTAAGTACTCTTCCCTAATTAACTGTTTAAAAGTCAGAGTTTTCGCGTCGGGGTTTGTAAGTGGAAGCAGAACAATGAGAAGTTTTATCCATTTTTTTTTTTAATATAAAAAAAATCTTTAACGAAAACATTATTCTATACAAAATTAAAGTACTTTAAAATATCTTTAAAAACGAGTAAATAAATTTCTTAGCTAAAACGAATGGTTGCGGAAATATTGAAGGGACAATTGAGACGATGACTTCCAAAAGGTACTACATTCATTCTAGGAAATGTTACAGGAATCTCAAAAATCCCTCATCAATTAATTATTAAACCATCTATTTCATTATTTTCCCAATAAAATCTAGAACTGTTTTTTTTACTACATTAATGAAACTATATAAAACTCATGCAATGAAATGTTTTAATACGATTCGGAACGAAATTAAATTCGTAATTAGTACCTTTCGAAAATAATTTCATTTATAAATCGCTTTCTTAAAGAACTTGAGAGTTCACTAGATAAACTCAAATATAATATTTAGATAAAACTAAATCAATTTCGTAAAAAATTGTCCTTTAGGAACTTCATTGTGTTGTGTATGTATTGGTATATTTAAATTAATTTTATGAGAGAAGTTGGTTCAGGGTGCAGTCAATATAACACACAATAAGCGTAAACTTAATTTATTGGTGCCGACGTTTCGACCTAAATTAAGCATAACTTTCGCTGAAAGGCGACACCAACAAATTGATTGTTGGTGACGCCTTCTCAGCTCACACAATCACCTGAAGAAGGCCTATAATTTAGGCCGAAACGTTGGCACCATTAAATTAAGTTTATGCTTAATTGTGTGTTAAATTGACTGCACCCTGATCCAACTTCTTCATATATACACACAGTCAACTATTGTCACTTCATAAATTAATTTTAATTTTTTTGAAAAATTCTTAAAACATCTTCATGTCGTAATATGAAACCCAAAGGTTTCTTAAACTTATTAATAACGATTGTAAAACAAAGTTAAATACAGGAAATAATAGATATATAAATATATAAATATATATATTATTTATATATATATATATAAATATATAATATATATATAATATAGAATAATTAGTTACAGATATATTTATCTGAAATCATCGACAAAACCTACATATTTTTATGATATGCAACGAGCTAAAAATATGCCTATCATACTATTAAAAGTGAATTTATTGAGGAACAAAATGACGTTAAATGGCTGATATATCTTAAATAGGACGACCAGGGTCCGAAAAAGTGCGTTTGGAACCACTGTGCAACGTTTCAATTTATGGCATATATTTGGCAAAATTAAAAAAAAAATTAATGTTAATTTTAGAAACACAAAAAGAGTGTTTACTAAAAGAATAAAAACCACTCAAATCAAAGATAATTAAACGAGCCATGATTTACTTATCATCATAATTTCTAGAGAAGTTAGTATTTATGATATATAGACACAAGAATACTAATAGATTTCGAATTTAAAAAAAAATAAAGTACTTCATTGTAAAACATTATTTCGGACACTATTAAACGGAAAATATCTAGTACACTCAAAAAGAGCACATTAAATAGGCTATAATGTGCTTTATCTTCATAATATTCGTAGGAAGTTTAATACTTCTAATAAAACAGTTTCTATAAAATTAAATAAAGATATTTTTATTTTTTTTATTTCATTTCAAATTTACGTCCTCAAGCTATTGTTGTGAACTACACAAGCCAGTCCATTAATCAGAGGAATCTGAATAATCAATCTCTCATTGCGTGTTGGCACCTGTTGCAATATCAATCGTATTGATTTTCACTGAGCGAATGCACGAGTTCTTGTCTGTATAAGAACAGTTAATAATATATCAGAGGCCGTGGTAACCGCGAGAATTAATGCATGGTCGCGGGATCAAATTTATTTCGTGATGGTATCAGGAAATGAATCTGCACCATTCCACTCTCGTTAGAATGGACAGGTTACCTAGAATGTCCATCTTGTTTGCAGTACTTATAGCAGGAAACAATGTTAAACATAAACAAAAAATCTGGTGCGCACAACATCCACTTACTTCGTTGAATAACATTGATTAAGGAACAATGAAATAGAGTTAACAATGTTTTTAAAAAATCCGATGCGGGTAACACATGACTTTTACTTACCTCGGCTGTTAAAAGAAATTAAAGAAGTATTAAATTAATTTAATTTTTTTTTTCTCCATGAATGGATTGCATTGGCATACACCAATTTACCAAATTACAATAACCAATTACCGAACTACTACAATTATCAAATTCTTTTGTTAATCGATTGTAAATATTTATTTATGCTGAAAACTTTCTTATTGTTCGTAAATTTTAATAAATTTTCATAACTAATATTCTGATTATTATTTATTTCAAAAATCATGTTTTCTCTTTGAGTTTTGTATGCCGGGCACACCAATAATATGTGTTTTAGGGTCTCCCTATCATCACATTTGTCACATTGCGGAGATTCTGATACGCATATTTTATGAAGGTAATTGTTGCAGATCCCATGATTTGTCATTATTATAATATTTGTTTTTACTAAAATTTGCTGTCGCGAACCAAGGTTTTAGAATAATTCTGGGAAATATGGTTTTGTAAAATTGCCCAGTGGGGTTATTCTGATAAAGCTGTTGCCAAATTTCGAATGTATTTAATTTAATTGATTTGTAAACATCTTTGAATGGTATCCGAAAATCAACCTGTTGCCCAGCTGTGATGGCAGAATTACAGTCCATCTACTACCTCGTTACCTGGGATTTCCGCGTGACCTTTAATCCACCGAAAGAATATGTCTTTTTCATTTTTGATTGCTATGTTAATTTAAATTTAAAACGTTTGAAGTTAATTTAAATTGAACGGGTATTTAGTTTCGTTGGAAACATATGATTTAGATTAAATAATATAGCAATATCAAATTTTTACGTATAATTATTAGTAATAATTGTCACCCTATTGGTGACTTAACATAGCTTTTTACAACTTTGTATCTAAGATATTTTTGTTTCTCTAAAATATTTAGATTTCCAACGGTATATTATATATCTATGTTACTGTTCCAATGTTTATAAAACAAAAATTTCATTAAATATATATTTTGACACCATTAGTTGGTATAAAAATTCGTTCAACTCTTACAGTTAACCGCTTATTATCAGCCCTAATAAGATGATATGGGCAATTCTTCTGAATCTATGAAATTAAAGAAAGAAATTTTAAATATCGATATTTAAGCCCTATAACACTATTTAAATCAGAATAAAACCTACATGATATTGAAGTTCATTAAATTTTACTGCAATATATCGAGTTAAGCCAAAATCATTGAAGCCGTTTTTGAGAAAATCGTAAAAAGGAGCAGAATGTACGGTATAAAGTGGCTCGCCTAGTTAGCTGATTTTGATGGAAATTTTTCTGTAATATCTCGGGCTTATAGTAATAGCTGGGCTTATACACAAACAAACAGAGACATTTTTGAGGGACTTGGTTATTTGGACTCAGGAGACCCTAAAACCTATATCCGTTGAAATCTGGAATTCGAAAATTTTCCCGATTCCATTACTATATATTTCAATAGAGGTAAGTGAAAGTAAAAATGTTATTGACAGATAATGGAAGCTAATTACAGAAATGTCAATATATTTTCGAGTAAAAAAACTACAATGATATGCAACCTGCAGCTCCAAAAATGCATTGAATCCTGAAGTGAAAGGTTGAATCAGGACGATTTCGAATAATGTGTCTCTCTCACATCCTGCAGTAGCCCGTTGAGGCTAATAATTGCGCTAGTCCTCACCCGAAAGCTATCACAGCTTTCTCGAATGCTTCAAGGAATGCAGGGTAGTAATTCAAAATGAAAC
This sequence comes from Piezodorus guildinii, assembly GCA_023052935.1. Lineage (NCBI taxonomy): Eukaryota > Metazoa > Arthropoda > Insecta > Hemiptera > Pentatomidae > Piezodorus > Piezodorus guildinii. The sequence goes on along the minus strand of CM041293.1, from coordinate 120,713,951 downwards.
ACATCAAGCTAGATAATTATAAAGATATCCCTTCATCTCTAGAATAAATCGGATAAGATGCCACTGACTGAAAGAGGAATTCTGTTTCTAGCAATCAAGATGGCCTCAATGATTATGGGGTCTAGGGTGTTTTATTCCGAATCACTAATGATAGCTTCATTAGCTAGATTTATCTACCTCTGAAAGGGATGATGGAAGTATGTTTGGAAGACGTTGATAGTTTCATATTCTTAGATATATGATTTTATGTTAACTTATTCATTAAACGTCACTTTTATGCCGCTGTGGCTAAAGGACGATACTTCAGTGGGAGTCCTAAAGTTTGCCTATTCATTTATTGTAATTTTTTTTGCAGATGGCAAATAGAAATTTTGAGAACAAACAATAAGTAAAAATAAATTCTGGGACATTTACAACCTTGAGAATGATGAACAATGTATTTTTGGTATAACTCAACTTTAGTAAATAAGCAACTAAATAGAAGTGAAATTCTTATACTTATTAATGATAAAAATGAAATAAATCATATAAAAAATAAATATACAATAGATACATATGTACCTATATAAACTTTGCTGAGTAGTAATTATTTATACATATCCTGAAAATTATTCATTGAAGAGTTGGAGAATGATGACTGAATGAGGTGAGAGAAGAAGCTTTAAGGATGGTTGAAGAATAGGAATTCCAAAAGAATACAGCATATGCCATTAAGGAGTTTGTAATGAATTAGTTCTGTTAGAATTAATATAGTCAGTAGATGAATGTTGGTAGTTTCCTGGATATTAAGATAATTATGACAAAGCGACTATATATCAGAATTCTAGTGTCAATTCTTGTGCCAAACCAACCTGTTGATAAGGTGTTGAAGTGTGATAATAATCATCATAACCTTCTCGAAGGTCTTATCATGAGTATCTATTTATTGCAAGTTTTTTTATTGTAAAATAATACAATCTGGCACAATTTTATTGATCCAAATGATGAAATCTCCCGAGTTTTACCGAATTATACGGTCAGAATTCTGTGCTTCATATAGTGCCGGTATAAACACCATGGCAAAGACCAGTAATGTGCGATAGAAAGTTAATTTCACAATAAACATTTTACATTATTTTTTGCTAGTAAGTTATTGACCTCGACAAGAACCCCCTGATCCTTCATACATGACCACCTTCTCAATCAGAGTTAGATTTGCTATTCATCAAAAACATTACCAGGAAATCCGTATTTTCTTGTATATTTATTCTTAACATTTATTACATCCTTAAAAATAAACCAAAATAGCTCCTGTTGTTCCACTTTAATTATTTTTTCCTAGGATCCATTCTTTACGTAGTCTATACAGCTGATACCCCAACATATCCGTTATGAAAGTTTCATTTCTACGTATGCTGATGACACTTGTGTGTTATCAGTAAGTTATGATCCAATTACTTCATCCGAAACTCTTTAATACATCACAGTCCATGAGTAATGGTGGCAAATTGGAAGATAATCCAATCAAATAACCTTTATTCTTCATGGTAAACTTATAACCTCATTTAATAAGACGCCGCTGGTCCTTGTTAAACAGAACCTATATTTGTGTCTCCATTTCTAGAAAAAACTTTCTTGGAATCGTCATACAAGACTGAAACCACAAGAAACTGTTCGACGCTTGAGGGCACTTCAACACTTACTAGACTAACTTTCTAATCTGCCACTAAACTACAAATGGCTAATCTAGATGACTATCATAAATCAGATAGGAACTTACAGAGTAGAGCTGTGGGGCTCAACTAAACCATCGAACTCTTCTCATATCCAATCCTTACAATCCAAAATCCTTCGTAAAATCCTCAATGCTTCTTACTTCGTCACGAATAAACTTATCAACAACGATCTAAATGTTCCTTCCGTTGTTGAATTGGCCCGAAACTGGTGCCATTCACTAATCCACTCGCTTCAGTCCTTACTTGCTTTTCAATTCCTGATTGTCAGCCGAAGCGTCTGGAAAGAAGATTACTACTAGCTCTTCCGGTTTGAAAAATATCTTGGAGTAATGACAGAAGGTAGTTTCTCTACAAGTCTAGCTCATTTATATTGTCTTTTAGCAAATTTACTAGTTGTACTATGTAATACAGTTTTCAATAATAATTTTTCCAGAAATAATTTTTATTTATTATTACAATCTGTCCTTGTTAGAACATTTTTAATAGTGATCAAGTACTGCATTCATAATACGCTCACACTACATATACAAAACAATAAATTTGTTAAATAATAATACAATATAAATATAGCTTTTTTCAGTCAAATTCATAATTTTTTCAGTCAAATTCATAATTTTTTCAATCAAATTCATAATTTTTTCAGTCAATTTCATAATTTCTTGTACCCATTTTATACAGTTCGTTTAATGAGGTTTTGCTATCAAGAACTTAACATATTTATTAAATCTTGTTGTTGTTTATCAATTTAACGTCTCTTTATGTTACTGTGCTTAATCCGTAAACTACAACGGTGCAATAGGAGTCCTAAATTTTGCCTATCCAGGTATATTTAAGATAATGTGGGATCTTTTACAAGTTCCACTTTTTAAATCTTTTAAGAGTCATAGAGCCACTATCTACAAATGTAGGGCCATCTGCTGGTTTTGAACTTGTGACCTTAAGCATATAAGGCTGTTATGCGAGCCACTATCCCACAGGTCACCCTCGATGCATTTAACGAGCAGTATGAATCTGCCAGGTTTGAACCCGTGACCTTGGGCATATTAATGCTCAACATTTTGTGGAATGCATCAAAGGTCACCTGTGGAGTAGTGGCTATGAATTTGGTTGAAAAAATTATGAATTTGACTGAAAAAAGCTATATATATATATATATATATATATATATATATATATATATATATATATATATATAAAAGAATAAATAAGAATATAGACAAAAGTCACTCATACCTATATATAATTTTCAAGCATACAGCACGTGAGTGGAGAATCTAGTCAATGCTAGAACTCCAATATACATGTTTACAAGAGGTCTCGAGGCCACTGCCGTTTCAACCAACTAGGGGGGTGGTAAGGATGTGTGGAGCTGGATAGGGATTGAGCTAGCGGATTAGGATGATGGATAAGGTTCTGATGGAATATAGAGAATTTTGATGGTATAAGGTCTAAAATAAATGAAATATTTAGGTCGCAGTGTAAGGTATGGTTGATGACATATTAAGGAGCATTAACTATTACTCGGAGGACTTTGGATTGGAAGGATTAAATGCGTTTGATCTTAGAAAATTTGGCTGTCCCCCACAGTTTAAGTCTGTAGGTCCAGATAGGTTTCTGTACTGTCTTGTATATTAGCAGTTTGTTTTGGATAGATAGTTTAGAATTTCTGTTTAGTGGTCTGCATAATTGGCCAAATCGTCGATTAAGTTCTTATCGTTTAAGTCTAGTATGCGGGTTTAAAGTCAATAATAATGAAATTTAAAAAAAAAGTTAAATCTTTATAATTAAATATTGTTTATGTTTAGATAACTAATGAATCGGTTATAATTTTTTATCTTTTAGTTTTTTCATTGTTCTAGAATAGCAAAGTTATTAAATCTTTTTACTTTGAAATTCGCCTGACGTGACAAATAGCTAAGATTCCATAACAGACCGTCACTAATAACATTTAAGCTATGAAAATGATTATTAATAGAGGAGTAGGCAAACAAGTAGAGTGAGCCAAAAGCGGGAGATTGGGCGGGGGCTTGATGAATATTGATGCTACATTACTCAGTGGAGGGAGGGGGTGTACCCAGCCTTCTGGTTATGTACCTTGGGTACGCTGTCATAATAAGAGCGGCTTCCTATGAGGTCAGCCAAACCCCGCTATGGGTTAACTAAATCTAGGTCAGGGTTCTAACAGCGCGCGAAACTAAATCTATAAAACCTAAGGTATTGAATCCCACTAGATGACTCCAATCATGTAAACATTTGGAAAAAATAAGTATGATATAGTTACTTCGACAACGTATAGCTTCCAGATTTTATCTGAAAAAGACATAAAATTTCTTGACTCTCTAAAACACCTGATTAATCCCATCTTCTAAACCCTGTCGCCAGCACCATCACCACTTAGATCGCAGGAAGTAGTTGGAGTAACCAACGACTAATAGTTCACAACTGTGATATGGATACATATTTTTAGGATTAAGGTACTTAGCTGTTGTTTTTTAATCTCCTAATAACACCCAAAAGATGTGCCCCAGCACTTGAGCAAGTCAATCAGTAACCAGGATCAAGTAGTTAATTAAACGCTACCAGGATATGAAAAAATGAGTTAGATCAAACAGGGCTGCAGAAAAACCTACCTTCCAAAAGAACTACCAGGAAGCTTTTAGATAACACCTGGTAAGATGCGTAAACTCTTGTAAAAGAGAAGTATGTCGATTTGTGATTGAAATAACAAACCAATTAAGCAGTTTTTGGAAATCATGTACCCAGCTAAATCATCTACCTTTGGCAGAAATCGACATCATCCCCCGTTGTTAGAAAACTAATCTATTAGATGATATCCTCTCTCCCGAATAACGTCAATGTAATGGTGAGCAAAGTTTCCTACCAGAATAATTTCATTAATCAAAACAAGGAATGTCCAAACCAGAGGGCAAATGTGGGAGAAGCTGAGGCATGAGCGCGATTCAAACAAACTACTTAACGACAACATCACAAAGTCTAATAACTACTAAATAAGATACACTTTAATCTTATACAGTTCATTATTGTAATTATGTTTTTTAATAAACCCACAAGATAAAACAGCTGAATAACGATTTGGACTATTATACTGGCTGATAGCTGGACTATTGACAAACAGTCAAAATTTGTATTGAACACTAAACTTACTATCTACAAGGTAATCATCTAATCCTTATGGAAAAACAGAATAATGCTATAAGACTCTGCCAAAACTTTCAACATCCAAGGAATTTAGTCTTCCCGATCCAATGTTTTACAGAAAATCGTGGATGAACTATTCTGTGACAAACGAATTATTTCCCAATGACTTGCTCAGTTTTTCAATTACTTATAATAATAATACTAAATCTTTATTTATTCTGGGACTAGTCCCTTTAGAATAACATAACAAGAAAATTAAAACATTAAAGGTCTTAGAGTATACAAAAACAATGCAAAGAAACAATATAAATTACTAAGAATGGATTAAAAAACAGCCTCAAATAATAATATTGAAAATTAAACTAGATAATAAACATAATACGAAATATGTACATATATAAAATTTTGAAACACAAGATAACACAAAATATAATAGGTAAATAAACGTTTCTATCCGTCTTGTTATTAATTTTAATTGAAATTAGTAAACTAATTAGGATTTTTCGGAAACTGGAGGGACAGGAGATGATTGAACAGGCGAGATTTGAATGTCGGAAGAGTATTGGAGTCACGGATAAAAGAAGGAATAGAGTTCCAGGACTGAAACCAGCGCAGAGCACTATTGGATAAAGAGAGATTTCGTAGTTTGGCAAGGAGGATATTATGATCAACTGTGTCAAAGGCTTTAGAGAAATCTGGAAGGATGAGGATAGTCAGTTTAAAGAATATTTTAAACATTTTCATGACAGACTGACTTACAACATGAACCCGTCGGCCAAAACACTAAAATCCATTAACAATCCGTACAACTCAATGGCTACGGAGATATTTCGGTAATAAAATATAAGAATCCGAACTTCGGTAAAGATTCCTCAAACATCATGCAATTGAAGTGCTAAAGATCAACTACGTGATAAAATTTACTACTTAATATTTTATTTATAAATAAACTCAATTTCAATGTTGTTTTTAAGCGCTGCAATTTCATGGTGATTTGAATAGTTTTAAAGAGAGTGGAGAACCAATTAATTTTATTACTCAAATATCTAAAACAATTTTAAAAATATAAATTTTTGAAAAATCTTGATTATCACAAAACTTGTAATAAATATAATATTTTTAGATATTCACGAAAACCCTCAACATCAGTGTTCTTAACTTTTGAATCTTGATTTTACAACGCCTGCCATCTCCCAGACGTGGCACATCGTTATCAACATTTAATAAAAAAAAAAAAAAAAAAAAAAAACCTGCCGTACAACAATTAATTTTCGAAAACATTGATATGTTACGTTTGATATGATTAAGAAGTATATAGTATCGTAAGCACATTTAACATTCCCATCCCATCTAAGGTATGCGTACGTCCATACATGAACCTAATGGGTTCAGTCGTAAAAAATGGTAACTGATAAAAATCTGAAGCAAACAGATATAAAAAAATACAATAAAAAAAAAAAAAAAAAAATATATATATATATATATATATATATATATATATAAACTTATAATATATAAATCATAAAAATCTGGAAGGTTGGTTGGTTGTTATATTTTATTGGCACAAAACATCTCGGTCATCAGTGCCAGACACTCATTTTTATAAACTAATTTAAGGTTAAATAATGAACAATTGTTTTACTAAAAAAAAACGAATAACAACAAATAGTTGAAAACAATTAACTATAAGAATAATCACTAGTAAGAACAAATGTAACAGCATTAGCAAAAGATAAACATATATGAGGTTAAATAAAAAAAAAAAACTATATATATATATATATATATATATATATATATATATATATATATTATATGTATATATATATAAATAAAGTTAAAAATTAATTAATTAATTTAGAAAATAAAATAATAATAATTATAATAATTTTAAAAATAATAATAATAGTAAAATACAATTTTCAAATCTTCTTGTAAAAGTCCATTTCCGTAAGAAAGCCCAAAGCAACCGCGACATTGGGTGGTATTCCCCTTTGGTTCAATTTTCCTGTGTAGAAGGGACATTCCTCGAAAATGTGAGTAACTGTCAGGGTTCCCCCACAATGCTGACATCTTGGGGGCAAATCCTTAGATATTAAGTGCCCATGGGTTAACCTTGTGTGTCCGATTCTCAGGCGGTCCAGGACCACCTCCTCTCTGCGGTTGATGCGATTTGAGGTTTTCCTAGACTTTGGCTCTCTCTTAATCGCTTTAAGCTTGCTTGGATAGCTGTTTTTCCATGTTTCATCCCATTTCCAATTAGAGGGCGCGCTAGTTCTGATGGTGTTAACAGCGCTTTACCACGACCAGGTAGAGTGAGAGCCTCTTTGGCTGCCTTATCTGCCATTTCATTTCCCATTATCCCCATATGCCCGGTATCCAGACATAATGAATTATTTTTCCGTCTTCAGCCATTGATTTGGTCAATTCCAGGATTCTTAAAATTCCTGGATGACTGGAATACATATTGTCAAGAGCTTTTAGAGCGCTCAATGAATCTGAGGCTATGATGACATTTTCTATTGGGAGAGTTCTAGAATAATCTAAAGCCATTGCGATCGCATTCACTTCAGCAGTATAGACAGCAAAATTGATGAAGCTTCGACTTGTAGGTGCAATCTGTCGCAACAAAAGCTGAACCAGTGGATGAGTCCGACTTTGAACCATCTGTGAATATTAACTTGTGGCTAGGCAATGCGCTGATGATCTTCTCAAAGCGTTTTTTGAAATCTTTTGAATTGGAATTCTCTTTAGTAAAGTTTGTCAATTGAAGATATAGATGGGGTTTTTGAAATGTCCATGGTGGGGTCCTGTTTTCTATTGAATTTATATTAATTAATTTTAACTGGGTAACGGCGGATAACATTCTTTCTGCTAGTGGTAAGGTTGGTTTAGCCTTTAAAATCTGGAAGGAAACAGAGAGAACCTGTAGTAAATAACATAAATGAATGGGAATTCCAATTAATAACTAACGAAATGAAGGAAGGAATCTAATAGCTAAACATATCAAAATTAATTAAACTATCTATCATTTATTTTATAGTTAATGATATGTTATTATTGGTGTTTCGCTCATAAACGCTTTTATAAAACGGCCTAGTGTTAAAACAGTGTAGGTAGTTAACCTTCGTAAATTTGTGGCTTTTCCCTTTTATGGGTTGTGGTTTACGAGGTTTAGTAATAAGCTGTAAAATTCATAGCCATTCCATAACGGTAGGTTCATTAAAATTCCCAATATCCACTTAAAATGTGAGGGGGTTCTCCTTTGTCCTCTTTTATAGTTTAAAGTCGTTAAATTCAAAAAAGGACTTTAGTAAAATGCAGCAGATAGATTTAAAAAAAAAAAAAAACCTAATTATAATACAGAAAACAGCCCTGTATTAGTCAAAGTTCAAACGTTTAAAGAAAAAATATGGTTATAAAAAATATACATATGTATATTTAAAAAATCTTCAATATATAACAATAAAAAAAGATTTTCTGCCGACCATTAGGAAAATAGAAAAACAGCTATTCACATACTAGAAGCAAATAAAAAGAGTTAAAAAACTAATAATAAATAGCCAGATTTTTAGACATGAAGTTGTTTCAGAGAAATAGAAATAGAAGTGAAGAAAAATCACCCGATCCCTTTCCTTAATAAATAATTAATAAGTGGACAATAAAAAACATAACAATAATTAAATATATCTCACAATTAAGAAAGAATGTGTAAGTCGTGATACGAATTCAAAACAAAAGAGACCTTTCAGAAGATGAGAACTAAGAAAAAAAAATGAATATTGGCAGGTGATATTCCCAGGCACTCCATGGGCAAAATTCTGGGAGTGGGAAGAAGATTTAGCGTGTATCGAATGGAATATTGTCGGACATACTAGAATTAGTTACTGTGATAGAAACATGAATTAGTATAGTAATGAAGAAAAAAAATGTTTGCATGTTTGTATATGCATACATAAAGATAATAAAAAATCTTTTAAAAAAATAAGAAATTGATTATAGTAGAAGAAAATAAACATGAAATGAAAATTTATTTTAGTAGTCCCTTAAGAACAACAAGAAAGGTACAACATGCATGATAATTTTCTGGTCGTTTAAGACTTCAGTATAACAATATATATTTATTTATTCGGATATATTACAGTTTGTCGCAATGGTCAATAATAATATTGCTACATTTTTTTTTTCCATATCCAGAATTAACACCATGAAATTTAATTAATAATTTATGTAGTTAAACATCTTGTACTGTAACTATGTTACGTTTTAAGATTGTGTAAGGGTGTTATGTTACTGTGTTGTTTATAAAGTAGTAGTTCAACTGAAATTAGACTAGAGCTGATGGGGCTCACCCATTTTTTGTGTTCATGAAAGACTTATGACTAACTTAACTAACTTATTTCTAACTAAAGTCCTAATCAAAACTAACATTTATTTATGTGGTGTTTTACCATCGTACTTAAGTGTGAAGTCATTGTGTTGAATAGTGGGTCAGTTAATGTTTTAAAGAATCAAAATTAACATGGCGTTGCCTAATGTGATCTGAAATTTTTGGTATTTCTAAAATTTCGTGGAGGAGATCGGCTTTCACCTTCAAGGTCGAACGGGTCATTCTTCGGAGCATTGTATTTTGAAATCGCTGAAGGTATTGCTACATGATAACATTCATACAATAAGTATAACAATAAAAGACAGATTTTGTGACAATGAATAGTTATCATCTATAGATATTAAATATTACATATGTCGGGAAGATTTATACTTTAGGAGATGGAGAAATAGTTGGTGTTTGAAAGTGGATAATGATAAGGATTTACGAATGGATACAGGCGAGGAATTCCAAAATAGGGTAGCACGGACAACAAAGGATTTTTTGAAGGAGACAGATCTGTGAGAAGATATATACAAGTTTATGGGTTGGGATCTGGTGTTTACTGACATCTGACAACATGCGATTTTTTTTTTTTTTTTATGTGTCAAATAAAATATATTGTGAATAGTATATTAAGAATCCAGAAGAGAAAATTTTGGTTTTAATTTAACACCAGACCTGTACCTCCCTAAGTAGAGGCTTATTGTTTTTTAAAGAATAAAATAAATCAAATTAATATTTGAATTACTTTTATTAATATAATAGATAACTTTTTTTTTTTTTTTTGACGTTTCACTTGCAAAGTAAATTATTAGACGGTTTTTAAGAGAGCCAACTCCCTAAAAAGTTCCTTCATGGATTGAAGGATAGAGGTGTTTTTTTTTCTATGAAACAGCCCCCCAAAAAATTATGTATTTCTGGTGGTATGTCCAGCCAAAACTTTTAGTCATTGCACTTATCAAACCATTAAGGAATAGTATTGTATTCTTAATGTTGAAGTATGAAATCTTATTTCTAACCATAAATCTGGATTAATAATAGTACTTTTATATTATGTTATATAAACCATATATGTGACCAATCTTGTACTACAGCACCATAACAGGTTTTCTAAGTGATGAGATATGATCATTAGGAGGAGGGAAGCAGTGGATGCTGGCAAATTGCCCCGGCCATGGCGGGGTGGGTAGTCTTTGATGTTAGCCTAATTTGATTTTCAAAGCAGCTAATGCTCCCTATATCGCTACGCCAACGCAATATCAAGGTGGCCGTTGCAGGAGCAGGCTATTAAAGGATTAATTAGCAGGTGAATGGGGATCGAGGAAAACTTTTATAAAATCAAAATATTGTTCTTCCGTTTTCCTTCGGTCTAGGAAAACTGCAGAGATGGCTATAAAATGGAAGTGAAATCGTTTCAAACTTGATCTGAACACAAGCCAAGCTGCGAATTTCGCTAAACATCGTTTAACTAAAAACTGTGGGGGTTACCTGTAGCATGGTAGTTAACATAACAGCCTCCTATGCAGAAGATCTCGGTTACAAACCCGCAGGTAGCCCTAGGATTTTTAATGGGAGTACAAAATCCTTAGTTATGCCGTCCTTCGGAGGGGACGTTAAAAGGTTATCCTGAGCCTGTGCGATGTCAGGTACTTGTTAAAGATCCCTATCCTAATTAAACCTGGATAGGCAAAATTTAGGACTCCCACTGTACCATCGTCCGATCAGCCACATCATTATAAAGGGACGTTAAATAAAATAAACAATAACAAAGAAAAATTAACAATCTAAAAACTGGATCCAAGGTTTATGAAACAATCGAATAAAAATAACATATGAGGGCATCACATCACGTAAATTTGCATCCACTACAAACACCAAAGGGTGACCTGGCCAAAGCTATCCCTTAATCGCACAAAAAGAATCGTTACCCACTTTACAAAGGCTTTGTGAGCCCTAGTTAGCTGTGATCATAAAATAATTATTACCAGCCATATTTTTACTCTTTCACTCTTACGACCGAATAAATTATCTTTGTTCTTGAAAATACTTTAATGTTAAATAGATGAAAAAATCTATACATCTACAACCCATGTCTTGGGCTCAGTATATATTGGGCTCAGTATATATTAAGTTCGTACAGTTTCTAGGCAAACGCCCGTGGAATGAGAGGATAAGACCGAAGTCACAATCAGCCTTCATTTTCCCCTCCATTTTGGGTATCCACTTTCTAAAGGGTAGGCGTGCCCTAATAGTGTCTCCATGTCCCAAAGTTTCCTCAAGGCTAAAATAACATAATTAAAAATTATTCCTCCACAGTCGGGCTTCAAACCCGGGATCCAGGAGAACAGTAGTGTAATGCTCTATTATCTATACCACTCCACTTCCTGCAAAATCTCTGCAATCAGCCTTTTGTGGATTTTAATGAATTACAGAAACTTAGTCAAACGTACTTGAGAGACCTTAAAACGTTAATTCCTATTAAAAAATCTGATATTTATTTGTTTTACTTTTTAAATACTCCACATAAAGGCAAATTAAGGCTCTTGTAATTTTGGTGTTCAAGGGATTTCAGGCGTAGTTTAAAAATCAATTCTGAATATGGTTTAAAACCGTCAATCAAGTCCTTTTATTATGAGTTGGTCATTTAGGATAACTCGGTGTCATGACTGGATCAGGTAATGCCATAAGCCACAAAACATAAAAAGTCTTTCATCCACTCCAATGAGTATGGCCAGGCCTTTACACTCACAACAGATTTTTTTAAAATTTCAATAAACATCTGCTTATTTTTAACAGTCGTATAATTGCCACATATGCCCCGCTAAACAATTTTTGGTGCTTCAAAAGAACCATGCATAGCATTACGTTTAATGGCTTTTTTTTTTTCCTTGCTAACTGTTCTTTTTGCAATCTATTGTCTTAGCATAAAGTCTTAAGTCCACTTTATGTTTCTTGCTGTGTTATTCTAAAGGGACTTGTCCCAGAATAAATAAAGAATTATTATTATTGAATACCGAACTACCTTATCTCTAATATTTCTCGATATAAGTGTGAATATTTGTTATGTTACATGTTTCCTGCTTTAAAAATGACTAAGCTGCCTTTGTTGTAACAAAGTTGCTGTTTGTTATAAAGCCAGTCTTTACATAAATCTTACGTACTTCAATCTCGAAAAAAGAATCAACAGGCATATTCAATCGCAAAGAAAAAAATCTGGTGCGCGCAACACACCACTTTCACTTAACTCCTTTTTATAAATCGATTAAAAAAATTTCAAATACAGTTAGAGATAAAAATTATTGAAACTATTAAGGAATTAATTAAATGGAATTTCTATAGAAACATGTGTTTTATTAAAAAATCTATTATATTATTATCTAAAATAATCAGTTAGTTTTATCGTCTCTCATCACTCTTTATTAACTTTTACAAGCTCTTGTGTATTAGATAATATTTTTTCCTAAAATCTCTAGCTTTCCAACGGTATATAATACCTGTATATTACTGATCTTATGTTCAAAAACAAAAAATTGCATTAAAATTTGTTTTATTCAGTTTTCTCCTTAAGTTATTTTTTAAATTCGCACAACTTACATACTTAGCAATGCTAACAACATAATTTGGTTATTTTTATAGAATCTAAAAGGTACTTTAGAAGAAGAAATTTTAAAATATCTGCATTTAAGCCCTGTCACACTATTTTAATCATAATGAAAACTACATGATATTAAAGCCTATTAAATTTTACATCGATATAGCGAGTTTAATCAAATCGGAACCGTTTTCGAGAAAATCGAAAAATGGTGCAAAATGCATGGTATAAAGTGCCTCTTCTGGTAAGCTCATTTTGATGAAAAAGGTTTTGTAACGTCTCGGGCGTATATTTGTCTTAAATATGAAATTTCAGTTTCATAGGACTTACCGTTTCCGCCCGGGAGTTACCACACACACACACACACACACACACACACAACCTTTTTGCGGTACTTGGTTATTTGGACTCAGGGGGCCCTAAAACGTGTATTCCTGTTGAAAACTGGAATTCGAAAATTTTCAAGATCGCAATACTTTCCCTTACTATATATAGTAAGTGAAAGTAAAAAAAGTTGAAACCAACCACGCAAGAATTCTTTCCAACGATTCTGATATGAACCATTTGTATTCATAGAGCCCCGATGATATTTTAAATTGAGCTGAAAAGGATTGAGCTTGCAATGTCGGCATATCGATGGATATGAAGCCTAGAATACAAGCGTTTTGTTATCGCAGATAATCTCGTCATCCAAACCACTCTTACCTCACAGCAGTAAGATATTCTGCGATCCGTTCCTAGTTTTGTCCGTGCTTTAGAATAAGTCGAGACACACGAGTCTCAGAAGGTAATAGTTTAACCGAATTCTCGAAGGCTTTCAAGCATGGTCGTGCGAATTTAAAAACGATTAACAAACGTATTTATGAATAGTTGATGGGGAATTATTTGTAACAAGGTGGTAATTAACCGTTATGCAATGCTCCGTTGAATTTACCTCTCAGCGTCAACAGGGAAAGAAACGGTCCGTTAGGGAGGAAATCGAGGAACATTGTTCTACTAAATGTGGAAACCTGTAAGGCCTCAAAAAGGCAGGTGTTATTAATGATATATAGAGAAATTTCAAAGTACCAAATATGTTAAAATCAGTTTAGATGGGATTGTAAGAAGCATAATGTAGGATACTTTCAAGCTAAATTCTAAACAGGAATTTAAACAACTAAATTTTCCCTAGCTTCCGGTAAGTAGAAGGATCATTTAACAATAATACGTGAATATAATAACATTTCCAGTTTTACATCGATACATCGATATGAGGGTTGTTGTAAAAATATATGTTTTTCTTATTACATTGATGTTTCATTGTAACCGCATTTCCAACCAACTTGTTCTAATGCATATACTAAGGTCAACAACTGCTCCTTAAAAAAGAGATAAAGTGATGAGTACAATTCAAAAAGCCAAATAAAACAAAATTCTGAAAGTCGTTTTGATGATTAAAGTAGGACGAGGGGAAATAATATGCTTATAGAGAAATTGCGAAAACGGATGGACGTAGTCATTAGAAGATCCAGTGTGGCTACTGATATGGTTTAGTACGGATAAGATGTAGTATAGTAACTATAATTTTATCAATTATATTGAAAAAAATCTGGTGCGCGTGACCTCCGTTACCTCCGTTGTTACAATCAATTTTATAACTTTAAAATAGAGTTAAGAGTAAAAAGTTATTACAGTTATTACAGCATTGTTTCGATATCAACATGTGTTTCAGATTAAATAATCTAATTATAGGAATTATTTACAACTATTACTTAGTTTTATCCGCTTTTCATCAGTCTCCATTACAATACTCAACTTTTTGTATAGAATAATATTCTTTATAATCTTTTTAACTGTATATTATACATCTATTTATTTATTTTTTCTCTGGCGCGACAGGCCGTGTAAGCCCTTGGCTGCGTGGTATACTCCTGGGAGAATATACTCACGTTCCTCGATGAATTGTTTAAAGTAGGGTCATCACTCCTTACGCCTATTTTTGCGAGTTGCCACCAGTAGGCTGACGAGTCTCACTACCCGGGGGAGAGGTTGTGAATGAGTCCCCATTTAATTATATTCTTATAAAAGTCCCACTGGGACTTGGACTCGAACTCACAACTCTGGCGTGAGAGACTAGCGAGCTAGCCACGCAGCCACCGGCTCCCCATTATACATCTATATTACTGTTACATTAAAAAAACAAACAAACATTTTTGCTCTCTTCTTTAGTTGTATATCAAATTCGCTTAACTTATATATTTGCCGATTTTTTATCATTGTATATGCTGAGCTAACCGTGGAAGATTGGTGCTTCCAAGTGATCCAGGGTTGTTCGTTTAAAGAAATTAGTGGACTGTATAGATTTAGAAAAAATAAAATAATAAAAGTAAACGACTAATCATGATACATTTATTGAACTAAAAATACAAATAAACAACATAAGAAACAAATTAACTTAATTAAACTGATATAAGAAAATATACGAAACAAAATTAACCTAATTAAACATATTTAAGAAAATATGAGAAACTAACTTAACCTTATAAAATTCTTAAAGATGTAAAAAATACAGAAATCATAATTAACCTGATTAAACAGATTTAAGAAATGATAATTAAGAAATTAAATGTTCCAATAATGGTTATAGATATTCTATATTCACGTAAATAAAGTCCTGTTGAAGAAATCAACCGCAGGGCGGCTCTTCCAAGTTCCTAGGGGAACGATGACTAGATGAAGAAATACATTTGCAAACGTTCGGAGTTCCTTGAGAGGAGATTTGGGTCTGTATACGGCACAGGCTAATCGCTCAGACGCTATCTTAACACTAGACTCGAGTCAGTAATAAAACAATAGAAATTAGAATTTATTCTATTATCCCTCTCTTCTATTTTTTTTTTTTCATGCTTGTGCCGAAAACTTTGAATTCTATTAAAAACGACTATTTTATTAAAAAAAACAAATATGAGATAAAGATAAAGATGTATACAAAATGTACGTGGTTTTAATTTACAATTTAACACCAAAAAAAAAAAAATTATCGGGCCATAATATATGGCGTGAACAATCAATGTTAGATAGATTATATGGTAGATTTTTTCGAATCTAAAAAATTAAAGAACTTTAGAGGAAGAAAATATCATTAAAGCCCAGCCAGACTATTACAATAACAATAAAACATACATCATATCATATTAAAGCCCATTAAATTTTACATGAAAACATCGAGTTTGACCCATCCAATATTAGCATTCCAAAAATGCCACAGCTTTCCTAGGAATAATGGTAACTTTTACAACAGTTTTTCCGCCAATAGAATTTTCAGTTTTCCGCCTTGGGACAATATTTTCCTCAATTAAAAATTTTCTGGGAACAAATAAGTCAATAAAAATCGTAAAAAGGTGTAAAATGCATGGTATAAAGTAGCTCTCCTTGTTTCTCCATTTTGTTGAAAAAGTTACTGTACCATATCAATTACATAAAAATTTTAAATTTTGTTTTTATAAAACTAATCAATTTTGATCTAGACAGACCATTTTGCGAGACTTGGTCATTCGGACTCAAAAACGCGTATCTCGGGTGAAAACTCTTTCACCCGAGTCTCATTCATCGAGTCTCATTCCTCGATCGCAGTTATTTCCCTTAATATATATTTCAAATATAGGTAAGTGAAAGTAATAATGTAGTAATATCGTTCTAGTGTAATCGTACAGTTAAGATTCCTCTTGAATCACTCGACTTTTAACCGAAGTAATTTAAAAACCTATAAAGTCTTAAAAAACCAAAACGAGCGACACGACATTAAAGCAATAACGAGGAAAAAGATAAAAAATTTGCGAATCCGGAGTTTCACATGGCTACTAAAGGTTGGTTTTAAATTATATATGACCTTTTGAAGAGGCGACCTAGATTGGGGTTCATGGAGCATTCAACAGCTTCCCGAGTACGGAGCTGGCTGGAAGACATTTGTATCGATTCGCAGCTGAGGCTGATTTATGTCTTGGTGGTGAGGTTAGTGTTTCCCTCGGAACAGGTGGGCTCCCGAAAGATTGTCTTTTACTGCCCCGCGACGAAATGGGACAAGTGTCCCGCGCAGTGCTTTAAGTGTTTAACTCTTGGATAAGACTGGAAATAAATGAAAGAGGCTTTCGTATTTCTCTTTGAAGGGGGAATAAATGGATCGTGGTGATGTCCATCTATAACCTATAGCATTCCCCAGTCAGAAATAAATTGAATTTAAGAATGACCTGGGAGGCAGTGTTGGAATGGATGGGGAGAGGTAGTGCACAGCAAGGTCTGGTATAAGGACTAAACAGAACACAAACCAATTCCTCAAACGACACTTGCCCAACCTCAAACTAAAGCAACGCCTGATCATACTAAAAACCAACAGCTTCTTAGGACAGTCCTACATTGCTGTTTAAGTAACTTCGGTTTCAAAGAACTAAGATCCAGCACATCCCCCTTGGTTCGCCTTAGTTCACTGCCACAATTGAGTATCGAATTTCATAGTGGAATTGATAAATAAAAAAAAAAATAATCACATCATTTACAATCCGACATGGTAAGTACAGTAAAAAGTAAATGTACAATAATTTTAGCAAAAAGAAAAATATTCTGTCGCTCTGGTGAGCTCAAAAAAAAAAATAAATAAATAAATTAAATGAACTGTACAATAAAAAATGAAATATTTTTTTAATACAAACTACCAAGTTTTCGTTGTACGCTGATTCGGACAAGGGTGAAATGAGAAGAAAAAAAATATATCCCGAGACATAAAAATCGTCATTTTTAAAACGATATTTCTCCCGGTCTTGATGTATGGAGCAGAACACTGGGCAGACATGGATAAATACATTAAAAAACTCACTACAGCTGAAATGAGATTTCTTTGGCAAGTAGTGGGAAAAACAAGAAGGGACTGCATCAGGAACGAAATCATTAGGGAGGACCTGAAAGTGTCAACCATGAAAAGCAGGATCGAGGCATTCGTCATATATGTAGAAGAGAGGAAAGTCAAATGGTACCTGAAAGTAAGGCCACTAGAGAAGGGACCAGTTAGTAGAACGGGAACTACCCTTAATGATTATTTGGAAAAGATAGGGAAAAATCGTAAGAAGTCAATGGCTCAGATGAAACGTACGGCTATGGACCGAGAAGAATGAATGAAGTGGGCCGAGGCAAAGCAAACTTTACGCTTAAAGGCACTAGAGAGCTAGTGAATAACAAGGAGAAGAATAAAGAAACATCAGCAAATAGTTAACGCTGTTCAAAAATATTGTAAACAATTACAGTTCATTTTCAGAATATTAAAAAGCTTTTTAACTTACTTTGTTAAAAACTTCCTGCTTAATATTTAAATAATAATAATTTTTTTTATTTCTAGATTTAGTTGTTATCTATATTTTAAATGTACGCTTTAAGGAAAATGTACGTTCACAATAAACTGCAAAATTACATGACGATAAACTCAGTTGTTAGCTGAAGGAGTTTGTTACTTTAGTTTTCAAAGAAATGATATTTCCAAGAGAAGTGGTTGTTGGAAGTTGTTTTCATTAATTTTGTACTTGTCGTGTCGTGTTTCGCCTCTCCATCCACCCTCAGAACTCCACTACCTCTAAATTATTTTAGACATCAAAGAGAGACTGCTAAGTGATAATGAAAAGAACTCATTAATAATGAAATTCGAAGAAAAAATATATAAGGAAACTAAAATAATGTAAAAAAAAGGACTCTAATAAAAAAAAAAATCTATATGATGGCTAAGTGTATTTCTTTCGAGTCCTTGAGAAGATTAGCAGGGATTGTTGGTAAAAGAGTTTGTCTGAAGGAGCAGTTTAGAAGGATAATATAATTATCTATTATTGGCGATCCTATAACAAAGAGTTCCAAGGCCTGGCTGTCGTATTATAACAAGAAACATTTAATTCCTTCCGAAGGATTTTGTAAGTTGGAGGGAGAATACGGAAGAGCTATCGATTGGACTCAAAACTTTATAAATATAACTCAGCCGACGAAGAGGCAACGTATTTTTTTTTCTTTTTTTTAATTTGTTTTATTAAGAGATAATACAATCTGCCACCTTCTGGGGCAATGAGTATTAGAGATAGAATAAATCATTCATACCATATGTACATTGTAAATAAAATTAAAGAAAAAAAAAATTAATAAAGACTAATCAAATAAAAAGAAAAAAATATATATACACAAAATTAAATAAATACTATAAAAAAAAAAATAATAACAATCTTGTTCGCATTCATACCTATTTACAATATTTACAAGCTGCCCCTGGGATCACTGGATCAAACCTCGAGATCCACTAGTGGATGTCGAGGCACAATGCCAGAAGATCCCAGCGCCTCTCATTCAGCTGCGTCACTGGTCTTGAGTGCCAGTGGAGGCTGAGCGAGGGCGCTAGAGCCACATACACCCAGGGCATGAGTGGAGAAGCTGGCCATTGCCAGCACTCCAATGACATATTCACAAGAGATCTCTGGGCCACTGCCGCTTCAGCCTACGAGGAGGATTATAGGGATGTTTGGAACTGGATAGGGAGTGTGCCAAGGGATTAGGAAGGTGAGTAAGCTTCTGATGGAAGATTGAGAATTTGGATGGGATTAGATCAAGGACAAATGGGATATTCAGGTCATGGTGTAAGGTTTTGTTGGTGACATAATATGGGGCATCGACTATTGATCTAAGGACTTTAGACTGGAAGGATTGGATACGTTTGATATTCGAAAATTTTGCTGTTCCCCACAGTTCAAGTCCGTAGGTCCAAATGGGTTTAAGAATAGTCTTGTAAATGAGTAGTTTGTTGTCCGTTGAGAGGTGTGATTTCCTATTTAGAAGTCTATATAGCTGGCCATATCGTCGATTGAGTTCTTGTCGTTTGAGTCTAGTATGGGGGTTCCATGTCAGTCTTTTGTCTAAGAGAAAACCAAGGTATTTGACTGTGTCAGAAAAGGGAAGGGGGATAGAGTTAAAATGGACGAAAGGGCAGGATC
The DNA here is from genome assembly GCA_023052935.1 of Piezodorus guildinii. Classification (NCBI taxonomy): domain Eukaryota; kingdom Metazoa; phylum Arthropoda; class Insecta; order Hemiptera; family Pentatomidae; genus Piezodorus; species Piezodorus guildinii. The sequence continues at coordinate 120,694,124 of CM041293.1, read as the reverse complement.
TGCGTCGAAGGGTAAAGGTGACTTGCTTGCTTTTTGATTCATTGACTTTGATGCGCCAATGATTGCACCACTGTTCAATCAGATCGAGATGTGATTGGAGGTTTGAGGATGCCATAACAGGATCTGGATGGGATGAGAGGATAGCTGTATCATCGGCAAATGTTGCCAGGAAGTTTTCGGGTAAGGTGGGAATGTCTGAGGTGAATATGATGTAGAGTATAGGACCTAGGACACTACCTTGTGGAACACCGGCTTCTATCGGATGACAACTTGAGAATTCAGAACCACAACGGACTCGGAACGAGCGGTTAGAGAGGTAGGATCGAAGGATTAGATATAGGGCTTGGGGTAAGAGGGTTTTTAGTTTAAAAAGCAAGCCATCGTGCCACACCCGGTCGAATGCTTGTGCTATGTCCAGAAAGGCACCTGTGCAATATAGCTTGCTTTCAAGGGCATAGGATATGTGGTCAACAACTCGAAGACCTTGGTGAACAGTGGAGTGACCTGAGCGGAAACCAAACTGGTGAGATGGGATTTTGTGGAGTTGGATTAACGGTAGGATGCGTTTCAGAAGGATTTTCTCAAATAATTTGGAAAGTATAGGGAGCAAGCTGATTGGTCTATAGGATGATGTATGATTAACAGGTTTACCCGGTTTAAGGAAAAGTATAATGGTTGAGTGTTTCCACATCAGAGGAAAATGGGTTGTTCGGAGGATGCAGTTATATATGTAGGTCAGGAATATTATAGCCTTTTTGGGAAGTTGTTTAATGATTTGGGAAGTGAGGAGATCAAATCCAGGAGATTTTCGAGGTTTAAGTTTATTGATTAGGAATTTGACCTCAGAGGGGTTGACAGCTTTAGGAGGTAAGGAGAGAGGAATCGGCGAGGAGAGGGATTCTTCAACTGCAGCTGTATGGGTAGGATTAAGTTCAGGATGAGGAGTAAATGTGTTTGCAAGATGTTTAGCAAATTCCTCTGCTCTAGTCTCATCTGACGAGGCCCAGGAACCATCATGACGTTGGAGAGGATGAGATATATAATGGTATTTAAGGATTTTTTTAGTTGCTTTCCAGAGGGAATGGTTACAAGTGGATAATGAGGAAAGGTAGGAATTATAGGATTGGGATCTGTAGGTTGTCAATCTATTTTTAACTAATTTACAATAATAATTGTATGATTTCCTGTCATCAGGGTGCCTGGTCCTCTGCCAGATAGTTCTAGAACGGCGCTTGAATTGGATAAGGTCCAGGAGTTCTTGAGGTAAAGGATTTGTACATCGGGATTTGGTGGAAGAGAGAGGTGAAGATGAAGTCCAGGCTGCTTGTTGGATTAGGGTAGTAAAGGTATTTACAGCTTCATCCAGTTCTTCAGGGGATTTGAGGGATACTCTGAGATCAATATTGTCGGTTAAGATTTGACGGAATAGGTCCCAATGAACTGGCCCTCTGATGAATGAGGGTGGAGTCGGTTTAGGAATGGGCGATAATGAAAGGGTAAGGAGTAATGGACTGTGATCTGAAGATAGGTCATCGAGGCGAGATATGGAATAATTTAGTGAACCTAGACCTTTATGAATGAAAAAATCTAGAAGGTCAGGATTGCGGTTGGGATCTGTTGGCCAGTAGGTAGGAGAATCCGGAGGAAGGATATTGCTGCGAGTAGAATTAAGTGCAGACAACAGGATTCGTCCGCGAGAGTTTGTGGTTCTGGCTCCCCATTGTTGGTGTTTTGCATTAAAATCTGCTCCTACAAGAAAGTGGTGTCCCAAGGAATTTAGGAATGAATTGAATTGGGATTCGGAAAATGGAATTTTTGGAGGGGAATATGCTGCAACAATTGTTAAGTTAAAGAGCTTGGTTCGGACTGTTACAGCTGTAGGTTGTAGGTAATTATGGACCGGTAAGGGGTGTGAATGATGGGAGAGGGAGTGATGGATAATGACAGCAGTGCCAGCATGTGCGGTTCCGTCCGGGTGGTCCGTTCGGTAAATGTTGTAATTGGGGATGTTAAACAGCCGTGAGTTAGTAAGTCGAGTTTCTGTTACCAAGGCTATGTCTATATGTTTTTCTTGTAAGAAGACTGTCAGTTCGTTGGTGTGATTTCGAATACCATTCGCGTTCCAAAGGAGTATGGATATAGGTTCGGAAGAGGTCATTTAAGGATTTCTTGCAGAAGTGATGAGGTGGGATACGAGGTTAGTTAGAAGAGATAGTAGGGGAGTCACGACTGATTTCAGTTCAGTGATAAAGGATGTTAAGAGACTGGTGATATCTGTTGCGTTAGATGGAGGAGGAATAAGTGGAATTTGATGTTGATGGGATTTTTGAGGCTCGGGTAGGGTTAGAGGAAGAGAATATTGAGGTTGGGGCTGGGGGTGTTGAAGGTTTGGCTGTTCCTGCGGCAGGGCCTCACAATTCTTATTTTTCTCACCGCCTCCTAAAAGTTGGGCAAAGGACACATTAGAGTTGATGAGGTTTGAAGTTATTCTTCTTGGAGTAGAGGAATATTCTGTTGACTGCGGTTTCTGAAATTTCAGTTTTAGATTTTTGTAAACCTGGCATCCTTTGTAATTAGCTGGGTGTCCTTTCAGGCATAGAGCACACACTGCTGGAGTTTGCCTTGATTTGATGCATTCTTCAGATTTGTGGGGATCTCCACATTTCACGCAACGTGGCATGTGATGACAATAGTGCTTGGTATGGCCATATGCCTGGCAGTTGTGGCATTGGACAATTTCTTTCTTCACGTACGGCTTTTCAACTGCTACTTTAGTGTAATACAGCCTTTGGATATCGTAGACCTTTTCAACTCCAGGTGAGGGTTCTAAATCAACGAAGAAGAGGGGTAGAGGTATCTTCCTAGTTCCATCGGTGCCGGATCTATTTTCCTTCATAACGTTTGTTATTTGACGAACCTTGAAACCCAGTGCCGTCAATTCTTCTTCAATGTCTTCAGCAGGCGTTGAGTGATGAAGATTTCTAATGACTACCCGCAAGGAGCGCTCCTGCCGAAGCTGGTAGGTGTGGAACTCTGCCTTTGTGTCCGTTAGATATTTAACGATTTTCCGGTATGAGTCTGCTGTTTCAGGAGAAATCTTGGTATCAGTGCTTCTGCTAAGGCACGAGTAACTGCCTGGATCAATAATTTTATTTATTTGGGAGCAGAGCAATTGAAAATTTTTTATATTTTTGACGAATATCGGGGGAGGCCGAGGCTCTCTAGGCGTTGGTATTGACTCCATAGTATCTTTATCAGATTGGAGAATCTGGTATGGGTTGGGCGTGAAGAAAGGAGATTCTTCGGATAATCCCTGGGATGAAGTGCCTGGTTGTGGTTCGTCTGATACATTTGTGGGAGTAACTGGAGGACTATTTTTTTTATTATTACGCCGTGAACGGGTCTTAGCTGGTGGAGAATGCTGAGGTGTTGAAAGTGCTGAATTTTGAGGATTATAGGACCTGGTAGACCCAGCGGATCGGGACCTTTTGGTAACTTTGCTGGACATTACTTGGTGGAAATATCTCATTTTCGCATGAATAGATGGTATAGAGAAGGAAGAAAATAAAAGGGGAAAAAAAATAAAGAAAAAAAAAAAAAAATTTAAATTACGTCTGCGCGATATAATTTAATGTTTAACACACGAACGTGCCCCTACCAGAGCTGGCGGAACACTGAGCTCGTGGCCCACGTAAAGTCGTGGGAGTGGGGGGCTTCCCTATGGCCGCTATGAGTGTGATAAGGCCTCGTATACACACGGCTACACTGTTCACTATTAGACACTCTAAATAAAAACAGTACTCACTGTGGGATTACTACCAATGTAGACCACTGTTGTCCAGCTACTTCATGGTTGATTTCAAATCGAAAAAAAACATGCAGTGACTACACAAAGATTGATGTTCTAAGAGAACGATGTAAAACGTGACTGTTTATATCTAGCGCATGCGCAGAACGATTTTTTTTTTTTTTTTTTTTTTTTTTTTTTTTTTTTCTAACTTCTTTTTTAGGATGCAAGAGAGGTATCTCAGTTCAGGGGGGTAGGACAGGGGATTAATGCCGCTAGTTAAAAGTCGCCCTGGCACCTATACGCGTGTTTAATCTATTATTACGGTTATGAAGTCACCGGGCGATAGTGTTTACATGGGTTTGCCCGCTCGGCCATTCTAGCCCACACGAAAACAGCATAACATTTACAATGTCTCTAAATGATAATTCTGGCCATGATCTGTGACTGATCATGAATAAACGGAGAAATTTCTCTCATCTATTAAATAAATGACCACCAATAAAAAAATAAATAATGGATAATTTAAAATTAATAACTGCAACATATACTAAACACTTCCTCAGAACATACATTTACCAAATCATTAACTCCAAACACCCACCATAAATCCACTGTATCCTACTAGTCAAATCCTTAGTCCACTTTCTTGAAACTAGATCACGCCATTCTGACCTTTACATTCCTTCCCACAGAACTAAAACTGTTGATTATTTCTTTTATATCCACTTTGCAGCCCTCTGGAATTTCCAACTTACTAATATTCGCTATGCTTCTTCCCTTCTCTCATTCAAATCACATATTTTCCAACACCTTTAAGCATCCAAAACAGACGCACACCTAATGTGACAATTACAAATTTATTACCCTACTTCTATATTGTGTGAATGTGGTCTCATATCACTATTACTAATGTTAATTTAGAAACAAATTGTAATATATCTCAATAAATAAATATTATCCTACTTTAAATGTAAGACTTTAATTATTCAACCAATACTCTACCGTTATGGATTAAATAATTTATTTTTAAAATTGCTCTAGTAGCTTATAGGAGTTTTTTTCCACTTCATTCCTGTTCGTTTGTTTATATTTCACATCTGCTGTATGTATGTATATAAATAGGTTTTCTTGTTTTGTGTTTTTATAAATTGGTAAAAAAAAATAATTTTATAGGTCTCTCGTCCAGACACGTCTATACATACTGTACAAAATTGTTATTCTTAAGGGACATTAAATACATATTACGAGGCATGTTTTTTAAGTACGTACTGTTTTGGAATTAAAAAAAGACGTGCAAAGATATGGCAATAAATTTATTTTTAAATGAAAGCCTGTACCTTTATCTACTTTTCTACATAATTTCCATGAATTTCGAGGCATTTGTCATAACGCGACACCAGTTTTTGAATACCCTCCTCAAAAAATTCTGCCGCCTGACTTGTTAACCACTGCATCACAAATGTTTTGACTTCGTCATCGTCTTGAAGACGCCGACCGCCCAGGTGTTTCTTCAAGTGCAGGAACAAATGGTAGTCGCTGGGCGCCAGATCAGGGCTGTATGGAGGATGATGAGTCTCCCATTTAAATGATTTGATGAGATCTTTGGTCCGATTAGCCACATGTGGACTGGCATTGTCATGCAGCAAAACGATACCATTACTCAACTTGCCATGTCTTTTGTTCTGGATTGCATGCAAGACGATAACGAAATCAAAACATTTGTGATGCAGTGGTTAACAAGTCAGGCGGCAGAATTTTCTGAGGAGGGTATTCAAAAACTGGTGCCGCGTTATGACAAGTGCCTCAAAATTCATGGAAATTATGTAGAAAAGTAGATTAAAGTGCAGGCTTTCATGTGAAAATAAAATATTGCCATATCTTTGGACGTCTTTTTTAAATACCAAAACGGTACTTACTTAAAAACCATGCCTCGTAGTATAATGATGAATCACTTATAATATAATAAGCGTGTTAGGCTTGATTGGAATTGGTGAGTACCTCAGGCCTTTTAACTCTCTACCACCTACACACACACACTAATACACAGACACACACACAAACACACACCAACCTGAAAACCACGCATCGACTAGAAACATCACAATTTTTCAAAATACATCAACATTAGCAATAGAGCTGGTTTTGTCAGAATACTTATACTAATATTTAAAAAAAAGTAGAAATTAGTTTTTAATCAGCCAATCATATTATAAAAATCAGATAAATGGTCATGAATTTTACGAACCACTTTCTTCAGTATTTATATGATGTTTTGTGAGAAACAAAAAATTAAAAGTACATACTTATAATATTGTTTCTGTTTTGATTTGATATCTGCAAAATTGCCAGTAATAGATAGATTTTTCCAAAACACGTTTTCAGCCGTAAAGCTGACTTAAAATGTCTGAAAAACTGTTTTTTCAAGTATTTGTCAGAAAAAAGGCACATCCACGGTTTTATATTTATAATAATAAAGGGAATGGATAAAGAATAACAGGAAAAAAATCATGAAAATCAAAAATGTTGAAGGGAGAAATTAATAAAAATTAGAAAATGTCAATTTATTGACCCTATTTTATTTATAAATACCAAAATAAATAAAAAAAAAAATTTCACATCATGCCTTTATAAATTCGACATTTCGGAGACCTAATCTTAACAGCATGGTATACTAATGAAAATTTAACAACAAAATACAACATACACAACGTGTATGAGTACCGATACAACTATTTATTTTATTTAATATTACAGCAACACCCCAATATAAGTATTAGTAGCATATATAGTAATATTTAAAAAAAAAATTAAGGCCGTTAAAAATCATTATCATCTTCATTTGTGAATTAATTTTTGCAAACATTAATTTCCAAAAAATAACAATCAATAAAATATCTATTATTAGATGAATTATTACACATTGGTGTTAAAATTGATACAAAAACTTGGATTTTTTTTTTTTTATAATGAATGCAAATGAAAAATGAATACTAGCAAAATAATTTCCACTAGAGACCAGTTTGGTGTGAGGCTATTTCGAATAATGTTGAGAAAGGGAAGAGAATGACAGCGTTGGGCGTGGGAAGCATCGACAAAGTTGGTCGTGGGTGTTCCCTCTGCTTCAATTGATTGTTTAACATCACGTGGGATTAATTACTGTTCTGTCACTGTAGTGATTATCTCATATATGCAACATTTAGTTATTGAATGCATTTATCACTAACATTAGTTTATACTTTGAGAAAAGAAGTCAAATATAGAAAATAATTCATAAAATAACATTTCTAAAACATTGGCGCTCGCATCACTTGATTGCAACTTCCACTTATTACCTGACACATAGGAACTATTGACTGTTAGATTGTCCGGAAAATAGAGTAGGAATTTAGATGTTTCTTTAATTATAAAGGAACTGTATACGTTTACTGGATTTTTCATTAGCAAGATTATATATTAATATATAAAGATTAAATATATATATATAAAGATTAAATATATATATATAAAGATTAAATATATATATATATATATATATATATATATATATATATATATAATATATATAAAATTATATATATTATATATATTATTTTAATTTTATTTTTATTGAGCTATCCAACGATAATTATACATCTATATAACTAGTCTTATTTACAGAAACATTTTTTTTATGCGTGGGGAAATATTTCTCTTAGATGGATGGCTCCCATGAACTAAAAACTTCAAGAGGACTATGAAGGATAGGAACGGGAAAGGCTTTATTGACTAAAAATACAAGCTTTAAAAGGGTAAAAATATGGCCTTGCACGGCTTTGGTAAATCATTGTGAATGAACTAGGTATCTGTAAATCTGAATCCTGTCATCCTGAAGTTACGAAGTATTGTATCAAATGATATGAAATTGCATGTTGCAAAGCGCGCGTTGCCCAGCAACCAGAAGAGGAAACTTTTTTTTTATTATAACTTTATTTCTTTATCCACACCTGTTTATACATACATATAACAATCAGTGGATTGTCTGTCAGATTTAGTTACAATAAAAAGTGGCATGTCAGGCATGAGGAAGATGACAATACCCAGTGGTATCTCTTCCGTGGCATGTTTTAATTCAAAAGATTATAGAAGATCTCTCATCCATGACCTTTTCAGTCTTCTCCTGATGTTGTGGGGCATATTGGTTGTTGTCATTTGTTCTATGAGAGGGTTGTAATGTCCTGGTAATTTGTTGTGAAATCGAGAGTAGTGAGTTCGTATGTATTCGCTGACGGTAGGCATGTGTAAGTCTGTATGTAAAGTTGTGTTTGAAACATACCAAGGTGCTTGCGTAATTCGTCTAAGTATTTTCGACTGAAAAGTTTGAAGTCTTTGTATATGAGTCTTTTTTGCAGCTCCGAAAATTTGAGAGGCATATTGGTTTTAGTAAGTATGTGTAGATGGCAAGTTTCTGTCTTAATTTTAGTTTTGATTGTCGTCTGAGTAGTGTGTGCAGCAGTCTACTTCTTTGGTTTAGTGTCTTTCGTTTTTTCTTAATGTGCGGGCCCCAAGTCATTCTCCTGTCAAAAGTTAGTCCAAGGTAGTTGACACTGTCTGTTTGTGGTATTGGTATATTATCGATGTACACTGGTGGGCAGATTTCACGTCTTAGTGTAAATGTCATATGTTGGCATTTGTCATAGTTTAGTATTGTTTTCCACAGCTTGCACCAATCCTGTACATTTTGTAAGTGATGTTGTATAGTCAGTGAGGCTTGAGTATGATCTTCATGTTTTGATAAGATTGCAGTGTCGTCTGCGTATGTTGCCGTCAGGATGTTTGAACTGTCTGGTATGGCGTGCGAGTATAATATATATAGCAGTGGTGCAAGTATTGAACCTTGGGTCACACCTGCCAGCACTGGTCTTATTGAAGAAGTTTCTGTACCCTGTCGGACGGAGAAAAATCTGTCAGAGAGAAATGATTGGATAATAAGAAAGTATGTGTGTGGTAGTATCTTTTTGAGTTTAAACAGCAGACCCTGGTGCCAGTCTCTCGAAGAAGAAACTTGAAACAAAAAAATTACGAGATCGCGTTTCGGTGCTTTTAACTCCGAATTAGTCACCCGCATTCTTTCCTCTAGCCCGAGAAACCCCCGTATGGACTTTACAGACGAGGTAAAGGTGGACAAAAAAGATAAATCAGCATTTATCCTTCTCTATTATAGTCCTAAGGGATTACATATAAACAAAAAAATAATAGTTTATAATAACACAGGACTCAGGAGCAGATAAAAATGTGTTACATGATGATAGGCTCAACTAGTAGCGCTACTCCTAGTCGCAGGACTAATAGGGTTAGTTAACTTGTTGAAGGAGCGATCGCTGGTGTTACAGCCTAATGGACTCCAGCAACACCTTCCTACCCTTCCAAGGAGATGGGGCTTTACTCGGGCTGTATTGAGGATTTATCTGAATAATAATAAAATAAAAAAGTGTTATAAAAAAGCATAATTAAAAGTGGTTCTTAATTCTTCCAACAAAATTATTTTACTACAAATTTATTTTGAGTCTACGTTTACGTGTTTTTTTAAAAGTTCAGTCCGTCGTTCTTTTCTTAGGATTCTTACGTTTTATCCACTTACGTTCGGAAATTCTTCCCTACTTTTACTAATTTTTAATAGATCAATCAATTAATCGATGAAAACCAACTCATTTCATCCAGGCATTTTAAACCACTTAATCACCACAAAGGTATCCAGATATAGTTGTGGATGTAATTAGTTGACCGTTGAGAATACCTTCCAGTATCCAGATATAGTACAGTTTAATGGACAGCTTATTCCGTTGTGAAATCTGCCCTCAATTATATCAGAATAAAATTTATACAATTGTGAAACACATCCTTTTGAAATTTTTTTAGCACCTTAATCATTATGGGAGGGAAGTTATGGAGGGGGAAAGAAAGAACAAAAAAAAAATATTTCTGAACAGCTCAACCGACTTCAACGCAAATGATATATGTTAGGGGTTTTAGAAAATAGTAACAAAAAATATTTTTTTCACAAAAACGTTAGTAAAAATTTTTTTTAGAATTTTTCAATAACATTCTTTTAGGTTATGATGGTTTGGTACACCTCTAATTTTTTGCTACTTTATTTCATTGGAGGGTCCTCCGTGAAAATTAAAAAAACAAAACAAGGGATCAACAGGCTTCCACCAAATAAAATATATATTAATGTTTTTTTAAAATATTTCCATAGAAACATTTTTTAAAATTGTTTTTTCGAGAACGCGAGTCGAAAGTTTTTTTATTTTTTCAAAAAAAAAAAAAATGTTTAAATTATGTTGGATTGATAAACCTACAATTTTTTGCAACTTAATTTCATTGGAGGGTCCTGCTTTTTCACCAAACTAAATATTTTTGACTAACACTTCAGTAGAAAAACAATTAAAATTTTTTTTCTTACTATTTTCTAAAATCCCTAACATATCTTTTTTTTTTTTCGTGAAAATCGTTTGAGCCGTTTAGGAGTAAACAGTTTGTTTTGTTTTTTCGATTCCCTCTACAACCTCTCCCCCATAATGATTAAGGGGCTAAAAATTTGCCAAAGGTTGTTTTCTCACTGGTGCGAATCAATTTTATGAATTCGGTTCTGATACAAGTGGGGGCGGATTTCACAAGTGGGTAGCATGAGACCTTTTCGAAATACTGAAGTAAAATCTTATTGGAATGTTCATTTTTCGCTTCAGTATGCATTCAAGCACAGATACACATTTTTGATTAATACATTTATTTTAATAAATACAAAATAATATATATTTTTTTAAATCATGTAAAACATCCCAATATACTCAAGTCCCCAATCGCCCATTGAATATTTTCCAATCCTACGGAATCACACATTAATGGTTTCCGCTGTGGGACAAAGGTGCTGTTGCCGGAAACACAGGAGTACTTCACTGTAGGCATATAATGTGATAGTATTTGAAAAGAGCAAACATTTAGAAAACTTCAACTGTAAAAGGAAAAAAATAAAAAAAATCTGGTGAGGGCAAAACACAACTTTCACTTATCACGACCGTTAAAATTAATTTGAAAACTTTTAATAAAACCTTATTTCATTTTCGTGGGAAACATATGGTTTAGATTAAATAATGTAACTATATGAAATTGCTAATCAGTAATATGTTTATTCCCTATTCGTCACGTTATAAGTATTACAACTTTTTGTATCAGATAATATTTTTTCTAAAATTTTCTTTTTCCAACGGTATATTATAGGTCTATATCACTGTTTTTATTATAAAAAATTACATTAAAAAAGAGTTTTGCTCTTTTATCCTTTCGTTGTTCATCAAATTCGGCCGACTTGTATATTTAGCCGTCGTTTACCAATGTCATTAAGATGATATGGTTAATATTTTGGAATGCACAGAATTACAGGTAGTTTAGAAGAAGAAATTTTGAAATTTCAATCAGAATGAAACTAAATGATATTAACGCCCGTTCAATTTTACATCGACATAGTGAGTTTAATCAAAATCCGTCGTTGGAGCCGTTTTTGAGAAAATCATAAAAAAGTGCAAAATGCATGATATAAAGTGGCTCTTCTGGTAAACCAATTTTGATAAAAAAAGTTGCTCTAACATCTCAAGCGTATAGTTGTCTTAAATATTAAATTTCAGTTTCGTACAATCTATGTTTTTTGCGCTACACTTCATTCACACAACGGACACACAGAACTTTTTTCGGGACTTGGTCATTTGGACTTACAAGACCCAAAAACGTGTATTTCCTTTGAAAACTGGAATTCGAAAATTTTCAAGTTCGCAATACTTTTTCTTACTATATATTCCGTATATAGGTAAGTGAAATAATAATAGGCTTACCGAACCCAAAGGTTCGATGCCGATACCACCAAACTTCGCCTGCAAAGACTCGTCCAATGTTCACCGGTCAAGCCCAAGCCCCCGAGATCTGCCTTAATGAAATCCTCCCATCGACGCTTCGGCCTACCTTTCGACGCCTGCCAGTCGGTTCAGCGAATACCAACTTTCTCGAAATCCGTTCCTCACCGAGCCCAACAACTTTACGCGCCCATTTGAGTCTCCGCGATGCTATCAACTCTATATTCACAGGGTACAAACTCCGCAATTCCGCGTTGTGCGACCTTCTAAACTCCCCAGTGGCCTCATCTCTCTTCGGACCGAATATTTTACGCAGTACCTTATCTTCAAAAACTTTAAGCCGTTGTTCATCCTTCAAAGTAAGCGGCCACGTTTCACATCCGTAAAGAACCGTCGGAAGAAAAATAGTTTTATAAATTCTAACCTTTAAGTTTTTAGACAGAAGCCGCGAGCTAAGTAATTTAGCAACTGAATAATAACACGCATTTCCCGCCTTTAACCGGGACTTTATTTCTTCCTGGATTTCATTTTTTCTTGTTATCATTGAACCTAAATACTTGAATTTCTCCACGTGTTCATAAGTATGCCCTGAAATAATAATATCATCATGATCGCCACCATTTCTGCTGCTAATCATACATTTCGTCTTATCGGTATTTAATTCCAGACCTATTTGTTTACCGGTTTTTATTAACACACTTGTATTTATTGTATGGTTTCCGTGTCTTCACCTAGCAGTACCAGATCATCGGCATACCCCAAAACCGGAATCTTGTCACCCATATTTAAGCCTTTCTCGGTACACATCACCTTTTCAATGACATATTCTAAAGCTATGTTAAACAAAACAGGTGAAAGGGAGTCACCCTGTTTCAAACCCGATCGCACCTCAAATCTCTCGGGAGTAATTATGACCGATTCGAACTTAATGATATGTTTCCGACAAACACATCTCTACTAGGTTTACTAACTTTCTAGGTATCCCTGTTCAATCATGATGTTATATAGCTTCTGACGGTATATGGAATCATAAGCCTTTTTAAAATCGATATAAAGTTGATGGACTACACCGTTGTATTCCAGCTTCTCTAATATTTGACGTAAGGAAAATATTTAATCAATAGTCGAGCGATTCCGCCTAAAACCACATTGGTAGTCTCCGATAATTTCCTCAGCGTATTCCTTGATTAGGTTAGTCAGTATTGACGAGAATATTTTATAGCATACTGGGAGAAATAGGTAAGTGAAAGTAAAAATTATTTAGTACTAATTGTAAGCTAAAAAAAAATACACAAGAATTAATCAACAGCGTTATATAAATATAAATGTATGCGCATTTATATAAGTACGGTCAGATAATACCAAGCCTTCCCTGTAGGACAACGTAGCTCTAGCTCCGAAAGCTATCCAAGCCATAAGAGAATTATTTAGAGGCGGCGGGCTCATAGCAGTTGGTCCGGGATTATTGGTAAGCCAGGGCAAATAGAACCTCCAGGATTTAATGCCTGGCTCTTTCCGCAGAAAAACCCTACAAATGGGACTTTCCGGGACTTTCAGTGTCAGATTTAGTTTTATTCTGAAGATGCGTGTAATTTTGATTAAAAAGGAAAGAATAACTTAAGAATTGCAATTCTTTTGGAATTGTCGAAAACTTATATAAATAATTTTTTTTTTATTGAGAAATATTACAATTTTTTACATAATGAACAGTAGTAATAGTGATGTAATAAACATTCATACAATATATACAGACAATTATGATAAAGTCAAGTTACATAAAATCGGAAATAAACAAATTCAAATATATACAAACAAATAACAATTAATAAAAACAATAAAACAACAACAAACAAATCAAAGCAACATTTTGTAGTAGAGATAAATACAAGTTGGGAAATAAATAAAAATCATACAAGCAAACTTAACTGTATACAATCTGCTAATGGGACCCTAGACTCGGCTGCTCCCTCGGGGAAAGGTGGATCCAAGTGATCCCAGCGCCTCTCACCCAGCGCATCACTGGTCTAAGCCATTTAAATAATATTAACAAGAAGTTTTAGTTAGTTTTTTTTTTTTCTGAAACTATAAAATAAAAGATATTTGAGAAAAAAAAATTAAATGTCGGTATTTGAGCCGAACCAGAATAAAATCTATATCATATTAGATTTCACATCCCTTCATCGAGCTTAATCAAGATCGTAAGAGCCTTTTTTGAGAATACGTAAAAAGATGCAAAGGACAAGTTATAAAGTGGCTTTTGTTGTTTTTTGCGAAAAAGTTGATGTAACATCTCAACTATCTACGCTTCTAAAATATGTAAACTCATCGTCAAATTAATTTTATTTATCTCAATTATAGGTTAATGTTTTGTTTTTATATTTATTATTATTTGATTCTTTTAAAAGTTACAATTCTTTATTGAACAATATTACAATCTGTCCAATTTAGGACATTTTTAATAGAGATAAAGTACAACATTCATACTGCATTCACACGATATATACAAAACAATAAATTTATATAATAATAATACAATATAAATAAATACAAAACAAAATCAATAAAAATATATACAAAAGTCACTCATACCTATATACAATTCACAAGCATACAGCACGTGAGTGGAGAATCTAGCCAATGCTAGAACTCCAATATACATTTTACAAGAGGTCTCGAGGCCACTGCCATTTCAACCTTCTAGGAGGATGGTAAGGATGTGTGGAGCTGGATAAGGATTGAGCTAGGGGATTAGGGTGATGGATAAGGTTCTGATGGAATTTAGAGAATTTTAATGGTATAAGGTCTAAAATAAATGGAATATTTAGGTCGCGGTGTAAGGTATGGTTGGATACATAATAAGGAGCATTAACTATTGTTCGGAGGACTTTTGATTGGAAGGATTGAATGCGTTTGATGTTAGAAAATTTAGCTGTCCCCCACAGTTCAAGTCCGTAGGTCCAGATAGGTTTCAGTACTGTCTTGTATATTAGCAGTTTGTTCTCGATAGATAATTTAGAATTTCTGTTCAGTAGTCTGTATAATTGTCCAAATCGTCGATTAAGTTCTTGTCGTTTAAGTCTAGTATGCGGGTTCCAAGTTAGTCTTTTGTCCAGAAGGAAGCCAAGATACCGGACTGTGTCGGAGAAAGGAAGCGGAACGGAGTTAAAGAGAACTGGAGGGCAGGATTGTCTTCGAAGGGTAAAGATGACATGTCTGCATTTGGATTGATTTACTTTGATTCTCCAGTTGTTACACCAGTCTTCAATTTGAGAAAGATGTGTTTGGAGGCCTGTAGATGCAATTTCGGGATCTAAGTTTATTTGATTCTATATATATATATCATTTATTTGTATTTATCTCAGTTATAGGTTGTTGTTTGTTTTCTTATTTTGTATATATATTATATTTTATTTATTTGACTTTATCATTGTATATATTGTGTGAATGGGATCTTATATCACTATTACTAATGTTCATAGAGAAACAAACGTTTTGCGGGACTTGATCATTTAGACTCAGGGGATCCTAAAACGTGTATTTTCAGTGGAAACGCAAATCGCAAACCATTCCTTTATGATATATTCCAAATATGATTAAGTGAAAGTAAAACACATAAAATAACTTTCAAAATAAATGTTGTTTTCAAAAATTACTATATGCAAATTTAATTTAATTCCAAAGCACAACCTTCTACGGCTTAAAAATAAAGATTTTAATAGAGTAAAAATTTAGTTTGAATCAATTTTGGATCACCTAATAGTGTGTGGTGAATTTTGGATGACCTAGTGTCCTCACTAAGGAAGACTGTAGTATTACCAAATAAAAAACATTAATAGAATACAATTTTATTAAAGTTATCAACATCTGTGTTTAAACGCAAGATCTGCTAAAAAATATCAGAACTTGAAAACAGAAATGGAAAGATCTAATTAATATGATGCTCAAAGATTAAGCCATAAAGAAAAATTTCAATCCTAAAGGTAACCAAAATTAAAATTGAATTTTTAAAAATGCAAATTTAAAATAATCCTACTATCTTTTAAATGGCAGAAGAGTATTACGAAAATACTCTGGAAAAAGTGAATCTTGGATTAACTAGAAGTTTCAAATATGCAAATTAAGATATAAAAAATGTATTAAGGACTGAAGGTCAGAGTTTGGGGAGAAGTTTTAGCCAACCTTAATGGATGTATCATGCTTATAATTAGAAAGGACATATTTTGTTGGAAGAAATTTTATTAAAAAAAAATCT
Source organism: Piezodorus guildinii (assembly GCA_023052935.1). Lineage (NCBI taxonomy): Eukaryota > Metazoa > Arthropoda > Insecta > Hemiptera > Pentatomidae > Piezodorus > Piezodorus guildinii. The sequence goes on along the minus strand of CM041293.1, from coordinate 120,678,199 downwards.
TTTCGCCTCATTTAAGATAATATTGACATTTTCAGGTAACCAAGTAAATGATAAAAATCGTTTGAATTGAACCAGACTTAAACTGAAGATATCCATGAAAATTTATAAGCAATATTTTTTTCTTTCATTATTAATGGGATTTAATCTACACACTAATTGTGTGAATGACTTGTTACTTTATTTCCAAGAGAAAAAAAAATACGCATTTAAAGGGGGAAAATGCGTGTTATTATTCAGTGGCGCGGCTCCTGTCAAGAAACTAAGGTTAGGATACATAAAACTATTATAATCCCGAAGGTTCTATACAGATGTAAAACGTGGTGGCTTAATTGGAACGATGAATAATGCCTATAGGTTTTCGAGAATAAGGTGTATTTAAAATATTTGGTCTAATGAGAGATGAGGCAACTGGACGGTGATCATTAAACGATTGTGTGTAGACTACATTTGGTAGTATCGGCATTGAGCTTTTGGGTTCACTTGATAAATAGTGCGAATAAGAAATAAACAACATACCTACTCATATTATAAAACAAAAAATTATTTTTTAGTACCTTTAAAAAAGTTTGTTTTTAACTTTGGTTTGAAGAGAAAGGAGGAAGAGAAAACTACCTTGATGAAAAATTTGTTTCAAATAATGAGTTGGTGTTACATATATACGACTGAAATAATCATGAAAATTATGACTGAGAATATTCTATACAATATGATAGAAAATTAATTCGAAACAAATATTTAATTGTCAAATTATAACATATACTAGCTGTTGCGCGCGACTTCGTCTGCGTCAATTTCAGTTATTATGATCGCTATTAAGACGTTTTTAAAAGAATATATTGGGTTGTCTGGAAAGTTCGTAGAAAATTTTTTACAAAAATTAAAATTTGTTTATTTAATCTACAAAAATGGGGTTGGTCTTGCAAATTGAAGACCCTCTAAACCGCGAAAACCACTTCTGAACCGTGCTGTCAGCAATTGCATTGCTGCCATACTTGGAACAAACCTTTCTTGCAGTTTGGGCTACGTTTTTCCCTCTTTTAAAAAAGAACAGCATATTATTTCGAAAATGAACTGAATCGTCACTCATGTTGGATTGCAATAAACTACTCTACTGATCCTTCATAAAGACGAATTCAGTGTGTAAATACAGTTAATTCCATGAGGATTAAAGGCATATAAATAAACATTAGCCTCGTGATTCATTTTAGTAGAAAAAACAGAAGGTAAATTTTATTTTAAAAACCTCTACCAACTTTTCGGACGACCCAATATTTTATATAGTATTTCTGCTTAAATAATATTTTTGGTTTTATTTTCTTGTGGCAGAAGAACATACTGATTTTCTCCGCGACCCGATCTTGACTTAAATCGATTACTACGTGTTTAAATGCTTGCCCATGTGATTTATTAATTGTTACGGCAAAAGATAAATTAACGGGGAATTGAATTATTTTAAAATTAAAAGGTAAATCATTTGGAATCGTTTGGATTCGAGGTCAATTTCCCCTGTTTTTTCCCATATTTTCCACTGATTCTTCGGTCCTATTGGTCGCAGCGTGATGTTATATAGCCTATAGCCTTCCTCGATAAATGGACTATCCAACACAAAACGAATTTTTCAATTTGAACCAGTAGTTTCTGAGATTAGCTTGTTCAAACAAACAAACTCTCCAGCTTTATAATATTAGTATAGATTTATGGTTGTGTATACATATCTAATATAATTAACGTTTTAATACTTAACTTACCAATCTTATCACAAAAAAATGGTAATCAGCTAATAAACAAATGCACTGCAACTCACCTGAAAGTAAAAAGTGTATAATCAGTATCGCTGAAAGATTAATATTTTCGATTTAATAATGTAATAAGAAATGTATAGAAATCAATGGCCAAGTTCTTATAGTTAATATTAAAACGTATTAATTCAGAACCTTAAAAAAATAAACAGGTCGGATATTTTTAATTGGAAAAATTGAGAAATAGAAACAGGAATATCAGAATTAATTAATCAAACCCTCAGCGAATAACTGTCAAGATAAACTAAATGACTCAGATGTTAATTAATCATAAAACCTAATTGTAGTGCCGTGATATCAATTTATCAATCTACAGTCTTTAAAAAATATGCTAAATGCCATGACCAACATTATTAAGCCGAAATGTACATGAACTGAAAACTACTTGCAAAAAGACAAACTTATATATTTCAAAAAGAATTATTGTACTTGAATGGTGCATCCATTAAAGAAGAAACCAGATTTGTGGACAGAAAATAAATATTATCAAATTTTGAAATCCATATAATAATACACACAACCAAGGATTCCATCATAGATTTATTTAACAAGTGGTGCTGCCCAACTTAGATGGGTTGCTAATAATTCTACATTATCAGTATAATGATTCTACATACTACTTAGTTGGAGAAGGTCAACAAAAAACTTTTAACTATTTTTAAACAAGATATCAAGACGAATTCTGAAGTAGATATGGTTTTATTTTATCTGGAAAATTTAATTCCGTTATATATTTCTAATAAAATTGGTTCAGATAAAATGGGAAAGATCCTTTTTGAATTTTCAAACCCCTGGTATGTCAATAGGAATGGTATGTCGATAGGGAGTGGCGTGATCTAGTGGATAGAGCACTAGGCTACTGTTCTACGGGTCCTGGGTTCGAATCCCAGCTGTGACAGAATATTATTTATTGTGTGATTCAGTCGGTGGGCCACCCTAGTGTATGGATATCCTTATGAGGCAGACTCACCCTCTATAAAGTGGGTACCCAAAAAAAGAATATGAGAAAAAACCTGGCGGCTGACCGTTATTAAGGCCTAATTACCTCATCGTATAAACTATACGATTCTATTTATGTACTGAGCCCTAGACCCTTCATGGGTTGTAGTGGTACATGTTTTTAGGTAGGTCAATAATAGTAAATACAATTTTTTTTAAGATCTACAAGTTGAATCAGTGTTAAAAAATTTAAGGATTATATAAATGATAAAGCCAATATGACCTTTTATGACTTATAATAATGTAAGATAGCAATTTTATTATGTTTCTATGTTAAGTTTTTTTAATATTCTGACGAGAAATATTACTTGACTGACGAGAAATATCAAAGTTAAATCCTATAAAACAAAAGCCTTGCCCTGGTTCTTCAATATAAGTAGTTTTAATATAATTATAATGCTTAATTATAGGTGCTTTGTCAATAAAAAAAAAACAGATGGAAATTCAAAAAGGCGAATCCAATTTTATGTTTTGATAAAACTCAAATTCGTTAAACAACATATCCAATTCGATAGAGACAATTAAGAAAACAATAAACAATAATAATTTACCTCAATAAATGTTTCAGAAGGGGTTAGGTTTTAAACGCTGTTTTGAGTAAAAAAAAAATTATATGTCTATCTGGATAGAACAGTGGAAAGAACTAATAGCAAATCTATAGCAACCAGACAATGCAATAAGGAAAGCATTGTAATATGCGCTCCTATTGGACAGTTGTGTTGTTATCAGGAAATGAAGAGTTGAATAGAAAAAGTCCTAATAATACCAACGCAATAGAAAAAAAGAAATATGAAAAGTTAGTCCTATAGCAGATTAACATTCAATTCACTATGTTTTGAACATGAATGAAAGAAAGAAGGTCTTGTTACTGTTTTTGCTATATGCGTATTCTAGTCTTAAGTACAAATATAATAATTCAATTCGATTAGAAACTTTTATTAATAATTAACTCTCACATGTGCTTATTTAACTAACTGAACAAATAATAATAATAAGGTTACAATTATGTTACAAATTTGTTGATTAATAATCGATTGCAGATCCATAGAAGTAATTATAATACAATTAATATACACATTTTTTTTTCTTCTTTTTTATTTTTCAATTTTATTATTAGTCCTCTACATCACTTCCCCCCAGAGACACAGTCACGATAATGTTTCTAAAACATTAAACAAATCAGAATTCAAGTTTCAGTGTGCGGTCTTTCAACCTTCCCATTACTCTGAGGGTGGTACGGGGTTGTCCTCTGCAATTTAATTCCACACAACAAACTTAGGTTTTTGAACAGATGAGCTTCGAACTGTCTGCCTTGATCCGAAATTAGTGAAAGTGGGACGCCAAATCGTACAATCCAATTGTCATAGAATGCTCTTGCGACAACTTCTGCTATAATCTCTGCGAGTGGCATTGCTTCCATCCAAATTGTGAATCGGTCTATCGCAGTGAGCAGGTAGGTATTACCATTCGATGGAGGTAATGGACCAACCAGGTCGATGTGAACCACAGAAAATCTTTCATCTGGTGGTGCAAATGTCCCAACTGGTGACTTGGTGTGCCTTGTATCTTTAGACCTCTGGCAAGGTACACACGATTTTGCCTAATCACGGACGTCCTTATTTAAATTTGGCCAAACAAAACGAGCACCAACTTGTTTAATTGAGGATTTTACACCAGGGTGATTCAAGTTGTGAATTGTTTCGAAAAACAATCTTCGGTAAGCTTGAGGTATGAAAGGTCTCACAGTTTCAGTAGATATATCACACCACAAGCTTATACCACTTGGTAACTGAAAATATTTGAATTTTAAGGAATTTTCTCCGTTCTTCAGAGCCAAAAATTCAGGATTACTGGTCTGAGCTTCTGCGACTTTATCCATATCGATGATGCTGATAGATTCAATCCTAGAAAGTGTATCAGCAACCACGTTCAGTTTTCCACTGATGTGCCTAATATAAGTCGAGTATTCTGAAATATATTGTAGTCGTCGTAATTGAAGTGGAGTAGCCTTTTCATTCCTTTGCTTGAAGGCGTAAATAAGTGGATGATGATCAGTGTATATAACGAACTGCCTTCCTTCAAGAGTGTGCTTGAAGTGCTTGACTGACTCGTAGATACCGAACAATTCACGATCATAGGTACTGTAGTTTCTTTCAGCAGTTTTTAACTTCTTAGAAAAGATAGCTAACGGTTTCCATTTGCCATCTTCTAATTGTCGCACCACACCTCCAATAGCGTGATCGCTAGCATCAACGAGTAAGGCCAAAGGTAGGTTTGGGCTAGGATAGGAGAGCATTGTTGCATTCGCTAAATCATTTTTGCATTTTTCAAAGTGATTAATGGCTTCAGGAGTCCAAGGAATTTTGCGATTGTCTTTTTTACGAGCACCTTTTGTATATTCATGGAGAATTGCTTGAGTTTCAGAAGCTTCAGGGAGGTATTGACGATAAAAATTTATCATTCCAAGGAATCGGCGAAGTCCTGCAATAGTTTCTGGAAGTTTGTAATCCAATATAGCTTGTACTCGATCAGGCAATGGTTTCGTACCATCGGGTGTGATGAGATAGCCAAGGAATTGTAATTGTTTTACGCCAAATTCCGATTTTGCTACATTAATGCGAAGTCCATATTTTTCTAATCGTTCGAAAACGAGTTTGAGATGATACTGACGTTCTTCTTCCGAATTTGAAGCCACAAGACAATCATCCAGGTATGGAAATACGAAATTCAGTCCATAAAACACTTCGTTGATAAAGCGTTGGAAAGTGCTGGGTGCACTCCAAAGGGCATAAAATTAAATTCAAACATGCCGAAGGGTGTTGTTACAGCTGTTTTCGGTTTGTCTTCTTCTGCTACTGGTATTTGAAAATATGCCTTGAACAGATCTATTTTAGAAAATATTTGTTTGTTGAATAAAATGTGTTGGAAGTCCACGATTCTCGGTATAGGATATCGATCAGGAATTGTTTGTGCATTCAATCTCCTAAAATCACCACATGGCCGCATTGAGCCATCTTTCTTGGGTGCCAAATGTAGTGGGCTAGACCACTGAGACTTGGAAGGACGTATTATTTGATTATTCAACATGAATTGAAATTCTTCTTTTTTATTTTTCAATTTTATTATTAGTCCTCTACAGTCTATATTATTCGGACATCATATTAATGCAATACCGTATATTCTGCATCATTGACCTTATTTCCAGGTAGATAAAATAACCTATTTTATTCAATACTAATTCGATTTTTAAGTCAAATGGTGGAATAATTTTCACCGTATTGTAGGGCGGAGGGAGGGAGGGATGTGTTTTATAAATGAGGAAACCTTTGTACAGAAGCACTTCATTATTATCACAACCTAACACTTTAATCTTATTGTACACAACAACTAGAACTTTAACCTTCTCCATATGTTTTTTTAAGCAGATGTTTCAAATCGATTTATCGATTGTTAATGTCTCCTACATCACTCCCCTCTCAGTAACTTAGCGTGAAGTTACGTTAAATGCGAACATGTGAGGAGGTTAAAAGAGTTTTAAAATAGTTTAGGAACACTAAATGGACACTTGTTTTCGAAAGTAAATTCATATTTATTATGTTGCAAACCGCACTGGCTGTCGAATCTGACAGCCTCGTCGAGATTGCGTCGGCAAGCGGAGTAGGTGCTGGTGTGTCGGGAAGCAGACTGTCGCTTGTAGTCGGAGATGAGTTCGTCAGCGAATAGACTGGCTTCAAACTGTCGCTTGATGGTGCAACTTCCTTGTTTCTTATCCGTAGTTTAAATATTTTCGGGTTGTGTCGTAACACTTAACAAAAGGTCCAGCGTAAGGTGGTTCTAAAGGTTTCCTTATTCGATCTACGTGCACAAAAACATTTGATGATAATGGAAGGTCCTTGTGAACGTAAATTTTGTGTAATGACTTAAGTTAAGTATTGACAGATCGCAGAAGGTCCATTTGACGCATCAGATTCGCCACAAACTAATTTGTATCCAATCGTGTTCTAGATTCTTGGAAAAAAATTCTCCAGGTAGTTTAATGGATTTACCATATACCAATTGAGCGATAGAGTGTTTTGCATCTTCGCGGATTGCAGAACGGAGGCCTAGCAGTATCATTGGCAACGTTGAGGTCCAATTTCTTGACTTGTGAACTCTGATTGCCGTCTTTAGGGTCCTAGGTAACCGCTCTACCTAGCCGTTCTCGTGTGGGTGGTATGTTGAACTTTGATGCTGCACACAACAACAACACCACGAAATATGTCTGATACAAATTGTCTTTCTCAATCCGTAATATTTCAGATTAGAACGCGAAATCGTGCGATCCAGTTTTGAAATAGTTTTCTGGTTAATGTTTCAGCGGTTATACTGCTTTCTGGTATTATTTCCATCCAAGAGGTGAACCGATCAATAATAATGATACAGAAAGAGTATCCTTCCGAAGGAGGTAATGGTCCGACTGAATCAATATGTAAAGTATCGAATCTCTCATCCGGCTCGGTGTACCTGCTAATTTCAGATTTGGTGTGTTTATTAATTTTGTTTATTTGACAGACTATACAAGCACGGGCCAAATAATCGAGCTGTTCCCTATTTGACAGTTGAAGAAAAACAGTCATTCTATAACTTTCTAGAAAAAATGGGCGAATGTTAGCAGTTGACGCATCGCACCAAAGAGATTTACCAGACGATAATTGACGCTTTTTGAGTTCTTTATCTTCTGATTGGGCAGTTGCGATTAAATCATAGTCCAGCAAATGTGCTTCTTCTATTCGTGATAGCGTATCAGCAACGATATTATCATTTTATTTATTTGATGAATTCTGGTACAGAACTGAGATATGTACTGAAGTTGTAGTTGCTTTATCATCTTTTTGCGAGAACGCGTACGTCAGCCGTTTGTGATCTTTTAAAATCTTGAAGTCTCGGCATTCCAATAAGTGTTTGAAGTGCTTTACTGCTAGATATATTCCCAATAATTCTCTATCATATGTACTGTAGGTTTTCTACGCATCTGAGAGTTTCTTCAAGAAAAATGCTATGGGCTTTCATCCATCTTCTTCAAACTGTTCTATTACTGCCCCAATAGCTAAGTCAAAAGCTTGTGCATAATCTTAAATCGAGCATCTGGGATAGATAGTAGTTGCGAGATTCTGCTTGCATTGCTCGAAACAAGCTACAGATTTTTCTGTCCAGGCTAGTTTTCTGTTTCTCTTTTTCAGTTCTTTTCAGGTAGTCTTGAAGTGGTGCCTGTACATGTGCAGCATGACGACGATAAAAATTGAGAATACCAACAATTGTCTGAAATCTTGTACAGTTTCTGGTTGTTAAAACATTTATAATGGCATTTATTTTGTCCGATAACGTCTTTGATCCATGTTTTGAAATGAAAAGGATTTAGAAATATTAATGCTTAAGTTATAACATCAGGTCTTTCAAAAATTTGTTTTAAGTGATTTTCATACTCTTTTGAAGAAGCTGATGCCACTAAGACGTGGTCACCAATCTGTAAAATAACCAATTTTAAGAAATGCTATGTCGATTTCTATGTCAAATGGTGGAACAATTTTCACCGTAAAGTAGGGGAAGGATGATGTGTTTTATAAATGAGGAAATCTTGTTACAGAAGCTCTTCATTATTTTTACAACGTAATACCTCAATCTTATTGTACACAACAACTAAAACTGCAATCTTCCCTGTATGTTTTTTTAAACAGATTTTGCAATCGATTTATCGATTGTTAATGTCTCCTGCATCAATACTTGAGAAATGCACGTTCTGACTTTGCCCGAGTTCTTCGCAAAAAGGTTTCACAAGATATGCTTTTATTATTATAAGAATCTCATTTTCTTGGTTGTAAGAACATTCTTGCTTAGATTTTCATCATAATTTTAAAAATGTATTAATCAACATTTTTTTATTGTTATCTAAAATATTTTTCATAAATAGAAATCAAAGTAAATGGAGCTTTGCATAAATCAAATCCTATAAATAATGTTTATGTTTTACTTGTTTTTCCTTTTCTACGTTTATTCTTTAAAACAAACACAAAATAAAATATATCGCGCATACATAAAACATGATAATAGTTCCTTATTTTGCCCGAGGGCATTTTAAGGTGTATAATATATACAAAATGCAATTAAAGTGCTTTTAGCGTTCTGGCTTTTGCCCTTTACATTTAGTGAATGGGGAGGAATCATTCTACTAGCTATAATGGGTGGGTTCAGACTCTCCCTCAGCGAAAACGTCAACCAAGGGGATAGTGGCTTGCCACCTCCCGGGCCTTGGTTGTGGTGTATATCTCTGAAGAGAGGGTTTCCAAAGGCCTTCATCCCATCAAAGAACCTGATGTGTCTCCGGCCTATGAACTCAGGCACTGGGGATAGGGGTAGCTGGAGCTCCTCATAGTTGCTGCTTGGAGCGAGGTCCCTTTGAGCGGATGGTCAAAGAACTTCGTTTCTTCATCTGCATTCTGTAGAGGGTAGACTTAAAGAAATGGCGAAGAAGCGGCGTACTATAGAGAAGAGTGGATCTGATGATGGCCTTGTCTATCTGTAATATTAGGCGATAGTAGATCCTATAGGACTTCGATCGGGCTAACTTAAGTCTCTGCCAGACATGGCTGGAAATGGTTAGATGCCTATTCAGCGTCACGATCAGGTACGTTGTTTGACAGATAACGTTTTACACCTTTCAGAGTAAAGTACTTCTGAAAGAACAATGCGACGGTGGTATCACTCTTAGTGGGGTGCACACTGATCCCAATCTTCCTCAGGTCTTCTATGATGTTGTCTGTGGCTTGTTTAGGGGGTTCAAGTAAATATAATATTTTTTTATTTTGGATGGATAATAATTACGGGAAGTACGCCCCGGAAAATTCCTTAGGTTCAGAAACAAGCTCAAAAACATACGCTTGCCATGAAGCTCCTCGATCAATGTCTTCTTGGGAATCTCATCTTCCTTCACCCTCGCCACAGGAACCACCCATCGGATTCTCCCTATCTTGATCCACTTGATGATATCAGGATCGCCATACAGCCTTGAGAGTTCCTGGTTCTTCCTTTTTTTCAGGAACCTCCCTCCCTCTGGAACCGAGCCAAAAACTTATCTTAATATTTTCCTCTCAAACACGTGAAGCATTTCAAAATTAATACGGTTGTCTAATATTGTACAATCGTAGTGTTGAAAATTGATGTAGATATTTTTGTAGATTGGATTGGAATTATCTATTCCCAAAATAATTATTGTAGGTCGTTATCGAAAAGTAAATGAACCTTTAAAATAGCATATAAATCGTAATTATCAATAATTAAAATATTTAATTATACCTAAATAACAATATTTTGTTCGTTTTTTTTTTCATACTCTCTGGTTTTAATATTTTACACAATATACAATAGAAACACGATATGTACATATGTCACAGATATTTGTCCTTCTATTACCCGAATGTATTCTAAGGAAGATTTCTATGTGCGCTGCATGCACTATTAAAATTTCAATGGCTTTTATGCCTTTATGTTTACAATTACAAAATGGGAGGGACCATCCTTCAGGTTTGTTCGTTTGACTTTTAATAATGATTAAAAATAAAGAAATTATATTGAGGATGTATAGTCGACTGTAGAAACTATTGTAGGTGGAATAATCAGGAATCAGTCATTTTTTGAAATTTTTTAATTTTGCCAACGTTTCGGCTCAAGCTTGTGAGCCATCATCAGGGCATTACTGAGCCATGTCCAAGCATAAACTCTTTCTTATGCTTAATAAATAGTTTATGCTTGGACATGGCTCACTAATGCCCTGATGATGGCTCACAAGCTTGAGCCGAAACGTTGGCAAAATTAAAAATTTTCAAAAAATGACTGATTCCTGATTGTTCCACCTATAAAAATAAAGAAAGTTGCTAAGACAGAAGGAGAGTGAGGTTGGTGGCCGAATACAGTAAAGCCCTGGAGAAGGGGTTCGATCAACCTGTAACAATTCAAGGTCGTGCAGCTTCCAGCATTCCTGCGCCGTCCTTAGAAAAATATAGTTTTCAAGGATAAATATAAAAAAAATTCAAAGACAATATAGAACAATTATTCTTTCTTTTTTTTTAATTAAAAATTACGTATTTCATATTAAGTGGTTAAATATGAAATATTAAATTATAACTACACATCAAATATTGAATTTTAAATAGTTTACTGTGAAATAAATATGAAGCATGAGATGGTTCCGGTGTTGGTAAAAAAAATTAGAACATAATGAAAAAATTAATTTTAATTTTAAAATAAAGAAACCGGAGCCTTCCTCGACGCACACACGGCAAAATCACCAATTTAGGTGGACAAAAGTCAAGTCAAAAGTAAGGAATTTTTCAGTGCTTGGACTTTTTATTATTAGTTGGTAAGAAGCTTAATACTAATATTTCGTATTTACATATAAATAGTCAATGAGTGAATTATTCCAGTTCACACAGGTGCCTAATAACCGGAAATGGGATTGTCTTTATTCGATGGTCATTTATTATGTGTAGCGCTTTTTTTGTCTTTTTGCTTTTATTTAACAATGGACATTGCTGAGACAGATAAGACAATATATTTTCACACTCGTTATTGAATATACATTGCAATCTACCTTTAGATTTACTTTAGCAATTTGTTAATTCCCCTGTTCAATAAAGAAAAACTACTTACCCCCCAAGTTACCCTAAGGAATTGTTTAATCAATCCTTCTAGTCTTTAAATGTTGAAAAGAATTTTTGCGATATTATGCGTTTTGGGTGATACATAATTTTTTTCAGACATTACACTCCGAATCAAAAGTTTTACAATCTATAACTTGAAGAGTTTCCTAAATGATTTAAAATACATCTATTAGGAGGTTTAAGCCACCCCGAGCTGATAATTGATTTTTTGTATTATTTTTCCGTATTCGGGGACTATAAAAGTAAAATGTAAGGAAGTTTTAGATTTTAAAAAATAAATTTGATTTTTGACCACTGTGCGCTCAGCGATCGCATCAAAAACTTAATTAGTTTTTAAATATTTTGTTCCGTATTCTGGGACCCCAAAGGTTAAATATGGACAAGTTTCAAAATTATGTCCACCTAAATCGGTCATATTTTCCGCTGTGCGCCGTATAACGTGGTCTTTATAAACAGTGAAGTGTTCCCGTGAAAAAGCAGATGATGATGTAATGGGTAAGCTGATTTGGTCATATCGGAACGGAGCGATGTAGGACGGTAGATAGGGAAAAACAAAATCATAACGCTGTGGAACGAGAGGGGAAAGAAGGCAGCCGGTCACAAAAAAGGGAATAACTAAGAGAGGAGGAGAAATGTTTGGAAAAAAAAAAGGAAAATCCAGAGGGCTCGAATATGCGAAAGAAACCAGGGGTCGGATCCCAACAGCGTCGTCCATCGGTCACTATATACTCCCCTCTCCTTATTGAAAACTATCGGAAGCAAATAATTGACTATCTCCTCATTTTATCTCATTTATAGCATTTCCAAGTCAATTGTAACCTTTTCCAAGTCAAATGTAACTTTTTCCAAGTCAAATGTAACCTTTTCCAAGTCAAATGTAACCCTTTCCATTTCAAATGCCACCTTTTCCAAGTCAAATACCCGAAAACACATTAATTATTCACAAAAACTACCCCTCCCCTCCACAAAATCAATAACTATCTTAAAACTAAGTAGACGATAATTAATTTTTTTTAAATATAGCTAGTAAAAAACAGAACTTGATACCAAATATCTAAAAAACAAAAAAAATAGCGATAGGATATACCAAAATTATTAAAAAAGTCATAATGTTAATTAAATTAATTATTTTTCAATAAATAAATAAATAAAACGGAATATTTGAGGCTAGAAGTAAAGAAAAAGGTCGCATTTGACTTGGAAAAGGTAACATTTGAAATGGAAAAGGTGACATTTGAAATGGAAAGGGTTACATTTGACTTGGAAAAAGTTACATTTGAAATGAAAGGGTTACATTTGACTTGGAAAAGGTTACATTTGAAATGGAAAAAGTTCCATTTGACTTGGAAAAGGTTACAATTGACTTGGAAATGCTATATTTAAGGAATAAATGACGTAAATGTGATGGAAATATGATACAATGACACGAAATACAAGTAGAGACACTACCCACTGGCAGTACTGCAATAAGAACTTAAAAACAGAAGGTCTCGAGGCCATCTTTTTTTCAGACGCCTTGGAGGATTATCAGGAATCTAAGAGGAAGCAATGATTGAAACTAATTGGTTAGAGTGGGATTAAAGTTAGTCATGACAGGAATGGTACTTGCTTCGTGCAAAGTCAGCAACATATGGAATATTGAGATCTTAATGGATGAGTTTATTCGTGATAAAGTAAGGAGAATTTCACAAAGGTTTTTAAATTGTAGGGATTGGATACCAGAAGAATTTGATGGTTTAGTTGAGCCATATAGCTCTATATTCGTATGTCTATATTTAATCTTCTCAATTACGTTTAGATTTCGGTTCAGATCACATTATTATGACTGAAGTTTATGCGGTATTGTAGCTCTGTAAACCTTTGAAGATTTAATGTGTATTTTTTTTTCTGAACTCTTTAAGAGCCATGTATGTATTATAAATACATTTTAATCATTTTATTCCTAAAATAAATTGAATTAGATGAAAATAAATGTTATTCTGGAACGATTAGTCACCTAGGAATAACAAAAATGTTCAAAACAATTGATATTTGTCTGGTATTTTAAGAATTCAGCGTAGAGATGGATCAGATTTCGTAACAACGACCAGTTTTTATCTATAGCTTTGAATATTATACGAGTGCACGTTAGGAAGATTTAGACATGAGGCTTCTGGTTGTAAGCATCCACTCACACTAGATAAATTTGTTCCTTTGCACCTCAAGATGGCATTTTAGCTAAAACGTCGTGTATTATTTTTAATAAAAGAGTGGTGAAGTTACAAATCTGCCTCCAATTTATTTTATAAAAATAATGTTATAATATGAATTTAAAAAAAAAAGTGAAATGAATGAAATACCTCAATTTAGTATTGAAAAACAAGCTGACAAAGCTACATAAATGTGGCTACATATGTGTATTTGTATATATGTAACTAGTTGTTGCCAGCGACTACGTCAGCGCCAATTTCTGTTATTATGATCGGCATTTAGAAGTTTCTAAAAGAATATATTTTAATGTACTTCTTCGTAAATGATATTTTTAATTTTATTCTCTTGTGGTAGAGGAACAAACTGATTTTCTCCGCAACCCTTAAAATTTTACTCAGCCATCCACATACATTCATCAATTTGTTTACATTTCAACTATTTCTCTTTAAAAAATTATCCGAAGCCGTTATTCGGCTGTTTTTACTTTAGGGCCTTATTTTATAAACATATCTTTGCAAGGTTGGGTATATATTACACGAGGGAGTAGTATTGTTTTTAACATAAAATTATGAGGAAATTAGTAAGGATTTGAACATTTGAAACTATTAAACAACAGGATATACAAATCAAAACAACAAACGATTTCCGAATACTTTTGACACTGAATGATCTGCTAATTTTACAAAATTAATTGTTTAATCTTAAAAAAAATAAATATTTCGGTTATCTGGTTCGTGATTTTGCTTTATGGGAGTCTCTTTAAAGATTTATGAATTAAAAAGGATTATATAAATTAATAGTTGTGAAATATACTTATTAAATGAAAAGAAATAGGAATTCCGAATACTTTTGACACTCACTTTAGTTGGCCGTGTTAAAAGCATTCAAGATGTAAATCGATTCCTATCCCCTTTAATTTAGTAATTGTTACGACAAAATATAATTCAACGGGATATTGAATTATTTTAAAATTTAATGGTACATCAATTGGAATCATTGGGATGCGAGGTCAATTTCCTCCGTTTTTCACTGATTCTTCACTCCTATTGGTCGCAGCGTGATGCTATATAGCCTATAGCATTCCTCGATAAATGGACTATCCAACACAATTTTTGTTTTCACTTCGAACTAGTAGTTTCTGGGATTAGCGTGTTCAAACAAACAAACTCTTGAGCTTTATAATATTAGTATAGATAGGAGAATACGACAGATTGAGGATATGTAAAAATATTAAAAAAATGTTTTTTATCGTTTAATTTATAAAACTGATGTTAAGATTCTTGAGGACGGCTTAGGGCCGAAACCTAGGAGCTTAGAAAAATAAAAAGTTGCTGAGCGAAAATGTGGATCACAACTATTTAGTAAAAACCTATAATTATTTATTCTGTTATTTCAACTGGGGGCGACCTTAGGGTATGGAGACCGACCTTCCAAGGGCAGACCCTATCTAAAGGGGGTACCCGAAAAATGGGGAAAAATCTGGCGGCTGAGTGTGATCTCCGCCTCATCAGCTCATTTCACGGCCTTTGTCCCAGAAATAGTGATCTACATGTAAAGAGCCCAAGACCCTTCGTGGGTTGTAGTAGTACAGGTTTTTAAAAATTTTTTATTGAACATATTTTTTCAATGAAACTGAATACAATACTAAAAAAAATTCATCTTTAATTAATAATTCTTAAATTTCTTTTAACAATCGAGGTAAGTGAAGGTCGTGTGTTTATTTTTTTTTTTTTCATTACCAGATTTTTTTCCTTTTAAGATCGCAACACTGCATTATTTTCCGGCTAGTCCGATAACACTAAACAGTTTGCCTGGAGACCGAGGGAGGTGTTGAGATGAATGACGTTGGGAGGTGTCTCATTGCGGTCCCACCCATCGATCACCTGTTGAGCAGCAAGCATCATTTAAGGACCTACCTCACATTTCATGCTCCTTCAAAAACCTCCTCATATTAAACATAAGCAGTAAACATTTTCTATGATAAAATAAATTCTGTATCCTTGAGATTTACTCGACTATATATGAAATCTATAGTAATCTGGTAAAGGATTACGTATATACCGAAATATTTTGGTTGCATCTCTCCTTTTATGTTGGACCCATAGTTGTAATTATAATCCTTTTTATAATACATGACCTCTTTTCTTTGGCTATAAGATTATCTTCAGTTACATAATCTTTACTCAAGAGAATTCGTATTAACCTCAAATATATGTACATATATTACAAAGCAACTAATTACCTGAAGTTAAAAAAATTAAGTCAGAAAAACCTCTTTTTTTTTACTCTATCAGAACTCCATATTTTCTTTTATTAAATACAAGATAAAGAAAAGTATTTTTTTAAATAAAGAATTGTTTAGTGTATATTATTATAAAATATTTTGATTATTAATTGATTGATTAAATAATAATAAAGAACATTTAATATTTTTTAGTTGGTATACCGAGTTGAAGTAGCTCTAACTTTAATAACTGTGGCTCTAACTTAAATAATCCACAAAATGTAAACTGCTTATTATACCTGGCATTTAAAGAAAAACCTAAAATTTCCGAACAAAGGAATAGAGGGCTTCATATTAATTTCGACACATTAAAAATGGAAACATTTACAAAGGCAAGACTAAAAAGTAAAGCCATTAAAAAGAACAATAAATAAAAAAGCTGCAAATTATTACACAATGGTTTATTATTTCCAAATAACAATATTAGGGGTGTTTAAAAAGCTTTTGAGGGGAAGGTAATTTTTTTTGGTAGATTACAAAGGTTCGTTAGAATCGGTCATAATTATTCCGAGAGATTTGAGGTGCGATCGGGTTTGAAACTGGGTGACTCCCTTTCACCTGTTTTGTTTAATATAGCCTTAGAATATGTTATAGAAAAGGTGATGTGTACCAAGAAAGGCTTAAATATGGGTGACAAAATTCCGGTTTTGGGGTATGCCGATGATTTGGTACTACTTGGTGAAGACACGGAAACTATACAACTAAATACAAGTGTGTTAATAAAAGCCGGTAAACAAATAGGTCTCGAATTAAATACCGATAAGACGAAATATATGATTAGTTGCAGAAATGGTGGCGATCTTGATGATATTAATATTTCAGGTCATACTTTTGAACACGTAGAGAAATTCAAGTATTTAGGTTCAATGATAACAAGAAAAAATGAAATCCAGGAAGAAATAAAGTCCCGGTTAAAGGTGGGAAATGCGTGTTATTATTCAGTTGCTAAATTACTTAGCTCGCGGCTTCTGTCTAAAAACTTAAAGGTTAGAATTTATAAAACTATTATTCTTCCAACGGTTCTTTACGGATGCGAAACGTGGCCGCTTACTTTGAAGGATGAACAACGGCTTAAGGTTTTCGAGAATAAGGTACTGCGTAAAATATTTGGTCCGAAGAGAGATGAGGCCACTGGGGAGTTTAGAAGGTTGCACAACGCGTAATTGCGGAGTTTGTACCCTGTGAATATAATTGAGTTGATAGCATCGCGGAGACTCAAATGGGCGCGTAAAGTGGTTGGGCTTAGTGAGGAACGGATTCCGAGAAAGCTGGTATTCGCTGAACCGACTGGTAGGCGTCCGAAAGGTAGGCCGAAGCGTCGATGGGAGGATTGCATTAAGGCTGATCTCGGGGGCTTGGGGTTGACCGGTGAACATTGGACGAGTCTGTGCAGACGAAGTTTGGTGGTATCGGCATCGAACCTTCGGGTTCGGTAAGCCTATTATTATAGATTACAAAGGTTCATTATTGAAAATAATAAACCAAAGGCATTTATACTAGACTGCGTTTTCGATTTTCATTCAAAAAATTCAAATAAAATTTCCTGCTTCCAGAACAAGTTACATTTTATCTTTATCATTATCACTAGTATTTTTGGGGCGAATTTAAAAAAAAAATTGGTTCAGTAGTTATAAATATATGGGTTCTAATAATGCAGTGTTGGGAAAACAGTGATGAATGAAATAGGTGATGCGGTCAGAAGCATGAGGTGATACCCAAACTATACTGTTCAAGCTTGAGGAGTGTCCCGGATTACAAAATAGTATCAACGCCACGTCATAATGACCTTTGGAGAAAATAAGTATTGCTTTCCTACCAGTGGTCATTCTGTGCGAGAGAACGCCACAAACTGTATAGAATCCTGTTGTGTCGAAATTAAATGGAACTGTCGCCTGTGTGGTATTTTCTTATTACTAATAAAATGAGATTTCAAGTGTCGGTATTCCCTAAAAGCATATATATATATATATATATATATATATATATATATATATATATATATATATATATATATATAAATTTTTTTTTTTTTTTTTTTTTTTTAAAGATAATGTGAAATGTAAAGGAAGAGACGGATCAGGTGGCGATCAAAAAAAGAACAGAAAATAATGAAAAAAACACAATTAATTTCCAAATTTTCGACTCTAGTTGCGGGTCTTCATCTAGGATAAGAAACAAGATAAAGCGTAGGTGTTTGATAATATTGAAAAATAACATAAAAAGTAATAATAAGTTTTATGAGTAAAATTGATCCCCTAAGTCCGATAACGATAAGATTTCCTGGTAGTTGTGAGATGTTTTTGGCATGCTGTAAAATAAAACGCTGCAAATTACTACACAATGGTTTATTATTTCCAAATAACAATATTAGGGCATAACTGTTTATATAGCTGTTGATAGACAATTAAGTAATATGAAGAGCAATAATTCAATGGATAATATCATATCACTACGGCTGATTTTAAAACGCAATATCTCAGCTAGTTTTAAATCAATATCCATGATTCTTTTTTAATTTTGTCGAAAATTTAATTCTTTATCAAAAAGCACTATAAGCTTTTTTCACAATTTTTGGTATTTATTTATTAATTAGGAGAAACGGATTTTTTAAAAAAGAATTATTCGGATCCTACGCATCTTAAAACGCAAGCTCTCAAATTTTGAGGGGGGTAATTTTTTTTGGTCGATTACAAAGGTTCATTATTGAAAATGATAAACCAAAAGCATTTATACAGGACTGCGTTAGTATTTCCTATTCTTTTTTTTCGATTTTCATTTAAATAAAATTTCCTGATTCCAGAACACCTTACATTTTATCTTTATCATCAATAATAACAGATTTTTGGTGGAATTACATCTATTATAATTTGTTACTAAAATATACATATGGATTTATTTATTTTATTTTTTTAAATATCTTATTTATCGCCCTTTTCCGATTCTAAAACTCTATACATACTTTTCTCTATAGTAAAAAACAACTGAGCCATGAGCGTATTTATGTGTAAAATTTCAATTTTCTAACTTTTTTTTATAGCGCCCTAACTCAGCCTCCACTGGCTCAGACCAGTGATGCGGCTGAGATAGAGGCGCTGGGATCTCTTGGATTCCGCTTTTTCCTCCACAAGTGGAGGGAAAAGCGCTTGCTGGGGTCCCTTTAGCAATTGTATACATTGTATATAGTTATGATTGTGTGTAAGATGTTTATTTATTTGCCAACTTTTTATTTATCTCAATAATAGGTTTTTGTTTCGATTTGTTTTGTTTTTTTATTTATTATTATTATTTTATTGTATATATATGAATTTATTTATGTTCTATTTTATGTAATTTGACCATTATTATTATTTTCTGTATATATAGTATGAATGTGGTCTCTTATCAATATTATTATTGTTCATTTTGTAACAAATTGTAATATATCTCAATAAAAATAATAAAAAAAACAAAACTTTTTTTATAATTATTCGCGATTTTTCGGTTATAAAACAATAATGAATTTTTTCTCTATCTTCAAAAATAACTGAGTTATTGAATTAAATAATTTTTAATCGGTCGCATTTTTAAAACTATCCAGCTGATGTCAATGACGTAGGTGTTAGGATCATCGTTGCATGGACTAGAATTTTTTAGCGAATTTACGGCGGAGAAACGAATTTTTTTTTTTTTTTTACTCGGATAATTTTGGGTGGGAGTAATTTTTTTTGGTCGATTACGAAGGTTTATTATTGTATATCATGATCCAATAATGAGAAATAATTATTCAAAAACGACCATAAATTCATATAATGCGATAAAAATACAAGTAGGCAGGTCTCCATAGAACGTTGCCCTGACCTGTGAAGGTAAAAGGCATTCCATTCTTTAGTGACAGGAGAAACAAATGAGTTTCTGATTACGCCTCTTCCAGATAGGTGCTGAGATACCATGGCAACTACTAAAAGGAACCTTTATATCTATCAATACAATAGCGCATTCCATAAATAATTAAATAATATTATTAATTACAGTGTACGACTGAAGTGTATGATAATATAATCGTAAAATTTAAGACTCAGAACTGAGTCAGGAAAGAAAGTATTACCTAATACAGCCTCAAGTCCCACGGACTTTGAAAAGTCATGAGATTAAAATGGGACGGAATGAATAGAGGACTTAAAGCGGCTTAACGTTATAAGAGTTAAACCCCAAAGGTAGGTTCGAAGAATCAATGAAAAGGTAGCACTTGATCCCAGTTCTCACGAGATATATTTTTTAAATAACATTTTCGCCTATTTCAGTTGAATTCAAGGAAAACATGCCATATAACATATTAATTATACCTTTTCAAGCCAATTTTTTTCCTTTTATTGATCATAATTGGATGCACCAATGCTATTTTCCGCATTATTTTTCTTCTCAGGCGAATCATCATATTTAAATTTTTCTTTATTTCTACTACGAATAATTATTGTTGATATAATAAAGACAACAACCGAACGTTATTCATATTAATATAAAAATCATATTTTTATTAGATAAAATAATTATTATAATGGGTCAATGATTTAGAAAACAAACTTTAAGCCATAGCATAAACTTATTTCCGCACATGTATGTTTGATTAATTGATTAATAAATATTATTCTGAAAGAAAATTGGTACTTTAAATTAAAAAATTCAAATATGCTTTATCAGACTATTTTAAGGGGGACAAAATCTACATGATATAGATTTCTATTAAACTAAATATTGAAATAATGTTTCTATCAAAATATTTATAGAATATTTAAAAAAAAAAAAATCTGTTGCTAGTAATAGACGACTTTCACTTACCTCCGATGTTATAATCAATTTAAAAAAAATTAAAAACATTTAGAGACAAAAATAAATTGTTAAAGAATTAATCAAATTAAATTTCAATAGAAACATGTGTTTTTATTAAATAATTTATTATGTCATTATATACGATAATCGGTTAGTTATATGGACTTTTTATCACTCTCTATTATCTTTTACACTTTCGTGTAAAAGCTAATATTTTTCTTAAAATCTTTTGCTTTCCAACGGTATATTATATATCTATATTACTGTTTTTATGTTAAAAAACACAAAAATTGCATAATTTTTTTTCACCGTTTTTTTCATAAGTTGGATATCGAATTCACTTACTACTTTCATTTACCCGTTTTTTTTGTTTTTTTTTAATGCTAATAAGATGATATGGTTAATTTATTCAAATGTACAAAATTGAAGGTAGTTCAGAGGAAGACAATTTAAACTATCGGCACTTAAGTTCTGTCAGACTATTTCAAAAAGAACATTAAGGTCGTGGTGCAAGGTATAGTTGGAGAAATAATAAGGAGCATTTACCATTGTACGGAGGACTTTGGATTGAAAGGATTGGATGCGTTTGATGATAGTACGTTTAGCTGTCCCCCACAGTTCAAGTCCGTAGGTCCAGAACCTCAACATTTAAAGGTTTAAACATTTCAAACCATAGGCTCGTAAAATGCCCACTAAGAGGTAATGTTTTTAAAATTTAGTGGCTTGGAAATGTGCACTTAAGGTTAACTCCAGGTATTACTAACACTAAGAGCTCTATTATAGCTACAGTTTAAAGCACCATGGAGTACTATAACTGAAAGTTAAAATACATCTTTAAACAGGATGTTGTACTTTCATTTTAAAAATTCAAATTTCACTATCATTAAACATTACTGTTTAAGTATAATTTATTATACTTAATTATACTTGGTACTTGTTAAAGACCCCTATTCTAATAAAACCTGGATAGGCAAAATTTAGGACTCCTACTGTAGCATCGTCCGATTAGCCATAGTAGCATAAAGTGACGTTAAATAAATAAACAATAATAAGGATTTTCATAAGTGAAAAAATAATCCGACAGGGAATGTCATTCCATCTCTTTGCTTATAACGGAAAACCTCCCAGACCTTCCAGGTTAGGACATTGGAGTCGGTACTCATATTTATCGTAACATAGACATAAACACCAACTAATATGTTTGATTAACCACTAAATTTATGTGAACGTTTTATAGTTTTCCACCTTAACGTAAGTAGGAGCCTACATATAACACAGTAAAACATTTATTTATTAGTAATCTATCAGTTTATAGTGTTTGTTTTAAGAATTGAGCTGAATTTCTTCATTTATTCTTATTAAAATTTTTTTTTTTATAACAAACAAGAAATTTGGCATAAAATTTAATTTGCCATCTGCATTTCCTTTGCAATAAGCAAATTTGTGGACTGCTGAAGCAGCGGCTCATCACAGCAGAGCTCGTTAAGTGATCAGCATATCTCTTGGCCACCGTCTGCGTAGTCGTCGGGGTGGGTTGTAAGGATTCCTAGAGCATTTTAATGTTTCTGTAAGAGGGTTGGTGTTGTATGTTAGCCTTTGGTGGAAGTTATTGCATTGTTCTGTAGCAGTGGTTGAAATAGTCGGAATGTTTTAGTCGTTATGTATAACGTCATTTGTTACGTAGAACGGTGCGTCCACTATTGTGCGCAGCACTTTCGACTGAAAAAGACTATTCATTGAATGGTTTAGCAGAGCCCCACCGTTCTATCCCGTATGTCCAGATTGGTTTTAGCAAAACTTTGTAAAGAGTTAGTTTCTTGGTTAATGATAATTTAGAACGTCTGTCAAGTAATCTAGATAAAAGACCGTATCGTCTGTCGAGTTCTTTGCGTTTTTGTCGAAAGTGGGTCCTCCAGGTCAGTCTTTTGTCCAAGTGAATACCTAGATATCTAATTTCGTCGGAAGTCTGAATAGGGATATTATTAAAGTTAATGGGAGGAGAAGGTTTATGGTTCAGGGTGAACACTAGATGGGCACACTTGGACTCGTTCATCTTTATTTTTCACCTAGAAGCCCAAGCAGAAATTTCATCAAGGTGGTTTTGGAGGGATATCGCCGCTTGAAAAGGATCCTTATCTGAACAAAGAACAGCTGTATCATCAGCGAAAATAGCCAACAGAGTCCCATTGTTATTAATATTTAAGTAATTGTTTGATCATGAGTTTCATCTAATATAAAAACGTACACTGCCTGTAAAGTGTATCAAAGGCACTTCGCCCTCCTAAATCCATTTTAGGAAGTCCCTATAGATGCAGGATCGATCTATATTTTTTCAAAAACCACAAGCCAATCAGAATTAAGAACGAAACCAATGGAGACAGAAGTGTATATGAAAATTGATCAAGCTTCATCTCTGCTTCGAGAAGAATTTCGACTCCTTCAGGGAAAAAAAAAATCAGATTTTAAAATTAAACAGGAAGATTTGAACGAATTTCATATTTCCGACGAAATATTTTTAGGAATACATCCGGCGTCGTTAAAAAATTATTCATATTAAATTTCATAACTGAAGTTGTTTAAAAATATACATAAATAATAACCCCAAAATTGATATTTCGTAGCCGAGTTAAAATAAAACGCTCGCCCAAGACACAAACGAACAAACAGAGGTTTATTTGATGTTTAGGTAAAGGACATTTATCGTTTAAAGGGCCAAGCGGAATAAGCATGTGAAATCTGCCCTCACGTATATGAGAACCAAATTGATTTAGACGAATGAGAAACCACCTTTCGCAAATTTGTAGTCCTTATAATCCTTTTAGGATTAGGAGGAAAGTTATAAAAGGGAAAGAAAAAAAAAAATGTGTTTTATTCTCAACCGATTTTAACGAAAAAAAATATATGTTAGATGTTTCCAAACAGGGTTTAAAAAAATATCTTTCTACAATAATGTGAGTCAATCTTTTTTTTTTTGAACTTTTCAAAAAACATTTTTTAGGTTATATTAGATTGGTACACCTCCAATTTTTTGCTATATTATTTCATTGAAGGATCATATATAATATTTGTATATATATAATTATGTAATATATATAATTTTTCAATTTAATCGCAATTGTACCTCATAGTGAAAAATTAAAAAATACAATTTTTTTCTCCTGAACGGATTAACCGATGTCCACGTTAATTGTTTTCTAAAAGAGTTTAATTTTTTTTTTTTTTTTTTTTTTTTTACGAAAACTTGAAACTTAATTTTCTTTTTTTAATCTTTCAAAAATACTCTTTTTAGGTTATGTTGGATAGGTACACCTACAATTTTTGGTTACTTTTTTATTGGAGGGTCCTGCATAATATAGATTTTTTACAAGTTAATCCCAAATGTACCCACCCAATGGTGAAAAATTAGAAGAAAAAAAACATCCTTTTGTCAGCTCTCTCAACCAGCTTATTGTGAGAGCTGACTGTTCGGTCACGCCTGAAGATTAAGGATTGAGCAGTAGGTTCGTAAAGTCATTAGATATTACTTACACACAATGCACCTACATATTATGTATTATACCTATTATAAATATCTTCTATTGAATTTCACGTTTTTTGAGCTGGATAACCACATAACACTCTATGCTATATTTATGAAAGAAAAATTCTGTATTTGTACAAGTAACTACAAAAATTTGTTTATACCATTAGGATTAAAGTGTAAAATTAGTTAAAAAGTTAATCTTGAAAGCTATGATGTCAGACTTGTATGGAGTGCACAAAAAAAAAAAAATAATAATATTAAAATAATAGTATTTTTTGCAACTTCAGGATGTTTGTATAGATAGATGATATTTAATAAATAAACAATTTTTAATGTTCATAAAAAAGGAAATGTTCCAGTGGTAGACGAAGATATTAATTTTTTTTCTTGTATATTCCATGCAGGTCTGACATAATACTAAATAAAACTAGTTTTACACTTTTATTCTAATGGTATACAAAATACAAATTAACAAAATCTTTTTATTTACGTTTTATATGAATATAACATATAATGTTATGTTGTTGTTATTGAAATGAAAATACAATACATAATATGTAGGTGCATAGTGTGTAATATCTAATGACTTTACTAACCTACTGCTCAATCCCTAATCTTCAGGTGTGATCAGTGACCACCCAGTTATTATTATAATTATCTTCTATTTGATGTAATATTCTATTAAAAACTATTTTTGAAAATCCATGAAATTTATTTTTTTTCCCCGTTGAAAATCGTTTGAGTTGTTCAGAAGAAAACAATGTGTTTTTATATCATCACTGTCGTTATTGTTCTTTTGTTTGAATATTTGTTCGATTATTATCAGGCCGATTTACAAAAGAAATTCTTGGATATTTTTTTAAAACAATTTCTTTAATCCAGTATCGCGACAGAAGCTTGATAATGGCTCTAGAGTCTGAAACGTCGCGATACTGGATTAAATAAATTGTTTTAAAAAAATATCCAAGAATTTCTTTTGTAAATCGGCCTGATAATTATCGAACAAATGTGTTTTATACTTTTCTTTCCTCCTTCATAGGTTCCCGCCCAAAAAGATTAAGGGGCTAAAAATTTGCAAAAGGTAGTTTCCCATAAGTCTCTGAACCAATGGTATAAATTTGGTTCTGATGTACCTGGGGGCAGATTTCACATGCTTATTCCGTTAGGGCCTTTAGTTAATTATTCGGAAATATAATGTATATTCTTACAAACTAACTTTAATGCGTTTTTTCTGAAGATGTTTATAATAAATTTCTGTTATCATTTACTAATTACCTTTAAAAAAATAATTTAAATATCACCAAACCGAGAATGTTCTTCATACAGAAATCATATTATACCGATATGAAAGTCTAGGGAGTAAATTATAACGGAAACCGAAACAAACAGAAAAACAAATGATTAATACGTAAATATATGTGAGTGTGTTTATATAATATATCAATCTAAAGATGGTAATCAGGAGATGAAATCCGCTCCCTTTCTGTAAAGTGATTTATGAGAAACAAACTTTATCAGCAGAGTTTGCGCTAAACCAGTCTTGGTTGGAAAATTAATGAACAAACAACAGGAAGTACTATTGTACAGGCTAAGTTGTTAGATTAACCCTAAACTTCTCTCGTCAATTAGTTACCCGACTCTACGGTCAAAGCACCCATCACAAAGACATTTGGGAAACGGGATTTTTAAAAATTATGATCGAATTATACAATATATAATAATATGTTTAAGATATCTTCTCTCTTCTTATAATATAAAATTAATTAAGCAATAATATTCATTCAACTAAGCATTCTATGCCCAAGGTCGCGAGTTCAAACCCGACTGTCTTGGGATTTTTTAAAGGGAGTGGAAAATCCTTGTTAATGCATTTATTCGGAGAAGACGTTAAACAGTAGTCACATACTCTGACGATATCCCGCAGTTGTTAAAGATCTCTATACTAGTACCATATATCTGTATAGGCAAACTTTGGGTACTCCCACTGTAGCATCGTCCGATGAACCACAGCAGCATAAAGTGATGTTAAATGAATAAGCAAACATGTCCACCTAAGCAACAGCTATGTTAAGTTCAAAATACATGATTATAAAATTCATAAAGGTGATAATTGAAAACTTGTTAAGACATAAATAAATAAAATATTTAATATAAGGTAAATTTTTTTTAAACAATTACATTTATATGCTTCTTTCGAGAAAATACTTATCAGTGGTAATGGTAGAAAAATCTTGAAAAAAATTAAATTGTTAAAGGAGACCATTTAAATCTTATAGTCCGTGAGGCGGCAACGAAAATTTTACCAAG
Organism: Piezodorus guildinii; assembly: GCA_023052935.1. Taxonomy (NCBI): domain Eukaryota; kingdom Metazoa; phylum Arthropoda; class Insecta; order Hemiptera; family Pentatomidae; genus Piezodorus; species Piezodorus guildinii. Next base: position 120,651,598 of record CM041293.1, on the reverse strand, counting down.
ATTTTAGAATGTTTTATGCAAACATCTATTATGGTAAAGCAAAAAATACACGTCTGCTAACTCAAAACGAGTGGATTACAAAATAGTGGCCATTCAAAAAAAAAGGAATCACTCTTAGTAGACTATCATAATTATGGTTACTATCATGGATACGGTTCATCCTATGAGAGTAATCGTTCTAACGTAAATAATCATTTGAGTAGTAATAGACATTTGTATGTCTAATATTCAACGATATCAAGGTATAACAAAAAAAAGTTTTGTTTTTTTTGTTTTGTTTTTTGCGGAAAACGAAAAAATCTTTTTTAACATTATCATGGTTACTATTACACAAACGATTAATCCAAGAGGATAATCGTAATAAAGTAAATTATCAAGTATTTAGTAAGCTTACTTTTGAGTGGGAAAAGATTTTTGTATGTCAAATATTGAACGATATTGACGTATTACAAAAAAAACAATAATTTTACGGAAAACATATCACTCTTTTCTAACATAATTGAGTTAAAACATGGTAACTATCATGGAAACTGCCTATCCTATGAGGAATTATTTATAATAATTATTTTAAAGTATTTAATAAGTTTTTCTTTGAGCGGTAAAGACTGTGTTCAATATTCAACAATGTGCATGTATTACATTTTTTTTTTTTTTTTTTGTAGAAAACGTAATATCACTCTTTTCTAACATTATTCTGGCTAATATCATGGAAATCGCTCATCCTGTGATTAGCCAGGATTAACCATTAATATAGAAAATGAAATGTATGACTTATAGTTACAGAGATATGGCTTTTCTGAAACCGAGAAACTTCTTATTTTTGTCATTTATTTGGTTTTTATCATGGTTTCTAACAATATAATTGTAATAAAATACTTTACAAGACATAAAATTAAATTTAAGACCGTACGTCTAAAATATGTATCCAGTTAATCATGTACAATAATAATAACAATAGGTTTAGCGAACCCGAATGTTCGATACCGATACTACCAAATAGTGCCTACATAGATTCATCCACTGGCCGCCGTCCAAGCACAACACCCGAGATCAAACCTAACACTAGGGTTTATACAAAAAACGACATTTTAGAAAACCGGTTTTCGAATAGTAATTTTCCAAGAAAACCGGTTTCGAATTTTTATAAATAAAAAAAAATTTTACTCGAATATTCTGTAATTCGAACAAAAAGTTTTAACAGAAAATTTAGAGTGATGAAAAGCAGTTTTTGATTGAAATTATTTATTGTTCAATTTTATTGACAGTAAAAATTTGTTATGCAATTTAGTAAAACAAAGAAATAATAGTTTACCAGGGTTGAATAACTTTATAAACAATTATCGATTGTTTCTGCATAATTTTCACTATAAGGATGTAAATATTTTTATAATAGTGAAACGAATTATTCAGCAAAGGGTTCGAATAAATAAGAACAATTATAAAATATATAACTGTGTATTATATAATGTAAATTATAATCAAAGCAGAAAGACAAGAGTAGATAATGTTTATGGATCACTTGCAACCAAACCAGGCCTAATCGTTTTTAAAGCCTGATTTGTTTTAATGCTATTCATAAAGTGAAGGCCGATATTTTCGTATTTCATACTTTTCTCAAACAAAAACCTGTTTTTAAAAACCGACAAATCCTACTTAACACAATACTGCCATCGAGGCACCACCCCACCTCTCGGATGCCTACTACTGTACTAATTAGGGGTGGGCATAATCGAACGACGATTATCAGATCATTCGATTATTGCAATCATTCGAATTAATTAAACTGATTTTTTTTTAACGGTAATTGAGGATTACAAGGGATTGAGATAATCGAATGACTTTTTTTTTTTTTTTTCTCATCACATAAATTATAACATAACACAATGGATCAAACACATAAATGGATATTTCCACCTATTAATCGTCTGATCATTCGATTATGGCGACCATCCGATTATGCCCACCCCTAGTACTATGCGTATAAACTTTTTCGGAATTCGTTCTTCACTGAGCCTAACAACTGTACACGCCTTTTTGAGATGCCGCGTAAAAGCTCCGTAACTCCACGTTGAGTAAACCTCCGTAGACCAAATATTTTACGAAAAACCTTATTTTCGAAACCTTAAGGAGTTTTTCATTTTTCAGAGTAATCGAACACGTTTCAGGTCCGTATAGAAGATTCGAGATAATATTAGTTTTATAGATTCTTTCGTTTAAGTTTCCTTAACGCGAGTTAAGTAATTTTGAAACCAAATATTAACACGCTTTTCTCACCTTTAACGGCGACTTTATTTCCACCACGATTTCATTATTATATGTAATATAATGATATAATAATAATAAGTAATAATTCCATTATTTATATAACACAATGTTATTATTAAATACAATTATCCCTGGTAGATATAGAGAAGGCAGAGGGTATTATTGCGCCCTGGTTGTAGAGTGGACACAATAGCAGGATACCGGTTCCAGGCCCGCTGCCATAGCAACCTCTCACCTCTAAGTCTATTATATTCAACAGTTCTCCCCTTTTATCTCAGAAGCTCTCCTATGTCTCTAAGTAAATATGTAATTAAAGATAATTATTTTAAATGGATATATTTTTTTTAATATATATAATACAGAAATGTAAATCAATTTGACGCTGAGAATTTATAAAAAGAAGCAAAACATTGTGACCTCTACAAACCATACATCAATCAAATCATGAATAGAGACACAATTATAGCTCTTTAAATAGCTAAATTAAAAGATTTAAATTTCTCTCTGGTTGGGAAAAGCAATAGCTTATGGATATATTTATCGTTAATCTAATGCATTTCACAGTAAGCGATGAATTAACGAATCTCTGAAGCATAAAATGTAATGAAGGAATCTAAAAAAAATATATCTAATCTATGAATATTTGGACATTAGTACATCGGTATCTCTTTTTACTTTCTCTTATCTATATATGAAATATATAGTGAGGGGAAGTATTGCGATCGTGAAATTTTCAAATTCATGTTTTCGACATGAATACACATTTTAGGGTCCCCTGAGTCCAAATAACCAAGACCTGAAAAAAGAGCTGTGTGTGTGTGTGTGTGGTAAGTCTAGCACAAAAACGTAAAGTCGAACGAAAATGAAATTACAAATTCAAGACAACTATACGCCCGAGATGTTACCGCAACTTTTTCATCGAAATAGGCTAACCAGAAGAGCCACTTTATACCATTTTACACCTTTTTACGATTTCTCAAAAACAACTGATTTTGATTTAACTCCCTACATTGATGTTACATTTAATGGGATTTCATATCTTGTAAGTTTTATTCCGATGGAAATAGTGTGAAAGGCCTCAAATACCGATATTTTAAATTGTATTCCTCTAAACTACCTTTAAATTTCTACATTCCAAAAGAATAACCATATCATCTTAATGGCATTGATGAAGGACGGCTAAATATACAAGTTGAACGAATTTGATGACCAACTAAAGGGTAAAAAAGCAAAACTATTTTTAAATGATTTTTTTTTTTTTTATAATAAGAACAGTAACGTATTTTTTTTTATATACGTACAATATACCGTTGGAAATAGAAAGATTTTAGAAAAAATAATAACTTATATACAAAGTTGTAAAAGGTAATATAAAGGGACCAATAGGGAATAAACTTATTACTAATTAACAATTTAATGTAGTTATATTATTTAATCTAAATCATATTATGTTTCCAACGAAAATGAATACACATGAATTAAAATATTTTTCAAATTGAAGTATAATTAATATTTTTTAAATTTAATTTAACAGTCGAGGTGAGTGATAGTCGTGAGATACCCACACCATATTCTGTATTAAAACTAATCTAGCTAGCTCGTCCTAATCGGTAGTTCCTAGCGACAAATGTAATTTATCAACATATATTCACCATTAAATTTCTAATAAGGAAACTATTGTCAAATCAGTGCAACACCAATAGAGCTAGAACGTGTCATAGAAGATCAAACAATTGATAAATGTAGACAAAACTTTACTTTTTTCATTCCAAGTAATGTAGCTCCGAGGGGCAAAGATAGATACAAACGAAAAATATTATATAACAATAAATATTTTCTTTATTGAGGATGAATAGTCGACTGCAGAAATTATCATAGGGAGAAATAATCAGTCTTTTTTGAATATTAGAATTTTGCCGACGTTTCGGCTCAAACTTGTGAGCCATCAATCAGGACTGCAAACGTCACAACAAAAGAGATAAATATGATATTGAGAAATTTTTGAATTTAGTGATAATGATAAAATTTAAAATAAACTGCTTGAAGAGTACCTTTTGAAAAACCTACTCAAAAACCTTTTAAGGTATACGCACAAAAATTACCATTCTTTGTATTGGCCCTATTTAATCAAAAATCGTAGTTTAATACAAATATTTCTTATTATGGTGGATATAATTAGTTGAGTATTACAGTACGAGGATGTTAGTATTACAATTTTACTCAATGTTGTCAAATCCCATCTAAAAAGCGGTACGTGTTTTGAATCCTACCAGCCTTTCGTAGGTAATTTCTTATCTACCTACTACATCCCATTTCACGAAATTGTACCTAGTTTCCATCCGCCAACAATACGGTACCTATCTCTACTCTACTTCATATTTCTTATTTCATGTAATTTTTTATACCTTTGTAATTAGCTTAAATCATTATCTGCTCTGTATATCCCTCTCATCATTAGACCTTGGTCATTGTAATTTAATTAATCGATTTCTTTACACATCTAGTTCCTTTTTATGTTTTAATATTGACATCCTTTACCTAAATATTTTATAAAATAGTACATTTAATCTCGTAAATGTATCTCTTTTGTATCTTTTTGGCCCTGATGATGACCCGCAATGGAGGTCGAAATGTTAGCAGAAAATAAATGGTTGAAACTGCCTAATTGTTTCATTAACTGACCGCCACCCGGACTAATTCCTTCTATTAACTCTCAACGGCTAACTAATTATATCCACCATAATAGTAAACATTTGTATTAAACTACGATTTATGATTAAAGAGGACCAATACAAAGAATGGTAATATTTGTGTGTATACCTCAAAAGGTTTTTAAAGATAAAAGATGGCGTCTTTTTTTTGTAATTATTTGTTATAATTAATTAGTAACCATGAGCGTATACTGACATACTTTTGGCTGAATTATGAAAAAATAAACATATCTGATAAAATTAAAGGCACGAGATTTTTATTTACAGCAAAGAACCTTAAAAAATAAACGGGTGCGGCATAAAATTAAATGTTGACGCCCCATGTCGTATATAGAGCATACAGTACTCTAAAATGTAATAAAACGATTCGTTGCACTAACAGCTGCCAAACGAGTGTTGAGGAAAACAGGTCAAACTATAAACCTTGGACCAATTAATAGTAACAGAAATGAAATACAGTCTAATAAACTGGAAAGCACGAAATAATTGAGCTAGTGTCAAAGCAGGCTTATAAAACCTTGACCTTGTATGAAATGCTTCATTAATTACTAAGTTAATAACAAATTAGAATCCTTCTGTTAAGTAAAAATGTAACTTGAAGCTAAAAAATTAACCTATTAACCTTTTATTATTATTATAAACTATTGAAATATTATACACAGTACAATAATAAGTCATGATAATCATCAGCATAATAAAACAATTTTTAATTATATATATAAATATTTAACCATTGAATTAAAGCAAATGACCGCGATTGGTATTCTAAAAAATAATAATGAGGACTGCAAATAGAAGTGAAAACTTAAAACTGTAAAATATATTCGTCTAATTTTAAATCTATTGACACTGCAAGTAATTATTCTATTATTTTTTATATAGCTTTTATATTATAGCTTTAACTCAATACAAATTATTAATAAATAAAACCTTTTGAAATTGTCGATGTGCACTGGAATTTTGTTGCAAAGAGAGTAGGTTTGTACAAATAGATTATGTTTAGATTCCATGTTTTAAGTTTTTGGTGCAAAATATACTATTATTGTTTCATTTAATTGTAAAAAAAATATCAGCTTGAAGAGAAATACCATTTTGGATCTCATCATCGTAATCCCATCGGTACTGTAGAATGTATGGTTAATTTTATGTTGACAAGTCAACAATATGAGTTGATTATATATTGTATTACTATGTTTCGGCCGCTACTTTTCTAAGGCAGCGGTGACTCCGAAACTGTATTAATTAATATATAAATTTTCGGTTCTTATTTTATAAGACTACTGGATTTATTTTCCTAAGGTATCATGTTTATCAACTAATTATTGGGATCAGGTGGCATAAAGGGGAATAAAGTAATTATCTTAAAATATACATTTATTCATAACAGAGTACATATTATTATTACACATAAAAATACACAATGAGGTATTGTTCATTATAGAGAATACCAACGTTTGTTCAGATTGACCACATTATATAACATAAAACGTAAATTCGGAAATAACTGCGAAATTGTTCCTGCTTGACCCCCAACTTCCTCCGTCCGTGGGTGGACTTCCGCTTCCTATCCTGTCCGAGCTTAGACTCCGCTCAGGTATCGGGCTATCTCTGCTCAAGCAGTTAGAGGGGTGCATTTTTTGCATAGCCCTTCTAAGAACTCTTCCTGCTAGTAGCTCGGAAACTGCTTTATTTTATATGATTCAAAAATATTTTTTTATCTCCCAGTATTCTCGATATCTCTTTAATTTTGTGGTCGATAGAGTAGTTCGCCGATCGGGAATCCAAACAAGGGCCACATTATTCAACTGTACGGTCCAGTTATTGGGATACGCAGATGACTTTGACATATCTGCCAGATCGGAGCGTGCCCTAAAAGAAGCATTCCTTGCTTTAGAAAAAGAAGTAAAATGTCTCGGCTTGGTCATTAATGAAGCCAAGACAAAATACTTAAGTAAAGGACCAGCAGACGCAGAGACAGGATTTTTCGAAGTACAGGTTTGAGAGTGTACAAAGTTTCGTTTATCTTGGCTCAGAAATAAACTCTCAAAACGACCTATCCCAGGATATCAACCGAAGAATTGCTGCAGCCAATAGGACCTATTTCGGGCTAGCAAAATTCTTTAAAAGTAGGCACCTCTCAAACAAGACCAAGAAAGGTTTATGTAAAACTCTGGTTCGTCCGGTTCTTATATATGGATCAGAGGCCTGGGCTTCACCAGAAGCAGTGAAAACATGCTTCACTCCTTTGAGAGAAAAATATTAAGAAGAATTTTCGGCGCTGTTCGAGAGGGAGATACCTGAAAAAGGAGGAAGAACCAGGAACTCTCAAGGTTTATAACAATCCCGATATAATAAAGTGGATTAAAATTGGAAGACTCCGATGGGCGGGTCACATGGCGAGGATGAAGGAGAGTGAGATTCCCAAGAAGACCTTGTTCGAGGAGCTTCACGGCAAACGAAGGTGAGGTGGGCAGACTCCGTCGCAGCGGATGCAGGTGTCCTCCCGGGCGTTAGGAGCTGGAGAGCTGCAGCAGCAGACAGAGACAAATGGCGGAAACTTTTGGAGGAGGCCTTGAACCGGCGACGGGTTGTTGCGCCAAATATATATGTATGTATTCTCGATACATAGAAATGTGTGTTACATTAAAATATATGGCACATTATTTGTTGATGGACCTAAAATTTGTGAGTCATTGGAATTCTGACGTTTAGGAATATGCTTTATAACTGTTTCAAAAAATTAATCGATCTTAGGAATAATTAAATTAGTCGTTGATTGGATATTGTTTTCTTCTTATCCCCATATCGCTGACACCAATTTTTTTTTCCAAAATAAAGTGGACATCATAAGGAGGTATCAGGAAATAAGAGGATGAAACGAGTAGTGTGCTAGAAAAGTGAAATAGAAGTTTTTGTAGGATTTTGGACTTCAAAGATTGTATGTAGGAGAAATTGGACGGTATTTAATTGGATAATAGTTATTCATGAAGTTACTCACCAGGTAGCTTCAAACGAGAATGAATAATCGGTTTCGAGTCCTGTTTTTACGAATTTGTGATTATTAGACTGCAAATGTAATGCATATTTTTACATTCGTTACCATTACACTTCTATATTTTTGTTGACCTTAATCCTAGAGCGCCGCCTTGATGAATCTCGACCACTTCAGCCTTTTTTCACGACCAATTCATAGGAGTGCTTGCATAACGAGGTCCTTCCACCATAGCCTGGCCGCTTCTCTCCTTTCTTGCATTCTATTGCAATGCAGTTGTTCCAGTCGTCTTAGAGGAGTATTAAATGTAAAAGAACGAAATTATAGGCTGCCATACCGATTATGAGTGTTCAAAACAATTAAAAACTGGCATCAAATGACACTGTTGGTGTGTAATGGAGTATGTGGCTACTTTTTTTTTATACACATATTATTTATTGGTGGCCTTGAGAAAAGAAAAAAAATGCATAGATGGGGATCAGAGCTTAGAGCAAAGGCACCGAAAGAGTAATGGCTTTCGAATATGGAATTGTAATGTTTTATTATTTAACTGAACTATGTCTTAGTAAAATCTGCTATGTTTTTGACCGGCTGCTTTTCTAAGGCAGCGGTAGCTTCAAAAACTAGCTTACTTACTATATTTAGTCAATATATAAACTATATTTAATGACACCATGGATCTCCTTTCCAAAGATGTGTTTACCAATCCAATAGGTGGCATGCAGGGTAAGATTAAAGTAAACAAGATTCAATTACTATAATTATTAATTTACACATATCATTATATTAACACATTGCCTAAAACTCTGATTGAGAATACTGAGGGACATTTTACTACCTTTGCCATACAATATTACAAATAACGATATACCTTTGAAACCCTTAACCGGCTGGCGAAGGTGAAAACAGTCTTAGGTCCCCTTTCTCGGCATCATCCTCCAGCTGCTCTCAGAACCCCGACGGCCACCTCCTCTTCTTGTAGATGGAACCCGACTCACTCTTCTTGAGGATAGAACTTGACTGCCTCCTCGGGTCTTCTCTCTAATTCTCGTCACCTCGGGTGGGCCGAGATGGGAAATGCACCGGTTGGCGGTATAGCCTTTGTGCTATTATTCTTATCTTTACACCCATCTTAATATTCTTGTTGGACGCCGCTGGGGGGAAACTACCAGAGGTTTCTGGTACCGCTGGGGGGCCCATACCGATGGGAAATCTAGGGGGCTAGGTAAACACCTTATGATGTTTTGCCGACAAAGGTTCGTTATCATTAATTGTTTAATATTAAAATTATTTAATTATGAACTCCCCTCAGTATCCTCAATACATTACAAATCAAAGAAAAAAAAATCTATTCACCAAAGTTTTATTCACCTTCACCTTTCACCTTTTTTTCTTTCATTAGATCCTTCTGGCTATTGTAAACATTAAAAATAAAATTAAAGAAATCGGTCAAGCCGTTCACGCGTGATAGCATGACTAAGGAAAAAGGCAATTCATTTTTATATGTATAGGAAGAGCGATTATAATTTATTAACTTTAATAATAATTTTAAAAAACTATCTACCAAAGTAACTTTTCTCATATTTTTTTCATAACATCCTTCTCCTGATTGATATAAACATAACAAAAAAGAATAAGAAGAATCGGTCAAGCCGGTGACGCGTAATGTGATGACCAGAGGAAAAGGCGATTCATTTTACATTCTCTTATCTTTGCATGAAATATATAGTAAGGGAAAGTATTGCGATCGTGAAAATTTTCGAATTACACGTTTTAGGGTCCCGTGAGTCTAAATAACAAAGTTCGGCAATAAAAGGTCTGTGTGTGTGTGGTAACTACATCGCGTAAACGAAAATCCCTATGAAACTGAAAATTGATATTTAGAATAACTATACGCCGGAATGTTACAAAAACTTTTTCATAAAAATCAGCTGACCGAAAGCATTTTCCACCTTTTTATGATTTTCTTAAAAACAGTTCTAACGATTTTTATTAAACTCGCTATATTGATGTAAAATTTAACGAGCTTCAATATCATGTAGTACTATGTTTTTGCCCGGCTGCTTTTCTAAGGCAGCGGTAGCTTCAAAAACTAGCTTACTTACTATATTTAGTCAATATATAAACTATATTTAATGATACCATTGGATCTCCTTTCCAAAGGTATCGTGTTTACCAATCCAATAGGTGGCATTCAGGGTAAGATTAAAGTAAACAAGATTCAATTAATACATTACTATAATTATTAATTTACACATATAAATTATATTAACCCATTGCCTAGAACTCTGATTGAGAATACTGAGGGACATTTTACTACCTTTGCCATACAATATTACAAATAACGATATACCTTTGAAACCCTTAACCGGCTGGCGAAGGTGAAAACAGTCTTAGGTCCCCTTTCTCGGCATCATCCTCCAGCTGCTCTCAGAACCCCGACGGCCACCTCCTCTTCTTGTAGGTGGAACCCGACTCACTTTTCTTAAGGATAAAACTTGACTAACTCCTGGTTCGAATAAGACTGCCTACGAATCTTCTCTCCCATCCTCGTCACCTCGGGTGGGCTGACATGAGAAGTACCCCGGTTGGCGGTACAGCCCTTGTGATCTTATTTTTATCTTTTGACCACCCTTAATATTCTTGTAGGCTGCCGCTGTAGGAAACTACCAGGGGTCTCTGGTATCCCAGACCCATGGGGAAACCGGGGGCCAATTAGAGAATCCAAGGGGGCAAGTACACGCCCTTTGTACTTTTGCCGACATAGGCTAATCAATATTAATTTAATTAATACCATAATTATACAATCCTAACTCTCCTCAGTATCCTCAATACATTACAGTAGGTTTCATTCTCATTGAAATAGTCTGACAGGGCTTAATAGCCGATATTTCAATATTTTACTTTTCTTCCTATAAAGTAAATATATATTCATGTAGATAGACAATCAAATATGATAATGAATAAACGTTATAAGAGAAACATAATATTTTCTTTCGAAAGACACTTTTTGTTATGATGAACATCCGACCTTAAAACGAAAAATCCTAAAAAAGTGCTTGGTCATTAGTTTATGTCAGGTACTCATTAAAGATTTCTAACCTAATTAAAGGTAGATAGGAAAAACTTAGAACTCCCACTGTAGCTTTGTGGGAACAAACAAGTGTTTTAAAAGATAAAACTCTGTAACTATAAACATATAATAAGAGTCAATGAAGAATTTTTTCTTTCACTTACTATATATAGTAAGGAAAGTATTGCGATCGTGAAAATTTTCGAATTCCAGTTTTCAACGGAAATACACGTTTTAGGGTCCCCTGAGTCCAAATAACCAAGTCCCGCAAAAAGGTCTGTGTGTGTGTCTGTGTGTGTGTGTGTCTGTGGTAACTCCCGGGCGGAAACGGTAAGTCCTATGAAACTGAAATTTCATATTTAAGACAACTATACGCCCGAGACGTGACAAAACTTTTTTCATCAAAATGAGCTTACCAGAAGAGGCACTTTACACTATGCATTTTGCACCTTTTTTCGATTTTTTCAAAAACGGTTCCAACGATTTTGATTAAACTCGCTATATCGATGTATAATTAAAGGGGCTTTAATATCATGTAGGTTTTATTTGGATAAAAATGGTCTGACAGGGCTTAAATGCCGATATTTTAAATTTTCTTCCTCTAAAGTACCTTTAATTTTTTAGATTCAATAATAATAACTAGATTATCTTGTTAGCGCTGATGAAAAACAGGTAAATATATAAATTGAATAAATTCGATACCCAACTAAAGGAGAAAACAGAAAAAATATATTTTTAATGAAATTTTTCGTTTTTGAACATAAGAGCAGTAATATACATGTATGATATACCGTTGGAAAGCTAAAGATTTTAGAAAAAATATCATCTCATACACAAGCTTTTAGAAGTTAATAGAGAGTGATGAGAAGAAGATAAAACTAACTGATTATTTTAGATAATAATATAATAGATTTTTTAATAAAACACATGTTTATATATAAATTCAATTTGATTAATTCCTTAATAGTTTCACGTATTTTTATCTCTAACTGTATTTGAAAATTCTTTCATTGATTTTAAAAATCGAGGTAAGTGAAAGTCGTGTGTTGCCCGCACCAGATTTTTTTTTTAAAACATTAAAACTTACTCCGGCTTTAAAATATTTTCCAATATCCCTTTTCAAAATCCAGTTTTCACATGAAATACATGTTTGGGAGTCCCTGAGTCCAAATGACCGACTGCGGCAAAAAAATCACTGTATGTGTCCAAAGTCTAACCTGAAAACAATAAGTTTTATAAAACTGAAATTTTATATTTTAGAAGCGTATATGCTTTTTATGTGTACAGGAGTACACATTTCATTTCACCTCTTTTATCAAAACCGGCGAACCAGAAGAGGCACTTTATTTCATTCTTTCTCGGCAACAATTTTGATTAAACTCCCTCGAATCGGTGGAATTCTATCCCTCCTGAGATCCGTCTTGTAAGAACTGCTTTCTCCTTCAAATCACTCCATTTCAACCACCTTCTTCTTTTCCAATCATACGAACAATAACCTCAAACTGCAGATAATAAAATACCAATTTTGTTTTGTTTATATTATTTAAATTATCACTGATGAAGTAGCTGTTTCTGTTTTTTTAATTTTCCTTCCTAAGTGTCTGATTTGTAAATATGTACATATATTACAAACTTAATTATTATCATTATTTTAATTTTATTTTTTTAGTTTAGAAATTTGTTGTTTAAAGCCATGACCACATTGTTCCGGTCATCAATCTTGTATTTTTATTTTATTCTTAAGGGACTTTAGTCCCAGGATAATAAAGAAGTTTTTTCGTTCCATTTCATTTTAACTCTTTCATCAAAATCGGCGAACCAGAAGAGGCACTTTATTTTTTTTTTTTTCTCGGCAACTATTTTGATTAAACTCCCTCGAATCGGTGATAATATTAGGCTTTAATATAAAGTATATTCAAACACTTCAGAAAAATGCTATGTCCTACACAAAGTTGGGAAAGGTAATGGAGTGTGATGAAAAACGGATAAAACTCATTGTTATAGATTGGGTTGTTTCACATGAAATGTCCGTTTTTATAGTTTCTGAAATACATTAAGGATTTTGCAGGTCTCTGTTATTTTCTTCCAAATATTTACATATTTAAAGTAAACAGTTACTAATCCTCTACCTTTTTATTATAAACATTAGCTTCCCAATCAATTACCCACTTTTTAGTATACCTCCAAATATGAACATGGAAACACGCGATTTTCGAGTAATATTTTTGTACGAGTTTAAACTCGGCCATTCAGCAGCTGAGGCCGCTAGAAATATTTGCAAGGCGTTTGGGGAAGGAAGTATTAATGAACGGACCATTCGCCGTTGGTTTGTTAAGTTTTCAGCTGGGGATACCGACTTGCAAAACTTGCCCCGAGGAAGACCTCCGTTCGTAATAGACAACGATGTCCTCAAACATACAGTAGAAGGAAACCCCTACCAAAGAGTTAAAGGACTCTCAGCATAACTAAATGCAAGTGCATCTACCGCTTCCAGACATTTAAAGTGTATTGGGAAAGTAAAAAAGCTCGATACATGGGTAAGCTGGATACACTGAGCGGCAGCAAGACCCCATGTTTCAAAACATACCGTGCAAAAATTGAAAGAACTGGGCTACGAAGTTCTTCCGCACCCACGATATTCTCCCGACTTGTCTCCAACAGATTACCACATGTTCAGGAATTCAGACAACTTTGTCAAAGGAAAACTTTTTTAAAATGATGATCAAGTGAAAAGTGCGTTTTCAGATTTTGTTTCACTTCAAAGCTCAGAGTTTTTCAGTTCGGGGATAAAAAAGTTGGTGTCATGTTGGAAAAAATGTGTAGAAACAAAGGTAAATACTTCAAATAAAATTATCTTGTTTTAATATCGTATTTTTTTAATAAAAGTCCTTTACCTTGAAAACGGACATTTCATGTGAAACAACCCAATATAATAAATTATTTAATAAAACACATTTTTCTATCGAAACTCAATTTTATTAATTATTTAACCTTTCTCATCTCTAACTTTATATAAAAAAAAATATATTAAATTGATTTTTAAAAACGGAGGTAAGTGAATGTAGTTTGTAACACGCACTATTTTTTTTTTCTTCTGGAAATCATCATTTTAAGGCGATTGCTCTGTTTTAACCAAAAAAAAAAAATCTGATTAAATAAAATTAATTTATCCTACTTAATTGAAACTATATATATTTATAGTATGAAATGTTTATCCGTCCTAAGTTCGTTTAAATCTCTCTTTTCTAGTTTCTATTTATGGATTTTTCGCTAAGATTTTATGCTGTTGAAAGGAGTTCAGTGAGGCATAAATGCCAGGCCATGAGGATACAACGCTCAGCTGTAGGCACTATTATATTTTTAGAACACCTTCAGATAGTTCAGCACATCTTATTTTATAACCGAAGATATGAACGATTCAACTAGTTCTTGAGACGATGGATAGAACTATTGACAAATCATTCAATTTGTTTTTATACATTAATATTTTATGCTAATTATGTCAAATATAAGTAAGGGAATGTATCGCAAACTTGAATATTTTCTAATCTGAGTTTTGAACTGATATTTTAGCTCCTCCTGAGTCCAAATAACTAAGTCATGCAGAAGGTTTGTGAGTTTGGTGGCAGGAGAACCAAAATTCGTACGTAACTAAAACTTCTTATTTAAGACACCACGGATGTTACATCAACATTCTCACACTAGTCGAAGTAAAATTTCATGGACATTAATATAATGCAGGTTTCATTCTGATTGAAATAGTGTGACAGGGCTTAAATGCCAATATTTTAAATGTTCTTTTTCTAAACTACATTTTAGTTTGTATATTTGGAAAAGTTAAACATATCATTGTTTTAGAAGTGGGCGTTTCCAAATTACATGTTTTAGTTAAAAATATCTGGGAAAATGAAAAATTGCCCGAAGAATGGAAAGAATCAATACTTATTCCGATTCACAAAAAAGGACCGAGGACGGATTGTAACAACTATCGTGGGATCTCTCTTCTCCCAGTATGCTATAATATATTCTCGTCAGTACTAACTAGCCGAACCACGGAATACGCTGAGGAAATTATCGGAGACTGCCAATGTGGTTTTAGGCGGAATCGCTCGACTATTGATCAAATATTTTCCTTACGTCAAATATTAGAGAAGAGGCTGGAATACAACGGTCTAGTCCATCAACTCTATATCGATTTTAAAAAGGCTTATGATTTCATAGACCGTCAGAAGCTATTAACATCATGATTGAACAGGGAATACCTAGAAAGTTAGTAAACCTAGTAGAGATGTGTTTGTCGGAAACATTTCATAAAGTTAGAATCGGTCATAATTACTCCGAGAGATTTGAGGTGCGATCGGGTTTGAAACAGGGTAACTCCCTTTCACCTGTTTTGTTTAATATAGCTTTAGAATATGTCATAGAAAAGGCGATGTGTATCCAGAAAGGCTTAAATATGGGTGACAAGATTCCGGTTTTCGGGTATGCCGATGATTTAGTACTCCTAGGTGAAGACACGGAAACCATACAACTAAATACAAGTGTGCTAATAAAAACCGGTAAAGAAATAGATCTCGAATTAAATACCGATAAGACGAAATATATGATTAGTAGCAGAAACTAGTGATATTGATAATTCAGAGCATACTTTTGAACACGTAGAGAAGTTCAAGTATTTAGGTTCAATGATAACAAGAAAAAATGAAATCCAGGAAGAAATAAAGTCCCGGTTAAAGGTGGGAAATGCGTGTTATTATCCAGTTGCTAAGTTACTTAGTTCGCGGCTTCTGTCTAAAAGCTTAAAGGTTAGAATTTATAAAACTATTATTATTCCGACGGTTCTTTACGGATGTGACACGTGGCCGCTTACTTTGAAGGATGAACAATGGCTTAAGGTTTTCGAAAATAAGGTACTGCGTAAAATATTTGGTCCGAAAAGAGATGAGGCCACTGGGGAGTTTAGAAGGTTGCACAACGCGGAATTGCGGAGTTTGTACCCTGTGAATATAATTGAGTTGATAGCATCGCGGAGACTCAAATGGGCGCGTAAAGTTGTTGGGCTCGGTGAGGAACGGATTCCGAGAAAGTTGGTATTCGCTGAACCTACTGGCAGGCGTCCGGAAGGTAGGCCGAAGCATCGATGGGAGGATTGCATTAAGGCTGATCTCGGGGGTTTGGGCTTGACCGGTGAACATTGGACGAGTCTGTGCAGGCGAAGTTTGGTGGTATCGGCATCGAACCTTTGGGTTTGCTAAGCCTATTATTATTATTATTGTTTTAGTTGTTTAAGTTGTTCAGAATAGCTATATAGATGTATAATATACCTTTAGTAAGCTAAAGATTTTAGAAAAAAATATTATCTTATTTAGACTTTTGTCGAGGGTAATGTTAAGAGACGAATAGGGTATAAAATTAGGTGATTGTTGTACACTCTTGTTATTAATATCATTAAATCTAAAATATATGTTTCCAACAAAAATGAACGAAATTTTAAAACCTTTTAGAACTCAAACTTTGCTAAGAACGTCTTAAATTGATTTAAACAACCGAGGTAAGTGAAAGTCGAGTGTTGCTCGCATCGGATTTTTAATTTAAAATTTTAAGTTTCATTAATTATTAGATTAATTATCACCAGTTTTTATTATTATCAGACATGCTGTAGTTCACTAAGTACTGGTGGCCCTTTGAATATAAAATGATCCGTAATCTGAATTTTCAATATTCATGTTCAAAACTTGGCTGCCTTATGAATTGCTGTTCAATCATGATTTATTCATCGTCTTATTAATATCTAATAATCCTGGTTATTGACAGTGATTAATTTATTTTATTTTTCAGATTTTCAAAATCATTGCTCTTTTAAGGAACATTTCCATTCTCAAGAGACCCTAAAACATCAAGAGAGAAATATAAATAAAGAGGTAAATAAAATAACATCTTTAGATCATAAAAAAAGTGGAAATACACAAAAAGGATGAATGCGCGGACTCTAATTTACCAATCAGTTAACAAGGACTCCCAAATTTAAAAAAATCGGGCATATGTAAATTCTTCATCCGATTCTATCTAAATATCAGGAAAGTCATATAGTTTGAATGACCTATCCAAAAGGTAGGATGTTCATATTTAATATAGTTCCAAAGCAGGCTAAAACATTTCCTTTCATGACGTTAAAGAACTTGATATAAAACGTTACTAATATATTGTGTAAACAATTCCAGATTTCCCAGAAAAAACAATCAATTACATTCGTTCATATTGAATATTTCCTAAAATGGATATAGCACCTGAAAATCCACCTCTTAATTTTAAGATGCATTCGACTAACAGTAACTTTTTGTTCAATTATAGTTGGACTAAATCTTACTATAAATAATGAAATGAAAATGAAAAACTTCTTTATTATCCTTGGACTAAAGTCCCTTAAGAATAAAATAAAATACATAATTGATGACCGGAACAGTGTGGTCATGGCTTAGAATGACAAATTACTAAACTAAAAAAATAATACAGGTCGTAATATATATACATATTTACAAGTCAGACTTACAGAATGTTAGGATTCGGCGACTCATAATAACGGCCGGGTCGAGGCTGCGAACTAACGCGTTAGACGCCCCTTTTCCCAACACAAATGAAATAAAAACAAAAATAAAACAACGAAAAAAAAAAAAAAACAGAAATAGCTAATTCATCAGTGATAATTTAAGTAATATAAACACACACAAAAAATACAATAATAATAATTGGAATTTATAGCATCTGCAGTTGGAAGTTATTGTCTGTTTGACTGGGTAAGGAGAAGATGGTTGAAAAGGAGCGATTTGAAGGAGGAAGTCGTTCTTACATGACGGATCTCAGGAGGGATAGAATTCCAAAGAGAGGTTGCTTTGGCTAGAAAGGACTTGTCAAACGCAGTACGGTGAGGAGGAGGGTATAGGTCAGAAAGACGGGATCTGGTAGAACGGGACTGAATTGATGATTTAAATTGAAGGGTTTGGAAGATATAAGATAATGGACTAACAATTTAGTGAGATAATCCGAGATAATATATGCTAGATGTAGGCTCTAAAAACTGATTAAGATTCGCGAAACATAGTACGCTGAGATTTAATAAAATTTATAAATAGAGTAAAGTAACTATTTTTCATCTAAGATGGTATTTAACATCAAAGACCACGCGATTTAATGTATGTGTGCAATGTGAAAGTGATTTTTGTAGCAAGGCAAGGCTCATCAAATATATTTCATTGAGGTAGTTTAAAATAATTTTCCAATGTTATTTCGCGGGCCCTCTGGACGTCGTCTGCGAACCACCACTTAGGAAATTCTATCTATACAATATATATATATATATATATATATATATATATATATATATATAGCATTTCCAAGTCAATTGTAACCTTTTCCAAGTCAAATGTAACTTTTTCCAAGTCAAATGTAACCTTTTCCAAGTCAAATGTAACCCCTTCCATTTCAAATGTCACCTTTTCCAAGTCAAATGTCACCTTTTCCATTTCAAATGTTACCTTTTCCAAGTCAAATGTCACCTTTTTCATCACTTCTAGCCTTAAATATTCCGTTTTATTTATTTATTTATTGAAAAATAATTAGTTTAATTAACATAATGACTTTTTTAATAATTTTGGCATATAATAATTGATATTTTTTTTGGGTCTCTTAGATATTTGATATCAAGTTCTTTTTTTTACTAGCTAATATTTAAAAAAAATAATTATCGTCTATTTAGTTTTAAGATAGTTGTTGATTTTGATTTTTTAGAGAGGAGGGGTAGTTTTTTGGAATAATTAATGTGTTTTCGGGTATTATAATTAAATTTTTAGAGCTGTATTTTTTATCGCTCGCGTGCATTTTAACTTGCATTAAATTTTAATGTTTTTTATTGATATAGGGATTAAATAATGTGCTTTCGGGTGGTTATGATTACGTTTTTTGAGCTGTATCTTTTATCGGTCATGCGTATTTCAACTCATATTTACTTTTAATGTTTTTTATTGATATAGGGATTAATTATTGTGCTTTCGGGTGGTTTTGATTACGTTTTTTGAGCTGTATCTTTTATCGGTCATGCGTATTTCAACTCATATTTACTTTTAATGTTTTTTATTGATATAGGGATTAATTATTATGCTTTCGGGTGGTTATGATAAGGTTTTTCGAGCTGTATTTTTTATCGCTCACGTGCATGTTAACTCTCATTAAATTTTAATGTTTTTTATTGATATAGGGATTAATTAATGTGCTTTCGGGTGGTTATGATTACGTTTTTCGAGCTGTATTTTTTATCGCTCATGCGTGTTTCAACTCATATTTACTTTTAATGTTATTTATTGATATAGGGATTAATTATTTTGCTTTCGGGTGGTTATGATAGGTTTTTCGAGCTGTATTTTTTATCGCTCACGTGCATGTTAACTTGCATTAAATTTTAATGTTTTTTATTGATATAGGGATTAATTAATGTGCTTTCGGGTGGTTATGATTACGTTTTTTGAGCTGTATCTTTTATTGCTTATGCGTATTTCAATTCGGATTTACTTTTGATATTTTTTATTGTTATAGAGGTATGTAATTATCTTTTCGGGTCTTGTGATTACGTTGTTTAAGCTGTTTTTATTGTCGCTTGCTCTCATTTCAACTTGCATTTGCAGTGGTCTTTCTTTGTTTTTGTTTTACGCGATTCTCATAACGTGTTTTGAACTTTATTCTTTTATGCGCTTGGGAATTTCTACAAACCGTAGGTATTATGTTATAATATGATGTAAAAATTATT
This sequence comes from Piezodorus guildinii, assembly GCA_023052935.1. NCBI lineage: Eukaryota > Metazoa > Arthropoda > Insecta > Hemiptera > Pentatomidae > Piezodorus > Piezodorus guildinii. The sequence continues at coordinate 120,631,760 of CM041293.1, read as the reverse complement.
TATTGTTTTTTTGCAGGATCTGATTACATTTTTGATTTGGACGTTACATCGCGATTGTGCATTCTTCTAGATCACTTTTCATTTAAGTTAAAATGTGCACTAGCTATAAATAAATGTCATAAACTCTATTAGTATTCCCGAAAACACTATAAACGATCTCTCTATCGAATATTTATGAAATAGAAACAGTAACTTAAAATGAGTAAAAGCGATAACGAATTTGGTTCAAATAATGTTATCAGAACACCCGAAAATAGAATAAACGATTCCTCAATTAAATTATTAAATAATTGTAAGACCAAGTTAGGAAGCGGATCCTTTACAAAAGATTTAGTTGAAAAAAATTACTCAGGACGCTAGAAAAGGAACTATAACTAATCCTTTTATAAAATAATAATAATAAAAAAAAACTAAAAAAAAAACCTAAACGATGTATATTCCAGCAACGTTATAATGAGAACCAAAAACAAAACAATCAATCCCAAAATCAAAAATAAAGGCGAGTTGAAATCCGCACGAGTGATAATAAAAAAGCTTTTAAAAATTTTCATAACCCCGCGAAAACACAAGGATAGATCTCTATAAAAATAAAAAGACTAAAAGTAAGTAGAAGTTGAAATACGCATGAGCGATAAAACATACAGCTCGAAAAACGTAATCATAACCACCCGAAAGAACATTAAGTAATCCCTATATCAATAAAAAACATTAAAAGTAAATATGAGTTGAAATACGCATGACCGATAAAAGATACAGCTCATAAAACGTAATCATAACCACCCGAAAGCACATTATTTAATCCCTATATCAATAAAAAAACATTAAAATTTAATGCGAGTTAACATGCACGTGAGCGATAAAAAATACAGCTCGAAAAACCTTATCATAACCACCCGAAAGCAAAATAATTAATTCCTATATCAATAAATAACATTAAAAATAAATATGAGTTGAAATACGCATGAGCGATAAAAAATACAGCTCGAAAAACGTAATCATAACCACCCGAAAGCACATTAATGAATCCCTATATCAATAAAAAACATTAAAATTTAATGAGAGTTAACCTGCACGTGAGCGATAAAAAATACAGCTCGAAAAGCCTTATCATAACCACCCGAAAGCACATTAATGAATCCCTATATCAATAAAAAACATTAAAATTTAATGAGAGTTAACCTGCACGTGAGCGATAAAAAATACAGCTCGAAAAGCCTTATCATAACCACCCGAAAGCACATTATTTAATCCCTACATCAATAAAAAAACATTAAAATTTAATGCGAGTTAACATGCACGTGAGCGATAAAAAATACAGCTCGAAAAACCTTATCATAACCACCCGAAAGCAAATAATTAATCCCTATATCAATAAATAACATTAAAAGTAAATATGAGTTGAAATACGCATGAGCGATAAAAAATACAGCTCGAAAAAACGTAATCATAACCACCCGAAAGCACATTAATGAATCCCTATATCAATAAAAAACATTAAAATTTAATGAGAGTTAACCTGCACGTGAGCGATAAAAAATACAGCTCGAAAAGCCTTATCATAACCACCCGAAAGCACATTAATGAATCCCTATATCAATAAAAAACATTAAAATTTAATGAGAGTTAACCTGCACGTGAGCGATAAAAAAATACAGCTCGAAAAACGTAATCATAACCACCCGAAAGCACATTAATGAATCCCTATATCAATAAAAAACATTAAAATTTAATGAGAGTTAACCTGCACGTGAGCGATAAAAAATACAGCTCGAAAAGCCTTATCATAACCACCCGAAAGCACATTAATGAATCCCTATATCAATAAAAAACATTAAAATTTAATGAGAGTTAACCTGCACGTGAGCGATAAAAAATACAGCTCGAAAAGCCTTATCATAACCACCCGAAAGCACATTAATGAATCCCTATATCAATAAAAAACATTAAAATTTAATGAGGGTTAACCTGCACGTGAGCGATAAAAAATACAGCTCGAAAAGCCTTATCATAACCACCCGAAAGCACATTATTTAATCCCTATATCAATAAAAAACATTAAAATTTAATGCGAGTTAACATGCACGTGAGCGATAAAAAATACAGCTCGAAAAACCTTATCATAACCACCCGAAAGCAAAATAATTAATCCCTATATCAATAAATAACATTAAAAGTAAATATGAGTTGAAATACGCATGAGCGATAAAAAATACAGCTCGAAAAACGTAATCATAACCACCCGAAAGCACATTAATGAATCCCTATATCAATAAAAAACATTAAAATTTAATGAGAGTTAACCTGCACGTGAGCGATAAAAAATACAGCTCGAAAAGCCTTATCATAACCACCCGAAAGCACATTAATGAATCCCTATATCAATAAAAAAACATTAAAATTTAATGAGAGTTAACCTGCACGTGAGCGATAAAAAATACAGCTCGAAAAGCCTTATCATAACCACCCGAAAGCACATTAATGAATCCCTATATCAATAAAAAACATTAAAATTTAATGAGAGTTAACCTGCACGTGACCGATAAAAAATACAGCTCGAAAAGCCTTATCATAACCACCCGAAAGCAAAATAATTAATCCCTATATCAATAAAAAACATTAAAAGTAAATATGAGTTGAAATACGCATGACCGATAAAAGATACAGCTCAAAAAACGTAATCATAAGCACCCGAAAGCACAATAATTAATCCCTATATCAATAAATAACATTAAAAGTAAATATGAGTTGAAATACGCATGAGCGATAAAAAATACAGCTCGAAAAACGTAATCATAACCACCCGAAAGCATAATAATTAATCCCTATATCAATACAAAACATTAAAAGTAAATATGAGTTGAAATACGCATGACCGATAAAAGATACAGCTCAAAAAACGTAATCAAAACCACCCGAAAGCACAATAATTAATCCCTATATCAATAAAAAACATTAAAAGTAAATATGAGTTGAAATACGCATGAGCAATAAAAGATACAGCTCAAAAAACGTAATCATAACCACCCGAAAGCACATTATTTAATCCCTATATCAATAAAAAACATTAAAATTTAATGCAAGTTAAAATGCACGCGAGCGATAAAAAATACAGCTCTAAAAATTTAATTATAATACCCGAAAACACATTAATTATTCCAAAAAACTACCCCTCCTCTCTAAAAAATCAAAATCAACAACTATCTTAAAACTAAATAGACGATAATTATTTTTTTTAAATATTAGCTAGTAAAAAACAGAACTTGGTATCAAATATCTAAGAGACCCAAAAAAAATATCAATTATTATATGCCAAAATTATTAAAAAAGTCATTATGTTTATTAAACTAATTATTTTTCAATAAATAAATAAATAAAACGGAATATTTAAGGCTAGAAGTGAAGAAAAAGGTGACATTTGACTTGGAAAAGGTAACATTTGAAATGGAAAAGGTGACATTTGACTTGGAAAAGGTGACATTTGAAATGGAAAGGGTTACATTTGACTTGGAAAAGGTTACATTTGACTTGAAAAAAGTTACATTTGACTTGGAAAAGGTTACAATTGACTTGGAAATGCTATATATATATATTGTATGAGGTTATATTAGGTGTACATTTTTACTCTTAGTTAAATTATTTATTTTCATGGTTGAACGATCATAACAGTGCCTCAAGTTAAGAAAAATAAATAACCTCTCTAAAAAATACACTTTCTTAGTACAGTGTACATAATACAAATATATAATATGAATGATCTACCATACAAGAGCAGCTCTATAGTCCCAGACCATATCAATCAATCAACATAACTTTTCTGACACAATTTAATAAGGTTATATAGAATATGGGTTGAGTTTATGGAGAGAGAAACAATCCACCGAAATTCGGTTATGCATTATTTTATTTCGTCACAATTTTATTACTTTACAGATCAATTTAATTAAATATATATTAAGCTTTTTTCTCATTAGAAAAATAATAATGATAAAATAGAGATAATGAGAAATAATCACTACCTCCCAGTTTTAAGTTCTTAAATTACTTTAAAACTTTTATCGTCAATCTCAATTGGTCTATCTTCACCGTAATACTCTGGCCACGCCCAATGCCTTAAAAGCGGTGAGACTATTCTTACAAATAATTTCAACCCAATTTCTTTTTTTAATTTATAATATTTTTTGAATTTAGGAGGGAATATTAAGAACATTATTTTTACAAGTCAAATAATTATTCGAATAAAAAAATTTAAAAACTAATGTCAACTTATACAAAGCAATGAAACTTTTATAAAAGGTACGATAAAAATACAGAGGATAAAATTGTGTCGGCTGATTTCTAGCAAGGTATTTACCATCTGTAATAAATATTCGTTAACAATTTATTTGCAAACAATTGTTTTTCCTCCCAAGTAGGCATCAAGATTTTGGTAAAATTTTAATTGTGGCCATAGAAACATTGTTTTCAAAGTGATGTAGGAATGTATTTTTTATGTGAACAAACTCGTTTATTTCGCTGCATAGACAGCAAGAAGGAATAATAATCATGCGTTTGGGGAAGAAACAAAGAAAGGAGGGGAGAAAACCAAAGTCTGCAGCTGAAACTTCAAGAGAGGGTGTTCTTTACTTCCTCGTCAAAGAAACCAACCATTGCTCGGGCGCGTAATAACTTGTGACGTAAGTTGATCATGTATAAAAATTCAACGCCGATAAGGTCAATTGTAAAAGCCGATCAACAGTTGCTCCTGGGCACATGCCAAAACAGAATTTTCATCCAAAAAATGGTTACTGTATGGTGGTATATGGGCAGGTTCATTCATTTTTATTTTCATAGGCATGGAAAAACAATTGATTCAACATCATGCTGGTCAAGAAATTAACCAAATTCATCAATATTTTATGGAGTCATAGCCGGCACCGATTTCATGTTTCACACAGAATAAATCTGTGGCGGTCGTGAAAAACTGGATAACTCCAGTTATATCAAAAATGAGTTAACTCCACGTATCGCTCCCTCAGACCGTCTCCCACGTTGTGTTAAATTGGTTAAAGAAATTTCTTGGTGCAAGAAATTTCATGTGGAAAGAAAGCTATATGTTATTACTCTATTTTGGGTATTACGTAAAGTTTAAGTCGCTCACCTGTAAAATGAAAGATTTTGACAACCACTTATTCACGACCGCCACAGAAATAAAATGAATTGAGCTATAATGTTTTCTCACACACCACATACTTCTCTTGATCTGTCCTACACTGACTACCATATTCGACAACATTCTCTGAGAAAAATAGTTTACCAATGATTTAGATATTAAAAATGGATTTTCTGAATTTCTTGCAACACGTGACTTAAACTTTTTTAAACCTGGGATAGGGATTACCTGTAGCAGGGTGGTTAGCATAACAGCCTCCCATGCCAAAGGTCCGGGTTCAAACCCGCAGGTAGCCATAGGATTTTTTAATGGGAATAAAAATTCCTTAGCTATGCCTTCCTTCGGAGGGGACGTTAAAAGGTGGTCCCGAACCTGTGCGATGTCAGGTACTCGTTAAAAATCCCTATCCTAATAAAACCTGGATAGGTAAAATTTAGGACTCCCACTGTAGCATCGTCCCATTAGCCACAGCAGCATAAAGGGGCGTTAAATAAATAAACAAACAAACCTGGGATAGAAAACTTGGTAAGCAGTTGGCAGAACGGTGTGGTAAAAGATGGTAAATACTTTGAATAAAAAATTTATTTAAAAGTATCGCGATCATTTATATTTTTCCTGATTCTAAATACGATTCATTTCAATCCTAAATAAGAAAAAGATTATAAAAAAAAACCACACAAAATAAATTGATAATTAACATTGAAGTTACTCACCTTGTAATTGACTAATCAGGAACAAACAGACACCTGCAAATAAGAAATCATGTATTAAAATACTTTATTGTTCTTTTAACATTTGATCATTTGCTTAGTTCCTCTTTTAATATTCTAATTGAAATATTATTATCTTAATTTTGTTTACTTCCATACTTTATAACTTTTTTTATTTTTTCAGAAACAATTCTTTATTGACTAATATTACAATCAGTCCAATTTAGGACATTTTAAATAGTGACAAAGTAAAACATTCACACGATATATACAAAACAGTAAATTTATATAATAATAATACAATAAACATATATACAAAACATAATCAATAAAATTTTATGCAAAAGTCACTCATACATATATGCAATTCTCAAGCATACATACAGCACGTGAGTGGAGAATCTTGCCAGTGCTAGACCTCCAATATACAGTGATGGATAAGGTTCTGATGGAATTTAGAGAATTTTGATGGTATAAGGTCTATGATAAATGGAATATTTAGGTCGCGGTATAAGGTATAGTTGGATACATAATAAAGAGTATTAACTATTGTTCGGAGGACTTTGTATTGGAAGGATTGAATGCGTTTGATGTTAGAAAATTTGGCTGTCCCCCACAGTTCAAGTCCGTAGGTCCAGATAGGTTTCAGTACTGTCTTGTATATTAGCAGTATATTGTCGATAGATAGTTAAGAATTTCTGTTCATTAGCCTGTTTAATGGGCCAAATCGTCGATTAAGTTCTTGTCGTTTAAGTCTAGTATGCGGCTTTCAAGTTAGTCTTTTGTCCAGAAGGAAGCCAAGATACCGGACTTTGTCAGAGAAAGGGAGCGGAATGGAGTTAAAGAGAACTAGAATGCAGGATTGTCTTCGAAGGGTGAAGGTGACATGTTTGCCTTTGGATTGCTAGACTTTGATTCTCCAGTTGTTACACCAGTCTTCAATTTAAGAAAGGTGCGTTTGGAGGCCTACGGATGCAACTTCGGGATCTAAGTGGGAAGATAGGATAGCTGTGTTATCAGCGTACGTTGCTAGGAAGGTATTAGGGCAAACAGGAATATCAGCCGTGTATATATTATAGAGGATAGGACGAAGGACGCTGCCTTGAGGAACACCCGATTCGACTGAATAATAATTGGAATATTCTTTCAGCGAACTCGGAAGGAGCGGTTTGATAGATAGGATCGGAGGAATAGGTATAAGGATTGGGGTTAATAAACAGTTTATGCTTGGACATGGCTCAGTAATGCCCTGATGATGGCTCACAAGCTTGAGTTAAAAATATTTAGAAAAAGACTGACTCCTGATTATTCCACCTATAATAGTTTTTACAGTCGACTATACACCCTAAAAAAATATAAGTAGATTGCAGTATATTTTGCAACACAAGAAACCAATCGATTATACACCACGTAGGAGCTTTAAAAAGCCTCGATATCGTGAAATCTATGATTTAATGGATCCGTGAAACGATACAGTTGGAACAATAAGGCACGCTGTTTCTGGAAGAGTTGTTTCAGTAAATATAGACCGAAAAGTGTAAGGAAGAAAGACGTAGTGAAAGTAGAAGCACTCGACATGAATAGTCACCGCGAGTGACTTGTTGACCTCCTTAGCACCAACGGCAGCTACTTCTTCCTCTCTGCTTTGTCGAGTACTTTTGCTACCAATGCAACCAACTTACAGTTAGATTGCGTCTTCTTTACTGAAATAAGTTACGGATTGTAAATCTTTAATATTTATGTTATTATCCTTGCTCTACTAAATCCACTTATAAAAAAAACAATTTTGACACGCATCAAACATTAAGAGTACATTAGGCGTTATCTCCGGAGACTATACACTAGTTTTACCTATTGAAGTTTTATGTAAAATAATTGAGCCAATAGCTTAAAACTAATCAATTTGTAATTTACGCTATTAAGGCTAGTCAAACATTTGTTTCTCACAAACAAAAAAATGTGTCACCCAACTACAACAGCCCCACACTACACGGATTCAATATAAAAGTTAAAGAAAAATACATTAAGATTTATGACATTTAAAAAAATAATGTAATATATAATCTAATATATAAAATTCTCGTGTCACAACGTTAGTTACCATCCTCCTCCGAAATGGCTTGAACGATTTTTATGTAATTTTATATGCATATCCAATAGCTCTACTATTTATTTTTGATACCCCTAAGCGATAAGGGTTGTCCCACCTCTAACATTATTTTTTAATTTTTTGGAGACATTTTTTTTTAAATGCTGCATAAAAAATCACCAACCCCTATTTTTAATAGTCATTTTGGTAATTCAATATTTCTTCATCACGCTCGATAACTGATCATTATCACTTGGTAAGTTATCCCCGCCAGAGGTCTACAGGTGTCACTTCTCAACCAGCAAACAGCAAGGCGTAGGAAGGGATCGAAGCTAGTCTACTCTTTCTCGCACACAATAAACCTTCTATCACTCCCTCCACAGTTTATAGTCGTTACTATTATTGTTATGCATCAAGCGTAGTAGTAAGTTTACAGTTATCATTTTACTATCACACGGTAACTCATAGTTTTCACACGAACAATTATACGTGCGATGCCCTCGAGTGGGTAAGCCATACAGTTAGCTTCTGTTAGCACTAATGATGGGCTAACAGAAAATATCTAATATAGCATTAGATGGATCACGCTATATATAGAGATTGATATAGTATGTCGTAAATAATTAATGATATATATATAATTTCAAGCAATAAATTAATGTTTGGTATTTTCTTATTTTTATATTTGCTCATCGATCACAGCTCCACGCCTCTTCTTCTGGCACTACAGACCGAAGCGGTCCTTGGCCTGCCTTAGTTCTCTATCCTCTACTTTACGGATGCCCGCGCGCCGCATATCCTACAGGACCTTGTCTTTCCATCGCGCTCTTGGCCTCTCCTTATTACGTGTGGCTAAGATTGTTCCTTGGTAGGTCTTCTTCACCTGCCTGTCCCCACTCATCCTGTACAAATGACCATACCACCTCAACCTGTTCATCCTTATGGCGTCAGATAAGCGCAGCCCATTAAATAGATCATAAATTTCTCTGTTTTTTCGCATGCGCCATCTCCCATCTCCCTCATACACGCCACCATAGATCCTTCCTTGCAAATCTATCAAGCCTTTTAGCTGTTGCCTTGTTAAGAATCCATGTTTCACTACCATAGGTAACTATTACTATGATGGATTTGTACATGTGAGTCTGAGTGGTACGAGAGAGCAGATCACTCCTTACCAGGCTTCTCACGCTAAAATACGCTCTTTTACCTGCAAGAATCCTTCTTTTCACTTCCTCCATTTCTTTGGCTTCTAGTGTCATCAAGGATCTGAGGTTCGGTAAGGCCGAAACAACTTCTATGTTTTCTCCGCCAATGTTGTAGAAGAGGGGTGCTACCTTCTTATTCTTTCCACTATCATTAACTTGATCTTCTTGACATTAACCTCACGACCTGCCCTTTTTGCTTCCTCTCTCAGAGCTACGTATGCCTCCTCAATTGCCTGTTTACTTCGGAAATACACGTTTTAGAGTCCCCTGAATCCAAATGACCAAGTCCCGCAAAAAGGTCTGTGTGTGTGGTAAGTCCAGCACTAAAACGAATAGTCTTATGAAACTGAAATTTAATATTTAACACAACTATACTCCCCAGATGTAACATCAACTTTTTCATCAAAATCGGCTAACCAGAAGAGCCACTTTATACCATGCATTTTGCACCTTTTTATGATTTTCTCAATAACGGTTGTAATGATTTTGATTAAACTCGCTATATCGATGTAAAATTGGACGGGCTTTAATTTCATGTAGATTTTATCCTGATTGAAATAGTTTGACAGGACTTGAATGCCGATATTCCGAAATTTCTTCTTCTAATCAGTATATTAAATGCTAAAGATTTTAGAAAAAAATATTATGTTATACATAATATTGTAAAAGTTAACGGATAGTGATGAAAAGTGGATTAAACAAACTGATTGTCGTAGATGATAATATTTTAGATTATTTAATAAAACACATGTTTCTATTAAAATCCAATGTAAATAATCATTTAACAAATTTTTTCGTTTTTTAATTTGTTTAAAAATTCTTAAATTGATATAAAAACCGGAGGTAAGTGAAAGTCGTTTATTGCGCCCACCAGAATTTAATATTTTTCTAATTGTATATAGCAACCATTGGGAGTATACAAAATATTACTATTTTAATTCTTGAAACCTATTATTTTTTTTCTGAATAATATCGGTTGTAAAAGATGCTCATACTTTTTTCTTTCTCCTTTTCTTCATCGTTTTCATTTTCCCTTCCGCTATACTAGAAATAAGTAAGTAAAAGCAATAAATCTAAAAGCATTTATGAAAATTTCTTAAATTACCATAGAATTAAAGTTTTCATAAAATAATATAACATAAAGATTTTTAAGAGCAATTATTTAAGTTTATTAAACTATAAAACTTAATTACTTACATATTATTGTTTATACTATTTTGAGATATTTAACGGTGTTATACGTATATCTGTTTAACAGTTTATTTCAAAACAAATTATTTTTTAATCTAAAGAATATTTCATTTTTTCACGTTTGTTTGATTAATGACTTCTCCAGTAATATTTTTTTCTACTAATAATAAGTACTTCTGGGAGTAGATTTTATAAAAAAACTCGCTATTCGAAATTTCGAGATTTCTATCTCATGTCTTATACCGAATTCTAAAACTCATCAATATATACAGGAAGGGTAAGTTTTTTAAAATTAATTTAAATAAAAGACCTGTTGCCTTAAATGTGACAGATTTAACGAAGAAAATAAAAAAATAAAGTAAGCTGATTTACCATCTTCCTATCTCTCCCTTTCAATCCTGTTTTTGTATGCAAAAGTACTTGATAAGAAAGATCACGTAGAACATTGAAGCATACATTAAAGATTAAACAAGGGGCACACGTGGAATCCTGATTCAAGTCCGTCGGGCTTTGATTGTAATTTATACAAAGTTTAGTAGACAAACTTTTTATCTTCTAAGTTATATTTAAATGAATCATTAAGAGACGAATATAATCGATGAGATATTTAATGGTTGATGGAGTTAAAAATATATATATATACACATAATATCCTTTTTCTTCATTCTTTCAACAAAAATTTAACACGTTCACGCAGGCGCTGATTTTCAATGTCTGCTTGAGTTGTACGTTTGCCAACAGTCTAGTTAGAGCTTATTTTGAAATTAGTGTAATACATGCGTTTCTTTCATCCTAAGCTCAAATTCGAAAGGCAGTTAAAAGGTTTTATTTTGTCCTTATAAATAATAGATAATATGGATATGGAAATATCTGAGGTGCGGGCCGTCCGATAAGAACGACTAGCGAGGGCCACCGGTGGTATGCGCCGCCCTTGGGATAGACTAGTGCGGGACAACGAACGCGTTCGCGCCGAGGAAAACGTGTTAAGTTAAAAAAAATAAGTTAAATTTTACTTTCCGGGTGGCCGTCAGTGGGAGAAAAAGAACAAAATATTTTTTACTATTTCTTGTCTTGTGAGTCATCATCAGGGCTAAAAAGGAAGACAAGTGCATTTCTGAAATAAATATATACTCCTGACTATATTTATATTGATATTCTTTAAGTAAAAAAACAAACAAAAAAAAGACAGAGGTTGGAATCACAGTAAAACAAACCTCTTTTCTTTTTAGTTTTCTGAAATTTACTAAGTTACTGATTGTGAGTAGTGGGTGATTTTAAATTGCTAATTATATATAAGAGAGATCAGATGATGCGCCAGATGGTAACAGTCGCACTTCGTCTTTGGATTTTTGATTTTTCAAAAAGATTTTCATTGAGTCAGTCTCGAAAACGTTGCCAGCTTTTTGGACATCAACAGCAGTAAAGTTTGAAGTATTATATCGGTAAGCAGAGTTATTATTTTACCGCAAACAGTGAATGCAGAGTCAATAGGCTTGACACAAAGGGTAGCCATATTTCCTCATATCAGCTGATTGCTGGTGTTAGGAATATATACTTATTACTTGTTTTTTATGAAATGCGATATTTTCATCAAGAGATTTCTTCAAAAACGTCAAGTAAAAGATCAAGATAAGCAGGTTCAAATCCGTCTCTCACTAAACAAAGACCCCGTCGTGATAACAATAAGAAATTACCAACACAAGCGAACCCTTCAAGTAACACTTTGAAATCTGAACCCCAGCCTGGCCCATCATCACAGGGGATGACAGATGAAACTCCTTTTTTCACACCGAATCCATTTCGAATCCTTCATAATGAAAAAGAAAACATGGAATCTGCCCCTACACCCAGGGAACCACCACCTCCCTCATTTTATGTCAAACATTTTAAATCAACCAACCCTGGTAGCTAGTCATTTCTGAATAGAACAAATGACACTAAAATATCTCCGGATAGTGCTGAAGCATACAGGAAAGTAGTAAAATATCTGACAGACACCAAAGCGGAATTTCATACTTATCAGCTACGCCAGGAGAGAGCACTGAGGGTTGTAATAAGAAACTTACATCCCTCGACACCAACTAAAGTTATTAAAGAGGAAATGATGGAGATGGGATTTAAGGTGCGCCAAGTCACCAACCTTTTGAAAGATAAAGTTCAACTTCCACTGTTCTATGTTGATCTAGAACCATCGACAGGAGTCAAAAGAATCTACTATCTTAAACGATTGAACTACACGTGTGTAAAAGTTGAGAAGCCCTATATGAAGAAGGATTGAGTCCAATGCCATAATTGTCAGGCGTATGGCCATACTAAATCTTATTACCACCATATACCAAGCTGTGTCAAAATGCAGTGAAGAGCATAGGGCAGGAGAATGCACTATACCGAAGTCATCACCCGCAGTATGTGCTCATTGCCTCAAGGACCATCCAGCCAACTACAAGGGATGCCAAATATATAAAAATCTAAGGACCGGATTTTAAAAACCTCAAGAACCAGAAACAGCAAGAATAAAAAGATCTAGAAGAGAACCATCTAAATTTATAGATTCCAATGTCTCATTTGCCCACTTACTTGAAGGTGGGAACCACAGTAATGAAGCCGAGGCCCTGCCGAAACAACGTTTACCTCAGCATTCTCCATCCATTCCACAACAATCTATTTCGCAAAAGTTAAGTATTCTTGAAAAAACTCCTCAACATCAAATTTCTCATATCCCTTCTCCATCAAATGTCATAGACCTTACCAGTCTCATGACAGCCTTCATCTCCGAAATCAAATCTGTCGTAATGCCGCTAATATCACTCCTTACAAATCTAGTGTCAAATTTAATCCCTACCTTAAAAAATCCTTAAATGACTTCTCCTAACTCCTTATCCATTCTCCTTTGGAATACGTATGGTGTTAGAAATCACACCGACGAACTGACAGCGTTGTTGCAAGACAAAACAATTGACGTTGCACTTATTACTGAAACTAGCCTAACCACTAAACAGTTTTTTAAAATACCGCAATACATCACATACCGTACAGACCACCCAGACGGAAAAGCTCATGCCGGTTCTGCTATCATTGTCCACCTTCAATTCAATTGTGATTTCCTGCAAGCCACAGCAATAGTAATCAAGACTTTTTCCTTTGCGGTAACCCTCACACCTCACAGCATATTGCCCTCCCAAACACTCCATTTCTAACATCGAATTTGTATCCTTCTTGAATTCCTTAGGAAATCATTTCATTCTGGGTGGAGATTTGAACACCAAGCACCAGCTAGAAAGTTGGGTTCTAGAACCACGAATTCTCGCGGAAGAAATTTGCTGACTGCTCTGAATTCCCGACATTTTAACCTCCTACCTCCTGACTCCCCTACCTACCCGTCCACAAATCCTAACCGTAATCCTGATATCCTTGACTCCTTCATCTATAGCGGATTAGACTCTCTTAACTTGTCTGTATCTCGGCTTGATGAAATCTCCTCTGACCATAGTTCCCTGATCCTAAAAGTATCTCTAACTCCTATTCCGAAACCCATTCCACCGTTATTCATCCGAGGCCCTGTCAACTGGAACCTCTTCCGCCAAATCCTGACCAATAATATTGACCTCAGTGTGACCCTCAAACCCCGGTTGACCTTAATGATTCCGTCTACTCCTTTACTACCGCTATTCAGCAAACTGTCTGGACTGCCTTCTCTTCTAAACACACCAATATAACTCCTCAGCAAAACCATTTACAATCAGTCAGATCAGTATGGCAAAGAACCCGACAACCAACAAATCGCCACTCCTATGACTTTTATTGTAGGCAATTAAAGCGGAAGTTGGCTGCTGAATTGTCGATTGTGATGATTGGATACGGGAAAAATTCGATGGTTAGTAGTGTCCCAAAGCTCAACCCCCTAAGTCCAAACAGGTCTTACGATAGTCATGTAGATGAGCCTTTTGTTGAAAAGAGGAAGATCTGAGCGTTTGCCTGTGTACTGTAAGTATTATTGTAACCGAAAACGGCGAGCAAAAAAAAATTAAATTTATACATATATTAGTCAATTTTTTTTTTAGAATAAAGTCATCATTACCTATGAAACAATAAACGGAAATCATCTTAAATACAATACCATGTATGATAATAATTTACTGAAAATGACTATGAATAAGGCACTCAAACGTAACCTGTTGGAACAGACATATATAGGGACATTTATACTAGAGCAAGAATAACAGACTTGATGAGGCTTTTCCGTTTGTTTTGAAAACATCAAACTCTGATAAGTTTTCTTTTTCTTTTCTTTCCTTAAGTCCGCATTGATTCTAGGAGCAAACAAGTTCTTGCTAAAATTTCATAATACCCTAATTCCAAATGTCAATCCTTTACCTAGAAAGTGATTGCAAGATTAACCTACAGGGTTTACTGTAAAAATATAGATTTTTTCGTTTATGTAATCGTGTCATTAAAGCCCCTCCCATTCCTTTTTTTTCCCCTGAAATAGTGAAATAAAAATGAATGCTACCTCTTGGGTAGAATATATTACGATTTCAGTTGCATAAATAGTATTATTTATAGGAATAATTCTAGAAGATAAAATAACCTAGTTATTATTTAGATTGAAATATTCTGACAGGGCTTAAACCCCCAATTTAAAAAAAATATTTCTCTAAAGTATATTTACGTTTGTTGATTGTGGAGCATTAACCATCTATGCTATTTAGGGATGAAAAAAATCTGGTGCGGGCAACACACGACTTTCACTTATCCCCGTTATATAAATCGATTAAAAAATTTTCAAATACAGTTAAAGGTAGAAATGAGTTGAACTATTAAACAATTATTATTATCGGCTTTTCATCACTCTCTATTAACTTTTAAAAGCTTTTGTATAAGATAATATTTTTTCTAAAATTTTTAGCTTTAAAACGGTATCATGCATGTATATTACTGCTCTTATGTTCAAAAACAAAAAATTACTTTACAATTTTTTTTTTTCAGTTTTCTCCTTTAGTTGTTTTTTAATCCGCACAGCTAACACACTTAACTGTTATTTATCAATGCTACCAAGATAATTTGGTTATTTTTATAGAATCTACAAAATTAAAGGTAGTTTAGGGGTACTTAAAATATCGGCATTTGAGCCCTGCCATACCATTCTAATCAGAATGAAAACTACATGATATTAAAGCCTATTAAATTTTACATCGATATAGCGAGTTTAATCAAAATCGTCGGAACCGTTTTCGGGAAAATCGAAAAAGGGTGCAAAATGCATGGTATAAAGTGGCTCTTCTGGTAAGCTCATTTTGATGAAAAAGGTTTTGTAACGTCTAGGACGTATATTTGTCTTAAATATGAAATTTCAGTTTCATAGAACTTACCGTTTCCGCCCGGGAGTTACCACACACACACACACACACTCAGACACACACACACACACCTTTTTGCGGAACTTGGTTATTTGGACCCAGGAGACCCTAAAATGTGTATTTCCGTTGAGAAATGCAATTCGAAAATTTTCACGATCGCAATAATTTCCTTTATATATATATATGTATACTAATAATACTAATCGCAATACTATATATATGGTAAGTGAAAGTAAAAAAATCGGTGAGTATAAAATACGAATGAATTAGATAATCAACCGCAGAAAAAAAAGCAACAATATTTTTCCCGTTTACTTTTTCTTTTTCGCGAAAATGCTGAGGCATAAAGATGTATAATAACGTATATCGTTAGAAAGCTAATGATTTTAACATACAAAGTAGTATAAGGCAATACAGGGAGACAAAAGGGTATAAACATAAGTGATGTCCTAGATAATAATTTCGATTGTATAATTTAATCGAAAACAAGTGTATTTATCAAAACAGTAAAATTATTTATTCAAATTTAAGTTTATCTAAATCCTCATTTCAAGCCGGGAGTGACAGTAGTACGTCGCCGGCACTAGATCTCTTAAATTATTACTTTGATTTTCGAACATTTTAATTAATTACAATTAAAAAATTATAGTGAGTGTAATGATTTTTACTTCACAAGACCCTTCAAGTATGTATAGAGGCATCAGATTAGAGTGTTGTTAGAGAGATAAAAAAACCTACTACACTTGGTAAGACTGCTCGTAGGGTTCAATGTCCTAATTCACTTAACAAGGGCAGGAAGGGCGAGCTATCCTACAGGTTAATAACCAATTACTCCAGCCAAATAAGAGTGAACCCTAATCTGACAGAAACGACTAATTATCCGTTTCTGGTTCTAAATTATTAATCCGTTTGTAATTAATTAATCTACTGAGTTTTGTTTTTATATTTTCGCTAATGAACCACCATAGTATTTTTTTTTTTTTTTTATGGTCAAAATCTCAACGAGACCTGAAGTTTTAAGGTTTCACATAATCCCCACCTGCAACAGCTTAACGGGCCCAACAAGTTGCTCCTCTTTCATTGGGAACCTACAGTCCTGTGGCCAATCTCCCGATGTAGTGTGTGTAGAGTAAGCTCTTTTAAGTTGTTTTAGAGTTTTTAAATATTTCTTACAAGTAATTCAATTTGTTACCGAATCACAATACTTTACTCTCTTCAGAAGACATATTCGATGCAAAGCTGCCATGGCCAAGGATAGCATTCTAGGACGTTTTATTCTCATGTCATGGTTATTTGCATATCTAATAATTAATTGCTTGATAAAGTAAACTTTGAGCTCTTTATCCAATTGCTCATAGCTGATGTACTATGGAGTAGAAATTATAATTCTGAATTATTTGAATATTATTACTCTTGGAACAGCCCCAAGAGTGAATCCCGTAAATCCAAACAAGTTTCAGTATTTGTTTGTACAACGAACTCTTAATCTATAAAATTAATTATATGGAATGAAACAAATAATTAGATCCTTAATTAATTTCCTAAAATCATACCTTTAACAAATCATAAATGTACCAACTCCCAACACCCTTTATGCATCATAGTATCCTACCAATCCTCAATGGACTCACTTGATACTAGATCTCGCCCTTCTGACCTGCCAATAATTCATTTATTTCAGTTAATTTTAATTTAAATTTATTCAACTCACAGGAGCAGTTGGAGTTACAGATCTTTAAAGAGATTTTTTCCTTCTATCTTTTTTTTTATGTATTTATTCTATATTTTTTTAAATATATAGGATTAGAGCGCTGCCAATGGGTGGCGTCTCTTCATGTATTTCATGTCAGTTTCCTATATCCATCACATTTACTTGTTGTATATAATTATACAGTTGTAAATATCAATAAATAGTTTTAAAAAAAAATATATATATAGGTTTTTCATTTCATTTTTGTTTACACCTTTTTAAATAAAAACTAATTTTATTCATCTCTCGGCCAAACATTTTATATAATTTATATATTATATTATGTACAACATTATTGTTCTTAAGGGGCATAATCCCACAATATAGTTATTTATTACTATTATTATTAAAATCCGTTTGCTGCCCGCCGTTATTCTCTGAAACCTTTGGACAGATAGTTTTTTATTTTAGGCACTAACGTCACAGATCACTTGACAATGATATGACGTTAAAATCAGCAGTTGGGTTAAATAAGTTTAACGCCCGTTACTCAGTTTTTATTTATCGCTATTCGATAGATAAGGCGTTATTAACTTGATAGTCATAATTTGCTAAATTGTTCTTCTACAAAGACTGTCAGGCCTTTCTTCCGTTCTTTGCTCACACGAAAATTATATATACTCTTCTATCTGATTATTATTTCATAAATAAAGAGGTAGGTATAATAAAATTAAAACAAATCAAAGCGATAAGGATTTTGTTGTGTATAGCCACATTATAATTTTGATTTAGGTACATTTCAGTAAATAATAAATCATTTTGAAGCCATTAGTATATATATTTTACAAAAAAGGTTAGTATACTGAAACAAATTTTCTATATTTCTCTGATAATTAAACTTCACCTTACCCACCCCCTTCTGCAGATAATACCAACTTTTTTTAATAGTTATGAAATTTTATTTGTGTGTCTAGAAACCTCTTAACAAATTTTATACTTCCCACATCATTTAAAATCCACTTATAATAATATATATAAATAATAAATAAATCTTTTTATTTTTTTTTCCATACAATTGCTCCTATTGAGCTATTGAGCTTAAAACCTCTTTCTACTCGTGAAGTAAAAAGGTTTAACTGCTAATTATAGTTTTTGGCGTGGTTTCAACCACGGAATATCATCGCTTAGCAGTAAGAAGCACGGTCGAACAGCAGCTTGAAGATCTCTGTCTGAAGCCGAAGACTCCTCCTTTGCTCCGAATACTTCTCTCCTTGTCTAGCTTAGCACCTGTACGCTGTTGGGGTCCACACTTATCCCGTGGACCCAACCCCATCAGCCAAGGTAGCGTCGCGCTGACAAGGCTTTACGAGGTACCTGGCAACAGAAGATATGGCTGCAGGACCAGCTGGCCCTAGCGATATGGACGTTGCCCCGACCGAAGCCAGGGGTGAAAAAGAACCCTCACCGATAGCGAAGGTTTTATACAAGTGACGAAAAAGAATGCTCTAAAACCCCGCCCGGTCCCTGTGCCGCCACCGGTGTCAACATCAAATAGGTTTGAGGTAATAACCCCAAAGAAAAAGCTCCCTCTCCCCATCATCATTTCGCCACCCATATCTTTTACGTCCTTGAAGGAAGAATTATTCCAGATAGGGATACAAGAATTTAAGACGAACTCTTCTCCCAAGGAGACGAGATTATATCTGACAAATGATCTCGATCACGACATAGCTGTGAAGTTGCTACGGCACAATGAAAAAGTGCTGTTCCACTCCTACGCTCCTCGTGGAACCAAAAGATCCAAAAGATTTGTCATTCAAGGGTTCGATCTCGACCATCCTATAGAAGAAATAACAGGGGAGCTGAAGAACAGATTGTCTGGTTTCAGGTTAGCCAGGAGGCTAACCCGGAGAAACGAAGCTGGAGTGGCTTATGAGATTGAAGGAGTACAAGTCATTACCGACCCTTCAGTCAAGATTGAAGACATAAGAGCCCTCCGCAGCATCGGGAGGGTAATTATAAGGGTTTACCCCTTTAAAGAAGATGGGGCCCCAGCCCAGTGCAGGAACTGTCAGCAGTTTGGGCACATTATGAAGTATTGTGGCCGCATAGCCGCCTGCCCGTGGTGTGGGGGAACTCACGCCAACCAAAACTGCCCTCGTCCGACCGCGGCCAAATGCGCCAACTGTGGAGGAAGCCACCCTGCCTCTTCAAAGGACTGCCCACGAAGACTGGAGCTAATGAAGAAAAGAAGAAACGAAGCCACTACAAGAGCTGCTGCTTCTTCAAGACAGCCCAGTAGACTAGCCCAGCCGGACCTACCGCACTCTGGACATCTGGGAGGAACCACAGCGCCGGCACAGCAGCAGCAGTACCAGCACCAGGATCTGCCCCCACCACCACAACCTACTGGTGACGGACCAATGACAGGTACCCCTCTATCCCCATCACCGGGCCAGAGTGGTACATTAGCCGACGTATTAGCGGCTAATGCAAAACTCAGCTCCCAGATCACCCAGCTGATGACGTCGATAAACAGAATAATGGAGATGATGAAGGTGATAAGTAAACATTATGACTGAACATCTCGTCATCAACTACAATATCCGAGGCCTACGTCAGAAGCAGGCTGAAGTTGAACTCCTCCTACAGCAGTATCGGCCATCGGTAGTGGCGCTGACGGACACCGTTCTTCCTGCATCTGAGTGGTTGTATATCCAGGGTTACATCGCGTACCGGGAGATGTGCAATCTGGGGACTGATGAGAGTGTCGTCATCTTGGTCAGAAGAGATGTTCCTTCACGGTTAATACCCAACCCGGTTGCTTCTACCAAGGGTACTCACATAGTCACAGTCGATGTTCACCTGAAACATCGGTACACTTTCTGCTGTGTGTATAGGAGACCCAAGGCTATAGCAACGTCTATGAAGCTACTGCTGCAACACGCCCAGGGTAGAAGTCGATTTGTCGTCCTTGGGGACTTCAACGCTCGACATACTGCCTGGCTGTGTAACAGTAATAACATGATGGGTACTTACATCTCCAAGACCAGGATGGCGGTCTTTCACCCTGGGGTGCACACCTTCAGGCATGCAGCCCGACCTTGCTGGACATCCACACTAGACCTACTCCTGACCAGAGATCAGCACACCGTCACGGGGTGCCTCGCACTTCCGTACGGGCCGTCTGACCATCGGCCTGTGATTTACACCTTCGATGGAACGCCCCCCACACCTCCGGCGAGCAAGTACCTCTTTCACAAGGCCGACTGGAAGGGCTATAAGGCTAGTGTCGATAATACACTACCCAAGATACAGCCTCTGAGATCTGAAGCCGAGGTGGATGGCGCTGTGGCCGTCATCACCACTACCATACAGAAGCCCCCAGCCGATCGCTCTCAGAAAGCCTCCGAAGCACATACTCGCCTTGGTGGCCCAAAGGAACAACAAGAGGAACGTCTTTTACCGCACGGGTGATTACGGCTTGAAACCGGCCATCAATGCGATGACCAGGCAGATAGCCAGCCTCATGCGTGCCTGGAAGACCGCCCTCTGGCACGAACAGCTCCGGAGGACTCATGACGACCAGAAGCAATTCTGGAAACTCATCAGGACTCATGTCGCCAAGAAGAGGACTGTGCACCTGACGTCTGAAAGCGATCTGTTGACCCCGGTTGAACAGGCTGAACTCCTGGCTACCGACTATGAAGCGAGGGAAGAGGCTCGTGTGAGTGCTACTCCTGGACTTCCAGAAGGGAGACCTCCGTCCCCCAATGAGAAGCCCATCCACTTCACCTTCAAGCAGCTTGAGTCGGTGCTACGACGTACTAAGGGCAATAAGTCCTCTGGGAAGGACGATATTCCTTATGTCCTGTTGAAGATGCTCCCTAGGAGGGGTAAAGCCTTCTTATTGAACATTTTTAACACGTGCATCCGGTTATCGTATTTTCCTAAGGCTTGGAAAGAAGCGATCGTAGTGCCGCTACTCAAACCGGGGAAGAGTGGAGATTCAACAGAACACTATCGCCCGATCAGTCTTCTCTCGCACATGAGTAAGATCTTAGAAAGGCTAGTTCACCACCATCTGATGAAGCACTGTACGGAGGAGAACATCATCCCACCTGAACAGACAGGATTCCAACGAGGGGTAGCCTGTGAACACCATCTGGCAAAGTTGCAGGCCCACACCATGGAGCGGATGAGGAAGAACAACGATGCCACAGCACTAATCTCCTTGGACTGCACACAGGCCTTCGACTGTGTGTCTCACACTCTATTACTCCGCCGTCTGGAGGAGTTCAAGTTCCCTGCCTCCCTATGCCGATTGATCCGAAGCTATCTTAGTCAAAGATCTTTCGTTGTAAGGGTCGGCGGGAGCCTGTCGAATCCACACGATACCATCTGCGGGGTACCTCAAGGGTCTGTGCTGGGGCCACTACTATTTGTCGTTTTCACGGCACCGGTGGTCTCATTAAAGCATCCGGGAGCAACAGTAGCAGCCTATGCGGACGACATCGCCATTTACTCCACCAGCATGAGCGCCACCAAGGCACGTGACCAGGCTCAGAAAGCAGCAAACGTCATAGTTGGGGAATTGAAGAAGATCGGAATCAGGGTCAACCCAGCCAAAACGGACGCCATCATCTTGTCCTTCCAGAAGGGGAAGAAGAAGTTACCCACCGAGTTTGAGATAGACAGCGTAAAACTTCCTCTCTTCAACTCAATTCTTTACCTATGTGTGACCTTGGACCGACACCTGACATTCTCCAGCCATGTACGGGAAAGAATCAAGCTGGCCCGCAGGAAGTCCCATAGACTCTACCACCTACTCATCTCGCCGCAGCTCTCACTGCGACTCAAGTTGCAAATCTGCAAGGCCGTTATCAGACCGACTCTACTCCATGGTGCGCCCCTGCTCCGCCACCTCTACCAGTCCACGATCAAAAGGCTGCAGGGTTATCAGAACTCCGTCCTAAGGAGGATAGCCAGAGGAACCACACTCCAGCGGGCGAGAAATGCCACCATCCACGAGGAACTCCATCTTCCCTCGGTGCCAGAGTTCATCAGCAGGAGGCACGTCAAGTTCTTTGACGGGTTAAAGGCTTGTGCGAACCCTCTCTTCAGGGACGTAGTTCCACCACCTGCGCCTGGAAGGTGGCAAGGCTCTCTCCCCCTGGTCGACGTGGTCGCCCTGGGAAGGGGTCTGGACTCTGCAGTCTGACCCGCATACATTTAACCACCAGCAAAATGGTTCCTCCCCATTTTACTTCAACAAAGGCACAAAGCCACCCCACTCCTCAAGCGCATACCGCGCCTAGTGCGAAAGGAACCTTAGAATGCCAACGGGCAGTACGAGGCCTGAGCCGTGGACTGTATATACCATTGTTGCCGTATATACATGAAATAGTTTGTTGTGTATTTATTTAGTAAATAAAGTTGGAGGATAAAAAAATAAAATAAAAAAAAAAAAAAAAAAAAAAAAATTATTTTTTTCCGGGCTAGCCCATACAAATGGAGTTGAGTTGTACAAAACAGTTAAACATAAATCAAAGAAATCATTACAACTGTACTAAACAAAATACGCTTCAAAAACAAATACATAATAAAAGGCAAAATCAATTGTAACTGTATAAATATCGAACAAATAAATTAATCATATATAGTTTAACAAATTCAATTATTGTTATTTGAGTAATGTGCTTAAATTATTCTTGAATAGACAGATACAAATTTCTTAGCTTTAAACACTCTGTTACATAATAAAATAAATTTTCAAATTGCTTTTTTTATTTTCTATTTGCAACAAAAGTTGTACTATGAGGTCATTGTCAGACATATTTCCAATATATGTCCTCAAGTACTTATTTCTGGGCGGGGAGTAAACAGGGCATTGCAACAAAAAATGATTTAAATCTTCTGGTTCGCCTGAATTACAAATAGGGCATTCAATGCTACTATCTGAATAACCATTTTGGAATCCGTAACTGGTAACATTCTTTACGGATTCCAAAATGGTTACGGATAATTATATATATATATATATATATATATATATATATATATATATATATATTAAACTCTTGATTATATCTAACCTAAATAAGAACGGTTTAGAAAAATCAATTATTTTTTTGTATTTAACGCAATTAGAAAAGTGAGTAAGATCCCAAAGAACAAGTAAACAACAAGGATTACGTATGTCACTCAAATGTTTTACCTCCAGTAAAGATATTCCACAAAAAATTTAGGACACTCGTTTAGAGAAAGAAAAATACGTTACCCGGAATAGCCTGAAACAAATGGATGACATTAAATGTTTTTATTTCTTTATCTATAAATACATTTTTAAATTCCTTCAAAAACATATTTATCAATATGGCTGTTTATAATATTGCTTTCGGAGTGTGGGTCAAAATAATTTAACATTGTTAAGAAAAGAAACTTTTAAGAAATAGTTAAGCTATTTTATTATTACCAGCAAAAAGTTTTTTGATCCATCTAATTTTCATTAAAAAATCACAATGACTCATTAAAGATTACAAAAAAAGCAATGTCATTTTGCCCGTATCAAGCCATTACTCAGCAGCTATCAGTAAGCATCTAATTCATAAGTCAACCTCATCGTCAAATAAGCTACTTATAATCAAATTTATTTATAAATCATTCCGGCTAATTTTGGCACATTACAATTAATATAAACCTTTTATATTGGAAAATACATTTTTTTTTATAAGTAAATATTAAAATACAAAATTACAAGTAGTTTCCTCATGCAAGAATTAAATATAGCTGCAATCATAAAGTAGCATTAGAAAGGGGAATGCACGCAAATGCCAAGACTAATAGCGAACAAGTTATATAATATTAATAAATACGGAGATATAGCAATAACGTTGTAACAAACAAAATTAAAACAATTATTTGTTCATAATCTACTTTTAATTTACATTTAAGTTTCTTTTTCGAACGAGATTATCTTCAAAATGTATGATCACTAATTGATTACCAGAATCTTCCGATACGACAAGATATACTTAGAAGGTAAGGCAAGGTAGTGAGCAAAATCATTGAGGGGAAAATTCTTTGTGAATGCTTACAAGCGTTCAAACCTGATAAGATGAAACATGCTATAAATATCACAAGAGAGAAATATGGTACAGCTTTCTCAGCATCATGGCAACGGTTTAATTTACTACTCATCATCTTGTATTGTCATTTTTTATTAACATTAAAAATATATATATATATATCACATAGCTCATTTGGAAAACAATAATTAGGATATGAGGATACTATGCCAAAGAACTGTCGAAGTTTAAAAAAATATTGGTAACGGCGAAGAATAATATAAAAACATTATTGAGCACCATCATATTACTAGCCCAGATTACATTCTTCTTTCAGTGAAAAAGAACAGCAAAAAGGGAAGAATAGCCCTCGTGTTTTGTAAATTAGATCAAGTATAATTTTTTTAAAAATATTTATTTATTGGAATTTACAACTGTATAATGGAATACAACAAGTAAATTTGAGTAAAATATAAAAAGGTATGAAACACATGTAGTGTCCCAATGGAAGTACTCTATAAATATTCTAAACTAGAAGGTCTCGGGGTCATCTCCTTTTCAGACGCCTCGGAGGACTGTCAGGAATGATTATGTATAAAAAACCCTGTGCCACTAGAACCCATGAAGGGTCTTGGGCTCAGTACATATAAAGATTCGTACTGTTTTTAGGCCAACGGCAGTGCAATGAGGTAATAAGGCCTACATAACGCTCAGCCACCAGGTTTTGGGTACCTATAGAGGCGGGGTCTGCAGAGGAGGGTCTCCATACCCTAGGGTCACCCCCCAAAAAGAATTAACAGAATAAATATTTCTCTGGCACAGCCGAATTCGAACCCAGGACCCGGAGCACAGCAGACTAGCGCTCTATCCACTAGACCACGCCGCACCCAATGATTAAGTATAATAACAAAAATTATTAAATCAATGATTATCAAGACTTTATTGAGACTAGAGAAAGTATAAGAGACTAGATACCCCTTTGTCTAAGACCTGATTTAAGACGTATACATTGGCCTAGGGAGCGATTTTCTGATGGGCGAATAAATATATATTTTTAAAAAATATTTTATTGAGATATATTACAATTTGTTTCGAAATGAACAATAGTAATAGTGCCATTAAACCACATTCATACAATATTTACAGAAAACAATGATAAAGTCAAATTACATAAAAATAGAAAATAAAAAAATTCATATATAAATATATATGTATATACACACACAAAAAAAAATACAACAACCTATAATTGAAATAAATAAAAAGGTGAAAAAAAGAAGATGATACACACAATCATAACTATGTACAATTTGCTAAAGGAACCCCGGTTATCTATATTTAGACAAACACCAATAATTTACATTTACATTACACCGCACGAGAACACCTATAAGACGGCCGAAAACTGTTGAGTTTTTTTTTTTGAAAAATTATATTTTAAAAAAAACATGACGACGCTGCTGAAAAGCGGTGAAATGAAATGATAATTAACATGGATATGCATGAAGCTTGAGAATGGCCCTAGAGGCTGAAACGTTCCGATGACTGGATTAAATAAATTGTTTTTAAAAAAAATATATCCAAAAATTCTTTTGTAAAACGGCCTAATATTTATCGAAAACCAATAATTTATTATCACGGCTACATAAACTGCATTTTAAACATAAATCATATTTACCTTTTACCTACTATCTCATCCTTATTTTTCCTAGCAGACATGTATTTTCTGATCAAAAGAACTAAGACAATTAAATGTACGGTACAAGTACATTCCATAATGGCTGGAGTATCGTAGGGAAGTTTTATCTATATTCAATTTCCATAAAAATATACTATCGAGGTTATTAATATTAAGAGGACGCAGGAGGCTACGACAATAAGTAGCAGTATGAGAGTTAGACGGAGAGTAGTGCCCGTTGAGGTAGAAGCCCGACGCTACACTAGGTTTGGCTTTAGAGTCGCAAGCGACTGCGCTCAATGAGTAACCCTGTCAGGGAGAGGACAAACCCGCACCTGCCGGAGGTGCGGACAGGATTCTCCATGGTGTGTCGATTAAAAGCCAAACAGTACCTACGGAGGGAATATAAAGAGGATAATAAGGAGAGAAAAATATGAAAAACAAGAAATAAAGATGGACCAAATCGTACAATTACAAAAGCAAAGATATACTGACCTAGAGAGACCACCATTACTAAGATAGGAATGCCGCCATATTTATAATTAATCCTTGAGCTTCTGTTCCAGTCAAGTATTTTAGCCAAAGGTTAATATACCTTATACGATTTCGTAAACTATAGCATACAAAAAAGATATTTACAATAATCATTGGGAAAATAGGAACAATATTATTAAGTAGAAAGTTTTGTTTTGTCCGGTAGGTGAATTTAGGGTACCTGCTGCTAGTGTGCATGTATCTCTTTACAAATCTCAAATCATATTAAGATCGTTTATTGTCACCGGCATAGTATTAATCCGTGTACGACTAACTATTAAAAAACATCTGCCAAGTAGGTAAGTGTGGCATCCTATTCTAGGTTTTATAATCATAAGCTTATCCTAATTCACATATTTTACAAACAAGATAAAATCAAATTATTTAAGTCTAAATACTCAGTTTAATGTTAAACAAGATTGTATAATTATATATAATACCTGAATAACAATCACCCAGTAACCAATAACCTTAAACGGCATGAGAAATCATTGAATAAATATTTTAGAGAATTGTATATCACAAGCACCATCTTAATAATAATGCTACTCAGTTTTCAACAGCACGTAGGAGACAGGAAAAAAACATAGAAACAAAATTATAGGAGAATAATTTAAGCAACGCCTTGAGCTAATGGATGGTGCAGTGTGTCGACATGACTCTAAGACTTGGTCGGTGGAGAGCATTCCAAGCACGCGTAACTCGAGAAAATTTATCTTCGCTTCATACATCTCTCAGGAATAACATAAATTAAAAATATCATCCACTTTATGTAGTAATAATTTTTTTAAAGGACTAGAATTGTTTGAAACATTCCGAAAATTTTCTAAATTTAAAATAATCTCACGTAAATTTGTATTGCAACCATCAATACTATCATTGCAATTTTAACCTTTATACGATTAAAAAAAAATGATTAAAGGCATCATAATATTTTAATCTGAAAATATTACTAATACAAATCATATTCAGAAATAATAGTTAAAAATGTTAGGGCCTTTTGATGTTTTTCCCTTCAACAGCAAAAAGGTGTGATCAATACTAATTTAGTAAATTAAACCATTTAATGTTCATTATCAAGTTTACCCATAGTTATGCTTGTTTCAACTAATTATATTTTCCTACTACCACCAACTCTTTAAAAAAACATTAACTATATAATTTCTCGAATTGATATTCACAAAGGGTTGCGTTAAGGCTGATTTCGGGGGCTTGGGCTTGAATGGTGAACATTGAACGAGTCTGTGTAGGCGGAATTTGGTGGTGTCGGCATCGAACCCTCTGGTTCGGTGAGCCTATTATTATTATGTTAATAGTTTTGTTAAAGAGTACATATTTATCTTTAGTTTATTGTTTTTGTAATTGAGTAATAGAATTAGGTAATGTTTTAGAATTGTATTTTGTGTATGACAAGACTTTGTCTTTCACAAATATAATATATTTTATTCTATACTAAAAAAAAAATATATTCGTTTACTTAAGTTACAGTTGCTTCGCACACATTAGCATAATGTATTGGGTTGTGTCACAAGAAATGTCCGTTTTCAAGGGAAAGGATTTTTATTAAAAATATGATATGAAAACAAGATAATTTTATTCGAAGTATTTACCTTCTTTTTCTACACATTTTTCCCAACGTGACACCAACTGTTTTTTCCCCGAACTGAAAAACTCTGAGCTTTGAAGTGAAACAAAATCTGAAAACGCACTTTTCACTTGATCATGATTTTCTAAAAGTTTTCCTTTGACGAAGTTGTCTAAATTTCTAAACAGGTGGTAATCTGTTGGAGACAAGTCGGGAGAATATGGTGGTCGTGAGACCAGCCAGTTCTTTCAATTTTTGCACGGTATGTTTTGAAACATGGGGTCTTGCTGCCGCTCAGTGTGACATTCGGAAAAAAACAACAGAGACCTGCAAAATCCTTTATGTATATTAGAAACAATAAAAACGGATATTTCATGTGAAACAACCCAATAACTTATTATAAACACTACTGTTAAATATTACCATAAAAAAGGACTCTAATATAGAAAATAATAAAACATTGTAGTTTCGAATTCAAACACAAATAAAATCTAACAAAATTTGAGAGTAAAGAAACTCAAATAAAGAAAAAAAAATCCGGGGTAGGGAAGTCCTCATCAAAATTCCTGAATGGGCCATAAAACTAAGAATAAGGCTCGTTATTATGAAAAAGTGTGGGGCACATAAGGAGCAGAACAGCCATCCATTTCTATTAGTATCCCAACTGCCCGGGATGAAACAAACACAGCTCAAATAACTTTTCTACCGCGCTCAACAATAGCTGATCACTTTACAAACAAAATACGGAATTCTTAAAATATAATCTACAATCAACTTTAATATAGTTTCAAGTTCTTCAATTAATTACAAATGAACTATAATAATAATCAACGAATAAAGAGATAAATATTATATTTTATATAGAGTAGAGTTGATCGAGTAAAAGAAATATCTGAAAATTTAATTATTTAGCAAAATACAAAGAAAATTTCTAAATTTTCGAGCTGATAGAATAATAAAGTAAAGTCATCATCATATTTAATTCATACAATAAACTTAACTGTGCAATAACAGAATACAGAATAGAATTTCATGAAATTTGTAAAATTTTCTATGATCTTTCATTTTTAAAGTAACTTTAAAATATTATATTAACTTTATTGTTATATCAAACCCGCACAATACTAAAATGGCAAACATAATGTTGAATTTAAATTATTTTTTTACAACACTTACTAGACAAACGTTCAAAACTTCTAATTCACTACAAAAAGCTCATTTATATCACTGTCATCAGACCCATCTGGACATATGGAATCGAGCTTTGGGGCTCTACTAAGCCATCTAATTCCTCCCGCATCCAATCCTTACAATCTAAAATCCTTCGCAAAATCCTAAATGCTCCTTATTTCGTCACAAATAAAATCATCCATAACGACCTTATTATCCCATTTGTGGCAGACCTTTCTCGTACCAGATATACCGCTTTTAATTCCAAACTCCCAACTCATATAAACCCTCTTGTCCACAACCTATCAACCTCACATATTTCTGACAACCCTCCGAAGCGATTGAAAAGAAGATGGCCTCGGGATCTACTTACTTAAATAAACATCGAAGTACTACCGCTGGGTAGTTTCTTCACAAGCCTTATACGCCTTTTATTATAATTCATCACTTTTACTTATTGTATTTATGTAATATACAGTTGTAAAATTCAATAAAATATAAATAAAAAAAAAAATGATTTTTATATATCTTGAAGTGAGAAAGGTTGACTGTGTATGTATGGAAGAAGTCAGTTCAGGATGCAGTCAATTAATACATAATTAAGTACAAACTTAATTTTACTGGTGCGACGTTTCAGCCTAAATTATGGCCCTTCTCAGAGCTATAAAAACAAAAAAATATAACCTGTAGTAGAATACAATATATAAAGATGACAAGCAAAAGAAATACACAGATAACTTCACCACGAGGCACCTCAACTGGGATAGTGACGACAGGATTTACGTCAGTGAGGAGATGACTGCGAGCAACAGGCATCTGTACTGGCTGGCCAGGCAGAAGAAAGTTGCTGGAAAAGTGAAGTATGTCTGGTTCGCTCGAGGTCGAGTCCGCTGTCGAAGAGAGGATGGGTCACCCGTGAATGATAATCAACAAACCTGAGGACCTGGAAGGCTTACAATGACTCCTAATTAATCGTTACGATATATATAAAGTTTTTTTCTTTTTTCTCTTTTAAATCTAGAATTATAATTTCCTTTAGAGTCAATAATTCGTCTTTCTTTAAATTTTATTTATTATCGTTTATATTTTTTACATCGTTTCCAAGAGATGTTTTCAATTCAAAAATATTGTACGCTTTTGTTCCAACCTTATCCCACCTTTCCTTCTTACTGACAGGTACCCTCTATTCTCCTTCAGATGACTGATATCCTATTGACCTGTCACGTCAACGCCCAATCCTTTCCAGCTCACTACGACGAATTTCTCAATTACTTCTTACGCAATTTTCATCACATCATTTCCATTTCTGAAACCTGGCTCAAACCGAACATATCCTCTTCCTCTATATCCATTCCTAATTATACCCTTTATCGACATGATAGGATCGACCGAACAAGCGGAGGTGTTGGACTTTTCATACATAACAGCCTAAGATCAAAAATCCTTTATAAATCTCCTTCCCAAGATGTTCCTCATTTAGAATATATATTTGTCGAAATTTCTCATAATTCTCATTCTCTCCTTTACGCGACTATATACCGTCCTCCTCACGTCCGATTCGATCCCACGTTTGAATCCCCCTCTTTACCTACGTTCCTTTATACAATAACATAATAATAGCTGGTGACTTTAACACTAACCTTTCTTTAGATTCTCCTGACAGATCATACTTTGTCAACCTCATTCATTCACTGGACCTGTTCATAGTACCCTTCAACCCGACCCACCACACCCAGTCTACAAGCACGTGGCTAGATCTGTTCATAATAGATTCCTCCGAAAAACTGTTATCTTCCTCCCAGAATCCAGTATCCTTTCTTTCATACCATGACCTCATTCGGATTTCTTATAATATCCCAACTCCTAAAATTACCCCAAAACAAATATCCTGGCGAAATCTTGACTCCCTATCCTCTGATAAATTGGCTCCTTTTTTCGACCCATTATCCAAATCCCTAGAACCTATCTTTACCTTTTCGTCAGTCAACGAGATGGTGGAATGCCTCTCTGCGAACCTCCTTATATTTCTAAATACCCATGCTCCACTCAAGACCTCAACCTTTAAACGCCCGCTGCACAATGGGTCATTTCTGAAATAAGAGAGTTGATGAGGAGAAGAGATGCCGCCAGGAGAAGATTTAGACGCACACGAGCCCCAGATGATTTCACCATGTTTAAGTCCCTAAGAAACCTTGCTCAGTCTTCTTACGCCGTGCTAAAGCACATTTTTTCCATAATTCCTTATCCCAAGCACCCAACCCTAAGACTAAATGGAAACTACTTAGAAACCTATCCATTATAAATTCCAAATCCTCTTCTTGTGTTCCATTTACTCCCGAAGAACTAAATTCCTACTTCGCAGAACCACATCCTATATCCCATATTACTCATTACTCTTTACCACAGACATCCTTCAATCCGGAAAATTTTTATTTTTCTGATATATCTCCTGAAGAATTGCTCTCCTCCATTCTCAAGTCCAGAACGAACGATCATGGACCCGACCAAATCCCTGTGAAATTAATTAAATTATGTCTTCCTGTCATCTTTCCTGTCCTTCTACACATTTATAATGTTTCTCTTCAAAAATCTATTTTCCCAACAGCCTGGAAAAAAGTCATCGTACGTCCACTGAATAAAGTTCCTAATCCCGCCGCAGTTTCCGATTTTAGACCTATCTCCATACTATCCAACCTATCCAAACCGCTTGAAAGAATTGTTCACTCACAGCTCAACAACTTTCTTGAGGAAAAAACCTTTTAAATCCTCTACAATCCGGTTTCCGATCGCAATATTCTACTCAATCTGCATTGTTAAAAATTACCCAAGACCTACAATCCTCAATAGACCAACAAAAAATCACTATTTTAATCCTATTCGATTTCTCAAAAGCTTTTGATTCAGTTAATCATAACATCCTTCTTTCCAAACTCCAAAACCTTCAAATATCAAACAGCGTTCTAAAATGGTTTATTTCTTTTTTATCCGATAGATCTCAAACTGTCATGATACCAAATGAACCTCCTTCCTCCTCTATTGTCTTAAAACGTGGTGTTCCTCAGGGATCCTCACTCTCACCAACTCTTTTCTCCATCTATATTAATGATCTCCCAGACTGCATCCGCCACTCACAATACCACCTTATGCAGATGATCTGCAAATCTATCTTTCTTTCCATCCTTCCGAAATGCTAAAGGCTATCCAAAAACTTCAACAAGATATTGACAACATCAACGCATGGGCTACGGCAAATGATTTGAAGTTGAATGCAGGAAAAACCAAAGCCATTCTCATCGGTTCCAAGAACCTTGTAAATTCTCTTCCATATTATCCACTCCTTTACCTCAATAGCATACCTATCACTTCCACACCTCAGTAAGAAACCTTGGAGTCGTTATTGATCAGAACCTATCTTGGAGCAATCATATTTCTCAAATCACCCGAAAATCCATCGCTATCCTAAAACAATTTCTAAGATTTCGTGATTCAATCCCACCTAAAACCCGTAAGTTACTCGTCTCTTCGCTTATTTTCCCCCAGTTTGACTACGGTTGCCTCGTATATGGCGGGCTGTCTGAGAAATTCGATATGAGACTCAAAAGACTTATGAATTGTTTCATTAGATTCACATGTGGAATCCCCAGGCGCTCCCATGTTTCTAGAAGGTATACCGAGTTGAATTGGCTCTATCCCTCTTTTCGTCGGCAGTACCTCCTTGGTGTCTGTCTCTTCCGATTTTTCCATACAAAAAAACCTCCTTATATTCTTGATATGCTTACCACTTGTTCCTCTGTCCATTCAGTATACACTAGATCCCAACCAATAAACTTGTATATACCTTCTCACAGATCTGCTTCCTTCAAAAAATCCTTTATTATTCGTGCTACCCTATTTTGGAATTTCTTGCCTGTATCCATTCGTAAGTCCTTATCATTATCCACTTTTAAACACCAACTATTTCTCCATCTCCTAAAGCATCAATCTTCCCAACATATGTAATATTTAAAAGCTATAGATGATAACTATTCATTGTCACAAAATCCATCTTTTATTGTTAAACTGAAGTCTTAAACGGCCAGACAATTATCATGTATATTGTACTTTTCTTGTTATTCTTAGGGGACTATTCGTCCCAGAATAAAATTGCTTTTCATTTCATTTCATTTCATAATTAAAAACAAAGTGAAATGTTAGTAATGACAAATGACAAATATAAAAATAATTAGAGACAAAAGGGACTACAGAAATTTAATAAAAGGTGAATAATTAGATAGTAGAAAATTCTTTAACAATTTCAATATTTACAGAGTGAAAAATAGTAAAGTTAAAAAAATAATTTTAAAAGATTTAGAAATCTGTACGTCATAGATATGATGTGAACAAGTGTTGACTAATGATGGGTTGTGTGTGATGAAGACTAATCCTCATGAGAAAGAATTCTTAAACAAAATTGTAAAAGTACTGTCATATTTATTTATATTTTTAGGTGATGTTTATGGTTATGGAGGAGTGTGTAATTGACCAAGCCTGTCGGTAGGGTATAAATGATATATGTTTCAATGTGCATTAAACAGTGAATAATAACCCTCTGTGGCTACTGGATTGGAAAACAGATAGGATTCCCTCCGGGCCTTGTAGCACCAACCTACTGCTCCCTCGATGCGGTTGACGGGCCGGAAAAATAATGGCACTGCTGGGATTTCGGAGCTAGGATGTGGATTTTCTTTCTGGTATAATTGTTTGTAGTATCTAAGAGTCGTTGAATATCGTTCCAAAATAATAGGTAAGAAAGAAAATTTAACTAAAACAGTGATAAATAGCAACTAACTCTTAGGATGTTAATTAAAATAAGCGTTAACGAGCCAATATGGGCATTTTGCGAAGAAAGCTTTAATAACACTTATTACTTTCACTTCCTTACTTATACATGAAATATGAAAACGGACGTGTGTAGTAACTCCCGCGCGTAAACGAAAAGTCCTATGAAACTAAATTTTCTATTTAAGACAACTATACGCCCGAGATGTTACAAAACTTTTTCATCAAAATCGGAGACATTTTATACCATACATTTTGCACCATTTTACGATTTTCTTAAAAACGGTTGTAACGATTTTGATTAAACTTGCTATATTGATGTAAAATTTAATGGGGTTTAATATGATGTAGGTTTCATTCTGATTGAAATAGTCTGACAGTGCTTAAATGCCGATTTTCTTTCTCTAAACTACCTTTAATTTTGTACATTCCAAAAGATTGACCGTACCATCTTAATGACATTGATAAAGGACGGCTAAATATACAAGTTGAACGAATTTGATAACCAAAGAAAGGATAAAAGAGCAAAACTATTTTTTAACGTAATTTTTGGATTACTGATAATAAGAACAGTAGCATAGACGTATAATATACCGTTGGAAAGAGAAAGATTTTAGAAAAAATATTATCTGCTACACAGAGTTGTAAAATGACGAATAGGGAATAAACTTATTACTGATTAACAATTTTATATAGTTACATTGTTAATCTAAATCATATGTTTCCAACGAAAATAAAATTACATTTTGTTAAAATCAACTTAAAATACTTTAAAATTGAATTATATCTATAGTTTTTACATTGAATTTAACAGTCGTAGTAAGTGAAAGTCGTGTGTTGCCCGCACCAGATTTGTTTTGTATAAGTTTATCGAAATTAACAACTGTCTTATGGAATTCATCTCGGAAATGTAAGATCATACTAAACTAAGGTGTGATACACATGTAGAGAAACTATGCTAAACCAGAAGGCCCCGGAAACATCTATTTAGACACCTCGGAGGATTATCAGCGATCGAAGAGGATTGAAACTATTGTGTTAGAGTGACAATTGAGTGTTTCATGAAATTATAGTACCGAGTTCGGGGCAAACCAACATCATATGGAACATTCCGGTCTTTATTAGTTTATTAGTGACAAAGTAAGGAGCTTTGAGTATTATACGAAGGATTTTGGGTTGTAAGGATTGGATCCGAGAAGAATTGGATGGTTTAGTAGAGCCTCGAAGTTCTATTCCTTAATTCCATATGGGTATTATCATAGTCATGTCGATTTGCATTTTTTAGTTACGTGAAAGGTTTGGCGAAGAGCCGCATGTTATACATACCATAAGCAATGGGTTTACGGCGAAGGGTAGGATAATTTGGTGGGATTTATTGGAATTTGTTTTTATCCCCAAATTCTGCCACCACACTTCAAGGTCTCTGATGTGGGATTAAAGAGTTTGAGAGGCAATAATTGGATCGTTATTGATTGATAATACACAAGTGTCATGAGTAATGAGTAGAAAGAAAATTGGTAGGATGGGTTGGGGTATCTTCTTTATAGGCTGTGTTAAAATTGGATGAAAAGGAACTTAAATAATCAAAGTTTAATATTAAAAATATCCCTAAAAGTAAATTACTTTTACTCTTCGTCGCAAACCGCTGACTTCTGCCTCACAGTATCCTTTAATAATTTGTTATTAAATATACCAATTATTCCTGTAGAACGAATCCGATCCCTACTCCATCTTGACGAGTATCTGTCTTGGAATCCTCACACAAGACTGAGACGACAAGAAATAGCTCTAGATACCGATTATTATAATGCTTAGTTGACAAACCTTCAAAATTTTCAGTCTAATATAATGTTCATGTTACTATTATCAGACCTATTTATACCTATGGAATCCAGCTTTGGGACTCAACAAAACCATCTAATTCCTACCGCACTGACTCCGAATTATTACTTTCACTTACCTATATATGAAATATATAGTAACGGAGAGTACTGCGATCGTGAAAATTTTCCTATTCCAGTTTTCAACAGAAATACACGTGTGTGTGGTACCTCCCGGGCAAAAACTAATAGTCCTGTGAAACCAAATTTCATATTTAAGGCAATTATACGTCCGAGATGTTACAGAAACTTTTTCATCAAAATCGGCTGACCTGACGATGTACTTTATACCATGCATTTTGCACCTTTTTACGATTTTCTCAAAAACAGGTCTAACGATTTTAATTAAACTCTATATATCGATGTAAGATTTGTTGGGCTTTAATATTATGTAGGTTTCTTTCTGATTGAAATAGACTGACAGGGCTTAACTGTCGATATTTAAATTTTTTTTCCCCTAAAGTTTAATTTTGTAGAATGAAAAACGGGTAAATATATAAGTTGAACGAATTTGATCTCTAACTAAAGGAGAAAACTGCAAAAATATTTTTGTAATGCAATTTTTCGTTTTTGAAGATAGGAATAGTAATATAGATGTGTAATATACCGTTGGAAAGCTAAAAATTTTAGAAAAATATTATCTTATATACAAGCTTGTAGAAGTTAATAAAGAGTAAAAAGAAACCGATAAAACTAACTGGTTATTATTTAAGATAATAATATAATAGATTTCTTAATAAAACACATGTTTCTATATAAATTTAATTAAATTAAAAGCATTTGATACCATTTGGCACTCCGGGCTCATATACAAATTAATCGCATACAACTTCCCACCATACCTGATTCACATCATTCACTCCTATTTAACAAATAGACCGTATTATACTCAAGTTGGCACATCTACTTCCGACACACTCCCCATCTCAGCGGGTCTTCCTCAGGGCTCTTGCTTATCTCCAACCCTATTTAATTTGTTCATTTCTGATTTACCAGCCCATCCATTTGTGACGAGGTCATTATGCGCCGATGATACAGCATTGTATACCTTATCATATCGCATTGATACAATCGCCTTCAACTATATTTTTAAAAAAATTCACAATTATTGTATAAAATGGAAATTGAAAATTAATCCCACTCAAATCTGAAGCAATTCTTTTCACAAAACGTCGCCCACAAATAAACCACCAAATCAAGTTAAATTCAGCTCTCATCCCTTGGTCAAAATCCGTACAGTACCTAGGCATAACATTAGACAAATCTCTTACTTTCACAGATCATATCAATAGAAAAATCGATAAAGCCAAAAAATTAATATTTAAAATGTTCCCATACTTCAACAAAAAATCCCACTTGAGCTCTCATAAAAAATTAATAATATACAAATCAGTTATTCGCCCGTTAAATACATACGCCTCGCCAGTCTGGAGCTCAACCTGCTTGACTAACCTACCAAAAACTTGAAAGAATTCAAAATCTATCAATGCGGATAATTAACAATTACCCCCGCTACACTAAAATATCATCTATGCTCCAGGGCTTACAGCTTCCAACAATTAAACATTTTGTCCATACTCAAACAGCTTCTTACTTCAGTAAAACACCACACCATTAATAAAGGAATCGGTAACTATAATAAAGCATCTCTAAAACGCTACACTCATAAAAGAACTAAACATGTGTTATACTTTTAATTTTAATTTCTAATTTTATATTATCAAATATGTTATCTGTTTTTATTTGTAGGTTTTTGTATAATTTTTCCTACAACCATATATAATCACAATTTAATTTTACCACTAATTATAGATTAGTTAATTATATTATAACTACCAAATGAACCAAACATTTGCTGATTGTAAGGATGTCTCATCCGAAATCATTTATAAATATTTTGTCAATTTGTAAAAATGTAAATAAAGTTTATTTTCTTCCATCTATTCTAATTAAATTAATTCGTTATTAGTTTCACTCATTTTTATCTCTAACTGTAATTGAATTTTTTTAATCGATTTTAACAACGGCGGTAAGTGAAAGTCGCGTGTTGCCCGTACAACATTTTTTCTACCTATAGTCGATTATACATGCTCAATATATTTTTCTGTTTATCGTTGTCATATACATAAAATGTAGAGGTGAGGATGGCAGATAGTATCAGGAGACTGTATAGAAAGCTTGGTTGAACTAGGAGAAGGTAGAGACAGAACAGATGTATCAAAGGGAAGACCAACGGACCACTAACGATGAGCAAGCTAAGGGTATCAGCCCTCTGACCCAGGATATAGATAGGAGTTCTAAGGGCAGGTTAAGGTGAAGGGATGAGCTAGTTGATAAATGAGAGGATCCGAAATCCCAAACGGATCACGCACCAAGGCGAAATGACTGTGACCAATCGTTATATTCATCAATAGGGAATCTCTGGCAGCTTCAACGTCAATACGATACCAGCATAACTTGAATTTATCTCGATACATTATACATTGACATAAATTCAATTTATTTGATAAACGAACTATAATATTTGTCTAGTTTAAAAAAACAAAACATATTTTGAAAACTGCGTGGTGTTTGGGATATACTCAGTATATCGCGAACTGGTGCCAACATAACATTATGAGAGCCGGGTGACCTACTAAGGCGACCCATCTTTCAGAAATAAACATCAGAGAGTTCGACCAACTCGGAGGGTGGATAAAAATAAGAATCTGAAATGACAAACATTATTCACAGAATACGACCGTCCAGATTTCTAGTAGCACATTTTCAGCTTTTATAACTTCACACGTTCACGCCGGGGCCGATTTTCAATGATTGCTCTGTGTGGCGGCGCTCAAATTCATGCCTCGTTTCTTCGATCATTGCCTGTTCAGGCTGTATACGAGTTGTATGCTTGCTACCACTCAAGTGAGTGCTTATTTAGAAATTTTTAGGTTTTTTAATATTTTTTATGTTATCATAACCTCAGAATTCTACCAGTAAGTATAACTCAAAAGGTTTTTTTGTTCTTAATTTTTGACCTGATAAATATTGGGTTGATTCACATGAAATGTCCGTTTTTATAGTTTCTGAAATACATAAAGGATTTCGCAGGCCTCTGTTGTTTTCTTGCGAAAGCTTACATATTTAAAGTAAACAGTTACTAATACTCTACCTTTGTATTATAATCAATTACCCCTTCCCAATCAATTGCCCACTTTTTAGTATACCTCCACATATGAACATGAAAACACGCGATTTTCGAGTAATATTTTTGTACGAGTTTAAACTCGCCATTGAGCAGCTGAGGACGCTAGAAATATTTGCAAGGCGTTTGGGGAAGGGAGTGTTAATTAACGGACCATTCGCCGTTGGATTGCTAAGTTTCCAGCTGGGGATACCGACTTGGAAAATTTGTCCCGAGAAAGACCTCCGTCCGTAATAGACAACGATGTCCTCAAACATACAGTAGAAGGAAACCCCTACCAAGCAGTTAAAGGACTCTCAGCACAACTAAATGCAAGTGCATCTACCGTTTCCAGACATTTAAAGTGTATTGGGAAAGTAAAAAAGCTCCATACATGGGTACCTCATGATCTCACTGAGCGGCAGCAAGACCCCACCAGTTCAGGAATTTAGACAACTTCGTCAAAGGAAAACTTTTAGAAAATGATGATCAAGTTAAAGTGCGTTTTCAGATTTTGTTTCACTTCAAAGCTCAGAGTTTTTCAGTTCGGGGATAAAACAGTTGGTGTCACGTTGGGAAAAATGTGTAGAAAAAGAAGGTAAATACTTCGAATAAAATTATCTTGTTTTCATATCGTATTTTTAATAAAAATCCTTTACCTTGAAAACGGACATTACATGTGACACAACCCAATAATAGATTCAATGGATATAAAAATAAATACCGGTGACTCCTGTTAAAGTAGTACAAAGTATATTTGATTCAATGGAAAATCTAGCACGCTCAACTATATTCACTTACCTCTATTGTTAAAATCAATTTAAGAACTATAAAATAAGGTTAGAGTAGAAAATAGATTAAAAGAATCAAATTGAGTTTCAATAGAAAAATTCATTTTACATTAAATAATGTAACAATGGAAATTGTTATCTACAATAATTACTTAATTTTATCTACTTTTCATCATTCTTTAGAATCTTTTACAACTCAGCATATCAGATAACATTTTTATCTAAAATCTTTATATTTCCAAAGATATATTATACATCTGTATAACAATATTATTCTCATGTTCGGGACAAAATTGCTGAAAATATTTTTTGTGCTCTTTTCTCCATTAGTCAGTATGAGAAAATCGTATAAAGGTGCAAAATGCGTGGTATAAAGTGTTTTTTTTTTCTGGATTTAGTTTGTGGTGAATATGTTGCAGCATCTCAGTCATATACGCTTCTAAAATTTGAAATATCAGTTTTATAAAACATTTCTTTTTCGAGCTGGACTTACGACAGACACACACTAAACTAAAGGGAAAAAATATTTTATTATGTAATTATTTTATTTTTTTTTTTATACTAAGAACAGTAATATAGATTTACAATATACCGTTGGAAAGAGAAAGATTTCAGCAATAATATTATCTGATACACAAATTAGTAGAAAGTAATATAAAGTGACGAACAGAGAATATACTTAATACTGATTGGCAATTTAATGTAGTTATATTATTTAATCTAAATCATATGTTTCCAACGAAAATGAATTCGCTATTTATAAAATCAACTTAGAATATTTTCCAAAGTGAAGTATATTTAATAGTTTTTAAATTGGTATTAACAGTCGAGGTAAGTGAAAGTCGTGTGTTGCCCGCACCGGATTTTTTAAATATACTTAGCTATATATTTTAGACAGGTATTATCTTATAACAACTAACTTACTATAAATTTTATTTATTTTATTTATTTTTATTTTAATATATTTATTTATTTTATTAACTAACTTACTATAAACTAACTTACTAAATTACTATAAATTTTGAATTCATATATGACCAAACAACGCCAATATAGTAACCATACTGAGCATAGAACGATGATGAATGCACAAATTAAGATTAGATTAATTGATTTCGATTTAGTAAAGTGTGTCTAGTTGAATGTAAATTTTAGTACCTGATGGTGTTTACCTCGTCCTGGGTCCAATTATGTCTTATTATCGGAGCAGAAAATTGAACTGCGACAAAGCTATTGAATATTAATGGACAAGGCTTCCGATTAAACCATCAGGAAATTTGACTGCTTCTAAGAAAGTGAATTGTCAGGATTTCAAACAATACATATCACAGATCATACTCTTAAAATTAAAAACATAGTTAACTTGATAATGAAATCGATTATTCAAAAAAAATAAACAATAGATACTTTTTCTACTTTAGTATATTAACAATAAGTTTCAACTTTTGATGAACACTAAAAGGTGCCACAATTTTTTTTTTTTTTTAATTACAGTCATTATAGGATTATTAATCTCCTCTAATTTATAAAATAATATTTACTAAAATCTAATGAGTTTTCATTAATCAAATTAGTAGCTATAAAGAGTGGTATTATATAAAGCTGATAATAGGAGAAAAAGGTCTACAAAAACAACTTGTATATTCCAAATGTGGTAAACATTGTAAATCCGATAAACTTGAAAGTCCTCATAATAACCACCTTCCCAACCTTACTCCTAAATAATCACCCCATTACATTCAGCTCCTCTGTCAAAAATCAAGGAATTATTATAGACCAAACCCTATCCTGGAAACCTCATATTGCCCGAATTTCCCGTAGATCTATAAGTACCTCAAAGTTTTTTCATCGCTCCAGATACCTTCTTCCACAATCCCAGCGTAAGCTCCTCGTTTCGTCACTCATTTCCCTCACTTCGACTACTGCTGTGCGGTATATGGTGGTCTCCCTGTGGTGCTTGAGAACAAGGTAAAGCGCTTCATGAATTAGTTTCTAAGATTTGTTTTGGGTACCTCGAGGCGGTCTCCTGTGACCCACCGCTATGCCGAGTTGAAGTGGCTCTCACGCAGACAGTACTTCCTTGGGTCATTTCTCTATCAAACTATAAAATCTCAGCATCCTTTCAATATCTACAGTCTCCTTCAATTTAAATCCTCAGTCCGCTTGCTTGAACCAAGATCGCGTTATTCCGTCCTTTATATGCCATCCCACAGAACTAAAGCCTGTGATCGATCCTTTCTTCCCGTTCCATTGCATTCTGGAATTCCATCCCTTCCAATATACATCATGCTTCTTCCTTATCCACATTCAAATATCGCCTTTTCCAACAACTATTTTCCAAAACTGACGCTTGTTGACCTTTAATTTTAAATTAGATTTTTCATTATAATACTGAATATCTTATATATACCTTTTTTATTTTATTATTTTTTTATTTTATAAAGTTTTTTACTTTTCATTTACTGTATTTATTTACTTTACTTCATGCTTTTTCTTCTCTTTTGTACATAGATGTGTTTATGTACATACATTTATATAAATTACTTTCTCTACTTATTTTATCTATGTAAATATTTTAATTCACTTTTTTATAAGCCACTAGTAATACTCAAGAAAAAGAAATATGCAACAATTAATAAAATACATATTAAATGATACAAGAATAAAATACTGTTCATCCAAATCAAACTTAATTAATAATAATATAATAATTATTAATTATTGTGTAATCATGTAATTTCTCCATTGGCCTTATCCCTCATAAGGCCAAAAAGTTAATTTAACTGGAATCTTGTTCTCGAAAACCTTAAGTCGTTGTTCATCCTTTGAAATAAGCAACTGAGTTTCACACCCGTTATAGAACATTTGAAAGCTGGCAGTACCTGAAGATTATTAACACAGTAACCTATCGACTGGCAACCTAAATAATCTTAAAACATTTCATTTTTTAATTATTTTTATTGAAATTTACAATGAAATCATTAATGCCTCAAACGTATTGTCCTCATTAAGTAATAATCGTAATTTTTAATTGCAATTAAAATCACGCAGCTCTATTTCTAAGCCACAGGATCATTAAGAGAAGATTAAAAGGCAAAAAGTATTTTTTCTTGGGGTATCAATTAACAGGAAAGAAAAAGCAGTGGATAATACTTCAAACCAAAGAGTAATGAAAAAGTTCTCTGTTGCTAAAGTTAATGAAGGACCAACTTTTAAACACGTGATTCCCTTTAATTTGAAATACAGCTTTACTTCACGGCTTCTAATGTCCGGATTAAATCGAGTTGTATTAATTGCGTTCTAAAAAAACCTTCAGGCAAGAATTTTCAACAAAACAAAAAAACATCCCGCATTCCTAACCTATTGTAATTTACTACAAAATGAAGAAAGGAGAGATTGCAGTAAGCAGTAATATTATTGACTTTCAGAATATTAAAACGTCATCAAAAGAGACATAAAGATTTTTCCGAGAGGACATTTGAAATAATTAGAATTATCCAGAATTTCAAAAATCTAGGTGCGGGCAACACAAAACTTTTACTTTCCTCCGTTTTTTAAAATTCTTTTATTGATATTGACAACTGTATACAGTACAATAAGTAAATGAGCTATTTACAGAACATTGGCTTGAAAAAGTCTTGAGAAGAATCTACCAAGCGGTAGCACTTCAGAGTTTATTTGGTAAGCAGGTCTCGAGGACAACGTCTTTTCAGACGCCTCGGAGGATTATCGAGAATAGATGAGAGGATACGGACAAGCGGGTTTGTATGGGCGAGTAATTTGGAATGACAGGAGGAGTATCTTTTTTGGGAAATTTCTGCGACGAGCGGGATATTCAGGTCTCTATGGATGAGTTTGTTGGTAACAAGTAGGATTTGTCGAAGGATTTTGAATTGCAAGAATTGAATGCGGGAGGAATTCGATGGTTTAGTGGAGCCCCATCTATGCCATAAGTCCAGATAGGTCTAATAATTGTTGTTTGAATGAGTTTTTTAAAGTATAGAGGGAGTTTCGATCGTTTGCCAAGTAAGTGTTTTAATAGTCGATATCTACGAGCAGTTTCTTGTCGTTTTAGTCTTGTATGAGGATTCCATGTAAGACGTTTGTCAAGATGAAGTCCAAGGCATCGTATTTGTTCGACAGTGATAAGTGGGGTTCCTCCGTTTTTAAAATCGATTAAAGAATTTACAAATACAGTTAGAGATAAAATTGTGTGAAACCATTAAAGAATTAATTAAATTGAGTTTCTATAGAAATATGTGTTTTATTAAAAAATCAATTGTATATTATACATGTATATTACTATTCTTATGTTCTAACTAAAACAAAAAATCTGGTGCGCGCAACACACGACTTTCACTTACCACACTTGAATATC
The DNA here is from genome assembly GCA_023052935.1 of Piezodorus guildinii. Classification (NCBI taxonomy): domain Eukaryota; kingdom Metazoa; phylum Arthropoda; class Insecta; order Hemiptera; family Pentatomidae; genus Piezodorus; species Piezodorus guildinii. Next base: position 120,587,302 of record CM041293.1, on the reverse strand, counting down.
GATTCAAGAATTTTTAAACAAATTTATAAACGAAAATAAATTGTTAAAGAATTATTTAAATTGGATTTTAATAGAAACAAGCGTTTTATTAAGTAATCTATTGTATTATTATCTTCGAAAATTAGTTTGTTTTATCGGCTTTTCAACACTCTCCGTTAACTTTTACATTATTATGTATAAAATAATATTTTTTTCTAAAATCTTTAGCATTCCAACGGTATATTATACATGTATATTACTGTTCTGAAGTTCAAAACCAAAAAACTGCATTGATAAAATATTTTTCGTTATTTACTTTAGTTGGATATCGAATTCGTTCAACTTATATATTTACCTGTTTTTTAGCAATGCTAATCAGATGATATGGTCAATTTTATAAAATCTACAAAATTTAAGATACTTTAGAAAAAGAAATTTTAAACTATTGACATTTTTAAGCCCTATCAGACTATTTCAATCAGAATAAAACCTACATGGCATTAAAGCCCGTCCAATTTTACATCTATATAGCGAGTTTAATCGAAATCGTTAGAGGAGTTTTTGAGAAAAACGTAAATAGGTGCAAAATGCATAGTATAAAGTGGCTCTTGTGGTTAGCTGATTTTGGGGGAAAAGTTGCTGTAAAATCTCGGGCGTATAGTTGTCATAGATATGAAATTTCAGTTTCATAGGACATTTCGTTTTCGTCCGGGAGTTACCCCGCACACTTACAAACTTACACACACACACACACACAGATCTTTTTGCGGGACTTGGTTATTCGGACTCATGGCACCCTGAAACGTGTTTTCATGATCGCAATACATTACTATATATTCCATATATAGGTAAGTGAAAGTAAAATAATATTATAATGCTTGTGATATATTCATTAAATAATAAACATTAATGTCCTAACGTAAGTTAAAACCTTATTCTTATATAATAAGCTATAAATCAATGAATTAAACTGTTTACTCACTTATTAAATCTTGATATTACGTAATGAATTCAATTTTCTACCCCCTCCCCTCTTCTCCCGCCCCTTTTAAAGAAAACTTATAAAAGGCAATTTAGAATTTAAAGTTTAAATTCGTGAGATGGACTTATCCAGGAACTTGAAGTTAAAATTTAATTATAACTCTTAGATTAATAGCTCTGTCAACTCCTTCATATTTATTTCATCTTTTGTTCTTCATTTTACATATTTTTCTTTGTTAATATCGCCTGAAACCCTTCCAAGTTATTCATTCTGTTTATTAAACCTCTATTCAATAAAACTACTCCGGAAATTGTATAACGGATAAACATAATTCGGAAAATTAAACATCACGGAAAAGATTTAAACGTACTTAAAATTATTATTAAATTTAAAGACATAAATGTTACGAGTAACTGTTATGGGACTTTGGTAGCGTGGTCATTATTCCGTTAAAATAAATAAGGAAGCCTACTACTACTACGACCTATGGTGAATATTGGAAGGATACTATATCAACTGAACTGTAGTGCAAGGAGGTGATTTAGCCGGGATCACGTAAATTGAACGAACACGAAATGTTTAAGAATATTAAAATAAAAAAGATTTTCCATTCGAAGTAAGAAAGATGCGGGGAGATCTATATATATTTAAGCTTCAAGAACTTTAAAAAGGGCATAAAGTCTAAAATGAAATATGACAAATTATTGATCGACGGCACTTTATATACACTAGAAGAATTAAATAATAGTAAAACAAGAAATAGTGGTAAAAGACCAAGAAGTGAAGAACCGACTCCCGTAACAAGTGACCGAATCACCTCGAACAATGGGATAGAAGGCTCACAGATTAAAAATGCGGTTTCAAATTAAGAAGGGATCACGCACAACCGCAAATTTTTTCTAGCAATATTTTGGGTAACTATCTGAATAATGCTGTGGGGGCCCATTTAGAATAAAATTCTTCCACATCGAAAATATTAAAAGCTACCAGAATACTCTAAATATTTTTATAATATAAAGGTAGGTTCTAATGATAATTTAAAAAAGAAACAAAATACTAAGCTTTATACATATATACAATTTTAATTAAATAAAATCTTGTGCGGACAACACACGACTTTTACTTGCCTCGACTGTTAAAATCAATTTAAGAATTATTACATTAACTTAAAGTTTATGGACATAGTTAATTTAAATAAAAAATGTATTCAGTTTTGTTTGTTCGGTTACTTATTTAACGCCACTTAATCCTACAATGGCTAATCGGACGATGCGACAGTGGGAGTCCTACTTCGGAGGAAGAAAATTCAAAAATACGCCCTATCAGACTTTTTAAATCGGAATCAAACATATATCATATTAAAACCAATTGAATTTTACATCGATATAGAATGTTTAATCGAAATTGTTAGAGGCGTTTATGAGTAAATCGTAAAAAGGTATAAAATACATAATATACCACTTCCGGTCAGCCGATTTTAATGAAAAAGTTGCTGGAACATCTCGGGCATGTAGATGTTTTAAATATGAAATTTCAGTTTCATGCGACTTTTCGTTTTCACATTACACTTACTACACACGGATTCACACAGACCTTTTTGAATAGGTTATTTGGACTCAGGGGATCCTAAAACGCGTATTTCCGTTGAAAACTGGAAGAAAAAATTATAATACTAGTGAAATGTTGATAAAATAAAATACATTAATGTTCTAATACGACGCAAAATAAAATATAATAATTAATAAATAAATAATAGTTTCTCTCCGTTTTATTTACTGATTTTTATCAAAATATACGAATCTATTTAGGGTTATTTGAGAACTAGAAAGTCAGGAAGTGTATGTAGAAGTGCCTATATATATATATATATATATATATATATATATATATATATATATATATATATATATATATATATATATATATATATAATATACACATTAAAATACACATAAAACAGGAAAAAATATTTTTTACGAAAATAATGAAACGATATGCCTGCTATTTTTGTAACCTAAAGATCGAAACGATTTTCAAAAAATCATTTTACGCTCGAAATTGGACAAACTAAATTGTATTATGTCTTAGCAACTGATGCCAGGGCTAACCCATAGCGTAGTGGCTAGCATAACAGCTTTCTATACCCAAGGTCTCAGGTTCAAACCAGCATGTGGCCCTAGGATTTTTTAAGGGAAGTAAAAAGTCCTTAGGTATGCCGTCCATCGTAGGGGGGCGTTAAAAGGTGATCCCGAGCCTGTGCGATGTCAGGTACTCGTTAAAGATCCCTATCCTAACTAAACCTGAATAGACAAAATTTAGGACTCGCACCGTAGCATCGTACGATTAGCCATAGTAGCATAAAAGTGACTTAAACGAATAAACAAACAGCTGATGCCAAGTTTTCTTAATATATATATTTATAAATTATTAATTGTCTCCTCAAGTTTCCTTTTATTTGCAGAATCGTCTTCCATCTGCTGACCGTCTTCCTAGAACCGGTTCTCTTTCACCATTTCAACTGCCTGAGACTTGAGAATGCAGGCTAGCCTTCCTACTTTCCTTGCATTCGTTCAACAACACTAAGAAAGTAAACTCACCAATAAAAGTTTGTCTGTGGTTAAAGGCGTACTCATAGTTAAGCAACGCCTATAAACTCATTTTGATTATGAAATTTATTTATTGTTTGAATCCACTTATATAAGTTTGAGAAGAGATTTGAATTTTCAAAAATATTGATAAGTAAATAAATCTATAAGAAACAGTAATAAAAATAAAAGTTGTCACTAGACAAAAAAAATGACAATGAAAATAATATTATCAATTAGTATAATAACAATTTTTGACAGGGAAAATCATAAAAGTTTATAACAATATCACGGAAATAGGTGTTATGATTCGGATATAAGGCGATTTTCTTTCAAAAACTGAAAACACCAATTATTACAGTAATTGTCAATAATTAATTTTAATATTTCCTCTATTACAAAGGATGCCGCTCCCTATCTTTGCCTGCCTTCAATAGCCTTCAGGGACTTTCAATTATACACGCACGCACACGCACACAGACACACACACACACACACATGACTGACCGTCTGAAAGACCATAGTTCTACAAATGTTATATATATATATATTATATATATATATATATATATATATATATATATATATATATATATATATATATATATATATATATGTATTTCTTTTTATTAGAATATCTACATATATTAGAAAGAAATCAGTGATCTATCTATCTATATGTTTTAATTTACTCATAACTCCTATCCCGCAGCCCGACCCGCAATGTTTCCTACTATGCCTATGAGACAAGGAATCCAATGAACTATACTTCACCAATTAAGTAAACTCCTCACTCGAAATAGATATATTCTGTTGCTTTTCAGCGGCCCTTTAAGTTAATCAAGTTTTCATGAAAATACACGTGATTGGCCAACGGCCATAATACTTTGAAAACACCGGTTCTCGTCCGATCAATTTAAACAGAAATACTAAGTTACAATTAGTGTATGAATGACCGCGTGCTGTTAGTATCTCATTTGAATTTGATTGTAAGATTGTGTTGTATAATCTCGGGGGGTTGGACCTGAGCGTTATTGAGCATTATGAGGAATAACAAGAATTGTGTTAATATCCAAAATTTAAACTTGCAGAAAAATCTTGTAAAAAATAGAAATGATTTCATTGAAACGACCAAAATTATAGAATGCAGAGAACAGATATCTCTCCGCCTACTTTTAATTTCCTCTTTTTCATGATAACTCACCGAAGCGTATACTGAGATAGGCTACCTTTCCGAAAATCTTTTTATCCATCTAAATTAAGTTTAGAATTATCATGACGTCTGCGTAATGTTATCGTTATAAATTCAATAAAAATAAAGCCACAAACACACCTGATTTTTTCGAATGTGTATTTCAACATGAATGAATAAATTAGATAATAGAACGTGTAAGGAAATACAATAATTGTTCATGTTTCTAAAAAATATAGTGCCATATCATAAATTTATTTATTTATTTTTTTTTTTTACATCATTTATTGAAATTTACAACTGTACTTCAAGGCACAACAAGTAAATGTGACAAATGTTAAATGGCGTGATACAAACTTGAAGAACTACCCAATGGCAGCACTCCTGTAACTTTTCTACACTAGAAGGTCTCGAGGCCATCTTCTTTTCAGACGCCTCGGAGGATTGTCAGGAATTGAGGAGGAAGAAAGTATTGAACAAGAGGATTAGGGTGGGAATGGAGTTTGTCATGAAAGGAATGGTATCTAGATCGGGCCAAATCAGCAACATACGGAACGTTGAGGTCTTTATGGATAAGTTTGTTCGTGACAAAATAAGGAGCATTTAAGATTTTACGAAGGATTTTGGATTGTAGGGATTGGATATGGGAAGAATTTGATGGTTTAGTAGAGCCCCAAAGCTCCACTCCGTAAGTCCATATCGGCCTTATTATAGTCATGTAGATGAGTCTTTTGTAGTTATGAGGAAGATTAGAACGTTTGTCTAGTAAGTGTTGAAGAAGTCGAAAACGTCGTGCAGTTTCCTGTCTTTTCAGTCTTGTGTGAGGGTTCCAAGTAAGGCGTTTGTCAAGGTGCAGTCCTAGATATCGGATCTGTTCAACCGGAACAAGAGGAGTATTATTGAAGGAGACAGTAGGGCAGGATGTCATAGGTTTACGACGAAGGGTAAAGGTAATTTGGTTGGATTTGTTGGCATTAATTTTAATTCTCCAGTTCTGACACCATACCTCAAGGTCTCTGAGGTGGGATTGGAGAGTTTGAGAGGCAATAGTTGGATCAGTATTGACTGATAACACACAAGTGTCATCAGCATAGGTAGAAAGGAAAGTGTTAGGATGGGAAGGGATATCAGCTGTATAAACTGTGTAAAGAATGGGTCCTAGGATACTGCCTTGAGGAACACCAGCAAACTGACTAAAAATGGATGAATAGGAATTATTATGATTGACTTTGAAGGATCTGTCAGTGAGGTAGGACTGGATAATAAGGAAGTATGTTGGGGGGAGGAATTTGCGGAGCTTGTAAAGCAACCCTGGGTGCCAGACTCGGTCAAAGGCCTGTTCCACGTCGAGGAAGGCTCCCGTACAATACAAGCCGCGCTCCAATGTAGACGATACAACGTCCCCCACACGATGACATTGCTGGATAGTGGAGTGGGACGTTCTGAATCCAAATTGATGATGAGGAATCATGGAATTAGTATCAAGGATGGGATACAGGCGTTTCAGTATAAGCTTTTCCAAGATTTTTCCCATGATTGGTAAAAGTGAGATGGGACGGTAAGAAGATGGATTTTCTGGCGGTTTCTTAGGTTTGGGTATCATTTTGACAATGGATAATTTCCAGGAAGCAGGAAAGTATGTGGAACGGAGTACGGAATTGTATATGTAAGTGAGATATAGGATAGCTTTTCGAGGAAGTAGTTTTAAAATATGGGAAGTTATAAGATCATGCCCAGGAGCTTTGCGGGATGGTAAACTCTGAATGATGTTAGATATTTCCGAAGGATGGAACGCTTTAGGAGGAAGGACCATTTGGAGTGGGATATCTAATTCATCTTCTATGTTGTGCTTATTAGTGTGCCCGGGATTATGGATATCTGGATGTGGATTAAAGGTTCTAAAAAGGTGCTGACCGAATATCTGGGCCTTCTCTTCATCAGATCTTGTCCAGATACGGGAATCAGTTAGGAGTGGATGATTACAGTTTTTGAACTTTAGTAGCTTTTTTGTTGTCATCCATAATGATCTGTCTGTAGTAGTAAGTTTTTCGGTGAAGTTGAGTAAGTTTTGAATTTTTATTTTTCTGATTTCTGATTTTAGTCTGTTAGTCAGTTTATTATAATAAGTTTTGTCTGATGGATATCTAGTCCTATGCCACTTCGATCTTGCCCTGCGTTTTTTCCCTTAATAAGATTCGAATGTGCTGTGGCAAGGTAGTCTCCTGTGAGTTAGTAGTAGTAATGGTTGAAGTGTTGTCAAGTATGCTATTGCTAATTGAGTCAGTCAGATGGTCAACGGCTTTATCAATATCATGTTTAGTCTTAAGTGGGATCTTTAAGTTCAGTTTGGTTTCCAAGTCACATCTGAATCCGTCCCAGTCCACTCGTCCTGTAATCAGAGAGGGAATGGTGGGTTTAGGAACAAGGCTCGAGTGCAAGGAAAGCAAAACTGGGCTATGATCAGATGACAGGTCATTTAGGGATTTTATTGTGGATTGGGAGGAAGATATCTGAGAGAAAATAAATATATCAAGGATATCAGGACGTTTTTTGAGGGATGTTGGCCAATATGTTGGGCTCGTAGGAGAAAGGATAGTACAGCAATTGGAGGTAGAGACTCGAGAAAGGACATTACCACGGGAGTTGGATGTCCGGCAACCCCATCGTTGGTGTTTGGCGTTATAGTCTCCTCCAGCAATGAAGCGCGGTCCTAAGGATCGGAAGAGGGTTTCAAGTTGATTAGAGGAAAGGGAGTTACCAGGAGGACAGTATACAGCTGAGATTGTAAGATGGAAAGGACGAGTTGAAATGATTACCGAGGTTGATTGTAAGGCATCAGTTGGAGTAGAAGGAATCAGGGAATGGGATAAAGATTTATGAATAAGGATGCATGATCCAGCATGGGAAGTGTTGTCGGGATGGTCAGATCTGTATGTGATGTAGTCACATATGTAAAAATTTGATCGTTGTGTGAAGTGAGTTTCAGTAAGTAGTGCTATGTCAATGTGGTTGTTATGTAGAAATAAGTCCAGTTCGTCACGATGATTATGCAGGCCATTAGCATTCCACAAGATAATCGCTAGGGGCTTTACACTCATCGTTGGAAATTAAATGGGACTTGAGAAAGGACTCTGGTGAGAAGGGTGATTAGTGGTTTGATGGTATCTCTAAGATCAGAGAGAAAGGACTCAAGGATGGAGTATATATTGGAAGGATCTTGGTTTGGATACGGATGTGGATAATATACATGGGGTGGATAATTTATTGGTTCAGGATTGTTGGCCCAGAACTCGCCGTGGAGTACGAATCTGTTCAGGCCGCTGAGATAATGGAAGTTGGGGCGTTGGGTGATTCGGTGGATCATAAGGACGTTCAGGAATTTTTTTAGGGTTCTCAGGAGGGAGTTTCACCTGTAAAGGTAGATTATGGGGTGGGATCGGTTGACGGGAAGCTGGTGGTTTAGGACGGGAGACCGGAGGCTTGAATTGGGAGTTTGGAGGCGCCTGACTAGTAGTTGGTTGCTTCCTTGGAGTGGTGACTTCGGAGAGAGATTTCCTGGTTTCCTCAGTAGGAACTCTGGTTGCAGGTGTGGCAGGCTGCTGTGGAGCGATCCTATTGGCAGGTTTCTGAATTTCAGGAAAATCAGATAAATTATTCATCTCTGGTACCTGAGGACGAATCTTCTGATCCACTCTTTGTACTGATGAATTTTGTGATCTCTGGCGAAGAAGGCTTTTGTAAACGACACAACCCCTATAGCTAGCCGGGTGGCCTTCCCCGCAAAGAACACATTTTGCTGGTTCAGTCTGAGATTTCTGGCAAGTGTCAGAGGCATGTGGTCCGGCACACTTAACACACCTAGCCGGGTGGTAACAATAAGATTTTGTGTGTCCAAAGGTTTGGCATTTGGTGCACTGGACTATAGTAGTTCTTTGCCTAGGCTCTTCAAAACGGACAGATGAGTACACCAGCCTTCTCACTTGAAATATTTCCGGATTATTACCGGCTGGTTCGAGATCTACAAAAAATAATGGCAAGGGATATTTTTCCCTGGGGTGTGTCACTGAAGAAATGTTCCGTGCGTGATGACCAATTTCTTCCAGACCTCTTTTGATTGCTTCAGTGGGAGTAGATGAGTGGAGCCCGCGTAAAACCACTCGATATGACTTCTCTTGTTTCAACTGATAACAGTGAAAATCGTAGTTTTTTGAGCTCAAATAACTTACTAGTTTTTTGTAATTTTCTTTTGTGGTTGTAGTAATTTTGATATCGTTTATTCGGGAGAAACATTCAAAGTTCGGTTGTCCGATGAGAGCGGCGATTTCATCACCAAACGATATGAAATTACTAATATTGGATACATAGATAGGAGGTGGCTCAGGATCAGAAAATCCGTGAGGCTGGTTTTCAATGTTGACTGAAGCGGAATGGTTGATAATAGAAGAAAGTGGTGTGGCGTTTGAAGTGGACGGCGCTGGAGATTCAAGTTGGTTGGCTGCAGTGGTGCTGCGGGTTTTTGGCGGAGAAGAAATTGATTTTGGCGGTTGCTTAGACTTGGCCGATTTATTTATTTTTTTGTTTGGCGAATTACCGCCGGACCCAGTGTTATTCCTGTGGCGTTTCTGGCGTCGCGTTAAATATTGGGAATCTGATTCGCTAATCTCAGAGAATGGCGTTTCTTCCCCTGATTCATCATTAGATAGAGTTTTGTCTAAATCCATGATGATTACGGTAGAAAAAAAATAAATATAAAGTCCTCTTATATTGTGAGCTAAATAAAATAAAAAAGAAGAAAAAAATTTATGTTGACTTATATTAATTACTAATAATAGATAATTAACGTAAAGATCTTAAAACTAAACTATTTACATTATATACATATTCATAAAAAACGTAAAACAAAATGAACATTTCTGATTTAGTAAAATAAAAATAATGTCCTAGAAAAAGAGAAAAAACACACAAAACATCAGAAAAAAAAATATATGTATATATATATATATTAAAATAAAGTCTATCAGGAAGAAAATAAAAGTTTATATGAAGAACGTCTAGGTTACGAAGTCGGAAATGTCAATATTGCTACGACCGAGACCTTGTAAACAAAGATGAGGATTAGTAAGTCCTAGCCTAGGCCTTATCTCCAGCCTAGGACGGCCACCAGTCTATTATTGTCTATCGAACTAATTGCCACTCACCTCGTGATATGTGTTCGTTAATGTGTTTATCAGTGCAACCACTCACGATTTACAAAGTTTGAAGCATTTTCAAGCAGTATCACATTGATGAGAAGGAAACTAACATAGAGCAATACGTAAGTAGAACTGTGCCAGTCGCCATTTTAGAAAACACCTAAATTTATTTATTTTAATAGTTCAAACTCGTAATATTGTGGCAAAATTGAAATATCAGCATAATATGAGGCGTTGATTCCCAAAAGGTACTATCAATATCCATTCTAGGAAATTTTACAGGAAGTGCAACAAAAATCACTCAATACTATATAGTTAAACCAACTTAGTTAATTATGAAATGAAATGATTAAAAAAAAAAAATGTGTAATTAGTACCTTTAGAAAATATTAGCATTTTTAAACCGCGTTTTTAAAGGACTTGAGTGTTCTTTGGACAAAATCAAATAGAAGATTTAGAATGATGATGAGAATAGAAATATGTCAAAAAATCAATTTCGTAAAAAATGTCCTTTAGTACCTTTTGGAAATCAACGTCTCAATTATATAGAATTAGGTAAATCTATTTAGGTTTCTTTAACATATAAATGAAAGTTACTGAACAGGCTAGGTTTTGAATGTCGAGAGGGTCATGGATTTAAGAAGGAATTGAATGATAAACGGGTGAAGATAGAATATGAAAGATTTGTCGAAATATGAGGTTCGAATTGACGTTGTATACCGATATGTACGGACGGAGGATTTGAATAGAAGCATACCCAAGATTTGGTTGTCTTTTGTATCTTGTAATTTGGTTATTTTTATAGAATCAACAAAATCAAAGGTACTTTAGAGGAATAATGTTTAAAATATCGGCATTTAAGCCTTGTCAGACCATTTTAATCAGAATGAAACCTACATGGCGTTAAAGCTTATTACATTTTACATCCCACGCTGATACCATTCTTCAGTATGGCCATCAAAGAACACTTGGACCGCAATTTCATCTTTCGTATATTTATCAATTTTTCCCCTTTTTTTTTCATTGATCGAAACAAGTAATAGTCTGGTGGATGAGGCAATAGTTCGAAACCATCAAGTTTTTTACCTTTCATGTGCGACGACTATCTTGTAGGAATAACCTCCTCTTCGGTTGATCAAAGCAGGATAACGCTCTGACGACTTGTGAAAGGATTATATAGTAAGTTACTTTGGCTTATCTATATATGAAATATATAGTAAGTTACTTTCACTTACCTATATATGAAATATATAGTAAGGGAAAGTATTGCGATCGTGTAAATTTTCGAATTCCAGTTTTCAACGGAAATACATGATTCAGGGTCCCCTGAGTCTAAATAAACAAGTCCCGCAAAAAGGTGTGTGTGTGTGGTAACTTTAGCGCAAAAACGAAATGTCCTATGAAAATGAAATTTCATATTTAAGACCACTATACGTCGGGGATGTTACAAAAACTTTTTCATCAAAATCAGCTAACCAGAAGAGCCGCTTTATACCATGCATTTTGCACCTTTTTACTATTCTCTCAAAAACGGCTTTAACGATTTTAATTAAACTCGCTATATCGATGTAAAATTTAATGCGCTTTAATATAATGTAGGTTTCATTTTGATTGAAATAGTCTAATGGGGCTTAAATGCCGATATTTTATATTTTACCTTTAATTTTGTAGATTTAAAAAACAATGGAACATCATCTTATTAGCTTTGATAAATAACGGGAAAATGTGTAAATTGAGCGAATTTGATAAACAACAAAAGGAAAAAAGGGCAAACATATTTGTTTATGCAATTTTTGCTTTTGAACGCAAGAATAGTAATATAGATGTATAATGTACCGTTGGATAGCTAAACATTTTAGAAAAAATATTATCTAATACACGGAATTTCAAATTTTAATGGAGATTGAGGAAAAGCCAATAAAACTAACCGATTGCTGTAGAAATAAAATCGATTATTTAATAAAACCCATGTTTCTAAATAATGAATTCTTTAACCATTTATTTGTATCTTTAAATGTATCATTGATTTTAAAAATGGAGGTAAGTGAAAGTCATGTGTTGCCCGCACCAGATTTCCTCTAACTGTATTTGAAAATTCTTTAATTAATTTTAACAACAGAGGTAAATGAAAGTCGTGTGTAGCGCGAACCAGATTTTTCCTCCCAGTAATACCTTAAAATTAAAGTAATTTCATAGGACATTCACGTTTCTTTTTAAAACAAATAACTAAACTGAGGTTTTTTTCTTTTTTGAAGCTATCGAATGGGATTAAACAAGCTTAGTTGATACCCTACAGGGATTTAATAAGTATGGGTAAATAATAAATAGGATTTAAATACTTACAGTCCTTCGAAATCGTGAATTTAATAAAACTATCATTTTTTTTTGTTTTCTCTCCCAATTACTACTATTGTCACCAAAACAAAATGGTCAGTATCGTCCCTTGTCTAAAGACACAGCTTTACATTAAAGATTAAATGTATCCTAACATCAACTGAAAAAGACTCATTTTATGTTGATAGAACATGAATAATTATCATTATTCTAAATCCTTGATTTGAAAAAGAACAGACAGAACCGGAACGGTGCCCAAACTATGGAAACAGAGGGTCAGCAAAGCATAAGAGATTTCGGACAATGGGGTAAAATATGAAGTCATAAAATGGTTTGATGATTTAATGAAGCCGAGAATATAAAAAAAACTAAGCATAGAGAATATCTCAATTTAATGGATAAAGTCAGAAAAGATAAATAGGCAGCAGCGAAGATGTCTATTATTTTTTAGTATTAAACACAGCTGGGGCTTAGGTGTCATGGGGGATCATCACTGTCTTTTATCCTTATTACTATCCATTAGTATCATTCCGCACTACTCTACTTTATTAGTACATTATTATTTTTTTTTTTTAATTATATTTTATTGAATTTTACAACTGTATATTACATAAATACAATAAGTAAAAGTGATGAATTATAATAAAAGGCGTATAAGGTTTGTGAAGAAACTACCCAGCGGTAGTACTTCGATGTTTATTTAAGTAAGTAGATCCCGAGGCCATCTTCTTTTCAATCGCCTCGGAGGGTTGTCAGGAATATGCGAGGTTGATAGGTTGCGGACAAGAGGGTTTATATGAGTTGGGAGTTTGGAATTAAAAGTGGTATATCTTGTTCGAGAAAGGTCTGCCACAAATGGGATATTAAGATCGTTATGGATGATTTTATTTGTGACAAAATAAGGAGCATTTAGGATTTTGCGAAGGATTTTGGATTGTAAGGATTGGATGCGTACATTATTTAAAATATATATTTCAATCATATATGATCGAAAATTTGTTATGATAGTTGACGAATAATTTCTAATACTTTTTTTTTCTCTATTCCTAAAATGTAAACTGGAAGGTACATCCCGACCCGCTTGGATGACGGGCACGAAAAATGTTTTTACAGAATAAACGGCCTTAACGTAAATGGATGGGGCTTGAAGAATGGAAAGTGGTTCTATACATCGCTAACGGAAAAAAATGTAAGGTAAAAAATAAGATCAAAACATTAGCTATACCTATATTACATGTTTATATTGGGTGCACCAAAACCAAACTAGCGTACGTTAACAAGCAGAACTAATTACGCTCACATAAATTAAAAAAAAAAAAAAAAACATACTTTTACAGACAAACAACGTTTTATATTTTTTCTGTTGTTTCAGCCGTGCCGCGACCCCATGGTGACAAGATTCTACTGGGGGCACACTCAGCCCCTATAAAATAGATACTGAAGAAAACTCATTGCATGGCCTTGGCCTAGAAACAGTATAAGTCTCGGTATTTACTGAACCCAAGGCCTTTCAAGGAATTGTAGAGGTGTTTTATATTTCTTAGCCAAATAATGAGATTATATGGTTGGTTCAACTAAACGAAAATTATGGTTTCATTATTTTCATGGTATAAAATCATGGTTTCGGACATCATAGCTTCCTAAAAAGGCCTGGTATAATGAATTAATGAATGGAATTGAGAGGAAGGAAGGATTGAAACTAGTGAGAATGGAGTTTGTCATGAAAGGATTGATACCTGGTCCGGGCCAAATCAGTAACATAGGGAACATTAAGGTCTTTATGGATAAGTTTATTCGTGACAAAGTTAGGAGCGTTAAGGATGTGGGAAGAATTTGATGGTTTAGTAGAGCCGTAAGTCCAGATTGGTCCTATAATAGTCATGTAGATGAGCCTTTTGTAGTTCAGAGGAATGTTTGACCGTCTGTCTAGTAAGTGTTGAAGCAGCCTAAAACGGCAAGAAACTTCTATTTAAAATCACGCTCTAGAGTAATAGAGGGGATGTGGGCCTAAGATTTTTTGTATTGTTCTATTAATTCAGATAAAAAATAAATTTGTTATATTGTTCAAGATACCATATAGAGTTCCTATTCACCTAATTTTACGGCAAGTTTTTATAAATAAACAATAGATGTTTACTTTGTTTTTTGATTTATTTAATGTCACTTTATGCTACTATCGGCTATCGATGCTAAAGTGGGAGTCCTAAATTTTTCCTATCAAGGTTTTATTAGGATACGGATCTTTAACGATTACCTGATATCGCACAGGCTCGGGACCACCTTTTAACGTCTCCTCCGAATGACGGCATAACTAAGGATTTTTTACTCCCATTAAAAATCCTAGGACCACCTGCGGGTTTGAACCCGTGACCTTTGGCATAGGAGGCTGTTATGCTAAATGTTTACTAAAAAAGGACAGATGATAACTAAATAGAAGAATTAGACCGAAAAATATCTCTTTATGATGAACAAAAGATAAATAGATAAGAAATTTCAGTTTAATCTAATCGGCTAAAAGGATCACTTTGCCTTATATGTGCGTGGTGGATACCATTTCGTAGATGCTGCCCTTATTTGTAAAAATGCGTCACGAATTCGATTCGAATCCTCTAAAAAGTCCGAATGACAGCAGGAAATTGAAACTGTCCCTAAGTATACCTTCTATTACTTTTTTGTAAGGAAAAAGGAAAAACTACTCAAAGACTAATGGAAATGAGCTGAGGATAAGTCGCGACAGGGAGGAAAGGAGAACACAAACGCAGAGGCTGAAAAGAAATAAACATAAAGAAAAGTAACCCATTGAGCGGCCTCTGAGGCAACAGGCGATATTCCTTTTTTTTTCTCGCATTTCTTTCCTTCTTTTTCATTCCTTTTTTTGTTCGTTTCTTCATTTTTCAGCGACGGGGGATGACAATGCAGCTCCCCGAACAATCTGGAAGTACACCTTGAACTGCAGCCCATTCTACGGCTCGGTGGCAATTACAGTCGGATGAAAGTTAGTTTCCATTGTAGAATATAGGTCAGTAAGAGAGGGAAAATACAACTGTTTTCTAATCAGTCAATCATTTAATTTCATGAAAATCAATAATGACAGAGTAGGACTACTCGGAATTATTTATTTTATTAGGTTCAATATAAAAAATAAATATTAATATTATCATAGGTGGAATAATCAGGAATCAGTCATTTTTTGAAATTTATTTTAATTTTATTTTTTTAATTATGCCAACGTTTCGGCTCACGCTTGTGAGCCATCATCTACAAACATCAGAACAAAAGAGATACATATTAATATGATAATGGAAATTTTCTTTTGAATGCAGTGACAATGATAACATTTAAAATAAAACAGAAAATATACCAACATACTTAAATATTATAGATACAAATAATGATAATATGATAAATAATCTGATGATGATAAGCATACATTTTTTTTTTACAAAACTGTAGACTTTAATATAGAAGTAAAAAAATTATGTATAGAAACGGACATGGCTCAGTAATGGTGCGTTTCTATACATATTTTTTTTTTAATTCTATATTAAAGTCTACAGTTTTGTGAAAAAAAAATTATGCTTATCATCATCAGATTATTTATCATATAATCATTATTTGTATCTATAATATTTAAGTATGTTGGTATATTTTCTGTTTTATTTTAAATGTTATCATTGTCACTGCATTCAAAAGAAAATTTTCATTATCATATTAATGTGTATCTCTTTTGTTCTGATGTTTGTAGCCCTGATGATGGCTCACAAGCTTGAGCCGAAACGTTGTCAAATTAAAAAAAAAATAATAAATTTCAAAAAATGACTGATTCCTGATTATTCCACCTATAATAGTTTTTACAGTCGACTATACATCCTCAATATTAATATTATCGTGATGAAATATTTTTAACAAAATCGGGAGCGGATCACACATTAAAGAATTTTTAATCATTATGCTAGTTTAAGTAAAAATTATATTCTAGTGATAAGAAGGACAAGTAAAATATTTAAAAACTTTGTTTCGACGTTTAAATTTACACAATGCTTTTTATATTATTCCAAATTTCCAGTACGGCGTTAAACAATAACTTTCTACGATACATCAGTGTTACCGATTAGTTGATTGTAATTCTTTTTTATTAGAATCAAAACATTACTGTCCGGGAGTGTTTTTAGATATGAGTCAGGTCTTTGACAGAATATGGCACGATGGTTAGCTCGCTAAGTTAAAAATATTTCTTCCTTTAACATATTACTATCGCAATTAAAAGTTCGGGTTTTCCGAGTGAGAGTAGGCTCAGAGTTCACATACTCAAATTAAAAAAATTTTCAAGATCAGAATATTATCCCTTACTATATTTTTCTTTTGGCTAAGTAAAGCAAATAGGGCACAGTCTGAAAAATGTATAAATAAGTAATTTAGAAGCTCTGAGAAGAAATAAAATTTACTCGAAATCAAATTGTGCAACAATAAAATATATATTAAGAATTGCAGAGACGTTTTGGCTGACCTAGTCAAATGCCTTTTTGAAGTCGAAAAGGGCAGAGATCAAAGTGCCTGCAGGTTAACCACTCTCCTTAATGAGGGCTTTATAAAATCAATGTAGCAATATCTTCTCTTCCCCTTAGCTTTTCTATAATCTACCTCAGGTTTCTTAGTCATAGGATTAAGTCCCAAATACCTATTCTCCTCTTATTTCTGATAACATGTAGAATATTATAGAAAGGGATGTAATTTACAATCTCTTTTGGCTTTGAAAGATTCATCATACTTTTATTTTATTTATTTGAGGGCCTTACAGACCACGAAAATATTAGACCTCTCTTTCCCACCTCTTCTCCATTCTTTCAAACTGCACTCTTCTTTCTTCCTCGTTCCATACTGTTTGGGGTAATCACCTCCAACTCAATGACAATACGATCACTCCTTTTTGAAAAGTGGCTGTATGAAATTATAAAAACCGAGTAAATGAAAGATGGACCTTGATGGAAATTAAACAACTGAGTACAGTGATACAGACTTCTATACCAAAAAAAAAAAAAAAAAAATGCTACATTTACACTTGGCAGCCAGGTGTTGTGTGGCTGCATGGTAGAAATCTAGAAAGATGGTGAAGTTATGTTCCCTGGCTGTGGAATGCTGTTCTTGAACCTTCTCTCCACTTCTCTTCCTCCCCTTTGGCCAGCGGATCTTCTTAATTGATTGTACTCCATAGCTGTTGCATGGGACCGAGCAAAGGAACAAGTAAAATTGATATGGCACACCCAGCCAGAACCTGTAACATCTAAGTTTTTCGGCCACTAGGGCGCTCTGCTTCTTTACAGGCCGCCAGGTGGCAGAGTCAACATAAGTTCTCTTTTCGGAGCCCGAATGACATACTCTCCCTTTTCTTACCTCTTTGGTGCCTACAAGTACCTTTATCTTCCTCAATGTTTCACTATATTCATCTCTATTGAGAAAATCCTGATATGAGATTCCCAGTTTCACTGTTTCTTTCCTTATTTGCTGAATGTACCCTCCGGCCCTTTATATCCCCACATTTTCCCAAAGATCTCTTTATTTATTCTGCTCGGGCTCATTCTTACCATATGACCGTAGAAACGCAGCCTCCTTAACCTAATGTCCGTTTCCAGGTCATCCATTTCTTTATATAATTATTTGTTAGGCTTCAGCCTAAATCCATCCGGTAACTTTACTGGCCCGTAAATACTCCTCAAGATCTTCCTCTCTATTCCCATAAGTTTCCTCAAGCCAGGAACAGAAGCGATCTCCAATCCATACTGAATAACTGGTTTCCTTTTATTGTTTCATAATAACTTATTTTTTTAATTAAAAAAAGAAGATATTTATTGAAATTTACAACCGCGATTAGTGATAAATCAGATTAATATAAGCGAAGATAAAATGATTGATGCAAATTAGTAGAAAAACCATCTATAAGAATTCCAAGTCAGCAGATCTCGGCCATTTTCTTTTCGAAGGAATTATCAGAGCTCCATCAACCATCGAATTCCTCCTGCATCCAATCCTTCTTCATGCGGGCAAAATATGAAATACATAGTACATTAAGGTCATTATGTGTGATTTTATTATTGACAAAGTATGGAAATATAAAATTTTAAGTGGGGTTCTAAAGCTCAAATCCGTAAGACCAAATCGGCTTTATGATGGTCATATAAATGGGCTTTTCCAGTCAAGTGGAAGAGTAAAGCATCTGCCAAGTAAAATACAACTATTATTAAACAAATATTTACGCAATCATATTAACAAATTTAACATATGCTACAAAATTAAAATATTTGCCAGCAAAAACATTAAACTATTAAAAAAACATACCTCAGTATAAGTCAAAATAAGTCACTCTTACCTGAAAAGTAAAAAACAAAAATAAAAATAAAATAATATAAAATGTAATAAATCATTTAAAATTAAAATGAATCATTATTAATCATAGCATTAATATAATTTGTTATGTGGAAAATCCTCGATATTAAGTATTTAAAAATCATTCAATATTTGAAATGGTCTCATCTTCCGTTTTATTCAATATTCAAACAAGTTTTCAAAACATTAATAATTTTAAAGGTAATTTATTGTTTAATAATGTCTGTAACTTTATTGGGATGTTATTAAGATACAACTAACAAAAAATAGTATCATTATTGAAAATAGACATTTTTCATATTAACACCAAAATTTCACAATGTTCTAATGAGATTAATGATTAAAATATTACTATTATGAGAAATCATACATGCGTAAACTTAAACATTAATCATTCTAATACCACTCAAAGATTCGAAAGAAAATAATGGTCTACTATTAAAGCATATGATTCAATGCAATGCAGACAGGAGACGCTCAGTAACATAAATTATGTTTTAATGTGAGCCGTAATAAAGTTCGATCCTTCGTGATGACCAAACGAAAACAAGATAATCTTTAAAAGGATTTGTTAGAATAATATTTTTTTTTTAAATGGAGGATCTTAGTAGGGAAGAATAAAACATTAAAATAAATACATGAGAATATTTATACATAAATAATGAAAAATATAATGTTAAAACTTTCTAAATGAAATGACGTAGGTATTTACAGTGGTTCAGTTTATAAATAAACTTAAGTATTGTTAAAAATTAAATGTTTCCTAAATCCCCATTCTCTAGTCTAACGAAATTCACTAAAAATAACAAACCCGATTAACAAATAAATAAACGAAGAAGAGCAATTAATTTATGCTAATATAATTTCCATGTTAATGAGAAAAAATCGACCCCAGCTGCCAATCATAAACCTAAAAGTGAAATAGTACCGGGTCGAAGATTATGAAACCTAGATAAGGAATAATTGACCTGAATTCAAGGCCTAATATACAACTAGTACTTGTGATGGCTCCTATAAAACCAACACATCATAAGTTTCATTTAAAACTCCACTATTAAAAGAATTATTTTCTAATAGCTATTAAAAAAAATAAAATGAACTATTCCTTAATTGATAAAAAATATTAGCAAAGTTATTGAGATAACAATCAACCGTTAATTTTTAAAATCAAAGGTCTATTTTATCAATTATTCCTAGAGTAGTTTATACAGTAGTTCGTTGTAAGGGGTTCAAATCTTGGCTTCGTTTCAGTTGTCATCTTCAAAAATATAAGTTTTAAAATCTTGTCTATGTTTTAACTATTTGGTTTTACAAAGAGTTTCATGATTCACCAAGAGAATAAAAATATACTTTATCTTTAAATCGAAATAACTTTTTATTTTTAACTATTTTTATTCAGATATATTACAATTTGTCTCAATATGGACGATGATAATAATATTAAGATCGCATTCAGATAATATTTACAGAATAAAATAAATGTATATTATAAGTAAATATATAAATAAAATAAAAACAAGGTTAAGCAATTTAACAACTTAGACAGACTCCTTCATATATACAATATTCAAAATCAAAATCACGATAACAACGTGAAATTCGTCTTAAAACTCTGATGTTCATATTATACATCATTCCTGAATCAAGTAACATCCAATATATATTAACCACCTAAAGCCAATCAAATGTGGATTAAGAATTATATGAATATAAAATATGGAAAAAGAACAACTAAATAGCGGGAAAAAAAGTAATTGCTGACAATAAGGTGTTTTTGGAAGATTTAAAACGAAAAGGATTAAGTCTCTAGAATAAAAGGTAAGTAATTAACCGAACATCTCGTCAATTCAGATATAATAATAACAGAAACCAATATTTGGTATAATCTTAATATGCTTTCCCTGCTAAATAAAGTCCGGTAAATTGGGTGCCTGGTCACTCAGGCATCTTAGAAAATGAGAGAGCTGATAGCCTCGCAAAGGAGGTTTTGCTCAGCTACCCCCCACACCTGAACCTGTGTGCGGAATTAGCCTCAGCAATGCCAAAGGTCTAATTAAGGCGGCTCGCTGATAATAGATCCAGGCAATACTGGAGGGATACCGATAAGCAGCATCACTCCAAGATGTTTCTATGGACCCTGCAAAGAGAGAAGTCATACTCTACTCTCAATGGCAGGACAATCCTAAGGAGGGTAACAGGACTATACACAGGACACTGTCAACTTAATAAGCATCTTCACAATATGGGTTTGGTGGCCTCACCGACTTGCAGATTCTGCAAAATTTCATTTATTGATATGCAGTTGCCCAGAGATTGCCAGGATACGGTTTGACCATTTGGTGTCGACCGTATCCCTGATCCCAAGTTGCGTGAACTGATTAACCCCCACAGGTTAGTCAGATTCACCAAGGCCCTGTATTAACAGTAGATTACTGTAGTAGATTAACAGTAGAAACGGCGCACAATAAGCCTAATATTGGCTGCAGTGCATTGGATTAGCCGGCAAAAAAAAAAAACAAAAAAAAAAACAGAAACTAAAAAATCATATAAAACAGACTAAAACTCACATTACACATTAAAAGAGACGCATTTACTGAAATTTGGCAATGTCTAATTG
Source organism: Piezodorus guildinii (assembly GCA_023052935.1). Taxonomy (NCBI): domain Eukaryota; kingdom Metazoa; phylum Arthropoda; class Insecta; order Hemiptera; family Pentatomidae; genus Piezodorus; species Piezodorus guildinii. The sequence continues at coordinate 120,566,040 of CM041293.1, read as the reverse complement.
GTTTTATTAGTATTAATTTATTACTATAATAACCTTGACAACTTAATATACATTCCGAAACTTTCTACGGATGCAAAATAAAATTTTAAAACAATTGGTTTATAAATGAAAATTGTTAGGTTTTAAACTGAAATACACCAGGAGATATGACAAGTTTTGTTTGTTTGTTTGTTTAGGTTTTAAGGCGTAAAATCCTAAGGTCATCAACGCCTAGACACTATATGCATATTCAACCTTTATAAAAAAGAACTATTAGTTAATGGGTGATTAAGAGAAAGAAAGAAAAAAAAAATAAATAAAAAATAAATAATAAATAAATAAAAAAAATAAAATAAAGAAAGAAAAAAAAAATTTTTTATGTAAACAATAGTTTAAAAAGCTAATACTAGTAATGCTAACTGACTAGGAATGGTCTTTATAATTTTGATAATAATGATTGCTCCTTAAGAAAATCAAAAACTAATTCAATGGTTTTCTCTCTATCACCCAGCACCGCTGAAATATTCGGGCTTAGTCCAATTTTATTCAGGTGTGATGAATAATAAGGGCATTCTTGAAAAATATGCCGAATGGTAAGGGTTCCATCACAGTGCTGGCATAGGGGCACCGGCTGCCTAGCAAAAAGATAAGAGTGCGTCAGCCGCGAGTGTCCTATCCTTAGCCGGGTCAACGCGACCTCTTCCCTCCGGCTGCTACGGCTAGATGTAGACCAGGGTTTCACTGTTTGTTTTATATGCTTCAGTTTGCTTACCTGGCTATCGTCCCACATTTTCTGCCATCGGTCATCTTCTTGCTTTCTGAGCGGTTCACTGAGTTCAGACGGTGTCAAGATGGCTGTTCCTCTCCCTGGCAGTGTGAGCGCCTGCTTCGCTGCCCGGTCCGCAAGCTCATTACCGGTAATTCCCACGTGGCTCGGCACCCACACGAAGCTTACCGACTTGCCCAGGTTTCGCAACGCAGCTATATGAGAGTGAGTGCGAACTAGTATGGGATGATTTGGATATAAGTTCTGCAAACCTTTAATTGCGCTTAGGGAATCGGTTAGTATTACGATTTGGTCTTCATTTATTTTCATACAGAACTTGTAGAGCTGAGGCTATTTCGTGTAGTTCGGCTGTGTAAATATTGCATAGATTATGCAGTTGAATTTGTGTGTCGATTTATGGGTCACGAAAGCGGAAGCTGAAGAGGTATCTGATTTAGAACCGTCGGTGTAAATTAAAAAGGGTTCAGGAATGGTTTGAATAATCTGTGTTAGTCGGTTTTTGAATTCGGAAGGGGAAGCATTTCTTTTGGAGAGGTTGGAAAGTTGAAGGAATATTTTAGGTGGTTGGTGAGTCCATGGTGGGGTTTTATCATAGGAGTTTATTTTATACAGTGGAAGGTCTCTAAGTAAAGAGGAAGCGGAGGAAATTCTTTCTGCTAACGGAAGGGTCGCATTGACTTTGTTTCGAAAGGCTCTGATAAATTTAGGTTTAAATATGTATCTGTGTGTGGGATGATTTGTCTGTGGGTATAATTTGGAAATATAATTTATGGCAAGTTTTTGTCGTCTAAAAATGAGAGGCGGAATTCCGGCTTCTGAACATAAGCTAAGGATAGGGCTGGTTCGAAAAGCCCCAGTGGATATTCTAATTCCTGCATGAAGTACTGTGTCGAGCCTGGCGAGAATTCGTGGGTGTGCCGAAGCATATATAAATGACCCATGTTCAAGTTTTGAACCTATCAAACTTTTATAGAGTATTAATAAAGTTTTCCTGTCTGAACCCCAAGTAGTGCCGCTGAGAACTCGCAGTATATTTAATTTTTTCATAGCCTGTGCTTTTATGATGGATATATGATGTTCCCAGGTCAGTTTTCTGTCAAATGTCAAGCCTAAGAATTTGTGTAAGTAGTAAATGGTATAGATATGACAAGTTTTAACGCGTTTCTAGAAACAAGAAGATAGAGTGTGAATCTTAGCATATAAGAAGAAAATACTTTAGTGATACATCATAAAAAATAAAAGAACATTATCAGTTTAAAAAGAAGCAGAGAAGAAAAAAAAAAGATAAATTAAATCTAATAATTATTGCAGGTAGTTAGGATAAGAGAGTCTAAACAGCACCAATAATTGCAAAAATTATATTTTCACTTACCTATATTTGAATGTAATGTAAAGTAGTGTTCCGATCGTGAAAATTTTCAAATTCCAGTTTTCAACGGAAATACAGGTCCTCTGAGTCCAAATGACCCAAGGTCTATGTGTGTGTGGTAACTCACGGGCGAAAACGAAACATCCAATAAAACTGAAATTTCACATTTATGACAACCATACGCCCGAGATGTCACAAAAAGTTTTCCATCAAAATTCAGCTAAACAGATGAGTCCACTTTATGACCATGGCATTTTGCACCTTCACGATTTCCAAAAAAAAGTCGTACATAACTGAATTTCATTTTAAGACAACTATACACCCGAGGATGTTCAGCAACTTTTCATCGAAATAGGCAAACCCGAAGGGCCACTTTATACCATGCATTTTGACCTTTTACGATTTCTCAAAAACGCCACTTATTTTGATTAAACTCGCTATATCGATGTAAGATTTGTTAGGCTTTAATATGATGTAGGTTTCATTCTGATTGAAATAGTCTGAAAGGGCTTAAATGTCGATATTTTAATTTTTCTTCTTCTAAAGTACCTTTAATTTTGTAGATTTCAAAATATTAGGCACATCATCTCAATAGCATCGATAAATAACAGTTAAATATGCAAGTTAAGAGAATTTTATAAACAACTAAAGGAGAATAGGGCAAACATATTTTTAATGCAATTCTTATGTTATTGAACGCAAGAATAGTAGTATAGATGAATAATATACCGTTGGATAGCTAAAGATTTTAGAAACATATTATCTTATACACGGAATTGTAAAAGTTAATAGAGAGTGGTAAAAAGTTACTGAAACTAACTGATTGCTGTTGATAAAAATATAATAGATTATTTAATAAATCACTAACAGTTTCATTATCGCAATCAGTCAGAATTTGTCATCGCGATGTAATGTGATCTTATCAGCAAAAGCTGATTAGTAAAAGATCATAAGACCATTACTAAGCAACTCCAACCAAAGAGCTTATTGTACAAACAAATCAAATATTTTGAAATTAAATATTATGATTATAGCACCTCGGTGGACCAACCACCAGTAATTCAACCCAATAAATTCACTTCTGTGGCGCGATTGTCATGATAGGGAGAGGATCCTCTGTGGCACATCTTTCTGACATTTTTACTAATCCGCATTTATGTACAGCGATCCCTCATCCAACTTCTTTTCAGCCTTCTGCTAAAGTTGTGCAGCATTCCCGTAGAGGCCATGTTTTCTATTAATGCGTTAGTATGTCCGTTTAAGTTGTGAGAACGTTAGTAGAGGGTCCGTTCCTTTTCTGTCGGTATGTGAAGGTCTGTATGTAAAGTACTGTTGATAACGTACCATGTTTAATTTGTTATAGTTCTAAAAGTTATGGATTGAAAAATTTGATTTTCATGTAGGTTAGGTTAGAGGTCTTTCAATATATTATTCTTTTTCTGCTATAATTTCCTAAAAATATCATTTCATGTATGTTGTCTTTTTGACAGACCCGTACATCTGTGAAGCGTGAGTACAAATGGGCTTTAGTAAGTGTAAGAGTTCAATTTATGTTTAAGTTATAATTTTGAATGTCTTGAGAGAAGTGAGTATAAAAGTTTTAGCCTTTCGTTTAGCGTTATATGTCTGTTCTTGATGTGTGGGCTCCTTGACATTCTTCTGTCGAATATTAAGACAAGATACTTATTGTGTCTGTCGGTGGAATTTGGATAATGCCAATATATATTGGAGGGCAGGTTTCATGCCGAAGAGTGAAAGAAATAGGTTGGGATTTGTCTTAGTTAAGTAGATTTAACCTTATTTTTTATTTAACCTGACGCTCGTTGACTGTAATACTGTAAAATAGACTTAAACAATCAAGATAATAACATAATCTCCTTTTTACTTTCACTTACCTATATATGAAATATATAGTAAGGGAAAGTATAGCGATCAAGAAAATTTTCGAATTCCAGTTTTCAACGGAAATACACGTTTTAGGATACCCTGAGTCCAAATTACCAAGTCCCCCAAAAAGGTCCGTGTGTTTGTGGTAAGTCCAGCGCAAAAAGAAAAGGTGCTATACAACTGAAACTTCATATTCAGGATGACTATACGCCCGAGATGTTACAGCAACATTTTCATCAAAATCAGGTTACCTTACAGAAGAACCACTTTATACCATGCATTTTGCACCTTTTTGGGATTTTCTCAAAACCGGCTCTAACGATTTTAATTAAACTCTCTATATCGATGTAAAATTTAATTTGCTTTGATATCATGTAGGTTTCTTTCTGATAGAAATAGTCTGACAGAGCTTAGATGCCGAAATTTAAAATTTTCTCCCTCTAAAATATCTTTAATTTTGTAGATTAAAAAAAAAAAAAAAGGCACATCATCTAATTAGAATTAATAGATAACGGAATAGAATTCGTTACACAACCAAAGGAGAAAATTGCTGACATATTTCTTTTTGAGATTTTTTTTTTAAACATTAGAACAGAAATATAGATGTACAATATACCGCCTGAAAGCTAAAGATTTTAGAAAAAATACCTTCATACATACACTATATATATAATATATATATATATATATATATATATATATATATATATATATATATATTTAAGTCCAGTGAATGCATTTTAGCCTGACAAGTTATTTGATTTGCAATCATAAATGCCATTGTTAAGGGACTAAGTCCCGGATTTTTTTTTTCTATTTCTATACCCAAATCTAGTTCCATTAATTGATTGTATCGTTTTTTTTTTTTTTAAATTACAATTAAATTTCTTTTAAAAAATATACATATAGTTTATATTTCGTAAGTCTTCGTTAGGACAAGTGGATGGAAGTCCTCATTAAAATGCCATATAGAGGCAGTGCCATAACGATCCACACACAGATCCTCATCCCAATCAGGCCAATTACACTGTTTGAGGTCAACTTCACTCAGGTCCGTCCTTCCGATTCCGTGGCATGAACTATACATGTTTATTCGCTGTTTTACTCCATAGGAACAATACTAAATTAATAATTTAAATAAAATTATATTATAAAGAAATTTTCTCGCCTGAAGTATCTCAGGTGCTCTTAAATATTCTAGTTTAGCCGCAGATATTCTTCAAATGTCAAAAGATAAAATAATAATAACAGCAATATATTTTTAAAAAATCGATGAACCAAAATTGCTTAAAACTAAAAAAAAAAGTAAAAAATTAAAAAAGGCTCAACAAAGAATTGTTTTTTTCTCAGGATGATTTCTAGTAGATTGGAGAAACAAACCTTTGACTTCTTTCATAACCGTAAAACCATCAAATCGGTCTATAGACACTAAAAATGACCTGGTAGAATCGAAAATCACACAAAAGCCAATACTCGACAAAACAGAAAAATTAAGTATAAAAAAGTCAACCCATTTTCAATTATCTCGGAAGAAAAAAGAACATTGAGATTGGAGAGAATGTGAAAAAAAATAAAAATACAAAGGAAGATACAAAACTTAGATGATTTATCTTTAGGATTTAGGAACAACAGAAGTTGAATTATCTTTTGAGGGAATCCGCAAGAATTATATTTCTGTGAATAAGACAATTTTAATGTATCACATATAAAACGTTAGAAAAAAAAATTACTGTTATGTGATATATTTTAAGAAAATGAGGTCACACAATAATTTTAGACTGGAGTAGCACATGTTTTTTTCCTTCCAAGAAATCTAGTTGTTTACGATATTTTTCTAAAGGAGAATACATTTCATTTAGTGTGAAAATGGAGAAAAGGATTTTAGGTTTCCTTTAAATACCAAAAAAAAAAAAAGTGATGCTTAATAATTTAACCATAAATATTTTTTTATTTAATATACTATAGATTATATATTCTTATTTTATATTCAGAAGAAAAAGTTATTATGCGCTTTACTGATTAGTTAAAGTAGAAATAGTCCGAGACGTCGATGGGAGGATTGTGTCATGTCGAATCTGTGTAGGCAACATATAGTGGTATCGCCTTTCAACCTTGGAGTTAGCTAAGCCTATTATTATTATTTTATATTTATGCCTCATACCATGTACTTTAGTTTTCAAAGTGAACTTAATCTTTAAAAAAATAGGTTTTTCAAAAATATACCAGTCGTGCTTCCTAAATAGTAGGGCTAACCGATCTTTCTTGAAATTTAAGGATTTATTGAGGTATCGTCACAAACCTTTCATTTTTATGAGATGAAATATGTACAACAATTATTTTGAGATACCGATATAGGAATGAGGAAAAAAATTACTAATTTGTGCATACTTTTTGGTATATATTACTTTTCAGAGGTACAGGAAGTGATGACAGGCGTACATTAACTGAAATTAATAAGAAACAAATCAATAAATATACAAATTTTTATTATTGTTTTAAATCTACCATCTATCATACATCATCATATATTTTACTAATTTTCAGCATAATCACTAATTATTACAATAATAACATTTGTACCAACTTTGATTCATACTAATTTCTTCTTTATAATTAAATTTCTCTAATACTTGTGTTGAGATAAAGAGGAAATTTTATATTTAGTTACAATCTTATATTTAATCTTTAGACAATAAATTTATGAATATTTCATTTGCTGGATCTACAACACTAGAATTAGATTTTTTGTTTTTTAATTTGTATTTTTAATTTTGTAATTTGTTTATAATAACAATTTTTTCTGTTTTGTTTTTTTAAGATAAGATATGGTTGTAACAATAGTTTTTTTGTTTTTTGTTTATAAAACTATTCAAATATATTTTTTTTTTTTTTTGTCATTAATGATTTTATTTGCACCTGTAAAATGTTTACAATAAGCAAATGGGATTTATAAACAAGGAGACATGGCATGGTTAGGCATGAGGGAGACAGCACCCAGTGGTGCATCCTCCTGACATTCAAACAGGATCTATTATTTTAGGCTAGGAGGTCCCTCATCCAACTCCTTTTCAGTCTACGCCGAGTTATGTCAGGGATGTCAGTTGTAGCCATATTTTGAACAAATTGGTTACTGTGTCCATGTAGTTTGTCGTAAAATCTTTTGTACGACATTCGAATGTGGTTTGTTGCAGTCGGAATGCGTAAGTCGGTATGAAGAGTATCGTTTGAAACATAAGGTGGTGAGTTTGTTGTCAGTCTTAAAAATTTGGATTGAAAGGTTTGTATTTTTTGAATATGTGTCTTTTTAGCAGGTCCGTAAATTTGGCATGCGTAAGTCCATATAGGTTTTAATAAATAAGTATATACGTTAAGCTTCTGTCTTTTGCGTAATTTAGAGTGTTTATGTAGTATCGAATATAATAGTCTGAGTCGAAAGTTTAAAGTTTTGCGTTTTGTTTTGACGTGTGGGCCCCATGTCAATCTTTTGTCAAAGATTAGTCCCAAGTACGTTACTGTATTTGTTTGTGGTATCTGGTGGTTGTCTATATAAACTGGAGGGCAGGTTCCGTGTCTTAAAGTAAATGTAACATGTTGTGACTTGTCATGGTTAATTTTTAATTTCCATTTCTTACACCAGTTTTGTACATTGTCCAAGTGGTGTTGTAATGTCATACTGGTCTGTATTGGGTCTGTGTTTCTCGTAATAATAGCAGTGTCGTCGGCATATGTCGCAGTTAGGATGTTTTGGTCTGTTGGTAAGTCATAAGTGTATATAAGGTAGAGAAGTGGGGCCAGGATAGAACCTTGGGGAACACCTGCACAGATTGGTTTTATTGATGAGGTCTCTGAACCCTGTCGGACAGAGAAGAAACGGTCATGAAGAAAAGACTGTAGAACTAAATAATATGTGCAAGGAAGAATAGGTTTCAGTTTGAAAAGAAGACCTTGGTGCCACACCCTATCAAAAGCCTGAGTAACATCCAAAAATGCCCCAGATGCGTATTGTTTTAGTTCTAGAGCAGTAGAAATAAAGTCAGTAACTCTGTGTAGCTGTTGTGTTGTGGAATGAGAAGATCGAAATCCAAATTGGTGATCTGGTAATATGTCTTGATCTGTCAGTATGTTAATAATGCGTTCGTGCAAGAGTTTTTCAAATATTTTAGAACATACCGGAAGAAGGCTAATAGGTCTATAAGAGTCAGGTCTATGTTTGTCCTTGTGTGGGTTTGTGTACCATTAAAATTGTAGAATATTTCCATTGAATAGGGAATTTAGTTGTCCTAAGTATAGCGTTGTACAGTGTTGTAAGAAAGACTAAAGCTTTTCTGGGATTTTTCGAAGTACCTCAGCAATGATAAGGTCATCACCAGGAGTCTTCCTTTTTGGCATTTTCATAATCTGTCTAGATACTTCGGAAGGAGTAAAGGATTTTGGCGGAAGAGACATAGGAAGAGGGGAGTCTAAGAATTTCTGCACATAATTTTCGTGGTGTATGTCTGTTAAGTCTATGTGAGGATGAAAAACAGTTGAAAGGTGGTCAGAAAAAAGTGCGGATTTCTCTCTGTCCGACACCGCCCAGGAACCATCGTGTTTTCTCAATGGGACAGATACTTCGTGATGCTTTAGAAGTCGCTTAGTATGTCGCCAAAGGCTGTTGTCATCCGTCGTCAAGTTTTCCAGATAGATGTCAAAATTAGTTTGTTTAAATTTCCGTATTTCTCTTTTTAGTTCGTTGTTAAGTTTATTAAAAAGTCGTCTGTCAGAAGGAAGTCTGTTGGTCTGCCATAGTTTTCTTGTCCGTCTTTTGGCTCTGATTAAGTCTCTGATATATTGAGGGTAGGACGGTGAGCTTACTGTTTGCCTTATTTTTGTCTCTTGTGAGGACCAAGCAGCTTCTTGAATAGTTGTCGTGAAGAGTTCAACCGCTTCTTCCAAATCCTTTTCGGTTTTTAATGCTTTAGGAACGGTCAGCTGGGCATTAATTCGTTCAGAAAAAAGGTCCCAATTGATGATGCCATATGTAAGCGATGGTTTTTTTTCCACAAAGGATTTTTCCACCCCCAACATCAAGTTCACCGGTAAATGATCAGAGCCAAGGTCTGTTTCAGTTGTAATTGTAATTGGTAGAGACAAGTCTTTGGCTATAAAAAAGTCCAGTACATCAGGTTTTTTGTATTGAGAATTCGGTAAGTAAGTTGGCCTGTCGGGGGCAAATACCGTTAATGATAGCTGGGTAACAGCAGACTTGAGTCTCCTGCCCCTTGGTGTGCATAATCGTGAACCCCAGTATTGGTGTTTCGCGTTGAAGTCGCCTCCGGCAAGGAATGTTCTACCAAATGATTTAAATAGTTTAATAAACATTTGTTCAGTAATGCTGTATTTAGGGGGACAGTAAATGGAAGCAAGTGTTATAGTTTTGTATTTGGTCTGTATTTGTGTTCCTGTTATTTGTATCTGAGCCGTCGAGTCTACGTGTATAGGGTTATGTTTAAGGTTAGATTTTATTAATATAGCTGTCCCTCCATGAGAAGTATTATCGGGGTGGTCTGTTCTGTATAAAGTATAATTTGGTATATAAAGTTTGTTACGTGATGTGAGATGTGTTTCCGTCAAAAGTACAATGTCAATACGTTTTTGATGAACATAAAGTTCCAGTTCAGTTTTATGTCGAAGTAGTCCGTTTGCGTTCCAAAGAAGAATTGACAGGGAGCCAACAGTCAGAGAACTAATGTCCATAAGTTGTAGCTAAAGCTTGAGTGAGTTGAGATATTTGGCTAATTAGGCTGTAAAGGGGCTGGATGAGGGCATTTAAATTATTTATTAAATTTGTCTGTGGAAAAGGAACAGAGCCAGCTGGGGGCACCAGCTGTTTACTGTCTTCCCTCATACCTGACCTTGCTTGTGGTTGCTGCTGAGCTTCAACGCTGGGCCGAGTTCCGAATTGGCGGTCCATCCTTGGGGGTGCACGAACAGGTTCTGGAGGCGCTGGTTGATGAAGGCTGTGCGGTAGTGCTGGATACTGTTCTAGGTCCGGAGGAGGTTCGACAGACACCGGCGGCGGGCGGTACCTTTGGGTTCGCTGTGCTCTTAGATTTTTGAGGGTCTGGCATCCTCTGTAGTTGGCGGGATGTGCCCCTTCACAGTTGGCACATTTCGCAGGCGTGTCTTTAGTTTTAAGGCATGCAGAGGTTTCGTGGGCTTCACCGCACCGTACACAGCGAGGCTGATGGTTACAATATGATTTGGTGTGGGCAAAACCCTGGCACCTAAAGCACTGAGGTATTTCCCTTTTTTTGCGAGCCTCTTCCACCTTTATTCGGGTGTAATAAATATAGTTGATATCAAATATTTTTTCATTAAAAGTGTTTTTCGTGATATCAACGAAAAACATTTGTAATGGTAATTTAGTCCTGGCCGAGATAGCATTTGTGACATTTGTAGCTTCGTAGCCGAAACTCTTCAATTCTTCTTTAATTACTGATGCTGGGGTGGAAGAATGGAGGCCCTTTATAACCACTCTCGCATTTTTATCTTCAGGCAGCTGGTAGGTATGAAAGTCGGCTTTCACTTTTTTCAAGCACCGTACTGCTGTTCTATATGACTCCGGCGTGGCTGGGTAAATTATTGTGTTTCTGGCTGTAGCTTTAATGTTAAAATAACTATTGCCTATTTCTTTTTTCAAAAATGCTATTAACGCTTCTATGTTTTGAATACCTTTTAGAAATATAGGAGGTGGTTTTACCTTTGCATTGTCTATTTGATTTGGCGGCATGTCAGGTTCGACACTACTTGTATGTAGGAGAGGGTCATACCTGTTGCTAACTTCTACTTGATTACGTTTTTTATTGATAATTCTTGGGTCTGATGAAGGAGATGGCCTTTTTCGTCCCGTAACAAGTTCCCATTCGTTAGTAACCTCATTGGTCGTTGACGGACCTGCCTCTTCTTGCAGCTCCATATTACCCGGTTCTTCGAGCGACATAGCCCCACACTTCTTCTGATTAAGGTTTTTCAATTCAAATATATTGAAAGCCAATAAATTTGGTTTAGACATAGGAAACATTTACAAAAACAAAAAGTATCGAGTAACATTGTTGTATCGAAACTTCTCTTTAGAAAATCCAAGGACTAAGATACTAATTTGGAACAGTCCAACATCTCAATTTATTAGGTTGGTGCTGAATTGTAGATTTGTGTAATAAATGTGACGTAAAGAGATAGAAAAAAAAGTAACAGGGTGTAAGGAAAACGGTTTCAATGACATTAAAAGAAAAAAACGCTGCGAATTATTAAACAACGGTTTATTGTTTAAAAGAAAACAAAGGAAAAAATCCGGTGCGGTCAACACACAACATTCACTGACTTCAACGGTTAAAATCAATTTAAAAACTATTTTTTTTTTTTTTTTTGTAAAAAAACTTTTATTTATTCATATGTATTACAGTTTGTCACACTGGACAATAATAATATTGCTAAAGGATCCCATTCATACAATATATACAATATAAACAAAAGAAATGTCAAATTACATAAAATGAAACTAAACTAAATAAAAGTATACAATAACAAAATTAAATAAAACTATTAAATATAATTAATTTTGACAAATATTTTAAGTTAATTTTAATAAAACGTGTATTCATTTTAGTTGGAAACATATCATTTAGATTAAATAATATAACTATATTAAATTGTTTATTTATTTAACGTCACTTTATGCTACTATGGCTAATCGGACGATGCTACGGTGGGAGTCCTAAATTTTGCCTATCCAGGTTTTATTAGGATAGGGATCTTTAACGAGTACCTGACATAGCACACGCTCGGGAGCACCTTTTAACGTCCCCTCCGAAGGTCGGCATAACTAAGGATTTTTTACTCCCACTAAAAAATCCTAAGACCACCTGCGGGTTCGAACCCGTGACCTTTGGCATCGGAGGCTGTTATGCTAACCACTAGGCTACAAGTGATCCCATATTAAATTGTTATTCATTAATAAGTGTATTTCCCTATTACCGTTTACAACTTTGGGTAAAAGATAATATTTCATTCTAAATTCTTTCCGTTTCCAACGGTATATTATAATTCTATTTATTATACTGTTCATTATATCAAAAAAACAAAAATTACATTAAAAAAATAGTTTTACTCTTTTATACCTTAGTTAGAAATCAAATTCGTCCAACTTGTATATTCAACTGTCCTTTATCTATGTCATTAATACGATATGGTCAATCTTTTGGAATGTACAAAATTAAAGGTAGATTAAAGGAAGAAAGTTTAAAATATCGGCATTTAAGCCCTGTCAGATTATTTCAATCAGAATAAAACCTACATCATATTAAAGTCCATTACATTTTACATCAATATAGCGAGTTTGATCAAAATCGATAGAGCCGTTTTTTCAAAAAATCGTAAAAAGGCGCAAAATGCATGGTATAAAGTAAAACTTCATGTCAGTCGATTTTAGTAAAAAAGGTTTCAGATCTACACAACTTATCGTTTCCGTGATAGACTTACCACATACACGCACACAAACACACACAGACCTTTTTGCGGGACTTCGTTGTTTGGACTCAGGGGATCCTGAAACGTGTATTTCCGTTGAAAACTGTAATTCGAAAATTTTTCACGATCACAATACTCTCCCTTACTATATATTTCATATAAAGGTAAGTGAAATTAAAAAGTAAACGATTGGGACTATTTAATAAATTCTTCATTAAATTTCTCTGTGTGCTCAAATTCATAATAAAATCAACATGCCTTTTATTGTTTGATTTATTCCAAATTATTTCTTTTAAAACATGAATTTTATAATATAGGAATGCAGCCTAATTATAGCCCAATGACTGAACCCCTCAATAGTTTGTGACGTGAGTCTTTAGTAGCTTAAAAGGAGATCCCGAGGCAGATGCAGAAGTTTTGCTAAGCAATTTCACGAGTTCAATGGCTGAAATGCATTAAGTATGCATTGCAAGTATTTACAATGAGCTAAAAAGGATAGAAATAAAACTTGAATAGACCCAACATATAGAGGAAAATATTCTGGCCTTTAAGGTGGAATGTTTCTTAATGAATGTCCTTTGTACACGTACTTCCTTACTTCTCAGGTAAAAGAAAAGGATTTTTGTGAAGTAATTGGATTTTATAGAAGAAATTACACAAATCTAACAATTTATGCACAAAATGTATACTTAATTTATTTTTAATTTAACCTAATAATCACTAAAGTACTGAATACTTCGAACCCGAGACATCTGTACATCTTAGTCAAATTTTTATAATTTTTTTTTTGTTTTATGTTTGTTTAATATTCTTCTCATATTTTAATATACACTCATTAATTTTTAATTAACTAATTTTGGGTATAAATCTCTTATGGAAATGAAACCATTACTTTAAGAGCAAAATCTGCTCAAAGATGTAGCTTACTTGTATCAGCACTAATCTGTAAGCCAATCAGCACTGAAAAAATCTGTGTAGAACAAAACAACTCAACTAACTAGTATTTTTAGCATTATTAATCATAAATAATGTTTTTAATAAATATCGAAATGATGCAAGGACATCCTCGAAATATAGACATCCAAAAACTTTATGAACTGATCAAAACATTACTACTCTTGGAAAAATCAATATTGCTTATTTTTATCGAACTTTACTGATTTTTTTTTCTCCTACTAACCTGGATTCGTCATACCGAAGTTATGCCTAGGATAGAATCGATCTTTAAACAATTAGCTAGTCAAGGTTTGTTAAATGGGAGAAGAGAAAGCTTGTGTTCTGAGGTAAAATCCCAAGAGCACAAGATTTATCATTTAACATTTAAGTTAAGTTTTCCTAATATAGCATTTAACTAAATTCAATAATAACCATATAGTAGATTATTTTTTAATATATTGGTTAGTATAAAAAAAGTAACGTTTTACTATTTTTACTTTCATTTACATGTATAGTAAGTATGACGTAAGGGGAAAGTATTGCGATCGTGTGTGTGTGTGTGTGTTTGTGGTAAGTCCAGCGCGAAAACGCCAACGTAAGTCCTATTAAACTGAAATATCATATTTAAGACAACAATAGGTCCGAGATGTTACAGCAACTTTTTCATGAAAATCAACTAACCAGAAGAGCAATTTTATACAATGCATTTTGCACCTTTGATGGATGTTGGGTAATAATAAAATAAATAAAGTTCGAAATAAAAAGTTATTTTAATTAAATAAAAAACGGTAGGAAACACAATTAAAATGATGAAAAATGAGAAATAAAAAATAAGCTTCTTCTTTAGAATAAATTAAATTAAAAAAAAATGTTTTTTAAATCCACACACACAAAATTTTTAAAGATCCTACCACAAAACAACAAGGTACACACGATGCACACAATGCAGGTAATTGGTTGGTTACCTCAGTGTTGCAGGTAAAAAATTAATATTAATAATTAAATTACTTTCCACCTGGCAACACTGAGGGACCTGAAAAACCGTCGTGTAACCTCCGTGTTGTGATTGACCGTGCAACCGTTACATCACTTCCCCCCAATGACCTCGTCACAGAAGCGAACAGGGAGTCGGATGCGACGTCCTCTTCGAGTTGTTTTGTCCGATGAGGGTTGGTCAGCTTCTGTGGCGGGGGCGTTGTCAGTTTGTGGAGGTTGCTGTCGCGATGTAGTCGGTGGTGACGTGGCTGGAGTGGTGGGGTCTTCCAAGGTGTAGGCCGGCTTCAGGCGGTCCACGCTGACGGTCTTCTCTCCGGAGGCGAGCAGGATCACAAAAGTCTTCTCCCTCTCTCGATCACAAGGTGAGGTCCAGAGTAGGGAGGAGTCAGTGGTTTCCTGGCCGTGTCGTCTCGTAAGAAGATGTGTGTGCAAGTTCTTAAGTCCTTCGGAATGAAGGTTGGCCCTTGACTAGGTCTATGCGGGGCAGGCTGCAGGTGCTTCAAGTGTTCCCTTAGCCTACGCAGAAATCCATCAGGTTCCTCTGGTTTTGCAGTCGATTCCAACAGTTCCCCAGGAAGTCGCAGGGGTTGACCATACGTCATTTCTGCGGCGCTTGTGCAGTTGTCATCCCTAATAGCTGCTCTCAAGCCGAGGAGGACTGTGGGCAATAGTTCCGTCCAAGATCTTGAGGTAATGAGATGTGCAGTTAGGGCTACCTTTAAAGTTCTATGCCATCTCTCGATAGCGCCGTTGCACTGAGGATGGTACGCAGTGGTCCGACATCGCCGAGTTCCTAGGAGGTTCAGCAGTTTCGAAAAAAGTTCGCTCTCGAATTGGCGGCCTTGATCCGTTGTGATGCGTGTTGGGACGCCAAATCTGGAAATCCAGGATTTGTAGAGCGCTGATGCAACCACTGTAGCGGAGATATCCTCAATCGGTTCAGCTTCCGGCCAGCGGGTGTACCGATCTGCCATAGTAAGGCAATAACGTTTACCATCCGATGTCGGTAGAGGTCCGATTATATCGACATGAATGTGCTCAAATCGACCAGCTGGAGCGAAGATGCCGGGAGGTGAAACTGTGTGTCTATGGATTTTCGAGCGTTGACAAGCGATGCAGCTTCGGGTCCAAGTCGTTATGTCAGAATTCATATTCGGCCAGAAGAATCTCTGAGACACCAGGCGGCGTGTCCCTCGGATTCCAGGGTGGCTGAGCTCGTGAATCTTCTTAACGATGTTCTGACGCAGAGAAGTAGGAACATACGGTCGAGCTTTCGAAGTTGTGAAGTCACAAAGAAGTGGCTTGTTCGAGTGCGGGAGTTCGACCAGTTTCAAACGCAAGTTCGGGTTCCGAAGTGACTCGGGAATCAGCGGGTCTTTCTGCTGGGCTTCGACAATGCTCTCCATATCATCCGGGCTGCGAATTTCCTCTAACCTTGACAAAGTATCGGCCACTTTGTTTTCTTCTCCCGAAACATGTCGGATATCACATGTGAATTGGCTAATGAAGTTCACATAGCGAATCCTCATGGGTGTTGCTGTTCCGGGCTTCTGATAGAAGGCATAAACCAGAGGTTTATGGTCAGTGAGAATACTGAAAACTCTTCCTTCGATGCAAGGCCTGAAATGCTTGACCGCGTTAAAGATAGCGGTGAGTTCGCGGTCGTAGGTGGAGTATCCCTGTTGAGCTGCCGTAAGAGCTCTTGAGAAGAATCCTAAGGGTCTCCAATGTTGTCCTTCTCGTTGTTGAAGAACTGCTCCCATCGCTGTGTTGGAAGCATCACAAGCGAGAGAGACTTCAGCATCAGACGATGGATGCGCGAGTGTGACTGCTTCTCGAATGTTCTGCTGGCATCTGGCGAAGGCTTCTTCAGCTTCAGGAGTCCATTCGATTGGCGTTCTATCATTCTTCTTACTGTTGCCAATCAGAGCATGTAGAGTGCGCTGAACTTCTGCTGCCTTGGGGAGGCATCTTCTGTAGAAGTTGATCATCCCCAGAAAGCGTCGAAGATGGCCCTTGGTAGCAGGACGTGGAAATTCGGCGATTTCGTCGACCTTACTCGGGAGAGGTTTGATGCCCTGCGAGGTAACAAGGAAGCCAAGAAACTCGACTTCGTCCTTGCAGAACGTCGACTTGAGCGGGTTGATAGTCAATCCATGCTGGTCCAGTCGTCTAAAGACTTCTTCCAAGTGGGTGCGATGTTCTTCCTCCGACGATGAAGCTATCAGAATGTCATCCAGATAGACGAAAGCATACGGTAGGGCGAGAATGCTGTCCATCAAGCGTTGAAAAGTCTGCGCTGCGTTGCGGAGTCCGAAGCACATCACCTTGAATTCGAAGAGGCCGAAAGGAGTGATAACTGCAGTCTTCGGAACGTCTTCTTCAGCAACAGGTATCTAGTAGTATGCCCGTTTGAGATCCACCTTACTGAAGATTGTCTTTCCAAAGAGGTTGGTGTTGAGAGATTGGATGTTAGGAACGCTGTATCTATCAGGCACAGTCTGGGCGTTGAGACGGCGGTAGTCTCCACAAAATCTCATTGAGCCCTCCTTCTTTGTTACTATGAGGAGTGGGCTAGCCCAGGGGCTACTTGAAGGCCTGCAGATTCCCTCATCTACCATCTTCAGGAATTCTTCCCTGGCGGCGTTGTATCGCTCAGGTGGAAGGCGCCTGGCTTTGGAGGTGACTGGAGCTCCCTTCGTTTCAATAAAATGCTTGATTGCATGCTTCGCCTCCTGTGGTACCGTAGATGGGCGAGTTATAGCTGGGTATTTGCGTAAAAGCTCATAATACCACTCGCCACTAGGTACAGAATAAACGGAAGGTGTGTTGTTATGTTTAAGACTGCCCTTGGATGTGAGACTTGTCTTGGCGTCTACGAGCTGTCGGCCCTTGAGATCGACCAGGATGTGGTGAAAGAAGAGGAAGTCTGCTCCGATGATCGGGTTGTTGACGTCGGCGATGATGAAAGACCACCGAAGAGGGCGACGAAGACCAACGTTAAGTATCTTCTTCACTTCACCATAGGTCTTTATCGGTGTACCGTTGGCTGCAAAAAGGGTGAAATTGGCGGGTGTTTTTCGATCTCGTCTCTGTGCTGGGAAGACCGATATTGACGCTCCAGTGTCGACTAAATATCGTTCTCCAGTTGCTTTGTCCGCGACGAATAATCGGCGGTGGTTGATATCAGCGACGGAGTCCGCCTTCTCAGTCGCTGAGATTAGTTTCCCTTTTGCGATGGTTTCCAGCTGCAGGGTTGTTGGCATTTCTTAGCTTTCTCCCGGAAGTTGCGGTGGTAGTAGCATAGTTTACGACTTTTGCTACGCGATCGGTTCCGTCCTTGGTCACGAGATGTCGATCTGCTCCTTCTTAAGCTAGCCATTTCGTTTTGGAGCTCATTTATTTGCAGACTCAGCTTCTCGAATTTCTCCTCAAGTTGAGTTGCGAAGGAAGAAGAAGAAGAAGAACGGGGTCGCGGTGTGTGTGTGGTCACCTGACTGACACTGGACTCATATACCTCAGCTATGCGGTCGGCAATCTCAGCCAGCTTATCGAGGGATGTTTCCGAAGTTACAGCCAGTGTTGCCTGCATCCTTTCTGGTAGTGCTTTCAGCCACATATTCCTAAGTAATTCGGGGGAAACAGAACTGCCTGCCAGCCGTTTTAATTCATTTAAAAATTGAGATGGCCGTTCCCCGTCGGCGAGGTGCTTGTCCTCCAATAAACGCCTAATACGCTGATTTTCGGACTCGGCGTAAGTGGAAATAAGCCTTTCCTTAAGGGCTTCATATGGCTCTGTAGGTGGGTTTTTCACTAAGTCGGAGACTTGTTTTAGAATTTCAAATTCTAAATTCGCCACCACTATTTGAAATTTTATTCTTGAGCTCACGACTTTTGATGTGGCAAATACAGCATCGGCCTGGCAAAACCATAATTCTGGGTCAGCCCTCCAGAATGTAGGGATTCTAATATTAGTATGTGCACTAGCACTTACCTCTAAATCTGCTGGCTTCTTATCCATCTTTTCCGTCATCACGTCGGGGTCACCACTTTGATGGATGTTGGGTAATAATAAAATAAATAAAGTTCGAAATAAAAAGTTATTTTAATTAAATAAAAAACGGTAGGAAACACAATTAAAATGATGAAAAATGAGAAATAAAAAATAAGCTTCTCTTTAGAATAAATTAAATTAAAAAAAAATGTTTTTTAAATCCACACACAAAATTTTTAAAGATCCTACCACAAAACAACAAGGTACACACGATGCACACAATGCAGGTAATTGGTTGGTTACCTCAGTGTTGCAGGTAAAAAATTAATATTAATAATTAAATTACTTTCCACCTGGCAACACTGAGGGACCTGAAAAACCGTCGTGTAACCTCCGTGTTGTGATTGACCGTGCAACCGTTACACACCTATTTACCATTTTATCAAAAACGGCTCTAACTATTCTCGCTATATCAATATAAAAATTGGACGGGTTTTAATATGAAGTAGGTTTCATTCTTTGAAATAGTCTGATAGGGCTTAAATGTCGATATTTCTTTCCCTAAAGTACCTTTAATTTTGTATTTCTTTATGCAACTGACTATCTAATCTGATTATCATTGCTGAAAAACGTGTAAATATATAAGTTGAACGAATTCGATATCCAACCAAAGGAGATAACTGAAAATATTTTTTTTAATGCAATTTTTTGTTTTTGAACTTAAGAACAGTAATATACATGTGTAATATACCGTTGGAATGCTAGAGATATTAGAAAAAAATATAATCTTATACATACCATGGTAAAAGTAAACGGAGAGTGATGAAATGCCGAAAAAACAAACTGATTGTCGTACATTATAATATGATAGATTATTTAATTAAACACATATTTCTTTTAAAATCCAATGTGAATGAATCTTAAACAATTTATTTTCGTTTTTTTTTTTTTTTTTTTTTTTTTTATATTCATTTATTGAGAATTATTACATGTTTCAGAATGAACAATAGTAATGCTGATATGAGACCACAATGTATACAGAAAATAATAATAATAGTCAAATTACATAAAATATAAAATAAATAAATTTATATATATACAATAAAAAAACAAAAAAACAAATCAAAACAACCTATAATTGAGAAAAATAAAAAGTTGGCAAATAAATAAACATTTTCGTTTCTAAAAAAAACTGTACCACAACAACCCATGAAGAGTTTTGGGCTCAGTATAAGTAGAGTTTCGTACTGTTTCTAGGCCAACGGACGTACAATGACGTGATTCGGCCAAGATCACGCTCAGCCACCAGGTTTTTATCCCCATTTTTAGGTACCCACTTTATAGAGGCTGGGTGTGCCTCAGGAGGGTCTCCATACCCCGAGATCGTTCCCCGACTGAAATAGCAGAATAAATAGTATTCTGCCACAGCCGGGATTCGAACCCAGGACCCGGAGCACAGCAGACTAGTGCAGCGCTCTACCCACTAGACCACGCCGCTCCCTTTCGTTTCTAAATTTGTTTAAAATTCTCAGATTGATATAAATAACGAAGGTGATAGTCATGAGTTGCGCGCGCCAATTTGTTGTGTACGTGTTGGGACTTTTTTTGACAAATCCTACTAGCTTTGTTGGTATTTCTCGGATTAAAAATTGTATGTATGTATAATTTTTTTTTATTATTATTTAATTTGTTGCTTACCGAAGGAGCTATATTGATTTGATAAAAAAAAAAAAAAAAAAGTATGTAAATTAATGTACCAATGTCTAAATACACGCTGATTGAAAATAAAGTTTGTTAGATGAACATTTCTTTCTTCTTTCACCGATTTCTTTGGCTGGGAAAAACGCTCCCTTAGACTATAGATGGACAAATCTATGATCAACTATTTTTCCCAGTCAGGGAGTTTTTTTAGCCTATAAATGAAATTAAAAAAATGTACAGAAGTAGATGAATAAGTAGGCAATTTATGGACTACAAATAAATTAAAAAAATTGTCTACATTTTGATTAAAGTTAATTTATTAACCAGGCAATTCGGAATATTACTGATGAGATAGAAAAGGAAAGAGGATAGATGACCTTTTTCCAACTTACACCGCATTCATTCTTCATTCCATGAGGTTCATTCCGGCTACTTGAAAGGCGCCGAACGTCAGATAAGGATATCCAGACAGGACCGGCTCCATCCTCCGGTTAGGGAGGGAAATAGGTCGAACACCTTGGGGCAAGAAGTGGAATAAGATCCTCCTTTTAAAGGCAGGATGAAGGTCAGAGCACTCGCCTTGATGGGCTTGTAAGACAAGCGGTTTAGTACAAGTTGGAGCCATAAAACGGAGGGCAATGCCGATCCTAGGGACAACGGTCCACCACTCCACGCGCATGTTCGAGTCCAGCAGATATAAAATCACTAAGTTCCAGATATATACGATGCAAACCTTTATGTTTCGGGTTTTTTTTAAATTTAATAATCACTTTTACTTCTACTTGAATAAACTGATATAGTACAGTACCATTTCACTAGGCTGACTTGCCTATCAAAATACCACTATTAAACTATACTACTACTAAAATCGACTAACCGGAAATGTCACATTTTACAATGTTTATAATATCTTTTAACGGACTCATACCTGAAATAAATAGAAAGATTGATTGGTTGGTTTGGTTTATAGGCGTTTAACGATCAGATGGTAATCAACGCCTGATATACATTCATACACTAAATTAAGAGAAGGTATTGCGTATTATGATAATCTGCGGACTGGTGTGTTCCACAGAAATACACCTTTTAGGATTCCTTGAGCAAAAATTCGTATACAACTGAAATTTCATTTATGACAATTATACTAAATCTAACTAGATGAACCAATTAAAACCATAAATTTTAGACCTTACAGTGGATTTTATGAAAACGGCCTAGAGAATTTTGATTATAAATAACAATAGTAAAGATGTATACTCGACTGCTGAAATTATCGTAGGTAGAAATAATCTGGAGTCATTCGTTTTTTTGAATATTTTTATTTTGCCGACGTTTCGGCTCAAACTTGTGAGTCATCATCAGGGCATTACTGACACATGTCAAGCATAGACTTTGCTTAACGACTAAGACCAGACTATTTCTACCTACGATAAATAAAAATATTATCTAACATTCAAAATCTAAGTAGCTAAGGGGTTCTAAAATCAAAGAAATCAAGTAAATAACGTAAATAATAATTTCTATTGTCATATTAATCAATCTAAGATTTTGTTTATTTTACAGGTTCAAAGAAACAGGCGTCTATATTCAACATTTTTTGTATTACTTTAGTATTTGTTACTTTCACTTACCGATTTATGGAATATATACCTAGTGAGAGAAAGTATTGCAATCGTGAACATTTTCGAATTCTCTTTTTCAATGGAAAAACACTTTCCCCAGATTCCAAATGATCAAGTCCCGCAAAAAGGTCTGAGTGTGTGTGTAAGGGGGGTGTATATATGCGTGTGTGGGGGGGAGGTGGTGTATGTGCGTGTGTGTGAGTGTGTGTGTGTGTGTGGGGGGGGGGAGTAACTTGATCGCGAAAACAAAAAGTCCTATGAAACGGAAATTTTATATTTAAGACAACTATACGCCCGAGATATTACAGCAACTTTCTCATCAAAATAGGCTTACCTAGTAGTAGGCTCTTCTACTTAATACCATGCATTTTGCGCCTATTTACGATTTTCTCAAAAACGGCTGTAACTATTTCGATTAAACTTGCTATATCGATGTAAAATTGGGCGGGCTTTAATATCTTGTAGGCTTCATTCTGATTGAAATAGTTTTACAGGGCTTAAATGCCGATATTTAAAAATTTCTTCTTCTAAAGTACCAATAATTTTGTATATGTTAAAAAATTGACCATATCATTTGATTAGTATTGCTAAAAAACAGGTAAAAATATAAGTTGAACGAATTTAGGGAGGAAACTGCAAAAATATTTTTAAGCAATTTTTAGATTTTTTTTACAATAAGAACAGTAATATAGATGTATGATATACCGTTTGAAAGCTAAAGATTTTAGAAAAAATATTATTTTGTACACACAATTGTAAAAGTTAATGGAGATTGATGAAAAGCTGATAAAACTGATTGTCGTAGATAATAATCTAAGAGACGCATGTTTTTATTGAAATTCAATGTAATTAATTCTTTGAGAATTTATTTTTATCTCTAACTGTATTTAAAAATTCTTAATAATTTAAATTAATTTAAACAACGAAGGTAAGTGAATGTCGAATGTTGCGCGAACCAGATTTTTTTTCAATCTTTATCGTTCGTTACGCTCTGACTTGAGCATAATTTCTTATCACCAATAAATATAAATAACGAAATAAATATAAATAACGAATAAAGCAGTAATATAAATCACGAAACCTCATTGATATTTTTTTATCTTTTCCAATTGGACACGCCTTTAAAAAAATGTTTCCATAAACAGCTTTTAGAAAAATAATATCCCCCTTGAATTATATGTTAACATTTTTAGGGGCACCAGTTATCACATAAATGAATAGAGAAAAGAAAATTATTAAACAAATATATAAAAAATGTAGGTCAACATAAAGAAATTGCATTTTTCTTCATGGCTATGTTGGTTTGGTCTACGTGATATGTCAAAAACAACTATATGTTCTCGACCTTTTGCAAGTTGAAACACCTCTATTCCTTGACTATTAAGAGTTTGAAGGTAATAATAATAATAAATAAATTCTTTACTGTTGGGTCATGTATATAATATAATATACTGCATATAATAAATAGTATACAATAATGTATAGAATAAAATTTACAGAATATAGACAATGGGCTTAGGAGTCTTAGATTAAATAAAATAAAAATAAACATTTTAACAAATACTAAAAGAAAATAGATATATGCAAATACAAGGTAGTTTATATTAATATAAGTTGATGGCATGAAAAGGGCGGAAAAAAACAACAACATAAAATAGCTAAGCAAGGATATAACACTATATTCAAAAAATATAATTCAACTTACAGCAAGGGTATATGTATATAACATGAAATACAGATGAAAGTATATTAATATTATATTGATTAAAATTTCACAAACTAAATCTTCAATATTATTAAAGTAAAAATATAAATTCCATTTTTAAAAACTTCTTTTACAAATTCTTTTAGCCTTCTTAGATTTTTTGACCTTTTCGGTTTTTATTGTTTGTAATATTTAAAAAAAACATGACAAATATCATAGATAAATAGAATTGTAAAGATTAAGCTTTTCAAATAAAAAGATAAGAGTTTCTGGGATAAGATACAAATGTTTTTTTTCAAGACAGTGCTTGTATAGAAGCTTCCGATACACTTCCGTGTATCGTAGCTTCCGATATATACACTCACTCAAAAAAGTTTCAGAACAGAATGCTATTAATTTGCAGGGCTATTTATTTTCAACTTAACAAGTTTCTAATGTTCAAATCATTAATGCAAATAGCAGATAAAAAAATAGATTAATTTATTTTCACTTAAACATTAATATCAAACGAGGCAGAATGTCTTTTGTTAACGAATGGTCAAAAACGTTTTCATACACTTTCAATATTAATACTATTTTTATTTCACTAACCTATATATGAAACATATAGTAAGGGAAAGTATTGCGATCGTGAAAATTTTCGAATTCCAGTTTTCAACGGAAATACACGTTTTAAAGTCTCCTGAGTCCAAATAACCAAGTCCCGCAAAAAGGTCTGTGTGTATGGTAACTCCCGGGCGAAAACGATAAGTCGTGTGAAACTGAAATTTCGTATTTGAGGCAATTATACGCCCAAGATGTTACATAATCTTTTTCGTCAAAATTAGCTGACCGGAAGATGTACTTTATACCATGCATTTTGCACCTTTTTACGATTTTCTCAAAAACGGCTCTAACGATTTTGATTAAACCCTTACATCGATGTAAAATTTGATGTGATTTAATATGATGTAGGTTTCGTTTCGATTAATATAGTCTGAAAGGGCTTAATTGCCGATATCTAAAGTACCTTTAATTTTGTACATACTAAAACAATAACAATATAATCTTGTTATCAACGATTAAAAACAGGTAAATATATAATTTGAACGAATTCGATATCCAACTATCGGGGAAAACTGAAAAAACCATTTTTTAATGCAATTTTTCGTTTTTGGACATAAGAACGGTAATATACATGTATAATATATCGTTGAAAAGCTAAAGATTTTAGAACAAATATTATTTTATACAGATAATTGAAAAAGTTGATAAAGATTGTTTTAGATAATAATATAATCGATTTTTTAATAAAACACATGTTTATGTAGAAAATCAATTTAATTAATTCTTTAAAAATTTATTTTAGTTTATAATTAGTTTAAGAATTCTTGAATTGATATTAATAATGAAGGTATGTGAAAGTCGTGTGTTGCGTGCACCAGATTTTTTTACTATGAGCGCCTTTCCAGTTTTATCAAAAATCAGCTGATGCGCTCGATGATAACAGTCATACGTTACATCGTCTCTCAGATTTTTGCTTTTTTCAGTAGGAATTCGCTAGAATTCAGTCTGGAGAACATCACTAGACCTCAGGAATATTACGGCAGTGAATATTGGAGAAGTTTCGGTAAGCAAAGTTATAATTTACTTTGTACAATCACGAAAAAGTGAAAGAAGGGTCACTGATCAGCTGATTGCCGCTAGCTCGGCAAGCTCGGGCTTGCTTTTCTTTTATTTATCTTTCTTTTATCTTTAATTCTTATCTCATTATTTATTTATTATTATTATTTTCTTAATCAATGAGATATTTTCATCAAGTCATGTCCTCAAAGTCTGCAAGTAAAAGATCTAGATCTGCAGGTTCTAACTCGTCTCCCACAAAACAGAGACCCCGCCGTGAACAAAATAAAAAAATGATTCCACCAGCGACCGCGTCAGCTACCTCATTAGGATCTGAACCACAGCCCAGCACATCATCACAAGGAATAACTGATGAATCTCCGTTTTTTACACCGAATCCATTTCAGATCCTCCAAAATGAAAAAGAAACCATGGAATCTTCTCCTATACCCAGAGAACCACTACCTCCACCAATATTTGTTAAAAATATTAAAAATTTTAAACTGATGTGTGCGCATTTAAACAAAGTAACAGATCCTAATAGTTATTATTGTATAAGTAGAACCAATGATACTAAAATATCTCCGACTACTGCTGAAACCTACAGAAAGATTGTAAAATATCTGACTGAGACCAAAGCTGACTTTCATACTTATCAGCTGCGCCAGGAGAGAGCATTAAGGGTCGTTATCAGAAACCTACATTCCTCAACACCCGTTGAAGCAATCAAAGAAGAACTGACAGAATTAGGATTCCAAGTGAGGCAAGTCACCAACGTTCTAAAAATAAAAGTCCACTGCCTCTATTCTTCGTGGACTTGGAACCATCAGCAGGAGTCGAAAAAATCTATGACCTCAGCAGACTGTACTATACCCGTGTAAAAGTTGAAAAACCTTACACAAAGAAAGAAATAGTCCAGTGCCATAACTGTCAGGCATATGGTCATACCAAAAGTTATTGCCATCACATACCACGCTGTGTGAAATGCGGTGAACAGCATAAAACAGAAGAATGTACAAGATCAAGATCAGCACCCGCTGTATGTGCTCTGTGCCTCAAGGACCACCCGGCTAACTACAAGGGATGTGAAATCTACAAGAAACTCAGAACCAGATACCAAAAACCCCAGGATCCGAATGAAACAGCTGTACCAACCAGAAGCAGAAGAGAACCATCAAAACTTGTAAATTCTAACGTGTCATTTGCCCACTTGCTTGGAGGTGGTAACCAGAATCATGAAGTCGAGGCACTGCCGGAACAACATTTTCCTCAACATTCTCAATCTATTGTACAAGAATCTATCCCTCAAAGTTTACCTAATCTTCAAAAAACTCCTCAACATCAAATTTCTCATATCCCTCCACCATCAAACGTCACAGATCTTACCAGTCTAATGACATCGTTCATCTCCGAAATCAAATCTCTTGTTATGCCGCTTATATCACTCCTTACAAATCTAGTATCGAATCTAATCCCTGCCTTGAAAAATCCTTAAATGACTTCACCTAACTCCTTATCCATTCTCCTTTGGAATGCGAATGGTGTTAGAAATCATACTGACGAACTGACAGCGTTGTTGCAAGACAAAACAATCGATGTTGCACTTATAACTGAAACAAGACTAACGACTAAACAGTACTTCAAAATACCGCAATACATGACATACCGTACTGACCACCCAGACGGTAAAGCCCATGCCGGTTCTGCTATCATTGTCCACCAATCCCTCTCTCATCATTTACTCCCACTTCCCACCTATGATTTCCTACAAGCCACATCCATAGTAATCAAGACTTTTTCCTTTCCGGTAGCCCTCACATCTGCATATTGCCCTCCTAAACATTCTATTTCCAATTCTGACTTTGTATCCTTCCTGGATTCCTTAGGAAATCGTTTCATTCTGGGTGCAGACTTAAACGCCAAGCATCAGCAGTGGGGTTCCAGAACCACGAATTCTCGGGGACGAAATTTGCTGTCTGCACTCAACTCCCGAAATGTTAATATCCTGCCTCCTGACTCCCCTACCAACTGGCCAACCGATCCTAACCGCAATCCTGACATCCTCGACTTCTTTATCCACAGCGGATTAGGCTCTCTCAACTTGTCTTTAACTCGCCTTGATGAACTATCCTCAGACCATAGTCCACTGATCCTAAAAGTATCTCTCACTCCAATTCCAAAACCCATTCCACCATCATTCATCCGAGGCCCTGTCAACTGGAACCTTTTCCGCCAAATCCTGACCGATAATATTGACCTCAGAGTAACCCTCAAAACCCAAGATGACCTAGATAATTCCGTCTATTCCTTTACCACCGCCATCCAACAAGCTGTCTGGACTGCTTCCTCTCCTAAACACTCCAATATAAATCCAGACCAAAATCATTTTCCACAACCTATTATAGACCTTATCCACACCAAACGCCGAGCAAGATCATTATGGCAGCGCACCCGACACCCAACAGATCGCCGCTCCTATAACTTCTATTGTAGACAATTGAAGAGGGAGTTGGCGAACTTCCGTTTCCAGTCCTTTAATTCCTACCTCTCCTCTCTATCAGCTCGTGATAATTCCCTGTGGAATGTCACGAAAAAGATCCTAAAATACCATCATGTTTCCCATCCTCTCCGACGTGGTGATGACTCCTGGGCTGCGTCTGATGAAGATAAAGCCGAGGAATTCGCCACACACCTCTCCAAAGTATTCACTCCTCACCCGGAATCCCACATCAATCACACCGCAAAAGTGCAAGACTTTCTTATGTCACCGATTCCACTTTCCCTACCTCCTAAAGCTATTAATCCCTCTGAGGTCAAATATCTTCTCCAAAAACTGACTCTCCGTAAATCTCCTGGACACGATCTCCTTACTCCCCAGATCCTCCGATAACTTCCGCAGAAAGCTATTATATTCCTTACTTATATTTATAACTGCATCCTCCGCACCACCTATTTTCCTCTGTTATGGAAACATTCCACCATCATCCTTTTTTTAAAACCAGGTAAACCTTCCAACAACACTTCATCCTACAGGCCTATTAGTCTACTCCCCATCCTCTCAAAAATCTTCGAAAGGCTTCTTCTTAAACGTATCCTACCCATATTAGAATCTCAAAATCTTCCTTCCCATCAGTTTGGATTCCGTCCTCAGCATTCCACAGTTCAACAGGGGCTCCGAGTTGTAGACCATATTTCCTCAGCTCTTGAATGCAAAGAGTATTGTTCTGGTGCGTTTCTGGACATTGCGCAAGCTTTTGACCGGGTATGGCACACTGGATTACTCTTCAAGCTGAAAACCCATTTACCCCAGTCCCTATACCTCATTCTCCGATCCTATCTCTCGAACCGTTCCTTCCGAGTTCGCTGTGGTGAAGAATTTTCTAACCTTTATCCCGTTGAGGCCGGTGTTCCTCAAGGCAGCGTCTTGGGACCCATCCTCTACATCCTTTACACTGCTGATATTCCTACACATCCTGATACCTTTCTGGCAACTTTTGCAGACGACACCGCCATCCTATCATCCAGTTCCAATCCTGAAACAGCATCCTTAAACCTTCAGAGACACCTTTTCCTTATCGAACACTGGTGTAATAACTGGCGTGTAAAGGTGAACGAAGCCAAATGTAAACACATAACCTTTACTCTTAGACGAAAATCCTGTCCGCCAGTTTATTTCAACTCATTACCGATTCCTCTCTCAGATACAGTCCGGTATCTTGGCTTACTGTTAGACAAAAGATTGACTTGGAACCCACATACAAGACTTAAAAGACAAGAACTCAACCGACGATTCGGACAGTTATACCGACTACTCAACAGAAAATCTGAACTTACAGTTGAAAACAAATTATTAATCTACAAGACAATACTGAAGCCCATCTGGACCTACGGACTTGAACTGTGGGGGACAGCTAAACGTTCTAACATCAAACGCATTCAATCCTTTCAATCCAAAGTCCTCCGTACAATAGTAAATGCTCCTTATTATGTCTCCAATTATACCTTGCACCACGACCTTAATGTTCCATTTATTTCAGACCTAATTCCATCCAAATTTTCCAAATTCCACCAGAACCTCATTCATCATCCTTATCCTTTAGCTCAATCCCTATCCAGCTCCACTCATCCATACAACCCACCTAGAAGGTTGAAACGGCAGTGGCCCCGCGACCTTTTGTAAATATATTGGAGTTCTAGCACTGGCTAGATTCTCCACTCAATGTGATGTATGTATGAGTGTGTGTATGTGTATATAGGTATAAGTGAATTATTGACTTTTGTATTGATTCATTATTGTGTATATATTTTATTGTAATTTTATGTTGTGTAAATATTGTATGAATGTAGTATGTTTGATATCATTCAGCAATACTATTATTGTCCAAATTGGGACAGATTGTAAAATTTTCTCAATAAAAAAAAAGACCAGTTTTATCTGTATAAATATTATCTCTAAACTGAACTCTTAGTTCAGTACTAGCTTTACTTGTGCCTCGGAAACTGATTTATTTTCAAAATGCCTGTTTCTCGTGATTTGAGAGCTTATGGTTCATTACCAAATTCAGGACTTATCTTCAAGAAAAATGGCACATCTACTTAATAAGCCACATGCTCCTGTACAGAATATACTTAGGGTTTAAATCTCTGGAGGATAGACCACGTTGTGGAACACATAAGAAACTGCAGAATCACCACGGGCGAGCCATCCTTGCTGAAGTCCATTCAGATCCCCACACTACCGCAACCTAAATGCCATCACAATAAATAGGAACTATGGGATTCAAGTCCACTCAGAAACTGTCAAAAATATTCTAAGAAGGGAAGGATACATTGGTCAAGTCGCAAGTAGGAAGCCCTTCTTCAGTAACATAAACCGGAAGAAGGGGCGGCAATTCGCCAGGGAGTTTAGAAATAAACACGAACATTTTCGGTAAAGGGTCATATTCTCTGACAAACCCCAATTTTATGTTTTTGGTCCAGATGGAAGGTCAAAAGTTGCAAATTTCTCTAATTCCTTTATTTGCAATTGTAAATTTATATTTGAGTGTACGGCAACCTTTTGGAATAAGTGTATATACATACATATATAAAGTTAAATTTCTGATATAAAGCCTTGAATTTCTGGAGTTAAATTTTTTTATTTTTTATTTTATATATTTTTTTATTGAAATTAATAACTGTACAAAAAATACATCAAGTAAATATGCTATAATGTTATAACACATGAAATGAGCATGAAGAGAAACTTCCCATTGGCAGCACACTTTGGTAGTGAGTCTAAACAAGAAGGTCTCGAGGCCATCTTCTTTTCAGACGCCTCGGAGGATTGTCAGGAATAGAACATAATGGATTAGAGTGGGAGTGGAGTTTTTCATGGAAGGTGTGATACCTGGTACGGGCCAAATGGAGTTAAAATTAAAAACTAAAAGTTTGCTAGATAGATACTATATTATGTAATAGTTAAACCAAACAAGAAGACTGAATATTTTAGTAATGAAGTTTAATGCCAAATAAAATTTCTCTTTTTCTCACACATAAACAAAAGGTTATAAAAACCTATGAGAAGAAAAAGAATCTTAAGAATCATGCAATGCAATAATTTATACAAACAGTGAGAAAGCTTATTAAGCGAAATATTAAAAAAAAAAAAAAAAAAACCCTACTAAGTTATACTTAAAGAAAGCATCCAATAACCCATTGTGTAACCATAATAGCCAATTGTTATAGAAACTAATTATCGTTTGATGCTAAACTGTTTGTTTAAATTCTTTTCACCCTGAATCACTCTCATAGTCCATAATTAGGTAACTTCCGGAATTAGATTTTTTTCTTAAACAAACTATGACAATGTTCCTTTTCTAATGAAGACTTCGCTGGCCAAGAGGTGAATACGATATGAAATGTGGTAAATCCATATTTCCAAACCGGAAAAAAATACTTAGTGAACCATGAACACCATTAAGTCTAGTGAAAAAAGCAACACCAAACACTTTAAGATTTAATACTGGTTTGAATATTCAATCAATTTTAGGATTTTATCTCTTTATTTACATAATATAATACTTTTTCGTTTTTAAATTTGGATGTCATAAAAATTTTTATCCTGTGAACATTATCATTTGTTTAATAATTTTTTTTTTAAGATGTGTGATTCACAATAAAAGTTGTGTAAACATAAGACTATATTTAAAATCTGGTGCGGGCAACACACGACTTTCACTTACCACTGTTGTTAAAATCGATCAAAGAATTTTCAAATACAGTTAGAGATAAAAAAGAGTGAAACTAATAAAGAATTAACTAAAATCTATCATATTATTATCTGAAACACAATCAGTTAGTTTAATCGGCTTCTCATCACTCTTTATAAACTTTTTACAAGCTTGTGTATAAGATAATATTTTTTCTAAAATCTTAAGCTATCCAACGGTATATTATACATTTGTATTACTGTTCTTAAGTTCTAAAAAATGGCATTAAAAAATATGTTTGCACTTTTCTTTTTTAGTTAGAGATCGAATTCGTTCCTTATATATTTACTTGTTTTTTTTATCGTTGATAAGATGATTATATTGTTGTTTTTTTTATTATCTACAAAAAAGGTACTTTAGAGGAAGAAAATTTAAAATATCGGCATTTAAGCCCTGTCAGACTATTTCAATCAGAATGAAACCTACATCATATTAAAGCCCATCAATTTTACATCGATATATAGAGTTTAATCAAAATCGTTAGAGCCGCTTTTGAGAAAATCCTACATAGAATCAAAATGCATGGTATTAGTAGCTTTTCTGGTGAACTGATTTTAAAGAAAAAGTCTCTGTAACATCTCAGGCGTATAATTGTCTTAAAAAATGAAATTTCAGTTTCGTATGAATTCTCGTTTTCGCCCGGGAATTACCACACACGCATACAGACCTTTTTGCGGGACATATATGTATGTTTACCTGTTATTTACCAATGATAACAAGATGATATGTTTTTTTGTTTTTTTTTTTTACTGAAAAATATACACCGATACAAGATTTTAATTAACAGCTTCTGAAAAAATCGTAAAAAGGTTCAATATGCATGATAAAATGTGGCTCTTCTAGTTGCCAATACTTTCCCTTACTATATATTTCATACATACATATATATCAGGAGGCTCAATAGCGGTGTAGTGGCTAAAGCCTTCTATGCCTAATTTTCGCGGGTTCAAATCCGCAGATGGTCTTAGGATTTTTTAAAAGAATTAAAAAATTCTAGGTTATCTCGTCCTATAGAGTAGACGTAAAATGGTGGTCCCGAGCCATTGCGATGTCAGCTACTCGTAAAAGATCCTTATTAATTAAACCTGGTTAGGAGAATTTAAGATTTTTTTTTTTTTATTCGATATTATTATAAAGGTTCATTATTAATTATTATTATTTGTTTTTGCTACCCAGCTCAGTCCTTAAATTCATCCCTAGACTTCTTACGCTTACCACTAACTTCTTATCTTAATTGACTTATTAAATGTTTTGTAAATTCACAATCTAATAAATTATTAAAGGGACGAATCAGATAAAGATTTGATTGATGATAAATTATTTGATTAAACTAGCCGACGATTTAGATAATTTTGTCCAGTTAAAAAAAAAAAAAAATATATAAATATTAATTCACGAGATTCGTATTTTTTAACTAAAATGAAGTAATTTAAAAAAAAACAACAACTTTTAAAGTTTAAATTCCTCTTCCATATAGATTTAGTTTTAGGACGTTTAAGATGTTTATACCCTAAATATTATATTTGGGGTTTAGCTGCACTATTTCGCACATTTCGAGATTTTACTGCACGATTTTAAACGTTTCGAGATTTTTACTGCACGTTCTCCGGCTTTTTACTCCACGGTCTCCTTTTTTATAATTAGTTTAAATCCGGTCTCTAGTTATAAATATGTTCGTTCATTTTATCCATATCAATAAATATAACATAACGTAATGTATTTAAGCTTAAATATAATATTCAATGAATAATCGATTTTTCAACAATCGGAAGAAGAAACAAAAATGGTAACATAAGTAATTTATAAAAGCTAAGGAGATATAACACTCTGTACCCTGTCACTGGAAAGAGATTTGTCAGAGGATACAGGCAGCTACCGCTGTTTTGATTGGAGAATCATGTACCAGTCTTGTAACCCATGTCAAAGCCTTGGAATAAGCGATTATTAACGTTCCAACGAAATAATAGATCGTTTCTCTATAAGGCACTTATTCCGAATACGTACTCTATTCACTCAAAAATATCTATGTCTTATTGTTTCAGTTAGTACATTACCTATACTTACCTCTTCATGAAATAATGAAAAAATCGTGGAACATTTTCGAATTCCAGTTTTAAACGGAAATACACCGTTTAGGTTCTCCTGAGGCCAAATGACCAAGTCCCGCAAAAGGGTTGTGTGTGTCCGTGTATGGTAACGTCCATACACGTATGGATCGCTAAACTCGTAAAGTACCTTTAATTTTGTAGACTTCTAAAAAATTAACCATATCGTCTGATTAGCATTGCTAAAAAACAGGTAAATATATAAGTTGAACACATTCAATATCGCACTAAACGAGAAAACAGCATACATATTTGTTTAATGTAACTTTTTGTTTTTGAACTTAAGAATAGTAATACCTCTTGTCGCCGGTTGAACAGATCCGATACCTAGGACTGCACGTGGGCAAACGTCTTACTTGGAACCCTCATACAAGACTGAAAAGACAAGAAACTGCCCGACGTTTTCGACTACTTCAACACTTATTGGACAAACGCTGTAACCTTCCACTTGAGTACAAAAGGCTCATCTACATCAGACCGATATGGACTTGCGGAGTAGAGATTTGGGGCTCTACTAAACCATCAAATTCTTCCCTTTCCAATTCCTTGCAATCAATAATGCTTCGAAAAATTCTCAATGCTCCTTATTTTTCACAAATAAACTCATCATAAAGACCTTAACGTTCCCTATGTTGCTGACTTGGCACGAACCAGGTACCACTCCTTTCATGACAAACTCCATTCCCACTCTAATCCACTTGTTTCAATCCTTGCTTACTCTACAATCCCTGATAATCCTCCGAGGCGTCTGAAAAGAAGATGGCCCCGAGACCTTCTAGTTTAACATAGTTTTTGGAGAGCTGCCAAAGGGTAGTATCCCCACATGTGAATCCATGACATTGGTATCTTGTATCTCATTTACTAGAATGTATATCATTATACAGTTGTGAATAGCAATAAATCTATTAAAACAAAGAACAGTAATATACATAGGAGTATGAAGATATTAAATTTCGGCATTTAAACCCTGTTAGACTGTTAAAATTACACACCGACATAACGAGTTTAATCAAAATCTTTCAACCCGTTTTCAGGAAACTCATAAACAATTGCAAAATGCTCCAGTCATTTGGGGTCCTAAAACAAATATTACCTTTGAAAACTCGAGTTTGAAAATTTTCACGATCGCAATACTTTCCCTTACTATATATTTCATATATAGGTAATGAAAGAAAAAAAGTAGAATGTAATTGAACTATAATGCGTCAATTATAATGTTCTTATTGCTTATATATATATAATTTGGAGATCTATTAGTTTGGAACCCATGGATAATCTTTATCAGTTTCTGACATTACTTAAATATCTTCTCGAATATCAAATTATGTAAAATATTTCTCAAACATTCAAATTGATTCTCTGCTCATTCTTGGATTTATACCACAGTTAGAAGATTAACCGAATTTCTAGATGGCAATATTTCATATAGTGTATAAAGCTAGAGGCAGCGGGATCCATTATTCATATAGGAGATAAGACCCGAATCGAATCACAAAGTCGAGAACTGTTAGGCCAAGAAATATTAGAAAGCTGGAGTTAGCGACACAGGCGCAAACTTTTACAGATCTTCAACAATGTTATTCCAAACTGTTAAATTAAACTGAACTTTTTAAATGAACTAAGAAACGAAAAACTCAAAAAGCAAATCCTTCTTTGCATAAATTAAGGAGAGAAAATTTAGAGGGATTTCATGCGAATATTATGATTTAGTAAGTAGGCAGACTGAGCAATCATAAATGATAATAAACATATAAACAATGAAGTTTTGCTGAGAAACTGGGAGGTGTGAATGAGCTACTTAATAACAATGAGACTGTAAAAAAGTAAATTGCCACGAGAAAAGGAATTATTAATAAGAGCGTTAGAAAGCTTTGTTTAGTAGGAAACTGAGCACCACATTCATGCAGTTATATCATATTTTGTCAATATATTTCTATTATTCATCTTATAATTAAAGCAAACTGAACTAAAATTAATACAATGGGGTCACCTGTGGTGTAGTTGTAAGCGTTAACTACCGTCTATCCCCAAAGTTCCAAAGGAATTCTCAGAGGGAGCAAACGATCATAATATATTCTGTCCTTCGAAGACCAGATAATATGCACTTTCTGAGCCTGGGAGATGTCATATACTCGGTAAAGATCCCTATCATAATTAAACCTTCATAGACGAAATTCGTGACTCCCAAAGTAGCATCACCAGATCAGCTAATAACATTAATACAATAGGTATAAATCAAATGCGAATATAAGACGTGAAAATGTCAACAATTACTTTAAGTTGGTTTTACACCACACCATATTTTCACTATATTTCAACTATTCATCTTATAATTAAAACAAACTGAACTACATTAATACAATGGGTCACCTGTGGTGTAGTTGTAAGCATTAACAGCCGTTTATCCCTAAAGTCTCTAAGGCATTCTTAAAGGGAGGAAACAATCATGGTATATTCTGTCCTTCGGAGACGAGATAATATGCACGTCCTGAGCCTGGGAGATGTCATGTACTCGGTTAAAGATCCTATCCCAATTTAGCATCATCCGATCAGCGAACAACATAAATACAATAAGTATAAATAAAGTGCGGAATATAATACAGGAAAATTTTAATAATTACTTTAAGTTCCTTTTACCCCACACCATATTTTTTTCATAACTTCGAAGGGTATTCGGGAAGGTATTAGGGTGATAGGTAACGGACAAGAGGTCATGTAGTTATGAAATAAAATGTTATTAATATATATATTTCAGGATAATTCTAATAACTAATGAGATATCGAGGTCTTTTATGATTGATTTTATTTATGACATAATAAGATGGAGAGGAAGGGGAGATTTAATTTCAGAAAATTGAGTGAACGAATTCTATTAGAAAAAAAGGAATTTTTCACATTCGTTAGTTTAACATGGGAGGGACGATATGATCGACTTGATTACAAAACGTATAAATAACATACGACTCTCACTTACCTCCATTGTTAAAATCAATTTAAGAATTAATTGAATTGAGCTTCTATAGAAACATATTTTTTATTGAATAATCTACTATATTATTATCTACAACAATCAGTTAGTTTTGCCCACTTTTCATTACTCTTCAATAACTTTAATAACTTTCTGAATGAGATAATGTTTTTTTTCTAAAATATTTTGCTTTCCTACGTATATACGTACTTTAGGGGAAGAAAATCTAAAATATCAGCATTAAGCCACACTATTTCAATCAGAAATTTAATCTGCATTATATTAAAGCCAGTTAAATTTTACTTCGATGAGGAAGGTGGTTGGGGTGCGGTCATTAGAGAGAAACACACATTAAAACATAACGCTATTTTAATTATGTGCCAACGTTTCGGCCTATATTGTTGGCCTTCATCAGATTGACTCTGAGACGGTGTCCAAAGAAGTACTTCTTTTTTTCTTTTTTTTATATAAGAAATTCAAGTTTCTACAACACGGAAAACACTGTTTTAAAAACAGTATTATTCTTAAAAATTGTTTTTGGTTCACGCTGATTATATATTTTCCCCATCTACCTACATTAATAACGGTTATATTAAATTTTTAAAAATATACAATTTCATAGTAAAGTACTTTTTTTTAAATATGTATTCCTAATCCAACAGGAACTAATTGCAAGGTGCAGAGTAGTCAACACGGTCGACACTGTAGTAGTATGTTAAGAAGTATTAAATGAAATAATCTGATATATAAAATTTTCGTGTCACAATGTTAGTTACCAGACTCCTTCGAAACGGCTTGACCGATTTTTATGAAATTTTATATGCATATTCAATAGGTCTGAGAATCGAAGCTCCTGCTTCTCTCAGACAATAAGCCTTCTTCTCTCCCTCCACAGTTTTCGGCCATTATTATTGTTTATGCATCAAGCGTAGTAGTAACCTTTACAACTATCATTTTACTATCTCAGAGTAACTCATATTCTTCAAACGTACAATTATACGTGGCGTGCTCTGGAGTGGGTAAACCATCCAGTTTGTTTGCGTTAGCTAATGATGGGCTAATTAAAAATATGGTTCACGCATTAAGAGATTGATATTATTTGTAAGTGTTTCTGTCGAAATTAATTAATGTTATATATAATTTTAAGGAATAAATTATAATAAATTTTTAAAAAAATGTTTGGTGTTTTGTTATTTTTATATTCCCTCATTGTTCATGCCTCTTTCACTCATAAAACACATCCTTACACACACACAATAAGTTATTTGTTATTATTTTTATTAATAAGTTATTATTTTCTACACTAGAAATTCCTAGAAATAATTTATATGGAAAAAACCACGTTTGCCGGGTCAGCTAATATTTTATATAAGTAACATCATATCAGAAGGATTTTCAATTTTATTGTGACACATCACACTCCCTGGCATGTTCGCGAGTATTTGTGAACGGATTTGACTCAGCAGCTTCCAGCAGAACCTCATCAATATCTATTAAAGGTCGCTCAAGGGCCTTCTTACTTTCCAACGTCGTATCTCCACTGATATTTTTTTTCAAACCAAACGAGTAGCTTCAGCGGTTACTTTTTTTCCCCAGAGATGTCTTAAATCTACGAGAATTTCACAGTACACTGTCATGTTTCTTCTTCGAAACACATAAACAACTTGGTGTTTTTTTTTTTTGTTTTGTTTTTTAATAAGTCAAAAGCGATTAAATAAGCTTAGAGATATTCGATATTAAGTACTAGCTGTTGACCGCGACTTCGTCTGCGTCAATTTTTGTTATTATGATCGCTATTAAGAAGTTTTTAAAAGAATATATATAAATGTACTTCTGCGTAAATGAAGTTTTTAGTTTTATTTTCTTGTGGCAGAAGAACATACTGATTTTCTCCGCAACCTGATCTTCACAATGCGACATATAGTTAGCCGTGTGAGAAGTAGTCTTGACTTAAATCGATTCTTAGGTATTTAAATGTTTTCCCCTGTGATTTATTAATTGTTATGGCAAAAGATAACTTAACGGGAAATTGAATTAATTTAAAATTAAAAGGTAAATCATTTGGAATCATTGGGATGCAAGGTTAATTTTCCCCGTTTTTTCTCACGATTTTCAAATTGATTCTTCACTCTTAAAGGTCGCAGCGTGATGTTATACAGCCTAAAGCCTTCCTCGATAAATGGGCTATCCAACACAAAAAGAATGTTTCAACTGGAACCAGTAGTTTCTGAGATTAGCGCGTTCGAAACAAACAAACTTTTCAGCTTTATAATATTAGTATAGATTGGGAAGTATTAAATAGGATTAAAACATTTACATTCCTTTGAAATCTCTGATATAAAAGTCATTTTTTTATATAATACTCCATTACAGTTTTGAAAGACTGAGGTTAAACATGTAAAAATGTTACAAAAGTTTAACATGTAGTGTCTAATAAATTGGCTGGGATATTCGGAACACTTCCAATATGAATTAAAAAGAAATATAGCTCGCGAATACAGGGCCCATCTTTATGACCTACTTCTTCAGGCTGTTCTGAAACATTTGCTTTTTTTTTTTTTTTTTTGCAATATATATATTTTTTTCCACGGTTTTTGAAATACGCCGATGACAAATAAAGATCGGTTAGGAAATGTTTATACCCAACGTGGCTCGTAAATTCGGTCGCCACTGAGGGCGCCGCGAGTTGTTAAGCCAGCGAACCAGTTGACCTACGAGTGTACAACGAACGGAGATAGCGGAGAGATGAAATATAGCGGCAATATAAAATCAAATAGGGGGCAAGTATGGTACGAGGAATGGGATGCGGGCGTCCTCGGCACAGAACCCAAGGCTGGCATACCTCAAGCCCTCGTCGATCCCCGGGATCTCTACATCAGCCGAGTCGGGAATGGGTTTAGGTATTCCCTATTGTAGTCCTTCAGCTTATATATATCACAATCGGAATTCGCTTTGATTATACTATAAGGTAAGTTATATAACAAGTAGTTGAATCTTTGCATAGCCAACATTAGTACATATCAAGATTAACGTATAAACTATGTATGAATAAAAGAATATCGCGATTCATGGTTTCCGCGAACTCATTTTGAAAAATAAGACGGATTTTGATACTATTTTCTCTATCAAATAGGGCATTCATTTCTGAAGGTTTATAAGAATGGTAGGGCGAGGCTAGTTAAGCAATTTTTCTGTTGAACGGATCCTCATATATGAGGATGAACTATCCTCAATCATAAGTCTCAATGAGTTTTTAAGCGACTTGATGGATTTGTAATATATCCCTTAGCAAAAGTGTCCAAAGTGATTTTTTTTTTAAAAGCCGAATTTTAAGAGCTACAGCTACTTAAATCCAGGAAGTCAATTTTGCTCAATGTACCTCATAGGTGAAGTTAGTTAAGCAAGGGCATGGGGCAAGTTGAGCACCAAGAATGTCTAACCAAACCATGGTTTCAATTTCGACTAGAAATAAAGTAAAATATGTGTTTAACAATCAGCTCTTTATTTATCGTCTTTTATCTTTTCTTGATTTCCATTTCTTCACACATCCTTTTATGAAAGTCTGATTGAATGTGTTAATGAAATGATCTCTTAAGCAGTATCTCGATTTTTTTAATTTATACAGTACTTGCCCTGAAAAGGGATTTTATTAAAACATGAATATTAGATACGGCTGATGAATCATTAATGATTAACAAATAGAAATCTTTGAACTAAATAAATGAACAAGAAATGTCTTTTTATGGTTCAGAAATTAAATTAGTAAGGTATGCACTGTTTTAAGACGAACAACTGTGCAATGGAGGTGAATTGATCAAGATAATGCCCAAACCACTGTTTTTCCTCAGAAAAAGATACCATTTTATTGAGCTTGGCAGAGAATATTGTTACGGGCTACGGGGTGTGAGAAATGAACTACTCCAGTTTACAAATTACAAATATTTATTAAATACAGAACGTACAAATTCAAAGGGGCTTACTAACCACTATAGTTACAATAATAATTGAAATACTAGCTTAACTACTAAACAGTATACATATAAAATGAGGTATTCCTAACAAATAAACTACTTACGCAAATTTATACAATCTGTTAGACTTATTCTAAAACTTACAACAATAACTTATAACCTACAGTCTTCTAATTTCCCACCGACCGGTTATCACAGTACTGGCACACAGTTTCACTACATTTCACTGTCACTGTTCACTGATACTTGTTGAGCCGGATTAAGACTGCCCGACTCAGGCGTAGTGGACCGGTATTCGTACCACCACCGAATATTCTAGACACGGCAGGTAGGGGCCGGGCCATTCTAGGTACTTCGAGGACCGTCCAGGTCCAAAAGGCTCTAGCCCCATCCGGCCCCTCCAGGCGTGGTCTACCCGCCATTGTCTTGACCGTAGCAATATGATGTCTGATATAACTATACCATTGCCATTTAAAACAAACTGAAAATAAAATCAATATTGTACACGTTGTAAATGGCATTAATAAGTTTTTTTGTCTTAAATCAAGTATCTTTCGAACGGTGTTCCTAAATACCGAATATACTTCCTTTTTATTCTGCAAAATAAGCTGAATACGATGAGATAATATTGTTTTGCGTGAAAGTAATCTATCCATATGGAATAAACTTTAAAATATAATTTACTATACATTGCATTCAAATGTAGCTCAACGATATAATCAATGATAAATTGAAAGAAACGTATGTTCTAAAGGGACTCTGATCTCAATCGGAGTACATCAGATCCTAGCACATCGATGACCCAGTCCGTATCGAAGACTCCAAGATGATCTGACTCCAGGTTAGATTGCTCCACAGGTGGGAGTCGATAGGAACAATCTCACTATTATTTCCTCTCGAGCTAATGTTATTGCTCTACGAATCCTGACCTTCTCCATTCCCATCTTACTTTCGATCTAAGGGGTCAAACAGCATTATATTAAGTTAGTCTTGGAATCAATAGAAAATTTAATATTATAAAAAAAATAGATCACTACATTTAAGGTGTAATACCCATAACTCATCCATGTAAGATGTCATAAAAGGACTTTATTTAAGTTAAGTTTATTTGTACACCCAGAAATCGAAACAAAACAAAAAGTTCATATTTTCCATTTTCAGTAAAAGTGATAAAATGATAATGTAATAATAAAATAATATAAGTGATAGTAATAAATTAAAAACAAATCATGAGGTATTTTTAGAATGTTCGTTTTATTATTTTCAACAATGAACCTTAGTAATCGATCAAAAAAAAAAAATAATAAAAATAAAATGAATTACCCCGACTTCAAATTTGAGGTCTTACGTTTCAAGATACGCATGAAAAAAAAAATCGGTTTGTCCGCCGTCCGCTGCTTTTCTCTAAACCTACTGGACCAATGTTATTGAAATTTGACACACAAATACCAGAGTATCCGACGATGATCCCAACTCCTAGACGTTGATATCAGCCGCTTAGAATTAAAAATGCTTTAATTCAATAGCTCAGATATTTTAGAAGATGGATAAAGAAAAATCTATAGAATTTTAGAATCAGTAAACCGCTATTAATTATAAAATAGAAAAAAATAAATAAAACAAATTGAAATTAGAATGGTTCGTCCCCATTCGCAGATTGTAAAGGGCAAAATCCAAAATGCTTTTAGGCTCAGACAGTGCACTTTTAATGTTTTATTTACCTTAAAATGGGGGAAAAGATGTAAATATTTATCAATGTTTTATGTATGATATATATCATTATGTAAGCTTTGGTTCGAAAAATAAATGGAGGATAATAAAATAATCATACGAATAAATAACTAGCGAAAATTTCCAAAAGAGAATTAAATTTCCCACAAAACAAAATCAAAAAGAATCATTGAAATCGGTTCAGAAATAGAAGAGATTTAGCGTTTTGAAATTAGTAGTGGTGAAAGACCATTTTCCTTTGAATTTCATATTAGACCATTTTCCTTCGAATTTTATATTAGTTAATGGTCTGTAAACAGCTATACCTTAATATAGTTATTTGGAAATAATAAATTATTGTAGAATAATTTGCAGCATTTTTATTTCGGAATGAGAAAAAAAGTTGATATCATGCAACTTAATCAATCTCAATTCGGTCTTCCGAACCATTTTACTTCATATTTTCTAAAACTAATTGCGATATAAAATGAAAACGAGCCAAAAGAAAAATAAATAAATAGCAGCTCACACAACCATAAATTCCCAACCAAAAAGGACACTTGACATTGTTGACACTGTCTTCAAGAAAGCCATTGAAGCTGTCAAGAATCCAGCAGACCAGGGCTCTATGAGATGATTCAATTAAAGCAGAATTGTATTCCAGGCATGAAATGGGACATTGTAGTCTTCTTGGCCCCAATTCTGTCCGACCTAGCCAAGTTCGTGAGCTCTTAACCTTCGGGTCTAATCTAGAGTCATCTGGCTATCGACAACTCAATTTATTTTTAATTTACTTAAGTAAGAAGAAAATTATTTAAAAAGAGAAATAAGTCAAAGTTATGAAACCATCTTTTGATTGGATTGGGAGAGACACAACCAAAGCAAAAGAACTAAGATTTTTAACTATTGCTTCATTTTTAATAAGTATTTTTTAAACATCATGCAACAAAGATGCGGTG
Source organism: Piezodorus guildinii (assembly GCA_023052935.1). Lineage (NCBI taxonomy): Eukaryota > Metazoa > Arthropoda > Insecta > Hemiptera > Pentatomidae > Piezodorus > Piezodorus guildinii. The sequence continues at coordinate 120,522,990 of CM041293.1, read as the reverse complement.
CAGTGAATCAAGTGAACGATAAAGAAACTAACTATTTTTTTCTCATCATTGTCGTTATTGTTCTTTTGTTTTAATATTTGTTCGACAATTATCAGGCCGATTTACAAAAGAAATTCTTGGATATTTTTTTAAAACAATTTATTTATTCCAGTATCGCGACGTTTCAGCCTCTAGGGCCATTATCAAGCATCTGTAATCAATTAAAGCCTGATTGCATTTATATATTTCCAACAATTCATTACAACAACATATAATAATTTATTTTTAATAATTATGTCACCTACCATGCATATCCATCTCAATTATCTTTTCATTTCACCGCTTTTCAGCAGCGTCGTCATAATTTTTTTAAAATGTCATTTTTTAAAAAAACCTGTATTCAAAAATATCATATTATTTTTCATCATCAATTGAAAAAGGGGATCTATTTTGGGTATCTAAAGACCTTTATCAGTGCTAAACAAGATAAAAACCGTTTGAAAGGAAATTAATTAACAGTAATGATAGAAGTAAACAAATAGAGAAAACGACTATCCTTACAATAATTTGGGTTCATTATAATTTTTCCAAATAATAATAATAATAATAGGCTTAGCGAACCCGAAGGCTCGATGCCGATACCACCAAACTCCGCCTACACAGACTCGTCCAATGTTCACCATTCAAGCCCAAGCTCCCGAGATCAGCCTTAACGCAATCCTCCCATCTCCGCTTCGGCCTACCTTTCGGACGCCTACCAGTCGGATCAGCAAATACCAACTTTCTCGGAATCCGCTCGTCATCGAGCCCAACAATAATAATTTTTCCAAAACCGATTTTTTTTTATAAAACTAATAATCAACGTTTCAAGATTCCTTCTCCCCCTTCAGGTTCTCTAAAAACATTTAATACATATCACTACAAAACTATCAAGAACTATTTTATACACATAATTATAATTGTGTTTTTATTTTTTTTTAAATATTCATTTTACCTGCCATCAAATACTCCCTGAAATGCCAATCCTTTTGTTTTTATTATGGCATTTATTTTTAAATACATTAAAAGGTTAATACTTAAATATAGAAGAGAAGGCACTGCCCAAGATCTTTGTCTCTTACTGAATTAGTAATGTACTTATTTAATAACACATTTGTTAATAGATTTCTTTTTTCTATTTACTACGATCCCCCACATTTATTTAATATTTTTATGTTCACATCAGCATCGTGAATATAATAGAGCGGTAATGAAAATTACAATTCAGGCAGTCATAGGGACTGATGATATAAGAGAAAACTTTTTTTTTTTAATTTTCAATTTGCTATGGAATTTTGTTGGAATGAAGAGTACGTTCGTTGAAGTAGATTGCGCTAAGAATGCAGTTTTTTATTATTGTTTCATTTAATTGTAAAACATCATCACACTGTAGAGATATACGTGTATCATCTTGAAGTATGTCACCGTAATCTGAATATGACTGCAGACTGTATGAGTTCGTGGTAAACAAAGCACATTTTCTTTTATGGATTTGCCATTTGTATTAAGTAAATTCAGACATTTAGGAAGAAGCTTAATATTTTTTCTCAGACATAACCTCTGTTGCTCTCCCAAGTAAACAAGAAACATGTGTTTTAATCAGTAATGAAATATACATAGTGCTTAATTGAAATCAATATTATTAAAATAAATTTAATTTTCAAATGTCATATTTCTATGCTTATATGATCAAGATATTCTTTTCGATTTCTAATGACTACAATTTAAATATTGACAGTAAGACCATCATGATTTTGTTCGTAAGATTAAATGTATTCATGCAAAGTAATGTTTTAATAATAATAATAATAATAATAATAATTGGCTTACCGAGCCCGAAGGTTCGATACCGATACCACCAAACCTCGCCTGCACAGACTCGTCCAATGTTCGCCGGTCAAGCCCAAGCCCCCGAGATCAGCCTTAATGCAATCCTCCCATCGACGCTTCGACCTACCTTTCGCACGCCTACCAGTCGGTTCAGCGAATAACAAAATGTTTTAATAATATATACAAATATCGACATTTTAGAGTCTAGAGAATTAAAGTATTCATCATATTAACTTTATATACAGTAAGAGGTAAGTTCTAAGACATAGTTTACCTTTAGTTTACTCATTCATTTGCAACTGATTTCAACTCAATTTAATACTGAAATAAACTATTATAAATATCGATATTTTTGTGCCGATATTACATCGATATCGTTTTTTTTTTTTTTTTTTTTTTTTTTTTTTCTTATCCTCCAACTTTATTTACAAAATAAATACAAAAAACATTCTATGTATATACAGCAACAATGGTATATACAGTCCATGGCTCATACCTCGTATTGCCCGTTGGCATTCTAAGGTTCCTTTCGCACTAGGCGCGGTATGCGCTTGAGGAGTGGGGTGGCTTTGTGCCTTTGTTGAAGTAAAATGGGGAGGAACCATTTTGCTGGTGGTTAAATGTATGCGGGTCAGACTGCAGAGTCCAGACCCCTTCCCAGGGCGACCACGTCGACCAGGGGGAGAGCCTTGCCACCTTCCAGACGCAGGTGGTGGAACTACGTCCCTGAAGAGAGGGTTCGCACAAGCCTTTAACCCGTCAAAGAACTTGACGTGCCTCCTGCTGATGAACTCTGGCACCGAGGGAAGATGGAGTTCCTCGTGGATGGTGGTATACCGATATCGATTACGTTCACGGAAATTTATATCGTTATCCTATCTTTCATGAAAGGTAAATACAGAGCGCATGTGCCAGTCTAAAGCATCTTGGTGACGTTACCATGGTAACGTTTATTTGTTTGTTTATTTAACGTCACTTTATGCTACTATGGCTAATCGGACGATGCTACACTGGGAGTACTAAATTTTGCCTATCCAGGTTTTATTAGGATAGGGATCTTTAACGAGTACCTGACATCCCACAGGCTCGGGACCACCTTTTAACGTCTCATCCGAAGGACGGCGTAACTAAGGATTTTTTACTCCCATTAAAAAATCCTAGGACCACCTGCGGGTTTGAACCCGTGACCTTTTGCATAGGAGGCTGTTACGCTAACCACCCAGCTACAAGTAATCCCGGGTAACGTTTATTCTTAGCGCTGATGAAGTAAATATACCCAAAGGAATGAAAGTGGAGTATCCAATTAATAACTTTTTCGCTTATTTAACACGTTTTTTGAGTACTCTGACCCAAAATAAGTTTCTGTTTTTCCCTGTCATTCTGTTCTTATCGCTGTCCCACATTTCTGAGCCCCCTCGTCCGAATTCAAGAGGAATTTTAAAGGGGCTATAACAATAAAATGATTCCTACAGTATGAGTTTTCAGGAAAAATCATTTAGATTTATTATTAATAAAATTGAAAACAATATTTTATCGACGTGAATAACATTTGCAGAAATCTCTTTCTTAGGCGCAATTAGATATTATTATTTTTAGTGTTAATGGTTGAGAACTAGATCTTTTTTCATTTGCAAAATAATAATATTAAGAAATAAACTTTTTTTCTGATTCAAATGAACGTTTGAAAACCTTTTAAATCTATAAGAAATGTCAAATATGCTTATGGATTATTATTATGATGGATTTATGCTTGCAATAGAACGTTTCCACTTTAGGGTTAAGCAGTTACTTAACCAATTAAAATGAGTCTTAGTGTTCTCGGTTTGTATTCGAAACCGACCAGGGTAAGTAAATTTATATTTATAAGTTACTTGAGGAAAATAATACTCAATCTCTCTCCAGACGTCAGGGCTTGTTAAAAAGATCAAGCTGAAAGCACCAGTAACTAATTTAGATAAAATTATACAGAATTTATGAATAAATTATTAATTCCACTGTCCTTAATACTTATGCTGATGACACGTCTTATCCGTCCATAATGATAAAACTACTACATCCCAAACGCTTCATTCCCACATCACAGCCATTGAAGAATGGTGTCAAAATTGGAGGATTAAAATAAATCCCAACAAATCACCTTTGCCCTTCGTCGCAAACCGATGACTTCCTGCTCCCTAGTATCCTTTAATAAACATTACCTTAACTTCTGTAGAATAAATCCGATACCTAGGTCTCCATCTTGACAAGCGCCTTACTTGGAATCCTCACACAAGACTGAAACGACAAGAAACTGCTCGAAGATATCGATTACTACAACACTTACTAGAACTACGTTCAAAACTTCTAGTATATTACAAAAGACTCATCTACATCACAATATCAGACCTATTTAGACATATGGAATCGAGCTTTGGGGCTCTACGAAACCATCTAATTCCTCCCGCATCCAGTCCTTACAATCCAAAATCCTTCGCAAAATCCTGAATGCTCCTTATTTTGTCACAAATCAACTCCTTCATAATGACCTAAACATCCCATTTGTTGCAGACATAGCCCGTGATAGATACTCCTCTTTCCATTCTAAACTCTCTGCCCATACAAACCCACTTGTCCGTAATTAATCTTCCTCAGATATCCCTGATAATCCTCCAAGGCGACTGAAAAGAAGGTGGCCTATGGGACCTACTGCCTTAAAATAGTTAGTGAAGTGCTACCACTGGTAGTTCTTTCTCAAGACATTTTCATGATTTTTTATTTTCAATCTACATATTTACTTATGTATTCTTTAGTACAGTTGTAAATCACTATAAATAAATTTTTTTAAAACTATATAATTCACAAAAAAACAACTAAGAAATCCAAAACATACACTAAATAAATATCAATAATAATTATCCAGACATTATTAAAAAAATTAAAATTTTATTATGTAATTTAGTTCATTTAAAAATAATAATAAGTAAGCGGCGTGGTATAGTGGAGAGAAAGCACTAGTGAGTCACCTGTAACATAACATCCTCCTATGCCTAAGGTCGCTGGTTCAAACCCGCAGATGGCCCTTGGATATTTTTAATTGGAGTACAAAATCCTTAGTTATGCCGTTACATAAGATGTTATGTGTAGTGAAAGGAGAATAGTAGAATGTTAAGATTTTGACAATTTAAAAGATGGAAAAAATTATATTATTGATTTCAGAGTTCAAGTTATGATATATGATGATTTATCTAAAAAAAAAAAAAATGATCAAAATAAAAGATGTTTTTAGGACACCTGCTGATGAGGAAATAGCCTCGAATTGTTGTAAGATGATGATATAATTAATATATTATTGACTAGCTAACCCGGCAAACATTGTTTTGCCATATAAATTATTTCTAGTGTAGGAAAAAAAAAAACTAACTTATTGTAAGTGTGTTAGAATGTGGTACACATCTGTAGGTATAATAGGGATTCGTGTTATTAATGTATTTTCACCTGGGAACTAGCCATTAAAATGCTGGCTATCAATAATTTTTTAATGACCAATCGCGTACTGTTGCACAGGCGTGGCGGGTTCAAATTACGAAGCAAAATAATCGGTGATCCAACCTTCAATTGTAAATTATGCGGTGGCATGCCTGGCAAATCCAATGAGTTCAAAAATTCGTTGGAATATTTACAGCTTCGCTGGCATCGCAAACTGTATCAATAGGTTTGTATGATAAAAAGTTCTCTGGAAACAACTGTTATTGTATCTACATTTATCTTCCGATTTAATCGTCAACGTCCAAATTTCTTAGCTGCTAAAATTGCTCTTTCTGCCAGCTACTCATGATTTATGTAATGTTTGTGTACATCGAAAATATTTATTCAATGAGAGAATCTTGCGAATCAATAATTGTGCAGAAATGGGTCGATAATTTTACGCATCCAGTTTCATTACAGAGACTTTTCCATCATAGATGTCTAAGGGTGGTTTTGTGAATGTTTCAGCGAATGGAAAGCATTTGAAACGCGCATATTTACTTCCAGCTGTTTGAACGGGAATGAAAAATTATTAAATTACTAAAATGACTATTAAAATAGGGGTTGGTGACAAGGAAGTGAGAAAGTGAGAAGGATGAGAATTTAGGTTGTATGTTTTTTTTAAAGCCACATTATAAATAAAAATTAAAAAAAAAAGTCCGAAAAAATGTTAGGGGTGGACAACCCTTATCAGTTAGGGGTATGAAAAATAGATAGTAGCCGATTCTCAGACCTATTGAATATGAACATAAAAGTTCATGAAAACCCGTTTCGGGGGAGTATGGTAACTAAAACTATGACACGAGAATTTTATATATTAGATAATAAAACATTGATACAAGAACAGTTGTTCCATTATTATAATACATAATTAACTCTTTATAATTGATAAGTGAATAAACAGAATCCTAGAATCCATGAAATCACAACACATTACATTCAAAATACAATACAACTTTTTTCAAATAAAAAAAAAAAATTTCTCAGGGTCGGTAACAGAAAAAATAAGTATAATAAGTAAGTAATAATAATAATAATATTTTATTGCTTTTAAGATTTACATCTTTTAGAAGAGGTTTGGCCTCTATTTCATTTAGACATAATCATTTTTTACATTTAGTAAAGAAATATTATAAATATTGAAATAATAGTTGAACTAACAACTTTAGAAACGACATTATAAGAAAAAAAATATAATAATTAACAAAATAACTAAGAATACAAATCTTGATTAAATAATGAACAAAGAAACTTTAAATAAAAAATAAATAATAATAAACTCAAGAAAACCGAACAAACAAATTTTTAAATAATACGTATCTTGATAACAATTTTATATAAACAAAAAGTAATGACATAACAAATGCATATAAATTTTGTACTAGTCGTTTGTATACAAAACTTCTTATCTTTAAAGCTTCTATTGAAAACAAAAATAAATCGTTCAACTTCCTATAGGTGTAATTGTTAACAGGTCTTCTAAATTAAAATTTTTCATAACATACTTAAATAAATAGAATCTTCTGACTGGATCTAAAACTGGACACGATATTAGAAAATGTTGATATTATCATAACCATCGGTATTACATAGATGGCAAGTCATGTTGGGTTCAAATTTATAACATAATCCATTCACTATTATCCTCTGTGATTTCTCGCCTGCCAGTCTTAGTTGAGCGATTAACCTTATTTTGTTTATATTGCATCTAAGATTTAAATATTCTTCTCCGAGTAGGAAGTTGGTTATATGACGATATATTTTACTGTGAGAGGAATTTTCAATAGCTTCTATATCCCTGGAATATAAATGATTAGCCATTTTCTCAAACAGTTTGCTCTTTGAATTTTTTAAAACAGCTGGATCATTGAGAGCCCATATTTCCTCTGAACCTATAAGAATCAGTGACCTACGAACTTCTGCGGGTCAGTTAAAAGGCACGTATGTATATGAATATGCATATACAATTTCATAAAAATCGGTCAACCCGTTTCGGAGGAGTATGGTAACTAAAACTATGACACGAGAATTTTATATATTAGATAATAAAACATTAATACAAGAACAGTTGTTCCATTATTATAATACATAATTAACTCTTTATAATTGATAAGTGAATAAACAGAAACGTAGAATCCATGAAATCACAACAAATTACATTCAAAATACAACTTTTTTCAAATAAAAAAAAAAAAAAACTTTTCTCAGGGTCGGTAACAGAAAAAATAAGTATAATAAGTAAGCAGTAATTACGGTTTTTTTTTTAAATATAACTTCATGTTAATTGACTGATTATTTATTATTCACGAGTTCTTCTCATTCAAGTTCTCAGAAGAATTTCATGAAAATATAATATAAATTATTTAAATATTTATTAAAAAAATAGTATGTAACAATGGTGGAACATTATAAAATTTTAACTAACTTTATTTGAAGAAATATAAACTTGGATATTTTGAAACATTACAGCAATATGCAATATACAAGACATATGCAATTATTGCAGAAATTAATAATAAATTAATAATAAAACAGAAATACCGAAGAGGTCTCATGTGACCCATTTATACAGCGAGTTAAAGTGGCTACTTCCCTCTATCTGCAGGCAATATTTCCTAGGATCATACCTTTACCAAACCATCCACTCCCAGCTACCTCCCTATATCCACAGTCTTCTGCAATTTAAATCGTCAGTCCACTCCCTCGAAACAAGATCACGCCCTTCTGACCTTTATATTTCTATCCATAGAACAAAAACTTTTGATCACTCCTTTCTTGCCCGCTCTACTACTCTCTGGAATTCCTTACCTACTCATATCCGCCATGCTTCATCCCTACCATCATTCAAGTCTCAGTTTTTCCAGTACCTACTGTCATCCCAAACAGACGCTGAACTACAAACCTGATATTTCAAATCAAATTGCAATTAATATAGAAAATTTATTATTTATTGTTTATATTAAACTCAGTTAATGAATATGTTATTATGAACCAGTTTCAATGTTTTATTTTATTCAACGCTTTAATCTATAAGATGTTATGTATATTACTTTTTTTTTTTTTTATTTACTCTTTTTATACTTTAATCCACTTTTTTTTTTTTCTGATGCCATTGTAAATAAAAATTAATTATAATCCTTTGGTCTTTTGCCCAGACACATCGTATATCTTAATTGTACATATCAATTCTTCTTAAGGGACCCTGTCCCAGAATAATAAAAAAATTCTATTCTATTCTATTCTAAATACTGTACCCACATAAATAGAAAAAGCAGATGTTTTTTTAATATATATAGTTTTCTAGAACTAACTTTATTTGAATAAATGTAAACTTAATTCATATCCAAAATTTACATATTCTTAAACTAAGCCATATATATAATACATAAGACAAAATTATATACTCTATTCGCTACGTAATGTAATACATCTTACCTATACTAGTTCTTTTTCATCGGAGCTAAGCTTGGAAATCTACATGAGAAGGAAATAATGTACCTGAAAAGAAAAGTAAAGAATTAGTTTCAACTTTGCTCAAAATTAGACAACATCCTAAACAATTATAATAATCTTTAAACCAACACTAAACCGCAGTAATTAGCGCAATTCCAACTGAGGTGAGACGAGAAAAAAAAAAATGCAAATATTACGTAACTCGCTGCCAATGTTGGCTTGAAATTTAAGGAGCGGTGAGTCACTTGAATTACCATTCAAAATGTTTACCGTAATGATTCATTATTCGACTTCACCTTACTTGAATTCCTTATATTTAATCCGGAAAAAAAAACCAATGAAATAAAGTATAATAAACAAATATGATAAGGATTAAAGTGCATCAGTTGAGAATGAAAAAGAAATATAAAGCCGAAAAGAAATGGGATATAAGTGGAGTGAAGTTAATAAAATAATTAAGATATGACGATTTTATATAAATTGACTTTGGACCAACATATATGTTATAAAATAATACAAAAATTATCAAATTTTGTCAATAAGAACAAAATAAATAATAATCTTCAGAATATATCTGAGGATGGGGCAAGGCCTCGAAACGTTGTTATATTATATAATGGTATTATTAATAAATTAATATTTTTGAGAGAAGAGAAGTTCTATTTATTGAAATTATAATTAAATCCAACTGTTCTAAAAATTAAATAGGTGAGAAAAAAAATCATTTAATTTTGCTTTCTTCTCTACTCATACTTATATAAATAAAATTATCATACTCAGTACTGACTTTTAAGCCTACGTTTCAGGCCAGGTGAAACAATCAATTTAAAAATTGATTTTGAACCATAAACCTGTTATGATTATTACATTATTTAGTCGAGAAAAAAATCATCCTATTGAAACTGACGGTTAAATGTTTAATATTACAAATAGACTGCGACTGGTAAGTAAGAGTTGTGTGATGTGCACAACACGATTTTTAAAAATAATTATAAAATGCTGTCAGGGAGATTTTAGAAATAATGATTATTTAAAAAAAGTTAATTATTCTAAGATAGTATAGTAAAATAGTATAGATATAGTAAAATAATTTTGAGATCAGTGAATCTCACTTCTCTTAACAAAACAAAAAGCCCAAGGTCGCGGGTTCAAACCTGCTAAATGGCCCTAGTGTTTTTTTAATGGGAGTAAATCCTTAGTTATGCTGTACTTCGGAGGAGATGGAAAAATGTGGTTCTGAACATGTGCAATACCTCGTACTTGTTACAGATCCATATTCTAATAAAACCTGAATTAGTCCCAGTAACATAAAGTGACGCGACTTGTATAAACAAACAAACTAAAAAAAAAAATAATAATCTGGTGCGCGAAACACACGAGTTTCACTTACACCCATTGTTGAAATCAATTTAAGAATTTTTGAATACATTCAAAGATACAAATAAATTGTGAAAGAATTAATTATTTTGAAATTCAATAGAAACGTGAGTTTTATTAAATAATCTATTATATTTTTATCTATAACAATCAGTTAGTTTTATCGACTTTTCATCACTCTCCATTAACCTTTGAAATTCAGTTTATTAGGTAATATTTTTTTCTAAAAACTTTACCATCTATATTACTATTCTTGTGTCCAACAACACAAAAATTGCATAAAAAATATGTTTGCACTTTTCTCCTTCGGTTCTTTATCAAATTCGCTCAACTTGCATATTTTCTCGTTATTTATCAATGCTAATAAGATTATGTTCCACATTTTTCGAAATCTACACAATAAAAGGTACTTTAGAGAACGACAATTTTCAATATTTAATAAAGCCCTGTCAGACTATTTCAATCAGAATGAAACCTATATCATATTAAAGCCCATCAATTTTTACATCGATATATAGAGTTTAATCAAAATCGTTTTTGAGAAAATCGTAAAAAGGTGCAAAATGCATGGTATAAATTGCCCGTTCCACTGCTTTCTGGAATTCTATTCTTTCCAATATATGTCGTGCTTCTTACTTATCCACATTTAAATATCTCCTTTTCCAGCATCTATTATTTCTCACAGACGCTTGTCGATCTTAAATTTGATAATTTATTAATTATAATGACTAAACGCTTATTTGACTTTGCTTTTGTTTGTTTTTTTTGTATTTTTTTTTTCGGAAAATTAGTTGTTTTTATTTTCTCATTCTATTTTACTTATTATCATTATTATTATTATTACTTTGTGATTTTTGTATGTATGTATGTAGGTGTGTGTATATATATATTTTTTTTAATATACTTTATTTATGTAAATAATTAAGTTTGTAATAATTCAATCAATTTAATGTATTCTGGCCAGAAGAGCTATATTTATTTGTAACATCAATGTTATTCTTAAAGGACTATGTCCCAGAATAAAGTTCATTTTTCTATTCTATTCTATAAAGTAGATCTTCCGGTCAGCTGATTTTGATGAAAACGTTTCTGTAACATCTCGGGTGTATAGTTGTCAAGTGGAAATAATATATCTTTTTTTTTAATTTAGAGAGATTAAATGGTTTTAGATAACTGAAGCCTTTATTTAACCATTAAGCATCGATCTTTGTAAATAACAATGTATTGATCAGTATTGGTATAGGGTTTCAATTTATGCCAAATCCGCTTAGGGAACTGTTTGGGAAAAGCGATGTGCAGCGTACGGTAAGTAGATAAGTCTCCGATTCAGGTCAGAGCAGGCCGAGTGCAAGGCATGTGTGATTTTAACCTTATCTTGGCAACAGAGTGAAAACGAAATTCAAAAGAGGTTCGAGATAAACAATTTAGAATTGTAATCGATATAAAAATAATAAAACATATATAGATAATGAAACAGAGTAAATAAAATAATTTATAAAAATCTGGACTGCAGGTGTTTCACTCTTTTATCGATTCTTTTACTAAAATAATGTACTAATATAATATAATTTGAAAAATATAAATATAATATAATACAATATTTAAATTCAAATATTGACGTTATTTCGTTTTCGGAATATCGTGAGTACAAGAAACCAAGTTATGCAATGTGTTGACATGATTTTAAAATTTTTTTTAGAAACTGAATTATACAAAGATTTTAGTAAAACTTGTATCAATGTACAACTTAGCCATTTTAGCTCAAGAATGAGAACATTTTTATTTTATTTTTTTTTATTTTTTATTTTCCCTTATCTATACTAATATTATAAAGCAGGAGAGTTTGTTTGTTTGAACGAGCTAATCTCAGAAACTACAGGTTCGAATTGAAAAATTCTTTTTGTGTTGGGTAGTCTATTTATCGATGAAGGCTTAAGGCTAACATCACGCTGCGACCTAGGACATAGGAGTGAAGAATCAGTGGAAAATCTGAAAAATAATTCTTTTTAATTTTAAAATAATTCAATTTCCCGTTAATTTTTCTTTTGCCGTAACAATTAATAAATCACAAGGGCAAACATTTAAACACGTACGGATCGGTTTAAATCAAGACTGCTTTTTACACGGGCAACTATATGTTGCATTGTCAAGATCGTGTTGCGGAGAAAATCAGTATGTTCTTATGCCACAAGAAAATAAAACTAAAAATATAATTTACGTAGAAGTAATTTAAAATATATTCTTTTAAAAACTTCTTAATAGCGATCATAATAACAGAAACTGACGAAGACGAAGTCGCGGGCAACAGCTAGTAATTTATAAATATACTGTTTCAACAACAGTTATCAACTTACAATTGATTTGTAACATTTATATTATTAATACCGTTCTAATTGTTTATTTTTTTGTTTGCATCTTGTTCTTTCTTAGCCCTGATGAATTTTTGCCGAAACGTCGGCGGACATTAAAATCAGTTTCCTTATAGATATTTGTCCTCTTGATTAACCGTAATATAAATTTCTAACTAATAGCACTTAGCACCAAGATTCAATACAGTTCATGTAAGTATTATTAATAAAATCATTAAAAATTATTACTATTATCTTATTACAATAATATAGTAATAACTTACAATGGGATCACCTTATGCGGTGTCACCTGTGGTAGTTGTTAGCATATGAGCTTTCTATGCCCGAAGTCGCGGGTTCAAACATGGCAGGTGACTATAGTATTAATAGAAGTAAGAAAAATAGTATGAATAGAAGTAAGAATACTTGGTTAGGCTCTCCTGCGAAGGAGACGTTAAATGGTGATCCCGAGTCAGTGCCACGTTAGATACTCCTTGAATATTCCTATCTTAATAAGAAGTACATAGGTAAAATTTAGGAGTCAGATTGTAGCACCGTCCGATGAACCACAGTAGCATACAAGTGACGTTAAATAAATAAATAACCAAACAAAAACTATTGATCATTATCACTTAAACAACTAAGAATTGTGACTCAATCGTGTTTTTTTTAATAATTAAATAATTCTGATAATTAGCCTTTGTCTTATTTTCCTTTAAAATGACAAAGTAATTTATTTAATTACACTGTAAAAGAGAACCATGGTTATTAAGCTGCGAAGACCCTATAGAAAGGTGCAAATTCGAGTAATAACCTTTACCTAGGCAGAATGGAAATTACTGAATTAATACAGTCTCGCCGCTACCAAATTATCATTTTTACTAGGCGCGGATCGATCCCGGTCAGATGGCACCTTCATTAGTGAAGCCTGGCTACCAAGTGTGTAGACCATCAGACACTGGGAATATGAATAGTTATATACATACGTACATACATACACACACACACAAATATATATATATATATATATATATATATATATATATATATATATATATATATATATATATATATATATTCATTTTATGAAAGGTTAAATAAAAGTGGTTATAATAGCTTGTTCGTACGCATATCTGAAACAAATTGTGTGCATTTTTGTCTGGTCCGTCCATAAATAGAGGACAACTCTTCCCAGGCAGAAGTGTTTAATATGCATAAATCTAAAACGTACTGAATCACCACTAAATATTATCCTACAGTACTTACATATCATATATGTGTATAATCTTTATAAGTTTCATTAGTCTTTAATAAGTCCTTTATAAGATATTCCACTATAAATATTGCTAATCTTGGTTATAACCATTCTTTGAATATATATATATATATATATATATATATATATATATATATATATATATATATATATATATATATATATAAAGAATTATGCTTACTCAATAGAGATTACTACTCTAACCTAGAGACTCCTTTCTACCCTTTCTTCTTATGGCTCGTTAAATGTTTCAGTTTGAGTAAATCTTCGGGAATTTGTTTAATATTTTTTACTTTAACTTACCTATATATAGGAAATATAGTAAGGGAAAGTATTGCGATCGTGAAAATTTTCGAATTCCAATTTTCAACGGAAATACACGTTTTCGGGTCACCTGAATCCAAGTAACCAAGACCCGCAAAAAGGTGTGTGTGTCCGTGTGTCTAGCGCGAAAACGAAAAGTGCTATACAACTGAAACTTCATATTCAGGATGACTATAAGCCCGAGATGTTACAACAACTTTTTCATCAAAATCAGGTTACCTGAAGAACCACTTTATACCATGCATTTTGCACCTTTTTGGGATTTTCTCAAAACCGGCTCTAACGATTTTAATTAAACTCGCTATATCGATGTAAAATTTAATGGGCTTTAATATCATGTAGGTTCCTTTCTGATTGAAATAGTCTGACAGAGCTTAGATGCCGAAATTTAAAATTTTCTCCCCGAAAGTTCATATTTAAGACAACTTACGCCCGTTATAATGTAGGTTTCATTCTGATTAAAATAGTCTGACAGGGATTGATTGAATATTGAAAATATACTTCCTCTAAAGTACCTTTAATTGTACAATCTTGTAAGCATTGATAATTAACAGCTAAATATGCAAGTAGAGCGAATTTGATAAACAACTAAAGGAGATAACTAAAAAAAAATATTTCTTCAATGCAATATTTTGTTTTTGAACATAAGAACAGTAATATAATTGAATAACATACCGATGGAAAGGTAAAGATTTTAGAAAAAAATATTATGTTTATATATAAGCTTGTTAAAGTTAATAAAGAGTGATGAAAAGCCGATAAAACTAACAAATTTATTTTAGATAATAATATAATAGATTTTTTAATATAAAAAATGTTTTTATAGAAATTCAATTTAACTAATTCTTAGATAGCTTCACTCATTTTTATCTCTAACTGTATTTGAAAATTCTTTAATCGATTTTAAAAACGGAGGTAAGTGAAAGTCGTGTGTTGCCCGAACCAGATTTTTTTTTGTTTTTAAACATAAGAAATTTTAATGATCATTCATTCCGGGAATAATAATGTGAAACTTTCAAGTAGAAAGATCGAGTTTATCCATAACCGACAACCACCTATTTTTTAAAGATGGCAAATGTTTAAAATTATGAAACCCCATCAATTGAACTTTATTTTCTTTCTAGCTAGTAATTTTGGTTTATTGGTTATTATTGGTTTCAATAATCAACCTTTGTAATCGACAAAAAAAAAAAATTACATCTACTGTGTGAGAGAAAAGTGTGTAGAGAGTTTTAGAATCATTATAGCGCGATTAATAACAAATAAAATAAAATTCATATGTATAATCAAGTAACAGATTATAATAGATGTAATTACACCAAAAATCGGATATTATTGAAGATAGAGAAAAATCGAAAAGATTTTCGTGATCAAGACAACACGATGAACAAAGTGCAAAAAAAAAAAATAATAAAAAATCATCTTTTATGGTCAAGCCACAACTTATTAGAGATGTGATTCCCTGATAACTCGGTTATCATTGATGATTAAGATGAAATGTAAGGTGTTCTGGAATCAGGAAATTTTATTTGAATGAAAATCGAAAGAAATGAAAAGGAAATAGTTACGCAGTCCTGTATAAATGCTTTTGGTTTATTATTTTCAAT
This sequence comes from Piezodorus guildinii, assembly GCA_023052935.1. NCBI lineage: Eukaryota > Metazoa > Arthropoda > Insecta > Hemiptera > Pentatomidae > Piezodorus > Piezodorus guildinii. The sequence goes on along the minus strand of CM041293.1, from coordinate 120,507,253 downwards.
AAACAACCTTTGCAATCAAGAAACAAACTACTCCTGCTCAAAACTTGAGAGCTTACGTTTCTAGATGCGTAGAATCCGAATAACGAATAACGAAAAATCCGTTTCTCCTAATATATAAATGAATAAATACCAAATTTTTTGCTTTTAGTGCCCCTTAAAGAGAGAATTAAATTTTTGACCAAATGAAAAAAGAATCATTGAATTTGGTTTACAACTAGCTTAGATATTCTGTTTTGACATCAGTGGTAGTGTTATGATATGAGACGTTGATTTCCAAAAGGTACTAAAGGACATTTTTTACGAAATTGATATTTTTACATATTTGTTTTATCATCGTTTAGTTATATCTAAATATTTTATTTGATGTTATCTAATGAATTCTCAAGTCCTTAAAAAACGCGATTTAGAAATGCGGTCATTTTCTAAATGTACTAATTACACATTTATTTTCGTTCCAAATCATTCTAAAAAAATTCATTTCATAACTTTAATATGATGTTGTTATTATAGTAAAAAAATAATTCTAAATTTTAAAGAAAAAAGACCCAAATTAGCTAGTTTAATAATATAGTAATGAGAGATTTTCGCGCTTCCTGTAAAATTTCCTAGAATGGATATAGTACCTTTTGGAAATCAACGTCTCATATGATGCTCTGAATTAGTGCTTTTCATATTATTTAATTGCATATCAATTGCTATATAAACAGTTATACCCTAATATTGTTATTTTGAAATAATAAACCATTGAGTAATAATTTGCAGCGTTTTTCAAATGTAGCGAAAAAAAATCAATTATTTTAACTGTCAATAAAAATAAGATAAGGCCCCCTATTTTATGTGTCTATAAAAGTTGATATTTCAGTTTAATATACACATAAAAATAACGACCTATAATATGATATGATACAATGGAACTTCTAAATTCCTGGAGAAAAAAAATATCTTGCAGAACTACCAAGTCAGAAGAGCTTTTCAATAAGTTTTCTCATAATAATGGGTTATTGTGTCCGCCCGAGAGGCAATATAAATATATCAGATCAGTGAAAGGGCAGCCTTATGAAAGCCTGGACATTTTCCACATTGGAAACAGATAGCAAAACCGGGGACAGCTCGAGTCAATATCGCTACCCGGCGGAAAATCACAATGACGTTTCAGGCCTATTCCTCTCATTCCCCTGTACTAAAGGATGTGTAGAACGCGTCCTTCATAAAATTGAAAAAGAAAAAAAAATCTTTTGATTAAAATCACAGAAGATATCCAAAAGAACAAGAAGGAAAGAATGAAAAGTATTGACTGAACCTCACTCACACATTCCTTCATTTCGTCGTTCCAGCCCATTGGTTAGAAGGAAGGAAAATAGTGGGGGGAAACCGTCGGTCTGGAACGATGAACAGATCCACACTTACACTATCGGTCTTTTTTACTTTAACTTACCTATACATGGAATATATATTAGGAGAAAGTATTGCGATCGTGAAATTTTTAATTCGAATTTTCAACCGAATTACACAACTTAGGGTACCCTGAGTCCGAATGTGTGTGTGTGTGTGTGTGTGTGGTAAGCCCAGCGCGTAAACGAAAAGTCCTATGAAACTGAAATTTCATATTTAAAACAGCTTTACGCCCGAGATGTTACAGAATCTTTTTCACCAATTCTTCATCAGTTGACCGGAACATTTACTTTATACCGTGCTATTCATTCTGGTTGAAATAGTATTACAGGGCTTAAATTCCGATATTTTAAATTTTCTTTATCTAAAGTACCTTTAATTCTGTAGATTTGTAGATTCGATAAAAATAACTATGTTATCTTGTTACCATTGATAATTAACAGCTAAATATGCAAGTTGAGCGAATTTGATAAAGAACTAAAGGAGAAAATTGAAAAAATATTTTTTTAATGCATTTTTTTGTTTTTGAACATAAGAACAGTAATATAGGCGTATAATATACTGTTTGTAAGAGAAAGATTTAAGAAAAAATATTATCTTAAACACAAGCTTGTTAAAGTTAATAAACTGTGATAAAAACCCGATGAGACTAACTCATTATTTTATATAATAATATAATAGAATTTTGAATAAAACAAATGTTTCTATATTAATTCAGTTTAATTAATTCTTTTATGGTTTAACTCAGTTTTTTTTTTCACTTATCTGTATATGAAATATATAGTAAGGGGAAGCATTTCAACGGAAATACACGTTTTAGGGTCCCCTGAGTCCAAATGACCAAGTCCCGAAAAAAGGTCTGTGTGTCCGTGTGTGTGGCAAGCCCAGCGCGTAAACAAAAAGTCCTATGAAACTGAAATTCCATATTCAAGACAGCTATACGCCCGAGATGTTACAGCAACTTTTTCATAAAAATCAGCTAACCAGAAGAGCCACTTTATATCATTCATTTTATTGATTTTTACGATTTCCTCAAAAAAGGCTCTAACGATTTTGATTAATTTTATTAATTAATTTAATCCAACTGAAGGAGAAAACTGCAAAAAATATTTTTTTAATGCAATGGTTTCACCGCTTAGCAACTGAATAGCGCTGTCATCGCCGGACGCTCCAGTGGTTTCATTCTGATTGAAATAGTCTGAGAGGGCTTAAATGGCGATATTTCGAAATTTGTTCCTCTAATGTACCTTTAATTTAGTAGTTTTTATGAAATTCACCATATCATCGGATTATTAAATCTAAAAAACTGATAAATATATAAGTTGAACGAATTCGATATCTAACTGAAGGAGACAACTGCAAAACATTTTTTTTAAGGCAATTTTTATTTTTTTAACATAATAACAGTAATATACATTTATGATATACCGTTGAAATGGTAAATATTTTAGAAAAAATATTATCTTATACATGCTACTACAAAAGTTAACGGAGAGTAATGAAATGAGGTTTATGAAAAATTAGTTTAGTGTGAGTAAAATTTTTTTTTGGTTAATAATTTTAAATTTGCTACATTTATTAGCACTTCGGTTAGCAAAATCGTATTTTAATAAACTTTCTGAAATTCCATAACTGACTATATTTATTTGAGGGGAGCCCGTGGCTGAGTGGCTAGCGCGCTAGCCTCTCATGCTAGAGGTTCCGAGTTCGAATCCCAGTCACGGCGGGGCTTTTATAAGGATATAAATAAGTAGGGATTCACTCACAGCCACTCCCCCGGGTATGTGAGACCCGTCAGCCAAATGGTGGCAACTCACAAAAAATAGGCGTAAGGAGTGATTACCTACCCTGTTAAATCACATCGTGAGTCGTGAGTATATTCTCCCAGGAGATTACCACGAGGCCAAGGGCCTACACGGCTGTCGCGCCAGAGAGGAAGGACTATATTTATTTAGTCTGTTTGTGATCAGTCAATAACATTTGAAAAGTAAAATAATGGAAAAGAAAATATAAATTTTCAAACTTATTTTACTGTTTGCTATTCACGCTTGGAATATATATATATATATAATATATATAAATTATATATATTATATATATAACTATATATCATAATGTGATCATCATGAGTATCGAGTGCTTATTTATTAATATTGCAAATTATAAATTGCGTATTGTTTCAAAGTTGTTATAGTTACATCAATGAATGGAAATAATCGTATATTCTCAATTACTAATGTTATAAGAAAAAATAAATTAGATTAAACTGTACGATTCTGGGCACATTTATGGTGGCTAATCAGTTTAAAATTATAGATGAAAATATTTTTATCGATTTATGTATTTCTAATTAAATAAACCAATTGATCTTCTTTTAATAGTAAGTAAATAAGTAAAATAACAGAACAATTATCAAGCTAAATGGATAAAGTGTGAGAATCATTACAAAAATACGACGGACAGGAACGATGAGCTTACACGGGCAACTATAATTAAAAAACCGTCTGTTATTATTCTGTATCGGCCATGACGAACATTCCTTCCAAACCGTCGTTTAATAAAGATCGTGTAAGTGACTCATATGAGGGATGTTGATATGGAAATTCAATATGGTTGGGAACGAATTCTCGAAAATAGAACGCAATATTGCAAAAGAAGTTTATCTAGAAGTTCCTTTGTCACAAACATCCTGCCTCATCGTATACTTTAATAATTTTCCACTTATCTTTGTCGAACAATCGCACAAAGGGCTTTTCTTGAATTAAATCCTAATAAAAATTGATAGGACAAGAAAATGCTCGTATATTCAGATTTCTTCTTATCGGTATTTATTTCGAGCTCTATTTCTTTACCGGTTTTTATTAACGCACTTGTATTTATTGAATAGTTTCTTCAACCGTGTGTTCACTTAGCAGTACTAAATCATCGGCGTATCCCATGACCGGAACTTAATCACCCAGATTCAAACCTTTTTTGGTACACGTCACCTGAATATAACAAGATGAAATGATGAACATAACAATTGAATTAAACATAATATAAGAAAAAATATATAGAGTAAAAACTGGAGAATCAAAGCAAACCTTAGTTGTATCAATAAGATTTACACTTCAGAAAACCCTGTAAATTTAATTTTACTACACAAAATTATAACGTCGTCATTAATGGATTTTTTGGACAAATTCATTTGTTCTTATTCCTGTATAGACCAATAAATGATATAGTAAAATGGTCAAACCCTCTTTGTCCGAAACTTTAATCTAATTATTAGATAAATAATTTAAGCAGGAATGTACATGTAGTGCTTGGTGTTTGTTTTTTATTTATACGTCCCTTTATGCTACTATGGCTAATCGGACGATGCTTCAGTGGGAATCCTAAAGTTTGCCTATCCAGGTTTTATTAGGATAGGGATCATTAACGTGTACCTGACATCGCACATCCCCTTGCTGTTCAACTTGGTGCTTGATATGGTTTTCAAGGAGGTGAATATAGGGAGGTAATCAGCAACAAATCACAGCAATTAATGGCCTATGCAGACGATGTAGTGATCTTAGGAAGAAGCAAACAATTAATCGAAGAAGCATATGCAAAATTGAAAAGGGAGGCAGGAAAAGCTGGAAATAATGACAGAAAAACCAAACTGATGATTGGAAGGAATGAGGCAGCAACACCCACCTTACTTTAACTTAAACAGGGAAAACATAGGAGTGTCGACGTCTCTCGTACCAAATGACCACGAACCTAATGAAACAGAAGAGGTCAAGAGAAGGATTTTGGCAGGAAACAGAACAAACCATGCTCTTCGACGGTTGATCAGAAGTAACTTAATCTTGCGTCAAAACAAGATCAGATTATAATCATTATCGATTTATTATAGATTTATAGAAGATTATAGTTAAACAGATTATAGTTATTTGATTTATTTTACATTTAGGTGCCGTGTACCACAACATTAGGTTAGAGGCACCGTTCGTTGTATTAATTACAATTTTTTGTATAAATTAATCTTTTTGATGAATTCTATAACTATATTTTGGAACTTCGTGTCATCTTCCAGTTGTGTCTCGAGCCTGTCGATTCCATTTTCCTTCTTTCTTCTTGGTATCTGTTGCACTCTACAATTATGCACTCTAGATTATAGAGTTTTATGATTTATGTTGTAAATAATTCATTATTTATTTTTACTTTTGTTCTTCTTCACACTACAGCTGTTATAATTTTATTTATTCTTTTCTCTATATCATATTTCCTTTTCTTCCTAGTTTATTAACTTACTTTTCTTTACATACTGTTTTTTTTTTTATAAAATATGTTATGTAATTAAAATACGCGTTGTATCGGAAGTACGCGTAGGAATAAATGCCCATTGCAGGGTGAATGTTTTGAGGAAAACCGTAAGATCAGATTATACAAAACCCTAATCAGTCCAGTAGTTAGTTTGGTGTTGTAAACATGTTTATATAAAAGGATCCCTAAAAGGCCACAAGGGTTAAAAACATAATGTATAATCGAAGTAACCATAAAATTATGTTAACTTGATTTTTATTGAAATCGGAAAAGATTGAATTCTAAATGAAAAAGGCTGAATTTGACTCGAAAATGATTATATATATATATATATATATATATATATATATATATATATATATATATATATATATATATATGTGTGTGTGTGTGTGTGTGTGTGTGTGTGTATTTTTTTTATTTTTAAGACTAGTCGCGGACGTTGAATATACTGCCCACATTTATGTGTTAATCAAAGGCAATCCAGTCAGTTAATGATTCAATCCAAGTTGAAACCAAAGTTAATAACATCAAAGAAAAATTTGAAGAAGAAAGAAAAGGATGGTAGCATCTGACAGAGATATAATTACAAGAAGACAGAGAGGTCCCAGGGTGATAGCAGAGTCTCCCTTAGCAACAACAAAACACCACGGCCGGCTTGATTTATATAGAGCAATTTAGACCGCTCCCTCCTATTTTTCTAAGTTTCTACTGGATCTAATTCAGCAAGCTTAGAGGTTTAGCGCTTGTAAATGCTACACAATATCAAATGATATATATTTTTTTTTGTTATTGAGAAACGTCGTCATCATGTCTTAAGTAACTAATGTTGTACTCTGGAAATTGACAACTTACATTAATTCAAAATAATATTAATTTTAATAATATAATTAGCAAAACGAATGTCACTGTAAAACGAACGATGGCCAAATCAAGTTTTGGATTGGCAGCCACCGGGAAGGCGGAAACGAGGTGAACCAAGAAGTAAGTGGATATGCGGAGTGGAAGAGGAGATGGCGGGCCGGGGTCTTCAGGAGGAGGATTGGCTTGCCCGTGACCTCTGGAACTCAGCACTGACTTGGAAAGAATATCCTAGTTGGAACGCCTGTATAATAAAGTAGTAGTAACTAGCAAAAAGAAAAATTACAGTTATTGATATTAATTTTATTTTATAGATATCATCTATTAAAACACTTACTTGACAAACGTTCAAAACTCCCTCATTACTTCAAAAACTCATTTACACAACCATTATCAGGCCTATTTGGACTTACGGCATTGAGCTATGAGGGTCCACTAGACCATCGAATTTCTACCGCATCCAATCCTTCCAATCCAAAATCCTTCGACAAATCCTTGACGCTCCTTACTGTGTTATCGGGCTGATGCGAAATTAATGCAGGTTTCCTCTATTGCAATATCTTAATTCCAATTGTGTAAACAAAGCTAATCCTAACATTGATCATTATTATACCAAAACAAACCTTATCTAATACCCTCTCTTTCACCATGAATTTGTTTAGTAAAATCGTTTTGTTCAGTGTGTTCAAAGGTCTTGAATCGAAAATGTCAAAGTGCGATTTTCGTCAAATTTATTTTTACGAATTTAAATTAGGGCGCAGCGCTGCGCAAACGGCTCGTAATATTAATGAAGTGTGGGGTCAGGGGGCTATTAATGAGTGCACGGTGCAGCGTTGGTTCCAGAAGTTTCGCAGAGGAGATTTCGACCTCGAAGACAAGGAAGGTCGGGGCCGTCATCTTGCTCTGGACAACGACCAGCTGAGGTCAAAAGTGGAAGAAGACCCAACCAAAACCACACGAGAAATGGCGGCGGAACTCGGTGTGAACCAATCCACAGTTGTACACCACTTGGAAGCAATTGGTAAGGTAAAAAAGTTGGCCAAGTGGGTGCCACACCAATTAAACGACCACCAAAAAAATCGCCGCTTTGAAATCTGCTCCATGCTTGTGACACGCAATAAAAATGATTCATTTCTCGATCGCATTTTGACGTGCGATGAAAAATGGATCTTATACGACAACAGAAGGCGTTCTAGCCAATGGCTGGGCAAAGATGAACAACCAAAACCTTTCCCGAATCCCAACCTGCACCCAAAAAAGGTTATGGTCACAGTTTGGTGGTATAATGCTGGTGTTATTCACTACAGCTTTCTCAATCGAGGTGAGACTATAACTGCTGACAAGTACTGTCAAGAAATTGACAGCATGAATCAAAAATTGCAACGTCTTTGCCCAGCATTGATGAATCGGAAGGGGCCGATCCTGCTCCACGATAACGCCAGACCACACGTTGCACAACCAACGCTTCGACGACTGCACGAGTTGGGCTACGAAGTTCTCCAACATCCGCCTTATTCACCTGACCTCTCTCCTACAGACTTCCACTTTTTCAGGCATCTGGACAACTTTTTGAGGGAGAAAAAATTTCAAAACCAGGACGACATAGAAAATTCTTTTCGTGATTTCATTGAGTCCAGGGATTCGGATTTTTTTTCTGGTGGAATAAGAAAGGTTGTTGAACGTTGGCAAAAGTGCATTGATTCAGATGGAAATTATTTTGATTAAATATATATGGTTAAAGTAAAGATATGGCGTATTTACAATACCTACTAAAAACCTGCATCAATTTTGCATCAACCCAATACCAACAAACTCATCCATAGAGACCTGAATATCCCACTGGTAGCAGAAATTGCCCCAAAAAAATACACCTTCTTTCATTCCAAATTACCCGCCCATACAAACCCACTTGTCAGTATCCTCTCAACGACATATATTCCCGATAATCCTCCGAGGCGTCTGAAAAGCCGGTGGCCTCGAGACCTGTTGATCAAATAAACATTGAAGTGCCACCGCCGAGTAGATTCTTCTCAATATTTCAAGCCAATGTTCTGTAATTAGCTCATTTATTTATTGTACTATGTACAATTGTAAATTTCAATAAAAGAATTTTTTTTTAAATAATAATTTCAATATCTTTGGTTATTCAGTCGAGAAAAGAAGAGACATTTTGATATAGTTATGCCTGGTCAGTAGAGTAGTCGCATGGTTCAACTATAAAAATAAGATCAAAACATACAATCAGTTCAGTAGGACTCATTTGATCGCAATTCAATATATTTCATACATAGGTGAGAGAAAGTAAAAATTAATGATAAACATACAAAAAGAGATGAGATTTTTGAAACCAGAGAGGGTACGAGAATTCCATAATTCCTTAAAAAAAAAAAAAAAAAAAAAAAAAAAAAAAGTTTTGTATTTTAATGTAAAGTTTGTGCTGTGGATATGAAAAAAATATATTTTTAAGAAAAAATTAAATTGAGAATTTATAAAAATAGGCAAGACTGATCATTCTGCAAGATGAAAATGTAAACAAATACATACATTGATATAACTTAACTTTCTATAAATCAGTTCATGATGCTATATCATTAACTTACCTGAATTCTATAATTAACTTTGTTTTTGGACATTTTATGTTTTCCTTTAGTTATTGCCTTTATCAAGACTTCTTCCTTTTTAAGTTATAACTCAGTCGCCAGAATTAAACTCCTAATGTAAACGTTTGCTTTACTGATGGCCTTAACACAATTTTCTTATGAGCACTGCCTCGATGGCAAGTAAAAGCTTTTTTCGCCGCGTAATGTTTTCTTTCAAGAGCAGAGCAGAGAGCCTTGAATAAATAGGCTCGTTATATTTTCAAGGAGAAGCACAGTGTACTCGTCAAATCAAAGAGAAAAAAATTAAATTATTCATTAATTCGACCATTGACAGATTTTTTTCTAATCATTATTAATTTTTTTTCGAACAAGGTTAAAGCGTCCTGCAATATAAATCAACATAAGAATCGTTCGCCATGCAATATTTCTTAGCTTGATAGCGACATCTGTAATGTTTTGTCCGAGGAAAATTATTTGAAATTAGAAGAATGAGACTTCCAGTAGGATATCTTAAAAAATCTGGTGCGGGCAACACACGACTTTCACTTACCTTCATTTTTAAAATCAATGAAAGAATTTTCAAATACAGTTAGAGATAAAAATACGTGAAACAATTAAAGAATTAATTAAATTGAATTTCTATAGAAACATGTGTTTTATTAAAAAATCTATTATTATCTAAAATAATCACTTAGTTTTATCGTCTTTTCATCACTCTCTATAAACTTTTAAGAGCTTGTGTATGAGATAATAAAATAATAATTTTCAATAAAATCGAAAAATGGTGCAAAATGCATAGTACAAAGTGGCTCTTCTGGTATGCTCATTTTGATGAAAAAGGTTTTGTAACGTCTCGGGCGTATATTTGTCTTAAATGTGAAATTTCAGTTTCATATGACTTACCGTTTCCGCCCGGGAGTTACCACACACACACACATACACAGACCTTTTTGCGGGACTTGGTTATTTGGACTCAGGGGACCCTAAAATGTGTGTATTCCTGTTAAAAACTGGAATGCGAAAATTTTCACGATCGCAATACTTTCCCTTACTATATATAGTAAGTGAAAGTAAAAATGGCTATTCCGTAAAACATATATTGTTTATTAAATAAAAATTCTTTAAATTGTTAGAAATCCAGTGAAATATACTCTAAAAAAATCATTGAAATTTGTATATGTTATTGTTTTGTTTTTTTTATCGTGGCTATTTCTTCCTGTATGACGTTAATGTTGTACTGGAGGTCTCGAGCGTTGGCAGCCAACAAGACTAGGTCGTCCGCGAATACCAGCACGGAGATTATGTCGGTTGCAAGTTTCGGTGTCCTAATTGGAACTGCCTCATCCTTACTTTAGCCTTCCTGAGTGCCATGTCTAAGACTATTACGAAGAGTAGTGGACTTAAACAACACCCTTATGAATACCTAAAAATATCTTAAATTATTCTGATATGTGGTTCATGGTCCTAACCAGATTTCTAGTCTTGTTATAGACTCATTACAACCAAAACTTAAGCAGACTTGCGACGAAACAGACAGAAAGCTCTTTATTTTTCTCTACAGTTTTTTCTATGATTTGACTTATTTTGAAGATGATATTCTGAGTGCTTCAATGCCTTTGGAAGCAGTACTGTTCCTCCCGGAGCTGTCTATCGACCAACTTTCTTACTACTGTCTCCAGTATTCTGGAATAAACTTTGCTGGATACACTGAGAAGCGATATTCCACGATGATTCCCATATTCTCGATTATCATCCTTATAAATGTACATAATCATTCCGGTATTTGAGATAAAGAATGTCATGATTTTATTTTTTTATTATTATTATTTTTTTTTTTTGCGATTTCAAGCGACGTAGCTCAAAATTTGAGGTCCTAATTTTCAAGATACGTAGAATCCGAATAACGACTGCATTTTCCGTAATTAATAAATAAATACCAACGTTTTTTGGTATTAGATTTTGCCCATAGTGCTACGTCATGGAGAACTAAAGAATCATTCAATTGGTTCAGAATTAGCAGAGAGTATAGCGTTTTGAATTTAGCAGTGGTGACATACCATTTCATTTGAATTATTTCTTGCTTTTCATATTAGTTAATTACCTATTTACAGCTTTATAAACAGTTAAATATAATCCTGAAATTTTATTTGGAAATAATAAACTATTGTTTAATAATTTTCAGCGTTTTTTAATCACCACTCTGCTACTCAATAAGCAATGGCTCGTTTCTAGAGTCCATCAAAGGCCTTCATATGTATAAACAGCTCTGTTCTTTTAACTTGTTTCCAATATTTTAATATTTTAAACAACGTTTCATGTAAACAGACGACTTAACAGAAATACAAACTCAACTAGACAGTACTCAGTGCACTAGTCCGACTGTACACCAATGAAAGCCCAAAACCAGCGATGAGGAAAAGAAACACGTATACAACCGAAGAAACTCGATAGACCCATCTCAATTTCCACCGGCACTTCAGATCCATTACTGGAAATTGAGTTACATTTAACAACTTTCTGTCAGAATTTTCCAATACACTTAAAGCATACGTCAACAAAAAAAAAATCAAACTTCCAAAGAGGCCTTTTTTTTTCTTTTCTTTAACATCATTTATTGAAATTTACAACTGTACTTCAAGGTACAACAAGTAAATGTGACAAAAGTTAAATGGCGTGATACAAACTTGAAGAAGAACTACCCAATGGCAGCACTCCTGTAACTTTTCTACACTAGAAGGTCTCGAGGCCATCTTCTTTTCAGACGCCTCGGAGGATTGTCAGGAATTTAAGAGGAAGAAAGTATTGAAACAAGAGGATTAGGGTGAGAATGGAGTTTGTCATGAAAGGAATGGTATCTAGATCGGGCCAAATCAGCAACATACGGAACGTTGAGGTCTTTATGGACAAGTTTGTTCGTGACAAAATAAGGAGCATTTAGGATTTTACGAAGGATTTTGGATTGTAGGGATTGGATACGGGAAGAATTCGATGGTTTAGTAGAGCCCCAAAGCTCCACTCCGTAAGTCCATATCGGCCTTATGATAGTCATGTAGATGAGTCTTTTGTAGTTAAGTGGAAGATTAGAACGTTTGTCTAGTAAGTGTTGAAGAAGTCGAAAACTTCGTGCAGTTTCTTGTCGTTTCAGTCTTGTGTGAGGGTTCCAAGTAAGGCGTTTGTCAAGGTGCAGTCGATATCGGATCTGTTCAACCTTTTAAGTAATAAAACACATGAGTTATAAAATGAACTTTCTAATTAGTTTCTACTCTCATTTAAAACTTTTCCTTTAATCTTCAACCCGTGTATTTCAAAAGTAATCAACTAATATTCTACAAAATAACAAAGGGATAAGGAAAATTCTGAAGATCAAACAAATTCAATCCTTTTTCAACATGAAATCATAATAAAATCACGATATACATGACTGAAAAAAAGTTTAATAAATCATGGCATTTATGTTCATTTTTTTTTTCTATTCGTCTCTATATAAGAAATAGATTTTCAATTTTTTTTATGGAACCAATAATCCGAAATAGGGCATCTTTTAAATACAACTTATAAGAACTTTCATACTTTAAATTATTGTTTCAAAAAAATAACTTTTAACCTTAAAACATTTTGTACAAGTAGATATGGTAAAAAAGAAAAGACGTGAAACAAGCATGTAGAGAAAGTACCCTTTGGAACAACTCAAATAGCTATACCAAACTAAAAGGTCTCGAGGCCATCTTCTTCTTAGACGCCACGAAGGATTATCAAGAATCAACATGTATTGAGAGCAGTGGGTTAGAGTGGGAAAGGAATTTGATATGGAAGGAATGGTAGGTAACAGGTGGTTTGGAACAAAACTTATATCTTAATTTAAACCAAATCTTAGACCTAAACCTTATATCTGGGTGAGGCAAAGGAGAAACGAGCATAGATATTTTTTTATGTTTTTGAACATTAAAACGATATCATAGACGTATAATATACCATTGGGAGGCTAAATATTTGAGAAAAAATATTAACTTATACACAAACTTATAAAAGTTAATAGAAACCAAATCAAAATCAGATAAAACTAACCGATTGTCGTAGATAATCTCTATATATAGCATTTCCAAGTCAATTGTAAAGGGATCACTTGTGGCTAGGTGGCTAGCATAACAGCCTCCTAGGCCAAAGGTCACGGGTTCAAACCCGCAGGTGGTCCTAGGATTTTTTAATGGGAGTGAAAAATCCTTAGTTATGCCGTCCTTCGGAGGGGACGTTTAAAGGTGGTTCCTAGATAGACAATAGATTCCTATCCGAATAAAAATTGGTTAGGAAAATTAAGGACTCCCATTGTAGCATCGTCCGGTTAGCCACAGTAGCATAAAGTGACGTTAAATAAATAAACAAACAAACAAACAAGTCAATTGTAACCTCTTCCAAGTCAAATGTGACTATTTTAGCTTTCAAATGTAATCTTTTCCATTTCAAATGTAACCTTTTTCACTTCAAATGTAACCCTTTTCAATGCAAATGTAACCAGTTCCATTTCAAATGTAACCTTTTCCAAAGAATTGTAACCTTTTTTTTTTCATTTATAGCCTTAAATATTCCGTTTTATTTATTAAAAATAATTAGTTTAATTACAATTATGTCCTAAGAACATTTTTTTGTTTGTTTAGATATTTATTGGCAAGTACTGTTTTCAACGAACTAAAATTGTTGAAAATTAATTATCCTCTATTTAGTTTTAACTTTAATACATTAAAATGTATTTAGAAATAGTTCTTATGAAATATAAAACTGTTATAAACCGAATAAAAAAGGAACCGTTGAACATAACACACAAATAAACTAAACCAAGTTTAATTTACAGCTTTAAATGTATTTAAAAATTCTTAAATTAATTTTAACGATGGAGGTAGTTAAATGTCGTGTGATGCGTGCACCTGATTTTTTTTTTTTTAATTTAGTCACCTACTGTATTTCACTATAGTTTGTTCTTGTTGATGTCTGGATTAATTGTTTTATTTTGCTTTATTAGTTATTGTATTTTATTATTGTTTTTGTATAAAAGTATGTTTATGATATAAGGTAATTACTATGTCTGTGATAAGACCACATGTCATTGGGTAATTCGCCTGTTGGTGGGCTCTCTTTGTAAATAAATAAATACATAAATTTAAAAATAGTACCAACTTGTATAGCTAGCTTCAGTGAAAACTTTTGAAAGCTAATGAATGGGCTTTGCTTTCCATAATTCATTGCAACCTTCGCCTGCGAGTAACGGATTCAACACATCTTTATTCAACTAGCCCATTTCCCACATGTGATTGATTGGACCACGTTCGAAGATTTATGGTTAATTAATGAACTGAGAATAAATTTTGTTTAAGACAACTGGTATTCGAAAGAAAATCTGTACTATACATTTTAAATAACGAAGGAATAGCACGCTGACTCAAGGATGTCGCATTTATATATATTTTTTCTTCTGTTCTGTTCTGCTTTTTCTTTCACAGGTGTAGGACAAGAATGGTCTTATATACTTCAAACGATTGTAAAAATTTACGATTAGGAGAACTACTCTTTTTTTCTAATTAATTTATTGAAATTTACAACTTTATTACTAAATACATCAAGTAAATTAGCTGATAATATATATATAGATAATATACATGAGGAGAATATGCCCATTGGCAACACTCTACTAGGTAATCTAAACTAGAAGGTGTCAAGGCTATCTTCTTTATTAACGCCTCGGAGGATCGTCAGGAATGGAAGAGGAAGCAAGGATTGAAACTAGTGGGTTAAAGTGGGAATAAAGGTTGTCGTGAAAAGATTGTTTTGTTTATTTAACGTCACTGTATGCTACTAAGGCTAATCGGACGATGCTACAGTGGGAGCCCTAAATTTTGTCTATCCAGGTTTTATTAGGATAGGGATCTTTAACGAGTACCTGAAATCGCACAGGCTCGAGACCACCTTTTAACGTCCCCTCTGAAGGAGGTCGTGAAAGGATTGATATCTCGTTCGGGCCAAATCAGCAACATATGGGACATTACGATCTTTATGGATGAGTTTGTTGGTTACAATGTAAGAAGAATTGAGGATTTATCAAAGGATTTTGGATTGTAAGGATTGAATACGGGAAGAATTTGATGGTTTAGTAGAGCCCCAAAGCTCAACTCGGAAACTCCAGATAAGCCTTATAATAGCATATAGAGCCTTTTGTATTTAAGAGGAAGGTCAGAGCGTCTCTCCACTAAGCGAAAGTGGCGGGCATTTTTTTGTCGTTTCAGTCTTTGTGTGCAGATTCCAAGTTATTCGGTTGTCAAGTAGGAGTCATAGACAGCGAATCTGTTCAACCGGGACATGCGTAATACTATTAAAGGATACTGTAGGGCAGGATGTCATAGGCTTACGACAAAGGGTAAAGGTAATTTGGTGGGATTTTTTGGAATTCATTTTGATTCTCCGATTCTGACACTATACCTCAAGGTCTCTGATGAAAGAAAACTACCTAAATCATAAAATAAAAAGAATGGCAACCGCATAATTGTAACAATAATGTAAAAAGGACTAATTTATTATTTTTAATTATAAACAAAAATAAATATCTGGTGAGCTCAACACAAGACTTTTACTTACCTCGGTTGTCAAAATATATTCAAGAACCCTTAGATAATGTTAGAGATGAAAAAGTGTTTAAGAATTACATTTAGTTTCGATAGAAACACGTATTTCATTAAATAATCTATTGTACATTATCCACAACAATCACATAGTTTTATCCGCTTTTCATCACCCATCATTACCTCATATACAAAGATAATATTTTTTCTAAGGCGTAGTAGTGATGCACAAAATCTTGTTACCCTGGAAAAAATATGTCACAAAATCGGCAAATTGAGCTCAAATTTCTTCATAATTTATTGCCATGCAAAGAAATAACCACTTTTCCTAAATTTGATTTCATTATAGTAGAAGACCCCTATTGTAATACCAAACATATCCAAATGTAGATTATATAATGGGTGTAAATTCAGATGATGTTACAGTGAAAAAAAAAAAAAAAAAAAAGGATATTTCAGAGGAAATAAGATTAACAGTGAAAGATGAATGTATTTTGAACAAAAATAGTTGTCCGTTTGATTATCATAAACAATAGAACGGTTCAGGTTGAGATCAAAAACATATTAAGGCATTATAAAGGAAAAGAGATTCACCTTTCTTAACTTAACTATTTAAATAATCGAATGATCAAATGAAAATATGCACACTATAAAAAAAAGATCATTCGGTTATCCCAACCCCTTATATCCCTCGATTGTCGTTAAACAATCCAGTTTAACAAAAACCGATTAATTAGATAATCGATTAATTCGAATGATTGAAATAATCGAATGATCTAATAATCTTCATTCGATTATGCCCACCCCTAAAGCTTAGTCATTATCCTACTTAATATAAAAATTTGATCTTGAGAAAATTGCTATTGTGCTTAAATGTTTCAACCTCACAAGAAATTGCCTAAATAGTGAAGAAAGTGGTTTAAAAAGTTTTGAAAATTAATAAAAAAAAATAAAATTTTGCAGGATTAAAAATTTAAAAAGAAAAATAGACTCATTTTCTAATCACTTTGACCGTTACCCGAACCATCTTATCCTTCATGAAAGACAAATGAATACCCAACATAAAAAAAAAAAAAAAAAAACAGCAACTAGCATGACACACTACGAAATCACCAAAAGAAACAAAATGCATCGTTCACTGAAATGGAAAATGGACATTGCTTCCGCCCTACTTGAAATTGGCACCATCGACAAAAGCCCAACATAAATAGCTCAATAGAGAGATAAAAAAAGCAAATAAAGTAAATTAAGGAGAGCTAATCACGAGAGACAAAAAAAATGTCGAGTGAGATCAATGGAACGACACCACGCAAAAGGTCATTGGGTCATAAAACTAAATCGATAGTGTAGAACTGAGGGGTCATTCTGGCGTTCGCATCGTCAAGGATCCTTGCTCGTGGATGGATGCTGCTAAGGACATAACGAAGGTTGAACAGAACGGAAGGATGGATTTCTGAGTTTGCGAGGATAGGTTATATAAATACACCACATCTTTGGACCACCAAAAAGAGGTAAGAGTGCGATCTATATATCTTTATTCATAATATGGGCAATATTGGTGATAGACATATTTCAGATCATGTCGTACCACTTTCATCTTGAACACTGATCTAATGCATACTCTTCTCAAGCCAACGAACATTGGTTAACTCAGTTGTTCCAAACAGGTGGTCCGCGGATACTTTGATGTCCATGATTGATCACTCCATCCGCGAGTTTTTTTATATATATTTTTTTTAATTTAATAAATAAGAATCTCTTGTCAATGTGTTAGTGGTCGCACTTTATGAAATTGTTTAAGTATATTTGGTAGGAATGAGAATAGGTCGTAAAGTATATTTCATACAGCTACGAGGGGGGACCCAAAAGTAACGGGAATTGAGCTGAGGGTGGAGTAACACATCGTTCGACCGCGTTTTCGTTACAGTCACGCCACCCGAGTTAGTGTGCGAAGTTGTGTGTAAGAGTTTTTTTTTTAGTAAAACGACAGTTTCGATTACAGCGAAAAGGGTAATGGCAGATTGTCGTAAGCAACGCGCGGCTCTGAAATTTTGTTTCTTGTAGGGAAAATCAACCACGAAAACCATTGTAATGCTTAAGACTGTTTATATGGATGGCACCCTAAGCAAAATAAGAGTATACGAGTGGTTTGTTTGTTTTAAAGATGGAGAGATGTCAATTGAAGAACAAATCCCGTTCAGGACGTGACGATAACATCGACAAAATCAGTGCCCTCGTTCGTGAAGTGTCTCCTAACCATTGATCAAGTCTACGAGATATCTGGAATATCATGGAGTTCCATTCAGAGGATTTTATCCGAAGATTTGCACATGAGGGGTTGCAGCCAAATTTGTCCCTAACTTTCTCACAAACAATCAAAAGGGAGTGGCGACTTCAGGCATGTTTTGAGCTTCAAAATCAGATCAAAGAGGATCCTGAATTTTTTTCAAGGTGATTACTGGTGATAATTGTGCTACGGATATTACCGTAAAGCAGCAATCAACCAAGTGGAAGACAAGTGGCTCTCCTCGTCCTAAAAAAGCTCGTCAACTGAAGTCAAACATCAACACAACGCTCATTTGTTTCTTCGATTGCAGAGGTGTTGTGCACGTGGAGTTTGTTCCTCGGGTCGAACTGTCAGCAAGGACGGTTTCTACTTAGCGGTTTTGAAAAGATTGAGGGGGAATATCCGGAAGAAAATAGCAGATTTGTGGCGCATGAGACCGATTGTCCATCCTCCCTATTCACCTGATTGAAATCCCTGTGATTTCTTTTTGTTTCCCAGACTCAAAAGGGACATGAAAGGATAGCGTTGGATGGTAAAACAAAAATCGCTTGAAGGTATAAAGAACATCCCGATAAGTTAATGTTATGACTAATTTCCCTGTTTTTTTTTGTTTTGTTTTTTTTGTCTCCCCTCGTAGGTGATGCGGGTGTCCATATCAAGAAACTTATTTATTTTATTTTATTTGCATAGAATATACCTATAATCCCAAATTTTCACTTTTTTTCCCTCGCCCTCGCATTTTTTTAATCTTGATTTTTGTATTTATGTATTAACAACATCCATATAATATAATATACTGCCCCCGCCTCACGAACATTAACCTACAGATTCGCAGATCATTCATGAGAAGAGTCGCTCCATTTAATACTTCCGGACGTGTACGCTCAGGAAAAATGAAATTGAGACATCCCTAAAATTGAACGACTTGCTTATCGGCACTGCATGCGAATCAAACTTGTCACGTTTAGAACCTATAGAATTTGAAATACTCAATAAAATAAAACAAAATAATTAAAAATTTAAACTTTTATAAGGTCAAACAATGAATAAGTCCGTTCTTTTAATAATACATTTCGTTTAATTAATAGTAAATTCGTTTAATTAAAACTTCTTCAAAATCAGCGGCTCAATTACAGACCTCGTTTAATAGCAATATTTGGCTTTTGGTGGCTTCGGATATTTTCTAGTGGCCCGTGAGAGACAAGCATAGAAGTCATTTTGGGACCTTTTCAGTCCATCGAAACACAGGATTTAGTTTAGCACTCATTATCACAAGCTCAGAGCTCGATGTACGAGACTCGAACCCAAATCCTACCCGTTAGTATTTTTAGACAATCATTAAGCGGGAGCTGTGGTAGGGCACTCCAGTGTTTGTTTCTAAAAGTGTTGGTTTGTTATTTCCTTCCCCAAGGACCCGCTCGCTGCCTTTGAGATAGGGATATAGGAAATCGGTAATAACTGTCTAATGTATTCTTATCGCATGTGCGGCTTATTTAAGAGATCCAGTGTTTACTTTCTTCCTTTTTTTTTTGTACTATTTTACTGGTTTACTTTTTATATAAACGAAATAAATTATTCCCAAGACAGCTTAGAAGAAGGCAGTCAAACGTTCATCTTACTTTAGGCATTTATCAGATCGGTGTTGATGAACAAGCTATAACTACATTGATAGACAATTTTAAAAAACATTGCTTTTTATTTTAGCGAACTGCTGATCTAGAATGTTCTTTGTGAAATAGTTTTACGTACATAAGTTTACACTGGCTCAGATTGGCTTCAATTTTTCGGATAAAAATAAGTTGCTTGTCAAGAAATTTTGGTTTATTAATTTCAATTCATTCAGTAACTGTTCAAACAAATACAAAAAAATAGTCCCTCGCCCCTCAAAATTTGAGGGTTTACGTTTCAAGATACATAGAACCCGAATAAATAATAATAATAATAAAAAAGGTTTGTCGATCGTACGCCGCTCGCCGATCTACGAAACTATTAGACCAAAATTGCCACAAAAATACTAGGGCAAGCAACGATGATCC
Organism: Piezodorus guildinii; assembly: GCA_023052935.1. Classification (NCBI taxonomy): domain Eukaryota; kingdom Metazoa; phylum Arthropoda; class Insecta; order Hemiptera; family Pentatomidae; genus Piezodorus; species Piezodorus guildinii. Next base: position 120,487,182 of record CM041293.1, on the reverse strand, counting down.
CAACACCTAGTCGTTGATATCAGCAAGTTATTTTTGAAATGGCAGCCAATTAAAAGTAATTTAATTCAATAACTCAGTTATTTTCAAAGATAACGAAAACATTTATTAGTAGTTTTTAAACAATAAAAGCGAATAATTATATTTTTTTTTTTTAATTTCACCCATAAATACGCCCATGACTCAGTTATTTTTGGAGATAGAGAAAGATATGAAGAGCTTTATAATCAGTAAAGCGCGATAAACAGAAATAAAAAAAAAACGCTGCTAATTATTACACAATGGTAACAAGTAACAATATTAGGGTACAACTGTTTATATAGCTGTTGATAGGCAATAATGTAATGTTAAAAGAAATAATCCAAAGGATAATATTATATCACTACTGCTGATTTCAAAACGCAATATCTCAGCTAGTGATTAACCAATTTCAATGATTTTTTTTTTTCCATTTTGTCAAAAATAACTGAGTTATAAATGTATTTATGTGTAAAATTTCAATTTTTACCTTTCTTTTTTCTTTATTAAACAAAAACCGCAATTTTTGTTGGTCGATAACAAAGGTTCATTATTGAAATTGATAAATCAAAAAAAAAAGTTGATCTATATATCCAAAGGCACAAATTGGGATGTAATACTAGAAAAACTCGGTTATTATTGAAGATATACAAAAATGGAAAAGATTTTCAAGATCCAGGCACCGCGATGAACAAAAAGAAAAAAATAAACTTATATGGTCAAGTAAAAACTTATAACAGATGTTATTCCCTGATAACCTGGTTATTATTGATAATAGAGAAAAACTTAGGTGTTCTGGAATCAGAAAATATTATTTGAATGAACATCGAAAAAAAGAATAGGAAATAGTAACGAAGTCTAGTATAAATGCTTTTGGATTATTATTTTCAATCATGAACCTTTGTAATCTATCTAATAAAAAAAAAGTTAAACTCCGCTCTCAAAATTTGAGGGTTACATTTCTAGATACGTAAAAAGTACCCGAATAAAGAATAAATTTCTTTTAAATTTTCGTCCTTAGTGCCTCGTCGTAGAGAACTGAATTTCATACAAAATGAACAAAGAATCATTGAAATTGCTTCAGAACTAGAAGAGATATAGCGTTTTGAAATTAACAATGGTGATATACCATTTTCCTTTGGATTATTTATTGCTTTTTATTTTAGCTAATTGCCTTTTAACAGCTATATAATCAGTGATGCTCTAATATAGTTATTTGGGAATAATAAACCATTGCGTGATAATTTGCAGCGTTATTTTAAAATTAGCTCCAACCGCTAAAATAATACAAATGATTTGTATAAGAGAGATATTTGTGTCTCTTGTGAAATTTCCGTAAATGGATATAATATTGGGTTGTTTCTTTTTTTTTTTTTTTTTTTTTTTTTTTTTCGCATGAAATGTCCGTTTTTATAGTTTCTGAAATACATAAAGGATTTTGCAGGTCTCCGTTGTTTTCTTTCGAATGTTTACATATTTAAAGTAATAAGTTACTAATCCTCTACCTTTGTATTATAAACATTAGCTTCCCAGTCAATTAACCACTTTTTAGTATACCTCCAAATATGAACATGGAAACACCCTATTTTCGAGTAATAGTTAAAGGACTCTCAGCACAACTAAATGCAAGTGCATCTACCGTTTCCAGACATTTAAAGTTTATTGGGAAAGTAAAAAAGCTCGATACAAGGGTACCTCATGATCTAACTGAGCGGCAGCAAGACCCCATGTTTCAAAACATACCATGCGAAAATTGAAAGGATGGGCTACGAAGTTCTACCGCACCCACCCTATTCTTCCGATTTGTCTCCAACAGATTACCACCTGTTCAGGAGTTTAGACAACTTCGTCAAAGAAAAACTTTTTGAAAATGATGATCAAGTGAAAAGTGCGTTTTCAGATTTTGTTTCACTTCAAAGCTCAGAGTGTTTCAGTTCGGGGATAAAAAAGTTGGTGTCACGTTGGGAAAAATGTGTATAAAAAGAAGGTAAATACTATGAATAAAATTATCTTGTTTTCATATCATATTTTTAATAAAAATCCTTTACCTTGAAAACGGACATTTCATGTGACACAACCCAATATCTTCTGGAAATCAGCGCTTCAATTATTAATAACGAGAAAATATTTTGTAAGAATAAAATGAGATCATATAAATAAATGTTTATCAATAATAGCCGGAAGGATCAATGCCGATACTACCAATTTTAGCCTACAAAAATTCGTCTAGGTCCTCGAGAGATCGGCCTTAAAACAATCATCCCATCTACGGCTCATCATACAACTTAGACTTAGAACATATTAACTTTTTAGAAATTCGTTCTTCACTGAGCCTGACAACTTAAAACGCTAACTCATTATACATTTATTAGTTAAAACAACATAAATATATAAAATATTTCATTATTTTTATCTTCGGAGTCCCCAGGCGCTCGCTCCAGCGTCTCCAACAGATATGCCAAATTGAAGTGGCTCAATCCAGTTTATCAGCGACATTATTTCCTAGGAATATTCCTACTTCGTACTTTGTAAACCATCTTAAATTCATAAAATGCTCATTTCTTGTACCTCTGTCTATTCATTTAACCAGCCCATTAACCTCTATTTTCCTTTTCACCGAACATCTTACTTTAAAAAATCATTTACTTTGAGTGCCACTTCGTTCTGGAATTTCATACCTACCCTCATACGGAAAGCATCTTCTTTTACTTCATTTGAAAACAAATTATTACTTAATCTCCTCAGACATTAATCTTCCGAATAAATGTAAACAAAATGTTACTAGAAATATTCCATTCTAAAATGGGATCCACCACAAATCTTCTCTCAATATACGAAATGATACCGCGATTCTTACTTTATGCAAACTCCTAAACCACAAAACGGATTTTGCTACGGTTTCCACCATAATTTAAGGCATTCTTTCTTGAAGGTTTAATAGTAAAATACTTTGCAGTAAAGATTTAAATAATTAATATTCTGTAGTCATGTCTTCAATACAGTATACCTGCAATATGGGTAGATATAGACTGTATTTATTATTGGGATAAATATTATACCGTTGGAAAGTGCAAGATTTTAGAAAAAGTTATATACAATAAAATAAGTGGTAGAAGCTAATAGAAAGTTGTTACTATCCCATAAACTTATAAAAATATATTTTTTATATTTATAATGTTGTAACGAGGGAGGTTGTAGTAGTATTTTAATTTATTTTCTTGTTTAGATTGCGCATATTTTAGAAAAAAATATTATTTCATAAAAACAGATTTTCACTGTGAAACAAATGGAAATTTCCATGGAAACTACATTAAACCTTTGATATAAACTAGTAATAAACCGAGTAGGATAGGAATATTCTTTATTTTTATATCTTTTTTTATATCCAGTTTTCTTTAGATGGGAAAATTAAATTTTCTGTAATCTATGCCATACTTAAAATAGCAAACAAACAAACTGAGCCAATTTAGATTTATTGACCAGTTTATGTTCCTTATTTTAGCCAATGATTAAGTATAAGAATTAATATACGTTAGATAATAAACATAATATTTTCTTGCTAAGAGTGCTTTTCGTTATGATGAACTCATAATCCCAAAGTAATACATTTTCAATTGGTCAAATTTCTTATTTTTGCCGATAGTTAAATATAATTATAATGATGAAAATATAATATAATGAGTAGACGTTATAAATAAAAACATTTTCTTCCTAATTGAACATTTCGTTACAATGAAATAAAAATCCCAAAGCGACGAACTCTGCGATGAAGTGATGTTGAAGTCGGTCAAACATAGCTTCTTAAGCATAAATGACATCTCATTCAGACTGCGCCTGTGCGAGGCTGAGGCGAATTCACAAGTATGTAGTATGTAAATATAATTTTTTTTGTTGAGATATTAGAGTGACCAGCACTCTATAAGTAATAGTTCCTATGTGTACACACATATTGATATATATATATATATATATATATATATATATATATATATATATATATATATATGTATTTTTTTTTTTTTAATATGTGGTATGAGCTCCTTTTTTAAATAATGTAAGTCATATAAGAATAATTTTAATTTTGTTTTTTATTGGCTTAGTTTTTTTGTGTCAGATAGAAGACAGTGTTTCTGTACACTAATGTTATTCTTATGGGACTGAAAGACCCAAAACAAAATTTATTTTTCTTTCTATCTTTCAAAAAAATTAGTACAAATTAATTAATATTGTACAATTCATTATTTATTTTTTTTTTTTAGAAAGAGTAACTTAAAAACATACACCACTTCTTTCCATAAATGTTATGTTGAATCTAATAAAACTGCGTAAAACCCATTTAAAATTTTCATAAGACCATAAAATAAATGTATATTTTTAAGATTTGTCCTCGGCACACCGAAGAGGTCTCATGTGACCCATTTATACAGCGAGTTGAAGTGGCTCCTTCCCTCTATCCGCAGACAATATTTCTTAGGATCATACATTTACCAAACATTCCACTCCTAGCGACCTCCCAATGTCTACAGTCTTCTGCAAATTAAATCGTCAATCCACTCCCTCGAAACAAGACCATTATGACCTTTACATTCCTAAACATGGGACAAAAACTTTTGATCATTCCTTTCTTGTCCGCTCTGCAAATCTCTGGAATTCCCTACCTACTCATATCCGCCATGCTTCATCTCTATCATCATTGAAGTCCCAACTGTTCCAATACCTCCTGTATTCCCAAACAGACGCTCAACAGCAATGAGGTTTTATATCAAATATCAATTCATAAAGAAAATTTATTATTTATTGTTTGTATTAAACTTAGTTAATGAATCAGTTATTATGAATCAATTTCAATGTTTTGTTTAGTTCAACAATTTAATCTATAAGAAGTTATTTATTTTACTCTTTTATTTTATTGTATACTTCTTAAGTGACTCTGTCCCAGAATAAAATTTGTTTTCTATCCTATTCTATAATAAACATATTGTTACGGGCTACGGGGTGTGCGAAATTAACTACTCCAGTTTACAAATTACAGATGTTTATTGAATACAGAAAACACAAATACAAAGGGATTACTAACCACTATATTAACAATAATAATGGAATTACTAGCTTAACTACTAAACAGTATACATATAAAATGAGGTATTCCTAACGAATAAACTACTTACAATCGGCTAGACTTATTCTAAGACTTACAACTATAAATTATATATAAACTACAGTCTTCTAATTTCCCACCGACCGATTATCACAATATTGACACACAGTTTCACTACACTGTCACACTGTCACGAGTTGTTCACTGTCACTGTTCACTGATACATTCACTTGAGCAAGATCAAGACTGACTCCCCTAGACTCAGGGGACCGCTATTTAAACCACCGCCGAATCTTCTAGACCCGGGCGCAGGTAGGGTGGTGGGCCTTTCCAGGCACTTCGAGGACTGTCCAGGTCCAGAAGTCTCTAGCCTCATCTAGGCCCCTCCAGGCGTGGTCCACCCGTCATTGTCTTGGCCGTAGCACTACCCCCTCCTTAGACGTGCTCTGCCCCAGAGCACAGATTGCAGAAGCTGAGCGATGCTGATCTTCCTCCGATGTAGGTGTTTTGTCTTTCCAGGGGTTGAACGTGCATACCATTATGATGACTCCAGAGTTGGCGAACGTCTCTTCTACAATGTTCCTGACAATCCTCCACTCCAGGCCATCGTATCCACAACCCAACTTCGGGATGGCGAGCTTGGTGACACGCAGTTCCAGAAGCTTTCTCCGCAGGTCGTCAAGACTCCGGCGCAGTGTGTCGTATGTCGGCTTCTGCTCTGATGAACTCTTGGTAACCAAGTAAAACAGGTGCCGGCCTTCATGCTCTTGATGGAGAGTCTTCCCAACTCTTGGTCCCTGGCGTTCCAGCTCTTCAATTCCAGCGAACTTCTTCCTGAAGACCGTCGCAATCCCCCGGGAATTCCTCAGATGTTCGGCGACACAATGTGCTAGAGCATAGTCTACCGGTAACGAGAATATGTCTCTGTAAACTGTCTGCGTTACCCTAAGGGAGTCTGGCGCCTTAGGATGGGGAGTTAGGTCCTTGTCGGTGAGGTTCCTCACTTGCTGTTCCTCTGTAGGGCCATGGTTTCCCTTGTATGGAGCCAATCGGTTGAAATGGACTACCTTGGGTTTTCCTTTGGGCTGCTTCCTGATCCTATAGATGACATCATTGATCCTCTTGATGACCTCATACGGTCCGTCCCAGGAGTTTTGAAGTTTCGGTGAGTAGCCTTGCCTTCTTCGAGGATCGTGTAGCCAGACCAAGTCTCCAGGTTGGAAGCCACCTTTCTCTGCCTTGATGTCGTAACGCTCCTTCATTCTGTCACTTGCTCCCTGGATGTTTGTGCGAACCTTCTCGTGAATAGTGTTCATTCGCTTCCGTAGGTTCGTGACGTAGTCTTCTCCGGCGACCTCCTCATCAGGCTTGAAACCGAATTTCAGATCGCAAGGCAAGCGTAGTTCTCTACCGAACACGACATTGGCGGGGGTCTGCCCTGTCGTTTCATTGACTGAACTACGATAGGCTAGCAGGAACAGATGAAGATATTGGTCCCAGTCTCGCTGATGGTCAGAAACTACCTTGGCCAAATATCGACCCATCGTCCTGTTCATGCGCTCTACCATGCCATCGGACTGAGGGTGAAGAGGCGTCGTTCTGGTCTTCCGTATTCCTAGAGCCTCGCACATCCTGGTGAAGACTGCCGACTCAAAGTTTCTTCCTTGGTCAGCATGAAGTTCCATGGGCACCCCAAACCGACTGACGAGCTGCTTCACGAGAACATCTGCAACCGTGGCGGCCTCCTGATTCGGAAGGGCGTAAGCTTCCACCCACTTTGAAAAATAATCCATGGCCACGAGAATGTATCGGTTGCCATTATCTGTCACAGGAAAAGGGCCAGCGATGTCTACCGCTATTCTCTCGAATGGTGCTCCTACGTTGTATTTCTTCATAGGTGCCTTCTTTTTCCTTATCGGTCCATTAGAGGCGGCACAAGTTGCACACCGCCGGCACCAATCTAACACATCGTCCTTGAGGTTTGCCCAGTAAAAGCGTTCACGAACCTTTTCTAATGTCCGGTGAACTCCAAGGTGGCCACCAGATGCTCCATCATGTAATTCCCTCAGTACTTCGGGCACTTTAATCTTTGGTACGATGAGCTGTAGTCTCCGCTGATCTCCCTCTGTGTTCTCCAATGCTCGTTTCAGCAGACCTTTGTCCAGTAGAATGGAGTTCCATTGAGCCCAATAGGTTTTTATATTTTTCGACATTGGAGCAACATCCTGCCAGCTTGGTCTCCTTTGGCCTGATAGCTTCCATTCCCTTATTTGTTTCAAGTCCGGGTCCTCGTCCTGTTCCTTTGCCAGTTGTGTGTCCTGCCAACCGTCGGTAACGACCGTAGTCCGCAACACTGTTGCTTGCTTTTCTTCTTGTCGAGAACAATGCTTGCATTCTCCGTCACAGGGTCTCCTTGAGAGCGCATCCGCATTCCGGTGACTCGTTCCAGAACGATGAGCAGATTCGAAGTCATATTCCTGAAGGCGCTCGATCCACCGTGCAACTTGTCCCTCCGGTGACTTGAATCGCAGCAGCCACATTAGAGCTGCGTGGTCCGTTCTCAGTAGAAATCTTCTTCCATACAGGTATTTATGAAAGTGCTCTATGGACTTAACCACTGCCAGAAGCTCTTTCCTTGTGACACAGTAGTTGCGTTCTGGAGCTGACAGTGCTTTGCTGAAGTACCCAATAACCTTTTCTTCCCCGTCTTGGAGTTGAGAAAGGACGCTTCCAATAGCAGTGTTGCTGGCATCTGTGTCAAGAATGAACTTGCCCTCGGGACGTGGATAGCTTAGAATAGGCGCACTACTCAATTTCTTCTTTAACTCCTCAAATGAAGCCTGACACTCGCGATCCCAAAGGAAAGTCCGTTTTTCCTCAGTGAGCCTGGTAAGAGGTTTTGCGATGTTGGCGAATCCTTTCACGTACCTTCTGTAGTAGGTGCAGAGCCCGAGGAAACTTCTCACTTGGTGCTTATCTCGAGGTGCTGGCCAATTGGTGATCGCTGTAATCTTCTCTGGGTCAACAGCAACTCCGTTGTCTGATACAACATGCCCCAGGTAGTTGACTTGCCTTCGGAAGAGATTGCACTTCTTCGGGTTCAGTTTTAGATTAGCTGCACGCAGCCGTTCGAAGACCCGCTCCAGATTCTCCAGATGGTGAGTGAAGGATTTTCCCAGTACAATGATGTCGTCCAAGTAAACCAGGCATATCTCCCAAGAAAGGCCTCTTAAGACGCTTTCCATCAGCCTCTCGAACGTTGCAGGTGCATTGCAAAGCCCGAATGGCATTACCGTAAATTGCCAGAGGCCAGTGCCGATTGAAAATGCCGTCTTCTCCTTATCTTCCGGTGCCAATCCAACCTGCCAATATCCACTGCGGAGATCCAAGGTAGAAAATAGTTTGCAACCCTCTAGTGTGTCCAGCGTGTCGTCAATCCTTGGGAGTGGGTAGCTGTCCTTCTTCGTGGCGTTGTTCAAAAGACGGTAATCTACGCAGAATCTTGTCGTCCCATCCTTCTTTTTTACCAGTACGACAGGAGACATCCATGGGCTACTCGAGGGCTCGATGACACCATCATTCGCCATATCCTTAATAATCTCCTCGGCATCCTTTCGTTTAGCTAGCGGCAGCCTCCTCGGGATCTGTCGGATGGGCTTTGTATCCCCGGTGTCAATTTTGTGCTGGACGATGTTCGTTCTACCCCGTGGTCCTGAGCTGATCTCGAAAATGTCCTGCCATCGGGTAATCAATCTCTTCACGAGTTCGCTCTGTTCAGGCGAAAGTTCTCTGCATGATTCCTCCACGAATCCTTTTAATTCTTCGGGTAGTCCTCGTTGCTCGGTGGGGTTGCGTTGTAGCTGTCGGACTACTGAGGTAGCGGCCGTACATTCTCCGACTGGTGTTCCTCTCTTTAGTGTCACCGGGAAGCTGTTCAGATTCATCAGTCGGATTGGGGTGGTATGTCCGACCTTGATGAGAGACCTTGCAACCAGAACACCGCGTCCGACTTCCTGCTCCTCGTGCTTCCCAGGTTCAAGTAGAAGACATTGACCCTCCGGTAGTCGTCCATTGATCGTCCCATGCGTCAGAATTTGACTCCGTGCAGGTAAGGTGGTGTCTTCTAGTAGGAGTACTCGTGCATAGAGGTCCTTTCCCTGCCGAAGGATGACCTCTTCGTCTCCCAGCGTCATCACACCTCTCGACATGTCCAGCTTGATCCCGTATTTGATCATCAAGTCCATGCCGAAGATGACTTCCTCGTCTATTTTCGCCACGAGAACGCGGTGCTCTAGACGTTGGCCCCCGATGAAGAAAGTGGCAACTGTCTCCCCGTAGACCTCGGCTGGCTGTCCTGTGGCTGTCCGTAACGCCCAAGTGGTAGGTAATATCTTCTTAGCGTTAACTGCCTTCGGGTTCAGTATTGTCATGGTTGCGCCGGTATCCAGCAGAAAACTCCGCAGCTGCCCGTTCACCATTCCATCCACATAAAAACTATTTGTCTTGCTCCCTATTGTCGCGATTCTCACGGCGACCCTGGGGCCTTTGATGCTACGGGTTGACAGTTGCCCCTTCCCATCAACCCTCCTTAGTTTTCCTGTGGCTTTTCCGGCTTCCTGGTAGGACACTTGCTTCTGGGGTGTCCGAGTTGACCGCAGCTCCAACAGCGTATCTCCTTTTTGCGGGTCCTGAGGGCTTCTAAAATCTTTGCTACTATGTCCTCGATGGTGGGGGCCGCGTTAGGCTCCGCTTCTGCCGCTCGAACTCGTGCATGTCCACGGACTGACTGCCTGACAGCCTCGAATTCCATGGCCTGCGACAATGCATCGCCCAAAGTTTTAGGGCGTGCGAGTTTCACTGCCTGTTGGGTTTCCGGGTCTCGAAGTCCATCCAGGAATTTGTCGATAGCCAAGCTCTCGTAGACGTCGTCGGTGACCGTTGGGTAGGCATTCCTCACTAGCCGGGCGATATCTGCTTCAAATTCCTGCAGCGTCTCGTTGGTCTTCTGGACCCTGTTCTTTAACTGGGAACGGTATAGTTGGTCCATGTGGCGATGGCCGAAACGCATCTCCAGTCTTTTCATCAGCTCACCGTAGTTGCACCGCTCCGACATGGGCATCCCCTGTAGCACTCCTAAGGCGTCTCCACGCAAGGCTAGGCACAACGCTGATGCTTGCGTCTCCTTTGACCACCCGTGGATCGAAGCCGCTGTCTCGAAGAGAGTCATGTAGTCCTCCCACGGCGTCTTCCCGTCGAACAATGGGATGGTGTTGTGCGTTGGTGGCATCCCAGCATTGGCGGAGGGAATGGTGTTGTGAGGGCTTCTCTCAGAGGGTTGGTCGGTGTCGATTGTCGGTGGGTTGCTCATACGTTCTTCTAGAGCTTCTATTCTTACCCTAAGTTCATTTTCTACTGAATCGACTTTTTCTCCTAATCTAGATTCTACATCAGCTAACTTATTATCTACACTTTCCATTAACTTAGTTTCTAAATTGCCTAACTTAGCCTCCAATGTATTTTTAACAGTACTTAATTCATTACCTAACTTCTTTTCTACATTACCTAACTCATTTTTAACAGTACTTAACTCATTACCTAACTCATTTTTAACAGTACTTAACTCATTACCTAACTCATTTTTAACAGTACTTAACTCATTACCTAACTCATTTTTAACAGTACTTAACTCATTACCTAACTCATTTTTAACAGTGCCTAATTCAGTTTTAAAAGTTGCAGACAACTTACTGAAGTCATTTTCAAACGTAATCTCGTCTGGATTTTCCCCTGAATCAACAAAAAATTGGCGCAAGCGTTGTTGCAGTACCGATTTCGTTCCGGAAGTATCCAGATCTCGTTCTTCTAACTCCCGTCTTAAGTCTGCAACTTTTAAATCATTCAGTCTAACACTCTGAGAAGTCATTTTTCACACAGTAGCCCAATAATTACAAAAACAAGAAAACCAAAATTATAACCATTTACAATGATCCCACTTCTGACACCAAATTGTTACGGGCTACGGGGTGTGCGAAATTAACTACTCCAGTTTACAAATTACAGATGTTTATTGAATACAGAAAACACAAATACAAAGGGATTACTAACCACTATATTAACAATAATAATGGAATTACTAGCTTAACTACTAAACAGTATACATATAAAATGAGGTATTCCTAACGAATAAACTACTTACAATCGGCTAGACTTATTCTAAGACTTACAACTATAAATTATATATAAACTACAGTCTTCTAATTTCCCACCGACCGATTATCACAATATTGACACACAGTTTCACTACACTGTCACACTGTCACGAGTTGTTCACTGTCACTGTTCACTGATACATTCACTTGAGCAAGATCAAGACTGACTCCCCTAGACTCAGGGGACCGCTATTTAAACCACCGCCGAATCTTCTAGACCCGGGCGCAGGTAGGGTGGTGGGCCTTTCCAGGCACTTCGAGGACTGTCCAGGTCCAGAAGTCTCTAGCCTCATCTAGGCCCCTCCAGGCGTGGTCCACCCGTCATTGTCTTGGCCGTAGCAATATCATATAATAAAAACCCCGTATAATAAAAACATATATCTATATTAATTCTTACAAAAAACTTTCTTGCATAGGTTTTACTAAATAAATATTTCGTTTTATGAAACATTCAACCATATTTCTGGATAAATAAAGCTTTCAAAAATGGATAAAATCAATGAAGAGAAGAGGAGAAATAACTTATTTTTTTTATTATTCTCAACAAATTAGCTTTTAAAATATACTTTGTTATTAAAGTCTTTCGTGGAAATAATTCTCTCCACTAACCTTAATAATGCAAAATTAAATAGAGGCCAAAAGTTCACTAGGTTACATTCTTGAATCGATACAACGAATTTACATACAGCCTAAATATTATGTTATTTTATGTTAAACTTCATTTAAGACAATTCTTCCATCTTATTTTCTCATTTTTATTAACAATCCAATATACTTCTGTAATTATCAATTCAATTACTTTACCTCTATTATTGCATTTGATAGTAAATAAAAAATGGCGTGAGTGTTGTTCAGAACGTTAAACGGTCCGACAGAAATGATGAAACTTAATCGGAACCCTTCAACTTCACAAATACAATACATTTCCGAGAACGATTAAAAAGTAAAAATAAATGAGAATAAATTTATTTCTACTAATTATAAAGTTTATCTAATAATCTAATAAAGTTTATGGTAAAATGTGGAGGAAGACATTTAAGAGAGGATTCAATTAGATAACTCCGAACTAGCTAAAAGGATTGTTTATTTCAAAAGATAGGGATGAATGCACTGAAACGTTTAACAGGATGACTAGTAAATCAGCTCAAAGAGATTCCCTGACTTTTCCATATTCTAAGAAGTCTTTTACCTTGCCAAATCTCGGTGAAACTTGGCACAACAATGAATAATTATAATTAATATGGTATACTAGATTTAAAATATACATATATGATGACTAATTACTTTACGATAAGATTCAACTATATCTACCCGACAATAGCTGAAATTGTAGTTGTTTAAATTGCCTTATTTGCAATCAATACATCTATTGATATACACGTATTATCGTTTACAAACCGACACGATGGTTTAAAACTAGCTTCATGATATCTGCAACATCACAACAAGTGGGCTTATTGGAATTTGAGTCTGATAGAAGAAGAAACGATTTCCCGTTTCAAATTTTGATTCAAATTTCCCGACTTTTTCATATGTTTTTAAACGACTGTTTTTGTTTTTTTTCAATTATAATATATTTGTAGGAATAATGATATTATGGGTTTTTAAATATTTATTTTCCTGAATATTTTGTGGACTGGAAAATATGTTGACATGGATATGTCTTTTGCTGGGGTCAGTGACGTCACTGAGTAACGTTTTTTCGCCCCCAAATTGACACGATTTAGCTCTGTTGGTTTTGCTCAGATCGAAAAGAGTTGTATGGGCTTTAATATCATGTAAGTCTTCTATAATGAGAAAGGGCTAAAGCACCGAATATGCAAAAGGATATAGCCGGGTTAGGATGGTATGACTCAAACTTAGAGGATCGAGTTGGTGTTGAATAAAAATAATGCAACTAAATTTGTAGCTTTTAAATTCAGACGGTTGTCGAGATTTTTTAAAAACCTCTTTTTTCGATTTTTTAATAGTAAAATTTGAAATTAATTAATGACCTTTTCTCTGGTGCTAAGGAATCAAATAATAATAATAATAATAGGCTTAGCGAACCCGAAGGTTCGATGCCGATACCACCAAATTCCGCCTACACAGACTCGTCCAATGCTCACCATTCAAGCCCAAGCTCCCGAGATCAGCCTTAACGCAATCCTCCCATCTCCGCTTCGGCCTACCTTTCGGACGCCTACCAGTCGGATCAGCATATACCAACTTTCTCGGAGTCCGCTCGTCATCGAGCCCAACAACTTTACTCGCCCATTTGAGTCTCCGCGATGCAATCAGCTCAATTATATTCACAGATGCAAGTTCCGCAATTTCGCGTTATGCAACCTTCTAAACTCCCCAGTGGCCTCATCTCTCTTTGGACCAAATATTTTACGCAATACCTTATTTTCGAAAACCTTAAGCCGTTGTTCATCCTTTAAAGTAAGCGGCCACGTTTCACATCCGTAAAGAACCGTTGGAAGAATAATAGTTTTATAAATTCTAATCTTTAAGTTTTTAGATAGAAGCCGCGAACTAAGTAACTTAGCAACTGAATAATAACACGCATTTCCCACCTTTAACCGGGACTTTATTTCTTCCTGGATTTCATTTTTTCTAGTTATAATTGAACCTAAATACTTGAATTTCTCTACGTGTTCAAAAGTATGACCTGATATATCAATATCACCAAGATCGACACCGTTTCTGCTACTAATCATATACTTCGTCTTATCAGTATTTAATTCGAGTCCTATTTCTTTACCGGTTTTTATTAGCACACTTGTATTAAGTTGTATGGTTTCCGTGTCTTCACCTAGCAGTACCAGATCATCGGCATACCCCAAAACCGGAATCTTGTCACCCATATTTAAGCCTTTCTCGGTACACATCACCTTTTCTATGACATATTCTAAAGCTATATTAAATAACACAGGTGAAAGGGAGTCACCCTGTTTCAAACCCGATCCCACCTCAAATCTCTCGGAGTAATTATGACCGATTCTAACTTTATGGAATGTTTCCGACAAACACATCTCTACTAGGTTTACTAACTTTCTAGGTATTCCCTGTTCAATCATGATGTCTTGCGCCATGATTCCCCTGAAGCAGTCCCCACCCGGAGACCCGAACGGGGGACTAGTTTACCTCCGGATAATGAGCGTTTTACCTCAGAGGAATCCATGACTTTTGGTGATATTTTGTGAACTATAATATGTGAGTAGGGCGTTTGAACCTACGTCACACCCTCCAGCAAGCCTGGGGGGCCGCTCTCATTGTTGGTCAGCGAGTCCATCGGACTTAGCCGGGAGGAGCTTCCGAGGAAATTCCACCGACCATCCCCACATCCGCCACCCGTAGGACTATCATTTTTTTACTGAAAAAAAGATTGGATAAAAGTTTTTCAAACACGCGCTAGGCTAGCGCCCTAGAACGCCGTCAATTCAGCCACGATCAATCATTTCTTCTACGATCTCGCTTGTCCGGTATTTTCTACGCTTTTCTGTAGGGATGGTGTATTTTCGGCTTAAAAAAACAAAACATTTCTATGTATCTTCGATAATCTGAAAACTAAAAGTTTCTTAAAACGCAAGATTTAAGAGAAATCATCAGTTTTAAATTTTTTTCATATTGTTCCACCACTTCCCAAAATTCGAAAAAAATCTTCAGTACAGAGGAGCATAAAAGAAATTTTTCCGACAAAATTATGTGAGTTACACCTTCCAAAATTATTTATAAAAAGCTACAAATTTAGGTAAATTATTTTTATTCGACACCGAATTGATCCTCCAACTTTGAATCCAAAAAGCCAAGGGAGTAGATTTACTTTCCTAACCCGGCTACACCCTTTGACTACAGTTCCCTAATAAGAAATTTAGTAGAGAATATTTTTTGTTCTATGACATTTTTTTCTAGGGCCAACCATTTAAGAGCTATATTGGTTCGAATGAAAAAAGTCAAGTGTCAACAATTAACTTAGGCTCTGTGTCAAAAAGCTGCGCTGAAGGATGCTCGCATTAAAAATTTCATGTTATTTTGTACATAACATTAGTTGCAAGGACCTACTCTGCTACTACTGCTTTTAGTGCAAAAAAGTTACTTTCCGCTAACTTTTTTTTTGTGGCACTTTTTTGACACGCTCTGTCTCTGTTGGTGGAGCTCGGATCAAACTTCTGAAGAAAGTTCTCAACCCAGAAATTTAATGGAGTTGGATTTAGGATCTACCGTTAAGGTACTATATTGCTTTAAAATAATTGATGTTTAAAAATAAATTTTGTTAGTAGATTAATTATTTTCCTTCTTGACTTCATGGATGTCAATCCGCCATCTAAATCAATCCCTGACTAGGGAAAGCGATAGATTATATATAGTCATATCTATGATCTATCGTTTTCCCTAAAGTTCGTAGTATTTTTACTTTCACTTACTATATATAGTAAGGTAGTATACTATATATAATATCAATAGTATACTATATATACTATAACTACTATACTATATATACTATATATATATATATACATACATAAAATATATATAGTGTGTACATACATAGTATACTATATTTATATATATATATATATATATATATATATATAGTGTGTGTGTGTGTGTGTGTAGTAACTCCCGGGCGGAAACGGTAAGTCCTAGGAAACTGGAATTTCATATTTAAGACAAATATACGCCCGAGACGTTACAAAACCTTTTTCATCAAAATGAGCTTACTAGAAGAGCCACTTTATACCAAGCATTTTGCACCTTTTTTCAAAAACGGTTCCGACGATTTTGATTAAACTCGCCATATCGGTGTTAAATTTATTGGGCTTTAATATCATGTAGGTTTCATTCTGATTAAAATGGTCTGACAGGGCTTAAATGCGATATTTTAAATTTTCTACCTCTAAAGTACCTTTAATTTTGTTGATTCTGTAAAAATAACTATATTATCTTTTTACTACTGATGAAAAACAGGTAAATATATAAATTGAATGAATTAGATACTCAACTAAAGGAGAAAACAGAATAATTATTTTTTTAACGCAATTTTCCGTTTTTGAACATTAGAACAGTAATATACATGTATGATATACCTGTGCTATGCTATGATATACGTTGGAAAGCTAAAGATTTTAGAAAAAATATTATCACAATCTTTTAAAAGTTAATAGAGAGAGATGAAAAGCCGATAAAACTGACTGATTATTTTAGATAATAATATAATAGATTTTTTAATAAAACACATGTTTCTATAAAAAATCCATTAAATTAATTCTTTAATGGTTTCACTCATTTTTATCTCTTACTGTACTTGAAAATTCTTTAATCGATTTTAAAAACAGAGGTAAGTGAAAGTCGTGTGTTGCCCGCACCAGATTTTTTACTTGTGATTTTAATAAAAACTTCAGATTCTATTAAATATTTTCAATTGAGTATAAAATATGTCCCAATTTAATCTATTACAAAATGCCATATTGGTCGGGCATCATCAACAGTTGAAACGTTGATTTCCAAAAGGTACTAAAGGACATTTTTTACGAAATGATATTTTTACATATTTATATTATCCTCATTTAGTTATATCTAAATCTTAAATTTGATTGTATTTAATGAACACTCATGTCCTATAATAACGTGATTTAGAAATGCTATTAATTTCTTAAGGTACTTATTAAACATTTAGTTTCATTCCAAATCATAAAAGAACATTTCATTTCATAACTTTAATATGGTTTTATTAATATAGTAAAGAAATAATTCTAGATTTTAATACGAAAGGAATTAAATTAGCTGGTTTAATAATATAGTAATGAGAGATTTTCGCGCTTTCTGTAAAATTCCCCAGAATGGATATAGTACCTTTTGGAAATCAACGTCTCAGTTGACGAACGATCACAGCCCTTTCCGTCTTACAAGTCAAAATTCCAGGCCCTTAACCAAGAAAACCACTTAAATACACGGCTTTCTCCTAAGGAATCACTGCTTTTTTCGTTAAACGTCATTCCAGCGGATTTTATTTTTCGGAAATAAGTTCATTAAATGAATTTTTTTCTCTTCCATTTTCAGCAAGCAAAGTATTTAAGGATAAGGAATCTCGGTTGAAATTTATGTATAAAAGACCCTAACTAATCCTATTCTAGAATATATATAAACAGTATTAACTAAGCAAACATGTATATAAACAGTATTAACTAAGCAAACATGCATATAAACAGTATTAACTAAGCAAACATGATTTTATAAACACAGAGAGGATAAAATACGACCTTATTTTACAACCCTTCACTTAAGATATTTTAAATTGATTTTTTTTTTTTTTTTTTTTTTTGGTAGGAAAAACTAACCCTTCTACTACATGTTAATTAATTAGGGAGGAGGGAAGATGATTTTTAAAAATAAATATGATAAAATTTCTTGATAAAGAGTATAAGAAAATCGTAAGTGAAACAAAGAGCTCTGACACCAAAACGTCCGTAACCTATTTCTCACGCACCCATACGCCCGGGTCATCTTGATTGCGAGTGTGAAGCAACGGAGCATGGTTGGGCAACAGCTCATGCGGGTAACGAAGATAGCTAAGGGACTTCTTGATGAGCGAACAGAAAAACACAATTTTTCCAAGAGGAAACAATGTTCAGAAAAACAAAACTACAGCAACGAACAATTATATTAATTACCACTTCAGTCATAAAGGCCAAGTACTCCTTTACGCTTAGGTTTTGCCTAAATTAAAGTCAACGTAAATTCTTTTACAATTTGTTTAATTAATAATTAGGCAACGGGGCTCACCTTTGATTATGTATAAAACTTACAAAACATAAAAACTGATGATTTATTACGCATGATGGTGTAATTATCAATTGTCATTCTTTGTTTATTATTTTCGAAAATGAAACAGCTATGCTGTCCTTCGGAGAAGTATACGTCTTTTTTTGAACGGTCGTGTAAAGGCGCCTTAAGACTCCATCTAGTCAACGATAGTTGATATGTAACTAATTACCTTTAAGATAGGAGCCATCATGGGTAAGAGTGTTAAGACGTCAACATAGCAAAATCAAGCCTAACGACACTGGTTAGAATCTGAGCAGAGCGGGTGAAATTTCATTTCGTGATGGAGCCACTGACTGGAAAAGGTTAGTAATCCGTCAGATAAGCTGTTTTTGTTTTCCTTCATTTGAGTTGGTAAGGTTTATTATATCCAAATAACTATGTTATTGTATAACTGTTTATATAGCAGTTTATATGCAATTAACTGTGCAAATGAAAAGTAATAAATAATAATTCAAAGGGAAATGGCATATAACCACTGTTAATTTCAAAACGCTATATCTCTGCTAGTTATGAACCTATTTCAATTTTTTTTTTTTTTTTGTAATTTTTCATAAAATTCTATAATTCTATGTAAAATAGCACTAAGAGAAAAATCTATTATGATTTGTGACTTGAATATACAAATAAATTTTTCCTCCATTTTTGTTTATCGCGCTTTAATGTTTAGAAAACTCAATATATATTTTTCTCTATCTTCAAAAATAACTGAGTTATGGGCGTATTTATAGGGTAAAATTTCATTTTTTTTTTTTTTAATAATTATCCGCTGTTTTTTTGTTTAAAAACGTTTTCTCTATCTTTAAAAATAACTAAGTTATGAAATTAAATCACTTTTAATCAGCTGCGATTTTAAAAATAACCAGCTGATATCAACGTCTAGGTAATGAGATCTTCGTTGTATATAATCGTAAAGAATTGGTAACAGAATACGGATTTAAGATAGTATACAGTATAGGTATAAAGGTCAAGGAGGTAGAAGTTTTCTGAATTAATCACATTAGAACAAGTGTTAATTTTAGTCTGGTTGTATTATTAAAATGCAATAACTATTTACTTCATTCACTTTGTATTCACAGCATGTCTTTAGAATAGTCTAATAGTGTGTGACTATATATATGTATATTTTATTATTATTATTATATAAATTTATTGTTTTGTATATATCGTGTGAATGTAGTATGAATTTTGTACGTTATCACTATTAAAAATGTCCTGAATTGGACAGATTGTAATATTGCTCGATAAATAAAAAAAAAAAAAAAAAAAAAAAAAAAAAAAAAAAAAAAAAAAGTGTGTGATTCTTATTTCAAATATTAATAATGCATTTCTTTTTCAAATATTCTATTTTTACAATAACAACAAATAAACAACAACCAATTGTCTTCGCTAAAACACACATACTGTTTATTGATCGAATCTGGAGAACTCTAGAACTTAATTTATTCATTCAATGTCGAGAACATGCATCAAGATTCATATTGCAATTTCTGTTTTTATAATTAATGGAATTGTAAAATGTAATGATTGAAAATCACTACTTATGATGCATTACTAACTATATGATTCTTCAATCGATGAAAACACAGCATAATTGAATGCAAAAATACATTGGAATATCAATATTAAAATTAGTAATCGGTAACTTCTTGGACCAACCAAAAAAAAAGAGGTTTTGATTAAAAAGGTGTATATGTGTGTAAATATATCTTAGTAAACTAGGTTGCAATTCTCAAGTTTTAAACAAAATATTTTTTTTTCTTTTTTTACGATTAAATTGACACACTTGCCAGCAGAATGGTCAATAATAGTATCACAATATACAATTAAATGATACGTTGTTAAGTAAATCCCAATTTAACTCGCTTGATTAAAAATGTAATTACTATTTTATTTTTTTATCAAACAAGTGAGATGCATTTTTTTCCATTATGTGCTTTTATCTATGGAAAAAAAAATACAAAAATCATTAAAAAAAATACCTCACCAGCTAAAAATTAAAAAAAGGGTTTATAAGTAATATAAGATGTTTATAAAAAAAGTAATGAAATATAAAAAAGAAAATTTGATTTCGATATTTATTGGGTTGATGCAAAATTAGTGCAGGTTTTTAGTAGGTATTGTAAATACGCCATATCTTTACTTTAACCATATATATTTAATCAAAATAATTTCCATCTGAATCAATGCACTTTTGCCAACGTTCAACAAGCTTTCTTATTCCACCAGAAAAAAAATCCGAATCCCTGGACTCGATGAAATCACGAAAAGAATTTTCAATGTCGTCCTGGTTTTGAAAATTTTTCTCTCTCAAAAAGTTGTCCAGATGCCTGAAAAAGTGGAAGTCTGTAGGAGAGAGGTCAGGTGAATAAGGCGGATGTTGGAGAACTTCGTAGCCCAACTCGTGCAGTCGTCGAAGCGTTGGTTGTGCAACGTGTGGTCTGGCGTTATCGTGGAGCAGGATCGGCCCCTTCCGATTCATCAATGCTGGGCAAAGACGTTGCAATTTTTGAGTTCCGAGTTCCGTCGCCATTTCTCGTGTGGTTTTGGTTGGATCTTCTTCCACTTTTGACCTTAGCTGGTCGTTGTCCAGAGCAAGATGACGGCCCCGACCTTCCTTGTCTTCGAGGTCGAAATCTCCTCTGCGAAACTTCTGGAACCAACGCTGCACCGTGCACTCATTAATAGCCCCCTGACCCCACACTTCATTAATATTACGAGCCGTTTGCGCAGCGCTGCGCCCTAATTTAAATTCGTAAAAATAAATTTGACGAAAATCGCACTTTGACATTTTTGATTCAAGACCTTTGAACACACTGAACAAAACGATTTTACTAAACAAATTCATGGTGAAAGAGAGGGTATTAGATAAGGTTTGTTTTGGTATAATAATGATCAATGTTAGGATTAGCTTTGTTTACACAATTGGAATTAAGATATTGCAATAGAGGAAACCTGCATTAATTTTGCATCAACCCAATAATACATCTGTATCACATATAATGTTTATTTTCATTCTCCTTTAACATTTATTAAATTATTTTGTTAGAGAATTAATAGAATGTCTAATATTTTTCAAGTGACTGAAAATATTCTTATGTTTAAGTACTTGGAAAAGTTTAAAAAATGTAATTATATCCGAATAACTAACGAAAATATTTGATCTGGTATTTCGACAATGAGCTAAATTAAAAAAATAAAAAATATATGTAGAATATCATAAAACATGACTAGGTTTTACACCTAATAATATTATTCTTTTTAAAGAAGATTTGATGGTAAATGTCACTTCCACGCTTTAATTAATCATGTCAATAAATATGTGGCATACTACCTATATAAAGTATGTAACCAAATTTTGAATTAAGGCAAACGATATAAATAGATAAACATACCTTGCAATTGCAGTCTTCTAGAAGTTTAGGAGTAATAGGTGATATGCCTATTACACAATTGATATGCCTATTTAATATATTTTAAACCCATCTTTCATTCAATTAAATGTTCCGTGTGTTATCTTTTAAAGGTTTTCGGTATAAGTAAACGGTTTCATAATTTTTGAATTTCAAAAAATCAAAAAATAACGTTTCATAGCAACAGACTCGTAGTTCTACTGTAAAAAAAACAACGATACAGTTGAAAAAATATTTCCCATAGATAAGAATTCAGATAATATTAACTCAAAATCGTTTGTTTATTTATTTCTTGGACTGCGTCCAACACTGTGTGTGTGGTTGGAAGCATTGACTTCAAAAGAACTTAGTTGTCAGTTTGACTTAACTAAGCTTCTCTCGTAACTCAGTTCAAAGGAAATATTAAATAAATGAATTTGAGCCCATAGAGGAATAGTTTAAAAATAATTATTATTAATCGCTTTTACAAGGTTCATTTATTTTTTAATAATTTTAGCAATGACTTAATAATATCATCAATTTTATTTTTGCAGATCTCAATTCATTTTTTATAACACTTTTATTTTCTTAAAAAATGTTTATAACATTTCTTTTATTGAGGTGTTTATATTTTAAACTTATTTATTTGTTCGATTTTAAACCTTTGCCAGTGAGACCATGGCCTTATTTTACCACAGAATTTAAGTTATTTGGACCAGACACGAAGGAAGTATTGCAGGTACGGTATTCAATACGCCTTATTTGGAAGTGGCATATGGACTTGCTTGGCGTAGCTTAATATGCTGATATATGTAGTCACAAAAAATACATATTGAAATATTTAAAAACAAAACAATTATACCACAAAATATTAAATAGAACTATCTATATTATATATATATATATATATATATATATATATATATATACTCGTATATACGGGATTTTGGTTTCCGCCAACTCCTTCAAAACCACTGGACGGATTTTGATAAAGTTTCCACCATCATTTAGGGCTTTGTTTCCTTATAAGTAGGTTTATAAGTAAAATCCGTTTCAATTTAGCTTTTCTTTAAAAGGGTAAAATAAATATTCTATGGCTAAGTCATAAACAAATTGTTCCTGAAATATAAATAGTAACAAAGACATGTTTATAAATAGATAGATATTATTTTAAAGATCCTGTTATGTCTTTGAAGGAAACATATTTTCAAAATATGGAGTAGGAACATGTTATATCTTAGCACGTTCACGCCGGGGCGAATATCTACGTTTTTCGAATAGGGCGAGACTGTTAGCTGCTTACCTTCGTGTGGCGACACTGTTGCAAGTTCTAACGTGTTTAATGCCAGATCACAACAGTTCCACTCTTCCAACGCGCTAAATACGAAATAGTAACAGTTTTGACATAAACATATAACTTGAAGGAGCAATAATGGAAATATAAAAAATAAAAAAAAATTCTTATATTCTTATTTATAATAATATAATTTTAATTATATTATACTCTTATATCATATTATGGGAATAAAAATATGAAAAGAAATCACGCACAGCTAAATAAAATCCTTGAGGAAGAGTAATCAAGAGTCCTTTGAGGGGAGGGGGAATGTTAAAAGTTATAAAATATTTAATAAATAAACGCTAATGCTTGTTAATTCCTAAAATGTTGAAAAAAAAAAAACAACAAAAAAAACTTCTTTTCTAAAAACTAGTGACTCACCTGTGATGCACGTCACATGCACCCCGCCCCACAGAACAGACAAGTAAGACCCACCGGTAGGTCACCCCGGCGTGAACGTGTTAAACAACAGAACTATTTATAAAATTATGAGGGAATCATTATTTAAATATTATCTTTCCTTATGTGTGCTTTACTGCTCCACATAAACATTCCTCATACACAATAGCAAACACACAAAGTAATCTTATATAACAAACATAAACTTGAATAAATTCGTTTAGGGAAGTAAAACTTCAAACACTCCATAAAAAAATCGGGTTCGCACAAGAAAGGACTTTCACTTACCTCCTTTGTTAAAATCAAATTACGAATTTTCAAATAAATAGACAGGTTAACGAACTAATTATTTTAAAGATACATGTGTTTTATTTATACTATTACCTACAAGAATCAGTTAGTTTCATTTGACTTTTTATCACTGACCATTAAAGTTTGAAATTTTGTTTATTAGATATATTTTTGTTTTTTTAATCTCCAGCGGTATATTATACGTCTACTTATATTTCAGGAATAATTTTTTATGAATCGGCCACAGAAAATTATTTTTCCCTTTTAAAGAAAAGCTAAATTGAAATGGATTTTACTAATCATCCTTCAGGAAACAATGCCCTAAATGATGTTGAAAACTGTATCAACATCCGTCTTGTGGTTCAGGAGGAGTTAGCGGAAACCAATTATATATACATATATATATATATATATATATATATATATATATATATATAAAAGTAAAAGTAAAAATGAGTAGTAGGTAAAATAAAAAATAGCCTTAAAAGAAACAGAAACTTCAGTTATTCAATAAACCATTTTCTGTGATTGGTCACAAAATTTAAATTTTTTTTAAAATCCATTAAAAAAATATATAAATGTTTTTTTTTTTTTTGCTAAAAATAATTATAATACGACATAACATAACAAGAATTATTTAATAAAACCAGTATCCTCAAAAAATTTTTGGATTGAAATTATGCTACCTCTTTGTCGAAAACGTGCACGTAGACGGGGCGCGACATCATAAATCCTAAGGTCGAAATTCATTAAAGCGGAGAATATAAAACGGAAATATTCATGGAGGCAGGGTTCTTTCTGGAGAAGGGCAGAAAGGAATATCTTTAAATGGAAATGCTCTTTGTACTTCGTTCACTGGATGAACCCGGAAGGTCATGTATCTATTCATGAGAATGTGTCCATTTATAAACAGATCACTATAAACGAGGATTTGTACAAATATTTTTAAATTCAAAACACTTACATTTATTAAATTTAACTTATTATATATGACATATATATAAGGGAAAGGATTGCATTGAAAATTTTCGAATTCGAGTTTTCAACGGAAATACACGTTTTAGGATCCTCTGAGTCCAAAAGACCAAGTTCCACGAAATGGCGTCTGTGTGCATGTGGTAAGTCAAGCTGGAAAATGATAAGTTGATCAGTATAGAACGGAAATTTCATATTTTAGGAGCGTGAGATATAATCACGCAGGTTTCATTTTGATTGAAATAGTCTAAGAGGGCTTTAATGCCCAAAATATTTTTATTTTCTTCCTTTAAAGTATCTTTAATTTTCTAGATTCAAAAAAGTTAAACACATTATTTTATTAGCATTGATAAAAAAACTACTAACAATAAACTGAAAAGACATCAGCAGAAATTTTTACAACAGGACTAGCAAAACAATTCTTATAACACGTTCCCACCGGCGCCGATTTCCAATGTATGCTCTCTGGGGTAGCGCTCGAAATTATACATACGTTAGAAATCATTGCCTGTTCAGACCTGTTTACGATTTATACCTCTAGTTAGATTTCTGCCAGTAAGTTTAACTCGAAACGCAGTTAAAATGTTTTATTTTGCCCTTATAAATAATAGACAACAAGGATATGGAAATAACTGCGGTACTCGCCGTCAGAAAAGACAGACTAGTGCGGGCCACCGGTGGTACGCGCCGCCATGAACGTGTTAAAGTTACCCTGAGCCGATAAGAAATTTTAAGTTTTACTGATTGAATTATTGATTGATTAAACTTTTTATGTGATCCAGGTCTCAGAAAGTAAAAATATTTCTCATAAAAGATTTATAACTTGATGCTTGATTGGCTTTATTAATAAGTAATGAGTTCCTTATCTTCTTTTTTTTAAATATGAGAGTTTTATATATTTAATTAATTACAGAACTTGTATTTCCTTATTTTTGTTATCAAATTATTCATTAATAATAATTATTAAACATATTCTCCAATATACAATTTGTCTAGGTCATGCCTCATCATTATTTCATATTATTATGTTCATATCGTTTAAAGTAGCCATGTTTCGTTAGAAATAATCTCAAAAGATTCAACATAATGAAAAGTTGGGCTACAAATATTGCCGCGGGCTTAGTAACTAAATACTGACAATGGAGGGATTGTTGTAAATAAGCGACCCCTTTGTTTATAGTTATTATTAGCTTCCACAACTGAGACTGATGAGGCATGAATGGAGAACCGGAAGTAGTGATGGATCGACTTTCCGGCTGCCTCCAAGTATACACCTTCACAGGAAGTTGTCGCATCCAGTTACGAGGCACAAGGCGATCACTTACGAACGTTCATTCTGGTTAAAAATAATTTGTTCACAGCGAGCAATAATAAACAAAAACAAAAATATATGAATGTCTAATATATTTGAGAAAACGTTTTATTTTATTTTCCGCAATAATTATTCCGAGAAGTTCGGAAGAGGTCCGTTCGGGTTTGGGACAAGGTGGTTCCCTTTCACCTGATTTATTTAATTTAGCACAAGAATGATAGATAAATTGATAAGGTGGTATGTACGGACAACGATCTAATCTGTGTGCTTAGGTTTTGGTTCTAATGCTGATTTGATATCATTAGGTGAAGGCGCAGAACTATTAAAGTAAATAAATTAGCTGAATGAAATAAATATGGATAGGGTCAAATATAAGAGAAGTAATAGAAACATTGTTTTTCTCTGTGATATGGATATAAATACATATTGTAAATCAGAATATTGGGGATCCTCTAGCTGAGTGGCTAGAACGCTAGACTCCAACGGTAAAGGTTGAGTTCGAATCCCAGTCCCGGAGGGACTTTTTCAAGCATTTAATAAATGGGGATTCACTCACAGCCTCTCCCCCGGTGTAGGGGAAGGGGCGGTGTTAAAATATTTACCACTATCCTTCTTCCCTATGATAGATGCTGGTTCAAAATTTGTTATAATTTTACTTATAATTAAGGTGATTAAAAGAAAGAAAAAAAAAAGAGCGAAAATTATTGTTATACACTTTTAATATAATAAAGATAACATAAATTGATACTCCTAATTATTAACAAAAAAAAGGAAAATAAATCTTTTAAAAACTGATAAAATTAATTAAACTAATAAAATTATAGAAAAAAAATTAAACACTAAAATTAATATATAATAAAAAAATGTCTATACAGTACGATTTGTACACCTGGTGGCTCCCTCGCTGATATGTGTAAGAAAAGGTCGGCGTGCCGATATATTGGAGGCCGGGCCCGGTTGGGTTGGCTTCAATGTCAATGGTTTGAAATAACATAAAATGCACAGTGCACTATAATGACGTCTTGCTGGGGCGAAGACTGGGCGAGAAGAGAGAGATAAGCGGCTGAGGCGAGCGTGGAGGGGACGCTAATACTACTGCTTGTTTATACTTAAGGTATTATAGCTGTACACAGTTGTGTTGCTGTTCAAATAATACTTTTATAAAATATATATCTATAAAATTTTAAAAGATGAGCTTGAACACCCGGATATGTGAGATCCGTCAGCCATCTCGTGGCCACTTACGAAATTCGGAACAGGGAGTGATAACCCTACCCTATAAAATACTCCCATATAAAATTCATAATAATAAAATACAATAATATAAATATCTCCCAGAGGATTACCCCGCGAGGCCAAGGGCCTACACGTCCTGTCGCGTTACTGGAAGAAAAAAATATCAGAATATACATTTGAACATACGGATAAATATAGATAAGGTTCTATGATTAGATTTATATCACTAGAAAAACAAAATCCAGAAGGTAATATAGTCAGGATTAAAGGTATGAAGTGCATGTGTTATTCTTATAATTACTTAGCTCGCGGGTCATTTCAAGAAACGTTATGATTCTAATTTGCAAAACTTTTATTGTCCCGACAATTTTATGCGGGTTTAAAACGCGATCGCTTACATTGATGGGTAAACGAAGCCTAAAGGTTTTCGAGAATAAGGTTCTACGTAAGGAATAAGGAAGGCGTACAAGAGGTAGGTCGAGGCGAAGGTGGGAGGATTGTAGTTAGTCTGATCGTGGGAATTCGGGCTTGGACAGTAGTCTTTGTTTGAATTGTGTAGGCAATTATCGGTACTATTGGTACAAAAACTTTCGGTTTCACTGAGCCTACAATAATTATTTTTTATATTTAATTATCAAAATTTACAACTATATAAAAAACAAGTAAATGTAAAATAACAGACACCAAACGCAGCAGCATTTGATGATTATTAGGAATAGAAGAGAAGCTAGGTTCAAAACTAATCGATAGGCATTTATCTGGACAATAATAAACAACTTAACAATTAAGACAAAAATTTACCTCAAGAGACATTTTAACAATATATTTTATAACTATTCACAAAAGTTGTAACAGAAACTTTAATAATAGAGTCATTGTTGCTAGAGCTTTGCACTCATTAATCAACAATTCTTGTTCAAACGCCAGTCAGACTGTGAACCTGTAGAGGACATTGTTGCCAACAACCGGCAAACACTTAAAGTTTATGAATAATATATCGCTAGAGAGGCGGAGTTAGTTACTCTGATAGTCGGGAAATATTTAGGCTCGGAAACAGTCTATTTTATCGAATGCCCAAAAGGGCGTCTAAAAGTTGATTAACCCATTCGAGACGACGATTTTTTTCGAACACGGTCCCCAGGATCTAATTTTTTTTTTCTTTGTCAGAAAGGCTTCCGATAATTTTTAGATTTTTTGGAACACAGTATAACCAATGCCAAATTTTCTTTTCCTGTACTTTACACTACTACAGTACGACTAGTTCAGACTCAGAATAACCCATAATTGCACATTACTGTTATTGCACACACGGTGTGCAATCGATCTGAAATGGGTTACACAAAAATAGTTTTAATATCATTTACTTGGAAACATTGTACTTTAAAAACAAAAATCTAAAAGATTCATATATCCTTGAATATGAATTCTTAATATTATTTCCATCAATTAAATAAAAATATACTATTTAATGCTCAACTATTTAAAGTAATCCATTTTCATTATTTAATTTTTTTATTTTCTAAGCTGCCTTTTTAAACGAAATTCCACATTCAAACTATTGCTTGTATTTCAATGGGTTAAAGATGTATTAACTACACAAATAAATAAATTTATAAATTTGTTCTAGGCCATGCTAAGGCGGCAGTAAGGGAAACAATACAAGAACAAAAGAATTTGGTAGACTCATCACACAACCTAGGCTGGCTCATGTCCTGATTATATATAATATTCTGAAAGTTAATATTTATTTTTTAGTAAAGCATATAACATTATATTAGAAATAATTAGTTGACCGTTGAGAATTACTAGAAGGAATTAGTCCGGTTGGCGGTCGATGAATGAAACAATTAGGTAGTTTCAACTATTTATTTTCTGCCAACGTTTCGACCTCCATTGTCTGTCATCATCAGGGCGTATTGTAGGTAAATGGAAACTAACATCAGAATGGAACTACTATCGGTTTCCAGGCGCCTACAATACGCCCTGATGATGACAATGGGGGTCGAAAGGTTGGCAGAAAATAAATGGTTGAAACTACCTAATTGCTTCATTCATCGACCACCACCCGGACTAATTTCTTCTAGTAAAGTATATAACATTAATTAATATTATAAAAATATAGATTATCATCTACACTTTAACTACACCATAGGTTCATGCGGTTTTCGCGACTATTCCTTAACTTTCATGACTCCATTTGGTACGTATTAATTTTTCTCAAATTAGCAATATCTTGTGATATTCATAGCTCTAAAGATGGTCCAAAATTTGAGTCGAAACGTTGGCACGATGAATCAAGGTTACGTCATTAAAGTGTTCAATGACTAACACCCCTAAACAACTTCTCCTTATATGAAACATTAAGGTCTTAATAGACGAGTTTGTTCCTGACAAATTAGGAACATTGACGATTTTGGATTGTAAGGATCGAAAACGTGAAGAATTCGATGGTTTAGTAAAGTCCCACAGTTCTACTCAATAAATTCATGTCGGTCATATGATAGTAAATGAGTGTTGTGTAGTTAAATGGAAGGTTTATTCTCGCGGGCGAACATTGCTGTCTGCACTCTATTCCACTCACTGTAATATCCTCTCCCCCGATTCCCCTACCTATTGGCCTACTGATCCTCACCGTAACCCCGACCTCCTCGATTATTTTATCCACAAAGGGCTAGGACCTTTAAATCATTCCGTTTCCCGGCTCGATGACCTTTCCTCCGATCATAGCCCTCTTACCCTAACTCTCTCATTATCTCCTATTCCCAAACTCCCTCCACCATCATTCCTAAGAGGCCCAGTTAATTGGAACCTCTTCCGCGAAATAATAACGGATGGAATAGACCTCAGAGTATCCCTCAAATCTCCACAAGATCTTGATGATGCAGTTGATTCCTTTACTACCCTCATCCAACAAGCAGCCTGGAATGCATCTTCACCTTCTCCTTCCCCAAAATACTACCAGAAGAATCCTTTACCCCAAAACCTCCTAGATCTAATCCATAACAAACGACGCTCTAGAACCCTCTGGCAAAGAACCAGGCATCCAGACGATCGTAAATCCTACAATTATTACACCAAATCAGCTAAAAAAAATTAGATACCTTTCGATCCCAATCCTACAATTCCTATCTTTCTTCACTATCTATCTGCGACAATTCCCTCTGGAAAATAACCAAAAAAGTTCTTAAATACCAATTCATCTCTCATCCCATCCGACGTGATGATGGATCCTGGGCTTCGTCGGATGAGACTAGAGCGGAAGAATTTGCCAAACACCTTTCTAAAGTTTTTATCCCACACCCCGAGCTCAATCCTGCCCATACAGCTAACGTAAAGGAATTCCTCTCCTCTCCAATTCCTCTCTCTCCGCCCCCTAAAGCTATTAACCCCTCTGAGGTCAAATTCCTTATAAAGAAACTAAAACCTCGAAAAGCTCCTGGCTACGACCTCCTCAATTCTAAGATCCTTCGTCAACTGCCCCAAAAAGCAATTATATTCCTTACCTACCTCTATAATAGTATCCTCCGTACAACCCACTTTCCTTTGGTGTGGAAACACTCCATCATTCTCCTTTTTCCCAAACCTGGTAAACCTCCCAACAACACCTCATCCTATAGGCCTATTAGTCTCCTTCCGATCCTTTCAAAAATCTTTGAAAAAATCCTTCTCAAGCTTATCCTACAGTTAATTGAAATTCCTTTCCACCAGTTCGGATTCCGCTCACAGCACTCCACTGTACAACAAGGCCTACGAGTGGTTGACCATATATCCTTTGCACTTGAAAACAAGCAATATTGCACTGGTGCCTTTCTGGACGTTGCTCAGGCATTCGACCGGGTCTGGCACGATGGCTTGCTTTTCAAACAAAAAACCCATTTACCCCAATCCTTATATCTAATCCTACAATCCTACCTTTCAAACCGTTCCTTCAGAGTCCGCTCTGGTTCAGAATTTTCCAATAGTTACCTGATCGAGGCTGGTGTACCTCAAGGCAGTGTCCTAGGTCCTGTCCTCTATCTCCTATTTACAGCTGACATACCTACAGATCCTGATACCTTCTTAGCAACTTTTGCCGACGATACTGCCATTTTATCAACCCAATCACATCCCGAAATTGCATCTTTCTATCTACAAAGACATCTATCCTTGATTGAATTTTGGTGCGCTAATTGGCGTATCAAAATTAATGAATCCAAATGTAAGCCCATCACCTTTACCCTTCGCCGCAGATCCTGTCCACAAGTCAATTTTAACTCCATACCCCTTCCCTGCTCAGACACAGTCCGGTATCTGGGATTCTTACTAGACAAAAGACTAACGTGGAACCCACACACTCGACTTAAACGACAAGAACTCAACAGACGATACGGCCAACTATATAGACTACTAAACAGAACATCAAAACTTTCTGTTGCTAATAAACTACTAATTTACAAGAAGATTCTAAAACCGATATGGACCTACGGACTCGAACTGTGGGGGACAACTAAATTTTCGAACATCAGGCGTATCCAATCCTTTCAGTCCAAAGTCCTTAGAACAATAGTCAATGCTCCCTATTATGTTACAAACAAGACCTTACACAATGATCTGAATATCCCATTTGTCCTCGATCTAATCCCATCTAAATTCCTTAACTTCCACCAGAGGCTAACTCACCTTCCTAATCCTTTATCCCAATCCCTATCTAGCTCCAGCCATCCCTATAACCCTCCTCGTAGGTTGAAACGGCAGTGGCCTAGAGATCTCTTATAACTAAGCAATGCTGAGTGTTGGCAATGGCCAGCTTCTCAACTCACGCCTGAGAGTCTGTGGCTCTAGCGCCCTCTCTCAGTCTCCACTGGCTTATTAGACCGGTGACGCGACTGACTGAGAGGCGCTGGGATCTCTTAGCTTTGGGCCACGACGCCCACTTGTAGGCGTGGGGGTTTAATTCGGGGTTCCCAAGGGCAGTATGTAAATATTGTATATATATGTATGAATATGACCAAGATTATTATTATTTATTTCTTTTATTTTTTTTTAATCTTTATTTACGGTTATTTATTCTTCTTTATATTTTATTTATTTTCTATTCATTTATTTTAATTTCTTTATTTTTTGTACATAAGGAATGAATGAATTCTAATATCACTAATACTTATTGCCCAAGATTGTGGCAGATTGTATTATTTCTAAATAAATAAAAGTTTCCAAAAAAAGAAATGGAAGGTTTGTTGTGTTTGTCCAGTAAATGTTGAAGTAGCCGAAAAGGTCGGACAGTTATTATCGTTTCAGTCTTCTCACACAAATGGCACCAAATAACCTTCAATCTTTGTCCGAAGACTTCCTGATCAGTAGTATCCTTCCATAACACTTCGCTTCTACTAGGACTCAAAGGTGACAAATGTCTTACTTGGAGTTCTCATACAAGACGTTTGTCAAGGGTAAGTCCTAGGTAACAAAGGATGATGGTTATTTGGTGAGATTTGTTGCATCAGTCCCCAATGCCCCAGTTGTGGGATTCTGGAGACCGCCGAGCATATTCTCCTAGCCTGCGTTGCTTATGAGACACTGAGAACGAATCTTCAGAGGGACAAAGGCTTCTTCGTTCTGACGGAGAGCGATATTCCTTATCTAACCGAACAAAACTACCCGTACTACAAACGCTGTGTAGGAGAGAAGAATGAAAGAGGCCGCCGAACATCCGAACTTACTCTGAAGACACAAAGCAGCTGTGGATTGTATCTTGGTACTTTCTACACCTGCAAGAACCCGTATTGCCTTCAAGGCAGAGAAGAGTTTAAATGAATAATAAAAATAATGGTGGGATTAGTTGGAGTTTATTTCAATCCTCCGGTCTTGACACCATTACTCGAGTTCTCAGAGGTGAGATTAAACAGTTTAGGATGCATTAGTAAGATAAGTATTTACAGATAAAACACAAGTATCATTAGCATAGGTAGAAAGGAAAGGATGGATCAGGATATCAGCTACATAGACTTTGTGAAGAATGGGTTCTAAGATAATGCCTTGTGGAACACCAACAGAGTGAGTAAAAAGGGATGAATAGTAATTTATTTATTATGAATGAATTTAGAAATAATCAAAGATAAGTCGCTGAGGTAGGACTGGATGATGAGAAAGTACGTAAGGGTTAGGAATATACAGAGTTTGTACATGGACAAAGAGTTACTATGTGTTCGTCGACTGCTGATAAGTGTAAATTTGCTAGTAACGTACCAAGGTGCATTTATCTTAAGTCGTAAAATTTTGGATTAAGAAATTTGGATCGTTTTTAAGTGAATCTTGTTTGTTATACCGTATATTCGTGAGGATTGTGTCTATATCGGTTTATTAAGTAAGTGTATGTATTTCCGTTTAAATTTAAATTTTGAAATTTAGATAAAGTTGATAAAATAGTTTATGTAGTTTGTTAAATGACTTTTTTAAACGTTTCATTATTACGGGCGGGATAAAATTACGTTTAATAAATAAAATTGATTTATTTTATTGATTAACGCATGGTATCATTTTTATATGAAACACATATCGTTAAGAGCATATCTTGATGTAATATCTCGACAAAATTAGTAAAGAAAATAATCGAATAATAAAGGGAAATCAAGTTTAAAAATCTTAAGAAAAAAAACGCTACAATAAAGGGGAAAAACAATAGTAAAGTAAGGCTACTGAGATACCTAATAAAAGTTAAAATGTTATAACCGAGTTTTCGAAATGACTGCTATAGTTATAACAGCAAGTTAAGTCTAGTGGCCAGAACAATGCCGAGGCGCGAACTTACTTATCTAAGAAGTTATAATTGGGTTAGGGCTTGAAGCAATCAAAGCCACCATATTAAGTCATCAATCATTTATCTTAGCCACGATTCAGTAACTTTATTCAACAATTTTCCGGCAAGTGTTATAAATAAAAATCAGGACGGAGAATTATCTATGAACAATTGATTCTAATTTTTAATATTTGCGAGGCAATGAATTGCTAAATTGTACTTTTCAAAGCCCATTTACTATTATCTATAACAGTTAAAAATATATCATAGTAAAAATAAGTATAAAATATTGCAGTAAATTATTTTTATCCATCCATAGCGCACCTATCTATCTATACTAGACATCTTATAAATTCCTCGTATTGAAAAATTATTTTAAAAATCTGGTGCGGGTAACACACGGCTTTCACTTACCTCCGTTTATAAAATCAATAAAAGAATTTCCAAATACAGTTACTCCTTACTTCGTCACAAATAATATCATCCATACCGTTCTTAATATCCCATTTGTTGCAGACCTTTCTCGTACCAGATATACCACTTTCAATTTCAAACTCCCAACCCACATAAACCTATCAACCTCACATATTCCTGATAACCTTCCGAGGCGATGGAAAAAAAATGGCCTCGGGACCTACTTACTTGAATAGACATCGAAGTGCTACCACTGGGTAGTTTCTTCACAAGCCTTTTCACGCCCTTTATTCTAATTCAACACTTTTACTTGTAAAATTCAATAAAAAATAAATTTAAAAAATACATCTTTTATCCTTATACCTTATCTTATTTTTATATATTTTTTATTTGCCCCATCAACATTTTTGGATGGAAGGGAGGGTTCCCTTACTTATTCCTGAGCCTACGTTATGGAGTCACCTGTAATGTTATTGATAATTAAAAAATAAGTCCAATTTTTTTGGACAATTGGCATTTCAAGAAAAGCTGCTGCGTACGCATTAAAAAGGGCGGACTGAGTTTTTTTATTGAATAGTTTGATTCTAATTACTTTGAAATGTGAAACCTCAAATTCTAAGACACTTAAACAATTTGTTTTTTACAAATGACTAAACAAAATAAATAATAATAAGAATACTAAAACCTTCAACATTGTTGAAGAAATTGTCGGATTAAATAATCTAAAAGCCGCAGAATAAATGGAATTAAGTTTCCAGGGGCAAAAGCAGTCAGTCCCCTTCTATTTGGTTAGGTCAAGCAAAGAGGCGGTGTTTGGTGTGTACATATAGTCCACAGGTGGGGCGAGTGAATAACAGCAGTGGAGTTTGCAGGATAATGACATCAGGAGGTGAATTATTTCGTTTTAAGTTACATTAAACCTAATTCAATCCACTGAAGAATAAGGAAACAAGTTGCAATCACTAAAACCTCAAAATATTTGGCCAAGTGTTCTAGGATCTTTTTATAATTATTTATTACATACGACATATCTGATCTAAGCCTCAAATTTGTTGAGTTAATTTTTTTTGTTCTGTTCAATTACATCTTTTATAATAGATGGATTAATAGGTATAGTAAAATTATTATTAAGGATACTAAAGGAAGATAAAATTCATTATTAAATAATTTTAAAGTTAATAGAAATTAATAACACTGGGAAAAAATTGGGACGTTGATTTCCAAAAGGTACTATATCCATTATAGGAAATTTTACAGGAGGCGCGAAAATCACTAATTATTATATTATTAAATTAGCTAATTTGATTCTTTTCTCATCAAAATCTAGAATTTTTTTTTAGTATATTAATAACATCATATTAAAGATATGAAATGAGATGTTTTGGTATAATTTAGAACGAAATTAAATGTGTAATTATTTCCTTTAGAAAATAATTATATTTCTTAATTGCGTTTATAAAGGGCTTGGGTGTTCATTAGATAAAATCAAATAGGAGATTTATATATAACTAATTGATGAGAATACAAATATGTAAAACAATCAATTTTGTAAAAAATGTCCTTTAGTACTTTTTGGAAATCAACGTCTCAATTTATAACTTAATTTCTGTTGACTTTGATTTGAGCAACTTATTAAAGCTTTGCTCAAAGAGGGGACTCTTTTAAGTATATCATATCGGGATTTCCTTGCTTGTACATCAAATAAAGCAATAGAGCCAAAAATATTATCAACAAAATCACCCCATATTTCAATAGGTACTCAAAACTATCACCAAAAAACAAACTAATACTCTACAAAACTGTCATTCGTCCCATACTGACCTACGCTGTCCCTGTCTGGTGTTACACATGCCATTCCAACTATCGAAAAATGGAGGTGGTAAATAATTATCCTCGTTACACGCGAATAACAACCATGTTAACGGATTTACAACTCCCGCCGATTAAAAAGATTTTTTTTTTCTCTTACTCCTATTTGTGACAACCCAATCGTTCAAAAAATAGGTGACTACGACAAGAACACACTAAAACGTTACGTACATAAACGTACAAAAAAAAAGAAAACTTATTAGTTTGATATATAAGCATGTAACCAAAATATT
The DNA here is from genome assembly GCA_023052935.1 of Piezodorus guildinii. Taxonomy (NCBI): domain Eukaryota; kingdom Metazoa; phylum Arthropoda; class Insecta; order Hemiptera; family Pentatomidae; genus Piezodorus; species Piezodorus guildinii. Next base: position 120,450,821 of record CM041293.1, on the reverse strand, counting down.
GCTATTTTGTATTGTTTCGTTTTTAATTAGTTTTGTTTTGTTCTATAATTTGTTTTGTTTTTACTTTTATTGTTTTTTTTTTAACTTTCTTTCTTTCTTTTTTTCCCACGTTTCTAAACGTAACTTAGCTACAATAAACATAAACCCCTGTAAATATCACGTAAAAGTAACATGTAACAGGTGCATTACCACAAACATGTATAAAGTTTGAGGCATGTGGCCACTTGTAAAATATTGAAAAATAAAAATCTTAATCTAATTATCCTTGCTTATCATATGAGAAGATAAAGGCTGGTATCTTTGATGGGCCACAGATTCGGCAACTTATTAAAGAGGAACGTTTCATTGAAATAATGACCGAACTTGAAAATAATGCTTGGTTGACATTCAAAAGTATTGTCAAGGACTTACATGGAAATACACGAGCCCAGAATTTCGTCAAAATTGTTCAACAACACTTAGAGAGCTTAAAAGCGTGGCTGTGACATGAGTATCGAAGTGAATTCCTTACATAGTCATCTTGCAAACTTTCCAGAAAATCTCAACGCTGTTAGGGATAAAAAGGGTGAGCGATTTCACCAAGATTTGAAGGCCATGGAAGAAAGATATCAGGGTAGATGAGATGTCATTACGATGGCTGGGCTACTGTTGGAGCATCAAGCCAGTGAGTGTCCCCAGATTGAACATTCTAGAAAAAGTTATAAGCGAACATTTTGCCCCTAATTCTTTTTAATTTTTGTATAAACACAATTTAAGTTTTAATATTATAATAATCTTTGTATGAATAAAACATTCTAATACGTTTGTTTAGTACCCACTTTATTTTGCTTTGTATGACTTTTAGGGTGAAGAGAGAGTATTCTACAGTTTAAAAATTGACGTGATAGAGAAAAACTGCAAACATTTTTTTAATTCAAAGTCAAAAATTAGGTAAAAACAAATCAAATATCTAAGAAAAAAGCATTGATGTTCCCCAATGTGATAATAAGACTTTGTAAAATAACTGAATTAAAAATCTGGTGCTCGCAACACACGACTTTCACTTACCTCCGTTTTTAAAATCAATTTAAGATTTTTTAAATACATTTAGAGATTAAAAAAATAGTTAAAGAATAAATTTCACTATGATGCTTCAATAGAAACATGAGTTTTATTAAATAGTTTGTTATATTATTATCTACGAAAGTCAGAGGCTTTTCATCACCCTCCGTTAACTTTTACAATTTTGTTTCTTAGACTATATTTTTTTCGAAATCTTTAACATTCCAACGGTATATTATACATTAGGGATGGGCATAATGCAATGACGATTATCAGATCATTCGAATATTTCAATCATTCGAATTAATCGGGTCGGAGAAACGAATGCTCATTCGAACTGAGAGGCTATTTAAGGATAATCGAGGGATTGCAAGAGGTTAGGATAATCGAATGACCTTTTTTTTTAATTATATGGATATTTGCACCTATTAATCATTCGACTATTAAAATCATTCGATTATGCCCACCCCTATTATATATCTATATTACTGTTCAACTTCAAAAACACGGAAATTGCATGAGAAAAAGGATAGCTTGGTCTTTTCACCTTTTTTTTTTGTGTATCAAATTCGCTCAATTCGCATATTTATCTGTTGATTATCGATGCTAACAAGATAATATGGTTATTTTAATAGAATCTACAAAATTAAAGGAATTTTAGAGGACAAAAATTTTTAAATATCGGCATTTAATCCCTGTCATACTATTTCAATCAGAATGATATTGAAACCCTTTAGAACCTACATGATGTTGAAGCCCAATAATTTTTACATCCATAAAAGGAGTTTAATCAAAATCTTTAGAGCCGTTCTAAAATGCTTGGTATAAAGCGGATCTTCTGGTTAACTTGTTGATGAAAAAGCTGATGTATCATTTCGGGAGTATAGTGGTCTTAAATTTGAAATTTCAGTTTCATATGACTTTTCGTTTTCGCGCTAGAATTACTACATACACAGACCTTTTTGCGGGACTTGGTCATTTTTACTCAGGGGACCCTAAAACCTGTATTATACTTTCCCTTACTATATATTTCATAAGTAGAAGTAACGATATTCTGTCACAGACTAGAGCACTATCCACTAGACCGCGCTGCTCCCTTGATTGATTAAAAAAAAAAACAGGTATAATTTATTTCTCTTTTCTTTTAATAATGTAATCCTGCATTTTTTTTTTTTTTTTCCGGACGACCCAATAATAAAGCTAGAACAGACTGGATACCTATAAAATAATCCTGCCTGGCTTGATAGACCTAAATTATGTCTCCTACCCCCCAAAAAAACATTCCCTGGATTAATGATTGCTCGGGGGATAATAATAATATACGAATTGCCTTAGCTGAATCGCCGAGAGGCCTCGTAGCCATTGTCCCCCCTAGTGACCCAGAACAGGGCTGCCAACTAATAAATCTCCACCGGTGACAGTCCGTCCTAATGGCGAGTGACCAAGATTTACTAGCTGATGCTCGAAAAGATTTATATCGAACTGACAAAGAAACCGATTATCTGACAGTGGAAATTGTTTTAGCAGATCTAGAAATAGGATCTCGTTGTAAATGTTTATTCTGTGTTCGTTCCGCTTGGGGATATAATAAATATTTTGGTGGGACTGCGAGGGCTCCCTCGGGTATAATCCCGACCTTAACACAGCCCGAAAAGTTTCTTAATCAGCTTTAGTTTTAAGAGAAACCAGAGCCGCAGTCGTTAGGAAGTTTGGGTAGATCGTTGCACGCAGCGGTTTCTGACCGCTGGCTAGGCCGGGGTTTATTAGATCCAATTAAACTACAATTACTTCAATTATGGGAGTCCGAAACTGTATGCATATTTTTTATCAAAATAAGAAATTTTAATTAGGTAAGTTCATTACATAATAATCACTTGATAGTTAATTCAAGGAGACGTTAGTTGGAGGTGCAATCATAGAAACACTTGACTTCAAGTGAACTTAATTTGTAGGTCTATTTGTTTATAAAAAATGGGATGAAACGTGGAAAAACAGCTATCCAAGCAAGCTGAAAGCCGTTAAGAAAGAGGAAAAGTCTTGGAAAACCTCAAATCACATCAATCGCAGAGAGGAGGTGGTCCTGGCCCGCCTGACAATCGGACATACAATTTTAACCCATGGGCACTTAATATCTAAAGAATTGTCCCCGAGACGTCAGCATTGTAGGGGAACCCTAACAATTACTCACATTTTCGAAGAATGTCCCTTCTATCCTAGAAAATTAAATCAAAGGGGAATACCACTCAATGTCGCGGTTGCTTTGGGGAACGATATAAATAAAATTGACGAATTGATGTGCTTTCTTACTGAAATGGACTTTTATAAGCATATTTGATTTTATTTTATTTTTTCTCAGCTTTCGCTGGAATTAGCGACTACCCGGACCTAAGTTAAGGGTGAGACTGGCAAAACTTAATCCTTTATGTTCATTACTTTTCAAACAATACTCGCAGTACCGAGTAACACAGCTTTCTGCATCTCATCCAGAATGTTGAAGGGAAGATCCAGCTCCTTTATTGGGTTAACGGTCATCTCTGGGATCACCGATCCCCACACTAGACTGAAACGACATGAAACTGCTCTCCGCTTTCGGTTACTTCAACACTTACTAGACAGACGCTGTAACCTTCCACTTCATTACAAAAAGCTTATCTACATGACCATCATAAGTTCTATCTGGACTGACGGAGTTGGGCTTTGGGGCTCTACTAAACCATCAAATTCTTCCCGTCTTCAATCCTTACAATCCAAAATCCTTCGAAAAATCCTCAACGCTCCTTACTTTTACACGAATAAGCTCACCCATAAAGACCTTAATATTTCTTATGTAGCTGATTTGGCCCAAAACAGGTACCAAAATCCTTCCATAACAAACTCCACCCCCACTCTAACCCAATAGTTTCAATCCTAACTCCATCTTCTATTCCTGACAATCCTCAGAGCCGTCTGAAAAGAAGATGGCCTCTAGACATTCTAGTTTAGATTACCCAGTGGAGTGCTGCCAATGGACAGTTTCTCTTCATGTCTTTTTCATGTGTTCTATCTAACAGCTAATGTACTAGATATATTTATCAATACAGTTGTAAATATCAATAAATAAATTAGAAAAAAAAAATTAATAGCCGAGGTTAGCGAAAGTCGTGTGTTGCCCGCACCAGATTTTCTATTATTAGATTCGGATAATAACATCAAATATTACTTTTAAATATAAACAAGTGCAATATAAACATCATTAAAAACTATTTTTTAATGAAGAAACTCCTTTTTAAGATAGTAAACATTTTTATAACAAAAGTAAAAAAAAATATAAATAAACTGTATATATATATATATATATATATATATATATATATATATATATATATATACTCAGTCCACGTCTAGCAGCCGTAGGGTACAGTTCAGTGGTCTAATCAGTCTCTCCTTTAGTCAGTGATTTTATTACAGTCATTCTTTTTTCTTTCGAAAAATCTTTTATTTTGTGTTTCTCATTTGTTTGTTACTCAAATTGTTCACCAATCAAACAAATACAAACAAGAGTGCCCCGGTCGGGGGCCAAGCACAAACTATGGCCGAACAGACAGCCACACGTCAACAAAACGTAAAAGAGGTGAGTTCAACATTGAAACCTCCAATAGTTATGATATACTTTCCGATTTAGATGAAGAAGATACCGAAATCTTAAAAAACATAATAAGTCAAAAACAGAGCAAAAGTCAATATCCCCCCATAATAGTAAATTCATCTTACAACAACATCAGTGGTGCTATTAACAATTTAAAATTAAAAGTGAAAGACTTAAATATAAAATATAATATGAACAAAACCACAATCTATGTTCAAAATAGTGAAGACTTTGAACTTGTAAAAAATTTCTTAAAAGATCTCAATCTCGGCTTTCACACGTTCACTCCAAAAAGTGAAACGAAACCTAAAATTATTTTAAAAGGTATGCCTCCTCAGTTCCCCATTGAAGAAATTTCGACTGACCTACAAAATCAAGGTTTAGCCATTCATAAAATCTACCAAATGGAGAAAAAATCTGCCAACGGGTCTATAAAGCTTCCGATATTAATAGTAATTTTAGACAATAAAGAACAGCTAGCCAAATTAAATAACATTCGCTATAGTTGTAACATTGTAATAAAATGGGAAAAATATAGATCCAACAAAACTTTAACTCAATGTTACAAGTGTCAAGAATTTAACCACGTGACACGTAATTGCTTTAAAAATCCAAAATGTCTGAAATGTGCCGAAGACCATCTTTCAAAGGACTGCCCAAATACATTAATCGACGGATTCAAACCCAAATGTTGTAATTGCTCCGATGAACATTTTTCAAATTCCACGGAATGTACGAAATATCAAAGAAATCTCGAATTACAGTTAAGCAAAAAAAATCCAGCACTTCGAGCTATCCCACGAAAAACATTTAAACAAACCGACCAAGAATTTCCAGTTCTACCAACCCCGAAATCTCCGTGGCCTCAAAACACATTCTCTCCGAAAACCGCCAACAACACCTCTAACGAACCTACCATGTCTGATTGTTTTAAAGAGATAAAAAATATATTCAATTTATTTAATGTAAGTAAATTAATTACAAACTTTAAAAAAAAATTTATTACAACTAAAAAGCGCCGAAGATGGCATGTCAAAAATCTTTATTCTCGTAGAAGGATTACTTTCTATGTTTGATTAATGGTTATTCTATTATGCAAAAATATTCGTAATATTTATTTGTTCAAATCTCTTATGAGTGTTAGCGATGTAAAGTTGTTTATACACAGTGTCTTGCTAAATTCCTATTGTATAAGCTGCTGTACGAACAACTTTAGCCTTAGCTTCAATTTCACAATAATAATTATCAGCGATCTTTATATCCCGTACTCTTTTACAACATACTTTCTTGTTTACATTACAATAGGGGCTACAACTCATTCGGAAAATTCTAATGACTAGTGCCAATAGTAAAATTAAACTTATGATGTGGAACGCACAAACTATTCGCGGAAACGATGTAGAATTTAAATTATTTTTAAATCATAATCAACCCCATTTAGTCTCTGTTTGTGAAACACGTCTTTCTGAAACTGATCGTTTCTCTCTTCCGGGATATGTCATTTACAGACGTGACCGTAGTAGAGCTGGAAGGGGGTCATGCTTTTAGTGCGGTCCGATATTCAGCATCATTTTATACACGTTCCTGACTTAATGTTTACCGAAGCCGTCGCTATTAATACAATTATTAACAACAAGTCAACCACTGTAATATCTGTATATATCCCACCAAATAAAATAAATATCCCAGATATTAGTAAACTATTTAATTTAAATAAACAAGTTATCATTTTTGGCGATCTAAACGCCAAACACACACAGTGGAACTGTAACAGAACAAATAAAAACGGTAAATTAATTCTAAATTTTATCGTAAAAAACCATATTCAATTACACAGTCCGTCTGAACCAACCCATATACCGACTCAACGTAATTACAAACCTAGCATCATCGATTTGGCTCTTACAAAAAATATTTACAACTTATCACCTCTTATTGCTTTACCATGTTTAAATTCGGACCACAATCCCGTGATTTTTCGTATACAATCTCCTTTACCAAAAATTTCCAAAATACTCAAATTTTCGCTCAAAGACGCTGACTGGCCAAAGTTCAGGAAAGAGCTAGATTCCCGAATCAATATAAACCCAACCATAAATAATTCGAAAGAAATCGATACCACACTAATCGCTTTTTATGAACATATAAAATTATCCATGTCCTTATCCATTCCACAACAATATTACCACCCGTATTGTCATAATAATTTACCATATCGACTCAGAGCATTAATATATTTAAAAAATAGATTAAAAAGATATTTCCAGCGTAACAAAATTCCAAAAACCAAATTAGTCTATAATAAACTAAACAGTTACATTAAAAAACATCTCCATGACTGGAAAAACGAAAACTGGGCTACGGTTTTGAAATCTTGTCAGCCAGGGGACAATAACATGTGGAAAATTCACAAAAATTTAACTAAGCAGTCCCCGAAAATTCCACCTTTAAAAAATAACGACGGCTACGCATATCTGGACAGGGAAAAAGCTCAGCTATTAGTCAAGCATTTCCAGACAACTCATTCAATCACCTCTCTCCTTGGTTCAAATCACCACAACCGTAAAATTCTAAAATCCGTCCGCGATTATTTAAAATCACCTTTTATTGTTAATTTCTCTTCCATCTCTCCGAAAGAAATCGCAAATATCATTAAAGAATTGAAACCAAAAAAAGCCCCAGGTGATGACAGCATCCCCTCCTTAGTTATTAAAAATCTAAGCCGAAAATCGATTTATTTTTTAACTAAAGTATTTAATTGCACATTGAGATATAGCTACTTTCCTATCATCTGGAAAACTTCCAAAACTATAGTAATAAAAAAACCGAATAAAGACCATAGTAATGTTTCGAACTACAGACCTATAAGTCTACTAAATATACTTTCTAAAATTCTGGAGAAACTAATTCTCAAAAGAATTAATAAGCACATTAGAGTAAAGAACCTCCTAATAGATGAACAATTTGGTTTTAGAAATCACCACTGCACTATTGACCAATTAGCACGACTTACTGACTTCATCACAAAAGCCTTTAACGAACGCAAACATACCGGCATGCTCCTTCTAGACCTCGAAAAAGCATTTGATACCATTTGGCACTCCGGGCTCATATACAAATTAATCTCATTCAACTTCCCACCATACCTGATTCACATCATTCACTCCTATTTAACAAATAGACAGTTTTATATTCAAGTTAGCACATCTACTTCCGACATCCTCCCCATCCAGCGGGTCTTCCTCAAGGCTCTTGCCTATCTCCAATCCTATTTAATTTATTCATTTCTGACTTACCAGCCCATCCATTTGTGACGAGGTCATTATACGCTGATGATACAGCATTGTATACCTCATCATATCGCATCGATACAATAGTGAATCGCCTTCAACAATATTTTAAAAAATTTCACAAATATTGCATAAAATGGAAATTGAAAATTAATCCCACCAAATCCGAAGCAATTCTTTTCACTAAACGTCGCCCACAAATCAACCACCAAATCAAGATAAATTCAGCTCTCATCCCTTGGTCAAAATCCGTACAGTACCTAGGCATAACATTAGACAAATCTCTTACATTCACAGACCATATCAATAGAAAAATCGATAAAGCCAAAAAATTAATATTTAAAATGTTCCCATACTTCAACAAAAAATCCCATTTGAGCTCTCATAACAAATTAATAATATACAAATCAGTTATTCGCCCGTTAATCACATACGCCTCGCCAGTCTGGAGCTCAACCTGCTTGACTAACTACCAAAAACTTGAAAGAATTCAAAATCTATCAATGCGGATAATTAACAACTACCCCCGCTACACTAAAATATCATCTATGCTCCAGGACTTACAGCTTCCAACAATTAAACATTTTGTCCATACTCAAACAGCTTCTTACTTCAGTAAAACACCAGTCTCCAAAAATCCTTTAATAAAGGAAATCGGTAACTATAATAAAGCATCTCTAAAACGCTACACTCATAAAAGAACTAAACATGTGTTGCTCACTTAAGCTAGTTTATCTTAATTTCTAATTTTATATTATCAATTGTGTTATCTGTTTTTTTTTTTGTTTTTTTTTATATGTAGGTTTTTTATTTAGTTTTTCCTACTACCATAGTTAATATCAATTTAATTTTACCACTAATTGTAGATTAGATAATTAGATTATAACTACCAAATGAACCAAACATTTGATGATTGTAAGGGTGTCTCATCCGAAATCATTTATAAATTTTTTGTCAATATGTAAAAATGTAAATAAAGTTTATTTTATTTTCTTCTCTCTTTTCTATATATATATATATATATATATATATAAATTCATAATTATGTTGAAAGTATATTAGAGTGTATGATAATTCACTATCACTGACCTCACACCAAACCTTCACTTTTTATACTTTACTTCCACCTACTCTCACCGTGTAGCGCGGCCTTTAAGTAGTTCTTATGACCGCAACAGTTTTCTTCACAACATATTTCAAATATAAGTAAGTGAGACTACAAATGACAGTTTTTAATGGAAGAATTTATGCAATAAAAACAGGCAACTATTGGGTTGTTTCACATGTAATGTCCGTTTTTATGGTTTCTGAAATACATAAAGGATTTTGCAGGTCTCTGTTGTTTTCTTCCGAATGTTTACATATTTAAGGTAAACAGTTACTAATCCTTTGTAAACCTTTGTATTATAAACATTAGCTTCCCAATCAATTACCCACTTTTTAGTATACCTCCAAATATGAACATGGAAACTCGCGATTTTCGAGTAATATTTTTGTACGAGTTTAAACTCGGCCATTCAGCAGCTGAGGCCGCTAGAAATATTTGAAAGGCGTTTGGGGAAGGGAGTTTTAATGAACGGACCAATCGCCGTTGGTTTGCTAAGTTTTCAGCTGGGGATACCGACTTGGAAAACTTGTCCCGAGGAAGACCTCCGTCCTAATAGACAACGATGTCCTCAAACATACAGTAGAAGGAAACCCCTACCAAACAATTAAAGGACTCTCAGAACAACTAAATGCAAGTGCACCTACCGTTTCCAGACATTTAAAGTGTATTGGGAAAGTAAAAAACCTCCATACATGGGTACCTCATGATCTCATTGAACGGCAGCAAGACCTCATGTTTCAAAACATACCGTGCAAAAATTGAAAGAACTGGGCTACGAAGTTGTACGAAATGATGATCAAGTGAAAAATGCATTTTTAGATTTTGTTTCACTTTAAAGCTCAGAGTTTTTCAGTTCGGGCATAAAAAAGTTGATGTCACGTTGGGAAAAATGTGCAGAAAAAGAAGGTAAATACTTCGAATAAAATTCTTTTGTTTTCATATCATATTTTTAATAAAAATCCTTTACCTTGAAAACGGACACTTCATGTGACATTACCCAATATATAAGAAATAATTCATTTGTTATTTTATGTTTAACTGGTTGATAAATCTACAAATTAAATTCTTTGAAAAAGAAAACACAAATTATAATACTGAAATTAGAGTATAATATTATTGCTAGGAAAGAAACAAAGCAGGAAGTAATATTTTCAGCGGGAGCCTAACCGAGATAATCTAATTATAGAACAGGCATGGAGTCAAAGTTAATCAAAACAAAACCCGTGTTTCTGTTTCGATTTCCTGTCTTCAGAATATAAATAGAGTAAGTTGGCTAATTTGGAATAGTGTGGATGTCATCTCAAAATGAAATATATTTATATTAAAGGGATATCAGGTAGTAAGATTATAGGTGTTATGTAATATAATAAAAATAAATACATGAAGCCATGATAATAGCCTTTTTTACAACCTTACAAAACAAGCATATTATATGCGGAGAATATGATACTTGTAAATCAGAATCCTTAAAAGTAACCACAAATATCTCCCTACAAGGAAGGTTGAACCGTGATACGCAGAACTCGGAAACAAGATATCAAATAGATAAAAATCCTAAAAAAAAAATTTCTAAATATATTATAAGCTTTGTTATTTATTTGCATTACTTGCGACCCTAGGTTAATAGCTACCTTAGGTTTATAATAAAGTATCAGAGAACTATAAAAACTTAAAACTATAATTACTAATTACTACGTGATATAGTTTTGTAAAAAATAGAAAATAATTGTAATAAAAGAAAAAATATATACCTCAACAAATTGGTATAACTTATAGTATGGAGCCAAAATTATATCTCCATATAGTCAAAATATCAGTTGGGCGGACATTCTGAAGATAAATTGCTATGGTATAATTTACCAGATGAATATCAATATTTAAAGGTACATGCAGCATTATAAGCCCAAGTAGTCATCAAAAATGCAATTTCAGCAATTAGACCAATTCCCTGGATTGAATTCAGAAGAACTGGAAAATTATTTGGACAGGAAAAAAATTAAATTGATATTCACCTCCATAGATTGTCCTCAATCCAATGGGCTAAATGAAAGGTTGAATCAAACCTTAGTCAATAGGATAAGGTGCAGAATTAATAGTGGAAACAAACGCGTCTGGCCAAGAGTTGCTGAGGAGTGTGTCGCGGAATACAACAGAACAAGGCATAGTTCAACCAAATTTGAAACGCAATATTTGCTCTTCGGAAAACAATCAACCATTTGTCCCCTTAGTTCTATCGAGAAAAAGGATTTAGTCAGAGATAGGCAGGAAGCGCGATTAAATTCCAGAAAGAGCTTTGAGATAAATAAAACCAGGATTAATAAAAACAGAAGAGATATCGAATTTAAAATAGGTGACCTAGCCATATAGAGAACGGAAATAAAATGAATAGAAGAAAGTTAGATAGAGTTAGAGTGGGCCCATCCAAGATTTTGAAGAGGATCTCATCGTCAATATACGAACTTGATTGTAGAAAGAGAAAAATGGTATCAAATTTATTCCACGCCAAGTTTTCAATTTATCCTAGTGAGAAAAATGACTGCAGAGGAGGAAGGGGGGAGATGTAAATAATTATTTAATTATTTGTTTGTGAAAAAAACATATTTATGAACATATTGTTTTGTTTAAAGAGTTTGTGTTGTACAGTTAAGGGTTATTTACTTGTAATTTAATTATTATTTGTGATATAATAAAGTCTGTTAAAACCCAAAAATATATATATTTATTTATTGTTGTTGTTAGTTCTCGAATGTTGATAATTTAAGTTCTCTGGGTTCAGTCATAAATAAACAACAGTGTTCAGGATACGTTTCGATAATTTATTGTTCTCCTATTCATGCCCTAACAGTGAAAAACAAAATAGAATATTAAAATTTGCACACAATAATAAGTGAATAAAATTATTTGTACAGATAAAGAAAACGTTGAAAGTAAATTTGAATCAACATAGCGTCTTACATAAAACTGTGTGAATAGAACAACTGCACTTGTAAGTAAATTTGTAATAGTTTCTTTAATATGTAGTTATAACGTTAGAACAATAGTTTATTCCAGTTAACATATCTAATTAACTACTATATATCCATTTATTGTGAATTAACTGCATTCTTAAATTTATTCAAAAATGCTTTTTTTCTCTGTAAGAATGACTTATATTTTTAATTTATGAGACATGATTATAAATAAAATTATTATAGCAACATTGCTATGTGTCACTTCTTAATCTTCTATGCGGTTATCCAAATAAACAATGCTGCTATAATGAAATTATTAATAATTATGACACCTAAGTTAAAAGTCTTGAAAATGGGGGGAAAACCCGAAACGTAGACTACATTTATTTATGAAATTCTTAGTGGAATAAAACAGTTGGAAGTGAAAAGTGCTCAATTATTTTTAAAAAACACACTTTAAATTTCCACAAGTTTATAAAATAGAAAAACTGATATATACTTTCAGGAAATGTAATAATCTTTAATTAAGTAATTATTGAATGAATTTAATAGATTGTTTCAGTATTAATTTTTTTTTTTAAATCGCGTTATTAATTTTTTTCTACGTAATGGATGATAATCTTTTGGATTAAACATGTACATCTCTCTCACGTTATTTTCGCTTCTGTATTTTTCTATTTCTATTATTTTGCCTTTAAGATATTCTCTTTTCTTATTTTTTATTAATTTTGAAGTCAATTAAATATGTACCTATTAGAATTTTCGGGATTAAACTTTTTGGAATGATAAGCAATTCCTATGCGAATTTCCGACTAGTAATATACTTGCATGATTGGTTTAACTACCTCGTATGCTATCTTATATATACGACGATAACCTTCGATTAGGGGAAGGGGAACTAAATAACAATTAACAATGGAGGGATAATAATCTGTAAGTACGCTAAGTGATTCGATAAGAAAAATGAGAAGACATGATAAAATATTATACTTGAGACAGATGACAGGGATCGCATGCTCCGGCCCACCGGAATCAGGAGGACCAATTAATTACACGCGGTCGGGCTGACTCGGCACGGACTAAATAAAAGAAGTAATTAATCTAAAGTGCCTCGTCCCCTTTCTAGATTTTATTTTATCATTTAAGTCAATTTTCTTTTTCAACTTACTACAATAATTTATTTTAAAAACACATTAATTACTAAATAAAAACACAATCTCAAATTTTTAAGGATCAACTTTTTTTCATTAGCTAAGACATTACAAAAAAAAATCAAGATCCGATTCCATATCTTATTTTTTATTTTTCAAATGCAATCTACATGCCACTATCTCCTCAAAATTGTTATGTCGGTTTTCGACAACGAAAAGTTAATTTTAAAGATACGATTGGCTCATAGTTTGCAAATAAAACTAAATAATGAAAAAAGTGTATTTCAGGATAGATGTAATAGATATAATCTCCTGCAGTTCAAACCCTCAATTCATCCACTAGAGACTAGATCCCGTATGTCCAACCTTTATATCCCTTCCCACGGAACAAAAAAATATTAATGATCCTTTCTGGCCCGTTCTACTAGTCTCAGGAATTTCCTCCCATCAAACATCCGTCATGCTCCATCCCTCTCCACATTCAAACGCATCTTCCAGTACCTTCTAGCATCCAAAAATGACGCTGCTTGACAATGTAAAAATTTTAGCAGAATTGTATTCAATATTTTTATTTTTTCCACAAGTATCTATCTATTTTTTTTAACTATTTTATCTGGAAGACTTCTTTGTTACAATCGTTACAGTTTTTTTTTAAATTGTTTATATTGTGATTATTATATCTGTCATGTGATTAGAAGACTTCGTTTCGTGTCATTGTAGTATATTATTTTTATTTATGTTTAATTGGTTTATTTTTCATTAATTCTTGTCCAGTTAAAGTCCCTTTATTATTTCAAAGCTCATGTTATTCTCAAAAGACCAAGTAACAAAACAATATAAACATTTATTTTTTATATTTAAACTCATTTATTTTTCATTTTGTCCACACAACTATTTTCTGAGAATTGTTTTTTATTTTAATTTTAATTTTTATATTTCATGTATATATTCACCCATAATTGTAAACATTAGTTAATTATGTTCATTTTGTCTGTTGGCCAGACACACTGTAAATTATAAACTGTGCAAATATGTTATTCTCAAGGGACACAGTCCCAGAATAAAAATCAATTTCTATTCTATTCTATTCTAATTGTAGACAATATTTCAGTAACCACCGGATCAACAGAGTTCTTTGTTGGAATTGAAGCTAAATAGATTTGCTACAACTCCACGCCTCACTATTTTCCCATATATCTCGAAATTTGAATCACCATTTCAAATGCCACTTTAAAATATTTTATTTCTTAATAAATATCAAGATATTTTTATAATTTTATAAATTTTTTTTTTTTTTTAATTATCACATTTTCATTAACTCACATCAATCAACTATAAATCTCAGTTTCGGATTTAGTACAAAAACTAAAATGAGAAATTATATTAAGACATATGAGATGACTCTTACATTCGAGTCTTAATGCCGATTTCAAGATGTATTTCAGCCAATGCCGTTGAAAATTTTAATAAGTTTGTTTCCAAAATATTCTGTCAAAAATGGAGCGCAAAATATTTTGCCTAATAAGAATGAGCCAACATGAGGATTTAACGCCACCGAGTCGCGTGACCCAATAAATATAATTAAAGCGATAACAGTTTATAAAAAAAAAAAAGAAAAGGAGCGTGCAAATTTTTTTCGCAATAGGATTACTAATCAAGCAATAAAAGGTTGTTTTTTTAATAATAAGTTTATGGGGGATTTTTTAAGGCTCCAACTACATGTTGTGGGCAATGAGTTTTGTATGAGAGAATATCGGAAAATTTAATTTTTTAAGTAATCAGCTGGGTTAGCTCAGCTATTTTGGATTCATTATCTTTTTCACTTTCACTTACATATATATACGTAAGTAAAAGTAAAAATTTCAAATTCGAGTTTTCACCGAAAATACATGTCTAGGGTCTCCTGAGTACAAATGACCAAGTCCCGCAAAGAGGTAGTTTGTATATGTATGTATGTGGTCGGTCCAGCTGAAACGATAAGTTGCATATAACTAAAATTCCATATTTTAGGAGCGTATATGCCTCAGATGTTTCAGCAACTTTTTAAACAAAATCGGTGAACCAAAAAAGCTACTATATACCATGTATATTCCACCCTTTTTTCTTATTTTTTTCAAAAACGGGTCAACAGATTTTGATTAAACTCGCTATATCGATTAAAGATTTGATGGATTTTAATATTTTGTAGATTTCATTCTCATTGAAATAGTCAGACATGGCTTATATGACGATATTTTAGATTTTCTATCCTCTTTTAATACTTTTAAGAACTCCGCAATTCCTTAAAATGCATGCAAGTTACAGAAAAACGAATAATTTAGTAACGAAAACGATTAATTAAGAATTTTAAATTAAGGTGATAAGGAAAAAAAATCCTCTAAAGTACCTTTAATTTTGTAATTAAAAAAAAAAAAATAACCGTTTCATCTTATTAGTATTAATGAAAAAAAGGGAAAATATACAATATGAAAAAAATAATAACTAACTGAAGGAGAAAAGAGCAAACATCTTTTTTTCCCAGGTAATCTTTATTTTCAAAACCCTTGGAAAGCTAAAGATTTTTTTTGCAAACATGCTATCTTAGATAAAAAGTTGTGAAAGGTAATGGAGAGTGATGAAGCTGAATGAATGTTATTAATAATTATTTTTATTGTTTGATAATTTAATCTGAAACACATTTTCCCATTAAAGTTCGTGTAGTAGTAGGGATATCAGACGAAATTTAGAAAAATTCAGATTATATCGAATTTTTAATAATTCCTAAAAATATAGTGTAGGCGAAACCAGGGCTGGTTGGCAATACTTTTCTTTTCACGTTTTGATTTTTCATGCAAACTTTGGTTAACATTTGAGAATGTTCATAAAGCATTACATCGATGAGGATGCGTTATTATATTTTTTAAGTACTTTATTTGAGGTATCTAAGAAATTAGGAAAACATCTAAAAAAATGTTTTTTTAAAATGATATCCTTATTACTTTAATTTAGCACCCATTAAGCCACCCAATAGACCACTCTGAGAGGATTTTTTTTTTATTCTAACTACGTACCCTCATCATGTATCGAGATTTTGGATCAATAAAAATAATTAATTACGATTCGAAACGGCCTCAAGTTGATTGATCAATATAACCAAATACAGCCAGCGACTAAGCAGATGAAGTACTAAACGATTAAGTAGGTAATTCATTAAAATATTTATACAAGAAAAATACATAATCGTTAAGAAGTGGGCGAAAAAAGATTAAAATTGATGAGTCAGGTTTAAATATATAAATGGGAATAAATTTGGACTAAGATCAACAACCAGGGATCTCCACTGAGTTGTTTGGCCAAAATCCAACGCCTATCATTGATTTCAGCTCCCAATGCAACTGACTACAGAAATGATGACCCAACATCATTTTTCTACAACATCCATATTCGAATATTAAACATAAAATATGCATATCGAATTTTAATAAATGAAATTATATCAATACAAATTCATGATTAAATAAAAGTAAACTATAACCGCATTTGTTGACATGGATATCTCATTAGGCTATAGGTCTATTTTTAATTAAAGGAGGTTGTTCAGTTCATTATGTCAGACAATTTTCATAAGAAACACATATATTAATGTTGAAATTTTATCCTCTGTATTCATTTCAGATGTTTTATTTTTTAAATTTCCAATTAATATTTCTTAGAATTCGTCAAAAATATCTTAGTTTTATTTTTTTCATTAGTGAAGTCAACTCGACTAAAATTCGTTTGGTAATTATAAATGAAAAGAAATGTAAAGATCACAAAAAGTTTGTAAAAATAAATAAATAAAACCATTATGATATAATTTTTTTAATTCTTATTGATTCCCATCTTACTTTTATAGTCTAAACCATTAGGTCCTTAGGTATCATATTTAATTTTTTTTTAAGTTGGTTATTTTTATATACATATTTCATATGTGTATTTTGTTCCTGATACCCATGTTCCAAAGGAAGCCGGTTAATATAATGTACGAATGTTAAAAAATAAAAACCGGTAATTTCAAAAAAATAAATAAATAAAAATATTGAAAGGAATATATGAGAGACAATTCATGACGATTACAACCAAATGAATCTGATTCTTTGAGAACAAAGGATATAATAACGTAAGAGATGAGAAATTATGGGTAACTTAAAAAAATATAAAATAAGCGAAAAATTGTGATTTTATTTACTGACAAGGAGTCGAATAAAAAACAACAAAAATGGCAATTCCTTTCAAAGTATAAATCATTAAATGTAATAATAAAAATTCAAGGAAATTATTTCTTTTTTTTTTCTTAGTACGATTTTTTATTGAAACTTGGTGTCCACAGCTTCCGTCAGTTAATTCTCAAAACCATAGAAAATACCTATCGTTATTAAAAATATATTTCCTTCAAAATATAATAAATATTACTGAACTGATTTAACATATTAATTAAGAAAATCATCATACAATAAATCAAAAATAGTACCTACAAATATAAGTAGGAAAATATCAAGAAAAAGTAGCAGCTGTGTATAATAAAGGCGAATTAAAAGGAAAATATTGTGGAGCTACTGGCCCGGGCACTACGACCATCAATTCAGTCGCCGGCACTACGTGCAACAAGTGAAGAAATGCACACACCAGCAAATAGTCTGTCAAACAGAAGTGATTAAGGCCCAGAGCAACAGTGTGTTTGTATTGTGAAATGTAACATTTTAAATAAAATAATGTGTAATTTTAAAATACTTAACGTCAAATTAATCGAAATTATTTATTCGTAAACATGATTTTGAAAACAAATGATAGAAAACAATAATATATATTCAATTTTAATTTCAATTAATCATAAGAAGCATCAATTAAAGTAATAATTATTAACAAATGATAATTTAATAAAAGTATGCAGGAGTATGAACTTAGCAATTTGCAATGATAAGGTAATTTATATTCGAATTCTCAATTGAAAGAAAGCATTTGTTCTGAATTTAAAACTTCCATTAAAATTCTATTGAAAGGTTCAGCATAACTTTTTTTATAAAAAAAAAAAAAAAAAAGTAAATGTTGGTTTACCTCTGATTATACGTTAGCATTATATAGGACAAATAATTCTCATAAAAAAAAACTTCATGCACTACGTTCGTCATATCAGATAACTAAGCACAAAAATATGAAAAGTAAGTGAATCTAAATCCAGATTCAGAAAATAAAACATTGAAAACTACTTTACACATAATTTGATATTATTATATTGACATATTTTAAAATAAATATTGTATGTATATCATAAAGGCAAATGGTACGAGACAGAATAAGACATGCACTACGTTAATCAAATTAGATATTAATTTACAATAAAATATGAGCTAATATGTTTAATAACATGATTTCGCCAAAGTAATATAATTAATGATTACCTGTTGGTGAGACGTAACTATGTGAAGCTTTCTTGATGCTGTGCTGTAACTGGAACGAATATTTTCACAAACAGGCGTGAATCCCATTCGGCAAAAACTTTTTATTTTCCTTCAAACAATATTACAGTAAACAATTGCTAACCAAATTAACACTGCATTAGCAAACAATTCACTAATATATGCTAATATGCAAAACAAAAAAAAAGAAAGAAAACTCAACGAAGATTGGAATTGAACAGACGAACTGAGAGTACAGAGATGTTCACAACCCGAGAACCCAGTATGAACTGTCAAGTGGCGGGCAACATTCCAGGCTTGCCAACTGACCTCAATGCCCTTCTTCAAAATACTCCTTTTATTACAGATACGACTCATTCCAAAATAACTTTGTATTAATTAACAAATTAATCCTGATAGATTTTTCTTTCAGATACAAAATTTAAACTGACAAAATATAATGGTGCCCGCAACACACAACTTTCACTTACCTCCGTTGTTAAAGTAAATTTAAGAACATTTTAATAAAAAAATTACAAAACGTTTAAAGAATTACATTGAACTTCGATGGAAACGTGTTTCAGATTAAATAATCAAACAATAGAAATTTTTATCCGTGACAAACATTCAGTTTTATCCGCTTTTCATCACTCTCCATTACCTTATACAGCTTTGTTCATAAGATTACCTGATATGCATGTTTTTTTTCCTTCAGTCGGTTAGTTAAATTCTTTTATCTTGTATATTTACTCTTTTGACTTTTTTTTTTATCAATGCTAATAACACAAATTGATTTATTTTTTTGAATCTACAAAATTAAAGACTATTTGAATCTGTCAGATTATTTAAATTAGAATGAAATCTACATGATATCAAAACCAATAAAATCTTAAATGGACAGGGCTAGTTAATTCAAAATCGTTAAAGCCGTTTTTGAAAAAAAAAAAAAAAAAAGAAGGTGGAATATGCATGGTATAAAGTGGTCTTCTGGTGTACTGATTTTGTTTAAAAAGTTGCAGTAACATCTCAAGCATATCTCATGCTCCTAATATATGAAATTTCCGCTGTGCACAACTTATTTTCGAACTTGACTCACCACAAACTCACACACAGACCATATTGTGGGCCTTGGTCTTAGAGGGTCCCAAAACATTTATTTCCGATGAAAACTCAAATCAAAAAATGTTCACTATACTTTCCTTAATATATATTTCATTTATAGATAAGTGGAGGTGAAAACATGTCTCTTGAACAGTATAGTTTAAGGAGCTAGAACTTAAACTAATAAGGCGATACGTGATCAAAAGTTAACTACAAAATATCAAAATTATATCTAGTACAATTTTCAAACATTACTAAAAATCTCTACATTCTTACTACCTTTCATATACAACAAAATATGCATTTTACTTTGTTTTTGTTTTACTTTCTCCAAATTTTTGGATCACTACTTAATTATTATTAACTTGGAACTGAGTTAATACGTAATTTAGGAAGCTATCACTCTGTTCTTTTTCACTAAGATGCACCTTTTATAATAATAATTCAAATACAGTTGATATGTATCTAGGTAACATTCAGTATTTGAACACTTACTTCTTTATTTTTTTTATTATGTCATGTACATTAATACCAATGTATCAAGGTGTTTGCCACATCAACATTAGATTCAACGTGAAACTATTCATTGTTCCCTTACATATTTGTAAAACTAATTAAACTTACTTTTATAAGGTTTGAACATAGTCTACTTGAACTAAATCTTTAATTTATTCTGCGATGACCTACTACCTTACCTTGTTGGTCCTCAATCCAACTAGTATTCAAAAATATATTTTTGTTTTTTATTCTAAACTGAGCCACTAGTCTGTATCATACTTTTTAGTCACATGTGGCTTAGAAATATTGTTTTATTGTTTGTGTGTAAAATCATTTTGCCAAAAACTGAACTTTCATATTAATATGACATATTTCAATTAATTATTTTCCTTTTTGATAGCTTAAATGATGTTATTTTTTACTCAACAAATTATTTATTGATCTACTTGTAATATATACATACACATGTCCTTCCACTGCTTTGACTGGTCAACAAAGGAACATTACTATACACATTCAGTGACCAACCTACATCTATAGTTAAGAAAATTTGACTAACCAATAAAAACTAGAAAAAGGTTGAAGCTGTTGAAGACAAAGTATCCTTAATATTTGAGAATTAAGCTAAATTATAAGAAAATTATAAACTATTGTTCAAATTAAAGTTTTCAAAAATAAAATAAAAAGATGGTTGGTTGATTTCCAAAACATTTTTTACAAAATCTACAAATAGGAGTCCTATCTCCATTTCTATTTTTTGTAACATCTCATGGACTCGTGGTAAACGATAACCCAAAGAATTTATATCAAATGAAATACGAAAATAACTCAATAATGTAGTAAAAAAACAAAAACAAAAGCAGCTTTTGATATATTTTGGAGGTAAGAATATTAATTTAAACAGTTTTCACTAATTTAAAAAATATTTCAACAAAGAAAGCATGAATGGTTGAACTAAAACTTTAAGTAAGTTTATCTGTTGAATGTAGTTCCGAAAAATAATGTAATTTATTAATTAATTACATTATTATTTCAAATTAATTATATTATTACTTCAAATTAAACCTAGCATTGTTTAGAACTTCGGAGAAACAGCTTAAAGAATCTAAACTTTTATTAAAGCAGCAATATAGTTTCATTTAATAAACATTTTGCCAGTATTTAGGCTCTGTTCACAATTCATGTTAGGAAACAACCACAATGAGAATTTTAACGATAGTGTCTTGAGAATCATGAACATAATTATAATTAGAAATAAGTAAGAATATAATTTTTGAAGCATGAATCAGAACAGGTAAGCTCTCTGGTGTTTGATATTTACTAATACTTCAAATAAATTTCTCAAGCTATTTGAATTTTTTTCAATCAGAGTGATTAATTGAAGATAAGTGGGACTCCTTTTATTTTTTTACAACTCACTGCAGATATGCTCAATTTGGATAAGATATCCATCACCTTATGATTGTCTAAACTTGACATAATATCGTTTCTTAAGTATTGGGAAAGGGTACCTACTTTTTTGGCCTCTCAATCAATGTTGTAATAAATGCTTAATTAAAATTGATCCCTTTTCTGCCTGAAGTTATTGTATTTTTTTGTTCATTCATTTAACGGCACTTTTAAGCTATTGTGGCTAATCGGAAGATGATTTTACATCCCCTCTGAAGGATGTCATAACCAAGTATTTTTCTCCTTTTAAAGCATTCAAGGTCATCTACCAGGTTTTAACTTGTGAACTTGGGCACAGAAGGTTGTTACACTAGCCATAACACCACAGGTAACCTCATTATACACACAAACATATATATATATATATATATATATATATATATATATATATATATAAAAGAAATTAATTCATCGACCCTTTTTTATATTATAATTTTGTTTGAAATAATTCGGGTTTTAGGTCATTAAACTAACACTCCTTCTTAATTTTCTTTATTTGGACGTTTCAATCCTCCGTCCATGTATACACATAGGATCCTTTTCAACACTGCAACAAAGAATTTCATTGAGCACCGGCACACCACTCAGGCTAACACTAGTGCCCTAAAACCCGAAATATTTCAAACAAAATGATATATATATATATATATATATATATATTTTTTTTTTTTTTTTTTTTTTTTTTAAAATACTTAATTAAATTTGTAGTTTGTACCTTTTCCAAAATGGTACTCAGAAGGAATTATTAATCCTCTCCAAATTAAAACTGTGGATATGCTCCTCATTATAATAAATAAGAAACAATTATTGAAAGAATAAACTGTAAAATACTTTTAAAATAAATCATTAAATATCTATTGTTTTCTTTGAAAGGTAAGTCCTTGGAATAGCTAACAAAAGAATACATTCTTCTAGTAAATAGGATTACGTAAAGATGTTTAGACAAACACCTCAAAACATCAACTGTTATGGTAATTATATGTTTTTTTCAGCTTCCTACAGAATCTTTTCATATTGTAAACAGTACTTTAAAAGTTATTTGCTGTCAGTTATTAGATTTTGTTTACAATCTAAGTACATTATTTTGAGTACCATGTAATATGAATTAAAATTATTTATCATGACGTGACAATGGTTGACTGTGTGTATATATGAGAGAAGTTGGTTCAGGGTGCAGTCAATATAACACACAATTAAGTACAAATTCATCATTAAGTATAAATTATCAAAAAATATTTTAACTTTTTTGTTTTTAGACATCAAATGGGTTTTTTGAGGTATAATGGTATGCATTCTATAAAGTGTCAATTACAGAAAGGAAACATGGATGAAAAAGCTGCAACATTTAATCTATCTTTAATTAGACATTTTAGTTTCAAATGACTTAAGGTTTTTGAGACTTAACACACAACCATTTTGTTAGACTTGATAATATGGACTCATATAACCATAAACATGTATAAGCATCAATAAGTTGGGTTTAAAGATTTTCAAGACCATTATATTTTCTATCAGTATAAATTTTATTTGTAGGTAAGTAAAAGCACAAAAAAAAACAAAAAAACATCAGTTATTCATCAGAGAAGATATAAAAATATAATACAAAAATTAAAATTGTGTTTTGAAAGCCTGATATAGTTATTACAACTTTTAAGAGATAGATGACAAATCTTCCTTTTATTTAACCATAACATTCAGGACATATCAATATGTTTTGAATTATTTTACTATCTTATGAGTACTATAGTAGTCTTTTAAGATTGTAGTTTATAATCCTTAAAGCCCTTAGTATTTTTTTTATTTTTATACTTAAGTGAAAATTATAGAAAACATATATCTAACAATGATAATAAAACCATTAAATTTTACACCGATATTGTGATTTAATAAAAATCGTTATGTCCTTTTTTGAGAAAAGCGTAAAAGGGTGCATTCTGGTCAGCTGATTTTATTGAAAAAGTTTCAGTAACATCTCGGACATATGGTTGTCTTAAATATGAAATTTCAGTTTTGCACGACTTTTTTTGTTTTCGTTATTTACCACACACAGACTCCTAACACAACTGTTGTCCTAGAAACAGTAAGTCATATGCAATCAATAATTGTATAAATAAAATATATCAAACTACTAAACATCAATCAATCATTAGATTCACGGGAGAGAAGAAAAAAAAATCATATTTATTTATTGATTTAAAAAAAAAATAATACTAAATAAAAATAACATATGGAATAATTAACGAACACAAGCTTAAGGATCCTATTGTCTACTGGAATGTCATGGAAATGAACTGAAATAACATTTGATAAAATAGAAAATACCTTACTTATAAGTACTGATTAAATTTAACAAGTTATTAAAAAAAGAAAAACTGGCTATGATTAACATAAAATACAACATCAAGGTAACTCTTTCCTTTTGATTCTACAATTAGAAAATAATGCGGTCATTTTTTTTTTACAACTAGATAAAAAACTTATGAATAGAACACAAAATCCGGTCATGATTTTTTAATTATATAATCATGTTATATAAAAATACAAAAATATATTTATACAGATGCATAAAGAGTTATCACAAATTATTAATTAAAAAATATACTAATATAATTCTCATATTTGATAACCAAATCTATTAATTGCAGTCATGAATATATATTATGGAACAACAATAAAAATAAACGATAATAACATAATGTGTATGTTTTCCATGAACTAAAAATGATAATAGCACTAATTACATTTATGTTTGATACATAATGGTCCCATCATTTGGTTTTATTATTATTTTTTTATAAGTTGATATATATATAAACACTATAATATTAGTAAGGAACCTCAAAATGGCTAACACCCTATGTTGATACCCCTCTAGAGGAGAGAAGGTATTATCCTTGGGTGACAATGACCTTAAAACAGTTAAAAGAATCTTAAGTTTTTTTTCAAAATAGAACTAAATCATATATTATTATTAAAGATTAAATTTGGTGCCAGAACATCAATGGCAGAATAGTTAGCTGCGACTTGAGAAGCAAAGAACAACCAATGTGACAGAAAAATGTCCAGAAAGCAACCCCAACCAGCAGACAGTAAACTATCCATCGTTTTCAAAACCAATCCATTCTATTCTAATGTATGGAGCTAAGGCTTGGGGTAAATCTGATTAAAGTACACCTTGTTCATGAAATGGATATCCTTTGACACAGAAACGGAGGAACAATGCATGGCCAGAATTGGGAAAATAACTAGAAACAGTATACTATAAGAATGCAAAAAAAATATAAACTTTCAGTCAGACAGAGATAAGAAGCTAAAATACGAATGGGAAAAAAAAAAAAAATGTAACCATTTTATAGATGAATCTTCATCAGGCAGTAAGCCTAATTAATAATGGATTAATTACACTCTTTAAAAATAATAAACCTTTTATAAAAATTACTCATGGGAATAGGGCCTGTTGAGGAATGGAAGTAAAATAAACTCAATTCTTCAAAACTTCTGTTATTTCAGAATAGCCCACTTATTTTTTCAAGTAACTACTCACTTATCCTCACAAAGATTAGGAGACTACTTAAGATACAAATCTCTTTTCATGTAACTGAGAACTAAACGAGAGTTCTAGGTTATAAGCAGCAACCAATGAAAATATAATCCACAAAATTGGTTGACCGTTACAACCACTAGTTAATATTCTAAATGTATAATCACTTGATGACAAAGTTAATGATATGTCAAATAAAGAAACAGTTACAATTTTAAATTCTTAATATAACACAAAAATGCATTATTCTTCTGGATGAGGGTCGAATATGTATATATTGATGTCCGAGAAAGAACCCATCGGTTGAAATTTCAGATAAAACAGTAGCATACTTGTAATTATAGACAAAACACAGTGCTGATAATACATTATTTAAATATATTTAATAATTACATAAGTCTACAAAACATCTTAGAACAATAGTAATGGTATCCCAGGAAAACAGGAAAATTCCAAAACACAGCCCTATACCATTTCAATAATGAAAATGACAATGACATAATAAACTCAATAAGAGTAAAATAATAATTCTAGTCAAAATGGAAGCCTAGTGAGTTATGATGCTGAATCCCTTTTTACCAAAATTCACTAGTATACAAGGGATACAAAACACTGGATAAAAACTGGGATGAACCAAATACGAACGACCATAGTAGAAACATAACAATATTTACAGAAGGGATAAAAGTAGTGTGCAATGATTATTTCAAGTAGAACAATAACTTTTATCGAACGACCAAAGAATAAGCAATAGGAAGGATGCTTTCTAATTAATCTTAACAGAATTTACCTTAATCACACATTAAAATCAGCTCAGCTAAAATAAGCACAGCTAAAATAAGCTTAAGAAAACACCAAAACTATTCTTAACATAAAATACGTCAACGATATCTTTACCATTATACATAACAATGAAGTAAATAATACTAAATTGGCATCGCAATAATAGTAAAATACAAAAAAGAAATATAGCTAGAAATCTCATCAATCATACAAAATATAACATATATAAAACAAGGAAAATGTGAAATATACAAAATCCTAATACAGAATTGATATAAAATCAGATTGATTAATGACTGGAACAAAGGTTATAATAAATGAAAAATATGAAATTTAGAAAATACAAGATCAAAATTTGATACTACAATATCACAGCTTATTTAAAAAATAAAACACAATTTTGATTTTGAAAATGCATTCATTTCGCATAAATAACAAAACACAAATCTTAATCCTAATAAGAAAATTATACATATTAATAATTCTTTTTTTTTTAACAAATGCTTGTAAATGGCCAAAGTTGATGAAATATCATTTGAGAACTTCTTGAAAATAAAAAATAATTTTTTGGTTAATAGCAATAAAAATATCTAATAATTACTTCCCAGTAAATTACATTAGGGCCAGTTGATTCGAGAAAAGTGCCTGTTGAGGAATAGTAGCCAACCTAATGAAACTTTTAAAAATTTTTATTTGGTATTTCTTTTATTTAGTATTTTTATTTGGTATTTATATTTTGTATTCTAGAACAGCCCACTAACTTTTTCAAGTAACTACTCATATATCCTCACGAATATGCGGATCTAAATTCCTTAAGATCTAAATTTCTTTGGATTAATCAGGTAACTGAGAATCAAACCTAAGTTGAAGGTCATAAACAACAACCTATGATCCTATGAATGACACAGAAATTGGTAATCTTATCTAATATCAAACAAAAATCTAAATAATAATAATAAAGAAATCTAATTACTTCATCACTATGGTAGAAAACTATAATGGATATATACAAAACTAATACTAACAACATAAAAATAATATTTAAACAAAAAATAGTTTTCTTTCATACATAATAACAGTTTCCTGGTGATTTACAATACAATAATAATAGCTATTATTATTATTTTTATAAACCCAGTAAAATTAACATCCTATCATTAAAATAACAATATCACCATTGGGTTTCAAAGAATTTCCTCGGCTTTCTTTTCTTAGTTAAGTACTCCAAGTACATTTTTTCAACATATGACAGCTGGATATATAGATCTCTTGGGGAAACTTGGGCAACCAAAGAAGCCTGTTTCAAAAGCCAGTAGAAGTCCATTGGAAAAACATTCTCCGCTATGTAGTAAAAGAACTCTATCTGATGCCTCACATCAGTAAAAGAACTATGGTAAACCCAATATTTGCGACCACATATTGGTAATTTGTCGTTCTAAAAAAAAAAAAAAAAAAAAAAATTGATTTCATCTTCCTTTAATAGTCAATATTATACTACAATCATCAATAATTGTATATTGTAATATACCCATCTTTTTTATAAAGTAAACAATTATTTATTTAATATTTAAATATTATGTTAGGCAGGCTAACAATTAGATACAAAATAGAATAAAAATAAAAATTAACAGCTCCAATTTGAATGTTTGTTTGTAAACATAACCTCCATTTTGGATGCAAGGGACACCCCAGGTAAAAGCCCAGGTAGAGGAAAGGTCCCTGCATAGTTAGTTAGGAGTTTGAGTTATGAGCTGATAGGGGGAGGAGCTGCTGTATGAATATGATGGATCTTGGTTAGCCTGCATATTGCTTGTATTAATTTGTAAGTTATTATTATTATGATTAAAAAGTTGTATAAACATTTGTGCCTGATTGTCAAGAACCCATACCATACCCTGAGAGTAAATTGGGTTATAATGAAGTAAATATTGTGTTAATTGAATTTTTTTCTTAAAAGAATATTATAATATTTATGACAAAATCAGAAGAGAAAATATGAATAATAGGCTAAATTGTGCAATTCATGAGAACTATATTGAAACTAAATAAATCCAATTTTCGGAAATTATTATTGGGTTATTTCATGTCAATTTCTATTGAACAGGCTAAAACTTGAGAATTATTTGACATGTGAAAATTCAAATCTTGAAAGAAAATAAATAAGCTGTGATTACAAAGTGGATTAATAATGATTTTATTTCGATAAAGGATAAGATGGTTTCGATGAAAGTTTAAACAATTTAAATAATAGTAAAAAAACTATTTAATGTTCAGCCAACCATCTCCTCTTTCATTATAATCACAGAATCAACCTCCAATTTTTTTGAAGTACAAAGTTATTTTATTTTAGTTCTATAATGTTTGTTAGTATCAAATCAGACAAACTGTAATTTATATTTTCAACATATAAGATTTCCGAAGTTCCACTAAAATTATCCACTATACAAAAGTAAATATAGAGGTTTCGATCGAACATGCTAAAATCGAGTAGATAAACAATTTTTAAATACAGTAAACCCTCGTTATAACGAACTCCAAGGGACCAAAAAATTCTCTGTTTGTTATAAAAGAATTCGTTATATCCGAAAAATATGTTGTATGTACATATATGTTTTAGTATGAATTCAGGTGGTTAAAAAGAGGGTATTTTCAATACAGCATTCGCTTTCAGGCACATGTTTATTTAGAAACTTCAAAAGCATTTAAAACTATGCAGCGGCTTCGTCCGTATTAAAAACATTTCTTGCATGATATTTTGCGTACTCTTGCAAAACCTTTCCAGCTAACTATCAACGTCGCTTTGGTTTACTTTATTTTCTTCACCGTTAACTACCAGTGATGTGATTCCATGAAGTTTCTGAAAGCGCCAAAGTTAGCCGGATGAACACTGAAAGTTTTAGATGCCCAATTCATTAGCTATTCAACTTGATTTCTCCTGAATGATTAGTCCTGAAATGGGTATTCCTGAGGCCATTATTTCTCGAAACCACTGGAAAACATGGTGATCAAGAATGTCATGTATTTCTCCTCTATTTTTTTTTCCACATCCTGATAAAGACACAATGTAGGCCTTGATTTTATCTTTATTAGCGATAATCGTTGATAGATTAGATTTTGATATCCCGTATTTTTCCGCAATTTTAGAATTTGACTCAAATTTTTTATCCACTTTATATTTAAACCAATGGATTTTCTCTTTGGCATAGTGTACGGAGGGGAAGCGCACTTCGAACGAAAAGCGAGAAAGAATAACCTCGAAGGAACCTCAAATAAATGCAAGTAATAAAAGCAATAACAACAGAATAACAGGCTGAAACTCTAGAAGCCAGAAGCTGTCACAGACTGTGAATCACAGAGCTCAGCTGAATAGATTGGAGAGGTAAGAAGGATTTGGATAGAAAGGCGCCACTCTTTACCGGGAATTAAGACATATCGTAATCTTTTTTTTCTTCATTTTTCGTAATAACCGAACCAATTCAATTCTGAGGTCCACAAAAGTAGTTCGTTATAAGAGAATATTTCGTTATAAACGTGGAGAAAGTTTTCTATTCATTTTTCAAGGGACCGCAAGGATAGTTCGTTATAAACGGGTGTTCGTTAAAAAGAGGGTTTACTGTAATGTTAATTATAAAGGCATATGAGGTTACTGTATTAAATTTAGTTTTCTGTACTGGCAAAATAAATAACGTTCAAAAGAAGATAAAAAAACCTGTATTTCTACAATCCCTAAGGGGTCTTGGGTTCAGTACATATAGAGATTTGTACTATTTCTAGGCCTATGGCTGTCCAATGAGGTGATTAGGTCGAGATGACATTCAGCCACCAGGTTTTTCCCCCCATTTTTGGGTCCCCACTATTAGAGGTTGAGTGTGCCCCCAGGAGGGTCTTGATATCCCAGGGTCATCCCACAGCAACATTCAAAACACAAAAAAAATTTAAAAATATATATATGTTTACCTTATGAAAGAATTCAGACCTGTCCTTTAATGTAACACCTTGCAGGAAGTCATCAGGGTCAGGAAGAAAACTTCTTTTCATATCTAGTTCTGGATTATATCTTTTTTTTTTATTATGTTTCCCTGCAAAAAAAAAACAACATTGCATGAAACATGTAAAACCAAGTATAATGCCTATATTTCTAACCTTCATGTAATTTACGTGACTTAACTACTTACTAAAAAAACTTAAGACAATCAAGTCTTTGAAACAATATATATTTTTTTCTTTGTTATGTTTTATATTCCATGTATTATAAATGTCTTGATATAAGGCAATAACAACAGAATAACAGGCTGAAACTCTAGAAGCCAGAAGCTGTCACAGACTGTGAATCACAGAGCTCAGCTGAATAGATTGGAGAGGTAAGAAGGATTTGGATAGAAAGGCGCCGCTCTTTACCGGGAATTAAGACATATCGTAATCTCAGAGGTCTCATGTGACCCATTTATACAGTGAGTTAAAGTGGCTCCTTCCCTCAAACCGCAGACAATACTTCCTGGGATCATTCCTTTACCAAACTATCAATTCCCAGCTACCTTCCTATATCCTCAAACTTCTGCAATTTAAATCGTCCGTCAGCTCGCTCCAAACAAGATCGCGCCATTCTGACCTTTATATTCCTGCCCACAGAACAACAAGTTTTGAACATTCATTTCTTGTCCGCTCTACTACTCTCTGGAATTCCCTACCTACTCAAATCCGCCATGCTTCTTCCCTTCCATCATTCAAGTCCCAGCTGTTCGAGTACCTATTGTCATCTCAAACAGACGCTCCACAAGCCTGAGTTTTCAAATCAAATATCTATTCAAAAAGAAAATTTATTATTTATTGTTCATGATTCTGTATCGATCAATTATTATGAATCAGTTTCAATGTTAAGTTTTGTTCAACATTAGAAGTTAGTCATTTATTTTACTCTTTTGTTTTATTGTATCCTACTTTTCTTCTAAAAGCTTTGTAAATAAAAATTAATTATGGTCCTTTGGTCTTGTGGCCAGACACATTGTATATATTAATTGTACATATCATGTTGTTCTTAAGGGACCCAGTCCCAGAATAAAAATTATTTTTCTATTCTATTCTATTATATTCTATGATGATAAGATGTTTGACATAATTTAAAAAGAAAAACAATTCTTTCAGAAAATCAATCACATTCATTTATAAAGCCATTTGTTTGTGAATATTATCACATGAATGAGATGAGAAGAGAGACATAGAAGATATTCCACAAGACCACTATCAAGTGTAAAATCATTAGATGGAGTGACTAACTGGACTATGAAAAATATAGATAATTAATGCATTGTATTAAAAAAAATCTGGTGTGCACAACACACGACTTTCACTTACCTCCGTTGTTAAAATCAATTTAAGAATTTTCAAATACATTTAAAGGCACAAATAAATTTTTAATGAATTAATTATTTTGAATTTCAATAGAAACATGTGTTTTATTAAATAATCTATTATATTTTGATCAACAACAATCAGTTAGTTTTATTGGCTTTTCATCACTCTCTATTAACTTTTAAAATTCTGAGTATTAGATAATATTTTTTCTAAAATCTTTAGCTATCGAATGGTATATTATAAATCTATATACTATCCTTGTGTTCAAGAACACAAAAATTGCATAAAAAAATATGTCAGCACTTTTCTCATTTAGTTGTTTATCAAATTCGCTCAACTTGCATAGTTACCCGTTATTTATCAATGCTAATAAGATGATGTTGAAACATTTTTTAAATCTTTAAAATTAAAGGTACTTAAGAGAAAAAAAAATTAAAATATCGGTTTTTAAGCCCTGTCAGACTATTTCAATCAGAATAAAACATACATCATATTAAAGCCCATCAAATTTTACACTGATATAGTGAGTTTAATCAAAATCGTTAGAGCTGTTTTTGAGTAAATCATAAAAAGGTGCAAAATGCATGGTATAAAGTGGCTCGTCTGGTTAGCTGAGTTTAAAGAAAATGATTCTGTAATATCTTGGGCGTATAGTTGTCTTAAATATGAAATTTCAGTTTCATAGCACTTTTATTTTTCGCCCGGGAGTTACCACACGCACACAGACCCACAACACATACACACACACACACCCACCTTTTTGTGGGACTTGGTGATTTGGACTTAGGGGACCCTAAACGTATATTACCGTTGAAAACTGGAATTTGAAAACTTACAAGATCGCAATACTTTCCCTTACTATATATTTCATATATAGGTAAGAGAAAGTAAAAAGCAAATTATTAAAAATGGTTCATTATTTCCAAATACTAGATATTTTGAAATGTCATCAAATTTATAAATTTATTAAAATCCCAATAATAAGTCAGTTTAGATGGGTGATTTTCCTTATTGTTAATTTAAAAAAACAAACAATTTTAATGACGTAAATTATTGACAAAATTTTAATTAAAAATCGATAATATTTTAATTTTTAAATGACATTCAGTGAGTTCTGATGATGGGGAAGGCCCCAAAATGTTGACTCGTTTTAAAGTTTATGTTTAATAAACTGTTTTTGAAAGATTTAGGAACCTACTTATTATTTATTATCAAATTGCATTTTCCAATTAACCTATTTTTATTACTAAGGTTCATTATTGAAAATAATAAATCGAAACATTACATAAAATTTCTAATAACAATATTTTTTTATAACAACTTGGTGCAGAACCATGCACCAAGGAAAGCTAATAGATACTGACAATAGTATTACTTTTTTAGAAAAAACAAACAATTAATTTTAAATGCCTCTTACATGCTTTTGATATATATATTTTAAGTAAAATCATATTGAGAAATCATGACCAAAGTAAATTAGTAATATTAGCTTACCAATGGTAAATGGATTTATTGTGAATTAGGAAATAATAAACTATGCCTTGCTAAGAAGCTGAACTCAAATGAAATAAGTTTTATCTTCTAATCTCATGTGCTAATGTTGATACAGGTTTATAAAGCCTATGGCTAATACCAAACAAGTAATAATCATCACAAAGAAATAAACAAATAGTTGATTTTTTGAGTTTTGTCAATTTTATATTGGTGCGAATCTGGCCTGGAGGGTTTATATTTTGGTAGATTCAAGTAATAATTGAATCTAGCACACTCTGGATTACTATACTGAATAATAAACCTATTATTCTAGATGATAAACCAAAGAAACGATTAGATCAATAGTCATTTTTTTTTTTGACCCATAACAATTTAATCACCTTCTTTGTTGTCTATTTTTACATCTACCATTTCTTTATTCCCTTTCACAGAAGGTCTGACAGTTTTACCCCCAGCAACGACAGGTTTCACCTTCACAATTTTGGCAGTGAGTAATTTTTCAAAATTCACATTATACTTGTTAGAAATTTCTTTTTGCCTGCAATAATAATTAATAATTACATCAAAGTTCAACAATAATAAATATAACATATTTTTAAAGTTAACAATTGTATATTTAAAACTTTATCCATCAAATAGTATAACTGAAAAATATAGTAAACTTACACGACTGCATCATAGAGGTATGCGATAGAATCACCAGTTAACTCCTGTTCCAAAATTTTTTTAGCTCTAGGTGGAATGTGAAGATCTCTATCAAATATCTCCATAAGATTCGAGGTGAGGGGAGAAAGAAAAGGAGGCAATGGTTCAAAAGGCTCTTGACAAAAATCCTTCAGAAATCTGCTGAGGCAGTCTTTAACATTCGGGGAGATGACTGAAAAAAAAAGAAGGGAAATAAAGATAATTGAAGAAAACACATCTACCTGGGTATAAAATATATTAATTGAGAATATTACTGAATTAAATGAGGCATCATATTGCTTACTATGTGAGGCCCAATCTCTCAAGGAATGGTTATATCATTTTGAAACAGAAATTATAAAAGTTTTAAAAATACCTCTAAATCTGCCTAATTAGAAAGACATTATCATAAATTTACAAGAACAATAAAAACAAAAATAAAATCTCTACTAGAAGAAATTACGTCTGGGTGGCGGTCAGTGAATGAAACAATTAAGTAGTTCCAACCGTTTATTTTCAGCAAACGTTTCGACCCCCATTTTGGGTCATCATCAAGACGTATTGTAGGCGAATGGAAACTAGTGGAAAATAGTAGTTTCCATTCGCCTACAATACGCCCTGATGATGACCCACAATGAGGGTCGAAATGTTGGCAGAAAATAAATTATTTAAACTACTTTATTGTTTCATTCACTGACCACCACCCGGACTAATACCTTCTAGTAATGCTTAATGGTTAACTAATTATATCCACTAAAATAAAATCTGATAAAAAAAAAAAAACACCCACCATGTTTTCTTTTGAATGTTTGTTTGGAAGGCAATTTTTCCCAATGCGACAGGAATGGTTTTGACCCACCAACTGCTGATGTAGGATGATACAGGTCTCTGGTAACTTGGTGGTAGACCGACACAACACTGCTGCGACAGTTCATGTACTTCACCCACTCGGACCAGCTAAATAATCTCCTTTCATCCTCTCCCTGTAGCCTACAAACAAAAAAATTCATAAAATGGCTAAATAAATAGTTTACAAATACTATTATATTACATAATTTATTACAAATAGGTACAAATAAGCTTTACAAAAAACTTGGAAGAACTGTAGAATGAATTTAAAAAAAAAAAAAAAAAAAAAAAAAAAAAAAAAAGAATTTTAAGTAAAATTTGGGTCTAGAGAAATGAAAAATTGGATGATACATATGACTGTTAAGTGTAATTACATACAATATATTACTACTGCAAATGATTTTTAATATTCTGTAATAATCTTTAATAAATGAAAACAGATTTCTTTAGACCAAAATGTTATATTTCCTAAGTGGTTCTAACCAAAAAGCAATACGTAACTCTTCATGTTTAATGGATTATTCTTTTGTGTGAATGTCAACACTTATTATCTTCCAAACGACAATGTTGTTCACCTCTACAGCATTTCACTGCTTATAATTAGTTATAATTAGAATTATAAAGTTATAATTAAAGAATTAGTTCTTGGGCAGCCGACAACAAGCTAAAACTAAATGTAGAGAAAACTAAAGCTATCGTGATAGGATCCCATCCTCTCCTCAAAAACCTTCCACCAATCCCTCAACACTGTTTCTCAATGACAATCCAATAAAGTTTCACCAAACCGTTAAAAACCTAGGACTCACCCTCGATCAAACCTTATCCTGGAAAAAACCATATCTTTGAAATCTCTCGTCGCACATTTTCCACCTTAAAACACCTAAATTACCTTCGTCATCTTCTTCCTTTTGAAACCCGTAGGCTTTTGGTTAGTTCCTTAATATTCCCCCACTTTGACTACTGCTGTGCGGTGTATGGGGGTGTCTCTGGAGATCTCGAAGCAAAACTAAAACGATTATTCAACTGCTTTATCCGCTTCATCTTTGGGATAGCCAGGGCCACCTCTGTCACCCGATTCTACGAAAAGTTGAAGTGGCTTTACCCTTCCTACCGTTGTAAGTACTTCCTGGCTTCCTTTCTATTCCAAGTTCTCCAATCCCGCCGTCCGTCTTACATAACAGATATGTTTCTTTTCAAATCCTCAGTCCACTCTCGCCACACTCGCTCACGGCCTTCGGACATGTATATGATGCCCCATCGAACTGCAGCTTTCGACAGATCTTTCCTAATTCGATCTTCATCCTTATGGAACACTATTCCTTCTTATATCCATGACTCCAAACTCTTCCAACATTCAAATCTCACCTGTTCAATTATCTCCTGTCCCTCCAATTTCCGAAAAATCCTAATTAGTTTTCTAATTTCAATTAAAATTAATAAAAAACAGATAGAAACGTTTATATACCTATTATATTTTATGTTCTCTGGTGTTTTGCACTTATTATATTATTAGTATATTGTTAAAAAACAAAAAACACTGAAATGCTTTTTTAATGAAAATTGTATATAAGTACATATTTCTTATTATGTTTATTATCTATTTAATTTTCAATATTATTATTTAAGACTACTTTTTAATCCATTGTTTGTAATTTCTATTGTTTCTTTGTATTCCTTTTGTATACTCTAAGACCTTAGAGTTTTTATTTTGATTTTCCTGTTATGTTATTCTAAAGGGACTAGTCCCAGAATAAATAAAGATTTATTATATTATTATTATTATAAATAATTCAGTCTTTACTAAAATTTCAACACTGATATTCATGTAATTTTCTTTTACCAGTTTAAACTCGGGCAGAATGGGGCCATGATGGCCAGAAACGTAATGAAGTCTGTGGTGAGGGCAGCATTATTGAGTGCACTGTTCAACGTTATTTCAAAAAAATTAGGTAGGTAGCATTCAGCCTTGAAGACAAAGGAGATTGTCGAAGGACTTCCTTTCTTGATGTTCCGAGAGCTTTGATAAAAGAAACCCTCGGACAACTATTGTGAACTTACATGGATACTTAACCTTAGCAAATCGACCGACGATGATCAATTGGAAAGGTAAAAAAGCTTGAAAATAGGTTCCAATTACATTGAATGACTACAAAGAAGTTTGCAAACTTCTTTGGCCAAACAAAAATGATCCTTTTCTTAAAAATTGTTCCTTGTGATGAAAAGTGAATTCTTTACATAAAAGCAGACATTCTGGACAATGGCTCGACAGAGGAGGAGCACATTTTCCAAAGCTCTCAACTTATAAAAAAAAAAAAAGTGATGGTGCGCTTCATTTGGTTTTATAGACTACAGTACAGCATCTTAAATTCTGGCGAAACCATCAGTGTCCAATTGAATTGAAACAAAATTAACGCAATGCATCAGATATTGGCAATAATGAAACCATCTTAGGTTAATTGGAAGGGACCCATTTTGTTCCATGATAACACCCAGCCACATGTCTCACGTGTGACTTCATAATAAACCCTGCCACATCTATCCTTTTTCTCCGGACCTCTTCCCTATTCCAAAGGAATGAAAAGTTTAAACCAAAATCCTGCATTATTTCCCAGACAACCCAATATTTACATTGTTCAAACCAAAAACTAACTTTTTCATTTGGTTACTTAAGAAAAGTTTTTTTTTTTTTCAGGTTTCAGGTTTTCATTCACATAAAGGTTTCAATGAACAAACAAACTAAAAATAAAATATATAAAACTAAGTAAAATTACAATAAATAATTAAATTAAAACATATTTAATCCTATAGTTATTAATTAAGTTATAAAAATTTTTTTTCCTTAAGAATGTTAGAAAAAAAAAGTAACTTTTTGTAGTCAACCGCCATTAACACTTATGAAAACATTTTTTTTTTTCTAAATATAACCTTATAAACTTATGTGTTGTACAAGATTATTTGTCTACCTGTTAATAATTTTCACCAGCTGGAAATTTTTTTCTCAGTGATGCCATCAAGGCCAAAAAGTAATTTCAAGGCAAAAATATAAATGCCATGGCACGTCCTTCGTAATTTACAGAAGTAGTCAATCTCAATCTAGGTGGACTAAGTTCCATAACAATCTTATTATCCTCAAAAAATCACCTAAAAACAAATCATAACCAAAATAATGATTAAAAATAATAATATAAGAGGTCAAGTAGAAAAATTTGAAATTAATTAATGATGATTTTTTCTCTAATTCTCAGGAGTTAAGGCCATGAAAAAATTATATGGCCATGATTCTTTAACCAAAAGCCAATTTTTAGGGGAAGAAATAAAAGAAAAATATGTATTTTTTAAAACTTTTTGAAAAGTATCATCACCGATTTCTTTTCAGAAAATGTCTTTTATACTCTTCTAAACACAGGATTTTTTTCGAAGTGGTGGAACAATATGAAAAAAAAAAAAAAATTTTATGAAATCTCGCATTCAATTATATTTCTTATTATTATTGAACAATGTGTAAACAATTATTTCTCACCAAAAATTCAGAGTTACATTACTTATAAAACATTTTCAATCATTTTTCTACAAAATGATTGGATAAAGCTATGTTTTTCAAAATGCGCGCCAGGCTAGCGCTCTGTAACATCGTCTATTTAGCTACTAACAATCATTTCTTATAAGGTTTTGATTGTTCAAGTATTCTCTATGGATTTCTCTATGAAGGATGTATTTTCGGTTAAAAAAATAGTTTGTCTACACATTTTTCGCTTGGCTTTTGGTTAAAGAATTATGACTATATAAATTTTTTCATGCCCTTAACTCCTGAGAATAAGAGGAAAAATCATCATTAATTAATTTCAAATTTTACTATTAAAAAAAATTAAAATCGAAAAAAGAGTTTTTTTGAAAAATCTCGAAAACCATTTGAATTAAAAAGATAAAAAATGGCATGAATTATTTTTATTCGCCACCAAATTGATCCCCAAGTTTGAATCATAAAAGCCTCGGGGCAGATTTAACATCACAAGCTATACCCTTTACACTGAAAATCAAAGAAAAAGAAAAGTTATACTTGGGTTACGTTATAAAGATTGCAAAACAAAAACTTCAAGTCTATCACTAATTCAAACATCATTAAAATATAAACGAAAGATGCTTAAATGACTTAATGCTTTTGTAAAAGAATCTTCCAAAAATAAGCAGGTTAAATGATAAAAATGTGTCTCTAATAATAAAATATAATTTAAAAATCACCTGGGAGTGCAATTCTTTTAGATATCTTTCGATCAGAGGCAAGATCCGCGGGGAAACATTAGAGACTCCAATAGATTTAGCCATTAGCATTACATTCCTGTTAATGTGATCCCTTGAGCTAAGAGAATATACAAAAATTGGAAAAATATCTTTGCCGCCAATTGATACTCCAGAGGGAATTAGTTTTTCAGCATTGAGTAACGATAAATAACCTTCTGTAGACCACCTAAGAAAACATTTACCAAATGCAATCACATAAGTACAAAAATCAATGAAAATACTTCTATTGTTCAAATCAAGCTTAGTTCTATAAATTTCATGTATATTTCAAATTAGGAGTGAACATGATCGTTGATAATGCATTAGTTATATCCAATATTTTCAATGATTAGTTAATGCAAATAAATAAATATTAAATACAGTGTCATTTCGGTAATCAAGACTAATTACTACAGGGTCGAAGTTCTACCACTGGGTAGTTTCTTCACAAGCTTTTTCACGCCCTTTATTGTAATTCAACACTTTTACTTGTTGTATTTATGTATATACAGTTGTAAAATTCAATAAAATATAAATTAAAAAAAATTACTACAGGAGAAAATGGGGGGAGTGTTCGGAATATAGAATGTTAAAGGGAAAATTCTGAAAAAAAAAAACAACAATAAAATGCAAATAGGAGCGGCGTCCACAGGGTAGAGCATTAGGCTACTATTCTTCAGGTATTGGGTTTGCACCGGCTGAGGCAGAATTATTTATTCTCTTATTTCAGCCATGGAGCAACCCTGGGTATGGAGACCTTTAAGAGGCACACCCAGTCTCTATAAAGTCGGAACCCAAAATCGGGGAGAAATCCCTCGTGGCTGATGATTTAGGCCTATTCACCAAGACCATTGGCAAGAAACAGTATGAATCTCTATAAGTACTGAGCCGGAGACCCTTCACAGGTTTTAGAGGTACAGGTTTTTATTAATTTATTTATTTTTAATGAATGCACTTAAAAATTATTCTATTTATTTAATTCCATTTTTACATGTTTTTGTTATTTTGATATGTATATAAATTTATTTTCTGAAATTAAATTCACTAAGCTTTTGTGTTTTATGCTTATTTTTCACTCATTTTAACTGAAGATTTGAAATGAACAAATAAGACTACCTAAATTCTTTAATTGGAATGTACATTATTAACCTGTTTTATTGAAATGGGAAATTTATTGGAAAATTACAATCCTTAAGACATAAGAAGACATCCCGGGAATGCATAGCTGGCATGTTTTTTCAAAGAGTTTTCTTCCTGCCTCTCACCAAATCAATCTCTTATCATTTTATGAACATTTTGTTGAATCAAAAACATCAAATGAGTATTTTAACATTTAATTAAAATACTGGAGCTAAAACAGATATTTTACAGGGATAATGTTTAATCTAATTGCTTCCAAGTCTACCAAAGGTAGCAGAAACACTTTACTTTTTTAATTACGTATTAACAGAAAGATTTTATGGTACTAAAGTATATTCGAAAA
Organism: Piezodorus guildinii; assembly: GCA_023052935.1. NCBI lineage: Eukaryota > Metazoa > Arthropoda > Insecta > Hemiptera > Pentatomidae > Piezodorus > Piezodorus guildinii. The sequence continues at coordinate 120,410,729 of CM041293.1, read as the reverse complement.
CTGAAAGTGATTAACTGGCTAATGTAATTTTGACACCATAATTGTACTCGCAAATGTCAATGTATTAAAAATTAATTGATAAATGAATCACTAATCGCAAATTTTTTTTGCTTCTTTTTCGCAAGTTCAGATTACTGGAGTGTTCAGACTACTGAACTTCAAATAATCAAGATCACACTTTATTATGTAATAATGCCTTATTCTTTGCTTGAACAAAGGTACCAGAACTACAAATAGAAAAATTAACACTTTTGTATAAAATTTCAATTTATATACTTAGAGAAGGTATCTCAAGAAGTACATGAATACCGAGAGTCACCCTGATGAAGGCCCACAATGTAGGCAGAAACATCTGCACACAAATACAATAAGTGCGACTTATTAGGGTGTTTTTTTATGACTGCACCCCCAGCCATCTTCCTCATTAAATTCATATAATATGATTTGGAACACAAAAGGGTGAAGATAAATTTCTTAAAATACAAAATTTCCTTAAGCATAACTTACCTTATAATGTCTCCTAAATGAATATCCGATTCTAAGATGAGTAAAGCAAGCCTCAATATAGCTAGTATCTTTGATATTGACGCATGCTGTAATGACCTGGCTTCTTTACTAAATATTTTTCTCTGTAGAATGTTCCTTGCCTCATTATCTATTTCCAAAGCTGAATCCAGCATATTGCTTAAAGTTGCTTTCGCTTTATTATTATACCTCAATCTGCAAAAGCATTGGACATTGTAAAAAATATGTGTTTTAAATATGGAAATTAATAAATTCTTTGTAAAGTTAGGAGTGGCGTGGTCTAGTGGATAGAGCGCTAGTCTGCTGTGCTCCGGGTCCTGGGTTCGAATCCCGGCTGTGGTGGAATATTATTTATTCTGTTAATTCAGTCAGGGGGCGACCCTAGGGTATGGAGACCCTCCTGGGGCAGACCCAGCCTCTATAAAGTGGGTACAAAAATTAATTGGGGAAAAACCTGGTGGCTGAGCCCGATTAAGGCCTAATCACCTCATTGCACTGCCGTTGGCCTTGAAACAGTACGAATCTCTATATGTACTGAGCCCAAGACCCTTCATGGGTTGTAGTGGTACAGGGTTTTTTTTTTTTTTTTTTTTTTTTTTTAAGTTAGTTTCATCTACCCAATGTCGATTCATATTCCTCTAATGTGACATGAGTCATTCATGCATATCTATGATAAAAATAGTATTGTAATAATGTATATATAAAATAAATCTATAATTGAGACGTTGATTTCCAAAAGGTACTAAAGGAAATTTTTTTCAGAAGTTGATATTTTGACATATTTGTATTCTAATGGTTTAGTTTTATCAAAATCCGTCATTAAATTGTACCTAAAAAACATAAAAATCCTTTTAAGAAGTATTTAAAAATTGCATTTCATTCCAAAATGTACTAAATCCACATCTTATTTCATTCCAAAAGGTACTATATCCATGTTTTGTTCCAAAACGTACTATATGCTATGTAAACAGATATAACCTTTCCTTTCATTTCCTTCCAAAAGGTACTATATTTCCTACTATACAGCAGAAGCACCTAATCCCGTAATGTATCACCATTAATTTATTGTTTTCATTATTTTATGAATTTTTATTGGTTCATTTAGCACGTCTTGAGTCACTGCTACTATTTTGATCAATAGTTTTAATCTAATAATCAGTTTGTAAGCTGTTTTAAACAAATTAGTTGCGTCGCTTTGGTTCTTTTAGGTTGTCAATTAAATTAAGTTTTTTCATAGTATTTCTTCTTGCAGCAACATAAATTTGGTTTAATATTTTTCAGAAACTAACATTTTAATAGAATAATAGTATTTGATGCAGCAAATAGTTGGAATTAGCATTCCACGAACTTGCTAAATATGTGAAGAAAATCCATGCCTGATCTAACATAGTAGTCAATTTTTTTATGTAAAATAAAAGCTCAAAAGTTATTATTTATCATTATCTATGGTTAAATATTGTTTACACGTCGTTAATAATATAGATACATTTTCTAAATTCACACAAATAGTAAATACAAGTTCAAAACAAACTTCATAATTACATACTTTCTTATTATAGTGCCATAAACAGATAAATTGTCCTTTGAATATTCACTTTCTTTATGAATAATAGATAATCAATGTAATTAACCAACAAAGAAAGATATTTCTCAGAGGAAGAATAAGGAAATATACATAACTTAGTAATTAACGATATAAAGACGTTAGTTATCAGTAATATTGTATAAGGAAGGTTATATATTCTTCCAAAAAGCACTATATCCCTTTTAATTCTTTCCAAAAAGTACTATATCCATGTTTCGTTCCAAAAAGTACTATATCCATATTATATTGATTAAAAGGAAAAGTGCAATAATTTGGAAAAATGAGTTGGCAACACACTTAAAAATCAACTTTATATTTTAATAAAAAAAGAATCATGTAAATTGGTCTAATAATAAATAAATGACAGATTTTTGTGTTTCCTGTAAAATTTTCTAAAGTGGATATAGTACTTTTTGGAAATCAACGTCTCAATTACAGGTAAACATTAGATATTTCTTCTTTTATATTAAAAATATATCATTCACAGAACAATATATTTTGGTTTATTCTTTCTTGGCTTAATGTGAATACTAAATTTTCTGTAATCAACTCTAGAAAACTTATTCCTGAAATATGAGGAGTAATATAGAGGTAATATACACCGTTGGAAAGCGCAAGAGTTTAAAAAAGTAGTTGTACAAGTTAATAGAAAGTTGTTATAACAATATAAACCTATGAACATATGGGTTCTATAATTTTCACCAAAAGGGAACTTCAATGGAAACTAAATTAAACTAATAAAATTTATTTCAAATAGTTGGGCGTGAAACAGTAAATTGCAATAATCTATCCTTTTGAGCTAACAGCTGTTATTCAAAGTACTCAGTGACTCGTTTTCATTGTTTTGAAACAATATGAGCTCTAATAACAAAGTAAATGTTTAAATATATGATTCATAAATAATATATAATTTTAGATTCTTTCCTCAAAAACTAAATTGCATTTCAACATATGTTTCCGTAGCTTTCATCAAAAGGTATTATCAATGAAAAGTAGATAAAAATTTTAAAATTAATATTAAATAGTTTGAGAGTAATGTATTGATAAAATAACACAACATCCAAGATTGTCATCAATTTAACGGACAGTAATTTTCCAAAAGGGTATAGAATGGGGAGGTGAGAATGGTAAATCTGCCCCAACGGCTTTTTTGACTCAAACTTGGGGCATCAATTTGGTGTTGAATAAACATAATTCACCCAAATTTGTAGCTTTTAAATTGAAACGGTTTTCAAAATTTTTTTAAAACCCCTTTTTACGTTTTTATTTATTTTTTAAATGTAAAATTTGAAATTAAATAATGATGATTTTTTCACTGATTCTTAGGAGTCAAAGGCATTAAAAAATATATATGATCATCATTTTTAAACAAAAAGCCAATTTTTAGCAAAAGAAATAAAACCAGAATATGTATTTTTTTAACCTTTCTGAAAAGTGTCAATCACCAATTTTTTTCAGAAAATGTCTTATATACTCCTCATCTTGTCTTATATACAGTTTTTTTTTTTTTTTTCGAATTTTTTGAAGTGGTGAAACGATAAGAAGAAAAAGTAAAAACTTATTTTTTTCTGAAATCTTGCATTTAACTAATGTATAAACAATTATTTCTCACCAGAAATTCTATTATTTATCTTTATTTCCCTAGGAAGGATGTATTTCCAGTTAAAAAAATAATTTTCTACCATTTAAAAATTTTAGTTTCTTAATATGCAAGATTTCGAGGAATAATTTTCTTAACCGAAAATACATCCTTCGTAGAGAAATCCATAGAGAATACTTGAACTATCAAAACCTTATAAGAAATGATTGTTAGTAGCTAAATAGATGACGTTACAGAGCGCTAGCCTGGCGCGCGTTTTGAAAAACATAGCTTTAATCTAATCATTTTGTAGAAAAATGATTGAAAATGTTTTATAAGTAATGTAATTCTGAATTTCTGGTGAGAAATAATTGTTTACACATTGTTCAATAAGTTTTTATTTTTTTAAATATTGTTCCACCACTTCAAAAAATTCGAAAAAAATACTGTGTATAGAGGAGTATAAAAGACATTTTCTGAAAAAAATCGGTGATTGACCCTTTTCAAAAAGGTTAAAAAAATACTTATTTTTCTTTTATTTCTTCCGCTGAAAATTGGCTTTTGGTTAAAGAATCATGACCATATAATTTTTTCATGCCCTTAACTCCTGAGAATAAGAGGCAAAATCATCATTAATTAATTTCAAATTTTACTATAAAAAAAATATTTTAATCTAAAAAAGTTTTTTTGAAAAATCTCGAAAACCATTTGAATTAAAAAGATAAAAAATGGCGTGAATTATTTTTATTCGACACCAAATTGATCCCCCAAGTTTGAGTCGAAAAAGCCGTTGAGGCAGATTTACCATTCTCACCTGGCTATACCCTTTACCCTTTAGGAAAATTACTGTCCGTTAAATTTATGGCAATCTTGGATGTTGTGTTATATTATTAATACATTACACTTAAATTATTTAAAATAAATTTTAAAATTTTTATCTACTTTTCATTGATAATACCTTTCGATGAAAACTACGGAAACATATGTTGAAATGCAATTTAGTTTTTGAGGAAAGAATCTAAAATTATATATTATTTATGAATCATATATTTAAACATTTACTTTGTTGTTTATAAAATCATCATTAATTAATTAAAAATTTTACATTTAAAAAATAAAAAAAAATGAAAAAAGGGGTTTTTTAAAAAATCTCAAAAAACTATAAGTCTAACATGGTAGATTGTGAGTTTGAATCCCAGTCCCCCAGGACTTTTTTAAGCATATAATTAAATGGAGATTTACACACATCACCTCTCCTCCTCCCCATGGTATGTGAGACTCATCGGGCAAGTGGTGGCCACTCACAAAAATAGATATAGAGAGTGATGCCCCTACCCTGTAACATATCACTGAGAATCTCGGTGTGGAACTCTAAAAGCTAAAGGCCTCTATGGCATCAAGCCAGACAAAAAAAAAAAAAAAAAAAAAAAAAAAAAAAAAAAAAAAAAAAAAGTATATATATATATATATATATATAAATGGATTGAGTATTAGAACTGCCTGTAGGTCAACTGTTGATAACGACTTTTCACTTGATTTTTGGAAACTCAGATGAGCCCAAGGAGGGTCGAGATGGTTGGAGGGGTAGATATTAACTATATAACAATCAACTGGTTTGACCAAAGCATTACAGAAAGGATTTAATAAGTTTAATTATTTTCAAACCGTACTCTAAAATAACATAATAAACTTCAAGAATACATGAATTTTCATAATAACTCTTTATTATGTTATCCTTTTGACAGCATTTTATAACAGTATTTATCAAAATATTTTGAGTTATATAATGTTTATATTTCCAAAAGCAAAAATCATACTTGTAACTTTTCTGAGAAGATGAAGAAACACTTTTCGCAGATAAACTTTCTAGAGTGATTTCTGAACGTTGACTTGAAGCTGAGGACTGCTCATATTCTGCTTTTGCTAGCATATTCTAAAACAATAAAAATCAGTTTATTTGAATGAAAAAAAAAACATTATAAGAGCTGAAAGTTTTAATTGTTCTTAGCTAATATATAAAAGTAAATTTATTATTTTAAAGAAGCTGGTTTGGGGATGGGTCTTGAAAGAAATAACACACTCAAACAAAACTTGTTTTTATGGCATTTTTATTTTGTTTCATTTCATTTTAATTATATTTGGTTGTCCGGAAAGTTTGTAGAGAAATTTGGACAAAAATTAAAATTGATGAACAGTTTAAAATTTATTTATTTAATCAACAAAATAGTTACCACTGTTAGCGATTATCCTTTCCCAATGGCTTGGAAGGTCCCACGAAGGATCAATGTCAGGAGAGTATAGTGGGCGAGGTAAAACCTCCCATCTGAAGCTTCATAACTTTTGCCGAGTCCTTAAAGACACTTAGTTGAATAGCACTTCTTTCAGATTTGCCAACTCTGGCTGTTTCTCTTCAATTGATCTAACTGGGTGCATTAAAAGTCAGTATTTATAGTTTGGTTTTGTGGAAGGAGCTCAAAATGTATAGGTCCCTTCCAATCCCACCAAATACTGATCATTACCTTTCTTGGATGCAAGCCAGACTTTGTTGTCGTGAGCAACTTCGTTCCAGACAACCCCTAAGATTTTTTTTGGCTGGTGTTGATGTAGAGAATCCATTTTTGGTCAGCAGTAATAACTCATTTAAAAATGGATCCTCCACATTTTTTTAGCAGTAAAATACAACATGAAATCCTTTCAATAAGGTGCCTTTCACTGAGCTCATGGGGAATCAAAACATCGTAACGACAGATGTACCCGGCCTTATTTAGATGATTAAAAACGGTCAACTTGTAGGCTCTTAACTCCGCAGCTATTTCACGGACAGTAATTCGTGGATTGTTTGCGATGAATGTCATAATATCCTTGATGTCAAGAGTTAAACTACGGCCAGCCTGGGGTTGGTCTTCCAAATTGAAATCTCTGATCTAAACTGCGAAAACCACTTCTGAACCGTGCTATCAGCAATTGAATCACTGCCATACACAGCACGAATTTTTCTTGCAGTTTGGGCAGCATTTTTCTATTTTTTTTAAAAAAGAACAGCACTGAATCATCACACATGTTGGTTTGCAATAAACTACACTACTGAGCCTTAATAAAGATGAATTCAGTGCATAAACATAGTTAATTCCATGAGGATTAAAGGCATATAAATAAAAATTAGCTTTGTGATTCATTTTTAGAAGAAAAAATAAAAGGTAAATTTTATTTTTAAAATCTCTTTGAACTTTTCAGACAACCCAATACTATTAAAGTAATTGACCAACTCTTGAAATAAATTATACATGAATAATTACGACTGAATAAATAAGACTATCCAGTGAATATTGGAGCTATTAAGCTGAAGAGAGGAACAAATATTTCCAAAACATCCAAAAAAAGAACAAAGTTTGCGATGACGGAGTTGAGGTCCCTAGTAGAGTAAACTATGGTATATTGAGGATGTATAATTGACTGTTAGAATTGATTTTTTGACAGAAATAGACTGACTACTATACATCCTCAAAAAAGAATAAAAGTATATTAAGGATGTAGGGTCCACTGTTAATGGGAAGAAATCATAGGGAGTCAATCTTAAATTTTTTAAGTGATGAAAGCTAGAATTCAGGATCAGAGCTTAATGCTCACATGCCCTGATGATGGCTCAGAGTAGGAACTTAGGGAGGGGATTGAAAACTATTACAATTGCCTTGGTCTTCTCAGCATTTAAATTGTTTGTTGTCAGCTAACTCGATTAAGATCCTCTTGAAGCATTTTGTGGTTAGTAATAGATCAGACAGGGAAAAGGATGGATAAATTTGGAAATCATCAGCATAGATATAGTATTAGAAGTGATTGATCTGGAGGAGAAGGTTATTAACATAAACAGCAAATAGGATGGGGGATAATGATGAACCCTAAGGCTCATCACAGGATAGAGACAGGTTTTGGAAGGAGGTTGACCTGGTGTTACTACATACTGGGAGTGGTTGGAGAGGAAGCACTTGAACCAGCGCACTGACCGATAAAGGAATATTTCGTAGTTTGGCCAGGATATTGTGGTCAAATGTTTTAGAGAAATCAAGTTAGTTTTTGGTATTCTATGGCGGATTCAAGGTCTTGAGTTATTTTTAGTAGAGCGGATTGAGTTGAATAACCAGGTCAGAAGCCGGATTGGAAAGGGTTGATAAGGGAATGTTCTTCTAAAAAATTTGATAACTGGTTTTGTACAAGGCATTCCAGGCGTTTGGATAAGTCAAAAATGAGAAATAGGACAGAAATCAGAAGGTTAGGTAGGATTTGGAACTTTGTTTAATGGACTAAGGCGGTTTTCCAGGAATTAGGAAATAAGGAGTTTTGAAAGGAAGCTCCTTAAGGTCATGGGTTAGTAGCAAAGGCACGGTCGGACAGCGTAACGTTCAGGGTTTCAAAGATGCATGAAAGTCTCGTAAGGTCTAAGTAAGTTATACTGGATGATATTCTTATATTATAGGTAATTTAACAAATAATTCGAGATGGCCGAGCCAGGTGAGGCGTAGTACCCTTAGTGACCTCAAAGTCAAAGTGGTGTAGGTTCAAATTCACCCTGGACTGATTGAAATTCATTCAGTGGTGGCCCCACGTAATGAATCTCGAACTGAAACTCTTATCGAACAGGTATTAGTCTGTTATGTTTGCCAAAATGGGTTCTGGATACTTAACACTAAAAAAAACCATTACCAACAATCAGTTGTTTTTTTTTATTGCAATTTATAATATACCAGATGTAGAAGTATGAAGCCGGAATTATTGTCTAAATTATTATTTGTCTGTAATTTGAAAATTATAAAAAAATATTTTATTCGAAATAGTCTCCATTGGAATTTATACATTTTTCCCACCTCTTCGGCATTTTTTGAATGCCACGCCGAAAAAACAATTCTTCCTTTGAAGAGAACCAGTTGTCGAGCAATTTTCATACATGTTAACGGTTATGCCAGGTTTTAGTAGCTCATAATATATTATACCCTTTTGAACCCACCAAACACACAGCATTTTTTTTTTCTAAAACGATTTGGTCTTGCAGTGGATGTTGATGGTTCGCCTGGGTTCACCCATGATTCACAATGCTTAGGATTCTAAAAATATATCCACTTTTCATCACCTGCCACTATTCGATGAAGAAATGATTTTCTTTTACATCTGACGAGCAGCATTTGACAAGTGGTTTTTCTATTTTGTTGCTTTCTTTCATTCAGTTCATGTGGTACGCACTTTCCTATAGCTTTCAAACGAAGAGATATTACTTTTTGCGTCACATTTAATTGTCCCGCAAGTTCTTGTTGAGGCTTACAAGTCCTTGTCTTCAGACTTTTTTGCTGGTTTCCCATGCTCCATGTTTCTCGTGTCAAAATCACCACTTTTTAATTTTTCAAACCACTCAAAGCATTGAGTTTTGCCAAGAGCATGTTCACCGTATGCTTTGACAAGCATTCTATGCAATTCTGTAGCAGTTTTTCAAATTATAGCAGAAAACCAATGCTGTCCACAAATCATAGTTTGTAGGCACAAAACTCGACATGTTTGAGGTTATAGAAAAATATACCAGTGTATGAAACTTAAGCTATTGTGTGTTGACAAACTTCGTGAGCTGTTAGAGGGAGAAGATGGCACTACAGAAGCCGTCTTACGGTCTTTAAACTGATAGCGAGCACCATCTAGAGGGAAATTCCGGTTTCATACTTCTACACCTGGTTTATAAAATAATAATCAGATGTTCTTACTTTACAAACAATTACGAAACAGAATAACTGATAATAGTGAAGTGGAGGAAGATTTTTAATAAGTCTCATTCCTGATTGTTAGGACTATCATCCAATGTATCAGCACACACAAATCTAAAAAAGAGTCTAGTTGTTTCTTTAAACTAAAATTGATATTGAAAGTGAAATGATCATTCTTACTCATCGGCTATAAGAGCCAATTATTATGCATTACAACACTCAAATGCATAGCTTCATAGGAAGGGCGCTATCATTATTGTAGCCAGATAATAAATAGGCAACATGAAGCATGTATTTATTCAGTTTACCACTGCATAATAGGTTGACCAAAGGAGAAAAGAATAAATATACCACTTTCACTTAAGAATACTGGATTATTTTCATATTGATCCATTTTCAAATATCAGAACCCTATATATCACAGAGCAAAAACTTCTTTTAAATTTAAATATACTAAAAAAACAAAAACATTAATTACTCTTTTCTTTGTTAGTCGGTATTTTTCCATCCTTGAATTGGTAAATGTAGAGGATCCCTTCTCTGAGGTCTTACATGATTTTTCAATTTTCTTTCGGTAAATGGGTCTTTTGTAAACATTTATTACCTCCTTGTTTGTACCATATATTAATTCAGCATCCCTGTAATAAAAGTAAAAAAAAAAAATTAATTCAGATCAGGTAAGCAAAAATAGCTATTATTTAAAAACAAAATCTAGATCAATCATAAAAAAGCAAATCAGCAGATTAAGAGGTATAAATGTTCAAAAATTAAGTTCCAACATAACCTCATTACATTAAAAGTAAGTATACACCTCATTTTATTTTTGATATATTTTTTTTTTATAAAACATGACTAGAACACATTTATTCTTTGTTATATTGGAAAATGAAGTTTCAGTAGATGATAACAATATTGTAATACCAACTTGATGATGTTCAGTCATGGCCATAGGAATTTCATCACTCAATACCAAATTGTTTCCAAAATTTAACATAACCTCATTTAAAAAATGCTGATTACACAAAAATAATATTACATATTGAAAAAAATCTGGTGCGCGCAACACACGACTTTCACTTACCTCTGTTGTTAAAATCAATTTAAATTGTTTTTAAGAGTTTTTAAATACACTTATAGATAAATAAATAAATGTTAAAGAATTAATTACATTGAATCACAATAGAAACATGCGTTTTATTAAATAACATATGATATTATTATTTATAAAAGCACTTTTGTGGCATATTTGGTTAATGTTAAAGAAAGCAAACAGAAATAACTTTGATCAAAGGGATTATCATACTGTTCCAAGCAAAATTTAGTTCTGGTGTGATAAATTCATAATGAAAATATTGCATTATATAATATATTATATGATACTAACAATAAAATGGTAGATAATTAAGTTGCTAGTTTAAGTAAAAAATTAAATTAAGATGAAAAGGAATATGTTACAGTTGACAACCAACACTGGCATGAATGATATATTAAGCCACATACCTTCCATAGGATGGTTAAATAAGCAGTAAGTTATTTTAATATTTGAGGCGTTTTCAAATTCATAATGATTTTGATTAATAATACTATATTACTGGAAGGAATTAGTTCGGGTGGCGGTCATTAAATGAAACAACTAAATAATTTCAACTATTTAGTTGTTTCATTTAATGACCGCCACCCGAACTAATTCCTTCCAATAATTCTCAACGGTCAACTAATTACATCCACAATAATACTATATGTTTCAAGTATAAAACATAAGACGTTATACTAACCTATTGCGAAAATTTAAATCTAAGCGAGGCCTCTTTTCAATTTGTTTAGATATAAAAGCAGCTTCAGTTTTCATTAGGTAAGAGACCCAAAGCTGTAACACAACCAATTTCAACTCTTTTGGCGCACCAAGTAGGATCAGTTCATCTACCAAACCTTTCAAAATGATATTCAACACTTCCCATGAAGTCACACTTTTTTCTATAAACAATTAAAATATTTGTATAAAATAAACGGTTTAAAAAAAAACAGCTTATTAATTGTGGATTTAAAATAAAAACAAAGAAATGATTTTGAACTGCAATATAGAATTCTTTAGAAAGAATTCAATTTTATTACCAAAGAAAGATATGAAATTGCAGCATTGGAAATAAATTTCTAATTAATAAATGAAAATGATAATTTTATAAAGAAACCTATGTAGACAGAACAATGATACAATGCAAAATTTGGTCAAAATGAAATTAATGTTCCATTGTTATAAAGGGGAACCATAAATTCACTTATATTTAAGCAACCTTTGTAAACTTTATGGTGAATAATTATGCATCCATTACACAGGAGTTGGAAATAGCCGGTTCATATAAAATGCCTGTTTTGATCATTTTAGAAATGTAAAGTTTAATAAGTAGAGTTCTCTTATTCACTATGTTAATGTTTACAAATTAAATACTATTAATCCTCTTTTTTGATAATATTTACTACCAATCCGTTTGAAAGTAATTTTCATGATAACAATAGCAATTTAGAATTTTTTGGTGTTTATACTTGGAAAATAGGCAGTCCAAACTGGAAGAAACATTACCATAGCGTTAGAAGGTTTTTCACCAAATATTGGTAAAAAAAAAAACCACCTGCATTAGTTCGTTGGAAGAGACCTGCAATAGTTTTACATGACAAAACCAGACTAAGTGTTTCACAAGAAAGTAAAACTAATCGTTATAAAGTCCTTTCACACCCACGTTATTCGTCAGATTTATCTCTAACAGATTTCTGTTGGTTTAGAAATGTATTTATTTATTTGTATCCCTTCCTGGCCTATGCGGCTAAATGGGATTTGGCATCAGTGCTTTCTTTTGGTATCACTGATCTCTTCTACCACTCCTGTTTTTTCTTTGTACTGGCCTTCTTCTTCCTCTTCCAGCTCTGAGGTTGAAGTGGGCTGGACCCAAAGCTGTATTCTAGCCACAAAGATACACTCTTCTTCAATGGGAAGTTTGTATCAGTCACTAATTGTCAGTCACTCCTCCTCTGTGATGACGGATATTCCTATGGCACTCATTAGTTTGGCTCTAAGGGTAGCAAATTTAGTCAATAAAGTTCAGAAATTTGGAAAACTTCCTTAAAGGTAAATTTTCTAAAATGATTCTCAAGTAAAAACATATTTACTGACTTTATTCTTCACAAAATCCTGATTTATTTCAATTCTGGGATTTAAAAGTTGATCACAAGATGAAAAATATATATAAATCTGGTGCGGGCAATTTGCGGGACTTGGTTATTTGGACTCAGGGGACCCTAAAACATGTATTTCCGTTGAAAACTGGAATTCGAAAATTTTCATGATCGCAATACTTTCCCTTACTATATATAGTAAGTGAAAGTAAAAAATTAGGATAAATGTTTTGATTTCATAAACTTTTTCTAGTAACTATTTTTTGTTTGAAAACATACATTTAATATAAAACGACACAATAAATATTCAAGCAAGGCTCCTCAGTAAGTAATGTTCTCAGATTATTTCAACATTTAAAAAAAAAATAAAACCAAGAAGTTCTCCAAGTCACAGAATAAATTTGAGTTACATATTTAATTTTAATGAGAAAATATTGCAGAAATTGAAATAATGATACCTGTAACAATTGACAGATGAAGTAAAGACTCTTGAGTACCAACTTCCTGAACTGAAGGAGCAGGTAGCAGCGACACTCTTCCCGTTTTCTGTCCTTGCCAATAATCATCAAAAACTTCCTCTCTAATATCCTAAAATAAAACAAATATTACTTGAATTTGTTCAGCTCAGTGCATTATGCAATGATGTGACGGTTTTAAAAAAGGTTAAGAATAAAAAGCATTTAAATAATGTGCTTTTTGCTATTTAAAAGATTTATTTATTTTTAATAATTTTCCAACAAAAATTCTAGCAGAAATCATAAATCAATCTAAAAATGATAAAAAACTGAATTATTATGAATGTTCTTTGATTTCAGAAAATATTCCTTTTAACTTAAAGAGATAACTTTTTGATAGTTATAAGCAAAACTCCAAAAAATAAAAGACTATTAGTTTTCGTTTTTTTTGTATTTCTCATATTTGTTTTTTATTTTATTAGATAGATAAAAGTAAAGCTTGAACTAGTGATATAACTATATCTACTCAAATAATAATACAACCATTAAAAGAATATTATAATTTATTAAAAACACTCAACTAATTTCATTCAGTATTAAAACAAAAATTTTACCTGGGATTGTACTCGACATTCAGCACAAAAGTAAGACCCTGAATCTAAAATATACTCTGTTCCACCACATTGAGTGCAAGTAGGTTTTTGAGACATTGCGATAAAAAACCGATCGTTTGGACTAAATCAACAACCTAATTCAGAATAATAACCAAGTCAATTTTGGTTGTCAAAACACAAGGTACTCAAAACCTTTCATCAACACCATGTGAGTTTGACAAGTACCGCGCTCGGTAAATGACTTGATAAGTGAGAATGCTATCATTTAAGAAGAATTTGATTAATTATTTTTATTATATTTTTCAAAACACAAATATCAATTGACCAATCATTAAATTATTTCATTGAATCTAAAAAATAAGAAGTTAATTTTTAAATATTTATTATTAAATGTGTTATGAAAGTTACATAGATAGCGCTAGCAGACAATGCTTTCAATTTTTATCTTATCAACACTTGTTTGGTCCAATTGCTTGAAAATATTTTAACTGTCCAACCTTCAATCTGTTAAAATTTTCGTCGGTCTAACATCTTGCTAAATTATATTATTTTAAAAGTAGTTTTTATATCTTGTGAGCAAACAGTATTCGATAACTATTATCTACCAAGAGAGGGAGGGGCACTCAATGATTATAAGATATTATATTTGGAAGTTCCGACTATTGATTACTGATATATTATATGTAAATTTAAATTAGCAAGCTTGTACCTATTGGAAAATATCGATACCACTATCGGAATTAACGAGTCGTTATTTATTCAATTGCACAGAGCGGTATTGTTAAGTGTTTTGTTTTTATGATAATCGAAACTTCTCCCAATCCACAATTAATATTTATCAGGAATAACAAATACATTTTATTTTAATTGAAGTTTTTTTCGAAAATTGATTGGTGCCCCATCACTAATTTTTGTGACGATATCTTGTTAAGAAATAACACGTTAGAACTATGATAAGATAATTAACTAGAATTTTTCGAGGCAGTACGAAAAACTTATTAATAAAACAATTAAAAACATGAGGAGGGCACTGATAAGAAAGTGGCTGATCAAAACGCATCATTCTATCAGTTATGATTGATGTTCTTGGTTGCTCTCGATATATTTTTTCAGTTGGGTGGAACGGTCTGAATGTTTAGTGAGTGAAATTCAACATGTTCATAAGTAATAGGCTGAGTTTTATTTTGTATTGTATCTCCGTATTCATTGTCATATCAGATACTAAGTACCAACCGAATTGGGAGAGTTTAGACAGTAGGCCTTTACCAGATTGGTATGACAAAGCCAAGATTGGAATATTCATTCACTGGGGAGTTTTTTCTGTTCCAAGTCTTACCTCTGAATGGTTTTGGTTTGATTGGTTCTATTCTGACCATAATCCAAAACTGCATTCTGAAATAATTAGTTATATGAATACTACTTACAAACCTGGATTCACCTATCAAGATTTTGCCAAAGATTTTACTGCAGAATTTTTCAATGCTACTGAGTGGACTCAGCTTATAGAAAAATCAGGAGCAAAATATGTCGTTCTGACCACAAAGCATCATGATGGATTTACATTGTGGCCATCAAAATACTCTTATAGTTGGAATTCAATAGATGTTGGACCACATAGGGACTTAGTGGGTGAACTGGCTAATGCCATCAGAAACAGTACTCATAACATTCATTTTGGGCTTTATCATTCTTTATATGAGTGGTACAACCCTATATATGTTGCAGATCGATCCAGAAACTTTTCCACTCAATTTTTTATCAATAATAAACTTTATCCTGAAATGATTGAATTGGTTGAAACATATCGACCTGAAGTGTTTTGGTCTGATGGTGAAGCTGAAGCACCCAGTAGTTACTGGAAATCAGAAGAATTTTTATCATGGTTATATAATGACAGTCCTGTTTCTGATGTAGTTGTTGTTAATGACCGTTGGGGAACAGAAACAGCCTGTAAGCATGGTGGTTTTTACTCTTGTGCTGACCGTTATACTCCTGGAAGTCTCCAACAACATAAATGGGAAAATGCTATGACAATCGATAAAAATACTTGGGGTTATAGTAGATTATCAAACATAGAAGATTATTTAACTACTCAAGAATTAATAGATTCTGTTGTGCAGACCTTAGCATTTGGTGGTAATATTTTGATGAATATTGGTCCTTCAAAGGATGGGAAAATAGCTCCTATTTTCCAAGAAAGATTAATAGATTTAGGCAAATGGTTAAATGTTAATGGTGAAGCAATATATGGAACCGAACCATGGAAATTTTGTCAAAATGATACTACAACCCAGACAGTATGGTATACTACCAAGAAAAACTCAAAAGATATTTATGCTATCATGCTCCGGTGGCCTAAAGATGGTTTATTACATCTTTCTTGCCCTTCTAACCGTTTAAACAAGGTTTATCTTTTAGAAATGCGAAATACTGAAGTAACATGGCAGGTATCAAAAGATATCATTACTCTGAAGCTACCGCAAAAGAGTATGGTAGACATAAATTGGGGTTGGGCAATAAAAATAAGAAATGGTAAGCACATCAATTTTTATAATTGATATAGAAAAAAAATTTTGAAACTAAAACCCTGCTTAAATTAAACTCTTGCAGTTATCAACAGCATGGATTAATTTATGTTTTGATTTTTTTAAATTATTATGAATGTAGCTGTTTCTCAAATACTTTTGTTGTATAGTGTATATCTTTAATATGAAGTTACAGAAATCATCAATTTAATTCGCTTAATGTTAGAATTATTTAATTTCATTTAAAGAGAATATAATTTATGGCTCCAATATTAAATAAAATATTTAATGGTAGATATTCACCAATTTCTATTGTAAAAAAAATACACAAAAAGATAAAATATTAATTTCTGTTTGTGTCAAATTATGATAAACAAAGCTGTTTGTTACATCAGTATGTAAGCTATTGAAGGATTCATAACTCTAATAGTTTTGTGTCTTTCTAATTAATTATTAATACTTTTTAGAAACTTTTCACCATAATATGAAAGATAATTACAGATTTAACAAAGTTTTTTTTTTTTTATAAACTGATGATGTAATGTAATAATGCAAAATAATGTATATTTTTTTCTTTATAACGTTTTAGAGCTTTAATTAATTAATTTTAACCATATTTGATTCAATTTTTGAATATTTGGAAAGTGTAATTGACTGCATTATAGCTTTGTATTTCTTATATTTTTCAGGTTTCAAATGAGAGGAGATTTTGTATTATAAATGTACTATACGAATTTCTTAAAGAAAGAAGAAATGGAATTGGATTGAAAATAAATTATTCTTATAATATAATTATCATTGGAATTTATTCTATCTTTTTCTGTTACCTATTTCTGGTTTAGTTGACTTATACATTCTAAATTTAATTATAAATATAATATATATTATGTATACCTAAAATTTACTTATCTGTTGTGAAACTAAGATAAGATATTAATTTTAATTAGGTTTTACTGTCTCAAAAGCCATTAAAGTGCCTGAAAAATATTAAATATAGTTTGTTGTTAATTTAATTTTAACCTTACCATGTTTTATACATAAGGTTTAAAATAATGTTTGTTTGTTTTTTTATTCGTTTAACGTCACTTTATGCTACTATGGCTATTCGGACGATGCTACAGTCGGAGTCTTAAAACTAATGTTTTTGTGATCACCTAAGTATATTTGAATCGCCTGCAAAATATATGAATAACAGATTCAATATATTATGGAAAATCTTTTATTAGATCTTAGCTCATACATTTCTTTTCTGGTTTTCTAAGATGATTAATTAACTTTATTCACTATAAACTATAAAATACTATTATAATATTTTAAAATAATCAATTATTCAAATATGTATTTTATATTAAGTCTCTTTCTGAGACTTAAAAGATATTACTAGATTTAAAAAGAGTTAAATGAACTCTTCATACAATAAAAAGTAAATAAGATTGTAATAATAATAGGCTTAGCGAATCCAAAGGTACATTGTCAATAACACTAAATGTTGCCTACACAGATTTTTCCAAGCCCAACCCTCTAAAATAAGACCTAACACAATTCTCCTGATGCTTCGTGTCTATCTCTTGGACACCTACCAGCCGATTCAACACATACTATTTTTTCGGAATTCGAACGATTGAATCTAAGATAAGCAGTTTTTTTTTTTGTTTTTTTCAAACTTGTTTTAAAATATCTATATACTCATTTTTTTCATTTTATTCAATGAAACCTTGCAATTTTATTACAATAGTTTAGGATGATTATTTATCAGTAAATTTGAAGCTGCCAAACAACATTTTTAGGATAACAAGCTTGAAGAAACAATGATTGAAGCTGAAAATTTAATTTAAATATGCAATCGTAGATTTATCTTAAAATAAACTTCAATTTGGTTTGACACAAAAATGTTGACATTAAGTTCATCTTCCATTTCAAGGTCATGGGCTCAAACCTGATAAATTACCTTAGGATTTTTTAATGGGAGTAAAAAGTCCTTAGTTATGAAATGAAAAACTTCTTAATTATCCTGGGACTAAAGTCCCTTAAGAATAAAATAAAAGAACATAATTGATGACCGGAACAATTTGGTCATGGCTTAGAATAACAAATTACAAAACTAAAAAAATAATTAAGGTTGTAATATATGTACATCTTTACAAGTCAGACTTTCAGTATGAGAAAAAATAAAACAGAAATAGCTAATTCGTCAGTGATAATTTAAGTAATATAAACACACAAAAAAAAAAAAAAAAATTGGTATTTATAGTTTCTGCAGTTTGAAGTTATTGTCTGTTTGACTGGGTAAGGAGAAGGTGGTTGAAAAGGAGTGATTTGAAGGAGGAAGCAGTTCTTACATGACGGATCGCAGGAGGGATAGAATTCCAAAGAGAGATTTGGCTAGAAAGGAAATGTCAAAGGCAGCAGTGCGGTGAGGAGAAGGGTAGAGGTCAGAAAGACGGGATCTGGTAGAACGGGACTGAATTGATGATTTAAATTGAAGGAAATGGAAGATATAGCTGGGACAATGAGTTCTGATAACCTGGTAGAGGAAGGAAGCTAGGAAATACTGGCATCTGTAACGAGGATAAAGCCACCTTAACTCAGCGTAATACTGGGTTATATACGTGTCTCTGGTGATCCCGAATACAATTGAATTTTGCTTTGAGCTCACCTGAAAGTCCACTGTACACCTCGCAACCGTAGTCAAAGTGGGGAAAGAAACAAGGAGTTTACGAATATTGAATAGTAGGAGGTGATGGAGATGGCGGAATTGCTTTAGGGTTGCTATGGTTCGGCAGGATATTTGGGATATGTGCAGTTTCCAAGAGAGAATTTGATCTAGAGTAATACCCAAGTTCTTGACAGATGAATGAAAAGAGATAGGAGTATTGTTTAGGAAAAGGTTGGGGGAGCTGGGAATGGATTTAAGGAGAGAGGTGATGCTATCAGGATGGCTTTTGTTTTTTTAGTGCTTAGCAGGAGTTAATTATGCCGTCCTTTGGAGGGGACGTAAAAAATTGGTTCCCAGCCTGTGCAATGTAAGGTACTCATGAAAGATCCCTATCCTAATTAAATCTGGATAAGCAAAATTTAGGACTCCCACTGTATCATCTCCTGATAGCCATACCAGTATAAAGTGATGTTACATGAATAAACAAACATCTTCCATTTTGTTTTTAAAATGTAATATGACATTCAAGATCCAAGCTTTATTTAGTAATAAAAGAAAATAAGTGCTTGTTTAATTGAAAATGATCTACATAAAATATAATTGAAGTTTGATAACTATAAATAATAGTGATCAATTGAATACCTTTTTGAGAAATATATAAGATAGGAAAGCAGAACGTAGTATACAGAATAAAATTATGGTAAAATAAATTAACTTATAAAAAATTAAAAAGTAGAATTTCATATCATAAAAATAACTGTGATACTATATGGTTCAACACAGTATAATGTCCCACTTTAATTTTGATTAATAAAATATTAGATAAAATAAAATATAAAATAGATCTGATGATGCCATTGTAACATAAAATGTTCTGTTATAGGTGGAATAGTCAGGAATCAGTCATTTTTGAAAAGTTTTTAATTTTGCCAACGTTTCGGCTCAAGCTTGTGAGTTTATGCTTGGACATGGCTCAGTAATGCCCTGATGATGGCTCACAAGCTTGAGCCGAAACGTTGGCAAAATTAAAAACTTTTCAAAAATGACTGATTCCTGACTATTCCACCTATAATAGTTTCTACAGTCGACTATACACCCTCAATAAAATGTTCTGTTAATTTTAAAACTGATAAAATATAAATACCCATAATGTAGATACTATCAATGAACAAACATATTAGAATGTATATTAGGTTTATTAAATTTAGACAACAAAGAACAAAAATAGTGATTAACTAACTGTTATAAATAAGAGATATGAAGTTGAGAAGAGTGTTATAAATAAATAGAGATTAGTACTAAGTCTGATATTCTGTAGTGTACAGTGTGACAATGAAAGTTTTACATGACAGAAATAGTGACAGTTGAAATTTAGAGGAAATAATAATGATTATTGATGTAATAATGACAAACAGTGTATTATGATATTATGATTATGTATTTATTTATAAGTGTATTAAAATGTTCAGACAACAATTTTGTAATTTTCCATCTACTATAAAGCTATCTACAATCAGCAAATATGATCTCATACCAACAGTTATATCAATAGATCTCTAGGCCACCACCTAAAAAGTCATCAGAGTAAATTTTATGCGTAGGTAATAGATTTAATTATTTGAACTGATGGGTTTATGTTGTAAGTCAGTCAGTCATGAAAATTTGTATAATATCCTTATACAAAATCTCAATCTTTGAGCAAGTTCAATTCCTTATGGAGCTAGTCGTTTGTCACATAGTATGGAATGGAATAACTGGTTCCTTTGGGTATGAAAATATTTGGTTGAAACCCAAAGCTCTATTATGTCTGACCATTAGGGTTTGATTAGTACTTTTTCAATAGTAATTTTGGTATTTAAGGGTAATTATGAAAGTTTGTTAAGTAACCTGAATAGCAGTCCAAATCGTTTGTTCAATTGTTTACCCTCAAGTCCAATATGGCTCTCTATGTCAGTCTTTTTTCTAAATAAAGTCCCAGATATTGTACTTTCTCTGAAGTAGGTATTGGTACATCGTTGAAATATACTTCTGGACATATACCATGATTAAGTGTAAAACCAAAGAACACACTTATTGCTTGATTCATTTACAATTGCCGAACTATCCAAAATGTTGAAAATGATATACTATAATAATTTAAAAAGGTGGAAACATAGTTAAATGAATTAAACAAGAAATTGGTTGGAGAAGTGGTCATTGAAGAAACAACACACTCCATGATAGAAACTTATTCGAGTACCAATATTTACTATACTATAATAATTTTAAAGTGACATAAATAAGTAAAATAAATCTGAAAGAAATTACTTTATAATATACTATAAAATATAGAGGTATTATTGATTATGCATGATCATATCTGCAGTGCTTTTCATTGGAAAATGATATTAAAAAAAATCTGTACCACCACAACCCATGAAGGGTCTTGGGCTCAGTACATTTAGAGATTTGTACTGTTTCTAGACCAAAGGCTGCAGTGAGGTGATAAGGCCTTAATCACGCTCAGTCACCAGGTTTTTCCCAATAGTTTTGAGTACTCACTTTTTAAAGGCTGGGTCTGCCCTATGGGGCAGGGTATGCCCTAGGGTCACTCCCTGACTGAATTAACAGAATAAATAATATTCTGCTACAGCCGGGATTTGAACCCAGAATTCGAATGAATGAGTGTAAATATTGTTGAAATCATGAATATAGTATGTCTTATAAAAGTACCCTTAATCAATTAAAGATACTCTATATAATGAAATAACTAATGAAACTCTCAAGGGCCCTTGGTAAAAGCCCTGAAAAACATAAAGTTCATGCATTTATAGATGAAAGTTATGACAGTTTAAATATAAAATAAAACAGTTTGACATTTCTTTCAAGTTTAGTAATTTAGGTCAACAAAAATTAATAAAAAATATGGGAAATTTTTTTTCTTGTAACGAATTTAGCTCATTAATTAATTATCAGTTGACATTTTTCTCTTCTTTTTTTTCTGTATTTAAATAGTAGTCCTCATCATATTCATGACCACTATAATTAACTATGTATTTTTTAATTAGAAAATGAAAATTACAGGCTATGAAGAAAACAGAAGTTTTGTATTTAAAAAATATATAATGACATTAATTTACTATTAAAATTATATACTTGAAAAACATTTTTGAAAATATATATATTATTGTAATAAGTATTATGTTATAAATTCTCTGATAGAAAAATAGCATGATGATGTTTACTTCGGTTTATAGATTATAAATATTTAAAAATACCATAATAGACAAAAGTTTTTTTATAATTATAAAAAATTCAAATTGAAACACATACTTCTAAGAATAGTTCCTTAATTATTACAGTGCTGTGTGGTTTGCAGCACTGCCCGTCACCGCGCTT
Source organism: Piezodorus guildinii (assembly GCA_023052935.1). Classification (NCBI taxonomy): domain Eukaryota; kingdom Metazoa; phylum Arthropoda; class Insecta; order Hemiptera; family Pentatomidae; genus Piezodorus; species Piezodorus guildinii. The sequence goes on along the minus strand of CM041293.1, from coordinate 120,388,503 downwards.
GCTGGGCTTAGATCGTAACGACAGACATTTTTTTTTATGTTAAAACTTCATTTTTTTCTTCACTACATGAAGTTTAACGATAATTGCAATTATGTTTTAAATATCTTATCGTGGCTTAACTTTAATACATTGAAAAACAGGTTTGACGGTTCGTGAGTTTAAATGAATTATTTCTCCTACACAAATCGAGGTGTTGAAATTTTTTTTTGTCTGAAAAATAGTCTTCGCCATGATGTATTTATAATGTAAGTGAAATAAATTGTTTCTCATTAGTAGGATACATTTTATTATTATTATTATTTAATAAATAATGATAAAAGAGCAAAGTAAGTTTTATAAAAGGATTATTTATTGAGATACATTGATGAATACCTATAGATACAAAGTGTGGTTGGAAAACAATATAATACCAAGAATAATTAGCAAAATAAATGTTAATGTTAATACTAAATTAAATTAAAAATGTTAATAAAATTATATATATATATATATATATATATATATATATATATATATATATATATATATATATATATATATGTATATAAATTATATAGCTTAAATTATCTCAGTATATATAAAACAAATGTTTAAATAATTCTTTATAACTGACAGAGAGAGATATTGATTTGATTAATTGTATGCGTTGATATAGTATGTATAGTTTGATTTTTATTATTTTTAGGCAACCTGTTACAGCTCTACTAAGAAGATATTTAAGATCTGCAAACTGTAAGTACATTTTACATTTCTCGACATATTTCATGAACGCAATGCTAGAGGCATATACAGGCAACCGCTCTTTATCAATATTAACTCTGTTGGTTTTGGATTCATCTATCTTTTCAAAATATTGTAATTCAAATTTTAAACTCTAGATTAAAAATATGTGTAGCTATGATAGAAAGTGAATATTTCACGGCGCGTTTCTGTTCCCATGAAATAGATTCATGTTTTCAACAATAATTTATATCATAAAAAAATGGTTTTATGGAATAAAATATATTTTACAGTCATACATTTTTATTTTAAATACAATGCATTGAATAAAAAATAAAACAAAAAATAACAGTAAAAAAAAAAAAATCATACTTTAAATTTCAGTCTTATATGTTGCTATACCTCAGTTATAATCTAATTTCCTAAATTTAACTTAACTAAATGAAACAAATAAGTTTTTTATATAGAATTTTACTCTGGTGTAATTCCACATATTTAATTAATAATTCTTTTAACATATTTTCTACAATCAGTATCCATTGTGTATAATGTATGATAAGATTTTCATATTAATAATATTGTTAGATATATTAATATATTAAAGGTATAAATATTTTAGTTAAATTATAATTACAATAATAACACAATCTTTTAGGCTCAACTTTATGCTTCATTTTTAAAATTAAATATATCTATATTTGATCTCTATTTAATTGTTTTGTTTTTTTAATTTTATCTCTGATGAAAAGCAATCTCATTTCATGGATCACGTCTATTATCTTCGTTAATGACATTTCCGCGTCACAAATCACTATAGTGATGGTAATTTAAATGTATTCTCTTTGAATATGATTGCTGAGATTTAATATGTCTAACGCAATGTCAGAAATAATGTTCGGTTTCCTCAATGGATAACAAATTTTCTCAAATTATATTTCATGTGTGTACTGTTGATTATGTCCACAATAAGCGAATGTAGTACGCGAATCCAATCATGAGACCATTACACTCTATGATGTAATAGACCATTCCCCAGGTAGTGTTTTCCGAAAGGTTCTTTATCTACAGTTGTGCAAGTATTTTTTTTTTAATAACCCTCAGCTTGGTTGATTCTTATTTTCATAGATATATCTTTTGAATGGGGACTTATAGTTTTTTGTTACGTTTTATAAGCCTCGAAAATGTAACACGCAAGCGATTCTTTTGGTTTTGCTCGGATCGAAAATTTGACGTTCTTTTCCTGATCAGAAATTTAATGAAGAATAGTTTTGGTCATACATCATTTCTCTTTAGGACCTACCGTTTTGGAGCTATGTTGGTTTAAATGAAAAAAAAAAGTCTCGTTTTCCCGATATTTTTCAAGTATTGAGGCTTTTTTTTTGTCAAACTCAAGCTCTGTTGGCATTGCACGGATTCATAGAGAAATTTCCATATTTTTTTTTTATCTATCTTTTAAATTCTCTTGTTTAAATAAAAATTTGTACTGTAAAGTAAACTAAATTAATAAAAATACTTTAATTGAGATTTTAATTATACTTAAATCCATTCTCAAAAGTGATTCGGATCAGATGTCTTTTTTATATCTTCTAAATTAATCAATTTAATCTTTTAGAGTTTAAATTAAAGAGTATATTCAAAATAAAAAAAAACTACTAGAATTCTTGTTAGAACCTTATATTGATGGATGAATACAGTTTTAGAATTTATCAAACCGTTAATCTTTGAAGAAAGCGAGCCTTTATTCATGATTTGTCATAATAGTGTGATTATAAATTATCCAAGAAAATAACAAATAATTGTAATATTAATGGATATTTTAACTTAAATTAAAATTTAAAAAATATTCACCACCGCGTACGTTTTGGTCTCAATTAACAGTTAGTTTTGAATTCCATAGAATAAAGAAAAAAAAACCCATTGATGTGTTGTAGTTTCATTCGAAAGGTTTTACAAGTTCTTTAGCACTTATGATATATTTTCGTTATTATCTTTTGAAAATTATACCAAAAATAGTACAATAACGTAATGGTCATCAACGAGACAAACATATATTAATGTAAAATACATTTGTTGTATTTTATTTTTCAAATTGAGAAAGTTTTTGTATTTATTTTTTCTTTCATGTATTAATGAGATATTATATACTATGATTATGTTGTTATGTGGTTCATTAAGAGACCGGTCTACTTTTGGTACAGCAGTATTTATGTATAGTGTATTAGTTATAAATATGAAAATGCCGAACAAAGTAAAAATTCTATGAATTTCTGAGGAAATATTGGAGTTGAAAATAACAAGTTTATAACTTTTTTCGGGGATTACATGTATATACTTTTCCTAGATATATGCTATAGTATTTACCCTAGGAAATGTTTGATTACTGCTATAAAACATATTATCTAAAAAAAAAAATAGGCAAACCACTTTTAGTAATATTGACTAAGGCATCGGGACTAGAACCTTGCATCCAGGCTACTTTCAGGCTGCGATGGCACAGGGTTAATAGTACATTTCGGCATGACTAGAGTTTCGCAGGTATAGATCATATGATTTTTAAAAAAACTTGGATTGCTCATAGGGGAATAAAAAAACTTGAGTAAGTCCTCACTTCTGTAGTAAGTACCACGAGCATTCATACGACCACTGTCTTCTTTTGTACTACTGTTCTCCTGTTCCCTGAAAGCTGGCGAGAACATGGACACTTCTTCAGTAGGGACAGAACGGTTGTGCAGGATAGGGCGCTCTGCCGGGGAACGCGTATGGATCCGGGTTGATGATCCTACAAGAAGTCTTGTAATAGTCCCTCGGTTGCCTTGGAGGCGCCTGCTTGGGTCCTTGCGTCGAGGTTGAAGAGCTGCCTGAACCAGACGGGCATCCCGAAGACTGCGCCGACGAAGAGGGCGAGGAAGAGCAAGAGTACGAGGTACTTCATCTCTGCTTCCTGGACGGTGGGCATAGACTGAGCCCCCACCGCTCCGCCCGTCCCTCTTATAGCACGCTCAAGGATTCTTAGGGCTCCAGGAAGCGCCTCTTCCATAGTAAAGGATATCGGATAACGTTAACTATCCCAAGGACCTGCCCTCATCAGGATTTTCCGCAAATAGAGGAAATTATTTCTTGTTTCATGCATGCATGCTGTTGTTCATACAAAGAACAAATCTCTCATTTCCTTGCCTTCCTTTCCTCTCCTCTTATCTGTGACAAGTCTATAAAGTATTTAGGACTAGAAATGGACAAATCTTTAACTTTTACCCAACACATACATAGCGAATGCTATGGAAATAAAATTTTATCCGTAAAATGACCCCATATTTCAATCGACAATCAAAACCATCACCAAAAACAAATTAAGCGGTTCTACATGGTGAGAGAAGAAGTAGGTGAAAATTCGTGAAAGCGAGGTCTTGCGAGAGTTCACAAAAGTAGTGAGAGAGGGGTAGGCATAAATTCAAATAATAACATCTAATATAACTTTTTTAAACGAATCCTATTATATCTTTAAATATTAGTTTAATTAAAAGATCACAAAAATGAATGATAAAGTTATATCAGAACAAACAATTGTAATATAAACATTATGAAAACATGTTTTTGCCATGTAGAAACTCTATTTCAAGAAATTAAACATTATTTGTAATAAAAATTTAATTATACAGTTTATATACACTTTATACAGTAAATTGTGTATGATAATTCACTATTGCCAACATCACATCAAACCTTCACACATTTTCTTATTTCACTTTCCCTGCTCGCGACCTTTAATTCTATTCAAAACTGTCATCCGATATTTAAAAATAATTTTAAAATAAAAAAAAACTTACAAACACAGGATTTATAATACTTAGGATTTATAAGTTTTCAATTAAAAATTATCATACTCTACCAAGTTTGGGCTTTCCTAGATTTGTAACGGCATCTCTGTGGAAACTAAGAAATTTATTAATTTAATAACGATTACGTTTTTCAGTATTAAGGCTCAATATAAGTTTTTTATTTATTTCGTAAATATATTAATTAGAAATTATTAATAAGTGAACTTAACGCAAGTTTAGCGATTTTTTTAAAGATTAACTACCTTAATTAATAGACGGGAAACATTTAATTCGCATTTGCTGGGAAACGTGGATCAAAATGTAATGGCGAGTAACTTCGTTATCGGCCAAGAAAACAGTGTGATTTTAAACGTTAAATTGAGAAGGCCTTTATTAACCACTGGTAATTACATTCAACCTTCAAATAAACCATATTATTCTTTATAGATTAATCAACATATACAGAGTTTATATTAAATTATTGAGTAATGTCTTGAGTATAAACTATTAAAATATATTAAATGAATGATTACCAAAAATAGTGTAAACTGTTTATAGAGGAAACCAATGTTTCGACCAACCGCGTGGGTCTTCATCAGGTCTAGAAAGTCACAAGATAGAGCTTAAAGATTTGTATTTACTAATATATAAATTAACATTCATAAAAAAAGGACTAAAAAAAAAAATAAAATCAATAGAAAAAAAGAAAAAGGTGATCACTTGTGATGTAAATGATTATTCTCTAGCATAATTTATAGATTAAGTTGGATCAGTTATCACAATCATCCGTCAATATTTTAATAACTCAAATTTCACTTCGACGAAGAGTGGAATGTCGTTTTATCACTTCGTGTTGATTGTTAATTGTAATTGATAGATCAAACGCTTGAAGAGAGGTGGTGAAAACCTCATACTACCAATTTTTTCAAAATAAACTGAAACCCAAGAGGAAAAACAAATATTTCGTACTTAATAAGTACAATACATTGAACACACGGTTCAATTAGTAAGCTGTTAAATCTATGAATACCTACAATTCTTTTACCCATCTGAACCATTATACGGATACGAATAATAGGAATAGTCTATCACTATTGTTTTTATTTTTTTATATATTTATTTAATGATATTTACAACTGTATAAAAAAAAAAAACACAAGTAAATGTGAAAAAAAGTTACAATTGGCTTGATAAACTCTTGTGAAGAAGCTACCCATCGGTAATACTTCAATATTGTTTAATCCATTAGCAGGTCTCGAGGCCACCGTCTTTTCAGGCGCCTCAGAGGGTTATCGGGAATAGATGGAGATGAGAGGATACGGACAAGCGGGTTTGAGTGGGTTGGTAGTTTGGAATGAAAGGAGGTATATCTAACTTTGGCTAAGTCTGCAACTAATGGGATATTCAGGTTTTTATGGATAGTTTTATTGGTGACGAAGGAGTATTTAGGATCTTTCGGAAGATTATGGATTGCAAGGATGGGATGTGGGAGGAATTTGATAGCTTGAACTAATTATTTAAGTATTATTTTTGACTTTTAAAAAATCAACAAATTTTTTATTCGAATGCCTAATTTTTAATACTAACCTCAAGGACTTATGAATCATCTTTTGCTGGAATATTCCATCAATTCCAAATACTTTGATATACACGAAATACTATTTCGAAGTAACTTACGCATATGAACACAAGAGGATATGACACGAATTTTTATGTTAGTAGGTCATTTGACTCACCGTTTACACGTGATTTTCGTTAAAATGAATATAAATAAAATTCTCAACTTTTATTCAGGTCAACATTGTTCGATTATCCGATCCCAACTAAGTCAGCAAATGTATGTAACTTATCATGGGATTAAAAAAATAAAAGGTATTTCGTTACATTCCATACTTCGCACTAGTCTGTTATGCGGGCTACATTGAAAAATCGATCATCCAATGAAAGAATTATCTACTTAATTGAACGAGGTTATATCAACAAAAACATTTACTCATATGATAAACAATAAATAAACTGAATACACTTAATTAGATCATGAAAATATCTTATATCATTTAGAATATTTATGAATAAATATTTAAAAAATTTATTTTTTTTGCCTCCACACCTCGCCAAGTTTTGCCTCGTCCCTCTTCTTTTCTTATTCCCCAACTTCTCAGAGTCTTACTGTCCTTTGAGTATTTGAAAAGGGTTGAGGATCAACTTTAAAAGTGTCTTTGGAAATACCCAGATGTTCCTGGCAAAATCCTTCCTTAACCTACCAATAAATTACTTGAATGATTGTTTCCATATCTAACCATATTCCTTCTAACCAAGTATCTTTTCTTTTCTCGAAATTTTCTGACGTTGCAACGTCAATTAGGACATTCTTCAACTTAGTATTCATGTCATGATTTGTAATTGTTGATACATATTTTCTGGCTTGAAGTAATTCTATGCACCTGAAGAAATCTCACACTTTGCTATTAACTTTTCTGAAAATATCTTTTAATGTGGGATCACCTGTAACTGGATTGCTAGCATAACAAAATTCTATGCCAAAGGTCACGGGTTCAAACCCGCAGGTGGTCCTAGAATTTTTTAATGGGAGTAAAAAATCCGTACTTTTGCCGTCCTTCGGAGGGGACGCAAAAAGGTGGTCCCGAGCCTGTGCGATGTCAGGTACTCGTTAAAGAACCCTATCTTAATTAAACCTGGATAGGCAAAATTTAACACTCCCACTGTAGCATCGTCCGATTAGCCACAGTAGCACAAAGTGACGTTAAATAAAAAAACATATCTTTTAATGTATACATATCGATATGGGGGATGTAAACAGTTTATTAATGAGGAAACAAGCGGAAGCTAATCAATCATATAATCGATTTTTCACTAGCTAGTGCGATTTGTTCCGTATAACTGAGTAGTACCCTTTTTTTACTTTACCATTAATTTTTTTTTTAAAATATATTTATTGGAATTTACAACTGTATAATGGAATACAACAAGTAAATTTGAGTAAAATATAAAATGGTATGAAACACGTGTAGAGAAGCTTCCCAATAGATGCACTCTAAAAATATTCTTAACTGTAAGGTCTCGGGGCCATGTTCTTTTCAGATGCCTCGGAGGTTTGTCAGGGATTGAAGAGGAAGAAAGGATTGAAACAAGAGGATTTGGAGTTTGTCATGAAAGGAACGGTATCTAGATCGGGCCAAATCAGCAACATACGGAACATTAAGGTCTTAATGGATGAGTTTATTCGTGACAAAGTAAAGAACATTGAGAATTTTACGAAGGATTTTGGATTGTAGGGATTGGATACGGGAAGAATTCGATGGTTTAGTAAAGCCCCAAAGCTCTACTCCGTAAGTCCATATCGGCCTTATGATAGAACGTTTGTCTAGTAAGTGTTGAAGTAGTCGAAAACTTCGTGCAGTTCCAAGTAAGGCGTTTGTCAAGGTGCAGTCCTGGATCTGTTCAACCAGGACAAGAGGAATATTTTGATGGATGCAGTAGGGCAGGATGTCATAGGTTTACGACGAAGAGTAAAGCTAATTTGGTTTGATTTGTTGGCATTTATTTTAATTCTCCAGTTCTGACACCATACCTCAAGGTCTCTGAGGAGGGATTGGAGAGTTTGAGAGGCAATAGTTGGATCAGTATTGACTGATAACACAAAAGTGTCATCAGCACAGGTAGAAAGGAAAATGTTAGGATTGGACGGGAACCCTTAATCTATAAAATTGAAATTGTTTTCTTAAGAAATTTCCCTTCCCTAAAGTTAAAAAAAAAATACACACATAAAAAACAACACGAATCACGTGAATAAAAGATCTATATATAATTTATTTTTAACTATACGAAATTATCTAAATCATTGAATAGTTTGATCTAAGAATTGATCATCAATAAAATATTTATCTGATTCATACCTTCAATTATTAATTAGATTGTGAATTTACCTTCAATTATTAATTAGATTGTGAATTTACAAAACATGTAATAAGTCAATCTAGAAGAACTCACTGAAACAGTTTGAAAAATTGGTCGGAAATGCTGGTGAATAATAAATAGAGGTGTAGATCAGGATAATTAATTAAATATTTTAAATTTTAATTATAAAGAATATTCAATGGCAATTGACCACTGTTTTTGTATTGGCCTATTTTTTCTACTTCAATATATGCTGGTATCCAGTTAATTTTTATAAATTACATCCTAAATTATAACAAGGAAGAATTTGTTGTTAACTGTTTTACAATTAGCGTCTGTTTGGGATTTTCTTTTACACCCCATTGATTTTGACTGAACACAAGCAATACAAAACAGTTTTTTCATCAGATCTAAGCTCGGGGTAAATAGATATCAGGTTTTAATTTTTGATGAGACACTTCTGATCCTTTCGACATTATTTAAGCATTGATATTTAACTTTTTTAACCACTACAAATTCTGAAGTAAATCTGAAATTTGAAACCGCACTTAATACTAAATACTCTGATATTCTGAAGGGTTGGGATTCTGAAAACAGAGGTTTCAGTATAACAATAACAATGAACGAATTAGCCCCGGAAGTGGATAATTCGAAAGCTACCTTAAACGAATAAAAACAATGTAACGGATTATGTTATGTGTTTAGTTACACACGTGTCAGTAGTCCTAATATGTTCGTTAAGTATTTCACTTCTTTACTAATAATTTAACCAGGGAAAGATGATAAAATAAAATTTGTAATATTTATTAGTATATCTGTGTATTATTTTTACCTAAAATTTGATTCGATCAATTGCAATATTGAAATTTTACTGAATAGTGCAAACAATGCAATTCAATGAAATAAAAAAAAGTGAAATTTAGCCCAAAAATGGTAAAACGTGGAATTTCGTGCAATATAAAATTGTGTAATATATGATTCCCTAATACATGAACGGGATAGTTGTCAGAGTTTGAAGCTGCTACTCCCAAGCAAATGAAGCGTGCAAAATCATGGAACAATTAAAAACAAGAGTTCGCGTCTCGGAAAGGGCTTATAATTCGCCATTAATCCTCTGCCCTCTCCTTCCTTCCCTGGCCCAAGAAACCCTCATATAGCAAAGGGGAGGTATAGGTGAATAAAAAACAGAAATGTTAATTTAGCAGATATCAAAACTAAATAAATGATGAGGAATCGGTTAAAATTTTTGTCCTTACAACACAATCAAATTTACAAACAAGTAGTTGAGAATTTGATTTAAAAAACTTACGTAAGACGGGACGTTTAGGTGTGTAAAAGTGTATTAAAGAAAAGATACACTTGTTTTTAAAAGATAAGATGCTTCTTTTTTTTTTTTAATATTTTGGGGTAGTATTGATACTTATAAACCTTTTTGTACTATGGATTTTTAAACATGACCAAAAGTCACATTTTCCTATACTTAAGCTTAATATCTCAAAAGATATTTGAGAAGGAAAAAGTCTAAAACCGCGATATGCTATTAATACATATAATAATGACAAATGTAATGGATTAGAAAATATTAAATACATAATTAAAAATTATACAAATATACTGAAGATTAATATATTATTGGTAGTTTTAAAATATGGAAGTCATGAACTGTTACATATTTTCTTTTGTCATTTTTTAACTATCAATTTATCTTTCATTCAAGTGTAGTCATTTTCGTATTACATTTAGTCATTAATATTTAAAGTATTATAGGAAAACTTACCTAATATGACAATAATAGTATATGGTATTTACGTTCAATTATTATTGTAAAGCCACAACCGCAATTTTAATTCGTCTATACATTAAAAGCTAACAATATTTTTTTTTATGTATTATGTTTTTAACGCCTTTTCGTATTTCTATTTTAATTTCCTCTGTAAACGACAATTAATATGATTTTTTTTTACATGTATTAATTACGTGATAAAATATAACTAATAATAATATGTTAATGTTAAGATAGTATTTTATAAATTCAAAACACCTGAACTCTATTGGAATCGGGTAAAAATTGTTTTTAATATTAATTCCACCTTATTAATTTATTAAAACTATTACTATTTTAGCGATTTAAATTTAATAACCTATATCTTTAAAATATTATCACTCCCATTCCGACCTCGTTTATATATCTACTGTCATTGACATTTGACTTGCGGAAACGCTTCCTAATGTTTCCGGAGTTGGGAAAGTGTTGATAAAGTTTAAGAAAAACAAAATGTCGATTTTATTGGCTAGACGTGATAATATTCGTATCGCTATTTTGTTTAATTATCCACTGACTTCTGTTATACCATCACCTTTTTACTTTCTCTTACTTATATCAAATATATACACTGCCGGACAAAATTAAAGGATCACTTACAAATATTTATATTATTATTACATAAGAGATAAAAAATATTGTCCCAGACTGGACTTTGTGTTGTATCTTATCAAGTTAATCCTCTACCTGTTTATATTCCCACTCGTTTATGGAGAAAAGGGTCAGTTAATCCTCTTCTTTTCTTTCTTCCTATCATTAAATGGTTAGTTGTTAGCAAAGATTCATCTTATTGAAGATTTTCTAACATTTAAGAGACTTTAGTTTTTACTTGTGAGTTTAGTAAGAACGTTGTGATGGCCAACAGAAGAGCATTGACCGAAGAGGAATTAATTCGTGCTGTTGCTTTGAGTGAAGAAGGGTTTTCTCAAAGGCATATTGCGCAACGGCTCCAGCGGTCACAATCCGTAGTGTCCAGGGTGTTAATAGGCACCGTCAAACTGGAGGGCATACAAGAAGAGTCGGACAAGGCCGTCCGAGGTCAACTTCCCACCGTGACGAGAGATTTTCGCAGCTGCATGCTCTTCGGGATCGCCGATCAACTGGTAACAGTCTGCGTGGTCTCCTCCATAGGTTCAGGAATGTGCAAATTTCAGAGCGAACCGTGAGAAGACGACTCAACGATTATGGATTGACTTCCCATCCTTCAGCTACTGGACCTCTTCTCTCCAGGGAACACCAGGTTGAGCGCTTGATGTTTGCTCGGGAGCACCTAAACTGGACTCAGGAAGAGTGGAGCCTCGTATTATTCAGCGATGAGTCAAGATTTTGTCTCCGATCTCCAGATGGGCGGGAAAAGGTATGGAGAAGGCGGGGAGAGGGGTATGCTCCATGCACTTTTTCTCCAAGGGTTGCGTTTGGTGGTGGTTCAGCACTTGCAAATATTTCTAGCGGCCTCAGCTGCTGAATGGCCGAGTTTAAACTCGTACAAAAATATTACTCGAAAATCGCGTGTTTCCATGTTCATATTTGGAAGTATACTAAAAAGTGGGTAATTGATTGGGAAGCTAATGTTTATAATACAAAGGTAGAGGATTAGTAACTGTTTACTTTAAATATGCAAACATTCGGAAGAAAACAACAGAGACCTGCAAAAACCTTTATGTATTTCAGAAACTAATGTAATTGTAGTTCAATATTGCGAGTACTTTAATGCAATTGTTTCAACACACTATTTTTACTGTTTTCGATTATTTTACCGTTTTATGAATACAATTAGCACTCACTCTCTCTCAATAAATGCTAAATTTTTTTTTTGTAAACATTGCTGATAATGAAAACATAATTTACGCACCAGTAGGTTTGTTCATTACACTGTTGTCTTATGTCATTTATTGCTCAGTTCATAATTTCCTGCAGTAGACATATGATTGGAAAAAGCCTCTCTATTTATGTTGAAGAAATTATTTAATTGTCTATTTCTTTATAGTTATTACTTTTATGTAACAAATGGTTTTATGGTTTTACTTATTAATAATTTGGAATCATATTTATGTGGCAGTTTAAATCTCATCAGATATTTTTTCTTGGCGTCATCCCAATATACTATAATAAACAATATTGTTTTTAATATAAAATAAATTCAGGTTGGACAAATCAATATATGTGCGTACGAGGACCATTGTGATAGACAGAACTGTTTTTTTTCTTTTGTTAATAAGAATTTTAAGCCTATTGTTTTTAATAATTGTTTATATAAGCAGTGTTACGAATATTCTTCATGTTTTCTTATTATTGTGGAATAGAATTTTTATATTAGAAAATTTAATATAAATTTTTTTAAAAAAAAAGGTAACCAACAAACTTCATGTGTCGGTGTACCATCACTTTCACTTTTCAGATGGCTAGACGTACCGCTCACTACCTCATCTAATTATATTATTGTTTTTGGTTAAAGGCGTAAAACACGTAAACATCATTCATCAACGGCTAACTATTCAACACTTGAGCAATACCAAAGAGGTCTTCTTCAACTAGAGCTAATCCAATTATAATTTAAAAAACTTAAATAAGATATATATATATATATATATATATATTATATATATATATATATATATATATATATATATATATATATATTTAAAGTTGAAGTCACAATTATTTAAATCAAAATTATTCATTAATTGGTGCTTTTTAAATTTATTGTCGTTAAATTATTTTATGGATTGCTATGTGATCAAAATAAGTAACGAAAATCTGTAGCGCACAACACACTACTTTAACTTACCTCCGTTGTTAAAATTAATTTAAGAATGAAAATACACTTAGAGATGAAAATAATATCAAAGAATTAATTATATAAAGTTTCTATAGACATTTGTTTTATTAAATAATTTATTATATTATTATCTACGATTACTAGGTGAAGACACGGAAACTATACAACTAAATACAAGTGTGTTAATAAAAACCGGTAAACAAATAGGTCTCGAATTAAATACCGATAAGACGAAATATATGATTAGTTGCAGAAATGGTGGCGATCTTGATGATATTAATATTTCAGGTCATACTTTTGAACACGTAGAGAAATTCAAGTATTTAGGTTCAATGATAACAAGAAAAAATGAAATCCAGGAAGAAATAACTTCCCGGTTAAAGGTGGGAAATGCATGTTATTATTCGGTTGCTAAATTGCTTAGCTCGCGGCTTCTGTCTAAAAACTTAAAGGTTAGAACTTATAAAACTATTATTCTTCCAACGGTTCTTTACGGATGCGAAACGTGGCCGCTTACTTTGAAGGATGAACAACGGCTTAAGGTTTTCGAGAATAAGGTACTGCGTAAAATATTTGGTCCGAAGAGAGATGAGGCCACTGGGGAGTTTAGAAGGTTGCACAACGCGGAATTGCGGAGTTTGTACCCTGTGAATATAATTGAGTTGATAGCATCGCGGAGACTCAAATGGGCGCGTAAAGTTGTTGGGCTTAGTGAGAAACGGATTCCGAGAATGTTGGTATTCGCTGAACTGACTGGTAGGCGTCCGAAAGGTAGGCCGAAGCGTCGATGGGAGGATTGCATTAAGGCTGATCTCGGGAACTTGGGCTTGACCGGTGAACATTGGACGAGTCTGTGCAGGCGAAGTTTAGTGGTATCGGCATCGAACCTTCGGGTTCGGTAAGCCTATTATTATTATTATTATTATTATTATCTACGACAATCAGTTAGTTCTATCGGCTTCTTATCACTCTCCATTAACTTTTACAATTCCGTGTATTAGGTAATATTTTTTCTGAAATCTTTAGCTTTCTAAGGGTATATTATACATCTTTATTACTGTTTTTATGTTAAAAAACACAAAAATTGAATAAGAAATAAGTTTGCACTTTACTCTTTTAGTTATTTATCAAATTCGCTCAACTTGCAAATTTATCCATTATTTATCAATGCTAACATAATGATATGCTATTTTCTAATTTGTTAACTCTTTGTCAGCTCATGCGCATACGCAAACATTTTTTAAAAATTTAATTGTAGGTTAGTCAAGTCCTCGAAAAATGTCATACTTACTGAATGTGTTAAGCATTTAATTTTATCCATGATGTCCTTGTTTACCAGAGTCTAGAATAAATTGTATGCTTTAGTACCCTGTTTTATTCGAAGGACGCTGAACAAATATTTACTTTTGAGTTATTATTAAGATCTACTGATAATCAAGTTTTTCATGCAGTGTTTTATTGTTGCTTGATTGGCAGTAGTGTTGGTATTTTTTTTTTTTTTTTATCTCGTCGGGATATATAAGGTGATTCAATTGTTTATTATTCATAATTGTCAGAAAAGAATTTTAAATTTTATTTATGTTAATCGCAGTCAACTGTTTGTATTAGAAAATATTGGGAAAAGTAAAAATAAAAATCTCAGGACACGTGGTTTTCTATTAAAAATTCAACTACTTTCGTTCCGCTTTTAGAGATGGGATATGATTATTCACTGAAAAGAATATTCGTTATATAAGTGTGAACGTTAATTCATGTTAATTCCAATGTGATATGCTTAATGCTCTTTATTTTTAATTTATTCATGCAAATTAAAGAGTTGGGGAAAGAAAACTGATGGATTTATTTAGAATTTAATGAGGGTAACGTAGAAGCTTACATTCTGGGGCATTTTCGGTTTAATTGAAAGCCAAAATACGAAGTAACTGGAATACAATTAAAGCGTGTGATGAATTATTTTATAAGATTTATTTGAAACCCATAGACGTGACCTTATTTCTGGATATTATATATGTTAAAGTGGTTTTTTCTTTCTGTTCGACGGAAATATTTTCATGGTTCTAACCTATTTATTCCAAGATGAATCCCTTTTTTCCTTGGTGATCGTATCACGCGTGAACATCTTGATAGATATCCCTAATTATTTTTTTATTGTGTTTATAACAGTAAGGAGAAGGATTAAAGAAAAAAAGAGAAAAGTTACTTTGGTCGTTAGGTTTTTTTTTTTTTTTTTTTTTTTTTTTTTTAAATCGTCTAAGGTAATAATCTATCTATCTATATATCTACACACACACTCACACACACAGACACACACACACACACACACATATATATATATATATATATATATATATATATATATATATATATATATATATATATATATATATTACTCCCATTAAAAAATCGTAGGGCCATTTATCATGTTTGAACCCGAGACCTTTGGTTTAGAAGGCTGTTATTATTCATTTCATTTCATGGGATCCTTTCCAGTACTATAATTATTGAGCACCAGCTCATCAATTAGACAACACAGAGCACTGAAAATAGTCTGAATGGAGAGCCGATGCTTGAGCATCTTGATACGTAGGTATAGTTTTAAAATTGATCCATTGAATCTACCTGTGATCGAATTGTCAAATAAAGTGTAATAAGAGGAATGAGACATATTTTTATGAAATAAAAACCTAACGCCCGTTTAATATTAAAAAATTATAATATAAAAATGTTGATGGATTATGCCTTATTAATAAATAAATAAAATACAGTTCATGAATAAGAGCTTTCATCAGAAAGAGTCATCGCTTTTAGTTTTGAGAGATTTGGAAAGTAGATTAAATATTCAAATACGGGCTTATATTTTTCTAAATAATGGTTTTAATTGATATGATTCTATTGCCAGAGCTAAGAGATCCTCCGGATTGACATCGTATATTTTATTAATTTTTAATATTGGTGTTATAATAAATATTCATAATAATTAATAATACGATGATGAAGAGAATGTTATCAAAACCTTGTCCTTGACCTAGCAGTGTTGAACTTTCTAGTGGTTCCTATCAGAGTATGGCGTTATAGTATCGCCTGCCCCTTTTCTCTTTTAAGTGAAGTTTCGTAATATTTTTTTTTTAAATTTTAATTTCTACTAACTATATTTAGGGTCGTCTTTGGTGCAGTGATTAGCATAACAGCCTTCTGTGCCCAAAGTCACGGGTTTAACAATTCCGTGGTTATACCGTCCTTCGAGGGAACGAAAAGTGGTGGTCCAAAAACTGTGCGATGTCAGGACCTCGTTACAGATCCCTATCGTAATTAAACCTGAATCGGCAAAATAAAACATTATCCGATTAGCCACAGCAGCATTAGGTGACGTTAAGCGAATAAACAAGCAACTACGTGTCAATCCACTCCAAATCGTCCAGACGTTGCAGCTTGACATTTTTGATTTTCGTAATTTTTTTGATCAGTTAATCTCTATCCTTTCGTGAATATAAAGGCATATAAAAGAAAAAAAGTTTAGACCAATACTTTTAGTATTGCACCCGTTTTACAGTCACTACATTTTATTCTATCGTACTTATTATATAACGGTATAATTTCTATGAGTTAAATTATTTTTCACTCAGTCCTTTTTGAGGTATTTTATTATAAATATTACTGAGCTGGAAAATAATCCTTTGAAAATTTATATTGAAAAGAGGATCTACCTTACATGATCAAAATTTCTATATCAAGTTGTGCAATGATAAGTCTATATAAGAAAAAATAATTTCTAATCTCCCTTGCCATAGCGCTCCAAAGGTTTCTGTTGATGTAATTTTTCGAGATTTTTTTAAACCATTTTCTTGGCTACTTAGGTAATATGTTGTAAGGACCTAACTTATATAAAATAATCTAATCACCATTCTAGTTTTTGTTTGGTTCTTAAATATGCAAAAATTACCGGAGTTAATATTTAAAAAAAAATAAACGTTATTTTAACAATGAAGAGAATTTTTTAACTCTGGAACCAGCTTAGTCTCAAAGACGAATTTTATTTCACTTAAACACATCGTGTAGATAGATTGTGTGTATCAGTCTTATAATTTTTCACTCTGGCCCTTTTGAGATATTCCCGTGTAAATATCGCGAAAAATGAATTTTTGCCAATTTTAAAAATTCATGTACAGAAAAGTACTATGTTCTCAAGAAATTTTTACGTCTAGTAGTACTATGACTAAGCTATATAAGAAAAAATAATTAAAAGTGAGTCTCTTTTCCTTTATATACTTTTATCTCGTTAGAAATTTCGTTTTTTATTCATTTTAGAGAATTTTTTGACTATTTTCTTCACTATTTAGGTAATGAGTTGTGAGGACGAAAGATACAAAGCATGTCCTTATCTTATTGTTAGATTCTGTTTTGATTTGATATATAAAAAATCAAAGGAATTAGAAAGGCTTTCCCATCACATATTTTTGCCCGCAGAACTGACTTAAAACGGCTGCATACTAGAAGTAAAAATTTTCAAAAAAGGGTTATTTTCTATCTCAGTAATATTTATAATAAAATGTCTCAAAAAGAACTAAATGAAAAATAATTAAACTCATACAAATCATACAGCTTTTATTATTATAAATGGTTTTGTATTCACGAAATGATAACTGAGTGAGAATAACTGGACACAAAATCACGAAAATCCAAAATGTGGAGTGACAAAATAATGAAAATCGGACAATTTCAAATGGATTGAACCCTACCTAAACGTTTAAAAAAAAATTGTAATGCTGTGAATTAAGAAATGAAATTAGTTATTTATACTAAATAATTATTCTTTTTATTTTGTATATTTTTTTATGGGAAGCTTGGGTCGGTGTTGTGTCTTCATAAAAAATAACACACGTTGTTTCTTCAGGAATTTATTATTAATTAAAATTAGAAGCAAATTATAATATAGAACAAAAACAAAAACGTATGGCCGTCACTGTCGTTCGAATCGATTATTACGATGATGTTATCGCTATCAACGCACTTAGTTTGGTCATAACAGTTGGTGTTACGTAAAACTTTGGAAGGCCTATATGTAACTATTAGCTGGTAATATTACTGGTGAAGTATAATGTCGTCATTAATGAAACATAAAAAATGACTGTTGGGCTGGTAAATAAATCTTTTTAGTTTTATTCAGGGTGGAATAAAATTCGTGATAAAATTAATTTTAATCAATAATTTATTGGAATAAGTTCTATTCCCATCTTTATAGAACGCCTCGAATCTAACAAGGAGAGGATCGTATGTAAGACCATGCATAATGGGTTTTGTATTTTGTTGAATCTTGTGTTTAAAATATTATTTAAAAAAATTGGCGTGATATCGTTTTTAATCACATATGATGGGGGTATGTTATTTACCAATACGATCATATACTAAGTAGACAAATACCAAATTGCTTTATGTATCAAAATATCCCTGTTGCTAAATCATTAAAATAATTTGAATTTTTAATTCATACTTTTAGTTTGCAGTCATTTTAGATAGGCTTCGCCATCAAATACATGTGCTGAAAAAAATCTCTCTAACTTTGGTAATTTTGCAGATATCAAATAAAACTAAAAATATAATCAGTGATTAACTTACATTTATTTAACTAAATAAAAGTTTCGATTTTTGTGAATTTTCGAGAATTTGTTTAATCAATTTCTTCTCTTTTTGGATAATGTATAGCCAGGACAAAAATGTAAAGCACATCCTTATCATATTGTTAGTTTTTGTTTTGATTTGATATCTGCAAAATTAACAGAGTTAGAGAGATTTTCCCAACATATGTAATTTACCAAAAAGCTGATCACCTAAAAAATGGTTTATTGACGGTTTTTTGTTCAGACACTACAATAAATAACCGGTACCATAGAAAATAACTGGTAAAAAAAAATCATGAAAATCTAAGGCGTTGAGCAGCAAACTTAATGAACATCAAACGATTTCCAATTTATTCACCCATAATTATTTTATTTTATTATTTTTTAAAACCATCATGGGTTTTTTTTAAACCATCCGTCACGCCCTATTTTTTTTTTCAAATAGTTTTACATGTTTTTCCTGCGTCACTTTTAGTACGCAGGAACCTGAAAAGAATATAGCCGGGTAAGAATAATAAATCTGCCCCCGCGCGTTTTTTGACTCAAACATTTAAGATCAATTTGGTGTCTAATAAAAATAGTTCAGCTAAATTTGTAGCTTTTTAATTCAAACTATTTTCGAAAACCAATTTTTCGATTTTTTATTAATTGTAAAATAAGAAATTAATTAATGACGATTTTGTCTCTGATTCTTAGGAGCCAAAGGCATGAAAAAATGATATGATCATGATTCTTGAACGAAAACAAAATTTTTAGCAGAAGAAAGAAAACCAAAATATGTGTTTTTTTAAAAAGTGTCAATCACCGATTTAAAAAATAAAATGTTTTCTATACTCCTCTATACACAGGAATTTGGAAGTGGGGAAAGAAAGGAAGTGGTGAAACAATAGTAAGAAAAATTAAAACTTTTGTTTTTTCTTAAATATTGCATTTAACTTATATTTATTCTTATTGTTTAAAAATGTCTAAACAATTATTTATCACAAAAAAATCAGAATCACATTACTTATAAAACATTTTCAATCATTTAACTACGAAATGATTGGATAAAAGATGTGTTTTTCAAAACGCGCGCCAGGCATTCCTATAACGCCGTCTATTTAGCCACTATCAAACATTTCTTCTAAGTTCTCACTTGTTCAGGTATTCTCTATGGATTTCTCTAGGGAGGATGTATTTTCGGTTAAAAAAATAATTTTTTACACATCTTTCGATAATCTAAAAACTATAAGTTTCTTCAAACGTAAGATTTCAGGGAAAAAATCAGTTTTGAATTTTTTTCATATTGTTCCACAACTTTGAAAAATTCGAATAAATTCCTTAGTACAGAGAAACATAAACATCGGTGAGTAACACCTTTCAAAAAAGCATTATTACTAATTTCGAAATATTACAACAAAATTATAAAATCGAAAAAAGGGTTGTTTTTTTTAAACTCAATATAGATGAAGAGCTAAATAATCATTTTCCAGGAGTCAACTACTTAATTATTAAACGAAAAACTGATTTTTATTAGATTTGAAAGGTATCACTCGCCGAATTTAGTCAGAAAATGTTTGATAGTGGCTAAATAGACGGCGTTATAGAATGCCTGACGCGCGTTTTGAAAAACACATCTTTTATCCAATCATTTCGTAGTTAAATGTTTGAAAATGTTTTATAAGTAATGTAATACTGATTTTTTGTGAGAAATAACTGTCTAGACATTATTCAATAATAATAAGAAATATAAGTTAAATGCAAGATTTAAGAAAAAAATAATTTTTGTTTAATAATATTGTTCCACGACTTCGAAAAATTAGAAATAAATTCTGTGTATAGAGGAGTATAAAAGAAATTTTCTTTATAAAATCGGTGATTGACACTTTTTAAAAAAAGGTTGAAAAAAATTCATATTTTGGTTTTATTTTTTCCGTTAAAAATCTGATTTTCGTTTAAGAATCATGATCATATAATTTTTCCATGCCTTTGACTCCTAAGAATAAGGGGGAAAATCATCATTAATTAAATTCAAATTTTACTATTTAAAAAAAATAAAATCGAAAAAAGTGGTTTTTAAAAAAATCTCGAAAACCATTTGAATTAAAAAGCTACAAATTTATGTGAATTATATTTATTCGACACCAAGTTTGAATAAAAAAGCCGCAATGGCAGATTTACCACACTATTCCGTCTATACCCTTTGCAAAAATTTACACCATGATATAAGCTATTTAAGACAAAATGTAATCAACGGAGAAACTTTTTTATTTTTATTTTGGAACTGAATCACAAATTGATCTGGTTAGATTTTAAATTATTTAAACGTATTTCCCTATATTAAATTTAAAATAAATGTTGTATTCATATTTTATTCTTTAGGGTGTAAGGTTTGAAACTCAATAGTTATTTAAAAGGTATAAGTAATCTTTTTGGATCGTAAAGAAAGCTTAATCACAATAGGATTGTTAAAACCGGTGTTGGTCTTATAATCACAGGCAATGAAATATAGGCAAACTTCGTTTTAGTAAGAATTGATATAAATTAATCTTTTACTTTTTTGTCTGTAAAAAATAAATATTACTGGAAGTATTCCGCGATTTTAAAGTTAGATCATCTAATTTGAAAATTAGATCAGATCTGCCGATTCATGTTATATTTAATGCGTACATAATGATAAATCTTCCAGGAAATGCTTAAGAAACATAAGAACAAAAACGTATACGATATTTCTTTAGTAGAAGACTTAAAGATCAGCTGTCTTTGTTCTGAGAAGACCTTGGTGAACATTACGCATGGTGCCTTATTAGCATTCCCAACAAGTTACGAGAGTCCTAAAGCTCAGAGACTTGTTTGCTTTGGAGAGAGTTAAAACGTTTTGAAGCGGATTGTCGTGAAGTAAATGAGCCATCGTCTCTGCTTGGAACTGTGGTAGCCACGAAATGGAATATCTTTTTACACGTTCACACAGGCGCGGGCCACCGGTGGTCCGCACTAGTATGTCTTATCGTTTGGCGTTTACCTCCAGTATTTATTTCCATATCATGTTATCTATTATTTATTAGGGCAAAGATTAAAAAAAAAAAAAAAATGTTTACTGCCCTTCGTTCTCGCAAAAATCTGAGATCAGCATGAAAAAACCGCACGTAAACTAAAAATCTAAATACACCTAATATTTAGGGTTTTGGGGGTCCTTGCCATTGAAATGGTTGTATGAAGGGGACCGCGAAAATTTTTTGTAAGGAAACTACTATGTAATATAATTGCTTGTGTTTATTACTATGGTTTACGATCTCAACCTTAAAATCGGTCATTTACTAACATTTTAAAAATAATGAGCTTAAAGAACAGAAGATATATTATGTATCACACAAGATAATAAAGAATATCTTTTTTCTTAATGAGTATTTTAATAAATTCCTTCTTGTATAAGTTTTAAATTTTAGGTAATTTTAATTCATTTTAAGTGGGAGCCTTAAATTTTGCCAACCCAGGTTTAATTAGGATGGGTATCTTTTACGAGAAATTGACTTAGTACAGGCTCTGGATCACCGTTTTACGTTTTTTTTGAAGGACGGCATTACAAAGGGTTTTTCGCTCCCTTTAAAATATATAGATGAGGAAGATGGTTGGGGGTGCGATGATCAGTAAGAAACACACATTAAAAAGTAGTACTTATTTTAATTGTTTGCCGACATTTTGGCCTACATTGAAGAAAAACAAGATAACAACCAATGTAATTATAAACTTAATAATATGTTAGGTATATAATAATAATAATATGGAAAAAACATACAATTAAATGTAAACTGATAATGAGATGACAGTTATAAAGTATGGAATAAACAAAATTAAGATGATAATATTTCAATAAGAATAATTAAAGATAAAATAAGAAAATGATTAAATAAATAAAGTTCCGTTGCAAGGCAAAGATCTATAAATATAAGGGAAAATAAATCTGCAAGCTAACACTTTTTCTGAATAATGACTGCAACTTTCAATCTGATTTTCAAGTTCAAATGATTCTAACATTAGAACCACCCGTGGTTTTTGCCTGATTGGAATTTTAAATTAATGTTTTGGGATTAATCAGACAGTCAGGTAGTTAAAATATTAAGAATATGACGTCGCCATAGAACTATGAAAGGGCACAGAGCCCTTGTAGGTAGGTCAGTGATCTCTTTGGAATTCCCGTTAGTTTGGTTTTTTACTATTTCTCAATTATCACATCCTTTGTTTTGCCTCCTTTCGAAATAGTCACATTGATTTAATTTTTTTCGGCCTGCCAGGACATGGTTTAATTCATTCATATGACGATTAAGATTGTTTGTTGGCTTTATTTTATCATTCTGAAGAGCAGCTTCAAACTGTTTAAATTTTTGGCTTTATTTTATTTTTTTCATCCACCATAACCTTAATTGATCTTATTTTTTATGGTAGGTGATATTAATCTGAAAAATCAATAGTAAATCCAGCAGCGTTATTGGATTCTTTGTTTTGTGTAAAAAAAAACTCAAAGTGAAAAATAAATATGTTATCAGAGGCATGGTTTTATTGAGTCGTCCATAAAGTAATGTCGGTTTTTTAGTTGTTTTTTTTTTAAAATACCCCTATATTTAACAAACTGTTTACGTTTAGTGTATTATTTATTTGTATGAATGTAAACACCAGATGATTATGCATGAATACCTCTGCAGAAATTCACTGCTTAGAAATATTTCAGTCTTTACTAAGATATCAACGAGTGATATTCCTATAAATTTGTCTTATAAGTTTAAACGCTACCAGAACAGGGTCTGGATGGCCAGAAACAGCAATCAAGTCTTGGGCGAAAGCATCCTTACTGAGTGCACTGTTTAATGGTTTCGGGGGAGACTTCAGCCTTGAAGACGATGTGCTGTAGACTTAGGTGTAAGAAAACCCAGAACAACTTTTCGAGAACTTGTACGGAAACTTCATCATAGGAAATAGACCATCAATGAACACCTCAAAAGTAAAATGGCTTGAAAGTTGAGTTCTACACACATTAAATCACTGCTAAAAAAACAGAGCGTCATGAAGTTTGTATGCTTCTTTTTTGTCGAATCAAAAACGACACTTTTCTGTCCATAATTGTTACTTGTGGTGAAAAGTGGATACTTTACGGTAACTAGAGAAGTAATACATCTTCTAAAGCACCCATTTCAAAAAAAAAAAAAAAAAAAAAAAATGATGTTAACTATTTTAGGAGCTTCATTTGATTTGATACATTACAGCTTCATAGATTCTGAAGAAAATACTAAATTAATGCAATATATCAGAAATTGGCAAAAATAAAGCAATCTTCATTTCTCGGAGAAGGCCCATTTTGTTGCATGATGACGTACTATCACATTTCTCTCAGGTGATGTCACAAAAATTCAGCATGGGTATAAAACTATGCCACATCCGCCCTACTCGTCCGAGCTCTTCGCAACAGATTATCATTTTTTCAGACTCTGGTCCACTACCTACGTGTCAGAAAATGTAATAAACAAAGGGAATTAGAAAATGCGTTTTTGGAGTTCATCAATTCTAAAGTTAGGAAAGTCTATTCCGAGGGAATGGGGAATTTGCAACACGTCTGCAAATGTATTAATAGTTGTGGAAATTATTATGATTCAATATAACGGTTGTAAATCTTTCTTATTTTTTAAAAACCAGAACACTGCATTATTTTTATGATAATCCAATAAATAATTATCCATAGTGAGTAATTAAAATGAAGCTTCTATAACTCCAGGATGTTTATAATATTAGAATGAAATTTAGTGGGTCACAAACGGGCAACCAAAAATTGAATCGATAATAAACAATAAACAAGAGGTCACAATAATGTCGTATGCTTGTAATTTCTATTCGTATTTATCGTAGGTATAATTATTGAATGAAAAAAAAAAATAGCTTTTGTAAAACAAATAATTAGAAGGCTTTTAATATCATATAAAAAATATAGTTCTTAGAAACATTTCAAAATCTGCATGGAAATAATATTTTAAAGAAAACAAAAGTTATCCTTTTTAACTGCCATATCTATTATATGTATCCTTGTTTGATTTACATAAATTGTCTTGTTCATTGATTATAAAAGCTTAATGGTCTGTTTTTGGTGGAATTGTATGTATTCCTCGAGTCTTAAATTATTTACGTTTGTTGTTATAAGCGTCATCAATAACATTAAAAAACTCCTCAGTATTGATTGTTCTTAAAATTCCGTTTGCTATTTAAATTTTTTTAAAATAAATTATACCATCCTATTGTGAATACTAAATTTCGAGTGGTAGAAAAACCCCTGTAGGCTACCAAGTTAGCAATAAGCCTCAATCTTATTTTAGGCGTTTTACTAAATTATAATCTGATATAACAAATATTCTGAAATTTCAATGAATGGAGGCTGTATATAATTTAAATTTATAAATCATAACTATATTTTGTATTACAATTTTTTTATCTCCCTAATAAAAACACTAAGGTTGGTCTGAAGAATTCAGTAATACGGTGGACATTTTTCACCAATAAATGAAATTCTCACATATTTGTTCTATTAAATTGAGAAGGCTAATTAATATCTCTCGAAGATAGAACAGTTTCATTATTACCCCAAGCCGAAAACGATAGAACCCATAAAATAATATCCGTTGGTATTTAGACCAGACACGCTGGAGGTTTGCATAAGCAACTAAAGCCTTAGCCACAAAGTACCGAAGGAGGAAGCATTCGAGTCACGAAATGTGGTTTCGCGTTCATTTGGAGATGGTAAGACGTTAAGGAAGTTTAAAACTTCCTAGTACTGACTCTGTTTTTTGTTTTTACTCAATTAAAATAAATCAGTTTTATTAGTCTTTCAACGTTTCAGTGATTTTACATTATTAAAATAACTTCTTAAGAGATATTGTGCCTAAATAAACCAGTTTAATATTGTAAAAAAAAAAAGTCTTATTAAAGACGTTATACGAAGCTGCAGCAACTTTTGCATCTCCACAACCTGGCAGTTTTGTTCAATTCGTGCATGATAAATGAAGAGTGGTTTATATTGCAGTGTAGCATGTTTATAGTGCAACGGAAATAGTTGCCTTAATACTTTACCTACCATTAAAATAACTGAGATGGAAGAGAATATTTGATGCAGATCAATGATATAAAATGCCTAAATGAACAACAATTTTATTTTAAATGTTACTTTTTTTTTCGATTATCCTAGAATTACTCCATTTTCCCACTTATGCTTATAGAAAAATAAACATTAACTTAATTTTAATATAAAAAAACATTTTAAGTCTATTATGCATCGTACTATTTGAATTATTATAATTAACCATTTTTACTTTCACTTACTATTATAGTAAGGAAAAGTATTGCGAACATGAAAAAACATTCCAGTTTTCAACGGAAATACACATATTAGGGTCCCCTTAGTCCAAATAACCAAGCAAAAAGGTCTTGTGTGTGTGTGTGTGGTAACTCCCGGGTGGAAACGGTAAGTCATATGAAACTGAAATTTCATTTTTAAGACAAAATACGCCCGAGACGTTACAAAATCTTTTTCATAAAAATGAGCTTACCAGAAAAGCCACTTTATACCATGCATTTTGCACCTTTTTTCGATTTTCCGAGGTTTTAAAAGTTTCCGACGATTTTGATTAAACTCGCTCTATCGATGTAAAAATAATAGGCTTAAACGTCGTGTAGGTTTAATTCTGATTAAAATAGTCTGCCAGGGCTTAATGCCGATATTTTGAATTTTCTGCCCTAGTAAAGTACCTTTAATTTTGTTGATTCTATCAAAATAACTAGATTTAAGTTATGCGAAAACAAAAAACAACTAAACGAGAAAACTGAAAAAATATTTTTTTAATGCATTTTTTGTTTTTGAACATAAAGCTAAAGATTTTAGAAAAAATATTATCTCATACACAAGCTTTTAAAAGCTAATAGAGAGTGGGAAATGAACATAAACTAACTGATTATTTTAGATAATAATATAATAGATTTTTTTAATAAAACACATGTTTCTATATAAATTCAATTTAATTAATTCCTTAATAGTTTCACGTATTTTTATCTCTAACTGTTTTTGAAAATTCTTTCATTGATTTTAAAAATGGGGTAAGTGAAAGTCGTGTGTTGCCCGCACCAGATTTTTATCTCTAACTGTATTTGAAAATTCTTTCATTGATTTTAAAAATGGAGATAATTGAAAGTCGTGTGTTGCTCGCACCAGATTTTTTTTTAAATCAAAAGCACAAACTTTAAATAGGTATTTTTTTAAAATTTATGTTATTAGCTAAACGTTCCATTTTTTTTTTTTTTTTTTTTTTTTTTTTTTTTTTTTTTTTATCTACTGTAACGAAAGTACGAGGTTTGTATAATTTTTACTCTTAGTTGCTTCACTATTAATTAAAATGTTAGAACTGAATAGTAACTAAATGGCGAGACTTTACAAAACTATTATTATTCAACGGATCTATATCAGTGTGGAACGATGGTTGGTTGAATGATGAGGAACACATTAAGGTTTACATACAATTTTTGGTCTGAAGAGGGATGAGGCCACCCGAGAATTTAGAAGGTTACACAATGCGGCATTCCGGAGGTTGTCTGGATTTAGTCAGTTTAATGGGCGCGTAAATGACTTATTGCATAACAAAATCCCCGAACCGACTGGCAGGCGCCCGATAAGTGTAGGTGGGATGATTTTGTCAAGTATAATCTGGAGGGCTTGGGCTTAGACGGTGGTGATTGGATGGATTTCTGTACGGAACAATTAGTGTTATCGCCATCAAATCTTCGGGTTCGCTAATGATATTATAATTTAAAAAATCTGGTGCGCGCAACACAGACTCCTACTTCCGCACATGTTACATTACTGGTGAGAGTAATACAAAAAGGTTTAGATAGAAGTTCAATTTAGCTCCCATTTACTATCCGTATTATTCCGATTTACAATCATGCAATAATCTAAAAGTAGTCATTATTAATTACAATAGTAAATTGAGTATAATGTTTTTTTTTTACTCTGCAATAACTTCTTTTGCTACATATTATTTTTTATAAAATTATATGATTTTAAACGGTTTATTAAATATTAATAATGTTTTATAGGGTGAAATCGCGGTCACCTGTGATTAGTTTTTAGCATAACAGCCTTCTATGTCTAATGTCGCTGGTTCATACCTGGCAGTGCCTCAAGAATTTTTTAATAAGATTAAAGATCCCTCTCCGGATAGGTAAAATTTAGGAATCCCACTGTAGCATCGTCCGATTAGTCACAGTAGCATAAAGTGTCGTTAACTGCATGAACAACAAATAGAGCGAAATTAGATATTTGTAAGTAAAAGAAAGGAAATGAATGAAAGTAGATTATTTCGCGCACCAGATTTTTTAATTTCAGAAATGTTTTATGAATTTAAATATTCATAGATTATTAAATGACTCTATAATAATGTATTCGAGGAAGTTTTTATATATATTTTTTCTTTCATTTATTAATTTGTCTATATCCTATGTTTATGTTATCATGCGATTACTTAAGAGATTGGTCAACTTCGGTACAGAATTATGTTTGGTTAGTGTATACTATTATATATTGCAATAAAGATTAAAATAATAATAATGCATGACTCTCTGAATATTTGTATTGTAACGAAAGGCTTTTAATTTGTTGTATTAATCATCAAAGCGTATGAGTATGTTATTTGAACTCGAACTCATTTACTTAGGAGAAGTATGTTATTTTATTATACTCATGTTCGAGAAAAATTAAAAAAATATTTTTTTACTTTCACTTTCCTATATATGAAATATTTTTTAAAGATTTCGATCTGATTAATTCTGTATACAAGTTGTTTCTTAATTTTAACATGCACGAAAACAATGAGTAAGGCAATAGACAGAAATGTTTTAATCTTATAAAAAACATTGTATTTACATTCAAGGACCTATATTTATTTAATTATTTGTATCCCTTCCTGGTTTATAAGGCTAAACGGGATTCCGTACCAATGTTTTACATTTTTGCTTCCACTTCAAGCTCCGAGGTCAGAGTGGACTGGACCCAAAATTATTTTCCAGCCAAGTTACCTTGGCTTAGTTACCTATATGTGAAGTATATAGTAAGGGGAAGTATTGCGATCGTGGAAATGTTAGCATTTGAGCTTCCAACTAACATAAAATACACGTTTCAGTCCTAACGATCAAGTCCCGCAAAATGGTCTGTGTGTCGGCGTGTGTTTTTGTGGTAAGTCTAGCTGTCAGTTGATAAGTATTATAGTATGCTGGGGGTTACAGTTAACCCAAATTGGCAAATCAGAAGTATTACTTTATACGACGCACGTAGCACATAGGTTTTCTAAAAAAAAAAAAGTCACTTATCTTGATGCAAAGTAGAATAGGTATTAATTTTATGTAGGTTTGCGTCCGATGGAAATGCTGTGACTGGGCTTAAATGGCTAAAAATTTCTTCTTATAAAATGTCTTTAATTGTTTTGCTTCGTAGCAATCAACCATTCGTCAGTAAATATAAAAGAATGCGACAAGCAACTGAAGGAGACAACAGTTAAAATGTTTTTCCTTTCAGTTAATTTTTTTTTCCCTTCGCAAATATTAATGTAGATGTATAATGTATCACTTGAAAGCTAAAAATGCTGCAAATTATTACACAATGATTTATTATTTCCAAAGACAATATTTAATTTTCCTTTTTTTTTTATTTATTTATTTATTTTTTTGTTTATCGGGCTTTACTGATTCTAAAACTCTATACACACTTTTCTCTATCTTCAAAAATAACTAAGTTATAAGCGTATTTATGTGAAAAATATCATTTTTTTCTTTTCTTTGTTCTCTTTTATATAATTATTAAAAAACAATAATTTTTTTTTTCTATCTTCGAAAATAACGTAGCGAAAATATATGAGCGAGATTTCAATTTTTTTCTTTTCTTTTTTCTCTTTTATATAATTATTACCGATTTTTAGGTTAAAAAACAATAATGATTTTTTTTTTCTATCTTCGAAATTAACGTAGTTACAAGTATATATATATAAGCGAGATTTCAATTTTTTTCCTTTTTCCTTTTTTTTTTTTTTTGTTTATCGGGCTTTACTGATTCTAAAACTCTATACATTTTTTTTTCTATCTTCAAAAATAACTGAGATATTGAATAAAATACTTGTAGCGCATTTAAAAAAAAATGATCCAGTAGTTTCGGAGAAATGCCGCGGACGGCGGACAAATAGATTTTTTCCTATTCCTTACTCGGATTCTACGCTTCTTGAAACGTAAGCTCTCAAATTTTGAGCAGGGGTATTTTTTTTTTTTTTTCGATTAAAAAGGTTGATTATTGAAAATAATAAACCAAAATATACTCGTAATGTACAAAGGTAATAGTTATATTATAAAAAGTTGTATAAATTAGTGGAGAACAATTTTGATTGTTACATTATTGAGTCTAAAATAAATGTTTCCACAGAACTCAGAGTAATTCTTTAAACAAATTTCAGCTCTAACATTATTCATTGTAAAAGTTCTTAAATTTATTCCAACAATGTAGATTAGTAAACTGCACTAGATTTTTGTTCTTGTTTGGACTGAGCCAAAATAATAAGAAATGTTGTTGTTAATTTGGACATTCTTTGATTAGGTAAACTTATAAAATAAAATGGATCTTCCAGAAACTTCTTGGTTCGTCATCGTCCAGATTCCTATTACAATAAAGTTCTCATTATACTGAACGTCAAGATGACTTGACAGTTGTAGGTCTGTTTAGAAACCCCAATAGCCTACTAACTAAAGGTCAACTACCCATAGCTTTCTTTAGGCTAGGCTAGACAAACGATCGTATACATGAAAGCCATCCGGGAACCACCTAGCCCAAACCATTTGACGCGATTAGCATAAGTTATGGATTATGAGCGGCCGAATACGACTTGTTAAACTGGAACTATCACTTTAGGAGATCAACCATGTCGAATTTTTTCCACTCCCTTAAAAAAAAAAAAAAATCAGTTCATCCCGGATTTTCTTATGTCAACACTGAGACGGTATGTGAAATTTGGGTCGGCAGCTTTATTGATAGTCGCTTTTAGAAAAAAAAAATTTTTTAGAATAGCCTTAGAGAGAGGATTTGCTGAGATAAATAATATTGTAAGATTAATTCTTAGTTATAAATTTAATTTCTGGATATTACTACTTTTTTAATTGATATTCAAAGCCCCTGTTGAACATATATGAGTGCCTGGACTAATATCTATGCACAATCTAATATATAATTTACAAATTTACAGTAACATAACCATAATTACTCAATACAATAAAAAAAAACACTTAACAGCTTAGAACAAAAAACGGCATTGTGATGTCTACAATGTGTATTGAATTCACGAAACTTTTTTTAACTGAAATATTTCGATTCATTTGTCAGGTTTTATTGCGCATAATAATTCACTTTGAAATTCACAATTTTAGGTCCTTTAGCATAAAATTCGCTCAAGAAATATAAAAAAAGACAAAATTATATTAAAAAAGTCCTACAAATATTATTTTTTTAAAAACTTCATTCCCATTACTGCTGTGCGGTGTATGAAGGTGTCTCTGGAGATCTCGAGGCAAAACTAAAACGAATGTTTAATTGCTTTGGACGTTTTATCTTTGGGATATCCAGAGACACCTTTACTACCCGATTTTACGAAGAGTTGAAGTGGCTTTACCCTTTCTTCTGCCGTAAGTACTTTCTAGCATCCTTCCTCTTCCAAGTTATTCAATCCCGACGTCCGTTTTACATCTCGGATCTCCTTTAATTTGAATCCTCCGTTCGTTCCCGTAACACCCGCTCGCGGCCATCTGATCTGTATATAACGTCTTATCGATCCACAGCTTTCGATTGATCCGCATCTCTATGGAACTCCATTCTTTCCAACATCTGTGACTCCCAAACTCATTTTTAACATTTAAATTCCGTATATTCAGCCATTTCCTGTCAATTTCCAAATAATCCCAATTAGATGCTAATTTCAAGA
The DNA here is from genome assembly GCA_023052935.1 of Piezodorus guildinii. Taxonomy (NCBI): domain Eukaryota; kingdom Metazoa; phylum Arthropoda; class Insecta; order Hemiptera; family Pentatomidae; genus Piezodorus; species Piezodorus guildinii. The sequence continues at coordinate 120,356,818 of CM041293.1, read as the reverse complement.
AAAATCTACAAATAAAGCAGGAAAATACGTTTATTTATTTATTTAACTTTCATTTTCATGTAAGATTAATTCATATATAATTTTACAAACATATAAAATCATTGTAGTTTCTTTTTTTTTAACTGTATATTTTTAATTTTTTTTTTATAATGTTATTATATTTTTAATTATGTATTATTATCTGTTCTTATTTTAACATATACATTTTTTTTCTTGTTTTCACATTTTATTAGAAGTTGTCTTTTGAGTTATTTTATTAATTTATTTCTGTTGTTATTTTTATTTATATTTATATTACTTTCACTTATTTTTAATTATTTTACTCTTAGACTCTAGTCTTAAGACCATTTCCTGTAATATTATCCGTTAGGGACTCGTCCCAGAATAAATAAAGAATAATAATAATTATTATTATTATCATCGAAAATATTCATTTTTTGAAGTAAATTATGAGAATTATTGTATCTTAGATTATTAAAATACTTTTCTAACGAGATATTAAAACATAAGTAGGTTATACTGCTTCTTAGTTATTGCTGATACTTTATGATATTGAAATAATTAATTATTTCACCTTCAATTTGATCATCATCCGAAAAAAACAAAAAAACTTTTTGCAATATATAATGTTAGCATTTCTTTTAGTTTATAAACATACTCTTTTAACGATACTCAAAGCCGCATTGCACGATGAAAAATACGTGAAAGCGAGTTCTCGAAAGTAGTTAGAGAGGCATACTTATTTTTAATATATTATTTTTTAAGAAAAGGATAACATTAAATGATAAAGTTATATCAAAACAAACAGTTTTAATGTACACCTTATGAAGACATTTTTTTTAAATATAGAAACTTCACTTTAAGAAGTTAAATATTATTTATGATAAAATTATAAATACATAATATCATAATTCACTATCGCCGACAACACATCAAACCATCTCCCGTCTTCATATCTTACATTCTAGAATAAATAATATATCGGCTACAGCCAGGATTATAACCCAGGACACAGAGAATTGTAGACAAGTGTTCTATCCACTAAACCACGCCGCTCCCTTCGAAATTCACAAACTACATGAAATTAATATTTGTGGTAAAATGACACCATTCTTAACCTTCTTTCGAGAGCTTTCCGGCGTGATATTGCTTCCAGACTAATGGGGAAAGCATGAATCATATATTTTAAATGCTTTTTTGAAGGATGAAACCATTGAGGCATTATCCATTTGTACTTTTAATTGTATGAAAATGTATAGTTTTTGAGTTATTCTAATATCACTTTTGTAATCTTTTTTAGGAATATATATTTTTTCAACCACTTAGAAGAGGAATTTTTCCAAACCCAGTCATTATTACTCATCTAGACGTTAAAACGAATATCCAGAAAAAATTTCAGCTTCACAATGATAGTCATTTTCGAGATTCTGCAATGACCAGAAAAGAGTTAAATGGTATTTTCGTTTATAAATATAGATTACTGAAAATTAATCATACTAACATAATCTCAGTTCCATGATTGCTCGGTTCCACGTATTGGTGGTCAGTGAATACGACGTTACTACATCGATACATACGGGTGTACAAGGTTGGCACCATCGAAATTCATAAACCTGTACCAACTTCAAACCATGAAGGATCTTGGCCCCAGTATATAAAGAGATTCGTACTGTTTTTCGGCCAACAGCAGGGCAATGAGGTGATTAGGCCCTGACCCACGCTCAGCCGCCCAGATTTTACCAATTTTTTTGGGTACCCACTTTATAGAACCTGAGTCTGCCCCAGGAGGGTCTCCATACCCTAGGTCGCCCCTCCTCCCTTCCCCCCTCTAACTGAATTACCAGAATAAATAATATTCTGCTATAACCGGGATTAGAACCCAGGACTCGGAGAACTGTAGACTAGTGCTCTATCCACTAGACCACGCCGCTCCCTTTGAAATTCATAAACTACATGAAATTAATATTTGTGGTAAAATGACACCATTCTTAATCCTCCATCGAGAGCTTTCCGGCGTGATATTGCTACCAGACTAATCGGGAAAGCACGAATCATATATTTTAAATGTTTTTTTTAAGGAAAAAACCATTGAGGCATTATCGATTTTTTTTACAAAGGACATTACCATCCTGGGATAGTGTAGATGAGATTAAAGGAGATACTATGGATTCAGATGATCTCTGATGATGGCGATGAAGAGACACAGCGATCCCCCCGACAGAAGGGGGAGAACCACCCCCAGGGTATAGCTCCTGCTCCGGATGCCGACAGCTCCTGGCAGCAGCTGATGGCCTGATCCTCCCCCGCTCCCCGCCGACTGCATCCCTCTCGTTGCACCAACCCTCTCCCCCTGCACCCCCCTAACTGCACCCTTACCCTCCTCTTTGCACTCTGCACCTCCCCTTCCTCTCTCCCCCCTCACTGTAACCCCTGCTCCCCCTTCGAATTGCTCTTTCATACCTATCATTACGAATATCTTAATAGCTTTGTGCTCTTTATTTATCCTGGTGTAATTTCGTTTAGAATAATAATACTAGCTGCAATCCACGCCATCGCTCGTAGATATTTCATTTTATTATTACTAGAGTAACAATTATACATATAATTTCGTCATCAGTTAATCAGTTGTTATGTACTTATGTACCACGAATAAAGTGTCATTTAGTGGCAGATCTTAATTTTCATCTGTCAAATTTACAGTAACATAACCATAATTATGTCGCTTTTCGAGAAATTTTATTTTTAGAATAACCTTTGAGAGAAGATTAGCTGAGATAAATAATATAGTAACATTAATTATTAATTATAAATTTATTTTCTGGATATTACCACTTTTTTTTTTTTTTTATATTCAAAGCCGATATTGATCATATCTGAGTGCCTAGACTAATATCTAGGCACAATCTAATATATAATTTACAAATTTACAGTAACATAACCATAATTACTCAATACGTTGTAGCTTTAAAAACATATTCGCAAACCTTGGTGAACTCAGAATTCCCTTCCACGTGAATAACCCCATTTTTTGTTTTTGTTTTACTTTTACTTACCTATGTATGAAATATATAGTAAGGGAAAGTATTGCGATCGTGGAAATTTAAGAATTCCAGTTTTCAACAGAAATACAAATTTAGGGTCTCCTGAGTCCAAATGACCATGTCCCGCAAAAAGGTCTGTGTGTTTGTGTGAGTTTTGATTAAACCTTTAATCGGTGTAAAATTTAATGGGCTTTAATATCATGCACGTTTCATTCTGATTGAAATAGTCTGACAGGGCTTAAATGCTGATACTTTAAATTTTCTTCATCTTAAGTACATTTTATTTTGTTGATTCTATAAATATAACTATTTAGATTTAGTAATATATTTAGTACTGATAAAAAACGAAGAAATATGTGATTTGAACAAATGCGATATCTAACTAAAAGAGAGAAGACCAAAAATATTTTTTTACGCAATTTTTGTGTTTTTGAACATAAAAACAGTAATATAGACGTATAATAAATATACCGTTGGAAAGCTAAACATTTTAGAAAAATTATCTTGTACACACAATTATAAAAGTTAATGGAGAGTTAAAATTATCTGATTGTCTTGGATAATAATATGATTGATTATTTAATAAAACATATGTTTCTATTGAAATTCGATGTGATTTATTCTTTAACAATTTATTTTCATCTCTAAGTAAATTCTTAAAAAATATTAATATTGATTTTAACAACGGAGGTAAGTGAAAGACATGTGTTGCGCGCACTAGATTTTTTCTCTCCAGTTACAATTTCCATTATCTCCTTAAAATAAAACATGTTTTGGCTATTTGAAATCTTTGTATATGTAAACTGATATTGCAAATCTTGGTTCCCGCTAACTCTTAATAAACCACGTCATGGGTTTTGATACAGTTTTCATTATAATTTAGGACATTCTTTCCTGAAGGTTTTATAAGAAAACTATAATGCAATTAAGTTTTTTTTGGAAGGGAAAATTAAATTTTCTGTAATTATGTCATAAAAAAATTATTTCTGATTTTATAGTAATTTATACGTATAGTATACCCTTGGAAAAAGCAAGACTTCAGAGAAGTCAATATGCAATAAAATAAGTCATTGTTATAAACTTATGATCATATTATATTTGTAATGCCGCTGAGGGCGGTAATAGTTATTCAGTGTTGTCACTGTACAGTGATTTAGAGGTTATATTCTTCTAGAGATTACTCAAGATTTAAAAAAAAAAAAATTACCTACCAAAGCTTACGTAAGTTGTTAAGAGAAATGGAATGTTGTTATAAATTCTAAACTAACTTAGTTAATAATTATTTTTACTTTTAGATTATTTTATGAAATCAGATGTTCCACTGTAAACTAAATGGGATACTAGTGGAAACTAGGGGTAACCTGTAGTGTAGTAGCCAGCATAACATGCCCAAGGTCACAGGTTCAAACCTGCAGGTGGTCTAGAATTTTTTAAAGGGAGTACAAAAAGGATTTTACAGATTAAGGATCGTTATACCCTCCTCTTCGGCGGGGACACAAAAAGGTGGCTCCGAGCCTGTGCAATGTCAGGTACTCTTTAAAGATCCATATTCTACTTAAACCTGGATAGGCAAAATTTAGGACTCCCACTGTAGCATCGTCCGATTAGCCACAATAGCATAAACTGACGTTAAATGAATAAACAAACAAACATAGAAACTAAATTCAACTTTTTATTACTTTCACTTGCCTATATATGAAATATATAGTAAGGAAAAGTATTGCGATCGTGAAAATTTTCGAATTCCAGTTTTTGACGGTAACACACTTTTAGGGTCCCCTCAGTCCTGATGACCAAGTCCTATGAAACTAAAATTTCATATTTCAGACCACTATATGCCTGAGATGTAACAGCAACTTTTTCATCAAAATCGGCTTATCAGAAGAGCCACTTTATACTGTGCATTTTGCAACTATTTACGATTTTCTCTAACGATTTTGATTAAACTCGCTATATCGATGTAAAATTGGACGGGCTTTAACATCATGTAGGTTTCATTCTGATTGAAATAGTCTGACAGGGCTTAAATGTCGATATTTCAAAATTTCTTCTTTTAAAGTGCCTGTAGATTTTGTAGATTTCATGAAATTGACCATATCAACTGATTAGCATTGCTAAAAAACAGGTAAATATATAGATTGAACGAATTCGATGTCCAACTAAAGGAGAAAACTGCAAAAATATTTTTTAAATGAAATTTTTTGTTTTTGAACATAAGAACAATAATACAGATAAATAATATACTCTGGGAAAGCTAAAGATTTTAGAAAAATATAATCTTATACATACTATTGTAAAAATTAACGGAGAGTGATGAAAAGCCGATAAAACAAACTGATTGTCATAGATAATAATATAATAGATTATTTAATAGAATACATGTTTCCATTAAAATCCAATGTAAATAATTCTTTAACAATTTATTTTAATTTATATTCGTTTAAAAAGTATTAAATTTCTATAAATAACGGAGTTAAGTGAAAGTCGTGTGTTGCACTCACCAGATTTTATGTATTTCAAATTGATCGTTTAAAAAAAACAAAAACAAAAAAAAATAACTAAAGGAATACAATAGAAACCGTTTAACAAAACAAACAAATAAACTCAACCAATATTTTGTATTTTACCAACGTATGTTTCTAATTTCTGCCCATGAATATATATGAATTGAATATAATAATGATTAGACGTTACATAGTAAACATATTTTCTTGCTAAATGCACTTTTCGTTACCATGAATTCATCATTGGCACCACATTTAAATTGCACCTAAGCGAAGAAAGGGCGATCTGCTGGTCATTTTAATACACTTTTAACAATTGAACATGTTTCCGTGAGAACCTACACACGAAACATGAGTACAAAGTCTAATATGCTTGAATATATGAGTATCTTTGCTAATGCTTGTCAGATTAAGAAGACTTTGCTAAGGTTGGAAATTTGACTATCTTTCAACTTAGTACTTTTAATTTTCTGAAAATGTATAGTTTTTGAGTTATTCCAATATCACTTTTGTAATCATTTTTAGAAACATATCTTTTTTCAACCACTTAGAAGGCGAATTTTTCCAAACCTAGTCATTATGCCTGTTCTAGACGGAAAGACGAACATCCAGGAAAAATCCAGCTTCACAACCATAGTCATTTGGAGTCTTGTCTAAACCTTCATAGAGTTCACATCGCGGTGCCTCTCCCTTTGATCTTTTCGGCGGCCCTTTGATGTTTACAACCCCGCTTCGTCGGCTTCTTTGACATACTTAAACAGGTATGCGAGCCCTTTTGTGTGTGACCCTTCAAATCAGTGAAGCATAACTTTGTTTACAAACAATTTGACAAAAATAACAGTGATAAATAGTGAACAGTTTTATAATAGTGAACATTTATTCAAAAGTGACAGGAATTTACACGTAAGTGCATATTTGCTACTATAACAAAATTTATACTACCAAAATAAGATCTCTTTGAGACCTCAGTTTTACACATAAAGAAACTATCTTTAACAAGAGAGTCCCTTAGGAACATGGCGTCGGACGAGTCCAATTTTTTAGAAGTTGTGGAGTTTTTTAGTAGTTTAGCACAGTTGAAGATTAAAGACGCAATAAAAGAAGGCATCTATAGAAGGATAGACTCTCTCAAATTAATATTTGAGCATCTTCGCAGCGACAATCAACGTCTGGAAAAAGAGATGCAAGGAATATTAAACCTAACCTCAATGCCTCGAGCTGTTCCATCGTATGCTGATATTGCAAACAACAAACCAGGTAAAATTAAAGAACACATAGTCATGATAGAAAAAGTAAACTCAACTACCACTGATGATGCTAAAGACCTTTTCAAAAATGTAATTAATCCGAGGAAATTAAGAGTCGGAATCAAAACATTCAGAAAAACAAAAAATGGTGGATTAATTGTAGGCTCGGAATCCGAGGCTGATCTTAAATTAATTACAGCAGAAATTAATAACAAACAAGGGACCAATTTGAAGATTAAAGAATTAAAGAAGAACCGACCTACTGTTATTATAAAAAATATTCCTGAAGATTTGAAGAAAGAAGAAATTCTCCCAACTATTATCGAACAAAATCGATTACAAGAGGGAGATATAAAATTGAGAACTGTTATCTCGAACAGGAATAAAATCAACGACAAAGGGCCACCAATCAGAGTTTGGAGACACGCAGTTGTGGAGATAACCCCTTCAGCGAGAAGGAAGTTGGCTGGACGAGCGTTCGTGGACATGGCTACCTGCCCGGTGGAGGACTACTACTCTGCCCCGAGGTGCTTCATCTGCTCTAGGATAGGCCACGTCAAAAAGTTCTGCAAGTCCGCGCAGCCGACCTGTCCGCTATGTGCGGGACCCCACGCCCTCAAGGAATGTAGGTCCGAGGTCCACAAGTGCATCAATTGTGTAAGTTTCAATAGTAGAGTCAATAATAAGAGGCAAGTAGATATCAATCACTCATCAATGTCTAAAAATTGTCCTTCTTTTAAGGCGGCCATTGACAGAATTATTACTAATACTGATTATGACTGACAAACTGTACAGCTACATTAGAACTAGCCTAACCCCATACTTAATGATATGTAAAGGATGTCTTGGCAATGTACAAAAACTTTATTTGGTACTCAATAATTTTTACTTTGTCATAGAAAACATGTTCGTCACTATCAAGTGCAAGGTTAGTCTGTTATCATTTAGATTAATTTTTTATCAATCATGTGTAGACATAAGGTTATTTTAAAATTGGCACAAATTAACCTTCATCACTCAACCACTGCTACCTGGAACTTGTTACACACTATACATCGTAGTAACCTAGATATTATTTTAGTGCAAGAACCATACACTAAACTTAATAAAACATATGGCTTTCCGATAAGGTATCAGATATTTCATGGAGGTTATGGAAATCCTCGAGCATCTATTATTATTACCAACAACAACATTCAGGGAGTATTAATAAATGATTTGTCATTTGAGGACGTGGTTGTGGTAGAACTGGTATGGAACAACACGGAATATATTTTTGTCAGCGCATACTTTGATATAAATATTGAAGTCAATAAAGAGTTCGAGAAGATAGAAAACATTCTGACACGGTTTAAACACAAATACATTTTAATAGCTGTTGATTCGAATTCGCGATCCAAACTATGGTATGATAACATCACTAATAAACGAGGTGAAACTTTAGAGGCCCTAATCACTAGCTCTAAACTCTTCATAATAAATAAAAATCAGAAACTGTCCACTTTCTCATCCACCATTGGTGAGAGTAACATTGACCTGACCCTTTGCAACCAATCTATGTTTCGGTTAGTCCAAGATTGGCTCATACTGGATGAAGAAAACCTATCGGATCACAGAACTATTTGTTACAATATTAACACAGATGTTTATTCTCATAAGACTTTTAAGCCTGAAATAAAATACTGTACTAAAAACGCGGATTGGGAAAAATTCAGAGAATTATTGGTAAAATACGTCGACTTACATTTCGAAAATGAAAAAAATTTGAACATCCCACACGAAGACATATTGATAAAGTGTCTCGACACCTTAGGCATAGAGAAGACAGTAATTATGTTCAATAGATGTCTCCGTAAGACTTGTAATATTTTATTTTGCAAAAATTTACATAAAACGTCTCAAAGAATAGTTCCATGGTGGAATGAGGACCTGGGCCACTTACGGAAAACAACCAGGAATCTTAGGAAACTCTACCAAAAAACGAAAGACAATACTTTAAGAAACGCTAGGCGGGACGCCTATCTACAGCAAAGAAACCTATATAAAAAAACAATAAAGTTACAGAAATTAAGTTCTTGGAAAGAGTTCTGCAGCAGCATTGGTAAAGAAAAACCATGGTCTTTTCCTTATAAATATGCTTCCGGTAAAATAAGGTTACCCACAATGCTACAAACGATTGAAAAACCAGACGGTTCCTTTACAGAAAATTTGCAAGATACTCTAAATTACTTAATCGAAAAATTCCTGCCAACTGATGATCGAGAAACAGAAACAGACTACCACGAAACTGCAAGAACAATAGCCAATTCAATCCCGGAAACTGAATTAGACGATCCATTAACAAAATTGGAAATTGAAACTGCCATTAACCAATTAATCGAAAACAAAGCATCAGGGATAGATGGAATTTCACCCTTGATTTTCAAAAAAGTATACAACATTTATCCTAAATTTATTTCAGAATTATTCAAAAAATGTTTCGATACAGGTGCTTTTCCAAAACCATGGAAAGTCTCTAAAATAGTTCTAATACCTAAAGGTTCTAGTTGCAACCAGTTTAGGCCAATATCACTCATTCCTGTTGCAGGTAAAATTATGGAAAAACTCGTTGGATCTCGATTATTATTACATCTAACAAGAAATTTTCCTCTCAATGAAAATCAATTTGGGTTCATTCCTCAAAAAAACACAGTAGGGGCGTTATATAAACTCGTCAATTTCGTTGAGACTTCGTTACAATTGAAATCAAAAATCCTAGCCGTCTCGCTAGACATTAAAGGAGCTTTTGATCATGCCTGGTGGCCTTCGATTCTTAAAGCTTTGCATGAGAAGTCATGCCCTCGAAACATTTATTTGATTATAAGAAATTACTTATCCGATAGAAGAAGCCAGATTCAGGTTGGTCACACAGTTTCTAGTAAATGGCAAAGTAGAGGCACGCCACAAGGCTCATGTTGTTCCCCGTTGCTTTGGAATCTAATAATGGATGGAATTTTCAGTGTAGTTTCTCCGGAGGAAGCTGAGATTATCGTATTCGCCGATGACATTCTTCTCCTCTTCAAATCAAATCTATTCTTTCACCTACAAGTACAATGCAATGAAGTTCTACGCAAACTAACTATTTGGGCACATAATAACAAACTCACTTTTCAACCTGAAAAATCAAAATTTATTGTATTTAGTAGAAAACATCGAGTACCAGATCTACATATTGTATTAAACAATAAACCCATCATTCAAGTTAATCAAATAAAATATTTGGGATTGACATTGGAGAGAAAGCTAAATTGGGACCTACATATTAATAACCTAAAAAATAGGCTGTTAAAAATAGTCCATGGCTTATCAAACTCCGCAGCACTAACTTGGGGTTTGAACTCCGAAGTATTGTCAACAATTTACAAAGCTGCTATTCAGCCAACTATGACATACGCAATAGAAGTTTGGCATAAAGGACTTTCTCACAAAAAGAACTTAAAAAAACTAGAATCAGTTCAAAGAATGATAGCTATCAAAATTATTAAAGGATACAAAACTATTTCATATGACGCATCTTGCCTTCTCGCTAACATTACCCCTATTTCCATACTTTCCGATGAAATACTAAATAAAGTCGAAATTATAACATTAGGCAAAAATCTATTAAGCTTTCCGATTCATGAATTTGAACACAAAATTCCGTGTAAACTTTGGATTCACCAAAAAGATATTTCGAAGCCTAACATTACAGACACCAGCCCGAATAGCGGCATCAACATTTACACTGACGGTAGCAAGGATCAAGACAAGGTAGGAGCTGCCTTCCTTGCTTTTGAAGGACAGCAGCTGGTGCATTCAGCGCGATTTAGGTTAGGCCCTTATTGCTCAAACAATCAGGCAGAAATGTATGCACTATTACAGGCTGTACTCTACATAAAAAATTCTCATTATACCTCTAACTTCTGTATCCAGACAGACAGTCAAACAACACTATCGAAATTAAGGAACATGAACATACACGAAGGGCTCTTAGAGGAAATCAGACATGGACTAATAGTTTGTCATAATGAAGGTATGAACATCAGCTTTAAGTGGGTTAAAGCCCATGTTGGCGTTGTTGGGAACGAACTAGCGGATGAAGCGGCTAAAGCGGCGGCAAGAGACACCGCTCTCCCGATAGCATACGACAAGGCACCGATCAGCGCCATCAAACACCTTCTGTCAATGAAAACAAGGCAGAAATGGAATACGAAATGGGCCATCTCAACAAAAGGTAGACACACCTATGACTACATAAAAACAATTGACGATCGAACTAAACTTAAAAAAATTTCCTACAAACTGACACAATTCCTGACGGGACATGGAGGAGCCAGAAGCTATTTATTTCGATTCAAACTAACTGACGACAAAATCTGTAAATGTGACGGTAAAAGCGAACAGACATACGACCATCTTTTATTCGATTGCAGTAAACTGGACAAACATAGACACAAACTGATCTCAACAGTCCTACTAAACGGAGACCAATGGCCGCCTTCGAAGTGTGACCTCCTTACAAAATATTTTTCAAAATTTTATGAATTTGTGGACCGGGTGGACTATGCAGAATTAGAGAAATAGAAACAGGCAATAACTCGTTATTAATTTTATTTAATTTAATTTCACTGTTACTAACACTAATCAATTGGTTAGTTAGTTTTTATTATTTCGTTAAGTATTTATAACAAATGAATTATTTATTATTTGTTACTGGTTTCTTTGTTTAGTCAATTAGTTAGTATTATTTTGTTAATTTGTTACAACAAACGATTAATTTATAAGTTTATATTTATTAGTTTTATTTGACTTATTTAATTTTTTATGTAACTTAATGTTCTGTAACATAATTTATATTATGTAATAAAAATACGCGTTGTATCGCAAGATGGTACGCGTAGAAATAAATGCACCCATTGCAGGGTTACTGTAATGAGGAAAACCGTAACCATAGTCATTTTTGAGATTCTGCAATGACCAGAAAATGGTTAAATGGAGTTTTCATTTATAAATATAGGTTACTGAAAATTAATCAGCTTTTACTTACAATTAAAATATAATAAAATTGAAAATAACTTTTACTTTGGGACAGGATAATAGAAGAATTAGAAAAAAATAAATTTTATTCTGAGACTTCTGTCCCCTAAGAATAACAATAAAGTACAAGACTGAGTATTATGTCTGGCATAAAAATAAAAACAAACTCAAGGTTATACTTATATTGTTTATAAAAATAGTAAATACGATTGCTTAAACGACATATGACTACTACTTGCATTATTTATAGAGTAGTAAATATAACGACAGTAGAACGTTCATGTATGACTATATAATACTTAACGCATGTGCATGCGGAGATACTATAATTGTATCATAAAATCATAGAAAGAAAAGTTTTTGTTAACTTGAAATATGACTATTATTCTTAATTTTTTTATACAATTATTTGGAAGATTGATTACTGAGGAGATGATGGAATAATTTGTTTTTAAATGAGGTTAAGGAAGATGATTTGCGTATAGAGGTAGGTATGGAATTCCAAAGTGAGGTGGCACGCAAACTAAAGGATTTTTTTAAAGGATGATGTTCGATGAGAAGGAAAATAGAGGTTAGTGGTTTGGGATATTGTGTTAAACGAATATACTGATGAACAAGGGATGAGTAGGTCAAGAATGTAGGATGGACTTTGGATATTAAAAGTGCGGAATAGGAATACTCCCAGAAAATACTGTCGGCGGGAAACTGTATTGAGCCACTTCAACTCGGCATACCTGTCATAATATGAGAACAACAGACGCATACAATTAAGATATACCATGTTTCTAGCCATAAGATTAAAGGAACATAATTAATTCTCATTTAAAATAGTGTTTGTTTATTTATTTAACGTCACTTTATGCTACTATGGCTAATCGGAGTCCTAAATTTTGCCTATCCAGGTTTTATTAGGATAGGGATCTTTAACGAGTACCTGACATCGCACAGGCTCGGGACCACCTTTTAACGTCCCCTCCGAAGGACGGCGTAACTAAGGATTTTTACTCCCATTAAAAAATCCTAGGACCACCTGCGGGATTGAACCCGTGACCTTTAGCATGGGAGGCTGTTACGCTAGCCACCCAGCTACAAGTGATCCCCAATAGTGTGAAAAGATAAAATTGAAAAAAAAGAAGTTATACAATAAAAGAAAAGAATAAAATGAATAAATAATTTATGGTTGGTAAATCTTTTGAAGAAAACTAAAACTAAGTTAATTGATTAACTAAGTTACATTTAAAAAATAAATAATAGATTCTCTTTTACTCAAAGTCTGATATTTAATTTGGAGTGTCAAAATAATTATATATAATAAGATAAAATAAAGAAATGCGCAGTAGTAAACGCAGCGCCAGATGTGGTGGATCGCTATCAACTTCTAATAAGTAAAAAATATTTAAAAAAAAACAAAACACTTATGATAAAAATAATCGATGAAAACCTTGCTTGTTCTCGTACTATTAACTCAATATTCTTTTCGCAATCTCCATTGACTTGGCTTGTTAAATTAATTTTCTAAAACATTCAGCTTTTCATTGTTAATGGTCCTATTTTTTCGGGATACAAGTAAATATTTAGTTTATATATGAATTTAAGTCTTTATTTTAATTTGTCTTGCTATATATTATAGCTATTACCATCGTAATGCCCCACAAAAATCATAGTTCTGCTGAAATCATTGCTATTGGTTCATTACATTTTTTTACGTTACATTTACTAACAAGATAGAACCCACTTACTGTCAGACACATACTGGAGGAATGTACTTTTTACCAATCATATTTAAACAGATCAGGCATAAGACCTGATACAGCAACCTTATTGAGCAATGACGAAAATAATATAAAATTATTGCTAAACTTTCTTAAGGCCCAGCAGCTGTTAAATAAAATATAGGGATTCTGTAGTAAACAATACAGTTTTTTTTTTTTTTTTTTTTTTTTTTTTTTTTTGAGTTTAGATAGAAATTAAATTAAATAAACAAATGAAATAAAGGCGTTGATGACCCTCGGGTTTTACGCCTCGAAACCCAAACCAACAACAACAACTAACAAGATAGAAATATATATTTTTTAGAGTATTATGCATGCTATAAATCTCATTATAGAGAGATAGTTATTATTGATTATTGCATAAACAATTTTATTTATGCAACGTTTTGACAATTTATTGTTCTCATATTCATGTCTTAACAGTGGAAAAACAAAAAACAGAACATTAAAAATATGAATATATGTATAAAAATATTAATGTTCTGGTTTTTGTTTTTCCACTGTTAAGGCATGAATATGAGAACGATAAATTCTCGAAACGTTGCATAAATAAAATTGTTTATTTATTGACTGAAACCTAAGAACAGTAGACAACTTTATATATGTATGTAAGAAATTTCATCGTACTTAGAAAAAGCTGACATACGTAGAAAAAAGGTCGATGTACAATAGTTAATTGATGGAGTTCTTATTCATCCATTTAAATAAAATAAGTAAACTATTAGTAGGATCATGGATTAATTAAGGTTAAAAAAATGCGATGGTTTAAATAAATTTATTAACACCTTTTTAATTATACACCTATAATTTATGTGTATATATATATATATATATATATATACTTATATATTTATATTATATATACACACCTATATATAATTATAACAATTATATTTTACCTTATCTGTTTCCGAATATTCTAAGTAACATGAGTTTAACATAAGCAAAGACAGATTCAGCTTTCATGTCAAATGTGATGAATATAAACACTCCCTGAAGTCCATTCAAGATACTCAATACACAATGAACCTCAGGCCCTAAACTGAATGACATAATTATCAATGTGAATATCCAGGTCATACCAATAACAGTAGAAATTTTAACGTAAAATAACAACAAACTGTATTCTTTTCTGCCCGAAATTGCTAGCACGCAGGTTTGCTGCTTAAAAAATAAGCAAATAGTCATGATGAAGAAAACAGTATTAAGAAAGAGGAGAATGCCAATAGGTGCAGCTAGGTACAAGGCTAGACCAATGTAACTACCCAACCAGCAAACATTATTAGTGGGACCGAACTTAGGGCGTAGATAATTTGGGAAATAATCAGTCCGATCGATGAATATTGAAATGACCATGATAATAGCCGTGACACCCCACGCATATATTGCATACTTTGTGTAACTTGTTGAGAATAGTTTGAAAGTATTGGAGAAAGTGAACCAAATATCAAAGCTGATCACGCTCATCCAAAAGAAAGAAGCTAAAAAGAAGTACTGTATAGTGACAGCAGTGATATAGCACAGCGTACTATGGTGTGGCAGTTTCGCTGAGGAGTACATGCTAGTGAGAAACAGGGTTTGGGCGATGAGCATTGACCAGGCCAGAGAACTGAGGATCTTAGAAGGCAAGTTCTTCGGAGGGGATATGAAGATGCTCCTGTACACGTGAATCAAGAGGCAGATTATGGAGGCTGAGAGGCAAACGTAAATTACGTATTCACGTGTTGCCATATCTTCTCCTTTGAGGTAACAAGTGTCATTGCATTTATTTATATAGCACTTACCGGATTCCAATTCGCAATTCACAGCTTTACACTCGTGGTTCATATTGTCACGAATGTTCATATTGTCCTCACACTTGTCTAAATACCAATTCAAACTGAAAATATCAATTAATCCAGGGTACTTAAAAGTATGTTTTTTATATTTACAGAAGGATTCTGACTTGTTCACGCCGTTACACATAGCGCAGTGAGGGTTTCGGTATACCTTAAAAAAAAAAAAAAAATGGAAGGCTTGATTCAACTAAAAAAATAAGAATAAATGAGAAAATCAAATTACTTACTGTATCATTTTTGGATAATAGCTGGGAATATGCTTCACACCTTGCGGAAAGGGACATATCAGCTCCTGCGGGGCAGGTGGATACAGATGGTAAGCACGGCCTTCCACTTTGGATTTCATCTTGTTGATAAATCATACAATAACCATTCCTCACCTTCCACATCAGTCTCCCATATACATACTGGCCCTCCGCATTCAACTGAACAAGAATATTCCATAAAATGTTATATTTGCAATCTTTATATCCAATTATTTAAATGAGCGATACCATATCTAAATTGATTTTTGGTGAGCATAGATTAATCAGCTTAGGTTTGCTTATGTAGTCCGTCAGCTGATGTCCATATTTTAACCACAACCGTGGATCGCAGTAGGCACAGAAAACATTAGCATAGTACAGTCCTGTATAATTTGAGTAAACTGGCAGATCCGAGAGATACTCCATCTTTGGCACATAAACTTCTTTTTCACAAAGTTTACTCCATCCCTCTTTTATTATACAGTTGGAAACAGCATAAATTGTCTGTGAAATTAAAATTGAATCACTCTTGTGTAAGTATCAGATGAAAGTTAATTATTCGTACAACACGTCTTTTACATTTTTATCTTAAAATATAATAACCTCATTGTAAGACTTAGCAAGACAGGACCATGTAATGTTTTCGGTTCGGTTGTATGGGAATGGCGCCCAATCCACGCAGCAGTCACCGTACTCCACGCATTCTTTATCGCAGTAACATCTTTGCAGATTGTCGCTGCAACATAATAAAATATCTTATCCATGTATATTCTGTATGCGTAAATTCATTCATAATCATCAAGGCCTCGTCACTCAAAATTTTTAATTTAATTTTGGTTACTCTCTATTCTACCCAGAAATTTAAACCGTGGATAAAACATGTTTCTGATTAACTTCTTCAATTTAATTAAATTTAACTTCAATTCTTTAACTATTCAGGATTTGGAGCTATTTCAAGCCATCTTTAAGGCTTAAGGTGTTAGCGTTAGAAATTACTTCTAGTAAAAAAATAACTGTTTTGCAAGTGCATGCTCCTACGATGGCGGATTCCTATGAAGCAAAAGAAAAATTCTATGAAGAACTTGACACTGTTACTTCCAGCTATAAGCGAAAAAATAATTGGATTATTGTGATGGGAGACTTTAATGGCAGGGCTGGTGTCAAACTAGATGGTGAAGATAGGATTATGGGAGATTGGGGATACGGTAAAAGAAACGAAGGAGTAACCAGTTAATCCATTTTTGTTTTAGCCAACGTTTACAAATTGGAAATTCTTTCTTTAAAAGAAAAGCTAAAGAAAAATGGGCTTGGTGCTCACCAAAAGGACACAAGTTTGGGTTGGACTATTTTCTGACCAATCAAATTGGTTTAGTCGAAAAGGTGGAGGTCATACAAAGGCTAAATTTCAACACAGATCACAGGATGTTAAGAGCAAAGCTACATATCGAAAAGTATAAAAGAAGAAGACCATTTAGGGCAAAGAAGAAGCACTTACTTCTTCAGGAACCAGCTGAAATAGAAAAATTTCGAGCTGAACTCACAAGAAATCTGCAGCATAATTATGAAAGTATAGAAGGAAAAGTACTTAGTTCAGTTCAGGAAAAGTATAGCATTATCGCCAAAGCCATTGAAGACACAAGGGCACAGAGTTCTGGGTTCAGTATGAGTAGACCAAGTAAATCATCAGGAAGTACCAAAGAACTTCTAAGAGTTCGTAAAAAGTAAAAGAAAGAGAAGACATTACTGAAAGGAAATAAAAGATCTCACGGTTCTGAACAATGAAATCAGGAAAAGAATAAAAGACGATCTGGAAAATTATAAAAATGATATGGTCACTAAAATTCTTCTAAACAATAACTCCACAAGAAAAATTCAAAAAGAATTGTCCAAAGGTAGGCAATGGATGGTTGCTCTTGAAAACAGGAAGAAAGAAATTATAACTGATAGGAAAAATATAAGAAGGGTGGCAACGGAATATTTCAGAGAACTTTATAAATGTAATCAGAAGAGAGTGGAAATAAATAGAGAGGCTGATGAAGTTCAAGAAGAAATCCCACCAATAATGGAACAGGAAGTGGCGTATTGTTAAAACATGAAAAAAGTCCTGGGCCGGATGATATTACGAACGAAATTTTAAAAAACAGAGGAGAGTTTCATTAGGGAAGTTACAGAACTATTTAACTTAATCGTTGAAAAGGAAGAAATTCCAGAACAGTGGAAAACAGCGAAAATAATTCTGTTACACAAAAGAGGCAACAAACAGGATATGGAAAACTATCGACCGATTTCGCTTTGTTCTACCATGGCAAAGCTTTTTACCAGCGTCATTAAACAACGGCTCACCAAAAGAATCATGGAATGTATTGAGGAAGAACAAACAGGTTTTCAGAAAAGGTTTTTCAACTGTGGACCACATTCATACAGTAAACCAGATGATATTATAACTTATATATAACTTAAATTGAACTTCAATTCTTTAACTATTCAGGATTTAGAGCTATTTCAAGCCAGCTTTAAGGCTGAAAACGTGTGTTAAGAAAATCTCTCCAACTATGGCAATTCTACAGACATCAAATTAAACAAAAACTAACATTATCATAAGGCAGTAAAATACAATTTTATTTTCTCACATCGCATTTTATAAATAAAAAAGTGGTTCAAACATTTCGAAAATTAATTTTAAAAGGACGCAAATTTTAACGAATTAAAAGTTTAAAAAGGAATATTACGCTTTGTAAGGTAGCAAGAAATATTGTTTAAAAAATTCACGAAAATTCAATCGACCGAAACTAGCGATGCATACATGCATGTATAGAAACTGAGGTTAATGTTGTCGAGATAAAATTTTTTACAGATAGTAAAAGAAATTTCCTTTGCAAACCTTTTAACTTTGAGAGCTGTCCTCAAATTGCTGCAAAATTAAAAGTATTAGCCAAAACAAATATATAATCTGCGTTTTTGAATTTAGGGAATAACACAGAATAAGTAATATAAATTCATTAAAAAAATATGAGTTGAAAAATTAATTACAATTAGACGATTTCAAATGGATTGACAGGTATCAAATTGAAATTTAGAAAGAAGCTGAGGAAACACTGTTTTTTTTTAATTAACTTTCTTTTATATAATACTTACGGCTTATCCTACAGGTGAATTGATAGCTGGATAGCGTTTGAAGGTCTAAGTGTTTGAACCATACAACCAGTACATATCTTATTCAGTATTAATTTTTTTTTTTTTTTTGGTTAATAATCTTATTCAAGGAATTATATTGGAGATAAAACAAATAATATATGTAAAAGAGATATTGAATGTTTGCATCAATATCATTTAATCCATTGTTTTCGTCCTTGTTTCAGTTCATATTTGAACCTATGTGGAACATGGAACTATTATAATTTTGTATTTATCTTTTTTTGTCTACAGATTTATTGTTTATTATTTATATAACGTTCATTATTTATATTTATCTTTATAGAACATTACTCAGTCTTAGAGTATCTCTGGTGCTGTAAGGTGTTTGTTTAGTCCTGTGTTTAGTTCTCCTGCTTATTTCCATCGAAAATTTTAGGCGATTCCAGTAAAACTCTCTATAAGTACAGATTAAATTAATCAGGTAACGTTATAGACATGTTTTTATTCCTATTATATATATATAAAGTAGTGAAAAAGTGGCAATAGTGGGAAATTATCTGTTTACTACTAATAATCCTAACAGACTCCGAGCAAAACAGACATTATTATTATTGTGAACGTTTCTATATTTATTTACCTAAATCTTATTATTTAATTAATTAAGATGGTTAATTGTAAAATATGCAATAAAACAGTCGGCCGAGATGACAAATTAAAAGTTCCTTGTAGTATTTGTCTAAATATATTTCACACGAAGTGTATAAAAATAGATTTAGCGGAATCGGAAGCATATAAAAAATGGGTTTGTCCTGAATGTGAAACGACTACACGGACATCACCAGTACAGCCTAGTTCTATGAATAAACTACTGAGGGCGCTGACGGAGGAAGTTTGTGGAGTGAAAGCCAGGTTCTAGGGCATTGACGAACTTAAAGATATTAAAGAAACGCTGCATTAACAGTCGGAGCTTTCCTACCAAAATAATGAAAAATTACAGAAAATAGAAAATCTTCTGGAGCAACAAAAAGCTCAGGTTGAAACATTAACCCTTGAAAATAATAATTTAAAAGTAAAAATTTCCGACCTAAGAAGCCGTTTAAATAACGCCGAACAAAATAGCCTAAATAATACTCTCGAAATTAGAAGCATTCCGGAGAAGCCAGAGGAGACTGTTGTGGGCACTGGTATCAGCGTCGGCGCGGGCCTGGGCATGCAGCTCAGCTCGGAAGATCTGGACCACGCGGTGCATCTCAGGCCAAGAGAGGCGGGAAAACCGGAGAATATCATCGCTAGGTATGTTCGGCGGTCTGTGAGAGATGACCTGGTGCGGCAACGAAGAGTGAAGAGACTTCTCTACCCGTCATTTGGGCTGGGAACAGAATAGTACTCACCCAGTGTACGTCAGCGAGGCGATGACGTCCACCAATCGACACCTCTACTGGCTAGCCCGTCAGAAAAAAATATCAGCCAACGTAAAATACTTCTGGTTCAGCGGAGGCAGGGTCAGGTGTAGGAAGGCTGACGGGAGTAGGGAGTGTTGAGGATTTTACGAAGCATTTTAGATTGTAAGAATCGGACAAAGGAATTCGATGGTCTAGTAGAGACTCAAAGTTTAATTCTGTTATTCTAGATAGGCCGTATGATGGACAAGTAGATAAGTCTTCTGTAGTTTAGAGCTAAGTTTCGAGATAAGTCTAAGTTTAGAGCTCCTATCAAGTAAGTGTTGAAGAAACTGAAAGTGGCGAGCAGTTTATTTATTTAACGTCACTTTATACTACTGTGGCTGATCAGAATGGCTAGCAGTTTCTTGTCGTTTAAGTCTTGTGTGCGGATTCCACGATAGAGGTTTGTCAAGTAGGAGTCCTAGATAGCGGATCTGTTCAACTGGAACAATCGAAGTTTAATTAAATTTGATTCTGCACCTGTAAAGCTCCTGCTAACAAATAGCAGATAGGTGTTAAACTTAAAGATAGGTATGAGGTGAAGCTGTACCCTTTAGCATGAATTTACTTAATGGTAAGTAGCATGTATGTTTATGTGAGAAGATTCCTCATCCACGAGCTTTCCAATCTGCTCCTGATATTCTTTGTCATCATCGACCTTGCGATTTCTTTAATGTTTTTGTTGGGGTGTCTATTGTATTATTTAATGTTTTGATGTTTACGTGACATTTTTTTCAGTGGCCCAACAGGACATGTGGACCCTTGGCCTCGCGGTGTAATCTCCTGAGAGAATACATTCACGTTTCTCGATGTATTTTATAGGGTAGGGTCATCACTCGCGATTCTAAAAATTTTCGAATTAAAATTTCTGATTATACTCGCTATATCGATGTAAAATTTTATGGCCTTTAATATCTTGTAGGTTTCATACTAATTAAAATGCCGAAGGAATTAGTCCGGGTGGCGGTCATTAAATGAAACAACTGAATAGTTTCAACTATTTTATTGTTTGCCAACGTTTCGACCCCCATTGTGGGTCATCATCAGGGCGTCTGGTAGGTGAGTGGAAACTCCCTCAGTTTCCACTCACCTACCAGACGCCCTGATGATGACCCACAATGGGGGGTCGAAACGTTGGCAAACAATAAAATAGTTGAAACTATTCAGTTGTTTCATTTAATGACCGCCACCCGGACTAATTCCTTCAGTAATTCTCAACGGTCAACTAATTATATCCACACTAATTAAAATGGTTTGATATTTCTTAAATTCCGATAAATAAACTTTTCTTTCTCTATAGTACCTTTAAATTTTTTTTTAGTTTCGAATAATTAACCATATCTTATTTTTAGTTTGATGAAAATCGGGTAAATATATAAGTTGATACTCAATATCCAATTAAAGAAAAACAGAGTAAAAATATTTGTTGATGCAATTTTTTTTTTAAACATAAAAGTAGTAATATAGATGTATAATGCATCTATAAAAGCCAAATATTTTAGAAACAATATTATATTATACACAAAGTTGTAAATGATAATGGAGAGTGATGATAAAAAAAAAATAATAATAATTGATTGTTGTAGACAATAATTATAGGTGGAATAGTCAGGAATCAGTCATTTTTGAAAAGTTTTTAATTTTGCCAACGTTTCGGCTCAAGCTTGTGAGCCATCATCAGGGCATTACTGAGCCATGTCCAAGCATAAACTGCGAGTTTATGCTTGGACATGGCTCAGTAATGCCCTGATGATGGCTCACAAGCTTGAGCCGAAACGTTGGCAAAATTAAAAACTTTTCAAAAATGACTGATTCCTGACTATTCCACCTATAATAGTTTCTACAGTCGACTATACACCCTCAATATGTTGTAGACAATAATATACAATAAAAGATTATTTATTAAAATACCTAAACTCGGCCTTTTTTCATCTCCAATTTTATTTAAAAGTTCTTAAATTGATTTTTAAAACGTAGTTAAGAGAAAGTGTAGCGCGCATCAGATTTGTTTTAATTTTGGTGAATTTTTCGAAGTGTTGTTGCAAGTCGCTGAAGTACCCTGATTTCGTAAAAACTTTATTTTTACATAAACCTCTTATAATTGTATAATGTATGTAGTGTACTGCATAATATGGAACAAAAGAATACTTAAATTATAAGCACAAATACCGTATTGAGCTCCTTACAATGTGGGCTTGAAGTAGCCAGGGTTATTTTGCGGATTCTTGCCTTCACACAAGACGTCCGTTCCACAGGGCACCACGTCATTCATAGTTCCTCCTATTACGACGAATGCGTTCATTGTGTTAAGCAACAGCCATCTAGATAATTAAATAATTATCTGACTAAAAATTATTAGCTTTATATTTAAATTATAGTTCCATTTATATATATAAACATTTTATAGATATTTACAACTGTATTTATAATAAATACAATAAGTAAATGGGCCCATTTACAATGATGGGCTTGAAAACGTCTTGTGAAGAACTAGCACTTCATCATTTATAATTAAATTGATAAATTTATGTGATTGAGAAGTTGGTCCCTAAAATAATATATATTATCTACTTCTCCATCATATATACACTATATGCTGAACAATTACTTCATGATCAATTTATGACTTTGCATTTTATATGAAATTTATGCAATAGAAGAAATATATTTAAAGGTAATGTAGAACAAAGATAGACTTTAATGATTATAATTGTTGATAATTTTTATTGTCATATTACTTAATTGAAAATGATTTTTCATAAATGCATTCATATTAAAATCCATTTATTTTAAATAATTAGAAGTGTAAAATCTATTTGGTTTAAAAATTAAAGTTTGGTTTGCAGTATATTCTCAATACAAGTAACCCGACATGAACAGATGTAATAATCATAAATAATAAATATTGAAGTTATCCTTTTAAAAGTCCTTGAGAACGAAGATAAACTTTAATAATTATAATTATTGATAATTTCTATTGTTATATTATTTAATAGAAAATGATTTTTTTTTTAAATATAACTATTTAATATAAATTCATAAATATTTAAATTCATTTATTTTAAGTAATTAGAAGAATAAAATCTGGTTCGGAATAAAACCTGATTGTGTGTTTGCTCAAAACTGATGAATTTAAAGTTGTGTATTAACAAATTATTTATCTTTATTATTGCAAATGTGTTCATTTTAATTATCAATTTTGATGATAATTTACTAAAATAATGGAAGAACATTTTGCTAATGAAAGGAGTCATAAATAAACATAAACCAATTACTTATAGAGTTACCTGGCTGAAATTTGGCGTTGCATCACGGATAGTACTGAGATGGGCCTATCACCTGCGCCTTTATCAGAACATGATATGGAAAATGGCAACAGATATCAACTAGCTATAACGATTCATGGTTAATAATAAAACTTTTATTACTTTATATTAGCGTTGTTATATTAATACTTTCGTTTAGGGCCCTTACAATGAAATCTCTTCTTTTTCTTTACTACCAAAAGGAAATCGTATAATTAAAAAAATAAAATAAAATAAAATAAATAATTAGAATGAGTTAAAATAGAGCAAAAATTACTTGAATAATTAAAAATTTCATCGGTATTACTAGATTTGAAATTGTATCAACTTTATTGTTAATTTGCGTTACATTTAGGTCACTGTTCTTAGTAGAGTTAGGGTTTTAATGTAATTACAAATACCAAATTTTGATACTATCAAGGAAATAAATATGTAAATAGCCTTATAAAACAATCTATACTCTCATTTTTACTTTCACTTACTATATATAGTAAGAGAAAATATTGCGATCGTAAACATTTTTTAATTCCAGTTTTCGACGGAAATATGTACTTCTGAGTCCAAATGACCGAGTACCGAAAAAGGTATGTGTGTGGTAAGTCTAGCGCAAAAACGAAAAGTCGTACGGAACTGAAAATGGACCGAGATGTTACAGCAGCTTTTTCACTAAAATCGGCTGACCGGAAGTCCTACTTTATCCCATGTATTTAGCACCTTTTTACGATATTCTCAAAAACGGCTGTAACGATTTTGATTAAACTCCCTATATCGATGTAAAATTTAATGGGATTTAATATCATGTAGGTTTTATTCTGATTGAAATAGTCTGATGGGGCTTAAATGCAGGTATTTTGAATTTTCTTTCTCTAAAGTATCTTTAATTTTGTAGATTTGAAAAATTTAGACACATCATCTTATTAGAATTGATAAATAACGCATAAATATGCAAGTTGGGCAAATTTGATGTACAACTGAAGGAGAAAAGACCTAAAATAATTCTTTCACCGCTTGGCCGCTTGTCGGCGCTGTCATCGCTGTGACCAGACGTCCCGCTTTTTAAAAATTTGTCCCGCGTACCGCGACGTTTTTTTAAAGTCCCGACTTTTACAATTAAGTTATATTATGTATTTAGGAAAATCATTGTTTTGCGTTCTAAGAATCCTTAAAAATCAGCTTAAAATACTCGTAGTCTTCATATTTTATATTGACGACAATAATTATATCACCGACCTTAATCTTAAAAGAAATTTTAGAAAGAAATATACGAATCAAATGTTGCCAATATTTAAAGCCAATCAAACTAATTTCGTTATAAACCATAATAAAATATGTTCATGCAAATTATGTTTAAGGCAAATTAACTCGGCGAAATTTTCGTTTGGAATTAACTATATAATCTTGTTGTTTATTTATTTAACTTCCCTTTTGCTACTGTGACTAATCGGACGATGCTACAGTGGGAGTCCTAAATTTCTCCTATCCAGGTTTAATAGGGATCTTTAAAGAGTACCTGACATCGCACCGGCTCGGGATCACCTTTTTACGTCCCCTCCGAAGGACGGGCATAACTAAGGATTTTTTACTCTCATAAAAAAATTCAAGAACCACCTGCGAGTTTGAACCCAGACCCTTTGAATAGGAGGCTGTTATGCTAGCCTTTGGAATAGCGATCCCGAATCAACGAGAAATGAGGAAGGCCAATGTCATTGCATTCCATCACCCCTATATGCTGGACCACTTCGCAATGACCCTTTGAAAAAAGGAAAAGACCTTTTGACAATTCTTTAATTTTTTTAGGCGAAGACTCCAACGAAAGATGTTGCAGAATTCGACGAGTTTGAAGACTTTGTGATTGCTAAAACGAAATCCTTGTGAAATTTACTACACTATGCAGTCAAAGTTGTACTAATTATATTATTGTTATTAATGAGGTAACAGCGATATATTCTATTTGTATTGATTGTATTAGCCAACTACTTTTCATAAATATTGGTAGTATATTTATTTAAGTAAATCAACTTAATGATTTTTCATGCAATCTTGAATTTTAAAATTGCTCTCCTCTAAAATTAAAAAATACAAGTGACTTATACCATTTTGACATCTTCGCACAGATACACGAGTATACCTAAGAGGAGTGGATAAGAATCTGTAATGGCTTAACTACTTGTTTCTAGAATAAGTTTTTTTTTCAATTATTATTCTTATCAATGGATCATTGTAATCGACAAAGAAAAAAAAAATGGATCCCTCCTTAAAATTGTTTTTAGGTTCGATTGATAACCAAATTTTCCACGAAAAAATAAAATCGGTTATCAGCGTAGATTTTCTATTTTGAACTTAAAAATCGTGGTAGTAAATTTCTATTGTGACAAACGCTTGCTTGAAAACTATCTGACAAATCTGTTGCGAATTCAAGGGGCAATTTAATTTCCCACTGAAAAACAAAATTATAAATTTAAATAACATTTATTTCTTCATTTCAAATATTAAAAAGACAAGATTCTAAAGATCCCTCTAAAGAGAAGGCAAGATTTGATGTGGTCTTCTGAACCTGTTAACGTTGACTGCTTGAGGATCGATGTAACAGGGTGACTTTTTGTCTCTTTGTTTCTTCTCAATATTCCTCCTAAAAATTAAATATAATTCCCCTCAATAAAATAAAATTGTGGGTGATAAAAAAATATTGTATTAAATTATACAATTAATTTTGTAAATCTAGTGCGAGGATTACACAACTTTTGCATACGCTTATAGTTGAAAATTTTTACAAAAAAAAATGTTAAAAGTTTTCACAGAAATTCAGTTTGGCTTCCTAGGAAATAATCTAGAGATGGATTTTATTCATTAAAACTACAACTAACGTTAACGGTTATCATTCCTATTAACTTTAAAAGTTTTCTAATGGTTTATTATACTCATAAACCGTATATTATATATTATAGCAGTCATTTTGCGGAAGAAGATACAAGATCTCGAGTGTAATAACAATTTTTATTTGCCCATAGTTCTCAACGTTTAGAGAGAAAAAAGAAATTTGGTGCTATCAATGGTTTTCATAAGATAAATTCAAACATATCTACATGATGTGAACTCATAGAAAAATAAGGGGTACCAAGTAAAAGAAGAGACAAGTTCCTAGAAATATAAGAATTTTTTTTTCCTTAAACATGCTTATTGATATTTACAACTGTATTAAAATACTTCAAGCAAATGTGATAGACAAACGGTAAAGTGACATGAAATACATGTAGGGACAACCAATGGTAACACTCCAAAAATATTCTAAACTAGAAGGTCTCGGGGCCATCTTCTTTTCAGACGCCTCGGTTGATTATCAGGAAATGAAGAGGAAAAAGAATGGAAACCAGTGGATTAGAGTGGGGATGGAATTTTTAATGGAATGATTGATACCTGATTCGGGTTAAATCAGTAACATATGGAACATTAAGGTCTTTATGGACAAGTTTATTCGTGACAAAATAAGGAACATTGAGGATTTTGGATTGTAAGGATTGGATACGAGAGGAATTCGATGGTTTGTTTAGACCCCCATAGCCACTACTCAGTAAGTCCAGATGGGTCTTATGATGGTCATGTAGATGAGCCTTTTTTCGTTAACAGGAAGCTTTGACCGTTTGTTCAGTAAGTGTTGAAGTAGCCGAAAATAGCAAGCAGTTTAATGTAGTTTTAGTCTTCTATGAGGATTCCAAGTTAGGCGTTTGTCAAGATGTAGTTATAGGTATCGGATCTGTTCAACAGGAACTAGTTCAGTGCGATTAAAGGATACTGTGGGGCAGAAAGTCATAGGTTTACGAAGAAGGGATATTTGTTATATAATATTGTGGTTATTATAACACCTACAAATTT
The DNA here is from genome assembly GCA_023052935.1 of Piezodorus guildinii. Taxonomy (NCBI): domain Eukaryota; kingdom Metazoa; phylum Arthropoda; class Insecta; order Hemiptera; family Pentatomidae; genus Piezodorus; species Piezodorus guildinii. Next base: position 120,329,364 of record CM041293.1, on the reverse strand, counting down.
AAATAGGAACGAAATTCCGGATATAACTGTTTCTAGCAGTTTATCTAAATAAATTACATACAGCTAACTATGGGGCAGCCAAACGTTTGAAAATTAAAGTTATCATCAAATTAAAAATATCCTCTATCTTCACAGAGGATGAAGGGTTTAAGGGAATTGATATTTGTGCCAATCGTTTTCTACTATGTTTTTAATTTTCGAAATACAGATGTTTGCAAATATGACTAAATGAATAATAAGGGCAGTTTTCGAGAAAAGTTTTCAAAATCCGTTTCTCACCTATGAAAGTTGTCTTTTTTGGATCTCGATTGTATATCTTTTGGAACGTAATTTTTTTGATAAGTTGTCAAAACGTCACCTATATTCTTTATCTTTTCCTCTTCCCATTGCTCTTCTTTGTATTTCGTCAGCCGTAATTTACCGTGTTCCCCTAAAATCATATTAGATTACTTCATTCCAAATTGTATCAAACATTCATAATGTGAAAACAGCTCACACATTCGCATTTTATTTAGCATGTCTTGGGAGTGTGAGCTTGGATCGAGATCTGAATATTTTGTTGATCTGCACATTTAATAAAGTCGTTAACAAAAAAAGTATGCAATAATATAAGCTCGTTGATACTAAAAATAGTATATATATATATATATTTTATATTTATACAAATTAATCCCTATTTTTCATGGTCTCGGCATCACGCCTGAACGACTGGACCAACTCGCTTTTTCTTTCTTTGTTGTGTTTCTTACTGTCAGGAGAAGATTCTTATGTAAGCAAAAATAAGATTAAATTTAATATTGACTGTTTAACCAAAAGAAGCCAGAAGTAAGTGGTTTGAATTAGGTTAATTGAGGTTGGCAGTGCTGATATAGTATTTTGAGAATTCCATTGTGGTATAAATAATTCCTTATATAATATATAATCTTATATAGCCTTTTTCAGTCAAATTCATAATTTTTTCAATCAAATTCATAATTTTTTCAGTCAATTTCATAATTTCTTGTAACCATTTCATACAGTTAATTTAATGAGATTTTCCTATCAAGAACATAACGTTTTTATTAAATATTTTTGTTGTTTATCCATTTAACGTCACTTTATGTTACTGTGCTTAATCCGACGGTACAACGGGAGCCTAAGTTTTGCCTGTCCAGGTTTACTTAGGATAGGGAGGGATCTTTTGCCAGTTCCACTTTTTAAATCTTTTAAGAGTCACCTGTGGTGCAGTGGATAGCATAACATCCTTCTATCCACTAGATCGCGAGTTCAGACCTGGCAGATGGCCATTGGATATTTTTTTGTTTTCAACTAAATTGATAATTGTTTACATCTCTTTTAAAGGACAAAATAATTAAGGATTTTTACTCTCTTAAAACATTTATAGGGCCATCTGCTGGTTTTGAAATTGCGACCATAAGCATAGAAGGCCGTTATCCTAGTCACTACTCCACAGGTGACCCTCGATGCAGTCAACAAGGTGTTTGAATCGAGGGATTGCAAATCCCTTTATGAGCGGATTGCTACTACAACTAGTGTAAGTGATGAATAGCTTGGTGAAAAGTCATGAGAGTAAGGTCTTGTGAGATTTTACGAAAGTAGCGAGAGAGGGGAAAGGTATAATTAAAAAAAAAAATAAAAAAATGGATAATAACGTTAAATATTACTTTACATCCCATTAAACTTAATAATAAAGTTTAAAACAAACAAGTGTAATATAACCGTATTGAAAATATGTTTTTTTATTGTAGAAATTAAACATTTTTTATGTTAAAAGTTATAAAAAAAAGTTTTGTATAAAATACGTAAATTGAATATTTATTATAATAAGTTGAATGTATGGTAACGACCTTACCAAACCTACGCAAATTTACATATTTCACTTTCACCTACTCTCGCCGTGCAGCGCGGCCATTAGTCTAGTATCTTACGAGTACCTTTTAGCCAAGCAAAATAAATATATGTGAGGGAATTGATACGGACAAAGCTGGAAATCGTTCTAATACCTCTTAATGGTCCTAAATAAAAGTAATCTGATTTTGCACCATCACAGGTGGTGAGTTTATCTTTTCGGAGCTGAAAAACCTCGAATATTTCGCACTTTCTTCAGTTTTTCAACTATAACTCGAAACTGTGCTCCCTACCGAAAAAAATCGTGGTTTTTCGGCTCCCAAAAGTTAGGATCACCAACTATGGTGCAAACTCAGATTACTTTTATTCAGGACCATAAAGAAGTATTAAAACGTTTTCAGCTTTGTCCAAATTAATTCCCACAAATCTTAAATTTTAGCCTCTTGTTACTGGGATATTTCTTTAAATTGGAAAATTATTGATAATATATTTATTAATTGTCTTTCCAGATTATACGTTTCCGATTTACCATTATTTTTAAATTAAATCAACTTTAGAACAGTTGCCTACTTTTTCTGTAAAAACCCTTTTGTTAGTGTATTTAAAATGAATGTAATAGATGTTACAGCAACTTTTTTAATGCTACTTTATGCCATGCATTTTGCATCTTTTTATAATTTTCTCAAAAACGGCTCTAACGATTTTGATTAAATTCGCTATATGAATGTAAAATTAAATGGGTTTTAATATGATATAGGTTTCATTCTGATTGAAATAGTATGACTGAGCTTAAATGCCGATATTTTAAATTTTCTTCATCTAAAGTACCTTCAATGCTATAGATTCTATAAAAATAACTATATTTTCCTGTTACCATTGATAATTAACAGCTTAATGTGCACGTTGAGCGAATTTGATAAACAACTAAAGTATAAAACTGAACAAATTTTTTTTTTATGCATTTTTTGTGTTTTTGAACACTAGAATAGTGATATAGATGTATAATATATCGTTGGATAGCTAAAGATTTTAGAAGAAATATTATCTGATACACATAATGAAGTGATGAAAATGCGATAAAACTAACTGTTTTTTTGGGTTCCCGAAAAGGAAAATTCATGTTGACCGTGCTGCTTTTTTTATTTGTGTTTGTTTTTGATTTGTGTTTATTTTGTTTTTGAACATAAGAACACTAATATAGACGTATAATGTACCGTTTGAAAAAGAAAGACTTTAGAAAATATATTATCTTATACACAAGCTTGTAAAATTGAATAAAGAGTGATAAAAAGCCGATAAAACTAACTGATTATTGTAGATAATAATATAATAGGGGTGCAGCAGGGTGGTTAGCATAGCGGCCTCCTATGCCAAAGATCCCGTGTTCAAATCCGCAGGTAGCCCTAGGATTTTTTAATAATAATAATAATAATAATAATAGGCTTAGCGAACCCGAAGGTTCGATGCCGATACCACCAAATTCCGCCTACACAGACTCGTCCAATGTTCACCATTCAAGCCCAAGCTCCCGAGATCAGCCTTAACGCAATCCTCCCATCTCCGCTTCGGCCTACCTTTCGGACGCCTACCAGTCGGATCATCAAATACCAACTTACTCGGAATCCGCTCGTCATCGAGCCCAACAACTTTACTCGCCCATTTGAGTCTCCGCGATGCAATCAGCTCAATTATATTCACAGGATGCAAGTTCCGCAATTCCGCGTTGTGCAACCTTCTAAACTCCCCAGTGGCCTCATCTCTCTTTGGACCAAATATTTTACGCAATACTTTATTTTCGAAAACCTTAAGCCGTTGTTCATCCTTCAAAGTAAGCGGTCACGTTTCACATCCGTAAAGAACCGTTGGAAGAATAATAGTTTTGTAACATAGTAGCATAAAGTGACGTTAAATAAAATAAACAAAACAATATAATATAGTTTCTAATAAAACACATGTTTCTATATTAATTCAATTTAATTAATTCTTCAATGGTTTCACTCGTTTTTATCTCTGACTGTATATGGAAATTCTGTAATTGGCTTGTAAGTGAAAGTCGAGTGTTGCCAGCACTGGATTTTTTATTCTAGTTTCACATATTTACTTTCTCAAACTTAGTATCTCATCCAATATTACATTTTCTATCATTATATTTTTTAATAATAAAATTATAAAGATATAAACCTATTAAGTGTTATTTCTCACGTATATAGTAAATCAATTTTGTATCATATTAGCCTAAATAGTGATCTACGATGAGGGCCGAAACGTTTAGCAAAAACAAGGTTTAGAACATTTCGTGTTGTTTCTTTCTTTGACCGCTACCGGGACTATGTTCCTTCTGAATATTGTGGATCAGCTGATAATTGCTTTCATGTATCTATTAGTGTGGTGAAAGATTGTTAGGACCTACATCTCTTCCTCTTTACAGTCAGTTTATTACAGTTTTAAGGGGCTATATGATTTTTAACATAAACTCCTCCTTTTTGGTAACCAAGTTTTTTCATAAAAACAGTTTAAAGGCTGCCTTGAGTGCAAATAACCAATTCCAGCAAAAAGTTATTTGTATATGTTTAAGCAGTAATCCAAGAATATCTAAGAGGTATTTAAATATAAAATTATTATTATCTGTGTTATAATGTTAATGTATATGAATGTCGCATCAGTTTGCAGTTTCATTGTGATAATGGGATTATACCTACTTATTGCCTTTACAAAATTAAATTTTATGGTTACTGTAATGTGGGGTGAATGAACAAATGAACAAAGCTGTAGTATCATTTCAATGTTGCCTCAAAGCCACTTACTTTACTGTTCAGGAATTAATGTTGTTATAAACCTCTGAAAAATAGTACTAGTTTCTATGAAATTTTTCTCTTCCACAAACTTTACCTGTAAGTATGAAACTGTTATCTATATAACTTATTTAGTATCTGTTAACAGTTCTTCAAGTTGTTTTGTTGCATAGAATTCCTTGCTCAATATATTATTTGCAACAGTTTCTTAGCAACAGATTTTTTGAGTTATGGTATCCACATTTTCTGGAGTGTGGGGTGAAGGGGAACACAGCTGTTTTCTGTCAGAAGACACATCAGATGAATATTCTTTGCAAGACAGTGATGCTAAGTTGTTGTTGTCATGCACATCTGAAGATGAACCTGGATTTGAATCATTATCCACAAATTATGACATTTAAATTGGTGACTTTTTACTTAGTAAAGTATTTGGAAAAATCCTGAGAATTTTCAACGTTATGTTTGTGAGGTTTTAGAATCTCATGATGAAGGATACATCGGTTTGCTTTACCAAAGAATCAAGCAAAGTTATAGGTTTATCCCAACTCAAGAGGAAGTTGATTTTAGTCCTAGTGAAGTGGAAAGAGCGAATCAAATCTTTTAAATCTACCTGATTCTTGCGGTATTTTTCATTTATCAATGACCTATGTGCATACATCATTTACTGACATTTCTTCTTTTACCTACAGAAGCATGATGCTTTAGAAATTTTTTAGAATATAAAAGACCTAATTTATAGAATATAAGTGAATAAAATGACCTAATTTCTATTTTTAAAAGATTTCGTTTAGAAAAAAATTAATTTAATAAGCATTTTAAACTGTTCTCATTCAACCCAAATGTTGTAAATGGGAACAAAATAACATTTTCAATGTCATTCCTATTCACCCCTACTGTAGGGTTAATGGAAACAGTAATATTTTGTTGTTGTTTTTATTTAAAAACAACTATTAAAAAACGCACACCTAGCAAATATGTAATAGAAGGGGTGTGGACCAAAGATTTGACGTTTTGCTTAATTAATTCAGATACCATAAGTGTTGCTATTCACAATATTTTACGGTACTTATTAATTAACTGTCGGATCTTTAAACACTCGATAGTAATTTTCAATACCGATCAACTAACTAAATGTGTTTAGGATTTTGCTACTGTTGTAGTTTTTAGAATAATTTCATTACTGATAATTTTGCTTTTTGCAACAAAACAGGCTTTAGTGGCTCATTTTTTAAATATAAAAACCCTAATAACTTATTGCTCATATTGATAAAACTTCTTCAGTGTTCCTTGAATTTAGCTTTTTAAAAAAACATACAAAAGGATACTCTACTTGCCTAGGTTTGTTTGTTTATTCATTTAATGTCACTTTTGTGCCACTGTAGCTAATTAGATGAAACTTGCCACGGTAATTAATTAATGTTTCGCTTTGCCCCAAATTAAACCCTTCTAAAAAGGGTGAAGAGGACAATATTGAGGCATGTAGTTTTTAGGCATCACTTAAAATGAGATAATAAAGCTTCCAATTTAAAGCAAAGTGGATTTTAATTATTCCAAAGAAAAATATTAAAGTTTAAGACTAGATAGGGAATATTAGTGCATTACAGTCCACATTAATAAAAAATTTATGTTTGTAAAATGTTGGATTTATATGTAAGTAATTTGATAAAATTAAAGATTATTTTTCTTGATGAATGAGAATCCGCTTTACCACTTATTTAAAAAATTTCCAATTACAATTATTCATCTAAAATGCCATCTTGAGGTAACAATAACTTATAAAAGGACGTAAATTTTTATGATTAACAATTGTTTAATATCTATTACGAAAATTCCATAAATTATAATAAGAATGTTTAAAATTGAATAAAATTTAAATATTTGTAAGTCAAAATCAAAATTATTTCATATATGAATATTATTATGAAAAATAGATTATCATTCGATATCACTAAATAAAAAATCTGGTGCAGACAACACACGACTTTCACTTACCTCGATTTTTAAAATCAATGAAAGAATTTTCAAATTAATCAAATTGAATTTATATAGGAACATGTGTTTTATTAAAAAATCTATTATATTATTATCTAAAATAATCAGTTAGTTTTATGTTCATTTCATCACTCTCTATTAACTTTTAAAAGCTTATGTATGAGATGACATTTTTTCTAAAATCTTTAGCTTTCCAACGGTATATCATACATGTATATTACTGTTCTTATGTTCAAAAACGAAAAATTGCATTAAAAAAATATTTTTTCTGTTTTCTCCTTTAGTTGGGTATCGAATTTATTCAATTTATATATTTACCTGTTTTTCATCAGCGTTAACAAGATAATCTAGTTATTATAATTGAATATAAAAAATTAAAGGTACTTTAGGGGAAGAAAATTTAAAATATCGGCATTTAAGCCCTGTCAGACCATTTTTATCCAAATAAAACCTACATGATATTAAAGCCCATTAAATTTTACATCGATGTAGCAAGTTTAATCAAAATCGTCGGAACCGTTTTAAAAAAAAAGGTGCAAATGCATGGTATAAATTGCCTCTTCTGGTAAGCTCATTTTGATGAAAAAAGTTTTGTCACGTCTCGGGCGTATAGTTTAAGGTCTTAAATATGAAATTTCAGTTTCATAGGACCGTTTCCGCCCGGGAGTTACCAACACACACACACACACACCTTTTTGCGGGACTTGGTTATTTGGACTAAGGGGACCCTGAAACATGTATTTCCGTTGAAAACTGGAATTCGAAAATTTTCACGATCGCAATAGTTCCCCTTACTATATATGTAAGTGAAAGTAAAATGCTTAATTATAACAGTCACCATAGCAATAATCAACAAATAGTTAATTCTGCTCACAGCTTAATCCATAGATCCATTAAATTAAGGATTACAGAACATTTAGCTAAAACAAAAGATACAATTTATAATATTTTAATAGAAAATGGTTATCCAATGGCAACTTATGAAACAGAGCTAAGAATAACTACACAGTCAGATGACTTTGCGGTACTATCAGAAACCACGAAAGAAGCAACCATTCAAATCAATCTCTTAGAAAATATTGCTAGCCAAACAGGACTAAGGATTTCCATTGAAAAGACAAAATTTATGACGAATGACAAGTCTGTAACAAACTTCCTTGATATGGAGATAGGACGGATTGAAACGGTCAAAAGTTCAATTCATAGGAGAGGCTATCCAGGGGAATGGGTTTGAAAAAACATCTGTTTTAGATTGAATTATAAATAAGAAAAGTGCATATGTATTAACAAAAACTATCTACAACAAGAGTTGCATCTCATGGAATGTCAAAATAGAGCATAATAACACTTTTGGATGGAATGTCTCTTCAAGAGGTCTTCGAACGAAGATTTCTCAGAAAAATCTGGGGTGCAGTTCAGACTGAAGATGGATATAAACTATGATGCAACAGAGAAGCTTACCAGAAGATAGAAAGAATTTCAGAGACTATGCGGAAGAGGAGGTTGACATTCCTTGGCGGCCATCTATACAGAATTAAAAAACATAGAATAATAAACCAAATATTTGACTATCCTTGGACGAAGAAGAACACTGCAGCATGGATCAAGGAAGCAAGGATTGATTTAAGAGTCAAGTGAAAAATATGGAAGGGTTTCAAGAGAAGAAGAGAAGTGGATGAACTTGGACAGAAGATCAAAGGAAACACACCAGTAAATGCATGAAGGAATATTAGAGGCAGAGAAAACACCAGGAAAATAACAGAAATAAAAAATAAAGTTGTTGTGTGATCCTAAGTGGTCAATTTGCTCGTAAAAACAACAATACAATAGACACTTGTTGTGTAAGTAACACTGTTATAACTTTGAATAATGATAGCTAAAGTACATTCAAGGTCCATCCACGTCATCTTATCAATAAAATATTCAACAGAGATTATTTTGAACAGATTGATAACATTTAAAATATTAGTAATAACCCTCCAACATTTGATTTTTATTTAGTGATATCAAATGACAATGTAATTTTAGATTATTATATATATATATATATATATATATATATATATATATATATATATATATATATATATATATATTGTTGTTTTTGGCTGATATATAATTTTAATTGATTTCAACCATTTTATTATAATTTTTGGAGTTGTTATAATAAATATTTAATTATTGTTATTTATAAAAATTATATTTTATGTCCTTTTAGAAGTTATTGTTACCTGAAGATGCCATTTTAGCCAAACTTAATTGGAAAGATTTTTCAGTACAGTGGTGAAGTTTATCAACAGCCTTCTTGTTCATCAACTATATTCTCCCTTCACCTTAAATTAACCGAAAACTATTTTCCTTGATATTTTGATGTTTAACACTTTGTGGAAATTCTTATTTCTAGCATGACTACTCTTGGAGGATTATTAATGAAATATTTAGCTTATAAAAGTCTGTTTACATACAAAATTATGGGTCATATCCTGTTGAGGCCTATATTCCGCAAATGCACCATGGAACCTTCTCCAGGGCTTGTTGACAACTTTAGGACAGGAGCCATTGTATGTTAAATCATATAGAGTTGAGAAGTTGTTATAGTACTCTTCTGGTAGCCCTTGGTCATTTACTGTGTGCCAATCTGTGCCCTGCAGTAGTAATTGAAATTAGTAGTTCATCAGAAATCAGAAACCCAAATCAGTTATAGTTATACCCAGCCTTTGAGTTTGTTATCATAGTAGTGCTTTCTTGTTAAGCTGTTGATGCAAGGGTGATAATACTCCTTCATGTATTCGCTGGCCATTGGATAAATGCACCGTACATATTCACTGAGGTTTTCTTGCCAGTTTCCACATAGAACTTTGTCATTGTAAGGACTGCTGAAATCTGTTAAATAGAATTGGTTGTAGGATTATATTTACTGCTGAAATCTAATTATGTTTTTAACTGATTAGTTGTTTCAAGATTGTCATAAATTCTTAATGAATATAGCATAAGATTGTTACATCAGTTTCATGTCATATGGAAATGAAAAAAAATATTTCTATTATTCAGGAATTGAAGTTATTTTGTACACAAATTAACATAACAAAGTTATTTATTTTATATTATTTCTATTCATTTAGTACAATATTGGTTTAACAGAGTGAATTAGATAACAATGTCTTTAAAATTCGAAGCTGTTCACTGATTTAGTTTTAGATGATTGAATGTCCCTCAATTCAAATTTTACAGGGAAATATAATAAGTGAAAATTCCTTAGAAACTATTCTTCTTGAGAATCATGATTCTGCGCATTTCCCCACTTAAATTTAAGAAGCAATATGAACGAGTCTGGTGAGTAGATGGTTGTAATCTTGATTTTTTTTCCTAATTGAATGTTAAATTGTGAATCTTGATTTTCCAAAAAATGTTTGCTAGCCTAAATAAAAAACAATTAAAGTAACTAATTTTAATAAAACACAATTAATGTAAAAAGTACCCACATCCAGACCATTTTGTAAGAGTTGCTTATATGATTAATGATAACCCCTAAATGTTTATTTCTGTTAAAAACAAATTCAAAAATTTTCATGATTGAAAAACTTACCATTATTATATATTTTATGTATTGTAGTTAAGTTAAATTAAAAAAAAAAAAATGTTATGAAGTTTATAATACAGAAACTGAAGAATGTGCACAGATTGTCAATTGACTAATATGTTTCAAATAAATAAAATTTTAGAATAATAGGGTGTATAAAACAAAATGATCGTTAAATCAAATTTAAGATTTCAGAGGATTCTAAATATTTTAATCCTACTTAAAATGGATACTTACCGATCCCTTTAGAGTAATATCTATTGTATTGAGACTAGGATCACTTGTAGCTGGGTGGTTAGCATAACAAACCCGCAGGTGGTCTTAGGATTTTTTAATGGGAGTAAAAAATCCTTAGTTATGCTGTCCTTCGGAGGGGACGTTAAAAGGTGGTCCCGAGCCTGTGCGATGTCAGGTACTCGTTAAAGATCCCTATCCTAATAAAACCTGGATAGGCAAAACTTAGAACTCCCACTGTAGCATCGTCCGATTAGCCATAGTAGCATAAAGTGACATTAAATAAATAAACAACAAACAAACAAATACCCGAGACTTCTTAAAAAAAAGTTTAGTTTTTTGTTTCAGATAAGAAACATGACACATGTCCTATGAAATCCTAGTAATTTTTTTCAGGCATAGGTGGAAAAAAAAAAAAAACAGCAGCTCTAGCAGCTCATGAGATTATTAAATATGAAGGGAAAGGTGTCTTGGACAAGTGCACTGTATGGCGTTGGTTTGAAAAATTTAGCAGTGGAGAAAGAAAAGGATGAAGGACTCCAGGCGATCATTAATGTATATTGATGAGGTTCTGCTGGAATCTGTTAAGTCAAATCTGTTGACAAGTATCGAAAGATACTGTAGTCACCATGTACTCTTCATAGGGAATGTTAATAAAAAAACAGTAGACTGGTCCCTCCTGAATTTACTCCTCAGCAATCAGCTAAGAGGTTAGAAATTTGTGAAAATTTATTTTTAAAAACTCTTCTGATATGAGATCTTACTGGAAAATTGTGGGTTTACTTGAGAAATCTGAATACTTGTGAGTAATTGATAGATCATCGGGGAGCCCGTGGCTGAGTGGCTAGCGCGCTAGTCTCTCATGCTACAGGTTCTGAGTTCGAATCCCAGTCCCGACGGGGCTTTTATAAGGATATAAAAAAATGTGGATTCACCCACAACCTCTCCCCCGGGTATTTGACACCCGTCAGCCAAAGGGTGGCCATTGACAAAATTAGTAATAGGGAGCTAAACGTTGACTCGATCATTCCTACAGTGGAAACGATTTATAATATGGTAGATAGAAGGGGTCCGCGTGCACCGCTCGGGAGAACGTCACCTGACGCCGACGGAACAAAGTAATATGTGGGTCGATTATACCCCGCCCAGCTCGATCGCTCATTAGGAGAGACGAGTTGGGGTTTGTTCATCTGGTGCATGATATTGTATTTAAAAATCATGCGGCAACCAGAGGATATTCTATGCTCCTATCCTCTCGGTGTATATAGTAAAACTTTAAATAATTTTAGAAATAATTTCGTCTTACGCAGCCTAGAATCCTCAAGCTCATTTCCTATTGTCGCATAAGAATATAGAAGATGACAAAAGGTACTGGTACGAGAGTGACAAGAATTCGAGCACCACCGACGGCTGTAATTTCGTAATCGTCGTTACCATTCGCCTCGTCTGAATGAATATTAACGATGTTTAGCAGAGAATCACTTCACATTAAATTTCTCGGTGTATATAGTAGCCTTTCGAAGAGTTTATCAAGCGGTTAGAGTAGAGGCCTAAAATTCAGTTTCTCTTGTCGAATATTACATAGAATCTGAAGAAAGATTTATTCTCTAAGAGTACATAGTAAACTGTTATAGAGTTTATGATTCGGTTCAAGTAGGGCAGCGCAGATTACTAAAATTCAGTTTTTCTTGTCGAATATGATATAGAATCCTGAAGAAAAAAACTGTCGTGAGGTTCAGCAATTGGAGCTCGACCGACCACTATTAGATCGTTGCCTTATAGATTTATTCTCTGGCTTAATATAGCAGACTTTAAATAAGTTTATTGTTCGGTTCGAGTGGCGGAGCCTGGAATCGGGAAAATCCTCCTCTCTTTTCGGATTTCTAATATAAGCTGCTAATAAAACGCGTAAACGGCAATGAAGAATAATGTCAATCGTTGCATTAAAATGATGAATTGGAATGCCAGGAGTATTAAAAAGAAACGAGTAGAGTTCATTAAGCTTTTACAATGAGAGGAAATCGATGTGTGTTGCATTACCGAAACCAAACTAAAAGAAGGAGACGAGTTCACAATACCGGGATATGTTATTCATAGAAATGACAGACCTGTTTGCAAAAAAGGCCCCTGTAGAGTGCACAATAATTGCGCTGAAAGAGCTTCGGGAGGCGTAGCCATCTGTGTGAAAAAAGGCATTAAACACAGTTTATCAGGGGATACCAATTGTTTGAATTTGGAAGTGGTTTCTATGAAACTGACTTTTGCCTCTGGAAATAGTATTAAGATTGTATCAGCTTACAAGAGACCAGAGCTAAGGCTGCTGAAGGAAGATTTTGATAACATATTTAGTGATTCTCCTACACTTTTACTCGGTGATATAAACAGTACTAATAAACTATGGGGCTGTGTAAAGGATAACACAGATGGGAAGCGACTAAAAAGTATATCAGACTGCCTCGGACTAGTAGTACAACCGCCTGATGTCCCAACATTCTACCGCAACCGTAGAAATTTGGAAGGTGAAGAGATTCTAGATATAGCTGTAACAAAGAATTTCGCATTACCAATAACCCAAACTCCTCTTCAAGAACTTGATTCAGATCATTTGCCCGTATTGATAAGTATCGTTGGAGAGAGAGTATAGATGAAATATATTCTGAAACGGTCATATAATAGTTTGTTTTTTCACCTTCCATACATTTATGTCGTTGACATGTCGAAACTAGTTTTCGTTCAAAATTCATTTTATTATATATAATTTGTAATTTTTTACTCCGATGTACCATTTTGCGATGTTTTCTTAATGGACGGGATAAAGGGGGTTCGGGTTATTGGTAAATTGAAATTTTTTGTTACAGCTGCATCCAGCATTTCTTCACTTTTCAACTTCGTACATAACAGTAAATTTTCTCAATTATATAAAAAATCCTTTTTAACGGACTAAAGCATTGCGAACGATTTTTACATATATCTACTAATAAATGAGTGTAAGAGGGCTATATGCTATAAGTGCTAAACGTTGACTCGATCATTCCTACAGTGGAAACGATTTATAATATGGTAGAAGGGGTCCGCGTGCACCGCTCGGGAGAACGTCACCTGACGCCGACGGAACAAAGTAATATGTGGGTCGATTATACCCCGCCCAGCTCGATCGCTCATTAGGAGAGACGAGTTGCGTTGTTCATCTGGTGCATGATATTGTATTTAAAAATCATGCCGCAACCAGAGGATATTCTCTGCTCCTATCCTCTCGGTGTATATAGTAAAACTTTAAATAATTTTAGAAATAATTTCGTCTTACGCAGCCTAGAATCCTCAAGCTCATTTCCTATTGTCGCATAAGAATATAGAAGATGACAAAAGGTACTGGTACGAGAGTGAAAAGAATTGGAGCGCCACCGACGGCTGTAATTTCGTAATCGTCGTTACCATTCGCCTCGTCTGAATATTCGTTTAGCAGAGAATCACATCACATTAAATTTCTCGGTGTATATAGTAGCCTTTCGAAGAGTTTATCAAGCGGTTAGAGTAGAGTCCTAAAATTCAGTTTTTCTTGTCGAATATGACATAGAATCTGAAGAAAGATTTATTCTCTAAGAGTACATAGTAAACTGTTATAGAGTTTATGATTCGGTTCAAGTAGGGCAGCGCAGATTACTAAAATTCAGTTTCTCTTGTCGAATATGATATAGAATCTGAAGAAAAAAACTGTCGTGAGGTTCAGCAATTGGAGCTCGACCGACCACTATTAGATCGTTGCCTTATAGATTTATTCTCTGGCTTAATATAGCAGACTTTAAATAAGTTTATTGTTCGGTTCGAGTGGCGGAGCCTGGAATCGGGAAAATCCTCCTCTCTTTTCGGATTTCTAATATAAGCTGCTAATAAAACGCGTAAACGGCAATGAAGAATAATGTCAATCGTTGCATTAAAATGATGAATTGGAATGCCAGGAGTATTAAAAAGAAACGAGTAGAGTTCATTAAGCTTTTACAACGAGAGGAAATCGATGTGTGTTGCATTACCGAAACCAAACTAAAAGAAGGAGACGAGTTCACAATACCGGGTTATGTTATTCATAGAAATGACAGACCTGTTTGCAAAAAAGGCCCCTGTAGAGTGCACAATAATTGCGCTGAAAGAGCTTCGGGAGGCGTAGCCATCTGTGTGAAAAAAGGCATTAAACACAGTTTATCAGGGGATACCAATTGTTTGAATTTGGAAGTGGTTTCTATGAAACTGACTTTTGCCTCTGGAAATAGTATTAAGATTGTATCAGCTTACAAGAGACCAGAGCTAAGGCTGCTGAAGGAAGATTTTGATAACATATTTAGTGATTCTCCTACACTTTTACTCGGTGATATAAACAGTACTAATAAACTATGGGGCTGTGTAAAGGATAACACAGATGGGAAGCGACTAAAAAGTATATCAGACTGCCTCGGACTAGTAGTACAACCGCCTGATGTCCCAACATTCTACCGCAACCGTAGAAATTTGGAAGGTGAAGAGATTCTAGATATAGCTGTAACAAAGAATTTCGCATTACCAATAACCCAAACTCCTCTTCAAGAACTTGATTCAGATCATTTGCCCGTATTGATAAGTATCGTTGGAGAGAGAGTATAGATGAAATATATTCTGAAACGGTCATATAATAGTTTGTTTTTTCACCTTCCATACATTTATGTCGTTGACATGTCGAAACTAGTTTTCGTTCAAAATTCATTTTATTATATATAATTTGTAATTTTTTACTCCGATGTACCATTTTGCGATGTTTTCTTAATGGACGGGATAAAGGGGGTTCGGGTTATTGGTAAATTGAAATTTTTTGTTACAGCTGCATCCAGCATTTCTTCACTTTTCAACTTCGTACATAACAGTAAATTTTCTCAATTATATAAAAAATCCTTTTTAACGGACTAAAGCATTGCGAACGATTTTTACATATATCTACTAATAAATGAGTGTAAGAGGGCTATATGCTATAAGTGCTAAACGTTGACTCGATCATTCCTACAGTGGAAACGATTTATAATATGGTAGAAGGGGTCCGCGTGCACCGCTCGGGAGAACGTCACCTGACGCCGACGGAACAAAGTAATATGTGGGTCGATTATACCCCGCCCAGCTCGATCGCTCATTAGGAGAGACGAGTTGCGTTGTTCATCTGGTGCATGATATTGTATTTAAAAATCATGCCGCAACCAGAGGATATTCTCTGCTCCTATCCTCTCGGTGTATATAGTAAAACTTTAAATAATTTTAGAAATAATTTCGTCTTACGCAGCCTAGAATCCTCAAGCTCATTTCCTATTGTCGCATAAGAATATAGAAGATGACAAAAGGTACTGGTACGAGAGTGACAAGAATTCGAGCGCCACCGACGGCTGTAATTTCGTAATCGTCGTTACCATTCGCCTCGTCTGAATATTCGTTTAGCAGAGAATCACTTCACATTAAATTTCTCGGTGTATATAGTAGCCTTTCGAAGAGTTTATCAAGCGGTTAGAGTAGAGTCCTAAAATTCAGTTTCTCTTGTCGAATATGACATAGAATCTGAAGAAAGATTTATTCTCTAAGAGTACATAGTAAACTGTTATAGAGTTTATGATTCGGTTCAAGTAGGGCAGCGCAGATTACTAAAATTCAGTTTCTCTTGTCGAATATGATATAGAATCCGAAGAAAAAAACTGTCGTGAGGTTCAGCAATTGGAGCTCGACCGACCACTATTAGATCGTTGCCTTATAGATTTATTCTCTGGCTTAATATAGCAGACTTTAAATAAGTTTATTGTTCGGTTCGAGTGGCGGAGCCTGAATCGGAAAATCCTCCTCTCTTTTCGGATTTCTAATATAAGCTGCTATAAAACGCGTAAACGGCAATGAAGAATAATGTCAATCGTTGCATTAAAATGATGAATTGGAATGCCAGGAGTATTAAAAAGAAACGAGTAAGTTCATTAAGCTTTTACAACGAGAGGAAATCGATGTGTGTTGCATTACCGAAACCAAACTAAAAGAAGGAGACGAGTTCACAATACCGGGTTATGTATTCATAGAAATGACAGACCTGTTTGCAAAAAAGGCCCCTGTAGAGTGCACAATAATTGCGCTGAAAGAGCTTCGGGAGGCGTAGCCATCTGTGTGAAAAAAGGCATTAAACACAGTTTATCAGGGGATACCAATTGTTTGAATTTGGAAGTGGTTTCTATGAAACTGACTTTTGCCTCTGGAAATAGTATTAAGATTGTATCAGCTTACAAGAGACCAGAGCTAAGGCTGCTGAAGGAAGATTTTGATAACATATTTAGTGATTCTCCTACACTTTTACTCGGTGATATAAACAGTACTAATAAACATGGGGCTGTGTAAAGGATAACACAGATGGGAAGCGACTAAAAAGTATATCAGACTGCCTCGGACTAGTAGTACAACCGCCTGATGTCCCAACATTCTACCGCAACCGTAGAAATTTGGAAGGTGAAGAGATTCTAGATATAGCTGTAACAAAGAATTTCGCATTACCAATAACCCAAACTCCTCTTCAAGAACTTGATTCAGATCATTTGCCCGTATTGATAAGTATCGTTGGAGAGAGAGTATAGATGAAATATATTCTGAAACGGTCATAAATAGTTTGTTTTTTCACCTTCCATACATTTATGTCGTTGACATGTCGAAACTAGTTTTCGTTCAAAATTCATTTTATTATATATAATTTGTAATTTTTTACTCCGATGTACCATTTTGCGATGTTTTCTTAATGGACGGGATAAAGGGGGTTCGGGTTATTGGTAAATTGAAATTTTTTGTTACAGCTGCATCCAGCATTTCTTCACTTTTCAACTTCGTACATAACAGTAAATTTTCTCAATTATATAAAAAATCCTTTTTAACGGACTAAAGCATTGCGAACGACTTTTACATATATCTACTAATAAATGAGTGTAAGAGGGCTATATGCTATAAGTGCTAAACGTTGACTCGATCATTCCTACAGTGGAAACGATTTATAATATGGTAGAAGGGGTCCGCGTGCACCGCTCGGGAGAACGTCACCTGACGCCGACGGAACAAAGTAATATGTGGGTCGATTATACCCCGCCCAGCTCGATCGCTCATTAGGAGAGACGAGTTGCGTTGTTCGTCTGGTGCATGATATTGTATATAAAAATCATGCCGCAACCAGAGGATATTCTCTGCTCCTATCCTCTCGGTGTATATAGTAAAACTTTAAATAATTTTAGAAATAATTTCGTCTTACGCAGCCTAGAATCCTCAAGCTCATTTCCTATTGTCGCATAAGAATATAGAAGATGACAAAAGGTACTGGTACGAGAGTGAAAAGAATTGGAGAGCCACCGACGGCTGTAATTTCGTAATCGTCGTTACCATTCGCCTCGTCTGAATATTCGTTTAGCAGAGAATCACATCACATTAAATTTCTCGGTGTATATAGTAGCCTTTCGAAGAGTTTATCAAGCGGTTAGAGTAGAGTCCTAAAATTCAGTTTCTCTTGTCGAATATGACATAGAATCTGAAGAAAGATTTATTCTCTAAGAGTACATAGTAAACTGTTATAGAGTTTATGATTCGGTTCAAGTAGGGCAGCGCAGATTACTAAAATTCAGTTTCTCTTGTCGAATATGATATAGAATCTGAAGAAAAAAACTGTCGTGAGGTTCAGCAATTGGAGCTCGACCGACCACTATTAGATCGTTGCCTTAGAGATTTATTCTCTGGCTTAATATAGCAGACTTTAAATAAGTTTATTGTTCGGTTCGAGTGGCGGAGCCTGGAATCGGGAAAATCCTCCTCTCTTTTCGGATTTCTAATATAAGCTGCTAATAAAACGCGTAAACGGCAATGAAGAATAATGTCAATCGTTGCATTAAAATGATGAATTGGAATGCCAGGAGTATTAAAAAGAAACGAGTAGAGTTCATTAAGCTTTTACAACGAGAGGAAATCGATGTGTGTTGCATTACCGAAACCAAACTAAAAGAAGGAGACGAGTTCACAATACCGGGTTATGTTATTCATAGAAATGACAGACCTGTTTGCAAAAAAGGCCCTGTAGAGTGCACAATAATTGCGCTGAAAGAGCTTCGGGAGGCGTAGCCATCTGAGTGAAAAAAGGCATTAAACACAGTTTATCAGGGGATACCAATTGTTTGAATTTGGAAGTGGTTTCTTTGAAACTGACTTTTGCCTCTGGAAATAGTATTAAGATTGTATCAGCTTACAAGAGACCAGAGCTAAGGCTGCTGAAGGAAGATTTTGATAACATATTTAGTGATTCTCCTACACTTTTACTCGGTGATATAAACAGTACTAATAAACTATGGGGCTGTGTAAAGGATAACACAGATGGGAAGCGACTAAAAAGTATATCAGACTGCCTCGGACTAGTAGTACAACCGCCTGATGTCCCAACATTCTACCGCAACCGTAGAAATTTGGAAGGTGAAGAGATTCTAGATATAGCTGTAACAAAGAATTTCGCATTACCAATAACCCAAACTCCTCTTCAAGAACTTGATTCAGATCATTTGCCCGTATTGATAAGTATCGTTGGAGAGAGAGTATAGATGAAATATATTCTGAAACGGTCTATAATAGTTTTTTTTATTCACCTTCCATACATTTACGTCGTTGACATGTCGAAACTAGTTTTCGTTCAAAATTCATTTTATTATATGTAATTTGTAATTTTTTACTCCGATGTACCATTTTGCGATGTTTTCTTAATGGACGGGATAAAGGGGGTTCGGGTTATTGGTAAATTGAAATTTTTTGTTACAGCTGCATCCAGCATTTCTTCACTTTTCTTCAACTTCGTACATAACAGTAAATTTTCTCAATTATATAAAAAATCCTTTTTAACGGACTAAAGCATTGCGAACGATTTTTACATATATCTACTAATAAATGAGTGTAAGAGGGCTATATGCTATAAGTGCTAAACGTTGACTCGATCATTCCTACAGTGGAAACTATTTATAATATGGTAGAAGGGGTCCGCGTGCACCGCTCGGGAGAACGTCACCTGACGCCGACGGAACAAAGTAATATGTGGGTCGATTATAACCCGCCCAGCTCGATCGCTCATTAGGAGAGACGAGTTGCGTTGTTCATCTGGTGCATGATATTGTATTTAAAAATCATGCCGCAACCCGAGGATATTCTCTGCTCCTATCCTCTCGGTGTATATAGTAAAACTTTAAATAATTTTAGAAATAATTTCGTCTTACGCAGCCTAGAATCCTCAAGCTCATTTCCTATTGTCGCATAAGAATATAGAAGATGACAAAAGGTACTGGTACGAGAGTGAAAAGAATTGGAGAGCCACCGACGGCTGTAATTTCGTAATCGTCGTTACCATTCGCCTCGTCTGAATATTCGTTTAGCAGAGAATCACATCACATTAAATTTCTCGGTGTATATAGTAGCCTTTCGAAGAGTTTATCAAGCGGTTAGAGTAGAGTCCTAAAATTCAGTTTCTCTTGTCGAATATGACATAGAATCTGAAGAAAGATTTATTCTCTAAGAGTACATAGTAAACTGTTATAGAGTTTATGATTCGGTTCAAGTAGGGCAGCGCAGATTACTAAAATTCAGTTTCTCTTGTCGAATATGATATAGAATCTGAAGAAAAAAACTGTCGTGAGGTTCAGCAATTGGAGCTCGACCGACCACTATTAGATCGTTGCCTTAGAGATTTATTCTCTGGCTTAATATAGCAGACTTTAAATAAGTTTATTGTTCGGTTCGAGTGGCGGAGCCTGGAATCGGGAAAATCCTCCTCTCTTTTCGGATTTCTAATATAAGCTGCTAATAAAACGCGTAAACGGCAATGAAGAATAATGTCAATCGTTGCATTAAAATGATGAATTGGAATGCCAGGAGTATTAAAAAGAAACGAGTAGAGTTCATTAAGCTTTTACAACGAGAGGAAATCGATGTGTGTTGCATTACCGAAACCAAACTAAAAGAAGGAGACGAGTTCACAATACCGGGTTATGTTATTCATAGAAATGACAGACCTGTTTGCAAAAAAGGCCCCTGTAGAGTGCACAATAATTGCGCTGAAAGAGCTTCGGGAGGCGTAGCCATCTGAGTGAAAAAAGGCATTAAACACAGTTTATCAGGGGATACCAATTGTTTGAATTTGGAAGTGGTTTCTTTGAAACTGACTTTTGCCTCTGGAAATAGTATTAAGATTGTATCAGCTTACAAGAGACCAGAGCTAAGGCTGCTGAAGGAAGATTTTGATAACATATTTAGTGATTCTCCTACACTTTTACTCGGTGATATAAACAGTACTAATAAACTATGGGGCTGTGTAAAGGATAACACAGATGGGAAGCGACTAAAAAGTATATCAGACTGCCTCGGACTAGTAGTACAACCGCCTGATGTCCCAACATTCTACCGCAACCGTAGAAATTTGGAAGGTGAAGAGATTCTAGATATAGCTGTAACAAAGAATTTCGCATTACCAATAACCCAAACTCCTCTTCAAGAACTTGATTCAGATCATTTGCCCGTATTGATAAGTATCGTTGGAGAGAGAGTATAGATGAAATATATTCTGAAACGGTCGTATAATAGTTTTTTTTATTCACCTTCCATACATTTACGTCGTTGACATGTCGAAACTAGTTTTCGTTCAAAATTCATTTTATTATATGTAATTTGTAATTTTTTACTCCGATGTACCATTTTGCGATGTTTTCTTAATGGACGGGATAAAGGGGGTTCGGGTTATTGGTAAATTGAAATTTTTTGTTACAGCTGCATCCAGCATTTCTTCACTTTTCTTCAACTTCCTACATAACAGTAAATTTTCTCAATTATATAAAAAATCCTTTTTAACGGACTAAAGCATTGCGAACGATTTTTACATATATCTACTAATAAATGAGTGTAAGAGGGCTATATGCTATAAGTGCTAAACGTTGACTCGATCATTCCTACAGTGGAAACTATTTATAATATGGTAGAAGGGGTCCGCGTGCACCGCTCGGGAGAACGTCACCTGACGCTGACGGAACAAAGTAATATGTGTGTCGATTATACCCCGCCCAGCTCGATCGCTCATTAGGAGAGACGAGTTGCGTTGTTCATCTGGTGCATGATATTGTATTTAAAAATCATGCCACAACCAGAGGATATTCTCTGCTCCTATCCTCTCGGTGTATATAGTAAACCTTTAAATAATTTTAGAAATAATTTCGTCTTACGCAGCCTAGAATCCTCAAGCTCATTTCCTATTGTCGCATAAGAATATAGAAGATGACAAAAGGTACTGGTACGAGAGTGAAAATAATTGGAGAGCCAACGACGGCTGTAATTTCGTAATCGTCGTTACCATTCGCCTCGTCTGAATATTCGTTTAGCAGAGAATCACATCACATTAAATTTCTCGGTGTATATAGTAGCCTTTCGAAGAGTTTATCAAGCGGTTAGAGTAGAGTCCTAAAATTCAGTTTCTCTTGTCGAATATGACATAGAATCTGAAGAAAGATTTATTCTCTAAGAGTACATAGTAAACTGTTATAGAGTTTATGATTCGGTTCAAGTAGGGCAGCGCAGATTACTAAAATTCAGTTTCTCTTGTCGAATATGATATAGAATCTGAAGAAAAAAACTGTCGTGAGGTTCAGCAATTGGAGCTCGACCGACCACTATTAGATCGTTGCCTTAGAGATTTATTCTCTGGCTTAATATAGCAGACTTTAAATAAGTTTATTGTTCGGTTCGAGTGGCGGAGCCTGGAATCGGGAAAATCCTCCTCTCTTTTCGGATTTCTAATATAAGCTGCTAATAAAACGCGTAAACGGCAATGAAGAATAATGTCAATCGTTGCATTAAAATGATGAATTGGAATGCCAGGAGTATTAAAAAGAAACGAGTAGAGTTCATTAAGCTTTTACAACGAGAGGAAATCGATGTGTGTTGCATTACCGAAACCAAACTAAAAGAAGGAGACGAGTTCACAATACCGGGTTATGTTATTCATAGAAATGACAGACCTGTTTGCAAAAAAGGCCCCTGTAGAGTGCACAATAATTGCGCTGAAAGAGCTTCGGGAGGCGTAGCCATCTGAGTGAAAAAAGGCATTAAACACAGTTTATCAGGGGATACCAATTGTTTGAATTTGGAAGTGGTTTCTTTGAAACTGACTTTTGCCTCTGGAAATAGTATTAAGATTGTATCAGCTTACAAGAGACCAGAGCTAAGGCTGCTGAAGGAAGATTTTGATAACATATTTAGTGATTCTCCTACACTTTTACTCGGTGATATAAACAGTACTAATAAACTATGGGGCTGTGTAAAGGATAACACAGATGGGAAGCGACTAAAAAGTATATCAGACTGCCTCGGACTAGTAGTACAACCGCCTGATGTCCCAACATTCTACCGCAACCGTAGAAATTTGGAAGGTGAAGAGATTCTAGATATAGCTGTAACAAAGAATTTCGCATTACCAATAACCCAAACTCCTCTTCAAGAACTTGATTCAGATCATTTGCCCGTATTGATAAGTATCGTTGGAGAGAGAGTATAGATGAAATATATTCTGAAACGGTCGTATAATAGTTTTTTTTTTTCACCTTCCATACATTTACGTCGTTGACATGTCGAAACTAGTTTTCGTTCAAAATTCATTTTATTATATGTAATTTGTAATTTTTTACTCCGATGTACCATTTTGCGATGTTTTCTTAATGGACGGGATAAAGGGGGTTCGGGTTATTGGTAAATTGAAATTTTTTGTTACAGCTGCATCCAGCATTTCTTCACTTTTCTTCAACTTCGTACATAACAGTAAATTTTCTCAATTATATAAAAAATCCTTTTTATCGGACTAAAGCATTGCGAACGATTTTTACATATATCTACTAATAAATGAGTGTAAGAGGGCTATATGCTATAAGTGCTAAACGTTGACTCGATCATTCCTACAGTGGAAACGATTTATAATATGGTAGAAGGGGTCCGCGTGCACCGCTCGGGAGAACGTCACCTGACGCCGACGGAACAAAGTAATATGTGGGTCGATTATAACCCGCCCAGCTCGATCGCTCATTAGGAGAGACGAGTTGCGTTGTTCATCTGGTGCATGATATTGTATTTAAAAATCATGCCGCAACCAGAGGATATTCTCTGCTCCTATCCTCTCGGTGTATATAGTAAAACTTTAAATAATTTTAGAAATAATTTCGTCTTACGCAGCTTAGAATCCTCAAGCTCATTTCCTATTGTCGCATAAGAATATAGAAGATGACAAAAGGTACTGGTACGGGAGTGAAAAGAATTCGAGCGCCACCGACGGCTGTAATTTCGTAATCGTCGTTACCATTCGCCTCGTCTGAATATTCGTTTAGCAGAGAATCACATCACATTAAATTTCTCGGTGTATATAGTAGCCTTTCGAAGAGTTTATCAAGCGGTTAGAGTAGAGTCCTAAAATTCAGTTTCTCTTGTCGAATATGACATAGAATCTAAAGAAAGATTTATTCTCTAAGAGTACATAGTAAACTGTTATAGAGTTTATGATTCGGTTCAAGTAGGGCAGCGCAGATTACTAAAATTCAGTTTCTCTTGTCGAATATGATATAGAATCTGAAGAAAAAAACTGTCGTGAGGTTCAGCAATTGGAGCTCGACCGACCACTATTAGATCGTTGCCTTAGAGATTTATTCTCTGGCTTAATATAGCAGACTTTAAATAAGTTTATTGTTCGGTTCGAGTGGCGGAGCCTGGAATCGGGAAAATCCTCCTCTCTTTTCGGATTTCTAATATAAGCTGCTAATAAAACGCGTAAACGGCAATGAAGAATAATGTCAATCGTTGCATTAAAATGATGAATTGGAATGCCAGGAGTATTAAAAAGAAACGAGTAGAGTTCATTAAGCTTTTACAACGAGAGGAAATCGATGTGTGTTGCATTACCGAAACCAAACTAAAAGAAGGAGACGAGTTCACAATACCGGGTTATGTTATTCATAGAAATGACAGACCTGTTTGCAAAAAAGGCCCCTGTAGAGTGCACAATAATTGCGCTGAAAGAGCTTCGGGAGGCGTAGCCATCTGTGTGAAAAAAGGCATTAAACACAGTTTATCAGGGGATACCAATTGTTTGAATTTGGAAGTGGTTTCTTTGAAACTGACTTTTGCCTCTGGAAATAGTATTAAGATTGTATCAGCTTACAAGAGACCAGAGCTAAGGCTGCTGAAGGAAGATTTTGATAACATATTTAGTGATTCTCCTACACTTTTACTCGGTGATATAAACAGTACTAATAAACTATGGGGCTGTGTAAAGGATAACACAGATGGGAAGCGACTAAAAAGTATATCAGACTGCCTCGGACTAGTAGTACAACCGCCTGATGTCCCAACATTCTACCGCAACCGTAGAAATTTGAAAGGTGAAGAGATTCTAGATATAGCTGTAACAAAGAATTTCGCATTACCAATAACCCAAACTCCTCTTCAAGAACTTGATTCAGATCATTTGCCCGTATTGATAAGTATCGTTGGAGAGAGAGTATAGATGAAATATATTCTGAAACGGTCGTATAATAGTTTTTTTTTTTTCATCTTCCATACATTTACGTCGTTGACATGTCGAAACTAGTTTTCGTTCAAAATTCATTTTATTATATGTAATTTGTAATTTTTTACTCCGATGTACCATTTCGCGATGTTTTCTTAATGGACGGGATAAAGGGGGTTCGGGTTATTGGTAAATTGAAATTTTTTGTTACAGCTGCATCCAGCATTTCTTCACTTTTCTTCAACTTCGTACATAACAGTAAATTTTCTCAATTATATAAAAAATCCTTTTTAACGGACTAAAGCATTGCGAACGACTTTTACATATATCTACTAATAAATGAGTGTAAGAGGGCTATATGCTATAAGCGCTAAACGTTGACTCGATCATTCCTACAGTGGAAACGATTTATAATATGGTAGAAGGGGTCCGCGTGCACCGCTCGGGAGAACGTCACCTGACGCCGACGGAACAAAGTAATATGTGGGTCGATTATACCCCGCCCAGCTCGATCGCTCATTAGGAGAGACGAGTTGCGTTGTTCGTCTGGTGCATGATATTGTATATAAAAATCATGCCGCAACCAGAGGATATTCTCTGCTCCTATCCTCTCGGTGTATATAGTAAAACTTTAAATAATTTTAGAAATAATTTCGTCTTACGCAGCCTAGAATCCTCAAGCTCATTTCCTATTGTCGCATAAGAATATAGAAGATGACAAAAGGTACTGGTACGAGAGTGAAAAGAATTGGAGAGCCACCGACGGCTGTAATTTCGTAATCGTCGTTACCATTCGCCTCGTCTGAATATTCGTTTAGCAGAGAATCACATCACATTAAATTTCTCGGTGTATATAGTAGCCTTTCGAAGAGTTTATCAAGCGGTTAGAGTAGAGTCCTAAAATTCAGTTTCTCTTGTCGAATATGACATAGAATCTGAAGAAAGATTTATTCTCTAAGAGTACATAGTAAACTGTTATAGAGTTTATGATTCGGTTCAAGTAGGGCAGCGCAGATTACTAAAATTCAGTTTCTCTTGTCGAATATGATATAGAATCTGAAGAAAAAAACTGTCGTGAGGTTCAGCAATTGGAGCTCGACCGACCACTATTAGATCGTTGCCTTAGAGATTTATTCTCTGGCTTAATATAGCAGACTTTAAATAAGTTTATTGTTCGGTTCGAGTGGCGGAGCCTGGAATCGGGAAAATCCTCCTCTCTTTTCGGATTTCTAATATAAGCTGCTAATAAAACGCGTAAACGGCAATGAAGAATAATGTCAATCGTTGCATTAAAATGATGAATTGGAATGCCAGGAGTATTAAAAAGAAACGAGTAGAGTTCATTAAGCTTTTACAACGAGAGGAAATCGATGTGTGTTGCATTACCGAAACCAAACTGAAAGAAGGAGACGAGTTCACAATACCGGGTTATGTTATTCATAGAAATGACAGACCTGTTTGCAAAAAAGGCCCCTGTAGAGTGCACAATAATTGCGCTGAAAGAGCTTCGGGAGGCGTAGCCATCTGTGTGAAAAAAGGCATTAAACACAGTTTATCAGGGGATACCAATTGTTTGAATTTGGAAGTGGTTTCTTTGAAACTGACTTTTGCCTCTGGAAATAGTATTAAGATTGTATCAGCTTACAAGAGACCAGAGCTAAGGCTGCTGAAGGAAGATTTTGATAACATATTTAGTGATTCTCCTACACTTTTACTCGGTGATATAAACAGTACTAATAAACTATGGGGCTGTGTAAAGGATAACACAGATGGGAAGCGACTAAAAAGTATATCAGACTGCCTCGGACTAGTAGTACAACCGCCTGATGTGCCAACATTCTACCGCAACCGTAGAAATTTGGAAGGTGAAGAGATTCTAGATATAGCTGTAACAAAGAATTTCGCATTACCAATAACCCAAACTCCTCTTCAAGAACTTGATTCAGATCATTTGCCCGTATTGATAAGTATCGTTGGAGAGAGAGTATAGATGAAATATATTCTGAAACGGTCGTATAATAGTTTTTTTTTTTCACCTTCCATACATTTACGTCGTTGACATGTCGAAACTAGTTTTCGTTCAAAATTCATTTTATTATATGTAATTTGTAATTTTTTACTCCGATGTACCATTTTGCGATGTTTTCTTAATGGACGGGATAAAAGGGGTTCGGGTTATTGGTAAATTGAAATTTTTTGTTACAGCTGCATCCAGCATTTCTTCACTTTTCTTCAACTTCGTACATAACAGTAAATTTTCTCAATTATATAAAAAATCCTTTTTATCGGACTAAAGCATTGCGAACGATTTTTACATATATCTACTAATAAATGAGTGTAAGAGGGCTATATGCTATAAGTGCTAAACGTTGACTCGATCATTCCTACAGTGGAAACGATTTATAATATGGTAGAAGGGGTCCGCGTGCACCGCTCGGGAGAACGTCACCTGACGCCGACGGAACAAAGTAATATGTGGGTCGATTATAACCCGCCCAGCTCGATCGCTCATTAGGAGAGACGAGTTGCGTTGTTCGTCTGGTGCATGATATTGTATTTAAAAATCATGCCGCAACCAGAGGATATTCTCTGCTCCTATCCTCTCGGTGTATATAGTAAAACTTTAAATAATTTTAGAAATAATTTCGTCTTACGCAGCTTAGAATCCTCAAGCTCATTTCCTATTGTCGCATAAGAATATAGAAGATGACAAAAGGTACTGGTACGGAGTGAAAAGAATTCGAGCGCCACCGACGGCTGTAATTTCGTAATCGTCGTTACCATTCGCCTCGTCTGAATATTCGTTTAGCAGAGAATCACATCACATTAAATTTCTCGGTGTATATAGTAGCCTTTCGAAGAGTTTATCAAGCGGTTAGAGTAGAGTCCTAAAATTCAGTTTCTCTTGTCGAATATGACATAGAATCTGAAGAAAGATTTATTCTCTAAGAGTACATAGTAAACTGTTATAGAGTTTATGATTCGGTTCAAGTAGGGCAGCGCAGATTACTAAAATTCAGTTTCTCTTGTCGAATATGATATAGAATCTGAAGAAAAAAACTGTCGTGAGGTTCAGCAATTGGAGCTCGACCGACCACTATTAGATCGTTGCCTTAGAGATTTATTCTCTGGCTTAATATAGCAGACTTTAAATAAGTTTATTGTTCGGTTCGAGTGGCGGAGCCTGGAATCGGGAAAATCCTCCTCTCTTTTCGGATTTCTAATATAAGCTGCTAATAAAACGCGTAAACGGCAATGAAGAATAATGTCAATCGTTGCATTAAAATGATGAATTGGAATGCCAGGAGTATTAAAAAGAAACGAGTAGAGTTCATTAAGCTTTTACAACGAGAGGAAATCGATGTGTGTTGCATTACCGAAACCAAACTGAAAGAAGGAGACGAGTTCACAATACCGGGTTATGTTATTCATAGAAATGACAGACCTGTTTGCAAAAAAGGCCCCTGTAGAGTGCACAATAATTGCGCTGAAAGAGCTTCGGGAGGCGTAGCCATCTGTGTGAAAAAAGGCATTAAACACAGTTTATCAGGGGATACCAATTGTTTGAATTTGGAAGTGGTTTCTTTGAAACTGACTTTTGCCTCTGGAAATAGTATTAAGATTGTATCAGCTTACAAGAGACCAGAGCTAAGGCTGCTGAAGGAAGATTTTGATAACATATTTAGTGATTCTCCTACACTTTTACTCGGTGATATAAACAGTACTAATAAACTATGGGGCTGTGTAAAGGATAACACAGATGGGAAGCGACTAAAAAGTATATCAGACTGCCTCGGACTAGTAGTACAACCGCCTGATGTGCCAACATTCTACCGCAACCGTAGAAATTTGGAAGGTGAAGAGATTCTAGATATAGCTGTAACAAAGAATTTCGCATTACCAATAACCCAAACTCCTCTTCAAGAACTTGATTCAGATCATTTGCCCGTATTGATAAGTATCGTTGGAGAGAGAGTATAGATGAAATATATTCTGAAACGGTCGTATAATAGTTTTTTTTTTTCACCTTCCATACATTTACGTCGTTGACATGTCGAAACTAGTTTTCGTTCAAAATTCATTTTATTATATGTAATTTGTAATTTTTTACTCCGATGTACCATTTTGCGATGTTTTCTTAATGGACGGGATAAAGGGGGTTCGGGTTATTGGTAAATTGAAATTTTTTGTTACAGCTGCATCCAGCATTTCTTCACTTTTCTTCAACTTCGTACATAACAGTAAATTTTCTCAATTATATAAAAAATCCTTTTTATCGGACTAAAGCATTGCGAACGATTTTTACATATATCTACTAATAAATGAGTGTAAGAGGGCTATATGCTATAAGTGCTAAACGTTGACTCGATCATTCCTACAGTGGAAACGATTTATAATATGGTAGAAGGGGTCCGCGTGCACCGCTCGGGAGAACGTCACCTGACGCCGACGGAACAAAGTAATATGTGGGTCGATTATAACCCGCCCAGCTCGATCGCTCATTAGGAGAGACGAGTTGCGTTGTTCATCTGGTGCATGATATTGTATTTAAAAATCATGCCGCAACCAGAGGATATTCTCTGCTCCTATCCTCTCGGTGTATATAGTAAAACTTTAAATAATTTTAGAAATAATTTCGTCTTACGCAGCTTAGAATCCTCAAGCTCATTTCCTATTGTCGCATAAGAATATAGAAGATGACAAAAGGTACTGGTACGGGAGTGAAAAGAATTCGAGCGCCACCGACGGCTGTAATTTCGTAATCGTCGTTACCATTCGCCTCGTCTGAATATTCGTTTAGCAGAGAATCACATCACATTAAATTTCTCGGTGTATATAGTAGCCTTTCGAAGAGTTTATCAAGCGGTTAGAGTAGAGTCCTAAAATTCAGTTTCTCTTGTCGAATATGACATAGAATCTGAAGAAAGATTTATTCTCTAAGAGTACATAGTAAACTGTTATAGAGTTTATGATTCGGTTCAAGTAGGGCAGCGCAGATTACTAAAATTCAGTTTCTCTTGTCGAATATGATATAGAATCTGAAGAAAAAAAACTGTCGTGAGGTTCAGCAATTGGAGCTCGACCGACCACTATTAGATCGTTGCCTTAGAGATTTATTCTCTGGCTTAATATAGCAGACTTTAAATAAGTTTATTGTTCGGTTCGAGTGGCGGAGCCTGGAATCGGGAAAATCCTCCTCTCTTTTCGGATTTCTAATATAAGCTGCTAATAAAACGCGTAAACGGCAATGAAGAATAATGTCAATCGTTGCATTAAAATGATGAATTGGAATGCCAGGAGTATTAAAAAGAAACGAGTAGAGTTCATTAAGCTTTTACAACGAGAGGAAATCGATGTGTGTTGCATTACCGAAACCAAACTGAAAGAAGGAGACGAGTTCACAATACCGGGTTATGTTATTCATAGAAATGACAGACCTGTTTGCAAAAAAGGCCCCTGTAGAGTGCACAATAATTGCGCTGAAAGAGCTTCGGGAGGCGTAGCCATCTGTGTGAAAAAAGGCATTAAACACAGTTTATCAGGGGATACCAATTGTTTGAATTTGGAAGTGGTTTCTTTGAAACTGACTTTTGCCTCTGGAAATAGTATTAAGATTGTATCAGCTTACAAGAGACCAGAGCTAAGGCTGCTGAAGGAAGATTTTGATAACATATTTAGTGATTCTCCTACACTTTTACTCGGTGATATAAACAGTACTAATAAACTATGGGGCTGTGTAAAGGATAACACAGATGGGAAGCGACTAAAAAGTATATCAGACTGCCTCGGACTAGTAGTACAACCGCCTGATGTCCCAACATTCTACCGCAACCGTAGAAATTTGGAAGGTGAAGAGATTCTAGATATAGCTGTAACAAAGAATTTCGCATTACCAATAACCCAAACTCCTCTTCAAGAACTTGATTCAGATCATTTGCCCGTATTGATAAGTATCGTTGGAGAGAGAGTATAGATGAAATATATTCTGAAACGGTCGTATAATAGTTTTTTTTTTTCACCTTCCATACATTTACGTCGTTGACATGTCGAAACTAGTTTTCGTTCAAAATTCATTTTATTATATGTAATTTGTAATTTTTTACTCCGATGTACCATTTTGCGATGTTTTCTTAATGGACGGGATAAAGGGGGTTCGGGTTATTGGTAAATTGAAATTTTTTGTTACAGCTGCATCCAGCATTTCTTCACTTTTCTTCAACTTCGTACATAACAGTAAATTTTCTCAATTATATAAAAAATCCTTTTTATCGGACTAAAGCATTGCGAACGATTTTTACATATATCTACTAATAAATGAGTGTAAGAGGGCTATATGCTATAAGTGCTAAACGTTGACTCGATCATTCCTACAGTGGAAACGATTTATAATATGGTAGAAGGGGTCCGCGTGCACCGCTCGGGAGAACGTCACCTGACGCCGACGGAACAAAGTAATATGTGGGTCGATTATAACCCGCCCAGCTCGATCGCTCATTAGGAGAGACGAGTTGCGTTGTTCATCTGGTGCATGATATTGTATTTAAAAATCATGCCGCAACCAGAGGATATTCTCTGCTCCTATCCTCTCGGTGTATATAGTAAAACTTTAAATAATTTTAGAAATAATTTCGTCTTACGCAGCTTAGAATCCTCAAGCTCATTTCCTATTGTCGCATAAGAATATAGAAGATGACAAAAGGTACTGGTACGGGAGTGAAAAGAATTCGAGCGCCACCGACGGCTGTAATTTCGTAATCGTCGTTACCATTCGCCTCGTCTGAATATTCGTTTAGCAGAGAATCACATCACATTAAATTTCTCGGTGTATATAGTAGCCTTTCGAAGAGTTTATCAAGCGGTTAGAGTAGAGTCCTAAAATTCAGTTTCTCTTGTCGAATATGACATAGAATCTGAAGAAAGATTTATTCTCTAAGAGTACATAGTAAACTGTTATAGAGTTTATGATTCGGTTCAAGTAGGGCAGCGCAGATTACTAAAATTCAGTTTCTCTTGTCGAATATGATATAGAATCTGAAGAAAAAAACTGTCGTGAGGTTCAGCAATTGGAGCTCGACCGACCACTATTAGATCGTTGCCTTAGAGATTTATTCTCTGGCTTAATATAGCAGACTTTAAATAAGTTTATTGTTCGGTTCGAGTGGCGGAGCCTGGAATCGGGAAAATCCTCCTCTCTTTTCGGATTTCTAATATAAGCTGCTAATAAAACGCGTAAACGGCAATGAAGAATAATGTCAATCGTTGCATTAAAATGATGAATTGGAATGCCAGGAGTATTAAAAAGAAACGAGTAGAGTTCATTAAGCTTTTACAACGAGAGGAAATCGATGTGTGTTGCATTACCGAAACCAAACTGAAAGAAGGAGACGAGTTCACAATACCGGGTTATGTTATTCATAGAAATGACAGACCTGTTTGCAAAAAAGGCCCCTGTAGAGTGCACAATAATTGCGCTGAAAGAGCTTCGGGAGGCGTAGCCATCTGTGTGAAAAAAGGCATTAAACACAGTTTATCAGGGGATACCAATTGTTTGAATTTGGAAGTGGTTTCTTTGAAACTGACTTTTGCCTCTGGAAATAGTATTAAGATTGTATCAGCTTACAAGAGACCAGAGCTAAGGCTGCTGAAGGAAGATTTTGATAACATATTTAGTGATTCTCCTACACTTTTACTCGGTGATATAAACAGTACTAATAAACTATGGGGCTGTGTAAAGGATAACACAGATGGGAAGCGACTAAAAAGTATATCAGACTGCCTCGGACTAGTAGTACAACCGCCTGATGTCCCAACATTCTACCGCAACCGTAGAAATTTGGAAGGTGAAGAGATTCTAGATATAGCTGTAACAAAGAATTTCGCATTACCAATAACCCAAACTCCTCTTCAAGAACTTGATTCAGATCATTTGCCCTTATTGATAAGTATCGTTGGAGAGAGAGTATAGATGAAATATATTCTGAAACGGTCGTATAATAGTTTTTTTTTTTCACCTTCCATACATTTACGTCGTTGACATGTCGAAACTAGTTTTCGTTCAAAATTCATTTTATTATATGTAATTTGTAATTTTTTACTCCGATGTACCATTTTGCGATGTTTTCTTAATGGACGGGATAAAGGGGGTTCGGGTTATTGGTAAATTGAAATTTTTTGTTACAGCTGCATCCAGCATTTCTTCACTTTTCTTCAACTTCGTACATAACAGTAAATTTTCTCAATTATATAAAAAATCCTTTTTATCGGACTAAAGCATTGCGAACGATTTTTACATATATCTACTAATAAATGAGTGTAAGAGGGCTATATGCTATAAGTGCTAAACGTTGACTCGATCATTCCTACAGTGGAAACGATTTATAATATGGTAGAAGGGGTCCGCGTGCACCGCTCGGGAGAACGTCACCTGACGCCGACGGAACAAAGTAATATGTGGGTCGATTATAACCCGCCCAGCTCGATCGCTCATTAGGAGAGACGAGTTGCGTTGTTCATCTGGTGCATGATATTGTATTTAAAAATCATGCCGCAACCAGAGGATATTCTCTGCTCCTATCCTCTCGGT
This sequence comes from Piezodorus guildinii, assembly GCA_023052935.1. Taxonomy (NCBI): domain Eukaryota; kingdom Metazoa; phylum Arthropoda; class Insecta; order Hemiptera; family Pentatomidae; genus Piezodorus; species Piezodorus guildinii. The sequence goes on along the minus strand of CM041293.1, from coordinate 120,295,756 downwards.
GTATATAGTAAAACTTTAAATAATTTTAGAAATAATTTCGTCTTACGCAGCTTAGAATCCTCAAGCTCATTTCCTATTGTCGCATAAGAATATAGAAGATGACAAAAGGTACTGGTACGGGAGTGAAAAGAATTCGAGCGCCACCGACGGCTGTAATTTCGTAATCGTCGTTACCATTCGCCTCGTCTGAATATTCGTTTAGCAGAGAATCACATCACATTAAATTTCTCGGTGTATATAGTAGCCTTTCGAAGAGTTTATCAAGCGGTTAGAGTAGAGTCCTAAAATTCAGTTTCTCTTGTCGAATATGACATAGAATCTAAAGAAAGATTTATTCTCTAAGAGTACATAGTAAACTGTTATAGAGTTTATGATTCGGTTCAAGTACGGCAGCGCAGATTACTAAAATTCAGTTTCTCTTGTCGAATATGATATAGAATCTGAAGAAAAAAACTGTCGTGAGGTTCAGCAATTGGAGCTCGACCGACCACTATTAGATCGTTGCCTTAGAGATTTATTCTCTGGCTTAATATAGCAGACTTTAAATAAGTTTATTGTTCGGTTCGAGTGGCGGAGCCTGGAATCGGGAAAATCCTCCTCTCTTTTCGGATTTCTAATATAAGCTGCTAATAAAACGCGTAAACGGCAATGAAGAATAATGTCAATCGTTGCATTAAAATGATGAATTGGAATGCCAGGAGTATTAAAAAGAAACGAGTAGAGTTCATTAAGCTTTTACAACGAGAGGAAATCGATGTGTGTTGCATTACCGAAACCAAACTAAAAGAAGGAGACGAGTTCACAATACCGGGTTATGTTATTCATAGAAATGACAGACCTGTTTGCAAAAAAAGGCCCCTGTAGAGTGCACAATAATTGCGCTGAAAGAGCTTCGGGAGGCGTAGCCATCTGTGTGAAAAAAAGGCATTAAACACAGTTTATCAGGGGATACCAATTGTTTGAATTTGGAAGTGGTTTCTTTGAAACTGACTTTTGCCTCTGGAAATAGTATTAAGATTGTATCAGCTTACAAGAGACCAGAGCTAAGGCTGCTGAAGGAAGATTTTGATAACATATTTAGTGATTCTCCTACACTTTTACTCGGTGATATAAACAGTACTAATAAACTATGGGGCTGTGTAAAGGATAACACAGATGGGAAGCGACTAAAAAAGTATATCAGACTGCCTCGGACTAGTAGTACAACCGCCTGATGTCCCAACATTCTACCGCAACCGTAGAAATTTGGAAGGTGAAGAGATTCTAGATATATTCAAGACAAGGCGAACACACAGTGTTTACCCAGCAGCCAACCAGTGAGGAGCTACTGAGACGACGCTTAGACCACGTGGGGACGCCAAGCCTTCTAACCGTTTTCCTAACGGCTTTTTAGTGTATGTTTATTTTGACCGTACTTCACGTCAAGTCAAAATGTGAGTACACATTTATTTATTATTTTTATTAGTGCTTTAAACTAATAGTTACTAGTGAAAATTTTAGTTTAATTATTAGAAACATATTTTTAAAAAACAATGACAAAAAACGACATGGACACGTTACCCGGACCATCTAAACCTCTTAAACGACTAAGCCCACAACAGGACGAAGAAGGGTTTATTACACCAAAACGAAAATTAACAGTTAAACCAAGACCTATTACAAGGACAACACCAATAACAACGAAAAATATTTATACACCACTTACAAACACACCCACGACCAGTACCAATACAGACACAAACACTAACACAACAACAACAAATAACAACACAAAAACACCTCCACCTTTCGTAATCAGACCACCTATATCAGCCATAGAGCTTAAAAAATCACTCATTGAAAACAACATAACAGAAGACTTTGTCATAAAACAATTTAATAACGAAACAAAAATATACACTAAAACCCTTAAAACGTATAAAGAAATTCACGCTCTACTTGAGCATAGTCCTGAGATCGATTACCATACATATGCTCCTCGCGGCACTAAGCCCGACAATAAATATATATTAAAAGGGTTTGACATAGAACACCCATTAGAAAACATTATAGACGCCCTAAAAACCAAACTCAGCGGGTTCAAAACCGCCTGGAGGATGGTTAAAAGAAACCAAGACGGTGTGAAAACCGAACTTAGTTACATTATAGTAACTACAGACAACACAGTCACATTAGACGAACTTAAAAAAGTAGGTCCAATAGACTACATGTTATACTCAGTTGAGAAACTGAGACATCCAACAGGCCCCAAGCAATGTTTTAATTGCCAGGAGTATGGCCATACAAAAAACTTCTGTGGGCGCATAATAATATGCGTCCGTTGTGGCGGAAACCACGTCAGTAGTGCGTGCCACAAAACCACACCCCCAAAATGTGCCAATTGCGGAGGTCCACATGTGGCTTCATACCGCAACTGTCCCACTAGACTGGCCATAATACAGGCCAGATCACAAAAAAGGGAAATAAATAAACCCATAACCACAACACAGGAACCAACAAATCAGGCTCCCCCCACCACATCCGGACCCAACACCTATGCGGGCAGATCCTTTAAAACCCCGCTGCTACCTACCCCGACCACAAACCAACCCGACTGGGTACAAAATATCATGGGCTGGGTACAGACCATGATAAACAACATGTGTCAAATGATGATGGCCAATGTACAGGCCATGATAAATCAAAACACACATGGATAGACATTCTATCCTAAATTATAACATAACGGGGCTTAAGAAACGTAAGCTCGAATTAGAAACCCTTCTGGCCAATATCAGGCCATCAATAGTAGCACTGACAGACACAAAACTAAACAAACAAACACAAATACACTTTAGAGGTTACACGACATACAGACATGACTCACCCCGTCAAGGGGGCGTCGCCCTACTGGTGCGTAAAGGCGTCCCGTCTAGGATAGTAAACTACAATACGCTAAGTGACGACAAACATACTGCCATCACGATACAAGTTAAACTCAAACACACATACAAGATCACATGTATTTACAGGAGCCCCAAAGGCAAACCGGAAACGACAAAAACTTTTCTACAAGAAACTGAAACTGACAGACAGCATATCATACTAGGTGACCTGAACGCTAGACACCACTCATGGAACTGCGCTACACCTAATGCATTGGGAACTCACCTGACCAAAACAAAATACACAATCATACACCCCAACGCACCCACTTTCAGACACCACGCTAACCCATCATACACATCAACACCAGACCTACTACTCACACAACAGGCACACAGATTCACAAACTGCACAACAGTTGACATCAGTGACAACGACCACATCCCTGTACTATATCAACTAGGACATGACTCAACAAGAACACGACATACAGACCTAAAATATGATTTGCAGAACGCAGACTGGAAACTATACAAAAACACTGTTCACAGCAACACACCGACCATCACACCACTCAATAACATCGACGACATAAACAATGCCATTGATACATTACAGAACACCATCAAAGACGCAGCTAGAGACGCCATACCCACTTTTCACCCAACACCCATACACTTAAGAAAACCGCCAGAACACATACTACAACTCATAAAACAACGAAACAACATTAAAAACTGCTGGTACAGAACAAAAGACCCCACTTACAAACCCATTGTAAACAGCCTCACTAGACAAGTAAACACACTCATGTCGCAGTGGAAAACATCAATATGGCATGATCAATTACGCCGTACCCACTATGACCCGAAAAACTTCTGGAGACTTGTCAGAAGCCACAACACAAAATCAAAAGTGGTGAAAATTACCCGAGGCGACGAGCTTCTCACACCCGCAGATCAGGCCACCATTCTAGCACAGTATTATGTTGACCGAGACAAAGCACGCACCGACAGCACATACGAACACAACCCCACGACAATCAATACACAAACCCCCATCTACTCCACGTATAAACAACTGACTGCAATATTGAGAAGAACAAAGGGAAACAAATCAACAGGACAGGACAACATTCCATATGTCCTACTCAAACAACTCCCGAGAAAGGCCCACATGTTTCTCCTAAATATTTTCAACTCATGCTCTCGCCTCAGATACTTCCCAAAACAGTGGAAACATGCTATAATAGTTCCACTCCTAAAACCCAAAAAACGAGGAAAGGTCCCGGAAGAATACCGGCCCATCAGCCTCCTCAACCATATCTCAAAAATATATGAGAAACTAATACTCATACACATCCGAAAACACTGCGACGCACACGACGTAATACCCCCAGAACAAACTGGGTTTCACCGCGGAGTCAGCTGCTACCATCACGTTGCTAAACTACAGCATGATACAGCCAACAACCTTAGACAAAACCGTGCCACAGCCATGATATCACTCGATTGCACACAGGCATTCGACTCTGTATCCCACACCACCCTTATTGACACACTAAGGCTTCACCGATTCCCGGACCAACTGGTCGACTTAATAGGTTCATACATCAGTGGGCGGACTTTTTCAGTCCGTGTGAACACTGAATTGTCTACCCAACGCAAAGTGACATGCGGCGTCCCACAGGGCTCGGTCCTTGCGCCCACACTATTCAACATATATACAGCCCAAATAGTAGGGCAAAAAATCGACAGAGTACAAGTCGCCGCATATGCTGATGACATTGCCATATACACGGCCAGCATGAATGCGGATAAAGCAATGCGCAGGGCCCAAAATGCAGCTCAACTAATCACAAACCAACTGAACGACATAAACATTAAGATAAACACTAACAAAACGGATGCAATTACCTTCTCATACATGAAAACACTTAAACATCAACCCAAACTAAACGGAGAAACTATACAAACCAAAAAACGACTCACATACTTAGGAATGACACTAGAGTCACATCTATCATTCACAGCACACATTTCAAACAGAATACGGATAGTACGAGCGACAGCAGCACAACTAAATCACCTATTATACTCACCAGGGCTGTCACTAAGACTTAAACTACTTATATACAAATCAATACTCAGACCCGCACTCCTTCACGGAGCTCCTCTCCTACATTACCTATATCCCACAGCCCTGAAGTCACTTCAATCAACCCAAAACAACATATTACAAAAAATCACAAAACATACAACCCTTGAAAGACGGAGCATGGACCACATACACGAGACTTTAAACTTAGAAACAATACAAACACACATATCACGACGACATATAAAATTCTATGACAACATACAAGCGACATACAACCCGCTTTTCCAATCCATCACTCCTTCCAAGATCCCAGAGAGATGGCAGGGTCGTAAAGGTCCTGTCAATCCAATATACATCATTAAGTAGCATACTACTTAATAATCCCACCCCACACCCAATATCCCTTTCCTTCCTTCCTTTTCCCATATCTTCTACACTACCCAACCCCACCCCCCACCTCTCTATGTCTAATAATCTTTTTTTTCAGGTACTTTAATCTTTTGTTATGTTTTAGTTCAAGTTTTTTCTTCAATTTAGCTTTATATAACTATATACCATATAAACAGCAAGCGGAGGCCCCTCACCTTCAAAGTATATCAACACCCCGAACAGGGAGTATATTTTATAACTAATCAATAAATAAGCCTTCAAATACCGGTAGGTAGAAAAAGGTATTGTAAGTAAACACAAATTTTAATGTATTTACCATTATTATTTTTATATTAATTCTATGTTTTTTTCTGTTTGAGGGAATGAGAAAAAAAAAAAAAAAAAAAAAAAAAAAAAAAAAAAAAAAAAAAAAAAAAAAAAAAAAAAAAAAAAAAAAAAAAAAAAAAAAATCTAGATATAGCTGTAACAAAGAATTTCGCATTACCAATAACCCAAACTCCTCTTCAAGAACTTGATTCAGATCATTTGCCCGTATTGATAAGTATCGTTGGAGAGAGAGTATAGATGAAATATATTCTGAAACGGTCGTATAATAGTTTTTTTTTTTTCATCTTCCATACATTTACGTCGTTGACATGTCGAAACTAGTTTTCGTTCAAAATTCATTTTATTATATGTAATTTGTAATTTTTTACTCCGATGTACCATTTCGCGATGTTTTCTTAATGGACGGGATAAAGGGGGTTCGGGTTATTGGTAAATTGAAATTTTTTGTTACAGCTGCATCCAGCATTTCTTCACTTTTCTTCAACTTCGTACATAACAGTAAATTTTCTCAATTATATAAAAAATCCTTTTTAACGGACTAAAGCATTGCGAACGATTTTTACATATATCTACTAATAAATGAGTGTAAGAGGGCTATATGCTATAAGTGCTAAACGTTGACTCGATCATTCCTACAGTGGAAACGATTTATAATATGGTAGAAGGGGTCCGCGTGCACCGCTCGGGAGAACGTCACCTGACGCCGACGGAACAAAGTAATATGTGGGTCGATTATACCCCGCCCAGCTCGATCGCTCATTAGGAGAGACGAGTTGCGTTGTTCATCTGTGCATGATATTGTATTTAAAAATCATGCCGCAACCAGAGGATATTCTCTGCTCCTATCCTCTCGGTGTATATAGTAAAACTTTAAATAATTTTAGAAATAATTTCGTCTTACGCAGCCTAGAATCCTCAAGCTCATTTCCTATTGTCGCATAAGAATATAGAAGATGACAAAAGGTACTGGTACGAGAGTGAAAAGAATTGGAGCGCCACCGACGGCTGTAATTTCGTAATCGTCGTTACCATTCGCCTCGTCTGAATATTCGTTTAGCAGAGAATCACATCACATTAAATTTCTCGGTGTATATAGTAGCCTTTCGAAGAGTTTATCAAGCGGTTAGAGTAGAGTCCTAAAATTCAGTTTCTCTTGTCGAATATGACATAGAATCTGAAGAAAGATTTATTCTCTAAGAGTACATAGTAAACTGTTATAGAGTTTATGATTCGGTTCAAGTAGGGCAGCGCAGATTACTAAAATTCAGTTTCTCTTGTCGAATATGATATAGAATCTGAAGAAAAAAACTGTCGTGAGGTTCAGCAATTGGAGCTCGACCGACCACTATTAGATCGTTGCCTTATAGATTTATTCTCTGGCTTAATATAGCAGACTTTAAATAAGTTTATTGTTCGGTTCGAGTGGCGGAGCCTGGAATCGGGAAAATCCTCCTCTCTTTTCGGATTTCTAATATAAGCTGCTAATAAAACGCGTAAACGGCAATGAAGAATAATGTCAATCGTTGCATTAAAATGATGAATTGGAATGCCAGGAGTATTAAAAAGAAACGAGTAGAGTTCATTAAGCTTTTACAACGAGAGGAAATCGATGTGTGTTGCATTACCGAAACCAAACTAAAAGAAGGAGACGAGTTCACAATACCGGGTTATGTTATTCATAGAAATGACAGACCTGTTTGCAAAAAAGGCCCCTGTAGAGTGCACAATAATTGCGCTGAAAGAGCTTCGGGAGGCGTAGCCATCTGTGTGAAAAAAGGCATTAAACACAGTTTATCAGGGGATACCAATTGTTTGAATTTGGAAGTGGTTTCTATGAAACTGACTTTTGCCTCTGGAAATAGTATTAAGATTGTATCAGCTTACAAGAGACCAGAGCTAAGGCTGCTGAAGGAAGATTTTGATAACATATTTAGTGATTCTCTACACTTTTACTCGGTGATATAAACAGTACTAATAAACTATGGGGCTGTGTAAAGGATAACACAGATGGGAAGCGACTAAAAAGTATATCAGACTGCCTCGGACTAGTAGTACAACCGCCTGATGTCCCAACATTCTACCGCAACCGTAGAAATTTGGAAGGTGAAGAGATTCTAGATATAGCTGTAACAAAGAATTTCGCATTACCAATAACCCAAACTCCTCTTCAAGAACTTGATTCAGATCATTTGCCCGTATTGATAAGTATCGTTGGAGAGAGAGTATAGATGAAATATATTCTGAAACGGTCGTATAATAGTTTGTTTTTTCACCTTCCATACATTTATGTCGTTGACATGTCGAAACTAGTTTTCGTTCAAAATTCATTTTATTATATGTAATTTGTAATTTTTTACTCCGATGTACCATTTTGCGATGTTTTCTTAATGGACGGGATAAAGGGGGTTCGTTCGGGTTATTGGTAAATTGAAATTTTTTGTTACAGCTGCATCCAGCATTTCTTCACTTTTCAACTTCGTACATAACAGTAAATTTTCTCAATTATATAAAAAATCCTTTTTAACGGACTAAAGCATTGCGAACGATTTTTACATATATCTACTAATAAATGAGTGTAAGAGGGCTATATGCTATAAGTGCTAAACGTTGACTCGATCATTCCTACAGTGGAAACGATTTATAATATGGTAGAAGGGGTCCGCGTGCACCGCTCGGGAGAACGTCACCTGACGCCGACGGAACAAAGTAATATGTGGGTCGATTATACCCCGCCCAGCTCGATCGCTCATTAGGAGAGACGAGTTGCGTTGTTCATCTGGTGCATGATATTGTATTTAAAAATCATGCCGCAACCAGAGGATATTCTCTGCTCCTATCCTCTCGGTGTATATAGTAAAACTTTAAATAATTTTAGAAATAATTTCGTCTTACGCAGCCTAGAATCCTCAAGCTCATTTCCTATTGTCGCATAAGAATATAGAAGATGACAAAAGGTACTGGTACGAGAGTGAAAAGAATTGGAGCGCCACCGACGGCTGTAATTTCGTAATCGTCGTTACCATTCGCCTCGTCTGAATATTCGTTTAGCAGAGAATCACATCACATTAAATTTCTCGGTGTATATAGTAGCCTTTCGAAGAGTTTATCAAGCGGTTAGAGTAGAGTCCTAAAATTCAGTTTCTCTTGTCGAATATGACATAGAATCTGAAGAAAGATTTATTCTCTAAGAGTACATAGTAAACTGTTATAGAGTTTATGATTCGGTTCAAGTAGGGCAGCGCAGATTACTAAAATTCAGTTTCTCTTGTCGAATATGATATAGAATCTGAAGAAAAAAACTGTCGTGAGGTTCAGCAATTGGAGCTCGACCGACCACTATTAGATCGTTGCCTTAGAGATTTATTCTCTGGCTTAATATAGCAGACTTTAAATAAGTTTATTGTTCGGTTCGAGTGGCGGAGCCTGGAATCGGGAAAATCCTCCTCTCTTTTCGGATTTCTAATATAAGCTGCTAATAAAACGCGTAAACGGCAATGAAGAATAATGTCAATCGTTGCATTAAAATGATGAATTGGAATGCCAGGAGTATTAAAAAGAAACGAGTAGAGTTCATTAAGCTTTTACAACGAGAGGAAATCGATGTGTGTTGCATTACCGAAACCAAACTAAAAGAAGGAGACGAGTTCACAATACCGGGTTATGTTATTCATAGAAATGACAGACCTGTTTGCAAAAAAGGCCCCTGTAGAGTGCACAATAATTGCGCTGAAAGAGCTTCGGGAGGCGTAGCCATCTGTGTGAAAAAAGGCATTAAACACAGTTTATCAGGGGATACCAATTGTTTGAATTTGGAAGTGGTTTCTTTGAAACTGACTTTTGCCTCTGGAAATAGTATTAAGATTGTATCAGCTTACAAGAGACCAGAGCTAAGGCTGCTGAAGGAAGATTTTGATAACATATTTAGTGATTCTCCTACACTTTTACTCGGTGATATAAACAGTACTAATAAACTATGGGGCTGTGTAAAGGATAACACAGATGGGAAGCGACTAAAAAGTATATCAGACTGCCTCGGACTAGTAGTACAACCGCCTGATGTCCCAACATTCTACCGCAACCGTAGAAATTTGGAAGGTGAAGAGATTCTAGATATAGCTGTAACAAAGAATTTCGCATTACCAATAACCCAAACTCCTCTTCAAGAACTTGATTCAGATCATTTGCCCGTATTGATAAGTATCGTTGGAGAGAGAGTATAGATGAAATATATTCTGAAACGGTCGTATAATAGTTTGTTTTTTTCACCTTCCATACATTTACGTCGTTGACATGTCGAAACTAGTTTTCGTTCAAAATTCATTTTATTATATGTAATTTGTAATTTTTTACTCCGATGTACCATTTTGCGATGTTTTCTTAATGGACGGGATAAAGGGGTTGTTCGGGTTATTGGTAAATTGAAATTTTTTGTTACAGCTGCATCCAGCATTTCTTCACTTTTCAACTTCGTACATAACAGTAAATTTTCTCAATTATATAAAAAATCCTTTTTAACGGACTAAAGCATTGCGAACGATTTTTACATATATCTACTAATAAATGAGTGTAAGAGGGCTATATGCTATAAGTGCTAAACGTTGACTCGATCATTCCTACAGTGGAAACGATTTATAATATGGTAGAAGGGGTCCGCGTGCACCGCTCGGGAGAACGTCACCTGACGCCGACGGAACAAAGTAATATGTGGGTCGATTATACCCCGCCCAGCTCGATCGCTCATTAGGAGAGACGAGTTGCGTTGTTCTCTGTGCATGATATTGTATTAAAAATCATGCCGCAACCAGAGGATATTCTCTGCTCCTATCCTCTCGGTGTATATAGTAAAACTTTAAATAATTTTAGAAATAATTTCGTCTTACGCAGCCTAGAATCCTCAAGCTCATTTCCTATTGTCGCATAAGAATATAGAAGATGACAAAAGGTACTGGTACGAGAGTGAAAAGAATTGGAGCGCCACCGACGGCTGTAATTTCGTAATCGTCGTTACCATTCGCCTCGTCTGAATATTCGTTTAGCAGAGAATCACATCACATTAAATTTCTCGGTGTATATAGTAGCCTTTCGAAGAGTTTATCAAGCGGTTAGAGTAGAGTCCTAAAATTCAGTTTCTCTTGTCGAATATGACATAGAATCTGAAGAAAGATTTATTCTCTAAGAGTACATAGTAAACTGTTATAGAGTTTATGATTCGGTTCAAGTAGGGCAGCGCAGATTACTAAAATTCAGTTTCTCTTGTCGAATATGATATAGAATCTGAAGAAAAAAACTGTCGTGAGGTTCAGCAATTGGAGCTCGACCGACCACTATTAGATCGTTGCCTTATAGATTTATTCTCTGGCTTAATATAGCAGACTTTAAATAAGTTTATTGTTCGGTTCGAGTGGCGGAGCCTGGAATCGGGAAAATCCTCCTCTCTTTTCGGATTTCTAATATAAGCTGCTAATAAAACGCGTAAACGGCAATGAAGAATAATGTCAATCGTTGCATTAAAATGATGAATTGGAATGCCAGGAGTATTAAAAAGAAACGAGTAGAGTTCATTAAGCTTTTACAACGAGAGGAAATCGATGTGTGTTGCATTACCGAAACCAAACTAAAGAAGGAGACGAGTTCACAATACAGGGTTATGTTATTCATAGAAATGACAGACCTGTTTGCAAAAAAGGCCCTGTAGAGTGCACAATAATTGCGCTGAAAGAGCTTCGGGAGGCGTAGCCATCTGTGTGAAAAAAGGCATTAAACACAGTTTATCAGGGGATACCAATTGTTTGAATTTGGAAGTGGTTTCTATTGAAACTGACTTTTGCCTCTGGAAATAGTATTAAGATTGTATCAGCTTACAAGAGACCAGAGCTAAGGCTGCTGAAGGAAGATTTTGATAACATATTTAGTGATTCTCCTACACTTTTACTCGGTGATATAAACAGTACTAATAAACTATGGGGCTGTGTAAAGGATAACACAGATGGGAAGCGACTAAAAAGTATATCAGACTGCCTCGGACTAGTAGTACAACCGCCTGATGTCCAACATTCTACCGCAACCGTAGAAATTTGGAAGGTGAAGAGATTCTAGATATAGCTGTAACAAAGAATTTCGCATTACCAATAACCCAAACTCCTCTTCAAGAACTTGATTCAGATCATTTGCCCGTATTGATAAGTATCGTTGGAGAGAGAGTATAGATGAAATATATTCTGAAACGGTCATATAATAGTTTGTTTTTTCACCTTCCATACATTTATGTCGTTGACATGTCGAAACTAGTTTTCGTTCAAAATTCATTTTATTATATGTAATTTGTAATTTTTTACTCCGATGTACCATTTTGCGATGTTTTCTTAATGGACGGGATAAAGGGGGTTCGTTCGGGTTATTGGTAAATTGAAATTTTTTGTTACAGCTGCATCCAGCATTTCTTCACTTTTCAACTTCGTACATAACAGTAAATTTTCTCAATTATATAAAAAATCCTTTTTAACGGACTAAAGCATTGCGAACGATTTTTACATATATCTACTAATAAATGAGTGTAAGAGGGCTATATGCTATAAGTGCTAAACGTTGACTCGATCATTCCTACAGTGGAAACGATTTATAATATGGTAGAAGGGGTCCGCGTGCACCGCTCGGGAGAACGTCACCTGACGCCGACGGAACAAAGTAATATGTGGGTCGATTATACCCCGCCCAGCTCGATCGCTCATTAGGAGAGACGAGTTGCGTTGTTCATCTAGTGCATGATATTGTATTTAAAAATCATGCCGCAACCAGAGGATATTCTCTGCTCCTATCCTCTCGGTGTATATAGTAAAACTTTAAATAATTTTAGAAATAATTTCGTCTTACGCAGCCTAGAATCCTCAAGCTCATTTCCTATTGTCGCATAAGAATATAGAAGATGACAAAAGGTACTGGTACGAGAGTGAAAAGAATTGGAGCGCCACGACGGCTGTAATTTCGTAATCGTCGTTACCATTCGCCTCGTCTGAATATTCGTTTAGCAGAGAATCACATCACATTAAATTTCTCGGTGTATATAGTAGCCTTTCGAAGAGTTTATCAAGCGGTTAGAGTAGAGTCCTAAAATTCAGTTTCTCTTGTCGAATATGACATAGAATCTGAAGAAAGATTTATTCTCTAAGAGTACATAGTAAACTGTTATAGAGTTTATGATTCGGTTCAAGTAGGGCAGCGCAGATTACTAAAATTCAGTTTCTCTTGTCGAATATGATATAGAATCTGAAGAAAAAAACTGTCGTGAGGTTCAGCAATTGGAGCTCGACCGACCACTATTAGATCGTTGCCTTATAGATTTATTCTCTGGCTTAATATAGCAGACTTTAAATAAGTTTATTGTTCGGTTCGAGTGGCGGAGCCTGGAATCGGGAAAATCCTCCTCTCTTTTCGGATTTCTAATATAAGCTGCTAATAAAACGCGTAAACGGCAATGAAGAATAATGTCAATCGTTGCATTAAAATGATGAATTGGAATGCCAGGAGTATTAAAAAGAAACGAGTAGAGTTCATTAAGCTTTTACAACGAGAGGAAATCGATGTGTGTTGCATTACCGAAACCAAACTAAAAGAAGGAGACGAGTTCACAATACCGGGTTATGTTATTCATAGAAATGACAGACCTGTTTGCAAAAAAGGCCCCTGTAGAGTGCACAATAATTGCGCTGAAAGAGCTTCGGGAGGCGTAGCCATCTGTGTGAAAAAAGGCATTAAACACAGTTTATCAGGGGATACCAATTGTTTGAATTTGGAAGTGGTTTCTATGAAACTGACTTTTGCCTCTGGAAATAGTATTAAGATTGTATCAGCTTACAAGAGACCAGAGCTAAGGCTGCTGAAGGAAGATTTTGATAACATATTTAGTGATTCTCCTACACTTTTACTCGGTGATATAAACAGTACTAATAAACTATGGGGCTGTGTAAAGGATAACACAGATGGGAAGCGACTAAAAAGTATATCAGACTGCCTCGGACTAGTAGTACAACCGCCTGATGTCCCAACATTCTACCGCAACCGTAGAAATTTGGAAGGTGAAGAGATTCTAGATATAGCTGTAACAAAGAATTTCGCATTACCAATAACCCAAACTCCTCTTCAAGAACTTGATTCAGATCATTTGCCCGTATTGATAAGTATCGTTGGAGAGAGAGTATAGATGAAATATATTCTGAAACGGTCTATAATAGTTTGTTTTTTTCACCTTCCATACATTTATGTCGTTGACATGTCGAAACTAGTTTTCGTTCAAAATTCATTTTATTATATGTAATTTGTAATTTTTTACTCCGATGTACCATTTTGCGATGTTTTCTTAATGGACGGGATAAAGGGGGTTCGTTCGGGTTATTGGTAAATTGAAATTTTTTGTTACAGCTGCATCCAGCATTTCTTCACTTTTCAACTTCGTACATAACAGTAAATTTTCTCAATTATATAAAAAATCCTTTTTAACGGACTAAAGCATTGCGAACGATTTTTACATATATCTACTAATAAATGAGTGTAAGAGGGCTATATGCTATAAGTGCTAAACGTTGACTCGATCATTCCTACAGTGGAAACGATTTATAATATGGTAGAAGGGGTCCGCGTGCACCGCTCGGGAGAACGTCACCTGACGCTGACGGAACAAAGTAATATGTGGGTCGATTATACCCCGCCCAGCTCGATCGCTCATTAGGAGAGACGAGTTGCGTTGTTCATCTGGTGCATGATATTGTATTTAAAAATCATGCCGCAACCAGAGGATATTCTCTGCTCCTATCCTCTCGGTGTATATAGTAAAACTTTAAATAATTTTAGAAATAATTTCGTCTTACGCAGCCTAGAATCCTCAAGCTCATTTCCTATTGTCGCATAAGAATATAGAAGATGACAAAAGGTACTGGTACGAGAGTGAAAAGAATTGGAGCGCACGACGGCTGTAATTTCGTAATCGTCGTTACCATTCGCCTCGTCTGAATATTCGTTTAGCAGAGAATCACATCACATTAAATTTCTCGGTGTATATAGTAGCCTTTCGAAGAGTTTATCAAGCGGTTAGAGTAGAGTCCTAAAATTCAGTTTCTCTTGTCGAATATGACATAGAATCTGAAGAAAGATTTATTCTCTAAGAGTACATAGTAAACTGTTATAGAGTTTATGATTCGGTTCAAGTAGGGCAGCGCAGATTACTAAAATTCAGTTTCTCTTGTCGAATATGATATAGAATCTGAAGAAAAAAACTGTCGTGAGGTTCAGCAATTGGAGCTCGACCGACCACTATTAGATCGTTGCCTTATAGATTTATTCTCTGGCTTAATATAGCAGACTTTAAATAAGTTTATTGTTCGGTTCGAGTGGCGGAGCCTGGAATCGGGAAAATCCTCCTCTCTTTTCGGATTTCTAATATAAGCTGCTAATAAAACGCGTAAACGGCAATGAAGAATAATGTCAATCGTTGCATTAAAATGATGAATTGGAATGCCAGGAGTATTAAAAAGAAACGAGTAGAGTTCATTAAGCTTTTACAACGAGAGGAAATCGATGTGTGTTGCATTACCGAAACCAAACTAAAAGAAGGAGACGAGTTCACAATACCGGGTTATGTTATTCATAGAAATGACAGACCTGTTTGCAAAAAAGGCCCCTGTAGAGTGCACAATAATTGCGCTGAAAGAGCTTCGGGAGGCGTAGCCATCTGTGTGAAAAAAGGCATTAAACACAGTTTATCAGGGGATACCAATTGTTTGAATTTGGAAGTGGTTTCTATGAAACTGACTTTTGCCTCTGGAAATAGTATTAAGATTGTATCAGCTTACAAGAGACCAGAGCTAAGGCTGCTGAAGGAAGATTTTGATAACATATTTAGTGATTCTCCTACACTTTTACTCGGTGATATAACAGTACTAATAAACTATGGGGCTGTGTAAAGGATAACACAGATGGGAAGCGACTAAAAAGTATATCAGACTGCCTCGGACTAGTAGTACAACCGCCTGATGTCCCAACATTCTACCGCAACCGTAGAAATTTGGAAGGTGAAGAGATTCTAGATATAGCTGTAACAAAGAATTTCGCATTACCAATAACCCAAACTCCTCTTCAAGAACTTGATTCAGATCATTTGCCCGTATTGATAAGTATCGTTGGAGAGAGAGTATAGATGAAATATATTCTGAAACGGTCGTATAATAGTTTGTTTTTTCACCTTCCATACATTTATGTCGTTGACATGTCGAAACTAGTTTTCGTTCAAAATTCATTTTATTATATGTAATTTGTAATTTTTTACTCCGATGTACCATTTTGCGATGTTTTCTTAATGGACGGGATAAAGGGGGTTCGTTCGGGTTATTGGTAAATTGAAATTTTTTGTTACAGCTGCATCCAGCATTTCTTCACTTTTCAACTTCGTACATAACAGTAAATTTTCTCAATTATATAAAAAATCCTTTTTAACGGACTAAAGCATTGCGAACGATTTTTACATATATCTACTAATAAATGAGTGTAAGAGGGCTATATGCTATAAGTGCTAAACGTTGACTCGATCATTCCTACAGTGGAAACGATTTATAATATGGTAGAAGGGGTCCGCGTGCACCGCTCGGGAGAACGTCACCTGACGCCGACGGAACAAAGTAATATGTGGGTCGATTATACCCCGCCCAGCTCGATCGCTCATTAGGAGAGACGAGTTGCCGTTGTTCATCTGTGCATGATATTGTATTTAAAAATCATGCCGCAACCAGAGGATATTCTCTGCTCCTATCCTCTCGGTGTATATAGTAAAACTTTAAATAATTTTAGAAATAATTTCGTCTTACGCAGCCTAGAATCCTCAAGCTCATTTCCTATTGTCGCATAAGAATATAGAAGATGACAAAAGGTACTGGTACGAGAGTGAAAAGAATTGGAGCGCCACCGACGGCTGTAATTTCGTAATCGTCGTTACCATTCGCCTCGTCTGAATATTCGTTTAGCAGAGAATCACATCACATTAAATTTCTCGGTGTATATAGTAGCCTTTCGAAGAGTTTATCAAGCGGTTAGAGTAGAGTCCTAAAATTCAGTTTCTCTTGTCGAATATGACATAGAATCTGAAGAAAGATTTATTCTCTAAGAGTACATAGTAAACTGTTATAGAGTTTATGATTCGGTTCAAGTAGGGCAGCGCAGATTACTAAAATTCAGTTTCTCTTGTCGAATATGATATAGAATCTGAAGAAAAAAACTGTCGTGAGGTTCAGCAATTGGAGCTCGACCGACCACTATTAGATCGTTGCCTTAAGATTTATTCTCTGGCTTAATATAGCAGACTTTAAATAAGTTTATTGTTCGGTTCGAGTGGCGGAGCCTGGAATCGGGAAAATCCTCCTCTCTTTTCGGATTTCTAATATAAGCTGCTAATAAAACGCGTAAACGGCAATGAAGAATAATGTCAATCGTTGCATTAAAATGATGAATTGGAATGCCAGGAGTATTAAAAAGAAACGAGTAGAGTTCATTAAGCTTTTACAACGAGAGGAAATCGATGTGTGTTGCATTACCGAAACCAAACTAAAAGAAGGAGACGAGTTCACAATACCGGGTTATGTTATTCATAGAAATGACAGACCTGTTTGCAAAAAAGGCCCCTGTAGAGTGCACAATAATTGCGCTGAAAGAGCTTCGGGAGGCGTAGCCATCTGTGTGAAAAAAGGCATTAAACACAGTTTATCAGGGGATACCAATTGTTTGAATTTGGAAGTGGTTTCTATGAAACTGACTTTTGCCTCTGGAAATAGTATTAAGATTGTATCAGCTTACAAGAGACCAGAGCTAAGGCTGCTGAAGGAAGATTTTGATAACATATTTAGTGATTCTCCTACACTTTTACTCGGTGATATAAACAGTACTAATAAACTATGGGGCTGTGTAAAGGATAACACAGATGGGAAGCGACTAAAAAGTATATCAGACTGCCTCGGACTAGTAGTACAACCGCCTGATGTCCCAACATTCTACCGCAACCGTAGAAATTTGGAAGGTGAAGAGATTCTAGATATAGCTGTAACAAAGAATTTCGCATTACCAATAACCCAAACTCCTCTTCAAGAACTTGATTCAGATCATTTGCCCGTATTGATAAGTATCGTTGGAGAGAGAGTATAGATGAAATATATTCTGAAACGGTCGTATAATAGTTTGTTTTTTTCACCTTCCATACATTTATGTCGTTGACATGTCGAAACTAGTTTTCGTTCAAAATTCATTTTATTATATGTAATTTGTAATTTTTTACTCCGATGTACCATTTTGCGATGTTTTCTTAATGGACGGGATAAAGGGGGTTCGTTGGTTATTGGTAAATTGAAATTTTTGTTACAGCTGCATCCAGCATTTCTTCACTTTTCAAACTTCGTACATAACAGTAAATTTTCTCAATTATATAAAAAATCCTTTTTAACGGACTAAAGCATTGCGAACGATTTTTACATATATCTACTAATAAATGAGTGTAAGAGGGCTATATGCTATAAGTGCTAAACGTTGACTCGATCATTCCTACAGTGGAAACGATTTATAATATGGTAGAAGGGGTCCGCGTGCACCGCTCGGGAGAACGTCACCTGACGCCGACGGAACAAAGTAATATGTGGGTCGATTATACCCCGCCCAGCTCGATCGCTCATTAGGAGAGACGAGTTGCGTTGTTCATCTAGGTGCATGATATTGTATTTAAAAATCATGCCGCAAACCAGAGGATATTCTCTGCTCCTATCCTCTCGGTGTATATAGTAAAACTTTAAATAATTTTAGAAATAATTTCGTCTTACGCAGCCTAGAATCCTCAAGCTCATTTCCTATTGTCGCATAAGAATATAGAAGATGACAAAAGGTACTGGTACGAGAGTGAAAAGAATTGGAGCGCCACCGACGGCTGTAATTTCGTAATCGTCGTTACCATTCGCCTCGTCTGAATATTCGTTTAGCAGAGAATCACATCACATTAAATTTCTCGGTGTATATAGTAGCCTTTCGAAGAGTTTATCAAGCGGTTAGAGTAGAGTCCTAAAATTCAGTTTCTCTTGTCGAATATGACATAGAATCTGAAGAAAGATTTATTCTCTAAGAGTACATAGTAAACTGTTATAGAGTTTATGATTCGGTTCAAGTAGGGCAGCGCAGATTACTAAAATTCAGTTTCTCTTGTCGAATATGATATAGAATCTGAAGAAAAAAACTGTCGTGAGGTTCAGCAATTGGAGCTCGACCGACCACTATTAGATCGTTGCCTTAGAGATTTATTCTCTGGCTTAATATAGCAGACTTTAAATAAGTTTATTGTTCGGTTCGAGTGGCGGAGCCTGGAATCGGGAAAATCCTCCTCTCTTTTCGGATTTCTAATATAAGCTGCTAATAAAACGCGTAAACGGCAATGAAGAATAATGTCAATCGTTGCATTAAAATGATGAATTGGAATGCCAGGAGTATTAAAAAGAAACGAGTAGAGTTCATTAAGCTTTTACAACGAGAGGAAATCGATGTGTGTTGCATTACCGAAACCAAACTAAAAGAAGGAGACGAGTTCACAATACCGGGTTATGTTATTCATAGAAATGACAGACCTGTTTGCAAAAAAGGCCCCTGTAGAGTGCACAATAATTGCGCTGAAAGAGCTTCGGGAGGCGTAGCCATCTGTGTGAAAAAAGGCATTAAACACAGTTTATCAGGGGATACCAATTGTTTGAATTTGGAAGTGGTTTCTATGAAACTGACTTTTGCCTCTGGAATAGTATTAAGATTGTATCAGCTTACAAGAGACCAGAGCTAAGGCTGCTGAAGGAAGATTTTGATAACATATTTAGTGATTCTCCTACACTTTTACTCGGTGATATAAACAGTACTAATAAACTATGGGGCTGTGTAAAGGATAACACAGATGGGAAGCGACTAAAAAGTATATCAGACTGCCTCGGACTAGTAGTACAACCGCCTGATGTCCCAACATTCTACCGCAACCGTAGAAATTTGGAAGGTGAAGAGATTCTAGATATAGCTGTAACAAAGAATTTCGCATTACCAATAACCCAAACTCCTCTTCAAGAACTTGATTCAGATCATTTGCCCGTATTGATAAGTATCGTTGGAGAGAGAGTATAGATGAAATATATTCTGAAACGGTCGTATAATAGTTTTTTTTTTCACCTTCCATACATTTACGTCGTTGACATGTCGAAACTAGTTTTCGTTCAAAATTCATTTTATTATATGTAATTTGTAATTTTTTACTCCGATGTACCATTTTGCGATGTTTTCTTAATGGACGGGATAAAGGGGGTTCGGGTTATTGGTAAATTGAAATTTTTTGTTACAGCTGCATCCAGCATTTCTTCACTTTTCAACTTCGTACATAACAGTAAATTTTCTCAATTATATAAAAAATCCTTTTTAACGGACTAAAGCATTGCGAACGACTTTTACATATATCTACTAATAAATGAGTGTAAGAGGGCTATATGCTATAAGTGCTAAACGTTGACTCGATCATTCCTACAGTGGAAACGATTTATAATATGGTAGAAGGGGTCCGCGTGCACCGCTCGGAGAACGTCACCTGACGCTGACGGAACAAAGTAATATGTGGTCGATTATACCCCGCCCAGCTCGATCGCTCATTAGGAGAGACGAGTTGCGTTGTTCATCTGGTGCATGATATTGTATTTAAAAATCATGCCACAACCAGAGGATATTCTCTGCTCCTATCCTCTCGGTGTATATAGTAAAAACCTTTAAAATAATTTTAGAAATAATTTCGTCTTACGCAGCCTAGAATCCTCAAGCTCATTTCCTATTGTCGCATAAGAATATAGAAGATGACAAAAGGTACTGGTACGAGAGTGAAAAGAATTGGAGAGCCAACGACGGCTGTAATTTCGTAATCGTCGTTACCATTCGCCTCGTCTGAATATTCGTTTAGCAAGAATCACATCACATTAAATTTCTCGGTGTATATAGTAGCCTTTCGAAGAGTTTATCAAGCGGTTAGAGTAGAGTCCTAAAATTCAGTTTCTCTTGTCGAATATGACATAGAATCTGAAGAAAGATTTATTCTCTAAGAGTACATAGTAAACTGTTATAGAGTTTATGATTCGGTTCAAGTAGGGCAGCGCAGATTACTAAAATTCAGTTTCTCTTGTCGAATATGATATAGAATCTGAAGAAAAAAACTGACGTGAGGTTCAGCAATTGGAGCTCGACCGACCACTATTAGATCGTTGCCTTAGAGATTTATTCTCTGGCTTAATATAGCAGACTTTAAATAAGTTTATTGTTCGGTTCGAGTGGCGGAGCCTGGAATCGGGAAAATCCTCCTCTCTTTTCGGATTTCTAATATAAGCTGCTAATAAAACGCGTAAACGGCAATGAAGAATAATGTCAATCGTTGCATTAAAATGATGAATTGGAATGCCAGGAGTATTAAAAAGAAACGAGTAGAGTTCATTAAGCTTTTACAACGAGAGGAAATCGATGTGTGTTGCATTACCGAAACCAAACTAAAAGAAGGAGACGAGTTCACAATACCGGGTTATGTTATTCATAGAAATGACAGACCTGTTTGCAAAAAAGGCCCCTGTAGAGTGCACAAATAATTGCGCTGAAAGAGCTTCGGGAGGCGTAGCCATCTGTGTGAAAAAAGGCATTAAACACAGTTTATCAGGGATACCAATTGTTTGAATTTGGAAGTGGTTTCTATGAAACTGACTTTTGCCTCTGGTAATAGTATTAAGATTGTATCAGCTTACAAGAGACCAGAGCTAAGGCTGCTGAAGGAAGATTTTGATAACATATTTAGTGATTCTCCTACACTTTTACTCGGTGATATGAACAGTACTAATAAACTATGGGGCTGTGTAAAGGATAACACAGATGGGAAGCGACTAAAAAGTATATCAGACTGCCTCGGACTAGTAGTACAACCGCCTGATGTCCCAACATTCTACCGCAACCGTAGAAATTTGGAAGGTGAAGAGATTCTAGATATAGCTGTAACAAAGAATTTCGCATTACCAATAACCCAAACTCCTCTTCAAGAATTGATTCAGATCATTTGCCCCTATTGATAAGTATCGTTGGAGAGAGAGTATAGATGAAATATATTCTGAAACGGTCGTATAATAGTTTTTTTTTTTTCACCTTCCATACATTTACGTCGTTGACATGTCGAAACTAGTTTTCGTTCAAAATTCATTTTATTATATGTAATTTGTAATTTTTTACTCCGATGTACCATTTTGCGATGTTTTCTTAATGGACGGGATAAAGGGGGTTCGGGTTATTGGTAAATTGAAATTTTTTGTTACAGCTGCATCCAGCATTTCTTCAACTTCGTACATAACAGTAAATTTTCTCAATTATATAAAAAATCCTTTTTAACGGACTAAAGCATTGCGAACGATTTTTACATATATCTACTAATAAATGAGTGTAAGAGGGCTATATGCTATAAGTGCTAAACGTTGACTCGATCATTCCTACAGTGGAAACGATTTATAATATGGTAGAAGGGGTCCGCGTGCACCGCTCGGGAGAACGTCACCTGACGCCGACGGAACAAAGTAATATGTGTGTCGATTATACCCCGCCCAGCTCGATCGCTCATTAGGAGAGACGAGTTGCCTTGTTCATCTGGTGCATGATATTGTATTTAAAAATCATGCCACAACCAGAGGATATTCTCTGCTCCTATCCTCTCGGTGTATATAGTAAACCTTTAAATAATTTTAGAAATAATTTCGTCTTACGCAGCCTAGAATCCTCAAGCTCATTTCCTATTGTCGCATAAGAATATAGAAGATGACAAAAGGTACTGGTACGAGAGTGAAAAGAATTCGAGCGCCACCGACGGCTGTAATTTCGTAATCGTCGTTACCATTCGCCTCGTCTGAATATTCGTTTAGCAGAGAACCACATCACATTAAATTTCCCGGTGTATATAGTAGCCTTTCGAAGAGTTTATCAAGCGGTTAGAGTAGAGTCCTAAAATTCAGTTTCTCTTGTCGAATATGACATAGAATCTGAAGAAAGATTTATTCTCTAAGAGTACATAGTAAACTGTTATAGAGTTTATGATTCGGTTCAAGTAGGGCAGCGCAGATTACTAAAATTCAGTTTCTCTTGTCGAATATGATATAGAATCTGAAGAAAAAAACTGTCGTGAGGTTCAGCAATTGGAGCTCGACCACCACTATTAGATCGTTGCCTTAGAGATTTATTCTCTGGCTTAATATAGCAGACTTTAAATAAGTTTATTGTTCGGTTCGAGTGGCGGAGCCTGGAATCGGGAAAATCCTCCTCTCTTTTCGGATTTCTAATATAAGCTGCTAATAAAACGCGTAAACGGCAATGAAGAATAATGTCAATCGTTGCATTAAAATGATGAATTGGAATGCCAGGAGTATTAAAAAGAAACGAGTAGAGTTCATTAAGCTTTTACAACGAGAGGAAATCGATGTGTGTTGCATTACCGAAACCAAACTAAAAGAAGGAGACGAGTTCACAATACCGGGTTATGTTATTCATAGAAATGACAGACCTGTTTGCAAAAAAGGCCCCTGTAGAGTGCACAATAATTGCGCTGAAAGAGCTTCGGGAGGCGTAGCCATCTGTGTGAAAAAAGGCATTAAACACAGTTTATCAGGGGATACCAATTGTTTGAATTTGGAAGTGGTTTCTATGAAACTGACTTTTGCCTCTGGTAATAGTATTAAGATTGTATCAGCTTACAAGAGACCAGAGCTAAGGCTGCTGAAGGAAGATTTTGATAACATATTTAGTGATTCTCCTACACTTTTACTCGGTGATATGAACAGTACTAATAAACTATGGGGCTGTGTAAAGGATAACACAGATGGGAAGCGACTAAAAAGTATATCAGACTGCCTCGGACTAGTAGTACAACCGCCTGATGTCCCAACATTCTACCGCAACCGTAGAAATTTGGAAGGTGAAGAGATTCTAGATATAGCTGTAACAAAGAATTTCGCATTACCAATAACCCAAACTCCTCTTCAAGAACTTGATTCAGATCATTTGCCCGTATTGATAAGTATCGTTGGAGAGAGAGTATAGATGAAATATATTCTGAAACGGTCGTATAATAGTTTTTTTTTTTTCACCTTCCATACATTTACGTCGTTGACATGTCGAAACTAGTTTTCGTTCAAAATTCATTTTATTATATGTAATTTGTAATTTTTTACTCCGATGTACCATTTTGCGATGTTTTCTTAATGGACGGGATAAAGGGGGTTCGGGTTATTGGTAAATTGAAATTTTTTGTTACAGCTGCATCCAGCATTTCTTCACTTTTCTTCAACTTCGTACATAACAGTAAATTTTCTCAATTATATAAAAAATCCTTTTTAACGGACTAAAGCATTGCGAACGACTTTTACATATATCTACTAATAAATGAGTGTAAGAGGGCTATATGCTATAAGTGCTAAACGTTGACTCGATCATTCCTACAGTGGAAACGATTTATAATATGGTAGAAGGGGTCCGCGTGCACCGCTCGGGAGAACGTCACCTGACGCCGACGGAACAAAGTAATATGTGGGTCGATTATACCCCGCCCAGCTCGATCGCTCATTAGGAGAGACGAGTTGCGTTGTTCGTCTGGTGCATGATATTGTATTTAAAAATCATGCCGCAACCAGAGGATATTCTCTGCTCCTATCCTCTCGGTGTATATAGTAAACCTTTAAATAATTTTAGAAATAATTTCGTCTTACGCAGCCTAGAATCCTCAAGCTCATTTCCTATTGTCGCATAAGAATATAGAAGATGACAAAAGGTACTGGTACGAGAGTGAAAAGAATTGGAGAGCCACCGACGGCTGTAATTTCGTAATCGTCGTTACCATTCGCCTCGTCTGAATATTCGTTTAGCAGAGAATCACATCACATTAAATTTCTCGGTGTATATAGTAGCCTTTCGAAGAGTTTATCAAGCGGTTAGAGTAGAGTCCTAAAATTCAGTTTCTCTTGTCGAATATGACATAGAATCTGAAGAAAGATTTATTCTCTAAGAGTACATAGTAAACTGTTATAGAGTTTATGATTCGGTTCAAGTAGGGCAGCGCAGATTACTAAAATTCAGTTTCTCTTGTCGAATATGATATAGAATCTGAAGAAAAAAACTGACGTGAGGTTCAGCAATTGGAGCTCGACCGACCACTATTAGATCGTTGCCTTAGAGATTTATTCTCTGGCTTAATATAGCAGACTTTAAATAAGTTTATTGTTCGG
Organism: Piezodorus guildinii; assembly: GCA_023052935.1. NCBI lineage: Eukaryota > Metazoa > Arthropoda > Insecta > Hemiptera > Pentatomidae > Piezodorus > Piezodorus guildinii. The sequence continues at coordinate 120,270,755 of CM041293.1, read as the reverse complement.
TTCGAGTGGCGGAGCCTGGAATCGGGAAAATCCTCCTCTCTTTTCGGATTTCTAATATAAGCTGCTAATAAAACGCGTAAACGGCAATGAAGAATAATGTCAATCGTTGCATTAAAATGATGAATTGGAATGCCAGGAGTATTAAAAGAAACGAGTAGAGTTCATTAAGCTTTTACAACGAGAGGAAATCGATGTGTGTTGCATTACCGAAACCAAACTAAAAGAAGGAGACGAGTTCACAATACCGGGTTATGTTATTCATAGAAATGACAGACCTGTTTGCAAAAAAGGCCCCTGTAGAGTGCACAATAATTGCGCTGAAAGAGCTTCGGGAGGCGTAGCCATCTGTGTGAAAAAAGGCATTAAACACAGTTTATCAGGGGATACCAATTGTTTGAATTTGGAAGTGGTTTCTATGAAACTGACTTTTGCCTCTGGTAATAGTATTAAGATTGTATCAGCTTACAAGAGACCAGAGCTAAGGCTGCTGAAGGAAGATTTTGATAACATATTTAGTGATTCTCCTACACTTTTACTCGGTGATATGAACAGTACTAATAAACTATGGGGCTGTGTAAAGGATAACACAGATGGGAAGCGACTAAAAAGTATATCAGACTGCCTCGGACTAGTAGTACAACCGCCTGATGTCCCAACATTCTACCGCAAGCGTAGAAATTTGGAAGGTGAAGAGATTCTAGATATAGCTGTAACAAAGAATTTCGCATTACCAATAACCCAAACTCCTCTTCAAGAACTTGATTCAGATCATTTGCCCGTATTGATAAGTATCGTTGGAGAGAGAGTATAGATGAAATATATTCTGAAACGGTCGTATAATAGTTTTTTTTTTTCACCTTCCATACATTTACGTCGTTGACATGTCGAAACTAGTTTTCGTTCAAAATTCATTTTATTATATGTAATTTGTAATTTTTTACTCCGATGTACCATTTTGCGATGTTTTCTTAATGGACGGGATAAAGGGGGTTCGGGTTATTGGTAAATTGAAATTTTTTGTTACAGCTGCATCCAGCATTTCTTCACTTTTCTTCAACTTCGTACATAACAGTAAATTTTCTCAATTATATAAAAAATCCTTTTTAACGGACTAAAGCATTGCGAACGACTTTTACATATATCTACTATAAATGAGTGTAAGAGGGCTATATGCTATAAGTGCTAAACGTTGACTCGATCATTCCTACAGTGGAAACGATTTATAATATGGTAGAAGGGGTCCGCGTGCACCGCTCGGGAGAACGTCACCTGACGCCGACGGAACAAAGTAATATGTGGGTCGATTATACCCCGCCCAGCTCGATCGCTCATTAGGAGAGACGAGTTGCGTTGTTCGTCTGGTGCATGATATTGTATATAAAAATCATGCCGCAACCAGAGGATATTCTCTGCTCCTATCCTCTCGGTGATATATATAAACCTTTAAATAATTTTAGAAATAATTTCGTCTTACGCAGCCTAGAATCCTCAAGCTCATTTCCTATTGTCGCATAAGAATATAGAAGATGACAAAAGGTACTGGTACGAGAGTGAAAAGAATTCGAGCGCCACCGACGGCTGTAATTTCGTAATCGTCGTTACCATTCGCCTCGTCTGAATATTCGTTTAGCAGAGAACCACATCACATTAAATTTCTCGGTGTATATAGTAGCCTTTCGAAGAGTTTATCAAGCGGTTAGAGTAGAGTCCTAAAATTCAGTTTCTCTTGTCGAATATGACATAGAATCTGAAGAAAGATTTATTCTCTAAGAGTACATAGTAAACTGTTATAGAGTTTATGATTCGGTTCAAGTAGGGCAGCGCAGATTACTAAAATTCAGTTTCTCTTGTCGAATATGATATAGAATCTGAAGAAAAAAACTGTCGTGAGGTTCAGCAATTGGAGCTCGACCGACCACTATTAGATCGTTGCCTTAGAGATTTATTCTCTGGCTTAATATAGCAGACTTTAAATAAGTTTATTGTTCGGTTCGAGTGGCGGAGCCTGGAATCGGGAAAATCCTCCTCTCTTTTCGGATTTCTAATATAAGCTGCTAATAAAACGCGTAAACGGCAATGAAGAATAATGTCAATCGTTGCATTAAAATGATGAATTGGAATGCCAGGAGTATTAAAAAGAAACGAGTAGAGTTCATTAAGCTTTTACAACGAGAGGAAATCGATGTGTGTTGCATTACCGAAACCAAACTAAAAGAAGGAGACGAGTTCACAATACCGGGTTATGTTATTCATAGAAATGACAGACCTGTTTGCAAAAAAGGCCCCTGTAGAGTGCACAATAATTGCGCTGAAAGAGCTTCGGGAGGCGTAGCCATCTGTGTGAAAAAAGGCATTAAACACAGTTTATCAGGGGATACCAATTGTTTGAATTTGGAAGTGGTTTCTATGAAACTGACTTTTGCCTCTGGTAATAGTATTAAGATTGTATCAGCTTACAAGAGACCAGAGCTAAGGCTGCTGAAGGAAGATTTTGATAACATATTTAGTGATTCTCCTACACTTTTACTCGGTGATATAAACAGTACTAATAAACTATGGGGCTGTGTAAAGGATAACACAGATGGGAAGCGACTAAAAAGTATATCAGACTGCCTCGGACTAGTAGTACAACCGCCTGATGTCCCAACATTCTACCGCAACCGTAGAAATTTGGAAGGTGAAGAGATTCTAGATATAGCTGTAACAAAGAATTTCGCATTACCAATAACCCAAACTCCTCTTCAAGAACTTGATTCAGATCATTTGCCCGTATTGATAAGTATCGTTGGAGAGAGAGTATAGATGAAATATATTCTGAAACGGTCGTATAATAGTTTTTTTTTTTCACCTTCCATACATTTACGTCGTTGACATGTCGAAACTAGTTTTCGTTCAAAATTCATTTTATTATATGTAATTTGTAATTTTTTACTCCGATGTACCATTTTGCGATGTTTTCTTAATGGACGGGATAAAGGGGGTTCGGGTTATTGGTAAATTGAAATTTTTTGTTACAGCTGCATCCAGCATTTCTTCACTTTTCTTCAACTTCGTACATAACAGTAAATTTTCTCAATTATATAAAAAATCCTTTTTAACGGACTAAAGCATTGCGAACGACTTTTACATATATCTACTAATAAATGAGTGTAAGAGGGCTATATGCTATAAGTGCTAAACGTTGACTCGATCATTCCTACAGTGGAAACGATTTATAATATGGTAGAAGGGGTCCGCGAATTAACGAACTCACAACAGTATATGCTTAGAAATAGTCTTTATTCTTCTTCAAATATTACATGTGTGAAGTCTACCTTGAGACTCACCAAGAGGGAATGAGGGAATGAATTTGTGTGGATTTACTTTGGGTATAAATAGGATTTTGAAGGAAGGAGGGGAGCTAATACTTCGGTGTGGTCTAACATGTGGTGGCCAGGGGCTCTCTGATCTAGATCGAAACTAAAATGCAAGTGGACAGCATGAATAGGACCGGAAACATAAACATCTCAAGTTCTGTCACTTCTGTGACAATTCAGCGGTAACTTTATGACTCTAGAATGTGACCTGACCCTGAGAAAAGGGATGGTTAGGGGACCTTTCTTATGAGTTAATAATAGACATTTGTTTAAGCTACAAAAATACGTTAGATAAGACATAAAGTTTTATCATAAACGTTAATAATATTAGTCGTCTGTTAATTCCTCCTTTCCTAAAAAAGCGAGGGCCTCCGAGCTTATAATTTGAGATCAGGTTTACATATAATTTTCTTCGCATCAATTTGGGGGGGGCTCTAAGTTTTTCCATTTTGTCAAGGAAGGAAAAAGAAGGGTATTGGTCATAGGATTTAGGATTTTACATTTGTTTCTGTGTATCTTATGAAATAGAATTTCTTAAATTTAGTTTACATGAGATATTTAGATACATTAATCCATTTACATATTTGAATTCACTTATCTAAGCTTATTAAAATCATAAGTCCATTCGTTAATGAGAATTAAGAATTTCATGTAATACATATATACATTTTTCCTTTGTTTTTGTAATATTGTAGTTGTTTTTTGTTTTTTTGCTTAAATATAGCTAACATATATTCAGATATTAATTACAAAATGTGTAAACAAATAAAATGGATGTATACATACAATAAGATAAGACATAATAATACAAAACCAGTATTCTAGTTACTAAACCTATTTACATAGTATATTTGACGGGGACTTGTCTTGACAAACAAATATTCGTTAAATTATACTTCTAAATCCTTATCTAACATAAGTTTTTATTATATTTTATTTCTTGATTCTCTTATAAAATTAATATTAGTTATTTATACAAAATTAAACGCAATTCCTTCACTTATAAATATAAGTAAACCTATTTTTCCAATTTTACTTAAATTATTATTAAATTAAAATCATAATATTAAATTGTTATCAATATTTAGAAATAATAGCATACAATAGTAATGATATTTAATATTGTTAGAAAGTATAAAATAGTTATTGTTATCAATATTGTTTAATAATAATTTGTATAGTTAAGTAATAACTTCTTCTTATTAATCAATACTGTTGAATAGTAACATATAATATTGATTATAACCAATATCAAGATTAATAATAACATAATAATCATTAAATAATTACTTAAATATTAAACATTGTTTGTTTGTTGTTGTTTTTTTTTCTTAATTTATTTAATAGTTAATGATTGTTTACTAATTATCGATATCGTTAAATTACATACAATACTTATGATAGTCAATATGGTTAAATAACATCGTGTTATGACAATAATAATCAATAAGATAGAATACTAACATACAATATCATTACCAATAAGTTACAAAATCATTTAGCAAAAATGAACACAGCATCAAGAACACATGAACACAATTTATCTTATTATGAACATTGATTTTACATTTTGCCAATTCAGCTAACTGCTTATTAATTTATATTTTATCATACTTTTAATTTTTACATTTACTAATCTATCCTTAAATATTGCTTTTGATTGATACCTTTGATATTTATACATTTTATTTTATTGAATTTTGTATAACCATATTTTTGACTTTTCTAGTTTCCTTCATAATTCTTATATTCTACTTATACAATATTTATTATTTCTATTTATTCTTACATTACTTTAAATATAAAATATTATTATTGTTGTTTTGTTTTTTATTAAATAGTCATGTCCCATTTTGAGGACAATAATTATAATAAGTAAGTTTTCTGTCTTTAACTATACTACAATAATGTAACTAAAACTTTGCTATACTTTATATTTCATTTCCACCATGTAATTGCCATTTTATTTTACCTACTTTTATTACGGCTTTATCCAGTTAAATAGACAATAATTACAATCAATATTAGTTGTTTGTTAAACGAAACCACAACTACAAACCTACGATTTTTTATTTTTTTATTTTTTTATTTAGATTTTTCTTCTTATATGTTATAGCGTATTATTATAGCATTGTTTTCATTAATTGGGAAATAATATAATATAACATTTTATTTTATCTATATTTATATATATATTTTTTTTTTATTTACGTTAAATTAAAGTTAAAACTCATGTTTTATTATTTTTTTTTTGTTGTTACTGTTTTGTATAAAACTTTATTTATTTTTTATTTATTTTTACTTTAATAAGTAATTTGTTCATTTCTTCTAAGATTGGATTTTAATCCTTATTAGTATTTTTTTTTATTTTTAATATAATGCAATTGATTGCTGAATAAGACAATTTTATAAATTTGCATTTCGATTGTTATTTGCTCGTAATTAATAAATATAAATAGTTTTTGTAAAATAAATCATTACAATTCTGATTGATTGATTGAAAATTATTTTTCTTTTTTTTTGTTCCTCTAATTATAATAATTTTCTTTATTTATTTTTGTGAATAAAATTTTTTTTTTTTTTCGTTATATATATTTACTTAAATAATTGTTAAATCACTCATTGATAGACAATGATTTTTATTTCTTTAATTATTGTTATTTTATTCATTTATTTTATTATTTATTTTTAGTATTATTATTATATAGATATATATTTTTATTTTTTTTTTTATTTATTTATTTATTTGTTTATTTTACCTATACAAATTACAATTGGCATGAATTGTTAAATAATTAATCCTTTTGCTCTCGTTTCTCTATTTTATATATATTTTGCCTTTAAAATATGTTCTATACTAATTCTTTACATTCCCTTTTTAATTTATTTATTATAATTTCAATCTAACTCTTAAAACATTATTATAAGTTATATTATAAACATACAAATAAATTACAATATTATACTATTGTAAAGTAATGTGGTTTATACCATAATTATTTCTTTCTTTAAAATTATTTTATTTATTTTTATATTTTTTTTTTTTCCTTGCTATATATGAAGTAAGAGTGGATTTATTTATTATTATTATTTCGTCAATTATATTCAATTTCGTACTACTTATTTCATGTTTTCTTCAAATATAATCATTACGATTATTTAACGAAAATATGTAATTAGCTCATCAAAATACGTACTAATAACATGAATATTGGAAATTCGGAAATGTTTTTGTTTATATCCTTACATTTAATTTTGAGCTATAAATATAATTTCAAACATATATATTTTTCTTGCAACTCATTCAATATCCGTTTTTGCCGGTTTTCTAGTGACACACTATGAGGTAATTCAGAAATTTTAAACTATGTTATCATTTAATCGTTAAATATTCAAAGATAAATTTTTTCTATTTCGATTATGAATATTTTTTTTCATTTAATTAGTTTACCTAAAAGTTTAAAAATTTTATTTTAACGAATTCAACTAAATATTTGTTTGGTTAAAATTTAATATGACAATTTTAATATAACAATTCAATTAAGAGCAAAAGTCATTATTATGTATCGTATACTAGCAATTATACTAACATAATAATCACAATTTTCATAAATTTAAAATAGTATATTTAATTTTTTTAATATTTAAATTAAAACCATTTGAGGAAGATTTTTATGTTATGGGTCAACTGTTAAATTGAAAATCGCAAAACATACGTGTATAATTATAAATTCTTCTCAAGAAATTAAAATTTATTATTTTGTTTATTTTTCTTGTTTATTTTTAATTACTTACTTATTTGTTTATTCACTTATTCATTTTTACCTTCTTTTTTTTTTTTTTTTTTTTTTTTTTTTTTTTTTTTTTTTACTACTTATTTATTTATGTTTAGTCATTTATTTATTTTTACTTATTTATTAATTTTTACCTATTTCTTTATTTTTACTTATTTACTTATTTATTTTTCTTATTTAATTTTTTCTTATTTATTTATTTTTACTTATTATTTTTGTAATTTAATCTTTGCTTATTTATTATTACTTATTTATAAATTTTTACTTATTTATTTTTCTTGTTTACTTTTTCTCATTTATTTTTACTTTCTTATTTATTTGTTTACTTCGTTATTTTTATTTATTTTTAATTATTTATTTTTAACTTTTTTTTTTTTTTTTTTTCTTTTTCTTCTTTATTTTTTTCCTGAATTTTACTATTGGGTTTAAAGTCCTGGTCGCGTCCGTTTTTTTTTTTTTTTTTTTTTTTTTTTTTTTTTTTTTTTTTTTTTTTTTTTTCTTTTGAAGTGCTATCCGGCCTTAACATCCATAAGTGGATTGTTTTCTTACCGCCAGGCAATTTATGAATTTTTCTAATGTTATTCTTTACTTCTGTTTTTAGTTTTTTAACATCTCCTACCGAGACAACTTTTTCCTTTGAAACATTCCTAATTTCTGCTAAGGAATGCTCTAATTTCTTTTTAATTTTCTTTATTTTATTTTGTTTTTTTAAAGTGATTTCATTATATTTCATAATTGTTAAATTGCTTATATTTGATCGTTTATTTTTAATTTCTTTGCTACAGTTTGTAATACTCAATGTATTATTTTCCGATAGTTCTTTATTTATTATTTTTAAATGTTTAACATGGAGCAATGACTTCCTAGCAACATTTAATACATCGATATTTTTTTCAGTGATCGATTCATTATTAATATCAGTGTAAAAGAAAATGTCTTCCAAAAAATCTTCTACATCAATATTAATATTTGTTGATCTAATATCATCAGTTGTTTTTTTATAATTTACTGCGCTTTTGTTTTCAATACATCTTTCATTTTCCAACCCGTGTTTAGTATTTTTGGAAATTTCTTTTACTAGTTTTTCTTGATGGTTATCAATTTTAATATTAATATTATTAGATTTAATTTTAATGGTTTTATTTTCTAAAATATTCTCGGTTTTATTCTTGATTTTTATACTTTCGTTATTAAGCAATTTCTTATCGCCGTTAGGATTATCGGGGTTAAAAAATCTGCTGTATTCTATTTCATTATTATCTGGATCGAGCTCTAACAAGTTTTTAGATTCGGACAATTCTTGAATTAGTTTTTCCAATTCTCGAATTCTCCTATCTTTTGGATCTTCTTCGTTAGAAGACTTTGTTTTTAATGTCGGTTGGTGGCATTTGGATACCGTATTGAAATTTGAACTTTGTGGTTGCGGATTATCTATTTTGAGTTTCTGGTAATTGCTTTGAATGCGGAAGGATTTTTTGTAAAGAATATTTTCTTGGTTTTTAGGGAAATATTCTACATGGTTCGGGATTGTATAGTTATTTTGTTGATGATATTGGTTTCGAAAATCGGTAGGCTTTTTAAAATTTGAATTATTATTTTTATGAATATGATTTTGATTTATCCCCTTGTTATCTCTATGTATGGATCCTAATGAAACTGAGTTTTCAAACAGAAGTTGATTTTCATTTTGCAACAAAATTTTTAAATCTTCTAAGTTGTTTAATGTCTCAGATTTACCCATTAAGTTAATCCTTACATTTAAGGGCATGCTTGCATAAAAATGATAAAGAGTTCGGCACTCTAATGTGGCGATCCACATTTCTTTGTTGTGAATTTTATCTATGTGGTAACGAAGAATAATTATATTTTTTATTTTTTCTAATCTTTTAATAAAATCCGACGGGTGTTCCGATTCTATTATTTTTGTATTATATAAATCTATAGTCAATTGTTCAATTGACTTATTATGACTATATAATTCTTTTAGACAATCTAATAACTCATCGATAGTCCGATAATAATAAATTAATTTTATATATTTTGCTCCCTCTTTTAGACGAGCTAATGTTTTATTTAATATTATTTTTTCATTGAATTCCTTATAAACATTGTTTTGTAAACAATATTTATTTTTTAATTGAACTATGCTGTTTATGAATTTCCCTACTTTACTTAATTCACCATTGAAAAATGGGATATTATTGCATAGTTCTTTTTCTAATAAAAATGATTCCATAATGATGGAAATTTTAAAATTAATTTAATAGAAATTATACAAATACATAAATATAAAATAAGATCTAATTCTAAGCTTACTGAGTTGTTCGCTGTCTTCCTCGCTCAGCACCTGGTAATCAGTGGACCAAGAGGGTAGACACCAGTTTTAGAATACCTCGGATGAGTGACTTCTTAAGCTGGTTGCTGAAGACTATTATGGTATCTGGGATCAGTAGGCCAACGTCGAAGAAAGACAAATACCTCGGATGAGTGGGGTTGCCAGTCTAAGTTCTTCAGTGTCGTTCGGTTCAAAACAGCGAAGATGAGAAGATACCTAGGAATAGTGAGTCTTCTATGCTTGCTGTTCCTATTTCGGGCGCCAATTAACGAACTCACAACAGTATATGCTTAGAAATAGTCTTTATTCTTCTTCAAATATTACATGTGTGAAGTCTACCTTGAGACTCACCAAGAGGGAATGAGGGAATGAATTTGTGTGGATTTACTTTGGGTATAAATAGGATTTTGAAGGAAGGAGGGGAGCTAATACTTCGGTGTGGTCTAACATGTGGTGGCCAGGGGCTCTCTGATCTAGATCGAAACTAAAATGCAAGTGGACAGCATGAATAGGACCGGAAACATAAACATCTCAAGTTCTGTCACTTCTGTGACAATTCAGCGGTAACTTTATGACTCTAGAATGTGACCTGACCCTGAGAAAAGGGATGGTTAGGGGACCTTTCTTATGAGTTAATAATAGACATTTGTTTAAGCTACAAAAATACGTTAGATAAGACATAAAGTTTTATCATAAACGTTAATAATATTAGTCGTCTGTTAATTCGCGTGCACCGCTCGGGAGAACGTCACCTGACGCCGACGGAACAAAGTAATATGTGGGTCGATTATACCCCGCCCAGCTCGATCGCTCATTAGGAGAGACGAGTTGCGTTGTTCGTCTGGTGCATGATATTGTATATAAAAATCATGCCGCAACCAGAGGATATTCTCTGCTCCTATCCTCTCGGTGTATATAGTAAAACTTTAAATAATTTTAGAAATAATTTCGTCTTACGCAGCCTAGAATCCTCAAGCTCATTTCCTATTGTCGCATAAGAATATAGAAGATGACAAAAGGTACTGGTACGAGAGTGAAAAGAATTGGAGAGCCACCGACGGCTGTAATTTCGTAATCGTCGTTACCATTCGCCTCGTCTGAATATTCGTTTAGCAGAGAATCACATCACATTAAATTTCTCGGTGTATATAGTAGCCTTTCGAAGAGTTTATCAAGCGGTTAGAGTAGAGTCCTAAAATTCAGTTTCTCTTGTCGAATATGACATAGAATCTGAAGAAAGATTTATTCTCTAAGAGTACATAGTAAACTGTTATAGAGTTTATGATTCGGTTCAAGTAGGGCAGCGCAGATTACTAAAATTCAGTTTCTCTTGTCGAATATGATATAGAATCTGAAGAAAAAAACTGTCGTGAGGTTCAGCAATTGGAGCTCGACCGACCACTATTAGATCGTTGCCTTAGAGATTTATTCTCTGGCTTAATATAGCAGACTTTAAATAAGTTTATTGTTCGGTTCGAGTGGTGGAGCCTGGAATCGGGAAAATCCTCCTCTCTTTTCGGATTTCTAATATAAGCTGCTAATAAAACGCGTAAACGGCAATGAAGAATAATGTCAATCGTTGCATTAAAATGATGAATTGGAATGCCAGGAGTATTAAAAAGAAACGAGTAGAGTTCATTAAGCTTTTACAACGAGAGGAAATCGATGTGTGTTGCATTACCGAAACCAAACTAAAAGAAGGAGACGAGTTCACAATACCGGGTTATGTTATTCATAGAAATGACAGACCTGTTTGCAAAAAAGGCCCCTGTAGAGTGCACAATAATTGCGCTGAAAGAGCTTCGGGAGGCGTAGCCATCTGTGTGAAAAAAGGCATTAAACACAGTTTATCAGGGGATACCAATTGTTTGAATTTGGAAGTGGTTTCTATGAAACTGACTTTTGCCTCTGGTAATAGTATTAAGATTGTATCAGCTTACAAGAGACCAGAGCTAAGGCTGCTGAAGGAAGATTTTGATAACATATTTAGTGATTCTCCTACACTTTTACTCGGTGATATAAACAGTACTAATAAACTATGGGGCTGTGTAAAGGATAACACAGATGGGAAGCGACTAAAAAGTATATCAGACTGCCTCGGACTAGTAGTACAACCGCCTGATGTCCCAACATTCTACCGCAACCGTAGAAATTTGGAAGGTGAAGAGATTCTAGATATAGCTGTAACAAAGAATTTCGCATTACCAATAACCCAAACTCCTCTTCAAGAACTTGATTCAGATCATTTGCCCGTATTGATAAGTATCGTTGGAGAGAGAGTATAGATGAAATATATTCTGAAACGGTCGTATAATAGTTTTTTTTTTTCACCTTCCATACATTTACGTCGTTGACATGTCGAAACTAGTTTTCGTTCAAAATTCATTTTATTATATGTAATTTGTAATTTTTTACTCCGATGTACCATTTTGCGATGTTTTCTTAATGGACGGGATAAAGGGGGTTCGGGTTATTGGTAAATTGAAATTTTTTGTTACATCTGCATCCAGCATTTCTTCACTTTTCTTCAACTTCGTACATAACAGTAAATTTTATCAATTATATAAAAAATCCTTTTTAACGGACTAAAGCATTGCGAACGACTTTTACATATATCTACTAATAAATGAGTGTAAGAGGGCTATATGCTATAAGTGCTAAACGTTGACTCGATCATTCCTACAGTGGAAACGATTTATATATGGTAGAAGGGGTCCGCGTGCACCGCTCGGGAAAACGTCACCTGACGCCGACGGAACAAAGTAATATGTGGGTCGATTATACCCCGCCCAGCTCGATCGCTCATTAGGAGAGACGAGTTGCGTTGTTCGTCTGGTGCATGATATTGTATATAAAAATCATGCCGCAACCAGAGGATATTCTCTGCTCCTATCCTCTCGGTGTATATAGTAAAACTTTAAATAATTTTAGAAATAATTTCGTCTTACGCAGCCTAGAATCCTCAAGCTCATTTCCTATTGTCGCATAAGAATATAGAAGATGACAAAAGGTACTGGTACGAGAGTGAAAAGAATTGGAGAGCCACCGACGGCTGTAATTTCGTAATCGTCGTTACCATTCGCCTCGTCTGAATATTCGTTTAGCAGAGAATCACATCACATTAAATTTCTCGGTGTATATAGTAGCCTTTCGAAGAGTTTATCAAGCGGTTAGAGTAGAGTCCTAAAATTCAGTTTCTCTTGTCGAATATGACATAGAATCTGAAGAAAGATTTATTCTCTAAGAGTACATAGTAAACTGTTATAGAGTTTATGATTCGGTTCAAGTAGGGCAGCGCAGATTACTAAAATTCAGTTTCTCTTGTCGAATATGATATAGAATCTGAAGAAAAAAACTGTCGTGAGGTTCAGCAATTGGAGCTCGACCGACCACTATTAGATCGTTGCCTTAGAGATTTATTCTCTGGCTTAATATAGCAGACTTTAAATAAGTTTATTGTTCGGTTCGAGTGGCGGAGCCTGGAATCGGGAAAATCCTCCTCTCTTTTCGGATTTCTAATATAAGCTGCTAATAAAACGCGTAAACGGCAATGAAGAATAATGTCAATCGTTGCATTAAAATGATGAATTGGAATGCCAGGAGTATTAAAAAGAAACGAGTAGAGTTCATTAAGCTTTTACAACGAGAGGAAATCGATGTGTGTTGCATTACCGAAACCAAACTAAAAGAAGGAGACGAGTTCACAATACCGGGTTATGTTATTCATAGAAATGACAGACCTGTTTGCAAAAAAGGCCCCTGTAGAGTGCACAATAATTGCGCTGAAAGAGCTTCGGGAGGCGTAGCCATCTGTGTGAAAAAAGGCATTAAACACAGTTTATCAGGGGATACCAATTGTTTGAATTTGGAAGTGGTTTCTATGAAACTGACTTTTGCCTCTGGTAATAGTATTAAGATTGTATCAGCTTACAAGAGACCAGAGCTAAGGCTGCTGAAGGAAGATTTTGATAACATATTTAGTGATTCTCCTACACTTTTACTCGGTGATATAAACAGTACTAATAAACTATGGGGCTGTGTAAAGGATAACACAGATGGGAAGCGACTAAAAAGTATATCAGACTGCCTCGGACTAGTAGTACAACCGCCTGATGTCCCAACATTCTACCGCAACCGTAGAAATTTGGAAGGTGAAGAGATTCTAGATATAGCTGTAACAAAGAATTTCGCATTACCAATAACCCAAACTCCTCTTCAAGAACTTGATTCAGATCATTTGCCCGTATTGATAAGTATCGTTGGAGAGAGAGTATAGATGAAATATATTCTGAAACGGTCGTATAATAGTTTTTTTTTTTCACCTTCCATACATTTACGTCGTTGACATGTCGAAACTAGTTTTCGTTCAAAATTCATTTTATTATATGTAATTTGTAATTTTTTACTCCGATGTACCATTTTGCGATGTTTTCTTAATGGACGGGATAAAGGGGGTTCGGGTTATTGGTAAATTGAAATTTTTTGTTACAGCTGCATCCAGCATTTCTTCAACTTCGTACATAACAGTAAATTTTATCAATTATATAAAAAATCCTTTTTAACGGACTAAAGCATTGCGAACGATTTTTACATATATCTACTAATAAATGAGTGTAAGAGGGCTATATGCTATAAGTGCTAAACGTTGACTCGATCATTCCTACAGTGGAAACGATTTATAATATGGTAGAAGGGGTCCGCGTGCACCGCTCGGGAGAACGTCACCTGACGCCGACGGAACAAAGATGTGGGTCGATTATAACCCGCCCAGCTCGATCGCTCATTAGGAGAGACGAGTTGCGTTGTTCATCTGGTGCATGATATTGTATTTAAAAATCATGCCGCAACCAGAGGATATTCTCTGTTCCTATCCTCTCGGTGTATATAGTAAAACTTTAAATAATTTTAGAAATAATTTCGTCTTACGCAGCCTAGAATCCTCAAGCTCATTTCCTATTGTCGCATATGATGTGGAAGATGAAAAATCTGGTGCGGGCAACACACTTACTTCCATTTTTAAAATCAAAGAAAGAATTTTCAAAAACATTAGAGATAAAAATACGTGAAACTATTGAGGAATTAATTAAATTGAATTTATATTGAACATTCACCTGAGTCACCTGACGCCAACGGGACTAAGTAATAGATGGGTCGATTATACCGAACTTACACGTAATCGTCGTTACCATTCGACTCGTCTGAATATTTTTTTAGCAGAGATTCACTTCACATTTTTTCTTTGGGTGTATATACTAGACTTTTGAAGAGTCTATCAAGCGGATCGAGTACTGTCCTAAAATCCAGTTTCTATTGTCGGTAGTTATATAAAAGCTGAGGAAAGATTTATTCTGAGGAAATCATTACAGATATATTCTCTTTGTTTATATAGCAGACTTTAATAATAATAATATAATAATAATAATAATAGGCTTAGCGAACCCGAAGGTTCGATGCCGATACCACCAAATTCCGCCTACACAGAATCGTCCAATGCTCACCATTCAAGCCCAAGCTCCCGAGATCAGCCTTAACGCAATCCTCCCATCTCCGCTTCGGCCTACCTTTCGGACGCCTACCAGTCGGTTCAGCGAATACCAACTTTCTCGGAATCCGTTCCTCACTAAGCCCAACAACTTTACGCGCCCATTTGAGTCTCCGCGATGCTATCAACTCAATTATATTCACAGGGTACAAACTCCGCAATTCCGCGTTGTGCAACCTTCTAAACTCCCCAGTGGCCTCATCTCTCTTCGGACCAAATATTTTACGCAGTACCTTATTCTCGAAAACCTTAAGCCGTTGTTCATCCTTTAAAGTAAGCGGCCACGTTTCACATCCGTAAAGAACCGTTGGAAGAATAATAGTTTTATAAATTCTAATCTTTAAGTTTTTAGATAGAAGCCGCGATCTAAGTAACTTAGCAACTGAATAATAACACGCATTTCCCACCTTTAATCGGGACTTTATTTCTTCCTGGATTTCATTTTTTCTAGTTATAATTGAACCTAAATACTTGAATTTCTCTACGTGTTCAAAAGTATGACCTGATACATCAATATCACCAAGATCGACACCGTTTCTGCTACTAATCATATACTTCGTTTTATCGGTATTTAATTCGAGTCCTATTTCTTTACCGGTTTTTATTAACACACTTGTATTTAGTTGTATGGTTTCCGTGTCTTCACCTAGCAGTACCAGATCATCGGCATACCCCAAAACCGGAATCTTGTCACCCATATTTAAGCCTTTCTCGGTACACATCACCTTTTCTGTGACATATTCTAAAGCTATATTAAATAACACAGGTGAAAGGGAGTCACCCTGTTTCAAACCCGATCGCACCTCAAATCTCTCGGAGTAATTATGACCGATTCTAACTTTATGGAATGTTTCCGACAAACACATCTCTACTAGGTTTACTAACTTTCTAGGTATTCCCTGTTCAATCATGATGTTATATAGCTTCTGACGGTCTATTGAATCATAAGCCTTTTTAAAATCGATATAAAGTTGATGGACTACACCGTTGTATTCCAATTTTTTCTCTAATATTTGACGTAAGGAAAATATTTGGTCTATAGTCGAGCGATTCCGCCTAAAACCACATTGGTAATCTCCGATAATTTCCTCAGCGTATTCCGTGATTCGACTAGTTAGAATTGACGAGAATATTTTATAGCATACTGGGAGAAGAGAGATCCCACGATAGTTGTTACAATCCGACCTCGGTCCTTTTTTGTGAATCGGAATAAGTATTGATTCTTTCCATTCTTCTGGCATTTTTTCAGTTTCCCAGATCTTTTTAACTAAAAAATGTATTTTGGAAACGCCCGCTTCTCCACACGCCTTGATTAATTCACTCGTGATATTATCATTTCCTGCGGCCTTATAACGTTTTAATTTTCCTATCGCCATTTCGACTTCCTCTTTACTCGGAGCGTCTATCCATGGTTCAGCGCTCTGATATTCAGAGAGAGGAGATTGATTATTATTTTCCGTATTTAAGATGCCGTCAAAGTGTTGTTATATAGCAGACTTTGAATATGTTAATTGTTCGGTTCGAGTTGCGGAGCCTGGAATCGGGGAATTCCTCTTCTCTTTTCGGATTTCTAATTTAAGCGGTGAACACCCATAAACAGCAGTGTAGAATGATGTCAGTCGTTGCCTTAAAATGATGAATTGGAATGCCAGGAGTTTTGAGAAGAATTTTCTATTTTTCTTCCAATAAATGATTGTAAGGGGGCTATAGCCCAGTAAAATAAGGAAATTTGTGGGAATTAATTCGGACAAAGCTGGAAATCGTTTTAATACCTTTTAATGGTCCTAAATACAAGTAATCTGAGTTTGCACCATTGCAGCTGGTGAGCTTAACTTTTGGCAGCCAAAAAACCTCGAAATTTTTGCACTTTTTTCAATTTTTCACATATAACTCGAAAACGGCCACTCTTACAGAAAATATGTTTCTTTCCAAAATGAAAGAACGTTAAATTTCCTATTAATAAGTACCCTTAGTTATTGAATTTGGTTTAATGGTATGGCAACAATCCTTCGTTGAAAATAGGCAAATTTTACCAACTTTCTTGAAAAACCCCATTCAGTCATTTTCCGACCTCTGTAACATCTAAACCGCTATCCAAATCGTAAAATGTTATAGAATAAAAGTTGTAGAGCATCTAATTTCAATATTAAAAGGCTCATTAAAATCTAAATTAGGTTGATACGATCATTCACAAAATAGGTTTTTCGATTGTTCTCTACACGCGTCGTAGCGTTTGCTGGAAGTAATTCATTATCATGTTTCATTGAAGACATTCTGCAGCGCTTGTTGCCGTTTTTTTACTAGAAATAATGGCATATGCATCTTATGCCAACATGCCCCTCCTCCCCCACCTCCCCCCATGCACCCAAAAGTTTTGTTTGGTTCGATCTTGCATAGAAGTTTTTCATTATTACTTCATAGAAGGTAATCTGAAATTTCTTAAAAAAATCCTTAAACACATTCTGAAGTGCTATAGTTTTACTAATGGAAGGAATAACAGTATTTGTGTCTTAAATAATATAACTAGCCAAGTGGAAACTACAATTGAATATTTAAGTAGGCTCGAAAGTAGTGCTTAGCTACATCGCATTCCACATATTATAGAATTTTATTTATTTTTATCTATAATATTCTTTACATAACATACGGTATAGTTTAAATTAAAGGGAGGAAGCATAGGTTGTATTAATAAAATCTGTTTTTGCACTGTATTATATTTGGTAGTTACCTACAATTAAATTCAGTGAAGATTTAAATGTAAAATATTTTCTTTACGTTAAACGCTTTTTCTTCTCTGGGGGGTTTGATGAATGGTGAATTTCCTGGGATGAGTTTTCCACTAAAGCGACAAGCGGTGGAATCTCGTCCATCTCCTTCCCACCTCTACAATGTCCTCATCTTCGTCATAGTATCCTTGGATCTGAGATGATAGGTCTGTCGCGAAGAGGGCGTTCGTACATGATTACCCTTACACCTGTAGCATATTGTTGAATATTTAATTCCATGTTTACGACAGCTGTATCTACCCATGCATCCCTTGTTACACTTACATGAAATTGTTTTCAGTACTTCAGGTGGGGCTGTATTTTTGGTAGTAGTTGTAAGGACCAGGCCTTGTGGGCTAAGTTTCCAGCCCATGAGGTAGGTGGTTTGTCTATACCATACCAGTGCTGGATCTGGTGAAAAGTCCTAAGAGAATGATGCTCAACGTCAGCATCGGTCGGAGGCAATGATGCCACGTCAAATCCGGGTTTGGAGAAATTGCTATAGAATAGCTGGAAGCGGAGGTCGTTCAGTGTTTCTGCAGCCTTTGAAGAATAGACTGACATAAAAAACTGTTTACATTCTTCTAAAGAGGATGTTATTGCTACATAACATCCTCTTTAGAAGAATGCTCATCAGAGAATACCGAAGCATAAGATTCTAAATGGATATTCTTCTGCATTGCATGAACAAACTTCAGTTTTCCTTGTCTATAAAATGAAGATGTGGTATCACAACCACTCAATGAGTGTAAAAATGGCAGATGCTGCTTTATAGTATCGCTATATTAGAACAGCTTTGGAGAATAAAAAGTGTTTTCTGATATTCCTTTTCCAGGTTTCATCATCACTACGTTTGATGAAGGACTATCACCACTACGTCCTGTCAAAATCCCCAGAAGGTCTATGTCCTCGCCAACCATTATAACTCGTTCATAGTTCTGTTGAACCATTTTAAGGCAGATTCTACAATAAGGGTGTCTGCATCTTCGTACGCTTTCTAAAAACAGAATCCCTCTTTTCTCCCAGCAGTTGGCATCATTTTTAAGAAATTGACCTTTCGGCATGATTGCTACCATCGTGTCATCAATTTCCACTCTGGCTGCAGAAGCTTTCTGTGGGAGGCGCAATCGCTCTACACATTTGGTGCTTTTTTCCTTAGGATGTTCAGGGTAGCCATCAAAAACCATAGTCGTCCCTGGTGTGCCAAAATATCTTTTTACATAATTTATACATTTTGTTATAATGGCAAACAATTTTTCCTTTGATAGCCAGACTACTCGATGTAGAAGGAATCCTCCGTCGATTACAAATACTGATTTAGCCATGTTGATTTCATTACTTTTTAGTGTAACGAACAGATCATAAAACACTGATTTGCGAGATTTTCTTATTCCTATTTCATCAAACATGGACAAAAAGTTAGATGCCAATTCGTATGTAAAAAATTCCTTCAGTTGTTGTTCTGATTTTTTGAGGAATGTAATTGTTTTTAAAGTGGTTTCTGGGTTGACTGGAACATCTTCATTATGAATTGTGACTCGTGAACTAAAACATTTGAGAGGTACAACACGGCAACTTGGAAAGGGGTCATGAGCTTCAAAGAATTCAACAAATTTTGCTACATCAATATCATCCCTGTTTATTCTCAACAGCCTGGCGTCTGTGTGCTGTTCTGTTGAAGCAAAGGCTATGCCACAGAAATCTTCTAAAAGGAGGAAAATTTCCATAATAGCAGGCAAAGATTCTATCCATTTTGCAAGAAATGAATCAGTAATACCTCACCCAGAAATCCCACCTCTGCTCTTATTATTTTTTATAAGGACCTGTTCTATAGTCATATTAGTCCATATTCCGGACCAGAATTTGTCTGGCCTTCGTATGGTGAAGAACCCTTCTTTCACAAAATTCCTATATTCATCACGTGAAAGTTTTGATTCAAGATTCAACATATGTATACATAGACCTGAGCGCTACGAGAAAAATAGAGAAAAATCGAAAAACCTATTTTGTGAATGATCGTATCAACCTAATTTAGATTTTAATGAGCCTTTTAATATTGAAATTAGATGCTCTACAACTTTTATTCTATAACATTTTACGATTTGGATAGCGGTTTAGAAGTTACAGAGGTCGGAAAATGACTGAATGGGGTTTTTCAAGAAAGTTGGTAAAATTTGCCTATTTTCAACGAAGGATTGTTGCCATACCATTAAACCAAATTCAATAACTAAGGGTACTTATTAATAGGAAATTTAACGTTCTTTCATTTTGGAAAGAAACATATTTTCTGTAAGAGTGGCCGTTTTCGAGTTATAGGTGAAAAATTGAAAAAAGTGCAAAAATTTCGAGGTTTTTTGGCTGCCAAAAGTTAAGCTCACCAGTTGCAATGGTGCAAACTCAGATTACTTGTATTTAGGACCATTAAAAGGTATTAAAACGATTTCCAGCTTTGTCCGAATTAATTCCCACAAATCGTCAAATTCGGCCTTATTTTACTGGGCTACTATACAAGGCTCCACCATGGAAACCATTTATATGAAGGGGTCCGGCTGTACCGCTCGGGATAACGTCTCCTGACGACAACGGAACCAAGTATTGGGTTGTCCAAAAAGTTCGTAGAGATTTTAAAAATAAAATTTACCTTTTATTTTTTTCCGCTAAAAATGATTTATAAAGCTAATTGTCTATTTATGTCTTTTATCCTTATGGAATTAACTATGTTTACACACTGAATTCCTCTTTATTAAGCCTCAGTAGTGCAGTTTATTGCAACCCAACATGAGGGGCGATTTAGTTCATTTTTAGCATATTTTGCTGTTCTTATTTTTAACGCAGCCCATAGTGCAAGAAAGATTCGTGGCGTGTATGGCTGCGATTCAATTACTGATATCACGGTTCGGTTCAAGTGGTTTTCGGGAGGTCAGGAGATTTCAATTTAGAAGATCGACCCTGGCCTGGCCGAAGTTCAACTCTTGGCATCGAGAATATTATGACGGTCATCACAAATAATACACGAATTACTTTCCGCGTGATAGCTGTGGAATTAAGAGCCCACAAATCGACCGTTTTTGATCATCTAAAGAAGGCCGGATACGTCTGTAGTTACGACGTTTGGGTTCTCCATGAGCTCAGTAAAAGGAATCTTATTGAAAGGATTACATTTTGTCATTTGTTGCTGAAAAAAAAAAATGTGAAGGGTCCAATTTTGCATCGAGTTGTTACTGCTGAAAAATGGAATCTCTACATCAACACCAGCCGAAAAAAATCTTAGGGGTTGCCTGGAACAACGCCGCTCCCAGCATCAAAAGCCAGCTTACATATAAGGAAGGTGATACAGAGTATTAGGTCAGATTGGAAGGGACCATAAACAGTTGGCGCTCCTTCCACAAAACCAAACTACAAATAGGACTTTTACTACGCCCATTTAGATCGATTGAAGGCAGCACTTGATGAAAAACGGCAAGAGTTGTCAAATCGGAAAGGAGTGCTAGTTCACTAATACAACGCTATGCCCCATGTGTCTTTAAAAACTAGGCAAAAGTTATTAAGCTTCAGATGGGAGGTTTTACCTCACCCGCCGTACTCTCCTGACTTTGTTCCTTCGGATTTCCATCTTTTCCGTTCCCTCGAACATTTTCTACAAGGGAAGGCCTACTCTTCTGAAGATGACCTAAAACGGACTTTTAATTGTACTTCAGGAGTAAGGACAGTGATTTTTGGAAAAAGGGAATAAGGGACCTTCCAAGCCTTTGGGAAAGGGTAATCTCTTACGCTCGGTAACTATTTTGTAGATTAAATAAATACATTTTAAGCCGTTCATCAATTTTAATTTTTGTCCGAATTTCTCTACGAACTTTCCGGACAACCCAATAATATAGGGGTCGATTATATCCCACCCAACTTGATTGCTCATTAGAAGAGACGATAGTGTAGTTCATGCCGCTGCTATCCAAACTCGGTATGATGGAATTGTCTTAGTAGGATAATTGAAAAAAAAAAAGTTCCAGGCTCTAGGAGTTTACTTTTATGAAATTATTATTATTATTACGGTATTGTTTACTTTTTTTGACAATGATATTTAATGATATAGAATTTTTTTAGAAGTAATGTTTGATTTTGCTATCCAACTTTATTAAACAAAATTATAACTGAAAATTTATATTTAAGACTACTATACGCCACAGATGTTAGAGCAACTTTTTCACTAAAATCGGCTGACCGGAAGTCCTACTTAATCCCATCCATTTAGCACCTTTTTACGATTTTCTCAAAAACGGCTCTAACGATTTTGATTAACCTCCCTATATCGATGTATAATCTAATGGGCTTTAATATCATGTAGGTTTTATTCTCATTGAAATAGTCTGATGGGGCTTAAATGCAGGTATTATAAATTTTCTTCCTCTAAGGTATCTTTAATTTTGTAGATTGCGAAGTTCTACCGCTGGGTAGTTTCTTCACAAGCCTTTCACGTCCTTTATTCTAATTCGACAGTTTTACTTATTGTATCAGTGTTAATACAGTTGTAAAATTCAATAAAATATGAAAATTTTGTAGATTTAAAAAATTTAGGCACATCATCTTATTAGAATTGATAAATAACGCCTAAATATCCAAGTTGAGCAAATTTGATTTACAACTAAAGGAGAAAGGATCTAAAATAATTCTTCATGCAATTCTTTCAACGCTTGGCCACTTGACGGCGCTGTCATCGCTGTAACCAGACGTCCGGCTTTTGGAGGGACAGTCCCGATTTTTCAAAATTTGTCTCACGTAACGCGACGTTTATTAAAAGTCCCGACTTTTACAATTAAGTTAAATTCTATATTTATGAAAATCATTATTTTGCGTTCTAAGAATCCTATGGGCTACGACGACTTGCTTTTGCTATCCAGTTACATTGTATTTGTCTCTCAGATGATACACTTTGTGTTCCTAATGTATGCTAGCAAGCTAATTAAACAAATAAATATTACAAATCTGCTACTTACGATAGAAAATTAAGGTAAGTAATTTATTTATATATTTTATAAATACATAAATTGTCTTAAACATAGCTTAATCTACTCATAGTATTCATATTTTATATTGATGACAAAAATTATATCACCTTAAAAGAAATAAAACCTTAAAAGAAATTTTAGAAAGAAATATACGAATGAAATGTTGCCACAATTTAAAGTCAGTCAAACTAATTTCGTTACAAACCTCAATAAAATATGTTCATGTAAATTATGTTTAAGGCAAATTAATTTGGCCATCAAATCAAAATTTTGCCGATGTGAAACGTATATTTGTACTGTATGTGTTTATAACATTTTAGCAATTTTTACTTTCACTTACTATATATATTAAGGGGAAGTATTGCGATCGTGAAAAATTTCGAATTCCAGTTTTCAACGGAAATACACGTTTTAGGGTCCCCTGAGTCCAAATAACCAAGTCCCGCAAAAAGGTCTGTGTGCGTGCGTGCGTGTGTGTGTGTGGTAACTCCCGGGCGGAAACGGTAAGTCCTATGAAACGGAAAGCCCGAGACGTGACAAAACTTTTTTCATCAAAATGAGCTTATCAGAAGAGGCACTTTATACCATGCATTTTGCACCTTTTTTCGATTTTATCGAAAACGGTTCCGACGATTTTGATTAAACTCGCTATATCGATGTAAAATTGAATGGGCTTTAATATCATGTAGGTTTTATTCTGATTAAAATGGTCTGACAGGGCTTAAATGCCGCTATTTTAAATTTTCTTCCCCTAAAGTACCTTTAATTTTGTAGATTCAATAAAAATAACTATATTATCTTGTTAACGTTGATGGAAAACAAGCAAATGTATAAATTGAATAAATTCGATACCCAACTAAAGGAGAAAACTGAGTATATGATTATTTTAGATAATAATATAATAGATTATTTAATAAAACACATGTTTCTATATAAATTCAATTTAATTAATTCTTTAATGGTTTCAAACATTTTTATCATTTACTGAATTTGAAAATTCTTTAATCGATCCTAAAAATGGAGGTAAGTGAAAGTCGTGTGTTGCGCGCACCAAATTTTTTTTTTTATAAGATTTTGTTGTAATATTCTTAAAACTTTATTCATATCTTTCAAATTTTATGAGTAATTTTTTGATCTAACAGCCTCAATTAATTTGATAAAATTTCTAATAAACTGAACGAAATAATAGTTGGATAAAAAATAATGAATGTTTTAGGTAACAAATATATTTCTGGTTAGCCGATTTTGATGAAAAAGTTTTTGTAACATCTCTGGCGTATATTTGTCTTAAATATAAAATTTCAGTTTCATAGGACATTTCGTTTTCGCCCGGGAGTTACCACACACTCACACAGACCTTTCTGGGGGGCTTGGTCATTTGGACTCAGGAGACCCTAAAACGTGTATTTCCCTTAAAAACTGGAATTCGAAAATTTTTACGATCGCAATACTTTCCCTTACTATATATTTCATATATAGGTAAGTGAAAGTAATATTAT
The DNA here is from genome assembly GCA_023052935.1 of Piezodorus guildinii. Taxonomy (NCBI): domain Eukaryota; kingdom Metazoa; phylum Arthropoda; class Insecta; order Hemiptera; family Pentatomidae; genus Piezodorus; species Piezodorus guildinii. The sequence goes on along the minus strand of CM041293.1, from coordinate 120,246,461 downwards.
TCAACATCATGAAAATGCTTGTAAACAGCCTTAATAATTCTTTAATTTATATCATCTTAGTGTTGTCATAGCAACACTTGTTTATATTTTGCTCTGACATAATTTATATTATCTGTGTAATTATATGACATCTCCAAAATGAAGAATTAAATTTGAAGGTATTTATAATCATTTTTACCTTGTGATGGTCTTTGAGGGGGTAATCTTTCGTCAAACTGTTTCACCAAAAATGTTACATTTTCGGCATTAATTGCTGCCATTTTGTAATTGATATTCTCACACTAAATAAATAATAATGATTTAAGAGTATTCTTTATAGCTTCTACTCAACATACTAATTTAAAATATATATCATATGTTTTCTTATGATCACATACAGTTCTGGTGAACACAAAAACTTGCTAGTTAAAAGTTTATGTAATAAAATATATTCATTACACAAACTGTACAAAAAGAAACATATATTAATCAAAAAGTAATCTATTAAAATTTTGAAGGAAAAATAATTTCTCTTTGAAGTTTATTTTGATACGTGTTTTTTTGTTTTTTTTGTATTATAAGTTTTCATACATTGCATATAATAATTAAATACATGTTTCCTATCAATTTTATTAGGTATTTATTTAAATTTTGCTAATTTATAAGATATTAAAGAATGAAAAATAAGTTATAAAATAAACCTAACCTATGGATTTTGGTGGAAAAATATAGTTTATAAATTTTCTGAAATTCTATGGCCAGATACTATTTATGTTTCATGAATTATAAATTAATCATGACATAAAATTAATAAATTATAAATGAAATAGATTGAAATTTAATAAATTTATTTATCATCTTAGACTTGCCATCATCTTAAACAAATCTTTTAATATACTTTTTCAGCAGTGTGAACAATTGTGAGTGTTAACAAAAATAAATTATTAGCATTAAATATTCTTTTACTTAATTAGCTTATTAATTATTAATTACAAAGTTTTAAAAATAAAGAATTGATTCCTGATTCGCTCATGAACTCTACTGAGCAATTAAAAACTTCCATTTCTGACCTTTTGGAATTTCCCATAGCCAATATAAAATTATTTTATGATGCTATTGTCAATTATGAACCCAAATAATAAAAGGTTTGAAAAAAGAACACATACCATAGTTAGTTTTTTTAGGTGTGAAAGTGTATTACACTTGTCATAGCTATGTGACAGCAAGCAATAGTCTAATTTCAATGGGTATAGGATTAAGAACATTGAGCTATAGCTAAACAAACTCTAATTTGATTATTGATAAAAAAATAACTTAATATGAAAATCAAATTTTTATTCAGTTTAAGTCCTCACTGCTACAAACTAAGAGTTTTAACCACATTTGTTCATTCATTTAACATCACTTTATTCCACTATAGCTAATCGGGTCATGCTACAGTGGGAGTTTGTAAAATATATATTTGGCCGTTTCACAAAAGAAGTTTTTGATATATTTTTTTATTTATTTACTTTTACACATCACAAAGTTTTAGCCTCTAAGGCCATTTTCAAGCATCTGTAACAATGATTTTTTTTTTTTTATGGCGTTTATACACTTCTTTCATCTAATGTCAACATTTAAATTTTAAACTGTGCAGATGTATTCTATACAAATAAAGATTGATGTAAAAAAAAAAAAAAAAATTAATTATTTTATTAATCTTGTCTTTTTTCTAAAAAATGCTTTACCTACCATGCATATATATATATATTGTAATATACCCATTTTTTATATAAATTATACAATTATTTATTATTTAAATATTATGTTAGGCAGGCTAACAATTAGATTCAAAATAGAATAAAAATAAAAATTAACAGCTCCAATTTGAATGTTTGTTTGTAAACATAACTTCCATTTTGGATGCAAGGGACAATCCAGGTAAAAAACCCAGGTAGAAGAAAGATACCTGGGCATACGCAGTCAGAGTTGGGGTTATGAGCTGATAGGAGTCAGTAGTTTTTTGAGTGGGACTTGGAGAGTGTGGAGCAGAATATGAAGAGGGACCTTGGTTAGCCTGCATATTGTTTGTGTTATGTTTGTAAGTGATTATTATAATTAAAATGTGCCTGATTGTCAAGAAGCCATATCATACCCTGAGAATAAAATGAGTAATAATGAAGTAAATATTTGTGTTAATTGATTTTTTCTTAAAAGAATATTATTTTAAAAATAAGCATATTATATAATTTGGCTCCCAACTAGGTGTGGCTTAATTTGTTAAATATTAAGACCACGACAATCAGTGCACAATTTATATTTTAATATGTTTTGTATGTGTTAATTTGTGAGCAAACAATATGGAGGACCAAGGAAATAATAGTTATTCAGATAGGACAGAAAAGATTCAGATATTGAAACAATTCATGATGATGATGGAAAAATTGGAACAAAAGATAGATAAATTTGGAACAGAAGTATTAGAAACCTGTACAATTATTACAAAAGAAAAAAAATTGATTCCCAGAAAAGAACCTCCACTGAAGATGAAGAAAACAAGAATAAAGAACCTATGGACCAAGAGTGTGAAACAGTAACTCCTAATTGTACAGAAGAACCTCCATCAAAGACTGTACCTTCGGAAGATCCTACTGACCAAGAGTGTGAAACAGAAACAGTAACTCCAATGTGTACAGTAGAACCTAAATTGATGAGTAATCCCTGTAATGTTATGATTGAAGAGGCCCAGGACTTAATGTATAGCTCTATTAATGTGAAGGAAACTGTAAACATCAAAGAAGATGAAATTTGTGAAATGAAACCATGTGACAGCAAGTGCTTAGCATTAAGAACTTTTATACGCTCCTTAAGTCCCCAAAATCAACCACAGGAGGTATTTAATAGGTTAAACATTTTAAATAATTCAAAAAGTGGTTTCTCCATCTTTAATAATTATTTGTTACCGATTGTAAATTTATTTAATCAATACAGGGATGTGCCTATCAAAAATATCATCAGCAAAATTTTAACATATGAATTTTATAATGGTTATATGGTTTTGGATCATGTTAGGAAAAATCGGACACCATATTATTTTTGGACACGGCAGTCTTTATCCTTTTCCAGGGGATAAAAAGGGATGATTAGCGTTCCCTCCGTAAGATGAGCTAAAAAATGGGCAGTCTGAACAATGCTCAGATTGAACCATACTGGAATTATTTATAAATAAGTTGTAAATAATGTAATAATTAGAATCACTCAAGTATTAAATTTTAATAGCTGGTCCAAATGTAAATCTTTTTCATAATAGTTTGTTTAAGTTTCTAGATACTTAAATTTAAATAAGCTCATAACTCCATTAGCTAAAAATTATGTTTAATGGTCTTATTGGTGTCTTGGGCAATAGTTATATTTTTGAATTTGTTACACTGTTATTGTTTTTTTTTTTATATTTTCTTTCTTAATTATTTTTTTTATATGCACCTAGGCCTGTTTGTGAGAAAAATTTGAGTATATAGTTTTTGTTGAAGAATTAGTTGGTTATATATTCTTAATTTTACAGAGTGCTTGTATAATTTATGTGTGTATAGTTATAGTATATTATGTCCCTAGTTAGTTTTTAAATTTATCCTTCGATGTAAACAATTGTATATAAACTTAATTTATAATGTAATGAAAATATTTTAAATTGTAACAAAGAATTGAAAGAAAAGATGTATATATTTTGAAATAGTTGAATTTGAAAAAAAAAAAATATTTCCTTTCAAAATATTTTTTTTTTACCTAGGATTGGGGAGAAATGTAATATACCCATTTTTTATATAAATTATACAATTATTTATTATTTAAATATTATGTTAGGCAGGCTAACAATTAGATTCAAAATAGAATAAAAATAAAAATTAACAGCTCCAATTTGAATGTTTGTTTGTAAACATAACTTCCATTTTGGATGCAAGGGACAATCCAGGTAAAAAACCCAGGTAGAAGAAAGATACCTGGGCATACGCAGTCAGAGTTGGGGTTATGAGCTGATAGGAGTCAGTAGTTTTTTGAGTGGGACTTGGAGAGTGTGGAGCAGAATATGAAGAGGGACCTTGGTTAGCCTGCATATTGTTTGTGTTATGTTTGTAAGTGATTATTATAATTAAAATGTGCCTGATTGTCAAGAAGCCATATCATACCCTGAGAATAAAATGAGTAATAATGAAGTAAATATTTGTGTTAATTGATTTTTTCTTAAAAGAATATTATTTTAAAAATAAGCATATTATAATATATATATATTCTTTCACTGCTTCATCAGCAGGGTCATCTTAATTATTAGCAGTATCAAACTATAATTTTAAAAACACATGTTTTTAAAAGAATCATAATATATTGCATCAATTATTAAAAAAACGGAAAAAATCTATTTATTCAAAAAAGATTATTTTTATTTACTCACTTAAAATTTAGCGGCCATCCTATAGGTGTTCTTATGCGCGACTAGCTTGGGGTGGGGATGTCAAAAGCTTTATATATCTATTCTATCTATAGTGCTAAAAAATAAATTATATAAAGAGTGTTTAGGTTGTCTACGTATGTTTGTTGATTTACTGATTTTTCTAATTTTTTTGTTATATATATATTGATTCCTGTTATATATATTATTTAATCCTCCTCTTATTTATATTTTCTTCCTTATGTAGGTCTGATACGTTGATAAAATCAAAAATGTGTTTATAATTATTGGAATGTTGTGACAGACCATAAGCAAATTTAGATTTAGCACATTTCGAGGTGCAGTTTTGTCTATGCTGTTGTACTTACTATCTTTTCAAGCCAATTTGACGGATGTCCGTGATATGATTTATCGTCACAATTTTTACAATTCATTTTATATATGGCATTTGTCATTTTTTGTTTTGGTATCTTATCTTTGGTTTTAGTGTATATTTTTTCAATTTTACTTATTGTTTTTGTCCCGAATTTTATTTTGATTACATCATATTTTCTTAAAGTTTTTTCTATTTTATTAAAAAATTTTTTTTAAAATTATTACAGGTGCTTGAAAATGGCCCTAGAGGCTGAAACTTTGTGATGTGTAAAAGTAAATAAATAATAAAATGTATCAAAAACTTCTTTTGTCAAATGGCCAAATATATATCTTACAAATATTGAACCGAAAGAAAACTCAGGACATTGATGAGAAAGTCCTAAATTTTGCTTATTCAGATTTAATTAGGATAGCGATCTTTAACGAGTACTTAACATCAATAGATAGCCAGGACTATCATTTTAATATCCTCCAAAAAACAGCATAACCAAGGATTTGTGTATTATCTTTAAAAAGTCTTAGGACCATCTGCCAGGTTTGAGCCTGCTACTGGGACATAAAAGGCTTTTTATGCTATCTACCGCATCTGTTACTATTGCTATGCTTTTCCCAGATTATTAAACATTATCACGGATCATTAAACATTATTGCGTCAAAAAAGTAAAATTTAAGAAGAAAATAAAAGGTATTTTTTTTTATAAATAAACATTATTTCTGTATTGATCAAATAAATTCAGAAAGTTAAAACACCAATAACTTAACATTAATATATTTCTCGAAGGAAAAGATCTACATTAGATTCTACACACTCTAATAACAATACATACATTCATAAACTTTATTATACAAAGACACTATTTTTTTCTTACTACATAAATTACAGTGCAATGTTTACTTATTGATAAAGTAAAGGAAAAAAAAGGAAGAAAATAAACTTAACACACAAATAATTCAGTACTTTTTTTTCTAACAAATTATAACTTAAAATAACTTTGGATGGATTATCCAGGCCGGATGCTTAGTTCCTACAAAATATAATTTTTTTTTTTTTTTTTTTTTTGTATTTTGTTTTTCATTTAATTTAAACAAAACATTTTAGTAGCCTATAGTCATAACAATTGCACCTAGTAAAAATAAGTAAATTACATACTATGAATTTTAATTATCAAATAAGAAATAACAGAAAATCAATTAAAAGCCAATTGATTGAACTTTTTTTAAAATTACAATATTAATAAAAAATAAATATAATTGGTGTTATTTATCAATTCTAAAATAATGAATTCTACATACTTTATGTCCTCTAACATAGATGCACTCAATTTTATCACAATTTTGTTTCTACACAAATTTAAAATTAAAAAATAAATGTCTAGCAGATTAGAATAATAATTTAATATTACATAATCATAATTTACTTTGGTTTTATTCAATAAAATCTTAAATGTTGTAGGACCTTTTTAGCAATATCTAAAAAATACTTGATTTAAAATAATAACATGTTATTTATTTAATTTAAATAATATGTTTATTTATTTGATTTAAATAATATGTTTATTTATTTAATTTAAGTAATAGATTTATTTAAATAAATTGTATTTTTTTTTATTTAAAAAAAAAATAAAGCAAGAGTATTCTTATAATATTTTTTTTTTAACAACAAAATTTGGGTTAACCTGTAATTTAAAAAATGTAGTTAAAAATAAAATACACAACTGAAATAATGCACAAGCTATTGGAAATATATATATATATATATATATATATATATATATATATATATAATATATATATATATATAATATATATATATATATATTTTTTTTTTTTTTTTTTTTTTTAAATTAAAATGAACATAATATTTTATAAAATATGATGAAATAATTTTTGAAGAGTTTTGGTAACAAATATTTCCATAAACCAGGCAAACCATGTAAATGCCAGTAACAATTCTCTGCATGTTTGAAAAATGTGAATTTTCTTTATTTTTAAATTAATTTATAAACTGCAAAAATCCATTTACTAAAACCTTAATGACATTTTGTTGAAATAGGGTCCCTCTCTAACTCTGTTCTTTGAGAACAATAATTATTACAAAAATTAAATTCCTGTATCCTAAAAAGGTCCCAGATGAACATAAATAATATAATGTATTATTATTTAATTAAAAAATAATATAAATTAACAAACAATTAAGAAACAAATTAGGTAAAAGTAAATAATCATAAGGTAACAAAAGCAAATTACAACATAATGCATGAAAGTCAACATGAAATCAATTTCATACAAAATAATATCAATATTAATCTTGATGTAAATGTATAAAAGACACACTGATGCACAATGAGTATATCGTTAACACTTTAGACAACAAACATTGTAAATAAACACACTTAAATATAGTATTACTTGTTTCAGATTAGTAATTGATAACATAATCACTTATAAATTAAAATCACAGTTAAAATGTCTTTTACCATAGGATAAAACTGACATATTTTTTTTTTTTTTTAATTCTTTGGCAATTAGAAGTAATTAAAATAATTAATTTTAATTTAAAACTACCACTAAGTAAATATATTTTTCGAATAGAAAGCATTGTTTCAGCATAATTGATTTAAAAATTAAACATAAATGATCTATTCAACCAAGGCTGTTTTCTTTACTAATCAAACAAATCAGTTTAGCTTCTAAAATCACTTCTCAATTAGATATTATTGGGAAATATTGACTTTCTCAGACTTATTACATAAAACAATTGGTGTGAGAATTTTTTTTTTTTTTTTTAAATCAGGAGTTCCCAAAGCAAATACTATAGACTGATCTTAGATCATGTATTTATTAATTAAGTCAGATATTAAGTTGCAGTTTTAACAGTCAATATTCTATACCTGAATCTCAAAGTTTGGTAATTTCAAGTAAGAAGGTTATATTTTTTTTTCGAACACTGATAACAATGTTTTTTTTTAAAGACTCAACCACTAGGCTCATTACTGCCTTTCAGTGATGACTGATGTCATTTATAATTTATTGTTAACCAGCCGGTCTAAGGAAGTCAAAAAGTCTATCAGTAGTCTTGTTATCCTGTAAAACTGAAGGTAAGTCGGTAGCTATTGCAGTATTCTCTGTAATACAAAACAATTATCCTGTCTTTTACTAAAGTATTTACACGAATGTATTGAAAAAATAACAGTTAATGAAAACATTTAGGAACTCCTTTTTTAAAAGTAATTGTTAGATTACTTTATTGAAATCTTTCATTAAACTTAATTGAAAAAAATCCTAATTATATAATCAGATAAGTTATTGTAAATTCAAATAGAACATTCATCATGACCCTAGATATGAAACCTCTTAACTCCAAAATAGTTACCGTTCCAAATTTCCAAGCCAGTCTTTTTTTAGTTTATGAGTCATAGATAGTGTTATCAATTAATAATGGAAGATAAACATTTTTTGTGATATTTTATGATGGAGTTTTCTTTTTTTTATTATAATTGAAACAATTCGTAATGGCTTTAGCTCTCTAACTTACGAGTTTTACAGGCATTTTCTATGCAGAATTGACATCATTGGCCAAGATTGGGGTGGTGAGGGACGGTTACCCCTAAATTTTGGTGGTGCAAATAAAAATTATAAAAAGAAAAGAAAAAAACTAAAATATGAGCACTCTTTTTTAGCCCGGTCCACTTTCTTCTGGAATACTCTCTCGTCAAACATCCGTCATGCTCTTTCTCTATCCCCATTCAAATCCCTTTATTCTTCCCAAGCAGATGTTAACTAATTTGAGTAAGCAAATCAGATTAAAGTGAATAGTATTCCCACTGTTAAATATATATGTAAAGGTAACTTTTTATTATTCATTGTTAATTAATTTTATTTATTATATGAGATGTGACTATTTAGCTGTAATTTTACTTTTCTTTTTGCTTTTTTAATTATTTAAACATAATTATATGCATTTATTTTATTATAATTATATTCAGTTACATTAGAATCTTTGGCCAGTTATTATTTTTTTTGTTCATTATTATTATTATTTATATAATTATTATCTTTGTTCATTTATGTTATTCTTAGGGGACCTTGTCCCAGAATAAAGTTTCTTTTTATTCTACTCTATTCCAAAATAAGGTATTGAGATAAAAGGTGTTAAGAGTTTTTTTTGTTTTTTTTTTACTTCCAAACACGTATTTAATTTTCAATTTAATATGCTTATAGAAATAGTTTAAAAAAAAAAACAGCTTATATTTTTGACCAACTTCCACTCTTCCACTCTTAACAATTCTCAACCCACTCGACTTTCCCTTCACGAAAATACTTTCTATACTCGCAATAGATATAGTTACTGGTTCCCTACTTGAGTCATCTCCCAGGAACCCCCCACAAAAGTTTCAAAAAGAAGTATTAAAATAATATGTGCCCATTTTTCAACCTCATTGACACACTTGTCTATAGATATCTCAAGGGTATAGGAAAGAAACTTGAGCACATTTCAGGCCCTGTAAAAATTTGGTAACATAGTAAATAGCTAAGCTAATGCCATTAAAATGATAATTATAGTAATAAAAAATAAAATAATCAAAGCAACCATTTTGAAGTCCAGAGATTTTACATTAGGGTGGACCATTCATATATATCAATTTCATAAATGTTTTTTGGGAAGAAGTTAGGTTAGATTGGAAGATAATGAGATAATAAAATTTTCAACGATGTTTTAAATGGTTATTAGATAAAATCATATATAAAACATTATCTTATATCTTTGTAACTGGTATTCTTAAATGAGTATTGTAAAAATAAATCATAAGATATTTTTGGAAGTTTTTGTAAAAGAAATAATTACTTTGGATTAAATGCAGTAATATAATCCACATCACACTAGTTCATAGATCATTAGTAAATTGAATTAAAAAAAAAAAAGTATTTGTTTTAAATAATAGATTTTTTTTTTTATATATATATACAGTAAATTAATAAATCAGGTTTTTGATATATCTGATTTATTACAAAGTTTCAAGAGATTCAGTTCATTTTGAGTGACCCTAAGGAGTCATTGACTATTTCTAAAAAAAGTCTATCCCGTTTCTAAACCTCTGTTTTTCTGCTTTAAATCACTCTCTCTAACTTACTAATTGCAATGACAAGTATAAATGATATAAAAATTTTTAATTATTTCTCAATATACCTAAAACTCTTTATATTATACAAATTTACAAAATAAATTAACCCTATATGTTACAGGTACAATCTGATTAAGTCTATCAGACTTTGTTTGAAAGTGGTATTGGACGACTAGCTTGGTCACTCAAAAAAAAATTTTTAATATATTTTTTTAAGGGCAAATTATAAAAAAATAAACCTGCATTGGTTTCAAAACATAGAATCCCTAGACATCACAACTAAAAGTGTGACCGAAGACTAATTGTTAAGTTTCGTTGGGTTACTAGAATTTCATTCATTTGTTATTATGATGTATTTACTCATCATATTTTTTTAATTACATAAATAAAAATTAAATTAGCACGAAAATGAAAGATTTAATGAATGGAAAATAATTTTGATTCTAAGCTTCAGTTCCCTATATAATGAACAATAAATTTAACCATTACCAAGCTTAACAATTAGGCCTCTAAAGAAAGGTGTAAATCCTGAAGAATTTTTTAAATACCCTTGCATGAAAAATTCGATTTGCACAACTCTTCATTTTTCGACAGCTCCGAACTTAATATTTAATTAGAATTGAGTTTAAATTGAATAAATAATTGAAAAACAGATTTATTTTGCCCCTTTAATTTATACTGATCTTGAATAAAACTGTTTAATCTCTATTTTTATTAAAAATACTCTCTTTTACAGAGGAACTGGAACCCTTTCATTCTAATTGATATTCCAGAAGAGATTTTAAGTATGTTCCCTGATCCATATTTAAAATATTACCTCCACGACAATGTACATCTGCAATAGTGATATCGGAAGATAGGTCTACTTCAATTGACATTGACTTTTCTATTTTTTTTTGTTAATCAGTCACTTTTCTAATCTAGTCTTCCAACATACTCTGACATAAAACAGCTTTTGTACAAGAATATGGCAGTAGAGAAATGAGAACATTCCACGAGCAGTAAAGAAATTTTTTTCCTCCTAGCATACAATTGACCTGGCTCATTGTTGAACTATAAATTACATGTTATAGAAGTTTCTATTACTTCAGCTCTAGCTAACAATTAAAGCCATGTGAGAACAAGTTTGGCCTGCCATATTCTTGCTGGCCAGATATAGAATCAATTTACTAAATTTATTCCCAATAGTATTCCATAAATTCTAATAAAAAATAATTCATTAAGTTAGATTCAAAATTAAGATATATAAGTAATGAAAACTTATATGCTACATTAATTACAGATTTTTAATATAATCAACTCACCCAATTGAGCATTTTATAAGTATTATATCTTTTAGTCCTTAGTAATTAATTATACCTCACAGCATAATATCTAAACAATATCATTAAATTTAAATTTAAATATCTTTAAAACTGGAAAAAAAAAAAAATAAAAAGGGAGGAAATCGACAGAAGTACAATAATATGGTTGAAGACAAAGGTGGAAATAGTGTAGAAAAAAATTACAATATTTAACATCTTTGCCACAATTTGTAAAATAAAATACATTTCCAAACAGAAAATGATTTCCGGAAGAGAAGGATAAAATATATATATATATATATATATATGCATATATAAGTCATAAATATACATATAAAAGAAACTTATAAGTAACCTACATACTAGAAATCTAGCTCTATACAATAAAATTATTAATCATCAACAATAAAAAAAATATTTTTTACAGAAGCTGAAAATCTTTTTAAAATATTTTTTCCCTCATATCTATTAACAAACAATCCAGACTCAAGTTGTGTGGTCAGGAATACCTAACTATATAGTTGTCGTTTTTTAAAAAATAAAATAATAAATAATGCAATTTGAAATATCAATAGTTTACTAGCTTAATGTTTAAAATATCCAGATCCTTTTAAAATAAATTTTGTGTTGGCTATTGACTATATTTTTGGCTATCCACTATGAATAGCATAAATATGAAAGACAATTTACAGTTAGTTTAAAAAAAAATTATTCCCTATGAAATAACATTATATAAATTAAGAAACAAATACATGTAACAAAACTTGTCAATAGTTTTAATAATTTTAGTGTTATGTCAGTTAGGTTTAATACTTACCGAAATTATTAATAATTAAGAACTTGTTCAATAAGTAAAAAAAGAAAAGATATCGCAAAATTATAAAAATGTATATTTTTTATTTTAATCGAAAAAGAATATTTTAATTGTTTTTTAAATTACTAAATAATTATCAATAATAGAGGAAACTTATCATTCTATTTTAAAGAAAATAATTTTTAAAATATTTGAGATAGATGTTCTTATTATTGGTAAATCTCATTAGTTTTTAACTCCTACTTTTTTCAGTTTCATATTTTTCAAATTAAAATATTATAAAATATGGCATGTCAATTCTGTCTCCTGCACTTATAACATCTTCAAATTAGTGTATCTAATTTAAAAATGGTTTGACAGAGTCTGGCACCAGGGTCTCCTGTTTAAACTCAAAAAGATACTACCACACACATACTTTCTTATTATTCAATCATTTCTCTCTGACAGATTTTTCTCCGTCCGACAAGGTACAGAAACCTCTTCAATAAGACCAGTGCTGGCAGGTGTGCCCCAAGGTTCAATACTTGCACCACTGCTATATATATTATACTCGCACGACATACCAGACAGTTCAAACATCCTGACGGCAACATACGCAGACGACACTGCAATCTTATCAAAACATGAAGATCACACTCAAGCCTCACTGACTATACAACATCACTTACAAAAAGTACAGGATTGGTGCAAGCTGTGGAAAACAAGACTAAAATATGACAAATGCCAACATATGACATTTACACTAAGACGTGAAACCTGCCCACCAGTGTACATCGATAATATACCAATACCACAAACAGACAGTGTCAACTACCTTGGACTAACTTTTGACAGGAGAATGACTTGGGGCCCGCACATTAAGAAAAAACGAAAGACACTAAACCAAAGAAGTAGACTGCTGCACACATTACTCAGACGACAATCAAAACTAAAATTAAGACAGAAACTTGCCACCTACACATACTTACTAAAACCAATATGGTCATACGCCTCTCAAATTTTCGGAGCTGCAAAAAAGACTCATATACAAAGACTTCAAACTTTTCAGTCAAAAATACTTAGACGAATTACGCAAGCACCTTGGTATGTTTCAAACACAACTTTACATACAGACTTACACATGCCTACCGTCAGCGAATACATACGAACTCACTACTCTCGATTTCACAACAAATTACTAGGACATTACAACCCTCTCATAGAACAAATGGCAACAACCAATATGCCTAACAACATCAGGAGAAGACTGAAAAGGTCATGGATGAGAGATCTTCTATAATCTTTTGAATTAAAACATGCCACGGAAGAGATACCACTGGGTATTGTCATCTTCCTCATGCCTGACATGCCACTTTTTATTGTAATTCTGACAGACAATCCACTGATTGTTATATGTATGTATAAACAGGTGTGGATAAAGAAATAAAGTTATAAAAAAAAAAAAAATTTAAAAATGGTGAAATATGAGAGATTAAAAATTTAAGTACTGAAGGATGAAAACAATGAAATCAACTTTTTTAAATAAAAAAATTATATTAGAATTTTAAATCTTGCACTGTAAAAAAAGAAATGTCGTTATAAAATTACAAACACTTCATGGTGTCTTATTATTAAAAAAAAGTATATGTAGGCGCTTATATTTTTTCCCACCTTTCATAAACACTTCAAAATAAAAAGAATTAAAATGTTTTTTAGATTTTTAAAATGTATTAAACCAGAGACGAATCGACAAAATTAAAGATTTTAAATTAAAAAAAAAATATATAAACATATATATATATATATATATATATATATATATATACATGTTTTTTTTTTTTTTTTTTTTTTTTTTTATTCATGGCTTTTATTAGAAATTGGTCAATAGATAATTAAGCCATAACATTATTTTTTTATTGGTGTGGTGGATTAATGTAATATTTTCAATTTTTTAAGTTGAAAAAATGCAATATAGTATATGAATTGTTCACTGTTATTGGTTTTTTATTTATTTAAAACAAAAATTTTAGCATCTTTACTCTATATTTCTTTGTCATTTTGTGAAATAATTCAATGGAAAATGGAAAACTGTATTAAATATTATTAAACTATTATTGAATATCATCAAATAATAATAAAATATATTTTACTTGTATTTATATTGATGTAAAATATATTGGCCGATCAATCAGTAATCTGTTAAAATAAAATAAAAAAATCTTGAAACTATAAATAATATCTATATATTATACTGACTCAAAAACCCAAAGGAGTCAGTTTGGAGAATGAATTTATGGATAAAGCCATAAAAATTTAAAATAACTATCAACTTAAAAAATTGAGGGTGTCAATTGCAACTTCCAAACAGAAAGGGGCCTTTTAAAAACAGTAACCTGTCCCCTCTCCTTACCACCGATTATGAAAACTGAAAATGAAGTATTATCTCTATCAACCCTAGAAGCACTGTATGCTCTTCCTTTCTTGTATGTAGGGGTGGCTTGCGGATTGTAAGGGTTAAGGGCAAGTGAAAGGCTTTTAGGAGGAATAGGTTTCATCTCTATCATCTCGTGCTTGCTTGAATTTTTTCCAAAAGTATCATCCAAGAGGCTGTCTGGGGGGCTGCTGAGCGATGAATATTCCCTTTGAGTCAGGATGTCTTTTATATCAGGACCCATATAATTAGGATTTGAGAAGCTATAAGGACCTTCTTTGTCTTTTTTATTTTTTTCCGAATTATAATTAGAACAGATACGATTCATAGTTTCTATACTAGCATAATCTGAAGTTTCTGATATTTCTTCTGGTGTAGTAAGGGGATTTCCAAAGCGAACTGATGCAGATTTTGGAAACATTTTTTTTTTAGGCTGTAGCTGCTGGTGGAGGGATAAGAAGTCCTGTTTTGTTGCAGTCGGGGCTTCCTCATCATCTAGATACACTAGCTTGGTGACTTCAATAGGTGTTAAAGAGCTTGTTAGTGATGCGAAGTTTGGCACAGAAATAGGATCACGAGGAAGCGCAGTAGGCGTGTTAGTGCATGGAGAGGTGAGTGCTTTGGCAATTATATTGGCACTCTGGGACTTTACCATCTCACCACAGAGTGATGTTTCTGATATACTTTCAGTACTACTCAGAACTGAATAACTGCACTTTCCTGATTGGCTGAGGCGTGTCAGGTTGAGTTGAGAAATTTTTGATATCTCTTTGAGGATGCTTAGATTAGATGTGGCTGCAGTATTAGGTCGAGAGTTATTGCGATGGTTTTGCCTGTCCATAGAACCACCCGATCGTGTCCTCTTGGGCGATTTTTTACTCACGCAGCTATTATCCTGCAAGAGGAGGTCAGGGATCATCAATGCTACACTTTCTGACCTTGGCTGCGGAAGAATACCTTCTAATGTCAGTCTCTCCCAAGTCTCAGTCGCTGTGAAACAAATAACAAGTAATATTAGAATAAATATAATTAGAAATTAATTATATTTCTTTATTTTTAAACAGAATATAGTTCTTCTCTATTATTATATATGAATTTTATTGACATATATTAAAATTAATTTTCTTGATGTACATGTTACTTCATTACTCAACAACATTTTGGGCACTTAATAATAAAAACATAGCAAATAATAAAATTTGACGTGTTTTAGATTAAAAATTCTGGTGCTCGCAACACATGATTTTCTCCTCCACTGTTAAAATAAATTTAAGGATTTTTAAATACAGTTAGAGATGAAATACCGTGTGTGGTAAATCCCCTGTGGATACAAAAAGTCCTATGAAACTGAAATTTCATATTTAAGACAACCATACGCCCGAGATGTTACAAAAACATTTTTATCAAAATCGCAAACCAGAAGAGCCACTTTTTATCATGCATATTGCACCTTTTTTTTTGATTTTCTCAAAAACGGTTCCGACGATTTTGATTAAACTCACTATATCCATGTAAAATTTAATAGGCTTTAATATCATGTAGATTTTATTCTGATTAAAATAGTCTGACAGGGCTTAAATACCAATATTTTAAATTTTCTTCTTCTAAAGTACCTTTAATTTTGTTGATTCTGTAAAAATAACTATATTATCTTGTTACCAATGATGAAAAACAGATAAATATATAAATTGAATGAATTTGATACCCAACTAAAGGAAAAAACTAAAAAACTATTTTTTTAATGCAATTTTTTTTTAACTTAAGAACAGTAATATACATGTATAATAGACCATTGGAAAGCTAAAGATTTTAGAAAAAATATTATCTCATACACAAGCTTTTAAAAGTTAATAGATAGTGATGAAAAGCCGATAAAAATAAGTGATTATTTAAGATAATAATATAATAGTTTTTTAATAAAACACTTGTTTCTATAGAAATTCCATTTAACTAAATGTTTGATGGTTTCAATCATTTTTATCTCTTACTGTATTTGAAAATTCTTTAATCGATTCTAAAAACGGAGGTAAGTGAAAGTCGTGTGTTGCCCGCACCAGATTTTTTAACATCACTTTATGCTACTTTGACTAATCGGACGATGCTACATTGGGAGTCCTAAATTTTGCCTATCTGGGTTTAATTAGGATAGGGATCTTCAAGGAGTACCTGACATTGCACAGGCTCAGACCGCCTTCTTACACCCCCTCCAAAGGATGGCATAACTAAGGATTTTTTTCTCACATTAAAAAATCCTAGGGCAACCTGCAGGTTTGAACCCGTTACCTTGGGCATAGAAGAATTTATTTATTTATATTGGTTTTAATTTTAAAAACAACATAATTTTAGCAATGTCATTATAGTTTGTTAATAAAAATGGGGTGACATGATTAAATATTGCAGGAACCAAAAATAAAAATAATAGTAATAAAAATACTAATCTTAATGAAATAAATGGGATTGAAAATAAAATACACTTCCTAACCACAGCAATAGGTAAATAACTTCTCAGAAAATGATGAAATAACATAAACATAAAATATATGGTTTATTATTTTATAAAAACATACCAAAATGAAATCTCCACAGTTCATTGTTTGGCTGTCCCCCTCTTTCACCGCCGAAAATCAGCATAGAGCTAGGAAGCTTACAGACAGCATGACTATGAAGTGCTCCAGGATTCATTTTACTTTTGATTTGAGTCCAAGATTTTCGGACTGAAATGAAAATGTTGCTGTGAAATACATAATAATATTTTTATTATCTAATAACTTGATACTTATAATTTTATCACTAAATACAATTATTTATTTACAATTAATTGCTTTGGCCAAATTGTTATTTGCCATCTGAAAAAAAAAAAAAACTATTTTCTAATAAACAAATACGTTAACTTCCAAATTAATGGTTAATTCATAGCATCTCTAGGCCACCACTTCAAAACTCATCGGGATGAGTTGTAAGGATTGATAGTGGATTACAGTGTTGGGCTGATGGGTTTATGTTTTAAGTCAGTCTATCTTATAAATTTTTATAATATTCTGTAGCAGTATCAAAAACTGTGAAGAAATCTAAGAAATTGTTTGTCACATAAAATGGTGCATCCAAGATTTTTCAAAATATTTTAGATTGGAAAGACAGTATTATTTGGATGATGGAGGTTTAGGGCAGAGCCCTATAGATCTATACTCTAGTCCATAAAAGTTTGATAAGTACTTCATAAATAGTAATTTTGGAGTATAATGATAATTTTAATCGTTTGTCAAGTTGCCTGGACAATAGTCCAAATCGTTTGTTCAACTATTTCTATTAAGTCTAATAGTCCTCTATGTTAGTCTTTTGTCTAAGTACAGTCGCAAATATTGCACTTCTTCTGCAGTTGGATAAAAAAACATAATAATATTAAAAATAGCTGTACCTTTACAACCCATGAAGGGTCTTAGGTTCAGTACAAGGAGCCGATTAGGCCTAGTTTACACTCAGCCAATTTTTCTAGCCAATTTTGGGTATCCACTTTATATTGGTTAGGTGTGCCCCAGGAGGGTCTCCATATCCCAGGGTCCTTCTCCTGCTGAAATAACAGAATAAATAATTCTGCCACAGCAAGGGTTGGAACTCAAGACCTGGAGAACAGTAGACTAGTGTTCTATCCACTCGACCATGCCGCTCCTTTTTTTACGTCTTTGTTTCTATACTAATTATATATATTATATATATATATATATATATATATATATATATATATATATAATATATACATATAAATATTAATGTTTTTCAAAAAAATAAAAGAAAACATTTAAGTGCATTTCATGTGTTCATCAGTTAACTGACAGAATGTTTTTTTTTTACTGTGGGCATGTTGTAAGGGTTAGGTACAATAAGGATATTCCATCTTAAAATAAAATGGGTCAGTTAAGCTTAAGAGTTGTAACTAAGGGGGACCTGTAACAAACCAGAAGAGGAGGAGCCATTTTCTAAATTTACTTAGAGGAGGAGAGTGAGTGTCCATGATACCACAAACTAATTTACTGTAACATGCAAATATAAGTAATAGTTAGAAATGGTATATTTTTTCATGAAAAAAAAAAATAAAGGAAGCTGCCCTGCTTTCCTTCTACTTCAATGCAATTAATAAAAATAAAAAGTTATTGTACTCAGTGAAGTGAATTAAAAAAGTACAAGAACACCTGTATCGAATTTCCAAAGTTCAGATTTTTCCTGAAGATCAGTCATTCCTCCATAAATCCATATAGAGCCGTCATGAATCACCATACTGTGTTTATGCCTTGCTGGAGCAGAGGATTTTCCATTTGAGATCAAGTGCCATGATTCAGATTCTGTAAATTGTATCTTTGAATAAGAATATTATAAACTTTAACATCTTAAGTGATAATAATGTCTGATTCTTACCAAAATGGAAGACCCATAGCTCACTAGAAGATCCCCTGAGGTCTTGATATCCACCGAAGATGATCATTGTTGATCTGTGAACCAGAGCTGTGTGGCCACGTCTTCCTTTTGGTACAGTTGCTGCCTTGCAGCTCCTCACCTTCTTCCAATTATTATTCTGTAAATCCAGATTTATTATTTAGTTAAGTTATTATTTTTCAGAGAGCCATTAAAATACTATAATCAAATAACAAGTAAGGGGATTGAAATAATTGAATGCTATCGATAATCACAAGTATCTTTTAAAATGACTTCGTTGTCAGCCATGGACCTTATCTAAGCAGTAAGTAAGATTGCTCAGTAAACGGGAGAGAAAAATTATAATTAGGATACACAGCCTAACTAAAGAAGTAAATCATAACTGCACATCAAAATGGAACTTAATAAATAGGAAATAAATAAATAATAGGTGGAACAAAATAAACGATTCTGCTAATTTATGTACTAAGCCACAATCATAAACGTAAAACTTTTATTAATTATTATTTGAATTCAAATTCATTATAATATTATGACTTAAAGAAATATATTTTTAAGAAACATAAATAATTTTCTTTTATTTTATATAAAAGTTTTTATTGTGAAAATCTTAATTGTAGTAAGAATTAATTAAGTTTATTTGGTTTATTTTGTAAGTCGAACTAAAGTTAAACTTATCTTAATTGAGCTCATAACTACAATTTTTGAATATAACTATGGATGTTCATGAAAAAACAAATATGAACCAAAAGCAATAAGTTAAACAAAAAAATGATTTTTTTAGCACGTATGATGATTATATTGTATAATAATAAAATTCACAGGATTTCACCTGGTTTATATTTTTTTAAATATATATTAATCATGTCTAAAAAAATGTGATGTTACAGGATAAAAACATTATGAATCAAAATCAATGAGTTGACACTAGCTACCATATATAATAATCCTAATAATGAGATTTCACATGCTTAATATTAAAAAGGAAAAATTTCTATCTAAGAGGAAAAAATGTACCATAAAATAGGATGCTCAAAACTTTATAAATCAATATCAATATCTTAAAAAAAAAGCATGATTTCTGTTTTTAGTTCTATGAGTATTGGTCTAGCCCAACCCAAAAAGCCAGTTTATACCATGAATTTTGTATATTTTTACTTTTTTCTTAAAACAGCTCTAGCGATTTTGATTAAACTCGCTCTCTAGATGTCAAATATAATACCATCGGTTTAATATCATATAAGTTTCATTGTGATTGAAATAGTCTGACAGGGCTTCAATAACGATGTTTAAAATTTTCCTTCTTCTAAATTATTTTAATTTTGTAGATTCGAAAAAACTAACCATTTAATATTATTAGCATTGACAAAATACAGATAACTATACAAGATGAAAGAATATGATAACCTACTGAAGGAGAAAAGAGCAGATTTTTTTTTTTCTCCATACATAAAATAGTATATAGATGTATAATATACCGTTGGAAGGCTAAAGATTTTTATCTTATTTATATATATATTTGAATAAGGTAGTGGATAGTGATAAAAAGCTGAGAAAACTAAGTGATTGTTGCAAATATTAATTTCTATCCAGGTTAAAGGTTGTTCCTCTACAACCCATGAAGGGTCTGGAGGTAAGTAATTTTAGAGATTTGTACTGTTTCACAGTCAACGCCCATGCAACGGGTGATCAGACCGAGATGACACTCAGACACCAGCTTTCCCCCAATCTTGTGTACCTACTTTATAGAGGCTGGTATGCCCCATGAGGGTGGAGACCGAGGTGAGTGGGTGCCACTGGGCCAATGGTGGAATGGAGTACCCTAGGGTCGCTCCACGGCTGAAATAGCAGAATATTTAATTCTGCCTCAGCTGGGGTTAGTACCAGGGACCTCAAGAACACTAGACTAGGGCTCTACCTACTAGACCACACGCTTCCTTCAACTTCGCTCAACATATAATAAATGTTCCCATCGAAACTCAGTATAATTCTTAATGATTTTTATTTTTTATTTCAAAGCCCCTTGTACTTTGGGTTGAAATTCTCGAATCTGTTAGTTTGTTGGCTATCTCTTCTATTGTACAAGGAAACATTTTAAGAGAGGGATGAGGAGGAGGGTAAAGATGTCTTCTTAATAGGTATGTAATTAATGTTCTTCCTGCGACTGGGCTCACCGGATTTTTATTCATTGATTAATACTCAGTGAAGGCTGAGGCTTCCTACATATTGTTGCCAGCTTTGTGGCCTACCTGTTGGGGAAAGAGTCTGAAATAAAGGGTTCTTGCAAAATTTTAGACTGTCAAAGAATTTAATCTGTCTCCTAGTGATGAGGTCAGTCACTGTCGGGAGTTCGATGGTAGAGAGCAGTATGTCTGTTTTAGTCTTTTGTAGTGTCCTATGTCTTACAATACGTCTCAGCTCGCTGTTCTGAAACTGTTAAAACTTCTTCACCATGGCAGGTTTTATATTAGCTAACATGTGTGCACCATGCAGCAGTGATGGCCTGATCACGCTTTTATAAATCATCAATTTACTTAATCTTTACTCAACTTTACTTTTGGTTTATTATTTTCAATAATGGACCTTTGTATGTAATCAACATTTATTTATTATTGTTTTTTAACCAAAAAAACCGCGAATAATTTATAAAAGTGACAAAATATTGAAATTTTTCACATTAATACGCTTACAACTAAGTTATTTTTGAAGATAGAGAAAAGTGTGTATAGAGTTTTAGAATCAGTAAAGAGCGATGAACAAAAAAAAAAAAAAAAGATGATGAAAAAAATTGAAATCTCGCCTATATATACGCTTGTAACTATATAATTTCCGAAGAAAGAAAAAAAATGAAAAGAAAAAAAATTGAAATGTTTCAACATAAATGCGCTTATAACTCAGTTATTTTTGAAGATTGAGAAAAGTGTGTACAGAGTTTCAGAATCAGCAAAGCGCGATAAACAAAAAAAAAAGAAGGTAATTACACCAAAAATCGGTTATTATTGAAGATAGAGAAAAATCGAAAAGATTTTCGAGATCAAGGAAACGCGATGAACAAAAAAGAAAAACAAAAGCTTTTGGTTAATTATTTTCAATAATGAACCTTTGTAAACGACCAAAAAATCAAAATAACCTCCCCTCAAAATTTGAAAGCTTTCGTTTCAAGATGCGTAGAATCCGAATAACGAATAAAAAAAAAAATCCGTTTCTCCTAATAAATAATTTTATTTATTTACAATTGTTTTGTTTTTTTGTTTGAGCTTTAATGTTATTTGCTATCTGCAAAAAAAAAAAATTGCAATGAGCAAATATGATGACTTCCGAAAGTCGGTTAAAGCAAGGCATCTCTAGGCCACCGCCTCAAAAGTCGTCGGGGTGGGTTGTACGGGTTCGTGTAGGATTTAAGTGTTTGGGCCGATGGGTTCATGTGTGTCAGTCTGTCATGAAATCGTTTATAATATTCTGTGGCTGTGTCTGAAACTGTGAGTATGTCCAAGTCCTTGTGAAGTAATTCGTTGGTTACATAAAACGGTGCATCTACGATTTTTGCAATATTTTCGATTGAAGGGTCTGAATTATTTGGATGTTAGAATATTTGGCGAATCCCCATTGCTCTATTCCGTATGTCCATAATGGTTTGATCAGTACTTTGTAAATAGTAAGTTTGGTGTTCACGGATAATAAATAAATACCAATCATTTTTTTTTTTTTTTTTTGCTTTTAGTGAAATTTAATAGAGAATTAAATTATAAATATTGTTTAATAATATACAGCGTTTTTTTTTAAGTTCTTAAAGTGAGTTAAACAAGGGGGATAAGTGAAAGTCGTGGGTTGTGAGCACCAGATTATTAATACTATATTGACATTGACAATAATATTATTATTGTCATGTTAATTGATTCTTGCCTCTGATCATTTTAACGTTTCAAGTATGTATAACACCCTCACAATCCATACGTTTAGTTAAATAATTATGATTCTCAAGATTTTCTATGCTTTTATAATGCTTAATTTCTTCAATATAAAATTCGAAATGATGTATTCTTTTCAAAATGGACAATAAATATTTACGACGAACCTCATCTGAGAAAACACCGTAAGGAAGTGCATAGATATGGCTGATTCAAGATGCAATATTCAAGCTCCGAGATACGCAGTAAAATATTCATTGATCGCTACCCCACGTTGAAGTTTGGTACTGGTGTAAACTACACAACGACCCCATCCTTAGCAATTCTACAAGTTTTAAATCAGTCCTAACTCAGTACGGAAATTTCGTTCTAGGACAAGATTTTTTAAATATAATATCCATCATTCAATTTTGAAATACATTCTATCCATTTTTCCTTTCACTTACCTGTATGAAATTTCAGGTACAACAAGTTTCGAAAATTTTCTTTTAGTCCTTTCTTGAGTCCTTTAATTTATTTATTTTATTTTTTTTTTTATACAATATCAAGTCTTAATTTGCTAATGGACTCATCAGCAAGGTCATGTCACAAATCATAATTTAGTTGAAAGAAAATAACCAAAATAATGGTAATTAATTAACAATTGGCATTAATAAAATATTTTAAGATCTCCTGAGTAAGAAAAAACAAAATTTAGAAAATTTCTTATCCCATAAGAAAGTAAGTGACAAAAAAATATCGTTATTGAATAACATTTATGGAGTTAGATGACATTTTAATTCAATATCATTAATTGGTTAAAATTACAGATATATTATTCCAAAAACAGTCTTAAAGGTTGAGCTGTCTTATTATTTATTTTGAGAAAGAAATCTCTTGAAGCTTCGTGGCCAAGTATCCAACGAAATTGATGGTATCCAGGGAGGTCATATCACAAGTAATTGTACATTGAAATAAAAAATCCAAATAATTGTTATTAACTAACTATTAGTATTATTAAAAGTGATTGACAAAGGATTTTCCAGAATACTAGTTCGATGACAGAAGAATGATGGACGCCTTATTCCCACACAAGGATAAATATTGGGTTGATGCAAAATTAATGCAGGTTTTTAGTAGGTATTGTAAATACGCCATATGTTTACTTTAACCATATATATTTAATCAAAATAATTTCCATCTGAATCAATGCACTTTTGCTAACGTTCAACAAGCTTTCTTATTCCACCAGAAAAAAAATCCGAATCCCTGGACTCAATGAAATCACGAAAAGAATTTTCAATGTCGTCCTGGTTTTGAAAATTTTTCTCCCTCAAAAAGTTGTCCAGATGCCTGAAAAAGTGGAAGTCTGTAGGAGAGAGGTCAGGTGAATAAGGCGGATGTTGGAGAACTTCGTAGCCCAACTCGTGCAGTCGTCGAAGCGTTGGTTGTGCAACGTGTGGTCTGGCGTTATCGTGGAGCAGGATCGGCCCCTTCCGATTCATCAATGCTGGGCAAAGACGTTGCAATTTTTGAGTTCCGAGTTCCGCCGCCATTTCTCGTGTGGTTTTGGTTGGGTCTTCTTCCACTTTTGACCTCAGCTGGTCGTTGTCCAGAGCAAGATGACGGCCCCGACCTTCCTTGTCTTCGAGGTCGAAATCTCCTCTGCGAAACTTCTGGAACCAACGCTGCACCGTGCACTCATTAATAGCTCCCTGACCCCACACTTCATTAATATTACGAGCCGTTTGCGCAGCGCTGTGCCCTAATTTAAATTCGTAAAAATAAATTTTACGAAAATCGCACTTTGACATTTTCGATTCAAGACCTTTGAACACACTGAACAAAACGATTTTACTAAACAAATTCATGGTGAAAGAGAGGGTATTAGATAAGGTTTGTTTTGGTATAATAATGATCAATGTTAGGATTAGCTTTGTTTACACAATTGGAATTAAGAGATTGCAATAGAGGAAACCTGCATTAATTTTGCATCAACCCAATATAAAGCCACACGCTACCGTATTGAGGTCAGAGAAGTATTCTCACATTTCGGAATTTTTCGACAATACGGAACCAACGTTTTATCGGTATATTCAACTTCAGGCCTGAAGTATTTAATTATTCCTCTGAAAATCGTGTGCTTACATCACACGACCACTTACTAACTCTCCAGCTTGAAATAATATTTAGGTTAAAAGTTCTATATAAACTATTTCTTATTTTTCCTCTTCTAATTCTAGGAATTACAAGTGTGTTAATAAAAATCGGTAAAGAAATAGGACTCGAATTAAATACCAAGACGAAGACGAAGTATATGATTAGTAGCAGAAACGGTGTCGATCTTATTGATATTGATGTATCAGGTCATACTTTTGAACACGTAGAGAAATTTAAGTATTTAGGTTCAATGATAACTAGAAAAAATGAAATCCAGGAAGAAATAAAGTCCCGGTTAAAGGTGGGAAATGCGTGTTATTATTCAGTTGTTAAGTTACTTAGTTCGCGGCTTCTATCTAAAAACTTAAAGATTAGAATTTATAAAACTATTATTCTTCCAACGGTTCTTTACGGATGTGAAACGTGGCCGCTTACTTTGAAGGATGAACAACGGCTTAAGGTTTTCGAAAATAAGGTATTGCGTAAAATATTTGGTCCGAAGAGAGATGAGGCCACTGGGGAGTTTAGAAGGTTGCACAACGCGGAATTGCGGAACTTGCATCCTGTAAATATAATTGAGCTGATTGCATCGCGGAGACTCAAATGGGCGAGTAAAGTTGTTGGGCTCGATGACGAGCGGATTTCGAGAAAGTTGGTATTTGCTGATCCGACTGGTAGGCGTTCGAAAGGTAGGCCGAAGCGGAGATGGGAGGATTGCGTTAAGGCTGATCTCGGGAGATTGGGCTTGAATGGTGAACATTGGACGAGTCTGTGTAGGCGGAATTTGGTGGTATCGGCATCGAACCTTCGGGTTCGCTAAGCCTATTATTATTATTATTAATTCTAGGAATGAGTTTGTTCAAACAAACAAAATTAAAGGTACTTTACATTAAAATATTTGGGTGATTCGGTGTTTCAGCCTATTCAGACTATTTCATTTAGTATAAAATCTAGACTTCAATCAATAAAAGGTTTGTCGATTCCATGATATGTATAATTATTTTATAAACTTTATTTATTTTATTTTTTTGCTGGCGAGTTTCCGTTCAATTTGGAAAATCTCTAAGTGAAAGATGAATATCCCATTCTGTAATAACAAATTTTAGCAATTGTAAATTTTTGTCAATGGTCTTTTTTTAAAAATAAATTTAACAACATAAAAAGAAGAGCTAAAAACTAAAAGGATTCAATTAGAGTTAAGCTTTTTGTCGTACTTTTATTAACATCCATTCGGCAGTTTAGAGCGATAAAGGCGGGATTACTGGGCATAACTTTCTTACATAAGTGCAAAAGGGTTAGTGGGAGTCGGTAAATCGTCTTATAAATAAACTATGAGCACTTTAGCATCAGCTGTAAAATTCCACTGCCCTTTTACGTAAGGCGATAAACTGTGGAAAAAGGAGGTGTATGAAAAAAAAAGAAAAGAGTGATTTTAAGTCTAAAACAAAGTGAAGATAGTTGTTTTTATAGATAAATTGATAAAGGAATTTTTCTCATCTCACTTCACGAATCTAGTCAACATTGAGACCAAATGAAGTTATGTCTCTTGATTAGGGTATCTGTATACCTATCTAGAGATCTGTTCAATATAGAGAAAGGGAATATTATTGTAATATTAAGTGCAAACCTTACTTAGGTATTTATGGAGAATAGATTTTAAGAAATATAGTGTCAAAACAATTAGCATAAATAAAAATACATTTTTTAATTATGAATCATATTATCTCTAAAGGAATTAATGGACCATTCTGCATTTTATTTTGACAGTTGTGAAAACAATTTACAGATCGCAATTACATTAGGAAATAGGAATGCGATGGGAGAAGCATGCATCCTAATTCCCATTGGGAATTTTGGACTGAATAGAAGGTCGTTAAGCACCATCTGTAAGAATTAATAAAAAAAAAAAAGTTTGGAATGCCATCATTTTATTTTCTCCCTCGTTCGGGTTGTTCAATATCGTACTTGTTTGAATTATGTTGCGCAATTAGGGGTGCATACTGTCTAATGATTTTTTATCCTCCAACTATTTGATTTTAAGTTCTATGAAATTAATTTATTTATAATAAAGTTATTTTGGAACAATCTCTTCTTTTAATTATCATTCATTTATTCTTCATATTTCATAATTGACGCTTCGGGGCTAACAAACCTCGCCTTCAGAATTTTTTAGTCAATCACTATTAACAATTCAAAATTAAATTAATGTTTAAATTCAACATACACAAATATCACAATTAATCAATACATAATCACGTTATAATAAATTGAAACAGTATTACATCTCTACTTACATAAAAACATCTAGTATTGTCAATTTTTTTAAAAACCCTTATTTGATTTAATAATGGTCATTTTTTTTTCTCTCTATTTTTATCTATTAATTGTTACAATTTCAACATTTTCTTAAAAATTATCCATATTCTATTACAACAATTTTACACAAGGCCAGGAGTAGACTAAAGTTTGAACCTTACTCCCACCTTTATACCCAAAGCATTATTTTGAAGCGAATTGTTTTTAAAGGGGAAATGCGTATCAATCATATCCAATTCCCAAATCCAGTCAAATATTTAAATAACAGAGACTATAAAAAAGTATGGATTGTTCAATCCTGGTTTGAAAAAATGCATTGTTAAAATTTAAATAATCTTTAGCATTATCTAAATTCAAAGCAATCAAAGTTAGTTAAGACGTTTAAATATCTAATGATTTCGGAAACCCTTAGAAAAATACATTGGCTTAGTTCAGAAGTGAGTTTTGAGAGAAAAGATGGTTTCTCAATGGTTTCTATCTGTTTGTCATTGTTTTTTTATATAGTAAAGAATTATTTTTTTCCAGTGGCGTGACAGGCTATGTAGGCGCTGGAGATTAAATTCAACGATTCTCGATGCATTTTGTAGTGTATGGTCATCGCTCCCCACGTCTAATTTTGAAGTGGCGACCATTTGGCAGACGGGTCTCACATACCCGGGGGAGAGGCTGTGAGTGAATCCCCATTAATTAAATGCTTGATAAAAAGTCCCTCGGGACTGGGATTTGAAACTCACAACCTTTAGTATGAGAGACTAGCGCGTAGCCACTCAGCAACGGGCTCCTCATAGCGAAGAAAGTAATTAACCTAAACCAGAAAGTTATTAACACGTTACGCCGGTGACCCACCGATGGGTCGCTTAACTATCCGTGGATCGACGTGCATCACAGTGAGTCACTTGTTTTAGAAAATAAGTTTATTTCATTTTTCTAAACATTATATGTTGTAGGAATTAAAAAAAAAAAAAAAAAAACCTGTACCACTACAACTCATGAAGAGTTTTGGACTTATTTTGCATTTAGCACGTTGGAAGCCTCGAAATATTGTGTTATCGCATTAAATACGTTGGAACTTGCAATAGTCCCCGCCCTACGAAGCGTAAGTAGCTAACACAGTCCCGCCTCATCCGGAAAAACGTAGATATTCGCCTCGGTGTGAACGTGTTAAATGGGGAAAAGGGATTCATTTTAATCAATAACCAACCTTACATTGCATTGAAGTAGAGAAAAATAATTCTGGATAAGAAACCCAAATATCATTTCATCATATTACATACAAAATCTGACGCGACTTTAAAAAGTCAAAATTTAAATGCTTAACAATTGAAGAATTTTTCAACAAAGTTAGAGTCATTTTTAATGGAAACATTTACTTTATATTCTTAATTTCTAACAATAAAAAATATTACCTAGAACAAGCACTTAGTTTTATCTGCTGTTTATTACTCTCCATTACAACTTTGTACATAGATAAAATTCTTTCCCGAATCTTTAGCTTTTCATCATGTACTATGTGTATTATGTTCCGGTGAACATTCCCAAATGCAGCATGAAATCTCGTAAAACATTATAATCGTGCTAAGTGGGTCATAAAAACGCACTTTCATCGATTCACTTTCAGAATAATCTCAAAGTTTGCTCAGAAATTACTAGAAAGGTTCAATTTTGATGACTATGAATCAGTTTCTTCCCCAATGTTACAAACGACACAGCGTTTTATTCAGGGAAAGTGACAGACAAGGCATGTCAAATTTCTTATCGCCAAGCAGTGGGCTCGTTGATGTACATTATGTTAGGCTCCAGCCTGGCTTAGGTTGGTTTTTTATCATGAACTATCCTACGTCAGAGGATATCGCAAGACTGAAGCGTCTTTTTAGATGTATAGAAGGCGACTTAAATGTCGGCTTGTTATACCACACGAAGCACAAAAAGGTATCCTAAATTGTTTATCAGATGCTGACTTTGGTGGTTGTATGAATACAGGGCGATCAACCACACGGGCTTTAGTAACCTATGCAGGCGCAGTTGTTTGATGCTTAGTCAACGACAGGGATCCGTAACTGATTCTACAACAGAAGCAGAAGTTGTTGCAGCTAGTGAAGCCTCAAAAGAAATTATTTGATTTGGTCGTCTTTTGGGTCTAAAAAGTGAGCTGAAAGAAGTTCCTATTTTACGAATTGACAAAGCTGCTGCGGTCAGACTTTCAGAAAATCCCGAAAACCATCGCAGAACTAAGTATGTCGAAAGAAAGCACTTTAAATAGTTGAAGCACGAAAAACATAGGCTCACCCTCATAATTAAATACTGCGGTGAGGAGACCCAGGAACTATCTTCGGGGGCCAAAAGGTGGATATATCAAAAGGAAGATAAAAAGTATTTTTGTACCATTTTTAAAAAAGAAACATCGAGAAATTTGAAAAAAAAAAAAATAATAATAAATCTTTATTTCTACTGTCATGGACTATAAATTTATCGGGAGCGCAGTTTTTCGGCTGTTCGCACGCACCAGGAGGAATTTAGATTTCTTTTAGGAGTGAGGAATACAGTTTTTAAGAAACCATATTGAAAGTACGGTTTGACGAGATTATTTATATTTTTAGGTTAACTACCAAGTATAAAACTTTAATATTTTAATGACTTGTTTTTTAATTATTGCGCTATGAAATAGGTACATTTTTACACCAAATGTATTTTTCTACCTTCACTAAAACCAGAGATATTAAATAAACTGTGTTCTTTGCGCGCAAACTTTTATATTTTTTTACGGGACTGCTGGAAGTGTTGGCCTCTAATATTTTTTAGGTTTAATGTCTAGTTTCACCTGAAAAAAAATCATAAACATCGGTGAGATACATTTGGGATCCTGTCCTTGTCTGATGCCGGAAAACCAGAGCTGAACTGGAATGGTAATGAGAATTTCCTCGCAAAAACATTTTGTTTACTGCGAACAGTCAAGTG
This sequence comes from Piezodorus guildinii, assembly GCA_023052935.1. Classification (NCBI taxonomy): domain Eukaryota; kingdom Metazoa; phylum Arthropoda; class Insecta; order Hemiptera; family Pentatomidae; genus Piezodorus; species Piezodorus guildinii. The sequence goes on along the minus strand of CM041293.1, from coordinate 120,216,284 downwards.
AGTTCACCTCTTATTCCATCAGAGGGTTGGGAATTACCATAATTTTTCCAGTCTATTAATTATGGAAAAGACTTTCAACAGGGAATGAATAATCCAAAAACTTTTTAATGCAATAACAAAGGAGAATAAAAACTTGGAATTAACTGCCTCAAGTTAGGCCCGTAGATTAGATTCGAGATAACTGGAAAGAGTGGAGGGGTGAGGACGCCTGGAGCCTGGAATCAAAGTCCGATACCCTTCAGAGGGCCCTAATTGGATACAGTGGACTGCGCTTTGCCAAGGAAAATTCAATTTGCCACTAGCTCTTCTGGCATCGGAGCGGATGCATTGCCTATAAGTCTTGTCATCAAAGGCTTTTCATTGGGAATTCTGAACATGTCAATGGAATAGCAATCTCGTATGGATTCGCTCTTGGTAGATTTTTTAAAATATCGACATTGTGATCTAGAACGAATTCTATACTTTTCATAAACCTATTAGCTAACGTATCACACAAAGTGAAGACTTGTAGAAAAGCTACTTTTATTGGTAGACAGTAGTGACAATGGCATCTTCTGTGATTGTCATAATTGTCAATTTGAGGGCAAATTGAGAATTTAAAAACAAATTTTCACTTCTATCGATAGTCCCTATGGCTGTCTGAAATGTATTTTTTTCATTTACGTAGAGCAGTAAGTTTAAGTTGGGTAACTCAGGACACCAGATTTTTTGAGCTAGTTGCTCATTGCGAAAGTTGGACATGACACTGTGGTTAATGTCCTATAACAAAGCCTTGATTACCAGAGGCCCTGTCACTTTTTACTTTTGTTTATGTATTGATGTAGAATATACCGTTGGAAAGCTAAAGATTTTAGAAACAAATGTTATCTTATTATCAAAGTTTTATAAGGTAATAGATAGTGATGAAAAGCGGATAAAACTGAACAGTAAAATTAGGTAAACAACATGCGAAACACGAACATTGAAAAAAAAAATCTGAAACCTGTCAGAAATGGTTCGGTACCCTTTCCTTATTATCTGGTAAAAAGTCCAAGATTCCACACCGTATTTGTAGGGGAGGAGGGGAAGAATCAATTTTCTTTATGTTTTGTAGTTTCCAAGATAACGCTTTTCAAAGTACTACTTTTTTAGATAAAAAAATGTTGTATCACCATTGTCTACATTTATTTTGTAAAATATCATACAAAGTGTTATCTCTACGAGCATTATGAAGATAAATCGAATTATGACTGATATTATTAGCTTTATTATCATTTATTCTGTTAAATCAGTCGGAGGGCGACCCTAGGGTACGGAGACCCTCCTGGGGCAGACCCAGCCTCTATAAAGTGGGTACCCAAATTAATTGGGGAAAAACCTGGCGGCTGAGCGCGATTAAGGCCTAATCACCTCATTGCATTGCCGTTGGCCTTGAAACAGTACGAATCTCTATATGTACTGAACCCAAGACCCTCCATGGGTTGTAGTGGTACAGGTTTTTATTTTTTTTTATTCTTAGCTTTAATGTAAGTGATAATAGCAATCCTTAAGTTTAATAAACGTACCAGATATACCACTTTTAATTCCAAACTCCCAGCCCATATAAATCCTCTTGTTCGCAACCTATCAACCTCACATATTCCTGACAACCCTCCGAGGCGATTGAAAAGAAGATGGCCTCGGGATCTATTTACTTAAATAAATATCGAAGTTCTACCGCTGGGTAGTTTCTTCACGCCCTTTACTCAAATTCAATAGTTTTACTTATTGTATTTAGGGTAATACAGTTGTAAAATTCAATAAAATATGAATAAAAAAAGGAAAAAATAAGATTAATAAATACCGAGATACGATAGTTTAAGTAAAAAGTTTTTTCTTTCTAAAAATCGGAAATCAACATTCTGCTGCTTTAATGTGTCAAATTTCATAGAAATGTTTTTTTATACAAACATTATAAAGGTAAAGTACATTATGGCATATTTAATGAGCTTAAATTTGAGTGGCAATAGATATTTTTGCGTTAAATAGTTTCCGAGATAAACTTTTACAAGTAAAACTGTTTAATTTCAAAATCTCGGTAATCTCGGATATCGACATTTTGTTAATTCATTGTGTAAAATATCATAAAAACTGTACTTCCTAAAGACAATTATGAAAGTAAAGTAAATCATAGCCCAATTAATTAGCTTTGATTTGAGTGTTCATGGACATCTTTAAGTTTAATAGTTTTCGAGATAAAGATCTTTAAGTAAAAACTTTTTTTTCCGCAAAAAATCATAAATCAAAATTTTGTAACTTTATTTTACCACATATATGGAATATATTGCCCCTTTAATATCTCCAAACTATTCATTTTAGCGAAAACATTTATATAATCATATTTGAAGATATTTTAATGTACTTTAATTTTGTATGGAATAATGTTTTCAGTAAAGAAATTCACAAAAAAATTTTAAACAAAAATTGTGATACTCCCCTCCCCTCTAAAACCTAAAACCGACTTTTTTTTTTTATGTTCGGGTTAAAATCTAATTTTACTGTACTATAAGAGATTCTTGCAAAGAACACTTTACATAGTTAGGTTGCTTAATGTGAAACTTATGTTTCCATCGAAACTCAATATAAAGACATATATGTGCGATAATCTGTCTTATACTTGTAAATGAAATAGATATCAATTGCAGCAGAAAGATATATCGTAGACGATTACTAAGATAGGGAGGACATATTACTCAAGACCATCTGGGACACAGAAAGAAGTCCATTGATCCTGGTCCGGCGTGATGGACTTCTACACCATTGGTCACCGGACGGTCGATGCTTCTCTCAAGGGAACTCTAAAGCCACAGCATAGAACACTTCTAAATATGGACAAAGCATTCTATGCTATTTCAAGCAGATATTTATCTTTTTATAACATGATTATAACTCAATAAGCCGATTACTGGTATAAAAATATAGTTGTTGATGCATGGTAGTTGGGTAATATTAGTATAATCAGAATAGTTTCTTCATTAATGGATCAGAGGGTGAAGGTGATAAATTTAAAATAAAATCTATCAAGAGTCCTGAGTAACTAAGACAGATACACGCGTGATGTGCACTCCAGTATTAATACCCCGCCCTCACCTCCTAGCCTGAGATGCATAGCCTAAAATGGCGAGGTAAGGATGAACGAAAAAAAAAATCCTTAACTGACATCTTTACTCGAAAGAAATTTTACATTATAAGTTCACACTAAATAATAAAAGGGGAGAGGCGTGGTCTAGTAGATAGAGCACTAGTCTACTGTTTTCCGGGTCCTGGGTTCGAATCCTGGCCGTGACGTAATATTATTTATTCTGTTTCGGCCAGGGGTCGACCCTACAGTAAGGAGGCCCTCCTGGGCAGACCCAGCCTCTTTAAAATGGGTACCCAAAAATGGGGAAAAATCTGACGGCGTAGCGAGATCTCGGTCTAGTCACCTCATTGCAAGGCCGTTGGCCAAGAAACGGTACGAATCTCTAAATGTACTGAACACAAGACCCTTCATGGGTTGTAGAGGCACAGGTTTTTTTTTTTTTTTTTTTTTTTTTTTTTTTTTTTTATAATTAAAGTATTGGTAAAGGTTTATTTTTCATAGAAAAAAACTGTTTTTTATGTATTAAAAGTAATCTTTAAAGTAAAATTTATTAACTATTTAAGTTCATTGGTTCTTGGTCACGTGTAACGGTTTTAATTAAAATAGAGCTGTTTTTGAGATAACTACAAAAAAATCCGTAGAAAAAAGTGGCACTTCCGTTGAGACCAGAGTAACTTTAAAAAGTTGCAGTAATAACTGAGGCAATTACTTACCTACCAATTTCTACGAATTTAATATTTCGTGCTACACACACACACAAAAAAAACACTTTGCGGTTATAGAGCGTTGGAAGCAAAAAACCTTTACTTATTTTTTTTTATTATGAGCGTTTGAATGAAACTTTGATTAAAATCTTTGCTTCAAACTGCAATTATTTCGTCAAATAAAATGGGTTTATACTATTTAGAACAAAGTACTTCATATTAATCATTGGTAATCGTTTTTGTGTTTCTTTGATTATAAAATTTGAAAATAAATTGCAATATGGAGACAATTCGACGTCCGAGTAGTTCGGAAGATGTGTTTTAGGTATATAATGCTAATGCTTAACGAATATAATTTTTTTTTTTAAAGTCAACAGTAGGCTTTGTTCGTTTTGTCGTTAGCATACATAAGGCCCAATTCGATATTACGTATTTCGCCAGGTAATAGAAAGATTTAGTGTTGTATTAAATTTAATTCTTTTTTAGGATTCATTCATCTAAATACTAGCATTTTTGAAATCGCACTAAAAAATACTGAATCAACGATATCATATTTTTAGAGTTCTTTTTGTATACTTCTATGGGAGGGAAACATAAATACCAAGATAATTTATTCATATGTTTTAAGTTAATATCGTTTTAATTAATATGCTAATTGCATGAATAATAAATAATTAATAGGTGAATAGAAAGCTAGAATCCCTTCCCATTGAAAAAACTGTTTGTCTCTTAGTAAGTAAATAATTTATGAACCATGAAGTGATGGGGAAAAAATCCATTAATTTATTAACTTACTCTTAGTGTAATCAATAGTTGGTCTCAAAGCTTTTTTTGAGCATGGATTAAATTAATTGGATTCATGGCGGTTTCTGGTAGTTCTAAATTAAATATGAAACTGATAGATAGCAAAGATTATACTGAACTTTTGTAGGTCTATAAATATATATGTATATATAGTTTCTCATATGTATATACTTATTTATATGTAAATATACAAACATAATTTTTTAGTATATCGACTTTTTCATGATTTTCTCGAAAGCAACTTGAACTATTTTGATAGAAATCGTTATATCGATATAATCAAATGTTTTTAGGTATTTTATCTTTTAAAGAATGTCTTTAAATTTGTTCATGTGAACTAATTTACCATTCGTATTATTAATAGAAGATAATTAGGGGTTGAGCAGGAACTTAAGTCTTGACGGAATCTTTTCTTAGGATTAGGATAGGTGTAAAATGAAGAGAATTCATCTATTCAGTCACAATTACATATGGATGGTAGTGCTTATCAGTAATGGTCCCATTTTGGTTCTACAAGACTTACGGTTTTAAATGAAAATAATTTTTATTCTTGGACATAATCAGGGAACAAAATAATGCACGGTCAAGACATTGACGGATGGACCACGCCTGGAGGGGCCCGGATGTGGCTAGTGACTTCTGGACCTGGACAGTCCTCGAAGTACCTAGAACGGCCCACCTGCCTCTCGGCCCCTTACCTGCCCGCCATGTCTAGAATATTCGGTGGTGGTACAAGTACCAGTCCACTACGCCTGGGTCAGTCAGTCTTAATCCGGCTCAACAAGTATCAGTGATGTATCTGAACAGTTCGTAACAGTGTGACAGTGTAGTGAAACTGTGGGTCAGTATTGTGATAAGCGGTCGGTGGGAAATTAGAAGACTGTAGGTTATAAGTTATTGTTGTAATTTTTAGAATAAGTCTAGCAGATTGTATAAATTTACGTAAGTAGTTTATTTGTTAGGAATACCTCATTTTATATGTATACTGTTTAGTAATTAAGCTACTAATTCAATTAATATTGTAACTATAGTGGTTAGTAATCCCTTTGTATTTGTACATTCTGTATTTAATAAATATTTGTAATTTGGAAACTGGAGTAGTTCATTTCTCACACTCCCTTGCCCGTAACAATAATAATGAACAGAATCAGTACAACATGGCTTTAATCAAATACATAATTAGCTACGTAAATGATTATGAAATACATATAATGAATTAAATAAAAGATACATAGATAACACTGCTGAAAACGTTTAATGAATTTAGTTGTGGAAATTTTATAACTTTGCATAATTGATTTACATGAGTGGGGAAGATTGATCATTGAGGAGGTGAAGAAATAAATGGTGTTTAATGTGGTTAGGGATTATACTTCCGAATACGATCCAAAGTATGGTAGCCCGGATGATAACGGACTTGTCGAAGAAAGCAGTTCTATAAGAGGTTAAATTAATCAAAACGTGATCCGTGGTGTGAACTAAAAAAACAACAACATAACATACGGTGGTAATTCTAGTTACCAGTGTAAAACAATTTATTCGTATCATTTTAAAAGGAAAATCGTGTCAAAAATAGTGGTTGTGTTCCATTTTGAAACTTATCCTAGTTACAAGATGTGTCAATTGTTAAGGATCCTTTCAAAGAGAACAGCGACTTTGACTTAAGGGCATATCTTTGGAAATAGTAAAATCGTCCTTTTCGGGCGTTGCCCTAATATATACAGTTAAACTTGGGCTATTTCAGACCGATTCTTGCATCGGGAAGATATTTATATATTAAAAAGTGTCCTTTTAATATGGTAATCCTAGTTAACACTGAATTATTATTCTGAATTATGATAAATAATACTATATTAGGTGTTTTATCTTTTAAAATATATCTTCCCAAATATGTCTTATGTTTGTTGATTGAACTTTCCGTCTGCATCATAATTAGTAATAACAAATTAGTCCTGCTTGCCCAGGAGTATGTTCCCTGAAGGGAGAGTTATCAACAATCAATGATATTTAACAATAACAGGCGAGGAAATGCAACAAAAATATAATTCCACAAGATATATATATATCAATTAAACACGATTATAATTAACATCATTAGGCAAAATTTTAATGTTGAAAACTTCACTTTCTATAACATTACAAATTTATCTATTAACCAATAAACAATACATTCCAGAATTACTAACTTATGTTCATATAATAGATAAGTGATGAAAACACAGCAGCTGGAGTGGAGATCAGCAAGACGCAGCAATATGATGTGAAATAGCTGCGAAATCGTAGACCAATGAGGAAAAATGTGCGAAAAGAGCGCTGGGAAATCTTCTATTGCCCCTTTTTTGGGTTCTCCCTTCCAAGCCTCCTTGGTGGTTTTTTATTGGCTGAAGGGAAGCAAACGGAGCGACATCTAAAGAGAGAATTGTGCATTGGCTTGATTTCTGCGAAATAAGTCTACGGTTCATTGCGGCTTCTGAAACAGAAACGGGCTTCTTTCGGTGACATGAAAAGCTAATCCCTAATTCCTCTGATCTATGAGGTACTTCCGCTGCCATACTTTCTTTATTCTAAAAATAATTTTCTTATAAAATCAGAATATTTAATAAAATATAAATTAATTCTTATTATGGTATGGTCAACATATCATACCGTAGCAATATATAGTTTAATTATGTTTAGGGTATGTATAAAAGAATGTTGAGTAAGGTCAAGAATATAGGAAGGTTTTCAGGCTGTTAAGGGTTAGAATAAGAGGATACCAAGTAGGTATTTTCTTCGGAAATCACGATGGAGTCACTCTAGACCAGAATACTAGAGGAAAATGTATCACTGTCTATGGAGGCCTTAAATAAATCTTATATATCTTTTTATCAATCATTTTAGCCTCATTTCGTTTACGCCAGTGATTCTTCCTTGTATGAGGCAACCATATTCATAGGCACTAGTAAGGCAATTCTAGTAAACGTTTTTGAGCTGCTTAGATTTTCTGGAATGCGTAGTGAAATATATAATTGAAAATCCGTGGATAATTAATTTGGCTAATTGTTATTTTTGCATATGAATATCATCTTATTTATTCAGTCGAGGAGATTTAATGATTTTACTGTCTTGAAAGAAGTAATAATAAGAGTGAAGTACTACGAAGAGCGCTACTATAGAATAGCAGAAGAAAGATTGAGTTATTTTATTTTTACGCGTTTCTTTTTGAGAAAGTACACTGGTAATTAGATACTTCATAAAACTTATCTCTGATATAACTGAATTAAAAATGAAAGTGGATACTATCCAGACAGCTGAAGCCCAGGAGAATACTGCAATATCGAACGAGAACAGATGTAAAAAAGCACCGACCTCCCCGAAGCGAAACGAGATATGAATAGCAGAGAGATATTGGGGAAGACACGAAAGGAAACGATGTCGACACGCTGGAGTATTTAGGTATCGGGTGTATATTAGGATGCCTGGCGGTGAACATCTGTCTCTCACCCGCAATTAATATAGAGTGGGGAACGATGGGGTGGCATCCCACCCTCGTACTAGGGATCAGGTCTCTTTAGGGCCTCACGTAGGCATTCACCGCCTGGGGGCGTCTCTTAGATTAGAGAACACCAAATATATATTTAAAATATCTAGTGCACAACACACCACTTCCACTAATCTCAGTTGTTGAATTCAATTCAAGAACTTTTAAATGAAGTTAGAGTAGAAAAATGTTAAAAAATACATTGAATTTCGATGAAAACTTTTATTTGCCTGCCTCATCCAAATGCAAACATGTAACCTTCACTCTTCGACGAAACTCCTGTCCGCCAGTTTACTTCAATTCCATTCCTATTCCTCCTTCAGATACAGTCCGCTATCTCGGCTTACTACTAGACAAAAGACTGACGTGGAACCCACATACAAGACTTAAAAGAAAAGAACTCAATCAACGATTCGGACAGTTATACAGACTGTTAAACAGAAAATCTGAACTTACAGTTGACAACAAATTATTAATTTATAAGACAATACTGAAGCCCATCTGGACCTACGGACTTGAACTGTGGGGGACAGCTAAACGTTCTAACATCAAACGCATTCAATCCTTTCAATCCAAAGTCCTCCGAATTATAGTAAATCCTCCTTATTATGTATCCAACTATACCTTGCACCACGACCTTAATGTTCCATTTATTTCAGACCTAATTCCATCCAAATTTTCCAAATTCCATCAGAACCTCATTCATCATCCTAATCCTTTAGCACGATCCCTATCCAGCTCCACTCATCCATACAACCCACCTAGAAGGTTGAAACGGCAGTGGCCCCGAGATATATTGTAAATACATATGCTGGAGTTCTGACACTGGTCAGATTCTCCTCTCAAGTGCGGTGTGATTGTGGCTGTGGCGCCCTCACTTAGCTTCCGCTGGCTCTCACCAGTGATGCAGCTGAGAGGGAGGCGCTGGGATCCTTTGGACTCTGCTTGTCCTTCCACAAGTGGGGGGACAAGCCCCGTCCGGGGTTTCCGAGCTGATTGTAAATATTGTACATAGGTATGAATGTGACATGTTTTGTTTATTTATTTGTTAACTTCATTTATTTGTATTTATTTTGTCTACTTAATTTTGTTATTGTATACGTTTACTTATTTTGATTTTATTTTATGTAATTTGACTTTCCTTTTGTTTATATTGTAAATATTGTATGAATGAGATCTTGTAGCACTATTATTATTGTCTATTATGACAAATTGTAATATATACGAATAAAAAAAAAAAAAAAAAAAAAATTTGCCTGCCTCATAATTAGTAACTACAAATTAATCAGACTTTTTGAGAAACAGGCTTTACTTTCATTTAGGTTTTTTTTTTTCTGATGAAAATACTGTGATAAGGCTTCAATACCTAGATTCTTTTCTTTTTTAATTTTTCAGGAAGTTTTTCTTAGTATTACACACTTAAATAAGCACACCTTAACTTCATTTTGTTAATTATTTATTTTATTTCATAATTGTTTACACCATTTATCAACGTTTCGGGGTTCTTTCCCAATTCTCAAGACTTTTTTGAAAACACTTTTACACATATAATTCATTATTTCACTTTATAGCTTACTGCTATTCGTCTACTGGGTGTTCGTTGGCTGACTGTTTCTATTATTTTCTAGGAATAATATTTTTTTCTATTAGGAAATTAATAGACACAGTCAGCCAATGAACACCTATGTAGACGAATAACAGTAAGCTATAAAGTGAAATAATGAATTATATATGTAAAAGTGTTTTAAAAAAGTCTTGAGAATGGGGAAAGAACCCGTTGATAAATGATGAAAAAATGATAAAACAATTATGAAATAGAATAAATAATTAACAAAGGAAAGTTAAGGTCTGCTTATTTAAGTGTGTAGGCTTAAATACTAATCTTTTAAAATTTCTTCCTCTAAAGTATCCTTAATTTTGTTGATTCGTCGATGTTAAAATTGATAAAACATGGTTAAATATGGAATCTGAAAGAATGCGATAGATAACCAACTGAAGAAGAAAACAGCAAACATACCAGGTTAAATTTTTTAGGATGTCTAAAATGCCTATATTATAAGTGTTAAGAATTGGGAAATTGTAATTTAGTTTCTGTTATGTATATATCGCTAATATTAAGTTGATACGCAAGAGGGGGCTATGTTTACATTCTGTTAGAAGGATTAAGTGATAGTGACCGCTCGGGAGAGTGCTCTGGGTGACAGGAGAGAAAGGTCGCTTCGCTGTCGCTACTACCCTTGTCGTCTTCGTCGCCCGCAATCGTCCTCGTGACTTTAAGTACACTCACGTTTATAAAGTTAATTTTATTTGTTCTTTTGTATTTTGTTTTCCTCAATATATATGTTTTACAAAGTTAGTAATCTTAATAAACCCATGACGAAACCTAAACAAGTATAAGAAATTCGGCGACTCACATTTAACGTTCGGGTTGAGGCTGCGAGCGAGTGTGCTGTCGCCCCTCTCCCCAACAATAGGGAAGCTATTTATTATATTGCTTAAGTTTGATAATGAACGTTATCACTATACAAACTTTTATTAGGTAACGGAGTGTGATTAAAAAGGTGCAAAATTGAGAGATTGTTTTAGATAATAAATTAACTCTTCTTCTCTCTATAAATAAAATGTTTTTGCGAATCATGGTTTCCGCAAACTCCACTCGTCGCATTTTGATAAGGTTTTCACCATTATTTAAGACATTCTTTCCTGAATGTTCATAAATTAAATACGTTACAGTTAAGTGTATCTTCAGAGGGGAAAATCAAATATTCTGTAATCCAGACATAACAAAAATCTTACCTGAAATATGATCTGTTTGTACCTTTGGAAAGCGCAAGGTTTAAGAGTAGCTAATGTGCAATGAAATAATTCGTAAAAGTTAATAGAAAGTTGTTACTAGCCTATAAACTTATGAACATCTCTTCTTATCTAATGAACTGATCCCAAAGCGATAAACTCCAAATCGGTGAAACAGTACTTTGTTGAAGAACAGTATTACATTTTAATGTTTCACCCGAGCGAAGCAGAGGGTGGGTCTCTAATATTATATTAGAATTTGCATTGTTAGTTTTAGGATTTATTTATAACAACTTCCCATTTATCATTTATCCCATTTATTCTATAATCTTGCGTACTATTACTACTCATATTTCAGGAATAATTTTTTTGATGACTTAATTACGTAAAATTTCATTTTCCATTCTAAAAAATCTGGTGCGGGCAACACACAACTTTCACTTACCTCTGTTTTTTAAATCAATTAAAAAAATTCAAATACGATTAGAGATAAAAAATTAGTGAAACTATTAAAGAATTAAAAAAATTGAATTTTTATGTAAACATGTGTTTTATTAAAAAATATATCATATTATTATCTAAAATAATCAGTTAGTTATAACTGCTTTTCATTACTCTTTATTAACTTTTACAAGCTTGTGTCTAAGATAATTTCTTTTTTTCTAAAATCTTCAGCTTTCCAACGGTATATTATACTATATTACTGTTCTTATGTCTAAAAACAAAAATTGCATTAAAAAAATATTGTTTTAGTTTTCTCCTTTAGTTGTTTATCAAATTCGCTCAACTTGCATATTTAGCTGTTAATTATTAATGCTAACAAGATAATAGAGTTATTTTTATAGAATCTTTAGAATTAAAGGTACTTTAGAGGAAGAAAATTTAAAATATCAGAATTTAAGCCCTGTCATACTATTTCAATCAGAATGAAACCTACATCATATTAAAGCCCATTAAATTTTACATCGATATAGGGAGTTAAATCAAAATCGTTAGAGCCGCTTTTGAGAAAATCGTAAAAAAGGTGCAAAATGCATGATATAAAGTAGTTCTTCCGGTCAGCTGATTTTGATGAAAAAGATTCTGTAACATCTCGGGCGTATAGTTGTCTTAAATATGAAATTTCAGTTTCATAGGACTTACCCTTTCCGCCCGGGAATTACCACACACACACTATAAATAGTAAGTGAAAGTAAAAAATCTGGTGCGGGCAACACACGACTTTCACTTACCTCCATTTTTAAAATCAATGAAAGATTTTCAAATACAGTTAGAGATAAAAATATGTGAAACTATTAAGTAATTAATAAAATTGAATTTATATAGAAACATGTGTTTTATTAAAAAATCTATTATATTATTATCTAAAATAATCAGTTAGTTTTATCTTCTTCTCATCACTCTCTATTAACTTTTAAAAGCTTGTCTATGAGATGATATTTTTTCTAAAATCTTAAGCTTTCCAACGGTATATCATACATGTATATTACTGCTCTTATGTTCAAAAACGAAAAATTGCATTAAAAAAATATTTTTTCTGCTTTCTCCTCTAGTTGGGTATCGAATTTATTCAATTTATATATTTACCTGTTTTGCATCAGCGTTAACAAGAAAATATAGTTATTATTATTGAATCTACATAATTAAGGTTCTTTTGGGGAAGAAAATTTAAAATATCGGCATTTAAACCCTGTCAGACCATTTTAATCAGAATAAAACCTAAATGATATTAAAGCCCAATACATTTTACATCGATATAGCAAGTTTAATGAAAATCGTCGGAACCGTTTTCGAGAAAATCGAAAAAAGGTGCAAAATGCTTGGTATAAAGTGCCTCTTCTGGTAAGCTCATTTTGATGAAAAAAGTTTTGTCACGTCTCGGGCGAATAGTTGTCTTAATTATGAAATTTCAGTTTCATAGGACCTACCGTTTCCGCCCGGGAGTTACCACACACACACACACACACACACACACACACACACACTATAAATAGTAAGTGAAAGTAAAAAAAGCCTAAATGAAATTAAAACCCGTTTAATTATGCATCAATACAGTTTAATTAAAATTGTTTGAACAGTTTTTGAGAAAATCAGACGTAGGTGCAACATAAATGCTCTTAAGTGGCAATACTGTAACATCTCAGGCATATATCTGTCAAACTTTTAATTTCAGTTTCGTTCTACTTCTTAGAGTTCAACTTGACTAACTACATTCACTCACACACCGACTGTTCTGCAGGACTCGACCTTCTGTTTATTGTCTTAGTTATTTTTTTCTTTTTATGTTTTTATTTATTTTTTATCGATGCGCTTTAATATAATATAGGTTTCATTCTGGTTGAAATAGCCTGACAGGGCTTAAATTTCTTCCTCTATAGTACCCTCAATTTTATTGATTTGAAAAATTGAATATATCATCTTATCAGCATTGATAAAAAACTAAGAAATATTTAAGTCCAACGAATATGGTATTAACTAAATGTAAAAAAAAATCTAAAAAAATCTGGTGCGGGCAACACACAACTTTCACTTACCGCCATTTTTAAAATCAATGAAAGATTTTCAAATACAGTTAGAGGTAAAAAAAATACGCGAAACTATTAAAGAATTAATTGAATTGACTTTTTATATAGAAACATGTGTTTTATTAAAAAATCTATTATATTATTATCTAAAATAATCAGTTAGTTTTATCTTCTTTTCATCACTCTCTATTAACTTTTAAAAGCTTGTGTATGAGATAATATTTTTTCTAAAACCTTTAGCTTTCCAACGGTATATCATACATGTATATTACTGCTCTTATGTTTAAAAACAAAAAATTGCTTAAAAAAATATATTTTTTCAGTTTTCTCCTTTAGTTGGGTGTCGAATTCGTTCAATTTATATATTTACCTGTTTTTCATCAGCGTTAACAAGATAATATAGTTATTTTTATAGAATCAACAAAATTAAAGGTACTTAAGGAGAAGAAAATTTAAAATTTCGACATTTAAGCCCTGTCAGACCATTTTAATCTGAATGAAACCTAAATGATATTAAAGCCCATTATATTTTACATCGATATGGCGAGTTTAATCAAAATCATAGGAACCGTTTTTGAGAAAATCAAAAAAAGGTGCAAAACGCATGGTATAAATTGGCTCTTCAGGTAAGCTCATTTTAATAAAAAAAGGTTTTGTAACTTCTCGGGCATATATTTGTCTTAAATGTGAAATTTCAGTTTCATAGGACTTTCCGCCCGGGAGTTACCACACACACACACACACACACACACACACACCTTTTTGCGGGATTTGGTTATTTAGACTCAGGGGACCCTAAAATGTGTATTTCCGTTGAAAACTGGAATTCGAAAGTAAAAATAAAAACAGAAAAAGAAACTTGTTTACCGTCTTAATCCGATCGAAATCTTGAAAAAAATGATTCAAATATAAATGAAAGTAGAAAAGGTTTATTTATTGTCTCAAATACTTAACTTCAATTTAGTGCGATTTCTTGTTTGTGAGTTATACATACCACAGTCATAAATTATTGTGGAACATGGTTTTTGAAACCTAGCATAATTACACATCTAGACGGTAAGACGAACCTCTAAAAAAATGTTAATAGGCACTTTCAATTTTGAAATACTTGCTTTTATAAACATAAATTATATTAACAAGTGAACTAAGCGTTTTCAATTCTTTAAACTTGAGCTCTGCTACGAAGCAAGCATCGACCACCTTACGTCTCATGATTCTTGGCAATCCTCCTTGAAGAGTGAAAAGAAATTGTTCTTGTAATCTCTTAAGTCGGATCGGCAGCCAATCGTCGCGTGTTCTCTCTAAAAGTCTTTTCACTTTAAAATAAAATACTACATTCACGTGCCTGTAAATAATTTAAATAAATACACGAAATAAATTTTTTTTGAATAATCAAAGGATTGAGCAGCTTAAAAATAATATATTATTAGTAAGTTCATCTTTAATTTTAGTTGCAATAAAATGTGTTTTAAAGTGTTAATTATATATATTCAATGTTGGTTTTATCCGTACCATCTTACCTCTTGTTTACTTTTACTTACCTATATATGAAATATATATTAAGGGAAATTATTGCGATCATGAAATTTTCGAATACCAGTTTTCACCGGAAATACACGTTTTAGGACCCCCGAGTCCAAATAACCAAGTACCGAAAAATGATGTGTTTGTTTATTTATTTAACGTCCCTTTATGCTACTATGGCTAATCGGACGATGCTACAGTGGGAGTCCTAAGTTTTGCCTATCCAGGTTTTATTAGGATAGGAATCTTTTTTTTTTTTTTTTTTTTTTTTTTTTTTTTTTTTTTTTTTTTTTTTTTTTGTGGCGACAACCACCGGGGTCATGTTCGCCTTTACACCGTTAGACACAGGTTACATGATTATATGATTAGAGTGAGAGTATAGTTTAGATCTGAGAGTAAAGATGGTGTGACTTTAGGAAGCGAATGATGTTAGTTATATGAGGAGAGGAATCAGAGAGAAGAAGCGACAGATCGGTGGGGAGGTTGAAAAGAATACGTGAAGCGGTATATTGTCGGCATTCTGTGAGGATGTGGAGTATTGAGAGAGGAACCTGACATGATCGACAGAGAGGCGGATGTCCACGGGCCATGAGATAACCGTGGGTCAACCTAGAGTGTCCTATACGAAGTCGCGCGAGCAAAACCTCTTCGCGTCGAGACGGCCGGCAGGAGGACCCCCAAGGGCCAACGCGGGGCCGAATAAGGCGAAGCTTATTGTTCCCGAGGGCCGCCCACTCCCGCTGCCAGCAACCCAATATGCTCGATCGAATTGAAGTGACAAGGTCAGGCAGGCTCACACCTTGAAGTTCAAGACCCTCGGAAACCGCATGACGTGCCGCTAAATCAGCCCGATCGTTCCCCAAGATCCCACAATGTCCTGGAACCCAGAAGAAAACAATGTTGACCCGGGAGGAAAAGGATGCAAGTGTGGTATGAATTCTTTGGATGAGGTAGTCAGAGAAATATATGTTACGGATAGAGGAGAGAGTGGAGAGGGAATCGGTGCATATGATTACTTGAGAGGAAGATTGCTGGCGAAGAAGGAGGGACTGGAGGATGGCAGTTACTTCGGCGGTATAGCTACTCGATATAGAAGGGAGGGCAAACATGTTAACTTGGGCCTCACTCACAACTGCAGCTCCAGCGCCTAGTTCTCTCCGAGAGCCGTCTGTGTAATAAACATTAGCATTATGGTACCTTTGGATAAGCTCTAAAAATTCTTGCTGGTATACTTTTGGTGGAGTCGTGAGTTTTGGAAGTCGTGTGAGAGACAGTTGACAATGGATAGAAGGGACGGACCAGGGAGGTATAGGGGACGGCCCGATGGGGTATAGCTGCTCCAAACTCTGGCGCAAAGGCAGAATCGCGTCGTGGACCCGAGAGGGAAGAGTAGGCATCAGCGGCCGTTCCCGCAAAGAAAGAAGAAATTGAGGTTTTTAGTGGGTGATGAGGGTTGGCGAGAACTTAAGGAAGTATTTAACCTCCATTTGTTGTCGGCGATAATGGGATGGCAACTCCCCGGCTTCGCCGAAGAGACTGATAATGGGGCTAGAACGAAACGCGCCGATGGCTGTCCTCAGCCGCGTAGTAACGATCACTCTAAGCGCATTTAGACGAGTCGGATCGGCAGATCCGTATGCATATGCTCCGTATTCGACCCTATTCCGTAGAACCACTCTAAATAATCTTAGCATAGCCATACGGTCTCCCCCCCCCCAAGCCGTGTTTGTGACCATCCGAAGTAAGTTGAGTGCACGTATACAAGAGGCTTTTACCTCACGGATGTGCGGGCCCCAGGATAGGCGACTGTCAAACGTAACCCCCAGGTACTTGACCTTTTCTATTACATTTATCCTTTGCCCGTCTATTAAAAGAGATAAAGGTTGAGAGATGTTTGCTGCCCGTTTTGCGAAGATGATTGCTGTAGATTTGGCTGAGGAAATTTTAAAACCGTTGTTTGAACACCAGTTCTCCACAGTATGGAGCGCAGACTGCATCGATTTGGTAAGTTCCGTAATTTGTTTGCCTCGAACACAAAGCAATAGGTCATCCGCAAATAGCAGTGCCTGGACTGGTGGGTGAATATTACCTAGGACGCCATTGAAAGCTAAACAAAAGAGAATAGGACTAAGGACACCTCCTTGGGGAACACCATTCTCTTGAACAAAACGAGATGACATTGTATTTCCGCAACGCACTGTGAACGACCGGTCTCGCAGGTAATGCCGAATAAAGGAAAGAATAGGACCATGAATACCACACTTCTGTAGAGAGGAGATGATGAGCCATCTCCAAACTCGATCGAAGGCTTTTTCAACGTCAAGCAATACAGCTAACAATCGTTCGCGCTCTCCAAATGCTGTAAGTATTTTTGAGGAGAGGAATACAAGATTGTCTTGAGTGCTTCGTCCTTTACGGAATCCACTCTGCCAGGCTGGTAGCATATTTTCGGTTTCTAGGTACCACTGCAATCGATTGGCTATTAGCCTTTCGTAAATTTTACATGGAATGCTGGTCAAAGAGATGGGTCTGTAACTAGAAGCAATATCAGGGGGTTTATTTTTCTTGTGGATCGGGATCAGGAGAGCATCTTTCCATGATAGCGGAAATTGCTCTCCTAGAAAGAGCTTATTAAAAATATGAAGGAGTGCAATTTTGTCCTTAGCTGAGAGGCTGGTTACCATACTAGCGTGAATGCCATCTGGCCCTGGGGATGCTTCTTTGCACGAGGCTAGTGCTACCTGGAATTCAGCTTCCGAAAAGGGGTGGTTGAGAGCCGTACTTGTGCTGCGTCTGGAGGGAATAGATATATTGCACGGAGTTGTTTCACGGTCGTTCTTGAACCGCTGGAAGTGTAGGGGGTAATTTTGTAAGGCCGATACGTCGTAGAAGTGCTGTCCAAGTGCATCAGCTATCCTCTGAGGGTCTGACACGACCTCTTGGTTGATTTGAAGCAACTTAGGGGGTCCAGGAATTAACCGACCGTTTAGTTTCTTAACCGTGTTCCAAAACAGTTCTAGAGGGGTATTGGAACTGATCTTATCAAGAAATTTTATCCAGGCACGTTTTTTCTGCATTTTTATAACGTAACGCGCATGAATCCTTGCATTTCTGTAGGCTTCCAGGTTGAGTGGAGAGGGCTTGTGAGACAGTTTCCTTAAGGCCTGTTTTCTCTTGCGTACCGCCAAGCGGCACTCCTCAGTCCACCAAGGGACTGGCTGCATTGAGATCATGCTCGGTTCTCGATAAGGGATGGCCACTTCCGCGGCCCGAAGTAATGCAGCCTCGAATTGTTTATAAGCTCCACACCCGTCGAGGTTCACATCAAGTTGAGAGATTTTAGCTGACTCCTGGAACAGCGACCAATCAGCCTTCTTCACCAGCCACGTTGGCTACTCTACTAGCTGTGTGAATATATACGGGGAAATGATCGCTGCCGTGAGGGTCATTAAGTACTTCCCATGACAGAGTAGTCTGAAGGCTAGGAGTACATAGACTCAAGTCTATACATGATTGGGCTCCAGATCGGGGACACTGATAAGTGGGGTTACCGTTATTAAGCAAGTTAAGGCTTAGGGTGTCCATAATCTGTATTATTGTTTCAGATCGAATGTCATTTAGTTTACTGCCCCAGGCTTGATTATGAGTATTAAAGTCCCCTAGAAGAAGAAGTGGCGATGGAAGCTGTTGACATAACTGTTCGAGCTGCTGTATCGTGACGTGAGTTCCTGGAGGGAGGTAAATGGAGCAGACTGTCAGTGCCAATGGGCATGCCAGAATTCTAATGGCAACTGCCTGGAGATTACTGTTGATTTGGACCGGGAGGAAAGGAATATCATTTTTATTAAAATGCAAACACCACCGCAGGCTATCAGTCCAGTAGTAAAATCTTTCCTCATTACGCTGTACCCAGCTATCATGAATATTTCTGAGGTTTTCAAGTGCGTCTCCTGTATACAGACAACGTCACTTTGGCTATTACGAAGGAGGTTTTCGAGGTCAGGTTTCCTTACTTTAATCCCATTTACATTCCATTGCAGAAACCGTAGTTCACGTGAGGATATTGTCATTTATTAGAAGGATTTTTTGCCCATGGAGCCTTTTTTTCGACCTTTGTCTGCCGCTTATTCTGAGGCGGCTTCGTCGAAGCAGAGGATCCAGGATTTGATTCAAAGTTGGGTAAATCATTACCAGCCGATAGTCGGGATGCTGGACGTTTAGGATTTCTATGTCCACCTGCGGAAGAGGCGGATGATTTTTCACTCTGTTTGCGAGTTGAAATGTTTCGAGGAGGTGGTTCAGTCATAGTGTGAAGATCACAGGACGACGGAATATGGACTACATCAGCGGATGAACTGGTATCTCGGGAGTATTGCGCTGAGGGAGTTATAGTGCCTGCGGAAAGCGGCGGCTGAATTGGAATTGTATCACCTGGTAATATGTGCCGCTCCAGTGCTAACAACTGGCAGGAGATAGTGTCTATAAGCCCTGCAAGTTGTGACAGCTGCTTGGTTAATGTGTGCTCAGGGACTGTCGACGGAAGTAGGGATTCAGCCTCATTAGGTGGTGTCGCCGAGCCCACCTTTTCAGTCAGAGGTGGAGCATCGGAGACTGGTGGAATAGCAGCACGAGCCACTTGGGATGCGACCTCAGGAGGAGTCCCGTTATTAGAGTTAGGACCTGCTCTCACTGCCTGAGAGAATGAAACATCAGGCTTAGGGGTCTTTTATATATCTGCTCCGCCCTCTTGTAGGAGACCTTGTCGGTCTCTCGAATTTGTTCGATTGCCTTCTCTTTGGCGTAAACAGGACAGTTTCTGCTAAAGGCAGGGTGTGGACCTAAGCAGTTTACACACTTCGGTCGACTTGAACATGTGTCAACGGAGTGCTCCTCAGCACATACGCCACAAGCTACAGTCATACAGGTTGCTTTGGTATGCCTAAATCGGTAACAGGACCAGCACTGAATCGGATTAGGTTCATATGGACGGACCCGTAGTGTTAGAAAATCTAATTGAATCCTTTCTGGAACAGTTGGTCGGAGAAACTTAAGGATTACTGTGGCTGTTGGGGTTCTGATGCCATTTATGGTTCGGTGAATTCGCCGAGCTTCCACTACACCCATTGGAGCAAGTTCCTCCATCAGTTCCTCCTCGGAGCAATGAAGCAGCTCGTTTGCGCAATGACACCTCTAGTGTGGTTTAGAGTTTTATGGGGCATAATTTCTACTGCTATACCATCGTAGATTTTAAATCGTTGTAGATTAGCAAGGTCTTTTTCATTGTTTACACTTAACATTGCTGATTCGTTTTTGAGGAATTTCAGTGAAGTTCCTGGACTCCAAGATTTGACAGCTTATGCCACTTTAAATGGGCTGTATGAGGCGAACGTTTTCCGTTGGTCATTTTCGGCCAGAGTCATCACCATATAGCACGGAAACCACTTAGTGCGAAACGGGACTGTATTTTCTATTTGCCCGTGAGAGTTTGGCGGTTGAAGAGAAGTGGAAGGAGATTGGGATGAAGTTGAGGTTAATGGTAGAGGTACGAGTGTAGCATCGCTGCTATGTGATTCCATTGTGAGGGAGAGTTCTTGATAGGACGGGACATCCTCCACGAAATGAGCTTGGGAGGTCTCGATGTTGGATTGGGTAAAGGGAGTTGAGCTGAGCTGCTCTACTTGCGCGCTGTGCACCTGAAGCGCTGTATTTTTATCTGGGACGTTCATCATATTAGAAAAAATAAATAAATGTGTAGATCTATGGTGTGTTAAAGGTGTATGAGTTCAAGGGCGTCCCAACGCGCGGCCCACAGACGAGCCCACGGAGCGAATTCGGTTCCACCGACAGCTGCAGTGGCCTCGGGCGTTTCCCCTTAACGCACCCGCGGGACTCAATACCGGGTGCCACCCGGCTCCGTGGGTACGCCTCGGATTTTCGTCCGTTACTCTAGGCAGCTTCCCACCGTGGCTAACAGTGGGTTCAGGCCCAGTCAGCTACCGAGCAGCCGGCGGTGCCCACCGTTTTAACTCTGTACCCTCTGCAGCCCGTTTCCCCGAGACCCCAGGAATAGCCAGCGCACCACCCGCGGAGACGGACTCAAATGTGTAGAGGTGGTTGAGTGAGAACCTAAGACTGTAAGTGTATCCAATGTCAGAGGAATGTGTGTGTTAGACTGGGGCCGCAGGGACGTCCAAACCCTGAAAAGTGGCTAATCCACTTCCCCCTACGGGGATAGGAATCTTTAACGAGTACCTGACATCGCACAGGCTCGGGACCACCTTTTAACGTCCCCTCCGAAGGACGGCATAACTAAGGATTTTTTTACTCCTATAAAAAAATCTTAGGACCACCTGCGGGTTTGAACCTGTGATCTTAGGCATAGGAGGCTGTTATGCTAACCACCCAGCTACAAGTGATCCCTATATTGAGAATGTATAATAGACTGTAGAAACTATTACAGGTGGAATAATCAGGAGTCAGTCTTTTCTAAATATTTTATTTTTGCCAAGTTTCGGCTCAAGCTTTTAAGCCATCATCATGGCATTATTGTTCAGTTTATGCTTGGACATGGCTCAGTAATGCCCTGATGATGGCTCACAAGCTTGAGCCGAAACGTCGGCAAAATTAAAATATTTAGAAAACGAATGACTCTTTATAATTCCTATAATCATTTGTGCATAAGACACTGGGAGTCCTAAATTTTGTCTATCCAGGTTTTATTAGGATAGGAATCTTTAACGAGTACCTGACATCGCACAGGCTCTGAACCACCTTTTAACGTCCCCTCCGAGGGACGGCATAATTAAGGATTTTTTACTCCCATTAAAAAATCCTAGGGCCACCTGCTGGTTCGAACTCGGTTCCTTGGGCCTAGGAGGCTGTTATGCTAACCAACATGCTATAGGTAACCCCGCAAAATGGTGTGTGTTTCTGTGTTCTCGTGTGTGGTAAGTCCAGGACGAAAACGAAAAGGTGTACGAAACTGAAATTTCGTATTTAAGACAACTATACCGACAAGATGTTACAGCAACATTTTTCATTGAAATTGCCGTATCAGAAGAGCCACTTTATACCATGCATTTTAAAGCTTTTCACGATTTCCTCCATGACAGCTCTAACGAGTTTGATTGAACTCGCTACATCCATGTAAAATTTGATGTGCTTTAACATCATGAAAGTTTCATTCTGATTGAAATATTCTGACAGGCTAAATGCCGATATTTTAAAATTTTTCCTCTAAAGTACCTTTAAATTTGTAGATTCCATAAAAAATAACCATATTATCTTGTTACTACTGATGAAAAACAGGTAAATATATAAGTTGAACGAATTTGATACCCAACTAAAGGAAAAAACTGAAACATATTTTCTCAATGCAATTTTTTGTTTTTGAACGCAAGAACAGAAATATAAATGTCTGGGGCGTGAACCCATTAATGAAATGTATGGTTGAATGTTATTTGCTTAAACTCAATAAGGTGAGGGAAAACACTATTTCGGGAATCATTTGTCATTCAGCTATAGGAAAGTTCAATTTGTCAGGGCTCCATTAAGAACTGACTTGAAATAGCTTTCAACAGTAATTCGTATTAAACTGACATGTGCTTCCTGGAAGTGTTTTTATTTTAATACTGCATTTTATCGTCATATTAAACACAGTATGTAAAATTAGGACCACCTGCGGTTTTAACCGTGACCTTTAGCAGGGAGACTGTTACGCTAGCTACCAGCTACAAATGATCCCATGGGTGTGTGATATTTACAGCTCTTTTTAGAGAGATAAGTATATATATATATATATATATATATATATATATATATATATATATATATATATAGGATCAGCTGTGGAGTAGAGGCTAACAGCGTTCTATGCACACTAGTCCACGAGCCAGATGTATGTTTGACTACCTGATCAAACATACATCTGCTAATATTTTTTTTAAATTTCTTTCCGCTATACTTATTACAAAAATATATTTCTTCCTGTCTTAAATCTCTTACTAAGCAGCTATTTACTTTGATGAAGTGACCAATTATGTCACGATTACTAGTCTATCGAACATACGATTAGTTTTTGTTTTAACTAGTCTGTAATGTCTCAAAAATGACGAAAATACATTTCTTGTGGTTTAGAAACTCTTACTAATGACCACCAGAAGAGCAAACGTCGAGGAAAACCACGTGGAGGCTGGTTGGTTCTCTCCATTGTGGGTCGAAACGTTGGCAGAAAATAAATGAATTACTTGATTGATCGACCACCATCCGTACTTTTTTTTTTTTTTTTTTTTTAGAAACAATTCTTTATGATAACTATACAATCTGTCCAATCTGGACATTTATAGTGATAAATTACAACTTCATACTACTTCACACGATATATACAAAACATAAATTTATATAATAATATAGAATATACATATATACAAAATAAAATCAATAAAAATATATACAATAGTCACTCATACCTATATACAATTCACAAGCATACAGCACGTGAGTGGAGAATCTAGCCAATGCTAGAACTCCAATATACATGTTACAAGAGGTCACGAGGCCACTGCCGTTTCAACCTTCTAGGTGGGTTGTACGGATGAGTGGAGCTGGATAGGGATTGAGCTAGAGGATTAGGATGATGAATGAGATTCTGGTGGAATTTGGAAAATTTGGATGGAATCAGGTCTGAAATAAAAGGAACATTAAGGTCGTGGTGCAAGGTATAGTTGGAAACATAATAAGGAGCATTTACTATTGTACGGAGGACTTTGGATTGAAAGGATTGAATGCGTTTGATGTTAGTACGTTTAGCTGTCCCCCACAGTTCAAGTCCGTAGGTCCAGATGGGCTTCAGTATTGCCATCCGTACTAATTCCATAAAGTTTAATAAAAATTTTTTTTTTTCATTTATTCAGAAACTTCAGAATCAACCATGCATCTGGCCCCTGGACTATAAGGTCGTCGGTTCAAACCCGTTACATTTTCCTAATATTTTTAAATGGAGTAATAAATCGTTCGTCGTGCAGTTTTTTCGGAGGAAAATGGCAGTTGCCTAAGCTATTCGATGTCAGGTACTTTTAAATCTCCTTATCCTAATTAAACCTGGGAACACAATTTAGACATCACTGTAGCATCTATATATATATATATATATATATATATAAATTTTCTATAAAATTATATGAGTTGGAGATAATTTTCCTATTTATTTTCAGCTTTAAAAAAAAATGTTTTGTTTTTGTTTCTTCGGGTTCTGCGAAATTTCTTGAGTTTGGGAAATTTTCGAAACAAATATTTTATTCACGGTTTCTCATCAATAAAATGCATCAATAAAATAATTGGTCAACAGGGTCTGAACGATTTCAAATGGATTAACAACCTGTCTAAAAAACGTTTATTTGTTAAAAAAAAAAAAAAAATGATTTCTATCTGATGGATCATAGGAGGACGCTCATTAGGTTCTAAACCTCTCTTGTTCTATGCGACCATCAAACGCACGTGATCCTAGCTTTCCTCACATCCGGACCCAGTGGGGCAGTGACAGTGTTCCAGTGAGCATCGCGTGTGGGAAGGTCGTTGGGGACACAACTAAGTGGCTTATTGTTGGGAAAGGTTTTGTATCAGGCAAATGCCGTAATAGGAAAACTTATTTCAGCTATTTCCCTAGGCAGATCGTATCTCCGTCCATATTGCATGGCCTTCTAAGTTTATGTAATAGGCATTGTTCGGCCAATCGTTCTAACAAGAATGCTATTTGGATGATGATAAAGGATCGTATTAGCGCATGTCGTCAGGCTTTTATAGATTTCCTCTTTTATGTACTTTATTTATTCTTTTGAAAGAAAACTCTGGTACGCGAATTATACATGTTTCATACATTTCCAGGGATAAAAGTTAATAGTAGAACTTTAAAGAAACGGTACATCTTGTCCCCATGCTAATATCTTGAAATAATCTAAAAGCAAAAATGTTTTTAAAAAACATTAAATTAAGATTATTTTCCACTCCAAAATAACTTGTACGATTTCATTTTTAATGTTTCTAAAATCATGCACTTTTAACCGTCTTGCCTAATACTTTCCCTATTTTAGGACATGTTTTTTTTTAACATTAAGATATTTTTTTTCTTATCCTCTGGTTTTATTATTTTACATAATTTACAATATATAATATATCACAGAATATTTGACCTTTTATTACCGAAGATATAGTTATAATATGACTCCATGGCTCACGGGATAGGTGGGTGATTACAGACTAGGACATTAAAACCTTTTTTTTTTTCTTTTTTTTTATTTCTAAGCCCCATGGGATTTTGGGATTAAAAATCTGAAAAATAGAGGAGGAATCTGGGATCTCTTTTTCTGCATTTTAAGATGGGACTGAGGATACTGAAAAGTTTCGGTATAGGGGAGAACGGTCTCTTCTAGTGATGGGGTCACTAGTCTTTCCGAGTCAGTTGTCAAGTTATGGTTTCTCAGTCTAGTCTGAGGTCTGTACATAGTCTTGCCAGCGCTGTGGCCGTCCTGTCGGAGTCTGTGTGTTAAACATTGGGTTCGTGCAGTACCGGAGACTTTGAATTCGAATGTCTAAGGAAGATGAACTCTGTCACGGTCGGAAATTCGAAGGGTAAGTTGGTCTGTTTTCGTCCTCTGTAGAGAAGTATGCCTCACTATTCGTCTCAGTTCTCCATTTTGAAACTGCTGGAGCTTTTTTGCTATGGTTGGTGTTATGTTACTTAGCATCGGTGCTCCGTATAGGAGGGCCGGACTAATTGAACGTTGATTTCAAAAGTACTAAGGCATATTTTTACAAAATTGATTTTTTACATTTGTATTTCATCAATTAGCTATACTAAATCGCCTACTTGGATTTACTAATGAACACCCAAGCCCTTAATAAAAGTAATTTAGAAATATAATTAGTTTCTAAAGGAAATAATGACACATTTAATTTCGTTCCAAATTATACCAAAACATCTCATTTCATATCTTTAATATGATGTTATTATATATAAAAAAACCATTCTTGATTTTAATGCGAAAAGAATCAAATTAGTTTAATTAAATAATAATAATTGGTGATTTTTCGCGCCTCTGTAAAATTTCCTAGAATGGATATAGTACCTTTTGGAAATCAACGTCTCAATTACTGATTTATAGATATATATATTTTCTGGCGGAGGGATAAATTCAGCGATGTTAGTAAATGATTTAGTTGAAAAGACTTGGTCCTAGCCGAGCTAATCTTTTTGAGGCAGTGATTGTACAATGTGAGGTGCCTGTCGAGGGAGATGCCCAGGCATACTATCCGCTTGACCGGCTGGTTTTTGATTCCCACTATGGACGTTAAGACCTTTAACGTTAAGAAGTTTTTAGTTTAAGACCTGTCAGACTTTATCAATGAAAAAAAAACCTATAAGTTCGTAATAAAGCGAAATTAATTTATTTTTTAGACGTAGCGAATTTATTTAAAAAGGGCTCTATTTTGAGAAAATATGAAAACAATTGCAAAGTATGATTTTGTTAAAAACGTCGCTGTAACATCACAGCCATATACCTATCATAAATTTTAGCTTTGTTTAACTTTTCATTTTTGAGATAGACTAGTAAGTCTAGTAGTAACATACACGCAAGCCTTTTTGAGACACTTTGTCATTTGGACTCGGAACACGGAAAACGCGCATTTCCGTTGTAAACTCGCAATAAAGAATGTTCACTATCGCAATATATTCCCTTACTAAAGACTTCATGTGTAAGCTAAGGCTAATACACCGATATTTAAATAATACCTGAAAATAAAAGTAACACTCTAGAAGCTGTTCAAAACAACAAAGACACAATCGGGTTTTGAGATTCTTTAAGCCTGAGAGTGAAAAAAAAGTCTATTTAGAACCAAAGTGGTATACAAGACTCATGTTTTAGATTTTTCATCTCTCTATTAATTATAATCATCTCTCTATTATTAAGACTCATGTTTTAGATTTTTCATCTCTCTATTAAGACTCATGTTTTAGATTTTTCATCATTAATATCTTCAACTTTATGTGTAACATAATAATTCTCTAAAATCTTCAGTTTTTCAACGGTATATTTTACAAATATTGATACTCTGACGTGTCGTTAAGAAGGACTTGTATATGAATCGAAGAGCTAAGTAATAAATAGTTAAAGTAGTAAAGTAGTAATAAGAGTTAAGTAGTTAATAAGAGTAAAGTAATAAATAGTTAAGGCTGTTTCATAATTGTTTCTTTCTTAATTACCAATTGGACTATCTTTTAAACAAAACTAAAGTTAACCTAACTGTAACAAAGACGATTTCGAGGAAATCGTATAAGTTAAAAAATCTTTGGTATAAAGTGGCACTTTATATATTAAGTGGATTTTTGTGAAGTAATTCTGAAATCGTCCTGTATCAAAGTTTCTGTGACACCTAAGACTCATTAATGCATATATAAATATCTAATTTAACTGTAAAATTCTTTCTTCATCTCAAAAAGAGAGGTTAGTAAAAGTTGTGTTGTGCCAACCAGATATTTTGAGATAGACTTACTAACATTTTACTAAAAACAACCTTGTTGACACTATTTTCTTAACATATAAAAAAAAAACCCTGTACCATCAAAACTCATGAAGAGTTTTGTGTTCAGTACATGTAGAGATTCGTACTGCTTCTAGGACAACGGCCGTGCAATGAGATAATTCGGCCGAGGTCACGCTCAGCCGCCAGGTTTTTTCCCCATTTTTTGGGTACCAACTTGATTGAGGCTGGGTGTGCCCCAGGAGGGTCTCCATACCCTAGGATCGCCCCTGGCCGAATCACAGGAACAGAATAAATAATATTGCGCCACAGCCGGGATTCGAACCCAGGACCCGGAGCACAATAGGCTAGCGCTCTACCATGCCGCTCCCTATTTTCTTAACATATACTAAAAATATTTAATTTGCCATTCACAGAAAACAGATACAACTGTCAGAGTAACAGAAGTTTTATATTGAGCGTAATAAAAATGATTAAGGTGTTATTTTTAATCCTGGTTATGGTATTGATAATTTTCTAAAATTGGAACATTCCCAGGGATTTAGTTTACAATTGCTTGGTTGGGAAAAAATATCAGTTAGAACAATCAACTGCTTCGTGACCGGTGAGACTGAAGTGAGTTTTGTTATTCATGAATTCAATTAGCTGACTATTCTTAAAATTTAAATAAGGGGCTAAAAAATAAAGGTTAACTTTTGCGTTATGAATAAGTGAACTGAGTATCATTATTAATTTTAACCATTATAAATTTTCTTCTTTTTTCATAGTATTGCCTTACATTTTAGCTCTCCGCATTCGTTCCTAGTAATCATAAAAATAAATAACTGGTGCGTGCAACACACGACTTTCACTCACCGCCATTATTAAAATAAGGAATTTTCAAATACAGTTTGAGATAAAAATGAGTGAAACTAATAAAGTGTGGATTGTCTGTACCTAAAAATAAAAAACGCTGCAAATTATCACACAATGGTTTATTATTTCCAAATAGCAATGTTGGGGTATAACTGTTTATAAGGCTGTTGATAGGCAATTAAGTAATATGGAAAGCATTAATTCAAAGCATCATATCATAACACTGCCACTGATTTCGAAACGCAATATCTAAGCTAGTTGTAAAACAAATTCAATGATTCTTTTTTCATTTGGTCCAAAATGTTTTTGGAGAATAGCACTGGGATCTCCTGGAAACCTGATTTGCTATCTACTTGTGAATGGCAAAGTTTAGATTGTCGTTACCGAGTGTATAACGTAAATCATTAGTTTCTATTCATTTTCATTGTATTATTGACATGTTATACTCTTTTTTTTTTTTTTTTTTTTTTTTTTTAGTTTCGTTTATCACGCTTTACTGATTCTAAAACTCTATACACACTTTTCTCTATATTCAAAAATAACTGAGTTATAAGCATATTGATGTGAAAAATATCAATTTTTTTTTGTCTTTTTTTCTCTTTTATATAATTATTCGCGGTTTTTGGTTAATAAACAATAGTAAATTTTTTTTCTATCTTCGAAAATAACGTAGTTACAAGCGTATATAGCATTTCCAAGTCAAATTCAACCTTTTCCAAGTCAAATTCAACCTTTTCCAAGTCAAATTAAACCTTTTCCATTTCAAATTCAACCTTTTTCGATTTCAATAAAATAATAAAAATCAAATTAACATGATTTTATGTTTTTATGGTTATTTTAATTACACATTATGTTTTTAACTCTTGGGGCTTGTTAAATGTTCCCAGGGGCCTTTTTACATATAATTAGTCACGATTATATTAATAAGTATAACAAATACTTTAATTTATAGACATTTTCGATACAAGGTCTGGTAGTCGGATTAGCGGGGTTTCGTTTTATTTTAGTTTTATAATCGCGGGCGAAAATATTATCAATGGAGGTTTATTATACCTTTTGCGTATTTATTGGATACTAGGCTCAGTAGCTGCGTTCCCAAAGGTTCGTTACCGATTACACTATTAATTTTAATCGCGCTAGCTCAAATATGGGTTTATTATAACTTTGAATCGAATTTGACTTGGAAGTGCTAATATAAGCGAGATTTCAATATTTTTTTTTTTATATTTTTTTTTTTTTTTTTTTTATCGCGCTTCACTGATTCTAAAACTATACATACTTTTCTTTATCGTCAAAAATAACTGAGTTATAAGCGTATCATTTTTTTTTTCTTTTCTTTTTGATATTTTCTACCTTAGATGAATTTGTTCAACTTTTCGAAATTAGATGATTTGGTTGTTTTTATAGAATCTGCAAAAGTAAAGGTACTTTAGAGGAAGAAATTTTAAAATATCGGAATTTAAGCCCTGTCAGACTATTTCAATCAGAATGAAACCTAAATGAAGCCCGGTAAATTCTACATCGATATAGCGAGTTTAATCAAATCATTTAGAGCTGTTTTTGAGAAAATCGTAAAATTCACGATCGCAATACTTTCCCTTACTATATATAGTAAGTGAAAGTAAAAATAGTTATGATGTAGATCTTAAAACCAGTAGGTTCAGCCTTAGTGGTGTTTTAAGCCAGGGACTAAATCGATTGAGGAAGAATGGATGCGGGGTGGAAGGGTATTTTATGACTACTTGAGACACCTCTCCCAATGGAAGGAAAACGCTCCAACACACCTCTAATATTTCCAGGTTGTGGGATTCAGAGCAATAAACCGTTTGCTTTATTTATATGTCGATACCATCGGGTTTTTTTTATAACATCAAGAATGGTTTTATTCCTGATTTGTAGTTAACTTACAAAAAAAAAATAATAATGATAATAATCTGCTATGAGCATCAAATATATTTCAAAAGTTCACATTATATCCCTTTCTAATACATTTAGTTTTCTTTCATGTTATATTAAAAGAGATGTTCCTTTTAGATGAGGTAGTATAAAATTAGAAAATCTGGTGCGCGCAACACACGACTTTCACTTACATCCTTTATTTATATCAATTCAAGAATTTTTAAAGAAATTTATAAACTGAAATAAATTGTTAAAGAATTATTTAAATTTGATATTAATAGAAACATGTTTTTTATTAAAAAAAAACTATTATATTATCATTTAAAATAATCAGTTAGTTTTATCGGCTTTTCATCACTCTTTATAAACTTTTACAAGCTTGTGGATTAGATAATATTTTTTCTAAAATCTTTAGCCTTCCAACGGTTTATTATACATCTACATTACTGTTCTTATTTTCAAAAACAATAAAATGCATTAAAAAAATATTTTTTGGGTTTTCTCCTTTGGTTGCGTATCAAATTCGCTCAACTGGCATATTTTGCTGTTAATTATCAATGCCAACAAGATAATAGAGTTAAAATATCGGCATTTATTTTAATTAGGTTGCGGTGTTATTTTAATCTGAATAAAACCTACATGATATTAAAGCCCGTACAATTTTACATCGATATAATAATAATAATAGGCTTACCCGAAGATTCGATGCCGATACCACCAAACTTCGCCTGCACAGACTCGTCCAATGTTCGCCGGTCAAGCCCAATCTCCGAGATCAGCTTTAACGCAATCCCCCCATCGCCGCTTCGGCCTATCTTTCGGACGCCTACCAGTCGGATCAGCAAATACCAACTTTCTCGGAATGGGTTCCTCACCGAGCCCAACAATTTTACTCGCCCATTTGAGTCTCCGCGACGCTATCAACTCAATTATATTCACAGGATACACGTTCAGCAATTCCGCGTTGTGCAACCTTCTAAACTCCCCAGTGCCCTCATCTCTCTTCTGACCAAATATTTTTGGCAGTACCTTATTTTCGAAAACCTTAAGCCGTTGTTCATCCTTCAAAGTAAGCGGCCACGTTTCACATCCGTAAAGAACCGTTGGAAGAATAATGGTTTTATAAATTCTAACCTTTAAGTTTTTAGAAAGAAGCTGTGAGTGATAGAAGCCGTTACATCGATATAGGGAGTTTAATTAAAAACGTTAGAGCCGTTTCTGAGAAAATCGTAAAAAGGTGCTAAATGCATGGTGTAAAGTAGATCTTCCGGTCAGTTGATTTTGATGAAAAAGGTTCTGCAACATCTCGGACGTATAGTTGTCTTAAATATGACATTTCAGTTTCATATATTCAGGACTTTCCGTTTTTGCCCGAGAGTTTACCACACACAGAGACCTTTTTGCGGGACTTCGTCATTTGGACTCAGGAGACCCTAAAACGTGTATTTCTGTCGAAATTGGGGGTCCGCCCAAAATTGTAGGAGTTTGGGATAGTGAGTAGTAAAATTGTAAAGGCATCAAAAGTTTGTTTCTTACATGTTAAAGGCGCAAAATATCTAGTTGATTAGCGCCCAATCCAAATAATAATTCTACAATGACTATTTTATAAATAAAAAAATAAAAATAAATACTCTCACACAAGACTGAAACGACAAGAAACTGAACGTAGATACCGATTACTACAACACTAACAAGACACACGTTCAAAACTCCCAGTATATTACAAAAGACTCATTTATTATCAGACCTATTTGGACATATGGAATCGAGCTTTGGGGCTCTACTAAACCATCTAATTGATCCCGCATTCAATCCTTACAATCCAAAATCCTTCGCAAAGTCCCGAATGCCCCTTATTTTGTCACAAATCAACTCCTCCACGATGACCTAAACATCCCATTTGTTGCAGGCATAGCCCGTGATAGATACACCTCTTTTCATTCTAAACTCCCTGCTCACACAAACCCACATGTCCGTAATTTATCTTCCTTATATATTCCGGATAACCCTCCGAGACGATTGAAAAGAAGGTGGTCTAAGGACCTACTGTCTTCAAATAGCTATTACAGTGCTACCACTGGGTAGTTATTTCTCAAAACATTTTCATGACTTTACTTCATTCTCCATATTTACTCATTGTGTTGTTTAATAAAGTTGTAAATTACAATAAATAAATTAAAAAAAAAAAAAAAAAAAAAATACAGTAAAAAATCAAAGAAAAAAGTAAATAAATAAAACTGTCAAAACTCCTATAGATAAAATAAGCATTGAAGCCCATATTCGGAGAACACGTCATCTTTTTAAACTATTCCATCACTAAAAATAATTTATTTATAAACTTTATAACGAGACATCACAGCCGAACAAATTTGTTAAAAAAAAAAAAAAGCAAAGTGGTGAACGAATTATTAAACTATAAAATAAATGTGTCAAAATAAGGAAAATATTGCTAACGAAATTCAATAGAAAAGACGAAATATTGCGAAAAAAAAATCTTCAAACATTATGTTTTCCCAGAATAGAATTGAAAAGTTTTTGTCAGCAACACATCCAAACATAGTCCAAATCCCATATCGATAGATCTTATGTGTTTCGGGTCAACTCACACACAAAAGCCTCGCTCTGCCAGTTTATTAAAATCAGTTCTTTGACCACGTGGCAATGATTTTTTTAGTTTATAGTTTTTTAGTACTATATACTTAAAAAAGCGAGATCTGGGAAACACTGTAATTAGGATAACAGTCTTAAACGGGGACTTGTTATCTACACCACAGAGACGTCCTGAAATCGGTCATGAAACCCAACAAACCAGTGCTTACCGGCCTTAAACTTAGAATCTTGACTGTCCTATTTACAATATACTAAATTCGTTTTAACTTTTTTTCTTTAAATTAAGCAATTTTTATGTTGTGCTTTAATTGATAACAATTTCCTCAAGTCATAATTATCACTTTTTTTTAAATTTTATGTATTACCTAATGTGTGAAACGGTTAATTTTTCAATTGAGAATTAAAGTTACTTTAGAGAAGAAGTTTCGAAAACTTACCTTTTGCCCTGTCAGTCGAAAAATGTATCTACTGGAATATTTTAATGTATCTATGGAACTAAGCAACTCGGAATAGAACAGGTACCTACAGTCCAAGCTATGACATGACATCATGACGGCCGAATAAGGCATATGTAGTTGCTAGGTAAGGCAATGAATAAATCTAAAAATCTATTTCGGTACTATCCGACGTATTAACAGATGAGATTCGGATGAAGATATACATCGTATTTGCATCGACCCTGCTTATACTTTTTTAATCATCTTCCTAAACGATTACTAAAGAACTTGATTTTACAATATTCGAACGCCCAATTTAATAAATTAAAAAAAATCCTTTACATAATAACATCTTTGTGCATAAGGTGGTTGGGTTTTGGGACTACATCCGATTCCTTCCGCACCCGATCTTTACAACCCGAAATATTTTGGAAAATCTTACATCCTTTACCACGAATACAACCATCCTTAAACTGCTTCATATCCCATTAAAAACATATTAGCTCGGTATAGATACAACTCTTTTAATTACTAACTCCTCACCTATTCAAGTCCACTAATCCCTCACCTGCCTTTCCTATTGTGTTCTCTATAACCCTTCGAAGAAAATATTAAAGAAAAGAAAAGCCTGGGAAACTTTAAATTAAATTAGATATTGAAGTACCCATTGGTAATTACTTCAGGAGACGATGTTATTACGTGTTACACTTACACTACTTATTTATTTTTGTATGAATACAAACGTAAATTTCAATAAATCAATATAAAAAATCTGGTGCGGGCATCACACGACTTTCACTTACCTCCATTTTTAAAATCAATGAAAGAATTTTCAAATACAGTTAAAGATAAAAATACGTGAAATTATTAAGGAATTAATCAAATTAAATTTATGTAGAAACATGGGTTTTATTAAAAAAATCTATTATATTATTATCTTAAATAATCAGTTAGTTTTATCTTCTTTTCATCACTCTCTATTAACTTTTAAAAGCTTGTGTATGAGATGATATTTTTTCTAAAATCTTTAGCTTTCCAACGGTATATCATACATGTATATTACTGCTCTTATGTTCAAAAACGAAAAATTGCATTAAAAAAATATTTTTTCTGTTTTCTCCTTTAGTTGGGTATCGAATTTATTCAATTTATATATTTACCTGTTTTTCATCAGCGTTAACAAGATAATCTAGTAATTATTATTGAATATAAAAAATTAAAGGTACTTTAGGGGAAGAAAATTTAAAATATCGGCATTTAAGCCCTGTCAGACCATTTTTATCTAAATAATATTAAAGCCCATTATATTTTACATCGATATAGCGAGTTTAATAAAAATCGTCGGAACCGTTTTTGAGAAAATCATAAAAATGTGCAATATGCATGGTATAAAGTGGCTCTTCTGATCAGCCGATTTTGATGAAAAAGCTTTTGTAACACCTCGGGCGTATAGTTGTCTTAAATATGAAATTTCAGTTTCATAGGACTTACTGTTTCCGCCCGGGAGTAACCACACACACACAGACACACACACACACACAGACACACAGACACACACACACAGACCTTTTTGCGGGACTTGGTTATTTGGACTCAGGGGACCCTAAAACGTGTATTGGGCTGATGCGAAATTAATGCAGGTTTCCTCTATTGCAATATCTTAATTCCAATTGTGTAAACAAAGCTAATCCTAACATTGATCATTATTATACTAAAACAAACCTTATCTAATACCCTCTCTTTCACCATGAATTTGTTTAGTAAAATCGTTTTGTTCAGTGTGTTCAAAGGTCTTGAATCGAAAATGTCAAAGTGCGATTTTCGTCAAATTTATTTTTACGAATTTAAATTAGGGCGCAGCTCTGCGCAAACGGCTCGTAATATTAATGAAGTGTGGGGTCAGGGGGCTATTAATGAGTGCACGGTGCAGCGTTGGTTCCAGAAGTTTCGCAGAGGAGATTTCGACCTCGAAGACAAGGAAGGTCGGGGCCGTCATCTTGCTCTGGACAACGACCAGCTGAGGTCAAAAGTGGAAGAAGACCCAACCAAAACCACACGAGAAATGGCGGCGGAACTCGGTGTGAACCAATCCACAGTTGTACGCCACTTAGAAGCAATTGGTAAGGTAAAAAAGTTGGCCAAGTGGGTGCCACACCAATTAAACGACCACCAAAAAAATCGCCGCTTTGAAATCTGCTCCATGCTTGTGACACGCAATAAAAATGATCCATTTCTCGATCGCATTGTGACGTGCGATGAAAAATGGATCTTATACGACAACAGAAGGCGTTCTGGCCAATGGCTGGGCAAAGATGAACAACCAAAACCTTTCCCGAAGCCCAACCTGCACCCAAAAAAGGTTATGGTCACAGTTTGGTGGTATAATGCTGGTGTTATTCACTACAGCTTTCTCAATCGAGGTAAGACTATAACTGCTGACAAGTACTGTCAAGAAATTGACAGCATGAATCAAAAATTGCAACGTCTTTGCCCAGCATTGATGAATCGGAAGGGGCCGATCCTGCTCCACGATAACGCCAGACCACACGTTGCACAACCAACGCTTCGACGACTGCACGAGTTGGGCTACGAAGTTCTCCAACATCCGCCTTATTCACCTGACCTCTCTCCTACAGACTTCCACTTTTTCAGGCATCTGGACAACTTTTTGAGGGAGAAAAATTTTCAAAACCAGGACGACATTGAAAATTCTTTTCGTGATTTCATTGAGTCCAGGGATTCGGATTTTTTTTTTGGTGGAATAAGAAAGCTTGTTGAACGTTGGCAAAAGTGCATTGATTCAGATGGAAATTATTTTGATTAAATATATATGGTTAAAGTAAAGATATGGCGTATTTACAATACCTACTAAAAACCTGCATTAATTTTGCATCAACCCAATATTTCCGTTGAAAACTGGAATTCGAAATTTTCACGATCGCAATACTTCCCCTTACTATATACAGTAAGTGAAAGTAAAATATCTTTCCTACCCAATTAGGTTTCTTTTTTTTTACTTT
Organism: Piezodorus guildinii; assembly: GCA_023052935.1. NCBI lineage: Eukaryota > Metazoa > Arthropoda > Insecta > Hemiptera > Pentatomidae > Piezodorus > Piezodorus guildinii. Next base: position 120,179,956 of record CM041293.1, on the reverse strand, counting down.
CACTTACTATATATAGTAAGGGAAAGTATTGCGATCGTGAAAATTTTCGAATTCCAGTTTTCAACGGAAATACACATTTTAGGGTTTCCTGAGTCCAAATAACCAAGTCCCGCAAAAAGGTCTGTGTGTGTGGTAACTCCTAGGCGGAAACCCGGAAGTCCTATGAAACTGAAATTTCATATTTAAGACAATTATACGCCCGAGACGTAGAATGATATACCGTTGGAAAGCTAAAGATTTTAGAAAAAATATTATCTTATACTCAAGCTTTTAAAAGTTAAGAAAAGAAGATAAACCTAACTGATTATTTTAGATAATAATATAATAGATTTTTTAATAAAACACATGTTTCTATATAAACTCGATTTGATTAATTCCTTAATAGTTTCACGTATTTTTATCTCCAACTGTATTTGAAAAATCTTTCATTGATTTTAAAAATCGAGGTAAGTGAAAGTCGTGTGTTGCCCGCACCAGATTTTTTTCTTTACTTAATAAAAAATGTGTTCCTAATTATCTGTTTACATTATTGTCAAACAAATGGCTATTTTTTCTTCTGGTTGGTCAATTCTTAGTTACTTTATGTAGAGGTATTAAAATAAATATAAAAAAAAAAAAACATTAAAACCGGACGGTATAATTATTAATAGTACAATAAATATCGCAACAAAAATATTGCCGTAGCCTTAGAATGCACAAGGGAATTAAATGCAAGGGAGAAGTTGAGCTATCTCTGAACGGAACCATTATGAAAGGCGCCACGTCCAAGCTTGTCTCCGCATGAATCGGCTCTGATCTCAGCCTCTCTTGTCTCTTGGTCTTTATAGCAATTCGTTAAGAATTATATAACGAAATACGGCTAACACTGAATCATAAATTATACGGGATATTTATTAATAATTTAAGCAATGAAAGGAAAGAAAAATCTGGAGTGCGCATCACGCGACTTTCACGTACCAGTTTTCTTAATACAATTTGCGAAAGTATTATCTAAAACATCCACTCAACTTTAAGTGGTTTTTGTCACTCTCCATAACCTTTCAAAACTTTGTATATTAGAAAATATTTTTAGATTTTCAACGATAAAATATTATACAACTATATTAAAATATTTGTTTGCGGGACTAAAATAACCAAACAATTATTTCTTCTTGTATTATTTCTTGTAAAGATGGTAATAAAATTCTTTCATTTGCCCATTTTTACTTTCACAGACCTATTTATGAAATAACTAGGTAACCTATAATAACTAGTAACCCTGGGGCGAAAACTAAAAGTCCTATGAAACTGAAATTTCATATTGAAGACTATACGCCCGAGATGGTTTGCATCAACATCAGCTAACCAGAAGAGCCAGTTTATACCATGCATTCTGCACCTTTTTATATATATATATATATAATTTTGTTTTAAATAACACCACTCAGGCTAACACAGGGCTCTGTGTTAGCCTGAGTGGTGTGCCGGTGCTCAATAAAATTCTTTGTTGCAGTGTTGAAAAGGATCCTATGTGTATTCATGGACGGAGGATCGAAACGTCAAAATAAAGAAAATTAAGAAGGAGTATTAGTTTAATGACCCAAAACCCGAATTATTTAAAACAAAATTATAATATAAAAAAAGGGTCGATGAATTAATTTCTTGTATATATATATATATATATATATATATATATATATATATATATAAATATATAATATATATATATATATATATATTTTTTTTTTTTTTTTTTTTTTTTTTTTTTTTTTTTTTTTTTTTCTGCACCTTTTCACGATTTTTCAAAAACAGCAAAATATTGATGTAAATTTTGTTATGCTTTAATATGATGTAGGTTTCATTCTGATTGAAATAGTTTGACAGGGCTTAAATGCCGATATTTTAAATTTTATCCTTCTAAAGTACCTTTTTTAGATTTAAAAAAAATAGGAACATCTTCTTGTTAGCATTGATAAATAACAGAAAAATATGCAATTTGAGCGAACTTGATAAACAACTAAGAAATAAAAGTGCAAACATATTTTTAATGCAATATGCGTGTTTTTGAACACAATAATATAGATAATATACAACAATATAGATGTATAATATACCGCACATTGGTTCCAAACGCACTTTTTCGGGACAAACGTTTACACCAATCGTTATATTTAAGATATGTCAGTCATTTTAACAGCATTTTATTTCTTATTAAATTCACTTTCAATGGTATGATTGCCATTTTTTTAGCTCATTTTTATATGATGAAAATATATAGGTTTTGTCCATAATTTCAGAGAAATGTCTCTCTATCTAATTATTCTTATATACATCTTTATATATCTATATTTCCTGCATTTAACTTTGTTTAGAATCGTTCTTAGATAACTTTAAGTAAACTTTGGGTTTCATATAACGACTTGGTGATTTTTTGAGAAATTTCGAAAAATGACGAAAAAATTAACTTATTTTAAATATCTCAATATATGCCCAACATAACGAAGTGCGAATTGTTTTAAAAATTTTAGTTTTGTTTCTAGTTTTTATGGACGAAATTTGAAAACCGCAAATAGATTTCCTCGCTTTTGGTAAAGTAGAACGCATTGTTGGCTATAGAAATTCCTTTTATGGAAAGACCAGATAAAAGTTGACATCTAAAATTATTTTGATGTCTAACTTAATTTTTCCTAATGATAAACCATAATGAAGTACTGCCCAGAAGCAAGATACAATCATAAATGTGTTGTTGTTTTTTTTGTTAGGGTATTTTTGTTATTTAAATATATAAAATTACCCATCCTAACACATTCCTTTCTACCTATACCGATGACACTTGCGTGCTATCAGTTAATAACGATCCTAGCATTGCCTCTCAAACCCTCCAATCCCACATCAGAGACCTTGAGGTATGGTGTCAGAATTGGAGAATCAAAATCAACTCCAATAAATCCCATCAGATTACCTTTACCCTTCGTCGTAAACCTATGACATCCTGCCCTTCAGTGTCCTTTAATGATATCCCGCTTGTCTCTGTTGAACAGATCCGTTATTTAGGCCTCCTGCTTGACAAACGTCTTACACGGAATCCGCATACAAGACTGAAAAGACAAGAAACTGCTCGCCGATTTCGGTTACTTCAACATTTACTTGACAGACGCTCTAACCTTTCACTTTACTACAAAAGACTAATTTACATGACAATCATAAGAAGTATCTGAACTTACGGAGCTTTGGGACTCAACTAAACCATCAAACTCTTCTCTTATCCAATCCTTACAATCCAAAATCCTTCGCAAAATCCTTAACGCTCCTTACTTTGTCACCAATCAAGTCATCCACAAAAACCTTAATGTTCCATATGTTGCTGATTTGGCCCGGACAGGTATCATTCCTTCCATGAAAAACTCCACTCCCACTCTAAACCACTAGTTTCAATCCTTGCTTCCACTTCAATTCCTGACCATCCGCCGAGGCGTCTGAAAAGAAGATGGCCTCGAGACCTTCTTGTGTAGATACACTACTAGAGTGCTGCCAATGGGCAGTTTCTCTTCATGGTTTTTTTTTTTCATGTGTTTTATCATTGTAGCATATTTAATTGATGTAAATTTAAATAAATAAATAAAAAAAAAAAAATAAGAAAAAAAAAAATATATATATATATATATATAATTTACCTATACCAACGTATACAATTTAATTGATAAACTAGCATTTCAGATTAGATAGAATCTATATATAAAGAAAGAAAAAGTCTGTTAAGTAAAAGTCGTGTGTTGCCCGCACCAAATTTTTTGATAATACACATGTTTCTATTGAAATTCAATGTAATTAATTCTTAAACAATTTATTTTTATCTCTAAATGTATTTAAAAATTCTTAAATTGAATTTGACAACCGAGATAAGTGAATTGCGCGCACCAGATTTTTTATCAATGTTAACAATATCATATTATTGAGTATTTTAAATTAACAAAATTAAATTTTTGAACTCGTGTTTTTAATGGAAATTCCCGGATCCCGTAAGTCAAAATGACCCATTCCTTCAAAAAGGTCTTTGTTTGTGGATGTATATGATTAGTTAAGATAAAAACTGAGTATAATAGAAGGACAAAATGTACTTCTACCTTCGGGTAATATAAGGACAAAATGTAACATATGTATATATCATATTTGTATTTGTATTTTGTGTAAATAAAACCAGAGGGTAAGAAAAAAAAACAACTGAGTAATACGAAATTATAATTTTATGTTTAAGATAATTATATACCTGGGATGTTGCAGTATTATCATTTTATACCATGCATTTTTGGTCTTTATGAAATTTAACGATTTTGTTCAATCTCACTGTATTGATGCAAAATTAAATGGGCTTTAATTTCATGTAGCAGGGTGTCTAGCAAATCAACTCAAAAAGATTCCCTGACTTTTGTAAGAAGTCTTTTACCTGGCAAAATTTCGGTGAAAATCGACAAAGCAAAGATCAATTATAATTAATATGGTATACTAGATTAAAAATATATATATGATGACTAATTACTTTACGATAAGATTCAACTATATCTATCCAACACCAGCGCAAATTGTAGTTGTTTAAGTAGACATACCAATGAATTATGATGAACTTGGATACTGATGTTAGTAATAATCAATATTTACAAATCTGACTACAGATTTATTTTAAAACTCGCTTTATGACATTTGCAACATCACAAGTAGGCATATTGGAACTTTTTTCTGAGTGAAGAAGAAATGATGTTATCTAGGGACCATTTTCCCAGACCAAAGTACAAATTTCCTGACTTTTTCATATGTTTTTAAAATCCCTGACATCCCAATTTTCCCTGTTGCTAGGCACTCTGTGTAGGTTCTATTCTGAACGAAATATTGTGACAAGGCTTAAACGCCAAAATGATGTGTGAAGTCGTATTGATGCTGATATTTGCTCTTACTATATATTTCATACATGTGTTAAGTGAGAGTACAAATCGAGATACCAATATCGAAAACAACGATTCTTCAACCTTGAAAAAAGTAGCCAACCAGAGATTTATTTTATAAGGTAAGATATCGAGAAATAACGAATTTGTTTTGTACGATCTTCATAACCTTCTTTCTTTGTTGAGTGGTGATCTTTTTTCCGACGCAATTGAAAATTTAATTCATTAAGCCGTTGAGTAGCCGGCTCATCGTACCCCAGGCCTTACCCTCCTACACTGAGCCTGCCCTCTTGGACCGAACAAAAGATGCAGGCTTAGAATCAATGAAGAGAGAGGGCTATAGGCAGTAGGCAATATTTTCAGAGCGGTTAGTAGGTTACCATGGCGACCCACCCTCAGCCCTATCTCCAGCTCTCGCCACCGCGGGCCGTTCAACCCTGCCCGTCCGCGTCATCTGATTGGTCGCCCAACTTGATGCTTAATCATGTTATTCGTCCTCGTAATCCAAGGTCGATGATGTTATTGGTTGTTATAAGCTGTAAGTGGATTGGGATCACTGAGCTTAAATCAATTACTGGAAGTCTCATGTCTATAACGAAATTCGTGTTTGATTCCTTATTTTAGCGATACCCGAAATCTTTTATCGTCTATACATAATATAATATAAAGAAGTATACCATATATATTAAAAAAATACAACATTTACTAACTTATATGTTTATTGCAGTGTCTCAAAAATGACAATGGCTGACATGAAGGTTCCGCTTACCGTCAAGATGTGCCTTCAATAAAACTTGTTTCGACTCCCACTGTGGGTCATCATCAGGGCGTATTGTAGGCGAATGGAAACTAGTTTAAGTTTATTAAAAACAAAGTGAAACAGTAGTAATTGTCAATTATCATAACAACTGTTTCAATTTGTTTTTAATTATCATTGTAATTTCATTTACTTATCATCTTTATATGTTGTATTCTACTACTGGTTGTTATCTTTTGTTTTTATAGCCCTGAAGAAGGCCTATAATTTAGGCCGACAATTAGGCACTATTAAATTAAGTTTATACTTAATTGTGTTTATTTGACTGCACCTTCAACTAACTTCTCTCATAATTAATTATTATTTACAATGGTGAAATAAGGAGATATATTATACCACAAAAATTTAAGAATATAATAAAATAAGTAAATAAATCATCACATAAAATATTTATTTAAATACTCATAAGTCAAGACATCAAAGACCTACAAAAAAGACGTGAGGCTGCCCGTAGACGCTTTAGACGTACAAGACTAACTGACGACTATCAAGCGTTTAAGGCACTTCGTAACTTGACACAGACAACTATCAGAAATCCAATTACTTTCAAGAAGCCATATCCTTAGCTCCTGACTCAAAAACAAAATGGCAAATCCTCCGTAAGCTCTGTCTCAGCAAATCCTCTTCTTCACCTGACCCACAGATTTCTCCTGATGAATTAAACTATTACTTTTTATCTTCTTCCTCTAATTGTTTTTCTCCACCTCCTCTTACATATTTCTCGGTCCCATCATTTAATCCTAATAATGGGTGCTCTTTTAAGTGTTTCTAATAATTTTTATTTATCAGACATCTCTCCAAGTGACCTAATTTCCTCTGCTATAAAATCCAGAACCGAATCTTTTGGTTATGATGGAATTCCTGTTAAATTGTAAAAACTATGCCTCCCCGAAATCCTGCCAGTTCTCCTCTTTATTTATAACTTTTCTCTCCAAAATTCAGTGTTCCCTAGCTCTTGGAAAAAAGCTTTAGTCCATCCCATTAACAAAACCGCCAATCCTGCTCTTCCTAAAGACTATCGACCAATGTCCATCCTCTCAAACCTTTCGAAACCTCTCAAAGAATAATCCAGGCTCAAATATCCGAATTCCTCGAAAAATCAAAACTACTCGATCCTCTCCAATCTGGTTTCCGTTAAGGTTTCTCCACTCAATCCGCCCTCGCCAAAATCTCTAATGACATACATACTTCCGTAGACGAAAGGAAACTAACTGTTTTAATACTCCTTAATTTCTCTAAAGCTTTCGACTCCTTGGACCATTCTATCCATTGCGTAATCCGCTGGTTTCAATCCTTCCTTTCCGATCGAACTCAAGCCGTTTACATTCCTAACCATCCCTTATCATCCTTCCAAGCTCCGCCGGTGTGGCCCAGGGCTCAAGGATAACTCCTATCCTTTTATCTGTTACATCAATGATCTTCCTAATTCAATAGTTCACTGCTCCCACCATCCATTCCGATCTTTAACGAGTACCTGACACTGGCTCGGGACCACTTTTTTACGTCCCCTCCGAAGGACGGCATAACTAGGGATTTTTCACTCCCATTAAACAATTCTAGGGCCACCTGCGGGTTTGAACCCGTGACCTTGGGCATAGAAGGCTGTTATGCTTACATGGATAGTTAAAGGGTTATATTGAAAAGCATTCAGGGAACTTTTATATTTAGGGGAACTTATATTTGAAGTGCAGGTTCGAAACTGTGCACCATCCCAATACTTGTTTGTACTATTTAATTGTGAGAACTTGGAAGTGGTTAAGTTCAATTGTCTTTTGCAATCCTCAAAAAAGTAATATAGATTTAAATAATAAGGAATGGGTCACTCTGGAGTAGTATCTAACACGACAGCCTTCTATGCCCACGTCCAAACCTGACTGATGGCACTAGGATTATTTAACGGGAATAAAATATCCTTAGTTATGCCGTCTTGCCGAGGAGACTTTAAAAGGTAGTCCCGAGTCTGAGCGATGTCAGTTACTCGTTAAAGATAGCTATCCTAATTAAATTTGGATAGGCAAAATTAAGATAACTCTCATGGTAGCTTCATCCGATTAGCCAGAGTAGCATAAAGTAACGTTAAATGGATAAGCATAGAATAAGGGGTAAAAAATGTTACAATCAAGCAATTAGAAAAAAAAACAACATCTAAAGTCGATAAAGATACGACGGGAGCTGGTCGAAGTACTTTAGAAAAAAAGCGATGACAAGGCGGAACTGATTGACTTTGAGAGAGGGGAAACCACAAGGGTGTCTCCCTGCCAATGTCAAAATAGTTCCCTTAAGACTATAACAAGAATAATTAACTATTTTTAATGAATTCGTTATGAACCTATTATTTTTTTTTTTAAGGCAAGAGGAAATTAATAATTTATAATAATTAGAATAAGAATCTAGAAGTAAGGAAGAGTTGTTACAGACCACTAAACCCTAACTACAAAACGTTTGCCTGGTACTTACTTCGAAAGGAATGCTTTATTTATTAGCAATGCTGCACAAATAAATTGGGTTTAATAATGTATTAAATTATTATGGGTTTAATAATTAATTTTTATTGAACTTTAGATTTTTTTTTATAAGTTCATTTAATGAACAATTATGAAAAATAAACTACTTCATTTTTTAATTAAGTCAGTATTGAAATTACGCGGCTTGAATTAGCCGTCTATTGATTTTCATAAAATTAGTGGGTACTGGTTGGCTAACATATTTTGTAAATTTAGCATTTGCCGCGCCAAATACTTATAAGTGTATTCCGTGATGCAGCTAAGCGATAGTAAACATGCAATATGGCATGGTGAAATACACAACTAATAACCGAGTATGTGAAGAAATCGAATCTTTACAGGCATGAGGGAGCCCCAGTTTAAAGCTAATTAAATATCCTTTGCGAAAATCATTATTTTTATTTATTTATTTTTTTTCAAAGATCGTTGGGTGTTTTTTTTTCGTCCAACAAATCCTCTTTTCAGTAGTTTTATTTAAATTGAGTTTTTAGAATAGAATCAGATAATTGAAGGGTTTTTTCGTAACAATTATTAGAGATATAAATATTGATTATAATTTACAATAGATGATTAATGGACATAAACGAAAAAATGTCAAGAAAACAAATTAAATAATTTATTTACAAAATTATATCTGTGATGGTGATTGGGCCAGTCACAAACAACCAGATTGCGTGTTCTAGACCTGATTCATTTCAAAGTAGAAAGACTTAGTAATTACAAATAAATAAACATAGTGATGCATTCATGGTATGGCCACAGTTTAGCCGAATATCAATATTCATTTTTAAGCGTCATTTAATTTAAAAATCAATGATTTTTACATAAAAATATTGTATTGGGTTGATGCAAAATTAATGCAGGTTTTTAGTAGGTATTGTAAATACGCCATATCTTTACTTTAACCATATATATTTAATCAAAATAATTTCCATCTGAATCAATGCACTTTTGCCAACGTTCAACAAGCTTTCTATTCCACCAGAAAAAAAATCCGAATCCCTGGACTCAATGAAATCACGAAAAGAATTTTCAATGTCGTCCTGGTTTTGAAAATTTTTCTCCCTCAAAAAGTTGTCCAGATGCCTGAAAAAGTGGAAGTCTGTAGGAGAGAGGTCAGGTGAATAAGGCGGATGTTGGAGAACTTCGTAGCCCAACTCGTGCAGTCGTCGAAGCGTTGGTTGTGCAACGTGTGGTCTGGCGTTATCGTGGAGCAGGATCGGCCCCTTCCGATTCATCAATGCTGGGCAAAGACGTTGCAATTTTTGAGTTCCGAGTTCCGCCGCCATTTCTCGTGTGGTTTTGGTTGGGTCTTCTTCCACTTTTGACCTCAGCTGGTCGTTGTCCAGAGCAAGATGACGGCCCCGACCTTCCTTGTCTTCGAGGTCGAAATCTCCTCTGCGAAACTTCTGGAACCAACGCTGCACCGTGCACTCATTAATAGCCCCCTGACCCCACACTTCATTAATATTACGAGCCGTTTGCGCAGCGCTGCGCCCTAATTTAAATTCGTAAAAATAAATTTGACGAAAATCGCACTTTGACATTTTCGATTCAAGACCTTTGAACACACTGAACAAAACGATTTTACTAAACAAATTCATGGTGAAAGAGAGGGTATTAGATAAGGTTTGTTTTGGTATAATAATGATCAATGTTAGGATTAGCTTTGTTTACACAATTGGAATTAAGATATTGCAATAAAGGAAACCTGCATTAATTTTGCATCAACCCAATACGAGGAAGTCAGCATAAGAGAGATTCATTAATGTACGTTTATTGAATCGCGTGACATTGGTTCATTGACAACCATATTTACCTATATTTTGTAGACATTATAGGAGTAGTTTTTATCTTGGTCTGGCAGCATGCAGATATAATTACTTAATGTGTTACCTTTTAATGGTTATTATTACCAAACTTGCCTCTTGATCGGACAAACCATCAATACATACGGATACATCCGATAAATTAAGAATTTATTACATTTTAGTATGAGATTAATTTAATAAATTACATTAAATTAAGATTCTTGTAAACGAAGATAATGTACATATTTGGCTGACGTACCAAATTCCTTGTTTAAAGTTAGTTGTATTTTAGTATGATTATGTAAGCTATTGGGCTTTGTGGAAAAGAATGCAGGATTAAATTTTTTCAATAAAATAAAAAAACATTTTTCCTAATCAAAATAGTTTCCATTGCTTTCAATACATTTCTGCCAACATACAGTCAGTTTTTCCCATACTCTCTGAATAGAATATGAAATCCTTAGAATTAAACACATTTTCTGAGTTTTTTTTATTAATAAATTGCTGTATTGTTTCTTTGTCAAGTCACTGTCCAGAACATCTGTTGTTATCGCATGAGATCTAATCTTCGGTATAAGTAACATTTCTGGACAGAAATCGGTCGTTGTTTCGTAAATGAAGTGAGGCAGAAATTTTCTAAAAACTGATTTTTCCAGCGCTCTTTTTATTTCGTGAATAAAGAACTCATATTTTTAGTTTCTTCACCTTCCAAAGTCATCGACGTTTGATTAGCTGACATGAAGTTCTCCTAGTGTTTCTTAGGTTTTTCTTCCACAAAGCAGAACATCATCACCAAGGAATGAAGTCCTTCCACGACCTTCTTCGTCTTCCAGGCAGAAATCTCCCTCTCAAATAATTCGTTTAGTACATTTCCTAATACTGCCCAGGACTCAACACTTAAGTAATTTTCCCGGACGTTTGTGGGTCCTGTTCCGGCCTAGATTAAACTTATAAAATTATACTAAAATCACGCTTAGACATTTTATTATTCCCAAGAATAGAAATGCTACAGAGGTAAGCAAACATTTTCTTTTGGAAGATGATTAATAAGTCATGACTTATAAATGAATGACCCAGCAAATGTAAAAATTTTATTATATATAGGGGTATATAAAGAAAGACCTAAAATACTAATAATGAACGTAGATTTATTACTATATACGACTTAAATACATTATAAATTTGGATATTTCGCTACTAATTACAAATGATACAAGGACATGCAGGACTTAAAAGATCTTCCCTGCACTGCATATATACTTTTTTTTTACTTGGAAAATACGTATATTTTTTTAAATATTTCAAATAAACTACCATTGTTGGGGAGAGAGGCGACAGCACACTCGCTCGCAGCCTCAACCCAAACGTTAAATATGAGTCGCCGAATCCCTGATATTTATTTAGGTTTCGTTATGGGTTTAATAATGTAACTAACTTTGTCAAATACATATATTGAGAGGAAAAAAAAAATACAAATGAAACAAATAAAATTAACTTCCTGAGAAACGTAAAGAGTACTTAGGGTCACGAGGACGCTTGCAAGGTGATGATGGCGACAGCGACGAAGGCGACAGCGAAGAAGGCGACTAGTCTCTCCCGTAACTCAGAGCACACTGATTCCCGAGCTGTCACTATCACTTAATCCCTATTTAATAAACACAGCCCCCCTTGCGTCTCAACTTAATATTAAAGAAATATCTCTAAAAGAGAAATTAAATTATAAATTAGTTTCACAATTCTTAACAACCATTGTTGTTTAAAAAAATAAAAAAACGTCTTTTCTTTTAAAAACAGAAGGAACTTTAGATACAAATATCATTTCCAAACACAAGCTTAGCACTGTCATCTAGTTTCTGTCTTGGCAAACACGTATAGTCGGATAAAATGCTGGTAAGGTGATGAATTTGCTTATTTTTTACAAAATGTCGGAAATTCACGGCATTAATGCCTGATAAATTGATGGTAAGCTTCATTTAAGATTTAAAACAATATTAATCCTCACAAAAGACTGAAACGACAAGAAACTGCTCGAAGATATAGATTACTACAACACTTACTAGACAAACGTTCAAAACTTCCAGTATATTACAAAAGACTAATTTACATCACAATGATCAGACCTATTTGGACATATGGAATCGAGCTTTGGGGCTCTACGAAACCATCTAATTCCTCTCTTATCCAATCCTTGCAATCCAAAATCTTTATCTTTCTTAGATATCCTTGATAACCCTCCGAGGCGACTGTAAAGAAGGCGGCCTCGGGACCTACTGCCTTAAAATAGTGAAGTGCTACCACTCGGTAGTTCTTTCTCAAAATATTTTCATGACTTTTTTGTTTTCATTCTGCATATTTACTCATTGTGTTCTTTGGTGCAGTTGTAAATAACTATAAATAAATAAAACAAAACATTAAACACCCATTACTAAATAAACCATTTTCGTAAACAAGTCAGCCAATGAAGAAGAGAAAGAAATAAACCCCATAGCAAATCGCTACATCCCTCCCAAACGGCAAACGTATAACTGTGTTTCGGAAATCCAAGTAGCTGCATAAGCTCCAAATCAAACTAACTAAAGCCAACCCTACACAGCCTGAGCCCTAACCCTCATGGGACTACATTAGGGTTCAAGAGCCCCAGGGGTAGTCGCTAACCACCTGCTAACAGTGAGGGGGTGGACCAGAAATTGAATTGCTCTACAGGAAATCAAGAACCGTAAGGCATCCTGGATGTAAACGAAACGGCTCGAGTATAGTGGCACAACTAAGAGGAAGCAAGTGAGTCTATTTCCTTAAATATATTAACTTTATATACTTCAACAAAAATTAAATGAATAGCCAGGTACTCACGCGAGAGTCTACCGCCATTTGAAAGATGTTGCTATAGATAAAGAAAAATAAATCAGAAGGACGCTTCCGTCTATCCACTATTCTCGGAGATTCGTAATTGCTATACGAGGTCAGGTGATTGCAACAAGATGATACAAAACCCATATAGTACAGTAGAATTAGGTTTCAACCCGAAGAATAAATTATTGGGTTGTCCGGAACGTTCTTAGAGAAATTTAGACAAAAATTAAAATTGATGAACAGCTTAAAATTTATTTATTTAATCTACAAAATAGTTACCAGCGTTAGCGATTACCCTTTCCCAACCGCTTGGAAGGTCCCTTTTCCTTTTTTTTTTTTTTTCAAAAATCACTATCCTTACTCCTGAAGAACAATAAATGGCCTGTTTTGACGTCATCTTCTGAAGAGTGGGATTCCCTTTTAGAAAATTTTTGAAGGAACGGAAAAGATGAAAATCCGAAGGAGCAATGTCAGGAGTGTACGACGGGTGAGGTAAAACCTCCCGTCAGAAGCTTAATATCTCTACCGAGTCCTTAAATACACATGGAGCTCCTTAAAGCTCATGGGAAATCTAAACGTCGTAACGACAGACGCACTCGGCCTTCTTTAAATGATCAAAAACGGTCGATTTGTAGGCTCTTAACTCCGCAGCTATCTCACGGACAGTAATTCCTGGATTGTTTGCGATGACCGTCATAATATCCTCGATGTCAAGAGTTGAACTCCAAGGTTGGTCTTCCAAATATAAATCTCCTGATCTAAACCGCGAAAACCACTTCTGAACCGTGCTACCAGCAATTGAATCGCTGACATACACGGCACGAATCTTTCTTGCAGTTTGGGCTGCGTTTTTCCTTTTTTTTAAAAGGAACAGCATAATCTGACGAAAATGAACTGAATCGTCACTCATGTTGTTTTGCAATAAACTACACTACTGAGCCTTAATAAAGACAGATTCGGTGTATAAACATAGTTAATTCCATGTGAATTAAAGGCATATAAATAAGCATTAGATTTGTGATTCATTTTTAGTAGAAAAAATAAAAGGTAAATTATTTTAAAATTTTCTACGAACTTTTCGGACAATCCAATAGCTGACACCTGTCTCCATGTGCTAAACCGAAATGTAATGATATAAGTGTATATTATGTCCAATAATATAAACCATGGGTGATAACCTCCAAAGCGTCAGGAATAGGCGGTTGTGATGAAGGAATCGTATTACCTGAAAATCGCAGTTTAACGTCATTCGTTTTATTGAAGAATAGACTAATCAACGGCGGCATGTAAGAAGAGCTTGGTGATGTTCTAATACGGAAAATCTCTGGATGTTCTAGGAGAGACTTAGCAAGCAGTTCTCTTGAACATAACGAAAATGTTTAAACGTGATTTCATATTAACCACTTTTTTTTTCTTTTAATATATTTATTGGTATTTACAACTGTATAATAAAATACATTTAGTAAATGTGATACAAGATATATTGACATGATTTTTGATACATGTGTGAGGGATACTACCCATTGAATACTTCTTTTAAATATTCTATTAAACATAAGCTTTCCTAACAACAACAACAATCCATCGAACCTGGAGGAATCTAGTCTTAGTAAAAACCGATGTCAAATAAAAAGTTAATAAAAAAAGCCTTTTGTTACACTAATCTAGTCTCTTTATGTGCCAATCTCTACTAATTACTATGACATTTGATTCCTCAACATCAAGATGTCGAGGGCGCCTCCATTACTTATTAATATTCATCTAGAAAGCATCGCGAAATATCATGACGACTTGAGGAGCTTGTCCGAACCAATAGGCTCATGAGTAAGGTTACCAGACGTCCCGCTTTTTCAAAATTTGTTCAGCGCCCCGCGACGTTTTTCAACAATCCCGACTTTTAGGATTAAGTTAAATTTTATATTTATGAAAATCATTGTTTTGCGTTCTAAGAATCCTACGGGCTACGTTGAATAAAATATTTCTTTTGCTACCCAGTTACATTGTATTTGTCTCTCAGATGATACACTTCGTGTTCGTACTGCGTGCTAGCAAGCTAATTAAACGAATAAATATAACAAAGCTGATATATACCATAGAAAAGTAAGTTAAGTAATTTCTTTATATATTTCATAAATAAATAAATTTTCTTAAACTTAGCTTAAAATACTCGTAGTCTTCATATTTTATATTGATGACAAAAAGTATATTACCGACCTTAACCTTAAAAGAAATATTGGAAAAATATATACGAATAAAATTTTGCAAACTTGCTCGACCGACTACATCCATACCACACACAATTAAAATAAGAAAAGAAGACATTAAAATGAGCTAGATATATCTCACTTTTTTAGCCAGCGAGATCTGAAAAAGTTCATTCGTTCGAAGTGGGTGGGAGAACGGAATTGCTAAATTGATAAGGCAATCTTTTTTTAATTTCTCTCTAACTAAAACAGTCATTAATTGTTATTACTGTTTTCTACTCATCATCGAACAATTTTATAGACACCTTTAAAATAAGGAATCATATAACAGTTTTGTTTATAACGATAATTTTATTCTTAAAATACAGTCCTAATTTTAAAATTTTAAATTCATGAGAAAAGGACTATTTGTATTATTTCAAAACATATGCCCAACTTAAATATTTAATATTTTAATGATTTTTTTAATAATTTATTTTTAATATAAGTTCAAAAGGCCATTTTCGTTGAAAGGATTCTAAACAATTGACATGTCTCATAACAAACAAGGGCTAATAAATAAATACGATTCAAACAACCATAAAAAGTATACACTTGTTTTCTATATACTGTATAGAAAACAAGAATTTTTTATATCTCACTCCTATAGGCAAGCCAATAGACATCATTAGGATGAAAGCAGTATGTAATGGAAAAAAATGTGTGTAAAAAGTAATAATAAAAGTATGGAGAATGGAGACAAAACCCCGAAACGTTAAAAAACAATGTGATAGATAATGAAGAAAAATAATTTTTAAGGAAAAGAACTTATTGCTTATTTAAATATGAAATATTGAATGAAGCTTCCTAAAAAATTATATAAGAAAAGAAATTTTTTTTTTTTTTAATGTAGTAATTAAATTTTATTTATTTATTTTCACCCTCAAATTTATTATAACAAACAAAATAACATGTAGCTTATTATTTTTATATATTTATTTCTATTATTGTATGTTTTTTTTTTGTTTTTGTTTTTTACGCGAAGCGGCCTTAAAGACCACGCAAATATCATTTCCCCCTAACTTTGCCCACATGTTCCACTCTTTTTCTCTCTTCCCACCTTCATTCTCTCAGACTGGACTCTTCTCTGTTCCTCGCTCCATTCTCTACCCTTTCTCACCTCTTTGGAACCCACAAGGACCTTTATCTTCCTCAATTTTTCCCTATATTCATCTCTATTGACACAATCCTGTGTTGAGATTCCCAACCTCACTGTCTCTTTCCTCATCTGCTGAATGTATCCTCTTGCCCCTTTATATCCCCACATTTATCCTTACCATATGCCCGTAGAAACGCAGCCTCCTTAGCCTTATGTCCGTTTCCAAGTAATGTAAACCATACATTAGTAATAATATAATTTTTTAGCCTCAATTTTATTATAATAAACCTATTATAATAAAATTGAGGCTAAAAAATAAAAACTTATACGCTAGTTTTCAATACAAATATAGAAATATGCCTTTCACAGTGAATCACACACCCTTTTAATAGGTACGCCAATACCGATGATTTAAGCGCAAACGTAACGTAGGGAATATGAAAAAAACGCTCAAGCGATATGAAAAAAAGAAAGGAGTTTTATAAATAATTGTTTAATACAAACCTTTAACTACTAATAGCTAATTTAATAAATGGTTCTCTACCTTCGATGGTGAAGAAGCAAAAGTATAGAAAAGTTTTACGAAAGCGGAGGAAAACTAGCAGGAGTTGAGAGAACTAAAATTAATTCTAGCTAAGCGAGCATTCACTTAGCCATTGTGCTAAATGATTCTGTAATTACACCTAAGGATAGACATTAAGAAATAATTTTAAAGTTATAATATACTTCTTTTTTTTTTAATTTGAAAAACAATATCATTTTAAATCTAGAAAAATTATGGAAATATTTTTAAGAATATTAGTTTAGTTTATTTCGTGCCTTATCTCTAAGGAGAAAAAAAATTGAATACTCCTTTTAAATATTCTATTAAACATGAGCTTTGCTAACAACCACAATAGTAACAAACAGCCATCGAACCTGGAGGAATCTAGTCTTAGTAAAAACCGATGTCAAATAAAAAGTTGGAAAAATAAATTATTCGTTTTTAATATCATATTGGAAATCAGACAATTATAATTTATCCACGAACAAATGGGAACTAACATTAGGGGTACTCACTACGTTTGCTATAGCATGCTATTTGTGCTATTGTGCTAAACCCATCAATTTTATACAGAAAATAACTGCAGAAACTCGACCGGTTTAGCAAAATAACACAAATAGCATGCTATAGCAAACGTAGTGAGTACCCCTATTATAAAACTATTTGTTCAATAAAAATATTGAGTTATTACTAGGGACTTCCCAAATTCACTTCCTAAAAATTATATTTTTTCTGTTAAATTGTGTAGGGCCGAAGCACTAAAGACAATAAGGTTTGAGCCTTCAGAGCTCGAGGCTCTAAGTCTCCATTCAAGAGCCTTTTTTACTTTCACTTACCTATATATGAAATATATAGTAAGGGAAACTATTGCGATCGTGAAAATTTTCAAATTCCAGTTTTCAACGGAAATACACGTTGTAGGGCCCCTTGAGTCCAAATGACTAAGTCCCGCAAAAAAGTGTGTGTGTGTGTTGTGAATCCTGGGCGAAAACGGAAAGTCCTATGAAACTGAAATTTCATATTTAAGACAACTATAAGAAATACTACATATACTTTTTCATCAAATATCAGCTGACCAGAAGAGCCACATTATACCATGCATTTTTCACCTTTTAACGATTTTCTCAAAAACTCAATATATATTAATGTAATATTTGATAGGCTTTTATATGATGTAGGTTTCATTCGGATTGAAATAGTTTGACGTGCCTTCAATGCCGGTATTTTAATTTTGTTCCTCTTAAGTACCTTTAATTTTGTAGATATTAAAAAATGAACAATATAACCTTTTTATCGACGATAAAAACTAGGTAAATATATCAATTGAACAAATTCAATCTCTACGTAAAGGAGAAAACTGTAAAATGTTTCTTTAATGCAATTTGATGTGTAATGTACTGTTGGAAAGCTAAAGATTTTAGAAAAAAAAAATATATCATACACAAGCTTGAAAAAGTTAATAAAGAGTGATGAAAAGCCGATAAAACTAACTGATTATTATTTCAGATAATAATATAATAGATTTTGTAATAAAACACATGTTTCTATAGGAATTCAATTTAATTAATTCTTTATTGGTTTCACCCATTTTTATCTCTAACTGTATTTGAAAATTCTTTAATCGGTTTTAAAAACGGCGGTAAGTGAAAGTCGTATGTTGCCCGCACCAGATTTTTTACGACTAGCCTCTTCTTGTGTCAATCTCTGCTAATTTCTATGAGATTTTATTCCTCAACATCAGATTGCCTCAAGATGTCGAGGGCGCCTCCATTACTTAATAATAATCATCTAGAAAGCACCACGAAATATTGGGTTGTGTCACATTAAATGTCCGTTTTCAATGTAAAGGATTTTTATTAAAAATACGATATGAAAACAAGATAATTTTATTCGAAGTATTTACCTTCCTTTTCTACACATTTTTCCCAACGTGACACGAACTTTTTTATCCCCGAACTGAAAAACTCTGAGCTTTGAAGTGAAACGAAATCTGAAAACGCACTTTTCACTTGATCATCATTTTCAAAATGTTTTCCTTTGACGAAGTTGTCTAAATTCCTGAGCAGGTGGTAATCTGTTGGAGAGAAGTTGGGAGAATATGGCGGGTGCGGAAGAGCTTGGTAGCCCAGTTCTTTCAATTTTTCACGGTTTATTTGTTTATTTATTTAACGTCACTCTATGCTACTATGGCTAATCGGACGATGCTACAGTGGGAGTCCTAAATTTTGCCTATCCAGGTTTTATTAGGATAGGGATCTTTAACGAGTACCTGACATCGCACAGGCTCGGGACCACCTTTTAACGTCCCCTCCGAAGGACGGCGTAACTAAGGATTGTTTACTCCCATTAAAAAATCCTAGGACCACCTGCGGGTTTGAACCCGTGACCTTTAGCATGGGAGGCTGTTACGCTAGCCACCCAGCTACAACTGATCCCTAATTTTTCACGGTATGTTTTGAAACATGCCGCTCAGTGAGATCATGAAGTACCCATGTATCGAGCTTTTTTACTTTCTCAATACACTTTAAATGTCTGGAAACGGTAGATGCACTTGCACTTAGTTGTGCTGAGAGTCCTTTAACTGTTTGGTAGGGGTTTCCTTCTACTGTATGTTCGAGGACATCGTTATCTATTACGGACGAAGGTCTTCCTCGGGGCAAGTTTTCCAAGTCGGTATCCCCAGCTGAAAACTTAGCAAACCAACGGCGAATGGTCCGTTGATTAACAACCCCTTCCCGAAACGTCTTGCAAATGTTTCTAGCGGCCTCAGCTGCTAAATGGCCGAGTTAAAACTCGCACAAAAATATTACTCGAAAATCGCGTGTTTCCATGTTCATATTTGGAGGTATACTAAAAAGTGGGTAATTGATTGAGAAGCTGATGTTTATAATACAAAGGTAGAGGATTAGTAACTGTTTCCTTTAAATATGTAAACATTCGGAAGAAAACAATAGAGACCTGCAAAATCCTTTATGTATTTCAGAAATTATAAAAACGGACATTTCATGTGAAACAACCCAGTATCATGACGGCTTGAGGAACGGGAGCTTGTCCTAACTAATAGGCTCATGAGTGACGAAACAAACAACTCCACAGTCAATCAAGGACTGTTCCTCGACAGATCCCACAGGGGTTGTAGACAAAAGGGAAGGAAATTTACAGTATCCCTTGGTAGGGAGGGTCATTGCGTACCTATCACTTAAGAGATGTGCCCCAGGAGGGCGCCTTGCTTAAGGGTTAGGAAAAAGGGGGACGGAGAAAATGTTGATGTTACCAACGTTAGGAACAATGTGAAGAAAAAGAGCTACTTAAGATTAATATGCTAATGATGAGCGAGGACCTCAAGGCCATCCGATAGCAGCTAATCATCCCTTTCGTCAAACTTTAACATTTGTTAATACTTCTACGGGCACATACTTTATTCTTCATTGTACTCACTCTTTTCTATCCCAACTATTCGATATTTATTTATTTTGAAAATTTATTTACATTTACTATTATTTATTACTAAGTGATTTCCTCTTTTTATTAGTTGTAATAATCAACTTAAAAAGTGATATCAGTTTTTTTTAAAACAAAAATTTATATTGTAAGCTAAAACTACTGCAACTCTTCATATTTTAATCTCTTGCTTTAGAAGTATTACTTCCAGTTACCTTTATAGCTATTACCTATATGAAATATATACTTAGTAAGGGAAAGTATTGCAATCGTGAAAATTTTCGAATTCCAGTTTTCACTGGAAATAAACGTTTTAGGGTCTCCTGAGTCCAAATGACCAAGTTCCGTAAAACAGTCTGTGTGTGTGAGGTAATTCACGGGCGAAAACGAAAAGTCCTAAGAAACTGAAATTTTATATTTAAGACAACTATACGCCCGAGATGTTACAAAAACTTTTTTATCAAAATCAGCTAACCAGAAGAGAGCCACTTTATACCATTCATTTTGCACCTTTTTACAATTTTCTCCAAGACAGTTGGTAAAAACTAGGTAAATATATAAGTTGAACGAATTCCATATCTAACTAAAGCAGAAGACAAAAAATGCAATTTTTTGTTTTTGAACATTAGAACGGTAATATACATGTATGATATACCGTTGGAAAGCTAAAGATTTCAGAAAAAAATATTATCTCATACACAAGCTTTTAAAAGTAAATAGAGAGTGATGAAAAGCCGATAAAACTAAGGGATTATTTTATATATTAATATAAGAGATTTTTCAATAAAACACATGTTTCTATAGAAATTCCTTTAATGAATTCTTTAATATTTTCACTCATTTTTATCTCTAACTCTACTTGAAAATTATTTAATCGGTTTTAAAAACGGAGATAAGTGAAAGTCGTGTGCTGCCCGCACCAGATTTTTTTAAAAATATTTTTGTTTCTGTGCCAGACACAAGATTCAGTTTTTGTACTTTACTGTTATTCTTGGGGGACTGAAGGTCCCGGATTAATTTTTTTTTTTTCTTTCTTTCAAGCATTGCCTTAATTATGTTCATTCGTTCTTTACCATCTTATAGAGAACTGCTTTAAACCATACTTCTTGTGCGTACTTGTCTAGCTACAGCGAAAAAAAAGATAATTAATAGCATGTAAAGCTATCTGAGTCATCATCCTGGAACGCAGATGGAATCGGGTCACATTATCAGAAATCGCACGTCCGCCAAGGACACACGGAAAGCCTAGTAAGAAGTGGCTGTCGTGAACGCTAGCTGTGCATCAGGTTTTTAAAAAGATATCTATCAGAAAGGATTTCTTAGACAAGCACATAGCAATAGATTACTGAACATATAATTGAACAATGTATATTTAAATTTACAAAAATAAATACAACAGATACATCAATTACCGTTTCTACAGCCATAGGCATTATTGGACTGAAGCATCATTAAAGGAAAAATATACAAATACATTCTGTAGTTAAACTTCAACTGTAATCATTCTCTTATCAGTTTACTTACTCATAGCCGTATTTATTATTTTTATTTATTTAGTAATAATTTCAAGAATTGTAATAAAAATACAGGAAATGTCCTAAAATGTCAAACGATAAAAACAAAAGATATGAAGAAACTATTATGTGTTATCCCATTGTAGCATCGTCAGATGAGCCAGAGTAGAATAAAAGTGGTATTTAATTAATGAAAAAACAAACAGAAAACCAATTTCATCCTTCATGGGGCGACTGTTGATTTTATTCCACTCGTTAGAGTAAAATTTGTACGGTAGTTATAGATTGATAGATACATAGATAGATATAAAATAATTTTTATTCTGGGACTAGGTCCCTTTAGAATAACAGCTTTGTACAGTTTAAATATACAATATGTCTGGCCAACAGACGAGATGAACATGATTAACTACTGTTTAAAATAATCAATGAATTTGTATACAACACAAAATAAAAAAAACTTCAGAAGCTAATTATGTTGGAAAAAAATGAGAAATATATGCGTTGATAACAGAATTCAAATAAAAAAGAAACAAAAAAAAATAACAAACTTTTCCCCAGTTCAGAGAAATAAATTAAGACATTGTGAGTACAATTTTTTTTTTTTTTTTTTTATGTTAAATTGGAGAGAAGTAAAGCTAAAAAAACTGTCTATAATAACTGATATTTACTCCTGTAATGATTACGTATTTTTCGTTAACTATCTAATACTCGCACGTAATACCATACACCTTTGAGGTTTCATCGGGTGTTATAGGAGAACGATGAGTGTTTAAAAATAGAGAGAAAACACCTTACGAGCTGAAGGAGCTTTAAGATAGAAAATGAGTAGTTAAGGTCGGTAAGTGATTAATCTTTTATGATTGGTAATTTTATTTTTCAAGTTTTGTTAATTCGTTAATAATTTGTTAATTTTTCGACAGAATGCACTTGAGTTTATGATCAACAAAATAGGAAGAAGTATGTGATCACTCTATAGCGATAATGTTGGTGATGTTGGGGACTCTTGCGGACTAAATTACGTTGAATAAATAATGAGTGCTCTAAGGTTGTTAGATACGGGCAAGAACTATTTTATGAGATTACGCCATCACCTCGGTCGGCAGGAGAGGCGATCCAATATCGGAACCATGTCCTATCTACCCGACAAGCTCAATCACTTGTGAAATACAAGAGTGTAACACGCATGTGGAGATGAAGGTAATTTGATGGTAGCTTTATTTAGCACAGAAAATAACTGAAAAAAAGAAAGAACTGTTTGTTTTTGTTGAAATTGATTATGTAACCGACGAAGTTGCTAGCCGAGAGTAATGTTTTTTGTTTTTTTAAATGTTAATATGTAATCATAATAGGCTTACCGAACTCGAAGCTGATACCATCAGATTTTCCTACCCAGACTCGTCCAATGATCACTGCTCAATCCCAAGTCCTCGAGATCATACCTGACACAATCCTCCCATCAACGCTTTGGCCCACCTATCAGACGTCTACCAACTTTTTCAGGATTCGTTCTTCACCGTGTTTAACAACTTTACACGGCCATTTGAGTCTTCAAGATGCTATTAACTCATTTATACGCATAGAGTTCAAGCTCCGCAATTCTGCGTTGTGTAGCCTTCTGAATTCCCCAGTGACCTCGTCCCTCTTAGAACCTACTATTTTACGCAATATTTTATTCTATAAAACCTTAAGACGCTGTTCCTCCTTCAAAGTAAGCGACCACGTTTCACATCCGTATAGAATCGTCGGGAGAGTAATAGTTTTATAAATTCTAACCTTTAAGTTTTTGCATAGAAACCGCGAGAATAGTAATTTCGGAAACGAATAACACTCATTTTCCGCCTTTATTTCTTCTGAATTTTTTTTTTGTTTTTTTGTGTGTTTTTTTCTAGTTAATTTAGAACCTGAATAATTTTTAATTTATTTAAAAATTGACTGGGGTCATTGGCGTGTAGACTTACATTTTATACTCTATTATAGTAAAGACTTCTTTTCAAATATTTATCGTTTACTGTTAATTTAAATATATGACAAAATATTTTCTCTTTTACATTTTAATTTGAATAAAAGACTAAATATTTTCTAGTATGTCCAAGCTCTACTTTTTCAGTTTTATTTTTTTGCTGAATTCACAAATATTAGCACTACGTTTTTTTCAGCTTATTAGTGGCTAATATGGACTTGAGCTAAGAATTTACTTCAATAAATTAAAAAAATAAATAAATAAATGGATTCGAACGATAAAATTCTAGAATATTAGTGTACAATGGTTTTTAATTGTCCCAAATTGCCGGGTTCAATTCGAGCACGTCAGTTAAAATTTATATCTTGGAGGGTCCTTAAACCTTCAAAAACAAGTACACAATTCACTTTCACTTAACTTTTTAATTGTTTAAAAAGCATTTTCGTATTATTACCTTTGTCCAGATCTTCTAAATTTAGTATTATTTCAATGCAGTGATCAAAGTATCTCAAATAATAATATACTCATCAAAATTTAATTAGTTTGTAATTATACAGGTATTGACTCTTAATCTTATGTTTTATTGGGCTTCACTTTTAAATCACTGCTTCAAAGAAATAAAATAATTAAATTCATTCCTATTTTGGAAAATTGAATAAATAATTCTCATAGGAGAAAGAAAAAACAAATTTGACAAATAAAATGGCTGACAGATAAATCATAAATATAGACCTAATACTTTTATTAAAAGTGTTTTATTGACAAGTGTAAATTCAACCAATTTTGAATTGCATGTATAATATAATTAATGACTACACTTCACTAACCTTGATATTGTAAACCCAAATGGTGCTTCATTGCATGCAGAAAACCCGATTTCACCTCCGAAGACATAAATAGAATCTTTATAGGAGACGGCAGTATGTTCTTGCAAACAGGGTGGTCTTTCCCCACTTGGTTCAAGAAGCTCCCAGACCCCTTCACCTGAATACATTAAATAGATTATTTTTGTACTATATGTTTTGATAATTCAAAATATATATATATATATATATATATATATATATATAATATTATTATATATATTTTGAATTATATATATATATATATATTTTTTTTTTAAAGTTAGGATAAATTCTACTAATATAGGCTAACAATTTCTATATAAGTTCATTTTATGGTGATGAAAATAAAAATCAACAATATATATTAGTTTGTTTAAATTTTTATTGACAGATTATATTAAATATTTAAAAAAAAAGAAACTTACATAGCGAATACCTCCATAGATCTTTAAGGGGAATGTTTCCATTTCTGCCAGCAAGGAGGTAGAGATGTGATCCATTCAGGGTAACACTATGTTTGAAACGAGAGCTGGGAGTTTTACCAGAACCATCATTTTTTGGAGTAACTGGGCTCCACATCTGAAATTTCCACAGGTGTTCCATTGTATACAATTATTGTTTTTTGAATTAAAATATTTTATGAACAATATTTTTTATATAATAGTAATAATAACTTTGGAAAGTTCACAACAGGAAAGTTCTTTCTTTAAAAAACAATAGAGACAAAACTCAGACTATAAGGCAATTATTTCTCCATCTTATAGCCTCAAAGATAATCCACTTCTTGGGACTCCAGCCAATTTCTCTATTCCAAAGACGAGTTTCTCAAAGTGGTCAATTGCTACTAATGCCTGCAGGTTTAAGCAAAATAAATTATAAATAGGAAGAAAAGTCATCCTTTGATTTAAAGTATATTTATTTTATTTAAACAGAAAATTTGTTATAGGAAATTGATGACTTGAGAATTTTTATCCCTATTGAGTTAATTATTCATGAATCAAATACGATGGCTCATTATATAGTAATATTTTTTTTTTACTGATCCATTTTTTTTTTTAGTGAACCATATTTTTCTTGTAATAGTCTAGACTGTTTTGAGCAATCTATCTCTAACGAGTTGTAATCATTGAGACTGCTTTTATTTTTAGTTTTATTACATTCTGATAAATAGTTATGGATAAATGGAAATGAGAGATGTAAAGAAGGCTCACTTGAAAACCTATTAACTTAGGTCAACATTGGAGCCAACAAACATTGTGGACAGAGGCTTATTTCACTGCCTTGTTAGTTTCCCTTCCATCGCTCAGAATTATATTTTAAAACCATTTCTCTGTTTTATTCTTTTTTAGAAAAACTGTTTGCAAATTATTTTGGCTTACTTATTTTTTATTTTAAAAATTTGATCCCTAATTTCTAATCAATTTTAACCAACAAAAGTATTTATTAATATATAGAATATCGATAGAATGATAAATATTCAATATCTACATAGTAGAAATGATAAATATTAATTCCAATTAAAATAGGTAATTATCTAACAAATGGATAGTATATTGTAAAGTCTTTTCTATAATTTTCAAATTAATTTTATCCATTTAAATATTTGTTTTTCTAAATCACTTAATATAAGAACAATGATCTTGTTTTCTCATCCAATTTAAATATTTCCAAGACAATTTTCCTTTGCCTTAAGGTAACAGACCATCAACTTAATTTATTTTCACTTATCCTCAATATATTTCCTCTTATTAATGAGAAGATTTGCTGACAATACTCATTCAAAGAGGCATGTTTAAAATAGTTTAAGATTTGAATGGACAACTGACATAAAATCGATCCAAAATAATATTTGCATTTTCCTTGAGCTTTTGTCAAGTGACTGGTATGTAGTTTTATGAGGGATATCCTTAAGTACTGTGCTTGAGATCTCCATGTTACAAAATGTTAAGTAATCTATTTTCACTTCATGAATATCTGTGTCATTTAAAAGTTATAAAACCAATTAATTTAATTCAGATTGTTTATAAGACACTTTGCATTGGTAGTTGTCAATCTCATGGAAGTTACATTTAAAAATTTAAGAATAGGATTCTTGATATTTTTAAAACACCATCTGGTAATGAACATATCCAATAAAGCATAATGGCATAACATATCATGAGTAACAAGTGTTTCCATTAAGTTCTATTAGTAATCTCATTAGGTCTGGGTCTGCCTAACTTAAATCATGAAAACTAACTTCAGACATGCAACTTCCTGTCAAGATTGGATGTCTTTTTAATCTTAGATAAAACACTTCCAAAAGTTGACCCAACGATATTTCGTCTCCAATTTTATTTAGTAATGGAAAGGTATTGCTTGGTAAAGGGAGAAATAATGTGAAATAGTGAACAGGATGAGGGTATAACATGCAGAAAAATGATAATGCACTTAGAGTTGGTAAAAACTGTTTATAATCAAATAAATACACAGAACATTGTCCATTAAAAAAAAAAAAATAAAAAAATTGAACACTATGTAAAAATATACACATTTCTTAATAGACTAAAATGCATTTAATATTCTTATAATTAGTGCACTGAAAGAATCAACTAAATATTCTGTCATATTAACAACTATCTCCTGAAACAATTGACTATATTTTCTACATTATACAACAAATCAAAACAAATTTCAAAGTTCAAGCAAGAGGCACAGCTAATTCGATAAAAGTAATTCTATAAAAGATTCTTGATATGTAATCAAGATTTGAAAAATAGAAAAATAACACTGAATACATACACTGGGTAACTCAAGTCCTTACCATGGGGGTGACTTCTAGGTAAATCCCTAGATCATATTTAAATTAAAAAAATTTATTTGAGAGTAAGTAAAACTAGAAGTGATATTAAAATGTCACTTGTTAGTTTTTTCATCTTTTGGGGCACTAAAGTCAATAATAAAGAGATAAAATGGATCTAATCGACGCCGAAATTAGTATATTTTGGGAAAAACGAGACGATCTAAAGGAAAAAACATAAAATCAAATTCTTAGCGATAAGTGCCAACCCCAACCGACTTTGGGCTATCACTGATCCTCTCAGATGTAAACACGGGCGCCATCTTATCCAGGAGGACCGATACTAGCGCATTCTGTTGATGTTTAGTTGAAAGAGTTTCTTCCCTAACTCAATTATTAGTCTATCTTGTATGGATCCCATATTTAACTATAAATAGTGAATGGTATTTGTCAATTCCCAAAGTATTGTTTATTTTTTACTAAATAAAAATCAAAATACACTAGGAAAATCGTCGAGGTAGCAGTAAAGAAAAAAAATTGAAATAGTCTTAACTATTTATTACTTTGCCAACATTTCTATCCATATAGGTCTTCATAAACTCTCACACACTTTCAACATATTATTAGTAAATATGCATTAACCGTATTTTCTATAAAACTTTATAATTTTTTTTTATTTATTTTTTTTTTATTATAAATAAAGTTTAATTTCTTGTGATGGAGTTTCTATAATAAAAAAAACTTTTTTTCATAATGTGTAAATACTCAAAACTATTTTTCGATTTTATAAAAAGTAATATTTGATGTTAATGTCCGAATTTATCTTTAATAATTTTTTATTAAATAAGTCTTTACCCTTTCCTCCTCCTTATCATTAGTGACGCAACAACCCAATCAATGAGGGCACACTCACCCAATCACCCCATATCCTAGGCATACGGGATCGAAATTCCTTACTCCAAGAACTCTGGAATTGCTCGCCACTCTGTCTCTCCACCGCAGTTTGGGTCTTCTGGTGCATCATAGACTTGGTCATACATCAGTTTCTTGGGAACCTTTTGTTCTAACATTCTTGTGATTTGTCTAGCCCAGCTAAGTCTCCCAATGCGGACAACTCTCATCATGTCGTTATTCATGTTTATCTCAGAACAGAGATAGACAAATTCATTAACCTTTTCAAAGCGGTAGGATCCTATAGTAATCCATTCCTGACCAACCTCTGTTTGACACCATGAATTTGGTCTTTCAATGTACAGATGCTACAAAACAAAAGAATGGAGCATACAGAACATGTTGCAGAGGCAACACTTGGAGCTATACAAACTTTACGTGAAAGTAAAGAAAGAGGAAATCACAAAATGAAAAGCTGGAACGACTTGAAATAATCAGAGGTGCTGAGAAAAATCGAAAGCTTTACAAGAAAAAACAGTTTAAGCCCATGTCAAGTGCCTACAAAGATGAAAATGGAGCACTCCTAAATGGGAAGACACAATTACTTGTAAGATGGAGTCATCATTTTAGTAATCTAATTAGCTGTAATGAACGGACTGATGTGCCTAGTAATCAGGAGATACCACGTTCTACAGAGGACGAGATCGATCCTCCCGATGAGGAAAAATTATCTGAGGCTATCTTGAAATTTAAAAACAATAAGGCATCTGGTCATGACTGGTTACCTTCAGAACTCTTCAAATTTGATGGTGTGGTGCTAAAGAGTTTTGTATAACCTCATTATTGATGTATGGAAACAGGAAATAATTCCCATGGATTAGTAAACACTGTCATTTGTCCTGTACACAAGAAGGGAAGCCAACTGGAATGTGAAAACTATAGAGGTATTTCACTTCTGCCTTGTGCTTACAAAATTCTGTCCAATATCCTATTTCTGGAAGTTGAGACATTTTGAGGAACATGAACTTGGTCCATACCAGTGTGGCTTTCGGGGTGGTAAATCTATCACAGATCAAATATTCTCTCTTAGGCAAGGAATATCAAGTACAAATATACCACCTGTTCATATACTTTACAGTGGCTTATGATAGTCTCAATAGATCGGTATTATACAAGGCAATCGAACAGCTCAATATACCAAGAAAGCTTAATAATCATAAAAAAAATAATTCTTGATAAGCTTTCTTATTTATTATTTATAACTTATTTATTTGTATAACATAACTTATTTATTTATTTATATATAACTTATTTATTTATTTTTATTTAATATTATAATCTGAATTTAACCTATGTATTGAAGTATGTCCAATTGTCAGACCTCAAATTTTTCCAAGTATTATGATTAGTTGTGTTTTAACATATGTATCATTATTATAGCTTATACATAAACTATCTAAAATTTAGGATCTCTTTAATAGATTTGTGGATCTCTAACAGCATCTGCTGCTATTTGAAAATTAGGTGAAATGAATTATATATTTTTATGCAAATTACGATTTATTCATTACTAAAGTGTACTGAAACTAATGAAATAATAAAAAAATTAAGTAAGTTTAATTTTTTTACACTTTTCTTTATTTGTATAAAATACAGATAAAGTAGTTTTTTTAGTCCTGATTATATGAAGAATGTAAAATCAGTTTTTTGAATCCATAAAACTATTCTAATAATTGTTCCAACTTTCTTATTACCCCAGTGTTTCATTTTAATCATACCACTATCATTTAAAATTTAATGATTTTGTAGCACTAAATTGCCAAGTTATTTCTTAAAAATGTGTCCGATGACTATGAATAATAATGATATAATGAATAATAATAATAATGAATAATAATAATAATGAAATAAAATAATAGCAGGGAAAAAATGTGTTGACTGATTTCATGTGCTAATGAGTGGGAAGAATGAAATATTAATTTTTTAGTAAAGTATTTGCAACATATGCATGATCCAAGAGTATTTTTTTCTCCCTTTGCTTGCAAAATCACATATCAATCTAATTTAGACTTAAAGTTAGTATTTATTGGGGCACTGCTTGTTGAAAATTATGAAAAAAAAAAAAAACAAGTGATGATTAATCTAACATTGTGTACTTGGTTTGGATTTGAGGAGATCTATAAAGTGTCCTCAGGATGGGAATAATTTTTTAAGTTGACTTAATAGTCATCATGGTGCCATAGATTGAACTTGTACTTCTAAATCAAGTTGGCTTAATTTATTGTTTACGTCACAAAACATAATCCTAAAAAATAACTATATAATGATCTGCTCCTAGATTATAGAAATATGAGTGAAGTTATTTTCTGAATAACTAAGGATTTTTTACTCCCATTAAAAAATCCTAGGGCCACCTGCGGGTTTGAACCCGGAACCTTTGGCATAGGAGGCTGTTATGCTAACCACCATGCTACAGGTAACCTCACTTTTTTTTTCACATCAACATAAATTTTGAGTTTTGAAGGATAACTGTTTCATTATTTTATGTTGTCTTATATTTCACAGAAATTACTGTATTATCTATTAAATATTATATATTAAATACGGAACCTAAAAAAATTGTGGATTTCTGCAATGAGTGTATATGAAATTAAAATATTTATTGGCTATACACTTTGTTACAGGATAAAGTGTCTTCAAAGGATCTTATATTGTAAGGTTTTGGTGGGTTTGTAGTGCTCTACTCTATATGTCTGAATAGACTTTATAATCCTGGACGTGGGATGGAAGACCGTGGTCCTCCCCCTGAAAATCCCTGGGGCAAGTAACAATAATTAAAATAAAATATAATGATATAAAACAAGGTTTTATGATTTAAGGTATGGTTAGAGAGCTTTACTTTCAAGGGCCCTTAATTTTCAAATTGTTTGTTTGTTTATTTATTTAACTTCACTTCATCTTACTGTGGTTAATCTAACAGTGCTGCAGTGGGAGTCCAAATTTTCGAATTTATATGCATAAAACGTGTTTTGAAAAAAAGAAAATTAAATTTTAATCAGACCTGGCTCCCAACCTCCTCACCCCTTTGCTGACAATAGTATCATTTTTTTAATACTACATGATCAGAATCTCAAAACAGTTTTTTTGTCTTTAAGTCTTATAATATAATAAGATAATGGTAGGTAATGGTTTTTCGGATATAACATACAAGCTGTAGCTCGCAGCTATGCTTACTAATTCCACTTTGTATTGATATACGTACATAACTTTGTGTTTATGTTAAAAGTAACTAAAACACATATAACTTTGCTATTGGTCAATTATTTACTCCTTCAAATATGTTTATACTTGTGCATCGAATAAAGTTATTAATTATTGTCAGGTCTTAATCTAATCCAGTGAAATTTATAGCAGCACATCAGAAGAGGAAGGCGTGCCCATAGTTAATCAGTATGGTTCAACTTTTAACCATAATCATTGTATATTGCCACATATAGTTTGGAATATAAATGCATCTTTTTCCAAAACCTAGGTGAAAGCTTATAGAAATACAATGTTCTATTATATTCTTAAAATGAAACGTTTTTACCCTATTGAAATTATTTTTAATAAACCAATAAGAATGAAACATGTGTCGATGGGTCCCAACACAGGAAACATGAATACGATACCCAATATGCTTAAATATATTTGTTATAAATAATTGCATATTATCTTAGCTAACACTGGTCAGATTAACACGATTTTGTTTCCAAGTGGTTAGAAATTCGATTGTCATTTAAATGAATACTTATAATTTTTCAAGAGATGCATTGTTTTTGAGTTATTCCTAAACCAATTTCGTTTTATGTTTTGGAGATAAAATTTTTTCGACCACTTAGAGGCGGAATTTTCCCAAACCCAGGCTTATTGCACATCTTGACAGTAAGACGAAGCTCCAGGAAAAATTTCAACTTCACAACTATAGTCACTTTTGAGATACTGCGATGTCTAGAAAATCGAGTGAAGAAATGGCACTTTCTTTTATAAATTTAGATTTATATAAATTATCATTGTATGGTGTGAAAATCTTCTGTATTTTTTTGCAGTTGGTAACATTGCAAAATATTAGTAGCTATTTCGCTTCCTTGTGTTTCCCGTCTTTAAGGAGAAAGTGGGCATATTTTTCTAATGGTTTCATGTCGTACAGCGTCCGGTCTCTCGAATCGTCTTTCACATCATTATTCGCCCTTTGTTTTGTTAATGGCGCAGGATTACGACACGGCCTCCTCGTATGGCTCGGAAGCACCCCGGACACCCTTGTTGACCAGGATAATCCTCGGATGTCGTGCAGGAGTAGGGGCGTTGACAAGGGGGTATATAGGCGCGACAGGGCAGGAGAGAGTGTTGGCAGTGTGACAATGTGGCTTATACCTTCAGGTCTGTGTTGCTTGGTGGTGTGTGCTGGGGCTATAGTGGCAGGAGGTGGTCGAGCCGCGGACAAGGTGGATGGCGACTTGGAAGCTCAGGGCTCCATAGAGTATCCACACTACTATCATGGTGAGTTCTTTGGGAAAACACATCTTCGAATTTTCATTCATTTATTTTCTACTATACGTCCTCTATATAAGGAGGACATGCGTGTGCCGGAAGCCGATTTTAATTATCTTTTTACTTTAACTTACCTATATATGAAATATATAGTAAGGGAAAGTATTGCGATCGTCAAAATTTTCAAATTCCAGTTTTCAACTTAAATACACTTTTTAGGGCTCCCTGAGTCCAAATGACCAAATCCCGCAAAAAGGTCTAGTGTGTGTGTGTGTGTGTGTGTGGTAAGTCTAGCGCAAAAACCATTAGTCGTACGGAACTGAAATTTCATATTTAAGACTACTATTGGCCCGAGATGTTACAGCAACTTTTTCATCAAAATTGGCCTACCAGAAGAGCCAGTTTATGCCATGCATGTTGTACCTTTTTACGATTTTCTCAAAAAACGGCTTTAACGATTTTGATTAAACTCGCTATATCGATGTAAAATTAAACGGGTTTTAATATAATGTAGGTTTCATTCTGATTGAAATAGTCTGACAGGGCTTAAATGCCGATATTTCAAAAATTTCTTCATCTAAAGTACCTTCAATTTTGAAGATTTTATAAAATTGATCATATTTATCAGATTAGTACTGCTAAAAAACAGGTAAATATATAAGTTGAGCGAATTTAAAAAACAACTAAAGGAGAAAACTGAAAAAATATTTTTTATTACAATTTTTTTTTTTATTTTGAACATAAGAGCAGTGATATACCGTTGGAAACCTAAAGATTTTAGAAAAAATATCATCGTATACACATAATTTTAAATGTTAACAGGAAATAATAAAAAGCCGATAAAACTAACTGATTGTCGTAGATAATAATATGATAGAAATTTAATAAAACACATGTTTATAAAAAAATTCAATTTCATTAATTCTTTAACAATTTAGTTGCGTTTATAAATTAGTTTAAAAATTCTTGAATTGATATAAATAATGGAGGTAAGTGAAAGTCGTGTGTTGCGCGCACAAGATTTTTTAGGTTTTTTTGGTTTATTATTTTCAATAATGAAACTTTGTAATCGAGGAAAACTCGCTGTAAATTATTACACAGTGGTTTATTATTTCCAAATAACATTTTTAGGGTATAACTGTTTATATAGCTGTTAATAGGCAATTAAGTAATATGAAAAGCAATAATTCATAGGATGATATCGTATCACTACTGCTAATTTAAAAACGCTATATCTCAGCTAGTTGTAAACCAATTTCAATGATTCTTTTTTCATTTTAGTATTTTCTTATTTATTAATTAGGAGAAATGTATTTTTTTTTTAAATATTCGTTATTTGGACTCTACGCATCTTCAAACGTATTGGAGGTTTATATGTTTTGGTTTGATTGAAAATAATAAACCAAAAAATTGATATTTGCCTATATATACGCCCATAACTCAGTTATTTTTTAACATAAAGAAAAATACATAAAGAGTTTTAGAATTAGTAATGAGCGATAAACAAAGAAAAAGAAACAAAAAAATTAATTATATATTGTTAAGCCACAACTTATAAGAGATATGATTCCCCAAAAACCCGGTTATTATTGATGATAGAGAAAATTTTAAGTGTTCAAAAAAGTAAAAGTTGGAATAAGGAATTTTGATTTGAATTACTTCAATGAAAATTAAAATAAAAGAAAAGGAAATAGCAAAGAATTATGGTTTTAGTATAAATGCTTTTGGTGTATTATTTTCAATAATGGACATTGGTAATCCACCCAAAAAAAAAAAAAAAATAGTTAAATACCTATAAATTTGAGGTCTTAGATATTTCAAGATAGAAACCGAATTACAAATAAAAAAAAAAAATGATCTGTCCGCCATACGAATTAATAAATAAATAAAAAAAAAACTAAGTACTTTATACATAATCATCTAACAAAAGGAAGGTAGCACTGGAAAAATAGTATTGTTCAGAACCAGTAGAAGCACTTAAAATGGTTGTCGATATTATTAGTGTTTACAAATGAATTTAAAGCTAGAATTCAAAGGGCGCTAGTTCAAACCTGCAGGTGGCCCTAGGATTTTTTAATGGGAGTAAAAAATCCTTAGTTATGCCATCCTTCGGAGGGGACGTTAAAAGGTGGTCCCCAGCCTGTGCGATGTCAGGTACTCGTTGAAGATCCCTATCCTAATAAAACCTGGATAGGCAAAATTTAGGCAAGTCCTGAAGAAAGGCAATTTTTTTTTTTTTTTTTGGGTAGGGGAAAAACTTTCATGAGACGAAGTGCAACAATGAAGTCACTCAACAGTGTGAGATTCCTACTCACTAAAAAACCACCTCCCAATTCGTCTTTACCACCCCACGGGACCGCTGTCAAGCATTACTTCACGGGGGAAGAGGCGGGCAGAAGGGCTAAATGCCTACTTCTTTCCTGGACATCCTATTTGGGCTAGGCCAATGCCCTGTCTCTCCATTCTTGCTCCTGTTCTCTGAGTCTTTTGCCAATTTGTGCTGCATAATCAGCTACAGCGCTCCAAATCTCCTGGCTGGTCATCATCGAAGCGACTACATTTTCTGGCGACAATTTCGTTCCTAATTTAGTGTCTAGCTCGAACTTTTCTCGAATGAATCCTGAATAACAGAAGAATGTATGTTCCACTGTTTGTTCCAGGGGATCACAGAATGGGCACCATGAGCTATCCTCTATTTTGAATCGGGCTAAGTAGGCTCTGTAGCAACCATGTCCAGTAAGTAGTCGAGTGAGATAATAATCTACCGCTCCGTGTTTTCGGGATATCCATGTCGATATATCGGGAATGAGGACGGTAGATCCATCTTCCAGAAGATGAGGCGTTCCAGCGCCTCTGCCATCTTTCAAGAGTATGTGTTCTCTCTTATTTCTCTAAAGTATCCCAGTAAGCATCTAACTCTTCTCGTTTTCTTTGGTAGATCCTTCCCGAAGAAGAAAGGTCTGTGTGTCCGTCCGTATGTTGTAAGTCTAGCGCAAAACGAAAAGACGTACTAAACTGAAATTAATGTTTAAGAAAACTACGCGAGATGTTACAGCAACTTTTTCACGAAAATCGACTGACCGGAAGTGCTGCTTTATACCATGCATTTTGCACCTTTTTATGATTTTCTCATAAATGGCTCTAACTATTTTAATTAAATAGTATGCCGTATCCATGTAAAATTTAATGAGCTTTAATATGATGTAGGTTTCATTCTAGTTGAAACAGTCTAACAGTGCTTAAATACCGATATTTTAATATTTTCTTCCTCTAAACAATCTTCAATTTTAAAAATTAAGAAGAATTACCCATATCATCTTATCAGGGCGGACAAAAAGCGGCTAAATGTAAACGTTGAACGAATCCCATATTCCAATAAAGGGCAAAGGGCAAACATATTTTTTAAACCAATTATTGTGTTTTTGAAAATAAAACGAGTAATATATATGCATGATATACTGTTGGAAAGCTAAAGGTTTTAGAAAAAAACATTATATTAAACAAAAAATTGTAAATGTTAATAGAGAGTGATAAAAGGCCGATAAAACTTACTGATTAACGTAGATAAAAATATAATACATTATTTATATAAAACACATGTTCTATCGAAATTCAATGAAATTAATTCTTTAACCTCTTTACTATCCCATACCTTTATATGAAATAAAGGGAAAGTATTGCGATCGTGAAAACTTACGAATTCATACAATACACACATTCATAAATACTCATTTTTTTATTTTGCTTACCTATTTATGAAATATATGTATAGCAAGGGAAAGTATTGTGATCATGAAAAGTTTTCTAATTCGGGTTTTCACCGAAAATACACATTTGACCAAATGACAAGTCCCGCAAAAAGGTCTATATGTGGGTGTTTTGTAAGTCAAGTGCAAAAACGAAAGTCGTATGGAACTGAAATTTGTATTAAAGACAACTATAGCCCGAATGTTACAGCAATATTTTCATCAATATCAACTAACAAAAGAGCTACTTATACTATGCATTTAGCACTTTTTTTATGATTTCTCAAAAATGGCTATAACGATTTTGATTTAAGTCTCTATATCGATGTAAAATATAATGGGCTTTAATATGGTGTAGGTTTTATTCTGATAGATAATATTCAGACAGGGCTTAAATGTCCGATATTTTAGAAAATCTTCCTCAAAAGTATCTTTAATTTTTAAAAACAACCATATTATCCTTTTAGAATGATAAAAAAACAAGATAAACATCAATTTGAATTAATACTGATATCCAACTAAGGAGAGAGGACCAAACATATTTTTTAATGCAATTTTGTGTTTTTGTACTAAAAAAATGTAATGTAGACTTGCTCTGCCGTTGGAAAGCTAAAGATTTTAGAAAAAAATGTCATCTTATGCCCAAACTTGTAAACTTTAATGGAGAGTGATGAAAAACCGATAAAAATAACTTCTTTAAATTAAT
Organism: Piezodorus guildinii; assembly: GCA_023052935.1. Taxonomy (NCBI): domain Eukaryota; kingdom Metazoa; phylum Arthropoda; class Insecta; order Hemiptera; family Pentatomidae; genus Piezodorus; species Piezodorus guildinii. The sequence goes on along the minus strand of CM041293.1, from coordinate 120,142,757 downwards.
TTTAACAATGGAGGTAAGTGAAAGTCGTGTGTTGCGCGTACCAGATTTTTTTCGTTTATTACTGACTACTACCAATAATCGAAGATATAATGTTTCGTTTATATAATCCTTTTTTTCTTCTTTGTACATATTAGTATAAATAGCGATTAATAAGGACATATTTTGACCAATATTTTTTTCATTAAATATTAAAATATGCTTCTACCTGAGGTAGCTCAGAATATTAAAGAAAAAATATTTGGTTAATCGATATTCCAAAAATATAATAGATCAAATTTTGAGAATTGTTCTTTTTTTACGAAGTTAGAAATAATATAATAATTGTTGACCTTTCACATGTGATGGGAATTAGTATTTTTTTTTTTTCATTTTCATCTCCTTCTATTACAATCAACAAAGTAAAATCGCATCATGCAAATACAGTAAACGAATGTCTTATAACTGTTACTACCTAAAGGGACTGGATGGCTGAGTTGGTAAGCGCGCGTTGCTTTGTATGCGCGTTGCCAAGCAACCACAGAGGACCATAATTTGAAACCAAATAATTACGAGTTCGAGTCTCGGTGCTAGAGGGGCTTTTATTTCAGCATTTATCCCCCACCCTCACTCCCCGGCCCGAGAAACCCCGTATAGCCTTCAAAGGCGAGGCAGAGATTGCAAATAAAACTGAAGGATTGTTGTAAATAATAATTTTTATTGTTAAATTATTCAATATAAAAACCCATGTTTCCATCGAAACTCTATGTTATTGTTTAACTTTGTTCAAGTCTATCATCATTTAATAGTTACTTGAATTGATTTTAACAATGGCTGTAGAAGTCGTTTGTTGCGCGAACCTGATTTGTTTTTTAAACCTTCGAGCATATGCAAGTTGGTTTGAGTGCTGATAATAATTATGTGAATAATTGTATGGATTATAAGTTTTTTGTTGTCAATATTTTCTATTCTTTATCTTTCATCCATGATATGTTCAATATCAAATTTTAAAAACTGTCTACCTTAGTGACTAATCTTTGCTGTTAATGATTTCGTATGTGTACTCAATGAAATACACCTTTAGAGCAGTTGTCTTTGTTATCTACTATATTAGAGTACACTATCATAAAAAAGTTTTAGATTTCTCATTAGTCATACTATTTGATTATGAAGGATCGAAATTAATTAATTAGTGATAGCGTTACGAGCTGTCGCAATGTGGCAGTTCGCGATACTAACTGACATCTTATCTCATCTCGCACTCCCATCAGGCCAAAACACTTTCCCTCTAATTGTCACAAGAAGTTTTCACGCATTTTTTTCATCTTCACACTGACATACACAAGACATTCATGTCGGTTTAGAAACTAATTTTGAACTAGAGCGTGGTGACTCAACGATTTGACAAATTCGATACGAGAGATGGACTATGACAAGATTTCTCATTTCAGAAAATATTTAAAATTATTTATATGGATTTACAAATGAATTGCCATAGCCTCAGAAGTATAACAAAATTAGTTGGACTGTTTTCCTTTTTATTACTGATTAGATAGATAGATAAAAGTGTTTTATTAACAAATTTCCTTCTTTCTTTACAATATTTATAGAACAGAGAATCTGGCATGAATATACCACCTGCAAGGAAGTTGGTCTACTTGGACATATATTATTAAAAACCAAACAAAACTTGATAATAATAATATAATAATAATAATAATAATAGGCTTAGCGAACCCGAAGGTTCGATGCCGATACCACCAAATTCCGCCTACGCAGACTCGTCCAATGTTCACCTTTCAAGCCCAAGCCCCCGAGATCAGCCTTAACGCAATCCTCCCATCTACGCTTCGGCCTACCTTTCGGACGCCTACCAGTCGGATCAGCAAATACCAACTTTCTCGGAATCCGCTCGTCATCGAGCCCAACAACTTTACTCGCCCATTCGAGTCTCCGCGATGCAATCAGCACAATTATATTCACAGGATACAAGTTCCGCAATTCCGCGTTATGCAACCTTCTAAGCTCCCCAGTGGCCTCATCTCTCTTCGGACCAAATATTTTACACAGTACCTTATTTTCGAAAACCTTAAGTCGTTGTACATCCTTCATAGTAAGCGGCCACGTTTCACATCCGTAAAGAACCGTTGGAAGAATAATAGTTTTATAAATTCTAACCTTTAAGTTTTTAGATAGAAGCCGTGAGCTAAGTAACTTAGCAACTGAATAATAACACGCATTTCCCACCTTTAACCGGAACTTTATTTCTTCCTGGATTTCATTTTTTCTTGTTATAATTGAACCTAAATACCCGAATTTCTCTACGTGTTCAAAAGTATGCCCTGATACATCAACTTCACCAAGATCGACACCGTTTCTGCTAATAATCATATATTTCGTCTTATCGGTATTTACTTCGAGTCCTATTTCTTTACCGGTTTTTATTAACACACTTGTATTTAGTTGTATGGTTTCCTTGTCTTCACCTAGCAGTACCAGATCATCGGCATACCCCAAAACCGGAATCTTGTCACCCATATTTAAGCCTTTCTCGGTACACATCATCTTTTCTATGACATATTCTAAAGCTATATTTTTTTTTTTTTTTTTTTTTTTTTTTTTTTTTTTTTTTTTTTTTTTTTTTATTTATCGAGCAATATTACAATCTGTCCAATTCAGGACATTTTTAATAGTGATAACGTACAACATTCATACTACATTCACACGATATATACAAAACAATAAATTTATATAATAATAATAATAAAATATACATATATACAAAATAAAATCAATAAAAATATATACAATAGTCACTCATACCTATATACAATTCACAAGCATACAGCACGTGAGTGGAGAATCTAGCCAATGCTAGAACTCCAATATACATGTTACAAGAGGTCACGAGGCCACTGCCGTTTCAACCTTCTAGGTGGGTTGTATGGATGAGTGGAGCTGGATAGGGATTGAGCTAGAGGATTAGGATGATGAATGAGATTCTGGTGGAATTTGGAAAATTTGGATGGAATCAGGTCTGAAATAAAAGGAACATTAAGGTCGTGGTGCAAGGTATAGTTGGAAACATAATAAGGAGCATTTACTATTGTACGGAGGACTTTGGATTGAAAGGATTGAATGCGTTTGATGTTAGTACGTTTAGCTGTCCCCCACAGTTCAAGTCCGTAGGTCCAGATGGGCTTCAGTATTGTCCTGTAGATTAATAATTTGTTGTCAACTGTTAGTTCAGATTTTCTGTTGAGTAGTCGGTATAACTGTCCGAATCGTCGGTTGAGTTCTTGTCTTTTAAGTGTTGTATGTGGGTTCCAAGTCAATCTTTTGTCTAACAGTAAGCCAAGATACCGGACTGTATCTGAAGGAGGAATTGGAATGGAATTGAAGTAAACTGGCGGACAGGAGTTTCGTCGAAGAGTGAAGGTTACGTGTTTGCATTTGGCTTCGTTCACCTTTATGCGCCAAGCATTACACCAGTCTTCGATAAGAGAAAGGTGTCTTTGCAGGTTTAAGGATGCTGTTTCAGGATTGGAACTGGATGATAGGATGGCGGTGTCGTCTGCAAAAGTTGCCAGAAAGGTATCAGGATGTGTAGGAATATCAGCAGTGTAAAGGATGTAGAGGACGGGTCCCAAGACGCTGCCTTGAGGAACACCGGCCTCAAGGGGATAAAGGTTAGAAAATTCTACACCACAGCGAACGCGGAAGGAACGGTTTGAGAGATAGGATCGGAGAATGAGGTATAGAGACTGGGGTAAATGGGTTTTCAGCTTGAAGAGTAATCCAGTGTGCCATACCCGGTCAAAAGCTTGCGCAATGTCCAGAAACGCACCAGAACAATACTCTTTGCATTCAAGAGCTGAGGAAATATGGTCTACAACTCGGAGCCCCTGTTGAACTGTGGAATGGTGAGGACGGAATCCAAACTGATGTGAAGGAAGATTTTGAGATTCTAGTATGGGTAGGATACGTTTAAGAAGAAGCCTTTCGAAGATTTTTGAGAGGATGGGGAGTAGACTAATAGGCCTGTAGGATGAAGTGTTGTTGGAAGGTTTGCCTGGTTTTAGAAAAAGAATGATAGTGGAATGTTTCCATAACAGAGGAAAATAGGTGGTGCGTAGGATGCAGTTGTAAATATAAGTAAGGAATATAATAGCTTTCTGCGGAAGTTGTCGGAGGATCTGGGGAGTAAGGAGATCGTGTCCAGGAGATTTACGGAGGGTAAGTTTTTGGAGAAGATATTTGACCTCAGAGGGATTAATAGCTTTAGGAGGTAGGGAAAGTGGAATCGGTGACAAAAGAAAGTCTTGCACTGTTGCGGTGTGATTGGCTTGGGATTCCGGGTGAGGAGTGAAAACTTTGGAGAGGGTGTGGCGAATTCCTCGGCTTTATCTTCATCAGACGCAGCCCAGGAGTCATCACCACGTCGGAGAGGATGGGAAACTTGATGGTATTTTAGGATCTTTTTCGTGACATTCCACAGGGAATTATCACGAGCTGATAGAGAGGAGAGGTAGGAATTAAAGGACTGGGAACGGAAGGTCGCCAACTCCCTCTTCAGTTGTCTACAATAGAAGTTATAGGAGCGGCGATCTGTTGGGTGTCGGGTGCGCTGCCATAATGATCTTGCTCGGCGTTTGGTATGGATGAGGTCTATAATATGTTGTGGAAAATGATTTTGGTGAGGATTTATATTGGGGTGTTTAGGAGAGGAGGCAGTCCAGACAGCTTGTTGGATGGCGGTGGTAAAGGAATAGACGGAATTATCTAGGTCATCTGGGGTTTTGAGGGTTACTCTGAGGTCAATATTATCGGTCAGGATTTGGCGGAAAAGGTTCCAGTTAACAGGGCCTCGGATGAATGATGGTGGAATGGGTTTTGGAATTGGAGTGAGAGATACTTTTAGAATCAGTGGACTATGGTCTGAGGATAGTTCATCAAGGCGAGTTACAGACAAGTTGAGGGAGCCTAATCCGCTGTGGATAAAGAAGTCGAGGATGTCAGGATTGCGGTTAGGATCGGTTGGCCAGTAGGTAGGGGAGTCAGGAGGCAGGATATTAAAATTTCGGGAGTTGAGTGCAGACAGCAAATTTCGTCCCCGAGAATTCGTGGTTCTGGAACCCCATTGCTGATGCTTGGCGTTTAAGTCTGCACCCAGAATGAAACGATTTCCTAAGGAATCCAGGAAGGATACAAATTCGGAATTGGAAATGGAATGTTTAGGAGGGCAGTATGCAGATGTGAGGGTTACCGGAAAGGAAAAAGTCTTGATTACTATGGCTGTGGCTTGTAGGAAATCATAGGTGGGAAGTGGGAGTAAATGATGAGAGAGGGATTGGTGGACAATGATAGCAGAACCGGCATGGGCTTTGCCGTCTGGGTGGTCAGTACGGTATGTCGTGTATTGCGGTATTTTGAAGTACTGTTTAGTCGTTAGTCTTGTTTCAGTTATAAGTGCAACATCGATTGTTTTGTCTTTCAACAACGCTGTCAGTTCGTCAGTATGATTTCTAACACCATTCGCATTCCAAAGGAGAATGGATAAGGAGTTAGGTGAATTCATTTAAGGATTTTTCAAGGCAGGGATTAGATTTGATACTAGATTTGTAAGGAGTGATATAAGCGGCATAACAAGAGATTTGATTTCGGAGATGAAGGATGTCATTAGACTGGTAAGATCTGTGACGTTTGATGGTGGAGGGATATGAGAAATTTGATGTTGAGGAGTTTTTTGAAGATTAGGTAAACTTTGAGGGATAGATTGTTGTACAATAGATTGAGAATGTTGAGGAAAATGTTGTTCCGGCAGTGCCTCGACTTCATGACTCTGGCTTCCACCTCCAAGCAAGTGGGCAAATGACACATTAGAATTTACAAGTTTAGATGGTTCTCTTCTGCTTCTGATTGGTATAGCTGTTTCATTCGGATCCTGAGGTTTTTGGAATCTGGTTCTGAGTTTCTTGTAGATTTCGCATCCCTTGTAGTTAGCCGGGTGGTCCTTGAGGCACAGGGCACATACAGCGGGTGTTGATCTTGATCTTGTACATTCTTCTGATTTATGCTGTTCACCGCATTTCACACAGCGCGGTACGTGATGGCAATAACTTTTGGTATGACCATATGCCTGACAGTTATGACACTGAACTATTTCCCTCTTTGTGTACGGTTTTTTCAACTTTTACACGGGTATAGTACAGTCTACTGAGGTCATAGATTTTTTCGACTCCTGCTGATGGTTCCAAGTCCACGAAGAATTGAGGCAGTGGACTTTTATCTTTTAGAACGTTGGTGACTTGCCTCACTTGGAATCCTAATTCTGTCAGTTCTTCTTTGATAGCTTCAACGGGTGTTGAGGAATGTAGGTTTCTGATTACGACCCTTAATGCTCTCTCCTGGCGCAGCTGATAAGTATGAAAGTCAGCTTTGGTCTCAGTCAGATATTTTACAATCTTTCTGTAGGTTTCAGCAGTAGTCGGAGATATTTTAGTATCATTGGTTCTACTTATACAATAATAACTATTAGGATCAGTTACTTTGTTTAAATGCGCACACATCAGTTTAAAATTTTTAATATTTTTAACAAATATTGGTGGAGGTAGTGGTTCCCTGGGTATAGGAGAAGATTCCATGGTTTCTTTTTCATTTTGAAGGATTTCAAATGGATTCGGTGTAAAAAACGGGGATTCATCAGTTATTCCTTGTGATGATGTGCTGGGCTGTGGTTCAGATCCTAATGAGGTAGCTGACGCGGTCGCTGGTGGAATTATTTTTTTATTTTGTTCACGGCGTGGTCTCTGTTTTGTAGGAGACGAGTTAGAACCTGCAGATCTAGATCTTTTACTTGCAGACTTTGAGGACATGACTTGATGGAAATATCTCATTGATTAAGAAAATAATAATAATAAATAAATAATGAGATAAGAATTAAAGATAAAAAAAGATAAGTTAACGAAAAGCAAGCCCGAGCTTGCCGAGCTAGCGGCAATCAGCTGATCAGTGACCCTCCTTTCACTTTTTCGTGATTGTACAAAGTAAATTATAACTTTGCTTACCGAAATTTCTCCAATATTCACTGCCGTAGTATTCCTGAGGTCTAGTGATCTTCTCCAGACTGAATTCAAGCGAATTCCTACTGAAAAAAGCAAAAATCTGAGAGACGATGTAACGTATGACTGTTATCATCGAGCGCATCAGCTGATTTAAAGCTATATTAAATAACACAGGTGAAAGGGAGTCACTCTGTTTCAAACCCGATCGCACCTCAAACCTCTCGAAGTAATTATGACCGATTCTAAGTTTATGGAATGTTTCCGACAAACACATCTCTACTCATCGCTCATTATCCGGAGGTAAACTAGTCCCCTGTTCGGGTCTCCGGGTGGCGCAAGATGAAAATAAGAGATCTAAACAAAACTTAAAGTAAATAAAACAAACAAAGTGGGATGAGAGACTTGAGCGTTGTTAATTTTCCACAGAACGAACAAAATATACATATAGCACATCTGTCACAACTTTCTATGTTTATTTATTAATTACTAGTACACCCGCAGTGGTTCCAAATCCACTTTTTCGGGACAAAAGTCTGCACCGGTCGTTCCATTTAAGATGTATCAGCCATTTTAACATCATTTTGTTCCTTATTCACTTTCAATGGTACGATTGGTATATTATAAAATCACTTTCATATCATGAAAATAAATAGGTTTTGTCGATAATTTCAGAGAAATGTCTCTTTATCTAATTATTCTTATATACATCTTTATATATCTATATTTCCTGCATTTAACTCTGTTTAGAATCGTTATTAGATAACTTTAAGTAAACTTTGGGTTTTATATAACGACTTGGTGATTTTTTAAGAAATTTCAAAAAATGTCGAAAAAATTAAAATTATTTTAAATATCCATACATTTACACAACATAATCAAGTACAAATTGTTTTAAAAATTTTCGTTTGTTTATTGTTTTTACGGACAAAATTACAAAACCGTAAATTAATGTCTGCTTTTTTAATAATTAAGATCGTATTGTTGAATATTGAAATTTATTTTGAAATTTAAATACGCATCTAAGCTGCAAAGGAGTTATTATGATGATATACAACGGTTATGTTTAAAAGATAAAACGATATTATTGAATAATTTGGATGTGGCTACTTGGTACTGGTATCTTATTGTAACATTGAGTAAATAAAATTGATATCTGACATTAAATAATAATCTTTTATTTATCATAAACAGAGTATTTCATTGCTTTTCACCTCTATTTATTTTATATAACCTCATTCAACATAGTCACTATCAACATCTTTTGTAATTTGTAGCATTTTAATTTAAATTATTTTATTTATCTAATTGAATTCACCCAACCGCAAGCAAAGATAAAGAAGTGTAGTTTTTGCTCTGTTTTTTCAATGCGTCTTGATATTAGAAACAAGATATTTACAGTTATATTAGATTAATTATAGTAATAGGTTAAGTTGTTTTTAAATCACTTTCCTCATCAACCATAATTCTAACTTTAGTCTAATAAGTTGCCATTTAATTCTGTTAAATATACAATAGCGATCCAATAGAAGTAGGCACCCTATGTACCCAAAATAACTCACTATATTTTAGCTGTGACGTAATCGGGTATATAGTCACGTTTGCAACATAAATGTGATTGATATACATTGATCTCACGAGTGGGAATATTTCCACTTAAAAACAACTTTTACAAATATAATTGTAAAAAATATTATGTTTATATTTCTTGAAAATGTATACGTCTTATAATAATGGAGTAGTTGTTGACCGTTTTGACTATATGGTAAGGAAGTTGGTAGAGGGTGCAGCCATCAAGAAAACATACCATTAAGAAAAAATAAAGGAAGTGTTTTTTATTGGTAGTTTCTTTGTTACCAATCCGCGAACAACTGCTCCATCATGTGCGTTTTATAGTTACAACTCATAAACGTATTTATGCAAATATAAATAAAGAGAAAATGAAATATTCGCGAGCAAAGCCGCGGGTTACAGCTAGTATACTATAAGTATCGTTGACATATACAACATCGGATTTCTAAGGAGGTTGTAAATTTCCCACGAGCTCTTGTCTTCCCTTGGAATCCTGGTACATGTGCAGCTACTGGGCCTGCTCAGGGGTCGAGCCTGCGCTACTCCAGCCGCATCCTCTCCCATCGCAGTGCCTGTCCCCCGTCAGCTGTGTCTGCAACCTCTCAACTGAAGGCTCTAAGATGGACGTTCAGGCCCTCATGGAATCTGGGATAGTTAGGCGAGGAGAGTTTTAAAGGGGACTAATGCCTTTGCCACCCTGCTTCAATGACTAATCGATTACATTAATCACAGTAATATCATTTGAAGAGTACAGGAAAAGAACATGATAAGTCCATTATTTTCTGATTTTGGGCTAGTGTTGGGGTTTCCCCCAAGAGATTATTTTAGATGGCTGCTGCTTTAAAGAGAAAAAACAATATGTTTAAATTAAAAGCAGTTTTTAAAAATGTGAGCAGAGAATAACATTGCTACTCAATGTCTAAACTGGGGAAGTAGCTGATAGGTTCTGGTAATTTGGTTTTGTTTTCTGTAACATATTAATATTAATGGTAATTTTCTGTTTAGCTGAATGGTTATATCATTTTTAAATATTATTAAAGTAAGTGAATTTCTTTAATAAATTAACTTTCTTTCCCTGGAATATCGTGTCAATGCTGGTTTTTACAAATTAGACTAAGAGTGGATCATCAAGCCTAACATTTTAATAACAGTTATTTCAGTGCTTCCAAAATATTTTAAACTCGCTAATAAGATTCACAGAAAACGAAAAAAATCTGGTGCGGGCAACACACGACTTTCACTTACCTCCATTTTTAAAATCAATGAAAGAATTTTCAAATACAGTTAGAGATAAAAATACGTGAAACTATTAAAGAATTAATTAAATTGAATTTATATAGAAACATGTGTTTTATTAAAAAATCTATTATATTATTATGTAAAATAATCAGTTAGTTTTATTTTATTTTCATTACTCTCTATTAACTTTTAAAAGCTTGTGTATGAGATAATATTTTTTCTAAAATCTTTAGCTTTCCAACGGTATATCATACATCTATTTGAATTACTATATTTGAATTTACTATATAATGCTCTTATGTTCAAAAACAAAAAATTGCATTAAAAAAATATTTTTTTAGTTTTCTCCTTTGGTTGCTTTTCAAATTCGCTCAACTTGCATATTTACCTATTTTTCATCAGTGGTAAGAAGATAATAGTTATTTTTTTAGAATCAACAAAATTAAAGGTACTTTAGAAAAAGAAAATTTAAAATATCGGCATTTAAGCCCTGTCTGACCATTTTTATCCAAATGATATTAATGCCCATTAAATTTTACATCGATATATCGATGTATAATTATTTTGTATAACTCGCTATAGCGAGTTTAATCAAAATCGTCGGAACCGTTTTCGAGAAAATCGAAAAAAGGTGCAAAAGTGCATGGTATGAAATGGCTCTTCTGGTAAGCTCATTTTGATGAAAAAAGTTTTGTCACGTCTCGGGCGTATAGTTGTCTTAAATATGAAATATCAGTTTCATAGGACTTACTGTTTCCGCCCGGAAGTTACCACACACACACACACACACACACACATACCTTTTTGCGGGACTTGGTTATTTGGTTTCAGGGGACCCTAAAACGTGTATTTCCGTTGAAAACTGGAATTCGAAAATTTTCACGATCGCAATACTTCCCCTTACTATATATAGTAAGTGAAAGTAAAAATAAATTGTGAAACGAATTAATTACATTGAATTTCAATAGAATCTATTCTATGACAATCTGTTAGTTTTATCGGCTTTTTATCACTCTCCATTAGGTTTTACAATCTTGTGTATAAAATAATAATTTTTCTAAAATCTTTATCTTTCCAACGGTATATTATACGACTATATTACTGTTTTTATGTTACAACAAAAATTGGATAAAAATAAATATTTTGAAAAATAAATCTTTTCTCCTTCACTTGGTTATCAAATTCGTTCCTTCAAGGCCAACGACTAAACAAGGTGAGAACTATGCTCAACAATCACCAAGTTTTTTCAGTCAAATAAGGTTACCCGCTTCATAGATGCTGGATGAGCCCTAGGAGGGTTCTATATATACAATATATAATTATCAGTCACTGTCTTTATTTAACACTGGTAAAACATATAAAAATATTAACCCAGCCGAGTGGGAGTAGCCGAAAGTTATAAATATTTATTTAGTTTGGTAAAAATTTGGTCTTTACAATGAATTTTTTGTCTCGATTGAAAGTGACAAAATCGATATTTTCATTGTAGGAACCAACTTCCCTCTTTCTATAATCAGTTCAAGAACAATCCTTCATAAATACCCCTATATTAAGAATCTTAACACGTTCACGCCGGGGCGAAATCTACGTTTTTTCCCGTGAGGCGGGACTGTGTTAGCTACTTACGCTTCATGGGGCGGGCTACACTGTTGCAAGTTCCAACGTGTTTAATGTGATATTGTTTTGACATACACATATGACTTGAAGAAGTAATTAAGGAAATACTTAAAAAAAAGATTCTTGTATTATCATTTAAAATAATTCTTATATTATTATTTATTAATTATTAAAAATAATTCTTATTTATGGGGATAAAAGTATGAAATGAAATCACGCAAAGCTAAATAAAATTCTTTAAGAAGAGTAATCAAATGAAATGAACCGATAACAGTGCTTTGAGGGAGCATGTTGAAAGTTATAAAATATTTAATAAATAAACCCTCATGCATGTTAATTCCTACAACATTTAATGTTGAGAAAAAAATAAAATAAACTAATTTTCTAAAAACAATTATAGTTAAGCGTGACCCACTGGTGGGTCACCCCGCCCCACGGAACAGACAAGTATGACCCACCGGTGGGTCACCCAGGCGTGAACGTGCTGAAGAAACTATTGCACTAGCTAACCTCATTGAATTTTAAAAGGGTTAAATCCTACTTCCTTTCACCTGTGTTATTTAATATAGCTTTAGAATATGTCATAAAAAAGGTGACGTGTACCGAGAAAGGTTTAAATGTGGGTGACAAGATTCCGGTTTTGGGGTATGCCGATGATCTGGTACTGCTAGGTGAAGACAAGGAAACCATACAACTAAATACAAGTGTGTTAATAAAAACCGGTAAAGAAATAGGACTCGAAGTAAATACCGATAAGACGAAATATATGATTATTAGCAGAAATGGTGGCGATCTTGATATTAATACATCAGGGCATACTTTTGAATACGTAGAGAAATTCAAGAATTTAGGTTCAATGATAACAAGAAAAAAATGAAATCCAGGAAGAAATAAAGTCCCGGTTAAAGGTGAGAAATGCGTGTTATTATTCAGTTGCTAAGTTACTTAGTTCGAGGCTTCTATCTAAAAACTTAAAGGTTAGAATTTATAAAACTATTATTCTTCCGACGGTTTTTTACGGATGTGAAACTTGGTCGCTTACTTTGAAGGATGAACAACGGCTTAAGGTTTTCGAAAATAAGCTACTGCGTAAAATATTTGGTCCGAAGAGAGATGAGGCCACTGGGGAGTTTAGAAGGCTGCACACCGCGGAATTTCGGAACTTGTATCCTGTGAATATAATTGAGTTGATAGCATCGCGGAGACTCAAATGGGCGAGTAAAGTTGTTGGGCTCGATGAGGAGCGGATTCCGAGAAAGTTGGTATCCGCTGATCCGACTGGTAGGCGTCCGATAGGTAGGCCATAGCGTCGATGGGAGGATTGCGTTAAGGCTGATCTCGGGGGCTTGGGCTTGAACAGTGAAAATTGGACGAGTCTATGTAGGCGGAATTTGGTGGTATCGGCATCGAACCTTCGGGTTCGCTAAGCCTATTATTATTATTATTAAATCCTACTTCAACCAACCATTTGATAATAGATAATATTCCAAATATATCGCGGTAATTTTATAATACATTTTGATTAATTGTGAAAATAAGTGTTAAAATCAAATAAATTAACAATATACTACAGAAAGGTAACATTATTATTTTAATGAATTTAATTTACTGAAAAAATAGTTCTTGTTTTCTAAAGAGTTTTTTCTATTTATCAATTATCCGGGTAAAAAAAACAACATAAAATATACATGTTTGGATCAAACGTAGATTAAGGCTGAAGTGTGAAACGTCTTCAGCCTTGTAAGGCAAAGAAAGCTTAGATGTCCAGATTTGGGCAGACCTGAGATATAGATGAACTATAATGAACCAGATGAACGCAAAATATTAGGATTACTACTGATTTAGCAAACAAACACAACCGACAAACAATATGATTTATTGTTTTTATTCGTTTAACGTCATTTTCGAATTAACACTTCTTGGAAAGACAAAACCGTTCATTGTTGTTTTTATACTGAATCCTTTATTTTTATCAGTTAAGGAGATAGAAATGAAAACAAATATTAGGATCACAACTGACTTTAGTAAACAAACACAACCAACGAACAATGTGTTGTATTGTTTTTATTCGTTTAACGTCATTTTCGAATTAACACTTCTTGGAAGGACAAAACCGTTCATTGTTGTTTTTATACTGAATTCCCTTTATTTTTATCAGTTTCTTTTCAGAATTTGTGTAGGGTAAAAAAAAAAAGGAGAAGGGGAGAGTAAAAAGGGTAAACATTGATATTTAACTTTTTTTACTCTACACAAATTCCGTAAAAAAATAAAAATCTGAGATTTTGTATAGCACTTCAATCTAAATACTCCAGAGAATTCTGAAGCGTAGTAAAACAGTGTAACAACATTGAACGAATTAGTCCTTCCAAGAAGTGCTAATTCGAAAATGACGTTAAACGAATAAAAACAATACAACACATTGTTCTTTGGTTGTGTTTGTTTACTAAAGTCAGTTGTGATCCTAATATTTGTTTTCATTTCTATCTCCTTAACTAATAATTTAACTTTAGATTTGACCAGAGAAAGATGATAAAATAAATTGTTTACTATTTATTTTTAAACTTGTTTATAATTATCGAACCTACACTTTCTCCTATTAAAAAAAAAAAATATGTCCTACGTAATATAAAGAATATTATAAATCAAAATAGAGAATATTAGAGAACATGTTGATTGAAACGTATAAAAAAAAAAGTACTTTCAGGTCTAATTAGAATATTCAATTGAATTCTTAGACTTTCAATTAAAAGTGGTATAACTAACCCATATAGAGACTGCCATTTGGCTAGTCATGATATGGTTTATGTTTGAAATATCGTTATTTCCAGTAAAACTACGGCAGCAGTCACTGAATGTTTTAAATTGGCCGTATCCAGCAAATGTTTCTCACAAGCCTTTGGACGAGTGTAGTGGAAAATCTATAAAAAAATATTTTTTTTGAAGGTTCGTACTTAACGTATTTCAAGAGACTATTAGACTTGAAATTTGATGCTATACAACTTTCATTTTATGACTTTTTTCGATTTGGATAGTTGTTTCTTAGTGATAAAATTGGGCTTTTCAACAAAAATGGAAAAATTTGGCTATTTCTGACGAACGATTGCGGCAATATTAATAAGACAAATTCAAAAACTAAGATGACTTTTAGAAAGGAAGTTTAACTTTCATTCATTTTTAAAAGAAAAATATTTTCTGTATCAAGCACCGTTTGCGAGTTATAGGTGAAAACTGAAAAATTCTAGGTTTTCCGACTTTAAAAAGTTAAGCCCACCCACCACCTGTGCTGGCGCAAACTCAGATTACTTTTATTTAGAACCATTAAGAACTATTAAAACGATTTGTTCGAATTACTTCCCACAAACCTCGAATTTTAGCCTAATTTTACTGGGCTACATGTGCGAATTCTTATGATGTTTTATATCGCCTAGTTTAGTCGATTGTTCGAACAATTTTGTTCAACAGGCTAATGAGTCTTTCCTTTTAAGAAGGTACGGCTAAGGCTTCTCTATCTATTGATTGCTACTACTCATTGTTATTATTCCTAATTATGCTAAGACCTGACTGCTGTGAGCAGGTGACGGGTACCACCATCACCACCACGAGGTGTCCTACATCAACGACGCCGCGGTGAAGGCTCTGCTCATCCCTCTGGCAGGCGTGGCACTTCTGGGCGCAGCGGCTGTGGCTGCCTCCAACCCCATCCTCCTCCAGATTGGGGTCCTCACTGGGAAGAAGAGGAAACGGAGGGATGTCTCCAGGCTCCAGCAGATGCAGATCATTGAGAGTTTTCTGCATCAGGTAATGAGAGGGTTTGGTAAAGGGAACCAGTTATTATTAACAACCATTTCAAACTGTGAATTTTGCTTGTTTAGTCTTCTTCTATATCTCTTCTCTCTATATATAAAATAATGATCAAGATTCTTGATTTCTGTTAACACATTCTAAACCCCGCGACGGATTTTGATTCTGTTTTCGCTACCATTTAGGGCATTGTTTTCTGAAGGTTTATATTTAAAATTAAGTTTCTGTATATTATAAGCATTATAGACTGAGACCGCTAGTTTAGCCGTTTATAGGAGAGGAGCAAGCTGGATTCAGGCCAGGACGTCTGACGCAGGACCATATATTCACCCTTAAGAATATTATACAAAAATCATGGGATCATGATAAAAATTTGTACCTTGCCTTCCTAGACTTTCAAGGTGCATTTGACTCGGTACCAGGAAACGAAATATGGGAAACACTAAGAGCAAAGAATGTTCCAAGAAGCCTTGTGGAAGCTATAAAATCCATATAGCAAGATCCTATGGGCATAGTCAGAGGGAATGGACAGTAATCTGGCCATTTTAGCAAAGCTAGAGGGGTTAAACGAGGGGATAGTTTAAGTCCATTACTATTCAAATTATATATAGATGAAATGCAAAAGGCGAACAGCAAGGACTTTCCTGGAGCGAAGGAATCTGTTTCCAGGTGTGGTACAGCTTCTCCTGTACGAGGAAGATATTGTTCTAATTGCAGATTGTGTAGAGAAATTGCAGCAGGCAGTTGACAAATGGAGAAAAGAGCTCAAGCATGAACATCAGTACCAGCAAGAGTAAGATCCTACAGGTCAGAAGGATACAGGAAGATGTTATGGTACACTGCAACAGAGAGGTGATGGAAATGGTGTTAGACTTCACCTACTTCGGTACTGTTATGGATCAATCTGGGAAAGTAGATTCAGAAATAATGAACAGGATAAGCAAGGCCAACGCTATATACTACTAGATCTGCAATACAGTGATCAGGAAGAGAGAAGTGTGAAGTGAGAAGAGAGAGCGAAAATGTGAAACTGCACATATTTAAGGCAGTGTACCTTCCCGTACTCCTTCATGGTGCAGAAAGCTGGGTGATGACTGGCATACTGGAGAGCAAAGTCATTGCTGCAGAGATGAGGTTTCTTCGAAAGATGACAAGGAAAACAAGATGTGACTGCATTCGCAATAAAGGGATCAGAGAGGAGTTGGAAGTTCCCCCAATGAAGGATGTCCTGTAAACTCGGCAGCTTAAGTGGTTTGAGTATGTTATCAGGATGGAGATCCATTAAAAACCATGGACTACATCCCCAACAGTAAAAGACCCCGTGGCTGACCAAGAATGTCGTACCTGGAGTATCTCGACTGTATGCAAAAAACAAAATAAAAATATTCACCGAGCCAGAAGTCTTGCATGCAACAGGGAACATTGGCAATCCTGGCTAAACACTCCCCTATGCTGAAAGGCACTACAGGGTGATGCAAAAGAAGAAGAAGTATATTATATGTAAACAATGCAATTAAGTTTTTATTTAGAAGGAAACATTAAATTTTCTGTAATCAAGCCATCAAAAAATTATTCCTTCAATATGAGTAGTATTATAGTTTTGGTATTCATATATTCGTATAGCGGACAAACAGATTTTTTTTTTTTTTTTGTATTTTTATTCAGGTTCTACGCATCTTGAAATGTAGAACCCCAAATTTTAAAAGAAGGCATTTTTTTTTTGGTCGATTACAAAGGGTCATTATTGAAAATAATAAACAAAAATTTACTGGGTACAATTATAAAAATAGACACATTTAATATAAATTATATGGAGGATGAGATGATTTGGACGGAAATCATAAAAGATTAGTAAATTGTAAAATAAAAAAAATGAAAATCTATTAACCAACTACTACTTCATCTTTATCAGGGCTTACAGGCAAGAGTCAAATTTTTGGTATTCATTTATTTATATATTCATATAACAGACAAATAGATTTTTTTAAATAGTTTTTCGGGTTCTACTTATCTTGAAACGTAAGCCCTCATATTTTGAGGAAGAAGGGTAATTTTTTTTGTTGTCAATTACAAAGGTTGATTGAAAATAATAAACCAAAAACTAGATCATTGATATGTCTATATTCTCCACTAAATTTCTGACGAGGTAACTTTCATCAACATTTTTAGTTTAGCTACCCCAAATAGAAGAAATAGAGCGTGTCTCAAAAAAGCACCATAACTAAAGAATCCTGGTGATATTACAATATTGTTTACAATATAGCTTGCACAACTTTTTAAGTTCAACCCAAGAAATAATAATAGTACATTGTTATTTAAACAGAGATAATTCACAGTATATCACTTTTCTCATTCTTCTCAGCAAAAGCTGGATATGGTGTATGATATCCTTACTGATGCCTTTATCATAGTTCATCTATACCTTAGGTCTGTCCAAATCAGAACATCTAAGCTTTGCCTTACAAGGCTCAAGAAGTTTCATACTTCAGCCTTAGTCCACATTTGATCCAAATATATACATTTTATGGAGTTCTCCTCCCCGCCCCCCCTCGGATTGATTAATAGAAAAAATTCTTTAGAAAACAAGAACTGTTTTATCTGTAAATTAAATTCATTAAAATAATAACGTTACCTTTCTGTGCGCTAATCTACTGTTCTCCGGATCCTGAGTTTGGATCCTGGCTAAGACAGAATATTATTTATTCTGTTGATTCAGCCAGGGGGGGACTCTAGGATATGGAGACCCTCCTGAGGCAGACCCAATTCTTCTGGAGAAAAAGCCTGGCAGCTGAGCGTGATTTAGGCCTAATCACTTCATTGCATGGCCGTCAGCCTAGAAACAGTACGAATCTCTAGAAGACCCTCCATGGGTTGTAAAGGCATAGGTTTTTTTTAACCTTTCTGTAGTATATTGTTGATTTATTTCATTGGAACACATTAAAAGGTACTAAAATACAAATATCAGTTTTTCACAATTAATCGAAATGTATTATAAAAATACAACAATGAAAATATTTGAAATTAGATGTGGTTAGCTAATGCACTAGTTTCTTTAAGATCCTTAATATATTTTGAAGGATTGTTCTTGAACTGATTATTGAAAGAGGGAAGTTGGTTCCTACAATGAAAATGATTTTGGCTAAATATTCATTATAAAGACCAAATTTGTATGAACTAAATAAAACATTTTTAACTTTTGGCTACTCCCACTCTGGGTTAATATTTTTACATTTTTTACCAGTGTTAAATGATGATTGTAGAGCATAATTCCCTCCTTGTTCAGGCGTTGGCCTAGAAGTGGTATGGTATATCATCATGGGTTGTAGTATTACTTTTCTAATTTTAAAGTTGTTTTTTTGAGTTAGTGATAGTCTTTTAAAAACCTTTTTTCAAACTTATGATTTATTTGGTTTTTATTTTAATGAAGTACCTCATTCACTTAGCTAGACTCTTGAAACCTTACTTTTCAGACTAATTCATATTTAATCATTGCATATTAAATTGGTCATAGAAAATTACAGAACTGTAATAACAAAAATACTAAACATTTCAATGATATATTTACTGATAAAAATTTTAATTTCCCATTCTTATTCTAAAATTTCTTTTCACTCCAATATGCAGAGGACCAAAATGATAAAAATATATGTTAAAATATAAATACTATGGGTCAACATTTTACTTCTTTGAACCTTTGCTGCTCATAAGGTTCACTCCTGTTGTTGAGAAGCCATGAAGTTAAAAACCATGTATGTAGATAACAAAATAAATGAAAACTATTGTTTGGCTGTCTCTGAACTTTGTATTTAATTATTTTGGGATAGAATGCTTCATAAATTTACAATATATTTATATATTGTATTATAGTTATATATACTAAGTAATAATAAAATGTAATTAAAAGATTAATGTTGACCAAACAATAATACAAAATAATTATTTAAAATTAAAAGTCTTATTTATTAAATTGACATTCACAAAAGTATATTTACAAACAATCCACTCTTGATTTCGCAAAGTCATAAATTCTTTAATATTTGCTATATTTTATAGTAATAACTCAACTCCTGTTTTATAATAATTTATTTATCTTTAATAATATTATACAGCAATACTTTTTGTATTATTACTCAGTTAAGAATGGAGTATGGTCCATGAAGAAGGTTTTCTTGTGGTTAACTCTGTAAGCTGAAACATGCAACTTTTTTTATATAGTTCAAGCTTTAACACATGGTATTTTTATGAAAGGAAAATGGAGACATTTTTAACAGTACAAACATTAAGTACAATTTTTACTAGAAACAGGTTGAGGAGGAAGGGGTGGTATAAATTCATCAATTTCCAGTTCTTGTGCTAAGTGAAGCTTGTAAGCATGCAATTCCCAGGGCACCTGGTCCTCCATATGAGTCAACTTGACACCCAAGTCCTTTAGGGTAGGCAAGTCGTCCTTCACTTCATCAGAATGGCATTCTCTTTCGATTTTTTCCCAATGTATGTTTCCAAATGGCCACCCCAAAGTTGTATATGGTAGGTATGTTACTATCAACTTGAAGATAGGATCTCTTTCCAATGGATATCTCCTGTAACCCCAATTTGCTGTTTTGTTCATGACTCTATGAAACCAGTCTACCAACTCTGAAAGTAAGTATCTTGTTGGCCCAACGGCTTGGTATGTTTGTCCTGCAGCATTTTTATTAAAACAAGCTGCTGCTATTCCGTTTGCAACATCCTGCACATAAACCGGTTGCTTTTCGGCCTCTTCCCCTTTTTTATAGAGTGGCACCATCTTTCCCATATGGCGGTAGGCGCTACAAAAGTACCTAAGGAACCTATCTTCTTGACCATATATATCTGATGGTCTGAATATCACTGCTTCCGGAAACTCCTCCTTAACCAATTTCTCACCAAGATACTTGCTTTTATAGAAATTAGAACCCCCTTTCACAAAATACTCTTCAGGATCAGGACTAGCATTTAGAGCAGAAACATGGATAAAAGTTTCAACACCACATTCTTTTGCTACCTTGGCAAGTTTTTGGGCTCCTGCTGCATGAACACAATCGAACGTGAAGTTTTTCGTCTCCCATTCCCTACCTACCATGTTTATTACGACATTGGAATACTTAACAGCGTCGCGTATTGAATCCTCATCCAGTAAGTAAAATGGACGGAAGATGATTTGTCCCAAATCTCCATAAACCTTCAAGAAGCGCATTTCGTAAATGTCTCCACGGTAAGGAAGGATCATCTGAGTGCCCGTTCTACCTAACTTATTGACGACGTACCTACCCAAGAATCCAGAAGAACCAAACACAGTCGCTACTTTTCCGTTGAAACTGCACCTGCCGCCAGTGCCTCTTTTCAGGCTAGCCGCATTTGTCGTCTTTAATGCCGGGAAAGGACGACATGCTTCGCTGCAGTTACGAACTGAACAGAAATTCACGAAATGCAAACGGAAATTATTTTTGAAGCTGAGCTGTAAAACAGTCATTTCTTAACCTGTACTGCCGCTCAATCAAATTACAGCAGATGACTCAGAGCTTAGTTATAAATATCGATTCAATTATGAGCTGCATTCTAATATCAACGTTTTACAATTATTTTAATTGTGAAAGTAAACATTATTATAAACGTTTTATTACTATTAAAAGCATTTTCGTGATGCATTTCGATAATTATTTATGATACCAACTTGCATGTTCTTGTAATGCTACGAAACTCGATATAACATTGTGTCATTAATCGCGATATAATATAAACTTAGTTAATTGTATGTAATTACTGGTTTGTATGGAACAAATGATTTGATCAAGTAAACGAAGTTCTAACCTGCCAGTCTCTTTCAAGATAACATTGTCCTCCTAACTCTTTTCTCTCCTTAAAAACGTAGCAGCATGTATTGTCTACTTCGTAGTCATTATTCATGGAGTAATAAAGAATAAAAAAAATGTATGAATGTGTCTTGTTTTTTTTTTTTTTGCGAAGTACTTGGAAATACCACGTTTAATCTTTGAAAACCCAAATTTTTTATCGTTTTCCTGTCTGTTGAAAAATATCAACTGAGGCATTATAATATTTTTTTATGACAATTACTTTGTGTACTTCCCATTGAACAAGATAGTCGGCTACGCTTTGTCAAAAGCGTAGAAATCAAAATACGTTTTCAAATTTTTGTCAAGAAAAAACAGAAACATAACTAAAATTACGGATGCGATTTGCATTTCTTTATCTTATTAGTGTATCGAACCTATTATTTATTTTATTTTTTTAAATATCGAAAAAATCCTTTGTCGTGATATAAAACTTCAAAAATTTCTATAGCTTATCTAAAAGCAATACTAAAAAAAATAATTGTGGATGTAATTAGTTGACCGTTGAGAATTACTGGAAGGAATTAGTCCGGGTGGCGGTCATTAAATGAAACAACTAAATAGTTTCAACTATTTTATTGTTTGCCAACGTTTCGACCCCCTTTGTGGGTCATCATCAGGGCTAAAAAGATACAAAAGAATATAATTTCAATGACATTACATGTATGTATATTGTTGTATTATTATATAATAATATAATATATATTATATAATTATTGTAATATTATATAACCTATTTAGCTAGAAAACGTCGGTATTAAAAAATAACAGAAGAACTGTATATATAAAAAAAACTTAATTAAAATACATTGACCATAGTACAATAATGAAAGTGTTATACAGAAAAAATAAAAATGTTCACTAAACAAAATTTACACAGGTATCAATAATTTACATGAAATATGAAATATAAAAATATGAAGTAGAGTGGAGATACGTACCGCATGGTGGGAGAATGGAAACTAGGTACTGTTTGGTAGATGGGGGTAGGTAGGATGGGAAAATACGTAGGAAAAAAGGTAGAATGGAAAATACGTACTGATTTATGGACAGGGTCTGACAACAATGACTAAAATTCTTAATACTACCATACAAAGAATCGATGAAATTTAACTTATGATTATAATAATGATAAAGGGGGTCGAAACGTTGGCAAACAATAAAATAGTTGAAACTATTTAGTTGTTTCATTTAATGACCGCCACCCGGACTAATTCCTTCCAGTAAAAAAATATAAAATAAATATATATATATATATATATATATATATTATTTATATTTAAACATAATTAGCTAGGAGATCTGATTTTTGAATTGACCAAAAGACTAATATATTTATAAAAATTATGTAAACATTCGTCAATAATACCTCTGACATTGAATTGAATATATAATATATAAGAAACTCAATTTAATTCTTTAACATTTTTTTAAAAGTTCTCAAATTGAATTTAAAAACAGGAGTAAGTGAAATTCGTGTGTTGTATATCTTGAAGCAGTAATTTGTTTGTAATTTTAATAAATCAGTGTAAATTCTAAATTAGTTACTTGGAAAACCTAATAAGAGATGGCTAAATGTATGGAATCCTCATGTGTTTGGTCATATCAATCTGCAATCGGAGGATTAATTAGTAAAGTTGAAAAAGAAAATGTGTTAAGTAAAATATTTTTAAAACTGTTTTGCAGTGATTGAATATTATAGCATTGAATTTAGTACCCGAGTTTCAGTCCCTAATAAGCATTGTTAAACTTAAGGCAACTAAGGGAAGCACGAAATATCTTGCTATCAATGGTACCATCTGCACCAGAGTAAGCGAAGCATAACCTCTCAACTTTCATGTCTTCAGAATTTCTCCTTCGAGGTCTCGTTCCAGAGAGCAGTTTAATAGTGTAGTAGTGTGACATCACAGTGGATCGGCTGCGGTTTCAATAACTACCTTCATCTCCTAATGGCCCCTTACCTTTGTAAGCCTACTACTTTTAGGAAGGAGTTTTTTTTATTAAATTACTAGAAACTGTGGCTTACATTGCTACAATTGAAAAAAGTGACAGGGCCTCTGGTAATCAAGGCTTTGCTACATGACATTAACCACTTTCGCAATGAGCAACTAGCCCAAAAAATCTGGTGCCTGAGTCACACAACTTAAACTTATTGCTCTATTTGCTCTTCTCTTAAACATATAAATAAAAACCTATACCTATACATTCTATAAAATGTTCAGTACATATTAGTGATTCTCACTGTTTCTAGGCTTTTATCAGTACAAGAAGGTGATTTGGCTGAAATATGTCTAAATGCCAGTGACAGTCTGTGATAAAACATTCATCTACGGGTATAGAAAAGTCTGATGCGCGCAAAACATGATTTTCACTTGCTTCCTAAGTTTAAACTAACTTCTCCTACATAGAGTTTCGAGGGAAACATGTGTTCCACGTTAAATAATCTAACAAAAGCAATATACTTCTGGGATCACCTGTAGCTAGTTTGCAAGCATAACTATAAATCTATGCCAAAGGTCATGGGTTCATACACGAAGGTGGTCCTAGGATTTTTTAATGGGAGCAATAAATCCTTTGCTATGTCGTCCTTCGAAGGAGACGTTAAAAGGTGGTCCCGAGCCTGTGCGATGCCAGACTCGTTATAAAATCCCTGTCCTAATTAAACATGGCTAGGCAAAATTTAGGACTCCCACTGTAGCATCGTCCGATTAGCCTCAGTAGCATAAAGTGACGTTAAATTAATAAACAAACAAACAATTATAATCTACAATAATCAATTAAGTTTATGCCCTTTTCGTCTTTCTGCATTACCCCAAACGGCTTTGATATAACATAACATTTTTCCTAAAATCTTTAGGTTTCTAACGGTATATTATACTTCTTTACTATTTTTTGTTCAGAAAAAAATTACCTAAAAAATATGTTTTCCCATTGTCTTAGTTACCAAATTCGTTCAACTTGTATATTTACCAGATTTTTATCAATGCTAACTGAATGATATCGTTAATTTTTTCGAATCTGTAAAATTAAAGGTACTTTAGAGGAAGAAAATTTAAAATATCGGCATTTAAGCCCTGACAGATTAATTAAATAAGAATGAAACCTACATGCTATTAAAGGCCATTAAGGTTTACATCGGCATAATGAGTTTTATCACTATCGTTACAGCCGTTTTTGAGAAAATCGAAAAAAAGTGCGAAGTGGCCCCTGTGGTTAGCCGATTTTGTTGAAATAGTTTATGTAACATCTCGGGCGTTATACACTCCTTAAATATGAAATTTCATTTTAAAAAACTTATCGTTTTTTAAGTAGACACACTCACACCAACTTTTTGGGGGACTTGGTCATTTGGACTCAGAAGGCCTTAAAATTTTCACAACCACGTTTCCACACTGATAAAATCTATGGATGTAAAAGAATAGGAGAGGCTTAAATAATAAATTCATATATAGATACTCTCATATATATTGTCTAAATAAACACTAAATTATTTTATCTTTTAGAGCCTCCAATATAATTTAAATGATGAATAAATTTTTTTATTTAAGTTTTTCTGTTATAATGTTATTAATGAGGTTTATAAATCTTTTATTATAGCGATTTTATTTTATCTAGAAAAATGATCTTCCTTTTTTTTTTTTTTTTATTTATTCAGTTACCTAGAGATGAAGTGATAAATCAGGAGAAGAGGCTTCAAGCTCAATATTTACATTGCAGTGGAATTGTTGACACAGATGATCAATGTTTTGAAAGGATCACCTGCGAATTAGGAAAAGTTAAGACTAATTCAACTGCGCTGGAGAGAAATGTTCTTGATGTGTAAGTTTTGTTAAACTAAAATCCTCTCTCTCTCTCTCTCTCTCTCTCTATATATATATATATATATATATATATATATATATATATATATATATATATATATATATAATGTATATGTATATATTTTTTTTTTTTTTTTAATAAACTTATTTTTATTAATTAGGAGTTACTGTTTCTGTTTCACACTCTTGGTCTATAGGCTCTTTATTCTTGTTTTCTTCATCTTCAGTGGAGGTTCTTTTCTGGGAATCAATTTTCATTTCTGTTTTAATTCTTGTAAAGGTTTCTAATACTTCTGTTCCGAATTTATCCATCTTTTGTTCCAATTTCTCCATCATCATCATGAGTTGTTTGAACATCTGAATCTTTTCTGTCCTATCTGAATAACTATTTTTTCCTTGGTCCTCCATATCCATATTGTTTGCTCACAAATAACACTTAAAAAATTTATTAAACTATAAATTGTGCAATGACTGTCGTGGTCTTGATATTTAACAAATTAAGCCACACCTAGTTGGGCGACAAATTACTTAATAAACTTATTTTTAAAAATATTCTTTTAAGAAAAATTAATTTAAACATTATTTACTTCATTATTATTCATTTTACTCTCAGGGTATGGTATGGGTTCTTGACAATCAGGCAAATTTTTATAATTTAACCTTTTAATTATAATAATAACTTACAAAAATAACAAAAAATATGCAGGCTAACCAAGATCCTTCTTCATATTCAGCAGCAGCTCCCTCACCCTTACAAGTCCAGGTCCCAAAACCCAACTACTCTAACTAACCTCCCTCTTTTCTACCTGGGCTATTACCTGAGGTGTCCATCTATAATTAAAATAGAAAGCTGTTATATCAGCCACTACACCACAGGTGACCCCCTAGTTATGATTTAACCTTAATTCTATGAATTTTTACTCTGGACCATTTTTTCTTTGAACTTGGTTTACTTCATGAGTATAAATAAACTAATAGCTAAGTATCTATGAAAATTCATTAAAATTAGTTCACTAGCTTAGAAAATTGAGGAAACCAAGGAAACAGGAAATGACAACAAATACATCAGCAAACCGAGTATACCAAAACTTTTTTTTATGGTTGCTGATGAGCTGCATTAATAATTTTTGTTGAAAATATGATAAGTTAGTCAATAAAAAGTGATTTATTAATTTAAATTTGTCATTGAGTGTTTAAAGTAAAATATCTTTCACTTTAAATTACCAATTTAATGTTATTATTATTACGGTGAGGGATGGTTTTCCTTTTGTCATTTTAATGATTTAATTTAAAGCTTTAGTGATGAACTTTTGGGCTACATAGCGGTACTGAATATTTATCAGGTATTTCATTAATTATTTAGATCTTATGGATTTCACACAGAAATGTCTCAAAATTTATATGCCTTTCTAAAGGCATCAAAATGTTCAGTCATTTCTTCATACTTTCATTTTAACAATGGTTGCAGCTACAGTTCTTACCAAATTTCAATTTTTTGAAATGATAATTGATGAGTCAATGATTTTAAAAATAATTTTTGTTATTCTTTGGCTTAATCTTTGACTCAGACCTGGTAAACGTTTTTTATTGCATTTCGGTTCAATCTATTGGGTTGTCTGAAAAGTTCGTAGAGAAATTTGGACAAAAATTAAAATTATTGAACAGCTTTAAATTTATTTATTTAATCTACAAAATAGTTACCACCGTTAGCTATTGTCCTTTTCCAACGGCTTGGAAGGTCCATTATCCCTTTTTTCCAAACATCATTGTCCTTACTCCTGAAGAACAATAAAAGGTCCATTTAAACGTCATCTTCTGAAGAGTAGGATTTCCCTTGTAGAAAATTTTGGAGGGAATGGAAAAGATGAAAATCTGAAGGAGCAATGTCAGGAGAGTACGGCAGGTGAGGTAAAGCTTCAGATGGGAGTGAAGCTTAATAATAACTTTTGCCAAGTCCTTAAAGGCACATGGGGCCTAGCATTGTCTTGGGGGAATAGATTTGCCAACTCTGGCCATTTCTCTTCAAGTGCTGCCTTCAATCGATCTAACTGGACACAGTAAAAGTCCATATTTATAGTTTGGTTTTGTGGAAGGAGCTCAAAATGTATGGGTCCCTTCCAATCTCACCAAATACTGAACAACTCCTTTCTTGGATCTAAGCTGGCCTTTGGTGTTGCGAGCAGCGTTGTTTCAAGCAGCTCCCAAGATTCATTTTGGCTGGTGCTGATGTAGAGAATCCATTGTTTGTCACTACTAACAACTCGTTTCAAAAATGGATCCTCCACATTATTTTTCAGCAGCAAATCATGAAATAGTTTCAATAAGGTTCCTTTCATTGAGCTCATGGGGAACCCAAACGTACTTGGCCTTCTTTAGATGATCAAAAACGGCTCTTTACTCCGCAGCTATCTAACAGACAGTAATTTTTGGATTGTTTGCGATGACTGTCATAATATCCTCGATGTAAAGAGTTGAACTCCGGCCAGCCTGGGGCTGGTCTTCTAAATTGAATTCTCCTGATCTAAACCACGAAAACCACTTCTGAACCATGCTATCAGCAATTGAATCGCTGCCATACACAGCATGAATCTTTCTTGCAGTTTGGGCTGCGTTTTTCCTTTTTTTAAAAAAGAACAGCATACTATGCCGAAAATGAACTGAATCGTCACTCATGTTGGTTTGCAATAAACTACACTACTGAGCCTTAATAAAGACAAATTCAGTGTGTAAACATAGTTAATTCCATGAGGATTAAAGGAATGAATATAAGTAAACATTAGCTTTGTGATCATGTTTAGAAAAAAAAATAAAAGGTAAATTTTATTTCAAAAATCTCTACAAACTTTTCAGACAACCCAATATTTCTCAATTAAAAGACATTTTGGCCATTTGCCTGTAGTTCACTGATCAATTTCATGAACTTTCAAGGAATCTAATTGCCTTCCATCCTTTTATGACATAAATACCATATCAGGTTAAGTTTACATAATCGTACAACTATTTTTATTTGTATCCTTTAATGAATGAAATTTTACCAAAGTGACTACTCAACTATATGTATTTTTACAGAGTGACTAATGATATTATGAAAAATGAATTCATCAATCCTCAATTCAAGTTTCGTTTAAGAGAAGCAAGAAGGATTGGATCAAGCAATGGAAACTGTTTAAAATATAACTGTAATAAAATAGAGCAGTAAAATAAACCTTAGAATTCTAGATATTGGTAATTTAATTTATTTTACAATATTTTTTGAATTGTTACTTAATCTATAACTTTTATTGTTCAAAGTTATTAGTAAAACATATAGTATTTAGCTATATGTAAAGTTATGCAGTATTTTATATTTTTAATTATCATATTAAATATAACGGAGGGATGTATAAGGAATAAATAAATAAAAAGATCTTTATGACATCAACCAAACAATCTTTAATCTGCCAGCTGTAAGTTACATTAATTCTGTAATGGCTTAACTTGCAGTGCAGCAGTCCTCAAACACACAGACATTGACAATGCATTAACAGTCAAATAACCAAATTTCTTATAACTAATATTTCCTTAATTAGTAAGACAGTTTGATATACGGAAAAAGGAAGGTAAAGCATTCTATGCAGCATACCCTTTTTTTTTTCTTTTTTTTTTTTTTCTTTTTCTTCTTTATATATCTTAACTTATAAATAAAAAAAAAACAAAAAACAATCAGATAAATTCTATAAATCATATTTATAAATAAAAAACTATACAGTAAGTGAACTACCATTCAAAGCAACATAAATGACATTTGCAACTAGACCATAGTTCTTATTTAATAAGAGATTAAATTTTTTTTTTTTTACATATAAAATACAAACAATTTGAAAATGACAAATATATCAAATTTTGGCACATATATTTTATTTTATGACATAATGTCTTTTCTAACATTGAAGAGTCCCTTAGTTAGAAAACAAAGTTGATTCCAACTGTGGCCGAAAGTCTATGAAACTAATAACATAATTTATTATTGTCCAATTTAGTAAAGATAAAAATACAACAATGTTCAAGTTTCAAATGAACATATGAATTGGACAGTCTTTATTTTAGGCATTATAGAAAAGTCATAGAATAAAAAATCAATGAAGTTTCCTGAGATAGTTTCTGATCCTATGGTCTTAGCACTCTATTAAATAGGAATCGATTGTAGAAAAAAAAATGAGGGAATTACATAACTGAATATGTATATATGTTTAAAAGGAAACTGTTAACAAACTGAAAACAATAATATCAAATTATGAGTGTTCTGTATTGATAACAAATAAGAAACAAAATACAGAACCATATTGAGCCATCTATTTACTAAGATTAACACTAAAATACATTTATCTCTAATTCCATAATATTATAATGATAACCTTTTGTAAAAACGTCTATAGAGTTGCAATATCAAACAACAAAAACAGTGTATAAAAAATTATATGTGAGCTAAACGACGAGGCGACCCAACCAAAATACTGAGGTAATACTGTAAAACCTGGATAGAATGATATATATGTATATATATCAAAAACTGATGAAATTACAATAACTAGTTTATTTTCTGTTATTTGTACTTTGTGAAGGCAGCATAAATTCAGGCAGGAGTCTGGGAGGGCACTTGACTCCCTTCCAAGTTGCTAAAATAGTAATTTTAATCTTTAATATAGAATATAGAAGAAATTTTTGGAAAATATATATTTTTTTATTTCCAGACATCAAAACTCTCCCAAAGCCATTTATCTAAAGTTATTTGGATTGTCATAATAACGACATTTCTTTGTGCCAACATTTGTGAATCCATGTCTGTATTATGATTTTAGCCAGCCCTTTTTAATATTCCAATGAATATGAGTTTTGACCACTCCAAATGCCTTCCGAAATACCCAAGTAGGCACCATCTCTCTAGGCTGTCCTACCCAAACCCCTGCCAATTAATTCATAATATATAATATACTTTATTATATTATATAAAATGGTCACTGTCAATTAACTTGACAAATAGAAAAACAATAAAACAAAAATAAACGAACCGATGTAACAACTTGGCCAAATGCTATGAGGGAATAAAATTAGTAAAAGCTTCGACACATATACACATATTCGCTTAAATAATACAATTGTAACAACGATTAAACAGTTAATGGCATTATGAATAAATATATCTATTATTTATATGTTATGTAATATGCAGTCTGTGGATACCCGAGTTATAGTAAATTAAACCTGTCGCTGAAGGAAAGATTGTTTTTCAGAGTCTATTAAATATTTATATATGTATATATAAATATAACTGCGATACAGGCTAGGTTGAGCAATAGTATACTATATATGGTATAAACAATTAAAAATATAAACCATCTATAAACAGAGGAAGTTTACATATCGTAATAAAGCTTTGTGAGTTCATAAAGTGCTGTAAAACAGTCTCTCCTTAAGTAATTAACAACTGTAGTAATAACAAGCATATAGTTATTTCTCTATTGTGTACGAGTATAAAAATAATATTGAATCTAACCTGGTCTATTGTATAATCCTGACAATCATATTGCCTTCAACGTTTATATCTATTTCTAACTATGATCGATACAAATATATATTAACCCAGACGTATCTACAACTTAATTAACGCCAAGTTGTTACAAAGCATCGTATTAGAATACTATGAAAGAAATACATTTAACAAAATACATTATTTTTAATTTTGTACAGGTAATCTATGTTTATTCATTTATCTATATTTTACCTTTACCCCTGATTATGCATAATGTACTCAATTATATACTATTTTTACATTAATAAAGTGATGATTTTTTACATGATATGGACTGGGACATGAAAAGGTATTTAAAGTCGGCTGCTTAAAAGTAAAACTGAATGTACATATTACACAAACAGCCATAGAATTGAAAGAATAAAACTTTAAAATTAGTATTAGGCATGACTTACACAGTGGATCATATAAGAGTAGTATTAATATGCACAAATGTATAAAATATTAAAATTAATTAGAAAAGCCAGAATAATAAATTAAAAAAAAAAAAATGGAATGATCAACGCAAAACATCAAATCAACATATATAACTAATTTATACACATAAATGATCACATATTATTAACCAAAAATCACATTTCAATATCTACTTGCTTAGCCTAGTGTGCCTATAAATATTCTTACATATATATTATATATTCTTTTTTATCAAGATTAAATCTTGGTCTAACATCAATTAAACACTTAAGAATTAAGTGGCACACACATACTTCATAAGAGCAGTTAGGCTAGCAAGATTTTTGATTCATTAAACATAATAAAAAAAAAAAAAATCACATTCTATTGAATACATGCCAGTACGATGCAGACGAACATAAAACCTCCCTGTTTTAATTTTGCATTACAAATGACACATTCTAAAATATAAAAATTATAAATGGAATTTATTTCATCAAAATATAAATATAATCTAGATTTTTCAGTCATTTGTACTTCTTTGGTTTAAAAATTTAAATTTTTTTTTAATTTTTTTTTTTTGCCAGAGAAATAGAATGTACAACTATCTAGAGAGAAATCTTAATTTTAACACAGCACACTTTTCCAAATGAATTTTTTTTCTATTTATTTAAAAGTAATAACAGAGAAAATAAAGGCATTTGCACTTTGATGGAACGGTTAGGCCAGTGTTTCCGATAAAGTCTGCATTAAGTACTTTTTATTTAATATGTTTAGACCTTATCCCCATCAAGAACAAATAGTCAAGAACCATACTTGAGTATGAAATGAGACGACACAGCGAAATGATCATATAACCTAACACCGAATCTGCTTGAATATTATTTTATTTGTAACAATTTACACAATTATAACAAACACTGATAATATAAGATTTCTTGAAACTAGAACTGGTCACAATTAATACATTAATCGGACCCAGATACTAATATTTTAATATAACGGGCTTATAATATAAATATATATATACACATTGGCACATTTATATTTTATATAAGATATGTTTTAATGAAAATATTTTTTTTTTTTTACATTTTACCTAAATATTTCACACCTACAATTTTTGATACATCTATGTTTTTTTGTATTTTTTTAAAATATTTTTTTCATTGACTTGGCCACTTTAATAATTTTAAAAACAAGTATTTAATTTTTTTTTTAAATACTCAACTATACACCTCTCGGGATAACAACTAAACATTATTCAATAACATCACATTTTCTTAAATAACGAAGTGAAGAAAAACAACATTTATAGATAGTAAAGTTAACATAAATAAATTTATATCAATAAGAAAAATAAAGAACAAAAAAAGGGAAAAAGTTTAAATAAAAATTTCTAATGTCCTAGGGACAGATATGTACATCAAACCCCAATAAAACTAGATCGAAAAGTCGAAAAATTAGAACATCACAATATACAACCATTTAAACATTTAGAGTGCGATTTGGCCAAGTCAGGGGACATTTAAAATCAGACATTAGTAGTCAATAAATATTTGTCTTTATTTGTACTGGTAGTATTATTTTTAATATACTTCCAATTTACCGACAAGTGGCATTCTTAGAAAGATTGTATCTAACACCAAAAGAACGTTTTAAGAATTCCTACAAATAATTCTACACACCAGTCTGAGATCATATTTCTTTCCTCGATATAATAATCTTAACTATCTAATTAATAATTTCTCATCTCAATTTCGACATTTATAAATATCAATCAATTCCTAAACAATCTTTCTGAGAAAATGAACCACTCAAAAGGACATCCTTATGAGAAAACTACATGACAATGCAGAAATATAATACGATAAAATAGAATTTACGTCCAAAAGTGACAACAAACAGAGAATACTGTGAGCTTTTATACAACATTAAACTACATATCAACATGATTTATTTAAATTTTATTTCTAATCATCATAATATTCTAAATATTATATTTTGTAAATCTTCCCTCTTTAACACCTTTCGAGTCGATAATTTTTTTTTTTCCTCACCCATAAGTAAAACCTTTATACTTATATCGAAATGGTCTTTAAAGATACTGGGACCTTCAGATAACAGCGTAACAGGTTTGAGATATACTAAAGAGATAACCCACACTAAGAAGGAAAGGGTCTTATTTTCTTTCTTTAAACATATCAATTTCCTATTAAGGCATTTAATTTTTTTTTTTTTTCATTTTTCCTAAAACAAAAACGGAAATGAGTAAAATGATATATATCATTTTGAAACTACATCTCAGTCAGTGTATAACACATCTCATTTTTGACCATCCAGTATTCTAAATTACTGTGGAAGAGCATTTTATAGTCAATATTTTATTGGCTCTTTTGTACTTCGGAAAATTAACCTAAAGAACACACAAGAATAAATATTTATTTTTTTTTAAATATATATAAAAATTCCTCTTCCAAAACCTGAGGTAGACGGTTAAGCCACATTTAGAAAAAGAGTTGTACTTTAGGTGACTAAGAGTTAATTTTGCTATGCATCTTTGATATGGATGGAAGATAGTTTATACATCATTCTCACCATCTTATATATTGTTTTATGAGAATCATTAACTTTTGCATATATGATCGGATGAAGGTGTGTTTTTAGGTGTGCAATATATTTTTTTTTTTTTTTAATTTTTCTTTTCAAATTAAAATTAATATTATGACTAGTAATTTTCAAGTGATGAACAGAATGAAATAAAAAATATATACACAAGTAGCGTCATAAGATGAATCGTGACTAATGATGGTGCATATGTAGTAATGAAAGGGTAAAGGGAAAGAATTTATGTTACTAGAAAATCACCAACTGCCATAAGAACCCAGTTCGACATTTAGCCCTGAGATTTTGTTTTTCTGATGGTAAGAAATTCAAATGAATAGAACTTTTATTATCTTTTAATTAAGATGCATTTTCTAAACTTGTGTCTAACGTTGCAGTGCACTAGTTTAAGGCCTGATAACAATGAAGCTCAGATAAAAGATAAAAAATCTTTCTTCAGACTTAAATCTTTTTTTTATACCTATACCAGGTACACATAAATTGTGCCTTCGATTGCTGATATATAAAGATAAAACAGGAGTCGATATAAAACCCATTAAATATTTTGTACCAGTTACATTTAGAATTTTTTTTTATTTTCTGACTCGATTTAATTTAAAAAAGGGATAAATCCCAATAGACAGCCTAATAGAATGCTGTGGTCCTAACGTACTTTGTCAATACACATTTAGCATAATTTAGGTACATACAAAAATAATCATTGAATATCAATATGATACTAATATATGGAATGTAAATGTATTCGTGAAGGGAATAGCTCTCAAATCCTAACTAACATAGATATTTTTCAATTTGATTTTTACTTACTACTGAATCCTGGACTTGGGTAAGTAATAATGATTTGAGCATTTCATGTTCTTGTTAAGGGAAAATGGTGGGTAAGGATCAGGGCAAATAGGGAAAGAGAAAAAAAAAAAAAAATAGAAATAGAGAGAAAAGTAGCAAGATAGATAGAGTATAAATGGGAAGGGAGGATGATATAAATACATATCAAGTGCTAGTAGGATGCCCAAGAGGGCAAATTGCCTGCTAGTTATAGCGGTGGCTGCCCGAAGGCTGCGGAGGTCTTCAGCAGGCGCTTCAGCATCCCTGATGTCCCCCTGTGCTGCAGCGACTTATGTGTAGTGAGCGAGTTCTTAGTCCTGTATCGACGATGGCAGAACTCACACACGTAAAGTGTATCTGAGCGCTCGTGCTTGTCCTGGAAGTGCCTCTTCAGGGAATAGTAACACGAGAAGGTCCTTCTGCAGTATGGACAATCCTGAGGCTCATTGATTCCTCCGCTCAAGGGAGGGGGCATCGCTAGCACTAATGTGGACAAAAAAAAAAAAGATGTTATAAAACTGATAGGATTAATCTAAAAATACATGCATTAAGTTTTTAATACATAGATAGATAATAAGCTAACTTTCAAAGATAAAAATAAATTGCTAATTTATTTGTTAGATAATTAAAGCTCACAATTTTTCAATATTTAGTACTGAAAACAGAACTCTTGCCTTAATCAACAACTTGAAATTCTCTAACTAGCTTAATTGGGCTACAAAGAAATATTACAGATGACAGGGTGTCATAAAAAAGTGTAAACAATTTTGCTAAAACAAAAAGTAATATATTAATCTAAAGAAGAAAATTGTAAAAGAACAAAAGGACCTAATTGACTATAAAAAATTTTGTGAAAAACTAATGTTTAAGAGATGAACGAGAGATTTCAATTAAAGAATAAAGACAGTCATGGAGAAAGATTTTTAATAAAACCTAAAAAAGAAATGAACTTTACAAACATAGAAAGTTGAAGAATATGCATCAACTAATGAAAACATATATTTAAGTTTGAATAAATTGATGAAAAGAGGTGCAATGCGAATAATTAAAAAAATATAAATGAAGGTTAAAAAAATTATTCTATAAGAGGAAAACATCAAAGTTTTATAAATAGCTATGCATTAGTTCAGAATATAGGAATGGTAATGTTTGAATAAATGGAAAGAACAATGTTCCTTCAAGATTACATGAAGGAATATGAACACTATAAAAGTCAGGCTCTTCATTAAAGCAAGAATTCTGTGATGCATGTAGCTTCTACCTAACACTCTCCTTATTTATACCATTTGATCCATGTTTAATTTATTAGTACATAATTATTTAATTCAATATTAATAATAATCATAATACTGAATTGGGTTCTATCCCAAATCCAGTTGGATGAAAATGAGATAAGTTAGCTCTTATATCTATGAATGTAAAAGTGTTATTATTGCTAAATGATAACTATGATAAACTAAATTGAAACTAAAATAGATATAATTTTGGACTAAAGCTCTATTATAAAATAAAATAGATTTTTTTAGAACTTCTGGTCATAGTAATACTACTAAATCCATAATCGCAAAAATGTCTTGTATAAAAAAAATTTGAAATGATTTGGATCTCTTAAAATAAATAATAAAATGAACTAAATTTTAAATATGCACTATCGTAAGCATCAATAATGTAAAAAAAATAATGTAAAATGCAATATTATTCTTAAAAAAACAACTGAACTTACTTACATTGCAGACTTTTTAAAATATAAATGTAAAAATAAAAATGAAACAATGGAGGAGGTTTATACACTGTTGCACCATGTTTTAAGCTTCTTGGAGATTAAAAAAAAAAATAAATAATAGGTAATTGAATAGCATATAACTAAAAAATTGAATAGTTTTTCAAACAAAAACAATGAGTTCATATTTAATAAATTCAGAATTTCAATTGTTTAAAAATTCCAAAAATATTTATCTAAGGTGAACATTTTTTTTTTTTTTTTTTCTAAATTTGTAATTATAATTATTTACTTAAAAAAAAAAATTTATGAACAAGTAATACAACAGCAGACAAATTAAAAACACAAAACATTTAAAGAACATGATGTTTATCAAACTGTTAATGAATGGGCAGGAATCAGTGCTTCACAAGCATATTTTAGTGAATATTTCAACTTAAAAAATAACAACTGCTCCGTCAATTTAACCAAATATTGAAGTTTTAGTGAGTGAAAATCATTGTTCATCCAATCACTATTATATTAAATTTAAACCGATTAGTTTTTTTTTAGTTTGTATTTGAACACAATATTTTTTCATAATCTACTTACCAATTCTGAATAAAATCTGTTTTTTTTTGCCAGGGAGGAGTTTTTTCAAAACAAAGACTACTATTGTTTTGACAAATTATTCTGAGATTAAATTTGTTGATCAGTTAATAAAGTCAAAATTACTGCAATAAGCATATAAAAATAATAAGCTTAAAATGGTAATAAATAAATATGCCACATAAAATCTCTAAAAGAGCTAAGAAGAACTGAATTATTGCCACCAGGTCGGTTTATTGCAAAATATTTAATGTCAATTTTAAATTGACATAAATATGCAGACCCTCAATAAGTCAATAATTATGCGTCTAGAAACCACTGATTTATGTAAAGTATTTAAATTTTAAATAATAATATTTTATTTTATAATGCAATTTGTGCCCGTGCAATGAATTTGATCTAATTTCAGATAATTATAGTAAATTATTTGAACAATTTATAAATAATTTTATAGAGAAATAATTTTTTTTTTTTTTAATTTCTTTCTATTTTCATCTTCAAATAAAATTAAAATTTGGATAATAATGTAATTTATAAGAAAAAAAAAATTACTATAATTTCCATTTCCTATTTTATATCTTATTTTTCTCTCATTTAATGTTGTTTTAACAAAAAAATTTATATAAAGGAAGTAGATAGACGACATCTCAGATTAAATTTATGCTAAAAATAAATCTTAATGGGGATCACCTGTAGTATGGTGGCTAGCATTACAGTCTTCTAGACCCAAGGTTCAAACCTGCAGGTTTTGACTGGTTTTTTTAGGATTTTTTAATGGGAGTAAAAACTCTATAGTTATGCCGTCCTTCAGAGGGGACCTAAAACGGTGGTCCCGAGACTGTGCGATGTCAGGTTCTCGTTAAAGATCCCTATCCTAATTAAACCTGGACAGGCAAAATTTAGGACTCCCACTGTAGCATCATCCGACTAGCCACAGTAGAATAAGTGATGTTAAATAAATAAACAAACAAATAAATCTTAATTGCTTTTGTCATGTGTCATAACTGATAAATTTTTTTCTCCAGATTTAAGTTAACATTAGTGATTAAGTTGAGTATTTCCTACCTAAAAAATAGAGAAATTATTAAAGGATATAAATAGTTCAAAAAACCATATTTGATGTCCGTAACGAAGTAAGATTATCACGTGAAATTCCAATTTTTTTCTTACAGACATTCTCTTCCCGTTTTCTCTTTCTTATATTAAATATGAACTCCTAATATAGAATATTAAATTAATAAAAAAATTATTGTGTCTAAAACTAAATTTAAAATATTGAAGCATAATCTCAGACTGAATAAATTGTTTCCATTTGAAAGTTCCTATAATATCAACTTGAACAGAACAGTGAGAAGAAATAAAACATGGCACAGAGTTATAAATCCCCTCCTACAAAGTGACTGAAAATTGTCCATATAGTCTGAGGTATACATTAACTTTCTTGAAGAGAAAGATAATGTAAAAGAATTGTACCTGATATCGGGTTCTAAAATTTGACATCTGTCGGTGGAGTTGTGTGGTGGTAGTAATCCGCTGCGGCAGGTGGCCGCTGCGTCTTGTGATAGGTGTAGATGTGAGTCATTAGTGAATTCCTTGAACAGTAGACTCTTTCGCAAATTGCACAGCGGTATTCTTCGTGCCTAGAGGCGTGCTTGTCTGCTACGTGCCGCTTGAGGCTTGCCTTCGAGCACAGCACTTTTTTGCAAGCGACGCAAGTGAACATTTTACGCAAACCTAAGACACCCGCAAGACGAAAAAACAAATAATTGGCGAATCTTTTTATTTAATTAAAAAAAAATAACAATCGAAAATTGGTTGTTTTTGTAATAATGGACCGTGAGTCAAAGCCTCAACTCACAATCTTTTGACAAAAATAAACAAAATAAAAATCAAAGAATAAATTAAAAGAAAGTTGAAAAAAGGAAGGAGAAAGAAAAAAAAAGAAAAAGAATATATCTGTGGCTGAATACAAATAAATCATATTTTTGAAAACAAATTTAAAAACAAAAATAGAAAGATTAAAAACAAAAATACCACAGATATTTTCCCAATTAAAAAAAAGCTTAATTTAATAAACAAAAAAAAAAAAAAAAAATACACTACCTTAACCCAACTCTGGTCCATTACTACACATAACTTCATTTCATTACCACTTTACTTGAATTCTTACATTTGTAACATTTAAAAAAAGAAAAGAAAAGAGGACAGCAAAAACAGTGAAATATGAAGATTAAACTTGTGAAAAAGGACAGAAACCGATAGAATTTATAAAATGATTTTCGATGATAGGAATGAAAATAAAGGACTATGGACAGAAATGTATTAACCGAGCCACCACCAAGTTAGGTTTCACAGCCGTAATTCCCAAACCATGCTCTTTGTGTCTGAATTAAAAATATATAGATACAGAGAAATGAAAAAAAAAAAATTATAAAGAAAGAATAAAACAAAATTAAGATGAATATGAATAACATCTTTATAACACTGAGAACAAATATAACATCGAACTATGACTACAAATTAACTGTAACAAACAGGTAGGTAAAGGGATATATATAAGGTACCTCAAGGATGTATTTTGAAATAACGGCCGTGGAAACCTAATCGGGTCTAGCACTGTCCATTGTCTACGTTTATTAACAATGAGTTTAAACCGACCGATCAATTTTCCCGGCCGTTTTAAATGTTTTATAACTAATGATACATTTCACGAAATTTTGTTTTTTGTCTTTTATCTCTCCTAATATTGAATTATTCAAGAGATAAAAAATAAACAAAAAATCAAAAATTAAGAATCCAAAAAAAAAAAAAGGAAAAAGAAAATATACAATAAAACACCAATAATCCTGTGCCATGCTTTCAATCGCTTGTTTAAATGACCAGATTTAGAAATATGTCTGCAACGTAAGTAAGCTATCTTGCAGCTCATACCAGCCTCTTTTGACGTTTCTCTCTTGCTTGTAGACTATGGACAATGCCAGAAATTCTAAGTGATGGGTTCCAAAAACTTTAGTTATGAAATGAGCATGCCAACAAGTAAACAGCTATCATAATTTAATTTCAATATTTTTCGGGTGTTTACTTCAATAATCAATATATTTATTTTTTTCTATATGATAATAAGAATTTAATTGGCAAATAGAAAAATTGAAAATAGTCTAATAGACGACACTGAACATCCAAATACTAACCTACCATGTTAGCTGCTTACTTTTCTTCCAGATAAAAATTCTACACATGAAGGACACAT
Source organism: Piezodorus guildinii (assembly GCA_023052935.1). Taxonomy (NCBI): domain Eukaryota; kingdom Metazoa; phylum Arthropoda; class Insecta; order Hemiptera; family Pentatomidae; genus Piezodorus; species Piezodorus guildinii. Next base: position 120,102,827 of record CM041293.1, on the reverse strand, counting down.
TTCTATCGGGATAATTAAGGAGGTTTAAGAAGTTTATTTTATCATCATTTTTTTCTAATTTGATTGCTTAGTAATCTTTGAAAGGTTACCAAGTTCAGGTAAGAATACTTTTTATTTGATAAGTTTTATTAAACATGGCTAAATAATGATCATGGTGTATATATTTTTTTATTTCAAAGTCAGACAAACTAAATAACTATTTTAAATAAAATAATATAAAACAGGCACAGCTAAATTCATGCTCTTTATATGTGACTATTTCGTCAAAAATAAAGTTATTGCTTTCAATATATTCTTTACTGATATACAGTACTTTTTTTTTTTTTAAGACTACATGAAGTAGTTTTTTTAAAATATGATTACTCCTCAGATAAACTTAAGTTGGAATGGACTAATCATTAATTGAACATCAAGGATTGAAAACCATAATTGACTAATTAATAACTTTCCCCCCTAATTATTTGATTTGATCAGTGCCAAATGATTCATTTATAACAGATAAGTTTTTGATTAAAAAATCAACACATGAGGGGCTAACATTCCAGATTTATCTTTGGAGGAGAGCATGAAAATAAATCGTCTTCACTTTTCAAGTTTCATGGTAAGGGATATAACCATTACATAAGATTAAAGTGAACACAACTGATAGTATAAAATTTGATAATATACAGTTGATAATATATTTCATAGATAAAAATTTATGAAATAAATACTTAGCTAGGGGTAATATCCTCATATTGATGAGAATAATAAAATTTCAGTTGAAGGTTTAATGTTTGGAAGACAATGGCAAATATTCTTTATTTAAATTGATTAAAAAAAAAAAAAAAGAAAAAGAAAGAACCATGTTTCTGACCATCTCCCTTCAATCTTTAAAGGATTTTTTTTTTTTTATTGGAATATAAGAAAAAAAGGAAAAGGTAAAAGAAATCCAAAATCGAGCATAACTGCACTTTATTGTAGAACCATTATCATGTCACCAGAATAAATATTAATGTAGGTATTAAAATATATGTTTATACATAAAATTGGCAATTTCAAAAGCCACTCCTTTTCTTATGTCATTCATATTTTGTTTAATGACATGAAAAATTATATTATTAATATATTTATAAATTTGTCAGGGATTTTAGTAAGTTTATTAGTAAATTAAAAACTATTTAATTTTTTTTTTATTTAAATCACATGTAATAAACTTTAGAATGCTAATATAAAACTAGTAATAATATAACAAAAATATTTCTGTTTATCAATATAACATTCTAAAATTCTATAAAAGATAAAACAGTCAATATTTTTCAAAAAAATTTAAATATTAACATAAATTGGTTTAGTTAAGGCTATAAATTTATTGAGAAAATAACAAGATAAATATATTTATTAATATTATCTGAAGTTAGTTTTTAGTCTTTTTGTTATTCATTTATCAACCGAAGTGAAAATTAGGTGGTGGTGGATTAGAGAAATTAGCGGGCTGGTGTTGTTGCTGTTGAAGTGGGTACCGCTTATCGTGCTGGGCTCTGTTCTGGCGGTGGTAAACACTTTTATGGTTCCGAAGGCTACTAATGGTTCGGTAGCGCTTGTGGCAAATATCGCAAGTGTAACCGTGGTCGTTGTTGGGGCGATGACAAGCAACCGGTCGGCCCGGCCTCTGCCAAACCCCTGCAACATCGACCCAACACAACTTTAGTACGACATTTACCCCGAAACATCTACCGCTTTATTACTTTATTAATATTTGATCACTATCATTATTGAATTGATATTAGGTGAATGAATCTTTTTTATATTTGAATTTTTTTTTATTGCTATATATGCTTTATCAAAATCTAAAATTAAAACAAAAATATCCTTTTTTTTCCTTTAAATATCATGAGCATATAACATATACAAACAAATAAAAAAATAAAATAAAATAAAAAAAATCAATTCCTACAAACACAAACATATAATGATCAGCATAAAATAAAAGAAACATATTTATTCTGGTGACAGTCAATGAGATATGCTATTTATTTATATATATTTTTTTTTTTATAGAACATAATTGATGATAAAATAAATTTCTAATGCATGCACACAAAAGAACAAACTAAATAATAAAATCCTTAGAAATTACTCAAAACATATAAGTAAACATTTATTAATTGGGTAAACAAACAGATATAGTGAAAGAAGAAAAAAAAAAAGCATCACAATAAAACTTACCTTGTGATGAAGTTCCAGCGAGACCATCTGAATTACCAAGCGCGTGTGCTTGATTATTTAAACCTGAAATAGAAAAAAAAAAAAAAAAATTAGGTTCTAAACTTGTAATAATATTAAATAATTTATATTAAAATATAACACTGTTCTATGAGAGCTAGAATAAATTAATGGTATAGTATTATAAATAAACTCTTGAAATATATTGATTAGATAGCATTACTTTCATTGCTAATAAATAATAGAGAATTATAAATTTACTTAAGCCTTTATATTATCTTGACTAATAATTATGTGGCAGCAATATTTTTAATTTTTTGTTTTTTTGCTCAAGATTTTTGTCTTCTTAAAATATTTTCAGATAAATATATGTCTGATTTATTTATATATTTTTTCTAACAAACAAGAACAAATCTTGTTCTTTAATTTTGACCGAATGGTCTTGAAGTTACGTATGTAAATAAGCTATTTTATTAACTTCAGTTGATTTGAGCAGATATTTTTCCGATTATGAAACTCATTGAGTAACAGAGCAACTTTAATTTGTTTTAACGTTTGACAATTCAAAACTTGTGATTTGTAATTAAAAAAAAATAATACAGTTCAATAAATATATTTTAAAACTAAAGTAAACATATATTTTTAAATGGATTGAAAGCAGTTTTAACAAATATAATTTGTTTCATTTATTATACAATTCACCATTTATTATACTATTATGGAAACAACCATATTTTTTTTATTATTATTTTTTTTTTTTTTACAGTTATAGCTTTGAAGCTATTTTAAAATTTTAGTATTAATGTTGTTTATATATTTTTTTACCAAGTTAAATATCTGTTTTTTAAATATGTCAAATGAAAAATTATACTAGTAAACGTAATAAATGTTTTCTGTAATAATTTTTATAATTTAATTTTATAACAAAACTTTTTCATAGGATATTTTATTTTTAAATTATCTATTAATGAAGGAAACATAAGAACTTTCAAGAAAACAAACTCCCAAAACTAAGCAATTGTTTAAGATTTAAAATTTACTAACGATATTTGTTGATGTATATACATTTTTCCCAAATAAATATCATTTTAATTATTTTTTCATTATGTGCTTACATAACTGAGGTTTAAATCACAATATTTAAAGAGCAACCAATTAATAGAAAAATTATAATAGAAGTTTTTGACGCTATAAATATATTATAGAGGCAAAGAACCACTTAAAATAATAATCTACAGAGGTTCCAGATTTTCATAAAAGTTATGCGAATGTTGAAAAATAGAAAAGTGTAGCTAGAGAATAGATTTTTGGCTATGATAATGAGGCAGCAATGAATAAGCTATTTTATTAAGGAGATATTTTTCTGATTACGAAACTCATTGAGTAACAGGTTAACTTTAATTTAAGTTTTAACATTTAACTATTAAAAACTTGTGATTTTTAAATTAAAAAAAAATAATACAGTTCATGACAATGATTTGTATTTGATAACCATTTATTAAAAATTAAAAAAATATGAAGAAAAAATCAAATTTTGAAGTGCATATCAATAATTTGAATTAATTTTTATTTAAAAAATACTAAGTTTTAAAATCTAAAAATGCTAAGAGATGTTTTACCAAAATTCAAGTATAATGATTCTTTAAATACATGGACAGGATTGCTAAACTTTTTTTTATGTTTGGAAATATGCTTTATTAAAAAAAAATGATCTACATCCAAAAATATTACTGAAAATTATTATATACAACAAAATTCCTGTAAAATATTATAAATATATATATCTTAACGTTAATATTCCATAATTATTACCAGCCAGAGAGTCCGCAGCTAGAGCTGCTGCCATACTAAACTGAAAACCAGGTCCTGCAAATAGTTTTGAATCAAGATAATTGTGAGCGCTGGGCATAGAGTCATCGGGGTCGGGGAGTTGCGGAGGTAGATGAGGAGGCCCTGCTTCCATCTCTCCTCCCGAATCTCCAGAATCGTCCTTTTCGTTTCCAATATGTGGTGTCAGCTCGATAGGCTCTGGCTTTATGTCTGATCCAGTTGGTGAACCGCTATTTTTCTCCCGGCTGTTATTGTTGTTGTTGTTGTTATTGTTATTGTTGTTTCCAGATGTTGTCGAGAAATCCATTGGTGGTTCTTCCATGTCTCCTCCCATCAGCGGTGAGCGCTCAGGGTAACTGTTGGGCTCGTTTTTTCGGTCTTTTCGGTAAGCTGCTGTCCTGAAATACAAAAATTCAAGATTGTTAAGAGCGAGAAACACAGTTTATCAGTAAAACTAATAAATTATTTTAATATGAAGATTAGAATTAATATGAATACAAAACCAATTCTTTATCAAATATAAATTCAACGAAAAATATCTACTAAGTATTAAAAAAATTGATAGTGATTGTATTCTTCCATGATAATTTTTAAATGAATGTTTAAGTTTAAATGTAGTTGAATCATTTTTTCTAAATATCATGAGTTATAAAGTAAAGTACCAGAACTATAGAGAATAAAAAATTATACATACAACCAGAGATATACATGTATATATATATATATATATATATATATATATATATATATATATATATATATATATATATATATATTATATTAAATAAAAACTATAATGAATTTAATAAAATATTTAGTTATAATAACTCTTTTTAATGTTTATAACTATAATAAGTTATATATGTAAGTTGTATATATATAAATATATTTACTTTTTTTATTAGTATCTTAAATTAACAAATTATTTGTTTTATTTATTATGAATCATTCAGCCATTTAACTATTTTTTATAATAAATTAAATTAGTTTTATATATAAATATATACATAACAAACAAAAAAACAGCAAGATTTTAGAAAGTGAGAATAGTAGGTGATGTAATTTGATTATAAGGAAGTAAAAATTTTATTCAAGTACATTTATAGATCATTAAGTTTATCAAAATAAAGAAAACTTGATATCATTTTAAACAACTGAATTGAATTACTAATAATTATTTAATGTTTATAAATATTTATTTAATGATTTAAATTTATATTTAATGATATTAATAATTATTTAAGTTTTTTAAAATAAATAACTAATTTTTTTTTTAAATAACTAGCTAAGTAATATATGCAATATAAATAACATATACTAGTCGTTGAAAATATAATTAAAAGAAGGTTAAAGTTACATTCATATTATATTATATTATACTGTAATATAAAGTAAAATCAATATTAGTGTTGCAAAGGCTAAAATGTACATAGGATAATGAACAATTGAAAAAAATCTTATTCGATTATTTTTATTACAAATATACAAAATTGATTAAATACAAAAGTTATTTTCATTTATATATTTTTCAATACACTATTTGTTCTTTCAATGCTAAGATAAAATCAGAAACAATTAATGAATAATGGTGGACAGTCAATTCACAACTTAGTCAATAATTTAATATTGAGTAATAATAAAAAACAAAAAATTGAAATAGACTTTAAAAAAACTTTAAAATATTTAAAAAATAAAAATTACTATTGAATTCCAGATAATAAAATCAGGTTAACAATTTAACACCAAAGAAATTTCATCAAAACGTATGGGCTATTTGTCTGAATCATTGGATGCTATCATAGTTAAAAATAAAAATAAAAAATTTCCACAGCTTATTCAACTTCAGTAATGATAAAGATAAGTAAGCTTATAATGTATATTTAATATATTTATAATTCAAAGAGATTAAAAATAATGATAGATCTGACTTCCTGGAATCTTTAACAAAATTAAAAAATAAGTTCCCCTCTATATATTTTTTAAAGAATGGATCAAGTTTATAAGGTTTAAATTAATAAATTACAACAAATATAAGAATGAAGCTTTTTTTTTAAACACATTTGTTAATAAAAATTAATTTTATTGGTCTCTCGGCAAGACATGTTATATTAAAGTGTCTATTTACTGTATTGTTATTCTTAAGGGACATAGTCCCAGAACAAAGTTAATTTTTATTATTAAGACATATACATCTGGGCATATATATACATAATATTTTTTTTTAGACTTACAAACCCATTTGATTTTTTTAAATGTTTATAGAATTTAATATTCTGATTATTCTTTCCTTATTCTATATTTTAAAAATAAGCTACATGAGTAAAAAGATATATCATTTCATAAAAATAATTTTATTACTCATTTTAATTTTCATTTAATTAATCTAAACACATTTTGAAAAATTGTTACATATTAAACAGATTTAATTAAAAATCTTACTTCACTTTTCATTTCTAAATTCTTCAATGATGGATCACTCTAAAAATAAGCTACTTCTATAAAAATAAGATATGACGATAAAATAGACCTACTTGACTTTCGAGGTTTTCCGGAGTCGATACTGGCCTTTCCCTGTGTTTGTGCTGTGGCTTCCTCGGGTGGTGTGGTGATCCTCTACCATCAGCCAAATTAGCACCTTTGTCCAAGCCCATCGAAACAGCCTGATACGAATTAATCATAAACATATTTTTTGAGTAAAAAATAATCTTTGATAAAAAATATTATGGACTTTTTGAAACATATATATACAACTTACCCCACTCTGTTGAGTCAAGCCACTCACTCTAAGAACTTCAGCAGTCTTCAAAAATGAAGATAGAGATCTTTGCCTGACATTTACTTCACCATGGTAAATAAACTCGACCAAAGCGTGCAAATCCTCAAACATGACATCTTGGAGGACTATCACTGGATGCTTACACGGTGTACTCTGATCGAAAATAAAACACGCATAGTCATTACACTGAACACAATAAGAACAATTATTTTTTAAAAAAATAACTCATCTCAATTTACCTTAAGCAATTCTCTGAAATAAGGGCTACACGCTGAAAGTACAACCCTATGGGCCTTAAGGCTCTTCCCATCACAGGCAAGAGTAACGTCCACAAAATCTTCGTCATCTCTCAAGTTTTCGAAAGCTGATGTTATACTCGATTGGTAATTGTTCCACCGCAGGCAGAAATGTTGCATATCACCCATTGTCCCTAAAACAACAAACATCATTTTATATAAAATGTCACATAATAAAGAATTAAAAAAAAAAATCACCAAAACTAGCCACACACATTTATAGTCAAAATCAAATTATTTTTTTGTTTTCAATATTTTATGAAGTCAAATTTAAATCTCTTCAAATTCAAAATTGCGAAATGATTAAACAGTATTTAAGAGACCCACTACCTAACATGATGATCAGTAGATATTACAGCATCCAGACATGGTAATTTCAATTATCACCTACTAGGTCAAATATCTCTCTATTAAGATTACTGACCGTTTTTTAAAAAACGTTTTATCTAATACACAGTGTAATAAGCTCCTTAGCTATAGCGAAAGATAACAGAGATAATAGAACTATACGCTAAATAAATAAAGGCAATTAAAAACTTGGCCTTGTGCCAAAAAAAAAAAAAAAAAAAAAAAAAAAAAAAATATGGAATAAAAAAATTAGAGAAAATTAGGAGGTCAAAAACTGGCACGCTCCTGAATGTAAGAACTCAGGATAATAAATACATAAATAAATATGGATATATTGATACGAAAATATTATTAGCCCATGAGAAAGAAATATCTAGAAAAATATGGATTGACAGAAATTAGTTTTCATATTTCCGGATCAGAAAAAAAATCACGCATTTAGGGACTTTAGCCGATTACTGTAACAATAAATTAATCAAGCCGACTTTACGGAAAATAGATAAGAATCATAGGGCTCTTATCAGCGGTCTCTTATCAAAATAGTAAACTAGGTGGACAGGTGTTTCACATGTTCAGGGGCACTCCGGCTCAGGACTCTAACTCGTACGAATCAAAACAACACCCAAAAACAAAAACGATAAGCAGGAAGAAAACACATGCAATAACAAACAACACAAGACAAATTACCTCTCATTGATTCTGCCGTTTCCTCCACTTTCGTTCGATTTCTGATATGACTAGAATAAAAAAATAAATACTAATACTAAATATTTTTCTCTCTTTTTTTATTAATTACGACTTAATAAAGATCACAGAAATTGTTTGTTGGCCATTGTTGCCTGGACCGCTACGGGCCGGTAAGTCATGCGCCCGGGTCGAAAGACGCACTGCTCTCGGAGAATATGTTTCGATCCCGCGCAGTGACTGTGGACACTGTTCCGTTCCCTCCTCACATACCCGGCCACACGCACCTCCACCGCCGACTTCTCCTCGCACACTGACTCACGCGCGCACTCTATCTCGATATATCTCTGATAATGTGTTCCTATATTATATATATATATGTGTATATATCCCTGGCTGTATACGAGCTCGTTCTGAGAGAGACTGGGAGGGAGCTGTTCACTGCGCCGCAAAAAGCTCACTACTGTGAGGGGCCAGAGCTAGCCATAAACTATATGGAAGAGGGAGGAGAGAGTAAAATTGCATATTCGTATACTTTAATGAGACTGATTTCCACCCCTCAATTCGCAGGGCCCTACCCCCTCCCCCGATCCCGCCCCTACAAAAGAGAGAGAGAGGGGAAGTGGAAAAAAATCATTAAATTCGTCCTCTCAACCCCGCAAACTCTAAAACAGCGCATGCCCACCGCTGAAAAATTTAATTCCTTTTAACCAACTACAGTAAATAGTGAACAATGTTATTCATGCCCCTCCTTTTTTTCTCTTATTTATATTTTTCCCGAATTTTCTCTATTCGCTCACCAGAGTGCGGGGTAAAAAACCTCCCTCGCTTCAACATCCCCACCCCCTTCATCTCTACCAATGTAATTTGCGAGTTAAAATCAATACGGGCGGAATGAAAGTGTAAAGGAAAAACAGGGCAGATTATTACTACATTAGTGTGTGTGTGTGAGGCCCCTCCCACCCCCCACTCCTGCCCCTTTCACTCTCTTCCTCAATGTTCCCATTCACTATGTTCGCTTCCCCTTTTTTATTTTCTCCTTTTTACTTATATACCATTTATTTTTAACCACTACTTCTTTCCCTTTCCATCACCGAAAGGATGTAGTACGCTTTGTAGTAGCGTGTAATATTTAAACGTTTCCGATGTTTTTTTGTTTATTTTAATGTTTTTACAAAATCTATTCCAATACCATTAAAAAAAAAAAAATTAATTTTAGTTTCCTTTACAGATAAAAAATAAAATAAATTAAATATTGAGTTTTGTATACTACAGTTTTTACAATTTCTTCTGTATTTTTTAACTCATAAAATATATAATGTATTAGGAAAAACACATGACACTTATTATAGCTAATTCATTTTAAAAATCACCCGTTTTCGATTTTAAAAAAATAGGCATTATTCATTAAATTAAACTTTAATCCGGTATTTTATGGATATTATAGCATTAAAAGATTTTACATTTTATAATTCTATTAATAAGTAAATTATCTCAATTATAGGTTGTTGTTTTGATTTGTATTTTTTTAAATTTATTGTATATATATGAATTTATTTCCTATTTTATGTAATTTGACTTTATCATTATTTTCTGTATATATTGTATGAATTGTGGTCTCAAATCACTATTGTTCATTTTGAAACAGGTTGTAATATATCTCAATAAATAAATATTTAATTAAAAGTGCTAAAAAGAAAATAATAATAATAATAATAATAGTAATATTTGTTCTTGAATCCAAATCCATATCGTAACATTAAAATACTCTGAAAATATTTTAATTTTCATCAACATAATATTGTTTTTTATAATAATAATATAAATTAATTCAAATATTGCTTTTTTTCTATTTATTTATAAAATATGTAGTGCTTATTTTAACGTATTAGATATAAATATGTAACGGATTTGATAAGAACTAAAAGCATGAACTAAAACTAGATCCCATTCATCCGGAGGTAGCTAGTGAAAGTATTGACGCCGGCGTGTACTATGAGTGGAGTACTACGGCACTATACAATTTAGAGGTTGCCACGGCAACCGTCCATGGTTTACTCTCCCATCAACTATTCCTGCCCCATTCAATTTAACCTGTCCTTTCAACTAGTAGCTTTAGTTGTAATTGATTTTGACTGATTATAATTCTCATTAGTACTGTATATTGTTTTATAATTAAATATTAACATAGCTATTAGTAATTAATAATTAATTAGTTCGATTAAATCGTTGTTATACATACACTATTAAAATTATTTATTTATTCTAATTATTGGCCTTGATCAACGCCATAATAAATAAAGTTTTTTAAATTAGTATGACTTGAGGAAGTTTTTCTTATTTATCCATATTAAAACAAGCACAATTTTATTTCTTCCATCATCTTTTTTATTATCATTATTATATAATTCGTCAATTCCAGTCAACGTTTTGGAGATTTTTCTCCATTATCAAGACTAAAAAGGTTTTAAAACATTTTGCTTTTAGTTACATTTATTAAATTTTTTCAATATCTATATATACCAATTTTCATGAAGTCACTTATTAAATAAAATTTTTCATAATATAAAATTAACTATAAATTACCTTCTTTATTGATACATATTATTTTTTGTAGTTGACTATTGGCTCACTGTTAATTATAAAACAGATACCGAAAATCTGGGTACTCATTACGCTGACATAATAAATAATATAAAATGTTAATAAAAAAACAAAAAAAACAGAACAATAAAAAAGTAAAAAACAAAATAAATAATAACATCAAAATAAAAATAAATACAGACCTCAGGAATTAGATAATGTAACAATATAACAGTGAGCCAATACTCAACTTTTATAAGTGGATGTAGCAGTTAGCTACAAAAATACTATGCATCAATAAAAAAGGTAATTTATAGTTAATTGTATATTATGAAAAATTTTATTTAATAAGTGACTTCATGAAAATTGGTATATATAGATATAGAAAAAAATTAATAAATGTAACTAAAAGAAAAATGTTTTAAAATCTTTTTCGTCTTGATAATGGGAAAAAGCACCGAAACGTTGACTGAAATTGACGAATTGTATAATAATGATAATAAAAAAGATAATGGGAGAAAAAAATTCTGCTGGTTTTAATATGGATAAATAAAGTTCATATTGATATCAACGTTATGAACTGCAATAATTCTTTTCTTAATTAAGACTAATCTACTAATTATTGATGTGATAAAATAATAATTATTAATTTTATATATATATATATATATATATATATATATATATATATATATATATAATATAATTAGTAGGTTCCTAAATCTTCCAAAAACAGTTTATTACACATAAACTTTAAAACGAATCTAAGTCTCAGAAGATCTTTGGAAGATTTAGGAACCTACTAATTATTTATTTATTTTTTGTGGTTCGAGTAGGAACACTGAGTTCCTCAATTAAAAACAGTAGATATAATGTCAAAAATAGTTTTCTTAACAACACAATTTTAATTCCAATTCCTGTTTCAATGAATTTTATGAAGTTTATGAACTGTTCTTCAACCCGTTTATAACACTTTATCATAAGGTATGTTTTTATAAAGTAATTCATTAAAACGGTAGTTTGTTTCGTTAATTTTTTTATATTTCAATACTCTTACAAGTGAAACTGACTGAAAACACACTTATAAGAACATAATAAAAATGTAGAGCATTATAATATATAAATCATATCAGAATTATAAATGAAAAATATTATAAAAGTATACTGCGAAAATTTAAAGATTTTTCGATTTATTATTATTATTATTATTTATTATAGAGGCTGGTTCTAAAGATGTAAAGTAAAAAAAAAAAAAAAAAAAAAATAGTAAATTGTTGAGTATGTATGGTACTAGTCAATTTTTTTTTTTTGTTAACATGAATGTTTTTTTTTGGCTGAAGGGTCTACTATAGTTTGTTCACCATCGAAAACGTAACACTACATCTACATAAAATTCTGTTAGTGTTGCTCGGATAGAAAATTTAAGGAATTCCTTAATTTGTACATTACATCTTTAGGACCAACCTACATCATTAAAAAAGAAAAATAATAAACCAAAAAATCATGAAATCCTCGCGGTATACCTTTATAATATTTTTCGTTTATAATTCTGATATGATTTATAACGGAAATCTCAATTACCAGTAGTCTACAATTTGTGTGTAAGATAATATTTTTTCTAAAATCTTTAGCTTTCCAACGGTATACTATACGTGTATATTACTGTATAAAAACATAAAAATTGCATAAAAAATATGTTAGGTCTTTTCTCCTTTAGTTGTTTATGGAATTCGCCCAACTCTCATATTTAGCCTTTATTTATTAATGTTAAAAAGATGATATGGTTATTTTTATAGAATATAGAAAATTAAAGGTACTTTAAAGGAAGACAATTCAAAATATCGACATTGATGCCCTGTCGTACTATTTCAATCAGAATGTCACATTGAAGCCCATTATATTTAACATCGATATGGCGAGATTAATCAAAATCGTTAAAGACGTTTTTGAGAAAATCGTAAACACACACATACACCCAGACCTTTTTTCATTACTTGGACATTTGGACTGTAGGGACCCTTAAACGTGCATTTCCAGTAAAAAATCAAATCGAACATTTTCACGATCGCAATACTTTCCATATTTATATATTTCATTTATAAGCAAGTTAAAATATAGAACGCACATCTTATTATTTGATCTCTATTTGTTTAAATTTAGTTTCCTTAGGTTCACCTGTGGTGTATTGGCTCGCATAATGACCACGATCGCTGGTTCAAACCCGGCATTTCTTGTATAGTCTTATTATTTTACTAATTCTTTTAGAAATTTGAATCTTTTTCCTTTTTTTTAGTATAAATTTCCAAAATACATATCTATGTTTTATTTTTATTCCCAATCAGTGAAAAATAGAGTTTATAATAAAATTTTACACTAATAATAATAGAGCTCAATAATATATATTTGTATATGGTTGTTACCAGCAATTTTTAAAAGGCATTTTAGTTTACTGTGAATAAAACGTTTAGAATTTTCTACGGTAAATGTAATATTTCCACGTTAGAAGATGTAGAGGGGCCCTAAGATGAAATAATTTTTCCCTGACGGAGATGAAGGGAATCAGGAAGTGATCCTCTGTCATTCCCCCCTATTCCCCCTCTAACAAGTGCGCCATCTATTAACTCTTCGAATCAATAACTTCCCGTCTCACTTAGGAATGGAATATTATTTTTTGTGATTCTCTCTTATAACGTTTATTAAGTCTCTGATATCTAATTTTTGAGGGATATTTTCGGTTGAGGAAGGGGAAATTAGTTTATCGTGTGAGGTGGATTACTTGTTGACAGTTGCAATGGCTGGGAACGAATAGGATTTACACCGAATAAATCTGGCCTGTTGTCGAGCAGTGAAATCATATTGATAATAATTCAATAATTTACAAAATGATTGAATGACAACATTAAGGGTTCCGCTTCCTTGTAATCAAATTTCAGATTTGTTTAATAAATTTAATATACTTGATAAATTAAACATAATTCAAAAAGTATCATAAAGAAAATCTATGTGAAAAAAGTACATAGAAAAATAAATAAATAGGAACAGTTAATCAGTGAAATAATTCTCAATAATTCGTATAAGATATTTTACGCAAACACAGTCCGTATTTTCTTTTTTAAATTTTTTTATTGAGGTATTTTCGAAAATCTTTTCCAATTATTTTTATGAATCTGTTTTTCCTTGACTTGATTGCTGTTTTATCAAACTGAAGTAATATAAAAGTATAATTATAATTTTACTTCGTTACCTTCTGAATAATTTCAGTAATTAAAAATGTAAATTTGAAAAAAATCTGACCCAAACAAAGCTAATTGTTAATTATGGATCGCGTAAAAAATGTAACCCAGATTTTCTATTATACATAAATCCTACGTACATAGAGGATATAAGTATTTAAAAATAACTTAGCAGTTAGTAAAGTAGATTTATATTTTGAAAATCATAAATATTAATAATTATAATAATCAGAAAGAGAAAAAAACAAAACAAAAACAAAACGATAGACGTCAAAAGCGCCATATTCATCTGTAAAGAATTTTTACCAGTTTAATTGATTTAAAAAGGACAAAGAATTTATTTTATATAATATTGAGAATTAGTACATTTTAATTATTTCATTGATCTCGGGAGCTTGGGCTTGATTGGTGAACATTTGACGAGTCTGTGTAGGCAGAATTTGGTGGCATCGGCATCGAACCTTTGGGTTCGCTAAGCCTATTATTATTAATTATTTCAGTCATCTAACCACAAAATGCCCAAGCTTTAGCTTGCTGGTCAAATTTTAATTCTAAAAATAATGATTAACTAATTTAAATTGTTTTTAAATATGATCAAAACAATATATAAAGCTTGAGCAATTATTATTTGAATGATTAAAATAATTAGAAAGTAATAGTTTGCAATATTTTGTATTACATTAAAAAAAAAAAAAAAAAAAAAAAAAATATATATATATATATATATATATATATATATATATATATATATATAAATCTGTTCGTTCTTTTTAATTCAATTGAATTGTTAAAAAAAATTATAGATGAATATGGAGCTTTTGACGCCGAAAGCTAAGAAAATAAAGAGAAAAATAAAATAAGGACTGTCTTGTGTAAAAATTGACCTTACTTAAATTATTGATAGTAGCCTAATTATCGCAAAGTATTATTTATAACCGATATTTCCTGTGTGCTCATCGTTAGTAAATTAATTCATTTTTATTTTATAATAATTTGAAAATGCAATTAATTGTAATCACAACCGCTGGGATAGGTACTTATTAATATTATTTTATATTTAAAATATTCCACTTATAATAATAAAACAAATGCATAAGTATTCTTCAACATTTATAAATCATACAATTATGAAATAAAGTTTTTTTGCTTCCACTAGTGACCGGCGGATAATCAGATTATACGTGTCTCATTAATAATTTTGAATCATCATTTTTAATTTTTAAGGAAATGTATCCAACTGAATTTAAAAAAAATTGATTTGTTAATTATTATAAGGCATACAAAATTTTAACATGTTTACAAGTATTAAATTACAAAATAAAATAAATCTTTCCCCGAAACACAGTCATAATTTACAATAAAAAAAACAAACAAACATCTGTATGGTTTCTTAATTAATAATTAAAAAAATTAATCTACCTTCCTATATATGAAAAATATATTTTAGAAATTATGATATGTATGAAGGAAATTGAACCAAAAGTTAAGTATTAAAGAAAAAATACGAGAGAAAAATCCATAGAAAGTTTTAAAGTTTCTTTTATTCAACTCCGTAATGCCTGTTTCTCACAATACATATCCTGCTTTGCCGAGTCACTTAGGCGTTAGAAATAAGATTTTCTCTTGTTAAACTTTATTATTGATATTAACAAAGTTTGGTTATATAAGTTCTGTGAGAGCCTGAGTGAAGTCAAAATACTTCACATCATTACAAAATGTTTTAGACGTATCAGTACAACACGCTATTGAATACGATTTCAAAAATAATTTAATAATTTTGCTCGATTTAAGTAACGAAATCCGATACACCTTATTGGTATTAATCGAAATCCAGCCCAAACGAGGTTTGAATTCTAAGTATATTTTGATAATTTGAATAACAAGAGAATTAATTGAAAAATCCCTGATTCACTTATCGGCGGAATAATTTTATTCGATTTCGAACGAATGTAGACCAATTACTTTCGAAATCGAAATCTGAATTTCAGATAAAGACAACATTTTGTAGAAGGTTCGCACGTTTTTCATATGAATTCAAATGAAATGTATTTATAACTGAGATGTAAATTTTCTTGTACTGAATTCACAATAGGATTACTTATTTACAATGGTCAGATTAAATTTGTATTATTATCGCAAAAAATAATTCTAAAAAAATATTTTACAGTATTAACTGCTAATAGTATGATTCTTCATAACGATTATGTGTAGTTTCAATGTCAGATCTAATCTCTAGTTTTTGTTTTTTTTTTCTATCTAATCTATTCATTGTTCAGCAAAGATATTATATAAATAAAAATACTAATTTATTATCATAACATGTAGAGTTATCATGATCTGAAAAATTACAACTACACCATACGATAGTTGTTTGAAAGATAACTTAAATATTTGATCATTCGATTGAGAGATACGAATTAATGTTAACAAATTCGTTAATTACATTAATCGGAATTTTCTACAATTGACAATTTTTTTTTCTGGCTCTTTAGACTGAAATTGAACTTCACTTATGTTTAAAAAAATATATATATATTAATAATTTGGCAGTAGTTTTCAAAGGAAATCTTAGGGCCAGAGGTAAACCGCGTTGCTCATATCATATAATTTCATAAATAATTAAAAACAATTCCCTAATGAGTACCTGACTAAAATTCCTTATAATGCATCCAGAATACAGAGAAAGGATGAAAGATAAGAATAAAAAAAAATCAAGAAATAAGTCAAATGCAGATAAGAAGAAAAAAAAATTAATATTTTGAAATATTTTGAAAAACATCATCAGGAAACATTTTTTTTTTTTTTAAATGATGAGATTGACGGCGAATCAGTTAAATAAGCGTTTCTTAATATTAGAAAAGTGAGCTATTATTCATAACAGTTTGGTGTAAGTAAACTGTACTGACTAGGTGTATAGTAACATTTTCTTTAAACCACAGAAGTTAATTTATATCGAAAATAAATACGAAAATCATATTACAAGTAATTCCATTTAAGTTTATTTTGATACTAGCTGATGCTCGCAACTTCGTCTGCGTCAATTTCTGTTATTATGATCGCGATTAAGAAGTTTTTAAAAGAATATATTTTAAAGTACTTCCGCGTAAATGATATTTTTAGTTTTATTTTCTAGTGGCAGAAGGACATACTGATTTTCTTCTCGACCCGATCTTGAAAATGCTACATATAGCCTGAAAAGCAGTCTTGACGTAAATCGACTCCTACGTATTTAAATGTTTGCCCTTGTGATTTATTAATTGTTATGGCAAAAGATAAATTAACGGGACATTGGATTCTTTTTAAATTAAAAGGTAAATCATTTGGAATCAGTGGGATGCGATGTTAATTTTCCCCGTTTTTTCCAGATTTTCCACTGATTCTTCACTCCTATTAGTCGCAGCGTGATGTTATAGCCTTCCTCGATAAATGGACTATCCAACACAAAAAGAATTTTTCAATTCGAACCTGTAGTTTCTGAGATTAGCGTTCAAACAAAAAAACAAACTCTTAGCTTTACAATATTAGTATAGATTTTAAGATAATTTCGTTTTCCTTTCTTTTTTTTTTTTCTCTTTGGCAGTTATTGCAGTTTTATCAAATTTAAGTTTTACAAAAGTATAATTATAATTTTATAAATTTAATTTAGTTTCCTCAGTTACCTTCTGAATAATTTCAGTAATTAAAAATGCAAATAAAAAAAAATCTCATCCAAACAAAGCCAATTGTTAATTATGAATCGTATAATTAATCAAACCCAGATTTTCTATAATACACAAATCCTCCGAATATGGCCTTTGAAAGAAATAAGCATTTAAAAATAACTTTGTAGTTTGTTAAGTAAATTAAAATTGTGAAAATCATAAATATTAATAATTATAATAAACAGGAAGAGGGGGAAAAAAAACCGATACACTAACAGGAAGGAATAAAAAATGGACTGTACTAACCTACCCTCCACTGGGCGAAACATCCCCTTCGCCCGATGCAGTCCAAAAAACAAACCGGTTTTTGGAAGGGTAGGAAGTGATTTCTCTCAATGCATTTCAGTCCAAACGGTCCAGACTATGCATCCGTTGCCAACAGAGTTAGCAAAAAAAAAAAAAAGGAAAAAAATAATGCAAATTAAAAAAAAAATATATATTGGGGAATGTCTCTAAATTAAATTCCGTTTTTGATAATTCTATTCTGAGTAATTTATTTCTAACTGACGTACTAAAGTTTTTTCTTTTCTGTGATTTCCTCGGAATTAATAATTGGAAAAGTTCAACCCTTTTAAGAGAATCGCGATTGTTAAATTTGTAATAAGTGATATAAATCTTCATGAATTAGTAACAATTTAAGCTAATCAATAAAATAATTATAATTTCAGTAGTTTCTAAGAACTATATTATATTTTTATATTATATATAGAACTATATTTAATGAATAAATTACATTTAAATTTTAATGAATTATTCACATGTAATTCAATCATTTTTAGATCCAGATTTTACTGTTAAACCCTGGTGCACGAATAAATAACCAGTTTAATTGTTTGCATCAGCTTGAAATATTGTATTTTGAATATTTATTGATTGCAATAAATAATTATGATGAATATTTTTTAGTTCATATAATTTCCGTTTCTGAGATTTTTCCAGTTTTCAATGAACTAGGGAAGTGTAACAGAAGTCTAAAAGCTTCCTTGACAATTACATATTGATTTTTTTTTACGACTAGGATGTTTGGAAGATTTTTTTGCCAGGCCAAAATTATGCAGTCTGTTCTCTTCAATAATTTTTAACCATTAAAAGTGAAATATCTCACTAGTAATTTGTGAATTGATCATTCGTTTAGTTTATTTGAAATTGTTTCTTTTATTATTAAGTTAAGTTGCTATAAAAAAAAATAATAATAATAAAATAAAAAACTTTAGTTTATCACAGTATTAATATTTGAAGATATATAGAAATTATTCTATTATGGACTGTTTATAAAACCTAAATTATTTTTTAATCATCCAGATGAAACTCACATCTTCCTACTATTTATGTTATTTATTTTCTAGCAGTTCCGTTAAATTTAAACAGAAATTCACTTATGCTTAGATAAAATAAAATTATTAATAATTTGGAAATATTCTTTTAAGGAAATCTTAGGGTCAGAGATAATTTATTTTAGTTCCAATTTATTTTTGGTAGGGTAAATGAGGAGTTTATTTTGGGAAATTAATATTTTCCTTGTGCCCAACCAGAGTTTTGTATTTATTATTTAAAATTAGTATATCGTACAAATAAGAGTATTTTATAAAATTTATGAGAAATAAAAATGACAGCACATTCACGAACAAAATATTCCGATTTTCGAATATATTTTCTGATAATTTGTTTTTTATGTTGGTATTTAAATAATTCTCTATATATTACATTGATAAATAAGTTCATAATAAGCTTAATATTGTTTTTACTAACCTATGAGGGTAGACTGAATAACATCTGAATGAAGCCTGGCACTGAAGAAATTTAGCTTAGCCAACGAACTAGGAAACTATAGATTCTTTCAAGGAGAGGACTGACATAGTTTTGAGATGTTTTAGCTGAGTTTTCATTACGTTGGGTAACCGGACCAAATTGTTATGTTTTATTGAGAACATTGTTTACCTTCCAGCGATTCTAATTCCCTTTTGTTTGATCAAGGCAACTTTTATTTAAACCGCAAGTGAATAAGAGCGATTTGGATGATGTTTATAAATACCTAGAAATATTTAGTTGCGTTACTGCTAAAAGTTTAGCATTGTGTACCTTGCAAATTCGAAAGATGGTTACAGTAGTAACAGTTTCTTATAATTCGAATAATATATCATCAAAGATTTCATTATAATATTTTTTTATTAAAAAGTATATCATATGTTTTTGTAACGACCGTATCGAAATAAAATAAGGATGATTATTATTTTAATTTTCTAATACATATTACTTTCACTTACCTATATATAGTGAGGGAAAGTACTGCGATCCTGAAAATGTTCGAATTCCAGTTTTCAACGGAAATACACGTTTGAGTCCAAATGACCAAGCCCCGAAGAAACGTCTGTGTGTGTGTGTGTGTGTGTGTGTGTGTGTGTGTGTGTGTGTGTGTAAGTCTAGCGCAAAAACGATAAGTCGTACGAAACTGAAATTTCATATTTAAGACAACTATATGCCCGAGATGTTACAGCAACTTTTTCATCAAAATCGGCTTAGCAGAAGAGCCGCTTTATATAATGCATTTTGCACCTTTTAACAATTTTCTCAAAAACGGCTCAAACGATTTTGATTAAACTCGCCATTTCTATGTAAAATTTAATGGGCTTTAATAAGATGTAGGATTAATTCTGATTAAAATAGTCTGACAGGGCTTAAATTCCGATAGTTTAAATTTTCTTCCTCTGAACTACTTTCAATTTTGTAGATTTGAACAAATTAAACATATCTTAATGAAATTGATGAAGGATGGGATAATATACAAGTTGGACGAATTTGATGACCAACTAAAGGATAAAAGAGCTAATAATAAACTATTTTTAAACGTAATTTTTGGTTTACTGATAATAAAAACAGTAATATAGACGTTGGAAATCGAAATATTTTAGAAAAAATATTATCTGTTACATAGAGTTGTAAAAGGTAATGTAAGGTGAGGAATGGGGAATAAATTTATTACTGATTAACAATTTAATATAGTTATATTATTTAATAAAAATCGTATGTTTCCAACGAAAATGAATACACTTTTAATTAAAACCAACTTCAAATATTTTTCAAATTGAAGTATATTTAGAAGTTTTTAAATTGATTATAAAAGTAGAGGTAAGTGAAAGTCGTGTGTTGATCGCAACAGATTTTTATTTTTTTTTAAACCATGCCTCTAATAATTGAAATAATTAAGAAAATTTTATATATTATAAAAAAAAATACATTCCACCTGGGGTTGATTATAATTGCTTAGTGTTTTAGCCACCAAATAAATTTTAGAGAGAAACATTAGTCGAAAAAAGTGTTATCGGAATAAGTGAATATTAATTAGAAAAAAATGTTTAAAGAATTAAAAAGATCAAAATCTTTCAGATGAGACATTTGGAAACATTATTTTAAAAACATAACAGTTCTTTTTTTTTTACAACGAATCATCATCAAAGATATCTTCAGTCCAATGAGTTCTCTTATGATCAATTGTGCCCATAATTATAAAAGTGGTCTTAGTAAAAAAAAAAAAAAAATTATCACTTTTTTCACACCACATTAGTTTAAATTAAATTTATTCAAAGTAATTATCGTCAAAAATGAACCTTACAAATTAATATTTCGTATAATATAAAAATATTTTATTATTCGTTCAAATGCAATTCATTAAATATCTCGAAACAAAAAATATATGGCTTAGACCACTTTCATAATTATGGACACGATTCAATCACGAGGCAAATTTTTATTTTAAAGAAAAAATGCAAATCTAGATAGGTTTTTTTTTTTTATAAAAATAATTTTCATATGTCCTGATTATGCAATGATTGTAAAGTATTTTTCACACTATAAATAAATTGTTTTTTGAATCGACTTGGTTGTCTACACATATATTTCCTAATAAAAATTAAACAAACCTATACTAACCTCTCATATTCATTTTAGTTCATCTCCCTTCGTATTTAGTGAATGAAAATATTTTTGGCTATCTAGTGTTTGTCGGTGTAGCCCAATTCCTAGTTCTAATTTTAGAAACACGACATAAAAATAATAAGAGATGGTATTTGCAAGGCATAGTCTGACAAGGCAGGATGTTTCGAAATCTATTTTATAATCAATACTAAATTTCATTCATATACTGTCATTATATAACAATTGGTAATTATTTTTTATCAATATTATTAAAATATAGTTTGAATATATTTTATTTCATTATTTTCCTTTGTTTTTAAATTAAAGAAAAGTTTCACCTCTAATTAAAATAAAATAATAGTTATATTTTATATCTATAAAATTGAGGAATACGATTTTTACCACCATTTTTACTTTCATTAACTATATATAAATATGTACTACAAGAATGTATTGCGATTGTGAAAATTTTAGAATTCGATTTTTCACCGGAAATACAATTAGGGTCACCAGGTCCAAATTGTCAAGGCCTATGTGTGTAGTAAGTCTAGCTCGGAAACGGCAAGTTGTATTAAACTGAAATTTCATATTTTGAAGTGTGTATACACGAGACGTTACAGCAACTTTTTCTTCAAAATCGGCGACCCACTTTATACTATGAACTTTGCACCTTTTTACGATTTTTTTTTTTTCCGAAACGGCTTTGATTAAACTCGCTTAATCGATGTAAAATTCGTTGAAATTTAATATCATGTAGGTTTTATTATGATTGAAATAGTTTCTCAAGACTTAAATACAGAATTTTCTTATTCTTAAGTACATCTTAGTTTGTAAATTTAACACAATTAAACATATCATCTTATGAGCATCCATAAAAAACGGCTAAATACACAAGTTGAACGAATTTGATAACCAACTGAACGAGAATAGAGCAAATATTTTTTAAGTTTTTTCTTTTTTTTTTCTGAACACAAGATAATAAAGATATATCATATACCGTTGGAAAGCTAAATATTTTATTTAAATATAAGTATATACATTTATTTTTACTTTCACTTACCTATATATGAAATACATAGTAAGGGAAAGTATTGCGATCGTGAAAATTTTCGAATTCCAGTTTTCAGAAAATACACGTTTTAGGGTTCCCTGAGTCCAAATAACCAAAGTCCAAAGTTTTTAGGGTCTCCTAAATGACAAATTCCCGCAAAAAGGTCTGTGTGTATGGTAACTCCCGGGCGATAGCGAAAACTCTTATGAAACTTAAATTTCACATTTAAGACAAATAAACGCCCGTTACAGAATCTTTTCCATCAATATCAGCTGAACGGGAGATCTACTTTATACCATGCATTCAGCACCTTTTTACGATTTTCTCAAAAACGGCTCAAACCATTTTGATTAAACTCGCTATATCGATGTAAAATTTAATGGGTTTTAATATCATGTAGGTTCATTCTGATTGCAATAGTATGACTGGGCTTAAATCCCGATATTAAAGAATTTTTTCATTTAAACTACCTTTAGTTCTGTAGATTCTATAAAAATAACTATATTACCTTGTTAGCATTGATAATTAACAGCTAAATATGTAAGTTGAGCGAATTTGATAAACAACCAAAGGAGAAAACTGAAAAAATATATTTTTTTAATGTAATTTTTTGTTTTCAAACATAAGAACAGTAATATAGATGTATAATGTACCGTTGGAAAGCTAAAGATTTTAGGAAAAAATAATATCTTATACACAAGCTTGTAAAAGTTAATAAAGAGTGAGGAAAAGCCGATAAAACTAACTGATTATTTTAGATAATAATACAGTAGATTTTTTAATAAAGCACATTTTTCTATAGAAATTCAATTTAATTAATTCTTTAATGCTTTCAGTCATTTTTATATCTACTGTATTTGAAAATTCTTTAATCGATTTTAAAAAAGGGGGTAAGTGAAAGTCGTGTGTTACCCGCACCAGATGTTTTTTTTATGTTAATGATGAAATAGTATTTATTTTGTAGGATGTATTATTTTATTTTCCGAAAGGTACGAATAAAAATAAGTTATTCAAAGGTTATAACTCACAGCCAAAAGAACAAGACCCGTTTAAAATCAGATTACCATGACCCATATTCAAAATATGGTCCACTATTGGTGTAGCCTTTAAGGCAATGTCGGTTCATGGTTTTTTAAATAGGCTCTTCATGAATTTTTCGTTTTTTTGCTTTCTCACAATCGAAGGCAGAAGGATTGAGTTTTCTATCCATACAAGGAGTGAACGAAATTGTTGTCCAGGGAATTGCGAAAAAAAAAAAATAATAATAATACAAATTTAACTAGATTAAAGTTGTTTCATTTAAATGCATCCTTGATAGGTTTCATTTGTAATAATCATAATTACTATGCATTGGAAAAAAAAAAGTAGTTCATGAGAGTTTGATAAGAAACCGTCTGTAGAGAATGGTCTATTTTTGCCCATTCGATATCTCTAATAAAAATAAAATATTTTCATTGGTATATAAATTAATAGGATATTCACGGCCTGATTCGAGAATTTTAATCATAATAAACATATTTCTCCATTTCGTTAGTTTGTACAGCCTGTACTAAAGCCCACCCCAAGTTCCCTGTTTTTTATTCAGGCATTCAATGTTAGTAATCAAGGCGTTTTATTTGGGGTGAGAAACAAGTTTCAGAAATTATAAATTTGTGATATTATTGTTCTATATTAGTTATATTATGATCTGAAACAACAGTTTTCTTTTTCTAACAGGGAAATATCTGAAGAGTTCTATTTTGTTTATTTATTTAATTATTTAACGAACCTTTATGCTGCTATGGCTAATCGGACGATGCTACTGTGGGAGTCTTAAATTTTGCCTATCCAACTCTTATTAGTATAGGAAATCTTTAACGAGTACCTGAGTCTTTGCATCAGACTATATCCCTCCTTTGTCAATTGCTAGTAATTGTAATAACTGTTTATATATAAACCCATGTATGGCTAACGCAGCCGATCTGGAATTAAAGAAATATAAAGGATGAAGATCTATCGAGTGGAAATAGCTTAAATGTCTAGTTTAAGACTAATATTTATTAAATTTGAAATGTCAGCTGATGGTGAAGGTTACCTTCGGAGGGTTCAAGTTCGATTAATTTCTTAATGATCATTTGATATGCTTAAAGTAATGTAGGTATAAATATATATACAGTATTTTTCTAAATAAACTAAGGGATTATTCTAAGGGTAGGAATTCGTTTTTAAATAATAAGTTCAATGACGAATGTGTCATGGATACTAACCCGGTCACCATGGCGATCCCAAAAGCTATACTATAACCAATTAAAAGTTGTTTGTCTATTTATTTAACTTCACTTTATACTACTATGGCTAATCGGATGATGCTACAGTGGGAGTCCTAAATTTTTCCTATCCAGGTTTAATTAGGATAGGAAATCTTTAACGAGTACCTGACATCGCACAGGCTCAGTTCCATCTTTTAACACCCCTTCCGAAGGACGGCATAACTAAGGATTTTTTACTCCTATTAAAAAGTCCTAGGACCTCCTGCGGGTTTGAACCCGTGAACTTTGGCATAGGAGGCTGTTATGTTGTGCTAACCACCCAGCTACAAGTGATTCCTGATTAAAGGTTTGGAAGTGGATTTAACCCAATATATGTTTAAAATGGTTGTCATTTTATTTGATTTAAGACTGATGACCAGTGGATTAAACTTTGTCATAAGATTGTGGCTAGGATATCGTAAAAATATAGCTTGAATTACTAGGAACATTAAATAAATAGTTTCCTCTATATTGAGTATATTTATTAAGACTGTACAAGGTACTCATCTTCATCTTCCCGCTCCTGCTTCACCTCGCAGGTAGATAGCTCCTGCTCGATGAGGTCCGACAAGAGCGACTCCAGTTTGTCGACGGCGGAGGAGTCGTCCTGGCTGAGCCTCTCTTCTACTGCTGTCGATCCCTCTTCCTTCCCGGCGAGCTCCTCACCCTCTTCTACCTCCGAGCTGTCGATGTTGACCGCCCTGGCGAAAGCTTCCCCCAGGTCTGACTCCGAGTTGTCCACGTCCATATTCTCTTGCTCGCAGTCTCCCCCCGCCTCTTGGACTTGGTCCTCCGCAGTGACTACTCGGCTGTATTGTGGTGGAGACTTGAACCTCTTCCTCACCCTCGCCCTCTTCGGTCCTTGTATCGTCTTCATTAGCTCGTTGAGGTAGTACTCGAGAGCCATGTTCCCTTCCAGCTTGAGGTTGAGGGAGAGCAAGGTCACAGCACACCGCTGGTCCCCTATGTACAAGACCAACCTTCTCAGAATAAAAACGGGTTCGTCCATAATCCTCACTATCCTCCTCACAGGGCCTTCCGTGTATCCTTTCCTTTCAATTCTTCGTTTTTCACTATGAGATGTGATGATCTTCCGCAGATATTCTGCATCCAACGACATGATGTCTTCGGTGGAATATACGGATTACAGTTTAAAACGAGGTTATGTAAAAGTGAAACTGAAACATTCATGTGATTTCATATTTTTTACGTCAACTCGAAAGCATATAGACACACCAGCTGTATTTGGCTCTTTCTGAAAAAGTGTTTGGGCTGAACATCAGATAGGTTCATTCAACAAGATGCAGTTTAGGCTCTGGCATAAAATTGCAAAGTGAGCAAATAGGTTAATACATATAAGAATCTAAATAACGAATGTTACGCTTCAAACATATGTTTCATTACATTACTTTATATTACTTCCACATTTTCATTTCATATTTATTAAGGACATCCTGCCCTACGGTATCATTTTACAATATTCCGCTTGTTCCAGTTGAACAGATCCGCTACCTAGGACTTCTACTTGACAAACTTTGACTTGCCGCTTTCGGTTACTTCAACACTTACTAGACAAACGCTCCAAACTTCCACTTAACTACAAAAGACTCATCTACATGACCATCATAAGCTCTATCTGGACTTACGGAGTTGAGCTATGGGGCTCCACTAAAACATCGAATTCTTTCGTCTTCTATCCTTACAATCCAAAATCCCTCGAAAAATCCTCAACGCTCCTTATTTTGTCACGCATAAGCTCATCCATAAAGATCTTAATATTCCCTTTTTAGCTGATTTGGCTCGAACCAGGTATCAATCCTTCCATGACAAACTCCACTCCCACTCTAACCCCCTAGTTTCAATCCTTACCTCCTCTTCCATTCGTGACAATCCTCCGAGGCATCTGAAAAGAAGATGGCCACGAGACCTTCTTGTTTGGATTAATTATTAGAGTGCTGCCAATGGGCAGTTTCTCTTCATGTTTTTCATGTACACCCACTTTTATCAGCATATTTACTTGATGTATTATAATATACAGTTGTAAATAAAATATAAAAAAATAAATTAAAAAATATTTATTAAGGGAAGGTATTGTGATCTCCTGAGCCCAATTGACCATATCCCGCATAAAAGTCTGTGTAGTAACTCTATTTCGATTATGATACATTGTATACAACTGAAATTTATTATTTTAGAAGCGTATATCCCTGGGATGTAATAGCTAATGTTCGTACAAAATCGGCGAAACAGAACAGCCAGAACGTTTTTGATTAAACTCGCTATATCAATGTAAAATGTAATGAGCTTTAATATGATGTAGGTTATATTATAATTGAAAGAGCTTAAATGCCGAATATTTTTCCATTAAATACCTTCTATTTTGTAGACTCGAAATAATTAACCAAATATGGTATCTTGTTATAATTCATAAAAAAAAACATATAAGTTGAATGAATTCGATATCTAATTAAAGGGGAAAAGAGCGAAAATATTTTTTAATGTAATTTTTTTTTTTTTTTGGACATTAGAATAGTGGTATAATGTACCGTTGGAAAGATCAAGGTTTTAGATAAAATATATATCTTATACAGAAAGTTGTAAAATATAATGGAGATCGATGAAAATGGAACAAAACTTATTTAAAATAGAGAAAAAGTGTAAAATGAATCCTCTATTTCCATTCCATGGGTTGAAACATTGATCATAATCTCGACCTATTTTTGCATTATCTGCATTGAGGGACAGTTCGTCAGCCGCATCCAACGTCAAAGGTTACTCTATCGCACTTTTGATAAGCATTTTTGGTCTATTTCAATTTCGAAAACAACAAAAGCAGCCATGCCGTGATTTGAGGGCTTATTTTAGCTCGACTAAAAATATTAAATTATTATTAGGCCTTAGTGTGCTTGATATTGTCTTAAAAAAAAAAATGCAATTAAATGCGTTTTGATGATTTCGTAATATATTTGTTATAAGTAATAAATTAATTATTTTTTTAAATATTGGAAAAGGATGTTTGGAATTGCCACAGTTAACTTAATTTTAATTCAGGTTTCGAATGAAATAGAGGTTATTTTTTTCAAGCTGATTTTATTTAATAAACATATTTTAGCTTTTTTGTATGTATAAAAATATTATACATACAATATTTAATTGTATGTAATAATGTCTAATTTAAAGAAAAATCATTATATGTCAAAGATTGTGGTAAAGAAAAAATACAAATTAGGTTTTTTGTATTATGTGTTTAAATATAAACTAAATGCTACCCGGAAATGCAAGACACTATCATAGATTTTTTTTTTATTTCCGCCTATATACTGTTTTTTTTAATCGTCCTATCGCATTGACCTAAATTCAGCGGATCAATAATTGTTTGAAAATCATTTCATCCCAACAAATAATCTAATTCAAATAAAAAGGATTACAATAATATAGTCAATTATTCATAGACATTTGTTGTGTTGGTTTTCCATTCAATAACGCACGCAGGATTTGGTGGAAAGCAAGGTACATATTAATCTTTCTGAGATCATACGGTGACGGTAACGTAAATGCCATCTATACTTCTACTCATGTTTCAGGAAAGATTTTTTGAAGCATTAACTAGAAAATTTAATTTCCTTGTCTAAAGAAAAGCTTAATTGCAATACATTGTACTTATAAATCTTAATGAAAGAATGCCCTAAACGAAATCTATATAAAAATCCGTACGAGATTTAGAATGGATTAGCGGAAACCATGAATCGCGACTTCATTTTAAATAAGTTCAGAAATTATTATAATTTTTAATAATATATACATTGAAAACATTCCTTCGTATGCAACAAAAAGACTGTATTACATTATACTTCAAGAAACGTTTAACACGCTAAGATAGTCCATTTTTCATTAATACCTCTTAGTGGTTTTGGCTTCATAAGAGCCGTATTCATTTGTAAAAAGTCAACTTGATGATTAGATCTTGCTAGTATTAAAAATAACACGGCAAAAAATGGGCTTAAGCAAGAAAAATAAGAATAAATGGGCTTACTCTAATCAATAAGTAGACAAATATGTATATAACTTTCACTTAAATGAAATATAATATATAAAATATAAATAATATAAATATGAAATATATAGTAAGGGAAAGTATTGCGTTCGTGAAAATTTTCACATTTCAGTTATCAACGAAATACACGTTTTAGGCTCCCCTGAGTCCAAATGACCAAGTCTCGCAAGGTCTTGTGTGTGTGTGGGAACCAGCGCGTAAACGAAAAGTCCTATGAAACTTAGATTTCATAATTAAAACAAATATAAGCCCGGGATGTTACAGAAAGTTTTTCATCAAAATCAACTAATCAGAAGAGCCACTTTATATCATGAATTATGCACCTTTTTACGATTTTCTCAAAAACGGCTTTAACGATTTTGATTAAACTCGCTTTATCGATGTAAAATTTAATGGGATTTAATACGATGTAGGTTTCATTCTGATTGAAATAGTCTGACAGGGCTTAAATGGAGATAGTTTAAGCTTTCTTCCTATGAACTACCTTCCATTTTGTAGATTTTAAGAAATTAACCATATAATATTGTTAGCATTGATAAAAAAAAAAAAAGTAAAAATATAAGTTGAGGGAATTTGAGGTATACAACGAAAGAAGAAAAGAGCAAAAATAATTTTTTTTTAGGCAATTTTTGTGTTTTTTAACATAAAACAGTAATATAGATGTATAATAAAATGTTGGAAAGCTAAAGATTTTAGGAAAAATATTATCTTAAACACAAAATTGTAAAAGTTAATGGAGAGCCGATAAAACTAACCGTTTGATAATATTATAGATTATTTAACAAAACACATGTTTCCATTGAAACTAAACGCAATTAATTCTTACTGACTTTACTTCTACTTAAACGTCACCTGAATTATAATACTGTACATTGTATCCTTATAGCGCCAGAAGGGAAGTTATCAATGTGTATATTATTAAAAAATAAGTAATAATATTTAACTAAATAATATGAACTTTTTTTTTTCAACAAAAAGTTATTAAATCGCTGATATATTATTTATATGTATATTTTCCAGGGTATTCCGAACTCGGAGGAAGCTGCGAGCGGATCTTGAAGACGTCACGAATAAAAATCTGACACGTGCCGCCGATGTAACCTCATTTCCTTAATCCGCCGAGCCTGTTTGATTTTGGCGCTTGCGTTCCAGCCGCAGCCCTGGAGATATTAAACAAAATGTGACGATTTTTCATCAGAAAAAGAGGAAATAGAAACGGGAGGAGTACGGAAATTGCGCGGAGCAGGCTAACTCCCCCTACCTACCGGGCCCCTCCTATTATTTTTGGTATTGATCCAATATGTACATGAAGGGCGGACTCTAGGCCTGCTTTTTGAGGGTTCCTCGGCCATCAACTCCAAGAGGAGAGGACGTATTTCTTCTTCTTGGGGGTCGCCTCTGAGGGTCACTGGGGGAGTCGGTCATCCATGTCCGCCGGCCTCAGGATGGCCTGACCCACCTCTTTACGGTTGCTAAACTGCCTCCGATATACTAATCGATGGAATCAAGTAAATAAAAAAAAGTCATTCGTATCAAAAACTTTTACTCACCTCCGTAGCTTAAATAATTTTTTATAAGTTCATTTCGAGTTTTAACAGAATCATTTATTTTGGATTAAACTATACGAAAATCCTTTGCGCGCAACACACGACATTCACTTACCTTCATTGTTTACATTAATTTAAATTGTTCTTGAGAATTTTTAAATACAGTTAGAGATAAAAAAAATCTGGTGCGGGCAACACACGACTTTCACTTACCTCCATTTTTAAAATCAATGAAAGAATTTTCAAATACAGTTAGAGATAAAAATACGTGAAACTATTAAGGAATTAATAAAATTGAATTTATATAGAAACATGTGTTTTATTAAAAAATCAATTATATTATTATCTTAAATAATCAGTAAGTTTTATCTTCTTTTCATCACTCTCCATTAACTTCTATATATACTATATATAGCAAGTGAAAGTAATAAATTAAATTAAATTTCTATAGAAACATGTGTTTGATTCAAAAATCTATTATATTATTAGCTTAAATAATCAGTTAGTTTTATCTTCTTTTCATCACTCTCCATTAACTTCTAAAAGCATGTGTATGAGATGATAATTTTTCTAAAATCTTTAGCTTTCCAACGGTATATCATACATGTATATTACTGCTCTTATGTTCAAAAACGAAAAATTGCATTAAAAAAATATTTTTTCTGTTTTCTCCTTTAGTTGGGTATCGAATTTATTCAATTTATATATTTTCTAGTTTTTCATCAGCGTTAACAAGATAATCTAGTTATTATTATTGAATCTACAAAATTAAAGGTACTTTAGGGAAAGAAAATTTAAAATATCGGCATTTAAGCCCTGTCAGACCATTTTTATCTAAATAAAACCTACATGATATTAAAGCCCATTAAATTTTACATCGATATAGCGAGTTTAATCAAAATCGTCGGAACCGTTTTTGAGAAAATTGAAAAAAGGTGCAAAATGCATGGTATAAAGTGCCTCTTCTGGTAGGCTCATTTTGATGAAAAAAGTTTTGTCACGTCTCGGGCGTATAGTTGTCTTAAATATGAAATTTCAGTTTCATAGGACTTACCGTTTCCGCCCGGGAGTTACCACACACACACACACACACACAGACACACACACAGACCTTTTTGCGGGACTTGGTTATTTGGACTCAGGGGACCCTAAAACGTGTATTTCCGTTGAAAACTGGAATTCGAAAATTTTCACGATCGCAATACTTCCCCTTACTATATATAGTAAGTGAAAGTAATAAATTTCTTGTTTCTCTAGATTTCCCTATATTAAATGGTTCGTTAGCTTCTTTTTGTTTCCTTTCTCTTAATTATGTTTGGACTTCAGAGAACCCATAATTTGTTAATATAATTAGATCTCAAGCTTACTGTTTTCCACAAATATTACCTCTACCAATGACTATTGATGAGATGAATAAACATACTAATAAATGTATCAATTTATAAATTAAAAATTGCCTAAATTCTGAGGAATAGTTTTGTCATTTATTAACTTGAAATTTTTCTTTATCCGTAAAGTATCCTTAACTTAATTGACAGGTGGTTAAAATTCATGACTTTCAACTCTTTATATCATTAAACAGCATCAATACTTGATTTAACTTATTTTCACCAGAAAAAAGTATAAGGTCACGGATACAAACCCGCAAGTGGTTCTAGGATTTTTTAATAGGAGTAAAAAATCCTTAGTTATGCCGTCCTTCGGAGGGGACGTTAAAAGGTGGTCCCGAGCCTGTGCGATGTCAGGTACTCGTTAAAGATCCCTATCCTAATTAAACTAGGATAGGCAAAATTTAGGACTCCCACTGAAGCATCGTCCAATTAGCCATAGTAGCATAAAGTGACGTTAAATAAATAAACAAACAAAAATAAATTTTTAAAGAATTAATTACAGTGAATTTCAATAGAAACACGTGTTTTATTAAATAATCTATTAGATTTTTATCTAGCACAATCAGTTAGTTGTATCAGCTTTTCATCACTCTCCATTAACTTTAACAATTGTGTGTACTTTTTCAAAAATCTTTAGCTTTCAAACGGTATATCATACGTATATATTACTGTTCTTATTATAAAAAATCTAAAAATTTCATTAAAAAATAATTTTTCCAGTTATCTCCTTTAGTTAGATATCGAATTCGTTCAACCTATATATTTACTTGTGTTTTAGCAATGCTAATCAGATGATATGGCCAATTTAAAAAAAAAAAATACAAAATTAAAGGTACTTTAGAGGAAGAAATTTTGAAATATCGGTATTTAAGCCCTGCCAGAGTAGTTCAATCACAATGAAACCTACATGATATTAAAGCCCATTACTGTTTACATCAATATATATATATATATATATATATATATATATTTATATATATATATATATATAGTTTAATCAAAATCGTTAGAGCCGTTTTTGAGGAAATCGTAAAAACGTACAAAATGAATGGTATAAATTGGCTCTTCTAGTTAGCTGATTCTGATGAAAAAGTTTTTGTAACATCTCGGACGTATAGTTGTTCTAAATATGAAATTCCAGTATCATATGACTTTTCGTTTACCCGCTGGAGTTACCACACACACACACAACACGACCTTTTTGGGGGACTTGGTCATTTGTACTAAGGGGACTCTAAAACGTCTATTTCCGTTGAAAAAAGGATAACACTGGATGCTAACTAACAACACAGTTTTTTTTTTTTTAAGTCCCAACAAATAATAGAAGTAGCAAAACGTGACTTTTTTCAATCGTAGGTCAATAGGTGAGTTAATTGGGCACCTTATAACTATTTCCATTGATGAAGTCTCACAGCATGAAAATTTACAAATTATTATTGTTGGCAAACGGAATGAATCCTGTTTGCTGTTTTGAATTATTTCTCAACAAGGTTACATAACAGTGCAAAAAAAAGTGTCAATTAAACCTATAACCTGAATCACACCTCAATAATTAACTTTTACAAACCCAACATAGAATGTAGTAATTTCTTATTGTTCGTTCAGACAATTGAAAGTTTATTCCGAAGTTCCTTTCGCAATATTGCAGATATTTGAGTTTTCCATTCTTTAGAAATCGCTACCTATTTATTCATAACAGATTTCATTGTTTCGCTGAAGATTTTTTGTTCTTTAAAAATTATAATATGATAATATATTTTTTATATTAAAGAGCGTTTTTTTTTTTACCATTGCTTTCAGTATTACACATTATAATTTTGATTTAAAGTTTTTATTTATTTATATAATATTTAATATATTTGTTACGTGCATGAAGGTTTTTTAAGTATAATATAATTTTTATAAATTATAATTTATTCTATTCCGATGACAATATTGATTTATTTTACATTGGTTCGAATCATTGAGCCCATTGGGCTTTCTGGTTTTTCAGAACACAATTTTTTGATCACCGTAAGCGTGACTTTTTATTGATTCTACAGATGTTCATACTCTGTCTCAAATTTTAATTGGATCAAAACAATTTTGTATATTTATATATGATGGACTTTAATTATAATTACCATATGGTAATAGACAAGGTTCCTTATTATCGTTACTAGCCAAATCAGGTACTTTCGGGTGATAAAAGAATATATATTGCGACCGTTATATCATAACCAACCATCTAATTGTAAACAATAAGCCAGACACTGTCGTTATGAATCGAAACATTAAATATGGCTATGTCATGGATTTTGCTGTTCAGAAAGATGACAATACCGATAAAACGGTTGCGGAAAAAATCCGAAGTATCAAGAACTATGCTAGGAACTTCGGCAACTCTACAGGCTGGAACAAATATTGGTCTATCCGATTGTAGATCATCTAATGGTTTTATTCCAGAAGATACTATCAAGATCCTAAAGCTGCCAGAAAAAGTTCTGGAAGGACAGAAAGCAGTTCTTCTCGGTACAGCCAGAAAAACGTTTTTTAAACATCGTTAGAAAGTTTTAAATATAGTTTAAGATTTTGCTTAACCCTTGACTTAGTCCGGGTAGATGAATAATCTGGCAGAACCGAGAAAATCTGTAATAAATAAATAATAATAAGGTTTAATAATAATAATAATAATAAGGTCACAGATGAACTATAAATAAAAAACAGGTTTGGTTCTGTTTATTCAGGCCTAAATAAAAGGATGATGGAATCCCAGAATTGTTTTGTAAGGTTTGGTTCTATGAAGTAATTAAGAGCAGCAATAGAAGGGGTAATTGCAGTGAAAATTTTTCTTTCTGCAATCGTAATTTAGATTTGTTGTAAAGAAATATAAAAATTTTAAATGAACAAATATGGAGTAAAAATCTGCTAAGTATGTAAGAAATATGTAAATTTAGTCAAATATGTAAATTTAAATTGGCTTAATTTGATCCGGATTGCGTTGAAACACATACTATGAGTTGTTCCAAGTAGATATAGAAGTCAGGAGCCAATGTGTATTTACATTGGAATCCTAGCCTTTTATAGCCGTTATATAAAGACGACATCTTTTACTATATTTTCTCCTCATATATATATATAATATATATATATATATATATATATATATATATATATATATATATATTGTTCTTATACGCGTTCGTGGCAACTACTTGCTCCTGAATGGCCAAGATAAACCCTCCGTTTCGGGAAACAAGTGACCTCTTGTAAGCCACGAAGTAGAGGCTTCCCAGCTTATTTCTGATCGAATTAACCATTGTAAAATCGATTATTATTATATAATTTTATAAAAAATATGGCTTCTACAAAATACAATAAACAATGAATGGGGTGGGTACACATGTACAATGGAGGATGATTGACACCTAAGGATAGATGTGGTGATCATCAGAGGGATCTTTCAACAGATCTTCAAAGAACTTACTCTGCTTCAATGCGTGATTGCACTGTTGGATTTGTAGTAATGACATAGCTTGATTGGGTTTGGAATGGTTCTTAGTTCGCTAAAACCAAGTACACTCCTCCAGAATGGACTAATCAAGTTCCTGTAAGCAGTGGCCGACCAGCCCATCGGATGGTCCGCTAACGGTCCGGATGCAAATAGACATGGACATGACACTAGCCCGAACTGACCTTACAAGAGGGTCCTGTTTTTTTTCGCCTATTTCCTATTCTGTTGCCACCCTCCTCACATCACAATGGGGGTGGCTTCTTTTTGTCTCCCTCCAACGTGGGAAGTCTCACAGCTCATTCGGGTTTTTTTTTTTTTTTTTTTTTTGCGGACATGTCTGATTCTGGTCTGGCCGATCTAAAAACAGCAGGTAGTTCCGTTTACCAAACGGTCTAGCCGACTTTTTGCAATGTGACTTTGTTTTTTTTTTCTAAATGCTGTTTTGAATTTTCGTTATAAGTATGTCTGGGATAGTTCTTTAATAGAAGTTTCTTTATAAAGAATATTTAAATCAAAACTATTTTATAACTAATCTAACTTATTTTTCATGTGTGACGTGAGAATAATAAGAATTTTATTATTAAATTGGAATAAATAAATTTTTCAGTAAATATTTGCAATTATACCGGCCGCCATTTAATGTAAATAATTAAAAAACTTTAGATGAAATCATTTTTAATAAATATTACGGCATAAATATTTATAATTATAGCAATCTGAATAATTGTTTAATTTAGAAAATTCACGAAGAAATTGAATTTTTTTGAAAAGTGTCTTAGCTAAATATACACTTTTAGAACGGTGTAATATGTAATGGACTCATTGAATAGAACATCTTTTGAATGAAATATTGAATGAAACTTTCTAAATATAAAAAAAAAAATTAATATTTTTGTGTAATTTAGATTCAGTCTGGACATCACCACAACTACTACCTAACGTAACAATTCTGTAGCCATAAATAATTCCTTACAAGTAAGATTATCGTATGTATCTTTGTTAATTAGTAAATACGTGAAAGGATAAAGATTAATAAAAAACTGAAAGTTTATTGTGAAGTGACAAGCTATTAAAGTTAATTTTTTTTATACTTTTTTTTTTTTTAAATGCCGGAAAATATATATCATGCAAGTCATAAAAATGCTGAAATTTATTTTATAATGGCGAAAAATTTAATTTAATAATTGTGAATATGTTTACTGGGAGCGGCGTGGTCTAGTGGATAGAGCACAAGTCTACTGTTCTCCGGGTCCTGGGTTCGAACTCTGACTATGGAGACCCTCCTGGGGCAGACCCAGCCTATATAAAGTGGGTACCCAATAAGATTGGGGAATAAATCTGGCGGCTGAGCGTCATCAAGGCCTAATCACCTTATTGCACGGCCTTTGGGATAAAAACAGTACGATTCTCTAAATGTAATGAGCCCAAGACCGCTCATGGGTTGTAGTGGTACAGTTTTTTTTTTTTTTTTTTTTTTTTTTGGGAGGGAGATATGTTTACTGCATATTCATTGCACTTGAATAACAATAACCGATTTTCCAATACCAAAGAAGAAATTATGAAGCAGAGTTTTAAGTATCTTTTCTGCCCTGATTAATGTTAATAACATGTTCATAAAAATGGTTCAAAATAAATATTTATGGTATGTTTACGGGAGTTGTCTTAGCCATACTCCGTAATAATCCTCGCAAATACTCATTTTTAGAATTCCAGATTAGCTTCAGTAACGAAGACACAATGAGTCCCATTATAAGGTTATTCTCTCGTCCTGGAAATAGAAATCTCCCCGGAAGACCAGGCGTTTCCCGCAACTTCTTAAAGGATTAAGCAAATACCTTTCAGGATAACCAAACGTTGGGAAGAGAAAAGTGAAAAGCTTTTATTCGTAAAATATTAAATGTTTATAAATCAGGAAAACTTCTGCCTGCCTAAAACCCATTTCTTTCTTTGTCTATATATTCCCTCTCCTTCCTCTCTTCTTGCTTAAAGTTCGCTGCTTCTACATTAAATAATGGACTTTCTTTATACTTTAAATTAGTTAGTTTGAACGGTTAATTTTTTAAATATAGACGATTCTTCAGGCGGGCAACACACGAATTTCACTTACTTCGGATGTTGAAATAATTTAAGAACTATAACTAATATAGAGTTAGAAAAAGTTTAAAGAATTACATTCAGTATCTTTGAAAACGCGATCCTCGAAGATATGACCGACGCATCTGCTGATGACCTAAAAGTAGTTGGTCACTCTTAATGGTGCTGTCTGTGTATGAAGCTTTTCAAGCTTTGAACTCGAACAGGGAACTCGATGTTCACGCGACGCAAACGAAGAACAGGGTAGCAATGTAAGTCCCTAATTTCGGATAAATGGTTACTTTCGGTGAAGAAAAAGTTTAAGAAGAAATTTCAATTTCTTTTTTTTTTTCTCTTTTTTATTATTATTCGCGGTTTTTGGTTAAAAAACAATAATGATTTTTTTCTGTATCTCCGAAAATAACGCTGTTACAAGCGTGTATATAGGCGAAATTTCAATTTTTTTCAATTTTTCTTTTTTTAAATGTATTTTTTATTTATTTACTTTTTTGTTTATCGCGTATTTATGTGTGAAACTTAATTTTTTTTTCTTTTTTCTCTTTTAAATAAGTATTCGCTGTTTTTTTAGTTAGAAAACGCTAATAATTTTTTTCTCTATCTTAAAAAATAACTGAGTTATTGAATTAAATCACATTTAATCGGGGCCGCTATATTAAAAATAACCAGCTGATATCAACGTCTAAGTGTTAGGATCATCGTAGCATCGACTAGCATTTTTGAAGCGAATTTCAAAAATATTGGTCCAGTAGTTTCGGAGAAATGCCACGGACGGCGGACAAACGGATTTTTTTTTTATTCGTTAATCGTATTCTACATAAGTTACTTTAATGA
The DNA here is from genome assembly GCA_023052935.1 of Piezodorus guildinii. Classification (NCBI taxonomy): domain Eukaryota; kingdom Metazoa; phylum Arthropoda; class Insecta; order Hemiptera; family Pentatomidae; genus Piezodorus; species Piezodorus guildinii. Next base: position 120,064,510 of record CM041293.1, on the reverse strand, counting down.
ATATATATATATATATATATATATATATATATATATATATATATATATATATATATATATATATATATAAATTCGCCCTGTCAGGCTATTTCAATAAACATTTTACCTACATGATAATAAAACCCATTAAATTTTACGCTGATATAGCGAATATAATCGAAATCGTTAGAGCTGTTTTAAGAAAATCGTAAAAAGTTGTGAAATGCATGGAATGAAGTAGCACTGCTGGTTTGCTGATTTTAGTGAAAATTTGTTCTTAAATACGAAATTTCTGTTCCGCACGAATTTTAATTTTCGTTGTTGTGATTTTCGTAGTTTCGTTGCTATATAATATGATGGAATTTTAATGCTTCCTTGGATAATAAATGTAAAGTTTTTAAATAAATTTGAAATAGGGATACAAATATACAAAATATTTTCTCTAGTTAGTGTCTTAGTATAGAATTAGGTGACGAGAATAGGTTTCTCTGGAATTTTAGTAACGTACGTACGGCTTCTTTGATTAGAAGCGTATAGTGTCTACGCAATCTATTCTGTTCTATTCTTAGATAAACAGAGGTATATTTACAGGTTTTCAGAATTCGGATTTAACTATATTTGAGTTTTTGAAAGTCAATTTGGAGTTCTAAATGCATAATAAAATGAAAAAAACATTTCATTTTAAAAATATTCAAGCCATAAAGCAAAACTAGGCTATATTAGAAATAATTTTCGGTAAAAAAACAAACAAGAACAACTTGAACTGTTAAAATAATAACTTAAAATTAACAAATAAATAATATTAATTCGTTAATTAGAGAGGGCAATTATACAAAGAATTTAAGAATTCTAAAATATTGGAATTCATTGATTGTTATATTGTATAAACAAAGTTTTTAACTGCTTATATTAAAATCAAATCACTGAAAAAGTTATTCGATAATAATTATAATTATTAGAGTATTTATTTTAGTGGGAGAAGTTAGATCAGGGTCAGTCAAAAGAACACACAATTAAGATATAAACTAGTGCCGAAGTTGCGGCCTAAGTTATAGGCCTACTTCAGGGCGTTTGAAGAGAGCGTCACAACAACCAATTATGATTGCCCACTTACTCACACATTTAACCATTCAGACTTCACGATATATTTATTTTAAATAATATTAAGTATATGTCAGAAAAACAGTAGTAGAAAAAATGTCTAATAATGGACAAATAGTATACAGTATAGTTAATATCAATAAATCAAGATTTGTTACTTAATAAAATAAATATGTGACAATAAGATAAATGTTATCAGCGTAATTATATAAAAGAATGTAATCATATAACTTTATTAAAAGTTATTTAATTTTTTTTTTTTTTTTAAGGATCAAAGAATCATTATACAAATAAATAATAATGACCAATTAATGAAAATAATATTTTGTACAAATCACTTTAAAATATGTAGTGTTTTAAGGATTAATTTTATTTTTTAAATTTAATCACAGGTATTTCACTTTAAACTATCATTTTCAATTTTTTTTAAATGAAAGATTAAATGAATTGAATTGGAATAATGGAATTTTATTTAACGTTGATTAAAAAAAAAAGTTTAATTTAATTTTCTTTGCTATCTTTTTTGCTAACTTTGAAAATGTATTTTAATTTCAAATCTGCAATCTGCCGTTGGACCTTATAACTGATCAGGCAATGGACAATTTACAATTTATTATTAAATACATTATTTCATATGATGATTTAGTACTTATAAAGTTTAGAAAAATATCAAGGCAATACAAATTACGTGAAGTTCCTTTTTTTTTTTTTAATCTTTAAAAGTATCCCGGAAATGACAAGTTTCTAATTAAGAATAGCATGTGGATATTCCCCCCCCTCTCCAAAAAAACAAAAAAAACAAAAACAAACAAACAGATAAATAAAGTATTTTATTCCTATCGCTTATTATAATTTTTTCTTATAGTTTATGAATATTTGAATTCAACACAGCTCGAAGTTAAATAAAATAATCTGCTCCCTTGATCTATTTATTGTAACTAATTTAGAACAAGTATCTCATATATTCACGTTTCGCTTAGGAGAATGAGAAAAAAAGAAATTACAATAGCAAAGGAAGGACCCGCAAAAAATCCAACCGAAATATGGTAATCCATTAGTGAGGCATATGGCAAGCAGCACGACCTAACATGTGCACAACACCGTTTTATTTCATTAAACATTTACTGTCATTCTATGAGAATTCAAATATTTATTAAAAAAATTTAAATATTTACGTATGCAGTTGTAATGATAAAAAAAAAAATCTTTTTGGGCACTTCGTATATTGAAGAATACAAGCAGTATTTTTCTCAAATATTCAAATTATAATCATTCCTACCTTATATATATTTTTTTCTCGATGAAATCTCTGAAGGAATAGTAAATTGAAAAAAAATCACACACTCTAACAGACACAGTTGCACATCACGCCTAGCATTAGAGGCACTCTATTCCCAGCGAAATTAAAACTCTAAGTGTACCGATAATTTTTTTTGCCTTGTTTTTGGCACTATTATTGATTTAATCTTTTTTTCACTACGTCACGCCAATAGATAAGAAATATCTAAGAGGGATTGCTTGTTGAATCAATCAGATTGCAATGTAGTAATGTAATTGGCGATAAGGTACTCCTTAATTTATTAAGGCTGCCTAATTTCGTAATTTGAAGAACTAAAAACAATTAAAATAGGTACAGTTTCGGAATTAATCTAGAGTTATTGTTGGGAAAAAAAAACCTGACGTGTGTGCGGGATTCTAATAATTCAGGTATTTTTACTAAACCTGATAATCTTTACTATAAAAAAATCCCTTATCATAGAGTGCACCTGAAAATCTTTTTACAATTTAAAAGCTAATATACTTGCTATGTTTTTAATCGTATAGATAACTTCATAAAAAGGAAAAATCATATGTGATTTCACCGACAATTAGATATCCATAGAAAAAAACCACACAATTTCAAAATCTATGGGAATTTTGTTTGTTTATTAAACGTCACTTTATGCTACAGTGGGAATCTTAAATTTTGCCTATCCAGGTTTTATCACGATAGGGATCTTTAACGAGTACCTGACATCGCTCAGACTCGGGACCACCTTTTTACACCCCCTACGAAGGACGGCATAACTAAGGATTTTTCCTCTCATTAGAAAATTCTAGGACCACCTGCGTGTTCGAACCCGTGACCTTTGGCATAGAAGGCTGTTATGCAAGCTATCCTATGTAATTCCTCAGATTTTTTTTTTTTTTTTTTTTTTTTTTTTTTTTTTTTTAATAAATCTACCAATAGAATTTAAAAAACTGCTGTGGAACATAATAATATTCGCTAGGATATATTTTTCAGTAAGCGGTAGCACTTGACTAAGCTTGTACTCAATTGATTAGATATATTATCGAATCAAAAGTACTTGTAAAAATAATAAAGGACTGTTCAAAATTATTAAGTTTATGTTAAAATAGTTGCTTGTATTCCTATTTTAAAAAATCAATTAATATGTATTTTATCGAAAAAAAAAACAAAAGAAATATTTAATACTTGATGATTTGTATAATCTCTATATTTACAAAAAGATAACAGGATTTTGGTTTACGCTAACTCCTTCTGAACCGCTGAACGGATTTTGATACGGTTTTCAATGTCATTTAAGGCATTATTTCCTGAAGGTTTATAAGTATTGGGTTGTTTCACATGAAATGTCCGTTTTTATAGTTTCTGAAATACATACAGGATTTTGCAGGTCTCTGTTGTTTTCTTCCGAATGTTCACATATTTTAAACAGTTACTAATCCTCTTCCTTTGTTTTATAAACATTAGCTTCCCAATCAATTACCCACTTTTTAGTATACCTCCAAATGTGAACATGGAAACACGCGATTTTCGAGTAATATTTTTGTACGAGTTTAAACTCGGCCATTTAGCAGCTGAGCCCGATAGAAATATTGGCAAGGCGTTTGGGGAAGTGTCAATGATCAGACCATTCGCGGTTGGTTTTCTAAGTTTTCAGCTGGGGTACCTACCGACTTGAAAAACTTGCCCCTAAGAAGACCTCCGTCCGTAATAGACAACGATATCCTCCAGCATACAGTAGAAGGAAACATCTACCAAACAGTTAAAGGACTCTCAGCACAACTAAATGCAAGTGCATCTACCTTTTTCAGACATTTAAAGTGTATTGGGAGAGTAAAAAAGCTCGATACGTGGGTACCTCATGATCTCACTGAACCGCAGCAAAACCCCATGATTCAAAACATACCGTGCAAAAATTGAAGGAACTGGGCTACGAAGTTCTTCTGGACCCACCATAGTCTCCTGACTTGTCTCCAACAGATTACCACCTGTTCAGGAGTTTAGACAACTTCGTCAAAGGAAAACTTTTTGAAAATGATGATCAAGTGAAAAGTGCGTTTTCAGATTTTGTTTCACTTCAAAGCTCAGAGTTTTTCAGTTCGAGGATAAAAAAGTTGGTGTCACGTTGGGAAAAATGTGTAGAAAAAGAAGGCAAATACTTCTAATAAAATTATCTTGTTTTCATATCGTATTTTTAATAAAAATTCTTTACCTTGAAAACGGACATTTCATGTGACACAACCCAATAAAATCCATTGAAATTTAGCCTTTATCTAAACGGGAAAAATAAATATTCTCTGACCAAGTCATAAAAAAATTATTCCTGAAATATGAGTAGTAACATAGACGTATAATATACCGTTGGAAAGCGCAAGATTTTAGAAAAGTTAACATGCAATAAAATAATTCGAGAAATTTAATAAAAGATGATATAAGCGCATAAATGAAAACTTATGCATAAATGTTATTTGTAATGTTGTGGATTACGGAGGTTATGGTGATTCATTATGATCGTACAGGTTCTACTCCCATACAGTAGTCAAGATTTTATAAAAAAAAATATTATGTACAAAATCGCATGCAAGTTTTTATAAGCTAATACTGGTTATAATTATTTCTACTTTTAGTTCATTTCGCAAAAAAATTGTAGTCCTACTGTGAACTAAATGGGACTCACATGCTTTTGTTGAGTGTTCTAAAAAAATATTGATTTGATTGGAGTCAATGGAGTCAGGATTTTACACCAACAACAAAAATTATTTGAGGAAAAGTGTGATTCATCGGTTTCAATACAGGTTATTTTAAAGTGGTGAACGATCATTTCAACATTGAAGTTCCCCCATTATTTAAATGTATCTAAAAATAATCATTACGTTTAACTGTAAGTAACAGTCATTATAGAAAATTTTGAAGTCTTCCGCATGACTAAAGTTTTTTTGATTAATAAGAAATTACTTTTTATTTCTCTTTAATACAAAAATAAATATTTTGTCATGTTAAATACCATGTACTTATAATAAGAAAATATAAACATTTATAGTTCTTAAATTAAATTTTGGACGAATCAGACATAGTAAGAACATGAATAAGAACATTTAAGAGCAATATTGTTCTAAAGTAAACATTTCATGGTGTATCAAATTGTTTGTCTAATATGTGATAAGCTCAATAGCATATTTAGTAAAATAATATGTTTTTTACGTATTAAGGTTTTGCTATTCAATATGAAACTTAGTATATACGAAGTAATAGTATTATTATCAATAAATTACAATTGAGAGTATATTTTAACAATGAAATATAAAAATAAATAAAAGTGTGACGAGTATAAAAGAGAAATAAACAGAAAGTTATTAATAATTTTATCTTCGGGGTGCAAAATAGGGAAGCTAATGAGATGCAGATCGACATAAAAGTAGATTTATAGCCAAGAGCTATGAAATATTGTCTGTTGCTTTATTTTAAAACGTTTGAAAAATATGAAGACCAAAATAGAGTGAAAAAAAATGAATAAAATTTAATAAAAAAAAAAGAACATTTCTGGCAATAGTGAAACATTTACCGCTTAATATTATATCTATAAGGACAGTTAACTGTTCGTTTGGACTTAAATGCGTAAAACCCTAAGCTCAACTTCTGTATATAATATTTATATTAAACTTTAGATGAAAAAATTAAAAAAAACAAACAAAAAGCTTAACTGTAAGAACAGTTAAGAAAAATCAACTATAGTTAAAATAACAGAAAATAGTAAAAGAAAAAGTGACCAAGTGTATTATTAGTATATGGTTTTTGTTTAAATGGTTTTCTTAATAAATCAACAAATAATTGAATTGGGTCCCATTTATATCTGGTTCCAAGGATAGTTATCTTAATTTATTTTTAAATAATTTATTACATTTTCGTATATTTTTATGATATAAAGAAAGAACATAGCAATTTCATGCTTCACCTTAAAGGGTCATATAAAAAATTAATTAGCTGACCCGACAGACGAAACCTGTCTAAATTATAACTTAGTTCCGTTCACGTGTGAAGCAATGACCAAGAGAGAAGATGATTCAATTTTATATATGTAGATAGAGCGATTATTACTGATTTAGAATAATAAAAATTAAATTAAAAAAACCTATACACCTAATTATTTTTTCTCTTTTGTTCTTCTATAAGATCCTGCACCTGACTTCAATATGTAAAATTATTGTTAATTAAAAAAAAAAATCTATCTACCAAAGTGACTTTTTTTCTTTCCTATGAGGGATTCTTCTGCTGACTGATATAAACATAACAAAAAAATAATTAGGAAAATCGGTCAAGCCGTTCACGCGTGATGCGATGACGAAGGGAAAAGGCGATTCATTTTTATATATAAAGATACTTATTCGCCATATTACTTCGAACAATTATTGTCGGGTATAATAAAAAACCTTAAAGTTTTTTATTTTTATTTAGGAACCTAAAATATTGGATCGACTAATCTAAAACAGAGTATAATTATTATATAATAAAACATATAAAAACGGCAAACTGGGATTAGACCCATAAATTCATACGAAAATAACACGACCTCTAATATATATATATATTTTAAGTAGGTTTGAGAATTCGTTTTCTTGTATATTATTCATTTAACGCACAGTGGGAAAAAAAAATCACGATTTATTAGATAAAATTCTGTAACTCTTGGTCTAACTAAGATTAACTAAAAATTCATTTTTAATTCATGAGTATAGAATGTCCTATGTTAGTGAGTGTGAAAACATAACTCGCTGTGTAACGTCACCTTTTAATAATCGATTCCGACATTAGCAACTTAATTGGACATGGGTTAAAACAAGGTAGGGATAAAAACAAAAGATAATTAAACGTAGTAGAAATTCTTAGGACTTTCCATGATTCTTATTTTATTTTTTTATGGTTCATATTGCGTTCTAATCTGAAGGCAATAAACAAACGTGTAAAATAAAATTGGATTTATATCAGGCACTCTTCAATAAAGGAAGCCTCTTCGTTTTGAAGGCCTAAGCTATGAAGTTCTCGTTTCCAAGGAACATCAAAGATGAAATAACTTTTACTGATGTCCTCCATGTTCAGCTCTTGGAAATACAATTTGCCCTGATAATAAGTTTTGTGTCCTCATCATTCTGTCTGAGGTCAATTTTCTGTTTCCATAGAACTAACTCCCTCGACGGATCTATCTAGGAGATTAGTTTTATCAAGCTAGATTCGATTGCTATATACCAAATATTTACTACTGATCTCATTTACTGAATAAATAAAAAATAAATAATATTTAAAAAGCATTTTCCTTGATATTTCGTCTCAGTATCTACAGAAAGATCAGTGTAGCAATAATTAAACCTATTTCTGTGTATTACCTATGTGATAGTGCCATAAAGTTAAGATTAAAACTTTTGGATTTAAAGATTAATAATAAAGAAATAATATTCAACATTATTTCAGGTGCAAACTAATAAAGTAAGACTTAAGGGGTGTAATCTATGGTGATTTATTTTTTATATTTTAAGGGATATTATATTAAAAGTTAAACAATATTCGATATATCAATATACAATTTCCTACTTTAAAAAAAACCTTTATCCTATATAATAGTTAGCCTTATAATCTATAGTTCTTTTGATTTACCTAATATTTAAATACATAGAACGGAAAGTATTAAGATAGGGCCCATTCAATCCAAAAAATAAAGCCACACGAAAAAGTGTGTATATAAGTGATATGCCTTCCTCGATTAACAATTAACTCATTGATTTTACGAAAGTGCAAATTTATAATTATATGAATTATACAATCCGTTGGTGCTTCACACATTTACTCCAAAATAGTCCAAACAATTTTGATTAAATGGATAAATATAAACTATGAGAGAATTAAGAAGAAACTAAGAGAAATATTTTTTGGTCAAAAAATATTTAAGGCAATAATGTAAGGAATATAGATGTAGGGAAGCTTTGAAAAGCTTGTTATTGGAAAAATAATTTATTTATAATATACTTTATAATTTATACTACGATAGTATTTCATGAAACTAGATTTTTTTTCGATAATTGATGAAAATTCTATGGAAACTGGATGTAAACTTTTAAAATAATTTTAATTAAGGAACTAACTGTTCAGTGCGTGGACAAGATTTTTTACTTAATTATTTTGCAATAATCGTTTAAATTTTAAAAAATACGGAAAGTAACCTTGCATTTCAATGACGCCACGCTGAGTCCATATTGCAAAGTATCTATGTTTTTTTATTCCCATGAGACCCAATCTGTAAGGTCATTCGCAAATGGCAAATCCGACGAGTTACAGATACCATTGTCTTTTTAACGTCGTAAATCACCAAATAACGGTGATGTTATGAGATAGTGTCACAGCGAACTCCTATCAACTCAGCAATACTTCAAATACTTTTTAAAGGGCAAACTCAGAATCCCTTGGAGGCAGGAAGTTCTTGGGCGAGTTGCAATCGCCTACAACTAGAGGGCGCCGCTCTTTGGTTTCATATCTTCATATTATTCTTGTTACTTCATTAATATTTTATTATCGAAGAAGTTTACGAATATTTAAATATTGGGTTTTTAATAGCTGTATTTTTACTAATATAAGAAATATAATACTGACATACAAACAGTAATTAAAGTAAATAAAGATCACTGTTAATTAATAATCAGGTTTAAAATATTTGTTTTAGTACTAATATCCACCCTCTGAACCGTTTAAATATTTTACTTTTTCTGTTAAACCCAGCATGAACATATTTTCGCTTGATAAAACAGCTAGTCTAAACTATATCAATATGTTTAAAAAACTTTAAATATACTATTGAATGCCGTAGCGTCTCCTAAATTATTCAATATTATTTAAATAAATAAAAGAAAAGCAAAGTTTAATAAAATGTACCATTCAATATTTTTTGATTCAAAACTTTTTAAGTTGTTTTTTTTTATTTGAAAATTGTAATATTTATCTAATTTTAGTTTAAATACAAAATTCTAACGGCGTAAAACATATTTTAAAAGGAATTTTTAAATGCTTCATAAAAAAATAAGCACATTTCAACCATCTTATCCGTCTAGACCTGTTTGCCAAGGTAGAAACTAGATGGCGGTGCTTGCTAAGCTTTTTAAAATTGCTTCTGATTTTGATAGAAAGATGTTTATTTTTTAACTCAAAAGTGGCAATTTATTTAAATATTTAAATGCAAATTAATTATAAAATAATATAAACGTGTTTTTTTCCCTCCTTCTCTCTACCCTCCCCAACAAAAAAAATAAAAAAGTGCTGTATCCTACTTGTCCTAGTATGATTTGAGTACCTCTGTATTCAAATTAATAACGTATTTAAATCATTTAAAGTAATAATCTAACGTTCTTCTTTTAGAGATTTATGATTTGCTATGTTCTGACTATTGCTTATTGGTGGAGTCCTGTTGCTAACAAGTTTTGAAAATTAAATTTTAAATAGACGGCCACCACAGGTCTCTCCTACTTAATTATTAACATACGACCTATCATTTAATTTTCAATAAATTGAAATATAACTTGTAGGAGTTTAGACGATTTTAATAAGGATTTTCATTTTGGTTTATATTTTCAATAATCAACATTTGTAATCGCAAAAAAAAAAAAAAAAAAAAAAAAAAAAAAAAAAAAAACAAAATAAATTACCCTCCTCAAATTTGAGAGCTTACGTTCAAGATGCGTAGAATCCGAATAAGGAAAAAAAAAATCCGTATGCATTTTCCGAAACTACTGACTATTTTTTTTTTTTTTAATTCGCCACAAAAATACAAGTCCATGCAAAGATGATCCTAACACCTTGACTTTGATATCAGCTGGTTTGTTTTAAAATGTCGGGGATCAAACGTGATTTAATTCAATAACTTAGTTATTTTTGAAGATAAAAAAAAAAAGATCAGTTTTTAACAAAAAAAACGCGAATAATAATATAAAAGAGAAAAAAGAAAAGGTAAAAAAAGAAATGTAATTTTACACACAAATACGCTCCTAACTCAGTTAATTTGACGATAGAGAAAAGTATTTATTGAGTTTTAGAATCAGTAGAGCCGATAAAACAAAAAAAAAAAATGTTTTTTAAAGAAAATAATATTAAAAAAAAGAATAATTATAAAAAGAAAAGAATACAATTGAAATTTCGCCCACTAATAAATAAATAAATACCAAAAATTAGATAATTAAATTTTCGACAAAATGAAACAAGATTCATTGAATATGGTTAAGAACTAGCTGGATATTGCGTTTTGAAATCAATAGTAGTGACATGATATTATCCTTTGAATTATTGCTTCCATCATTCACTGTACTCAATTGCCTATCAACACCTTTAGAAACAGCTATACCCTAATATTGTTAATTGGAAATAATAAACCATTGTGTAATAATTTGCAGCGTTTTTTAATTGCTCTTAGGGACAACATAAAGTTAATTATCATAATCTGTTAAATCAATCCACAAATGATTGTTGGACTGGTAAAAAAAAAACTGAAGGTGTGGTCCATTCAAGTGACATGCATAAATTGAACGACATCGGGTGAACTTATTTTTTCGCGTGCCTGAGAAGTATCGATTTTGTTATCAATACATCGATATAAAGCGAGGACCCAATTATGCGAAGAGCAGGTGCCCAGTCAGGTGCTGAGCTCAGGTCCCCCGATGCGATCCACACATGTGCCTAGGAGGGACAAAGACCGTATTCCGTATTGGAAAGGGTTGCACCTGTGCAGGATGCAGGGCCATTGTCATGGCTTTCGGATCCTTCAGCCTCTTGTCTTCTGGTCAAAGAGACGACCGGGTAATTCTCGGCGCTAGAATTATCGTTATTACGGATATTACAGTAACCCGAGGTTTTCTAACACCTGATATCCGTTATTCTTGAGGTACTAACGGTTAATTACCGCTCCGAAGTAGCGTGCCAAGGTAATGGCAGAATAGGAAGCTGTCTTTAAAGGGCGGACAATGAGAGAAGCCATGGGTCCGAGTGTTACGTACTGCGATATAGAATAATGTATCAATGGGCGTATTATAAGATGAGAACTGCAATAGGAAAATCTTTCTACAGATTTTTAACCTATCCGAAAAAAATCTTTCTATTTAAATTAAACCATTCACAAAAAATATAAAAATCTGGTGCGTGCTACACACAACTTTCATCAGGATAATATTAAAGCCCATCAAATTTTACATTTGCTAGATGCCGAAACGTTATGAATTTTGAAATAAAATTATTTCTTTTGGATTGGACACAGACATATCTTCCTATATATATATAACTTAGAAATATCACAACCTGCCACATATAGAAAACGTAGCTCAAAATCACTTGTAGCTGGGTGGCTAGCGTAACAGCCTCCCATGCTAAAGGTCACGGGTTCAAACCCGCAGGTGGTCCTAGGATTTTTTAATGGGAGTAAAAAATCCTTAGTTACGCCGTCCTTCGGAGGGGACGTTAAAAGGTGGTCCCGAGCCTGTGCGATGTCAGGTACTCGTTAAAGATCCCTATCCTAATAAAACCTGGATAGGCAAAATTTAGGACTCCCACTGTAGCATCGTCCGATTAGCCATAGTAGCATAAAGTGACGTTAAACAAATAAACAAACATATAGAAAATAACATTTTTAATTTAATATTATTAATTCTTTCGTATAATTAAACAATTATTTCCCCTTTTATTCTATACATAACCAATATATTTAAGATCTTAATACAAGAATCGTATATTGAAAACAAAAGCCGAGCTGTTTAATTAGTTTATTAAATTATATGTTGTATCTGATTTTGATAAGATCCCCTTTACAGATACATTGAAATGTATTAGTTCGAAAATCACGAATTTCTTCGAAAGGCATAATGGATTTTCATTGTTGATGAACCCAATTATTGGAAATTCCATTCACTACATTTTATATTCTGTTCATATTTGTGATTGAATAAACGGTTCCGTTGATAATTACATAAATGGGTAGGGAATCTCTTTATACGTAGGAACGGTAATGAGGAAATTAAGTATTAAATTTATTATTTATTATACACTGTTCTGAAATTTATAAGAATAATATAAATAATCTCGAGAAATGAGAATTTAAGTTTAATATCTGATGATATATAGGTGCAGATTAAAACAAAAACAATTCACAAGTACAATCAAAATAAAAGCTATTTACAATATATATTACAAAGGTGAGAAGAAAATTATTTAAATTTTCTTAAACATCTTGAGATATCATATTCGAAGTCTTAAGTAAGAAACATGATATTTTGAGAAACTTTAAGGGTAAACAGATGTGTGAGTGAAGTTATTTATAAGGTTTTCATTCAAGGATTTATAAGATGGTAAATTTGTTAATCTGCGATGGTTAAGTTGTATTTTCCTTATTCGAAAAGTAAATAATCTTTTTTTATAAAAATGATTGATCGATTATCGTCAGATCAACGAAATTTTCCATAATAAAAGAAAAAACACATTCTTTAACATCATACAACTTTTAATTCGCTAAACTTTTAAACGGTCAAGCACTTTCATTGAGAAAATTATATTCTGAATGAATTATACTAGGTAGATCTTTTGGAAAAATCTTACAAAAAGTCATAAGACAACTTTTACCCAGAGTGAACGTTTTTATTTGTTTGTTTTATTCATTCACCTCCACTTTTTATGGTGGACCAGACCATGCTATAGTAGAAGTCCAAAAGAACCTGCCATCGCACAGGCTCGGAACCACCACTTTATGTACTCTCCAAAGGACAGCATAACTAAGGATTTCCTCCTCCTAATAAAAAATTATAGAGACATCTACCAGGCTTGAACTCTATGCCTGGACCTTGGGCATAGAAGGACGTTACGCTATGCAATGCACCACAGGTGGACCTCTAGTCTACTCTGAGGAATCGATTTATTTAATCTGTGGAGTGACCCTGGAGTATGGAGACCCTCCTGGGGCACACCCAGCCTCTATTAAGTGGGTACTCAAAATTAGGGTGAGGGAAAGCTAATGAATGAGCGTATCTAACCCTAAGCACCTCCTTGCACGGCCGTTGGGCATGAAAAAGCAGTTATCTTTATAAGATCTGAACCAAAATCTTTCCCATTAGTCACTATACCCATTTACTTCCAACGAGTCTACACCCATGCTGTAGATGCACAGGGTTATTTATTTTAATAAACGTTTTTATTTATTTCCTGATTTTTATATTTGTTTGCTACCGTTCCACTAACGGTATATTTTCGGTATATAATATTTTACTATCGGTATATCCAGTCTTCATAACGGCGCATTATATTCTAAATGTTATAAAATATGTATATATAATTTTAGTTTTCATTAACATTCTGATAAGATGAAGTAAGTGAAAAAAAAGCATGAACAAATTAACTGCCACCTATTGCGATATTTTAAGACAGTCTTTAATCTATTTGCAGGCTTTGAAAAAATGGCTACAAGGAGTCAATTTATTTTTAAGTTTTCAAGCAAAAAAAAAAAAATCTAAAGTTGATTAGCATTGTGTTCTTGACGTGAAATTAAAAAGGCACTCCAGGGGAAATTACTACGTCCCCTTTAATAAAAAAATATTGGTAAAATCCTTTTATTAAATATAGAAGTGTTTAATATTGCACTATATTAAGCTGTTGTTTAAAAACTGTTATTTGGAGTAATTGGATTTTTATAGCAGCAAAAAAAAAGGAAACAAAAAATTAAATGTAACTTAATCCATTCAGGTAGAATCCCGTTAATGCTTTGCTCGCGAAAATATTAGAACTTACAGCAGTACCCGTACCTTTATAGGGTTGGTTGCATGGTTTTGCAAATCAAATCCGTATGATTGTTATTAAAATGCTTCATTTGGAACAGAAAACATACCGATCCTATGGGCATCCTAATATGCACACATGCGTTATATTATATTCTCTGGATATAAATAAAATGTATTGTAACCTAAATTTATTCTGAATTGTGTAAGTGAGAACATTTAAAGTCACTATTCAATATTTCTTTAAACAAAGCGGTGGGTAGTATTCATTAATAAAACAATTTAATATTGTAATATGTGTAAATGTATACAGTCAACTCTCTACCCTTAACTTCCAGTTTCAATGAAATGAGAAATTATTTTTAATCAAAATAACGACGTTTACAACAAATGTGAGTCTGAAACTGACTTATCTTATATATATATATATATTTTTTTTTTTTTTTGTTGTGTGTGTGTTCATTATCCATATTTTTTGTACATAAATGTATATAAGTCTTAGCATGTTTAATTGTTTTTTTCTTTTTTGCACATTTGTGAATAAAAATTAATTTTATTGTTTTCGCGGCCAGTAAACGAAGTCACGAGGAGCAATTTTAAATCATAAATGTACGGTGGTTACATGAAAGGTTGGTCAATATTTTAAAGAAAAAAAAGAAGATTAATGTCCTATTTAAAGGTAATAGTATTAAGAAATATTGTTTTTTTCTTCGATTTTGAACCGTATCCTAGTTAACAGATACGTATATTGTTTAAAGTCCTTTCAAAGAACTTAAATAAAATGGCAACTAAAACTTATAAATAATAAATAATTACAGCAGTCCTTAAAATATAAAAATCGTCTGCTTTATTTTCTAGTTATTTTAAAATATTAATTTTTTTATTTTGTAATAACAAAATTAGAAAACAAAAATTGTATAAAATAACAATATACTAAAAATGTTTTAAATCAGTTGTATATCATATAATTAATAATCAGTGATGTAAGCGTTATGTTATAATTATTATAATATATTTGTGTATGCTTCTAAATATCGTACATTTTTAATCCACCATCTCTGGCTTACTATTCAAAGGTGTTCTGTTAAAGAATTTCTTTTGAAATCCAAACCACTCTTTATAATTGTTTTTAACAAAACTCGCCTACTTTTGTAGAATCTCCATTTATTTCTCAGAAACATTTCGCTCCTAAAGCATTTTATTTCATCGTTTATTCAACAAAAATGTTTATTTTTTATAAAACGTTTATTGTAGTACATCTTCTTTTATAAGAAAAGAAAAAAAGTTTACGAAAATGCTTTAAATTTAGCGTAGGAACTGAAAGACAAATATTAATTTTCCTCGGAATAAAATTGCAGTAGGGTTTATTTAACCATAATAATATAAATAGTCTTCATCGATATGCATATAAACATTTAGAATACATTTTTTTTCTTCTTTCTTTATAAACATATTATATATATAATATTAACGTACAGATCTCCCTCAGGGGCTTTAAGTCTTTAACAGTAACTACCCGTACTAGGGTTGAAGAGTTCGCTCATCTTTATCTTCCAATATTTCCCTTTCCTTAAACCCAAGGACAGAGTTTAACCATTTGAGCAATTCTAAATTGTCGTAATATAAAGTTGTATTGAATATAAATTTATTTGATTTGAATTGAGGCTTCTAATAGTTTTGAATTGAAACATTTTTGATACATTTAATATTTAATAAAAATTAGAAAGCCTATGATACGCTATAAGTTAATGCTATTATTATAAACGGTTCAGATTATTTCTATATATGATTTTTTTCATTTTAAATATACAAGTCTAATTTAAAAAAAAAAAAAGTTTTGATACCATTAATCCTATCGTCATTAAATTGTTTGTACCGTTTAAAACTCTTCTTAATTTGGTAATTATAGGAGTTAACATTTCTTTGAAAACTTTATTTCTTTCTTCAAAGGGGGCAATTAATTGAAGTACTTAAAGGGGTTACTTAACTAAAATTATAAAAATAAACGAGAAGCAAAAATAATCTTATTAAAAAGGAGGGGATGTTTCTGTTTTGGGGTCTTTTGTTTTATTTTAAAATAATTAAAAGAGAAAGAATATTACAACACAAAACGAGGTAAAACACAGATTTGTCATAGAGAAAATTATTCATATATTTAAATTATGGTTCGTTGGTATAATATATATATATATTATATATATATATATAAATTATATATATATATTATATATATATATATATATATACTCGTATACAGAAACATATCGCGTAAAAATATCTATACCAGTTACTGCTGCCGGTTCAACGACAGTAGCTCACGTAATGTCTGTTTCCGTTCATATCTTATCCTCTGTTTTCGCAACTATTTAATCCATTAGATAACTGTTATCAATAGAAACATTAGTAATAATTAACTTTCTTCTAAATAGAAGAAATGATTATCACGACTACGATTGTAACGCTAAAACCTTAAATATCTGGTGCGTTCATTCACACAGCTTTTCTGAGAGCATTGGATTCGAAATTTCATTATTAATAAAAAAAGAAAAAATCATTATTTTTTGCAAGTATAGTCAGTAATATTAGATAGATTTTTCGTTTCCTGATTAATTTAATGAAACATATAAAAAGTAAATGGGTTTCCACTGGGAGAAATAAAGGAAATAATGGTGTCACCTTAATATGACAACTAGTACAACTGAAAATTCACGATAGAATAAAGGACGAAAAATTTGACTTATCCCGGATTAATTAACACACTTTTAATCATTATTAGTTACAACTTATTTATACTATTTACTAAATTGGAGAGCTTCCAGGAGAAGATTTGAGGAATTAATTCTTAAAAAACCTGAAAAAGTACATAGAAATATACGCCAGATTTCTATTTCTTGTTTACTAGATGCTAATGGATTCATGAAGTATTTTTCATTATATTTTCTAACTCGAAAACTTTCTGCAAATTGTCGATCCGAGTAACACCAATAGAGGTATACGTGTTACATTTTTTAGGATGATAAAACCTGACAAAATGAAAAAAAAGTTACTTTTTTTATTCGAATCTATATACGCCTAAACGATAGGCCCTAGTGACAAATGTTATATAACAAAAAATATTTTCCGCTAAATTTTTGACATGGTTATTGTCCAAATCACCAACAAAGATACAGTGTTTCTAGTTGAGCGTAAAATAAAAGGTTACACAATGAAAGTTACAGATCCTCAACCAAAATACACATTCATGTCAAAACCTGCGTAAATCCAATTGTTACGTAGTAATGCCGTTTCCTCTGTACACAACCAACAAATACACAGATTTATATATTTCCAACTTAAATAGATACTCCGTCCATTTCCAAAATATAAGCATTTAATTCTTTGACTTTTCCAAACAACCCGGGTTCTACAGACCTCTTCCTCTTCCCCCCCCTCATCTCGTGAAGTTCGCTCATCCGCTTCCGAAAGCACTTTTCACAATCACGCCAGCTGTCAATTAAAGGCTTTTCAATTATCAAAATCATAAATCACACTTGTATGAATGAATTTCCATTGATAATGAGGAGTGTTATATTAAAAACGTACCGGTCCTGTAGTTTCATTAGCCTTTAATGACGACCACGTATTTAATTAGAGTTTGGCCGACCGGGAAACAAGTCTTCGTGAGAAGATACCATTTCCATTAGTAAGTTTGATAAGCGTTTCTTTACTCCTTTGTAGGATTTCGTAACGGGGTCATTATTAGGAATAGAAAAAGAATCAGTTTTGTAAAATTAAGCTGGTCGACGCAGTCACTATCAACTTTCGGAGAATCAGAAAGGTTGTGGTGAACTCTGAAAATTTATGTGTTGGTACAGTTAGTTACAGACTATAAAGATAACACAAACAAGAAATAGTAATGGTTTGCCAATGTCAAAGGAACTGTGAGCTCCAAGTTGTTCAAAGTGAGTAATCAAAGATTCATGAAATTGTGATTTTCATGTTCAGCACATCAAATTTTTAATCTTTCCTACCACTTCAATACATGTTATTGATAGTAATTCGGCAGTATTTCAAAACCTCCCTAAAATGATTAGTCTTTCGTAGTCAAAGTAATATAGGTGATAATGAGTTTTGTTTTTTATAATAGCTAAACCAGAAAATACGTTGGCCCATACCATGAAACGTGCTGCGTGATACTATTTCCATTTTAAGTACAAAATATTGTGTTTGAGTTTTAGGTATCCCTATGTACACGGAAGGATAAAAACATTATATTATATTAAAAATAAAAACATGTCACTCTCCAAGTGCTTAAATTGTATTTGGATAAAAATGAATAATCTAGTTCTGCCTATCTATATCTAATCTCGATTAGAATAGTTGATTTTTAAATTCTGTCGTAGGTTGTATGCATATATATATATATATATATATATATATATATATATATATATATATATATATATATATATTTATTACTCCACAGAATTTGAGAAAATTATTATTTCAAATAAACACAATTGAACGTATGGAAAAGCAGTAATTGAGAATGCAGATATTCAAGAAAAAACAATTAACTTGTCAGATAGGATGAAAAAATACATTAGCATGTATCGACATTAATATTTCCCTACAATCATCTAGGAAATATAAGTTTAAGGAGGGTAATGAGATCATGAAAAATCTCAACTTGAAAAGTCGCTCGGAATTAAATTACATTTAATATATATATGTATTGGAATCTTAAAGCAACTTTCCCACAAATTTCGAATTATCGGAACCCCCATTAAAATATAGATTTTTATAATTTTAACAATTATGGCCCTCACTAATCTAGTAATAATAATGTGTAATTAAATGGTCTTTAATCGGTTGGGTTTATCGTAATGGATTACTTGACTACTCTTAAATGCCTTTACCTTTACTACTGTAGATATTTTGAGGTGCCCTAATAAAACTACATTGGTAAAGCAATAAATTCAATAATTAAGACTATTTTTTTATTTTATTGACAAGTTAATTGTTTTTTCTTGACTATCTGCATTCTCAATTATTCATTTTCCATACGTTCAATTGTGTTTATTTGAAATAATGATTTTCTTAGATTCTTTGGAATAATAAAAATGTATATGCGACCTACGACAACGTTTATTAATCAACTGAAGAAGCAACATTTTTCTGGTAATTTTTATTCTTTTTTAGAAATAAGTATATAATAAAATAACCTTAAGTAGGTTATAGATACTTATACTTATAACTACTATAGATAGTTATGTAAATTATTATATTCAATTTCAATCAATGGGCTGTGTAGGCCCTCGGCCGCGTGGTGTATACTGCTGGAAGAATACACTCATCACGTTCCTCGATGAAAGTTTATAGGGTACGTTATCACTCCCTACGCCTATTTTTCTGTGTGGCTACTAGTTTGCTGACGGGTCTCACATACCCGGGGAGAGGCCTTGCGTGAATCCCCCATTAAGTTATATGCTTTAAAAAGTCCCGCCGGAACTGGGATTCGAACTCACAACCTTTAGCGTGAGAGACTAACGCGCTAGCCACTCGGCCACTATTTTATACAATAATGTACAATTAAGGTCTAAGTGTATTAATTTATTGTAATTTTATTTCAAAAAGAGATGTGATTAACTGAAAGTTATGTGTTTCAGAGTTTTCTATCTACAATTCGAATAATATTAGAAAAAAAAAAATGCCAAATCCTTGTATGTGATTTACAGCCATTTTGAACAAAAGGTTCATGCATTTAAATTTATTTAAACCTGGGATCAATCCGCTGAACAGAATTGCGTATGTCCCTTTGCTCCTAATCCCCCTGGATATAAATTATAAAAATCCTCTAAAGCTCGTGAAGTTTTAATTACTTGAACCCCCCTCAATAGGACGACATGCCCGCCACTACACCAGGTCCCGCCTCACTGTTCATCCGTCCCATACATCTGTTCTCCATTAGTTTTCTGCCTTGTATTATTTTCCGCTGAGGGTCGCCGTTTTCGGGGAATTTTCATAACTTTACCTGTCTCATAAGAGGGCTAATTTGATTATGTTGAAAGGCTGACAAAACCCGAGAGGGACTTTTGAAAGCCACTAATGAGGGATCTCGGGATAAAAGTTGAAAGTTTACGGATTAAAATAAACTTTCAACGGTAGGCTCCATGTTGCAATTGCTAAATTGTCAAAGGGGCGTGCTGTGAGCAGGTCAAAAGTTCGTAGGGGTATTAAATAGTACTCTATATAAAATTCAGTTCAGTCGAAGAACCATTAATTGGCATTACCAAGAAGTACACTTTTAGATATATTTATATATTTTTTTTGTTTTATTGAAATCGGTCATCATTTTTTTTGTTTCCTTAATTTTTTTATTCATACCTGTCAATCAATGTTGACCAAATTAAATTAGCGAATTTGAGGGAATTTATGATACTATATGATGGAGAGATACCCAACGGCTATTTCCCATTTTAATCAGAAGGTCCCTCATCCAACTTCTTATGTTAGTAGTAGCCCTGTTTTGTATATGTGCGTTGATGTGCCCGTGTAAGTTGTTTTGAAAAAAATTGTAGAGGATCGATTCTGTCTGTTGACTGTTGGTATGCGAAGGTTTTTATGTAAGATATTATTGTTAACTTACCATGGAGAATTGTAATATTTCTGATTATTTTTATATGAAAAATTTGAATTATACGAATCTGAGTCTTTTTGGCTGTCCTCGTGATCTGATTTAATTCCCTCTCTTCCTCTCAAAAAAGACAAGTTAAAAAACGCATTTGTAAATTACAGTTCTTTCGAAAATGCACTTGTTATTAGTAAAGTCTCCAATTATACTTTAAAATTTCCTCCCACTAGGTTCCATTTTATTCATTTAACACCACTTTTAAGCTGCTATGGCTAATCGAAAGATATTACAGAGGGAATCCAAATTTGTGCATATCCAAGTTTAATAATGATAGGTATCTTTAACGAGTACCTGACATCGCGTAGTCACGTGACCTCTATTTTACGCCCCCTCTGAAGGACGGCACAATCAAGGATTTTTTTTGTAACCTTTACAAAATGATGCTGTGATATATGATATATATGATCATAAGTCGGGTTTGAACCCGCGGCCGTGGGCATAGAATGCTGTTGTTATGCTAACCACTCCCCATAAATTACCCCATCCTCTCACAAGGTAAAACTTAAGTTATTAATACAGAAAAAAAACAAAGCAGATTTTAGTGCACCAAGATTAAATATTAGTTTAATAACAAATATATAGGATATTTTCGCGCTCTCTGTAAAAAAAATTTTAATGCATACAATACCTTTTAGAAATAATCGTTTTATAATAACCATTATTATTAGTCAGATACACTGATTAATATTTACTAAATTTTCTATACGAATTTTTTCTAAATGATTCATTGATGATGCAGTTATGAAACAAAAACAATATATTTTTCTATTAATACAAAAAAGATTTAGAACTTATAAATTCTAGTTGTACCTTAAATTGATCTAGGACTGATCGAAGAGAAAATAAGATTAAAAAAATACTTACATTTCTTGAAGATTTACAGTTATATTTCACTTTTAGGTAATTACCTATATAAGAAACACACATTAACGGAAAGTATTACTATCATGAACATTATTTAATTCGAGTTTTTTAAATTTTTTTTATTCAGAAATATTACAATTTGTCTGAATGAACAATAATAATAGTGCTTTAAGATGACATTCATACAACATAATTCCAGTTTTTAAAGGAAACCTTTTAGTCAAAATAAACAATTCTTGCTAATGTATTGCTAATACAGCAACTTTTTTTCTATTACAAAAAAAAAAAAAATGGAAAAAACAGATTATATTAATAATTTTGTATACGCCTTGAAAAATGTTTTATATTCTCACTTAACACTTCATGATATTAAATAATGCCATCGAGTTTAAGGCGACTAATTTAACGTGGTAGTTAGTAACACGCTTAGAGGTTTTATTATTATATAT
Organism: Piezodorus guildinii; assembly: GCA_023052935.1. Classification (NCBI taxonomy): domain Eukaryota; kingdom Metazoa; phylum Arthropoda; class Insecta; order Hemiptera; family Pentatomidae; genus Piezodorus; species Piezodorus guildinii. The sequence continues at coordinate 120,042,376 of CM041293.1, read as the reverse complement.
TGTTAATTTTTATTTGTCTATGTATATAAAAGCTTAAAAGAGTTTAATATTCCGGGATCAGCTGACAGTGGTTTATAAATATTTCTCAATTCGAGATAAGCTGATGCAAATCAGGTTTGTGTCACAGGTCGGGGGAGGGTTAGGGGTATAAATTAACATGAAAGCTTAAAGTCCCGATGTAAAAGTTTTAATCACATTTTGTTCTCAATGTATATTTTTAGAGAATAATTTCGTCTTTTTTAATACAAGCCGATAAATATCAAAGGTCTCCCTTTAATGTGGTTAAAGTTGTCCGTCGCAGAAAGGAAAAAAAAATGAAAAAACAGCTCACTTATTGAGCTATGTCAAACGGAAAATCGTATTACTTCTACCTTATCCAACGAGCTATAAAAAATAAATAAAAATAGGGAGAAAAAAAGAGGTGAATAAAGGAAATTAGGTTTCGTTCAGGGAAAATATGCTGATGGTTATAAACAGTAAGGGAGGTTATTTACTTTTTATACAATTAATATTTATCAGCCAATCATTTGTTCTTATGATAAGAATTAAGAAGAAAGTTAAATTGTATGAGAGATGATTTCGGTATAGTTTTATACATATGAATAATATGCATAATTTTACTTAATGGTGATCCTATAAGTACTATGATTTAAAATACTTTATGTTAGAAGTTGAATATGCACACTGTTCACAGAGGGGAAAGAATTAGAAACATATTATTGGAATAGAAAGTATTGTATTTGAGTCTCCGCGATGCTATCAACCCATTTAATCTCAAAGGGCACAAGCTCCACAATTCCGCGTTGTAGAGCCTGCTAAATTCCCCATTGGCTTCCACCCCCCGCCTTACGCATTACCTTATTCTCGAAAACCTTAATAACTAATTAGCCTTAATCCTTAAATATAATCATCATAATAATTTTTATTAAATTTTCATACAAAATAATAAATAAAAATATGGGATCACTTGTAGCTGGGTGGCTAGCGTAGCAGCCTCCCATGCTAAAGGTCACGGGTTCAAACCCGCAGGTGGTCCTAGGATTTTTTAAAGGGAGTAAAAAATCCTTAGTTACGCCGTCCTTCGGAGGGGACGTTAAAAGGTGGTCCCGAGCCTGTGCGATGTCAGGTACTCGTTAAAGATCCCTATCCTAATAAAACCTGGATAGGCAAAATTTAGGACTCCCACTGTAGCATCGTCCGATTAGCCATAGTAGCATAAAGTGACGTTAAATAAATAAACAAACATAAATAAAAATATTGACGGCTTAACCTTTAATAATCGATTAAAATATTTAACAGAAGGTTGGCCTGGTTAAAGGGTATTAATAATGCCATTAAATCATCATATCTTATTTTATTCAACTTAGATAACTTAAAATCCAGCCTTATATGCTATATATTGTATTTATCGATTGGACAGACTATAAACGATATCTGTTCAATAAATAAAAGGAAAAGCACAAACAAAATAAATAAAATAAAACAAAACAGACCTTAAACACTTTAAATAATAATTTCACTAATTCTAAATAAATAAATAGAATCTTGATGACTCCTTTAAAATATAAAAAATGAATTGGCTCGAAATCTAGCATACAGTGCACGCATTTTTTCTAGTATGAAATGCGAGATAGCCAACTGTGTTTGTCGTCATTCATCTTTTAGTTGATAAGTCTATATTTATAAATAGAAGTGCCATTTCACTCACTTTTCATCTTCACTTTGCATCTCAGTAAAAAGGGCTGTGGTTGTGTAGCTAAACTTATTTCTGGAGATTCGTCATTACCATCTAGACCCAACGGTCGTGCAAGAAGGTGATTTGCCCGAAATCACGGTCTAGGAGAGCCACTTCTTGGCTAGAATAACAGCCTAAATAATGATGCTCAAATCTGTCACAACTGGGTTTGAACCGAGGACTCAGAGAACAGTAGATTAGTGTTCTATCCACTAGACCGCGTCGAAGAAAAACTGGAAGGAAAAAGGCCAAGAAGAAGACTTTGGACGACGTCCAGGAGTCAAGAATATAAGAGCTGGCTGGTGTCAGGGAATAAATGCATGGATGGAGGAGAGGGAATTCATTTGTTGATATGTATAATCGAAAATCAAAAAATGTTCAAACCAGATAATTTTCATACCCATAAATAAACCTCTACTCATTTCTATTTACTTCAAACCATCGCATTTCAAACTACTCGCCGGTACTCCTCCCACAATATACTACAGTAGAAATTTATACATTTTAATATGAATGGGACTGTATCGAACAGTTTATTAAGCATTTGATATTACCTGGAACGTTTTCCACAAACGAGGCAGCCACAACACAACAGGGAATTCTCGTCCAATGAAACGGCCGGTTGCCAACTATTTTGAATATTTAATGGGGAAAGGGCTATTTTAGATTTAACAATCCCTACTGGAAGCACCGAGCCGGGCAATGAAACAATTATTTTGTGACTAACATATTAGCTGTATTAAATAATTAGTTGATGGGTAAGTTATGGATCGAGACCTAGGCTGGCTGTCCAATAATAAATTATGCGATATCGAGTCAGTTTGATTAACCCTATTCTATTAATTCAGGATATAATGTTAATATTAACCTCTCATGATTTGGTAAAAATTAGATCGCATCTCTGCCTCCATAGAACTACTATTAAAAATACACTACAGCTTTTAGAAATCTGATTTTTATGCGTAAACAGGCACAAAAAAATCTTTGGCAGTTGCTTCTTAACTTTTGTCTGGAAGCCCTGATGAAGACCCACAGCGTGGATCGAAATGTTGGATAATAAACAATTGTTTCACTATTTTCTGATCTTTTGACAGATATGGAACAGAAGACATCGTTGTTAAACATCTGAAGTCTCTTAGTTCAGCATCGCTTATTTATTATTGTAAGTAGATAAATTAAAACATACTGTTTTCCTACAGCATCACTCTAACTTAATCAATATCCGATAGGATATTAATATACCACAGGTTTAATGCCAACGGATGAAGTTACATAACGTTAATTACGAAAACCGAATGGGAAAACTGCTTCTGTAATAAATTTTATAAATAAGTGCTACGTTAGGTAACATCCAAAAGTAGACTCAAGTCCCATTTGGGACCGATTCCATCATAGGCTACTAATACTCCCCCGAATCCAATATGTTTCAATTTTAGCTAGGTTGAAGTTCTGTTTCATAAGTTTGTAGATATATCTGTGCTAAGCGTCGAGTCGTAAAAAAATTGCTGGATGGAGCATAATTATGCATTCATGAAATGAATGGTAGATTGATCTTGAGTTCATGATCAAAAACGTTATATCAATATATCAAATAAGAAATATTAATTTTAAGTCTTTCTAGTTTTGGAAGTTACTTGCGTCTGTTTCATTTGCGACAGGGAAAGTAGTCGTGGAATTCGGAGCCGAATGTGGACATAGCGGAACGGGTAGTTTGGCAAGGCTGCCGTGTAGCTTTTTGTTTTTCGAATATCCGACACCTTGATCAAACATTTAGATAAGGAGTTTAACAAACTAAAATTCACAATAAGTATGCCTTAACATAGAATGTTTTTTTCATTCCGCGACTGAAAGCATAAACATAAAAGGAACGATTAATTTGATAGTATTATATATGTGAATCACAATGGCGAATCTCATAACGACCCTTATAGCAAACGAATGTATTCTAATATTATTTAACAATAAAAAAAAAACAGAGCATATAGCCGTCAAAAATAGTTGATTTAATTTTAATTTTAGATAATTTAAATATCCACACCACATATAATTTTACTACTTATAGGCGACAATCAGTAGGTTTCCTTTCAAATCAGTAATGAATAATTACGAATTTTGATTAAGTATCTCTTTATAAAGTATCGATAGGTGTAACTAATAATCTAAATTAATTAATAGTTATAAAAATTAAATAATCATAATAAAAAAATCGATACTTTTAGTATATAGTTTTGGCCATTTTTATCATTAAACCGATCTTATAGGATGCGCATATAAATCGGTTATCTTCTGCAAGTCACAACTATTTATTTATTTTTTTTAAATTAGAGTTTCTCAATATATTTACATCTCGAAATAACGATACATAAATTAAATGTCACAATATTTACGTAATTCGACGTAATAAAAATAGTAGTGTATGTTATTCAAAATAATTGATTAGGATTTTAAATTAATATATTTCTCACTAGATTGATTATCCTTCCATGATTTTTTAAAAAAACATTCTGTTCACGGTTAATAATTTTTTTAAAAACTTTTAAATATAACTTGTTTACTACAAACTATGTCATTTTAAGTGTTACGAAATTATTTAAAAACCAGTTCAACTATCCGTTCCGTGCAATGAGGTGGTTATGCCGAGATCATAATTAGTCCCCAGGTTTTTCTCATTTCAGCTTCCCGCTTTATAGAGGGAGGCTATGTGTGCCAAAAGAGGGTATCGATATCTCAGGGTCGGTCCTAATATAAGAAAATAAATAATGGTAGAAGTTAGTTTAGGGTGCAGTCAAAATAACACAAAATTAACTATAAACTTAATAAATTGATGCCGACGTTCCGGCCTAAATTTTTGGCCTTCTTCTGGGCTATAAAAAAAAAAGATAACCTGTGGTGGAATACAATATACAAGTTAAAAAAATAAAATAATACTAACAATAATTTCGTTCGTCATAGATTTGTGACTTTTTTTCTCATTCTGTTAAAAAAACAATTTTTTTTAACTATACAATTTTTCATACTGTAAATATTGAAATTTTTATTTTCTATTATCTAATGATTCACCTTTTATTAAATTTCTTTTGTACCTTTTTTTCTTATTATTTTTATATTTGTAATTTGTCATAACTTACATTTCGCTTTGTTTTTAATTATCATTGTATTTCTTTTACTTATTTTTATATATTGTACTCTACTACAATGGTGGTTATCTTTTCTTTTTGTCGGAAACAAACATTGGCAACTACTGGTTGTTATTTTTTGTTTATATAGTCCTGAAGAAGGCCTATAATTTGAGCCGAAACGTCGGCACCAGTTAATTAAGTTTATACTCAATTGTGTGTTCTTTTGACTGCACCCTGATCTAACTTCTCCCATACATACACACAGTCAATCATTCTCTCTTCACGTAAATAAATATTATTCTAATCCAGAAACAGGAGAACAGTAGACTAGTGCTCTATCCACCACACCACGCCTCTACCATATGAAAATATTAATAAATACTATTTTCGATTTTTTTTTAATTTTTCACTAAGGTATAGTGTATTTGAGTGAATTGGCAAAACTTTGAAGGATGCCCTCCTTATCGCCTTTATTTCAACAATGTTTTATCTAATTAAGTTAAAAAAATATAGATAAAATATAAGTAGAGATGTTGTAGTACAGCAGAACCTGTTATGTTACACCACGAGCCGATAAAACTAAAAATACATCTATTATAAGATCGACAAGGATAAAGGATTTCACGAATAAAACACGTGAAGGTAGTGTGAGGAGGAATGCACTATATCTCCCTATGAAGTAGGAAGGCAGCGGGGATAGTTTCAGCATTGGCAAACTCCTTACGTAACTATCTGCGAAATCGTCATCTCAAGAGGTTTGCCATATCAAGGACCACTCTGTAGATAAGGATTCTATTCTACAGCATCTGTCACACAGCAGGAAATAACCTTGTCGATAGATGATACCGAGAATATTGAACTTTGTAGCAGGTGCAACATATACTCAAATACTCTACTATTCTCTGGAAGTATTGTCATTTTTTACAATATCTAAGCAATATTTTTTTTAATTTTTTTTTTTTTTTTAAAGTGAAATCTTCTTTAGGCCAGTTAGAGGATTTTTGGCAGGGGTAAAAGCTTTAATGTCGTCACCAACATGCTCTAGACTGGCACATGCGCTCTGTGTATACCTGTCTATTAGACATAGGATAACAATATCAATTTCCGTGAACGTTATGGATACCGGTGTAATATCGGCACAAAAATATCGATATTTATAATACTTTATTTCAGTATTCCTCGCGCGGATCTCATTACCGCGTATGGGGAGCGTCCCACGGGTGGCGGATGTGGGAATGGTCGGTGGAATTTCCTCGGAAGCTCCTCCCGGCTAAGTCCGATGGACTCGCTGACCAACAATGAGAGCGGCCCCCCAGGCTTGCTGGAGGGTGTGACGTAGGTTCGAACGCCCTACTCACATATTTTAGTTCACAAAATATCACCAAAAGTCATGGATTCCTCTGAGGTAAAACGCTCATTATCCGGAGGTAAACTAGTCCCCCGTTCGGGTCTCCGGGTGGGGACTGCTTCAGGGGAATCATGGCGCAAGATGAAAATTAGAGATCTAACAATAGGGACGTGGAACGTTAGAAGTTTAAATACGGCAGGTGGGTTAAAGTCGGTCGCGAATGAAGTTAAGGGGTACCAATTAGATATCGTTGCATTACAAGAGATTCGCTGGCCAGGGGAGGGTTCGTTAACAGAAGGAAAGTATACTATTTGGTACGGGGGGAGCGTTAATTATTGTCTAGGTACCGGGTTTCTGATTAGGAATAGATTTCTTTCCGCATTACGGGACGTACAGTTCTTTAGTGAAAGAATATCGGTTGCTATATTTCAAGGGCGTTGGTTTAAAATCGCGTTTATAAACATTCATTCTCCCACCGAAGACAGTGATGATGAAGTAAAATGCGAATTTTATGATAAACTAGAGTCGGTTTACGATAAGTTACCGCGAAATTACATTAAGATAATACTAGGCGACGCGAACGCAAAGGTTGGAAGGGAAGAAGTATATCGTCCTACAATCGGTAAAGAAAGTTTGCACGAATATAGTAATGATAATGGGACCCGACTAATAAACTTTGCCATTTCGAAAAACCTAGTAATCAAAAGCACTACATTTAAACGTAAGGATATTCATAAGTATACGTGGACATCACCGGATGGACAAACACGGAATCAAATCGATCATGTTTTAATACAAAACAGATGGCAAAGTAGCATAATTAACGTGAGATCGTATCGAGGTGCAGAATGCGGTTCTGATCATGAATTAGTAATCGCGAAACTTCGACAAAAACTAAATACAAAAAAGAGAACACCGAACTATATTCGTCCCGAGAATTTTGATTTAGTTAAATTGAACAACCTCGAAATTAGAAAACAATTCGCGATAGAAGTAAAAAATCGGTTCGAAGCTTTGGAATCTTTAGACGAGGAACACAAAGATGTAAACAAACTATGGGAAGGGATCAGGGATAATATTAAAGAGGTCGGTAATTTATGTCTTGGAAAAATCGAAAATAAAAAGAACAAACCTTGGTTCGACAGGGATTGTCAAAATATGTGCGAAAAAAGAAAAACCGCTAAACTGAATTCCTTAAATAATCCAAGCGATAATAATGTGGCTTACTTTCGGTTAGTAAAAAACGAAACTTCAAAACTCTTAAAAAATAAGAAAAGAGAGTATCTTAAAGGCAAAATAATAGAAATAGAAAAACACAGAAACGAAAATAACGTAAGAGAGATGTACAAAGGTATAAACAAATCGCGTAAAAGATTTGAACCTCTATTGAATGCGGTTAAAGATGCAAATAACAATATAATTGCGGATCCTTCTGAGATATTAAATAAATTTAAACAACACTTTGACGGCATCTTAAATACGGAAAATAATAATCAATCTCCTCTCTCTGAATATCAGAGCGCTGAACCATGGATAGACGCACCGAGTAAAGAGGAAGTCGAAATGGCGATAGGAAAATTAAAACGTTATAAGGCCGCAGGAAATGATAATATCACGAGTGAATTAATCAAGGCGTGTGGAGAAGCGGGCGTTTCCAAAATACATTTTTTAGTTAAAAAGATCTGGGAAACTGAAAAAATGCCCGAAGAATGGAAAGAATCAATACTTATTCTGATTCACAAAAAAGGACCGAGGTCGGATTGTAACAACTATCGTGGGATCTCTCTTCTCCCAGTATGCTATAAAATATTCTCGTCAATTCTAACTAGTCGAATAACGGAATACGTTGAGGAAATTATCGGAGATTACCAATGTGGTTTTAGGCGGAATCGCTCGACTATTGACCAAATGTTTTCCTTACGTCAAATATTAGAGAAAAAATTGGAATACAACGGTGTAGTCCATCAACTTTATATCGATTTTAAAAAGGCTTATGATTCAATAGACCGTCAGAAGCTATATAACATCATGATTGAACAGGGAATACCTAAAAAGTTAGTAAACCTAGTAGAGATGTGTTTGTCGGAAACATTCCATAAAGTTAGAATCGGTCATAATTACTCCGAGAGATTTGAGGTGCGATCGGGTTTGAAACAGGGTGACTCCCTTTCACCTGTGTTATTTAATATAGCTTTAGAATATGTCATAGAAAAGGTGATGTGTACCGAGAAAGGCTTAAATATGGGTGACAAGATTCCGGTTTTGGGGTATGCCGATGATCTGGTACTGCTAGGTGAAGACACGGAAACCATACAACTAAATACAAGTGTGTTAATAAAAACCGGTAAAGAAATAGGACTCGAATTAAATACCGATAAGACGAAGTATATGATCAGTAGCAGAAACGGTGTCGATCTTGGTGATATTGATGTATCAGGTCATACTTTGGAACACGTAGAGAAATTCAAGTATTTAGGTTCAATTATAACTAGAAAAAATGTAATCCAGGAAGAAATAAAGTCCCGGTTAAAGGTGGGAAATGCGTGTTATTATTCAGTTGCTAAGTTACTTAGTTCGCGGCTTCTATCTAAAAACTTAAAGATTAGAATTTATAAAACTATTATTCTTCCAACGGTTCTTTACGGATGTGAAACGTGGCCGCTTACTTTAAAGGATGAACAGCGGCTTAAGGTTTTCGAAAATAAGGTATTGCGTAAAATATTTGGTCCAAAGAGAGATGAGGCCACTGGGGAGTTTAGAAGGTTACATAATGCGGAATTGCGGAGTTTGTACCCTGTGAATATAATTGAGTTGATAGCATCGCGGAGACTCAAATGGGCGCGTAAAGTTGTTGGGCTTAGTGAGGAACGGATTCCGAGAAAGTTGGTATTCGCTGAACCGACTGGTAGGCGTCCGAAAGGTAGGCCGAAGCGTCGATGGGAGGATTGCATTAAGGCTGATCTCGGGGGCTTGGGCTTGACCGGTGAACATTGGACGAGTCTATGCAGGCGAAGTTTGGTGGTATCGGCATCGAACCTTCGGGTTCGGTAAGCCTATTATTATTATTATTTCAGTATTATATTAAAAGGGCTGGACGATTCCACAAAGTGATGCCTTCAAATATCTAGGCGTTAATATAGATAAGAACGCCTCAATAGATAGGGACATATCTAACAAGATTATTAACGGAAAAAGGATTATTGGGATACTAAACGGAGTGTTATGGAATAAGAAGGTATCACTCCAAACGAAAAAGAAGATATTCCACTCCTTTCTGGTTGGCACTAAGCTGTATGAATGTGAATCCTGGACAGTGGAGAAATACCAGCAAAAAAAAGTATTATTCCTGGAGATGGATTTTTGAAGAAGTTGTGCCGTGTCTCGATTTGGAAAAATCCCCAATAATCAAACAAGGGAAAGAGTGGGGGGCCGATCTCACCATTCTCGAAGAAATCAGTAGAAGAAGGCTGAAGTGGTATGGGCACGTCATGAGAATGGACGAAGCACGGTGGCCTATTCGATTCGGTTGAATACTGTCCACGCAAGAGGAGAAAACGGGGAAGACTTAGGAAAAGATGGATAGAAGATATAGTAGAGGATATGGCTGACAGAGGTCTGACTGAGGATGACTGGAATGATAGAGATTGTTGGAGAGGCGGAGTACTGAGGACCAGGGATGTGACATCATTGCAGAACCCCGGAGGAAAAAAAAGATTCAGTATTTAATTGAATTAAAATCAGTTGCAAATGAATGACTAAAGAAATGTTAGATAAACCATGTCTTAGAACTTCTAAATGTCTGAATTTCATTAAAGAAATGGCAGGTCCGATAAAAAAATGTGCTATATGTACCACCAACTTATTTAGTCTACAGTCATATTCAGATTACGATGACATAATTGAAGATGATATATCTCTACAAGGTGTTGATGTTTTACAATTAAATAAAACAATAACAAACAAAAAACATCTATTCTCAACATAATCTACTTTAACGAACGTACTATTCTTTTCAAAAAAATTCCAGTGCATATCGAGAATTTAAAAAAAGTTTTCATTTCTCCCGGCAGTTCCTTGACTCCCTGAATCGTAATGTTTTTAAAAAAGAAATTTAACATAATTTTTTTTCCAAATTTTCGTAAGATTTGTATGGTAGCTGTTAATCAATTTCTCATTCGGATCTATAAAACATCAATTAATACAATAATCATTAATTAACTATAATACGATTTTTTTTTTTATCAATTATCCTTACTTGAGAACACAAATTTAGCTCAAGAGAACGAGTTGTCTAAGGGGTCATTAATTTAGTCTAGCAAGAATGGGAAGGTCTAGATCATAAACCGGGGCACCTACGAACTTAAGTTCAGTTTGATAAGACGGAATTCAAAACGGTGCCGTTTGATAAGACGTTCTTATGATTAAGATACACGACGCCTTATAAACGATAATTTATATAATATAAGAATCACACAAGTATTAGTAAAAATTTGAAGTATAGTATCTCTCATTTCTCCACTAGAGGATCCGTCGCTGATTTTAAGCATTTTATAGGACATGTTAAAGAACAAAGCATTATTTATTTTCATAGATTCTTCTGCAACTTTAGCTGCCAGTTCACTCAGTTTCTACGACTACTTTTTTGTTACTATGACCAAGTAATGGTAGTTTAGGAGTGTCTGCTCGGACTTTTCATTCCAGTTCCTGTTCTGCAAATCACAAGGCATATGTCCGGATTCATTATTGATCTAATAAAATCGACTATACAATTATAGAAATAAAGAATAACTACTTCCAGGAGGGGACACCTGTAGGTGTAGTGGCTAGCATAACAGCCTTTTCTGTCCAAGGTTCAAACCTGGCTGGGGATCCTTTGTAGAGTTGGGTAGAAACATCATTGCGATTCATGTTATTTTGTTATTTAGTAATTAGGTATTAGGAAAGTACAGAATTTTAACAGCCTATCTCTAGTTGATTAACGCTTATCATTTGACTCATTTTCAAGGTTGCTTGGTATTTTCTGCTTTCACGTTGTCGGGCGAGAGAGGTATAGATAATCTTTGAATATTTTTTAATAATTGATTAAAAAAGAAATAAGTAATTAAAAAAAATTACGAAAGCTATGCGGAAGTTTTTGGACACGGAAAGTGGTTTTGTTGTTTTCGCCTAAAGTAGTTCTGGTTAGATTCGTCTTTGTGGTAACCTTTTGGAAAACCTTACTTGCCCTCGATAGAGCGGATATGAATTCTACAATAGTCCTAATTTTAAGAAATAGACTTATTTAGGGAGGCTAGACAATGCGATTGCCAGGTAAAGCGGATTATGCTCATTTTTCAAAATTCTATAACAGATGCTCTGCAAGTCGCGGATGCGTGAACTCTATTCCGGCGCCACGAAGTTCAAACAGAAGTAAACAGCGAGTTTGTTTGTTTTAGTGCAAATAAAAAGTTTAGGTGTTTGCCTTTCAATTCTCGACGGGTTTGTATAGTATTCTTTTAATTTTATGATAAACTTTCAGGAAAAAAAAAATTATATAACGGGGTAAGTATGTTTTGAAGCATTAATTGAGATTTTATTATTCACGAGGCGGCACTTTAAATTGTGTAGCTTAATTTATGTCAAAAGATTCTCCGGGCAAAGCAGATAGACTATCTGCTGTAGCTGTTATTTGCGATTATTTGTTGATAAACTAAGATATCCAAGTTAACTGAGCTAAAACACCAAAATCAACTAAGGAGAAAGTAAAGAGGAGGTAACCCAGACACTGAAAGGAAAGAAAAAGATGCAACGCTTAGTTGCTTGAAATATAGATGGACACTGTGAAGTTTGATTCCAAGCTGTCTTTGAACAGTGGCACAGGATCCTGTACTTCGGATGGAGACGAGGAAGTTATTTGCATACTGTGAATAAAAAATCTATTCAATATGTCCGACTACCATAACGCAGGATTGTATATTAGTTTAAGATATAAAAAAAATAGTAAGAATTGTATTTTTAACAAAGGTATTTAAAGTCAATTAAAATAATAAAATAAATCCTAAGTAATTTATCTATGTTTTTTTTTTTACAGTTCCCTTAACATATCAGCTTTGCCGAGCTTCCCCTAGTTTTGTTTAATCTAAAATAAAACATTCGCATCGATAACAATAATACCTTATTACTGACAGTGAATATTATTTAAGGAATTCCCTCATTGTGCTAAACGTTGCCCACCACGTTACACACCGTAGCCAATTTCTACCCAAAGAGGGCTGGCATTAGCCTCCTGGAGCGAAGGCTGGTCCCGGGGAAATCAGCATAATTAAACATTAACAGCACTTAAGAGCTCCGCGGCGGCCTCTTTAACCGCTCTAATTACCACCATAGGCCAGCGCTGAAAAACTGCTGTCTAAATGGAGAAGTCCGGCGTAAGGTAAGGTCCTTATTACCTGCTCTGCCTATCGCAGTATCGGGAGGTGTTTTGTTGTCTAAATTAAGATCTGTCCATTCCATTTTCTTAAAATGCTGTCTTTTTTTACTTTGAAATTCTTTTGGCTGTGGTCTACAATTTCACTGTGTAATGTTTTTTTCACCCTCAGTATGACACGCTCTAGCTCTGTGGTTTGCTCGATTCGAAAATTTGACTACAGATCCCATGACAAAATATTCTTCTTTTTTTTTTTAATTTAATTATAAAGATATTTGGAATTAAAAGAGATCATCTAGTTCGGGCTAGATTGAGATTAATGGGATATTGGGTCTTTATGGATTATTTTATTGGTGACAAAGTAAATGGCATTAAGGATCTTTCGAGGATTTTGGATTGCAAGGATTGAATGCGGGAGAATTGTAAGGTTTGGTGGATCCCCATAACTTAATCCGATATGTCCCAATAGAGCTAATGATGGAGTATAAATTAATTTCTTGTAGTATATAGAAAGTTTTGATCATTCGTCATGTAAGTGTTGTAGTAAACGTATCCACGAGCTGTTTATTGTCGTTTCAGTCCTGTGTGAGGATTCCAGAAGACGTTAGTCTAGACGAGTCCTAGTACCGGATCTGTTCAACTGAGGTGATGAAATATTGCTAAAGGATATAGTGGGACTGGCGGACATAGGTTTTCGACGAAGAGTAAAGGGTTGATTTTAATTCTCCACAATTTCCCACCAATTTTATGAAAAATGTGACTCTCTACTCTGTATTTGTTGATCGAATCAATTTGATGAAACTTCCATTCATAAATTTAGTGGAGATATTTCTGTTATGTATAATCTACCGTTTGAGGCAATGTTGAATGAAAAAGTCACGTTTTGTTTAAAATATTAAGAGCTGAAGCTTTATTGGCGCGCTCTTTGTCTGAGTTGGTGTTGCTCGCAAGTATTTAAAGTTATTTCCGTGTAAAAATTGTCGCTAGGACCATCGTTTAGGAGCTATATTGTTTAAGATAAAAAAAGTAAATTTTTAACATTTCAAGTTAACAAAATAAAAATTAAAAAGTTAAACATTCAATTAAATATTATCAAAATGATTGAAAACTTATTTTCGTTTTTCCTTGTGAATCTCTTTTTATAATAATTGTTTTTACTTTTAATTGTAAGTTAAATTTCCTATGTATAATTAATGAAACCAACAGCAGAGTGGACTTTTTTATTATACAAATAATCAATAAAATGACAACTAGATTATTATTTAATCAACTTAATATTACATTTATTAATTTGAATCTTGTCATAACTGAATTTATCACTGTTCTAAATGCTTATTCTGAATATTTTAGACTTGGTTATGAGTATGTACGTAATTATTTCTTTTTTTGTTAGAGAATATTTTCTCAGATAAAAGAAACATAATGAATAAGGCCAAATCTTTGATTCGGTTTTCAACACAATGTAAAACGAGTTTTTTCAGCGGATGGTTCAATGCCTTTAAGGATATGTAAAGAATTCATTTGCATTAGCAAGGAAAGAGACGTACGGAATCCGCTAAACATTCGATTAAGTGTGCCGAATTGAAACAACGGTTAGATAATGTAACTTCCCTTTCGTCTAACAATATAACGATTCCTCAAACACTTAAAAAGCAAACTCACAAGGCAGCTTTGGAATTAATGAGTGCACATAGGAATTTAAATTGCACTCGGTTTTGAATAATTCAAGAGCCATGCACGGTGAGTTCAAAGCAGCGACATCAAGATTGCCAAATATCGAATAAGTGGGACTAGGAGCTCGCCTTGCGGGACCCCTGTTATTGGCGGTGAGTGCAGTTTGTCTCTTGTGTAATCTGTCACCCGCAAACGGCTCCGTGTCATTATCAGCTATTGTCAAATAGGGCTACGAATAACTGCTCAGTTGTGTAATTAGGGTTTTAATAAAAATCAATATGTATTTTCAGTAAGCTGGATTGTATAAATTGTTTCTATTTTTTAAAAATATTTATTTATAGTAGTTATTAACTACATAAATTCGTAATAAAAAAAATCTGGTGAGAGCACTTTCACTTACCGCCGTTGTTAAAATCGATTAAAATATTTTCAAATGCACTTGGAGATAAAAATGAGTAAAACTAATAAAGAATTAATTTAATTAAATTTTTGTAAAAACAGGTGTTTTATTAAGAAATCTATTATATTATTATCTGAAATAATAATCAGTCAGTTGTTTTTCATCACTCTTTATTAACTTTTACAAGCTTGGGTATAAGATAATATTTTTTTCTAAACTCTTTAGCTTTCCAACGGTACATTACACCTCTATATTACTGTTCTTATGTTCAAAAACGAAAAATTGCATTGAAATTTTTTTTTGTAGTTTTCTCCTTTAGTTATAGCTCGAATTTGTCAATTTATATATTTACCTGTTTTTTATCGTTGATAAAAGATAATATTGTAATTTTTTTAGTATCTTCAAAATCAAAGGTACTTTAGAGAAACAAATTTTGAAATATTGGAATTTAAGCCTTCTCATACTATTTCAATTAGAATGAAACCTACATAATTTGTAAATATTTAAATTGTTTTAATAGACTTTTAGGAATTTTAAGTTAATCTTATAGATTATTAACAATTTTAAATGCATAAATTTTAGTTTTTTATTGTATATTTTTGTATTATTATACAATTTTCATGATAAAATTTTTAGATGGATTATTATTTTTGATTGTGACAATATTTTGTACTTGGAGATAAATTAGTTCCTTTGAACCTAAAGGAGGCAGTTTAGCCGAAACGTCGTGCATTTATCTTTAATAAAAGAGTGGTAAAGTATAAATCAGCATCCTAATTTTTTTTTTTTTTTTTTTTATGTCTGAATTGGTGAAACGCTGACTTTTTTTTTTTTAATTTACTGAAAATTGGTTTTAAATCTTCTCGTAACATGTTTACAGTAATTCTGCACCATATTTTTTTTCTTAAGTTAATTTATTAAGGAGAATATATACTATTACTCACTTTATTACTTTCAATAGAATTTAGCAGTTACAAGATTATATAAAACATGTCGCTATTTTATATCTCAATGAGGATGAATGAAAGATAGGGACCTGAGACTAAAATTTGAATTCGCATCATGTGTACTATGATTAACGAATCATAAAAAAAAAATTCAAGCATTTGATATAATGGCGAAATTATAATGGTCCAAGATTGGCGTCTATATGAGCCATCTACTACGAGAAAACGAGGTGGAAGAGCCGTCATATAGACTGCCTTGGGGGTGTCGAGAAGCAGCTGGCCGTAGGAAACGTAAGATACATAATTCATAAGTGGATAATGCAGTCTACTGCACCTGCAACCGATTGCATTTACATCAGAGGACCCTGGAACCTAACATTTTATCTTTCTTATTTATAGCTTCGCTCCCGATTCATAGCCTTGTCCGTCGCATAAAAGGCAATTTATGAACTCCCGAATCGGCAGCTGCGTTTTGAGGAAATCTAGTCTCAACTGGAATCTACGGGAACAGGGATTTTTATTCTTAAACATATTTGGTCCTAACTTAATAAAGGCGGAATTTAAATATGCAGAACTCGTAAAATGTCATACGATAGCATTATTCATTGTGCATAACTATATTAAGGAGCACGAATAAAATCTTGCATAGCCTAAAACAAAAGAATTTTGCTGAATCTATGTTTATTTTACTTATAAAAGCAACTTTGTGATTTGCGGGTCACTTGTAATATAGTAATTGGCATCACACCGTTCTCTAATCAAGATTGTGGGTTTGAACCCGGCAGATGGCCCTAGGATATTTTAAAGGGAGTAAAAGATCCTCGGTTATGACGTCCTTCCGAGGGGATATAAACCTTTGCGATGTAAGGTATTCGTAAAAGATCCTAATTAAACCTGGATAGGTGAAAATGAGGACTCTCACTAACATCGTCTAATTAGCCATAGTATCATAAAGTGAGATTAAATGAAAACAAACCTAACAGACTTTGCGATAGCTCTTCGAACAGACTCCTCGGATTTTGGATCAGTTCGGTGTGAATCAGATAATTTCCATATAACACTGATTTCTATACGAGAGTAGGAATTTTGGTATGCCTAAAACGAACAAACATCACGCATATAAAGCTAAACATTTATATTTACTGATAAAAGTTATAGAAAATGTTTGCTTTGAAGCTCTTTTTATTTTACTAAGAATAATCTGTTTTGGGGCTCAGCTATGGTATAGTGGCTAGCATAACAGCCTTATATACCTAAGGTCGTAAGTTCATACTCGGAAGATAGCTCTATGTTTTTGTAAATGGAGTAAAAGATCCTTGGTTATGACGTCCTTAGTAGGGGACGTAAACCCATGCTATGTCGGTAGTCGTTATAAATCCCTAATAATTAAACACGGATATGTGAAATTTTAAACTCCTACTGTAGCATCGTCCGGTTAGATATAGAGTCATAAATTGACGTTGGAACAGTTAGGAATTAAACATTTCGAAGAAGTAGGTGACAGTGTATGCAATTAAATGGCGTATTCCTGTTTTGAACCAATTCTACAAATATGGAATATAGATCTTTTTTTTTTTTTGTCTTTACCGGAAAGGATTTTGGATGAGCTCTTTACAAAGGATGATAGGATGAGCTCTTTACAAAAGGAACAGAATGCTTCGATTAGAGTCACAAAGATAAATTCCGTATTATATTTCTTGGTATATGTGAGAACGAATTTAAATATGTCTAAAACGAAAATAGTAATAGATAGTTTCAGGACAAACAACACGCAAAAAAATGTTTTTTCATTCGTTATCCTCGATAGCGGTAGGTCCGAAATGAGATTGTTAAAACAGTTGTATTTTATAGTAAAAAACTCCTAAAATGACAAACCAGCTTCTAATACTGTAAGGAAACTTTGCATTTATTTAAACATAGAGGAAGCAGGTTAAAACTAAGGTTCTTAAAACCGAAGCAATGTTTATATACTTGTTTAATGGCCTTAGAAAGACAAACCTAAGGGGAGTTTTATGATCTACTATAAACATCTCCCGCGTTGACAAGAGTTTGCTTTAAGATAATTTTGATGGTAGCTGTTAATGTGTTCTGCAAAACAGAAACTTTGTATCTTAACGTATTTTAGTTAACATACTATGACTAACTCATTTATTCTATCAATTGATGCAAAAATAACAAAAGACATATATGCGAAAATTTAAGTATTTCTTTCTTCTAATTTTCATTTATTGTTTTTTTTAATACATTACAAATAAATATCTACGAAAAATAATAATAATCAGATCATTTGATGGGGTAATTAGTTCTAAGCTATCTTTGGGGTTTTTACAAAAGTGTGGTAAGTATTATACATAAATCGCTGTAAAACACTAAAGACCGTGGTAACATTTATAAAGAAAAATATTTATTCAGAAAAATCTCACTTTGTTTTTAAATTTTTTTTTTTTTACATCAATCTTTGTTCGTATAGAATACATCTGCACAGTTTAAAAACATTGAATGGAAATTCATTACAATGTGCTACTTATTTGCTAAAATTTATTTTGTACATCAATTGTTTTTATTGTAGGTAAAAATTAAAAAAACTCAACTAAAAAAAAAAAAATGAAATAAACAGATAGAAATAAAAATAAAAATAAATAGTTAAAAAAAATTACAGATATTAAAATCATATGATAGGTTTGTTTGTTTATTTATTTAACGTCACTTTATGCTACTATGGCTAATCGGACAATGCTACAGTAGGAGTCCTAAATTTTGCCTATCCAGATTTTATAAGGATAGGGGTCTTTAACGAGTACCTGACTTCGTACAGGCTCGGGACCACCTTTTAACGTCCCCTCCGAAGGACGGCATAACTAAGTATTTTTACTCCCATTAAAAAATCCTAGGACCACTTGCGGGTTTGAATCCGTGACCTTTGGCATAGGAGGTTGTTATGCTAACCACCCTCATATGATAGCATTTAGTAATTTAGAATTTTATAACAGTATGTTTAGATCTCTTATGCCTATATTTAGAGGTTGATATTATAATATAATTACCAATTTGTTTAAAAAGGGTATCGTCAATCAGTTGACATTTTGAGAAAAGTGGGCATTTTAAATTTAGAGATAAGTGCATAAAGAACCATTAGTGATAAAATCACTTATAAAATTAGTGATGTTTTGAATATTTAAAATAAATGACACGTGATACGGATTTTTATTTAAAAGTCCAGAAAAAAAAGATATAATATGTATCTTTTAGTTATTAGAGGTTTCTGAATGATATATTATTAAATTTGAATGTCAGGAGGATGCACCACTATCTCCCTCATGCCAACCCATGTTGCCAACCCATCCCTCATGACCTATGTTTATCATATATAACTCATTTGCTGATTGTAACATATACAGGTGCAAATAAAAATATTAAGTTAAAAAAAAATATATATTATTAAACGGCTGTTCTAGCTAATTTAAAATATAGTGTGTAATCAATGAACTAAAATAATTATTACGTTCATTAACTATTTGTCTGAAATTCGAAACTGAAATGCTCGTATTTGTAAGAATATGCTCTAATTTGAAATAAATAAGACATACATTTGTAAACATCATTTGAACACAAAAAAGTTTAAGATAACTACGTTATGTAATTTCTTCATTTTATTCAATTACTCTTTTCTGATAACAGAGAACCAAAATAAGACCACACACTATACAAATTCTTAACTGACATAACCGCTTATATAAATTCATTCTTGTCATCCTATACTTTTCCGTGATAATTTAATAATAACAAACAAATTCATTTTTGCACCGATCAGAATTTTTCATGGCAACTGCAACATATGCTGTACTTTTACATGTGGTAGTTTAGTTAGCATAAAAAAAAAAAAAAATTACGATTAGAAAAACTTTGGAAAATAGGCATCCTACAGTTCTGTTACATGGTGTCTCTCGGTTAGAAAGTTTAAGTTCTTTATTTTCATTATAGTAAACTTTTCTCTGTTACTTATGTTAAAATGCATTGAGAGAGTAACATAATTCGCATAATCAATAACATCGGAACGTCCTAATAACTTTTATTTTATGTCTTTCCCCTTTTTTCGACAATTATCTCAAAATATTCGGGCACCTAGTTTTATTCATTAAAAATATATTTGAAAAATACCTTTATATGTACTTCAATGTATGGGATTATCAACAAGCTCTATCCAAAATGATGAAACATTTAAAGACGAAAAACACTTTCGAATAAGAATTTATTTCTAAATTAAAAATAAAAAAATATGATAAAAGAATTGGTTGAGTTGTGTTATTTATTGAGGTCATCAATAAAAAACACACTTATACTCAAAGACATTTGGTGAGGAGATCCCAAGGATTCCTAATTCAGGGGTCAACCCTGGTGAATGCCTACACCTTAGTTCGAAACGTCAGCTAAAAAATATAACAAGTTTTCCTTATTAGTGATTCGTTTCTCGATGACCGCACCCCCAACCCAGCTTCTCTATCATAGTAATGTTTTAATAAATCCTTAATTAATAATTAATTAATTAATAAAATCCTCCAAATTGTTTAAAATGTATAAATTCGTAGAACAGTTTTAAATTTTATTAAACAAAGCTGAGAGAAGAATGATTGATAATGTAAAAAATTCCCTTTTATTTAAGTTTGAATGAATGGATAAACAGAGCAACATAATTCGCTCCATTTTTGTTCTTTTTAATGTATTCAACCGATGATTGGGTCAAAGAGCTACTCTCTAATACCTCCCACACACAGACATTTAAAAGTAAATAAATGATATAATTTTAATATATCTATAATTAATAATATCTAGTATATATATATATATATATATATATATATATATATATATATATAAACATTACTACAGGTATATAGTATATAAACAAATAAACAAACTACAGGTAAATCCTGAAACGTCTTCTGCTTCATTGTTTTTTTTTTGGTTATTCAATAGTATCGAATCGCGTTTTATGATTTGTGTTCGGTACCTTGGACGGTCTCATGTATCCCACCTCTTCGACCAGTTAAAGTGGCTATCTTCCACCTTTCGAAGACAATATTTCCTTGGATCATTACTTAATCAAATCATTAATTCCCACTATTTATTTTATGTCTACAGCCACCTGGTATTTAAATCCTCAACCCATCACCAGGAAACAAGATCCTGTTTGTTCGACCTCCAAACTCCTTTCCATAGAACCAAAAAATATGATTGCTCATTTTTAGCCTGATCCACTGCTTTAGGAATACTCTCCCTTCAAACATCCGTCATGCTCCTTCCCCATCCGTATAAATCCCTCCTCTTTCAATGCTTCCATTCTCTTCAGTCTGATGTAAGCTAATTTTTTATTATACCAACTTATGTGAGGTGAATAGAGTATTTACTTAAATGAGGTGTAAAAGTTAAATTTTATGTTTATTCTTATTTATTTATTTCTAGAATTTGTAAATAGAGATGGTCCTATGACCCTTTTGGCCAGTTATAATTTTTTATTTTGCTCATAAATGTTATTCTAAAGGGACATTGTCCCAGAATAAAGTTTCTTGTTCTATTCCATTAGCGGAAATTATTATATTTACAAGATGTTCAGAGGCATGGTTATTTTAATGATCATAAACAAATTCGTGTATAGAGACGTGTCAACTAAATACCTCATTTAATTGTATAGTAATTAATAATATAGAAAGGTCTATAGAAATTAAATTAAAGTCGAGATTGATAAATAAGCGCCCTATCAAACGGCAGAGAGCTGAAGATCTGCTCTCACAAAGAGATCCAACCAGAAGACCATCAATTTCCATCTCCGAAGCAGAGAGATTGCTGGGTCGTGAGTGGGTCACGACCTTCGATAGGGCTTGGAAACGGCAAACGATACGACCCCATCCTATCAACATGATTACACTCTCTTAGCCTCCTAGCCCTGTCCAGTTCTTGCTCTACTCTCTCCGCCTTCTTATTTAATTAACTTTAAATAGCCATTTTTCGGACTTGGGAGCATCACATTTTTTTTTGTTTCTTCATCACTCATCCTTGCAGAAGACTCAAGGAACACTCTGATTCAGATCATACAATGAATCGATTGTTCATTTTCGAAATCATAATGTTTTGATAGGGTAGAGCGGGGCTAGTTGAGCATATGGGCAAGTTGGGCAATTGAAATATCTGGCAAACTATTCACCGTACGCATAAGCATCTTCTAGCGGAAAGAAAGAGTCGTGGGAGGGATAATCATCACGCGATGGATGAGCGAGTAAAGAGCTCGTGTGTTTTGTGACCAAAAAGTAAAAACGTCGTTCATCACAAGTTTTCATCTGTATTAGTACATTTTTATCGGTATTTAATCAGGTAATTGTTAATCTTTCAGATAATTGTAATACTTTTGATGTGTGGAGTTGTTCTCGGCATAATTCTAATGATTTTTTGTTATCAACTGGCTGTTATTGTAAATTTCGGGTTAGAATTAGTTGATCTATTGTTGCTCTACTTGCCTCACGAATCAAAAAACTTAAGTAATGAATGTTTTATTTTTTGTTAGGATGCGGACTTACAAAAGGAAGATTACAAGGTGTTCTTAATTGCAACAGTGACAATGATCATAAAGTTTCAAAAATGTAATTAATATTTTTTTAAGATATAAGCTATATGAGTAATAATATAAACATTTAAGTCTGATTTCAAATTGCAAGACTGAATCTAATGTTGAAGTTAATGTTAAGATACGTTAATGTTTTATTTATTGTAGTTTTGGTTGATTAATCAAAGAAAATTACTTTAAACTTTGTCGTTCTGTCACTAAAAGACTATAAATAAAGAGCTGATTGTAAAACACATATTTTACTTTATTTTTAGTCGAAATTAAACCCATGGTTTGGTTACACATTCTTAGTGCTCAACTTGCCCCATACCTTTACTCTACTTACGTCACCTATGATGTACATTGGGCAAAAATGACTTCCTGGATGGAAATAGCTGAAGCATTCAACTTCTTACAAAAAAATTATTAGGGACACTTTTGCTAAGGGATATATAACGAATCCACCTAGCCACTTAAAAGCTCATTGAGACTTACCATTGAGGATCTATATTCGTTCAAGTGAAAAATTGCTCAACTAGCCCCTTCTTACCCTGATAACCAAGTATTGGGAATGAAATCTCTGTTAATAGAGATTCGTAGATTATTTTTTAATGACAGATTAACATTGACATTTAGACGTTATGTTCCTATGAAAATTCTAGATTAGTTGCGAAGTTTGGCTCAAAAAATCTTAAATAAAAAGATCTAAATTGAGGACCAATAAAACTGCAATTTGAGGAACACTGAAGAACTAATTTTAAATATCTTAATCTCCGTGCGATCCTATAGCTCTTACCTTATTCAACAACTCATAAAATACTTTGCAGATGGTCACTTTTTCTCCTTTCTCCTCCAAAGGCTCGTAACCCAGCTGGCCCTAGAAGAACATTATAAATCTGAGCATCAATAGCCTCTTTTCACGTCGTCGTAAGTAACTCCTGATCTTCACAAGAGTATAATCAGGATGGGATTATTGAAGACCACTCGTGAGATACTGAAATTCCCGCTCTTTAGTACCAGGTCGTATATAAGCGACTCTTCTCCGGCGGCCCAGACGCTATAACCATCCTCAGGAGGCTTTTAAACATCTGACGGGTCTACTGAAAATACCGCGGAAATGAAAGAAAGGGTCATTATTCGGAAACAAACGACTTCCAAGAAGGTTCTGATTTTTTTTCTCTTTTGGTTGCAGAGGGAGAGTGCATATTTATAAATTTTGAATACTATTTTTGCATTGCTTTTCGACTTTCACTTGTCTAAGGATGGGTAAACAGTAAGAGAAAGTATTGCGATCGTGAATATATTCTGATTCGATTGAAATAAATGTTTTATGTGGTAGAAGTTAGTTGAGGGTGCAGTCTAATGAAAACCCAATTAAGAATAAACTTAATTTAATGATGACGACGTTTCGGACTAAATTATAGGCCTTATTTAGGGCTATGAAAACAAAAGAACTACCAAATTCTAAATGTTTGGTCGATTCTTAATGTTTTATGGTTGTCTGAGTCCATATAAGTTCCGCAAAATGGTTTGAGTATGTAATAATAGGATAAGTCTTGCCCAAAAAAGAAAAATCGTTTGACACTGATTGATTGCATATTGATTGTAGGGATCTGTCTTTTTCTAAAATTTACCAAAATTGACCAACCGTATGTGCCTATTTATAATATGATATAATTTTTTCCTGGTTCTGATGCTCGGTTCTAATTTTAATTTTATTTAATATCCTAGAGGTTTTTGTCTTCATCAAAAGTATCGTCAATTTCGTTCATTCGATATAATTGACAAAAAAAAAAAAAAAAAAAAAAAAAAAAAAAAAAAAAAAAAAAAAAAGCAATACTTTACAACTTTAAAAACGAGCATTCTTGAAAATAAAAGTTAAATTAAGTATATATGTATTATATACAATTGTTAACAAGTGCGTTAACCGTTATATTAATACTGGCAAGACAAAATATATGATTAGTTGTAGAAACGGTGACGATCTTGGTGATATTGATATGTCAGGACATACTTTTTAACATGTAGAGAAATTTAAGTATTGTTATATATGTGTTCTAATAATATTACATTGTTCCGGTGATGGTCTTGAAAAAAAAATAAAGAGTTTGAAGTTAATAGATAGTGATAAAAAACGTAATTAAACAATACTTTTTTCTTTCAGATTTTTGAAATAGTTATTGTTGTTTATTTATTTGACGCCACTTTATGCTACTGAGGCTAATCGGACGATGCTACAGTGGGACCTAAATTGAGATAGGGGTCATTTACGAGTACACCATATCGCATGGGCCACTTTACGTCTTCTCCGAAGAATGGCATAACCAAGGAATTTTTAATTCCTTTAAACTTCCTAGGGTCAGTTGCCAGATTTCAGCCGCCTGGTCCACAAAACAGATGGTTCACTGAAAAATGAATAGAGCTTCCAAGCACACTTTTCTTTTAACTTTTACCAGCAAATATAAACGTTTAGAAGCAGAGAAGTAAGTGAAAGCCAACCAGATTTTAATATTTGGTATTGATTTGTTTTTATAAAGAAATGTATTTTGGGATGAATCCTTTAGGTTATGAAAATTATTATATATACCGTCCATCCAATTATTAGTGATACCGAGAGCTGGCAGAGAATACCCAGAACGGAAGCGTTCGCCGGAAAATATAAGCAACCAATGCCTGCCTAATAACAGCCAGCGATGATTAGGCTAAAATCAAAACCCATCCAGAATTATCATTTATATTTGTGTAATGGATTCAGCTTTATACTAATGGCAGGGGCCTTACCTCCCAGTACTGCCAACGTATAAATCCAGAATTTACCCTCATCACGGTCCATTTCCCCTCTCGGGCGGAATTAAAACCTTTTCGGCAATAAAATACAAAGAGGACATGAAAATAAAAAGAAGAAACAAAACGCTTTTCAATTTTCAAACGGTATTTAAACTTTATTAATGGCGGATTAAACACAATATTCTGCGCACTGTTTAATGTATCAAGAGAGTGGGAGGTATTACCGGAGCGAGGGGAATTAACCTTTAAAACAGGGCAAATCCTATAAAACCCAAACAAGGCGTGTAAAAATGGCGAATTTAATCTCTATTACATACTGGGGGGTTCTTTATTTTTAATTCGATTCGGTGTTATTCTTGTTAATTGGCTTAAATACGTCAGAAAAAGTTGAATTTTTGTTGGGGTTTACCTGCGGATCCCATTTTTATATTTTTTATCACGAGTAATTGTTTTCAAAGTGATTATCATTAGGCTTAATGGGAATAAAACAAGATAAAACATTGAATGAGGAAAGCATATAAATATTTTGCAAACATTTTCGTGAACTCGAAATTACAAAGGCACTTCACAGACTATTGGGTGACGGACTCTTTTAACATTCTGCATGCATAATAAAATAATTCTAAATTTTTTCTTAAAAATTTGTGAGCATGCTGAATCTATGCGAAAAGCAGCTATGTCAATGCTATACATCGTCGCAGAATTTAAATCAGTCTATTTTTTAGCTTGATGGTGAACGAATAAAGAAATAAGTAATTAGGAGAGAACCGACATCTAAAAGTTGGAGAAACGGCAAATTAAATAGTCCGAGACGTAGATGGTAGGATATTTTTAGAACTCATCCTGTTATGGTTTCGGTAGAACCCTAATTAAGTACGATAGTTGTTATCGATATAATAGTTATGAGTTCATTACTTAAGAATTTATAATTATAAGGGTTTTTATTTTTTCTTATACACATTTTTTTTTAGAAGTACTTTTTATCGTTTTATATATATTTATTATACATAATAAATATAACCTAGCTAGGTGGTGTGTCGAAATATAATATTTGAAAGTGTCGAAATTATATATATATATATATAATATATATATATATATATATATATATATATATATATATATATATATATGATTATATATATAATCATATGATTATATATATAATTATATATATATATATCTAGCTAGGTTTTTGGGTGGCGTGAGTGTCAGCTCTGTAGGGACTTCAATTTTACAATACAATGAAGATATATTTATTGTTATATAGTTAAACATAATATAACTTGAATGCTGAAAGAGTTTTTGGGGGAAATAAATCAAAATAATAATGCAATATCAGTGAATCTTAAAATGGTCTATCTATTTAATTTTTTATTGTCTATGACGCTTCGGAAATTCCCTGAAAACGTTCTATCTTCTAAGATAAAGTGGCGAAAATAGATGTTTATTTAACATTTAAAATATATGTTTGTAATAATAATAATAATAATATCAACTAAATTTTAGATATATAAGATATACTTTGATGAAAATTTGAAAACAAATTTAACGCAGGATAAAGAAGTATAACAATTATTATATCTAAAGATTGAAGTAGTTTTCAAAAGGGATCCAGGAGCAGTTATTTTCAGGGCAGATACTTTTATTATATTATTATATATATATAATTTTTTAGAGTGGGGAGGGGAGGAAACGTTTGTCGAAAAGCAGGCAAAATTTTGAAGGTACTTACCAACTTCAATCAAGTCAAAGGGGATTACCATAACACGAAACACGGATATTAGCAATATTGGAATGTCGTAGTAAACTTTGTAATATTTTAAACAAATAATTTCATCTTTATTATTTAATCTAAAATTTTACTGTCAATAAAGTTGAACAGTAAATAATTTCAGTCAAAAAATGATTTAAATCAATCTAAATTTTCTGTTTAAATTGTATGCTCGAATTACATAATATTCGAGTAAAAAATTTTTTAATAAAAAATTCGGAACCGGTTAAAACCGTTTTTCTGGGAAAATTACTATTCGAAAACCGGTTTATATAAAATGTCGGTTTTTGTATAAACCCTAATAATTAAATTATGTGATCGATTATATTTGAACTAATATCTGTCGATAACATAAATATAAATTACATTTATATTCCTGACATCACATTTTGAAAGAAGAATAATTTTTGTTCATTGTTTATATTTAAATGCTGTTATCTGTTAATTTATTTTTAATTCCGTTCAACAAAATATTTTCTAAGAATTGTTTTTATTTTATCATTGTATATATTTTTTTGGATATATGTGTGTATATGCACACATATAATAACCCATGATTGTAATTAGTTATTAATTATGTTATTCTTAGGGGACCTAGTCCCAGAATAATATTTTTTTTTTCTATTTCTATTTCTAAATATACTAAGATTAAAAGTAATCAGAATCCACAAATATTCTTCGAAGTCCATGATTAAAAAGCTAAATAATTATCTGATGTAGAATGTGTGACTCTGAATGGAGTCACTTCCTTGTTTGAATTCGATTACCTTCGATAAGTATAAGAGTGGTGTGTGTAGGTGTGGCCCGCGCTAAAAATAATATTCTAATCTCTCCAAGAGATCTGCTCAAATATTGAAACATCGGCCCATACGTCTAACTACTGCTTGGGAACGATGATATCTGCGAAGATGATACTTCATTCGAATGATTGCTAGATTGAAAAATGTATTATAATTTATCGTAAGGTACTGGACACCTGTAGACTGGAGTAATGAGTGGTGGAAGACCGTTCTTCAAGTTATTAGCCATACCAGATGCAAGTCGTGGAGCAGGCCAAGACTGTATTTACGAGAGCGGCAGGTGCAGTCTTGAGTGCAAGATACTGCAAAGATAACTTCTGCCCGGTGCAAGTGCCGGAAGTTATTACCAAACCAGTCTCAGGTTTTCTTCTGAATCGACGAGAAAAAGAAATAATCCATTACCGTTATTCGTTCGAATTGAAATGTAATTTATGTCGTTTATATTTACCCTGGAGAAATAAGAGGGTGGATAAGAGTCCAGGGACAAATGAGCATTTCCTTGAATAATTCTTGGACTGTAATCTATTATGTATATATATATATATATAATAGTATATATATATATATATATATATATATAAATGAATCTCCTTTTCCCTTGGTGATCGCATCACGCGTAAACGGCTTGACCGATTTCGCTAATTTTTTATGTGTTTATATTAGCTAGGAGAAGGATCTTATGAGAAAAAAATTTTAGATTGTTCTTAATTTGTTTCGACCAAAAGATAATTAGGGGCACCTCATTCTAAAATTAAACATAATTCTCTTTACTCTTCTTTTTTTCTTTTTTTTTGTAATAACAAATCATACCATCTACTTCCTGTGTATATTCTCTTATGGGAAGAGTGGGTTTTCATCCTTTTAAGAATTTAAAATCCTTAAAAGATGGGAAATATAAAGATATACTTTAAAATACGAAAATTGTCTTATAAAACTTTATTTACTTAAACTTAGAATGATAACCAATAAATAAAAAAAAAAAAAGAAAGATTTTATTGATAATTTAAATTTGTTATGGTATTATAAACAGTGCAAATGTCTTTTATTTCTAAAAACCGTTCATTATTTATGGAAATCTTTGATTTTTTACCTATGTATGGACAAGAAATATAACATTAAACAAACATATTTATAATTTAACAATATACAATGAAATCACGACTATTTATACATACATTTTTTTTTTTTAATTAAATTTTTGATAATTTTGAGTAATTGAATTTTTTTAGTGTATATATATATATATATATATATAATATATATATATATATATATATATATATATATATATATATATATATAATGTTAAGAGGATTAGAATATTAAAATATTAATTTAAACAATTTTAAGTAGGAAAAAAGAGAATAAATTTCTAGACCAGTAAATAAGATTATTCTCGTCTTATTTAGCTGTTGAAATTTCAATAATATTTTAAACTCTTATTGTTCATTTCGCTGTTTGAATACTCACTATACTGTTGGGTAACTGTTGATGGCATGGATACTTACCTGAAAAATAAAAAAGAAATTGAGTACATTGAAATAATGATATTAAAATATAATAGAGCAATGATTATAAATTATCATAATTTATTAAAAAGGTACGATTACTAAATAAATATATATATGTAGAGATGATTGTCTTCAAGTTGGTATTGTCTATATGACTGTTGAGTGGTCAGCCATAAGCAATTCTTGTTATCTTCCTGTCTAAATCTCGGACGTTTTGATATATTTTATTTAATCCATATTCCATTAAGGACTTGAATGGCTTATTTTTATTTCATTAGGTTTCTTAAGGTTTTTAATAATTTCTGTAAAACAAGGAGCAATAAAGCTCAGATTTAAAACGTTTCTATTTAGTTGCTTTAAATAGTAAATCTTAATCAACATAGAGTAGAATTAAAGTAAACGGGATCGACTTGTAGTGTATGCCCAAGATCCCCCTAGGATTATTTAATAGGAATAAAAAATCCTTAGTCATGCCGTCCTTCGGAGGGAACGTTAAAAGGTAGTCCCGAGTCTTTGGATGTCAGGTACTCGTTAAAGATCCATATGATAATTAAAACCTAGATAGGCAAAATTGAGGACTCCCACTGTAGCATCGTCCGATTAGCCACAACAGCATAAAGTGACGGTAAATAAATAAATAAAAATAAAAGGGAACAGAACCGGCGAAACTTCCAGCTCTCAATCTCTGCATATATTCAGAATAATATATATTAAACAATTGTAATTATAATATTAAATCAGAATCCGAAAAATAATATTATTGTTTGGTGGTATTTGTAAAATTCATCTTCACCCCAACGTGACGCAACGAAATCGTAAATTGACATTAATACCGCCCCATAACAAGGGCGATTCGGTAACGGTAGATATCTTTGGCTTACATAACATGTCGGTTATGTAACTATGCATAAAAGGGGTATATACACTATCCTATTTACTCTAGGGCCATTTCAAAGCTGGTTGTTATTTAAAAAATATGAAATAGACCGAATAAAGCCTTTTCACTATTTTATAAATTTGTTTAAGTAATAAAAAGGAGCTATAAGAACTTATCAGTGTATTTATGTTAAGATATATGTTTGTTGACTGAACTTTACTAGGCAGAACTTAGTAAGAAACGTTAGTAATTTTTATACCGAAAAATAAAAAATAGTTTTAAAATAATTTTCTGTTTTTATATGGAATTTAAGTCAACCATTCTTCCACTGATATTTATACACCTAGTAGAACACTTGCAGAATCGCGAGGTCCAAGGCATTCTTAGCATAATTATTTGGTAAGTTGAAATTTTAAATGAACACTTTTTTATTGGGATTAAATGACTAATTTTAAGTTAATTGGAATATTAAAAACATTTCTTTGAATGAGATGAAAATTAATAATCTATGTCTGCTTTTCCAATTAAATACGTTGCCAGAATAGACAAAGGTTGGACCAGAGACAAACGGAAATTTAAAAAAAAAAAACAGAAAATTAATGTTTATAAACTTTATATTAATTCTAAAATAATTATATTTTTTCCTATACGTAAATTAATGCCTTTACTTGAAATTATAAATACTTCAATACTGATAATAATTTTGTATGAAAGTGAATTTAACCTATAAAAGTAATTATTAAAAAAAATATTTTATTGTTTTTTACAACTGTATATACAAATACAATAAGTAAAGTAGCTGAATTACAATAATAGGCATGAATAGATATGTGAAGAATGTACTCAGTCGTAGTACTTCAAAGTTTATTTTATGAGCATGTCTCGAGGCCACCGTCTTTTCAGGCGCCTCGGAGGATTACCGGGAATAGATGTAGATGAGAGGTTACGGACAAGCGGGTTTGTATGGGCTGGTAGTTTGGAATTAAAGGAGGTGTATCTATCGGGGGCCAAGTCTGCAACCAGTGGGATATAGGTCTATATGGATGAGTTTATTAGTAACAAAAAAAATGAGCATTGAGGATTTTTCTTAGGGTTTTCAATTGCAAGGATTGGATGCGGGAGGAGTTTGATAGTTTAGTGGACCCCTAGCTCAATGCCATAGGTCTGATAATCCTGATGTAAATGGTTTTTTTTTGTAGTAAATAGAGAGTTTTGATCGTTTGGCAAGTAAGTGTTGAAGTAAGCGGTTTCTGCAGGCAGTTTGTTGTCGTTTTAGTCTAGTGTGAGGATTCCAAGTAAGGCGCAAAGATTTTTTTAATTTATTGATTGCGCATTTAGTTTAGATCAAAATCATGCCAAAACACGTCATTCCATAACTTTAATATAGCGTTTTTGAAAAGGCAAAAATAAATCTAGATTTTAATGCAAAAATAATCAAATAAGATGATTTAATAATCTGGTAATGAGAGAGTTTTGCACTTTTAAAATTTTCGGTAATGAATATAGTACCTCATGGAAATCAATGTTTCAATTATCAGATTTTTAAAGGCCAGGATGACCAAAAAGTTGATGTTAAAATAACGCTGCGTAAGTAAGATCTTTTGATTAACGTTAAGCAGATAAACCTTTAAATATTCTGGTAATTAATTCACAACCAGTTATTAATATTGATTTATTAATTTAAAAATTTACAATCAGGAACAGTAGTAACCTTCTAAAGAAAAATGTCGAAAAGAGAATAGTGAATATATATTCTTATTTTTTCAAACCGGTCCATTTTGTGAAATCCTGTTAAAGGAGCATCAAAAAGATGACAAAATTCAGTTCTGGGTGATAAATAAGAAATTTGACTGTCTCTACGACCCATTTCGTGATTAAGTGCAGATTTTTTTTCCGGTACCAGATAATTCTTTTTATGTCAAAATAAACTATGGGAAGATTCATCTGAATGCAAGTTTGAAATTATCTCTGAATTAATTATGGAAAATAAAACGGTTTTTATGCGAGATGTAAATCGGGTTTTAGGTAAGAATTTTAAATAGGCGAATGTCCCTTGCATTTTATCGCTGTTAGTGCAGGTAATTAAACCGGTATATATTCATTTGGGTAGTTCAACCGGATCTGAGATGCTTTATTAGCATCTGAAGTCCAGAAACTTCATTGCTTTTTGGGATCATCTCTATCTTATTATTAATACAATAAAATTTTTAATAGGAACAAGATCTGCTATCTTTATTCGTAACGTTAATGTTATTCTTAAGCGACTAAGTCCCAGAATAAAGACTTTTTCTATTCTATAAATATATATACAAATTTAAATTTGTAATTAAGTATTTTTAAACCTTATCACTCTAAAAAAAGTCATTATTAAAAAAAACCAAAATATAAAATGATTCTAAAGCATGCTTTACTTTATTTTAAATATGATGAAAGAAATATTGGTTTAATTGACGGGCATTTATTAAAAAAAAAAAAAAAATTATATATATATATATATATATATATATATATATATATATATATATATATATATATATATGTATGTTGTGTGTGTGTGTGTGTGTGTGTGTTTGTGAGTTGAGTGTGTGTGTTTTTAACTAGTTTCACTCCTTATTTCCTCTATAATCTCTAATATTTATCCGAGGAATCTAGTCCCAGGAAATTCTAGTTAAGCATAGTTTTTGGAGAGCTGCATAATGGGTATTATCACTACATGGCTTAGTTTGTATTGTATCACATTTCATAAATATATTTCATAATACAGCTGTAATATATCTATCAATAGATATATAGATATATATCAATAAATATAGTTCAAAAAATATATATACTAATATTTTTTTTAACCGTTAAAACGAAAAAACAACTCAAAATATAAATATCATCACACTATAAAACTATTTAATTTTTTTTTTATTACAGAAAATAACACCATATTTCGAATATTATTTTTATATTTTAGTGAAAGTATAAGATACAGGATTAATAATATTTTTAATTAACTAGTACCGATAGAAGATCAAAAGCAGCTGCCTCAACCACAATTATCCATTCTCCGTTATCAATAAATTAAAACACGAGAAATGCAAATTTCGGTTTCTCGTTTGGGCCCTGATAAAGAGCTGGACAAGAAGAAGAAAAGAAAGAAAAAAAAAGAACAAAAGGCAATATACGATTGGTGTATGGAGGGAGATGTGGAGGAGATTAGGGGGGTCGATGTACCAGCAATGCATTCGCTTGCATCTTCGATAGCCCACTCTGCTTTATTATCTCATTAAATTCGAAAAAAAAATTTAGTTTTCTTAGATATATATATATAATATATAATCCCACAACACTTATTGGTTAAATATGAAAAGAGGTAAAGAAAGCAGGTAAAAATACTCTATGCTGATTGGTGTTAGGCCTTTGATACTCTCGCTTCTTAATTATCTACCAGAAAGTCGGAAGAGGTTATAATGAGGGATTGATAATTTGGAGCGTTGGCTTATTCCGGCCATTTTTCCCCTCTTCAACAGCTGTTTTAAATATTTTTATGGCACGATTTATATGAATTTTCCCCTTTTGAATTTTTTTATATCGACGTTATTGTTAAAAAAAATAATATACTCTATGGAAGTTCCTCTTGATATATATCTTCCTTTTTTAAATTTTTATTTTTAACATTACGTAGAATGTTGTGTAGAATTGTAGGACGAAAATTAGATATATAATTATTATTTTAAATTATATACGTCGCCAAGATTAAATGTTGAACCAGAGACCAGTTTGAACATATTTTGGATTATTCAACTCGTAGTTCCCAACGAAATTCTATCGCGAGTTTTTTTATTTTTTTGGCGTAGTATTATTAGCTAAAATTTTTTTCAGTTTTTTTTTTGGATATAAATAGTATTATAATTAACAAATTACTTCTATTAGTTTCTGTATATTTCGCCTCATCGAACCGCAGCTTTTGACAGATCTTTCATAATCCGATCCTTTTCCACATTGAACTCTATTCCTTCTCATATTCTTAATCCCAATACCCTTCTGACATTCAAATCCTGTCTATTCAATTACTTCCTGACCATTAGATTTCAAAATACTACTGACTGATCTAGTTTCCATGAAATTATGTAAACAGAAAAAAGCCAAAGAAAAGTTTAGTATTTTTTTTTTTTTAATAAGAATTGTATTTTATTTTTTAATCGAGGCTATGAACATGAAATTATTTATTTACTTTTTTTTAAATTATTTAAGTTTTATAAATATTTTTACAATCATTAGCTTTGTGGCTATATACTGTGGCTATTTATTATATTTTTGTTTGTTATTTATCTTCATTTTATTTACTTATTATTTTACACTGTGTGTTATTTATTTTACATTTCTTACTCTAAGGCTATAAATATCACATTTATTGTATTTAGCATTATTCTATAGGGACTTGTCTCAGAATAAATAAATAATTATTATTAATAAGTGCTTATATACAATCAGAACTTTATAGATTAGATTTGGAGTAAACAGTTTTTTTTTTTAATCGATCATTAATACTTATTAGTAAGCCAGCTGAGCTTACTTTCTTAATTTATAAATATGAAACTTTTTTTTTCTTCTCTTACAAGATTGGTCCAGGCAAGTATGATAATATTTTTTGCTGAAGCTTACGATGATTGTAAGAGGTTTGATTTTAACTAGTATTGTTCCTTGGGTAAATAGAATGCATGCAACAATAGTATGAGAGAAATTTAATTATTCTATTAATGTATCATTTTGAATATTACAAATATATAAGGAGGAATCGCAGATGCGGATGGAGTGGATTGCAATCTGTTAACAAATCTTGCCATATCCAGCTAATTTATCTTGATAGGCAGCTGCAATAGATCGCTCTACATAGAGATTTCTTTCCGTTTAATTTATATAGTCCATTTAGACTTTCACCGATGCGATTTGGATATCACTATTAGAGATCAAATAAAGTGCTTGCTTTTATGCTGAACATCTTTTGAATGAGAAGTTAAAATAAGTAATAAATAAGTAGCACTCCTAAGTTATTTGGGAATACTTTAGAATTTAGAAAATCTGGTGCGGGCAACACACGACTTTCACTTACCTTCGTTGTTGAAATCAATTGAAGAATTTTTAAATACATCTAGAGATAAAAATAAATTGTTTATGAATTAATTAAATTGGATTTCAATAAGAACACATGTTTTATTAAATAATCTATTATATTTTTATCTACAAAAATCAGTTTGTTTTATCGGCTTTTCATCATTCTCCATTACCTTTACAATTCCGTGTATCAGATAATATTGCTTCTAAAATCATTAGCTATTCAACGGTATATTACGATATTACGAAAACATAAAAATTGCATAAAAAAATATGTTTGCACTTTTCTTCTTTAGTTGTTTATCGAATTCGTTCAACTTTCATATTTAATCGTTCTTATATATGCTAATAAGATGATGTACCTAATTTTTTTAATTAGATGTATCTAATTTAAAAATTAAATGTACTTTAGAGGAAGAAATTTTAACATATCTACATTTAAGCCCTGTCAGACTATTTCAATCAGAATGAAACTTACATTGTATTGAAGCTCATTCAATTTTACATCAATATACATAGTTTAATCAAAATCGTTAGAGCCGTTTTTGAGGAAATCGTAAAAAAGTACAAAATGCGTGGTATAAAGTGGCTCTTCTGGTTAGCTGATTTTGATGAAAAAGTTTTTGTAACATCTCGGACGTATAGTTGTTCTAAATATGAAATTTCAGTATCATATGACTTTTCGTTTACCCGCGAGAGTTACCACACACACACAGACCTTTTTGCGGGACTTGGTTATTTGAACTCAGGGGACCCTAAATGTGTATTTCCGTTGAAAACCGGAATTTGAAAATTTTCACGATCGCAATACTTTCCCTTACTACATATTTCATATATAGGCAAGTGAAAGTAAAATTATTAAAATAGTGAAATATATCAATTAGTATTTCATCTGAGATTTATCAATAGTATTAGGGGTGTGCTTGATAAAAAAAAAAAAAAACCTTCTATGCACTAACACTATGAATAAAATAAAATATTGCTTATTTTTAAGTTTAATAAAGCATTTATCTACTGTTCGACTGTTGAATCCCGGATTCGAACCTAGGGTTTGGCAGAACTTTATTTATATTTTTTTAAATTCAACCATGGGGTAGATCTTGAGGTTTAGAGACCCTGTCGTTGCACAATAAGTCTTCAAAAAATGGGTACCCGAAAATCGGGGAATAAAAACTGGCGACTGAGTGTGATCTATGCCTGATCAAACTCTTGGCAAGCCCGCAGGCTGTGAAATAGTACCAATCATACCCTTCCAGGGTTTTAGAGGAATTTTTTCTAGTGTTTTGGATTTTTTTATTCAATATTGTAATAATAATCTTTGTAAATTAATTTAATACAGTTCATTAATCAACACTACACAGTTCAATACAAATTAAATTATTGTGATTTAATTGGTTTAATGTCAAATCTCTAAAAATCATTTTAAATGAAAATAAAATATTTATTAAATGTATTTATTATACTAAATATATTTATTTATTAGTAATTCATACAGATCACTTGACAATTAAAAGAATAGGCAACCGATTAAAAAATAGTAACAGAGTATGGAATTAGGCGGCGACTGACCATCCCACCCCTTTAAAAACACCCAACATGGCCACGATCGATTGTAGTAGGCTTTTTTAAGAGATGTTAGACGGCGATATCTATAACACATTATTTATTTTACTAATCTACGCAATAAGTTAGATGAATACATAATGAAGCATGAAAACCTTTCTTAAAATTATTATGATATGGTAATCAGGACTTCTTATATTTTGAAAATTCTAAAGGAGAATAATTATAAGGATGAAAAAAATAAAAAGTTCGATCGGCTCTAAGAGGCGGTACTAAAACGGTAGGAAGACACAATGCTGTTCATTTTAAGGGAGATACATGCAACAAGTCCAAAGGACAGGCCGTAATTCGAGGGTGATGCTAAGTAATCTCGAGTGCGTGACTATGGCTATGCGTGCACTCTAAATCCTACATCGGCTGTCGATAATAAATGCAACTCCTGCAATGGACAAAGGCAGCGGGCGGACAAAGCCCTAACTGCAGGACAACCCTGCATTTTCGGGGGTCCTGCGCTCTTCCTTTTTCCCAAACCCTTTTGTCGGAGCAAGTGCGGCCATAATGCGTTTCCCACTGCACAAAAGGTAAAAATTTCTCCCGCTTAGGTCTGGGATAATTGCCAGAGAGACGTTTATTTCTCCGGACGGCATTGTACTCCGGGCAGTAAACAGTGTGCATGTGCAACGGGCGCTGACCCCGCGCAAAAAAGAGGAGCTTGTCGTCTGGGCCGTTGAACCCCAGAATTTAAGTGCCCCTTGCAAAAAGACAGCGTGCTTCATCGGGACTTAGCGGCTCACCACGCCCTCTAAAAAAACTTTACAAAAAGGAAACTCGAGAGCTCGGCTTTCTCCGAGACGCATCCCAAGCATCCTCTCTTGGAAATAAATCTTTCTCAGTGACTTTCTTACCTACATAGCGGCATAATAGATCGGCGAGAGTGTCCTTCCGGTGGCGGATGAATCGCCAACCTCCTGCATTTCCTTGTAATTTTGGCGACACGATACGGGCCCGCTTTCTCTCCTGCACTCTACTCGATGTGGCTATAATTTAAAGATAAGATGCGCGGCGTATATTGCGATTTATTTGGGTTGGTCGATGCAATATACTTTTCGGCTATAGAAACTTTAACAAGATACTATCTCAGCCATTTTTATTTCAAACAGATGGTCTTAGTACCACTTGCTATCAACACATACGATTATAATTAAGATTTCACATTTTATACTGCACATACTATGACAAGGGATATTAATAAATGATATCCTACCAAAGCATGACAGCTTCCAAACTGAAATATCGATAATATGATTTCATATCTATACCTATATGGCTATAGTGTCTGTGAATTTCTCTCTTTATTGTTCATATCTACTTTGTTTTTATCTCTGATTAATAATTTAAAAAATCTGGTGCGTGCAACACACGACTTTCACCTACCTTCGTTATTTATATCAATTTAAGAATTTTTAAATAAATTTATAAACTGAAATAAATTGTTAAAGAATTATTTACATTGGATTATAAAAGAAACAAGTGTTTAATTAAATAATCTATTATATTATTATCTACGATAATAAGTTTGTTTTATAGCTCTTCATCACTCTCCGTTAACATTTTCAATATATGTACAAGATAGTATTTTTTCTAATATCTTTAGTATTCCAACGGTATATTATTCATGTATACTACTGTTCTCAAGTTCAAAAAGAAAAACCTTTAAAAAAAAATATTTTTGCAGTTATTTCCTTTAGTTGGATATCGAATGTGTTCAACTTATATATTTACCTGTTTTTTAGCAATGCTAATTAGATGATATGGTCAATTTCATAATAACTACAAAATTAATGGAGAAATTTTCAAATATCGGCCTTAAAGCCCTGTTATACTATCGGGCTGATGCGAAATTAATGCAGGTTTCCTCTATTGCAATATCTTAATTCCAATTGTGTAAACAAAGCTAATCCTAACATTGATCATTGTTATACCAAAACAAACCTTATCTAATACCCTCTCTTTCACCATGAATTTGTTTAGTAAAATCGTTTTGTTCAGTGTGTTCAAAGGTCTTGAATCGAAAATGTCAAAGTGCGATTTTCGTCAAATTTATTTTTACGAATTTAAATTAGGGCGCAGCGCTGCGCAAACGGCTCGTAATATTAATGAAGTGTGGGGTCAGGGGGCTATTAATGAGTGCACGGTGCAGCGTTGGTTCCAGAAGTTTCGCAGAGGAGATTTCGACCTCGAAGACAAGGAAGGTCGGGGCCGTCATCTTGCTCTGGACAACGACCAGCTGAGGTCAAAAGTGGAAGAAGACCCAACCAAAACCACACGAGAAATGGCGGCGGAACTCGGTGTGAACCAATCCACAGTTGTACGCCACTTGGAAGCAATTGGTAAGGTAAAAAAGTTGGCCAAGTGGGTGCCACACCAATTAAACGACCACCAAAAAAATCGCCGCTTTGAAATCTGCTCCATGCTTGTGACACGCAATAAAAATGATCCATTTCTCGATCGCATTGTGACGTGCGATGAAAAATGGATCTTATACGACAACAGAAGGCGTTCTAGCCAATGGCTGGGCAAAGATGAACAACCAAAACCTTTCCCGAAGCCCAACCTGCACCCAAAAAAGGTTATGGTCACAGTTTGGTGGTATAATGCTGGTGTTATTCACTACAGCTTTCTCAATCGAGGTGAGGCTATAACTGCTGACAAGTACTGTCAAGAAATTGACA
Source organism: Piezodorus guildinii (assembly GCA_023052935.1). Lineage (NCBI taxonomy): Eukaryota > Metazoa > Arthropoda > Insecta > Hemiptera > Pentatomidae > Piezodorus > Piezodorus guildinii. The sequence goes on along the minus strand of CM041293.1, from coordinate 120,003,005 downwards.
GCATGAATCAAAAATTGCAACGTCTTTGCCCAGCATTGATGAATCGGAAGGGGCCGATCCTGCTCCACGATAACGCCAGACCACACGTTGCACAACCAACGCTTCGACGACTGCACGAGTTGGGCTACGAAGTTCTCCAACATCCGCCTTATTCAATTGACCTCTCTCCTACAGACTTCCACTTTTTCAGGCATCTGGACAACTTTTTGAGAGAGAAAAATTTTCAAAACCAGGACGACATTGAAAATTCTTTTCGTGATTTCATTGAGTCCAGGGATTCGGATTTTTTTTCTGGTGGAATAAGAAAGCTTGTTGAACGTTGGCAAAAGTGCATTGATTCAGATGGAAATTATTTTGATTAAATATATATGGTTAAAGTAAAGATATGGGTATTTACAATACCTACTAAAAACCTGCATTAATTTTGCATCAACCAATATTTCAACAGAATAAAACTTACATGACGTTAAAGCTCGTTTAAGTTTACATAGATATAGCGAGTTGAATTAAAAGCGTTAGAGCCGTTTTTGAGAAAATCGTAAAAAGGTGCAAAATGCATGGTATAAAGTGGCTCTTCTAGTTAGATCATTTTCATGAAAAAGTTGCTGTAACATCTCAGGTGTACAGCATCTTAAATATGTTGTTTCCGTTTTTTAGGACTTTTCGTTTTCGCGCTGGACTTACTAAAACACACGGACTTACGGACCCATTTTTGCGGGACTTGGCCATTAGGACTCAGGGGACCCTAAAAAGTGCATTTCCGTTGAAAACTGGAATTCGAAAATGTTCACGATCGCAATACTTTCCCTTACTATATATATTCCAAACATAGGTAAGTGAATGGAAATGCAAGCGCTATAAAATCATAGACACACTTATTACCTACAAAATTAAAGGGGGTTTATGTAATTCATAATACGCTGAAATGAGTATAGAAAAAAATTCCCTCCTAATTTTTCATCGGTAATTAATATAGTTCCTTACCTTGGACCAAAGAAGTTTCGATCTTTTAACATGACGGAATGAAGAAAAAAGTACTCATATAAATAAATGTCTCTGGATTTTAATTTTATTTTTTTAAAAGTCTTTTCTAAACGGCCTATAACTTAAAAAATATTGCGTATAAAATTTAATATACTATATAATACTATATTTAATTAAATGTATAATTTTATCATCATTGTCATATTTTGGTTGTATATTTGTTCGATAAATATTAGGCCGTTCTACAAAAGAAATCTTGGATATATTTTTTTAAACAATTTATTTAATTTCCAGTCATTGCAACGTTTCAGCCTCTAGGGCCATTCTCAAGCTTCTGTAATCAATTAAAGTTTTATTGCAATTATACATTTTAACATCTAATATCAACACATAATAAATTATTTTTAATAAATATGTTACCTACCATGCTAATCCATGTTACATATCAATTCATTTCACCGCTTATTAGCAGCGTCGTCATAATTTTCTAAAAGTATCATTTTTCAAAAATACCTGTTCTCAAAAATATCATATTATATTTCACTATCAGTTCAAAAAAAGGGATATATTTATTAAAAAAGAAAAGAAACATTTTTATTAACTTACTCAACAGTTTTTGGCCGTCTTATAGGTGTTCTCATGCGCGACTAACTTGGGGTGGGGAACCCAAAGCTTTATTTATTTTGAATTGATGATGAAATATAATATGATATTTTTGAGAACAGTATTTTTGAAAAATGATACTTTTAGAAAATTATGACGACGCTGCTAATAAGCGGTGAAATGAATTGATATGTAACATGGATATGCATGGTAGGTAACATATTTATTAAAAATAATTTATTATGTGTTGATAATGCATAAATGCAATAAAACTTTAATTGATTACAGAAGCTTGAAAATTGGCCCTAGAGGCTGAAACGTTGCAATAACTCGAAATTAAATAAATTGTTTAAAAAAATATATCCAAGATTTCTTTTGTAGAACGGCCAAATATTTATCGAATAAATATATAATGTTTTTAGGTAATAAATGGGTCAATTTTTTTATTGAGATTACGTTTTAATAATTAAATGAGAAATAAATAAAAAGTGAATAATTATAATATGGAAAATCAAGAGAGACATTCACCATCATTATAACGATGTAGGTATGGATATGATATCCAATTCTAGATATTTGAGACAAACCCAGTTTGGAAGCTGTCATTCTTTCATTTGGTATGACATAATTTATTAATATCCCTTGTCACAGGATGTGACTATAAATCCCTTCTTTTTTCCCCTCTTTTTGTATAATTATTTAATTCGGACGTCAAAGATGTCTAAACGGCTGATACAGGCCTAATTGAACCAGATCCGCGATGCGGTTATATCTCTTTCGAATACTCAAACATTGTCATTACGTTATTAAATAAAATTGAGACATTGTAATAAAGCCGTTTTGTAATTATTTATACTTATTACAACATAATATTAATTTGATTAATTTCCTCATGTTACCGATAGAAAAACATGCTATTTTGTCGTACGAATATCATTATTGTAAACTTCAACCTAATTTAATGTTAATTTTACGTTTTACTTAACGTATTTGAGCCAAAAACATGATTACTGCATTAAATGAGTTTATTTATTTTGTATTTTTAATTCGACACAGTTTTTGGGATCATTTATGCAAAGTTTGTATGCTGGGCTTGTTTTATATTATGCTTTTTCCATGTAGTTTTTAAACAGAGTATTATAATTCACATTAATATAATTATAACACCATTCATATACATTTAATACGTTTCGGGACCAGTAAACGTGACATATACATCATGTTAAAAAATTGTATAAATTTATTTAATGTGTCGTAAGTTAATCAGAAAAAAAGGGATAGGTTTTATTTTCATTGTGAAAAAAAAAAAATGTACTTAGTGCACATTATATAGTTTTCATTCATTATTTAACAATAATTACACTTTTTAAAATCATGTACTTACAATTATAATGCTGCTCTAATGGTTCTTTTTTAAAAAAAAAAAATTTAATTAAAAAATGTTTAAACATACTTTTTATATTCGGAATATTTTAAGATTAAGTTTAATAGAGGTATTAGCGTATTTTACTTAATTATTCATAAAACTTTTCGTTATCAAAATATTAGTAACAAAAGGAATTTTTCAAAAAAATTATTGTTAGAATATAAGCTTTAAAAACCGTATATTCTCTACCTATTTGAAAGTCCAATTTAATCGTAATCAATGACAGTTAAGATCGCATATCCGTATACAATGACATCTCACATCAATACTCCCGAAAACACTGAAAAGAAACAGTCTATAACCTTGAAGACTGAAGATTGGGATGCCACGAATTGATGTTTTTCTCTAGTCAGTGAGTAGACTTAGTAGAGCGGATGCATGTGGTGCTGTATTCATTCTACGAATTAGGTAATTACTATGGGTTTATTATTAACTGTTGAGAAAACATGATGGAGAAGTTGGTCGAAGGTGTGGTCACCAAGAAAATGAGGTTAACTTATTTCATTGTGTGCCGAAATTTCAGCCTACATCAATTCCCAGAATGTAGGCCGAAACGTCGTTTCGTAAGAAGTTTATTTTAAGTTGTTTTACTTGATAAATAAAAAAACAAAAACATAAAGAACCTTCAAAAAGAATATTATAAGAAATTAAAAGATTGCTTCAAGAATCAAAAGACTTTATAGTCATATACGTACCACTAAAACTAATAATTGAGACATTGATTTCTACTAATGGACATTTAAAGGTACTAATGGTCAGTAACAGTTAAAGGTACCAATGGACATTATTTACCCAACCAATATTTTGACATATTTGTAGTCTCATAGTTTAGTCTTATCTAAATCTTCTTTTTTGTTTTATCTTGTGAACTCTCAAGTCCTTGAAAAAACGCATTTTTTTATATATATTTATTTATTGATATTTACAAATGTATAATAAAATACATCCAGTAAATGTGATACAAGATTATCCTGTCATGATTCATATGTAGAAATACTGCCCATTGGCTATGCTATGCTAAACCAGAAGGTCTCGGGACCATCTTCATTTCATACGCCTCTGTGGATTATCAGGGATTGTAGAGGAAGCAAGGTTTGAAACTAATGGGTGAGAGTGGGAATGGAGTTTGTCATGGAAGGGGAGGTACATGGTTCAGGCAAAGTTAGCATCATAGGGAGCATTGAGGATTTTTTGAAAGATTTTTTATTGTAAGGATTAGAGGCCGGAAGAATTTGATGGTTTAGTAGAGCCCCAAAGCTTACTCCGTAAGTCTAAGTCGGCTTTATGATAGTCATGTAGATGATTCTTTTGGAGTTAAGCGGAAGGATTGAGGAAAAAGGAGATTTAAAAATGTAGTTATTTTCTAAAGGGACTAATTACGCATTTAGTTTCGATCCGAATCATACTAAAACATTTCATTCCATAACTTAAATATGTGTGTTATTAAAATAGTAGTAAAACAATTCTAGATTTCAATGCGAAAATAATTTAATAATTTGGTTTAATAATATAGTAATTGGAGAATTATGCGGTTCCTGCAAAATTTTCAAGAATGGATAGAGTACCTTTCGGAAATCAACGTTTTAATTCTGTACTCAGATGGCAAAATGGTATATGTCACATTTTCTAGAAATGAGAGTCTTTACATTCTCGAGTGTCCATTTGTTTATATTTAGTAGATAGGTCGTTTTTTAGCACAAGGTAGAGTAGTTTACACATAAAATGGACATTTTTTTACCTTCTAATATAAACGAATGGACACCCAAAAATTACGAAGACTCTCATTTATAGAAAATGTAAGTTATAACATTTTCCATCAGAGCACAGAATTATTAGTTTTAGTGATGCGTAAATGCCTCTAGATCATTTTGAATTTCATAGAAAAATTTTAATTTAATTACTTGTAAATTTTTTTTAAGACTCTTTATGTTTTTTTCATAATTTTTAAATATACTTCATTGATGTAGAAACGACCGGGCTGTACTTATATTGTATTGGCTATTTTAGGATGTCAGCTAATGCAACTAACTGGATGATTGAATGAATGAATTCCATATATATGGATGACCCATCGGTCTTGGCCACATCCTCACCGTACACCAGGCATTTTTCAACCGACACGGGATTAATTTTTTCCCCCTTGTCGTGCATTGATGCATTGTATTAATCCGGGCCGTGACAGTGCACCAGAGTTTTGGCGCCCCTGTTTTTTAGCGGTGGTTATTTTATCGTACCGGAGGGGGGGCCTCGGTGGGGGATTGAAATTAATTTAATTACACCAGCCCTCCCCCCCTCTTCCACTCACAAATGATACGAATTACATTTTTGATTAATGCAACCCCTCGCTGCACTGTGAATTTTCAGAGTGTCCTCTGTGCCGGCTCGTTTTTTTTTTTTTGTTTTGTTTTTTGTTAGGGATTGTTTGTTTTAATTATCTTTTACCGTATAATATATGACCCTGCTGGATCAAAGGCCTGTTGAATTGCAAAAAACATGCCCACTCGATGATTGTAAAAAGTGCATGTCTTTAGCATACATTGAACCTGAACCTAATACCCTTGTCGTCATTTGTTTTCAAATAATTTAATGCTCGTTTTCCTAATTGCTATATCTCTGTAAACAGAGAATATTTATAAATAATGAATAGAAAAAAAAATTATTCTGCAGTAAAGTGTACCGAAATCATATACAGTAGATTTTCGCACATTATTGGTTCCTGAGTGTTGAAATATCCATTTAAAGACAATTTTATATTTTTCTCGAGAAACAAAGTAGAGTATGTTACAAATTACTTATGAATAAAAAATGACACCATTAAGAATTCATTTTGGATTTTTTTTTCTATGTTGTTTTTAAATTGAAATAATTATTTCAAAGTTGTGAACCATACATTTGTGTTAATGCATGATTTATTTTTATCATTAGATACTGTTTTAACTGGAACGGATTATTATTTTTTATTAAACAAATATCTTATGTTCTTTGCATTTATTTCGAATATATTAGATATTTTCACATACCTGCTAGAATTGGGAACGTTGGATGAAGTTACATGCGGTGGGAATTTGAGTTTAGCAGGATAGTCGTCATAACCGTTGAGTCGAATAACCAAAAAAAAAAAATGTTAGCATCCGTTTTCAAAATAACGCTACCTCTTGTTTTTGAACATAAATATCGTGACTCCATTAAGTTGGCAGAGATATGCCCACAATGCGAGCCGAAGAAGGAGATAAGGTGACACTTGGGAAGAAGAAGATGGGCGAAACAGATGACTGTCGGCCAGGCATCTATAACTTTCTAATAGACTGGTTTTTTTAGGCTTGCGAAAGTCGGTCGTTGTAGAAATTTGCAAATTTCGCCCCTCTACTTTATTCAAAAGTGTTTTTTTTTTCTTTGAGAAAGGACTATATAAATCTAGCTCGGACTCCTACGTGAGGATCTGTAGGTGTGGTGTCAAAGTCGTAGCTTGTTATGCCCCCTCTTGTTCCTTTTTCGGCCGCATACTTCCTCCGATTAAGCTCATCAGAATCTAGTCTAATCCTATTATCCCTTATAGTTACTGGAGATAATAATTTTCGCCAGGTTAAGTCAAACAGATAGGCTTTTTGGTGGATTAAAAAAAAAATCTTGTATATTGTTTAAAAGACATGAGGTTAAGAAAGAAGCAGCTATTCAGGTTTTCTGCTTTTTGCTTATTTATCCATATATTTCTTAAATTAAGCGGTCTTATGAGAGAGACCATTTACACTTATTACTAGTCCTATGTCATGTCAAACCAGAATGACATTACAACACCATTTGGACAACGTATACGAAACTGGTGTAAGAAATGGAAGTTAAAAATTAATCATGACAAGTCACTACATGTTACACTTACACTTAGATGTGGAACCTGCCGTTCAGTTTATATATACAATCACCCCTTACCGCGATCAAATACAGTAATGTACTTGGGACTAATATTTGACAAAAGGTTGTAATGGGGCCCATACGTCAAGACAAAACGTAAAACGCTAAACTCTCGACTTGGACTATTATATTCAATTTTATTTTTAAAAAATGTGCAATTATTGAAATATTTTTTTACTAGTTCAATTAAAATAATTCAGTTTTTTATTTATATATTTTTTTCGTCAAGCTTGTTTCATCACCTATATCCTAGATCTTATCAGTCTCGTCGAATTTCGCAATTTAGTTCGTCATCAAATGATTTTTTTTTATTTTTGTGTTACTACTTTCAAAACAGGAATTTTAGAAGGTCATCTTATTTATTATTTAGGGTTGAATTTTAATTATCAAATTATAATAATCTTTTTTTTTTACGCTATAATTTATCTTTACTCCATTCCTTTATTAACTCCATTGAAACTTTTCGTAAATTCGCTATAATTTAACAGTACAAGTAGAAGTTATAAAAAGCTATAGCTGATTAAATTGACATTAATTTTTCGATGAAATGTATCATAATTAAACATTCTCTATGCATAAATTGAATGTTTTAATAAAATTGTTTTTCGATTGATTGCGTAGTTGTTAGGTATATTTATCTATATAAGGCTATATTTATCATGGTATAAAGTGGCTTGTCTGGTTAGCCGATTTTGATGAAAAAGTTTCTTTAACATCTCGTGCTTATAGTTATCTGAAATATGAGATTTCAATTTCATAGAACTTTTAGTTTAGTGCTGGAGTTACTAGACACACACAGACATTTTTGCGGACTTGGTTATTTGGACTCAGGGGGCTCTAAAACGTGTATTTCCGTTGAAAACTGGAATTCGAAAATTTTTACGATCGCAATACTTTCCCTTGATATATATTTCATACATTTTTTTTATTTATCCATATGTATTACAGTTTGTCACACTGGACTATAATAATATTGCTAAAGGATCCCATTCATACAATATAAACAAAAAAATGTCAAATTACATAAAATGAAACTAAACTAAATAAACGTATACAATAACAAAATTTGTAGATAAAATAAATACAAATAAATGAAGTTAATAAATAAATAATATTTCACATTCATACGTATGTACAATATTTACAGTCAGCTAGGGGACACCAGACGGGGCTTGTCCCCCCACTTGTGGAAGGACAAGCAGAGTCCAAAGGATCCCAACGCCTCCCTCTCAGCCGCATCACTGGTGAGAGCCAGCGGAAGCTAAGTGAGGGCGCCATAGCCACAATCACACCGCACTTGAGAGGAGAATCTGACCAATGTCAGAACTCCAGCATACGTATTTACAATATATCTCGGGGCCACTGCCGTTTCAACCTTCTAGGTGGGTTGTATGGATGAGTGGAGCTGGATAGGGATCGTGCTAAAGGATTAGGATGATGAATGAGGTTCTGATGGAATTTGGAAAATTTGGATGGAATTAGGTCTGAAATAAATGGAACATTAAGGTCGTGGATTTCATACATAGATAAGTAAAAGTAAAAGTCATATATAATTAATTAAAAATATTTAAAAGATTCTGTTTAAAGAAGTGTTTATTAAAATGACCAGTAAAAAGCCTTATTTTACAACACAATAAATATCAAAGTATCATGATATTTAATTATGGTTTACAGGTAAAGAAAAATCAACCGTAAATCATTCCCTTAAACTCAATATTGGTTTGTTCGCTTCCGTTTACATTTACAAAACGTATATTTTATAATGTACATCATAATTCACCAACTTCTAAGTTATTTTTCAAACAGGTATAATAAATAAGAAAAATCTTTATTGATAAGGAATTTTGACTTTGATTTAGACAAACCATAGTAGAATCTAAAGTGTCTATTGTTCCAAGGACCCGGCTGGCCTTCAATTTGACTTGCAAACCTTGAATACCCGGTTTAATTGGAGTCGGCTCGTAAATAACTGTTAAATGCCAAAAAGAATTGAAAAAAAAAAAGAAGAAAAAGATAAGGACTCTGATAGTTTTTCATTGAATGTGCTTGTAATGCGGTATATAATGTCAAATAACCTGTCTAGGTCGTTTATGTCCCAAAAAGGTAAAACAGGTAATGGTAGATATGTTAACAGATAATTCTGCATTATTTAGTTTTCTTATTTTATTCATTTTGCGTGAGATCCAGAGAAAGTTGAATATGAAAAAACAATAAAAAATCGCTTTAAAAACAATTTTTTTTTTCTTCTTCGATTTCTTTACTAAGTTAGAAGGTCCTAGGGCCGTCTTTTTTTTAGTCAACTCTGAGATTTATAGGATATAACATGTAACGAGAAAATGGGTTTATTTTGCTAAGAAGATTCTTGTCTTCTATTTATTAAAATTTACAACCGTGTAAAACACAAAATTCAAGTGATATAGAATATGACTTTTCAGATCTACATCCAATTCTGCAAAAAACGGAATATCGAGGTCTCTATTTAATCCTCTGTCCATTCCCGCTGTACACGCTCTAGGCCTTCAGATTTATACACAACGGCCCACCAATCTGCACATTTTGACAGATCGTTCCTTATCCGATCCTCAATCCTATGGAATTCTATTCCTCTTTCTATCCGTCACTCCAACTCTCTTCCTGTATTCAAATCCCGCTTATTCATTCATCTCATGACCATCCAGTCAGAATAAAATTGTAATTGACTCTATTTTATTCTATTTTCAACATATTTGCATATGTCTGTTTTCTGTTAGTTCTAGTCAAATTGTTTATAAATAATTAATTTCTCTAAGACTCTTAAGTCCAATTTACATGTTATGTAGATGTTATTCTAAAGGGACTTGTCCCAGAATAATAAAGAATTTATTTATCTATGGACGATTTAGATTTTATTTGTAACAAAAAAAGTGTTTCAGGTAATTTGTTTTTGATGAGGTAGAAATGAGATGGTTTAGTGCAGTGAAAAATGTATTTATTATTTTAATGTTTTTTTGTTTACACACTATTGGAAATACTGAAAATTAATTATATAAATCAACTGCCTGTTTAAAGATGCATGTCTGTTTAAAGAAACCTATTTATTTTAAATTAAGATTGCAAAACTACAACCATAACTATTAGACATTTCGCATTGCAATTAAGCTAAAAAAAACAAAAACTGAAACCTTAAAAAAAAATAAAATATAAAATTGGGTTTGAGAGAATATTTTCTAAACCATTAACAAATATTCTTTTTTCTTTTTTTTAAGTGTTTATTTAACTCGTAATTTTCGTTTGTTAAAAATCGGTATTTTTTTTTATGAAATTTGAAACAAAAAACAATAGATACAAATAATATTTATTTAATAAATAATTTAGATATTCTATTCCGAAAAGATTTTCGAGATGTACAAAAATGATTAGGAGAAATTCCTAACTCCTAGCCCAATTAAAAAAAAGCCACCAGATGGTTATTAAAAAAAAGATAAATACGGATCCGAATTTCAGAGGTTCAACACATTCCTCGAAATTAATAATAATAACAATATATTAAAGCATATATTTTTTAATCTGTAATATTTTGGTTTATATCAAATGTAATAGTAAAACACTAATTGAACTGCTGCATGTCTGTTATAGCATTAATACATTTGAAGCTTAATTTAAATTATTTGCTACTTTAATTTAAATAATTTAAAACTCCTGCAAACGGAGAGTGGTTGATAAAATATAAAACAGCCTCTAATTACTTTTAAATACGAACAAGCTTTTAAATGCGTTATATTTTAATTTTATAGCTAATGATTCGTGCTAGCGGAGGGGAATACAGAATACCCGCGGAACTCCATTGCCTGGATACTAACACTCAGTATTTGATATATATACATCTAATTATGTCGTGATTCTTGGTTTTGGTGAGCTCCTTCTGAACCACGAAAAAAAATTTGATACGGTTTTTTACTATCATTCAGCACATTGTTTCCTGAAGGTTCAAAAGTAAAATAAATTGCAATTTAGTTTTCCTCTGGGAGAGGATATTAAATTTTCTCTAATCTAGTTATCAAAAAATTATTCCTGAGATATAAGTTATATTATAGACTTATAATTTACCGACAGAAAGCGCAAGACTTATGAAATGTTAATATGAAATAAGAAAAATGGCAAATAGAAAGTTGTTGTGAACATGTGTTATTTCTAATGTGATGAAGGAGGTTATGGTGCATCAGTGTTACCACCATACAGTGTCGTATAAGTTATATTCTCCCATATAGTACTCAAGATTTTAGAAACAAAAAAACTTAGTTACTTAAGTTAAAATAAATAGAAAGTTGTTATAAATCCCGAAAATAATTTTGTTATTTTTACTTTTAGATCATAATATGAAAACAGATGCTCCACTCACTGTTAACTAAATGGGGTTCCCATGGAAACTAAATTAAACTTTTAAAATGTACTTCGTCTAGTTTTTTTTGTTATATAAAGTAGTAATAAGTCTAATAAAATAGTTACACAAATAATAAATAAACTGAACCAATTTTGATCTATTGACCAATTTTTTACTTTCACTTACCTATATATAGTAAGGAAAAGTATTGCGATCGTGAAAATTTTCGAATTCCTGCTTTCGACGGAAATACATCTTTTAGGATCTCCTGAGTCCAATTGACCAAATCCCGAAAAAAGGTCTATGTGTGTATGCAACTTTTTCATCAAAATCGGCTAACCAGAAGAGTCACATTATCTTATGCATTTTGCACCTTTTTACGATTTTCTCAAAAAAGGCTCAAACGATTTTGTTTAAACTCTCTGAACTGCTGTAAGATTTAATGAGCTTTAATATCATGTAGGCTTTATTTTGATTGAAATAGTCTGAAAGGGCTTAAATGCCGTTATTTCAAAATTTCTTTCTCTAAAATACTTTTAATTTTGTACATTCCAAAAGATTAACTATATCATCTTATTAACATTGATGAAGAACGGCTAAAAATAAAAGTCGTACGAAACTGAAATTTCATATTTAAGACAACTATACGCCCGAGATGTTACTGCAACTTTTTCATCAAAATCGTCTAACCAAAAGAATCACATTATATTATGCATTTTGCAACTTTTTACGATTTTCTTAAAAATGGCTCAAACGATTTTGTTTAAACTCTCTGAACTGCTGTAGGATTTAATGAGCTTTAATATCATGTAGGCTTTATTTTGATTGAAATAGTCTGAAAGGGCTTAAATGCCGTTATTTCAAAATTTCTTTCTCTAGAATACTTTTAATTTTGTACATTCCAAAAGATTAACCATATCATCTTATTAACATTGATGAAGAACGGCTAAAAATAGAAGTTGGACGAATTTGATGACCAACTAAAGGATAAAAGAGCAAAACTATTTTTTAACGTAACTTTTGGTTTACCGACAATAAGAACAGTAATATAGAGGTATAATATACCGTTGGAAAGAGAAAGATTTTAGAAAAAATATTATCTGATACACAAAGTTGTAAAAGGTAATATAAAGGGGGAAGAAACTTATTACTGATTAACAATTTAATATATTCATATGATTTAATCTAAATAATATATTTCCAACGAAAATGAATACACGTTTAATTAAAATGAACTTTAAATATTTTTTAAATTGAAGTATATTTAATAGTTTTTAAATTAATTTTAAAAGTCGAGGGGAGTGAAAGTCGTGTGTTGCCTGCACCAGATTTTTTTTCTAATTTAAATATAATAAATAAACGTAAATAATATAATGAATAAATGTTATAAAATAAACAGACTATTTCTTCCTAAGTGCACTTTTAGTTACTATGAGCTAATAATCGCAAAGAGATTAACTCTTAAATAGTTAAACTGTACTTTTTTTTAACATAAATAACACCACGTTTAAATTGCATTCGTGCGAAGGGAAGGACTGGTACACTAGTTATTTAATTGATTATTATTTAATGGTTACTTAATGGAAGTATTGGCTTGTTAAGTCCATCGAGAAGAAAATTAAAGCCATCTTAAAAATAAACTTAACATGGGATTAAAGAGAAAAATTTAAATCCAGGAGCGACGGAGATGAGCTGATGCAAATACCTGACTATCGATAAGCTAGGAGTTTCTTATCTATTAAAAAGATGACACGTGATTTCTTTCCAAGAGCAGTAGTTTCTAGCCGTAACAACTTGCGTAACTATTTGTGCGTATTATCTCATAGTTTTGTTGAGTCGGTTTTAGAAGTGCTATTATAATTAGGCTATTGCGTTGTCCGATGTCGAGTCAGGCAATTATACTTCACTCGTATACATCTTTTAGAAAATATTTTACTTATATAATACCTAGCATAAAATAATATTCTGTTTGTAATAATGCATAAACTAACTTATTTATTAGGACATTTTTATAATAATATACTATTTATTTTATTACATTATTAGGGCTTAGTTTTTATAAAATATCGATTAAGTGGCTAAAATGCCTTAACTTGTGATCGAATTAAAATAAATGAATTTTTTTTTCACTAATCAGCATGAGATTTATTAGTAATAGTATTTAGTAATAGGCTATTCTGTTTATGGCCTAATATAAGGTAAAATAATAAAATTAATCAGGCTTTTTTTGGGTTTTAGTGAATTATATATGTATATATATATATATATGAAACATAAAAGTCTTAAAGTATTTGGCTTTAATCGTTTTTTACTTTCACTTACTATATATAGTAAGGAAAAGTACTGCGATCGTGAAAATTTTTGAATTCCATTTTTCAACGGAAATACACGTTCTAGGGCGCCCTGAGTCCAAATAACCAAGTCCCGCAAAAAGATCTGTGTGTGTGTGTGTGTGTGTGTGTGTGTGTGGTAACTCCCGGGTGGAAACGAAAATCCCTATGAAACTGAAATTTAATATTTAAAATTACTATACGACGGAGATGCTACAAAACCTTTTTCATCAAATTCGGCTAACCAGAAGAGCCACTTTATACTATGCATTTTGCACCTTTTTACGATTTTCTCAAAAACGGCTCAACGATTTTGAGTTAAACTCGCTATATCGATGTAAAATTTAATGGGCTTTAATATCATGTAGGTTTCATTCTGATTAAAATGGTCTGACAGGGCTTAAATGCTCATATGAAGAATTTTATTACTCTTAAGTACCTTTAATTTTCATGAAGTGACAATGGTTGACTGTGTGTATATATGAGAGAAGTTGGTTCAGGGTGTAGTCAATTTAACACACAATTAAGCGTAACCTTAATTTATTGATGCCGACGTTTTGGCCTAAATTATAGGCCTTCTTCAGGGCTATAAGAAAAAAACAAAACAAAGATAACAACCAGCAGTGGAATACAATATATAAAGATGATATTATTATTATGTTATTAATGATTAATTGTTAATAATGATACTATTATTATATTATTAATGATTATCATCTTTATATATTGTATTCCACTGCTGGTTGTTATCTTTGTTTTTTGTTTTTTCTTATAGCCCTGAACAAGGCCTATAATTTAGGCCGAAACGTCGGCACCAATAAATTAAGTTAAATTGACTGCACCCTCAACCAACTTCTCTCATACCTTTAATTTAGTTGATTCTATAAAAATAACTATATTGCCTTGTTTATGATAGAGACTGTATAGTACTAAAATACAATGAAACAACTTGATCGATCAAATGCGGTATATTAGGAATATCAAAAGATTTGAAAACCTATTTTTGATCGTTGATTCGGATTAATGCTTAAATATGATTCATAAATATTATAAACATAAATATACTTAAATAATGTTTTATTATTTAGTATTATTAGTTAAACTTTTTTCATTTAAATAATACTCATAAATCTTCTATACTTGTAAATGTAGAGGGAGGGTCGTATCATCAGAAACTCTTTAGAGACATACGATAGCTAATTTCTTTCTATTATCGATGTTCTAAATAGAATAAACTGATTTAATTAAAAGAAGTGTATGAAATAAACTATTTTAAAGATCCGGTGACAAAATTAGCTATAATTTTTACACTCACTAATACAGGACATCCCTTACTGATAAATTAAAAAATAATTTTGCTTTTTCTTAATTTGATACAAGAGTTATAGAATTCCGGCCAATATTTAACTATAGTAATAAAGCCAAAAACATTAAATTAACACAGTAAAGAAAATAATTTATTCACATAATGTTCTCATTTCGTTTTCTGTTGAGAAGTAGGTGAAAAAAATCAAAGAAACGCTTAAAATTGAAAACGACTATAAAGGGTAGATAATATTCTCACAACCAACTACTTATTGTAAATTAACTCAGTAGAATTTTGCAGGGAGGAACGGTCAAAGAAGAACTAACACTCAAATGATGAAACTCGTTTTAATTGTGTGCAGATATTTCGGCTTAAGTTTTGGGGGAAAAATACATAATCCGTACTTATATACATAAATAATTGCATAATATTGTGACCATGGAATAAATAAATAAAAATTATTTCTAAATAATATAGTGATAATGTAATCACACCAATGATGGGATAGTAATGTTGAGTAATTAATTAGTATAATTATAGTATTATATCTTTCAGATTCGTAGGATCGTAGTATATATTACGAAATAGTTAACCGGAATGAGGGAAATATTTCAAGGAGATTCTATTTACATTTTCTTTAAAGTTGTAAGCGATGATCTGATATTTTAATGAAAACAATGACAATGACAATATTTACGAGAAACAAAAAAGCAATATAGGAAAATAAAATAAGAAAAAAAAGTAAAATGAATTACCTACATAAAAAAAATATAAATAAAAAAAATTATATAAATATAAAATATATATATATATATATATATATAAAGTATAAGACAGGCGGCGTGGTCTAGTGGGTGCGCTAGTCTACTATGCTCCGGGTCCTAGGTTCGAATCCCGGCCGTGGCGGAATATTATTTATTCTATTATTTCGGCGGGGGGTCGATTCTGGGGTATGGAGACCCTCCTGGGGCAGACCCACCCTCTTTATTAAATGGGTACCCAAAAATGGGGAAAAAAATCTGGCGGCTGAGAGTGATCTTGGCCAAATTACCTCATTGCACGGCCGTTGACCTAGAAAACAATACGAATCTCTACATGTACTGAGCCCAAAACTCTTCATGGGTTGTAGTGGTACAGGTATATATACAAGTATAAGTTATGTTTTAAATATTCTTAGAAAATTAAGGTACAACATTGTAATGGATATCTTAGTACCAAGTTTAAACATTACTTATTAATCAAATAATCATTAAACTCTCGCTCAAATTTATTTGGCATTTATATTATCAAATAAAGAGATAAACATTCGTTAAACAGCTCTATTAGCCTTACAAATCTTAGTGCAAATTAAGGTGAGTCAAAAAGTTGAATAATTTCGCGATATATTTCTCGTTCAAACAGGTTATACACAAGGTTATAGCTTTGCACCGTATCCTACTTTTTATCTAATGATCTTGAGTTCGTAAATTCATATCATCTTATAAATTGACTGACTCAATATTATAAGAAAACCATCCGTTGAATAGTTTTTTAAAAAATGCGACACTTTTACTTTAACTTACTATAAATGGAATATATAGTTAGTTTCTTTTATTTTAATTATTTTTTATTTTTTTAATAATTTTTTTCGGAAGTTTGTGTAATTGGAAAATTTAAAAAAAGCCCATACTACCTTCCATTCATCATCTAATCACTTATTTCATAAGTCTTTTAACATTTTTTCATCCTAGTCGACGTTTCGGGGTTGTTTCCCCATTTTCAAGACTAAAACAATTTATTTATACTTTCATTATTGAATAAAATTACATTATTTAAATATTTTTCTTTGAAAAATGAAGCTCAGCAATTTGTCATAACTATTTTAAACTAACTAACTTTAATTACCTTATTCCTTGCAACAACATTTTTCATCCTTCACTACATCTTATAGCAGACTGCTTAACACACTGGAATATATAGTTAGGAAAAGTATTGCGATCGTGAAAATATTTGAATTCTAGCTTTCATCTGAAATACAAGTTTTAGGGTCCCTTAAGTCCAAATGACCAAGTCCGGCGCTAAAACAAAAAGTCCTATGTAGGTGAAAATTCATATTTAATACAACTATACGCCCGAGATGTTACAGCAACTTTTACATCAAAATCAGCTAACCATAAGAGCCACCCACATTATACCGTATATTTTGCACCTTTTTAAGATTCTCTCAAAAACGGCTTTTATTAAACTCCTTATATTGATGTAAAATTGGATGGGCTTTAATATCATGTAGGTTTCATTCTGTTTGAAATAGCCTGACAGGGCTTAAATGCCGATATTTCAAAATTTCTTCCTCTAAAGTACCTTTAATTTGGTAGATTTTATTAAATTGACCATATCATCTGATTAGTATTGCTAAAAATAGTTAACTAAAGGAGAAAACTACAAACATTTTTTTTTAATGCAATTTTTGTTTTTGGATATAAGAACAGTAATATACATGTATAATATATCGTTGGAATGCTAAAGATTTTATAAAAAATATTATTTTATTTTCTTTTTTAATTTTTTTGGAAGTTTTCTTAATTGGAACATTTAAAAAAGCACATACTACCTTCCATTCATCATCTAATCACTTTATTTCATAAGTTTTTTTAACATTTTTTCATCCTAGTCGACGTTTCGGGGTTTCCCCATTTTCAAGACTGAAACAATTTATTTATACTTTCATTATTGAATAAAATTACATTATTTAAATATTTTTCTTTGAAAAATGAAGCTCAGCAATTTGTCATAACTATTTTGAACTAACTAACTTTAATTACCTTATTCCTTGCTACAACATTTTTCATCCTTCACTACATAAAAAAAAAAAATATTTAAATAATGTAATTTTATTCAATAATGAAAGTATAAATAAATTGTTTCAGTCTTGAAAATGGGGAAACAACCCCGAAACGTCGACTAGGATGAAAAAATGTTAAAAAACTTATGAAATAAAGTGATTAGATGGTGAATGGAAGGTAGTATGTGCTTTTTTAAATGTTCCAAAAAATATTATCTTATATTGTACATAATGTTGTAATAGTTAAAGGAGAGTGATTAAAGGCGATAAAACTAACTGAATATCGTAGATGATGATTTTATAGATTATTTAATAATACAAATGTTTCTATTAAAATCCAATTTAAGATATAATGATAAATTATTATATAATTGTTGTTTTTATGGTCATAGTTGCATGAAAACTTAATTTTATTGATATAATATTGTTTTTAATTTGTATGAGTTATTCTAAAGATGAGGTGATAAGACCTCGCAACGTAAAGTATGTATAACTGATATGATAGTAAATATAATTATGAGAAGAGATTGTTTTACTGTATATAATATTTTACTTTTGGCCTCTACCCTGAAGGTTCATAGGCAACTGGGGCTTATTATATTCTGTTGTAGAAGTGGATTTCTATTTAATAGTTTAACACTTTTAATATTTTATTTTTATTATCCTGTAAGATATCCTTTAGGGTCCTTGTCGATTTCATTTTTCACATTATTGCTTCAAATTAGGGGCACTGGAACAATAAATGTTTTTGAAACGTTGTCACATTATTCACAAGTGGATGGGTGCATTCAGATTTCTGAGAAGGTAAGCATGGCAAATAGGCAGTGTCCAATACGTAGACGGCATAATACAATTTCCTCTTTTTTATAAATCCTTGTACTGGTAGTTCATTTTTTAGAATCATCGTTTTATATCGAACAGTTGAGATTGGCTTGTTCCCCATCCTCTTTCCCAGTTCTTGAAAAGAATGTGGAAATAACATGTTTCACTTTTTAATGAATTGATAACACTTCAATGAACATTTTGTTCCGATCTTTTGTTTTTACCCGACTTTCAAGTAAACTAAAAAATACTACTTTTCAATATTTTGCATTAAATAAATAAAAATCTGGTGCGGGCAACACACGACTTTCACTTACCTCAGTTGTTAAAATCAATTGAAGGATTTTTAAATACATGTAGAGATAAAAATAAATTGTTAAATAATTAATTAAATTGAATTTCAATAGAAACAAGTGTTTTATTAAATAATCTATTATATTTTTATCTACAAAAAGCAGTTAGTTTTATCGGCACTTCATCACTCTCCATTACCCTTTACAATTCCGTGTATCAGATAATATTTTTTCTAAAATCTTAAGCTATCCAACGGTATATTACACATCTATATTACTATTCCTGTGTTCGAAAACACAAAAATTGCATACAAAAAATATGTTTGCACTATTCTGCTTTAGTTGTTTATCAAATTCGCTCAACTTTGATATTTAGCCGTCCTTTATCAGTTCCATTAAGACGGTATGGTTAATCATGTGGAATTTACAAAATTATAGGTAGCTTAGAGGAAGAAAATTTAAAATATCGGCGTTTAAGCCCTGTCAGACTACTTCAATCAAAATTAAACTTACATGGTATTAAGCCTGTTAAATTTCACATCATTATAGCGAGTTTAATCAAAATCGTTATAGCCGTTTTTGAGAAAATCGTAAAAAAGTTGCTAAATGCATGGGGTAAAGTAGAACTTCTGGTCAGCAGATTTTAGTGAAAACGTTGCTATAACATCTCGGGCGTATAGTTATCTTAAATATGAAATTTCAGTTTCATAGAAATTTTCGTTTTCGTGCGGAAGTACACACACACACAGACCTTTTTTCGGGACTTGGTCATTTGGACTCAGAAGACCCTAAAACGTGTATTTCCGTCGAAAACTGGAATTAAAAAATTTTCACAATCGCAATACTTTCCCTTACTATATATAGTAAGTGAATGTAAAAAAAAAGTAACTTAGTTTTCCCTAGAATCTTCTTTTTACATTTCTATTATTGAGTAAATATCGTATTTGAGGTTTAACTTTAACTCATGTTAAACCTATTTTAAATTTTTATTCGAATCATAACGCTTTGTATACTTACTTTTTCCGTTATTAATTGTGGGAAACCTCTATTATTAGTTGCAAATTGTTTTAAAGGAATTCCTTGGACACCTATTACCGGAGATCGCACGTGGCTTATCTAACCAATGGCTATCGATATGATAAAAAGTAATAATTTAAAATAACAAAACTCTCATGAATGTTTTCTCAGTCCTTACTTATATCATAGTAAATCAACGCGATAATTAACAAAAAAGTCACTTGTAAAAATGCTATCCACTAGTTCTCGACGATACCTTCGGCTAGCTAGGTTCTGGTTAAAATCAGGTATCTTTCAATAAATAAATAAATTAATTGTAGGAAATATGGTTATTTTATATAATAAGATAAAATTTATAGATCAACCTGCTTGAAGAGTAACAAACTTTTGAATCTTATGAAATAAAACTATTTTGGAATGCTACAAAGTTTTTTCTTCAATAATCAACTACATAATAATCATAGTAAATAAATTCTTAGAGCACAAAATATGATCGGACAGGATCCATTGTATGCATATTGCCATATTCATTTCTATACCTGATAGCAGTCTTTGTTCCAGTGATAATGTATTATACTTATAAGTCTGTAGTTCCGGTGTATTTTTAAGCTATCATCATTGAGCTGATATATACAAATTGTAATTTAAAGTTATAATAATTTCAAAAATTAAAATTTAAACAAAAATAATTTATATATTTCATAAATTAATAATAAGTCGAAATCTTGAAGTTGTTATCAGGTCTTCTAGTCACTATATTCAATAAAATAACTTGAATAAATGGTATATTAATATTTATTTTTATTTGTTGTACAAAGTATTAGATTTGTTATTTTATTATTATTATTATTATTCGATTAGATCATTTGGAGATCAGGATGGTAGACTAATTTGAAGCACATTTCAACTTCTTATTCGTTCTCCTCTCCCAAGAAGCCTTCATCTGTTCAGAAAATCGCTGTTTTCGTTCATCCGTCGATTTGGTTTCCGTTCTTACTCTCATGTGTTCGACTTGGAAACAACCCTTCTTGACTTTTTCTCCAAATATTTTTGTATTCGTTATTTCTTCAATGCTCATTCCAGCTCGTTCGAGATCTAGTTTTACTTCCTTAATCCAGGTTATACCGTTTTCATTTCAAACAGTTTGTAGACTAATTTTTTGACCATTCTGTTTTCTTCCATCCTCCAAACGTGCCCGAAATGCCCGGGCACGTTTGGAGCCCGAAATATTTTAATCGATTAGTTATTTTATCATATAAAATTTCGGTTTACTTAATATTAATTTACATGATTTATTGATATTTTAATTTACTTGATTTTTATAGCCCTGGAGAAGGCCGAAGAATTTCGGCCGAAACATCAGCACCAGTAAATTAAGTTTATACTTAATTGTGGGTCCTTTTGACTGCACCTTGAACCAAATTCTCCCAAAAATTTTAATTTATATAATTATACAAAATACAGTAAAGAATAAAGAATTGTTTTGATATAAAACTTTATCTTAATTTTCAACTAATTACGGTTCACATTTTTTTTTTTTATACCAAGGCACTTCTATTCACCTTATTATAACAATTTTAATATTTGTAGTTTTTAAATATAATAGTTATTACTAATGCTTATAGTTAAGCCAACTTAGTGTCTATATTATCGGAATATTGATAATAAAATATTTATTTTTAAAATAATATAGATGAGATAAATCTTTCTTTGCTTAGATAAAGATAACAATATAATACTATAAATTTATAATCCTTGTTTTACAGAAAGCTATTAGTTTGATTCTAGATACAATCCATGACTAAGGAGTTAATCGATGTTTATTTATATTTTTTAAGTAAATAATTTTAACCAGGTTATGAACAGTCATACCGAATCATATATGTATATTTCACAAATTTATTGATATTTATTAAAAAAAAAAAACATTCATTTTATTTTAATAAATTTTTTTATTCAACTAAAATTTGCAACTGTATTAGTAAATGTATTTGGGGAGCCCGTGGCTGAGTGGCTAGCGCGCTAGTCTCTCATGCTACAGGTTCTGAGTTCGAATCCCAGTCCCGGCGGGGCTTTTATAAGGATGTAAAAAAATATGGATTCACTCACAACCTTTCCCCCGGGTATGTGAGACCCGTCAGCCAAAGGGTGGCCACTCACAAAATTAGTCGTAGGGAGTGATGACCCTACACTAAAAATATCATCGTGAAACGTGAGTTTAAACTCGCAGGAGTTTACACCGCGAGGCCCGGGGCCTACACGGCCTGTCGCGCCACTGAAAGAAAGAAAGAAGATTAGTAAATACATCAAGTAAATTGGATCATAATATAGATAATATAAATGAAAAGACGTGCAGAGAATATGCCCATTAGCAACACTCCACTAAGTAATGAAGTTTGTCATGGAAGGAATGATACCTGGTACGGGCTAAATCAGCAACATATAGGACATTAAGATCTTTATGGATGAGTTTGTTGGTGACAAAGTAAGGAGCCTTGAGCATTTTTCGAAGGATTTTGGATTGTAAGGAATGAATAGGGAAAGAATTCGATGGTTTAGTAGATCCCCATAGCTCTACTCCGTAAGTCCATATCGTTCTTATGATGGTCATATAAATAAGTCTTTTTTAATTAAGTGGAAGATTATATCGTCTGTCCAATAAGTGTTGAAGTAAGCGAAAGCGGCGGGCAGTTTCTTGTCGTTTCAGTCTTGTGTGCGGATTCCAAGTTAGTCGTTTGTCAAGTAGGAGTCCTAGATAGCGAATCTGCTCAACCGGGACTAGCGGAATAATATTAAAGGACACTGTTGGGCAGGATGTCGTAGGTTTACGACGAAGGGTAATGGTAATTTGGAAGAAAACAACATTAAATTTATAAATGTATTAGCGAATTTCGAATTAGTTCTTATAAAAACCAAGAACAGTTGTTAACATGTCCGGCATTAAATAATTAAAACCAATTATTATTAAAAGAAAATTTACAACATTTCAATGATTACCATTTATATTACCATTCATAATATTTTTGGAATTGTTTTGAGTCGAAAAATTTACATTACATTTTTGCGGAGATAACTTCTCTTATCGATAATACTGCTTTGTTGTCAAGTAAAATAAAACAACAGGAACTACGACAGTAATGATCTTAGTACATAAATAAAAACTTTCAAAATAGTAATATTTATTATTTTTTATTTATTTTAGACGCATATTAGAGCAAACAAAACATTTTTGCAGAAATAATCTCCGTTATCTTTAATAACTTATCAATAATAAAAAAGGTAGATACCAGAATACTATGTAATCTATTTTCAAAAGGTTTTATTTACAGTTTGCGTAAGTCGATCATTTTCTTTTCTTTTTTTAAATTTGTAATCAGTTCTCAGGGAGATTACTTAGTTAGTACTTCTAAAAATAATGATGCAATTTTTTTTTATGAAAATAGAACGTAATAACTATGTAATAAATGAATGTAATAATAAAAATAAGTGGAATTTTCTCAAAATTAATCTCAGGATACTGTTTTTCATCGTTTTGTAATTATTATTTTATTTTATAACAACATGTGACAAGTTTTAATTGGATTATATTTGATTATAAATTTAATACTTTGCAATTTACTTTTATTAATTCTGTTTAATTGTAAATATTTTAAAATCTGATAATATATATGCATATATTATATATATATATATATATATGCACTATGAATATATTTAGTAAGGCGGTTCAGTTAATATCATTCCTATACCCCAGCCAATTCAGAGCATCTTTATATTTAATTCATTTTGAATTTGTAATGGATACCGGTTGGTGGTCAGATAAAGAAACACAATAAAATAGTTTACCTGACTGAGTCTGTCTTCTGGGTATGTACTTTTAAGTAGAGATAATGTGTGTTTATTTGATTTATTCGAATTCAAAACACAATTATATATATATATATATATATATATATATATATATATATATATATATATATTTTTTTTTTTTTTTTTTAATTTTATTTATTTATTTATTTTTTTTTTCCTTACATGGTAACCCCACATAAGGACCGGTTATTATGACATCATGTTCCATACCTTAATGGTATATATACTACATGAATGATAATATGATTAGATTAATTTACAAATGAAAGTAGGTAGTATTAAAT
The DNA here is from genome assembly GCA_023052935.1 of Piezodorus guildinii. Classification (NCBI taxonomy): domain Eukaryota; kingdom Metazoa; phylum Arthropoda; class Insecta; order Hemiptera; family Pentatomidae; genus Piezodorus; species Piezodorus guildinii. The sequence goes on along the minus strand of CM041293.1, from coordinate 119,978,980 downwards.
TTAACAATTATTACAAAATAATGTTTCAAATAAAATAAAAAAAGTAAATAATATTAAATATAATAGATAAAATTTTGAAAAGATGAGAATTTACCTACGCTGCCCATCTTTAATCAGTGATTCGAAGGCAATGTTTTAAATGAATTTAAGTAAATCTGTCTTGTATTTAGAGAACAAATTTTGTTCCGACTCTGGCCAGTTTCCGTTTTTAAGTGTTATGTTTTTAATTAAATTAAATCTTAGTCTGTCAAATACTTATAATATATATATATATATATATATATATATATATATATATATATATATATATATATATATATATATATATATATATATAATACATACATATATAGTATAAAGATCAAGCCTGGGTGATGACAACCTGACCTTGCTGACCCCAAACATTGAGACAAGCCGCTCCGTCTGGCTTAACGAATCTGAAAATAAAAGACGAACTCTAGACACAAAACTGGTCCAACTTCATTTCTGAGAGATTGGCAATCCATTAGGTTGTGCCCGTGAGTGGAAGAGGTAATAGGAACACCTAATAAATAGATTTCACTCTAATCGAGGAGCTAAACTGAATTTTGGCAAGCTAATAACCGGGCCGGGTGCAATCTTGGGTGCAGTCAGTTCAAATTTGGGCGGTCCCTAACTGCCCTCATCCCAACAATAATAACCCAGTCACCAAGTTCAAATAGTGAGTAATGAGAGGGTATCTAGCTAGCTCTTCTCCTTGTTCAACACCTGCTTCTCTTCTAACAAGCTCATCTTTTCTGTATTCGTCATAATAAGATTCGGTCTCTTCAACCTGATAATAATATTTAATCAAAGCTGTATTTTATATGTATCATCTATATACAACACATTACTATAGCTTTATTGTTATATATTGCGGTTTTGGAAAGATTAGACATTCTAAAATATCAGATGAGAACTTGAACCTATGGGGTTGGCTCAGTGTGTCTGGAACGCCATCAGTTCCTTTGAAATAATGAAGTAACTTACGTGTATTTTATTAAGTATTTTATAGTAAAATTAGAAAAGGAAATGGACTTAGACGTACTTAAGTAAACTCCTAAAGTTAGTTACAGAAAACTTGATTAATACTTTGGAGATGGCGTAGTCAGTTTTTATAGCTTTGCTGAAATAAAATAAAAATCAATTTTATTCTGGAACTAAATACTCACCTAGAAATAACAAAGAATCCATAAATTTAATAAACAAATATTAACTAAAGGAATTGAATTCAACGATAACGATTGATTAGCGATAAGTTATGTGTTAAAATCTAGCAAAGCATAATAACATTAAATTTTATTCTTTTTTACGAATCATAAACAAGTGTCTGGTTTTCGAGAATCTTAGAAAATATTATCTGTAGCAGTCTGGTCCTGTGGAGAGTAGAAATAAATAATTAGAAGCTAAGAATCGTCTGCCATACCACATTCTTTATTCGGAAGGCTACTTCAGAAATCAGATGTTTGAAATTAATCCTAAAAATATATGTCTCCGTAAAGTAATATCACAATTTATATAGAAAAATAAAATTTAAATTCTCTAAAAACAACTACACTTTCTAGATCACAACCGGCTCTGCTAAATCCGATTTAAAAATAAATAAGAATCAACGCCGACGTTTTGGCAAATCTTTTTGAGAAACCTCTTCGTCTTGATTAATCGTTATTAATGCGAAAACGTCTGAGAAACCATCTGGGATTCTTGTTTCATGTGACAATTATTTGGTCCACTATTGTTTATGTTTTTGAAACTTGATATTACTCCTTGCGGTAATAGAGAAATGGACGGAGTGATTTTATTAATAACATGAATTAGAAGCTATCAAGTTACTTTTTTCCTAACTGAAACCATGATGTAAATTGTTAGTAATTAGATACATTAGTGGGTACATTATTAATTCTTCTTACGATCAATCATAACACTTTTCCAAGGCAAACCACACCGATTAGTGACCAATAAGAAATAAAATTTAAAAAAAGTACTTACAATTAGATGCTATAGGGAAGATACTAAAATAAAATATAAAATCTTCGTGCTAAATAAAAATGTTAATAATAAATTGCAAAGTAATTATATGGCATTAATACCTACTATAGCATGGTAAAATTGGATGAAACCTTGAAAATTGTATAGAAAAAAAACATTGTTTTTCTATTTAATTTAAATCAAGAGGTTTTTAAAATCTTCGAGATGATTTTATAAAGGAATCGTTAAGCCCTGATAGACAGTTCAAACGAATATCCTCAAATAAATTAATTTTACTTCAACGCATATTTTTCAGATAATTTTATCTATGATTGGAAAGCTCAGTTTCTTTAAAAATCTTGTTTAAAAATTTGAATTAACTTCATAAGCTGTGGAAAAGATCCGATACCTAGGACTCCTTCTTGATAAACGACTAACTTGGAATCCTCATACACGACTAAAACCACAAGAAACTGCTCGCCGTTTAAGGCTACTTCAACACTTCCTAGACAAACGGTCAAACCTTCCTCTGAACTACAAATGGCTCATCTACATGACTATTATAAGACCAATCTGGACTTACGAAGTAGAGCTTTGGGGCTCTACTAAACCATCAAATTCTTCCCGCATCCAATCCTTACAATCCAAAATCCTTCGTAAAATCCTCAACGCTCCTTATTTGTCAAGAATAAACTAATCCATAAAGACGTTTATGTTCCCTATTATACTGATTTTGCCCGGACCAGGTATCAATCCTCTCTTCTTCTTCAATTCCGGATAATCCTCTGAGGCGGCTGGAAAGGAAATGGCCTCGGGACCTTCTAGTTAAGAATATTTTACATTTATATCATGTCATTGTATTATATAACTATATATCACATTTACTTGATGTATTTTTTTTTTGTTAATACAGTTGTAAATACAAATAAAATATATTAAAAAAAAATCATAAGTGTAACAAAACAAAGAATTGATCTGTATTAAATGATCTGTTACAAATTTAAATCGTCTTTAAATATAATATTCGTTTAAAATTAAGTAACATACAGGTCGTTTATTTTAAAAATGTAATTAGACGTTTCTTTCTATCTCTTAGCTTAAGGAAGTTTCCTAGTATTTTATAATGAGCACCTTTCAACTTCATTGATGTTTTATTATATTTAAAAAATCACTAAAATATCTAAAGCCTACTTTTGTTTGTTATGAACAAATTTAATGAAGCAATATTGCTATAAGTCAATGCTTAATGCACCATATTGACTCACTGACAAAATCACGAAATGTATAAATTAGATATGCATGTAATGTTTTAATTAAACAAAATACATTGAAAGTTTAAAGCTGCTCTTTCATAAAAGTAATTCGATGGTGTGGTAAGTGAAACATATAGTTTTTGTCTTGTTCACATTAAACCGAGAAATATTATGAAATTGGTAGCGATAAATTTATTTTTACCACCAACCACAATGGAAAAGTTTTTTTTACCTAATATTCAAGGCCAATGAATAAAGATACTTTAATCAATAATAACTGGACAAGCAGCGATTAATAACGGGAAAAGTATAAGAAGAAAATAAGGAAGTAAAGTATGGAAATACATTGTCGAATCTTGCAAACTTTATCGATGGGATCAACGGTGCAGCAAAATATTCGAGGGGTCATGTTTCTAATCTGTATCATGTTACCGTGTTACCTTTCACCTCGTAACGCATGGATCGATTCAATATGGACATTACTTGCATTGATTATTGCATCTTCATTGATCGTGGTCAATAAAATGCAATAGAACGCGTGGCAGAAATGCAGCGGGGTATTGCACTGCTGTTAAATTGAGAAGAGGTTCCAAAAACCGCAGAGCCGGGCCAGACGCATAAAAAACCGCCGCGACTGTCTGGGGGGTGCAGCGAACCGGTCACGGGAAAAAAAACGTCCAACAACTATCCTTTGGGTCGGCTTTGAACTTTTTGTCCTCTGTTGCCGAATTCTGCAGCCCGCCACCTGTTCGTCTGTCTGCATTGGGCTAATGCACTTGGCTCAGTCGTTCGCTTCTTCTCAAACCAGCCTATTTCATTACCGTGTATTTATCAGCCATCACCTGAGATGAGATTTTACTTTTATCTAATAAAACTTATGATATATATATATATTAATGAAATTAAATACAATATCAAATGTTACAAATCTTGTAACATCTAATCTAATCTAATATTATAAAGCTGAAGAGTTTGATTGAACGCGCTAATCTGAGAAACTACTGATTCGAATAGAAAAATTATTTATGTGTTGGATAATCCATTTATCGAGAAAAACTTTCGGCTACATAACATCACTCTGGGACATAACAATCTGGGACATTCTTCAATAGGAGTGAAGAATCAGTGAAAAATTTGAAAAAAAAAAAAACCGGGAAAATTAACCTCTCATCCCAATGATTCCAAACGATTTACGTTTTAATTTTAAAATAATTCAAATTCCCGTTAAGTTATATTTTGCCTAGGATTCGATTTACGTCAAGACTGCTATTCACACGGCCAACTATATGTCGCGTTGTATGTATATATATATATATATATATATATATATATATATATATATATATATATATATATATATATTTTTTTTTTTTAATTTATTTAAATACAGAACTCTGCAAGTAAGTAAATCTTTATTCAAACTTCTCCATCTTTATTTAAAAAAAAAACGGTTTTCATAAAAGTAGTTAATATTATTATTATAAACAATGGTCCTTTGTAATCGAACAAGACAATAATTATAATTTTTTTTCCACCTCTACCTCGCCTTTGAAGGCTATACGGGGGTTTCTCGGACCAGGGGGTGAGGGCGGGGGGATTAATGCCGAGTCCCCTCCGGTTCCTACAGTTAAACTCGTAATTTTTGGTTTCAAGGTATTGGTCATCTGGTAGCTAGGCAACGCGCGCTAACTATATCGGCCACCCCGCCCCCTTATATAATATAAACAATAACGTCCCTCAAAATTTGAGATGGTATATTTCATGATACGTATAATCCAAATAACGAAAAATTAAAATCGGTCAGCCCCAATTTATGTATACTAAGACTTGTTATTATCAATCGTTATATAATTGAATTATCTACAAAATATAAAATTAAAAAAAAAAAGAATCGTTTAAAATCAGTTTCAAAATAGTTGGGGTATATAGTTTTCAACAGTGTCGCTAATTTGTGTTTCTTAAACTCTTTAATTATTTTATTGCTATAAAACTTTTAGGCTATAATAAACCATCGTGTAATTATTTCAGCGTTTTCTATTTTTTGATGTGTCAGTATTATGTTTGATGATATGCAGATTTATATGTTTAATTGCGGTTTTTCAAAACACTTAAGATTATTTAAAATATTTACTTTTAAAATTATTTTTTGTTTATTAGTTTAAACACTCAAAAATCATCATTCATTTAATTGAGGAGATATAAAGAGTATTTTATCATTTCCATATGTTTATATCACTGCAGTACTCTGCAATGAAGTTTACACACTAGTTATTATACAGTTAAATATATCTTAAATAAATTATTTTGATGTTCTTAAAAATAGATGCGGTAAGATATTATTTTACAGAATCAGTGCAGACCTATTATTTATTTATCATTGCATTAGGAAAACTGGAGAGATTAAAATAAAAAAAATGTCTTCAAAAAAACTTTGTTCAATCAAATAGCGAAGTACCCTTGTAAACGGACCTTGTGCTAAAGATGCTTGTTAAAGTTCAGTAGAGCGATTGAAGGACTGCAGGAAGTTTTGTATTTTCGACACAGGCGAGGAATGCAACCCAACCCATGCAACACAAACATAATCACATGTTCTACATCTGGCCACTTTTCGAAGTATTATCATCAGATTTGGAAATTATAACGTAGAAAATGATATATATCTGTTTTCATATCCAACATAAATTTGTTTTCATGATTACATTAACAATAATCTTAATAGTTGATATCATTTGGAGTTCGAAAGAAAGGGTTTAAAGTATAAAATAAGTCGTAATATATAAGTACTTAATTTATCTTGAAGACACAGTTTATACAATTGTAAATTTTATAAATGTTCCAGGTGGTTGGGTGGTTAAAAAAATATTAACATATTTATATAAAGAAAATAATTCAACTAAAAATAATTCTCTCTCTCTCTCTCTCTCTCTCTCTCTCTCTCTCTCTCTCTCTCTCTCTCTCTCTCGTCTCTCTCTCTCTCTCTCTCTCTCTCTCTCTCTCTCTCTCTCTCTCTCTCCTCTCTCTCTCTCTCTCTCTCTCTCTCTCTATATATATATATATATATATATATATATTTGATTTTTTTAATATTTAATGCAAAAAGTCGTACGGAACTGTAAATCATATTTAGTATCACATTATACCATATATTTTCTACCTTTTTACTAAATGTTCAGAAACGGATTTTCACTAAACTCGTGATGAAAAATTTATTGACTTCGACTGGTTATTCTCTTACTCTGACAGACTGACGGGGCTTTAACCACTGTTTTTTAAAAATTTGTTCTTCTAAAGTGTTTAATTTTTTTAATTAAAAGTTGTTGACCGTTTCTCCTTTTTAGTATTGATGAAAAAAATAAATAAATATGAAGTATAAAATAATTTTATTACCAATAGATCAGCAAAAATATTTTTCCTGCTGCTTTTTTTTTTTTTTTTTTTTTTTTTTTTTTTTCTAAAATAAGAATAGTAATTTACATGTATAATAATCTTATCATTGAAAAGCTAAAATTATTTTAAAAAATGTTATCAAACATACTATGTTGTTGAAGATGATGGTGAGTGAAGAGAGAAAGATTAAAATAATGATTTTTACTTACAATGATGTTATCGTTATGACATGTTCTTGAATTCCCTTTCATCTCCATCATAAATCACCATACTGTCTTAATTTATTGCGTTCAAATTTCTAATATTTTACTCCATTTGAACCTTCTGTCATAATAAGAAAATTTACTAGTTGTAAAAATAATTTTTTTTTTTTCTGTTGTAAAATAAATGTTTCCATCGGCACAATGTTCATTTCAGCCTTGAATTTAAGAAGAAAGGTAAGCGAAAGTTGATTGTTACACATATAAATTTTGAATTATATACAATTTCTAAGGTATTAATTTTTTTTTTAAATAAATAATTATTTTTAGGTCAAACTTAAGCATAAAAACGTGTTTATTTAGGGATCTTAAAATTCTTAAGAAATATTTAAGAGGAAGACATAAAAATGCCTTAGTACCAAAAAAGGAGTTCAGCACATTTATTAAATTCGAATGCTGAGTCGCTTGGCCTTTCTCGGTAAGCATAGCTGCCCTCCGCATTCTCAGCTGCTATGCAACAAATTGCATAAATGATCGAGAGCTATGCTCATAACGAAGGCTGTACATGGGCACTGCATTAATGATGGATGACAACTAACAATGCAGGACGTGTAGTTTCTGTACGACCACCGAAAAAGCAGAGAACGTCCTTCCAACTCTGTGTAATCCTGACCTTCCATATCCCGACAGATGCTGCGTTCGATGAACGCTAGGTCTTTGTACGGCACTGCTTCCAGATGCTGGTGACTTCCTGTTCTGTACAGCTGACATTTGGTTTGTGAAAATCCATAAATTTTTCATGCGGCATGGTTGGTCCACAGAATACATGACGATCATAAATTAAAGCAGGTGATACAGAATTGGAATCCGATCCAGCATCTAATCTACCCCAAATTTAAGGCAGAAGATGTTTGATAAAATATAAAAAAAATTATTATCATTAATATATGTTTTTTTCGAATAATTACTATCATTATAAAAATCAGAATAAATACATTTTGGCTTACCCAAGTTCTATATTTATTTTTGTTTGCCTATTGTTTTAAGTCGGAACATGCAAGAAACGTTATATCTTAGCAGACTAAGCAAAAAGTTAGTTATTGCTGAGCTCCTATGATGTATTGGCCAGTAACGAAAGTATATCTTATTTATTTGTAATAAGAAACGTCACTTATTTGCAAATATCATTCAACGTCACTTAATGCTACTGAGGGACTGTGATCCGGATTGATCCAGGCTCCGGACCACCATTTTACCTCCGAAGAACGGCATATTCAAAGAATATTTCTCCCTTTAAAACGTCCTAGGGGATTGTTTGATTCCTGTATGTTGGGGATATAAGGCTGTTAGACTAGGGATTATATACCCTGACTTTTTTAAATTGAATTGGGGAAACAGGAATGGGTATAAATAAAGGTGCAATTTATCATTTTAGTGTACTGATTGAACCTTAATAGCGGTGACAAAATAAATAAGTCCAAGTGTTGAGTTAGCTCAGTTCATAAGTTATCATCAAGAAATATTCATCCGATAACTAGAAAGTTATCGAAATGTAAGCTCATAGATAAACGAGAAATGTATTCACATTGTTGTAAGAAAATATAATTTTTCAACATATGTCTCAGATATGTGTAGATAGATAGATAAAAGGGTTTTATTAATAATTTTTACATGTTTCTTTAAAGTGTCTAGGGATCACAAAATACTGGCATGGATTTCCGACTGCCAGGAAGTTGGTTTATTTATTTATTATATACTAAAAAAACTTACAATCAACGAGGAAAAAAAAAAAAAAAAAAAAGTGAAGATAAATATACTTTTGTCAAACGATATTGGGATAATCTACTTGTTTCCCAAATAGAATAAACAAAATATAAATCTAACTTATCTGTAAAAACTTATTTTCAGTTTCTTATTTTTTTTTTTTTTTTTTTTTTTTGGAATTAAATTCCTTTATTAAAACATCTTTATGGTTTACAGCACATTTCATAACTCAGTATAATGAGTTCTAATTATTTCCATTTAAAATTTCTATTATTCTGCTTTCGGTTAAAATACTCTCTTCAAAATACTTTTTCCTAAAATAATTAAATTCCGTACACTTTCCTAAAAAATGGGTTATATTTTCGTCCTCCTTACTGTTACAAATTAAGCATGGTAACTATTCATCCATGGTTTACAATTTAAGGATATCATTTCGGCTCTAGTTTTAAAAAACATTCTTATTAACTCTATATTGTTTTTATTGCTTATGTGGTCTAAACTATAATGTAGCCTCTTATAGATAACATGATGTTCGGCACCCATTACGGGGATTATTAGTTCGTTTTTTAAATTTTCCTTGGCTGCAGCTATTAAATTAACCGTCTGAATCTTCCACCTCGCCACCGATACGAAATCCTTATCAAATGGGCAGTCTAAATCTTTCGTAGTATAATTTTTGCCGACGTTTTGGCTCAAGCATGTGAGCCATCATCAGTCTAAGCATATGTACTAAGCATAAACTTGTGCTTGGACATGGCCCAGTAATGCCCTGATGATGGCTCACAAGCTTGAGCCGAAACGTCGGCAAAATTGAATTATTTAAAAGAAAAGACTGACTCCTGATTATTTCCACCTATATGAACAGATATGTGTGTAATATTTTTTGAAAATAAGATAAATTATATTAAGCTCAAATAAAAATAACATTAATCCCGTTCATTTATATTATTGAAAAGGACATTTTCCTAAAATTAAAATTTTAATACAGGGATGTACGGTAATGAATTAAACTAAAGCATCCTTCCTTTCTGGTTACATATAAATATATTTAAAAAAATCCTGGTATCCTTTTGAATAAAAAAAAAAATTAATTAACTCCATACCTGTACAAAGGGTTCCGTAATGCCATCCTAATAAGCATTTCTGAGAATTATATTCAGGTTTTAATTGCTAATTTAGAGAGTATAATAAAGTTTATACTTTTTTACGACACAATTTAGGGAAGAAACGCAATAAAGACTGAGGAATACACGGGCACAGCGCAGTTTCCTTTAACGATCCTCTTCTTAACGATTCCCGTTCTAGACATTACCAACTTTCCTTTCCTAATTGTGAATATTGTAATGGTTCCTGGATGCACTCCCGAAGACACCTGCATTTTTTTTTTTTTTTTTTTTTTTGAGGGGGGGGCGGTCTGGGATCGCATCTGGGCTCTACTATTCACTAATTAAGTGAAGGGCGCACACTGGAAAATATGACCGATTTAAATAGACAAAGTTCTGAAACTTGTCAATATCTTACCTATGAGGTCCGAGATTACGGAAAAATACAAAAAAAAAATATATATATAAAATAATTATATTTTTGACACAATTGGCGATCGCACAGTGGTCAAACATTAAATTTATTTGTTAAAATCTAAAACTTCTCAACATTTTACGTTTTACGTCAAAGTCCCAGAATACAGGAAAAATAATACAAAAAATCTAATTATGGCTCGGAGTTGCTGAAACGTGCTAATATTTTTTATACCATATAGGAAACTCTTCAAATTATAGATTGTAAAACTTTTGATTCTGAGTGTTGTATCTTAAAAAAAATTATGTATCACCCAAAACGCTAAAAATCACAAACATTCTTTGTAATATTTAAAGATTAGAAGGATTGATTAAAGAAATCCAACAAACAAATCCTTGGGGTTATATTGTTTTTCGTTATTGAATAGGGGCTTACATTTACAAATTGTTAAATTAACTCTACACGTAGATTGCAATGTATATTTAATAACAAGTTTGGAAATATAATGTCTTCCCTCTCTCAGCAATGTCCATTGTTAAATAAAAGCAAAAAGATTTTGAGCTAAAAACACCTTGAACACAACAATTGAGACGTTGATTTCCAAAAGGTACTATATCCATTCTAGGAGATTTTACAGGAGGCGCGAAAATCACTAATTATTATATTATTAAATTAGCTGATTTGATTCTTTTCTCATTGAAATCAAGAATTGTTTTTTTTAGTATATTAATAACATCATATTAAATATATGAAATGAAATGTTTTGGTATAATTTGGAACGAAATTAAATGTGTAATTATTTCCTTTAGAAAATAATTATACTACTAAATTGCGTTTATAAAGTGCTTGGGTGTTCATTAGATAAAATCAAAAAGGAGATTTAAATATAACTAATTGATGAGAATACAAATATGTAAAAAAATCAATTTTGTAAAAAATGTCCTGTAGTACTTTTTGGAAATCAACGTCTCAAATGGCCATCGAATAAATATAATCCCACTTCCGGTTATTAGGCACTTGTTCGAACGGGAATGATCTACTCATTTACTATTTATTTGTAAACACGGTATGATGGGAAATGTTAGTATTAAGGGTCTTGCCAACTAATAATAGCAAGGTGAAGCACTAGAAAATTCCAAACTTTTGCCCACCTAAATTGGTGATTTTGCCTAGTGTGAGGCGATGGAAAGTTTCTCCATTGCTATCTTAGTTCCTGAAAGTACTCACTTCTCTTGTTCTTCCGCGAAGAATCAAAGAAATTCTTAAACATTTCTCAATTTCATCTTCTTGTAAGGAGGAATGCAGGAATCTTTATTAAAAGCTGAGGGAATTTCCGGAAATGACAAAGATATGAGGAAAAAGAACGCCGGGTAATTGTTTTGTTGGTTTAGGGAAAGAATTTAGGGGAGTTATTGCTTATACTGGTTAGATGTGAATTGTATTTCATGTTTTTTTCCTTTATCTGTTAAAGTTATTTTTTTTTTTCTGAATGTAAAATGATTTAGACTTTTGTAGATCATCTTAGATTTACTTAAAAGACTAAGATTATATTGTGTACGGTCTATAAAATGGATAAATTGATTATTGCCTTTATAAATAACTTTATTGCCTTTCAGGCACCATTTAACGCATTTCAGAGACTGAAAATTATTTTTGAAAATAATTGATATGTTGTTATATAAAAGATAAAGCTTAGCAATTTTTAACTTCGTAGCTGCTTATTATTTTCAGCTATTATATATATATATATATATATATATATATATAACCAAAAAAAACCTCTACCTCTACAACCCATGAAGGGTCTAGGATTCAGTACATGTAGAGATTCCTACTGTTTCTAGGCCAACGACTGAGCAGTGAGGTCATTCGGCCGAGATCACGCTCAGCGGCTAGGTTTTCCCCCCATTTTTGGGTACCCACTTTATAGAAGTTGGGTGAGGCCTTATATAGTCTCTCAACCATTTTGCTGTCTCAAGTTTTTCTTCAGCTTCTGTCATTTCGAGCCTTTAAATTTTTTATTATATTAAAAATACACTTTTAATACACAAATGAGAAAAACATCTTATTGATTGAATGAGGATCTTATCGCGTCGTTGAAATAACGTAGGTTTATGAAGAGCACGCATCATTGCTATGCACTGAATACAAGACCATCCAAGGTTTGTAGTGGTGGTGTTTTTTAAATTCATTTTTAATTGGAAGTAGAGAGAGTAAGGTATGCATAGTATGGATTTTAAAGGATATTTATAATTTACTCGGATACCAATAATGTTGTTCTGGGTGATTCCTATGACAGATCTTTAAAAATTCCATTAAACCATGTTTTAGGGATTATAACTGATGCAGAATGTTATTTATTCTGTTATTTTATCCTTGGGGATACTCTAGGATATTGAGAGCCTTCTGGGGTACACCCAGCCCCAATGAAGCTGGTACCCAAAAATAGGAAAAAACCTGGCGGATGTATGATCTTGGACCGTTGGCCATGAAACAGTACGAATGAACTGAGCCGAAGACCCTTCAGAGGTTGTAGAGCTGCAGTTTTTTTATAGGCTTTATAAAAAAAAAATCAAAAATGCATTTTCATCAAATTATCCTCAGTTGAGCCCTTTGATTTAACTGCAATAATATTTCTTTTTCGAAATAAAATAATGTCAGGTAGAATATGTGCTATTGAATAAGTGAAACTTATAAAAACTGCTGCCAACTTAACAACAGGTAATTAAATATTTAATAGTTTGCCTATCTAATCTACCGGCAAACAGCACGTGCAGTTCCTACCGACACTTATCTCAAAGGAAGAAACTATTCAGCTATCTCAATAATTGTACCACCTAATCCTCTTAATCTCGAAGCAGATTACCTTCGCAAATATCTGTCGCCATCAAGGCAAAAACAGGCTAGTTGCAAAAGTGACTTATGTAATCCCATGTCCCATCTTGGACTGTTTCTCGGCAAGTCCATCCTCTTCCACGATGAATTATTAATGACAATGGTTCCGAAGTGTCCTCGGAAGTGATCTGTGGAAATCAGAAACGTGTTAGCTTACGGTTCTGAATAATTTCGGAGATTCTATAACTGCTTTACCTATCAAGGCAATGCCTACCGTTCAATGAATATCGAACGATGTAGAAGAATCGATATGTGGTAGTAAATCAGTGGCTGATTTTGTGCAAAGTATGCTAAAAAGTACAATACAAAAAGAGAGAAACATCTTGGACAAACAACAATGAGAAAAACAGGGTCGATTAAAAATAATTCTACATACACTAGACACTTGTTGGTACCAATAATCTTTAGCTATTAATTATCATTTCTATTGGGTCACTTAAGCAATGCCAATGAATCAGGTCTATACGCCTTGAATTTAATTTTACTTTCACTTACCTATAAATAGAATATATAGTAAGGGAAAGTATTGCGATCGTGAAAATTTTCAAATTCCAGTATTCAAGGGAAATACACGTTTTAGGACCCGATGAGTCCAAATGACCAAGTCCCGTAAAAAGGTCTGTGTATCTGTGTGTGTGTGAGTGTGTACTTCTGCACGAAAACGAAAATTCCTATGAAACTGAAATTTCAGATTTAAGACAACTATACACCTGAGATTTTACAGAACCTTTTTCATCAAAATCAGCTAACCAGAAGAACCATGCATTCTGTACCTTTTTACGATTTTCTCAAAAATGGCTCTTTCGATTTTGATTATACTCGCTTTTTCGATATAAAAGTTAATGAGCTTTAATTTTTTGTAGGTTTCATTCTGATTGACATAGTCTGACAGGGCTTGAATGGCAATATTTTAAATTTTCTTCCTCTTAAGTACCTTTGATTTTGTTGATTCTATAAAAATTACCATATTATCTTGCCACCATTGATAAATAACAGGTAAATATATAAGTTGAACGAATTCGATAACCAGCTAAAGGAGAAAACTGCAAACATATTTTTTAATGCAATTTTTTGTCTTTGAACATTCGAACAGTAATATACATGTATAATATATCGTTGGGATTCTAAAGATTTTAGAAAAAAATATTATCTTATACATACTATTGTAAAGGTTAACGGAGAGTGATGAAAAGCCGATAAAAGAAACTGATTGTCGTAGATAATAATATAACAGATTATTTAATAAAACACATGTTTCTTTTAAAATACAATGTAAATAATTCTTTAACAATTTATTTTCGTTTCTAGATTTGTTTGAGAATGCTTAAATTGATATAAATATCGGAGGTAAGTGAAAGTCGTGTGTTGCGCGCACTAGATTTTTCAATTTATGTTCTTCATTTATTTATTAAAAAAAAAAAATCTTGATCTACTTTTGGTAAGTGCTCACATATCAGAGACTGAGCCTGGTTAGTGTCCATTCTGGAGTCAATTAAAGATGCTCTCAAGCCAGAAGTTTTAATGATTTAATGGTCGCTGTAAAAGAAGTGTTCTCTTTATCAGCAGATGTGACAGGGTCCTGCGTAACATGAGTATTTCCCTTCACTAAACAATTACTAACAGAAAGAATCAGAAACCAATTTACAAAAAAAAAAAAAAAAAAAAAAAAAAAAAAAAAAAAATATATAATAAATATAAAAAATATAATATATATTTATACTAATAAAAACAATAATTATATATATATATATAGTTTCATACCTAAAAACAAACAGAAATTAACTATTATACTGACAACTGTAAGGAACGGAAATCCATCACCATTAGTAGTAGCGCTCCAATTCAAAATTAAGGAAAAAACATTATAAAACTTACAATTTTGCATCTAACTATGGGATTGGTTATAAATTTGCGGTACTTAGTTCTCTAAAGTTTAATCGTTTATAACAAATACTGATATATTTTGGATTTTTTAAAAAGAATAGTTTAATTGCAAAAATAAAACAAGTCTAATAAAAATCGAAACTTAGGTAGTTTAAAAGCCTGAAGTGAGACGTGGCAGATGGCACTACGTTTTTTCAAGGGAGAAGACAAATCCTGAGTTATGCAATTTGTCGGAGAAGACGTAAAATGGTGGTCCTGAGCCTGTAAGATATTAGTACTCATTAAGATCACTCTCTATCTATGTGGCGCTATTGCTTTGCGGGTCTCGGCTTCCTCAAGATCCCTATCCTAATTAAACCTGGATAGGCGAAATTTAGGATTCCCTCAGCAGCATCATCCGATTAGCCACCCTGGTATAAAGTGACGTAACAAGCGAAAATTCAAACTACGAACGTCCTACGTTCATTTTATTTCTGGAACGCACTGAAGTATTAATAGGAATAAAAGAGAGAAAGACAGAATTAAAACTAATGGTTTAGATTGGGGAATGTAACTCGTTAGCGCGTGCATGTGGAACATTTATCATAAAATAAACTAAAATGCTTAAAATTTGATTGATTTATTATAAATATATAAAAATGTAATACCTTTTTCCTTGTTCATCGCATCATGTGTGAACGGCTTGAACAATTTCCCTGATTCTTTTTTAGTTGTGTTTCTAACAGTCAGGGGAAGAAGCTTGTGAAAGGTAACAATAATCTCTATATCTTTTTATATAAAATTGAAGTCAGGAGAAGGAGCTGATGGGAGAAAAAAAAAAGTTACTAAGGTAAATAGGTTTTCTTTATTAAAAAAAAATATTGTTAGCCAATAATAATCTCTTTATCTAAATATATAAAAATTAATCCCTTATTTTCTTGGTCATCGCATTACATGTGAACGGCTAGACTGATTTGGCCAAGTTATAGTTAAGACAGGGCATCGTCTGTCGGGTCAATTATTTTGTTATAAAATAACTTGCTTATTTGCCTATCTTTGTAAAATTATAACAACATTATCATTGTATATTATTTGTTGTCTAACAGGTATCCACCCTTATGAAACATAGCAATGATAAACAACATTTCCACAGAAAATGTACTTTAAATATTAGTGTTTATTTTAAATTCAGGTTTTAGTAAAACTTGAAGAGCTATATTAACGTGAATAAGCTCTACAAAAGGTTATGAAGTACAAAAAGGGCATTGTTAAAATAATACATGGTCAGAAGAGGCTTCTCGGAAATCAGTTCCAAAAAGTCGTATTTCCGTAATATTTCCAGGAGTACGCTCCGTTAAGGATAAACCGCTTTGGATGTAGTAAATATAGAGCTTTCAAAGAGTGTATTTGGGGCCGATTTCAAAGGTAATGGACATGATGTGAAAGTGCCTTTGATGTACCATCGCCCGCCCACGCAAGCCCACCATCTTCCCTTAAACCGCTTTCTTCAGCCAAAGGACAAGTTATTACTCCAACAAAATCTCAATTTAAGTTCTGGAGCTTTATAGCGACAGTATCTCTCCCGGGGTGAGGGGAGGGGATCGTAAAATAAACGCGGTACTAGAACAATGAAATAGGGTTTAGTAACCTCCGCCGTGAGTAGCAGAATTCGGGCCATGATATTTTCGCTGAAATGTTTATAAAAGGTCGGAGTTTCTCAGTTATTGTCGGCTTGGAGCAGAGTAAAACGGGAATGACGCTGTAAAGCAGGGAAATGGTTTGGTATAAGTAAGATAGAAGGCAAATGCTGCTCTGTCAACTCCTGTCTTAAAGCGAATTCATTCTCTAATGCCTCCGAATTATTGATAAAAATCTGCAAACCTGTTGTATTCTCACCTCCTATTTAATTTTAGCATATATTTAACATCACTTTTGTTTGTTTGTTTATTTAACGTCCATTTATGCTCCTGGGGCTAATCGGACGATGCTACAGTCGTAAATTTTGCCAATCCAGGTTTAATAAGGATAGGGATGTTTAACGAGTACCTGACATCGCACAGGCTCGGGACCACCTTTTAATATCACCTCCGAAGGACGGCATGACTAAGAATTTTTTTCTCCCATTTAAAAGTCTTAGGGCCGGTTTGAACCCGGAACAGTTCTTAAATAGTCACATCGAAATATTAATTTAAAAATACTCGAAGATCTATTATTATATTGGATAAAACATAATTTGAAAATCGAGGTTTTAGTTTTTTTGTAGTAAATTAGTTCAAATTCAATTGATAAAAAACGGTCTAAAGATCAATTACGTGCTTCCTTATTAATTCAGAACATTAGATTTCTTCAATTAATTTAATTTTAAAACACTATTCAGAATTATGAAAAATATAGATTAAAAAACAAAAACAAAAAAACTGAGTGTATAGTTTATGTAGTGCATAATATATGACTACATCGCAAAAAAAACAAACAAAAAAAACGATACTGACAACCGATGATATAAAATATTATTAAACATAATATCATAAATGTAAAACAATGTTTATATAGAATTATAGTTATTTGATCGCACAAATTTAGTTCTATTTAACTAAATTTGTCATTAGATTTTTATTATTACTATTTTATTTCTTTGCATATAAATATTTTTTCTTTTAAATAAAGGCTATGAGTTCATTTCATGAAATTTCTCAATTTCATTAATTTTTAGCTCAACTATTTATATCTTTTGTTTTATTTTAACCGGAAGAAATCTAGTTATAACTGGGGTAGAAAAAACATGGACTTGTTTTTTTTTTCTACCCCAGTTACAACTGCAAATCATCCAGTATATATATAAGTTTTCTACTGTTCTTAGTTTTCAGTCAATAAATAAACAATTTTATTTATGCAACCTTTCGAGAATTTATTGTTCTCATATTCTCATGCCTTAAAAGTATGTATGTAGAATGAATAGAATGTATTATTTTCTGTCTCCCTAACAATAGCATCATCTATTAATTACTGTATAAAGATATTAATGTTCTGTTTTTGTTTTTTCGCTGCTAAAGCATGATTATGAGAACAATAAATTCTCGAAACGTTGCATATATAAAATTGTTTATTTATTGACTGGAACCTATGAACAGTAGAAAACTTAAATTATCAACAGTCGAGAAATGATCAAACAATATACATATATATTTCCATCAAACATCCGCCATGCTCCTTCCCTTTCTACATTTAAATTCCTTCTTTTCCAGCACCTTCTAACATCCCAAAATGACGCTGCCTGACATATATTTTAAATATGAAATATATTTTTATATAATTTTTTTTTCCTTTGGTTCAAACTTTACAGTATTTGTTTAGTTTTTTATATCGTTTTTTGTTACTAGAAGATTTCATTTCTTATATTTGTATTTTTCATTTTTATTTATGTTTTAATTGTATTATCTTTCATTAATTCTTGGTCTAATATAGATCCTTTATTATCTCAGAGTTAATGTTATTTTAAGAATACTAAGATTAGTACAATGTTACTAATTATTTTTGTTTTATTTTTTTTTTTTGTTTCTTTTTTAATTTGGATTCTGTTACCAAATCATATATTTCTCATTTTTTTCTAACATAAATTAGCTTCTGAAGATTGTTTTTATTTTATTTTATATACAAATTCATCAATTAATGTAAATAGTAGTTAATCATGTTCATCTTGTCTGTTGGCCAGACATATTATATATTTAAACTGTACAAACTTGTTATTCTTAAGGGACCCAGTCCCAGAATAAAAATTATTTTCTATCTATCTATCTATCTATATTTACTAACTCAGGGAAATGTAAATATTAGTGAAAACAAGGAAAAGAAAATATATGTATTGAGTGTAATGATCTGCAGTTTCAAGGAATAAAAATAATGATATACATTTTAAAACATTCATCCAAGGAATTAACATCATTAGCAAGAAAGAAACCAAGTGATTTAATATGTCGAAGGGTCGTTTGGGAACAAACTTATTCTTCATCAACTGTCTTTAATCTGATTTATTTCGGACGGTAGGGATGAACATACAGAATGAGCGAGGAATGCGGTGCCGGTTGTGATAAAGGTGCTAGCTAGGCCGTATTAGGTCCTCCTCTACATCTTCTTGCCATTTTTTCATCTTGTTATTCCATCTCTCTTCTTTATCTTTTGTCCTTTCCGATCCGAGGATGGAGTGGAGGGGAGGGGAAGTGCAATGCACTTTCGGGCGGGCAGACGCAATAAAAAGAAAAACACAGGCAGGCGAAATGCATGCAATAAAATGTAGCCGTTGACGGAGCTCGGGTTTCGGCTCCGCCCGCTTCATTTGTATTATACGAAGGACCAGGGATAAACTAGATAATGATATATAATATATTAGAACTGTAATTGGGGGAACGTTATACCTTTGTCAGCCTGTTTTAGTGCCAGAGTCGGGAAAAGCGATAGCTGTCGATTGAGCAAAGCGAATAAATTGCAGGTTGGGAGGAAACAAGGCCTCAAGGTGGGCCATTTACAAGACTATTTACCTGACGAGTGAGACGATTTTATCGCCAGCTTCTTTCTGCATTCTTACAATTCAGGGTTCTCCAACGGCTGTTGCACGCTTGATGCACGCCACTTAGAACATCATTTATATTATCAACATAAACACGTGTGACGTAGGTGCACTATTAGAAAAACGCTACAAATTATTACAAAATGGTTTATTTTTTCAAATATCAATATATGAAAAAAAAATTCTGAAACAAATATAAAAAATCTATTTTCTATAATGTTTTTAGGAATAATATTTTAAGGTAGTAATTAAGAAATTTCCGAGTAATTTATTGTTTCATTTCTTACATTTATGAGTGCGTGTTTGTGGTAAATTTAGCGCAAAAACGAAAAGTCGTACTAAACTGAAATTTCATATATAAGACAACTATACGCCCGAGATGTTACAGCAACTTATTCAACTATACATTTTGCACCTTTTTACGATTTTCTCAGAAACGGCTCTAATGATTTTGATTAAACTCCCTATATTGATGTAAAATTTAATGGGCTTTAATAGAAAGTGTTATTCTGATTGAACTAGTCTGACAGGGCTTAACCGCCGATATTTCAAAATTTCTCCCTCTAAAGTACCTTTAATCCTGTAGATTCTTTAAAAATAACTATATTATCTCGTTACCGTTGATAATTAACAGCTAAATATGCAAGTTGAGCGAATTCGATATTCAACTAAAGGAGAAAACTGCAAAAATATATTTAAATGCATTTCTTGTTTTTTAACTTAAGAACAGTAATATACATGTATAATATATCGTTAGAATGCTAAAAACTTTACCTTATGCACAAAGTTGTAAAAGGTAATATAAAGTGATGAATAGAGAATAAGCTTATTAGAGAATAAGTGATTATAAGCTTGTTAAGATTATAAATTTAATATAGTTCTATTATTTAATCTGTGTCATATGGGTCCTACGAAAATAAATACACATTTTATTGAAACCAAAATAAAATATTTTTTATATTTAAGTATATTTAATAGTTCTTGAATTGATTTTAACAGTTGAGTAAGTGAAAGTCGTGTGTTGCCAGAACCAGATGTTTTAAAATTGATTCAGTCTATTTGAGGTTGCAATAAGCTAATTATAAATAATATATAATATTTTACATACATATCAGGTGACAAAACAATTCAATGATATGAGTGCAAAGTTTGATTGTTTATGATGGGGCGATTTCGACCGATTTAAAAGGCAAATGTGGGTAAGCGAGTCATAAAAACAAAAAAAAAAGATGTGAAAAAACGAGGTAAAAAAATGAAAAAAAAAAAAAAAAACTGAATTAGAAAAAATCGAAGCAACAGGTAGTGCATAATAAATGCTTCTCTCATGGTAATGCTTCAATTGAGAGGAGTTTGTGGAAAAAAAAAAAAAAAAAAAGTTAACCCCAGCTCTCCGATCCAACACAAAAAGCAAGGGAAGGCGAAAGTGCCCAGTTCCGCTGGGGCAGATCTCAGGGGACTTCCTCCGCTATATTAGGTTACCTTTTTTACGGGACAATGCCTGATATATAATACATAACATGTGATATATAACACATAACGCCCGTCTAATGATGTTATACCCAGACAAAGAATTCTGAAGTCGATACTATGTCATCCGGCGTCATGTAGTCCTGTATAAATCCTATAAATGGTCAGAAAAACAGTATTACGTAGTCGAGTAGTTGCAAAAATAAATTCGCTAATGCAATTTAATATGTATTAAATATAAAAATAGGTTAATGAATCAAGTGTATTTCATTCTATTTTCGCTTTTAACTCTTATTTCGAAATACGCGACCAAGATTTTATTTTTCTCAGAATGAAAATGATACATTTATTTGATTCTCAAATGTGTTTCTATAACTTTTTTTTTAAATATTTATATTTTCATCAAAACGTAAATTATATAGTTGGATATTTAAAAAAAAAAAATATTAACTAAATTATCAGAATGTTACACGACGCGGAAATACGGAGCTTGTACCCCGTAAAAAAAGATTGATTTATTTAGTAACATAAAGGCTCTTCAACCACTAGGGTTATTTTCTATTACATTTAAGTAATTTAGGCTAATGAATTATAATTACCTAAAAATAAAAAAATCTTGCTGATTTTAAGGATGTCTCATCCGAAATTATTTGTAAATAAAATTTATTTTCTTCTCTTGTATAATATACCTTGGAAAGCTTACAATGGTAGGGAAAAAATTATCTTTTACACAAGCTTGTAAAAGTTAATGCAGAGTGATGAAAAGCATATAAAACTCACTGATTTTTTTAGATAATGATATAATACATTTTTTAATAAAACACATGCTTCTATAGGGTTATTTTAGCCCTGATTTAAAAATACAATTTAATGATTTACCTTAATAGATCTTATTATTTCATATATTTGTTAATATGTATCAACATATCACAGATCAATTTGCCTTAATCCATTTTTGTAAGGTAGCCTTTTGTATATTGTGTAGTATAATAGTTTCCTCCAGGCATCCATATGTCTTTTTAGGAAACTGTAATTATTTATTTTATTTTTTTACAGGATACGAAAATGTATTTTATTAAATAAGTAAGATTGATTCCTCCGTAACTAAGCTATTTGCAGGTGGGCACGTGCTATGGGAACGGGCGGGTAACGCCCCAAGTGCTAGGGGAACAGAAAGGCCTATAAGAGGGGACTATGAGCCACTAAGATTTCGTATTGATCTTTCCCTTCAACTCCTCAGCCTTCGCTTACCGGAGATTGCTAATCACTGTTCGTCTTCATATTCGTCTATCTCCCATCTACGTTTTGGCCTATCTCTCCATCTTGTAGCCTTTGGTCAAAGCGATAACTGCTCTTTTATTGATCTCTAGGTAATCCATAATAACAACTTGATACTTATATTTATCACTCCCCACATTCTAGCAAATAAGTTTTTCCTTTGTCTATAAATCATTTGTATAAATATTTTATTTTTTTTATACAGTTGATTAAGAGCTTTTATCCTTGACTACGCCGTGTATGGAAGATATTTAGCACGCCCTAACATGATGCAGATTATCAGTAGATAAAAATCTATGTGTTCAGAAAACGATTTTGGTATTCTCAATGTTAAAATTTCAGGAAGAAGAAAAAAAACTATCTACGTGTAAAAAAAGTTTCGTACTAAATAAATACAGTTTTCAGGGGCACTTGTGGTGTAGTGGCTTGTATAACAGCCTTCTACGTCTAAGACAGTGACAGATGAGCTTAAGATTTTTTAAAGAAAGTAAACATCAATATGCCGTCTTTCGGAGGGGATGTAAAATGGGGGTTCTGAGCCTGTGCGATTACTCCTCTTATTAGCCATAGTAGCATAAAATTAGCGTTAAATGAATAAGCAAACAAACAAAACTATTTTAGTTCTAATCTCCATTTTTTGAAGTTTGAATTTTCAACTATAAAGGAACTATCAAACAACCATGTCGCAACGATTTATTTTAAAATTAATTTTAAACATAAGGGGTACTCACTACGTTTGCTATAGCATGCTATTTGTGTTATTTTGCTAAACCCGTCAAGTTTCTACAGTTATTTCCTGTATAAAATTGATGGGTTTAGCACAATAGCACAAATAGCATGCTATAGCAAACGTAGTGAGTACCCCTAATATATAATTATACTTATATATAAGAATAAACACAAATGTAAATTTAGATCAGAGAAACTTAGCCAGATAAAACTATGTTAATGGAAGTACATTTTGAAAGGTTGATTTACTTCTTGTTATAGTTTTGGCATAAGAATAATTTGAAATTTCTTCTGCAAGTAGTTAAGGCAATCTATATAAATTGAAGTAATAGTAACACTATATAAAAACAATATATATGAATACAAATTCAGAATACAATACAGAATATTTAAATCAAAAGAAAAATTATATCTATATTATTTTCAACTTTTGTATTTATCTTTCGAAATATCATTTAGTAATGGGGAAAACTTCCAATTTTTTATATTATTCTAAAAAACCTAATAAATTATTTATTGCAGAATCATAATTTCGCATTATTTTAAAAACTATAATTCAATTGAATGCGAAATTCTTAATGATAACGAAGCCATCTTCATTGTGTCCAAAAGCAGAGTAATAACAGGTTTTATTTTCATTATATTTAAAATTTAAAACTGTAAAAGTCCAACCTCTTGTTTTACCTGTTTCGGTTCCTCTAATAATTTTTCCTTTTAATTTTTTTTTTTTTTTTTTTGCCAATTAGCCAATAAGCTCTAAATTAATAAATAAAACATGGTTTACATTGTATTTTTTATTTTTTTATCCTTCATCAGGTACATAAAAGAAGGATTGATTCTATTTCGAGTATCATAACAATTTATTTATTTTTATTCGATAATATGAATATGAGGAAAATTGAATAGAAATGATACATTTTTTGATTCTGAGAGGTAGTTCTATAACATTTTTTAAACTGTTTTAAAATCTTAAATTATATAGTTGGATATTTAAAAAAAAAATAGTAACTAAATTATCAGAATGTTACACGACGCGGAAATACGGAACTTGTGCCCCTTCAGAAAAATTGAGTTGATAAAATCGTGTTGACTCAAGTTTAGTGTGGAGTGTAATGTTTCCAAGCTCAGTAAAGAATGAATTATTATATTTACAGAACTAAAAAGTTAATATGCACTGAACCGGGGTGTCCGAGAGACAGGCTAAAGCGTTAGTGGGAGGATTGTGGCAAGTCTGACCGGAGCTTCGACTCAGACGGTATTGGCAATGAGCTTTCGGGTTCGCTAACCTTATTATTATTATTTGTTAAGCTTATTATTATCAGTAACTAAATTAAGTAATTATAAACAATTATTTTCCATTAATATCATACAGCACTAATATATACAAATGAACCTGCTTCAACTGTTATATTAACATTTTAATCATTACTAAAAGTGCATTTTAAGTTTGATTTTTTAACTATAAATGTACCATCCAAATATCATGTTGAAACGATTTAGTTTAAAATTAATTTTACTCATAATAATTATACTTCATAACATCTGTTTAATAAAGAATAAACATAAAAGTAAATTTATTTCACAGAAACTTTGCCAGATAAAAATATGTTAATGAAAGTACACATTTAAAGGTTGATTTACTTCTTGTTATAGGTTTGGCATAAGAATAATTTAAAATTTCTTCGACAAGTAGTTAGGCAATATATACAGTATATATATATATATATATATATGTTATATACGTTGAAGTAACAATAACACTATAGAAAATAAAAGATATAGCATATACCAATAATATTTAAATAAAAAAAAAAAAGATATATATATATATATATATATATATATATATATATATATATATATTATAATCAACTTTAGTTATCTTTCGAAATATCCTTTAATTATGTGGAAGACTTCAAAATTTTTATATTATTCTATAAACCTAATAAATTATTTATTACAGAATCATAATTTCACATCATTTTAATAACTATAATTCAATTGAATGCAAAATTCACAGCGCAACTTAATTTAAAAAATAATTATAGTTCTTAATGATAACGAAGCCTTCATTGTGTCCTAAAGCAGAAAAATGGCCAGTTTTGTGTTCCGTGTATTTAAAATTTAAAACTGTAAAAGTCCAACCTCTTGTTTTTCCTGTTTCGTTTCCTCTAATAATTTCTCCTTTTATTTATTTTTTTTTTTTTTTTGCCAATTAGCCGATAAGCTCTGACTTCATTAATAAAATATGATTTACATTGTATTTTTATTTTTTTACCCCTCATTTTGTATATTAAAGAAGAATTGATTCTGTTTCGAGTATCATAACAATTAATTTATTGTTATTCGATAATATGAATATGAGGAAAATTGTCGACAAATAGAGGATCTAACATATGTATTGTTTTCGTCCCAACAAACTTAACTCTTTTATGTCAGTATTAAAATAATGAATCTCACACTACTAATATTGGCTGTAAAGATGGACACCTAACAGCCAGAAGCGAGCACCGTCGCAGATATACGAGGTATGTTTATTAAGTAAGTACCGTTTTAGAATTAAAAAAGGACGTGCAAAGATATCGCAATAATTTTATTTTTACATGAAAGCCTGTACCTTAATCTACTTTTCTACATAATTTCCATGAATTTTGAGGCACTTGTCATAACGCAGCACCAGTTTTTGAATACCCTCCTTAAAACATCCTGTCGCCTGACTTGTTAACCACTACATCACAAATGTTTTGACTTCGTTATCGTCTTGAAGACGCCGACCGCCCATGTGTTCCTTCAAGTGCAAAAGCAAATGGTAGTCGCTGGGCGCCAGATCACGGCTGTATGGAAAAATGACAAACTCCTAAAAATGGGAAACTCTAGATCATCCTCCATACAGCCCTGATCTGACGCCCAGCGACTACCATTTGTTCCTGCACTTGAAGAAACCCCTTGGCGGTCGGCGTCTTCAAGACGATTACGAAGTCAAAAATTTGTGATGCAGTGGTTAACAAGTCAGGCGGCAGAATTTTTTGATGAGGGTATTCAAAAACTGGTGCCGTGTTATGACAAGTGTGCGGTGTGACAAGTCACAGGCTTTCATGTAAAAATAAAATTATTGCGATATCTTTGCACGTCTTTTTTTAATTCCAAAACGGTACTTATTTACAAAACATGCCTCGTATATCTGCGACGGGGCTCGCTTCATTTTGAAATTAATTTTAAAACTTTTAAGAACTCCCAAATTCCTTAAAATGTTTGAAACCTACAGAAAAAGGAATAATTCATTAACGAAAAAGAAAAATTAAGAATTTTAAATTAAGGGGATAGGGAAAAAAATACTGTATATTATATACTATACGACTAAACAATCAAAATTGTGTTTATTATTGTCAATAGCTTTAAACAATTATAATTGTGCTTAGTTTCGTTGCCGGTATGAATAAACCCATTAACAAAGCTATGTCATGTGAACCTCAAAATTATATGATTGAGTTTTTTTTGTTTCAAAAGTTCCTTGTTTCATTGAATAATGATCACTTCAGTGACTGTCTTGCGTAGAAGAATTAATAATTATTATTTAAGTAGGCTATTATTTTTATTTCATACATTAAACATTCGGATTATATTATCACTTGGATTATTCAAATTATTGTTCATTTTTTTTTTTGAAAAAAAAAATTCGCAATCCCATCATTTAAATGCCTAGAATTACTCATGCGGTATTTTTCGTGCGAAATAATAATTCGCAAGGATCGCATAGCAAATGAGTTTTTTTCTTCTAGAATTTCTCACTTCTTATTCTTGTTGGAAAGGAACCTTGAAACACGCCCCTCTACTAAATCACAGATTAAGAATTTTTGGTTAAGAATATTTTGCATGAGATAAATATCCTTTAGAGAAAATATCGTGGAAGATATTTTCTGAAGTATGATTTTTTTTTTTTTTTAATAACTGACAGTTTTCATTTTCACCTAAAATTTCATTTCTAAACTAATAACAGATCCTATGAGAGGGAGAAATGACAGGGATCGTTGGAGGATATTTCTGATAATACCAGAATAAAACTGTCAGTTACAGCCTGAATACTAAAACTGAATATAAAATTATTTTCCTCTCTGTAACTACCAGCTAGGTTCAACTCATAACGGATGTGTAGATAAATTTATATCTCAAAATTTTGCGAAAAGATTTACTTCTCATTAAAATGTCCATTCTATAAAAATAGTTAATTTATTATCCTGCTAATTGAGAACAAAGGAATATATATTCTTACATTATGTCATTATGTTAATAGATATATTCTTCGTTGTAAAAATAAATAATTTTTAATAGTTTGTATGTAAAAAGGAAAAAAAAGCATGCTACCATATTTTTAGACATATCTGTAAAATAAATTAATTTAAAAAATGATAATTTTAAATTTTATTGAGTAAATTTGTCACAAAGTTCAAATAAAAAAAATATACAATTTTATTTTAGGTATAATAATCAGGAGTCAGTATTTTTTAAAATATTTTTGGATTATTCCAACGTTTCGGCTCAAGATTGTGAGCTATCATCAGGGCATTACTGAGCCTTAAACTTATGTCCATGTCCAATCAAAAGAGTTTATGTTTGGACATGGCTCACTAATACCCTGATGATAGCTCACAAGCCTGAGCCGAAACGTTGGAAAAATTAAAAAATATTTAAAAAAATACTGACTCCTGATTATTCTACCTATAATAGTTTCTACTGTCAACTATACATCCTCAATATACAATTTTATAAAAGACAAACATGAAATAGAGTATTCAAACTTCTAGTAGTATAAATTAAAGGATTAAAAAAAAATTCTGCTTTAATCAATTTAAAAAAAATTTACAAGATCAAAACTGATCAAAATGCTATTTTACACAACATTTAAATTAGGCTCAAATCAAATCAAATAAATAAAACATAAAATATATACAACTTAATCCAAGGGAATTTAAAAAAAAAAATAATCACAATAAACATTGTAAAGAATAATTGTATAATATTTTATTTTGTAACCGACAGACATGAAATAAAGTTAAAAAAGTTCAATGGTATATATTAAAGAGTTTTTTAAATTATGATTGTGATATAATCGATCAATCAGAATTTTATACGATTTACACTGATTCACGCTATTACTAATACGGTGTAATTTAATGGATTTTAAAAGTTTCAATAATAAACTATTCACATAAAAGCCATCCATGAATCCTTTGAGATCTTAGAAGAATTCTTCGAAGGTATATTTTTTTTTTCAAAAGAGTAGTACTCAGAATATGGAGTCTCGAGTTTGTTGAACATACTGTTAAAACTGCATGTTCTTTTTTTACTTGTTTTGCATTAACAAATTATTTTTAAAAAAAGAAAAAGTATTTTTCTAATCAAGAGAAAATTGTAAGAAAAAAAAACAACAAAAATTTATTTATTTTTTTTTCTCATTCAGAAATTATTCGAACATAGAATCAGTAGAACTTATTTCTGAAAATGCTATATTGATTTTTTATATCAAAAGAGATTAAATACCTAAATTGAATATTATACCAACAAAAATATATATAAATATTTGTACTCACTATAAGGATTACGGGACAATAGCGCATGGACACTTACCTGTAAAAAACAAAACAAAAATTGAATTAAAATAATATACAATTTTTTTAAAACAATCTATTTCTATAAGATTCGGTCATCAGACAAATCTTATTCTTATGCTTAAAAGTAAAATCTTTATGGAAAAATCATATTTTTTTTTTTTCCGTAGTCGTAAACCACTTGGGTCATTTTCGCCTTAAATCACTATGATAAACGGATTAAATATTATAGTCTATTGTACAAGTCTGTCTGTCGTAGGAAGTCAAAAAGTTTTGCAGTTGTGTGTATGTTGTCTTGTAAAACGGTTGGTAAGTCAGTGTCAATTGTAATATAGCTCCGTGAGTATCACTAAGCCCTACACTCAGTCAAAACCATATTCTTAGACGTTATTTGTCAATTTCCAGATTTTATAATATATAGCCTTTATGATAAATAATAAATATATAAGTAATATATAACATATTACAATGATGCTTTATTTTCATTTATTTATATTACATTAAAATTTTTATTGTTATAAACTAACCCGTTCATAACCTTCACAAATATTTAAATAGAATGTAAGTCCGAGAAATTCGATCGTAAACTGTCAAGTTAACGACTTGTTGATAATTTTAGTTATAAACAAGTAGAGGGATATTAATTAAATAAAATCTTTAAGTGTTACTTTTTAACCAATACTAGCCGGTAATTCTTTTTTTTTTTTTTTTATATATATATATATTAAGTAATATTTTTCGATTTTTAAATTGGATTCACTGTATAAAATAATTTTATTCAAGTAGAAGAATCGGATTAATAATTATAAAGAGAGCATAATTGTCCCTGTGTAGTTTGTTTTTAATCGGATCAAATGGCCAGTGGTTTAGAGGCGTGAGGACTTTTTCATGTAGCAATCACTGCAAAGCCCCACACCTCATCCGGGTCCATTTTAAGAATCGCCTTTTACGAGAGAACCTGACGACCATTAAATCTATTCAATTACCTGTTAATCTCGATAAAAATAAAAGTATCCTTAAAATATGGCCGTATATTATTACAAAATGAGTGCACCTCTATTTTAACAGTGGCAGTTGTTCAGTATTTTAGGAGGACCGACAAGGGAAAAAAATCTAAACGACCTCGGAGTGCAGCTTGGAAGGGCGGAAAAGCGAAAAAAAAAAAAAAAAAAGATGGAACCGAAAAGATCCAAAAAAGAAAAAAAGTAGATGGCGTGCTTAGAGAAGACCCAGGATTCGGCTGAAATTTACGATATCCCCGGACTGCACCCCGCAACACAGCTCGACTATGTGGTCTTTTTATTGTCTGTTTTCGTTTTATGTGTCTTTTTGCTTCGGCCTGCATTCATCTACGGATAAGGAGGAGCTGCATAGAAATTCATGGCGGGATTTTCGGGAGACGGACAAAAAATGGCCTTAACAATATCCTTCGCGTACCTCCAAGCCTGGGATTTGTTGACAGTACTGGTACTTCAACCTCCGAGCTTTAGCGTACGCTTACCGGCGTGCCTCCGTGTTTATGAGTGGATGCATTTGCAATGCAAATACCGGTAGTAATGGGACCTATCCCAACTTGTGGGCAAATAGGTGTTGAGGGCCGGGACATGAGGTCCAGGAAGCCACCCAGTTTACTCATCCATTACTTTATATACAAAGATACATACTTTCCAGTTTTATTTTGTTTATTTTAAGTTATCAGTAATTGCAAAAATTAAATAAACAGCAATCAAGTGTAAATTATTTCTACAAATATATTTTTTTTCATAATACCATTAACTCGCTCATAATTTGGGGCTTATTTCAAGATACGTAGATCCGAAATAACGTATGAAAAAATCCGTCTTCCGCTGTACTCTTACTTCTATTGCTATTCGACAATCATTTCCCTACAAAACAAAAAAATAATCTTTGATATTGGTTCAGAAATAGGAGAGATATAGCGTTATGAAATTAGCAGTGGTAATACGACATTTTCCTTTGAATAATTTATTCTTTTCATATTAATTATCTGTCTGTTAACAGTTTACCCAACCAACACTTGATAATAATTTGAAGCATTTTTTTTGTAATAGGTTTATCAATAATTTTTTTTTTTTTTTTGCATTTTTTCTTTTCTCAACCTAGTTCCTAAGGTTTCGGATTAGGCCATTTTTAAAAACGTTAAATAAAGGAAACATTACTGAAACATAACAGTAGTGCCGAATTTTATTGTAATTCTTTAGATTGTCTGATATTTAGAGATACATATTATGAACTTATACTGAAATTTTTTTTTTTTATCAATTCTTAATCATTGTAAGAGTTATACTTGAATTGTTTCACATTACACTGAGACTTTAGTAACTGAGTAACTATCTGAGATTAAAAAAAATGTTTCTAAGAGTATAATGTCTTTATCGATTTTTTTAAAAATGTATTTATTTTATTAATCAAATTATAAATTAAAAATTTAATAATAATGTTATAAGTATCTATGAATATTAAGCAATTAACTACGAAGAATTTTGAGAACCATGACCGAGATAGACATTTCTTTTGGCACGAATTTTAACAATACCCCCTGAAAATTCGATAATTCTTCAGTTAACATTTTAACTCATAATAAAAATTTTCCTTCTATAATTTTTTTAGTATTTCGTTTTATTTGAAGAGATGACGTTTTCGCTGACTTTTTGTCTTTTTTTTTTTTTTTCGTTTGTTTTTCTGACCTTAAAATTATGAACAATCAATCACTTATTGTACATATTTTTCCCTACTAAAAAACATTGCTGAAAAAAAGCCATTTATATATATTATTTTTATTTATTTTTTCTAAGAGAAGTTTT
This sequence comes from Piezodorus guildinii, assembly GCA_023052935.1. Classification (NCBI taxonomy): domain Eukaryota; kingdom Metazoa; phylum Arthropoda; class Insecta; order Hemiptera; family Pentatomidae; genus Piezodorus; species Piezodorus guildinii. The sequence goes on along the minus strand of CM041293.1, from coordinate 119,947,645 downwards.
AAATTGACATATAGGTAAATGTATATTTAAAAGTGTGAGATTGGATTTGTGCATATAATGGTTTCAAAGAAAAAAACAAACAAAAAAAAAGAAGGACCATTTGTTTTGTCGGCATGTCGCGGCTTACGAAAGGAATATGATAACTGATTTGTAATAATTCAGACATGAAAACAAAAAATCAAGATAAGTAGCTACCATCAATAACTATATTTATCACCTTGCCTATTGATAAACTTTTTTTTAAATATTGCTAAAGAATATTCGAGCCATGCATCACGCTATCAGTGACATACCTAATCTTTGATTTTTATATTCCCTTCAGTGGATAATAAGGAAATATGACAAACGCTTTTTTTTTTTTTTTTTTACGATTTCTTAGAAGGATTTATTCAAAATTTGACAATTATAATAAAACTGTATCTGATATAGAGAATGAGCAGTAGCATGTTTACGCGTTTCCTGACTTGCTGGATGGGGGACTGTCAAAAACGTTAGTATTACTACTAAAAAAAAACCTGTGCCACTACAACCCATGAAGAGTCTTGGGCTCAGTAAATGTAGGGATTCGTACTGTTTCTAGGCAAAAGGTCGTGCAATGAGGTGATTCGGCCGATATAATATTCCATCACAACCGGGGTCGAACCCAGGACCCGGAGCCCTGCACACTAGACTACCGCTCTATCCACTAAACCACGCCGCTCCCTAATATTACTACTAAAAGGTTTATAAACTTCGTTATTATAATATACCTTCAGGATATAATAATATACCTTTAAAACAAAGTATTCTTATTCTTCTTCTAGTGGCGCGACAGGCCGTGTAGGCCCTGGGCCTCGCGGTGTAAACTGCGAGTTTACACTCACGTTTCACGATGCAATTTTTTTAGTGCAGGGTCATCACTCCCTACGACTAATTTTGTGAGTGGCCACCTTTTGGCTGACGGGTCTCACATACCCGGGGGAGAGGTTGTGAGTGAATCCACATTTCTTTAAATACCCCGCCGGGACTTGGATTCGAACTCAGAACCTGTAGTATCAGAGACTAGCGCGCTAGCCACTCAGCCACGGGCTCCCCTAACAAAGTATTATAATAGAAAAATTATGTCCAATTTATTTTTTATTTATTTATTTTGATATTTCAAAGTCTAGATCGATAAAAGTTAGGAATTAATAGCCTTGAAATACTTTATAGTCGTAAGTCGTCCTAATTTATTTTTAATAGTTTTATGAATTTGTCTGTAGGCGCGTGAACTTATGGAAGAAACTTTGGTTTTACACCTAAAGTTTATAATTTATAACTTAATTTGTTTAATTTCAGTTTAAGATATAATTCTTAAATGTATGATGATATTTAGAACATGAACAGACATATATATAAATTATGAATATATAGTGTATACGTATATATTATTGCTTTGCATATGCTATATTATATCGGGCATATTTTCAAATGAGTATATATATGTTCGTACTTTCAGCGGGTTATTTTTAGTGTATGATTTATTTTTCTGGTATAGTTTTACCATTAAAAAATATCTTATTCGTTTTATACTTATTTATTTATGTAATATTAATGTATGATTAATAAATTTTAACATTTATTTTAGGTGATTCAAATAAAATCATTGTAACTGGATAGTGGTAAGAATATAAGAAGATATTCATATAAAATATGATATAAACCACTTTTTTTATTATTTTTGGCGGGGGGGAGAGGGAGGGGAGAGCGGATATCTCAAATTATTTGGATTTTATACATTTTTAAAAATAAAAACGTTGATTCGCAAAAGAGTAATTTTATGTCCAATAATCATTCTTTTTAAATACGTCATAAAATCAAACAATAAGTAATAACATTTATTTTGGTTTGATATGATTAAGTTTATCTTCATAAAAAAAATGTTTTGTGTTTCCACATTTTTGGAGAAATAACTGTAAGAATATTATTATTACAAAATCCTCTAAGGTCGCGGCAACATTTTTTTTAAATAATTATTAGACAAGATGACATTAAACTTTAAAGTAAGTCAATAACCATAAAGTATATTTGGAGATCGATACGGGTGAGTTATTAGGCAAATTGAACTAACATTAAAATAAAACCTTGAGTGTTCCAACGATTATACATGCGTTAATAATTGCTGAATGAACATGCAATTTCTTATCAGATTAATTGTTTTGACCTTTGTCTTCTTCACTATGAGGATAAAAAAATCAAAAATATTAATCCCTAATTTTTTCCTAGACATAACCGTTATTTTTAGAGAGTAGAAAATAACGCGAAAGTAGGACAATCAATTGATCTTTACTATTGACATTGTTATGTTACTTTAAACACCTAATTAAAAAATATTTTTACCAACTTTAAAGGCTAAGAACCTCTCTTAGATAAACGAATAAAAGTTTATCCATTAAAATTGAAACTTAAACCTCTTAACTGCCTCAAAGTCTGGTACAATGAGGCACCAATTGACGTTGGTTGACCTGCTTATTCGTATTGTGTCATTTGAATGAATTATATCATTCTTAAAAAAACGTAAAAATTGTTTAAGAGATGTTTAATGTTAACTTAATATTATTGAAACGTTATTTGGTATTGTATATGTGAATATGTTGTATTTATATATGTTAACTATATAATAATAATTGCATATCTTTAGATTGTGTAGCTGACTCACTTGATAAATCTTTAGTCCACAAACAGTTATTCCACATAAAACAGTAGCCCTGTATCCACCGACTTCAAGAACAATACTTGAATAAGGATGACTCTGTATAAGCGAATGATTCTTATCTTATTTCCCGGTATGATGTAAGTACTGCCACTTAACTGTAGCAGATATCTATTTTTATAGGGATATGCTAAAAAAAAGCATGTTTGTATTTTTTTAAAGTGCTAAAACTTTGAGACACTGTCCTTTAATAACATAACGTATATTATATAATCGATCATGTCTCGCATCAATGAATATTAATAAAAATGTCACAAAAAATACATCTATTCTTTTAAACCCTATTTTAAGCACTATTTAATCCTTTTTATACAGGCTTCTAACATTTTAATGCGAGGTTTTAATATGCTTGGTATCTGCTAATCTGACTGGTAGGCGTCCGAAAGGCAGGCCTAAGCGTCGATGGGAGGATTGTGTTAAGGCTGATCTCGGGGGCTTGGCCTTGAACGGTGAACATTGGACGAGTCTGTGCAGGAGTTTAGTGGTATCGGGATCGAACCTTAGGGTTCGGTAAGCCTATTATTATTATATATATTACAAACGTATAATAACTAGTTTAATCGTATAATAACAAGTATTTAATGGGGAAAACGTTTTAATAATTAATCGAACTTGTATTAGATCTATTTTTTATTTTTTTATTTAGACATTTTGTCAACTTAAGGCCTTTTACACTCATATCCATCCTATATTTTTCTTTCACAATCAACATTCATATTTTCAAAGGAAAGCTATGTTTTTATTGCATTTTCAATAAGTATAAAAATCATATTCTAATCTGTCTGTCTCTCTCTCTCTCTCTCCCTCTCTCTCTCTCTCTCTCTCTATATATATATATATATATATATATATATTTATATCTACTATGATTCGATGATTAGTTTTACACATAAATGTTTGTGGCCCTATGGAGTTATGTCATTTTTACCCTCTTCATCTAGTATATGAGAAACGTGCGAAAGAATATGTTTTAAGATAAGCTAATTACATTATCGATAAAACATGATTCGAGTACTAACGATTAAAACAAACATTCGAAAATTTTCGAGAAAAAAAAAAAAGGAATTGGAAAGTGTTATTTCCTCGAAATCAGATTTCCACTCGCCAGTCCTTCAACCAAGTATTTAACGAAAAATCCTAGCGTTGAAGTATTGCCAATTCTTATCAGTTTACGTTATCAGAAAGGTCGTATTACGTATTTATTTCGTGTTATAACATATTGGATCTCTCAAGTGCATTGTCTCACCATGTTATAAGTTTACTGGTCTAACAACAATTTATCCGCAGAGCTGCTGTTATTAACAATAGGATCGGTTTTTCACAGCGGGATCAGTTTTTCACATTTTCGCTGTAATGATTAAATTTAATAACACCTATGTATGTAAACATAATTTCTGATTTTTTAATAGCAATTAAAATTTTTACCAAATAGGTTTTTTATTAGTTTACATAATGACGTATTTTATTAGCTCTATTAGTACTGATATTACAATTGGCTGATTGTCCTTCACCAATGTTTTCATTAAAAAAAACCAACAAAAAAAACCTTCTACTTCTACAACCCATAAATGGTCTTGAGCTCAGTAAATGTAATTATTCAAACTATTTACAGTCCAACGCACGCTCAATGAGATGATAATACTCAACCTTCTGGTTTCCCCCCTCCTCCGTTTTCGGGTACCAACTTTATAGCGGCTGGGTGTGCTGTGACGCTCCTATCCAGGGTCGGCTTACGGCTGAAATAACAGAATAAAATATATTCTGGGGAAAATACACAGCAGGGATTCGAACCCAGGACTCGGAGAACACTAGATCGCGCCGCTTTCTTCTTTGATCCATGTTTAATATTACACTAATATTATTGCTTCAGAAATAAAAAAATGTACATAATTACTTTTTTTATTACAGCGATGATTTTTTTTTATCGCGTTTTAGTAAAGCGATTATTATTATTATTTACATTTAAAATAAAAAATATATTTTTTCTTTAAATTTTATTGATATATTACGATTTGTTTCAAACGGACCATATTAATAATAATGCTATACTATTGTATAATTTCACATTCATAAAAATAAACAAATGAAATTGCATTAAAAAAATAATAAATAAATGTATATAAGAACAAACTGTTTTATTTAATATAGCTTTAGAATATGTCGTAGAAAAAGGTAACGTGCACCGAGAAAGGTTTAAATATGGATGATAAGATTCCGGTTTTGGGGTATGCTGATGATTTGGTACTGTTAGGTGAAGACACGGAAACCATACAACTTAATACAAGTGTGTTCATGAAAACCGTTAAAGAAATAGGATCTCGAATTAAATATCGATAAGACGAAATATATGATTAGTAGCAGAAATGGTGGCGATCTTGGTGATATTGATATATCAGGGCACACGTTTGAACACGTAGAGAAATTTAAATATTTAGGTTCAATGATAACAAGAAAAAATGAAATCCAGGAAGAAATAAAGGCCCGGTTAAAGGTGGGAATTGGTAATGTTGTTCTAGTTTACGCCATGATTTTTTAAAATTAATTACTTCTAAATTCTGATTATCATCTGATAGGAGACTAATTCAGTAGAAAGTATATTAGGGCTTGTCCATTCGATTCCTGTTGCTTAAGCGAATGTAGACGAATAAAACTGATGTGAAATAGTTCGAATGAACATTTTAGAAAAAAAAAATTAGCATATCCATTAAGAATTTCGGACTAAATTTCCCAATGGTCAAATGGACTTGTTTAATATCCATCGCCCTTTCCAGCGAACCCGCTACTTTTTAGGTCAGGAATGGAACGACCGTTGGGCTCATTGGAAACCAGCTCGTTATAAAATACTTGCACTCCCCAAGGAGGATCTTCTCCACTTTCACATTGGCAAAATATTCGCAACAGAGTTATCTTGTCCTGCCTTGATATATCGCTCCTGTTCTCCTTAGGATGGGACGGTCTTCTGGTCAGGAATCCGAGTGAGCGGACGGCAGGGATCTATTATAGGCGTCTCGCTCCAGAATACCAGTCACGTGTTTTCGATAGATCCATCAGCTTAATTATAAATATTTATATGCATATATTACAACCAAAAAGCTGGTGCGCGCAACACACGACTTTTACTTAACTTCGTTGCTAAAATTAATTTAAGAATTTTCAAATATATTTGGAATGAAAATATATTATAGAATTAATTACATAAACCTTCGATAGAAACATCTGTTTTATTGAATAATCTATTATATTTTTAATTTCAACAATCAGTAAGTTTTATCGGCTTTTCATCGCTCTTCATTCGTTTCTACAATTTCGTGTATTAAATAATGTATTTCTACAATCATCAGCTTTCCAACGGTATATTATAGATTTTTTTTTTTTTTTTAACATCTAAAAAATTAATGGCACTTCGAGCGCCGTATAACTTAACCAAAAAAGAGAGAGAAAATACATATATCCTTAGAAAAAAACAATAATTATTCATACCTTATTGTAAAAAATAATATAATATACATTTCCCATTGCCATGGAAATCCTAAAATTTTGCCTCTCTTGATTTAGGATTAGGATGGAGATCTTTAACGAGTATCTGACATCGGAGAGGCTAGGGACAACCATTTTACCATTGAATCACAAAATACTACTTTTTTCTATCCTAGACGATCTTATACTTGAAAATATGACGGTTTCGATAAAAGCCATGTAATGCCATCCTCTGGGCTCTTGTGATGATAGAGTATTGCTAGCAAATGACTCGAAATGTTTACTGTAACGACTTAATAATCATAGCCACTTCCAGAACCCGGGTGATGTATCGCATCCCAGTCGTGAGCTTTCAATAAACAGTTATTCAAGCCGTGTTTTATGTTACGATCCCAGGATCGGCGGTTGCATTAATAACAATTTGACAGGTGCAATACAATAATTTACTTATCAAGTTGTTATTAAGTTGTAGTCTTTGCCGCACGGCTCTGTAATTACCGCTGCCACTTTGTGCTCTTATCTGATCCGGATCCTGTGTTTATTCTTTTGTCTGTTAACTCATGGAAAAATAAGCTCTGTGCGTTATTATACAATGGTAAATTCAATGCTTTATATAAAATTAGAATGTGGTTAGAACAGATCAGATCCAGAGTTAATGGCGTATTTATTAAAGTTTCTGGGTTTAATATACCTGAAAGTTATATGAATAGTTGATAGTTTTATTCTTTTGGATATAAGTATTTATTATAATTTTTACTTGAACGATCAATCAATCTTATTTTTGTGAATGTTAAGCAGATCTATCTATACTTTTAGGCCATCATATCAGTTTGAAATCGTATTCTTGAAGCAAGATCTCGCAATTCTGACCTTTACGTTCCTACCCACAAAACTAAAACTTTTGACCGTTCTTTTATTATCCGTTCTACTACCCTCTGGAATTCTCTACTTACCCGTATCCACCATGCTGCTTCTCTATCCTCATTCAAATCCTAACTTTTCCTGTACCTCTTATTTTCCCAAACAGATGGTTAACAATTATGACATTGCAATTTTAAGTATTGAATTTTGAATGAAGAAAATTAGTAAAAAGCCTACTGTTGAAATGTATATAATGTTTGTCAATTCATTTATTCTTCATTCTATTCAAAACTTCGTTTTCGGAAGATTTTATTTATTTGGTTTTTTGTTGTATAATATTTCCTATTTTAAATAATAACTGTGTTAATTTTGTCTGTTGGCCAGACATATTATATTATTTCATATGTCAATGTACAATCTGTTATTCATAGGAGACCAAGTCCCAACATATTTTTTTTCTATTCTATTTTATTCTATATATGTATCCTAATTATCCTAAAATTTTCATTAAATTATCTTTAATTTTTTTTTTTTTTTTATAGGACTTCTTTTATTTTTAGACATATCTTTGAACACCACAAAACAACGTTATTACTGTTCATATTATCATATGGTATTATTTCAAATATAATAAAATGTTTTATCACGAATATTTTACTCTACTAACACACAAGTTTAATTTAATAATATACATTATAGTCTTGTAAAACATAGTATTAATTTCATAGTTTCTCTGACCAGAAAAAAAAAACAAAAAACGAAAAAAAAAAAAAAAACTGTACTTCTAAACCATTCGCCGCCAGGGTTTTTACCTAATTTCAGATACCCACTTTATAGAGGCTGGGTCTGCCACAGGAACGTCCCTATACTATAGGGTCGCTCCACTGCTGAAATAACAGAATAAATAATTCTGCCTCAGCTGTGATTCGAGCCATAACCCGAAGAATATTATCTATCCACTATTATGAAATATAAATTTCATAATGGGAAGAAATATTTAAAAAGGCATAAATAAACAGTTTATAGATTGATGAGTAAATAAAGAATATTAAAAATGAAAATTAATAGATTTCACTATTTAGGGACTAATATATGTGGTTTAAAATCAGAAAAAATACCTTATAATCTCATTATGCTTTGTTATTATTTTCAATATTTAATTTATAAATATTAATTTCATTCTTAAAAATATACTCAGATATCTCAGTATACTATTTTGCGATTTAAAAATTAAAATCAAACAAATTTTCTTGTGTCTTTTATTCTCCTCAAGAAAGAAATCGTTGCGTTTGTCCAGATTAAAGAGGTATTCATGAAATAATTTAGTTATAAAATAAAATACAAGAGTATTGATACTTATAGATAGTTTATATAAAATTAGATCTAGTTATTGTAATTAGGTTGTAAATTGTAATAGGTATACACTAATCTACTACAAATAAGATGGATTGAAACCACATTTAATATTTACGGCGTATCTGTCGAATTTAGTTTAGTAAATATGTATGTATATATATTACGAATATCAGATAATAATAATGTATATATATTAGGTATATCATGTTACTTATTCTGTGCTATAAATTTCACCAGTCCTCATAAATTGTAGGCTAATAAAAATATATTACTAACAATGAAATACATGACTATAAAAATATATATATACAAGAGCATGGATATTAACCAGTACAAGTTTTGGCCAAGGTTGTATTTTTATAATATAGCTTCTGGAGTAGTCTGCGATAGCCTTGATGCATAATTGCCAACCTTTATCTTTTTCTAAACAGGAAACATTTCGCAAAAAAATATGCTTCCCAATTCTGAAACCTATCCATATTATCCGCTCGATTTTTAATTCGTTTATCATAATACGTTTTAATTACTGATATTGGACTATAAATTTAATTAGTATTTCCTTTGATATAACTCTAAACGTCATAAATAGCGCAAATATTGACTTAGACCATAAAGAGTTTAGAATTTCTAAGAGGAAAGAAAAATTATAGAGGACTACTCTTTGTACATTTAAGCAATAGGGCAGTCATATACTCATTGATGTTGTATAAATTTAACTTTTTTAAATATTATATTTATTGAAATTTGCAACTGTATTATTGAATATAAATAATAAATTTGAGAAAATTAAATGATACACTCGTAGAGAAACTACTCATTGGCAACACTCAAAATATTTTAAACGAAAAGGTCTCAGACCATCATCTTCTCAGACACCAGAATAAGATAACCATCATCACATAAGAATCAAAGAGGAAGCAAGGATAGGAAATAATTAGGAACGAAGTTTGTCATGAAAGGAATGGTGGCTCGCTCGGACTAAATAACTAAAATACTAAGGCCATAATGGATGAGTTATTCGTGACAAGATTAACCTTATCATATTCATGTAGATGAGCCTTTTGTAGTTAAGTAACTTTCGAGCGTATGATCGTAGGATTGAACGAACCGAAAACGGTGAAAAATTAATTTAAATAAAAAAAATCATATTGTTAAACTGTAAGGGTGGTTTTTTTCCCTATCAAAAATATATCTTGATTTATATATAAATTTACCCTTAACTTTTTACTAGAACAAGCTACCCTCAGAATGCAAGATATAATAAAAACATGTTAAACGGAAGATTGCAATATGATATCAAATAATTAGTTGGTTTCTATGTCTTCCAAAAACAGTTTATTTCAATAAACTTTAAACAAGTAAACGTTTCAGGGGCCTTCCCCATCATCAGGATTCACTGAGTCGTTTAGAAATTAAAATATCTATTTTATATTAAAAATTTTGTCAATAATTTACGTTAATTTTTTTTTTTAATTTACCACCAAGGGACAACCGTCTAAACTAACATATTTAAAAGAATATGTGAGTTTAGATAGTTGTTGTTCCTTTGTGGTAAATTAAAAAACAAAACAATTTTACCATAAATTATAGACAAAATGTTTTATAAAAAATGGATATTTTAATTTTTAAACAACTCAGTGAGTCCTGATGATGGGGAAGACCCTCGAAACGTTGACTCGTTTAAAGTTTATTGAAATAAACTGTTTTTGGAAGACATAGAAACCAACTAATTATTTGCTAAGATATAATTTATTTACGTTAAAGGAGATTAAAAAAAATCGTGATTAGTCAGTTTGCATAGCAAGATCTGTCTCAAAAAGACACGTTTGAAGCTACAGTGATAGAATAAGTTTATATTAAGTTATAGTAATTAAATTTAGTTTAGAAGTATCCAGAAATAACATTTTGCATATACCAATGTTAAACTTACCATACCCTGCGTTTACCAAAAGCTAATTTAGACCTCGGAAATCTTAAACGTACATTTCAGCTGAAAACTTGAATTTCATCACAATACTCATTTATTTGATTTTATTATTTGCTTTCGTGAGCTATAGAATAGTTTCTAGCTCTAAGTCGGAGTCATACTGATACCTAACGTATTTTTTATTATCATTTTTTTTGAAAGAATTAATTTTTTTTCTATTCACTGCAATATAATTTTAAATGCTTGACGCTTTGCAAACAAAAGGACATTATTTTCAATGTCCTTGATTTGAAAAAGGAAAAAACAAATTCAATTAGCACCATTGAGAGATAATAGGAGGTTGTCATGATGCAAATAAGCCTAAAATCTTTTACATACACGTTTAATGCTCGCCTCGTGCAGGATTTCTAGTGCCTTAAGCTTTGGTAAAACGAGACAAGGAAATGTTAAAATATACACTTGAGAATTATCTATAAAGGTAAGTATAGATGTTTGTAAGATATTGCATCGTATGGAAATGAAGAAGGCAATAACTGACTAGCTAAAGCTATTCTGCAAAGTTCAAGGGCGAGCTGTGTCTCGGTTCGCGGAGTGACGCCATCCACCATTTCGTCCTCCCTTCTAGCATCTAGCTCCTTTCCTATGATAGTTTATTTCATTTTCTACCCTAATCCCGGATATTCTGCCAAGAAGATTGGGTTCAGTGAACTCGAACTAGTCCTGTTTCGAAGATGCTCTGATAACCATATAAATGTTAAGTCCCAAAGGAGAGATCTTGGATGTCATAATTTTGTGTGGAATCCGGCAAAAAATAATTAAAAAAAAAATCGCAAGGTTTAGATATCATTTTACATCGCATTCCATTCCCTAATCCAAGCAACCGTGGAATAGTTTTCAGATGTTGCTAATAATGGCTAAAAGGCCCACTCACCAAAACAAACATTTTTGATAAAACTTTTTATTTAATAAGTTTCCGATTTGAAAGAAAAAACATCACTTTATTGATTAGAAATTTCTGGATAATCATATCCCGAGAAAGGAAAGCAGCCACGATGCTCTTAATTTATTTTCATAAATAAGAATTTCTACCTAACAATATTATTATAAGAGAAAATAATCAGAATTGTGTTTCTTCGGTCTGATTTTTCTCCTTCCTAAGTACTATTATAAATACAATACTAAATAATAGTTGTGCTTAAATATTAAAAAGATATTTTATATATGTTACAAAGATATTATAAAATATGATATTTTAGGACGATAATTAATTTGATATTAATGATAATAGTACTGATGTACTACTTTCTTCTTGGCTATGCACAACAATCGACATTAATTGCTCTACAGACACATTATTTGTCAATAAATTAAAAAAAAAAAACAATATAAAAAATATTATCGAAAACAAAGAAAAGAAAACCTGTAGCTGAATGTTTTGGGTTCAGTACATACATATTCATATAGCTTAACTGCCATTGGCCGTGGAAGTAAGTGATGATAAGAACCTGATCACGCTCAGCTGCCAGATTTTTCTCAAATTTCGGGTACCAACTTTAGAGGCTGGGTGTGCCCCAGAGAGCCCGTAGCTGAGTGGCTAGCGTGCTAGTTTCTCATGCTGGAGGTTGTGAGTTCAAATACCTGTCCCGGAGGGGCTTTTTTTTTAAGCATGGTGGCCACTCACAAAATTAGGCGTAGGAAGACTCTACACTCGAAAATGGATCGAGAATCGTTGAGAGTAATCTCCCAGGAGTTTACTTCGCGAGGCCTAGGGCCTACACGGCCTGTCGCGCCACTAAAAATAAGATGGCCTGGAGACAACAAAAATACATTACCTACTATAGTGTAGCCAAAGGACAGTTTCTCTAAATATTTTTTGAATGTATTTTATCATTATGCAGAATATTTATTTAATTCAATTTTTTTTAAAAATATCGGGTTTTATTTCATTTAAATAGTCTTTTATTGTAGTTTTCAGGAAAGCTTTGCTTTCACGAATATTGTTATATTTACGAACGTAAAAATTTATGGCAGTTCTATATTTACCTTAAGAAAAAGTCTACAACCAAAAAATAAAAACCCATTTAAAGAATTTGTTATAAAAGAATATATATAACAAGGTGGAATTAAAAAACAAACTCTAGATCCAAATGTATTCCAGTTAGGACGTTTCGATTATGCAAAATAATTGAGAAATCTAGAAACATTAAGCGAAATGACATAACCAAAACCATTTTGTCTAGGAGAACCTGGTTTTTCGCAAAACCATTCCGCACAGAGATCTGCCTTGATAAGCCGTGCCTAGCGATATCTAGATATTTGGCAACTGGTTGAAGTGCTGCCGCGTCGTTGTTACGCAGCGTTAGCAGCCATGGAAATTCTAATATCCTTCTTATCGCTCCATCTCCACGTTTCTACCATTTCTGGAATGGAAGCTTCCCGATGCCGGAGGTAAAATTCTTAAGTGTCTGTATTGCGACCGTAATGAATTGAAATTTATGTAAATGCCGACGGAGGAATTGCTGGGGACCATTGTGCCAGGATCGACTGGGACTACTCCCACCGACGCCCCGTGGGTGTGTGCTGATAGTGCTTCATTAAACCATTAGCAGATATAGCTCTCTCTCGAGAAAGGTATTGTCAGCAAAGGCTAAGGCGTACTCCTTTTGTTCTCGAGTCCAACGTGGCCTTCTCACTTCCTCTACCGCCTAAAGGGCCGATTTTCCGATTAGAAAGAAATGTCATTTGTAAACATCTGTCGCTATCGGGAAAACCGCGGAAGTTCATCAAGTCTGCAATCGTTTCAGGGACAAAATGAGGTTTCATTTTTTTAATTCTCATTTTGCCGCACCTATAAATTAAAACGGTGACCAAAAGCTCATATGTATAATGTACCTGCAGGAAAATAACATCTAACGGATAAATTTATTAATAATAACAATAGTCCTATCGAGCTAGGAGGTTCTAAGTCGATACTACAAAGTGTTGACTACACAGATTCGTTCAATGATTGCAGTTCAAACCCAATCCACCGAAATCAGATTTAACACATTCGCCGCTTCTGTCTACATCTTGGACGCCTACCATTGTGTTCAGCGAATACCAAATTCGGAATCTGTTTTTCACAAAGCATAACAGCATTGCACTCATTTCGAGTTGCTGAGATGCTATCAACTCTGCTATCAATTATATCGACTAGGCACGATGCGATTCCATTTTGTGTAACCTTCTAAATTCCCTAGTGGCCTACTCTCTCTTTGGATTAAAATATTTTACGTAGTTCCTTTTAATATATCTTTAAACTAAGCAACTACGTTTCACATCCGTATGGAAACGACGAGTGAATAATAGTTATATAAATCCTATATTTTATTTAACGGTAATTCTGAGTCTCCCTCTGACCTCCCACAGAAATCCACTAAGAATGAACTGCAAGAAATCAACTACTTTTGATTTTTTATCTTAAAAAACTGACTACAAACACTAAGATGCTGAAATTAAACCAAATATATTAACACTCCTCTATCCCAGTACAACACGATATTTTTGTATATTTAATTTAATTTCAGCACTGAAGATGACTTTGAAAATGTTGATTTTTTTTTTTCGAAAATTGTTTCGAGTTGAGATTTCGGAGGGAAAACAACATGATCAATATCACTTGGACTTGTAGAGTCATCTCTTCCGATCAAACTTGACATCTATCCGATCCAAGCTGGTTTCGAAACCAGTCAAAATTTATGAAAGTGCATTTATGCAAATTACTGCACCCATTTGAAACAAACTGGTTGATAAACATCTGGATTTATCTACTGTTTTTCGCCGGTCCCACGAGACTCATTTGTGAATTTTATTTTAGCAGTCGTGGACCGGGTTGAATGTGTGTCAAAGGCACTAATTCTATTCGGAATAAAATCTACATTGGAAATGTCAACTATTAAATTGGATAAATTAGAGAATCGATGGTGACTTTGAATAGGTTGTAGTCATTTGGTTTCGAATATGTTTCTTTGGTGTTCTCAATACTAACGGTGTCGACCGTACTTTTGGGGTTTTGCACTCATTTGAATATTAATTTTGATGTTTTCATGTATGTCCGCGATAAACGATAACTCCTGCCTAGATAAAGAATGGACTGTTTTTTTTTGTATTTAAAAGTTTAATATATATATATAACGGTCTCTATTTGTAAAAACTGTATATGTCGAAGGAAGGGTGAATTGGCTTACTTTAAAACAGCGGCTTAATATTATATTTGGAGTCAATTAAGGAATTAAATAGTAATGTTAAATATGTATGTATTTTTAAGTAAGTTTTTGAGTTACTGTTAATGGGCATTAATAAAACTTATGTCCATATATATTTGGGTGTTAAACACGTGCACATCCACAACATGAAAAAAAAAATAACAGGAAAATAAAAAAAATACAAATTAGAAATACCAATCACTTGAATGATGTATCCCGGAAATGTATAAGTGTCTCGAAAAACTGATATTTTTCGCTACATTTCCTCAATTTTTTATTAGCACTGTTAAAAAAATATCATGCTTAAAAGTAATTAATTACATTAATCGAAGTTGCTACGTCCTGCTTCTAACTCGAAGAGAATTCATCAAGGGCGTCTGCTTTGAACTATATTAATAAAAAATCTGGTGCGCGCAACACACGACTTTCACTTACTTCCGTTATTTATATTAATTTAAGAATTTTTAAACAAATTTAGAAACGAAAATAAATTGTTAAAGAATTATTTGCATAGGTTTTTAAAAGAAACATGGGTTTTATTAAATAATCTATTATATTATTATCTACGACAATCAGTTGATTCTATTGGCCTTTCATCACTCTCCATTAACTTTGACAATAGTATGTATAAGATAATATTTTTTCTAAAATCTTTAGCATATATATTACTGTTTTTAAGTTCAAAAACACAAAATTGTATCAAAAAATATTGTTGCAGTTATTATTATTATTAGTTAGGTATCGAATTCGTTCAACTTATATATTTACCTATTTTTTTAAATTGCTAATCATATGATATGGTAAAATTAATAAAAATTACAAAATTAAATGTTCTTTACAAGAAGAAATTTTGAAATATTGGCATTTAAGCCCTGTCAGACTAGTTCATACAGAATGAAACCTACATGATATGAAAGCCTGTCCAACTTCTATAAAGTGATTAAAAAAAAAAAAATCGTGGCCGTTTGAAAAAATAGTAAATGGGTGCAAAATGTGGTATAAACTGGCTCTTATGGATAGCTAATTTTGGTAAAAGATTGTTGTAATATCTTGGGTGTATAGTTGACTCAAATATGAAATTTCAGTTTCATTGGACTTTTCGTTTAGGCGCTGGACTTACCACACATACACACACACACACAGACCTTTTTGCATGACTTGGTCATTTGGACTCAGGGACTCTAAAACGTGTATTTCCGTTGAAAATTGGAATTAGAAAATTTTCACGATCGCAATACTTTCCCTTACTATATATATTCCATATGGCGTAGGGAGTGATGACCCTACCCTACAAATTGCATCGAGAAACGCGAGGCCCAGGGCTTGTACGGCTTGTCGCGCCACAGAAAAAAAATATACCGTATATAGGTAAGTGAAAGTTAAAATAATGATTGTTTTTCATTAACAATATAAAATATAAATGAAATCTGAAATTCGCTTTAAAAAGTTATTGATGGATATGACCTTAGATGACACCTGCTCTTATAGATAATGTTGGATTGCTCTAAATTTTGAGTGGGCCTGAGTCAGGGACGTCCTAAGATTTGGCGCATGGCATGTTGCGAAATATTTAAATCTCTTTGGTGAAAACAAATAATTCTCTCTCTGCTTTTTGTGAAACCTACTTTTTACTGATGTTCATCAGTTGAGAAATTTGGCATTCATTTTAGATGTTTTTCTGATAGATCAAGGTTTCTTAGCTAAAAAAATTATATTTCTTCCATGTAAGATTTGCAAAACATAGCGGTTTTGTTAAATAATACTATGAGAAAAAAAATTATCACTTGTTCCAAAACTGTACTTTAAATATTAAAATATTTCAGTTTTAGTTGAGGTACGTTGACCTAAAAAAAAAAAAAAAAAAAAAAAATGAATTCGCTACAAATTTCAAGGACATATTATACAAATTCGGAATGATGACGTCTATAGATAGACCTCAGTTTATCCCAAGAATACTGATAAAAAGCTAGGTTATTACCTAGACCTAATTAAAAAAAATATAAATAAATTTAATAAGGATGTATACAAATAATCAAAAATTAATCTAGAAAAAATAGTTTAATTTTACCAATTAAAATTAAAATACTGTTAAAGTTACAAAATTCCTTCCAGCCAGAATTGCCACTATTAAAAAATGTTTCTGCATCAAAACTTAATGCCTGAATTGAAAATGTCACAGTTAAATTCTTTGTTTTGTTTTTTGAAATGGGATTATTGCTATAATGGATACAGAGTTCCAGTATCTTCAAACGTAAGTATTTATTTTCCATAAGATTAGATTACGCATAAAAATATTCGTACTGTGATCACACTCAGCCGCCTGTTTTTCTCCATTTTGGTACCCCTTTACAGAGGCTGGGTGTGCCCTAGGGGATCTCCGTACGCAAGGGTCGACTGAAGTAACAAAATAAATAATATGTTTCCACATCCAGGATTCGAACCCGGGACCTGGAGAACAGTAGACGACTATACTACGCCACTCCTAAAAATAATAAATATACTAAATTATTTATTACAAACGTTTCTACCATAATGTTATGTTTGAGGCTGAGAATATAATATTGAGGTGTCTCGAGATTATTCATCATCACCTATATGGATATTAATTGGGTTAAGATTTCTACCTAACATCGTTTATTTACTTCTATTTATGTTTTTATTTAGTGGACTTATATTTTGTCACTGATTCTTTAATACTGTTGGTCCTTTAGGTGTGCATTTTAATTTTTTTTTTTGCATGGATTTTGCTTTAAATTGTGAACTTATTACATATTATAAGGTATAACGTAAAAATCCATTGATAAAGAAAGTAAATTTATGGTAAATTTATTACTTTTCAACTCAATATCACATGTCATTAGATGGATAAGCACGCTGTGTGTGATAGCAAACCAGTACAGTTGGACAGCACTGTTTTGTTTTGTTGTACTTCTGATAAAAAAAAGCATTTTTCTCTCAGGATATCTCATAGTACAGTAGTTAGGAAACGTCCGACTGACTATATTTTCTTCTTATTTCATTTTTTTGTTTTGTTTTGTTTAGATTGTATAAATCGATTGCTCTAAAATTTACATCTGTAAATAAACATCTAAGTGGCTACTTGTAATATGTTTAATTAAAATACTTTTCGGGGTATCAATAACAAAGAGTATAGGAAATTAATTGGGATGCTAATCACAATTTGAAGCGTCCGGTTCCAAAAATGGCATCGAGGACCAGATGGCTGCGCATCCCGCATGTAATGCACAAAATAGCCGCCCGATTATGTGCAACTGTTGCTAGCATGAGTCACAAGGACCTTCGCAAAATGAACTAGACGGAACTTTGGAAGACCAAACAACAATATTATTATTGATCCCCAAAAACCTCTGTTTGTAAAAATTATCCCGAAGCACAATATACAATTTTACATAATTTTATTATAAAATAATATTATATTTTAAAGTATACTTGGCTACGCTCTTAAAGGACTTGAAATATAACCATTTTTTTCAAGGGAAGAACGTTATGAAATATAATAATAATACTCGGTTTAGCGAACCCAAAGGTTCAAAGCCGAATCTTCGTCAACACAGTTCATTCCAATGACTATCGTCCTAACTCAAGCATGATTCGAATTAACACCATCATCCTTCCTATTTGTCCCCTAGAAATATGGATCAAAAAATGTCCATTTAATTTTATCAAGAATTCTGCTCTGTAAATGTATGTGTTGATCAAACATAGGCGGTTTAATACATATGTAATATATACCATCATATAACTTTTTTATTTTGTATTTAATTAATTACCTATATGCATATTTTTAAAAATTTAGCATTTATACCTAAATGCATCGAGTTTTCGAGTACACCTGTAAACAATGTTTTTCAATCTCTTCAGCAATTAACGTCACACAGGATTTCATTAACATGAAAAATGAGGGTAAATTTTGTCCCACCGTTTCTAATGAATCAAGAGAGAATACTGGATTTGTTGTTTGATCAGGCATTTTAACGTTATTTTCGAGGCTATTCGTACTTTTAGGATCTGCATAAAACTTCACTAACTATGAATTGCTGACACTAACTAGCACGTATGTTTTTTTAACTTTGTCATTATTTTATGTATAATCTGTTTGATTATTTATCCAAGTTGAAAATATTAAAAAAAAACAAAAAATGATGCTTGAGGTGTGTTATCTTATAGCTTGCGAAATATTAAACAAGGGATGTCCGTTCAGCTGCTTGTGAAAATGTGTTTTTTCATAGATCTGATATCAAACTGTACACACACACATATTATCTATATATATATATATATATATATATATATATATATATATATATATACACACACTTATATATTGGGATATAATGTTTCATCTCGTTCCTCCACCCTGTTAACCGAACGAAAATAAGAAAGATATTGGCAACTAGCTATTAAGATCTCATAGCTAAATTTACCAACAATTAAAATGTAGAATAAACTTACATAGATCAAGAATAAATATTTATTTTATTAAATCTGCAGAAATATAATAATAAATATATAAATTGAAATATCATAAAACTAAAAAGAAAATCAACAATATAAAATAAAAAGTCAGGATAATTATTAGGTATAATTTTATGTACATACATTTTTGCAGCTCTATCAGCTGTAGATATTTACATGTATCAAAATAATTACGTCATAAATTAATAAAAAATTATAATGAAAGAGCTCCGCTAAAGACTACTTTAAGTGAATAAATAACAGTATTATTAAAATTCCTTCTATTATTTTCATTAGGTATGTTATCAAAGTTTACTTTGTTTTTTAAATCGTTATTAGGTATATCAAATATAAAAGGCTCTAAAAAAAATATTGTATTAGTTTTACGTGACTCCTCTCACGTCTTGTTGGAAAATTATGTTTTTTTAAATTCTTACAAGTAATTTTTTCTCTCGATAAGTGTTGTGACACACTGCTTTTTTGTTTATTGTTTTTTGTGAAACGGACACACACTTGCACTTTCATGACCTGATAATATACCTTTTTTTTAATATATTCTTTAGTCTTTATTACATTTTATTAAATATTAAGAATTCCTAATTCGGCCACAAAAAAGATAGAAAACAATACAGACATAAAAAATAATAAAAATAAAAAACGGAGACTATGGTGAGAGCACTAATGGGAATGAGATGTAACTTGGCAGTTAGCGAATTAAATCTTTCTCAAAGTGGCCACAAATCAGCGGCATTGATAGGGTCGGGCCACAAATCAGCAACTTGGGCGGCTCAAAAGTCTGTCGGGAAACAGGCATCCTTCTTCCCACATCCGATTTCGCTAAGCTGAGGGGGTACAAGAAGGATATGTTGGAGAAGAAAAAGAGACCGCCTCTTGTTTGTCGCAAGTTAGAGAGGTAAAGATGTACATTGGAGAAAAATATGAAGATTTTATTATAAATAATTGGTTCCTGATTCTTCCAAAATTTTATAATACAACAATAATTTTTTTTCATTCCTCGTTTCTGGGCTTTGGGATTCAATTTACGTTCATTCGCACTATATTGAAAGACTTATAATTCCAACCCCTCCCCAAAAAAAACAAACAAAAAAACACCCAATTATTCCATATAACATAAGAATTTCGGGTTAAAATGTGCTTAAAATATTAAACTTTTTGTACACATTTAATTGATATTTTCTGTTCTAATGATACTCGGAATAGTATTCTTTTAGAAAATGACAAAAATATCATTAGTAAAAAATAAATGATGAAAGAGTCTTTGATTTTTAAACTTATATGCGAAGTTTCAAGCCTAACTGTAGAAGCCGATTCACTATTAATTTTAAAGCTATGTTATAAATGAACGAAATCATGATTTCGATGAAGGAACGCAAATTTCGGATAATGAAATGAAATGAAAAAAAATTACTATGGGATCAAGTCCCCTCAGTATAATGAACAATGAACAAAATTAAATCCTTTAGGTCTGGTTACTTCACTCAAAAAAAAAAAAATAAAAAAAAATATCAAGGAAGAGTTGATGTTTGAAGGAAGAAAGAGAGGGGGCTTTACGAATAGAGATGGACAGCGAATTCCAGGAACGAAAAACGATTTGTGAAAGGATGCAGTTTTATGTGATGGGGTATAAAAATTGATTGATTGGGTTCTAGTATTTAACGAATGGATATCAGAGTGGAGGGTGAGGAGCTCAGTTATGTAGGAAGGTTTTCTATTTTTTAAAGTTTGGAACAGGTAAGAACCAAGAAAATATTGCCGCCGTACAGAGGTATAAAAGACATTTTAAGTTAGTATAAATCCTTCGTAGCAAACCCATGACTTCCTGCTCCCCCTCCCTCCCTTATCCTTTAATAACATTACTCTTACTCCTGTTGAACAAATCCGATACCTAGGTTTTCATCTTGACAAGCGCCTTACATAGAATCCTCACACAAGACTGAAACGACAAGAAACTGCTCGAAGATATCGATTACTACAACACTTACTGGACAAACGTTCAAAACTTCCAGTATATTACAAAAGACTCATTTACAATCCTCCAAGACGACTGAAAAGAAGGTGGCCTCGGGGACCTACGGCCTTAAAATGGTTAGTGAAGTACTACTATTTGGAAGTTCTTTCTCAAGACATTTTCATGACTTTTTTTTTATTCTACATATTTACTTATTGTGTTCTTTAATAAAGTTGTAAATTACTATAAATAAATAAATTTAAAAAAAATAAAAAGTTAGGATAATAGCTAGAAATATGGTCACGTCAACGGGCTCCGAAAATAAATCTTATGAAACAGTTCATAAGACGTTTTAATTTTATTTCTAGTCTATCATTTAGTCCCCCGTACACCGTGATAATGGTAATCAACCAATTTAATACCAAGACAACGTTTCAGAAAAAAAAATATATTTAAATGATCTTTTGAGAAAATGATACAAAGGCTGTTTAATTTTTTTATGACGGTTATGTGATTAATTATGTACACACTTTTTTTCACGAAATAATATACGGCAAAATTTCTTGAGCTAGTATCGATTCGATTGCCAAAGAGGTTAGACGGGACAGCGAGGTCTGCTGGCCCTATAGAAATAGTTGAACGGCCGTTGGGGAGTTAATTACCAGAAGAGGATGGAGGTTGTGATCGTAAAAGGCGATGCTAAACCTCTCCAAGATCGTAAAGAGGAGCTATCCTATTGGCTCCTGCCCTCTTCCATGCTGCACATCCACTCTTTCCTCAAATCCTATTGGCACATCGTTTCACCGAATATTTATTTATTTTTTTCTCATCCTTTCATCAATAACGGAATTTGGCTAAATCTCAACGCGTGTGGCTTGAGAGCTTATCCCTTCTTTATGTTTATCATAAACATAACGAGTGGAGGCGACTTTCTAGCAAGATGTGGATCAGGAGGAAGGTCTTGGCTTCTACACAAAGAAAGTTCAAGTATTCTCCATTTTAAAAATATCCAGTAGCGAATCTAGACCTTTTGAAGGTTTACGAAATACGATATTTCAGGTCCACTTAGTAAAAGTATAAGTATTAGTCGGTAAATACAAGATATTCTGCCAATAGCGCGAACGAGATACCTATCCTGTGGAAGTCGGAGTGTTCGTATGCGTAAGATACAACATGGCTCCTGTATTCTTGTGATGTTAATTAATGAAAAGAATCTGGTAAAAGTTGTATGTTGAGTGCAGCAGATTTTTTTTTTTTTGCCTCAAGAGATCTGAAATAACTTGATTAGAAATTTACTACTAATTTATACTGAACTTGTCCGGGACTTTGTGTCTGTTATTTTGATCGCGATTAAGTAGCTTTTAAAGGAATATATTTTAAAGTACTGCGTAAATGATATTTTTAGTTTTATTTTCTTGTGGCAGAAGAATATACTGATTTTCTCCGCAACCCGATCTTGTGTTTAAATGTTTGCTCCTGTCATTTATTAATTATTACGGCAAAAGATAACTTAGTGGGAAACTAAATTCCTTTAAAATTAAAAGGTAAATCATTTGGAATCTTTTGGATGCGAGGTTAATTTCTCCTGTTTTTTCCACATTCCTCTGATTCATTACTCCTATTGGTCGCAGGGTGATTTTATATAGCCTAAAGCCTTCTTCGATAAATGGACTATCTAAGACAAAAGATAATTTTTCGATTCGAACCAGTAGTTTCTGAGATTAGCACGCTCAAAGAAACAAACAAACTCTTCAGCTTTATAATATTAGTATTGATTAAAGGTTTTTGCTGAATTAGGATTTTTACACTATTGTTTTTTTAATTTGTTAACGCTGTTATCGTGATGTCAGTATATTTACATATACATAAATATATATACATGTCTGTCACGAAATGAGGAAACACATCTATCGAAATAAATTTTGGATGATACTTTATATGATGAATTTCAGAGTAATAATACAGCATATTATGACTGATCAGGTGACAATAAAAAATATAATAAAAAAATGAAAAATAAAAAAGCACGAATTAGCAAAGCTCAGCCATTCGAAAAATAAATGTAATCAGCCGTTCCGCCATTTTTTTTGTTTCAATTTTTTACTTTTTTTCATCCGCTGCCCTACCACGAAACAAGAACAGGTTTCTTTAATTATAAGATTAAGTTGTTTAATTAGTTGGCGATAATCTCTCGAGTTAATAAATTATTCAGATCGGCTCTTCAGTGCCTTTGTAATCTGTGGATGTCCTCTATGCCGTAATTCATGCCATGTATATGGTCATGTACCTTTCAAGTTATGGTTCTTGGCGTGGTTTTATTTGCCGGATTCTATAATATGTTATATTAAGGTATACGGTTAGCCACCTTAAATTTATAACAAAAAAATCTGGTGAGCGCAACACACCTCCGTTATTTATATCAATTGAAGAATTTTTAAATACATTTAGACATAAAAATAAATTTTTAAAGAATTAATTAAATTAAATTTCTACAAAAACATGTGTTTTATTAAAATATCGCTAATATTATTATCTAAAACAATCAGTTAGTTGTATCGGCATTTCATCACTCTTTACCAACTTTTACAATTAGCTGTATAAAATAATATTTGTCCTAAAATCTTTAGCTTTCCAACGATGTATTATACATGTATATTACCGTTCATAGGTTCAAAAACAAAAAACAGCATTAAAAAATGTTTTTTCAGCTATCTCCTTTAGTTGGATATTGAATTCGTTCAACTCATGTATTTACCTGTTTTTCATCGTTGATAACAAGTTATATTGTTATTATTTTAGTATGTACAAAATGAAATGTACTTTAGAGGAAGAAAAATTTAATATCGGCATTTAAGCCCTTTCACACTATTTCAATCGGAATGAAACCTACATCGTATTAAAGCCTATGAAATTGTACATCGCTATATAGAGTTTAATCAAAATCGTTTAATCGAGCAGTTTTTGGGAAAATCGTAAACAAGTGCAGATCGTCTGTAACTAAAATCATTAAGAAGAACACTGCTAAATCATATATAAAGTTGGAGTTAATATATAGATAAGTCAGTATATCTTGGATGTTGAGATTATCCGATGAAAATTCTGTGATTATTATTATTGGATAACTATATATTTGAAAAATAAACAATCGAATAAAAAATATAAGTAGTAACATCACCTTTTCAAAATTTTCCTGTGTAAAGGATGAATAGTTTTCTAGTAAAAGTAGCTAAAGATAGGCGAATAACTCACCAAGTCATTCTGTAGAGGGAATAATTAACAAATTGTTCAAGAGGCGATGTCTTGGATATTATTGATCAGAATTTTTAATTTAATTTTATTTATTTTTTAAAGGAATTTAATTACTAATGAAATAAAAATAACGTGGGACTTAATTTTAAGAGATGGTTCAATTATTTTTTCCAGTGTTGAATTAGAAGGTGTAATATTGAACATAATAAATAAAACATATTTTGTATCTTTTAACCGCTTTTGTTTCTTTTTAGTTACACTTTATCTTAACTTATTATATTTTTACTTTCACTTACTATATATAGTATTTTTTACTTACATTTATTGTTCATTTAGGGTGCATTCACTTTTTTTTTTTAATTTATGCAGCAAATGAAAATTTAACAAATATAATATAATATAACATGAAACTATTGATAAAGAAAATTCATAAAATAAAACTATATGTCATTTGATTGATCAGTACTGTATGTGAAGGAGTATCCCTATAAAGTTAGGAACTGACTTGTTTTGTATTATTCATAAAATAAAGCATTTTTCTCTTTTGTGTTTTGATTCAAACAAACGTTACCTGTTTTCTTTTATTTCATCAAAGGCCAAGGTATAATGTCTCAAATGTAATTTAAAAAAAATATCGATGCTAATATTCAAAAAACCCTATAATTTTTATAAATAACATAGTAACGGTCGTATAAAAATCTCATACAATAACTTTAATTGAACGTCGTTTTGAAATTTTAAGTTGAGTTCTAAGGATCATTGTAGAGCGATCAGAGAATTTGGTACTATAGCTCTTTACAAGAAAAAAAAAATCTAACTAATAGTCAGGACGGACAGAAGGATGGATTTTTTTTTTCTATATTTGGATTCTGCGTATCTCGAAACGAGAAAACTAAATTTTCTACTGCATAGGTTCGACGTTTACATACATATATATATATATATATATATATATATATATATATATATATATATATATATATATTATATATATATAATGTATTACATTAGCATTTAGTAACGCTTATCTGATCACTGTTATTGAGAACCCTTGACCAAACGGTCAACTTTCCCCAGTCTATGTCTGCACTCTGAGTCAATGTGGCTAATTTTCTGCACGCGATAACTCCGATAGTTTAGTAATTACTAGGCATGCTCAGATCAATCAAATCAATAGTAGGTTATCCAAAAAGAAGCTTTTTAATGTTAGACATTTTAAAAATGTATTTTAAGTAAAATACAATCACATTCAGATTATATGATGCTGGTGATGAAGAAATGATTGATATTTGTAAAAAATATTCATTTTTTATTTCATAGTCTATTATTTATTTCTTAAAATAAGTAAAATTAATATTAAAACCACATATGTTTCACATTTAACTTTTATTCTATTATTATTATTATTTTAAATTGAAAATTATAGTATTGGCAGGTAAGTAAAATCGCTCACATATTAGAAGTGCAAAATACAAAAGCTGATAATACTCTTAATATGTTTATTATTATTTTAAAAAATACGTGGATAGAAATTATAAGCTGATTTGAAGGAAATTTTTGTTAATGCCTAATGCTCTTACGTCATAGACAGTAAATATAAAGTTCTGTCACTTTAGATTGAACAAATTCAAATTTTATTATTAAAAAATAAATAAATCAGAACTTTTTACAAGATACATAACATGTTTTTTTTTTCTTTTCTTTTCTTATATGTCTTATGTCCAAAAAAATTAAAAATTTCATACAAAAATATGTTAGCTATTTTCTCTGTTAGTCGGATGACTAATTAGTTGAACTTAAATATTTACCCGTTTCTTATCAATACTAACATCTTGGTATAGTTAATTTCTTTAGTTAGTTGGATATCGAATTCATTCAACTTATTTATTTAACTGTTTTTTAGAAATTTTTTCGAATCTACAAAATGAAAGGTACTTCAGAAGAAGAAAATTTATAATATCGGCATTTAAGCCCTGTAAGACTATTTCAATCAGAATGAAACCTACACGATATTAAAGCCCGTTTAATTTTACATCCATATAGCGAGTTTTATCAAAATCGTTAAAGCCGTTTTAGAGAAAATTGTAAAAAGGTGCAAAATTCATGATATAAAGTGACTCTTCTGGTTAGTTGATTTTGATGAAAAAGTTGCTGTAACACCTCGGGCGTATAGTTGTCTTGAATATAAATTTTCAGCTTCGTATGACTTTTCGTCTTGGTCATTTGGACTCAGTAGTCCCTAAAACGTGTATTTCCGTTGACAACTGGAATTCGACAATTACAAGATCGCAATACTTTCCCTTACTATATATTTCATATATAGGTAAGTGAAAGTAAAACCATAAAACGAATATTAAAAAAAACAAACTGGGTCACGTCCTTCCATATTAATTACGATACAACAATTCATTTAAAGAGAGGGAGAAAAAAAAAGAAAAAAAAAAGAGGAGAATGAAATGAGAAAAAAACAAATAAGGACAGGGCATAGAGAGGATTATACAATCGGTAAAGAGGAGAGAAGTTGACAGCCGAAATATGCTGGAGCTGGATAATGGAGCTCAACAAGCAGCCGGCTCCCGGCTTGTTGTTTTATACCAACCACTCTCTTCCGACCCCTTTCCACGGATTTCTCTCTTAATAGAACATTACCGAATGACCATCATCACTGGATCACGGTTTTATTAATAACCACATGCGATGGCACTTGCTCAGTCCCTTCAATATAAAAAAAAAAAATCTTAAATTATATGACAGGACAACACGAAAAAAGAATTGTTCGAATCCCACTTGGAACAATTCTAAAATGAGTTTATTCATCTGCATATATAATATATATATGGAGTCCTAAATATCTCCAGAAGTTTGGGCTAAACAAATGTGATCATAAATTTATATTTTTGAATTGTATTATCCCATATGGAAAAAAAATCTGGCGCGGGCAACACATGACTTTCACTTACCTCGACTGTTAAAATCAATTAAAAAACTATTAAATATACTTTAATTTAAAAAAATATATAAATTTGATTTTAATAAAACGTGCATTCATTTTCGTTGGAAACACATGATTTAAATTGAGTAACATAACTACATTAAATTGTTAATCAGTAATAAGTTTATTCCCTATAAGTCACTTTATATAACCTTTCACAACTTTGTGTATCAGATAATATTTTTCCAAAACTCTTTCTATTTCCAACGGTATAACATACGTCTATATTACTGTTCTTATTATGAAAAACAAAAACAAAAGTTGCATAAAAAAATAGTCTTACTCTCTTTTTCCTTTAGTTGGTCATAACATTCGTCCAACTTGTATATTTAGCAGTCCTTTGTCAATGTCATTAAGATCGTTAGCGCTGTTTTTGAGAAAATCGTAAAAAGGGGCAAAATTCACGGTATAAAGTGTCTCTTCTGGTTAGCCGATTTTGATGAAAAAGTTACTGTAACATTTCGAGCGTTAGTTAAGGTGTCTTAAATATAAATTTCCAGTTTCCTACAACTTTTCGTCTTGGTCATTTTGACCCAGGAAGTTCTAAAACGTGTATTTCCGTCGAAAACTGGAATTCGAACATTTTCCCTTACTCTTTATTTCGTATATGGTTAGGTGAAAGTAAAAAAAGAAAGATTGTAATAGAAGACAAAATACTGCAGATGTAGCTTTTTGAACATAACAGCCATGATAGACTATTTTCCATCTATCCAAGTTAACAAGTGTTGTACACCCGTATACATTGTAATACTATAATATATTAATTCTGAAATAATGAAAAATGTGTAACAATTCGCAGACTACTTCTAAATGCCTTAAAATGTATAAACCTTTTTTCTTGAGCTACATTTGAAAATTATTATAAAACAAATTGATGAAGGATCAATTATATTATTATTTTACCCAGCACTAGGCAACCATCTGATTCTAAAATTGAGTAATTTTTTATTTGAATCCGGGACCTTCGGTGTCATGCCCTTGAGATGAGTGGTTCATAAAGCAATAATTTACTAAATTCTGTAAATAATTACAAGTAGTTCAAGTCGTTTACACCCATCAAGATATCTCGTGACGTTTATCATATACACCTGAGCGCTAATTATGTTTGAAATGTCATAGCCTAACGGAGGACGGACAATAAATGTTTCAGGTGTAGAGCTGATGGGAATTTGATTAGCATTGAGAGAAGATACGTTATAGTGGATATTGCTAGTACGTCACAACTCTCTGACATGATATGTCACATCGTCAAAGCAGAAATTTCTTCAATTATTAACGACTACATATCGGGAACTCCTCGTCGCCGTACAATTATTACTAGGGAGTATGTCTTTATTATTCAATCCCTTCAATTATTCACCTAGGTATAGCAACTGAGCGACAATTTAATTTTATTACCCAATTAAGTGGGTGTCGTTGTAAGCTGTCATGTTGTGTCAAAATCTGTTGGAATAATCCCCCCGTAACCTGTTCCGGGATGAATAAATCAATCAATCGGCTATTGTAACTGAAGGACATATAACTTTTCAATTGGGTATTGCCTTTCATGCCAATGATATCCTTGTTACACCAATGATGGTAATTATACACGTGAAGCGTAGAGTCTGTAATACTATTTTCGTTACTCCACTGACCTTTATTAGACATTTTTAACGGAGATCAGCTGTAATCTAATAAATATTAAATATAAAATACGATATTGCCAGTTGTTTTGGTTTATTATTTTCAATAATCAACATTTATGATCTACCAAAAAAAAAAAATTACCCCTGCTAAAAATTTGAGACCTTACGTTTCAAGATGTGTAGAATCTAAATAACGAATAAAAAATGGCCTAATTAATAAATACCAAACAATTAATTAAGAATTAAACTTTTTGACAAAATAAAAAAAAAAAACAATCCTTGAATTTGGTTGACAACTAGCTTAGATATTGCGTTTTGAAATCAGTGGTACTGTTATGATATGATGCTTTGAATTAGTGCTTTTCATGTTACTTAATTGCCAATCAACAGCCTTATAAACAGTTTTACACTAATATTGTAATTGGAAATAATAATTATTTTGCAATAATTTGCGACGTTTTTTTTTTATTTCCGTTAAAATAATATTTAAAAAAAAAATCTATTAGGGGTTTATTTATCTTTATTTTGCGTTTCTGGTTACCCTCTTAATTTTAATAACATAATAATGTTTAATCTATTTTTTTTTTCTTGTTTCTCTAAGCCCTACATTTATGTAAGTAACAATCCTCTTTCCTACCCGAACCAAATGTAGTGTTTTTATTTTAATTAATGATATGTATTGATTTTTGGAGATTTTTTTTTTCAATTTCTGTAGCAAGTTCATATATTTAAATTTAAAAAATATATTTTGGTACATTAATCAGGATTATTCCTGATATGAACTTCGAAATGAAAAAATATATAATCCAATACAATAAAATAATTCCGAAATTAAAGTTTTTAGAATAATATTATAATGAGAATTGAAATTTTTGAATCAAAACAATTTTTATTCAAACATTGCCTAATAATTTTCTTCAAGTAATAACTTTTCTCAAAGAATCTGCTGTTTTTATTTTAATTTCACGATTTTTTTATGTTGTTCTTAGTGCTCTAAAATAATCAGTTTTTTTCTTATTGGCATATCATGAAGTTATGTCTTCATTTTAACATATATTTGTTTTAAAATGGCCAGAAACAATTTTACATTGTATGTACACAATTTTTCATCATTTAAACTGAGACTTTGTCCCACAAGTTTTTTTTTTTTTTTTTTGTATTTTTTTGTTTAGCTTAATTAAAGCACTATTTTTGATATATTTTATATACGATTTTCTATCTTCCTCTCCCTTACAAATAATATTTGTTACATAATTCCAATTAATGTATATATATATATATTATTTATTTTTTTTAAATTTCGATCGTATCTCTTAGAGAACTTTATGGTTAGGATGTAGACACGTGCGTATACTATATAAAGACTCAAAACCTTTAAAGAAAAACAAACAAATTAAAAAAAAAAAATATGCATACAAATAATTTGTAATTAGGAAATGCGAACCTTTATCTAAAGAGTAGTTCGGAAGAGATATCCTTTTGCAAGTGTAGAGTTACCGATATCCAAAGCCCGTGTAAATAAAACGTAATCTTTAAATGAGCGGTCCGTGTTGAGAACTCACTCGGACTGCCCTGACAGCACTCTTCGAAACTCAAGAAACAAATTTCGAAGGAGTCACTACATGTAAAAACCAGTCACGACTAGTGCGTTGTGAGGTCTGTATGAAACCTACTATAATAGACAAGGAACCCATTTATGTTAAGTATTAAAAACGAAATGTGTACATTAAGCCTGAACGTTTTGAACAATTCATTGTATGCCTAGGTTAGACATTTCAATCGCATTGATTACTTTATAAAATTCAGAATAGAAGTGTATTTAAAATAAATCGTTTTAAGGCCAATAGTGTTAAGGCGATGGGTTATTAAGGCGTGTTAAAAATAATAATCCATATATTTCAAATTATAGACATCGAATGGTCTTTTATCATGGAAAAACTTTGCCTGGATTCAAGGGTTGTAAAAAAAGCGCCAAAACTTATAAATGTATACGAAATGTGATCTTTTTATGTAAACCAGTGTACCTCCTAAACGGTAGGTCCTAGCGACAAGTTTTGTATAACAAACAATTTGGTTCATTAATTTTCAACTGTGGCTAATCGGACGATGCTAAAGTGAGATCGTCTTAAATTTTGCCTATCTAGGTTTAATTAGGATATTGTGATACTGGACAGGCTCTGTGCCACCTTTTAACGTCTACCTCGAAGGACCAAGGTAAACCAATCAGAGCAAACCAAAGGTGTTACGATTTTTAGGCTCAAAAAAAAAAAAAAAAAAGGTACACAAGTCCACCCACAGTGTAGAGATACATTTTTTTTTTTTTTTTATAAGAGAGAGGGATAAGTTTTCGGAAACACATGAAAAAGTAGCATACATAAAACGCAAGTATAGGAGTTACCCGATTATTAGAAGAGATAGAAAGGCGAAAGACGGTAGCATCGAGAAGGGATCTCGCAAGGACATCCTTCCGCCCACTCCTCTGCGTTCTTCGACGGTGGCTCCGAATTAGAAAGTGGAAGGCAAGGGAATAAAAGACGGAGACAGAGAAATCAAAATGGCGGCCGAGAATGCGAAACCGTTAGTTTTAAAATTCGCAGAGGCTGGGCCCGATCTAACGGCCTAGCGCCGAAAACTAGTTATCGGCTTCTAGTTCCTTGACCTCCATAGCTCTCTTCGGTCTCTCTTATATGTCAGTAATTATCGCTTAGCTCTTTGTGTAATGTTTCTGTTAACGCTCTGGAGCCTGTGTGTGGCCAGCTCTACTGTATATGTTATGTAATTGGACCCTCTGAAATTATCCAACATGAAAATTGTGCTTTATGATTTCGCTTGCAAAACGACAAAGTTAAGTCAGTTAAAGGCGTACACAGAATTTTGTTATGAGCGGGAGATGGGAGGGGATTAGGATGGAGGCAAGAAGTTGAAATTACTAGGGAGCCAAATTAGTCGAAAACATAAGTTAGTTTTTCTAAACACTGTTTATACGCGCATTAATTTAAAGTAAAAACAGTCTATAACTACACTTCAAGTATCAATCCTTCCATGACAATATTCACTCCCACTTTAACCTACTAGTTTCAATCCTGGCTTCCTCTTCCATTCCTGACATTCCTCCGAGGCGTCTGAAAAGAAGATGGCCTTAGAATAGACCCTCTAGTTTACATTACCTCGTGGAGTGCTGCCAATGGTCATATTTTCTTCATGTCTTTTCATATATATTATCAGCTAATTTACTTGATGTATTTACTAATACATTTGTAAATATCAAATAATAAATAAAAAAATATATAATATAAAAGCTACACTTTTTTTTTCGTATAAAGGCTTTTTAAAAATTTTTGTTTTTCCAAATAACGTTTTGGAGGAGAGTACATTCTCCCTCTCCGTCCCTGAACCTGTAATGCTCCTGTTAACGCTCTAGAACCCTGTTTGTAGCTTTACCGTATAGGTTATATAGTGGTATCCCTTGATGTTATCTAACTTGTAAATTTTACTTCATCATTTCGCTCATTCAAAGACAGAAGTTAGCTCAGATAAGGACGTACGCAGGATTTTATAAGGAAGAGGAGAAGTAGATTGAAGATCGTTAGGAGACAAGTTGTTCGAAAGTATTTATGGTTATATTATTAAGTAGGGGTTATTCAGTCAACACAAGAACACAACCCATAAACCTCTGTATACCTTCTCTCAAATCCACCTCCTTCAAATCTTTTGTCGTCCCTGCTATACTATTCGGATCTCATTGCCTGTATACATTCGTAAAGCGTTATCATTAAACACTTTCAAACACCAACTATTTCTCTATCCCTTAAACTATCTTCCCATCGGAAGATTGATCTTTACTGCATCAATCTTCCCAATATGTGTAAATAAAGCCAAATATCTTTTAAGCGAATCTGTATTTGCCAGGAATTTTTACAAAGATCATGAAACATCCAATACAATTCTCAAATTCGAGTAAATTAATTAAAATCAATTAATTTGAATTTTCCACTTAGCTGGTAACATATATCACACAATTTACGTTGCATGTAATGTTATATCCATAATACATACCTTACAACCGGATCAACGGTAAATCAAGTTCTTTTTTTGGAATTCGCAACATATGATTAGGTGTTCTGAAAAGTCGACCCTGTAAATCACCTGATCGTTAAAGTGGCCGAAGTTAAAATCACAGAATCCGTTTATTTTCTTGAACGGGTGAATATTTATATGGATAGATACGGGTAGGATATAAAAACATTTTTTTTTTTAATTGATACTCAATTAACCAAATCTATTTAAATTACCCATAAAATATACCTCATAACTGAATCGACAGTAAGTCAAGTATATTATTATTTTTTTAAAGCATAGCAGATGGTTAGCTGTTCAACTATTAAAGGATAATAGTTGAATAGAACAATAAAAACATATGACTATTGCACTCATCATCGCATATTAAGCTTGGTTTTTCCCTTATCTCCTTTTATAATGGTTATAAAATTCTTAGCAAACAATAAAATAATATATATTATTATTATATATATATATATATATATATATATATATATATATATATATATTTTTTTTTTTTTTTAAACATAAAATAAGATATGTAATTAAGTATTACGCGGAACATTCATAAGTTATAGAATGAGCCTTAACTAATAAATAATATAGAGTAATTATTAATAACTTCCTTTTCTATACCTAAGGGTGTCACCCATAAACCTAGAAAGGACTGACCAAGTACCGACAAAGAACACATACCAGTACTTAGGACACAGTACCCTACTCCTGGAAGCACTTGCTTTATGGTACCCATGCCACCTCCTCATCCCCATCACTCACCCCATCACTCATCACTCTAGTTGTAAACATTACTTGTGTCACACTTATAGAAGGAGACCTCGGAATGTACACTTGTAGTCACCCAAACTCCTCAGCACAGTGTATTGTAGTCAGAATACGTATTATGTTTTCTTAATAAAAGCAATATTTTAATATCTTTACTGTGTGTGATTCATTAACTATAAAAAGAAGGATGAGTCGACCATTGCGTGACCTGCCATCTGGTAAGTGCGGGGAATGAATTGGGCTTGTAAAGCAATCAAGAAAACAAAATGAATGAAAGGTTCAAACCACAGTAGTAAGCATTCTAGATGCAGTCCAAAATTTTAGCTCTATGTTTAAAACAACTGTAACATGTTATAAAATTAAGCCCGTTTTAAAAAAGTAAAATCTAAAATTACCAATTTACAAATCTTATTTATGTTACTGATTAGCAACTTTGTTTAATTTATTTTTTTATTATTATTCCGACTTTTAAATTCAATTAAATTAAAAAACTTCGCTCACTTACAGATCTCTTGCATAAACGTCTAAAACAAATCATATACAGATTTGGCTGAACTGTTAATCCTGTCATTTACGACACGGTTATTCCTTCATCAAGCCCAAAGACTGCTTACTTTTTAACTCTTCATTGAGTTAAATAGCTTCTGTTTAATATAAAATATCTATTATTAAACAAATAATACAATAATGTATGTTATGTGTAGTTAGTTACGAATCATTTACGGCGTGGTATGACCACTTCAATGAAATCCTAAACTAACAAGACTAGACGCTGGCGAAGCAAGGCATTTCTCGGGTAAGGTCAACGACATGCGAATAGTTCGGACAGCTTTGAACTTTGGACCCCTTATCTACTCAGGTAGCAAATAGATAATTGGCAACTCTGGCATTTGGCCGGAGGTCCTGGGCTTGGTCCCGGGTCCTGTAATTTCCAAGCATACGGAACTAGATCATGTCCGATATCCAGGAGGATAAATTCCCTAAGGATAATTCCAGATATTTCTCATAACCTGGAACAACCTCCAGAATAAAACGAAAATGCGAATACCCCGAACCTAAACCCTGACAAGATTTATTGTGTACAGTACCGTGACCTTTATAAGAACCACCTTGTCCTCATATCTGATAGCGTCCCTCTTGCGAAACGTCGTCCGCGCCTAACTTACATACCTCACGGCTCTATTTTAAAAATTACCAACCGTTTTTTAAATACATACATATATAATCATGGTATATCAGATACAAACCAGGAAACTTCAAGAGGGTCGGTTCTAAAATTATTTATAAAAAATAAAACAAAACGATTCGAGTAATCATCATACAATTTTTTAATTTTTCGTAAGAAATTGGTAAAAGCTTTTCTTTAAACCTTAAATAATTCAATCTTCACTAAAAATGTCAATATTTTAAAAAAATTTGACGATAATCTATGAGGTAATAGTGTCAGAAATTGATTTAATGAAAACATGAGGTTTAATAAATTGAAATATGGACGATAGGCTGAATAATAGACAATAAGGTTTCGTTTTAGTGTATTTATCTTTTTTTAATGTGCTCAATTAATAAGAATTTATTCATTTTTTGTTTGTTTATTTATTTAACGCCCTTTTATGTTATTGTGGCTAATCGGACGATGCTACAGTGGGAGTCCTAAATTTTTCCTATCAATGTTTAATTAGGATAAGGATCTTTAAGGAGTACCTGACATCACACAGACTCGGGAACACCTTTTAACGTCCCCTCCGAAGGACGGCATGGATTTTTTACTTCCTTTAAAAAATCCTAGGTTCGCCTCCGGGTTTGAACCCAGGACCTTGGCCATAGGAGGCTGCTATGCTAACCACCATGCTACAGGTAACCCCAGAATTCATTCAGTTCCTTCCACTGAGATAAAAGATTTTTATATCAAAGGGATATTAAACGCGTTATTAAATTTAATATTAAATAAAAAACTCTAGTGGTAATTTTTTTGATAAGCTGGATACAGGATTTTTAAGATAATTAACAGAAAAACTGTGAAATTGTTAGGACTATCTTCCTATTCGTGCATTAAAATCACCGCGAATAAAGAGTGACTGAAGACGTTATTATTAAAGAAGATCAGTTCTAAAGATTCAAATACTGTTTAAGGCAATTTCTGATAAACATTAATTAATCAGGAATTCATGAAATTTTATAATTATTTTCTTTTATTCTGTTTTTAAGTTAAGACACGCATCTAGGCTTTAGTATTTCATAATACGATTTATTTTATTTTTTTGATAAGGAGCTACTCTGAAGTTTTTAATTTAAAAGGTTTTAAGAAGAAAAATTTGAATGTGACCTATGTATATGTAGTTGTTTTTTTTTTACATATGTTAAACTAAGGACCATATAATTAGAGTGGGTTTATGACGCTGAAACCATGATTGGAGAATACTCAATTATTCCTGATACATTCCTTTATTGCTAAGATGATAGACATGCTATAATCCTCCTGAGAGAGGAAAGATGACTGCACATTCCCAAGACAGCTGGATAGAGCCAGATGGTAGCGTAGGCGCAGACCCGTCCTAGACTTGGTTCGTTGACCCCTAGCTTCCAAAACTGGCCTAGTCAAGTTCCTCTCGCACGACCTAGCCGAACTCCAAATCTCTTGGATGGATCTAGTTTGACTAGGCAATTATATACACTTCCGTCTTCCGATACGTCAATATGGCTTACTGTGTCTGTAGTAGGACAACCGCATTTTTATTTTTCAATTTTCTTTTTTTTTCATAATATTTTAAATGATTTTTTTTTAAATTTTAAATATCTCACAATAATATTCAATTATTTCTTAACTAATTAACGTTCATAATGATATTTTAAGCTAAAACACTTATTTTAATCCATAAAGATACATTCATATCATCGCCAGACCTTGACAAACCAACCGTGTAAACGGACACATGGGCTTTGCATGGTTACCGTTGGTTATATCTGATCGGGTTCTTGCGGAAATTGTCACATAAGGGCTGATATTTGTTTGTATAAATGGAATATTTTTATTTCCATTTAGTTTCTATAAAATGACATAAATAAAATATATTTATATAACTTACATTTAAATTAAATTACATGTAACAAACAATTTCTGCCGATCTTTGTTTATTTATTTAACGTCTCTTTATGCTACTGTGGCTAATCGGAAGATGCTACATTTATAGTCCTAAATTTTGCCTATCCAGGTTTAATTAGGCTAGGGATCTTTAACGAGTACCCGACATCGCACAGGCTCGGGACCACCTTCTAACGTCCCCTCCGAAGGACGGCATAACTAAGGATTTTTTACCCCCATTAAAAAATTCCTAGGACCACTTGCGGGTTTGAATCTATGACCTTTGGCATAGGAGGCTGTTATGCTAGCCACCCAGCTACAAGTGCCGATCTTTATTACCTTTTAATTTTTTTTTTATGTTTAATAATACTCTTAGGACAAATTTTAATATTACTGAATAAAACCTTTTATTTGAGGGCTTTCAACCTAGAGGTTTTTTTTTTTTTACGTCTTTTCTGATCTAGTTAGCTGTTGAATTCTCTTATAATTTATTATACATTCTTGATTATTATATTAAAGCCAAACGTACGTGATAGATAGTGTATTTATAAATACACATATTTTTTGTTTTGTTAACCCCTTCTTGGTCGTTGTAGGTTATAAAGGGATTCACCGGCCCAGAGATGGTGGGGGATTAATGGCGAAATAAAAGTCCCACGGCACCGAGACGCGAACCCTTAATTACTGCAATTTTTAAAATCCCGGTATCAGGTGACTGGGCAATGCACTAATAATATATTTCATAAAACGAGTTTAATCAAAACTTTTCTATTAGTTTAAAATTTTTAAAATTAATAATATAAATTTATGTAACATCCCAGGCATAGCTTTCTCAAATATCTAGCTTCAGATTAAAAAAAAATCAAGTTTTATTCTGGAGAAACCGTGTATTACCACAAGATTCGACATT
The DNA here is from genome assembly GCA_023052935.1 of Piezodorus guildinii. Taxonomy (NCBI): domain Eukaryota; kingdom Metazoa; phylum Arthropoda; class Insecta; order Hemiptera; family Pentatomidae; genus Piezodorus; species Piezodorus guildinii. Next base: position 119,909,907 of record CM041293.1, on the reverse strand, counting down.
TTTCGCGATCCGTTAATAGTTTTATTTATTCAATATATCTGATATACGTGAGAATAGTAGCTTAGACCGAAAGTATCAACCAAAAAACGTTGCAATTACCGGAAGAGTAGCGCATAGGGTTAAAACCTGCGTTTACACGTTTGTGTTAGGTTTGACTTGGTCATCGTTTTGCAAAGATGTGAGCGTACCCTATGGGTTTGGAGTTAAAAGCTGTCATTAGCATTAAATTATTTGCAACTTGTATTTATTCTAGCATTCAACAATTTTTAAATCTTGTTTCTTTGGTTTTCGAAAAAACAAATTGTTAGTTTTGTACTTTAGATGTTATAATGATGAAGCATAGGGCTGAATACCTTTAAAAGACATTTGCTAAGCACACCTTGTGACAGGATAATTAAGCTTTTAGGTACACCCACCATTACATGATCTGACTCTCAGTACAATTCACACAGAGGCAAGAAACGCCCTAGGCTGTGCTGATGCTCCAATTCTAAAGAGGAACCAACGACTTAGTAGCAGGAAGCGATCCCTTTAGAAGGGCTACATAATTAACAGGTGTTGACTGTTTGCGGTTTTCCACCACCCACTGCTACACGGCACCATTAAATATGGCGGTATTATCGGCTCCTAGAGGCGGAAACAAAGCTATGAAATAGTTATGGGTCGCCATTTTTCCAGAACATGCGGTTACTAGTTCCTGGAAAGCGGCATGTGTCCTCCAGCGGTGGTTATTATCTTCTAAGGGGTATCAGACTCTGTGACGAGCATGAGGGTGTTTAGCAAGATTTTTGTGTTTTCGCAATCATACAACTACGTGGATTGCTGACTGTCACTTGAAATTGAGGAACTTTTACGATATTGGTTAATAGTTATCATAAACACACCTAGTTCTAACTAAAATGGCTCTCAACGCATCATAAATTATTAGTTTAAACATGAGGGACAAATGAGATTATATCGAAAGCAAGAAATTTTCATTTTCCCAAATACAAATGAAATAATTTCATTATTTTTACATTTACGAGTTAAAATCCACTTGACTTAAATGTTAAAATTAACTCCCTCTATTTTTTTAGTTTTTCAGTATGCCATATTTCAGATCAATTGGTATAATTGAATGGTAATAACAGATAAATACAGATCTTGATAATAAAGTATGAACCGATCAAGAATTATTTAAAATGGTTAAATTATAGTTTAATTTTATCAAAAGTAAATAAATAACCACTCAATGTCTAGAGGCTAGTTATTCTAGTTAGAATAGATAAAAAGTTAGTTTATCTCACACTGAAGATGACCAGCGATCTCAGTTATATTTTCTGAACAGCTATTTGAATGTAAGTTTACTTTTGTGTATTTTACGTCTCTAGTAAATAGTAAGTGGGGTACAGGCAAAGTTTTTAACACCAAACGCAATCCTAAATCCACCGACTAATAGCTAATGCTCCTTACATCACAACCTGAATATTCCATTTACTTTAGACCTTATTCCATCCAAATTCCATCAAAATCATATTCATCACAGCAAACCTTTAGCTCGATTAATTCATTTTAAAACAGTTCTGATACCATTACAAAATGCTTTTATTTTTTCCGCCTTTTAGATTCAATTTTTATTTTCTTAAATTAAGCCTGATACGTTGTGATCTGAAATAAAGTGATCTATTTTTCTATATAGTGAATATTTTTTTATACTGCTAATGTGAGGTTAGTTTTTATTTTTTTATCAATATGTGATCACCAGATGGAACGTTGACTCATTAAAATTATTTACTCCTATTTGAGAAACGTATATATTTGAATGATTGAGTAGTTGTTGACCGTTAAGATCATATGATACAGAAGTTGATTAGGGATTCGGTCACCAAGAAAACACACCAATAAGACAATCGTATTTTATTTGTGTGCTGACGTTTCGGCCTACATGGTTACCCTTCATCGGTTAAATTATCTCAAGAAGTTGATAAAGACCCTCAATGTAGGCCTAAATCTTAGCACACAAATAAAATATTATTGTCTTATTGGTGTATTTTCTTGGTGACGGCACACCAAACTAACTTCTCCGTCATTTATATATTTGTAATTTGGATATTTTAGTAATATTATATTTAAAAATCTAGTGCGCGCAACACACGACTTTATATCATATTATATTTATATCAATTAAGGATTTTTTAAAACAAATTTTGAAACGAAAATAAAGTATTATTTGCATTGGATTTTAATCGAAACATGTGTTTTATCAAATCATCTATTATATTATTATCTACGAAAATCACTTTGTTTTATCGGCTTTTCATCGCTCTCCGTTATCTTTTACCATAGTATGTATAAGATAATATTTTAACTAAACTTTTTAGCAATGCTAATCAGATGATATGGTCAATTTTATAAAACTAAAAAATTAAAGGTTTTGGAAATATCGGCATTTAAGCCCCGTCAGGCTATTTCAATAAGAATGAAACATACATAATATTAAAGCCCACCCAATTTTACATCGATATAGCGAGTTTAATCAAAATCGTTAGAGTAGTTTTTGAGAAAATCGTAAATAGGTGCAAAATTCATGGTATAAAGTTGCTCTTCTGGTTAGCTGTTTTAGTGAAAAAGTTGCTGTAACATCTCGGGCGTATAGTTGTCTTAAATATGGAATTTCAGTTTCATGAGATATTTGGTTTTCGTGCTGGACTTACCACAACCCACTCACACACAGACACAGACTTTTTTTCGGGACTTGGTCATTTAGACTCAGGGTGACCCTAAAACATGTATTTCCGTTGAAAACTTTTCACGATCGCAATAGTTTCCCTTACTATATATTTTATATATGTAAGTGAAAGTAAAAATGTGAAAAATAAATATCAGACGGTTTAACCTATCGAATACTTCCAGAATGTGATTGTTCACTCAGTAGGAGGTGAGGGGAGCAAAAACATTAAAATCAACAAATGAAAAATCCAAAATATTCATTAGTATTTGAATTTCTAAAACGAATGGAGTATGGGTGGGGAGAGATAAAGATACAATTGCAATGACTATTCGATGGAATGCAAGAATCCCACGTGGCATTGCTATCTGGCGAACGCACTCATCTCCAGCCCAATGTGGATCGCTTATCGTCCCGCTTGATCCTCCGATTGTTGCCACCATTCTTCCCTTTTGGCCATCTCTTCTATTGTCTCTGTTTCATATTGTTTTCACTCTCACTTTTAAAAATCGAAACAGTAAATTTGATTATTAGCTTTTGCCATAGCCGATAGTAAAATGATGGGGATATTCTAAAGTAATGTTTCGCTTCTAACTTACTAAGAGGAAACCATCCATTTTATGATGTCGACACCTGGTTCTGCCCGCTCCGTTGAGCAATGCTATTTGTATGTTTATAAGTATATATATTACGATTGAAATGTGAAGGACTCTAGGCGGTCCGGGATAATTTTAATAATAAACATTACCTTTTTAGAGCAGTGGTTAACAACAGAATATTTTCGGAGAGCCCTTTATTCATTCACTTCAATGGTGAGGACCCTCTAAATCTCCCGACGTATTACCAGCCGCAAAAAGACTACAAGAGAACTTAGATCGAATAAATCCCTGGGCTGTAGTCAATAAGCTGAAACTAAATGTTGAAAAAACAAAAGCGATTGTAATAGGATCCCATCACTTGCTGAAAACTGTCCCACACATCCTTAACATCTTTCTAAATAGTAACCCTATAAACTTTTATCCGACCGTTCAGGAATCCGGGAGCAACCTTTGATCAAACCCTCTCTTTCAAGAACCATATTAACGAAATTTCCCGCCGTACTTCTTCCACCTTAAAACGACTGAATTCCCTTTGTCACCTATTCCCGTATGAAACCCGGAAGCTCCTCGTTACTTCTCTAATATCCCCCTTCCTCGACTACTGTTGTACCTTATACGGTAGAGTTTCTGGGGATCTCGATGAAAAAATAAAACGCCTAATTGATTGCTTTGTTCGATTTATCTTAGGGCTCCCGAGGTACACCTCCGTCTCCGAAATTTATAGCAGTTGATGTGGCATTACCCTTCCAATCGTCGCATGTATTTACTTTACCAATTTTTGCAATGCCGCCGTCCATCATACATTTTCGACCTTCTACAGTTCAAATCCTCTTTCCATTCCCGCTATACACGCTCTAGGCCTTCGGATTTATTCCGATCCTCAATCCTATGGAATTCTGTTCCTCTTTCTATCCATCACTCCAATTATCTTCCTACATTCAAATCCTGCTTATTCATTCATCTCATGACCATTCAGTCAGAACGAAATTGTAACTAAGACTCTATTTTTTATTTTCAACATATTTGCGTATGTCTATTTTTTATTAGTTTTAGTTAAGATGTTTAATACTAATAATAATTAATTAATTTCTTTAAGACTCCGAAGCCCGATTTATAGAGCTGTACATTCATTTATTTATTTATCGTGAATATATATGAGTGTGGGATTCCTCTTAATGACGTCGGCTTATCATGTTTACTTCCCACAGAAGACGGTAGTGTTGCACTAAGGACAAGTGCTAAGCTTCAGGAATAAATTCAAAAGAATCGGAATGGTGTAGCACCAGCGTTAAGTTTACTTCAAACCGCCACACATTGAATTACTAAAATTTAAAACTAATAAAAGATATATATCTATTCTAGCACTCATAAAGAAATCAAATATTGTCCATTATTGATTGTCCCTTTTCAGTGATCACTAGCAATTATATCACTTAAAATGTTGAATTTGTCGATATACTCTGGTTATTATTATTACAAGTCAATGATCCACTAATATTCTACGTCATGTTAATTTGAAATAATTTCTTAATGACATTATTTTACGAAGATCACTTGTTAGGATCACTCTTTTAGAGCTTATCAATTTTTCTTCAACTAATAAAAAATGTAATATTTTATCAAACGTAAGATGAACTGTGAATTACAGATAACGAACATGAGTGATAACGTAAAAAAAAAAAAGTGTATCTATGAATAGAATCAACCTGAATCGAATGAAAACTGGCCTCAAAAATACTCTCATAGAACATTTTAAATAAATTAAAATATATGGAGGAAGTTTGAAAAAGAAAAATGCGCTTGGTGCAAGAGGAGATGAATGGAGTTTCTTCGCTATGCCGGCTCCGTTGACAGCACCCTGGATAAATGAGTTAATATTTTTATAAATGGTAACACCGCTAGATAATATTATACCAGGGTATGTAGAATTTGACATTGATTTGTTTTTATTTAAGACTTTCATTACTATATTAATATCAGTAATAAATTATTTCAGTTGATATCAGTGAAGTTATAATAAACTAAAAAGTCGGAAAATTCCCGATAATTAACAAACATTTAGCAATCAAAAAATAAAATTAAAAGTACAAATCAATTTTGAACACATACTCTTATGGTGGAAGACGAAGTTGGGAGGCATAGTTTAAAAAAACAATTGTTAAGATATTAGAAAGTAAAAAAATTTTTTTTATTGTAAAAAAACCAAAACATGTATCGATACTTTCTGCTTACGATACAGATGCAGTTTCAGCCTCTATAAAATGATTATCTAGCCTTTCACAGAATCGATGGATAAACCTAATGGTTGATTGCAAAAAACGTCACATCTTAATAAAAAAAAATATTAAGCTATTTCACGACTGACGACAACTAATGGAATGTTCATATATTTTTAAATTGTGTAAATATTTATTTTTAATAATATCATATAGTTAAAGATACTCATAGTTAAATCCAACTAAAACACATGAGGTTTCAGTACAAAATAATGCGTAATTTGGAAGAGGGATAACATATCAGAAATATAATACATATATATTATAATATAATAAATATAATATCATAATCGTAAAAGTTTTAAATACCCTTAGCTTGGGGACGTGGTGAGGTCCTGTGTACTGTTTTGTTTTAACCTTATCATAAATCTAATATATCTAATAGAAATATTTTATCTAAATTGTCTTCCAATATAATATATATATATATATATATATATATATATAATCATTTAAATTATATTTAAGCAAATAATTAGTTAGTTATTATTATGTTTTAGAATTAGCAAGTAAAAGTTTTGGAAATAATTATTTGAACGGCTAAAATAATTATAAGGTGATAATTCTCAATATTCATTATGATTAAGTTTGTCCTTTTTTCCCTTAATTGAATTGTTTAAAATTTTACCGATGAATATGGCAGTTAAAATGAATTCTTCAATAAAGATAATATGTAAAAAGAAAACCTCGCTCAAAGTTTAATTAAAAAAAAAAATTATATATATCAACAATACAACTGAAACCCGGTAGCTGAAATATATAAACTAATAATTATTATAGTAACAATAACACCATTTCAGACCTTCGTGAAGTGAAAACATATAATTAATAACTTTTTGGGGGGAATTCAGAGAATCTACGAACGAAATGAAATATACAAGTGACAATACAGGAGGGTAAGGAACGTATGAGGAAAGCCCTTTTTTTTCTAGGTGTCACTTAATTATTTACTAAATAATAGATAAGCCGAGAGGCGGAGAAATGACACAGCCTGACCACAACCACACAATCTCGCCACGTTTTAGATTACAGGTTTGCTCGGCGGTCTACTAGAGTTTTTCCACAACAAAGAAATAATTAAATCCCCTACAACCTCCTCTAAATATTTGGAATTCTTTCCATTTCTTTTCCCTCTTCTAAATATTATATCAGGACTGTAATATTCTAAAACAGCTCATAAATATACATTGTTATACCTGGACCACGGTCCGCCTTCCTCTCTGTTTACAGAACCGCTGAGAGCCGGAATAATTAGATGGAAATTAACGAGATAACGTTAATGATACCTTTCGTTACTCCTATTAATTGTAATTATCTACTTTTGGCTTTCCGCTGCCATGCGAGGAATATAGGCAAGAGGAGAAAATGATAAGCTTATCGTAAACCATGAAAATTGAGAAAGGTAAATAATTTAAGTACCAATTAGCTAGGATTAAAAAAAATATATAATTCGTGGTTTAGTGGTAAGCGCATTAGTCTGGGTAACAGTGGGGTGTGGAGAACCTCATTGGGCACATAAAACATCTAAAAAGTGGGTACCCAAAAATTATACAGCAAAATGGAACCAAGCATCTAAGCGTGATTAATATTAAGTCTTTGTCGAAATTAAACTAAATTTATTTTAAAAACTTAAGAAGAAGTTATATCTGCAGGAAAACTAACCAAAATTATTATTATTACTATTATTTTTTTTTCTAACCATTTTTTTAATTTTAAATGAACACTCTTCTCTAAATACTGGGAATACCAAGCGCGAAGTTAGACGCATTAAATTACATACATGTTCATGTAACTATACTATTAATTTTCATTTTAAAATCTATTCTATGATTAAAGAATTAATTTAGAATATGTATTATAAAAAACTATGTGGAAAACCACAGTGCCCTTCGTGGTTTGATATATTCTTTATTTTTCAATTTATTTTAATAATTTCTTTATGCGAACGTCATTATCATATATCAATCTACTAGAATAGAGTTTATTTTAGCTATTTTAGTATTTGTATTTGTTTAAACTTATATTATTTCTATTTTCAATGATATTCTTTTAAAATCATAGATTCTTGACAATGTGCCATAAGAACAGATACCACTGAGAAAACAAAAAAAAAAAAAAGGCATTTTATAAATATTATATTTTTTAGTATATATTGCTACGAATATTTTGAATATTACTATGTAATTTGATTGCCTCAAAAACGCATAAATAATATATATTACAGTTCAGTTATTTTTTCTGCTCCCCCTCCCCCCCGAGTCCCCGAACAGACGAAAAAGAAATACAAACATTAAAATTACCTAAAGTTAAATGTTTCCTAAAATATATGATATTCTTATATAACTAATAAAAAAATAACCCAAAGGCAGCACTAATACTTTCTAAATATTTTAATTTTTTTTAATTGATAATTTATTCAAATAATTTAAATTTTTGTATTTACTTTATATAATACTCATTAATACATTCTTTTCTCTTAAAAATTACAAAATATAAATTCCTGAAATGTAATTTAGAAAACGTTCAGTGAGCATTTATTTAAAGCACAGTGATAATAAAAGTTTGATAATTCTGTAAAACTATAAAGTAAATAGATTTTATTTAATTTTTTTAGCTGTTGTTATATATATATATATATATTTTTTTGTTTAAACTTAACAGGCCATATTTTTTTAATAAATCATCCGAACTTCTTAAATGCATATTTGAGTGATTTTATAATTAATGATATTAATGACATTTAGCTTTACAGTGGTACGCATCCTTAAATTCTGATGGAAGAGAAGTGGCACGTGTCATGTATTGAACCACACTCGAGCAAGATTGAAAAAAAAAAAAAAAAAAAAAAAAACTAAACGAAATGCTAACAGAGTGACAATGGAGTCACAAAATGGCGACACAAAGGCTGGTCACGGGCGACCAGTCCCTAAGGCGTGGATTAGAAAGCTCCCGTCGCATATACTTCTATATTAGGAGCAATTTTTTTTTTTTTTTTATGATTTTGAAATTTTTTTTGTCTGTTTTTCCAATATTTAGCTTTCTAGAACGGTGCATTATCAGCGCTGCAGATGCACTAAAACACCTAAAGGTCAAAGATAAAATATATATAAAACGAAATATAAATAAAGATAGAGATACTATCGAGCGATCGAAAGGTAAAGGTCACGAATGCAGTAAAGAAATTAAGAAAAAAATCAATGCAATAAATCTTCGTTTGAGGGTGAGAGGAAGGGATTTCAAGGACAGGATACTTAACCTATTCAATTTCGGATATCGCCCTAAGTGCTCTATTAATTTTGACTTTTACTAAGTTTAAGTTCAATTTTTTTTCTTGGTAGTATAAATAATACACTGCAAACCTTGAAAAATTTCACAAGCAAAATATATTACTATCCACAAACATCACAACCACCTCTCACCTGTCAAAAACAAAACAATAATAGTGATTATAAGAAACAAAAATTCATTAATGTTTAGTACAAGTTAAAAGTTTTTTTTTTTTTTAAACATAAAGAAATAGACTTACCGACCCACATCAACCTTAAATATACCTTTTTATTTAAAAAATACAGATCCTCTATCACATTCAGTTTGATGTACATCTATTTAAACGGATGGTCCTAAAATGTTTTTTAAGGGGATGAAAAAATCCTTGGAAGGGACGAAAAAGGTGATCGGAGCCTGGCGGACGTCAGGTACTTTTTTAAGATCTATATTCTAACTGAACTTTGATTGTCAAAATTCAATACTATAGCATCGTCCTATTTGCCATAGTAGAATAAAAGTGACGTTAAAAGAAAGAGTATAGCCGGGGTTGGGATGGTAAATCTGCCCCTGCGGATTTTTTTACTCAAACTTTGGATCAATTTGGTAGCGAATACAAATAATTTACCTAATTTTTTAGATTTTAATTTAAACAGTTTTTTTTCCTTTCTATTTATGTTATTTTATTTTTAACAGTAAAATTTGAAATTAGTTAATGATGATTTTGTCTCTGATTCTTAGGAGTTATAGACATGAAAAAATAATATGATCATGATTCTTAAACGAAAAGCCAATTATTAGCGCAAGAAAGAAAACCAAAATGTGTATTTTTTTAACCTTATTGAAAAGTGTCAATCACCTATTTTTTTTCTTCTAAATACTCCTTATACATAACAATTTTTCGAATTTTTTGAATTAGTGGAAGAATATGAAAAAATAACATAAAAACTTATTTTTTTCTGAAATTTTGCATTCAACTTATATTTCTTATTATTATTGAAAGGTGTCACTTTCCGAATTTTGTCAGAAAATGTCTTTTATTTTATGTATTTTACGTCTAAAGCGTTTGAAACTAAAAACCGCTGAAAATTTAGTAAATTATTTTTATTCCGTGCCAAATTGATCCCTCAAGTTTGAGTAAAAAAATCCGCGGGGGCAGATTTACTATTCTAACCCGCCTATACCCTTTGCGAGTTCCTTTTGGCTATATTTGCTTGAAAGACCTACAAAAACATATTTAAATATAATTTGTTATAATTATGTAAAATTACATATGTCTCGGTTGAAGCAAAGTCTTGTACAGCCATTGGCCTAGACATAGTACAGTTCCTTGCTATGTACTTTACCCAAGGTTGACCATGGCTTGCAATACAGCAGGTATTTATTATTATTAAAATTATTACATAAATGCTATATTGTGTAATAATATAAATTTATTGATGCCTGGTGACATAAACGTGAATGCCTTGATCCCCAACTTGTTGCCTTGATATAACTGACCTCACTCCTTGGAAACCTGTAGATCGGGAGAGAAGTCCGCGAATATTGACCTCGAAGGCCGTCAGGTGGTTTATGGGGGGGCCAGATGGTTGGATCCTTGTGGTCCCATCGGCCGGGTCTTCGTCTTTGCCAACAGTCGGCAGATAGTATAAGCAAATCACTGGCTATAAGTAAGAGATTGTCATAAATTTGTCCAATAAAAATCTCAATGTAATCATTCAGTTAGAACCCTACTTTGTAAGCTGCAGTTCAACGTTTTAAGTAAAATAAAAAAGGCAAACAAACTTGCCAATTAAAAAAATCCTTTAATGTTTGGTTTGTGCTTTAAATAGAAAGCTGGAAGAAGATGCGAAATCCGACCTCTAAAAATAGCCACCTTGTGCAGTTCTCTTTGGGACGACACCATTGAAAGCTAATGACATTCGTGCAGAAACTCCTCCAACCGAAGGAGGTGGAGTACGCAGCATATCAATGGTCGCTCATAGACCACGTTCTAGGAGTTCTGCCAGCTAGCCTGACATGAATATCTAGCTATCTGCCTCTTACAACACATATTCATACTCCTCAAGACTTAGAAAGCACATAGATCCATATAGGATATATTTTAATTATTAAATTGAATGCTATAAATTTGAAACGGGAATTATGGAGATATCAAATTTTTAAAAACTAACTTATTTATGTGGATTATTCTCACAACACATTATATGGTGGAATAGTATAATAATTAAGAAACCAATATAATTTTGGTGTAGTAAAAATAATTAAAAACTAGCTGTTGCCCGCGACTTCGTTTGCGTCAATTCCTGTTAATATGATCGCTATTAAGAATTTTTAAAAGAATATATTTAAACGTACTTCTGCGTATATGATATTTTTAGATTTATTTTCTTGTGGCAGATGAATATACTGATTTTCTCCGCAATGCGACATATAGTTAACCATGTGAAAAGTATCCGACTTAAATCGATTCCTACGAGTTAAAATGTTTGCCCCTGTGATTTATTAATTTTACGGCAAAAAATAACTTAAGGGAAATTGAATTATTTTAAAATTAAAAAGTAAATAATTTTGAATCATTGGGTTGCGAGGTTAATTTTCCACATTTTTCCACTGATTCTTCACTCCTATTGGTCGCAGCGTGATGTTATATACCTATAGTCTTCCTCGACAAATGGAATATTCAACGCAGAAAGAAATTTTCAATTCGAAGCAGTAGTTTCTGAGATTAGCGCGTTCAAACAAACAAATTCTTCAGCTTTATAATATTAGTATAGATAAGAGATTCACTTTTAATTTTTCTTTGTTTCGATTAATAAATTTCTATTTTAAGAACAATGCTCTTTCGTTAAATAATTTTCAAACATAAGGGAAGTTCATTTTTCGAATGGATTGAGGGATCACTTGTGGTGTAGTGGGTAGCATAATAGTCTTAAATCTCCAGGCTCGCGGGTCCAAACCCGAAAGATGGCCCTGGGATTTTTCTAAAGGAGTAAATATTCTTTGTTACCTTTAGTCGAGGAGAGAGGGGAGAGGTCAAAAAATGTTTGTCCCGAGCCCGTTAAAGATCCTTACCCCAATTAAATCTAGATAGGAAAAATTCATAAATCTTTCTGAAGCATCATCCGATTAGCCTCTGTATTATAAAAATGACGTTAAATGAATAAATACAATGGATTTAATCTTACTTAAGCAATTATTGTTTAGGTTGATAGGTTTTTAAAGCGTCGGCAGGATATTGAAAATTTCAAAAGTCAATTATTATTTTTTCAAGATTGCGTGTAATTACAAATACACATGCTCTCAAGAACTGTGCCACCTGCTTTCGTTAGGAAGTGTCAACTGACTATTTGACTGCAGTGGCTAATGACAGAGTTGGGCGGTTTCTCGGAAAGCTGCGGCTAGAATGAAGTCTACCCCGAAGCTCAACAAAACCCTAACCACGTTAGAATTATAAAATTGCCTTCAATTATTGAGTTGTAGGGTAGTTATGTAACGCAGTCGGCATCCCTTCTGCGAATTTCCATTAGGAGTCAATATTGGGTAGCAAGCGCTCCAGTTGCCTGGATACCGCTCAGCGACGCCATTATCCTCTCTGTGAGCCGATGTAAACATGGCCATAATAAATTAATTATGTTCATACTTATGTTTTAAAGATTTAATTTTTTTTTCTGGCATGAAATTCTGAATGTCCAATAATAAAATAAACTTGGAAAAATGGTTCTAACAAAAAGAAAAATATAATGGTACTGTCACTTTTGTAGAATTATGGGTTTTATTGGTTTTCTGCTACAGCTTCTAAATTATTTACATAATAGTAAAGTAATTTACTTAATAATCGTTTTCATGTAAGGTATTATACTGTTTATAATAAAATTGGTTTGATAATAGTATTAATTTTGTATTCCCTTTGAAATTTTATTTTATTTATATTTATTTTGATAGAATGTCCAATGTATAAAGACCTTAGAAATCACTATATTCATAAATATATAAATGAACCAAAATTTATAATTAATATAAATAAGGTATAGATTTTTAGGTTAATGACTCATTAACTATTATCAAAAAGTGAAGTGAGATAAGTTTGTTTCCTTTTTTATTTACTTTTTAATTATTTTGTTTTCCTTAACTTATAATATTAATTTACATTGTTTAGCCTAATTTATATTATGTTATAAAATTGAAAGATTTTTATTTTGTTTATATAATTACTTTAAATTCCTCAATTGTTCTTTTTTTTTTTTTTTCTTTTTCGCTTGTTTTGTTTTACATGTGTTTGTAATTTCAAAAAGTTGCTTTATTTATTTCATATTAATAATGTCTGTAAACAGTCTTCAGTTGTTTTTATTTAATATTTTTTTGGATATTGTTAATATTGTCAATATATGAACTGTAATGACCAACTCCTTTTGTATGGGGAATACCCCTAAAACTAATAAATATTATTATTTATTTTATGTTTGACTTTATTTATGTTTAAAATAAAAAGTTGTAATTCATGAATAAATCTACACTCTAGGTTAAAAGATATAATAGCTGTACTGTAAGAGCTAAAATGTAGATATTGTTTTTTATGAAAAAAATTAAAATTAAAATTAATTTATAATTAATAAGTAAAAGATGCCACTACTATAAAATATATATATATATATATATATATATATATATATATTATATATATATATATACCTACACAATAACTAATGTACTATAAAATTGTGTACAACTATGAATGGTAAACAATGTGATTCCTTTGATTAATATATTTGTTGATAATTTTTTATCCATCAACGTGAAACTGGTCAGCTTGATTTTATTAATATACGGCGCACGCATGACCTCAATTTTTGTGCGAAACATTGACCTAAAAAACATAAGAAATGACTCTAGGACCTTTTAGAAACTTAAATCACCATTTAGTAATAATTGACGCGATACTTTTTTAAAAGGTTATCAAACAAAAATAACATTCGATAATAATTCCTATGTTTGTCAATCTTTTATTCAAATAGGTTGGTTTTTTTTATAGGTATAGGTAAAGAAGATTGATATATTGAACCACGATTTGTTTCAATCTGAATATTTTGGCCATTTTAGCTCTGTAAAGGTTAGAATAAAAAATTAGCGAGATGCATTTATTACTACAAATTAATTCTATCTAAACTTTATATTTTATCCATCGGTGGAGCAGTAAAATAAGTTATAGTTTTATCTTACTACCATCTTGGATTTATAAACAATTACATTATGAGTTCATTCTCAATTTATCTCTGATATAATAATAATATAGAAGGAAAAAAATAAATAAATAAATAAAAACTGTTTCAAACTTTCTTTCTGTTTCGAAAGATGAATTATAAAATGCCTTCATTTTCGTTTTCTAATTTATCCTTAATGAATATAGAGAGGTATTTCATTTTTTTTTGTAAGCTGATTTTATTGAATTATTTTTTTGGCAAGTCATTGTCATTATCATAAATTCAGGGCTGATTCATGAAGTAAAAGCAGGCAGTGATTAAAAATAAATCTTTAATGAAGTAGTTGCAATAAAATTGCGGCAGAGAAACAGGCCTCGGTTGCTGATAGGACACGCTGTATGTCTTTGTTGCATGGTAACATATGCGGTTCTCGGCGTGGGCCCTGTCTTATCGGGGCTTAGGAGAAAGGAAATATAAATCTTTAGATAGTGCTCCGCCGAATCTCGGTGTATATATACATATCTAATACATAATTCATCTTGTCCAGATGTTCTCCCGCTTGGCCAGTACTCCGAGGTATGAGGTAGCTACTGCAGTACCTATCGGGGGTTGGGGAGCCTTCTGGCTCTCTATATTCTACGGCGAACGTAACAGAATAAAGAAAATAATAAATTATGAATACCATTAGTATCAGTTTTCAAATAGTTAGCCCAAGCTGTTGAGTCAAATTAAAAAAAAAAAAAATCTTTTAAACCACCTTTTCAATACATATGCATAGCTAAATCTCCCTAGTTCCTAATTTATAACATTATTCCAACCACAGATTAATTTATTTCCTAACTGAAAAAGAGTTTGGTTTGTTCTTATTCAATAACTGTTAACTGGGCTTTCCAGCAATAGAATTCTGTGCTAGCCACTACACCACAGATGACCCTAGTTTGTAATAATTTTATTACTGAATATTTACCAAATAAGTGTGAATATAAATATTTCAAGATTCTTTATATATATATATATATATATATATAAAGAGAGAGAGAGAGAAAGGGAGAGGGATAGATGGAGGAGCGGTGTGGTCTAGTGGATAGAGCACTAGTTTACTGTTCTCCGCATCCTGGGTTCGAATCCCGGCAGTGGCAGAATATTATTTATTCTGTTACTTCAGTCGGGGGCGACCCTAGGGTATGGAAACCCTGCTGGGGCAGACCTCAGCCTCTATAAAGTGGGTGATAAAGAAAAACTGTTGAGAAACAGCCTCTATAAAGAAAAACTGGTGGCTGAACGTGATCAAGGCCTAATCACCTCATTGCACGGCCATTGGCCTAGGAACAGTAGTAATCTCTATATGTACTTTACCCACACACACACATATATATATATATATATATATATATATATATATATATATATATATATATATAAATGTGAGACATTTAGAGGAAACCGTACCAAAAATAATACTATTAATTTCTGAGGGTCTAATTCAATGATGAAGATACAACTGATACTGAAATATATTTTATTAAACATTGATACAAGGGCTGTAATACTGCTAAAATTATTTTCGTAAACATTTGGAAAACGAATAATTTAAAACTAAAACAAAAAAAAAAAAAAATCAAAATATCTTCTTTTCTTTGAAATCCTTGCCTATCACTATTGTAAAAATCTTATCATTAATTTCAAAACTATCAAACCTAAACCATCAATCTTCCCAACAAATGTAAAAATTAAAACTGTAAATAGAAACTTGTTTCCAAATCTGATCTAATTTTTTACTGAAGTCTTAAAAATGCCAGACGAATATCATTAATTCTCCATATTTTTTGTTATTCTCAAGGGAGAAAAAAAGAAAAATTATTTTCATTCGTTCAAAAATTGCTCTTCGGATACGGAGATGTTAGTGAAAAACGTTGTTTTGTCATTACAGGTTATCCGAAACGCCTAATTTGCAAGGAACAAACACTCGCAGACATTTTGGAAACCTTGCATTGAAGTTTACATATTTTAAGATGGTTTGTTTTAAATAAAAGATAATTGAGCTATGGTAAATATTTTTTGACGGTACATGTACTTTACAGGACCTTTAATAATAAACTGTAATTGATAGGTACAAATGTTATGTAAGTCGGTCCTTCACTGATTGCGTAATAAATTGAGCAATATCTAACTCTTGGATGGATTGAAAGCCTTACGCATGGAATAAACCCCCAACCTTTATTCCTTTATAATACACTGTATACTTTTCTTAAACAATTTTTTTTTCCTAATTAACTTTAAAATTTCAGAGTATCATGATTGGTTTTGATATATATATTAATAATAGAATAGATACATAATGCATACACACACACACACCCAAACACATATACATCTATATTTTTTTTCATTAAAAATTCCCTTAAAATAAAGGAATAGCAAGCTATGAAAACATAATGGAATAAAGGTTGTGAAAGCCACGTCTAATCATTCAAAACTAAAACATGATAGATTGATCAACCTTTATTCAGAAATATTGTTTAGGTATTTGAAGGATTAATGAGAAATATTTTTTTTATTTAGTAAACGCCATTTTATGCTACTTTATCGAATCGTACGATGCTACAGTGGAAGCCCTAAATTCAGCCTATCCTGGTTAAAATATGATAGGGATCTCATAGCACCTGTCATTTTATAGCCTCGGGATCACTATTCTACGTCCTCTCCGATGGATTATGCTGTCCAGGAAATGTTTACCATATTTAAAAATCCAATGGCCATCTACCGGGTTTGAACCCAAACTCTTGGACATAGAAAGCCATTATATTGATCCCTATTTACTGTTTTAAGCTGCATCTTTATTATAAAAGAAATTGAACCCATAGAAAAACGGATTTTTTGGGTTTCTTTTATTTATTTGTAATGTTTAAGATTTATTCGTAGATACATAATTGTATGTCTAGAAATGAAGGATACTGAATGAAATACTTTCTATTCAATTAAAAAATCATTTAATTATTACTAAATTACTAATTATTTAATTGATCAGCGTTATTGTACATCAAGACTTGAGATGGCCTAAGTTTGAAAGACCTTTAGTTTTGTAAATTTGAGGAAAATTAAGCAAACCATTTTAACAGCATTGATAAAAAGCGGCTAGATACATAAGTTAACAAATTTTATTATTTAATCACAAACATAAATTTCCAGCGAAACTTAATTATTTATTTAATATTTCTTAAATTGATTTAAACAACCGAGGTAAATGAAACTCGTGTGTTGGCCGACCAGATTATGGTATTCAAAATTCTTTACATATTATATTTAATAAATAGTAATTAACTGATTTAATTGTAACATGTGACAATTAGGGTGCACTTGTCAACCATTGGCGTGGAAATAGTACTGATACTTAGTTTGTATTGAACCCGATTTACTACGTCGGAAGTTGGGTTGTGATGTTACAGTTTTTTTTTTTATACAGAACATATATGGTTCCTGAGTTTATATGGTTCGCATGAAAATATAGGATTCTGTTTTTGCTTCAAATACGAAAATAAGGCAAAAAAAGAAGACTTTTTTAACAAAAGGCACGACTTTCCCTAAACTACATTAGTAAACCTTTTTCCCCATTTTTATTTCATTCTCTCCCTTCTTACTTTCCATTTCGTAGGTAGCCCCAATGTGGATGGTTGGGAGTTGGGGAGGTTAATGAAATTCTTTTTGTAGAGACGTGTACTTTTCAAAGGGCTTGGGGGAGTTGCGGTGGTAGCAAAAATGAAATTATAAATTGATACGACAGAAGGGCCCACCAAACTGAATCAAGGGCAGAGCTACACTAACCAGTTTAAAAGTCTATAACCAAATATTAGAGAAGGGCTCCCAGAATATGCTCTAATATAATCGGATCTCAGCGTCCTCCTATGGTTTCGTCCTCCTCTTAAACGCTTGCTCGCTAGGTAGTTGAGAGCTGTTTACTCCATGTGTTGTGTACGGGGGGTTCTTGTATGTTTGTCAGGCATAAGGAGAAGGAAGGTGTAAGTAATAATTTATTTTTCGTATCCAACATTACTTACAATTCAAAATTCTCAATGATTCTCACTTGGTAAACTCATACATAAAAACCATATTTAGACCATATGATTTGGCCTAAAACACGTTCGACTCCTTTCATGACAACTTTCCAACAACGTAGTTAAGAATATTTTTGAAGTGCCGATGGTTGGTTTTCCTACATGTGTAGAGGATCATTTCATAGTTAAACCCACATTTTCTAAATGTATAATTAATATAGCTGTAAATTGCAAATAAATATATTTTTTTTAAATAAAGAAGCCATTATTTCTATACCTATGGTCTCCATAGCATAGTGACTAGCATATGCCCAAGTCACGGGTTCAAATGTCTTCAAGTACTCGTTAAAGATCCCTATCCTAATAAAACCTGGATAGGCAAAATTTAGGACTCCCACTGTAGCATCGTCCGATTAGCCATTGTAGCATAAAGTGACGTTAAATAAACTAACAATTTCTACACAAAAGTTCTTAATAAAGTGCATATTTATATAATAATGACATTGCAAAAGTGAAAATACAGGCTGGTTTTAAGAAATTCTGAAATATTCATATTTCCAAATATTTGGGAACCGAATTAATTTAATTAAGGATTAAATTGCTGCCCGTGTGATAAATATGGATGAAAATTCGGGATGCGGACATGAAAGATTAGCCAACAGCGGAAAAAAAAAGTATAAAACAAAAGCAGTCTTGATGTAGACCCGAAACTTAGTTAAAAAAATAATAAATAAATAGTTTTTTTTACTATTTGTTAATATTTTATAACTTTAACCCGAATTAACTCACACTTCCAATTAATTTAGCTAAATTACTAATTAATTTTTATTGTTTCTTCCGTGGTACTCAGATTATCATTACGTAGATAGTACATGGGATGTATTATCCATGAATCATTTAATATCCTAAAACAGGCACGTTTCCTTTATCTTGACAATACGTCTGCGTTTTTCTGATTGTATGAAAAACACATTTGTCAACCCTGAAATCAGAATGATATTGGGCTGCCAGATCTCTAATCGAGGAAGCGAAAAAGAGAGGACTAATTTTTAAAAACGTTATTAAGTATGAACTAAAATAAATTCAATTTTTATGTAATATTTTTTAGATAATTTTCACAATCGTGAAAACAATTGTATGAAGGACTTTCCATGTTCCATCTGTCTCTTTATCGTCTTAGGTATGATATTTCCTTTCAGTTTTGATTTCACTAAAACTTTACGGGTTACAATTAAATGAATTACTTATCTCAAGGTAGGTTAAATTGAATATTGCTTTCAAATAACTATTTGGATCCTACGTGCGGGAACGTATTTTTTTTTTTATGAAGCCGAAAAAGTAAAAAAAAAAAAAATAAACTTTTACGAAACTTGTATTTATCTGTATAACACTCTAACACCCAAAGCTTCCTTTTCCAGAAGTAAACTACTTCTCATTACTAGACAAGCACTATTTGAAATGATTCTGTAATGGGTTCTAATATTTCTAAGGCTTAAATTACTTAAATTGTCTTTGAACAGCAATTTCTTATCGTCAAGAAGTTAATGTGATTGTAATGATAATTAACTGAGTTATTAAACTTAAAAACCATATTTTTTGGATGATGCAAATTAATATTAGAGTAATTAATTTCTATCAAACTCTCTTTGTGGAAATGCATATGTTTGTTACATAGGTTTTTTATACAGACTAAAAATATGTATTTGCTATTACTTTTCCTACATTTTTAGCTATTATTTAGTTACATAAAACTATCAAAAACTGATATCTTGTTTTCAGTTGAAATCATTATAAGCTGCGAAACTTGGCATTCATTAAGTTCATTAACGTAGTAATGCAAAATTTTAAATTAAAAGGCAATTACTCAGTTGCGGATAACATTTACGTGTCTTGTTATTATTCTGAATTTCAGGAGGGTAGCTCTTAGTGGGTACATGTCATGTTAAAAGGGGTAATTTGTGTCTAAATTATTTAAATGGAACCTACCCCTATCTGCCATACCGGTATTAACCTAAGCGATATATACTATATTTTCGATTCAATCCCCGTTTAAATTAAGTGCAATTAGGCATTATAGGATAAGTCGGCAATTTAATAGAAATTGAGTGTCGAGTTATTTTATGGTTTGAGTTCAAACTATATATAGGGTTAGTTTATTCAGTCTGTACGCTTAAGAAGCATGTTTGATTTATTTTATTATTTTTAGCAGGGCCCAAAACTTAGTTAACACTAGTTCTATATAAAGAACCTAAAGGATAGATTTGAGATCTGTACAAGAAATACTTCAACACAAATAACAATCATTATTGTTTAATGGAAGCTTAATTGGACCAAAAAGAGGGATAACAAACTCGGGGAAATAAAAGAAAAACAGTATTTTCGTGGAAATCATCTATCTAAAATAAGAGAAGAGGGGAAGTCTTATTAACAAGACTACGAATAGGACACTCACGACTAGCACACCAACATTTACTGAATAGAACACTAAGACCTTACTGTGAACATTGTAACGTAGCTATCACCATCTAACACTTGCTAACAGACTGCAGGCAACTGATAGGTGTCGAAATCCCAAATCATTTAAATACTTTATTAAATGACAACAGTACATACATCCCAAATTTATTTAATCATTTAAAAATAAATAAATTATATGAATCGATCTAAAGCTCCCCAATGATACTCATTATTATTTTATCATGAATAATTTATGCTTATTATTTTGAACTTCATTTATTAGTCTTCCCCATATACCTACCAACTTTACATACATACGTCTAACTTCTCAATCTATCTAACTGCTGTTTTACACACTTCTAATATCAAAGAAATGTTTATATAACAGGTGTATCAAGACAAAATAAAAATTATTTTATTAAATAACATTACTTTTTTTTTAAATTTTTATTACAATTAAAACTTTTTTGAATGAATAAATGTGTTGTTAGGTTCTTCTTTTAATAAAAGTGATCCATTTTCATTCAACAATTTTTACTTAATTTTCCTTCTCCTGTTGAAAAAATATTAAATGAAAATGGATCACATTTATTGAAAAAAAAACCTTACAATTATTTTTTTTTTTTTTCAAGTCTTTCTTAGAACAAAAAATAAACCGATCACTTAATTTTCCTGGGTTAAAAACCTAATGATAAATTGTACTAGCAACTGCGACATAATGGAAAATCACTGCTATCACGTTTAAGCTTTAATCTCTTGTATGTTAGATACTATGAAATTAGCTTTGATAAACATATGTTCATTTATAAATAATATTTTATTACCCTTGAAGAACAGTGTCATTATGTAGTGTAACTAGCATGAAAAACGGAAATAATTGGAAACGGTATTAAATGATTTTCTATAAAATAACAATATAACCTTTTTAATATGGAGGTTTACGTCCCCAAAAAATATATCAATACTCGAAATGATTTTTCATTTTTAATTAAAATAATTACCGATCCTTGTTTTAAGAAGCTGTTTATCAGTATGTTTGTTACTGTTTACTTCTCGTGAATTTGCAATTACATAATTATAAAGGGACTTGTCGTAAAATATATAATTAGCTTTTGTATATAAATAAATATTTTTTAAAAAACGCGAAGTCTTTTAACTTACCGTTTTCAATAAAATATCTAATTGAAAATATGAAAATTGCTGAAGTGAAGGGAAAAAAACTACAAAAGGCAATTTTTTTTAAAATTCGTACTCTATTCAAAAATAACTTTTATATAAACCCCACCATGTTTGATGAGTTATAACACATGATGTAAAACGCAATTTTTCATTGAAAACACGTACACGATCTTACGCTTTCATACTAAGTTATTAATATGAGTGAATCTCTGGGAATAAATTGGTGGTATGTTATTAAACTGAAAGATCGAAGCCTTAATTGTATGTATCTAATTGATAAATTGCGCTATCTGACTGGGATGATCTTGATGAAAATTTAGACAGAGCCTGTAGTAGGGATGTATGTAGGCTAATCATATTCTGGAGGAGAAGAACAAGCCCCTATTAAGTTTAGCTCTGTTATTTATGCCAATAAATTGGAACACCCTTGAGCCGAACGGCGTGCACGGTGATGCGAGTATATAGGATTTTAGAATGTAGGATATTATTTAATCTAAAAATTCACTGGACTAAAAAATAGTTTAATTTATAACGGAATGGCGTGGTATAGTTGGTAGACCACTATCCTTCTGTTCTGTGGATTCAACGTTCGAACATGGCTGAGACAGGAATATTTGTTTCTGTTATTTCAGCCGTGGGACGACGCTGGCGTATGGAGACCTTGGGGGCACACTCATGCTCTAAAAGTGGATAACCAAATCTAGAAACCTATAGGTTGTGTGTGATTTAGGAATAATCACTTCCTTGCACTGCCGTTGCCCGTTAAACCGTATAAATTTTGATCTCAAGTGGTTAGGCTGGTCTAGTGTGTTAACGTGTTATGTCAAGCAATCAGATGATCCATAACTTATTTCGATAAAAAAAACGAATTCGTATGCAGGTGGTTTTTAACTCTGGTATAAATCCCTCGCCTCCCTGTCTGGACCGAGAAAAACCCGCATAGCCTTAACAGACGAGGAAGAGTATATTATACATCCATATTACTATTTAATTTTTTCGGAAAAAAATACATAAAAAATAGTTTTGCTCTTTTCTTCTGTAGTTAATAGTAAAATTCATTTAACATGTATATTCAGACTTTTATTATCTGTATTTTTTTTTAAACCTAAAATATTATAGGTACTTTAGAAGAAGAAAATGTAAAATATCGGCATTTAAGCCCTTTCAGATAATTTCTATCAGAATGAAACTTACATAATATTAAAACCCATTACATTTTACATAGATATAGCGTGTTTAATCAAAATCGTTTAAGCGGATTTTGAGGAAATTGTATAAAGATGGAAATTGTTAGTATAAAGTAGATCTTTATTTATCGGGTCTTTTTTTTTTTTTTTTTTTTTTTTTTTTTTTCTTGCTTGACTTCATGCACGCCCTATCACACAGAACTTTTCAGGCGACTAAAACGGGTATTGCCGTTGAAAACTGGAATTCAAAATAAAAAAGTTAAAACCATTAAATATTTTTTAGGTACCATACTCTGTAAACATTGAATTGTCAAACAAATAAATTCAAATTGACCCCAATATTCTGAAATTCAAACATATTATTATAACGTTAGTAAAACTGTTCTTTAGTTTTGTTGATTTAAAAAAAAAATATATCTTATAACGGTCAATTTGTTAATTATACCTTTGTAATTCCTAGTCAAGAGTCCATTTTCTCTGCGGTCGAGTGTAAGATTGTCGAACGGGGAGAGTTCCAAGCGCCTGGACTAAAACCGCAAAGAAAATGGAGTCACCGTTTCACAACAGATGGTGAAAAAAGCGTTATTTCCTTTGTTATATTGTTTATGTAGATGATTTATTGTTTTTTTTTAACAGATATTGAATTTATGCATACACTTAAATTTATAATCGGTGTTTTGACAAATCTACAACACATAAGAAAAACATAGCAGAAAATTATAAGGCTCATTTTGCATTAGTACAATTAGATTTTTGAAGATTTTTACGCATGGAGGAAAACTTGACGTTTATTACAGATATTTCGAGTTTTTATTCACGGTCATGTAAATCATGTAAATGTTTCACAATAGCTTTACCATGAGGAAACGGCCATAGTTAAAGTATTGTTAATTTTATACATGAAATCCTGCATTGTTTGTTGTTCTCTACGACCCAAACATGAATTTTTATTAAATATTATTAAAATTATTTGGTAACAGAAAAAAATTCCTACATAGGTTAGAGGCTACATTTTTAAATATTTCATGTGTATTCCTATACTTTAATTCGCATCTGTTTTAGCTGTGTTGTGTACATAATATAACAAGACACGGAGAAGCTCCTTATAAGAATTTTGAATACAAGTATTTATTGTGAAATTTTATGATTGGGTTCATACACAATTTGAAGACCTTTCTTTCCGCTGACTCCAACATGATTTTTAATTATAAATCCTCCTTTAAGTAGTTAAAAAAAATATATTTTTAAATCTTTAACGAAATTGATTTTCTGATAACTGAAAAACGACACATCTCGTGAAAAAATATTTTTATTTTTTATTTATTTACAATCGTTTATGTTTGACTTTAATGTCATTTGCTATCTGCAAAAAAAAAAAAACAATAAGCAAATATGATGACTTCCGAAAGTCGGTTAAAGCAAGGCATCTCTAGGCCACCGCCTCAAAAGTCGTCGGGGTGGTTTGTACGGGTTCGTGTAGGATTTAAGTGTTTGGGCCGATGGGTTCATGTTGTAAGTCAGTCTGTCATGAAGTCTTTTATAATATTCTGTGGCTGTGTCTGAAACTGTGAGTATGTCCAAGTCCTTGTGAAGTAATTCGTTGGTTACATAAAACGGTGCATCCACGATTTTTCGCAATATTTTCGATTGAAGGGTTTGAATTATTAGGATGTTAGAACATTTGGCAGATCCCCATAGCTCTATCCCGTATGTCCATAATGATTTGATCAGTACTTTGTAAATAGTAAGTTTGGTGTTCACGGATAATTTGGATCGTTTGTCAAGCAGACGGGATAGTAGTCCAAATCGTCTGTTCAGTTGTTGTCTTTTAAGTCTAATGTGGGTCCTCCATGTCAGTGAAAAAATATAAGTACTCCTTTGAAAAGCAATAAAATTACTATTTTTGAAGTTGAAATTTTTCCTTGTTGTTCGTTTCACTGTCTGGACATGCAATAAGGCTTTGGAATATTTTTAAACCCTTTAACGAAATTGGTTTTCTAATAACTATATAAGTAATACTGATAAGTACTAATTTGAAAAGCAAACAAATTACTTACAACATAAAAGCATTATCTTAATCATACAAATATTAGCAAAGATAATACAGTTATAACAAACATATTTGAGCATAATACTTAGTATCTACGTTTAGCATATGTAGACTCCCATAGAAAACTGTTCAATTGTTATAGGATTTTAAAAATCTTTTTCAACGAATTAAAAATATTTCGTTATTATAACAGTAGAACTTATTTCAAAAACCAAAAAAGGCCGTTGTTTTTAGGTGATTGGCCTTATCTACGAATTTATTAATTCACATTTAGGTTGCAAACGAGTTGAGAAGATGTAAAGATTATGTTAAAAAGCTAAAACATACGAGTGTTGTGTAATTTAGGTTAAGCCTACTTCTACTGGAATTTAAAGTTTGACAGAATAAAAGCAAGACCATTTAAAAGTGTTACTAATTGAGCGATCATAAATTGATTTTAACAACGTAGGTGCGTGAAAATCGTTTTTTGTCCGAGCCAGATTTTTTTATTCTTGTATATCACTTATCTGCAAAATCCATTTTGACAACAGCCCTAGAGTGTTAAATGACGTTTCATCACAAATGCCTATTAAATTTGTATTCTGACTTGAAATTTCCACTGGAAATCCAACTTTTGTAGTTGGTCGAGTGAGATGAAGAGCCGGACGGGACTTACCCCTCCACCGTTGCAGGCACTGCAACCGAGTGCAAGGCTGCAACAGATCTTCTTTTTACTTGCACATCGCCTAGGGTGCACCTTGGTGGGGGAAGCCATCCCGTCCAGTTCGCTGGCAACCATGGCCTACCTCACTGTCTCTTCACTCATAGTTTTAGTTCAAATATCCAGTAGTTTCCGATAGTTTTTGTTCTAATTTTCATCATTCTACAGCTAGACGTTTCTGGAAGGAAGTGCGATGTAACTGTGCCGGAATATATGTATTTATATGCATCTATCGTATACATTTTAACGGAATATTCTTATATTTCGCAAATTATAAGTATTTATAAAGTGGTGGTTAATATGCGAAAAATATTTGGATTATACGTTCAGGAGTAGTGTAAGTATGAACATGATGTAAGTATGGTTCATATTTAAGGGAAAATAAATATTTTTTTTATTACAATTCATAATAACATGTACTGTATTTTTTTATATTAGAAAAAAAAACCATCTGTTTAAATATTTAGTATTATAAATAAATTGATTTTTCAGATTTTTGTTATTGGTAGATAAAGTATTTAATGGTTGTCTAAATAATCAGGGAGAATATTACAACATATATTTAATTTTATTATAATATAAAATAATATTTTTTTAATTAAGAATAAAAAAGAGTAAAAACTAAAAAAAATGAATAATCAAGCACACTATAAACATTGTTACTTAATAATTCTAAACATTACTTATATTATATTTTTTATTTACATTACATAAAAACCATCAATGCTGTTTGAATATTTAGTATTATATAAAATAAATTGATTTTTCAGATTTTTCTTATGTGACAAAACAAAAAAAAAAAAAAAAAAAAAAAAATGGTAGAAGTAGTATTTAATGGTTGTCCAAATAATCGGAGGGAATATTACCACATATATTAAATTTTATAATAATATAAAATAATATTTTCTATAATCAGAATAAAAAACAGTAAAAACTTACAAAAAAAATTAATGATCAAGCATATTATATACATTTTTACTTAATATTTCTAAACATAACTTATCGATTTAAAATAAAATATTGATCATTTTTCCGATCGAGCTGTAAGAATAAGAGAAAAAACAAAAGATTTAAATAAATAATAAAATTTTTAATATGAATTTACTTAACATACCTAGAATCACATAATTTATACGATTTTCTGAAACAAATAAAATAAAGCTATTTTCTTTAATGTTTTTAGGAATAATATTTTTAACTAGTAATTAAGTAATTTTAGAGTAATTTACTGTTTTATTTCTTACATTCATAAAAAAATTTAATAAACGAAAATAACTTCATTCACAAGTAAGAAGAAAGTGTTAACAAAAGTAAAATTTATTCAATCAAAGTCAATTTGGGACGAATATTTAAAAATTTGCTTTTTTATTTCACAACATAAATTTTAGTTATTTTTCTAAAACATTTACTGTTTTATTTGAATATCAATGGAATTTTTTTTAGAGAATATATTTTCATTTATTACTAAAATACTGGAAGACTTATACTAATCCTCTTGTAAAATTAGAGTAAAATCAATTTCGTCAAGCTTAATTTCGGTTATTGAATTAGAAAAGATAAATTAAACATCTACTTTAAATACAAACATTTCTAGCTGAAGTAAATCATAACTCAACTGTCTCATGTCTACCATTCTAAGGAAATAAATTTAAAAGGCTTCAACACCATTAAAATTTTAATAAATTCTTTTGACCTATATAAATTGTCCCTGTGCCACCCCGAAAGGAAACAATAATGACGCCTAATTTTAAACCCCTTACATCAGAACCAGTATCGTTGAATGCGAATCGGAAATTCACCTAAAAATAGTTAGGTAAAAAAAAATAGGTTGCAAAACCAACATTCTAGTCTCTGTCAAAAATGAAAAATAATTTAAGAAGGCAGTGATCTAATTCTATTTTTCCTACCAATATCTATTGATTTCTCCTGAAATTAAAAATTAATACAAATATTTCTTTAAACAGCATTAACTTAAAAACGTAAAAGTAATTAAAAAGAATATTTAAAACAAAAATCTTAAATAACGCTATTCTATACAAACAATCCTCAGTTTGAATATTTGTTTAAATAAAATTATCATCAGTGTTTTAATATTGTAAAACTTTTTTATATAAAAAAGTAACTTATCCATAAGTAATCAATAGTTAGGTTTATAAACTAAATTTGTTGATGATTTTAATATTAAAGCGGCTTTATTAGATCAATGAAAAATTAAGTTTTTTTAGTAATATAAGCTTTTACAATTTATTTCTGATTTAAGTTTCTTATTTCTGAATTTAAAGTATCCTATTAATTCAAAGATGTATTAAAGCCAAAAAGATATGGTCTTTATTATATCTTACCCGTTAATTCCCTGTTAATTTTTAATTTTCTATAATATAATGTTTTACTTATATAAGATAATTTGGTTTGTTATTTTTCTCTAAATATTACGGCTTTCATTAATTGTTTTAGAAGCATGCACTCAATTCATTTTCTATCATATTTATTAGGTTCAGAAATTTAAAGGGCTTTAAAAATCGTTCTAAATTAAATTACTTTATAACATGTTTTTGCTAATTAAATTAAAAATTAAAATTATGTTTCTGAGTACTACGGAGAATTATTTCATAAATTAAAAAAAAAAAAATATTAAAATTCATAACTATTACCATACAACATTCTTTCTTCCTTTATTTTTATTGTAGCTTAGAAATAAATTAAACATAGCTGTGTGATTTATTTCAAAGCTACACGAAGAACATAAAAAATGTAAAAATAACAAAAAATAACTAAGAAATTCGAATTATTCATTTACTTGTATATAAACGCTTCTTAAACGTAAAGGACCAGACCATAATTTTTTTTTATTGCACCTTTTAACACAATAGTATAATTTAATTCTAGATATTTTCTATAGTAATAGGCCTATACGAACTTATATTTGGGACAATTCAAAACATTTCAGCACGTTTTTATCCCTCTGATTTTGTCCTAGAATGGAGTAAAAACGATGAATAGAGATGAAGAAGTGAAGAGGTGGCTATATTGGAGAGCACTTATTATTAGTGTTATGGACTCCCTGCAGGACCTGCACAAAAACTGCACTCAGTAGGGGCCCTCCATGTGTTTAAAGTGTTTTTGTTCCTTGTGAAAAGAGTGCAAATGGATAAGAGCAAACCATTGAGTGCACTCAATTACTATTGGGATGGCTGATTGGACATGATGGGGCAAAAACTGCCTAGCTGTGGAAATTGCACCGCTATTGTGTCCCGGTTGCATAGCTCCTGTATTTACCTCAATACCTTTTATTGAGATCATTTTACTTTTGACCTTTAGTC
Organism: Piezodorus guildinii; assembly: GCA_023052935.1. Taxonomy (NCBI): domain Eukaryota; kingdom Metazoa; phylum Arthropoda; class Insecta; order Hemiptera; family Pentatomidae; genus Piezodorus; species Piezodorus guildinii. Next base: position 119,880,915 of record CM041293.1, on the reverse strand, counting down.
TTCTCTTTTTTTTTTTTTTTTTTTATTTGTACTGACCTAATCCGTTTGGCTTATTTTTAGTCGCAATCAGAAATAAGGCTATTTTTTATTTTATTTTCTATCTTAATATTTTTTACTTTCACTTACTTATATATGAAATATATAGTAAGGGAAATTTTTGCGATCGTGAATATTTTCGAATTCCACTTTTCGACGGAAATACACGATTTAGGGTCTCCTAACTCCAAATGACCAAGTCCCGCAAAATGCTCTGTGTGTGAGTGATAACTCTCGGGCGAAAACGAAAAGTCCTGTGAAACTGAAATTTCATATTTAAGGCAACTATACGTCCGAGATATTACTGCAAATTTTTCACCAAAATCAGCTGACTAGAAGAGCAACTTTATACCATACATTTTGCACCTTTTTACGATTTTCTCAAAAACGTCTCTATCACGATTGTAATTAAAATCCATACATCGATGTAAAATTTGATGGCCTTTAATATGATCTGGGTTTCATTTTGATTGAAATAGTCTGACAGGGCTTAAATGCCGATATTTTAAATTTTCTTTCTCTAAAGTACCTTTAATTCTGTAGATACTGAAAAAATAACTAAATAGTCTTGTTATCAATCATTAAAAACAGAAAAATATATAAGTTGAACGAATTGGATTTTTAACTAAATGAGAAAACTGAAAACATATTTTTTAATGCAATTTTCATGTTTTTGAACATAAGAACAGTTATATAGTTGTGTGATATACCGTTGGAAAGCTAAATATTTTAGAAAAAAATATTGTCTAACAAGCTTGTAAAAGTAAATAAAGAGTGAAGAAAAGCCGAAAAAAACTAACCGATTATTATTTCAGATATAAATATAATAGATTCTTTAATAAAACAAATGTTTCTATAGAAATTCAATTTAATTAGTTGTTTATTAGTTTTGCTCATTTTTATCTTTAACTGTATTTGATAATTCTTTAATCGTTTTAACAACTGCGGTAAGTGTAAGTCCTGTGTTGTTCACACCAGATTTTTTTTTCATACCTGTCATGAGGTGTGAGGAGTATCAATTCTTTTGATTTTTATTACGCATTTATGTCAGGAGGTCTCTTATTCTTTTTAGCCTTCAATAAGTGTAGTGAAGTAGGTTGCTAGTAGCCATGTTTTGTTTTAATGTTTCGGTTTGTCATGTAGGGTATGGTTTTTGGAAAAAACGTTTGTTGGCCTGAATGTTTTAATTTTAGATCTTGATAGAGGTAAAAAAACATTTTAAAATGTGCAATAGTATTTGAAGATAATTCGTTTTTTTTTCAACAATTTTTCTATGGTAATAATGAAATAAAAATATATATCTTCAAACTACGATGGTTCGGGACATATAGAGATCAGCAATGTTTTTAAGAAGATATAAGAATTTCATTAACTCTGTATATTTTGCCTCTGAAACTGTACTTTTTAAAACGTTTTTTTCAATACAACTACATTATGATATAAATAGTTACAACCATTCACTGTTAATATTCCATTAATAATTAAATAATTTATCTTTTTTTAATCGTTTTATTTCAACCTAATTTCTTTTCTTTCCGAAAACGCTGTTTTATCAACCGGTCGAGTAAAGTTCTACATAACATCAAGAATTTCACAGGAAATTGTAAAATTCAGAATATAGATAAATTAATGTTTTCTAGATATTCATGCAAATCTACTTTACTTTCACTTAACAGCCTATTATGTTGTGCGAATAGCGACACCGATATCGCGTGCACGATATCTTCAACCTTGAAATAGACACTATTAGCTAGGTTTCTAAAGTATCAGGTATTTAAATTTATCATCTAACAAACACATTTAAAATTATAAGTTATATAAGAAATTTCGATAGCCATTTTTAAACACTGATGTATGCAAACTATAATTATTGTTTGTTTGTTTTGTTCGGTTTTAGGGCGTAAAACATCTAGGGTCATCAACGCCCGATGGTTAGTTATTATGGTTCACTCTTCAAAGGAGGTTATTTTAAATAAATAATTAAAATAAGTAAAAGATACAGATTAAAAATATATAAGTACATAAAATAATAACAACAGAAATTAGATATTAATAGGATAATAAATTAAACATATACATAATAAAGAGGGTATGTCTTCGATAAATGTGGTGGATAGTCAGAGGCTATTTAACAGTTTGACTTTTGTTCGAAACTTAATTACTGCATTTATTAAGGGCTCATCATCCCTAAGAGGCATTGATATGTTGGACGGTATACCCAGCTGGTAAAATATTGTGCGATAATAGGAGCATTCTTCAAATACGTGTCTGATGGATAAAATTTTGTTGCAGTGCGAGCATTTAACAATAATTATTTATTATATAATAATAAAATAATAGCATTTCAATTTTAATTTTAAAGTATCTCTCTACCTGATAAGTAAAGAGAAAGGAAAAATTTTTTTTTTTTTTTTTTTTTTTGTAATTATTGCCTCCTTATATTCTTGGTTGGGCAATAATGTAGGCTTGTTTTGCACCATTTTAAATCTAATTAAATTTACAAGTTTTCTTTTAGATCAGGAAAATCTAAGACCTAACGATAGAAGACTAATAATAACACCATGAACTATCATAATATTTCAAGAAAAGTTTAAATTAAATTAATTTTTATTATAATTTAAACTTGTATGAGTAGATAAATGTATTGCTAGGTTCTTTTTTAAATAAATTCATTCTTTTTCACTCAACACTTCTCTATTTCTTTTTTCCTTTCTCCCTACGTTTCGGATTTTGCCATTTTCAAGGGATCCATAAGCATCATTATTTTTAAATAAAAAGATAAACAACAATAGTTTTTAAATTGTTACAAGACATTTTACATACCTTTAATATTCTTTTACATTGACCATATATAAAAATATATACATTTTGTCACATATTAAAAGAAAAAAAGAAATGTTGAGTGAACAAAGTATCAATTTATTTAAAAGAGAAACTAGCATTAAAATTAAATTTTCTGCTTCTCGTTGAGCAAAACTTCTTTCTTATTTTGAGGATTTGACTTCTCAAACTTCTGGAGAATGTTATCTTCTTTCATTCGGTGTCACATGTTTTTCTGTGCGTGCACATCGAGTAGATATATTTGAGTTTATGTAATGAAAAATGTGGATAACAGAAAAAAAATAATTAATATTTTCCTCACTGGGGTCATATTGATGTTTATTTCCCAAGTATTATCTGCTCTCACGATATGACAAGACTAAGAATAAAAAATGAATAAATAAAAGAGTCCTTAAAATATGAAAATCGGGCATATCCTTTAAAATAGTAAAATTAGAACTATACTTCAGTAGGAGTATCGAAAGTTCCCGGATGCCGTTACGGGCGACGGTCTAGCTAACGGTCCTCCCGGTTGATAAACTCGAAAGAGACACAACATAAAGAAAAGTGGACGGCGAATATGGCAAACCCCAAAAGTGCCAAAACCGGTCCACACGGGTTGACCTAGATCCCTCGGCTAGAGCTGACTATTCGCGGCCTAGGGACAACCTTCTGGGAGGTCTTGCAAACTGCCGTTCTGGGACTAGAAGAGTTAACGTGTATACAACGATCGGTGAGTAAGAGAACCATATATCGTGGTAGTATTGTGTGTGTTGTATTTTTTAAAATCATAACTGTGTGTATAGAGGTATATAGAATAGAATAGAAAAAAGCTTTTATTCTGGGAGTTAGTCCCTTAAGAATAACATGAAATTTACAAACATATATTTTATTTATTTATTTTTATTTAAAAAAATAGGACCTAACTTTCAAGAACGAAATAACTTATTTTTTTATTTCGTGTGTTTTTTTATTTAATTTAACGATGACACTTTTTACTTTAATTATGTTTTATTTGATTAAACAATTTCATCAATATTAGTAGTTTACGTTTTAGGGTTTTGTATCAATTTTCAAGACTAAAATAAATAAACAAATCAAGTCAACATAGAAGTATGCTTAAATTAATTCGAAGTAATATCTGTTTTTTTATTAATAACTTACAGTCCCTTTATTTCATTCTTGTCGATTTCATTCGGAATATCAGATTTTTTGGTATTTATTTTGAGAGGAAGGTTAATTCACATCACTCAATTAATGCTTATAGCTGTGATGACTCTTTACTAGTGCAAAAAAAAAAAAAAAAAAAAAAAAAAGGCTGATAATAGTATTGCGTATTTTAAACAATTTAGGCTGCCTTTTAAAATATTTAAAAAAACAATTTTTTTATTATGTCGGGTTCTTTGGAAAGTAAATACATTCAAAGGTTCTGTGTAAAAAAAAAAGTAAATTAATTTTTACGAAACCAATATCGAGAAACAAAAAGGATTTTGCGAATCAGTAAAACACGAACATTATTTTTGGGACACGGAGGCAAAGGTTATTACCGCCCCAGGGCGTGTACATTCGCTTCTTCAACCCTTTTTTTTATTTTTGTCCGTGATAGATTGAGCGAAAGGAACATCTAAAAATCTAAAAAAAAAAAAAAAAAAGAACGGATAAAAAAATAAACAGTTAAAGGAACAAATTGAAAGTTTAATCTTTGAGAAGTCCTGGGAAGGATTTACTTTGGCTATAGAAGGCCGACTTTGTGTACCTTTTCTGTGCAAACAGTTCAGATTAAAGTCCCGCCGACATCAGAGAACCAAGTTCTCGAGGTGCGTCCTCCGGATGACCCCTCAGGGCAAACATTTGCCTTGCGGATACGGGTGGGATATGGTCGATGGACTTGTCGATTATCTGTATCGGGTCTTGGCTATCCTTTGGAAACTAGGGTAGATAAATACTTAAAAAATTTAAATACTTTTGAATTCCAACTTTAAATATTTAGAAACTTTAAGAACCGCTTGGATAACTTTTAAAACTCAGTGATAACCGAATCCCAAAAATATGCTTCAATACACTAAAGAAAACGCATGAATCCCAAATAAAGAACTGGTTTCACCAATTCTACTGTATATTAAGTCGAATAAACAAACAGTCTATATTAGAATAGACTTTCCAGCTATTTTTCAGTAAGAGATACGCAAAACAATGATACTGATTATGAACATAGATATACAAAAATTATATCACATTATTAATAGGATTTTTTTTAAATATTAATATACGAAACATTTTGATATTTATAAACTTAAAAAAACAAAAAACATGACACTAAAACTTCACCTGGGCCTTAGTGAATAGTCGGTAAAAGTAATGATTTGAGTAAGAATAGGATGTAATGGTGAGAAGTAATGATGCTAAAGAGGGTCTTGAGGTATAAGGTATAGTTAGGAACAGCACGTGGCTACCACATTACCTCAGAGGTAATGACTTGCTCCCGCCATAACATCTCATCAATATAACCTTCACATCTTTCATAAGTAAACACCTCTTCAAGTACACACTTTTTTTTTTTTTATCTACGTTGACTGTATTTAAAATATATATAATTATATATATATATATATATATATATATATATATATATATATATTAATATATATTTATTTATTCATTTATTTTACTAATTTATTTTTTAATGAATCGCCTAAAAAAAGATACTATCATGTAATCGCTCCAAAAAAAAAAAATAAAATAAAATAAAATAAATAAATAAAATAAATGAAACCATTTATTCTTATTTTTTGTTTATTTAAGTTATTTATTTAATGAATCGTCTAAAAAAGGATACTATCGTGTAATCGCTACAAGTAGTATATAATGTTCTACCTAGGGTCAAATTTAATTGTTTTTCTCTTAATTTTGCAGATGCCTACAGTGTATGGGAATTTAAAGGCTGTAAGAAGACAAGCAAATTTTAGTTAAATTCATTCAAACAGTTTTGGAACTGCAGTCTATGGTCAAACAGGTTTTTCGGACGGTTTTATTAGTTTTTTGCATTAGAGGTAAGATTTTTTCACTGGCTTTGACTTTTTTACAATTTTCATCTATCTAATATTGTTGAGAATAATTTTGATAAAATATATTAAACTAAAATTAATGTCTTAATGCCCAGACCTAACCTATAATCTTTCTGTACTTCCATATTCATATCGCCTGTATGAATTGGTGCGGTTGCGAAGGCAAACATGACCCTGGTTGTTCTCACCTTATAATAAAATTAAGTTTTATGTAATTGGCATTTAAGGACGAAATTAATTTCCTTCAAGACTATAATAAAAGTCTTTAATTTCAGATTAAAAGTGATCTGCTGTGAGTCGTCACTTCGTGAAGCAGATAACGTGCTATTGCCAGAACGTATTGCCTGAGGTAATGAAGGTGACATATTTTTTCACTATATTTGTTATTTTATTTTGTAATGTTGTAAACTCGGAGCTACATTTCACTTCGCTTTATTATCTTTTCTAATTCTATCAAATATTTTTGTTTAGAATGAAACAAATCCCGTGGAATATTCCCTCAAATATCACCCAAACCTCGCACATTTTAGAGGATTAGGAAATGGCTTCCGGAGAAATTTCCTACAAACAAGTTGAGAAGATCAATCACCGTTCACAAGTAACTGATGAGGCTAATGTTCACTAACTAAACCATGTCCGAGTCCGTATCGTTCCAGATCTTCCGCTGTCAAAAGACCCTGGTTCATTAGCATACTTTTTCTCGTTCTTAATTCTAGTAAACGAGGCCTATTGTCAGCCTTCTAGGCTAGTTATGTAACTCAAACGCTCTATCATCATTAATCATAGTAATAATTACGCTATTATAATTTCGTAGGTAGTTAGTTCTATTAGACTTCCTAGGAATGGATAGGAAAGTATCAAGATAGTCCCTAGTGTTACCATTTTGTCCCACAGCTTAATGTATATAAAACTTTCTAAATTTAAACTAGAGACTGCTAATTATTTTTATAAAATTTTTCGAAAGTTAAATATTACTATACTCCTTTTCATTTTTTTAATATTCACATCTTTATTGTAATTTGTTCTCAATACAGTTACCGCCCTCCGTCTTTATAGTTTTAATTATATTTGCACATAAAAACAAACAAATTTATAAAAAATGACAATAAATTTGGGAAATTATTGGGTCAGAAGATTATAGATAGATGTTTTTTTTTTCTCTAGCGCGACAGGCCGTGTCGGCCCTAGGCGTGTGGAGTAATCTCCTGGGAGAATACGAGTATACTCACGATTCTCGATAAGATTTTACAGGGTCCTCACTTCCTACGCTTATTTTTGTGAGTGGCCACCATTTGGCTGACAGGTCTCACATATCCGGAGGATAGGCTATGAGCGAGTCCACATTTAATTATATCCTTACAAAAGCCCCGCCGGGACTGGGATTCGAACTCACAACCTTCCACGGGCTCCCCTATATAGATGTACGAAACGAAAATATTAAACAGTGTTTTAATAAGATGATAAAAACATTGGAAAGAGAGGGAGACTCAAAACGTCAGGTGTAAGAATATATAAATCAAATTCATTAGAATAAAAAGATACGAAAAGTTAATAAAAGGAAATAAGTTTACTATTTTAAGGCCTATTTTAATTTGAAATAGTCACTTTATTCAAAACACTCGTGTTTCTTCTCAAAATGCGTCATCACTTTATAAAGGTTTCAAATTAAATAATTAAAATTATAGACTGGAAATGCCTTGACGTTGATTATATATCAACAGTTCTACAAGGAAATAGTATATTAGTTAGTCACAGTCATAGTCTAATGATGATTTATGATCAAGAAAAAATGAAACGGCATGGTCTACAGGATAGTAGATAGTCTACTCAGTTCGAATACCGGCTGGAGAAGGATTACTTATTATGTTATTTCAACAGTGGAGCTACCCTGCGGGACTCTATAAAGTGGGTACCCCAAAATTGGGGAAAAAATCTGGCGGCGGAGCGTGATCTAAGTTTAATCATCTTGTACACCCGTTGGCCGTGAAATAGTACGAATTTCTATAAGTGATGAACCCATTGTAGATTCATCATAGATATTTTTAGGCTTATCATTATTGCAGATGGTAATGTTTTCTTTTTCTTATAATTTTTTTTTTAAATTTATTTATTTAACGTCACTTTATGCTACTAAAGCTAATCGGATGATGCTACAGTGGGAGTCCTAAATTTTGCCTAACTAATTTTTATTAGGATAGGGATCTTTAATGAATACCTGACATCGCACAGGCTCGGGACCATCTTTTAACGTCCCCTCCGAAGGACAGCATAACTAAGGATTTTTTACTCTCATTAAAAATTCCTAGGACCACCTGCGGGTTCGAACCCGTGATCTTTGGCATAGGAGGCTATTATGCTAGCCACCCTGCTACAAGTGACCACTATAAGAAATACAAAATTGAATTTATTTATTTTGTCACTGTTAAAGTATGAACGTGTAATAAATAATTTAAATGAATACTTTTGATCGACAAAATATGTCAGGCATGTTGTGATTCTTCACTTTAAATATTAAACAGTTTTTCCTTCGCTCAGGAAATTTTTAAAAATTAGAGTATAAATGCTTTTAAAAAAAATGTCAAATCCAATATAACGCGGATACAGTTTTCCACTAGTAGAACCGGGTCCAGACTAAGGCTGATGGACGTCTATTGATCAATTTTAAATTAACTTTTTAGATTTTTTTTTCCCCCGATCAAGCTTTAACTCCTTTAAAGTGGATGTTAATTATGCTCTCTTTTACTGCCCTCCGCTAATTACCAGGTGTGTTGATCCATGAAAATATAAAAAAAAGAAAAGGAAATAAAAATAAAAATCACCCCTCTCCAATATCGGAATAAAATTCTCCCAAAAAAGAGGCAGGGAGCACGCTCGCCAACTAAATAAACAGCCATTTTTCTTCCCCCTTTCCTACCAGTATTGTTTATCCCCGTAATCCGATATTTGTAAAACTGGACACACACTCACACAGATATACATAACCCAGAATAGAAATCAAACCGTCCTTAATCCTTGTTTTTCCGTTATTCTTTTTCATGACTCGTGCCGAATAAAAAACAAATTAAAAGAAGAAAAAAAAAAGGACTTATATGAACAAATATGAGAACATTAAAACCAAGGATTAATATATATATATATAATACACACCAGTATTATAAGGTAATATAAAAAATAAATAATCGAGAAAGAATCACACCAAATCTTTCATTTAAGAAGGTCTTTAAATATAATAATTTTTTAAACTGATAGTATCGCTAAAATATATAAGAAAATACAGTAAGGGGAAATATTGCGATCTAGCCGAATTTCTCTTACGATTATTTCAAAGAAGTACGCGTTTCAAGTTCCCCCGAGTCCGTACAACGATATTTTGCATATACGTCTAAGGTTGAGTCTGTTTTGGTATTTGTATGATCCAATAAAATCACCTCAAAAACCGGAAGTTGTGTGAAATAGAAACTATATTAATCGATATAAATAGGTGACCGTTGAGAGATAGGAAGAAATTAGTCCAGGTGGTGTTAGTCAGTAAAAAAGAAACAATTAAATAGTAAACTATTTATTGTCTGCCAATGTTCGACACCCTTTGTGGGTCATCAGGAATAATTGTGTGAGCTAATGTGGTCTTTGGATTTCACTCATTCTTTGAAGAAGGGATTTTCTCCAATGTGTAAATAAAATATAACTTTTGCAATTGAAAACCTTTATCCCCATTCAAATAATGGCCACTCATTAAATGGTAAACTAAAAAATGATAGAAAAGGACAATTCATTAATATATAAAAGGGAATATTTTAAAATAATATTTTTTTTCATAAATAACAATAGTAATATAAATATATATCTTTTGAAAGCTAAATATTTTATCTATTATACATACAATCTATTATTTATAGCTGTAGAAGATACTGGAGAGTGGCCAAAGACTCATAAATCTAAACTATTGTTGAAAATAATAATTAATCCTATTGTAATATTATTTATTCTTAAAAATAATTTTAGATAGGATAATTGGTAAGTAAAATTTTTTTTGATGCAAGAACCAAATTTTCATTTTAATAGAATAACTACCTATTTTTTACTTTCACTTATTCATAAATGAAATATATATAAGTATTGCGATAGGGAAAATTTTCGAATTCCAGTTTTCAACGGAAATACACGTTTAGGATCCCCTTAGTCCGAACACCTAATTCAATAAGGTGTTTGCGTGTGTGGTAGGTCACCAACTTTTTCATCGAAATTAGCGAACCAGAAGTGCCTCTTTATACTATGCATTTTGCACCTTTTCATAATTTTCTTAAAAACGGCTAAAACGATTTTGATTAAACTCGCATTCATCGATGTAAAATTTAATGGGCTTTAATATCATGTAAGTTTCGTTCTGATTGAAATACTCTGACAGGAGCTAATTGCCGAAATATGAAACTTATCATTTTATTAGAATAATAAAAAACGGCTAAATATACAAGTTGAACGGATTCGTAATCCAACAAAAGTAAAAAAGAGCAAACGAAATTATGTTGAGTTTTTCAGCATAGGAACATTGATATAAATTTATAATATACTGTTGGAAAGTTTAAGATTTCTGATAAAGTATTATCTTATAATGAAAATTGTAAAAATAAATGAAGAGTGATAAAAAGCTGATAAAACTATCTGATTGCTGTTGATAATAATATGATAGATTACTTAGGTGTAGATTCTTTAAGGTGAAGGTCAAATTCTGTTGATAAAATTGGAGCCTGATGTATAACTTCACCACTCTTTTATTAAAAATTAATGCACGACGTTTCGGTTAAAATGCCATCAGGTTTTAAGCATCCATACACTAGATAAATTTGTTCCTTTGCACCTAAAGATGACATTTTAGCCCAAACGCCGTTCATTAATTTTTAATAAAATAGTGGTGAAGTTATAAATCAGCCTCTAATTTTATTCATATAATAGATTATATCATAAAAAACATGTTTCTATTGAAACTCAATTTAATTAATTTGTTGACCTTTTTACATCTCAAAAATAATCATTTAATTTATTAATTTTCTCATTTATTTTTAACGCATAACAGTAGAGAATTTATAACCGAGGTGAAAGCTTTATTAGTTTATTGCTCTTGCTTACTAGACCTCAACTTATGAATTCACGGCACTAAGTACCGTATTAAAATTATTATTTATTTATGTTTACTTTTTTTCTTTCAGGCAGATTGAGTTCCTAATGCAGGCTGAGCCCACATGGACCGGATTCGCTAACACTCGACGAGAGTAGAACCCAGCCCTGCGCAGACCACCCGGGCCGAGTGGCTCCTACACAGAGGAGCCATCAAACATTCATCGAGAACGGTGACAGTGCTTCCTCAATAATTCTCGCCGAAATAAACGTGGACAATAGTGAGTCGGGATTTGGTCGAAAAAGTGACACCCCCACTCGTCGGTGTCAGCCACGCCCCTCTGCCCCCCTCACTCTAATAATGCATTACAATACATCTGTCATTATCTGCTGCCTCTATGTCCACTGCCTTCTTTATTATGTCATACGTGTCGCCTCTGGTCATCTGCTTTATTTTATTCACATCAATACGGTGGGAAGGTCGAGTGTTGCGGGGCTCGTGCAGATAAAACCGATCATTTTGAGGGCCTATAATCCAAGAAACATTCTATTTTCCGTTTATTATATTCAATAATGAACCTTTGTTATCGACCAAAAAAAGAAAAAAAATCTAGTGCGACTTACTCTTAACTCGACTGTTAAAATCAATTTAAAAACTATTTGTGAGAGAAGTTGATAGAAGGTGCAGTCAATTTTACACACAATTAAGCGTAAACTTAATTTATTGGTGCCGACGTTTCTTCATAAAAACTATTTATATTTAGTACATCAATTTGAAAAATCTGGAGCGGGCAACACACGATTTTCACTTATCTCCGTTTTTAAAATCGATTAGAGAATTTTCAAATACAGTTAAGATAAAAATGAGTGAAACTATTAAAAAATTAATTTAATTTTATTAATATTAAAAAATTATTTTAATCTGTATAAACATGTGTTTTATTTAAAAATTCGATTATATTATTATATATAATAATCAGTTAGTTTCATCTGCTTTTCATCAGTCTTTATTAACTTAATTATTAGTCTTTGTTGATATTTTTCCCTAAAAACTTAAGCTTTCCAACGGTATATTATACACGTATATTACTGTTTTTATGTCCAAAAACAAAATATTGGATTAAAACTAAATTTTTTCAGTTTTTTCCTTTAGTTATTTATCAAATTCGCTTAACTTGCATGTTTAGCGGTTATTTATCAATGCTAACAAGATAAAATTGTTATTTTGTATAAAATCTACAGAATTAAAGGTAGTTCAGAGGAAGAATATTTAAAATATCGGTCCTGTCAGACTATTTCAATCAGAATTTAAAAAAATCTCATTAAATTTTACACCAATATGCAGAGTTTAATTAAAATCGCAAAAAGGTGCAAAATGCATGGAATAAAGTGGTTCTTCTGGATAATCAATTTTGATGATGATGTAACATCTCGGGCGTATAGTCGTCTAAAATATGAAATTTTATTTTCGTACGACCACCCTTTTTTGAGCTAGAATTACCACACACACACAGACACACCTTTTGTTCGGGACTTGGTTATTTGAGCTCAGGAGACCCTAAAACGTGTATTTCCGTCTAAAACTGGAATTTTTTCGATCGCAATACTTTCCCTTACTATATATTTCATATATAGGTATGTGAAAGTAAAAACTTTATAGTTGTTTTCACAGAGGTAACCTCAGTTTTACTCCCAAGTAAACAAAAAATACACGTTTTAACTAGTAATGAAATATACATTGTGGTTAATTGAAATGAATTTTATTTTTAAACGTTATGCTGATATGATCAAGATATTCTAGAGAATATGGAGTCTATGAGTATAATACTATTATTTCATGTTAACACCTACCAACTCAAGATGAGATCTACATTAATTTTTATTGAATTAATTATTCCCACTTAATAGGCTCTCGCAATATTTGTTTACTAATGAAAACGAAAAACATATTCGTTCCGATTTTATTTTGTTGTTAACATTGAAAACAGTAATTATTATTTTTTGGGACAAATATATTATTAATAATAGTAGATAAACTAATATTTTTTATCATGAAATAAATATCCAGTCAACTAACCTATGAGGTTTTTTATTTCACTTCACATAATGCTGATGATTGTACTCATGTTTGCGTCGAAGGCGACCTTTACAATAAAAAACTTGTTGACAGAGTCCTAAATATTTATTTCAAGAAACACTGTTTTTATGTAATAAGTATTTTTATGTTTTAATATCTCTCATTAAGAAAGTTTTTTAGAATTTATGGAGGTGAGAATACAAATTTTGGGTACAGTACACAAGAGTACGAGAAAGAAAATGTTGCTACTGGCAGGTACTCAAAATGACCTAATAATGTTACAGAGAAGAATTGGAAATATCTCCACGCATTACCGCTTAGTTGTCATTATTTTCGAAATCTCCATAAGTATATTCAAAGAAGATTAAGAAGTACTAAAGGTTTGGTCACTGGGTTTTATAATAAATTATAGTGTATATTTTGAGGATGCATCATTGATTATTCTACTTCAATCAATTACACTTCATACTCTCATGTGATTGTGGGGTGTAGAGCTGTTTTTGACAAAAAAAAAATTTATTAGACACTGTAGATTTTGGGCTAGTTTAAATTGGAGTTGGATGGCACTACAAGGGTGGATTTATTTTTTAGTGTTCGTAACACAAAATATAATATAAAATTTACGAATTAATAACTTTTTAAAAATGCTCCTGCATTGGTAAGAACACAAATCATTGGACCCGATTGAAGTAATTTCCGTTAGAAGTTAAAAAAATTGTTTAGTTAATATGGCAGTTTCTTGTCTATCCTCCCTTTTATAATTTGTTTTTCTTTTTTTTTCAGGATGAAGACATAGCAATATGACACAAATACCGATGTTACTGATGGGTACCTAAGAAAAGATGTGAAATTTATTTTAATCCCTCCATTTTGTAGACCAATTTGATGAATTTTAGATAATTTAAATATTTTAACATTCCATTAGGATAAGGGTTTCAATTTAAAACATAAGTAATCAAATTAGAGGGGAAAAAAGAACGAATTAAATTAATAGAGAATTGAGAGTTGCTTTTAAAGATGAAGGTTGAAACTAATGCTGTCATATAATTCACCACTTTAGTAAAATCTTTCTAAAAGTATGTTCGGCTAATTATGCCATCTTCAGGTAACAGTTTTTCAAAAGGACGTAACAAAAATGATACAAATTAATACACTTCTAAATATTTGTAATAAATGACATTTGCAGAGCACTTATACAACCTCTATTATTTTTAATTTTGAATAGCTCAATTTTATAATCTTTGTAGAGGAGTGTTGCTTGAGTTTGGATTCATACCAAATAAGTAAACAATTAATCAGGTTATTTATTTTAAACATCCATAGTAATTTAGGGAGCCGTGTCTAGTGATAGAGCACTAAGTCTACTGTTCTCCGAGTCCTGGGTTCGAATCCGGCTGAGACAAAATATTATTTATTCTGTTATTTTGGCCAGTGGGAGATCCTAGGGTATATAGGCTCTCCTGGGACAGACCCACTGTCTAGAAACTGGGTACCCGAATTAATGGGGAAAAACCTGGAGAATGAGTGTGATCTCGGTCTAATCAACTGGTGGGTACAAACCCGGCGGATATCATAGAATTCTTTGGTTATATTGTTCTTCGGAGGGGACATGTGGTCCGACTTTTTGACAACAGTTATTTTTTTATTATACATTCTTTTTTTTTAAACAAGTGGATGATTTTTGGGAGAAAATTGTCACCTGAAAATGCATAAACGTAGCTTTCAAAACTTTTAAAGAAAGTTGTGGAGTATATGACAGCCTTATTTTAATTATCATTTAAAGATTTAGTAGTGGTTTTCCCTTCCTACGTTGTTTGTATATTATAAACTGTACAAAACTGTTATTCTTAAGGGACTCAGTCCCAGAATAAAAATGACTTTATATTCTATTATATTTTAGTTAAATAACTATAAGAATCTTTTTTTTGTAATAATAATTTTCAAAGGATACGTTTGCTTATTTTGAATGATGCATAATAATTTATAAAAGTTAAATTAACAAGGAATCATGTTATTATTCGTTGAGATTATTATTATTTTATTTTTAGTTTATAATTATTTTCATTTTTTTTAACTAAGTCGACATATTCTAGATTTTCCCTTCGTAAGACGTAGAAGCAGCCCTTGCCGTAGACGCGACCCGGAAGACGAGAGGACACCGACGACACACTAACCTTCCAGAAGAAGGTCAGGGTTGCAGTAAGGGTTCGATAGGCCCTTCGCCCTTCCTCCGCTGACCTGCATCCCTACACATTGTCTTCTCACCTGTCTTATACCTCCAATTACCTGCCACGTGGAGGTTCAGCTAATTATTTCGGGAGTGGAAGAGGTAACAGGTATATGATAGGGGTGAAGCGTACTTAGCTATAAATAGCATGACTTATAATGATTAAGCACGTCAATATTGGTAGAGAACACATAATCATGACGTGACTACTTTTATACACGTGTAACAGGAATTAATATCATATGTATGTTTAGATAATTAAAACCATATATTGATCAAGGTATAGGGTAGGTACTCAAACCTAGCTGATAATGTTATTGACAGAAAGAAATATTTACCCACATAACTCCATTATTTTCCCTTTTAAATATGTAAATATTCTTAAATAACTTTAAAAAATACTAAGTTTTGGTAGAAGGTACTTTACTTGTTTACTTTACATCCTCGCTAGGGAATACCTGAACAAGCGAGATCTTAAAAGGTAGTGGCTAAATAGTCGGCAGTATAGTCCAGGCCTGACGTTAGCCTGGTGCGCGTTTTGATAAACATGGCTTTTATCCAATCATTTAGTATTGTAGTAAAATGATTGAAAATGTTTCATAAATTAATTTTTGGTAAGAAATATTTGTTCAAGCATTTTTTAATGATAATAAGAATCAATTTAAACGCAAGATTTCAGAAAAAAAAGTTTTTATTCTTTTCACATTGTTCTACCTCTTCGAAAAATTTCTGTGGATAGAGGACTATAAAAGACATTTTCAGAAAAAAATCCGTGATAGACACCTTTCAAAAAGGTTGAAAAAGTATATATTTTTATTTTCTTGCTTCCGCTAAAAGTCGGCTTTTGGTTTAAGAATCATATCATTTTTTCATGTCTTTGAATCCTAAGAATCAAGGGAAAAATCATCATCAATTAATTCCAAATTTTACTATTAAAAAATCTCGATAACCGATTAATTTAAAAAGCTAAAGATTTAGGTGAATTATTTTTATTTGAAACCAAATTGATAAGCTAATAATAAAACCGTTTAATATTGAAGATAGGGAAAAAAGAATTCGATTAAAAAATGAAAATAAAATAGTATAATCAAATACCAAGGTAGTCGAACGGTGATCCAAAAACTTAGCAAGTATTTTTAAAATTGCCGGCGGATTAAATAAGATTTTTTTAATAATTCAGTAATTATTATAATAATTTTAGTAATAGTAATTTCAAATTAAGAGAGAAAGAAAAAAAAAATTAAAATCCTCACAAAACATGTGCTTGTTATATTCATTATTTCCGAAGACAGAGAAAGAATTGAAAAAAAAAAAGCGCATATAAAAATATAAAATTGTACCCATAAATATAAAAATACCTCAGTTATTTTTGAAATAAAATTAAACTGATCCCCAAGTTTGAGTAAAAAAGCCACGGGGGCAGATTTACCATACTTACCCGGCTATAACTTTTGTAATGATTTAAAATTATTTTTTTACATTCTTGGGAAACATTTATGTTAGTTAATTATTTTCCAAAATTAGCTCTTAAACTCCATATTGTTTTATTTTTTTTATATTTGTGAATCATACACCAATATTTAAGCTATAATCAATAGTTAAAGAAAATATTGATGGCCAATCTACAAATTTATGAGAGCAAAGCCTAAAAATAAACCAACACATTACCATCCCGAGTTAAAACACTCAAAAGTTTCTGATTTCCTAGTTGTTAATTATATACGCTTCAAGATGCAATGTGATATAATTAGTAAATAATGATTTAATCCAAAACTTTTATTATCACTAAGATGCTATGTGCATTTTCATCATAAACAGTGTCACATTAATAGGATTAAAATAAAAAGAAAGAAAGAAGATTGAGAATTTTAGAAGAACCATAAATTAGGGTTGAAGGTAAGTGAAAATTGTTTAATAAAGTTTTTCCTGGTTTAAGGCAATGTTAGTGCATATACAAATAAATATGTTAAGGCTTCTGTACAACCTAAAAATGTTTCTTATTGGCATTCGAAATTTATGATGCTTAATGGACCCCAAAATATCTTTTCTTCATTAAATTAATAAACATAATAATTTAGTTGTATTTGTTATTAAGAGTTTAAAGTTCGGATGGGATATTGAAGCGAAAAATACCATAATCATCACGTAAAATCCAAATTCAAATTCAGAATCATCTATAATCATATAAATAAGTAAAGAAATGAAAATAAATGGTTTAAATAAAATCTCTCTTCAGGGTAGCGCAACCTAGTGGAGTTATTAATAACTACTAACACAAAACATATTTTGAGAATGTCTTCAATATGGCGTATCCTCAATACATACTAATATTATGTTGTTATTGTTTTGTTTTTTTCTTCAGTATTTCATTCATATTAACACAAATACATACATTTAAATTTCTATTAAATAAGTGAAAGGCGTATGATAACTGGGATATGACACGCGAAATGTGATGATAACTGCTTTACAAAAATTTATAATAAAAAAGAAAAAAAATGACGGACAATTTTATTAAAGTGCTATACAAGCAAATAAATTGACATAACTAAATAAACAGGTTTATTGTTCTGAATATGTATTAGACAAACTTATATATTAAAAACCTTAGCCATAGTTATTTAGTTTAAAAGCGAAGACTTTAAGACAATTTGAAAATTTAATCTTGTCGATGTACAGTAATTTTTTTTTTCTTTTTTAATATATGGGGAACTTTATAAATTTCTCATTAATTCTATTTAGTGAATACCGCCTTTTCCTCGTTCGATTTTTTACATTTCTTTTTTGTTCTTTGTAATAAACGGGTAATGCAAAAGTCGTCCCGTATCATATTTAATAAGCTTTCTTTAAGTTCATTTTATTCTTTTTTAATTACTATATATATACTTTTTTTATACCGAGAAGACATCGGCACCAGGAAAGTGAGATTAAGGGGTGGATTTTAAAAAGTATTTCACCGTATTAAATTTGATACTACATTCTTGGAAGGGAAAAAACGGAAACGAGTTTATTTTAATTATGAAAAGTTCAATTAATTTTAATAAACTGGAATATTCCACACGTGCATATTCAATTTTATTTTTGTTATAATGCCTGGAATACCTTTTCATTTAATATATCCTGAAAGCATTTCTCAGCTATTTTCCGTGTTTTAAAAATTAATAATGGCTGTTTAGCGATAATGTAAATCCACTGAGGGAGGTATATGCGTTCCATTGTATAACAGGGAGCGTTGGAATCCAATTGAAAATATCTGATGAATGTATTTTTAGAAAAATCTATCGGATATTGTTATGATTTAATAACAATTAAGCTCATGTTAATCAGAATAAATTATGTCATTCTCGAATATAATACTATCAGTTTGATACAAATAAATCTTTTAAAAAGGCAAAGAAAAACTAAAACATGATAAAGTATATGTCTTATAAAGGACCAGTGTATATAATGTTCAGATTCGTTTATAGAAAATATTTACAAATCTAAAAATTAACTATAACATGCTTTATTTCGATACTGTGGAAACGCAGAACAGATAACTAGTATAGGGAAAATTGTATTCGAGAACAAAAATCAACATCTTGAATAATGAAAATTAAGTTGAAGAACAGTATGATTCACAAATGGAAGTAATACATTGATAGCATAAAGTTGGTAAGATGCCAAGTAATATAAGTATTAGGAGAAATATTACAATTTAAAAAATAAATAAATGTTATTAAATAAAAATAGAAAGAAAAATTTTGGAGGGCACATCGCCTAGAATTAATAATATAACACACTTAATTATTCCAATCTGCCTACCAAAACTTATTTTGATAAATCAAATATTATAATTAATATAGTGGAATATGGTATATAAATGAAGATTTTTTATAAATAAATAATGTAAACAAAATATTATTATTATTAAGTATTATCATACACGAAAGAGCTAAAAAAAAAATGCAAAAAAAGAATACATAAATAAAAAAAAAAGGTAATAAAAGTTACATATAAAAACTAGTTAACATACAGAATAAAAAAAATTCTTTTGGACATGAGAAGAACTGTAATTGTTACCAGTATATTCATGTAAACATAAGTATGTTGTAATTTAGATAGAGGGCAAGTATTTAAAAAAAATAAAATAAAAAAGTAAGGAGAAAAATATGTTTAAATAGGTAAATTATATTATAATCCTAATATATTATAATCACATTAAATCAAATGATTATGATTGACATAAATTATGATATTTATACTTATTTTTTCTTATATTATTATTTTTTTATTTCCTTCCATCTAGATGACATTATACATACATATACTGGTGACAATTACAATCCTTCTCATGCAGAAACAAAAAACTTTATGTCGCTCTTTTGATGGTAAGAAAGAAACTTTAAAAGTTAAAGAAAAAATGGCTATATTATATTTATAGCCATTTTTATTTAAAAAGATAAATAAACATTTAAAATTTAAAAAATATTATTATGATTAAATACTATCATACATGAAAGAAAAAAAAAAAGGTAATAAAAGTTACATATAAAAACTAGTTAACATACGGAATAAAAAAAATTCTCTTGGACATGAGACGAACTGTAATTGTTACCAGTATATTCATGTAAACATAAGTATGTTGTAATTTAGATGGAGGAAAAAACTTTAAAATATAAAATAAAAAAAGGAGAAATATAAGTTTAAATAGGTATATTCTATTATAAACCTAATTTATTATAATCACATTAGATCAAATGATTATTTTTTTCTTATGTTATTATTTTTTAATTCCCTTTTATCTAGATGACAGTATACATACATATACTGGTGACAATTATAATCGTTCTCATGCCCGAACACAAAATGTATGTCGTTATTTAGATGGTAAGAATCTTTAAAAATTAAAGAAAAAGAAGAAAAAATGTCTATCTTTAAATACCATTTTGTTTCTTTAAAAAATAAATAAACAATATAATCAAAATATTACTATACATGAAAGAAAGAAAAAAAAGGTAATAAAAGTTACATGTAAAACCTAGGTAACATAAGGAATAAAAAAAAAAAAAAAAATCCTTTGGACATGAGAAGGACTGTAATTGTCAACAATATATTTATGTAAACACTAGATGTAACCCGCGGCTTTGCTCGCGAATATTTTATTTTGTCTGTACTTAAATTTGCATAAATGCGTTTATGAGTAGTGACTATAAAACGCGTATGATGGAGCAGTTGTTTGGGGATGTGGTAACAAAGAAACTACCAATAATACAAACTTATTTTATTATTGGTGTGTTTTCTTGGTGATTTCACCCTTAACCATGTAGTCAAAACGGTCAACAACCTATTACTATAATTAATGTAATGTAATATCTTGTTTCTAATATCGAGGCACATTGAAAAAATAGAACAAAAACTACAGATCATTATCTTTGTTTGCGGTTTGGCGAATCCAATTTGATAAATAAAATAATTTAAATTAAAATTGCTACAAATTTCAAAAGATGTTGATAGTGACTATGTTGAATGGGGTTATATAAAAGAAATACAGGTGAATAGCAATGATCTACTCTGTTTATGATAAATAAAAGATTATCATTTCATGTCAGATATCAATTGTATTTACTCTATGTTATAATAACATACCAGTACCAAGTAGCCACATCCAAATTATTCAATAACATCGTTTTATCTTTTAAACATAATCGTTGTATATCATTATAACTCCTTTGAAACTCATAACTCTTTGCAAGTCATTCAAATGATTACTTATAATTTTTCTGGAAACGTATAGTAATATGTATTTTATTATAAATGGAAACTATAATGTGAATGTATATTTTATAAATAAGAACGCATAGAAACAATCAACACACACTTATATTTGAATTAATAATCACATATGTGAAGATATGGGAAGGTTACCATGTTTAACCAGTGTTGCCACAGTTAAACAAATTTTGTTTTACGTTTTAGAAAAATATACTTTTCAAACATTTAGAATAGTAATAAAAACTATCCTATCTTTTAAGTTGGACAAAATAACAGATACTTACGAAGTTTGATCTAAGTCGGTTCAGTAATTTCTGAGTTTATCCCGAACAAACATTGTGACACGAGATTTTTATATATATATATAGATAGGTATGTTGTAATTTATATTAAAGGAATGAAATTAAAAAAATAAAATATACAAAACTGTATGTCGTTATTTAGATGATATGAAAAAAAACGAAAAAAAAAAGGAAATATTATTATAAATATTATATTGTTTCTTTAAAAAGATAAATAAACCAATGTCTATTGACGTTCTAAAACATAAACTAATATTTTAAGTGGATAAGCGAAAACAAAATCCAATTCTTCCATACATGAAGTACAAGTCCTACTAGTTAGTTAATGAGTCTCATAAACTTTATATAGAACATTTCAGAGAAAAACTAGAAACCAAAGCGGACAATAGTGTTGTATTTTTCTGCTAAAAGTTTGCAAATCGTGGCTCCTAAAAGTTCCCAAACTGGTTAGAAGATGCCCGGCGGGCCGCTGACCAATGGGAGCGCTCCATTCCACCCTTCCTGTATTCAAATTAGTCCTATTGGTTGGTAGTTAAGGGGTACACCTTTATCAAGCTCCATGTCCTACTTATTTACCTTCCTTAAAAAGCGGACACGAATATTCGGAACAACATGAAAATATCCCTACGACGCAAGTGTTAATATACATGATGAAACCTATATTCGAAATCTAATGCACGAAATTAAAAGCATTACCAGGAAACATCAGTTTATTTGAACAATCACAATCATATTAACCTAAGGTATTCGGTATACCTGTATGAATGTATTAGGTAAAGCTCAATTTATTGTATACTTAATGAAATAGAATGTGAATTTTATTTTCAGGACCTTAATTATATAAATGTATATCTTACATTAATTACGCTATCCAGAATTGGTTAAGGACTATGAAAATCCTTAAAAATATTTCACTGTAATTGGTGTTCATTCAATCAATAGTATAATCAATTTAAGTGTTAAATGTTATTGTTAAATGATATGTTTTAAGGAAATAATCAATTCAGAACTTATAAAGTCAGCAGAACCTGCAAAATTGTAATCATAAGATACTGAAGTGTTCTGTTTTGAGGAGATTTATTTGACTTCTTCAAAAAATTATGTTGTATTTTTTACTTCATAAATGTTTTAAAGAGTTTTTATTATTTGAGCGCTTACGTTTCAAGATCCGTAGAATCCGAATAACGAATTTAAAAAAAATTATAGGTGGAATGATCAGGAGTCAGCCATTTTTTGAATATTTTTTAATTTTTCCAACGTTTCGGCTCAAGCTTGTCAGCCATCATCAGGGCATTACTGCTGAGCCATGTCCAAGCATAAACTCTTTTTATGCTCAGTTTATGGTTGGACTTTTCTTAGTAATGCCCTGATGATGGCTCACAAGCTTGAGCCGAAACGTTGGAAAAATTAAAAAATATTCAAAAAATGGCTGACTCCTTTAAAGAGTTTTTATTATTTGAGCGCTTACGTTTCAAGATCCGTAGAATCCGAATAACGAATTTAAAAAATAATTATAGGTGGAATGATCAGGAGTCAGCCATTTTTTGAATATTTTTTAATTTTTCCAACGTTTCGGCTCAAGCTTGTGAGCCATCATCAGGGCATTACTGCTGAGCCATGTCCAAGCATAAACTCTTTTTATGCTCAGTTTATGCTTGGACTTTTCTCAGTAATGCCCTGATGATGGCTCACAAGCTTGAGCCGAAACGTTGGCAAAATTAAAAAATATTCAAAACATGACTGACTCCTGATTATTCCACCTATAATAAAATTAAAAAAAAAAGTTTGTCCGCCGTCCGCGGCTTTTCCCCGAAACTACTGAACCAATTTCTTTTAATTCATCACAAAAATAGTCCATACAACGATGATCATAACACCTAGACGTTTATATCAGCTGGTTATTTCTCTAATGGCGGCCAATTAATAGTGGTTTAATTCTATAGCTTAGTTATTTTTGAAGATAAAGTAAAAGTTTATTATCGTTTTTTAACCAAAAAACTACAAATAACTATATAACTGAAATCTAGCCTATCTATACGCTTGTATCTACGTTACTTTCTTATTTGAATTATTTAAAATAATATAATAATAAGTTGGTATTAAGAAATAAAATTTGCAAAAACTTTTTATCTTATAATACACCCATCTCTGTGAGCGGCCAAAAGTTGGCTGACAAGTCTCACATACCCGGGTTGATGTAAGTGAATCCTCATTTAATCATATAATTGTAAAAGTCCTATCTGGACTGGAATGTGAATTCATAACCTTTGGATTGGTGGCCACACAGCAACGGGGTTCCACTTAATATTAATAATATATTTAATATTAATTATTTTTAATTGAGGGCTACAATAACCCTAGTGATAGAAGAGCTTTTATGTTTACTAAACAAAGAAATTGTGGATGTAATTAGTTGACCGTTGAGAATTACTGGAAGGAATTAGTCCGGGTGGCGGTCATTAAATGAAACAACTAAATAGTTTCAACTATTTTATTGTTTGCCGTTGTTGTTTATAGTTTATAATAACTAATTTATAACTATTTTATTGTTGTTTATTGTGGCAAACAATAAAATAGTTGAAACTATTTAGTTGTTTCATTTAATGACCGCCACCCGGACTAATTCCTTCCAGTAAACAAAGAAATATATTTTTTAGTAACGGTATTATTTCCAATTTGACAATTCTTTCATTATATTTCATGATATGGCACAATTCCGCTTTACGCAAGTTCACTATGCTCGAAACGGCAACAGTACACGCACGGAGCGTACACAAACAGTACATTGACCGCGGTACCGAGTACAGAGAGCAAGGAGGCGACCCATTGACCCAGTGGTACCGATGTGGGGGGGGGTAGCTCCCCAACACCCCCCGGCTACTTGAGAGGGGCTGCCTCTGATTAAAACAAAAGAGCAGCTGGTCCAGCAGCTTCCTCTTCCTGCCCGTTTGTTCCAACAGATCTTGTTTCACCGCTCGCCTGCTCAGCCTTCGTCTCATCTACTACTCCAAGTTCGAGGAGTCGAGCCGATTACTTAAACGCTCTAGGCATCGGTGTCGTACCATTAACACATAATTTGCCTTTATTGGAAATCATTTAAGATACCTAGAACCAGATTGAATTATAGTATAGTTTGCTTGACTACCCAACTAGTAACTTCAGAAAATTGGTCTTTATATATAAGTGAAACTACTTCAACATTACTTCAGTACACAATTTCATCTTAAATTTTAAATAAAAGAGAAAAAATCATAGGTTGATGTCCTTTGGATGGGACTTGAAATGGTAGTTCCGAACCTGTGAGATGTCAGGTAGGCCTAAAAGATCCCTTATTTATACGAGGGATACACGTGATAATTATACAAAAGTTACTCTAATTAAAACTGGATAGACTAAGTCCAGAACTCCAACCGAAGCATAACATTGACATTAAATGGATATACAAGCAATTTGTTTTATGATAAAAGGAATATGCAGGCTTTATTGCTGATCTGCTGAAGTAAAAAAATCGATTATGATATGAGGGCTCAGAAACAAACATATAAAATAAAAAATCACATTCCTTCCCCCTCTATTTAGTTTTTATTATTATTATTTTTTAAGTATATTTAGAACTATACTTAAAGCACATGGTTAGTACTAATAGAGGGATTCAAAATTAAATTATCTGGCTATGAACAAGAAAAATGCTTTTCCGACATTATATTTTTGTGTAATTCAATGAAAACATTACGATATAAAAAATCATTGCAATTAAGCGGTGCAGGTATTAGCAGGAGAAATATCTATAGATGTTCTCCTACGAGAAGACTATTACCTGGATAAAAACAAGAGAGGTCTGGTAGATCTACCGGGCAACCTTAGGGTGAGGATCAATTCTCCAAGAGATCACCATAGACGAATGGAACCGTCGGTGGGTAACGACCCCAAAAGATGCTAACCCATTTCCCCACCGTCGGATCAAAATACTTGGATTCTTCCAGACTACCGTGTTTCACAGATCCTCATTGGACATGGATGGGGGTTTCCGAGCAAATGTTGTTTAACATGGATAAACCATCAGTCTCTATGCTCCAGTTGTGGGGTTCCGGAGACCGCCGAGCATTTTCTCCATGCCTGCGCTGCTTATGAGACACTGAGAACGAATCTTCAGAGGGACACAGGATTCTACGACCTGACAGAGGGCGATATCCCTCACCAAAGCCTTTCTGTACGGGTGGAAGGAACATGTTAGTCCAACCTTGGGTAGGAGAGATAATTGAAGAAGTACGCCGAACATCCGAAGGCGCTACTTCGAAGATGGAATAGCATGCTATGTGCACAGCCATTCAAGTAATTAAGTTTCATAGCAGCTATGGGTTGTATCTATCGTACTTTCCACAGCTGCAGGTAAACTGATATTGTAGTTAGTGGTTATTAGCAAGTAGATGTAAAAACTTATTATAGTTATTATTATTACAAAAATTAACTATAATTAATGTTTTATATTTGGCATTTGTTTTGGTTTGTTAACAAATAAAATTATTATAATGAAATTTCTCCATATTATGCATTGCCCTGTGATGTATGTGCTTAGTGATGAATAAACACACACAAAAAAAATCTAGTTAAAGAGCTGGTTCTGCGCATGCGCATGAGTATAGCGGTCATCTTTCAAGTCGGCTCTTGGATTTCTTGCTTTTTCAGTTGGATATCACTTCAGAACAGTCTTGAAAACAACACCAGGCTTCAGGATAACAACAACAGTAAATATTGGAGCAAACAACGGTAAGTTCGGCTACAATTTGCACCGTAAAGTGAATGCTGAGTCACCTCTTCATATCAGCTGATTGCCAATAGCTAGGCAAGGCTGGTCTTGCTTAACTTTTCTTAAGTTATTATTTTTTCCCCCAACATCTGGTTATTATTTAATTATTTTCCTTACATGAAATGCGATATTATCATCAAGTAATGTCCTCCAAAGCTTCAACTAAAAGATCTAGATCTAGTGGTTCAATCCCGTCTCCTACGAAACAAAGACCTCGCCGTGATACTAATAAAAGATTACAAGCAACCCCTTCGGGTACTAATTCAGAATCTGAACCACAACCTGGCACATCGTCACAAGGGATGACTGACGAATCGCCGTTTTTCACCCCAAATCCTTTTCAGATTTTACATAACGAAAAAGAAAACATGGAATCTGCTCCTATACCTAGTGAACCACGACCCCCTCCAATATTTGTCAAAAATATTAAAAATTTCCAGTTATTGTGTACACAATTGAACAAAATTACCGATTCTACCAGCTACTACTGTATGAGTAGAATTAATGACACCAAAATATCTCCTACTACTGCCGAGACATATAGAAAAATAGTGAAATATCTAACTGATACCAAAGCGGATTTCCATACCTACCAGCTACGCCAAGAGAGAGCTTTAAGGGTTGTAATCAGAAACTTACACCCCTCGACACCAGTTGAAGCTATTAAAGAAGAATTAACGGAGATAGGCTATAAAGTGCGGCAAGTCACTAATGTCCTAAAGGACAAAATTCCACTACCTCTCTTTTTCGTGGACTTGGAGCCATCGGAAGGAGTTGAACAAATCTATGACCTCAATAGATTGTACTATACCAGCGTAAGAGTTGAGAAACCTTACATAAAGAAGGAGATAGTTCAGTGCCATAACTGTCAAGCATATGGTCATACTAAAAGTTATTGTCATCACATACCTCGATGCGTGAAATGCGGTGAACAGCACAAGTCTGTGGAGTGTACAAAACCAAAATCAACACCAGCTGTATGTGCTCATTGCCTGAAGGACCACCCGGCCAACTATAAAGGATGCCAAATCTATAAGGAACTGAGGACCAGGTTTCAAAAACCTCAAGTACCGGATGAAACAGCAAGACAAGTAAGAAACAGAAGAGAACCCTCAAAACTTATTGATGCCAATGTATCATTTGCCCACCTACTTGGAGGTGGGAATCAAAGTACTGAAGCCGTGGCCCTGCCGGAACTACAGAATGTATCTCAATCCATTCCACATATACCTCTTCCTCAAAATGTAACCAATCCTAAAAATCCTAATCAACCACAAATCTCTCATATCCCTCCTCCTTCAAATGCCACAGACCTTACCAGTTTGATGACGTCCTTTATCTCCGAAATTAAATCCCTTGTTATGCCCCTAATATCACTCCTTACGAATCTCGTATCAAATCTCATTCCTGCCTTAAAAAAACCATAAATGACCTCACCTAATTCCTTATCCATTTTCCTTTGGAATGCGAATGGTGTTAGAACTCACACTGACGAACTTACAGCCTTACTGCAAGACAAAAACATTGATGTTGCACTCATTACTGAAACTAGACTAACCACTAAACAGTACTTTAAAATACCAGGATACACGACATACCGGACAGACCATCCAGACGGCAAAGCCCATGCCGGTACTGCTGTCATAGTCCGCCGATCCCTCACCCATCACTTACACCCAATTTCCGCCCACGATTACCTACAAGCAACTTCCATTGTTATCAAAACCTTTTCCTTTCCGCTTATCATCGCATCAGCATACTGCCCTCCTAAACATCCCATTTCCTCTGCCCAATTTGAATCCTTTCTCAACCACTTGGGTAATCACTTCATTTTGGGTGCAGACTTAAACGCTAAGAACCAACAGTGGGGTTCTAGAACCACCAATTCTCGTGGACGGACATTGCAGTCTGCACTCAACTCCCGACGCTTTCATCTCCTACCTCCCGATTCTCCTACCTACTGGCCAACAGATCCTAACCGTAATCCTGACATCCTCGACTTCTTCATCCACAGCGGATTAGGCTCTCTTAATTTTTCCATAGCTCGCCTTGATGAACTATCCTCTGATCATAGTCCATTGATTCTAAATGTATCCATAACACCTATTGAAACGGCAGTGGCCACGAGACCTATTGTAAACATTTAAACTGGAGTTCTGACAATGGTCAGATCCTCCACTCATGTACGGTATGTTTGTGGCTACAGCGCCCTAACTCAGCCTCCACTGGCTCAGACCGGTGATGCGGCTGAGATAGAGGCACTGGGATCTCTTGGGTTCCGCTTTTTCCTCCACAAGTGGAGGGAAAAGCGCTTGCTGGGGTCCCTTTAGCAATTGTATACATTGTATATAGTTATGATTGTGTGTAAGATGTTTATTTATTTGCCAACTTTTTATTTATCTCAATAATAGGTTTTTATTTCGATTTGTTTTGTTTTTTATTTATTATTATTATTTTATTGTATATATATGAATTTATTTATGTTCTATTTTATGTAATTTGACCATTATTATTATTTTCTGTATATATAGTATGAATGTGGTCTCTTATCAATATTATTATTGTTCATTTTGTAACAAATTGTAATATATCTCAATAAAAATAATATAAAAAAAAAAAAGTTAAAGAGCTAGAACTGTCATGAACGCTCTTGTGACAGTTGGATGGAATAAAGTTATAGTCAAGTTGCTGCGATAGTCAAGTTTTCAGTTGTTTCCTTCTAGCTTGGAAGAACTGATGAAAACTCCGACATGGGTCAAAACGTTGGATAAGAAATATTTTGTTTTCACTATTTTTTAATATTTTTTGGCCACCACAAGAACCATATCATCTTTCATATTTATATTTTTCTATTTATAGTGTTTAATGGCTAGTTGGATTTTATTTGTTAATAGCCATATAGAAATAATTAGACGGGATTAAATTATAAATGATGTAACTACCTCGTAATACTAACCACGGGCACTTGTTATTAAATGATAAAGTACCATTCACTATCGAATCTACAGCAGGATAAATCATGGGTCTAAGGCAGCAATAAAATTTGTTGGGCACATTCCGGGCGGATCCCTTGGCATTTAGTTCGCGTAACGGGAATTCGAGAGATGAAACAGAGTTCGACAAACACATAAGTCCCTGTTTATCCCCTTTCAATAACGAGAAATATGATAAAAGAATCCCTAAAAATTATTTTATGAAATAAAAACCTGTTAAGACTTGAGAAACTATACTCGTTTATAGTAATGGCGACGTTTCGGGACTCAACTAAAGAAAAAAAAAAGAGGCAGGATTGCGAAAATACTCTTCGCCAAGGACGGATCGGCCATTAACCAGTTTTCGCAACTATGATGTGCAAATGTTAGGCGTTGGTGGCCACTTTCGGCAGCTCTATATGGCCACGGCTCTCTCGGCAGTTTAGAAATTGTTACTATCCTCTTTGTAAAACTACTCCTGCCACAATAGTCATAAAGCGATTGCAATAAAATAACTATAATAAGGATCAGAAAAGATCGTTTTTTTTAAGGTAAACAGTAAGGCATACAAATGTCAGGAGATACCCTTTATAAAAATCGAATAAAAAATTACTTTTTTTTCCCAATGTTTACCATCCGATTGCAGGAAGATTATTACAGTGCAAGTTTAAACGATCATCGTGTTAGCGGCGATTTTACTTAGTACTCGTCAATCTTTCACTTACCTCCGTTGTTAATATAAATCAAGGAACGTTTTAAATAAAGTTAGAGTTGCAAAAAAGGTTAATGAATTATCTTTAGTTTCGATAAAAACATGTGATTTGGATAAAATAATCTATTATTAAATAAATACAGATATATTAATTCTATTGTATATATATATATATATATATATATATATATATATATATATATATATATATATATATATATATATATATTAAACTATAAAATAAATTAAAGGTATAAATGGGTAATTATGCACTTTATAAAAGAAGCTACTACTACAAGAATTTAAAAACGTGTGTTTATATGTGTTCATTTTTATTAGTTTTTTTCGCTAAATTCATTGTTTCCTTTTAAAATAATAATTTTGATACCTGTCTAAGGTCTCGATCCCGTTCTACAATAATTACAAATCATTTTACCTTATAAATATTTTAGTAGAATATTTCAGAATAGCATACTTCAAACAAGTAAATATTTTATTGCAAAATTTAGCAATGTACCGAAAAAAGGTGTCGTTTTTAGGGTTAAGAAAAAAATATCTGTTCTGAAATATAAAGGTAATGCTAATAAAAAAAAAATGTTGATTATCTGAAATATTTAACGATTATCAATTACATAGTTGTTGATGAAATGAGCTTGAAATTATTAATTTTGGGAGTGTTTTCCAAGCAGAAAAATAAATAAATGAATTAATTTGTTCGCTGTTTTAAGACTTAATACAACCTTTGAGCCTTCAAAACAGAATGAGAGTTTTGAAAATATG
The DNA here is from genome assembly GCA_023052935.1 of Piezodorus guildinii. Lineage (NCBI taxonomy): Eukaryota > Metazoa > Arthropoda > Insecta > Hemiptera > Pentatomidae > Piezodorus > Piezodorus guildinii. The sequence goes on along the minus strand of CM041293.1, from coordinate 119,850,251 downwards.
TAAAAGAATATTGTTGTTATAACAGTCATGAAAAATAAATTTAAAAAAATTGAAATTTTGGTGCTTTGAAAATTCCTTTAGGGTCTGCAATCCTTATACTCATTTTGTACCTTCCCTTTTTTGAATTTTACACATACAAAAAACAAATTATAAGAGACAAAACTCTGATGTCCACTCTTTTTTATTAGTTTTTGTTAGCAATTTCCGGCAATAATTATTTTGCTCTGATTATTACTACGATGTAAATAAATTTTATTAATTTATTTATATCGTAGTAATCGCCTTGGCATAGACAAATTTATACTTTTAAATTATAAAATAACAAAATGAAATCCGTTATGCAAGAAAACATGGAATGGGGCCAGTAGCATAATCCAAATTAGTCTGGCAATTTTATTTCCGAATTCTAAATTCATATATTTCTTTTAAGTTGCGAAACGGAGATTGTCATAGTTAACGCTTAAGTTTAACTTATTTTATTATAATAAATTTTTTTATGCTTTTTAATCGAAATAGATAAAAATACCAGCTTTTTGAGTCCTTAAAATATAAATAATTAAATTAAATAATATAAAAATAAAATAAAATTTAAATTCTGTTCTCCTATTCAACAATTTTTACCCAGTCTGCTGGTATTCCTCAAGGCAGTATCCTAGGACCCATTCTTTATACAGTTTATACAGCTGATATCCCATCACATCCTAATACTTTCCTTTCTACTTATGCAGATGACACTTGTGTATTATCAGTCAATAATGATCCCACTGTTGCCTCTCAAAATCTCCAATCCCACATCAGAGACCTTGAGGTATGGTGTCAGAATTGGAGAATTAAAATAAAATCCAACAAATCCCACCAAATTACCTTCACTCTACGTCGTAAACCTATGACATCCTGCCCTACAGTATCCTTTAATAACATTCCGCTCGTTCCAGTTGAACAGATCCGCTACCTAGGGCTTCTACTTGACAAACGTTTAACATGGAATCCGCACACTAGACTGAAACGACAAGAAACTGCTCGCCGCTTTCGGTTACTTCAACACTTACTAGACAAACGCTCTAACCTTTCACTTAACTACAAAAGACTCATCTACATGACCATCATAAGACCTATCTGGACTTACGGAGTTGAGCTATGGGGCTCCACTAAACCATCAAATTCTTCCCGTATCCAATCCTTACAATCCAAAATCCTTCGAAAAATCCTAAACGCTCCTTATTTTGTCACGAATAAGCTTATCCATAAAGACCTTAATATTCCCTTTGTAACTGATTTGGCCCGAACCAGGTATCAATCCTTCCATGACAAACTCCAATCCCACTCTAACCCACTAGTTTCAATCCTTGCTTCCTCTTCAATTCCCGACAATCCTCCGAGGCGTCTGAAAAGAAGATGGCCTCGAGACCTTCTTGTTTAGATTAATTACTAGAGTGCTGCCAATGGGCAGTTTCTCTTCAGGTTTTTCATGTACACTATCTTTAATCAGCACATTTACTTGATGTATTCCTATACAGTTGTAAATTTCAATAAAATATAAAAACAAAAAATTCTGTCCCTCAACCCTTTAGATAGAGCGTAGCTAATTAGAACATTTTTTTTTATAAAATAAGTTATGAACAAATATATAAAGTATTTATGGAATATCCAATTGTCATTGGGCGGTAAAATAATTTGTAGAGGTAAATTTATACAAAAGAAACTTTCATTGGTGTAATTTGCAAATATTAGCCTACATGAATAGAAAATATTAAATACAATATATTTTTAAAACTTTTTCAGTATTATAAGAAGATAAAAAAAAAGTGAAATATTTATAGGATAATACGATAATTTTAGCATAATAACACATTTAATTATTACATATGGGTTCTAATTTTTAAATTATTTTAGCTAAAATCATACTAGCACTTTGGATATTTAAAATAAAAGACACTAAAATAAAAAATAAATAAAATAATACGGATTATTTCTTACTTCTGAGGAAACTCAAAGCTCATTAACTTTAAAATATCACATGGCTTACCTCGGTTCGAAAGATCTCATTTGCATTTGTTTATTTTAATATTAACGGCGCATTAGACTCTTCGAAGCTTGGTTAATTGTTTTCTAGTACATCCAATGCATAATTTAATATCTTACCTATTTCTTGGTAATTAAGTCTAGAGCTTGTAAAAACTTTTTTTTTTATTAGCATTTTATGTTAATATGAACCTAGAATTCATGGAGGAATGCACCGAATAATACCTTAATCCTTTTCTTATAAACAGCTAAAAGGTCCAGTTTTGGGTCTTATTATTTTTATGACAAATGTTCGATAAAACTCAGTTTAATTTAGATTCTTCAGCAATATTGTACCTCTTGATACTACGTTGAAAGCCCTAAATTCCAAAAACCCAGATTTAATTAGAATAGAGATCTTTACTTGGTATCTGATATCGCACAGAATCGAGACCACCATTCCATGTCATCTGGGGCGTCATAAATAAGTATTTTTTACTCCTATAAAATAATCTCAGGGCCATCTGCCAGGTTTAGACCCACGATCTTGGGCATAGAAGACTATGACGCTAGGTACTACACCACAGGTGACCCTACTGATTATTTTCAAGGTATTGCAAAAATAACCAGTCTATGAATTAAGTGCTAAAGCAACTGGGTGTAGAATCATATCTTCCATTCGTTGTGAATTGGCTCCATTAAGCACAATCGAATTTTTAATATTATTTGTTATTTTTAAGATTGTTTTTGTTAGAATCATTGTACAAGGCAGTTCAGCGAAAATGATTAGTGTATCGTTATACTTTTATGATATTAATGATGTTTATCGCAATTATATATAGTTTTTTTTTTTGTACATTAATTTTGAAAACGCCAAATCAACCTTGAATAAATAAAAAAAAAAATAACACTAGCTGTAAAGCAGCAACTCTGAAAACACTTTTTACTTCAAAAAAATGGAATACGAAAATGTAAGTAATTTTATACAAATATTGAAACCTCTAAAACGCACTTAATTAACCCAAAAATTGCCTAACCTCTAATTTTAAGAAGTCTTAGTGGTGCTCAAAACCTTGAAAACATTTTCGGGCGTTATTTTGACTGTTATTAACACCAACTTTTATGAAATTCTTTTGCCTAGAATTTCTTTTATAAAGTAATTCGGTCTAGAAAGGGGTATCTGATTATCATATGATAAAGTGAAATTTGATTATTCTATTAATAGAATAGAAGTAATAGATTATATTTTTCATGTTAAATATATATTAAAAAACCTAAGTACTTAAACATGTAGAGCGACGTGTTCTAGTGGATAGAGCACTAGGCTACTGTTATCTGGGTCTTGGTTCGAATCTCGGCTGTGGCAGAATATTATTTATTCTATTAATCCCGCCGGGGGTTGTGAAGCCCCTCTATAGGTAGACCCAGTCTCTTAAAAGTGGTTACCCAAAATTAAGGAAAAAACCTGGTGGCTAAGCGTGATCAAGGCTTATAACCTCATTGCACTGCCGTTGGCTAAGAAACAGTACGAATCTCTTATGTACTGAGCCCGAGACCCTCCATGGGTTGTAGAGGTAAAAGTTTTTTTTTTTTTTTAGATATTTAAAAATGTACATTTGTAGGGTCTAAATGAGTTTTTTATTATTTAGTGATCTTATATATATAATGTATTCCAGTGTATTTTTATAATTTTATTCCGAATTATTTATATTTATTTATAATATATTATGGAAGCAGAGAGTAGCCAAGCGAAAAGTTAATATGCATGCAGTTTGCTATATACTGGAATCTAGTGTGTCGACTTAGACACGCGTTCTTAAATTCTTTGTTACTTAGGGCTTTTAACAATTGGTTATGCATAGTAGGTTCCACGCCGCAACGACTTTTAGACATCTGGAAAAGAGGAGGAAACACTAATTTTACATTATAAATAGTTTAGAACCTAAGCTATAACTTTTGTTTATATATATAGTATTTTTACATGCTAAATAGTTCTGAATCTAAAAAAAAGAAAAAAAAAAAAAAAAAAAGAGGTTCTTTTTTTCATTCTATGCTCTGTTCTTCATTTTGCTTTTTTTTATTTTTTTTTTAGCGTTATTTTCAATATTTATTAATATATTTATTGAGAAGTCAAATAATCAAATAAAAAGTATTTATTTTTATAATTTATAATTATAAAATTTGATCCTTAAAACTTCATTTCCAAACTTAAAATAAAAAATCGTTTAAGAATAACTACTGACTTTGCCTGTAACTGTGCGGAAAAATCATTGAACATTAACCTTATTACTTAAGAAAAGATAATATTCATAAATTTAAAAAATAAATAAAATAGGTTTCTGTTGAAATAATAATTGAAAATATGATCTTAATTTTGTTCAAGCTGATAGCAATATTTTCAAGTCATTAGTCTCTCCAATCGAATTTGACTACTGAAGAAATGATTTGAAAAAAGTTCGCATATCTTTTTCAAACAAATAATTCATTAAAGTATTACTATTGTAATATATCGGCGATTTCTCTCGGACGCTTTATTTCCATCATTGTTGTATCCATCAAAAACAACTTTGACGTTGGTACCATAGTTATTACTTAAAATCTGTTTACACTGTTGAAAAATTCCCATAAAACTTTGATTTTTTCCCCGTTTTAATCTAAATAAAATATATAACTAAATGTTAGAAAATAACACATAAAATATTATATTTTTCATAAAAATGATGAAAACTCAACTTAATCAATACTTGTGAAGATTCCCTAAAAGATATAGCCTATTTAAGTATCACTGGCGTTAACGATTAGGTTCAAAAGATATTTTAGTATTTTCATAATATTTAAGATTTGAAAATAATTGTTTAACGTTACTTAACAATCTTATAAATGAACTTTAAATATTTAAAAATGATTATTACAGGTTTTGTATATATTGTTTAGTTTCGTAACTAATAATAAATAATGACTGATGACTTATTCATACAAAATCAAAATAAAACGACCCTGGGATTTTCCCTTTGTTTAAAACGGTCATAGACGTTTCCCATCATCTACTACTTTTTAGATTTTTATTAATATTTATTTTACATTATATTCATTAAAGCAATGTTTTGTTTCTTGGGAATCTAATATCATCCTGTTCGTTGGTTTTAAAAATATATGATAGCTATTATTAATGATATATGTATGTCTTCAAGGATACGTAATTTGGCAATGTTTAATTAAGGCCCGTTGCAATATTCAAGTGCTTAAAAAATATAATATTATAAACCAAATCTTAAAAACATTTATTACCATGATGATCTTAACTCTTCACAATATTAATTAACTCAATTAACGAACTATTATAAAACAATTAAAATCATTAAACATTGTTCTCGAAAATAAATAAATCATAAATCAGTGATATCTTGAATAAAATGTTTATAAATATTTTAGAAATCAGTATATAAAAAAAAAATCTTTTCTTTCGAGACTTAAAAAACAAAACAATTTACAATGTTATACATAACCATAAATTACACTTAAAATACTTAATTAAATTCTTTAATTATGAAAATAAATGCATAATTGACAGATTATCTTACAAATAGGAAATATTTTTATTGGAGATATTCTGATTAGTTACTACTTTTTTTTTTTTTTTTTTTAAATTAGTTACATTGTATATTATTATACCAGAAACTTATTTAATTATTAATTTTTACATGGATATGAAAGATGAGGTGGAGAACCACATCATCTTTCATATCCATACCCAAAGGTGGCGATCACAAAAGTTGAGAAATACGATAGTTAAAACTATTTACTGTTCAACGTTTAGACACACGTTCCGGGTCTTCATCTCGGAAGAGACAAGAAGCAAACTGGACTCATGTCAATATTTTTACGTATTAATTATCATTAATATACTTTTGATAATTTTTTTTTTTTTTTTTTTTTTTTGAGTGGGGAAGGTAAAACTTGAAAACCTTTATTTATAATTATTAATAAATGCATACATTGAAATATTTTATTCTTATTTAAGATCAGCTCTTATACAATTTTCGCGTTTTAAATTACTACGTTATCAGGAAACACTGTATTGTGGGAAATATGAACGAATAAATACGCAGATCATAATTCAGAAATTAATATTAGATTCAAAAAGGAATTATTTCAACAAGAAAACTAGGTAATTTCTTCTTATTTGACATTTTTATTTAATTAATTAATTTGGAAAATTAACTTGAATAGAATCACTTCAAAATACATTAATTACCTTCTTCGGTCAGAAATGGCAATATTTCAATTCTTTTTTACATTTTTTTAAAATCTGGTTTTATTTAAATGCTCTTATATTGGTCTGAACTACGGAGTTAAGTCAATGTCGGGTGTTGCGTGTACCAGATTTCTTTTATTTTAATACAGCGCACCCTAGGAATTTATCTGGTGTATATACAGAAATTTATATACACCAGGAAATATCAGTTAAAATGATACCATAAAAAAAAAAAAATAACTATCAAAATAAATAAATGCATTATGATTATGCATTAAAACGACCGACGTTTAATGAAAAGGTAGAATGTTGAATAACCGCTGAAGATGCCGCCGAGACCGCTCGTGGCGGGCGATAGTAGTAGGGGTAGGAAGGAACCTTTCTTTTCCAGGACCTAAAAAATAATAATTTTTTTTTGTCGCGTCCCGTGTTCTGATTGGCCAGAGGACCCAAAATGGCGGTCCTGAATTGACAAAACGGTTACAAGGTCCTCTCCCGTGTGAAATTCTTTTTTGCCTTCGTCTAGTTCGGATTTGATCGGGTTAGATGCGCCTTTGGTCCCCTGAATAGTTACAGTTTCCTAGTTTTCCTACACCTCCTTACCTTTTCAAAAATCTTAATACTAATATCTGCATTTCTTTATTAAACAATAATATTAAGTAACCACTTTCGTAAATGGAATAATTTATTCTTAATTGTTAAAAAAAAAAAAAAATCCTAGGGAAAGAATGGAATGAAAGAGAGTGATGACAGAAATTGCTCACATAATATACAATGACAAAAATAAATTATAGAACATAAATAATTAATATAAAATGTTAATGATAGCCTTTACTTAATTTTGGTATTATTCCATAATTGAAAATATTTAGCTTGAAGCATTTTTTAGAAATTAATTAAACGATGCGTCCCCATAAATAAATTAATTCTAAGGTATATTTTAAAACTTCTTATTAATTATTTATTACTATAAATACTATTTATTTTTTTGGCAGGTCGGTGTAAAAACTAACAACGTTTTCACAGAATAATTATTGAACAAAACTATTAACACAAAAAAAAAAACAATTGAACAATAAACAAGTATTTTCACTGAGATCATAGGTTATAACCTCTATTATTTTTATTAACAATTTTAACACATATATTTATGATAAAACATTTTATGAAATTGATTATTTTAGAATTTTTAGATTGTCTTGCAACGAAGAGGGGAGCTCTTCTGTAACATATTTATTTTTCAATTCAGTATCTTTCTTTGAATTGTTTAATAAAACTACAAATGAATCAATAAAACATTAAAATCATCTGTTAAACTGCAGCATTATAGCTTCAACAAAACATAATAATTTTAAAATTTATTCCTTCAAAATATTTAATTAATCGTTACATATCTTTTTCTATGAATCAAAATAATTTATTTGTATAAAATTTTACTAGAAATGGTTTAGCTGTTTGGACTTCAAAATTATAAGAAAAACACTTTATTATCAATAATTACTATTTTTTTTTAATAAATGCATGCATTTCATTAACATAAAACTAACATTGAGATCAGTTATTATTTTTTATTTGAATATATAATAATTATTTGAACATAAATATAGATATAAACAGTCATTCAGGAATCTATAATATGAAATAATTAATTTACCAAATATTATTTTATTTAAATATAAGAAAAAATCAGAAACTTGTAGAAGAATAATCATGTCATTTTTACACAAGAAGTAATGGGATAATTTATCAATTTATCTGCCAATTAATGTAGCGAGATATAATAAAGTTTGTAATAAAACCAAGACATATCAATTAAACGTAACAAAAAATATATTTTTGATGTAATTGAGAAACAAATATTTATATTGTGTCTACTTGGAGAATTAATAATTATGTAATAACTGTATTTTGATTACCTTTTTTTAAATTAAATAATGATAATGTTGCTATTAATTACAAACTGCGATAATTTGTTGAGAATGAAATAATTTTATGATTCCATTTTTGTTAAAAATGCATTGAAGTAGTATAGATATTAACAATGCAATTAATATTTTAATCCCTAAATTCTAGCTAATTAATTCTAAAATGAGTTAAGAATACAACAAACGAATTTAATGTTATAATAAGATAATAAAGGCATTTATATAATGAATGAAAGGATAACGATATTTCAGAGGCCTGCATGCTTACTGAGACACGACTTGTAGACACTAAACGCTTCTTAAGCACGGTTGGGGCTTGGTCGTAAACACGCTACAAGTATGCCTCAAGTCCGATCTCAATGCGGATTGCGGGCTTACAAAGACAATTACGACTTAAAAGTATCGATGGTCAAATCGTTACTTATCAAGCCTCTTAGAGGAGATGATTAAGTATAACACTTCTGACCGTCTTTCCTCTATTCCATCTCACAAAACAGAAGAGGTTCACAATAAAAATATTTTTAATATAAATAATTTCCAATAATACTAGGAATTCATGGACATATTGGTTGATTTAATACATAATTATTGATATATAAATTTAAGAATTTAAATCGCCTTTAGCATTTTTTGGGCAATCAACTCCAAAAACCTAAAATTGATGAATAGTGATTACTAAAAACAAAAAATCTGGTGCGCGCAACACACGACTTTCACTTACCTCCTTTTATAAAATCAATTTCAGAAGTTTTGAATACATTTAGAGATTAAAATAAATTGTTAAAGGAAGAATCAAATTAAGTTTGAATAGAAACATGTGTTTTATTACAAAATCTATTACATTATCATCTAAAATAATCAGTTAGTTTTATCGGCTTTTCGGCTTTTATTAACTTTTACGAGCTTGTGTATAAGAAAATATTTTTTTTTCTAAAATCTTTAGCTTTCCAACGGTATATTATACATCTATATTGCTGTTCTTATGTTCAAAAACAAAAAAAATGCATTAAATTGTTTTTGTTTTTTTTCAGTTTCCACCTTTGCTTGTTTATTAAATTGCTCAGCTTGCATATTTAGCTGTTAATTATCAATGTTAACACGATAATATAGTTATTTTTATAGAATCTACAGAATTAAAGGAAGAAAATCCAGAATATCGGCATTTGAGTCCAGTCCTACTATTTCAATGAGAATGAAACCTACATGATATTAATACACACACAGACCTTTTTGCGGGACTTAGTCATTTGGACGGACTCAGGTGACCCTAAAACGTGTAATTCCGTCGAAAACTGGAATTAGAAAATTTTCACGATCGCAATACTTTCCCCTACTACGTATATATTTCATATATAGGTAAGTGAAAGTAAAAATAACAAAAACTATTTAAGTATTCGTGATTTACATATTTTAATAGTAACTTATATTAAAATATGTTTAAAGTATGTTTTTATTAAAGTATGCTTATATACATAGCAATGCCTTAATAAGCATGTCATGATGAATAAATAAAAATCGTATAGCATGTTGAAATATGAAATAGGTGATTATAATGCTCTTAATGAGTGAAGGGAGATAAATCTTCCCTATTTACTCTAACTTCAGAAAATACATCATTAGTGACTCCCATTAAAGTTTATAATGAAAATTAAATACATTTTTATTTAATTAATTGCATTAATAATCCATAATGTTAACATTGTATCGTTATAAAACCTAAGCATGAAAACTTATGATAGTTATTATTTATTTATTAAAATTATCAAAAAACAAGTAAAAGTTAATACCATTATATTTGTACGTCTTTTTGTCATGTTAATTGTCTTCTTACAAATCAAAACTGGATTTTGGAAATAAATGAAATTTTCTGATTTCCATTCTTAAATAGTTTATGCAAAAAACATTGTCCTTTATTTATTAATACAAAATATTTTTCAAATAAATATATGTTAGTTTACTGTAAACAAACTATGACCGAAAATCAAGCGAATTATTTGATGTATACAAATAAACAATCAGCACGTCATGAAATAATCGAATACAACCGAAGAGTACTAAATAAAACATCGATACCGTGTGATATATCGTTTCAAATTATAGATAGTAATGAGGTGAAGTGCAAAATTACGTAAGTATACACAAATCAAGTTTAAGGACGGAGATGGTTTCACTTTTGCTCCCAGGGGCGACTTACAGTTCCCTTCAACTCAGATCTCAGCGGGTAGCTGCTACTGAACTTAACTCATGATGGATCACCGAGATGTGGTATTTTTATATCCAGAAGCCGTTTCGGTCCATTTTATTTTGAAATAAATTTAAAATACATCTACAACTTTACAACACAAGCTTATATATCCGTGCGATCTACGCAAAATATAAAATTAGCATGCTATTTCTCTGTCATTGTAAAATATCACCTTATTTGAACCAAAAACATGTTATAAAAAATAGATAATTCCTTGCAAAATTCACTATACGTCATATGGCTAAATAAATGAGTAACGTTGGCATATGATAAGAAACTAAATTTGATAAACGCATTGTGGAACCAATCTCTGCTCCGTATCAGATCGAAGTGGGATTGACAAATGACAGAATGATTAAATATGAAAGATACAATGATAGGAAACCATAGGGTTAGATGCTTGTCGATATACCTATATAAAACAGACCATTTTTTAAAATAAATGAATAAAAACTACATTTTATATCTATGATCTAATACTCATCATGAACATACATATTGATTGGGTTATTAATTGTCAAAGATGATAATCAAACTGAACAAATAAATATTTAAAATTAACTAAAACTCAAAGAAAATAATAATAAACAAATATAAGTAATTATTTTCAAATTCATGTCCAGTGTCATCAGCTAAACACTGATGAAAGTGAAAGTAAATTCTGAAAAATAAATTTTTGATTCATCACAAATATATTATATGAGTAATAAAAAATAAAACTGTTATGTATAATTATAGCATAAGTACATTTGGGGCGTTCTGTATAGAAATAAACATGATAAAAAATGATATTCCAATAGAAACTTACTGAAACAATTAAACTAATCCGTTCTTTTGGATCCTCAATTAATACATACGTTTAATGTAAAGTAGAAAATAATTTGTTTTGTTTATTAGTTTAATTAATAAAAGTAAACGTAAAAACATGCACGGAAGTCACAAATTACATAACGACGGCAAGTACAAGCATGTGGTTCGGGCCAGGTTCCATTTTGTAGCACAGGAAAAAACAAAGCGTTCAATTTTGACGGTTAGAAATAAACGTGTATGACATTTTTTAGGTTTTATTCACTTCAATTTCTAAGAAACACCTCATTATCAGTTTATTGTTACTGTTGTTTTAAGCTTTATGTTATAATTTGAAACAATTTTTATTTAAGGTACCGAGTTAAAACGCAATATGCCTGACAGTTTGTTTTGTATATCTTAGTTGGAAATAAACAAACTCATTTTCTGTTTTAGTATAAAATATTTTTAATATAAATTACGTGAGGATTTGAAATATAGAGACAATTAATAATATGCATTTAAGAAATTTGAATATCAATTTTTAAAATTGAGGTTTCTTTTGAATATTTGGTATGCAGGATTTTTTTAATTTGTGGTGTACTCTTGCTAATAAGGAGGAATAAAAGTTTATTAATAGAGATTTAAACCAGATGTGTTTAGATTATTGTGATGATTCATAAGCTAGAGAGATGTATATAGTTCTTTGCAAGGGTGTTATTTTATTTTTTTAAATTATAGTTTAATTATGGAGTAAGGCATGTAATGATTGAATCTTCAGGTGACATAATTGGTAATTAATGATTAATTTGTGTTGTAAAAGTCATTGAAATGGAGTTTTCTTTAGTTGTTGTTGATAAGAGAGCAAGGAGGGAGCCGATCATGGGGTATCAAGAGACAACTGTCGGCTGATAAGAACGTTAAAGTTTCCCGTGAAAGAGCGGCACTGGGGAGTGATAAGAGTGCCATGGCAACGAGCGGGAGGTGGGGAGCACTTAGAGGACTTAGCTGCTACTTACTGCGGTACTGAGCTGAGGGCTGGTGCTTCGACCAGAAGCTGAGTGCTGCCGAAGAGTAATCCAGGTTGCCCGGTGCAGGTTCAGCTCTCACGGTTGCCTCTTGAGGTTGCCGGTGACTGGACCAATGTGCCGAAAATTCGCCAAGGTGTCGCTCCCCCCACCTCCCCCCACCATTCCCCGTCTTGCCGAAAACCTGCCCCCACCGTAACGGTCCGCGGCGGCCATTGGGGGATGATCTGCCACTGACCTCGGTGTCATCAAGCTCTTGCATCTCTTATCAATGCATTATCACCTCTGTCGGAAGAGTGCCTCCCAAGTCACCCCCTCTTCGACTTCCGAAGGTTCTCCTACTCCTTACTCCTTGCGGAAGTCACTTCTATCTTCACAAGTCCTGTAAGACGATTCCGGTTGCGGATACCTGAAGCTCCTCGAGGTTTTTGGTAGCAGTTTACTGAATCGACTGAAACAAATATCATAATAGGGAATTTAAACGAAGACATGCCTTCAGCGGACGCATAGGTTTCTTAATAAGGTTACTAAACCTAACAGAATTCGTTCATTTTTTAATTATTTTTTTATTATATTTAAATTTTAATTGCATTAATAATCCATAATGTTAATACTGTATCGTAAAAGTTAATACCATTATATTTATACGAATTTTTGCCCTATTTGAAGACAATTTCATACAAATAAAAACTGGATTTTCGAAATAAATGAAATTATACGATTTCCATTGGATGGTTAAGTGTAACGCTTCTGAGCGTCTTTCCTCTATTCTATCTCACAAAACCTAAGCGGTTTAAAATAAAAATATTTTAACAAAATATTTTTAATAATAATTATTTTAAAATAATTCTAAGAATTCATGGATATATCGGTTGATTTAATATATAATTATTATTCTTAAATCACCTTTAGCATTTTTGGCTAATCAACTCTCCCAATATCCTAAACTTAATGAATAGTGATTAATAAAAACGAAAAATAACAACAACTATTTAAGCATTCGATAATCAAAAAGTATGTTTATGTACATAGCATTACCTTGATGATCATCTGATGATGAATAAATAAAAATTAAATAGGTGGTGGCATTTTGAAATATAAAATTGGTGATTATAATACTCTTAATAAGTGAAGGGAGATAAATCTTCCCTATTTACTCTAACTTCAGAAAATACATCATTAGTGACTTCCAATTTTATTAAAGTTGTTGTTTATTGTTGTTTATTCGTTTAACGTCACTTTTATGCAACTATGGCTAATCGGACGATGCTACAGTGGGAGTCCTAAATTTTGCCTATCCAGGTTTTATTAGGATAGGATCTTTAACGAGTACCTGACATCGCACAGGCTCGGGACCACCTTTTAACGTCCCCTCCGAAGGACGGCGTAACTAAGGATTTTTTACTCCCATTAAAAAATCCTAGGACCACCTGCGGGCTTGAACCCGTGACCTTTGGCATGGGAGGCTGTTACGCTAGCCACCCAGCTACAAGTGATCCCTATTTTATTAAAGTTTATAATGAATATTAGATGCACTTTTGATTTGATTAATCGCATTAATAATCCATAATGTTAATATTGTATCGTTATGAAACCTATGTATGAATACTTATGATAATTATTATTTGTTTATTAAAATTATCAAAAAATAAGTAAAAGTTAATACCATCATATTTGTACGAATTTTTGCCATGTTAATTGTCTTCTTAGAAAGCAAAATTGGATTTTGGAAATTTTATGATTTCCATTCATAAATAGTTTATGTAAAAAAACATTTTCCTTTATTTATTCATCCAAAATATTTCTTGAAAGAATATATGTAAGTTTACTGTAAACAAACTATACCGAAAATTCGTTCATTTTTTAATTTTGTTTCTACTATATTTAAATTTCACCATACAAATGTATTGTATCTAGCTTCTTATCTATAATTTGGTGCAGATGAATTTAAAAAAAATTATTATTGGCTAGACTTATTACAAAATACCTCAAATTCTAGACGAGAATTTTAGGATAAACAAATACTTTTTATATATTTAATTTTCTTTTTATATTGACATTTTGCTTTCTAAGGGTTTTAGAAGAAAGCTCTTTACTGTTGTTTTTTTTTTTTTAAAGAAAATTGATCTAATGTGATAACTTCAACTTCATTATATAATTTATTTATTCAGATATATTACAATTTGTCTCATTGGACAATAATAATAGTGCTAGGACAGTAATATGATATTAGTAATGAGACAATAATAGTGCTGTAAGATCACATTGAAACAATATTTACTGTATAAACAATTTAACTTCATTAACATATGAATGTTTGTAAATATTAATATGGTATTGACTGAATATGGTCATCGCTGATGAATACTGAACTATATCACCTTTAAAATTTATAAATTATTCTTAAAATTTATCAGAATCTTTTAACGCTCTCTTGGATATAATTTTTTTTTTTTTTTTTGCTTTTAATATAAATTTTAGTGTATCATTAAATTGTAAATGAAGTACACATTGACAAGTTTTAATTACTATTGTTGAATCGAACTATTTGATATAATCACGCATAGTGTAATCATTTTTCTTTCCGTTTAAACATTCTGTAATTATCAGTGGCGGATCTCTGTAGGAGGGAAATCTACGGGAACTTTTCCTTCAACATTCATGCTAACGCAGCTGTGTGCCATAGAATATTAGAATGTACAGATAAAAAAAAAGGTAATTTGAATTTAAATATAAATATATTATGAAAACAAATTTAATAAAATGTAACTAAAAGCAAATGTTTCTAAAGAAATTTTTAGTGTTGAAAATGGGAAAAAGGCCCCGAAACGTTGACTACCACTTGTGACAATTTGTGTATCAATGAAAATAAAAAAGATTTGGAAGAAAAAATGTGCTATTTTAATATGAATAAATAAGTAAATCTTCCTCAAGTAATACGGGTCTAAAAAAAAAAAAAAAATCCAGCACTACATACTTAACTATGTGTAGGTAGTTCTAATCAAGTATTACTAAGGGTACCCATTAGTAGCAGTTTAACTAAAAAAAACCTTTAACTAAAAAAAAAAAAAAAGATATATATATGTATAAATATATATATATATATGTAAACTGGCTAATTTAATACTCGTATTACCTCTCTCCCCAAAAAAATAACTGTTATTGTTTTCGCCAGTGACAATTATTTCCTCTTGAACAAATACGGAACTGCAAGAAAAAGAAATATGTCGTTGCTCAATACTTTATCTTTTTTTTTTTTTTTTTTAAATAATTATTAATATAATTTTAAATTATGTCTTTTATTCAACTGGAAAATCATCTTCATTAAGATAAGAAGTACATTAAATTGAGGTGTTGTATAGCTTTGGAATATCTAGAAGCAGTGATGTGTAAAATGGTAAACATTTGAAAAAAAAAAAGACAGTCTAAATTCATAATGCACGGTTATTAAAGTAAAATGTGTCACCTGTAGCAGGGTGGCATAACAGCCTTCTATGCCAAAGATCCTGGGTTCAAACCGGCAGGTGGCACTAGGATTTTTTAATGAGATTAAAAAATCCTTAGTTATGCTGTCTTCGGAGGGAACGTTAAAAGGTGGGCCCGAGCCTGTGCGATGTCAGGAACTCGTTAAAGATCCCTGGATAGGCAAAATTTAGGACTCCCACTGTAGCATCGTCCGATTAGTCAAAGCAGCATGAAGGGGCGTTAAATAAATAAACAAACAAACATAATAAAATAAACACATGAAAGATATATCTTAAATGTCGATTAAAAGGGTGGGCCTGTTAAGGATGTCAGGCTTTCAGAGAGGTACATTAATGGTTTGTGAAATATCATCCAATCATCTAGTTACTAATATATAGATTGTAATATTGTTTAAAAGAAAAATAATGAATACCCCAAAAAAATTATGGTTATGAAACATCTTTTTTTGACAATAAATTAATTTAATTTATTTTCTATAAATATATAATTTAAAAACAAAAGTTGTATAATGTGTCTAAATTTCTACCATTACTATCACATTATGAATGATGGATTATTTTAAGCTCAAAAAGTTAAATAATAGTATATCTAAAAACAACAATCATGTAATTTAACTAAGTTGTTTTGACAATAAAGGGATTGAAGCTAAATGGAAGTTTATTTTCCTTAAAAAAAAGTAAAAGCCATTACATATAGATTTAATTTACATTGTGAAAGTTGCATAAGGACAATTTACAGATTTACTTTACTAAAAAACGGATTTTCAAAAACCTTTCAAATAAATTACAATTATTATGAATGTTTTTAAAATATTTTAATATGTAAAACAAAAAAAAAAAAAAAGGAAACTGTTACTAAAATTTCTCTTATTGAATTAAAGTAAAAAATCTCTTATTGAGATAACTATTAAGATAAATTATATAATATAATTTATAATATTTAAAAATAAAATAAATAATAACATTCAAGGTCAATAGGTAGGCTATACAAAAAATAAAAAGTATTCTTTGAAGGCAACAGGTGGCCGAGAAAATATCCTACTTACGAGTTTTTCAATTTAATAATTATTAATAAATAAATAATATTTTATAAATATAATTAAATAATATAGATAAAATATAAAAAAATAATATCATTACTAGTTCTTTTCTACCCTGCGTGTTGTAAAAGACCCCAATAAAATAATCCATACTTCATAAAAAGTTATTTAATAGATGAATAGCAGAAATGTGAGTATTGAATTAAACTGTACACAGGTATATAAAAAAAAAAAAAAATTAAAATAATAACCTGTATTAGTTTTATACGACAAAAATCATTATATTAGATTTTATTAGTTATTTTAATTCCGCATATTCCTCTCCTCTACGGTTCATCAGCTACGGAATTCGAACGTGGGAAGTCCGAAAAATTAAACAATAAAACATGGTCTTTATTGTTGAGCCTTCGATGTCAGAGGGATTATTTATAATATAATAATGGAAGCGAATAGGCCAACTGCATTAGGAGCAAATAATTCAGGCATTCCTTGGAAGTGGTCCTATCGATTTTTATACCAACTGGTTCTGCAGTTGTTTATGCACCGGATATCTCTCTGCGGACCTTCCCCAGTTTTTTGTCAGAGTTCTTAGTCAAAGTACCATTAACATCTCCTGTATATATCAATTAAATGTATAAATTTAGTTTCGCGGAACTTTTCATTTTTGGTAATTATCGCACTATCGTCCGAACTATGTATTTCATACATCATTAACCGAAAGTAAAAATTAGTAATCAATATGAATAAAAATAAAGAATTATAAAAAAGATGTTCGTTCTCAATTATTAATATTGTATGTTTTAGATGGTTATGAGGTTCAATCAATAAACATAAGTGAAATTATATTACGGTGACTTTTGCGAATTCGAATTTTAACCGGAAATCCATATGTTAGTGCAAATGACCAAGTGTGTCTATCGTAAGTTTAACACCATAACGAAAAGTCTTACCAAACTGAAATTTTATTTTTAAGACAGCTATACGCCCAAGATGTTACAACTAGTTTTCACAAAAATCGGCTGACGGAATGTGCTACTTTTGTTTATTTAACGTCACTTTTTTCTACTTTGGCTAATCGGACGATTAGTGGAAATCCTAAATTTTGCTAATCCAGGTTTAATTAGGATAGGGATCTTTACGAGTACCTGACATTGCACAGGCCTGAGACTACCTTTTTACGTCCCCTACGAAGGACGGCATAACCACCTACATGTTCGAACTCGTGACCTTTGGCATAGAAGGCTGTTATGCTAGCCACCCTGCTACAGGTGATCCCTCATTATGCTACTTTATACTAAGCATACAAAGCCACCTTTTTACAATTTTCTCAAAAACGGCTGGAACGATTTTGATTAACCCAACTGTATTGATGTAAAATTAAATGGGCTCTAATTTCATGTCGGTTTTATTTCGAATAAAATAGTCTGATAGAACCTCAATGCCCCTATTTTAAATTTTCTTCTTCTAAAGTACATTTAATTTTGTATATTAAAAAAAATTAATATATCATCTTGTTAGCATTGATAAACAACAGCTAAATATATCAGTTGAAAGAATTCGATACTTAATGAAAGACGAAAAGAGCAAACATATTTTTTCCGAACATAAGAATAGTATTGGGGAGAAGTTTATACCAGGTGCATTCATCAAAACTCTTATTTAAGCATATAACTTTATTCGTTTCAACGTTTCGGAATAAAATTTTAGGCCGTCATCAGGGCGATTAAAGGAAGGGGATCAGGACATTAGATTGTTGTGATGTCTCTCCTTTAATTGCCCTGATGAAGGCATTTATTCTGAAACGTTGGCACGAATAAATTAATTTTTCTGCTTAGTTGAGTGTTTTGATTACTGCCCCGGAATCTCACACCATCATAAGAATAGTAATATAGATGTGAATGAGATATCTTTAGAAAGCTTAATATTTTAGAAAAACAATTATCTTATTCACAAATTCGTTAACGTTAATGGAGAGTGATGAAAATCCGATAAAACCGATCGTTGTAGATAATAATATGTTAGATTATTTAACTAAAAAAATGTTTTTACCGAAACTCAATTTAATACATTCTTTAACCTGTTTATTTTCACTTTCCGTTATATGTTATCTATAACTGTATTTAAAAATTCTTTATTCGTACTCGAGACTAAAACGACAAGAAACAGCTCGCCGCTTTCGGTTACTTCAACATTTACTAGACACAAAAGTCTTATCTACATGACCATCATAAGACCTATCTGGACTTACGGAGTTTAGCTTTGGGGCTCCACTAAACCATCAAATTCTTCCCGCCTTCAATCCTTACAATCCAAAATCCTTTGAAAACTCCTCAACGCTCCTTATTGGGTCAGCAATATACTCATCCATAAAGATCTTAATATTCCCTTTGAACCTGATTTGGCCCAAATCAGGTATCAATTCTTCCACGACAAACTCCACTCCCACTCTAACCCACTAGTTTCAATCCTTGCTTCCTCTTCCATTCCTGACAACCCTCCGAGGCGTCTGAAATGCAGATGGCCTCGAGACTTTCTAGTTTAGAATATCTTTAGAGTGCTGCCGATGAGTAGCTTCTCTACATGTCATGTTCATGTGTATTTTCTTTTAGCATATTTACTATATGTGTTGTACAATACAGTTGTAAATATCAATAAATAATAAAAAATGAATAGAGAAATTCTTAAATTGATTAAAAAGGAGGTAATTGAAAGTCGCGTGTAGAGCACTATAATTTTTAAAAAGTAAATATAATATTTTTCATCGTTTTATTATAATCACTTAGGAGTTAAACCTTTTGAGCGAAGCTATCTCGGATTGAACTTGAAGAAGTATTAGAAAAGGTTTGTATTTTCATTAATGCTATTTATGCATGCACCGAAAAGTGCAAGGACACTCCCAACGGCAATAAATCTAACCAATTCGAGTAAAGGTATATCCATGCTGTAGCTCATGCATATTCATGATCCAGATAGGCCAATAATATAGGAACCTTTAAAAAAGGCCTTCCTGCTTATTTCTCCAACCAAAATTTTTAAGTACTTAAATACCAATATTTCTATTTTCCAAGTTGAAATGACACCATGTTATTTATCTGCTTTTCGAACAATTTCGATTTCGAGTCCGGTTAGGAAAGGAGACTTGCTATCAGCCGTGAATCGACCCGGATATCAGCAGACCCTTCTGGGACTTCCCAAGCCTCTGTATAGCAGTTCTCGGTCATATAACTTGCAATGCTTGAAACAGGACGATCATAATTCTTCATCGTTGTATAGTTATTCTTTTTTTGAGAGAGAAGTTGGTTGAGGGTGCAGTCAATTTAACACACAATTAAGCGTAAACTTAATTTATTGGTGCCGACGTTTCGGTTTTTGTGAGCTTAGAAGGCTGACTGACGCCTTCTTAGCTCACACAACCACCCTGAAGAAGGCCTATAATTTAGGCCGAAACGTCGGCACCAATAAATTAAGTTTACGCTTAATTGTGTGTTAAATTGACTGCACCCTCAACCAACTTCTCTCATATATACACACAGTCAACCATTGTCACTTCACGTTATTCTTTTTTATTGCCATAAGTTAAGGAAATCGGCAACGCTTTGGGAATTCCTTGGAGCCTATACAATTAAAAATATTTTAATTTAAAAAAATATTGATGATGTATAGTGGACTATTGTATAGTGTATATGCATAGTGAAAAATCTGGTGCGGGCAACAGACGACTTTCACTTACCTCTGTTTTTAAAATTGATAAGAATTTCCAAATACAGTTAGAGATAAAAATGAGTGAAACCATTAAAGAATTAATTAAATTGAATTAAGATAGAAACATGTGATTTATTAAAAACTCTATATTATTATCTAAAAAACACAGTTAGTTTTATCGGCTTTTTATCACTCTTAATTCAATTTTACAAGCTTGTGAATAAGATAATATATTTTCTAAAGTATTTCCCTTTCAAACGGTATATTATACGTCTATATTACTGTTCTTATGAACAAACAATTTGTTCAAACAAAATTGCAAATTTGTTCAAACAAAATTGGCAAATTTGTCAAAACAAAATTGGCGCGTTGTGCTTGAATAACGAGCCGCCAGGCTGCAGCACCGTCAACATGAATTTTTCTTTTCGGAAACCCAAAAAACAGTTAGTTTTATCGGATTTTCATCACGCTCCATTACTCTTTACAATTCCGTGAATCAGATAATATTTTTTTCTAGCTGTCTAACGGTATATTATACATTTATATTACTATTGTTGTGTTCAAAAACACAAAAAATGATTAAACATATATTTGTTTAGTTTTCTCATTTCGTTGTTTATAAAATTCGCTCAACGTGCATATTTAGCCGTTAATTATCAATAGTAAAAAAATAGTATAGTTATTTTTATAGAATCTACAAAATTAAAGGTACTTTAGAGAAACAATATTTAAAATATCTGCATTTAAGCACCATCAGACTATTTCAATCAGAATGAAACCTACATGGTATTAAAGCCCATTAAATTTTAAATCAAAATCGTTAGAGCCGTTTTTGAGAAAATCGTAAAAAGGTGCTTAATGCATGGGATAAACTAGAACTTCCGGTCAGCCGAATTTAGTGAAAAAGTTGCTGTAACATCTCGGGCGTATAGTAGTCTTAAATATGAAATTTCAGTTTCGTACGACTTACCGTTTTGTCGCTAGACTTACCAAACACACACAGACCTTTTTTTCGAGACTTGATTATTTGGACTCAGAAGACCCTAAGACGTGTGTTTCCGTCGAAAACTGGAAGCCGAAAATTTTCACGATCACAATACTTTCCCTTACTATACATAATAAAAATTATAATAGGTAGAAATAAGGCTTTGTAACATTTTTTTTTTTCATTTTGCCGACGTTTCGGCTCAAACAGGTAAGCCATCGTCAGGGCAGTCAGTAACGAGCCATGACAAGCATAGACTCGAGTTTATTCTTCAATAAAAAAAAGTCCATCAATCCAGCAATTCAAAAGAATTTCATTTCAAAAACTCGAGTTTATGTTTGGCAATAGGTTCACACCCGATTCACAATAACCAATCACGCTTCAGTCACATATTATGCAAGTCAAGCACATCTTGAATAATGTCATTTCAAGAAATATATAATAAACACTTAAAAGAGCACACATTGACTTCCATTTGTCACTTAATCACTTTATTTCATCAGCTTTTCATATTTGTCGACGTTTCGGGGCTGTTTCCCCATTTTCAAGACTTATTTTTTTCATTATATAAATGATTTTTCATATATCACCCATCATTTTATTTCATAGCACACTGCTATTTGTCCTTATTGGTGTTCATTAGCTAATGAAATGGAAGTCAATGTGTGCTCTTTTAAGTGTTTATATTAAGAAAAACTTCCAAAAAAATTGAAAAAGAAAAGAAATATATAATTCATTTGAATAATTTACAAAATAATGGATTAATCTAACTAGGTATTTTACTAGTGTATAACAATATCCAATCAAATTTCTGATTTTATGCTGAAATTGAAGACTATAAAAACTTCCCTTTCTTTTCTTCTTTAATTAGCAATACACCTTATTTCGCTAAGGAGATTTACAGCTTCCTCTGTAACGGTAAACTTTTTCAGAGCATGAAAGGTTGGTTTAGCAAACAGAAAATTTCTCAGAGAAATTCGTATCTCGTGGTCAATTGCCCAATTGCATTACTTATCACGTTTAAGAGAATGTTGGGAAAATTTGGTAATCCTTTAATGAATCGGATGGTTTTATAAAGTTTAATATACAATTAACTTTTTTTCAAAACTTATTAAGTATTTTTGGTAAAACTTTGTATAAACGTCCTTTCCTACTCTAATTATAGTGAATAATTAAATACACAAATACCTTATACCGAAGAGCAATTCAGTCAAGGTTTGAAACAATTACCAAAATCTATTCCGTCATTAGTAATTCCTCAAGGGATAATTCTCTCTCCCATGTTCCTTATTTTCAAAATATTTTAAGAGAAAATACTGGCCTTCATTAAGTTAATACATATGCTAAGAAAACTGTCATTTTAATATAAAAATTTCAGAACAAGGTGGTTTGGATCTTTATATCATGTCAAAAATTTGATATTTGGTTGCGTGAAATTGATGAAACAGATTGTTGTAAGAAGTAGGAAATTAAATTAAATAGTCACCTATTTAATAAATTCTTTAATGGTTTTCACTCATTTTTATTTCTAACTGTATTTGAAAATTCTGTAATCGATTTTAGAAACGGAGGTAAGTGAAAGTCGTGTGTTGCCCACACCACATATTTGACTATAGGAAAATAATTTCTCAAAAAAAAATCACTTTTAAAAAGGTTAGGTTACTCTTCCATCTATATTTATTTAATTTATATTTTGGACGTATAAGGTATATATACCCTCAATTTTATATTTTGGAGTTTTGCTGCACTATTTTGCACATCTCGAGATTTTGACTGCACGTTTATCTGCTTATTACTGCTCGGAAATTCGGCCTCTAGTTATATAATATAATATTGTTCTAAGATCATTAGCTACCCAACGGTATATTATATATGTATATAAATGATCTTCTTTTCAAAAACACTAAAATTGCATCAAAAAATAGTTTTGCTCTTTTGTCCTTTAGTTGGTAATCAAATTGTAATTTATCCGTTCATCATCAATGCCATGAAGATGGTACGGTTAATCTTTTGGAATGTACAAAAGTAAAGGTAGTTAATAAGAAGAAAATTTAAAATATTGGCATTTAAGCCCTGTCAGATTATTTCAATTATAATGAAAACTACATGATATTAAAGCCCATTAAATTTTACATCGGTATAGCAAGTTTAATCAAAATCGTTAGAGCCGTTTTTGAGAAAATCGTAAAATGGTGCAAAATGCATAGTATAAAGTGGCTTTTCTAGCAAGTTGATTTTGATGGAAAAGATTATGTGACATTTTGGGCGTATAGTTGTCTTAAATATGAAATTCCAGTTTCATAGGACTTTTCGTTTACGCGTGGGAGTTACCACACACACACACAGACCTTTTTTTCGAGACTTGGTCACTTGGTCATTTTTCACGATCGCAATACTTTCCCTTACTATATATTTCATATATAGGTAAGTGAAAGTAAAAATTAAAAAAAAACAAAAACACGAATCACTATTTTTTAAACTATCCAAATTATCTTAATCATTGACAAGTTCAATCAAATAATTGATCATCAATCAAACAACAAGAAACAAATCAAAACAACAACATGCAGTAGAGATAAATACAAGTTTGGAAATAAATAAAAATCATACAAGCAAACGTAACTATATACAATATATACAATCTGCAAAGGGGGGAGAAGCCGAATCCAAGAGATCCCAGCGTCTCTCACTCAGCGCTTCATTGGTGTGAGCCAGTGTTCGGCTTCCACTAATAATTAAATTGTAGATTTAACTAGAGAAAGCTGATAAATTAAAATTTGAATATTTATTAGTATTTCTATGTATTTTTGTTACCGAAAATTTGGTTCAATTAAATTTAACATCAAATTTAACTATTGGGTTGATGCAAAATTAATGCAGGTTTTTAGTAGGTATTGTAAATACGCCATATCTTTACTTTAACCATATATATTTAATCAAAATAATTTCCATCTGAATCAATGCACTTTTGCCAACGTTCAACAAGCTTTCTTATTCCACCAGAAAAAAAATCCGAATCCCTGGACTCAATGAAATCACGAAAAGAATTTTCAATGTCGTCCTGGTTTTGAAAATTTTTCTCCCTCAAAAAGTTGTCCAGATGCCTGAAAAAGTGGAAGTCTGTAGGAGAGAGGTCAGGTGAATAAGGCGGATGTTGGAGAACTTCGTAGCCCAACTCGTGCAGTCGTCGAAGCGTTGGTTGTGCAACGTGTGGTCTGGCGTTATCGTGGAGCAGGATCGGCCCCTTCCGATTCATCAATGCTGGGAAAAGACGTTGCAATTTTTGAGTTCCGAGTTCCGCCGCCATTTCTCGTGTGGTTTTGGTTGGGTCTTCTTCCACTATTGACCTCAGCTGGTCGTTGTCCAGAGCAAGATGACGGCCCCGACCTTCCTTGTCTTCGAGGTCGAAATCTCCTCTGCGAAACTTCTGGAACCAACGCTGCACCGTGCACTCATTAATAGCCCCCACACATTAATATTACGTGCCGTTTGCGCAGCGCTGCGCCCTAATTTAAATTCGTAAAAATAAATTTGAGGAAAATCGCACTTTGACATTTTCGATTCAAGACCTTTGAACACATTGAACAAAACGATTTTACTAAACAAATTCGTGGTGAAAGAGAGGGTATTAGATAAGGTTTGTTTTGGTATAATAATGATCAATGTTAGGATTAGCTTTGTTTACACAATTGGAATTAAGATATTGCAATAGAGGAAACCTGCATTAATTTTGCATCAACCCAATAAAAAGTGGAAATAATACAATTAAAATAAAATAAGTTTAATATAGTCGAAAAATGGCAATTTTGGGCAATATAAAATTATATTGGGTTGTTTCACATGTTATGTCCGTTTTTATAGTTTCTGAAATACATAAAGGATTTTGCAGGTCTCTGTTGCTTTCTTCCGAATGTTTACATAATTAAAGTAAACAGTTACTAATCATCTACTTTTGGATTGTAAACATTAGCTTCCCAATCAATTACCCACTTTTTAGTATACCTCCAAATATGAACAAGGAAACACAACGATTTTGGAGTAATATTTTTGTACGAGTTTAAACTCGGCCATTCAACAGCTGAAGCCGCTAGAAATATTTGCAAGGCGTTTGGGGAAGGGAGTGTTAATGAACGGACCATTCGCTGTTGGTCTGCTAAGTTTTCAGCTGGGGATACCGACTTGAAAAACTTGCCCCGAGGAAGACCTCCGTCCGTAATAGACAACGATGTCCTCAAACATACAGTAGAAGGAAACCCCTACCAAACAGTTAAAGGACTCTCAGCACAACTAAATGCAAGTGCATCTACCGTTTCTAGACATTTAAAGTGTATTGGGAAAGTAAAAAAGCTCGATATATGGGTACCTCATGATCTCACTGAGCGGCAGCAAGACCCCATGTTTCAAAACATACCGTGCAAAAATTGAAAGAACTGGGCTATGAAGTTTTTCCGCACCCACCATATTCTCCTGACTTGTCTCCAACAGATTACCACCTGTTCAGGAATTTAGACAACTTCGTCAAAAGAAAACTTTTTGAAAATGATGATCAAGTGAAAAGTGCGTTATCAGATTTTGTTTCACTTCAAAGCTCAGAGTTTTTCAGTTCGGGGATAAAAAAGTTGGTGTCACGTTGGGAAAAATGTGTAGAAAAAGAAGGTAAATACTTCGAATAAAATTATCTTGTTTTCATTTCGTATTTTTAATAAAAATCCTTTACCTTGAAAACGGACATTTCATTTGACACAATTTTTTTAGTCCCTAATACATGAACGGGATAGCTGTCTGGGTTTGAAGCTGATACACGCAAGCAAATTAAACGTGCAAAATCATGGAAATTCGGTCTCAAGTTATAACTATAGGAAACTTCACAGTAAAAGTTAAGGCTAAACCATCATGATATATAAAATATTTAAAACATTATTAAAAATTATTATGAATACTTTGAAATGTATATAAAAGAAATATTATAGGGATGAAATACCGATAAAAGAAACAAATTATAAATCGCATGAAGAAAATTGAATAAGATTGGAAAAATATTGTTTCTGAGAATTTGAAATACATTCAGGGTTTTGGAAGGCCTGCTTAGTTCCTGAACTATGTCGGTGAAGCATAGGCTTGTGACTCAACTCTTTCTGGGAAACGTCTTTTGAATAACTTACTTCAGCTATTCTTATATTTTTTACCCGATAGAAAATTTATTTCACGCTTCTGACAGAAAGAGCTTATGTATCCTTAGTATAGTATTTGTAATACTGTTTTTACATTTGCTTCTCTCATCGTTTTTGCTAAAGGTATGGATAAACGGTGAGGCATATCAACTGCTAAGGGCTTGATAACTTTAAAGCTCATTAGAACTTGTAAAGATACCTAACAAAAAGCATTTATTGACGGGTAAACAAACATAAGAGTCAAATTTTAGAAAACTCAGCTTTACAAGAAATATAAAAGAACATTGCATTAATGTAGACAAATACAGGACATCTCACAACAAGAATATTAAAGAGATTAATCATGAAAAGGCAGTGTTCAAGCCCTATTTACAATTAATTATAATTTTATTTATTATTATCAAGATCACATATGTTCTTTTGTTTTAATAATGTGATTTGTCTTGGATTGTTATAAAAACAAAAAAACATGTGTCACATAGAGTAAGTGATTTATTTTGTGGTGAGTTTGTTTTTAAACGAGAAAAACAGTATCCCATCTTTTGTCGAAATAACTATGTTTTTCTTAAGAAATGGAGCTTATTTTACCCAGGTGGTAAGTTTACATCTTTCTCAATTTTCTTATTTTAACCACCCAACAGTCTTACAAGGAAGTGTTTCTTTTCTAATTTGGAAAAACCCCTTGCCCCAACATATTTTGGTCCTTCGGGCAGGATATCACCTCCACTAATTTAGTTTTGTCCTCCAGGGTTTCGTTTTGCACATAATTGCCAGGGTCGGTTAATTCAAGAAATTTCGTAGTCATATTTTTTTATTGATTACTAACCAACCTAACTTAAAACAATGACTCCTAAAAATCCAAATTCTGAAGCTAAACTAGCTGATTCAGAGGAACGAAAGTCCAATATGGCCGATGACATAAAGACATGAAATTTAATTTTAATTTAAAGAAAACATGAACAGCAGGCTTCATTACCAACATCTTATTTTGTTACAGCAGAAAAAAATTCAAATACCGAAAAGAATAATACGGTCTTAAACATACACATTTTTAAGATATGCATTTATTTATGTCTTATATTTATTTTTTAGAAGGATATATCCATATGATATGAGCAAAAAGACACACATCCAAAATAAATATGGTTGTTTCTCAGTAACGGTTTGAATGAAAAATAATTTATTCCCAGAAATAAATTTTATTTTGTGGTTTAAAAAAAAAAAAAATCGTATTTTAATGGTTATATTGTGTATACCCAGGATAGTGGAGCGTTATCGGTGGTAAGTTGTGCTTTCCACTACTGATCTTTAGGTTCGAAATCAGCTCTGGTAGGGTAATTCTTTTTATGTTAAATCATCGGTGGAACAGCCCTCGTGTAGGAAAAACCTGGAGCTTACACAAACCTTGAACAGAAAGGGGGAACCTGGCAATTAAGCTTGATCTCGGTCCACTAAATTATCAAATCCACCCGCATGCAATCCTAAAATTATCCCACAACGCTCCTTATTTTTTAGCTAATAAAATCACCCATAAAGATCTAAACACCCCAATAGTTGCATATTTAGCCCGAAATAGATACACCTCCCTTAATTTCTAACAAACCAGCTTGTCCCTAAACTCTCAACTGCATTTATTCCCAATAATCCTCCGAGGAGCCTGAAAAGTCGGTGGTCTCAAGTCCTTTTAATAAATAACTGGGAATGTCCTCACAAGAATTCTTCAAGCATAGGCTTATAGATTATAGTTATAATTATTAAATTATTTCACATAAACTTGTATTTTTATGTACTGCTGCAAATGTCAATCAATAATAATAAAAAAAGGAACATTGAGTACATCGAATATTATGTTACGATATCCTTTAAGTGAGTAAATGAGGACTAATAAATGACAAATATGTCAACATATATATTATTGTAATAAACTATAAACCAATGTCCTTAACTATATAAAAGTCGCCTATGATGTTCACGCATACAATATATATATGTTTTCAAACTAATAAATATGCAAATATTATTCTATGCTTATAGTTGTCATGGATGAGAGCGATAAATACGGAGATACCTATTTAATATTTAAAATTACAAACGTAGACAGGCTAAGCTTTGCCGTTGCAAGATTAAAGCAATTACCCGGTAAGTGACTGCTTGCAGTGACACACGAGCCTGATTCAAGATTCAAACCCAAGGGGGCGAGAAGCCTTAGAAGGCTTACATGATTAATGTTAATTATTTAATGATAATTATCCGGAATCCTCCTCTTGTCCTATACCTGGTAGCTGCTTCCTCATCTCACGTCCTGAACAGCTTAAGATCAGAGATATGTATCCCATTGTTGTTCATTGTTCGCTTAGAGTAATGTTTTCTTGAATCTTAACTCATAACTAGATTTACGTTTTCTAACAAAACTTTTTTTTTGTTTTACTTTGCTGCTGTGTTTTCTGTGCATATGTATGCATTAATGTATAAACGTATTTTAACGGATATTACTAATAAAAGTTTATTATTTTAGACTAAAGGCCTAGCGGAATAAGCATGTAAAATCTGCCCCCACGTATATGAGAACGAAATTTATACCATTGATTCACACCTATGAGAAACAACCGTATGCAAATTTTTTTAGCTCCTTAATCCTTATGGGGGGGAAAGTTGAAAGGAGGGGAAACAAAAAAAAAAAAAAAAAATTATTTTGCCTGATCAGCTCAACCCATTTTCACGAAAAAAATATATGTTACGGATTTTATAAAAGGGTTTAAAAAATGTTTTTTTTTTCCACAAAAATGTTAGTCACAATTTTTTTTTTTTAAATAAAAAAAAAAATATTTTCAGGTTATGATGGTTTGGTACGCCACCAATTTTTCGCTACTTTATTCCATTGGAGGGTCTTCCGTGATATATATATATATATATTATATATATATATATTATATATATAATATTATAAATTATTATTCGCAAGTGTACCCCATGGTGAAAAATAAAAAAAAAACAATTTTTTCTCCAAAGCAAATCAACCGAATTTCACGAAAAAAATATATAATAATGGTTTTTTAAAAGAGTTATAGAAAACTTTTTTTTTAATTTTTTATTTGAAAAACGTAAGTCAAAATTTTCATTTTTAATTTGTCAATATTTTTTTAAGTTATGTTGGTTTGGTACACCTACAATTGTTTGCTACTTTTATTCATTGGAGGGTCGGGGCACAATATTTTTGTTTTCAAGTTGATCTCAAATATACCCAATAGTGAAAAATAAAACAAATCAGCATTTTTTTAGCCCACTGTGATAGAGCCGTAGGGTAAAGAGTAGGGATAGAGCCGTAAGATAGTAAAGTCATTACAAACTATGCACCTACGTACTATTTATTTTGCCTATAATTATAAATATCTTCTGTTTATAAGACTTATAAACTATAACTGAGGACTGTAGAGAATGGAATTTATAATAAACTTTGGTAGGGCATGCTAAAGAGTCAGGATGTATAAAAAGAAATAAAACCCACATTGATGAAAACCGTGATGAGATAGAGAGAGGTTTCAAATTAGAACGGATTGGACGAAAGATATGAAAGGAGTAAAAAAACAGTTAACATGTTGATGAGCACTTAAGGAAATTGAAGTTCAATAAGATTAATGATGACCAAAAAAAAAAAACGGAACTGAAAAAGAAATAAAATTGAGGTTAAAAGTGAATAATGCGTTTTTTTTGCTAGTTTTTTTTGTTACTAAATTATTCATGAAAAGTAATACCGTAATATACATAAACTATCATTTCTATGGTTTCAAAAGGTTGTGAAATCCGTTCGCTTAATTTCTGGAGAACAACGACTTAAGGGATTCTATAATATGGTATTGAGCTGAAAATTAAGTCCGAGGAAATGATGGGTTTCATAGTACATATTCGTAAATATAAAATATAATTAAAATATAAAAGTAATCTCGACAAAGTAAAAAAAAAGTCTGTTTTCGTAAGATCTAAAAAAAAAAAAAAAAAAAAAAAAAAGAATGCATTACACTATGTTTTCTTAATAGTATATGCAAGATGTGTTTAATTATTTAACTTACGAAAATATAAGTAAAAAAAAAGAATATTAGGAATATATGCAAATACTTATAATCTGGTATTTCATTGAAAACTAAATTTATTTATCCTGATAATTGTATCGCTGTGGAATAATTTTGAACAAAATACATATGTTCAAACAGCTCAGGAATAATATTTGAAGCTAAATATTTTACATTATATTGTAGTTTTTAAAAACAAAAATATATGTTACAAAAATTTGATTAAGACTTTATTACTTTTCTCCTCTATTTGATGTTATGGTCTTTTTTTTTTTTTTTTCGATATCTTCAATGGAGTATATAAAGACACTTAAAAGAGATACCCAAATAACCAAAACGCACTTTCTTCCTCGATTTAATACTTTTCAGCGGGGTGACAAGATGTTGTACTTGGATTGCGTCGGTGATAAAAGTTAATGACCTGCCTGATGTGGGAAATATGCAAAGAATCCGCCTATGCTAGCGGTGAAGACTTTGCTTATACTAACCATAACGGTCGGCTTCAGATAGTATGAATATTGCAGAAAACTGAGTCTCTAACATGTCTTAAGGACATCAATTGACCCGAGAGGAAACTTAGGAAATGAATGTCTGATTTTAAGGTATAGAATGATATATATATATATATATATATATATATATATATATATATATATATATATATATATATATATTATATTTTTTTTTTTTTTTTCATTAATTTTACATCTACAGTAACAAAGATTATTAATTAAAATTTTCATGCTATAGGGACATATCTATCTATGTTCTATTACTTTTGTTCTAGTTTTTTTCATTTTAATATTATATATATCGAAGTAACTTTTAATTTAGATCAACTAGATTGTTTCAAATGTTTTAACTTTTATTTTTATTAAACTAATATTAAATATATGATTTAGATTTCATTTGCTGACTTCTAACAACAGTAAAGTTGCTTTTTGAAGTCTCTTTGTTAAAATTTTTTCTTTAAAAGGTGACTTGTTTCCAGAATAAATTAAAGAATTTAGATATTAATTATTATATATATATATATTAACATGCACGGATTTTTTTTTTTTTTTTAATCATCATTGTGCATAACATCACAATTATTTTGTGAGGTGAATGAACTACTTTAATTTTATAAAATAGTTTGATCCATGACATCAGATATCTCTTCAGCTACTATATTCCAAAACGATAAATTATATTTTTTTCTAAAAGATATTACACTATGCCGCAGGCTTCAAAGACTGGTCAACAATGTAATAAATTCTTCATTTATCAAATCCCTTGGACTGTTCTTATAAAGATATTTGTTATTTACGATTATGTCGTTTCTAGGAACCTTATCAATAATGTGAAGTATCAGTATACGTGTGTCATAAATGAACCAAGAACAAGATCATGTTCATTTTAAGTGGAAAATTCAGTATATGTATATTATATATATATATATATATATATATATATATATATATATATATATATATATATATATATATATATATATTAAATCCCAATTACCTTGGATAAACTTTGACCTAGAAATATTCCCAACTATATACGAAACGAGATGTATTATAGTGTAAC
This sequence comes from Piezodorus guildinii, assembly GCA_023052935.1. Lineage (NCBI taxonomy): Eukaryota > Metazoa > Arthropoda > Insecta > Hemiptera > Pentatomidae > Piezodorus > Piezodorus guildinii. Next base: position 119,817,986 of record CM041293.1, on the reverse strand, counting down.
ATTTAATGGAGGTATACATTTTTCATTAATAATTTAATAAAGTAGGTAAAGAGTTATGTAAATAAAATCAAATGCTTTTTACTTAAATAAGCTAATGCCCACAAGACACCATTTTGATCAACCTCATTTATATTAGAACACTTAAAATGAAAATTGAATAAAAAATTATATTCAGTTTTTACGCAAAAATTCATTTAAGATTATTAATGTAAAAATAGAAATTTTACACACACACACACTATTGTTTATGCGCTTTTCGTCACTCTCTATTGTTAACTAATAATTTTTTGATAGGATAAAGTTTTATAAAATCTTCAATATTCCAAATTATTATAATATTATAGGTGGAATAGTCAGGAATCAGTCATTTTTAAAAAGTTTTTAATTTTGCCAACGTTTCGGCTCAAGCTTGTGAGCCATCATCAGGGCTACAAACATCAGAACAAAAGAGATACATATTAATATGATAATGAAAATTTTCTTCTGAATGTAGTGACAATGATAACATTTGAAATAAAACAGAAAATATACCAACATACTTAAATATTATAGATACAAATAATGATAATATGATACATAATCTGATGATGATAAGCATAACAAATTTTACAGAACTTTAGACTTTAATATAAAAGTAAAAAAACATATATATATAAACGTACCATTACTGAGCCATGTCCAAGCATAAACTGAGGAAAACCATAAACATAGGTAGTATGGGGAGGGGTTCGTGTAAAAACCCTGAAGGTTTTCCCCTCTAAGTGTAAATACTACAGCTTATCTTTGTTTTTAAAAAGTTTTACAAAATTATATAATGGAAAAAACAAAATAATATATCCGTATGTACAATAAGGTTGAACATTTTTAACAGAAAATTATAAACACTAGAATCTGAGGTATTTAAAAGATCATGAGGTATATAATAAAAAACAAAATAAAATAAATAAATAACAAAAACAAGAACCAGAGGTGTTGTAAACAAAAAGATAAATATACAGTAAATAAATAAAATATACATTACACAAGCAATTTGTACAATAAAGTGATAGAGTTATAATTTAAGGAGACGGAAGATGTTAGCATACGAGGGAGAAATTATCTCTTTGTCAGTTTTATGATTTACGGGAACTCGATCTTTTTCCATATGGATATATATAGCTTCGGAGAGGAGTCGCTTTTTTGTAGTTAGGTACGGTGGCTAGGATTTCAGGATTATCAAAATCAAAATGATGGTCAAGGAATATAGCGTGCTCGGATAATTTTGAGGAAAATGGGTTACGGATAGATATTGTGTATTTGTGCTGATAAATTCTTTTTTTGAGATAGTTTTTGGTCTCGCCTATGTAACATGAATTACAATTTGGGGAAGAGCAGGGAATACGATAAACTAAATTTGATTTTTGTAGGAAAGGGATGGGATCTTTTAGTTTTGAATATAGATTCTTTAATTTGTTACTATGTTTTAAAACTAAGCGGAGATGGGGAAAGCTAGAGGATAAGACTTTTTTAATTTTTTGAGATAGAGATGGGATGTATGGAATGGATCTGTACTGGGGAACTATGGCGGTTTGTGGAGAGTGTGCGGGGATGGAGTGAGGGTTTGAAGAAGTTTTAATGAGGTTCTTGATTAATTGGTCAGGAAAATTATTAGATTTTAGGATTTTTGTTAGTCGGGTTAAATTATCTTGGTGAAATTTTGTATCGGAAAGTGTTAAGGAACGGTGTATGAGGTTTTTGGCTACACTGATTTTCTGGTGATGTGGGTGTAAGGAAAAATAATTAAGGAGACGGCCAGAATAAGTAGGTTTGGTGTACCAGTTAGTGGATAGTGAATTATCGGAATTTCTTATGATAAGGAGGTCGAGGAACGGAAGTGAGTTATTGTTTTCTGTTTCAATGGTAAATTGGAGTCGAGGATGGTATGAGTTGAAAGAAGTCAAGATATTAGGGATGGCTTTGGGGTTGAGGATCAGGAAAAGGTCATCAACATATTTTTTAATGAAAAAAATATCTGCGGAAAAGTTAGGTATAACGGTGTTAAGAAGGTGATTGAGGACGATGTTGGAGAGATCAGGAGCAAGACAGTTTCCCATGGCTAAACCCGAAATTTGTTTATAAAATTTCTCTTGGAAGCATAGGTAGCCAGAGCCTAACCATCCCTAACCATCCCTAACCATCCCTAACTATTCCTCAAAATTTCATTTTAGCCTCCCTAGATGCTGTAAACCTTTTTACCAACATCCCTACTGACCGTGCTCTTAAAATAATCGATGAAAATTGGCTGACCTTAGAACCACATACCTCCCTCAACCAATCCTCATACCTTGAATCCCTCTCTCTGTGCTGTAACTCTGGCTACCTATGCTTCCAAGAGAAATTTTATAAACAAATTTCGGGTTTAGCCATGGGAAACTGTCTTGCTCCTGATCTCTCCAACATCGTCCTCAATCACCTTCTTGACACCGTTATACCTAACTTTTCCGCAGATATTTTTTTCATTAAAAAATATGTTGATGACCTTTTCCTGATCCTCAACCCCAAAGCCATCCCTAATATCTTGACTTCTTTCAACTCATACCATCCTCGACTCCAATTTACCATTGAAACAGAAAACAATAACTCACTTCCGTTCCTCGACCTCCTTATCATGCAAAAACGAAAAATTGCATTAAAAAAATATTATATCTATTTTCTCCTTTAGTTGGGTATCGAATTTATTCAATTTATATATTTACCCGTTTTTCATCAGCTTAAACAAGATAATATAGTTATTTTTATTTAATCTACAAAATTAAAGGTACTTTAGGGGAAGAAAATGTAAAATCTCGGCATTTAAGCCCTGTCAGACCATTTTAATCAGAATAAAACCTACATGATATTAAAGCCCATTAAATTTTACATCGATAAAGTGAGTTTAATCAAAATCGTCGGAACCGTTTTTGATAAAATTGAAAAAAGGTGCAAAATACATGGTATAAAGTGTCTCTTCTGGTAAGCTCATTTTGATGAAAAAAGTTTTGTTACGTCTCGGGCGTATAGTTGTCGTACTGAAATATGAAATTTCAGTTTCATAGGACTTACCGTTTCCGCCCGGGGGCTAGCACACACACACAGACCTTTTTGCGGGACTTGGTTATTTGGACTCAGGAGACCCTAAAACGTGTATTTCCGTTGAAAACTGGAATTCGAAAATTTTCACGATCGCAATACTTCCCCTTACTATATATAGTAAGTGAAAGTAATAAAGTAAACTTAAGCCAGCTACCAGTTTAGTTTTAATACTGAATACAGATAATTCAAATACAAAAATGAAACGTTTATTAAAGAGTTCTTTGGTATCTTCCTGCAAGTGTTTTCATTCGAACGGACTTAGTACTAATTAAAATAAAAATAGCAGATGCCTAATTTCACCTACTTTATGTAATATACAAATAATGGAAGTTTACACTTCATAACTAAAATGAGACGAATCTACTTCAAAATAAAAGAAATAAGTGTTTCAATTTATTGTGTCCAATTGTAATTTATTCACGTACCTCAACTCATTACAATAATAAATTGATCTATATTATTTGACTCTTTTATCTTTTGAAATTATAAAAAAATAAATGCAACGGATCGGTGATGCTAATGATCATGAAAACATTTGTTTGGTCATTTCGTACAAAATCAAACAATAAAAAATAATAATAGATTTAATACTTTATTCTGTAATTGAACGAAAACCGGTGCTTGCGTTATCTATTTAATCACTGAAATGAAACTATAAATATTCAAAGTCTCAGATATTTTATATGTCTATTAAAAATTATTCTAAAAACTAAAACCTTTTTTCTTTTCTTTTTTTAACTTTAAGTTTCACAAAAGCTTTTAACTTCAAACTTATTTTCTTCAGAGTGCTGAAAATATTGTGGTTATTTTTCTAATTACATGACCTTTAATTCGATTTTTCATTTCATACCCTATTTCAAATACCAGAACCCTCCTATGCCATAGGTCACGGGTTCGAACCTGCAGGTGTTCCTAGGAGTTTTTAATGGGATTAAAAAATCCTCAGTTATACTGTCCTTCGGAGGGACGTTAAAAGGTGGTCCCGAGCCTGTGCGACGTCAGGTACTCGTTAAACATCCCTAACCTAATAAAACCTGGATTGGCAAAGTTTTCGATAATCACATGCTACTTAACTTACTTTTAGGTTTACTACAAAAGGAATTCCTAAAACATTAATATGCGATGAAATGAAATCGGACGAAGCATTAGTTTAGAAATGTGTTAAGTATGATGCTCAGGATCAGGGCTTGGATGGTAGTAATTGGATTTAACTGTTTAGGCAACGATTATTGGTATCAGAATCATATCTTCGCTATTTTTATGGCGGCCTTCGGAGGTGACGTAAAAGGGTGTCCAAAGCCTTTGCAAAGTTAAAGATCCCTATCCTGATTAAACCTGGATAGGCATAACATCCTGCCATGGGAGCATAAATTGAAGTTAAATAAATGTTCAAACAAATTCATCTGGAATCGTAAGAACATTTCAGATACCAAGTACTCTATCAATCTCATGAATTGTATGTTTGTTGCTTTCTACAAATTTAAAGAAATCGAGCGTAATGATATCTTGCAAAAATGTGTGTATTCCCCAACATAGGAAAAATGCTTTTAAACTTGAAGAGAAAATTTTTAAATAAATTAAAGATTAACATCATCCATGTCAACATTAAAATCACATCACGAAAGGAAAATTGGGGAAGAGTGTAAAAAAGGAACTATTAAGTTGGAAAAAATGAGGAAGGCTATAGGCCTACTGAAGGAAATAACGTGTAACGAATTTAAGAAGGTTCACAATATCTGGATTATTGCCAAGTTTAGAGCTGCCAAAAAGTACAAATGGTAATTTTATTTGCTTCTTTAAAACCTTCGGGTTAAAAAGTACCTATTTTTATTTAGTATATTTAAAATCGCTTCTAAAGAGTGAAAATTACTTTTCCCAAATTACATACAACTCGAACTTTTGTTGGTGTCTTATTCTTTTCATGATAAGTATTTTTACCTTCATTTATTTATATCAGAAATATAAGTAAGGAAAAGTATTGCGAAAATATAAACACATTGTATAGATAGGTAATCCGTATTAGTTTCATAATTTTTCACTCGGTCTCCAATGAGATGTTCTCCAATCCGTGTAAACATCGCGAAATATGAATTTTTACAAATTTGAAAATTCATATACAAAAAAGTACTGTGTTCTCAAGATCGAAATTTTTACAGCAAGTAGGACTTTGACTAAGCTATATAAAAACATAATTAAAAGTGAGTCTCTACAAATACTCAAAAAAAATTACGAAACTCAAAAATGTCGAGCGGCAAGGTCTGGACTATTTCGAATGGATTGACCCATATTCGTAAAAGCAATCACTCAAAAAAATAATTAAATAAACTGATCAAAGACCTAGAAGTATGGTGTCAGAACTGGAGAATAAAAATGAATTCCAACAAATCCCATCAAATAACCTTTACGCTTCGTCGTAAACCTTTGACTTCCTGCCCTACAACTTATTGACAAACGCCTAACTTGAAATCCTCATACACTAGTAAAACGACAAGAAACTGCTCGCCGTTTTAGGCTACTTTAGCACTTACTAGACAAACGGTCAAATCTTGCTCCTAACTACAAAAGGCTCATCTACATGACTTTTATAAGACCAATCTGGACTTACGAAGTTGAGCTTTGGGGCTCTACTAAACCATCAAATTCTTCCCGCATCCAATCCTTACAATCCAAAATCCTTCGTAAAATCCTCAACGCTCCTTACTTCGTCACGAATAAACTTATCCATAAAGACCTTAATGTTGCCTATGTTACTGATTTGGCTCGAACCATGTATCAATCCTTTCACTTCAGTTCTTTCTCCCATCCTCTTCAACCTTTACCTCCATGACATCATCCAGTCTACAAATACCTCGATTGCTATGTTTGCGGATGACACGGCAGTTTTCACTCAGCATGTAGATATAGATATTGCCCGTAATACCCTCCAAAGCTACCTCACAGACTTAGAAAAATATTTCACTAAATGGAAGATAAGTCTAAATGTGCAGAAATGTAACTCAAAAATATTTACATTAAGACGACCTTCGGATCCACCTGTACTGACACTCAACGGTAATACGCTGCCATGGAGTCCAGCCTACGAACCAGTAAAATACCTCGGGGTTCACCTCGATCGCCGCCTCACTTGGAACCACCACATTAACCTTAAACTAACCCAGGCCTATGCAAGACTGGCAATGCTATACCCGATCCTCAATAGAAAATCTAGTCTCAAACCTGAAACAACCATTCTTATATATAAAATAATATTAAGGCCATTACTAATGTATGGTTGTGAAGTGTGGGGCGCAGCTTCCTCAACGAAAAGAAAAAAATTGCAAACTTTTCAAAACAAAATATTAAGAATAGCCGTTGATGCCCCATGATTTATTAGAAATAGCCATCTCCATCGTGAGCTACAAATCGAATACATGGAAGACTTCATCAAAATCCGCTTCAAAAAATACCACTCGCAGCTACCAGCAGTTGGAGGTGCAGTAGCCTACAACATAGGAATTCCAACTTCATCTCGCAGGCTCAAACCCAGGCTTCTACAGGACATGCTGTTGTAAATATTATTATCTAGTTTTATGAACCTCATATTATTTTACTTTTTATGTATATTTTTAACTTATTTTTATTTATTATTATTTAGCTTTTGTTTTTGATTTTTTTTTCTCATTTATTTATTTTATTTTATTTTTATTTATTTATTTAATTTTTTTTTTTATATATTTTAAATTACTTTTATTTTATTTTATTTATTCATTTTTTATTTTTTTTTAGACTAAAATGGATCTTAAATTTATAATTTATATTCTTGCAAACCTAGTATTAATTTTGTATATTCATTACTTCTCTTTCTTTCTTTAGTTTTTATTATAATTGTTCGTTATATTATCAAATTGTTTTTATTATTTAACTCTCAGAAATAATTATAAATTTATAATCGTTAGGGGTGTCTTTGTACGAGGCTATACCCCCACTTTTTCCATTGTTACGAGTTGTAATAATTATTCGTTTATGTTAAAAAAAAAAAACCATGTATGGCTCAAGCAGCCGATCTGGAAATAAAGAAATTTAATAAATCCTTTCATGACAAACTCCATTCTCACTCTAACCCCTTAGTTTCAATCCTGTCTTCCTCTTCTATTCCGGACAATACTCCGAGGCACATGAAAAGGAGATGGCCCCGGGACCTTCTAGTTTAGAATATTTTTAGAGGACTTCCAATGGGAAGCTTATCTACATGTATATCATGTCGTTGTATTATATAACCATCATATTTACTTGATGTATTTTTACTTTCACTTACCTATATATGAAATATATAGTAGGGGTGTGTTGTGATCGTGAAAATTTTTGAATTCCACTTTTCAACGGAAATACACGTTCTTCTTAGTCCAAATAACCAAGCTCCGCAAAAAAATTTTCTGTGTATGTATTTCTACATTTTAAAAATTAAATTTATGATTTATTTTATTTTTTTGAGGGTTTGATTTTGGTTGAAATAGTCTGACAGGGCTAAAATGCCGATATTTTAAATTTTCTTCCTCTAAAGTACCTTTAATTTTGTTTAGTCTATAAAAATAACCATATTATCTTCTTACCACTGATGAAAAACAAGTAAATATATAAGTTGAACGAATTTTATATACAAATAAAAGAGGAGACTGAAAAAATATTTATTTAATGCAATTTTTTGTTTTTGAACATGAGAACAGTAATATAAATATATAATATATCGTTGGAAAGCAAAAGATTTTAGAAAACATATCTTATTCACAAGCTTGTAAAAATTTATAAATAGTGATGAAAAGCCGTTACATCTAACTGATTATTTTAGATAATAAACGATTAACGATTTTTTAATAAAAAACATGGTTAAATAGAAATTTAATTAAATTAATTGTTTAATGGTTTCATTCATTTTTCTCTCTAACTGTATTTGAAAATTCTCAAATCGATTTTAAAAACGGAGGTAAGTGAAAGTCGTGCGTTTCCCGCACCAGATTTGTTTGTTAATACAGTTGTAAATATCAATAAAATGTTTTTAAAAAAATCAACAGAGAATCGCTTCCTAAGTTTGTAACTGGTTTATTGTCTATAATAGGCAATGCTAATTCATGCTGTTCCGCTTCCTGCGGTTGCTTAGGCATAAGAAAACAATGATGTCAAAAGATTGGAATAATCCCCCTTATCAGCCAGAGATCGGGATTAGTGGGAAACGTACTAATAATAAGAGCAAAATCTAAATATATTAATGCTAAGCGCAGTTGTCAGGGGAGAATGTGTAACTAGCGAAACTAGCATAAACAATGAAAAAAAAAAGTCACGTTACAAAGACAATGTGTCGTGAGGATTACGCATTAATTAATATTAAAATTGTAGGGGAAGAGATTAACTCTCTCTTCCCGTCATCTGCATCGTAATGGCCGAGTACTTAATGTCCCAACCGCCGGTTACTGTTAGCCGGGAATAGATACATACTTAGATATAACATGGCCGGAGGTTTTGATACCGTTTCTGGCGTTCGTTTGATTATTTAATTAGCGGCACTTTACGCTACAATGGCAAATCGGAACGAAGCTGCAGTGGGAGTCCTAAATGTTGCCTACTTAGGTTTAATTAGGATATGAATCTTTTACAAGTGCCTGACGTCAATGAGATCCTGACAGAGGCTCGAGGGCACAGTTTTACGTCCCCTCCGAAGGACAGCTTTGACTTCCAATAAAAAATCCTAGGGACATCTCCTGGGTTTGTACTAATTACCTTGGGCATAGAAGGTTGTTGGGATAGTCACTAACCCCTGTACCATCTTACTCATACCTTAATTTACATGCAAGAGAGCACACGATTTTTTGTGTGATTCTAATATCATTCTACATTATTTATTTTATGTAAAAGGTGTTTTAAGAGACTTATAAGCATAATAATATTTATTTCATATCCTTTCTATATTTCAAACCTGAGAAAGTTTCATTTATGTTTTTAATTTAATCTATTAGGGATCACTTGTAGCTGGGTGGCTAGCGTAACAGCCTCCCATGCTAAAGGTCACGGGTTCAAACCCGCAGGTGGTCCTAGGATTTTTTAATGGGAGTAAAAAATCCTTAGTTACGCCGTCCTTCGGAGGGGACGTTAAAAGGTGGTCCCGAGCCTGTGCGATGTCAGGTACTCGTTAAAGATCCCTATTCTAATAAAACCTGGATAGGCAAAATTTAGGACTCCCACTGTAGCATCGTCCGATTAGCCACAGCAGCAAAAAGTGACGTTAAATAAATAAACAAATTTAATCAATTAAGCAAAATTAAAGATATAATAGCGAAATGAAATGTCAAATAAATAAAAACAAGAATTTCACAACTTATATATTTTTTTTTTTTTTTTTTTTTTCGTGGCGCGACAGACCGTGTAAGCCCTGGGCCTCGCGGTGTAATCTCCTGAGAGGTTACACTCACGTTTCGTGATGTATTTTCTAGTGTAGGGTCATTACTCCCGACGCCTAATTTTGTGAGTGGCCACCATTTGGCTGACGGGTCTCACATACCCGGGGGAGAGTCTGTGAGTGAATCCCCATTTAATTACATTCTTATAAAAGCCCCGTTGGCACTGGGATTTGAACTCACAACTTTAGCATGAGAGACTAGCGCGCTAGCCACTCAGCCACGGGCTCCCCAACTTATATCTAATTGTTAAAATTGTGTGCGGGCAACACACGACTTTCACTTGTTAAAGTCAATTTAAAAACTATTAAATAAACTTAATTTGAAAAATATTCAAGTTGATTTTAGTAAAACGTATATTCATTTTCGTTGGAAACATATCATTTAGATTAAATAATATAACTACATTAAACTGTTAGTCAGTAATAAGTTTATTCTCTACTCGTCACTTTATATTACCTTTTACAACTTTGTGTATCAGTTAATATTTTCTCATAAAATCATTCTCTTTCCAACGGTATATTATACGTTTATATTACTGTTATTATTATAAAAATAAAATAAAAATTACATAAAAAAATAGTTTTGCTCTTTTATCCTTTCGTTGATTATCATATTCGTCCAAATTGTATATTTAGCCGTCTTTCATCAATTTCATTAAGATAATATAATTAATCTTTTGGAATGTACAAAATTAAAGGTAGTTTAGAGGAATCTCACTTAGATCCCGAAATTGCATCTACAGGCCTCCAAACGCACCTTTCTCAAATTGAAGACTGGTGTAACAATTGGAGAATCAAAGTCAATCAATCCAAATGCAAACATGTCACCTTTACCCTTCGAAGGCAATCCTGCCCTCCAGTTCTCTTTAACTTCGTTCCGCTTCCTTTCTCCGACACAGTCCGCTATCTTGGCTTCCTTCTGGACAAAAGACTAACTTGGAACCCGCATACTAGACTTAAACGACAAGAACTTAATAGATGATTTGGACAATTATACAGACTACTGAACAGAAATTCAAAACTATCTATCGAGAACAAACTGTTAATATACAAGACAGTACTGAAACCTATCTGGACCTAAGGACTTGAACTGTGGGGGACAGCCAAATTTTTTAACATCAAACGCATTCAATCCTTCTAATCTAAAGTCCTCCGAACAATAGTTAATGCCTCTTATTATGTATCTAACCATACCTTACACCGCGACCTAAATATTCCATTTATTTTAGACCTTATGCCATTAAAATTATCTAAATTTCATCAGAACCTTATCCATCACCCTAATCCTCTAGCTCAATCCTTATCTAGCTCCACACATCTTTACCATCCTCCTAGAAGGTTGAAACGGCAGTGGCCTCGTGACCTCTTGTAACATGTATATTGGAGTTCTAGCATTGGCTAGATTCTCCACTCACGTGCTGTATGCTTGTGAATTGTATATAGGTATGAGTGACTTTTGTATATATTTTTATTGATTTTGTTTTGTATATATGTATATTTTATTATTATTATATAAATTTATTGTTTTGTATATGTCGTGTGAATGTAGTATGAAAGTTTTCGTTATCACTAATAAAAATGTCCTGAATTGGACAGATTGTAATATTGCTCAATAAAGAATTGTTTCTCTCAAAAAAAGTTTAGAGGAAGAAAATTTAAAATATCAGCATTTAAGCCCTGTCAGATTATTTCAGTCAGAATAAAACCTGCATGATTCCAAAGTTGTCTTAGAAATGAAATTTCATTTTCGTACAATTTTTCGTTTTCGCGCTAAACTTACCACACACATAGACCTTTTCGCGGGAGTTATTTGGACACAGGGTACACTAAAATGTGTATTTCTTTCGAAGATTTTCACGATCGCAATACTTTCCTTTACTATATATTTCATATATAGGTAAGTCAAAGTAATGTCAAAAATATTAATAACACAGCCATAGTATCAAATTCATCATAAATTTAATTTTTGAAATGCAGAAATTACTGATAACTCACAAAATAATAGAAACAGAAACATACTAGAAGCCACATACATTAACAAAAATAACAATAGGAGCTTGAATTACAAAGCAGGCACAAAAAATCTAGGTATACATTTGACAGACATTATAAAAAATGTAAATTAAAAAAAATATAACAAAATATGTAGGTAAAAAAAAACAATACCATCATAATATAAAATAAAAACAAGCCATTGAATTAAAATTAGAGTTATAATTTAATATATAAATTACCAAGTCCGAAAAAACAAGACCGATTTTTAATATAGTAATATATAATATATTAGTTTTTTTATATACCGATTTAAAAACAAGGCGAAACAGTGAGCCAACAGAATCTTTACAGATGACAAGTAGAAATTTGCTCCTATAATGTAGGCAATGATTTGAATAAATATAACATATAAAATAATAGGTAACTGGTAAATATTTTTAAAGTATGCCTCTACTATTGACTTTAAATTAATTTAGGCAAAAGTTGTAAGCTGACCTAATTTATTTATTTATTTTGTTGTATTATTTTAGTCTAAAAAATGGAGAAAAAAAGAAGAAACATGAATATATTGTAAACAAATGATTAAAAGAATTGAATGCTTAATTTCAGATATTTTTGTATAGGTTTTTAATTTTAAGGATTTAAGATTTAATATATTAGAATTTTTTCAAATGCAGGGCTGTCTGAAGCTTTTTTTAGCTCTCCATTAAACTATTAAAAAAGTAATTATGGAAGTTTATCTACTAATATATTAGCAACTAAAATGATTTAATTAAATCTTGTGTGTACTAATAAAAATATGTGTATTGTTATAATCTGGTAGATGCTAAATATTTGCAATTCTGCTGACGGAGTAATCCAAATCAAGAATGTTTTTTATTTTGTATTTATAGAAAAAAATAAAGAAATGTTATATAACATTTTTGTTATATTATATATTATAATTCTTGAACCTACGGTTATTGAGAAAAAATCTTATAGATTTTTTTTTTTTACAAAAACCTTTTTATTAACACAAAATAATAATCTAAATTTTTTTAAGTTCTTATATCAAAGAATTAGCAAACATTAAGTATAGATTCTTGAAAGAGGTCAATGCCTGCATCAGCGAAAGAAACTAATGAACCTGAGGATAGTTGTAGGAGAGTCAAGGACAGCCGGTCAGGTTCCTATCCCAACATGATTTATCGAACATTATAGTCGATTTGTGTAATAATCGATCATTACCCTTTTTCTCAGATCTGGTCGGCCGATAGTTTCCTGCAGGAGAGTCAACATCGACGACACACAGCACAGTGGTTCAAAACCATAGTAATTCAGAAAAACTCTGTAGATTGCGCAATTTCAGCTTAAAAATTATATGCATCGTTTGAATCAAACTATATTTGTGGGTTACCGAATAATTTAATTTAACGACCCACGAAAAATCCCGTGGTTTATACTATCTCGGCCCCATGATAAAATAAAGTAGAGGGGTTTGTGGTAATCCATCTTACGTCCAGAAATACATGGAAAATCTTACCCGCAAGTCCTTGGTTAACCTATATTGATAGGTGTAAATGTATGGGTAATTTCTTTTTGATTTACCATATATTTTTTTTATAACATATTCATTGATATCTATAACTGTATCACAAAAAATGCATTAAGTAAATGTGATGATAATATAGAAAAATGTCATGAATTACATGTAGAGACACTATCCAGTGGCAGCACTCTAAAGGTCTCGGGGCCATCTTCTTTTCAGACGCCTCGGAGGATTGTAAGAGATCGATGAGGAAGCAAGGATTGAAACTAATGGATTAGAGTGGGAATGGAGTTTGTCATAGAAGGAATGGTACCTGGTTCGGGCTAAGTCAGCAACATATGGAATATTAAGGTCTTTATGAATGAGTTTGTTTGTGACAAAATAAGGAGAATTGAGGATTTTGCGAAGGATTTTGAATTTTAAGAATTGGATACGAGAAGAATTCGATGATTTAGTAGAGCCCCATAGTTTCTAAATTTGAGTTATGTTTTTATTATTATTTTTAAAACATTTTTATTCGTTAAAAAAAAAATATATATATATATATATATATATATATATATATATATATATTTTTTTTTTTCTGTCACAATTTATTACATAGTTTTTCTACGTTTTGGGGTTCTTTCCCCATTATCAAGACTTTTTTTAAAACACTTTTTAACACACAACACATTATTTTAAATTTATAGCTTACTGCTATTCGTTCACTTAGATGTTTATTAACTGACTGTTTCAGCCAGTCTATACATATATTAGTCGGTATGTAATACGTTTTCTAAAATCGTGCGTACTAATTGGAAGAATGTAACTTGTACGATCCTGTTTGGTGGTTGCCACATCTAACTATTATAACCTACGTATTTTTCAATAACATATGTCCATAAGTTTATGAGCTTACAACAACTTTATATTGTATTAACAATGTCTTTTATTGAATATTATGTTTTATAAAATCTCGCGCTTTCCAACGGTATATCATACATCTATGTCACTACTTATATTTCAGGAATATTTTATTTATTTTTTATGATGGTTACAGGGAGTTTATTTTTTTTCCGTTTAAAGAAAAACTTAATTGCTATGTACTTTTATTTTAAATCTTCAAGAAAGAATGCCCTAAAAAGTAGTAAAGGCCGTATAAAAATCCGTCTATAACCGTAAGCCGAAAACGCAGTATCAGTTTATATTTATAAGATACAGAAAAAAGAAAAAGATTTTCGAGATCAAAACACCGTCACGATCAAAGAAAAAAAAATTAATATGCCAATCAACAACTTATGAGAGATGTAATTCCCTTATAAATCAGTTATTATTCAAGATAGGGAACAAACTTAAAGTGTTATGGAATCAGTAATTTTTATTGAAATTGTATCTGAGTTATTTAGACATAGCAGAAAAATTGTTTTAAAATTCGCAGAGATGATAGGACTGAAGAATGAAAAGAAAATGAAGGACCATTTTCCTTTGAATAATTTGTCGCTTTTCATATTAGTTAATTACGTGTAAACTGTCAAAGCTTTTGAAAATGAAAAAGGTTTGTGTAATTATGTTCAGCATTTTTTTAAATATAATTATTTAATATACAAGCATAGGTTCGATAAATTGTTTCTAGATGCTAAAATTCCGTAGCAATAGATTAAGTTGATATTTGATAAGACGTTTTATATTAACGAATAATTATATTCATGTCATTGTTAATGATGAATCTTAAATAATGTATTAATTGTAGACAAAGATTATGAATTATTCATTTGAGATTATTTTATATATAATTTTTTAAGGTCCATTTTTTTCTTTAGCTCTCACATAATTAAAACAAATTTAAAATTCAAAATCGTCAAAAGAAAAAAAAACCCATTATAGTTTCTGTGTTTTAATGGGAATATAATAATTGTAGGTAGGATATAATAATTGGACATATAACATAAGGAAGTCAGGTATCTGCTCGGTATTGGCTGATAACTTATTTACTCTGTTAGATCATTTATAACGTATCATCGAATGTGCAGACCAAGTTTTCGCTGGAGCGAGCTAGCAGGTCGAAGTGTGTTAAAATTTTAATATTTATGAATAAAATAATATCCTCAACATAGTTTTTATTTCTGAATTGCGCAGGGCTCTTAGATGCACAATACTTTTTCAACTGTTCGCCGCTTTCTATCCCACATGTTTAGCAAAAAAAAATTGTAGCAGAGAATTTAAATAAAAAATTGTTAAATGTTTGATAACACTATGAAACGTTTAAGAGCAATGTGATAGATATTGAAGCAAAATATATTTAAAAAAAAGTTATTGATTGCTTATTTAAATATAAAATATTGAATAAAGCTTCCTAAAAAATTATAAAAGAAAAGAAACTAAATTTAAATATGGAAGCTAGCAGCATGTGGCCAACTATTGAGGCGTTGATTTCCAAAAGGTACTATATCCATTCTGGAGAATTTTACAGGAAGCGCGAAAATCTCTCATTACTATATTATTAAACTAGTTAATTTGATTCTTATCGCATTAAAATCTAGAATTATTTCTTTACTATATTAATAAAACCATATTAAAGTTATGAAATGAAATTGCTCTGTTATGATTTAGAATGAAACTAAATGTGTAATAAGTATCTTAAGAAATTAATAGCATTTCTAAATCACGTTATTAAAGGACATAAGTGTTCATTAGATACAATCAAATTTAAGATTTAGATAAAACTAAATGAAATGAGGAGAATATAAATATGTAAAAAAATCAATTTCGTAAATAATGTCCTTTAGTACCTTTTGGAAATCAACGTCTCAATTTATGATATCTTAAGAAGATAATGGACTTTAGAAAAGCATAAAATATCTTAAGAATGGGGACAAAAACCCAAAATGTGGAAAAACAATGTGATAGATATTGAAGAAAAATAAATTAAAATAAAAAAAAGGAAGATATTGATTATTTATTTAAATATGAAAAAGTTTGAAAACACTTTTTAAAAAGAATTTTCATAAATTTAAATGTTTACAGATAAGTCACATTAATATACAGAACCAAATATTCGTGGTTTTTACGAAAGTATTGTATCTGGAAAGAAACCAAATTAAGATTTTAGTACGAAACCGTATACATTTTTAAATTAAAATTAAAATCTAGAATTAAAAACAGGAGAAAAAATATGATTCATATTTTAAGTGCGTATACACCTGAGACACGACAGCAACTTTTAAACAAAATCAGCGATTCAGGAAAGCCACTTTATACCATGAATTTTCCACAGTTCTACTATTTTCTCAAAAACGGCTATAATAATTTTGATTAAACTCACTATTTAGATAAAAAATTTAATTGGCATTAATATCATGCTGATTTTATTCTAATTCAAATAGTCTGACAGCACTTACGTGCCGATATTTTAAATTGTATGCCTATTGAGTACCTTTGCTTTTGTAGATTCCTAAAAATTAACCATATCGTATTTTAAACATAGATAAAAAATCTGGTGCGGGCAACCCACGACTTTCACTTACCTCCGTTTTTAAAATTGATGAAATAATTTTCAAATACGGCTAGGGATAAAAATTAATGAAACCATTACAGAATTAATTAAATTGAATTAATATAGAAACATATGTTTCATTAAAAAATCTATTATACTATTATCTAAAATAATCAGTTAGTTTTATCGGCTTTTCATTACTCTTTGTTAACATTTACAAGCTAGTGTATAAGATAATATTTTTTCTGAAACATTTAGCTTGCCAACGGTATATTATACATCTTTATTACTGTTTTTATGTTCAAAAACAAAAAATTGCATTAAAAAAAATATTTTTTCCAGTTTTCTCCTTTAGTTGTTTATCAAATTGTAATTTATCCGTTCTTCATCAATGCCATTAAGATGGTACGCTTGATATTTTGGAATGTACAAAAGTAAAAGTAGTTTATAAGAAGATCTAAAAAGATGCAAAATGCATGGTATAAAGTGGCTTTTCTAGTAAGGTGATTTTGATGGAAAAGATTATGTTACATTTTGGGCGTATAGTTGTCTTAAATATGAAATTCCAGTTTCATAGGACTTTTCGTTTACGCGTGGGAGTTACCACACACACAGACCTTTTTTTCGGGACTTGGTCATTTGGACTCAGGGGATCCTAAAAAGTGTATTTCCGTGGAAAACTAGAATTCGCAAATTTTCACGATCGCAATACTTTCCCTTACTATATATTTCATATATAGGTAAGTGAAAGTAAAAAATACTATCATATTTAGCTGTTAATTATCAATGCTGAGAATCAGCTGATGCGCTCGATGATAACAGTCATACGTTACATCGTCTCTCAGATTTTTGCTTTTTTCAGTAGGAATTCGCTTGAATTCAGTCTGGAGAACATCACTAGACCTCAGAAATATTACGGCAGTGAATATTGGAGAAGTTTCGGTAAGCAAAGTTATAATTTACTTTGTACAATCGCGAAAAAGTGAAAGGAGGGTCACTGATCAGCTGATTGCCGCTAGCTCGGCAAGCTCGGGCTTGCTTTTCTTTAACTTATCTTTCTTTTATATTTAATTCTTATTTCATTATTTATTTATTATTATTATTTTCTTAATAAATGAGATATTTTCATCAAGTCATGTCCTCAAAGTCCGCAAGTAAAAGATCTAGATCTGCAGGTTCTAACTCGTCTCCCACAAAACAGAGACCTCGCCGAGAACAAAATAAAAAAATGATTCCACCAGCGACCGCGTCAGCTTCCTCATTAGGATCTGAACCACAGCCCAGCACATCATCACAAGGAATAACCGATGAATCCCCGTTTTTTACACCGAATCCATTTGAGATCCTCCAAAATGAAAAAGAAACCATGGAATCTTCTCCTATACCCAGGGAACCACTACCTCCACCAATATTTGTTAAAAATATTAAAAATTTTAAACTGATGTGTGCGCATTTAAACAAAGTAACTGATCCTAATAGTTATTATTGTATAAGTAGAACCAATGATACTAAAATATCTCCGACTACTGCTGAAACCTACAGAAAGATTGTAAAATATCTGACTGAGACCAAAGCTGACTTTCATACTTATCAGCTGCGCCAGGAGAGAGCATTAAGGGTCGTAATCAGAAACCTACATTCCTCAACACCCGTTGAAGCTATCAAAGAAGAACTGACAGAATTAGGATTCCAAGTGAGGCAAGTCACCAATGTTCTAAAAGATAAAAGTCCACTGCCTCTATTCTTCGTGGACTTGGAACCATCAGCAGGAGTCGAAAAAATCTATGACCTCAGTAAACTGTACTATACCCGTGTAAAAGTTGAAAAACCTTACACAAAGAAAGAAATAGTCCAGTGCCATAACTGTCAGGCATATGGTCATACCAAAAGTTATTGCCATCACATACCACGCTGTGTGAAATGCGGTGAACAGCATAAATCAGAAGAATGTACAAGATCTAGATCAACACCCGCTGTATGTGCCCTGTGCCTCAAGGACCACCCGGCTAACTACAAGGGATGCGAAATCTACAAGAAACTCAGAACCAGATACCAAAAACCTCAGGATCCGAATGAAACACCTATACCAATCAGAAGCAGAAGAGAACCATCTAAACTTGTAAATTCTAATGTGTCATTTGCCCACTTGCTTGGAGGTGGAAACCAGAGTCATGAAGTCGAGGCACTGCCGGAACAACTTTTTCCTCAACATTCTCAATCTATTGTACAACAATCTATCCCTCAAAGTTTACCTGATCTTCAAAAAACTCCTCAACATCAAATTTCTCATATCCCTCCACCATCAAACGTCACAGATCTTACCAGTCTAATGACATCGTTCATCTCCGAAATCAAATCTCTTGTTATGCCGCTTATATCACTCCTTACAAATCTAGTATCAAATCTCATTCCTGCCTTACAAAAACCATAAATGACCTCACCTAATTCCTTATCCATTCTCCTTTGGAATGCGAATGGTGTTAGAAATCACACTGACGAACTGACAGCGTTGTTGCAAGACAAAACAATTGACGTTGCACTTATTACTGAAACTAGACTAACCACTAAACAGCTTTTCAAAATACCGCAGTACATAACATACCGTACAGACCACCCAGACGGCAAAGCTCATGCCGGTTCTGCTATCATTGTCCACCAATCCCTCTCTCATCATTTACTTCCACTTCCTACCTATGATTTCCTGCAAGCCACAGCAATAGTAATCAAGACTTTTTCCTATCCGATAACCATTACATCAGCATATTGCCCTCCCAAACACTCCATTTCCAACACCGAATTTTCATCCTTCCTGGATCCCCTAGGAAATCATTTTATTCTGGGTGGAGATCTAAACGCCAAGCACCAGCAGTGGGGTTCTAGAACCACGAATTCTCGTGGAAGAAATTTGCTGACTGCTCTGAATTCCCGAAATTTTAACCTCCTACCTCCTGACTCCCCTACCTACTGGCCAACAGATCCTAACCGCAATCCAGATATCCTCGACTTCTTCATCCACAGCGGATTAGGCTCCCTGAACTATTCCGTAACTCGCCTTGATGAACTATCCTCTGACCATAGTCCACTGATCCTTAAAGTATCCCTAACTCCTATTCCGAAACCCATTCCACCATCATTTATCCGAGGCCCTGTCAACTGGAACCTTTTCCGCCAAATCCTCACCGATAATATTGACCTCAGTGTGACCCTCAAAACACCGGATGACCTTGATGATTCCGTCTACTCCTTTACTACCGCCATTCAGCAAGCTGTATGGACTGCCTCCTCTCCTAAGCACTCCAATACAACTCCTCAGCAAAACCATTTACCTCAACACCTAGCTGACCTCATCCATGCAAAACGCCGAGCCAGATCATTATGGCAAAGAACCCGACACCCAACAGATCGCCGCTCCTATAACTTTTATTGTAGGCAATTAAAGCGGGAGTTGGCGACCTTCCGTTCCCAGTCCTTTAATTCCTACCTCTCCTCTCTATCAGCTCGAGATAATTCCCTGTGGAATGTGACCAAAAAGATCCTAAAATACCATAAAGTTTCCCATCCTCTCCGGCGTGGTGATGACTCCTGGGCTGCGTCTGATGAAGATAAAGCCGAGGAATTCGCCACACACCTCTCCAAAGTATTCACTCCTCACCCGGAATCCAACAGAAATCATACCACAACAGTTCAAGAATTCCTTTTCTCACCAATACCTCTTTCCCTACCTCCTAAAGCTATTAATCCATCTGAGGTGAAATATCTTCTTCAAAAACTGACCCTTCGTAAATCTCCTGGACACGATCTCCTTACCCCCCAGATCCTGCGACAACTTCCCCAGAAAGCCATTATTTTTCTTACATACATCTACAACTGCATCCTTCGCACCACCTATTTTCCTCTCTTATGGAAACATTCCACAATCATTCTATTCCTAAAACCAGGTAAACCTTCCAGTAACACTTCATCCTACAGACCTATTAGTCTACTCCCCATCCTCTCAAAAATCTTCGAAAAGCTCCTTCTAAAACGAATCCTGCCTATATTAGAATCTCACAACCTTCCTTCCCACCAGTTTGGTTTCCGTTCTCATCATTCCACTGTTCAACAAGGACTCCGAGTTGTAGACCATATTTCCTCAGCCCTCGAATGCAAAGAGTATTGTTCTGGTGCGTTTCTGGACATAGCGGAAGCTTTTGACCGGGTGTGGCACGCTGGATTACTCTTCAAGCTTAAAGCGCATTTACCCCAGTCTCTCTACCTCATTCTAAGATCCTATCTCTCAAACCGCTTCTTTCAAGTTCGCTGTGGTGTAGAATTTTCCAACTTTTATCCCGTTGAGGCCGGTGTTCCTCAGGGCAGCGTCCTGGGACCCGTTCTCTACATCCTTTACACCGCTGATATTCCTAATCATCCTGACACCTTTCTGGCAACATTTGCAGACGACACCGCCATCCTATCATCCAGTTCCGATCCCGAAACAGCATCCTTAATCCTGCAAAGACACCTTTGTCTTATCGAAGACTGGTGTGGTGCTTGGCGCATAAAGGTGAACGAGGCCAAATGCAAACACGTAACGTTCACTCTTCGACGAAACTCCTGTCCGCCAGTTTACTTCAATTCCATTCCTATTCCTCCTTCAGATACAGTCCGCTATCTTGGCTTACTACTAGACAAAAGACTGACGTGGAACCCACATACAAGACTTAAAAGAAAAGAACTCAATCGACGATTCGGACAGTTATACAGAATATTAAACAGAAAATCTGAACTTACAGTTGAGAACAAATTATTAATTTATAAGACAATACTGAAGCCCATCTGGACCTACGGACTTGAACTGTGGGGGACAGCTAAACGTTCTAACATCAAACGCATTCAATCCTTTCAATCCAAAGTCCTCCGAATAATAGTAAATGCTCCTTATTATGTATCCAACTATACCTTGCACCACGACCTTAATGTTCCATTTATTTCAGACCTAATTCCATCCAAATTTTCCAAATTCCATCAGAACCTCATTCATCATCCTAATCCTTTAGCACGATCCCTATCCAGCTCCACTCATCCATACAACCCACCTAGAAGGTTGAAACGGCAGTGGCCCCGAGATGTATTGTAAATACGTATGCTGGAGTTCTGACACTGGTCAGATTCTCCTCTCAAGTGCGGTGTGATTGTGGCTATGGCGCCCTCACTTAGCTTCCGCTGGCTCTTACCAGTGATGCGGCTGAGAGGGAGGCGCTGGGATCCTTTGGGCTCTGCTTGTCCTTCCACACGTGGGGGGACAAGCCCCGTCCGGGGTTCCCGAGCTGATTGTAAATATTGTACATAGGTATGAATGTGACATGTTTTGTTTATTTATTTGTTAACTTCATTTATTTGTATTTATTTTGTCTACTTAATTTTGTTATTGTATACGTTTATTTATTTTGATTTTATTTTATGTAATTTGACTTTCCTTTTGTTTATATTGTAAATATTGTATGAATGAGATCCTGTAGCACTATTATTATTGTCTATTATGACAAATTGTAATATATACGAATAAAAGAAAAAAAAAAAAAAAAAAAAAAAAAAAAAAAATTATCAATGCTAACAAGATACTTTTGTTATTTTTATAGAATCTACAGAATTAAAAGTACTTTAGAGGAAGAAAATTTAAAATTATCTGCATTTAAGCCCTGTCATGCTATTTCAATCAGAATAAAACCTACATGATAGGCCCATTGAATGTTACATCGATATAGCGAATTTAATCATAATCGTTAGAGCCGTTTTTGAGAATATCTTCATTCATAGGACTTTTCGTTTTCGGCCAGGAGTTACCACACTCACAGACCTTTTTTCGGGACTTGGTTATATCCCTAAAACGTGTATTTTCGTTAAAAATGGAACACGAAAATTTTCACGATCGCAATACTTTTCCTTACTAAATATAGTAAGTGAAAGTAAAAACGGATAAATATATTATTTTAACCAATTAGATATGTACCCAAAGGATAAAAGAGCATAAATATTTTTAAATGCAAATTTCGTGTTTAAACATAAACACATTAATATTGATATATAATAAACCGTTGGAAAGCTAAAGATTTTAGAAAAAAAAATCTTATACACAGCAATATAAAAGTTAACGGAGAGTGATGGAAAGCCGATAAAACAAACTGAATGTTTTAGATAAAAATACAATATATTATTCAATAAAACACATTTATTATTTAATCTAAATGTATTTAAAAATTCTTAAATTGATTTTAACATCAGAGGTAAGTGAAAGTCGTGTGTCGCGCGCACCTTTTTATTTTCTAATATTTTTGAATAACTGTTTAAAATTACTACCAAGTGTTAAATCATTTTAATTATAATTTTTTTTAATATTAATTAATCTTCTATATATTACTTGAACCAATTTGATGAGTACACAAAGCATAAAATATCATAAATATTTTTAAACGCAATTTTTCAGTTTTTAAACATAAAAACATTACTATAGATGTATAATATACCGTTGGAAAGCTAAAAATAAAATAAAAATATTGTTTTAAATACAAACTTGTAACGGAGAGACATAATAACTTGATAAAGCTAAGTAATTATTGATAATCATTCTTTACTTATTTAATCTAAAATATATGTTTCAATCTTAATTCATTTATACAATGTCAACTCTAACTTTATCTAAATGTTCCTTAACTGATTTTATCAACGAAGGTAATGTTTTTTGGAATGTTCACCAGATTTTTTTTTTGTCACGTTTCCTAAATCACACAATTGTTAGGTTTAAACTTGGCAGGTAATCATAAGATTTTGGTTTATTATTTTCAATAATGACCCTTTATAATCGACCAAAACGTTTTACGTTTCAAGATGCGTAGAATCCAAATAGCAAATAAAATAAAAAATCCGTTTGTCCGCCGTCCGCCGTACGCCATTCGCGGCTGTTCACCGAAACTACTAGACAATTTTTTTTTAAATTTCCTAAAAAATACTGATCATTAAATGATGATCCTAACACCTAGACGTTGATATCAGCTGGTTATTTTTAAAATGGCGGCCGATTAAACGGGATTTAATTCAATAACTCAGTAATTTTTGATGATAGAGAAAAACATAATTAGTGTTTTTATTTTTAAAACTGAGAATAATTATATAAAAGAGAAAACATTGAAATTTTTCACATAAATAAGCTTATAACTCAGTTATTTTTTACTATAGATGAAAGCATGCATAGCGTTTTAGAATCAGTAAAGCGCGATAAAAAAAAAAAAAATTAAAGCTTGCCTGTATATACGCTTGTAACTACGTTATTTTTGAAGATAGAGAAAAAAAATCATTACTGATTTTTAACCAAAAAAAAAAAGAAAAACGTTTCTTCTACTAATAAATAAATACCAAAAAATGAAAAAAGAGTCATTGAAATTACTTAACAATTAGCTGAAATATAGCATTTTGAAACTAGCGGTAGTGATATGATATTATTCTTTGAATTACTGCTAATTATATTACTTAATAGCCTATCAAAAGCTATATAAACAGTTATACGCCCTTCGTAGGTAGTGTTCTCGAGCATGTGCGATATCAGGTACTCGTTAAAGATCCCTATCCTAATTAAACCTAGAGTGGCAAAACTTAGGGCTCCCACTGTAGCATCGTCCAATCAGCCATACTAGCATTAAATGACGTTAAATGAATAAACAAACAAACATAAAATAATTATTATCTATCAACAATCAAAGGTTGAGTTAAAATAAATGAGGCTAGAAAGACTAAGATAAATCTAGATCAGTTATGAAGGAACAGTTAGAAACTGGTAGAGGAGTTAGTTGAACCTAAAGGCTCCGGCCTAGACGTGGGCTAGAGAACGTAGGACGACAATTATATTTGCAACCACTCATCTTCTAACTGTACCCCGATAAGAGTTTAGTCTTTGTTTCTTTCTTGATGATCCAATCTCTTAGGTTTAAGTATCTTGAACTTATACTTTGAATGTCGTTGGTTATACTTGATCTACAAAAAAAAAAAATTATTATTTCTGGAATACGTATAAGAAATTCAGCTAAGACGGATCGGCCATGCCTCAAGAATGTGGGAGGATTGTATGAAAAGAGAGACGTAAGATGTGGAAATGTAGTGAAGTAGACAAAAGGAAGATCCAGGAAGACTTGGGAGGAAGGGGGTCTTTTAAGGAAATTTACTGGAGTTCAGTAAAGAAGTAGTGGAGGATAAGAATGCCCGGATGAGGCTCTACATGCCACCCGATGGTGGTAGAGAGGAAGGAATGAGCAGAAATATATTTCTTTTTCCAAGGGTTATTCTCAATATCTTCTCTATGGCTTCATAGAAATGTTTGCAACCCTTGACCTATATTTAATAATATAATAATAAAATCATTAGGTACTTTCTGCAGTAAATAGGATGATCCCAATCAATTAGGGGCCAAAGAATATGTCAGTTTAGATGGGTGTTTTTCCTTAGTTGTAATTTAAAAAAATCTGGTGCGGGCAACACACGACTTTCTCTTACCTCCGTTCTTAAAATATTAAAGAATTTTCAAATACAGTAAGAGATCAAAATGAGTGAAACCATCAAAGAATTAGTTTAAATGGAAATTCTATAGAAACATGTGTTTTATTAAAAAATCGTTTATATTATTATGTAAAACAGTCACTTAGTTTTATCGGCTTTTTTATCACTCTCTATTAACTTTTAAAAGCTTGTGTATGAAATAATATATTTGCTAAAATCTTTAGCTTTCCAACGGTATTTCATACATGTACATTACTGCTCTTATGTTCAAAAACGAAAAATTGCATTAAAAAAAATATTTGTTCTGTTTTCTCCTTTAGTTGGGTATCGAATTTATTCAATTTATATATTTACCTGTTTTTCATCAGCGTTAACAAGATAATATATTTATTTTTAATGAATCTACAAAATTAAAGGTACTTTAGGGGAAGAAAATGTAAAATCTCGGCATTTAAGCCCTGCCGGACCATTTTAATCCGAATGAAACCTAAATGATATTAAAGTCTATTAAATTTTACATCGATATAGCGAGTTTAATAAAAATCGTCGGAACCGTTTTCGAGAAAATCGAAAAAAGGTGGAAAATGCATACTATGAAGTGCCTCTTCTGGTAAGCTCATTTTGATGAAAAAAGTTTTGTCTCGTCTCGGGCGTATAGTTATGTCTTAAATATGAAATTTCAGTTTCATAGGACTTACCGTTTCCGCCTGGGAGTTACCACATACACACAGACCTTTTTGCGGGACTAGGTTATTTGGCCTCAGGGTACCCTAAAACGTGTATTTCCGTTGAAAACTGGAATTCGGAAATTTTCACGATCGCAATACTTCCCCTTACTATATATACTTAGTAAGTGAAAGTAAAAAACAAAAAACAATTTTAATGACATAAATTATTGACGAAATTTTAATTAAAAATGAATATTTTTATTTTTAAACGATTTTCAGGTTAATATAATTTTTATGTAACATTGTTATATATATTTTTTTGATAATGTTTTTAATTGGTATATAAAAAATCTCATAATGTTAATTGATAATTTTTTTATGTATTTTAGTGAGTCCTGGTGATGGGGAAGGCCCCGAAACGTTGACTCGTTTATTGGAAGATTTATAAACCTACTAATTATTTGGGGCTTACACCAGTTAAGCGTCGGGTGAGAGGCGCTGGGATCTCTTGGATTCGGCTTCTCCTCCCACTTGTGGAGGGAGCAGCGGAGTCTAGGGTCCCTTTAGCAGATTGTATATATTGTATATAGTTAAGTTTGCTTGTATGGTTTTTGTTTATTTCCCAACTTGTATTTATCTCTACTACAGGTTGTTGTTTTGATTTGTATGTTGTTGTTTTTTTTTTTTGTTTTTTTTAATTGTTATTTTCTTGTATATATTCGAATTTATTTATTTCCGATTTTATGTAATTTGACTTTATTATCATTATTCTGTATATATTGTATGAATGAGTACTACATCTCTATTACTACTGTTCATTATGTAACAAACTGTAATATTTCTCAATAAAAAAAAAAAAAAAAAAAATTATTTGGAGAAATATATATATATATATATTTTTTGTAAGGTGTATTCTCAATATCTCCTCTATGGATTGATAGAAAAGTTTGCCTGTTTAGATTTATAGGTGACCGTCATTTCACTGATAAATTATTTACCTACATTTTTAACTCCTACCTCGCCTTTGTAGATTATACTGAGAGCGAAGCATCAATGCCAAAATAAAAGCCCCGGGTACCGAGACGCCAACTTGCGATTATTATTTTTACTTTTCGAATTATAAAGGTAGAATTTATTAGTAGGCCAATTTTATATTTCTTCCAAATACTTTTGATTGAAATTTCAATTATCATTTAAGTTATACATATAACATTTAATGATGTCACTGATCGAGCTAAGCCGATGTTAAAAATTAAGCATTAGTACTTGAATGTATGACGACTTACTGAGAATAAGTCGAGAAGCTTGAGAAGCTGATCGTTAGATATTTTTCCTCAGTACCGTCAAATTAATGAAGGCAATCCCTATCGACCTGCTTATTAGCGATAACTTTCCGAGGTTTTATTAATCCCGAACATCACTAAATTATCTGGGATTTCTGCTATAACATGGAAATTGAAATAAATATTTTGAATTCACTATCTTCCACGGTGAGAAGCATACAGGAGTAAGAGATAGAAGTATAACTTTGGTCTTGCGAGTCGAAGAACATGAAAAAAAAATCTTTTGGGTTGCCCGGGATGTTGGCAATCTAGTGAATATGACTAATAAACAGTATTTGTTTTAAAATGAGAAAATAAAGGGAAAGCTGGTCCCCAAATTGAATTAATTATGTAGGGCTAAATATTCCTGGAGAGCTTTAACTTTCCAAATCCTACAAGAATAGAATGTAGCTGAAATATTTAACTCGGTATTTATCAATAATTCACTAAGTCGCCTAAGAGGTTCTGAACTCTGACAGCCATCTACTTTCACTTATTTTGTCAGACAACAAATATTTGCTTGTTGTAATTATAAAATAATTCCAATTTTACAAATTTTATCCATCCTACGCACTTCAAAATTTTACTTTGTTTGTTTATTTATTTTACGTCACTATGGCTAATCGGGCGAAGCTACAGTGGGATTCCTAAATTTTGCCTATCCAGGTTTAATTAGGAAAGTAATCTTTAAGGAGTACCTGAAATCGCACAGGCTCGAGACCACTTTTTTACGGCCCCTGAAAAATAATTTTACTCCGATTTTAAAATCCTCGGACAACCTGCGGATTTGAACACGCGACCTTTGACATACAAGGCTATAATGCTAACCACTATGGCACAGGTGACCCCAAATTTTACTTTCCCTTACCTGTACATGAAATAAGATATGTGTCGAGAGGGGGTGAGTGGCGAGGTGGCTGAGGGGACTTGCCACTACAGAAGACTAAAAAATTTGTGAAACCAAATAATTACGAGTTCGAGTATCGGTTCTAGGGGTCTTTTATCTCGACATTTATTCCCCGCCCTCACCCCTTGACTGAAAAAAACAAAAAAGAGTGTTAAGATCGTGAACAATTTAAACAAATGTTTTTATACTGATTGAAATAGTCATACAAGAATTTTAATGTTTATTCTTCTTAAATACTTTTAACTTTGTAGATTCAAAAAAATAGCTTTATTATTTTATTAGGACTAATAAATGACGGCTAAATATACAATTCGAACGGATTTCATGATCGGCTAAAGGAAAAAAGAGCAACAAATATTTTTTTAAGTTAAATTTTTTTCCCGAACATAACAATATTAATGCAGATATATATTAGACCGTTGGAAAGCTTATGATTTTTGTATAAATGTTATATTATATAAATTGTATAAAGCTGTGGCAGATAATTTTAATTGACGGATAGGGCATAAACGTTAGTGATTATTGTACATAACAATTATATAGTGTTATATTATTTAATCTAATGTAAACATATGTTTCCAACGAATCTGAATGGATGTTGATTTAATTGTAATATATTCTATTCTTAAATTATATTTATTGAACGTGAATAAAATGTGCAAAACGTCATATATAAAATATGATTTATCGAGTATTTTAGTATGGCAGCTGCTTGGACAAGTAGAAACATATATTTTTTAAATATAATTCCGTGAACAGTATAAGTGATCGAAAAAGAATTTTTTTTTTCTAAATGAAAAAAACAGACTGTTAATATTTATTACCGCATTTCTCATTATTCTAGTTCACATTTTCTTTATGTATTTTTATGGATTATGTTTTTATTAAGAAACAATAAAAGGAAAGCATATATCATTTATTATGGATATTTTATTTATGAGATAAAATCTTTGTCTGAATTAACATGATGTAAATTAAAAGCCAGACGCCAAAAATATAGAAAAATTGTATACTATCTCCCTAATACTTATATTTATTTTTTTTATTGTTTTCATCGTTTACTATTCTTAATATTTACTGCATCTGGCTTTTAATAGCCTTCATATTACTTTACATACTTTTATGAACTATATTTATGTTGCATTTCTCTATTTACCGATATATAAGATATTAATTAGTTCTTAATATTAATTACTTATTTTTTATTAGTCTTTTTTACTTTCTTCTTCTGTTCTAATGTTATCAAATTTACTCCCCTTTTAATTTTTATGTTATTATCAAACACACAGTTTCTTGTTTTTTAGCCCTCACGAAGAACCGCAACAGGGGTGGGTCGAAACGTTAGATATTGAACGTTTTAAACTATTTCTTTTACCGCAACCAGAATTTATTTTGTGTGTGTACGTGTTTTACAGAATCCCTAAGTACTGCTCCGTGTGTTCAGATAGTTCTGAGTAAAGTGGTGTATATTATTGCTTGTTTTGTAATATAAATATAGTATTTATAATTTTTTTAAAATTTGATAAGATACCTCCAAACATTTTTGTGACGTTCAAGATACTATTTAGTTCTGATCAATTCAAAATATTTGTTCCTTAAAAAGAGATTCATACTTGTTAATTATTGATTGAATATTGATAGTAAATGTCTTAAAATGGTAAATTTAATAAATTTTAGATGGTTAAAGATTATAGTTGGGAGCGGCGTGGTCTAGTGGATAGAGCACTAGTCTACTGTTCGCCGGGTTCTGGGCTCGAATCCCGGCTGTGACAGAATATTATTTATTCTTTTAATTAAGTCGGGGGGAGGGAGGGGGGAGACACTAGGGTATGGAGACCCTTCTGGGGCAGACCCAGCCTCCGTAAATTGGGTACCCAAAAAAAAATTGAGAAAAAATCAGGTGGCTGAGCGTGATCAAGGTCTAATCACCTCATTTCATGGCCGTTGGCCTAGAAAAAGTACGAATTTATAGTATATATGGACTGAGCCCATGACCCTTCCTTCAAGGGTTGTAAAGGTACAGATTTATTTTTTTTTTAAGGGTTATAGTATTTTTATTACATATAGGAAATGTCTTATAACTGAGAAGATAATAAATTTTTTTAACAAAGAAAAAGAAAAAAAGTATTTACAAAAATATGCCCCAAAAAAACAAAAAAAAAACAGCAGGCATCAAAGAGGCACGTGGAAATAACTGTACTACATCAAGACTGAAGTTTTTTTAGAGACGAAAGTAGACTGTGCGAATGAAGGAGGTAAGTAGGAAATTGGCAATATCCACTCTTAGATGAGGTTATAGAAGTCACATACTAGGAATTTCAGAAGCCTTGTATAAAAACAGGTAACTTACGCTCTGTTTAATATTATCATCACTAAGGTTTAATAATAATTCTCTATTTATTCTGGGACGAGTCCCTTTAAGAATAATATTACCGGAAATAAACAATGGTCTTAAGAATAGAGTCTTAGAGTAAAATAATTGGCAACAGAATTAAATTAATAAATAAAATAACTCAAAAGACAACTTCTAATAAAAATTTACAGACAAAAAGAAAATATATACATACATACACATATGTGTGTTGATATGTAAACAGAGAATAATATATAATAAAAAATATAATTACATTATAAATAAAAATTAAAAATATATAGTATAAAAAACAAAATTGATTTAATCTTACGGAGGATTTAAATTTAAGGAGATCCGAGATGTAACATGGACACCGGGATTGGATAACTTGGTAGAGGAAGGATGCTAGGAAGTACTTACGATGGAAGGATGGGTAAAGCCACTTTAACTGTTCGTAAAATCGGGTGATAGAGGTGTCTCTGGATATCTCAAAGATGAAAAGTACAAAGCAATTAAACATTCCTTTTAGTTTTGCTTCGAGATCCCCAGAGACACCTCCATACACCGCACAACAGTAGTCAAAGTGGGAAAATATTAAGGAGCTAACCAATAGCTTACGTGTTCCGATTGGAAGAAGAGGACGTAGGTGATTCAGAAGTTTTAAGGTGGAAAAGTCTTTGTTTTTCCACCTAGTTCATCGTTTCTATCTCGAAATCTAAAAACTTTTATTGTTAGAGCTAAAATATAACCCTCTTGGTCGATTAGAATAATTAGTCGTCAAAATGTAATATTGAACTGTCCGTAGAAAATTTTCCTCCGTGATATTATTTTCGAAGATAACTGTTTAACATTTATTGACTTGCGGGAGATAATACCCTATTACCGAAAAAGTTTTCGAAACTAGTGTAATTTAAGATCCAGCTTGAAGAAGTCCAGTTCTGCATTGGACGAGCAACTTTATTATAAAAATTTCAGCAATAAATTTATGAAGGCACCAATTTAACAGGGCCAATAAATTATCTGGGATATTTTAAAAACCCTGTTCAGGGAATCGCCTCAACGCCGCTCTTAAATATTTAAAATATATTTGCATGTGCTTGATTTTATTCCGCAAGTGGGATGCTAATCATAATTTATTGTATAGCACAGCGATTATTCATCTTACAGACAAAATTAAATTCCTTTATGCAACTGAAACGGTCCTATTACACGATAACACACCTTTATCGAACGGATAATACATCCATTACAAGTTTATAAAATACCTCTCTCAAATGATTAAGAAGTAACTTTTCTCCTATTTTACTACATAAATGCAGAATAGAAATAGCAATAGGAAAAAAAATGTTTATCTCTTCTGGACTTCTCAACATATATTACGGTCACAAAATAGCTTTTTTTTTTATTTACGATTATTTCAGTGATTTATGGTTTTATTTTTCTAAACTCTCTGTTGTTTATCAATAATCAATAATATTTCTCTGTCGTTTGAATTTTATTTTCCTGGAATTCAAAGAATTTTTTAGTTATGCACTAAAACGTTTTTGAAGGAAAAACTTCTTTACGCACGTTAAGCGATTTTTGGGAGGAAAAACATGCTGTTAAAGTTACCGAACCGGCGTTTATGATTTTATTTATAAATATTATAAGTGTCTACTGTGTACAGTTTAAAGTTTAATATCGGTTAGTAATTATTTCAATCGTTTTCTTATAGCATGACTATGCAGTACAAAAGCGATTTAAAAATATATTGATAATTAGAAGTAAATATAGCTAAAAACAGGTTTTTGATTTTCAATATATTTTATTTTTTATTTGTTGAAGGGAAGGTGGAATGAGAGAAAGAGAGAGGAATGTGTGGGAAAAGTTGGATAAAAATTATATTTGCATGGTCTATAAAGTTGTTTCGCGTCAAATAATAATAATAATAATAATAATTCATTAAAATAGGTAAAACAGTAGATAAATTAAGAAAGAAAACTTGTGAAAAGCTAACTTAAAATTTCTAATTGGGTTATCAATCATATTCACTGTTATTTTCCACTGAAGAAAAACTATCTTCCAGACTATCATCATTTATTTGAAAACAATCTTTCTCTTCTAAATTCTACTCATCATACAGAAAAGCCTCATTGTCGGACCCCTCTTGCTAACGTCACATTTCCTCTAAAGCCTCAGCTGGAATTAAAAAAAAGAAGTTTTTCTCTCCAAAGTAGTTCGAATAAATAGGATCAAAACATTTAAAATAGTTTTAAGATTCAATAAAAAATATTGGGTTGTGTCACATGAAATATCCGTTTTCAAGGTTAAGGATTTTTATTAAAAATACGATATGAAAACAAAATAATTTTATTCGAAGTATTTACCATTTTTTTCTACACATTTTTACCAACGTGACACCAACTTTTTTATCCCCGAACTGAAAAACTCTGAGCTTTGAAGTGAAGCAAAATCTAAAAACGCACTTTTCACTTGATCATCATTTTCAAAAAGTTTTCCTTTGACGAAGTTGTCTAAATTCCTGAACAGGTGGTAATCTGTTGGAGACAAGTCGAGAGAATATGGTGGGTGCGGAAGAACTTCGTAGCCCAGTTCTTTCAATTTTTGCACGGTATGTTTTGAAACATGGGGTCTTGCTGCCGCTCAGTGAGATCATGAGGTACCCATGTATCGAGCTTTTTTACTTTCCCAATACACTTTAAATGTCTGGAAACGGTAGGTGCACTTGCATTTAGTTGTGCTGAGAGTCCTTTAACTGCTTGGTAGGGGTTTCCTTCTACTGTATGTTTGAGGACACCGTTGTCTGTTACGGACGGAGGTCTTCCTCGGGGCAAATTTTCCAAGTCGGTATCCCCAGCTGAACACTTACCAAACCAACGGCGAATGGTCCGTTCATTAACACTCCCTTCCCCAAATGCCTTGCCTCAGTTTTAAAAGTTTAAACTCGTACAAAAAATATTACTCATAAATCGCGTGTTTCCATGTTCATATTTGGAGGTATGCTAAAAAGTGGGTAGTTGATCGGGAAGCTAATGTTTATAATATAAAGGCAGAGAATTAGTAACTGTTTACTTTACATATGTAAACATTCGGCAGAAAACAACAGAGACCTGCAAAATCCTTTATGTATCTCTGAAACTATAAAAACGAACATTTCATGTGAAACAACCCAATAGTAGTTTGTAGTTCTTGTTAGATTCTGTAAGTTAACAGCTATCCTTGTTTTGTTTTTTATTCTAGCGAGTTCTTAAAATATTATATTACGGTTAGAAATCACATGAATTTAATTTTTTTTTTTTTTTTTGTTTTTTTTTTTTTTGACCGTAACTATGTGCTTGAAATTTGTTAGGAAGCTGAAAGCCCTGTTGCTTGAGCCGACGAAGAAAACTTGGAGGTGGGATGGTAATGAAGAGAGCGGTGGCGGAGCCGACCTGTTGAGCCCTTGATGTATTGTGTTCCTACCACCGCTACCAATTAGCTTTCGCCTTTTCTATTTTCTTCTTTTTTCAATACATTCATTTTTTTTTCTTTTACTTACCTGATGAACTATATATATATATATATATATATATATATATATATATATATATATATATATATATATATATATATATATATATATATTGGTGTGTGTGTGTGTGTATGTGTGTAGAGTAAGGGAATTTATTGAAATCGTCATCAACCTACAGGGTTATAAAAAAAATATAATATTTAGAAAACTAAAATATGATGAACCATAGGAATGTTTTTGTTTTTTTAATTTTTAGTTACTAAAAGTAATTTGTTTCAATTAATGGTTCGCAATTAACTAGTGTTAGGGAACTCTGTTTCTCCATACGATATAATTATAATATTTGTTTTCAAGAATTAGAATATTATTAATTTGAATATCACTTCGTTTCTTTAATTCTCACAAAATTATATTTTTTGTTTATCAATTATATATTTGAAAGTGAGCTCTAAAGATGAATGTATAAAAAAATAAAAAATAATTATAATAATAATTTAATTGTGTTTTAATTAATGTTGCCTTGATAGTAAACAATAATTGAAGGATTATATACTGGATTAAAGGCGGACCCCATTGAGTTAGAGACGACCGGTGGACATGCCACAAATGGCCGAGTACTCAGCCGGGAAAATAGCCACTTAATTTGACGCTAGGTCCAGGTCCTGTCATTAGGTGCACGCTAGGCAGACCCCCCGCCCGCCGCGTCGGGGATGTACCTTTGGCTACGTAACTCCTTGAGCTTTTGTTTTAGTTGTTCTTGCATTTATAAGAACTAGCAAATTATTTGCTGAAAACTTAAAATAAATTAAAAATAATCCACCACTCTTAAGAAAAATGAGTACCAAGTCAGTGAGATTCCATTCAGAGATTCCCAAAAGATTAGCTAATACATAAATATAATAGAAAATAAATCTTGTGAGCGTAACCCACGACTTTCTCTTACCCCTCCCAAGTTAAAATAAATTTAAGAATTTTCAAATACAGTTAGAAATAGAATTAATTGATAGAATCGTGTATTTTATAAAATAATTTATTATTCTTACTAGCTGTACCCCGCGGTCATTTGCAGTCATTTGCACATGACTATTTTTTTTTTTTTTTTAAATTGCCACTAATGAAGAAAGTTGTTTATAATAAATGTGTTTGGTGAGGTTATACAATATAAATACACCTGAGATAGCAGTGAGTTAAACTATTAACTATGTTTATGCATGACATATAAACGATTATTGTTGATTGTCAGATATTAATTTTATTCAGTCTAATCTACAATAACATACCAGTAGCAAGTAGCTATGCCCATGATTATCTAATACTGACATTGCTTTAAAACAAAATCATTCTATGCCATCCTCACTTCATTGTAACGTATTTTTCCACTCGGGGGTGAACCCATCCAACTGAATAAGCTCGCATTTTTATTTTTAGGAACCAGAACTAAGTTCTATAATCTTTTCAAAACTTAAACCTTTTTCAGCCTAGTATGAATATGTATATTATAAAACAATATATACCTAAATATATCTGTTGTTGTTGTTATTTTGGTTTTAAGGGCAAAAAACTGCGAGTGGTTATTATTGCCCAAAACATCTTCAGAAGACGATTAACTTACCTATGATGAAGAGAAGAAAAATAAAAATTTATAATAAATAAATAAAAAATAAGATAAATAAATAAAAATTGTGAGTAAAATATCAAAAATTGCGTAAAATAGCCTGAATGTGTTAAATGAGGTGATATAAACGAATGTTCCTCACCAATTGAATGACACCGTCGACGGCCCGATCACTATCGCTCGATGCCTCCGAGACTTTACGTGGTACGCAACATTTTACAAATTCCCGACTATAACGAGGACACTCTTCAAAAATATGACTTACTGTGAGAGCCACTTTACACAGTTGACATCGAGGTGGATCCCTTCGTGCCATGAGGTGCTCATGAGTGAGGCGGCAGTGTCCTATCCTCAGGCGGGCGATAACTACCTCCTCACGCCTGCACTTTCTTGATGATGAGACCCAGCAGCTGATGGTCGGTTTGACATTTTTCAATTTGTTGTTTTCAAGAGCGGTCCAAGACTGTTGCCATTTATCTAGGATCTTCGCGTTTATTTGCTGAAACAGCTAAGATGATGAAATAAAAGAGGGCGTTATTTCTTCTAGTAAATGTGCCTCTGTTGCTGCTCTGTCGACTTCCTCATTCCCTGATATTCCGGAATGACTGGGAATCCAAAATAATTTTTTTTTTTTGAAGAGTCCTCCAACTGTTTGATTGCGAAGTGGACCTCCTGTACAATAGGGTTTGCTGAGAATGGATTGAAAATGGCTCTGATAGCACTGAGCGAGTCACAACAAATGATTACTGACTTTTCTAATGCTGTTCTAGCTAGATGAACTGCTTTTAGAATAGCTGTCAATTCGGCAGTAAAAATTCGTAAAACCAAATATATCTGTTATAAGTAGTTTAGCATCTATGCTATTACTTATCAGGTTAAGACGATTTTGCTTCTAGGTCGTTAAAAATTTGATTGTCATTCAAATGTCGAAAACCAATTTTGTTTTACATTTTAGAAAAAAAAATTTTAAATCACTTAGAGGAAGAATTTGCTCAAACCTAGCCTTATTGCTCATCTAAACGGTAAGACGAACTTCCAGTAGAAATTGCAACTTCACAACCATAGTCGTTTTTGAGAAACAGCGATGACCAGAAAATCGGGTGAAATGGCACTTTCTTTTATAAATATAGAAGAAGATTATCTACAACAATGTGTTGGTTTTATCGGATTTTTATAAATTTCTTCTATTTATTTTTACAATTTCGTGTATAAAAGAAAATTTTTAGCTTTCCAACGGTATATTATACGTCTAACTCACTGTTCTTATGTTTACAAACAAAACATTTTTTAATTTTTCTTCTTTATTTATATATCGAATTCGTTCAAGTTATATACTAACACAGTTAGTATAATTAATATTTTTTGTTAATCTACTTTACCTATGTATATTTTTTTTTTACAAAATTTAGTTTTCATAGTTTTGATTTTTAGTAAATTATTATCATTATTATTATGATCATTACTTTGTAATTTGAGTGTGTGGGTTATCTACTATACCTATGTAAATAATTCAATCTATTTAATGTAATCTGGCCAGAAGAGTTATATTTATTTGTAACATCAATGTTATTCTTAAGGAACTATGTCACCGGAATAAAGTTCATTTTTCTATTCTATTCTAACACGTTTTGTATCATACCTAACAAGATGATATAGTAATTTTTTTTCGAGTATACAACATTAAAGGTAATCAAGAGAAAGAAAATTAAAAATATCCTCATTTAAGCCCTACTAGACTGTTTAAATCAAAATAAAACCTAAATGATATTAAAACCAATTAAATTTTACATTGATATAGCGAGTTTAATAGAAGTCGCTGGGAATATCGTAAACATGTATAAATTAAATTTTAAAATATGCACCAATATATATATATATATAAAGACACGAGTAGCAAGTAACTTATTTTATGCCATCTAATATGAAAGTAGTATTATTTTCCAATTGTTTTATCAATAATGCGGGCTGTTATTGAGTAAACAATGGAGATTTAGTAAAATAGAGGTAATAGTGAACGCGATGTTACGTGACACTAAGCATTAGGTTTCTGTCGTCGGCTTTATTTTAATATTATTGTAGCTATGAGTTTATTTTCTTAGTTCCATTAAGTATTCAACATTCATGCTCCAAACTCCACATTCCGAAACCGAATACGTTTTTTTTTACTTTCACTTATATGAATATATAGTAAGGGAAAGTATTGCGATCGTGAAAATTTTTAAATTCCAGTTTTCAACGGAAATACACGTTTTAGGGTTTTCTCCAAATAACCAAGTCCCGCAAAAAGGTCTGTGTGTCCGTGGTCAGTCCAGCACGAAAACGAAAAGGTGCGAAATTTCATATTTGAGTCAACTATGAGAACGAGATGTTAAAGCAACGCTTTTATCAAAATTGGCAAACCAGAATGGCCACTTCACATCATGCATTTTGCACCTTTTTACGATTTTCTTAAAAACGTCTCTAACGCTTTTTATTAAACTAGCTATATCGGTGTAAAATTTAATGGACTTTAATATGATGTAGGTTTCATTCTAATTGAAATAGTCCGACATGGCTTAAATGCTGTTTTTTTAAATTTTCTTCCTCTGAACTACCTTTAATTATGTACACTCCTAGAACTAACCATATCATCCTAATGGCTTTTTTTTTTTTTTTTTTTTTTTTTTTCAGATCCCTCAAACAAAAGGAAAAATAACATTAGTAAGGAAATATCATATAATAAATACTGATAAATTATTTGTAAACATACCTTTTTCTACCGGTCTGGTACTTGAAGGGTGATTGATTCTTATATATAAATGATTGAGATCTATACTACCTGTATATTGATGACTCTTATTTGGAGGTGAGGGGCCTCCGCTTATTGTGCGTTATTCATCCTAATGGCACTGATGAAGACCGGTTAAATATACAAGTTGGACGAATTTGGTGACCAACGAAAGAATAAAAGAGCAAAACTATTTTTTATGTAATTTTTGTTTTGTTTTTATAATAAGAACAGTAATAATAATAATAATAATAATATACCGTTGGAAAGAGATAGATAATAAAAATAAATTTTTATTTTTAATAACTTATTTTAAAATTTAAAATTATTTTTTAATCATATTGTTTCTCTTTTCTAATGACCATGTTTTTTTTTTATGTATTACCTAATTTTAACTCTATGTTTTTAATATATTACCGTCAAATATCACTTCAAAATTGTTCATATTTAAAAAAAAAAAAATTAATTTTAATTGTTCACATATTCTTTGTCATTTTTTCATTTGCTCAGTCTCTCTTTATGTATTCTTATTGCAATATTATCATCTTAATTTTGTTTACTTCCATACTTTATAACTGTCATCTTATTATCATTTTACATTTAATTTTATTTATGTTCCCATATTATATTACTGCCACCATATTATTATTCTATACCTAACGCATTATTAAGTCTATAATTACATTGGTTGTTATCTTGTTTCTTTTAGCCCTGATGAAGGTCCAGAATGTAGGCCGAAACGTCGGCACATAATTAAAATAGCACTTGTTTTCAATGTGTGTTTCTATTTTATGACCGCATCCCCAACCATCTTCCTCATCTAATTTCTCAACGGTCAACAAAAACTCCATCATTTAAATATTGCATGATTCTAGGTCTGTTTTTTTTTTTTTGTTACAATATTTGTTTGTACCTTGATATAAACAGATAACGAATTATTGTTTCCAAGTATTTATAATATGGGTGTTTGTTTATGTATTTAACGTTACTTTATGCTACTGTGGCTAATCGGACGATGCTACCTACAGTGGGGGTCCTAAAGTTGGCTATCTAGATTTAATTAGGATAAGGATTTTTAACGAGTACCTGACATTGCACAGGCTAGGAACCACCTTTTTCGTCCCTTCCGAAGGACGGCACAACTAAGGATTTATTACTCCCATTAAAAAAAACCGAGGGACACCGAGAGCAAACCTCTAAATGGAAGAAATTCAATTAAATTCGTAAATATTTTATTATTTCTTCATTGTATATTATTTTGTAGTTTTGTAAATATTGTATGAATGTTGTACATGTGCACTATTATAAATGTCCTGATTGACAGATTGTAATATATAGCATTTCCAAGTCAATTGTAACCTTTTCCAAGTCAAATGTAACTTTTTCCATTTCAAATGTAACCTTTTCCAAGTCAAATGTAACCCTTTCCATTTCAAATGTCACCTTTTCCAAGTCAAATGTCACCTTTTCCATTTCAAATGTTACCTTTTCCAAGTCAAATGTCACCTTTTTCTTCACTTCTAGCCTTAAATATTCCGTTTTATTTATTTATTTCTTGAAAAATAATTAGTTTAATTAACATTATGACTTTTTTAATCATTTTGGCATATAATAATTGATATTTTTTTTGGGTCTCTTAGATGTTTGATATCAAGTTCTGTTTTTTACTAGCTAATATTTAAAAAAATTAA
Source organism: Piezodorus guildinii (assembly GCA_023052935.1). Lineage (NCBI taxonomy): Eukaryota > Metazoa > Arthropoda > Insecta > Hemiptera > Pentatomidae > Piezodorus > Piezodorus guildinii. Next base: position 119,778,093 of record CM041293.1, on the reverse strand, counting down.
TTATCGTCTATTTAGTTTTAAGATAGTTGTTGATTTTGATTTTTTTAGAGAGGAGGGGTAGTGTTTTGGAATAATTAATGTGTTTTTGGGTATTATAATTAAATTTTTCGAGCTGTATTTATTATCGCTCGCGTGCATGTTAACTCGCATTAAATTTTCATGTTTTTTATTGATATAGGGATTAATTAATGTGATTTCGGGTGGTTATGATTACGTTTTTTGAGCTGTATCTTTTATCGGTCATGCGTATTTCAACTCACATTTACTTTTAATGTTTTTTTTATTGATATAGGGATTAATTAATGTGTTATTGGGTATTATACTTACGTTTTTCGAGCTGTATTTTTTATCGCTCGCGTGCATGTTAGCTCCATTAAATTTTAATGTTTTTTATTGATATAGGGATTAATTTTTTTGCTTTCGGGTGGTTATGATTACGTTTTTCGAGCTGTATTTTTTATCGCTCGCGCTTATTTTAACCAAAATTTACTTTTTATATGTTTTATTGATATTGGGATTAATTAATGTGTTTTCGGATGGTTATGATTACGTTTTTCTAGCTGTACTTTTTATCGCTCATGCGTATTTCAACTCGCATTTACTTTTAATGTTTTTTATTGATATAGGGATTAATTATTATGCTTTCGGGTGGTTATGATTACGTTTTTCGAGCTGTATTTTTTATCGCTCGCGCTTATTTTAACTAAAATTTACTTTTTATGTGTTTTATTGATATAGGGATTAATTAATGTTCTTTCAGGTGGCTATGATTACGTTTTTCGAGCTGTATTTTTTATCGCCCGCGTGCATGTTAACTCGCATTAAATTTTAATGTTTTTTATTGATATAGGGATTAATTATTTTGCTTTCGGGTGATTATGATTACGTTTTTCGAGCTATATTTTTTATAGCTCGCGCTTATTTTAACTAAAATTTACTTTTTATGTGTTTTATTGATATATGGATTAATTAGTGTGCTTTCGGGTGGGTATGAATACGTTTTTCGAGCTGTATTTTTCATCGCTTTTGCGTATTTCAATTCGGATTTACTTTTGATATTTTTTATTGCTATAGACGTTTGTAATTATCTTTTCGGGTCTTGTGATTACGTTTTTTAAGCTGTTTTTATTGTCGCTTGCTCTCATTTCAACTTGCATTTGCAGTGGTCTTTCTTTGTTTTTGTTTTAGGGTATTCTCATAACGTGTTTTGAACTTTATTCTTTTATGCGCTTGGGAATTTCTACAAACCGTAGGTATTATGTAATATATGATGTAAAAATTATTTATTGTGTTTTTGCAGAATCTGATTACATTTTTGATTTGGACGTCACATCGCTATTGCGCATTCTTCTAGATCACTTTTCATTTAAGTTAAAATGTGCACTAGCTATAAATAAATGTCATAAACTCTATTAGTATTCCCGAAAACACTATAAACGATCCCTCTATCGAATATTTATGAAATAGGAATAGTAACTTAAAATGAGTAAAAGCAATAACAAATTTGGTTCAAATAATGTTATCAGAACACCCGAAAATGGAATAAACGATTCCTCAATTAAATTATCAAATAATTGTAAGACCAAGTTAGGAAGCGGATCCTTTACAAATATGTAGTTGAAAAAATTTACTCAGGACGCTAAAAAAAGGACCTATAACTAATCCTTTTATAAAATAATAATGATAAAAAAAAAAAAAAAAAAAAAGCTAAACGATGTATATTCCAGCAACGTTATAATGAGAACCAAAAACAAAATAATCAATACCAATATAAAAAAAAAAATATATCAAAAATAAAGGCGAGTTGAAATCCGCACGAGTGATAATAAATAAAGCTTTTAAACATTTTCATTACCCCGCGAAAATACAAGGATAGATCTCTATAAAAATAAAAAGATTAAAAGTAAATACAAGTTGAAATACGCATGCGCGATAAAACACACAGCTCGAAAAAACGTAATCATAACCACCCGAAAGCACAATAATTAATCCCTATATCAATAAAACACATAAATAGTAAATTTTAGTTAAAATAAGCGCGAGCGATAAGAAATACAGCTCGAAAAACGAAATCATAACCACCCGAATGCACAATAATTCATCCCTATATCAATAAAAAACATTAAAAGTAAATGCGAGTTGAAATACGCATGAGCGATAAAAAATACAGCTCGAAAAACGTAATCATAATACCCGAAAACACATTAATTAATCCCTATATCAATAAAAAACATTAAAAGTAAATGTGAGTTGAAATACGCATGACCGATAAAAAATACAGCTCAAAAAACGTAATCATAACCACCCGAAAGCACATTAATTAATCCCTATATCAATAAAAAAAACATTAAAGTTTAATGCGAGTTAACATGCACGCGAGCGATAAAAAATACGGCTCGAAAAACGTAATTATAATACCCGAAAAAACATTAATTATTCAAAAACACTACCCCTCCTCTCTAAAAAAATCAAAATCAACAACTATCTTAAAACTAAATAGAAGATAATTATTTTTTTGAAATATTAGCTAGTTAAAAACAGAACTTGATATCAAATATCTAAGAGACCCAAAAAAAATATCAATTATTATATGCCAAAATTATTAAAAAAGTCATAATGTTAATTAAACTAATTATTTTTCAATAAATAAATAAATAAAATGGAATATTTAAGGCTAGAAGTGAAGAAAAAGGTGACATTTGACTTGGAAAAGGTAACATTTGAAATGGAAAAGGTGACATTTGACTTGGAAAAGGTGACATTTGAAATGGAAAGGGTTACATTTGACTTGGAAAAGGTTACATTTGAAATGGAAAAAGTTACATTTGACTTGGAAAAGGTTACAATTGACTTGGAAATGCTATAATTCAATAAAGAAGAATTAAAAAAAAAAAAAAATCGTTAAAATGTCATTAATTTGATCGAATCATCAATAAAACATATGGGAAACTTTAAAGGCAGTAAAAATGATTCACGTTTTCTACTTTAAAAAAGACTAACCATCAAAATCGAAAAATAACTAGGAAAATGTAAATATATATGTAAAATCATTATCATATGTTAATATTTCACCAAGGGAGGTTATATCTCTGTTATGATAGTTAAACGTATTAATCAAAGGACTGTTAAACAATTCTTTATTTTAGGTAGGTTCATTGTTAATTATGTATGTTATCCAATTGATTATTTTATGTCATACAAATTGTAATAATTAAAACTTTATTTTAGCATCGTTTAACTCCTGATTCATTTAAATTAGAAGAAGAATTACAAATTGTTTAACAGCCCTTTGATTAGTACGTTTAACTATCATAACAGAGATATAACCTCCCTTGGTGAAATATTAACATGTGATAATGTATTCAAGAATAATAAAATTCTTGATTTTACACCTCCGCTGGTCGGAGACTCTTTTATCCAGGAGAAAAAGAGTAAGGAACCAACTTACTAGAGTGGAACACATTCGCTTTATAATGTGCAGATATAACCTCTTCTTCTCGACGGCCATCGTTACTGACAGTTAAACAATTCTTTATTTTAGGTAGGTTCATTGTTAATCATGTATGTTATCCAATTGATTATTTTATATCATACACATTGTAATAATTAAAACTTTATTTTAGCATCGTTTAACTCCTGATTCATTTAAATTAGAAGAAGAATATATATACATGTATAGCTAAATTGTAAAATGGTATTTGAATCATAACTTCTATGTAATATTCGCAAAACTAAATTAATATGCACCTATTTTAGTAAATAATGTAGGAATTAGTTCTTAAAGTATGAACTAAGGCTGTAAGACAGCCTATAGGTCTAACAGACACTAAGAAAAGTCAAAATTCAAAAAGTATTTTGTAAAAACGAAACTAGTAAAAAATAAGTATCTTGATAATTATTAGACCAATAAATACCTTTAATTTGATCGGTATTAAACATACCTAACGTCAGTTAAATTAAAGCAATTTAAATGCTCTAAAGTACCTTCTTTGATCAAAACGAAGAAAATAAATAATTTCTTCCTTAGAGATTAAAATTACTCATTTTTTTTTTATCCTTTTTAAAGAAAGTTGTTTTATTTTTTATCTGTACTTTCATCATTAAGATAATGGATAATTTTTAATGCTGAAGGCTCAAATCATTGATAATCCAATTTTAAGGATCAGCTGCAGACAGGAGGAAGGGTCCTACACCCGAAATTTTCCTTTGACTACGAGCCTGTCTATAATCCTATCATCGAAACCGGGCTCTCCCTGTTTCATTAGCCCAAGTGCCTAGGAAAATCGATAAGGGTATTTTTACTTTGATGAAACAGATGAGGTGTAAATAGTCCAAGAGCTGTGGCCGAAAAATTTGTATTATAAGAAGAAAACTTTTAATGCGATTTTCATATTTTAGCCAACTTTTACAACATTTTTTTTGTCTGCCACCTCAAACTGGTCGGAACCGAAAATAGCGGCCACAAAAGACGGTCAAAATCCCGGAATTGAACTCATTTAGCATTATAAAATTAAGATTACAGAAACCAAGCATTATATGAAAATACTCATTTTTTTTACAAATTAATGGAAATTGAATAAGCTTTAATTTCAGACCTGATAGATGTCTGTAGGTCTTATAGGTACCGAGATATCTTTGTCCATGAAATACATTGACCACATTTACCATTATGAAGGTAAATGTAACAGAAACCACGCATTACACGAAAATACTTATTCAATGTCCATTAATGTATATTATAATAAGTATTATTGTATCATGGGTGGTTTCTGTGATATTTCCCAGCAAAAAGTTAAGATTAGATCAATTTTCGTAGTAAGAACACAATCTATTATATGGACAAAAATATCTCGATACCTCTAAGACCTACAGATGTCTATCAGGTCTGAAATTAAAGCTTATTCAATGTCCATTAATTTTTATTAGAATGAGTATTTCCGTATAATGCTTCGTTTCTGTGATATTGTCCTTCATAACGTTAAAAGTAGATACATTTTCGTAGTTAGAACACAATGTCTTATATGACAAAAATATCTTAATACCAATAAGACCTACAGACGTCTATCAGGTCTGAAATTAAAGCTTAATCAATGTTCATTAATTTATATTAAAATGAGTATTATTGTATCATGGATGGTTTTCTATGATATTTCCCTTCATAACGTTAAAATTAGATTACTTTTTGTAGCTAGGACTAAATGTATTATATGCACAAAGATATCTTGGTACCTATAAGACCTACAGACGTCTATCAGGTCTGAAATTAAAGCTTATTAAATGCCCATTAATATATATTAGAATGAGTATTTACTAATACTAATATTTGCTTTTATAATGTTAACTTCTTCATCATCCTAATCCTTTAGCTCAATCCCTTTCCAGCTCCACCCACCCCTACAATCCTCCACGAAGATTGAAACGGCAGTGGCCCCGCGACGTTCTGTAAACATTTATACTGGAGTTCTGACACTGGTCAGATCCTCCACTCATGTACTGTAAGTTTGTGGCTATTGAGCCCTAAGTCAGCCTCTACTGGCTAAGACCAGTAATACGGCTGAGAGAGAGGCGCTGGGATCTCTTGGATTCCGCTTTTTTGCACCACAAGTGGAGGGAAAAGCCCAATCTGGGCTTGAGGTCTCCTTAGCAGTTGTATATATTGTATATAGTTACCATTGTTTGTATGATGTTTATTTATTTGCCAACTTTTTATTTATCTCAATTATAGGTTGTTGTTTTGATTTGTCATTTATTATTATTTTATTGTGCATATATGAATTTATTTATTTTCTATTTTATGTAATTTGACTATTATTATTATTTTCTGTATATATTGTATGAATGTGGTCTCATATCAGTATTACTATTGCTCATTCTAAAACAGGTAGTAATAATTCTCAATAAATAAATATTTAAATATAATGTTAAAATGAGATCAATTCTTGGTTTTGACCATTTTTAATTCCGACCAGTTTGAGGTGGAAGATAAAAAATATGTAGAAGTTAGCTAAAATGTGAAAATTACATTGAAGATTTTCTTTCAGATAATAAGCATTTTTTTCGGCCCCACTTCTTGGACTAAAAGAAATCGTTGTAAAATATTACTTTGTAAATTATTTTCAATTTATTCCGCGGAATAAATTGGAACAGGAGCACAGGGTTGGTGCAGGAGAGAGACAACTGGACCAGACTCTATAAGCAGGACCCTCACACCGAACAGCGGTAGAAGGGGAAATGATTATGATGATTGTATACGATAAGAGAAGGTTAGGTGTGCAGTCAATAAATAAATCGAACTAATAAGAAAACTTACATTTGTGAGTTGACAGTTAGCCTAAAGTTTAGGCATTCGTCAGGATGTTCCAACTCTGATTAAAGCCCAACATGTAGACATTTTGAGTGTTTCGCTAATTACTCCATCATTAGCTATAAAAGTATGTATTTTTAATGATTATCAAATAGTATGGTAATGATTGAACAGATAAAAAACTGTTTCTTTTATGGTTTCAGGACTTCAGAAGGCTCTGTGGTGACAGCTTATGAAGAAGTGGTGAATGTTTGATCTTTTAGTTATTTTTAACTATGATTTTTTTTCCAGTGGCGCGACAGACCGTGTAGGCTCTTGGCCTCTCGGTGTGATCCCCTGGAAGATTACACGCACGTTTCTCGATTTATTTTAGAGGGTAGGATCATCATGAGCTACTTCTAATTTTGTGAGTGGCCACCAGTTGGCTGACCGGTCTCACATACCCGGGGGAGAGGCTGTGATTGAATCCCCATTTATAAAATGCTTGAAAAAGTCTGAAAAAAAAAATTGGATTGGAACAACCATTATCGTGGGAGACTAGCGCTCTAGTCACTCAGCCACGGGCTCCACTTAATTATGAATTATTTCCTTTTATTTTAGAAGTTGGTATCTATCTTGGGATAAGTAGACCCTCCTGCGTATTACTCAGCTTTATGAAGTAGAAACTCTTGATTAGGAGAAAAAAAGACCTCGGGAAAATTATTTCATTGCACAACCATTTGTACAAAAAAATCTATATTTATAACAAGTACTTGATCTCGGAGAGGACCTTAAATTTATTGTACCTTTATTAAAATTTTAAAAAAAAAATTACAGTAAGAAAATGAAGAAATAAAGTGTTGTTTTATAGGAGTGGCATGCGTACATCTAGCGCACTACCCCACTGATCCATTACCCAGTATGGCAGAAATGGCTCGAGAGAGGAAAAACAAATAATAAACATTACGAGTTCGAGTCTCTGTGTCCCAAAGGCTTTTAATTCGGTATTTATCCCCCGCTCTCACCCCTGACCCGAGAAAGTTTACTAAATCTCAGGAAAATGACTTCATTCCACAACCAGAAAAAAAATAATAAAAGAAAAGGTGCTTAATATATGACCTTTTGTGGGATTTTTTCTTTTTTTTTACTGTTTATTGTAAATTGCGAATATTAAACAAAAAAATTTAGAAGATAATTGTAAAGGCTAAAAAATGGAAAATCTTGTTTAATACATATTAATGCTTCTAAATAATTATCACTACTGTCATTTTAATTAGCATTTAAAGTCAGAATGAATGGTAAACATTTCTCAGACGAGAAAATAATTGATGTTATTAACTTCCATTTTTTCTAGTTTTATGGTGGATGATGTATCAAATTTAAAATGTTTATACCCTATAAAAAATAATAATTGTTAATAATTAGACTTAAACGTTTAATGTTTTATTATATTATAGTACTAAACTAATAAATAATTTAAAGGTGTGTATCAGCCCTTTTCAATCCTTGTTCAAATGCGAATGAAAACAGAATGTGTGAATAAAGTATGTGGTATTCTTTGTGTCTAATAAGGAAAGATAAATAAAAGCGGTTGTTTTTATAATTTGGCAATTTTTTATAAATCATATATATTTTGATTTATTTAAGTTTTAATTAGTTCTTTATAAAGCGGCTATATTTTTAATACAAATCAACAGGATTTTTTTTTAATTTATTATTTGGCATAAAAATATCTCTAACCTAAAATGCTCACCTATCTTTCCTAAACCAGGCATTTTTTAACATATTTTTTTTAATTTTTTTTATTCATATTTTATTGAATTTTACAACTGTATTAACATAAATACAATAAGTAAAACTGTTTAATTAGAATAAAGGGCGTGAAAGGCTTGTGAAGAAACTACCCAGCGGTAGAACTCCGATGTTTTATTTAAGTAAGGAGATCCCGAGGCCATCTTCTTTTCAATCGCCTCGGAGGATTGTCAGGAATATGTGAGGTTGAAAGGTTGCGGACAAGAGGGTTTATATGGGCTGAGAGTTTGGAATCACAAGTGATATATCTGGTACGAGAAAGGTCTGCAACTAATGGAATATTAAGGTCGTTATGGATGATTTTATTTGTGACAAAATAAGGAGCAGTTAGGATTTTGCGAAGGATTTTGGATTGTAAGGATTGCATACGGGAGGAATGAAATGGCTTAGTAGAGCCCCAAAGCTCCATTCCATATGTCCAGATGGGTCTGATGACGGTAATATAAATGAGCTTTTTGTAATGAATCGCAAGTTTTGAACGTTTGTCGAGTAAGTGTTTTAGTAATCGTTATCTACGGGCAGTCTTTTGTCGTTTAAGTCTCGTGTGAGGATTCCATGTAAGACGTTTGTCAAGATGGAGTCCTAGGTTTTGGATTTGTTCAACAGGTATGAGTGGGTTATTATTAAAGGATACAGTGGGGCAGGAGGTCATCGGTTTGCGACGAAGGGTAAAGGTAATTTGGTGGGGTTTTTAGGATTTATTTTAATCTTCCAGTTCTGACACCATTTCTCAATGGCCTAACAGAAATTTAGAATTTTTAATGAACAATATCCAAATAATTTAACAGTCTTTCGTAATTCAAAAAGAACGAAATTATTTATGATTTTGAATGAAAGATGACACCACGTCTGCCTCATGTTCCGTTTGGAACCTTAAAGAAATTAGAATAGTAAATGAAATCAAATAAACTAAAGTTAAAATTTTTAACTTCTTAGAGACCAAACAAAGAATATATCTTATTTAATAAAATACATGTTTTGTGTTTTTATCGGCTGTCGTCGTCTACAGCACAATATCATTTCTCTCCATATTATAAATCTCATACCCTCTTACTTAAAATACATTCTTTTTTTCTTTTTACTTAACCAAAATATTCAGTATAAATAATTTATAGGGGAAAACAACGTTTGCTGGATCAGCTAGTATGATATAATAATAGGTATAAAAATAAACCAATTCTGATTAATTATAGTTAATTAAAAATAAATATAAAAACATTTTAAAAGTTGGCTGATTGAGGTAGGCTAGAACTGGCTGAATGAGACGAGAGCTTCTCGGTGCAAAACCGGTCCCCCAAATTCGGCGACCCAGGGACCGCCGTTGCAGGAAAACTGGTTTTCCTCCTCGAGGAAATTTTTACTAGTTTTTAATAACAACCTTTCGAGGATCGGGCTTGTTTTATGTTGCAGGATACCTCTAGTTAGGGCTCTTTGATAAATCGATTATATTTAAATAGATGGCAACCAATCGATATGCAACTAGAACCAGTTTCTAGAGCAGCCGGATCCCCGGCATGGATCGGGTATGGTCAATTTAAAATTCCTGCGCACAAGTTGAGAAGGGAATAGATAAATATTATGAGCTCTAATAACAACCATGTAAGCCTAGATGCGAACCACCTTTTTAAAAAATAATCTAGGCAGATTGAAGAAACTTAATAACACACTGGTTTGATACAGTAGTCCCCTTATATTAAATTATGTAATTTCTTAGGAATTTAGAATTAAAAAAAAAATAAAATCAATAATCAAAAAAGACCTATTGGAATCCAAAGAGGGAAGATTATGGATCGAGGAAGAAAGAAGAATGCATTATGGTAGAATGAAGAAGAGGTGGGGAAGATGAGGAGATGTGAATGTGTTGGTAAGTTAGGAGAAAATGATATTTGCGTGGTCTATAAGACCGTTTCGCGTCGAAAAAAAAAAAAATCAAAAAAGAATATCAGTATAGAATAGAATAAAATAGAAAAAAAAAATTATTCTGAGACAGGGACAAGTAATATGTACAATTACGATATACGATTTGTCTGGCCAAAAGACCAAAGGATTATAATTAAGTTTTATTTAAATTGATATCAGAAAAATGGTTCAAATTATATCATAAAACCAAAGAGTTAAATAAATAACTTCTTATAGATTAAAGTGTTAAATAAAACAAAACATTAAAACTGGTTCATAATAACTGTTTCATTAAGTAAGTTTAATATAAACAATAAATAATAAATTTTCTTTATCAATTGATATTTAATTTGAAATATCAAGATTGTTGAGCGTCTGTTTGGGATGACAGTAGGTATTAGAACAGCTCGGACTTGAATGATGGTAGGGATGAAGCATGGCGGATATGAGTAGATAGGGAATTCCAGAGAGTAGTAGAGCGGACAAGAAAGGAATGATCCAAAATTTTTGTTCTATGGATAGGAACATAAAGGTCAGAATGACGCGATCTTGTTCGAGGGTGTGGATTAATGATTTAAATTGCAGAAGACTGTTGATATAGGGAGGTAGCTGGGAGTGGATGGTTTGGTAAAGGTATGATCCTAGAAAATATTGTCTGCGGATAGAGGGAAGGAGCCATTTTGACTCGCTGTATAAATAGGTCACATGTGACCTCTTCGGAGTGCCGAGGACAATTCTTCTTTTCATGATAAAAATACACATAACTAAATAATTCTATATAAATAATACATCCGTTTTGAAGGTTCATTAATAACACTATAATGTCTCAAAAATTAGATATTAATGAAATTGACAGCTGCAATATATTACATAAGTATGATTAAACAAAATTAAATTGAGGGATTGGCGTGGCAAAGTGGATATAACACTTGTCTACTGTTCTCCGGGTCCCAGGTTTGAATCCGGCTGAAAAAGAATTATTTATTCTGCTCCTTGAAGTATGGAGAGACCATCTGGGGCACACCTAGCCTCAATAAAGTGGGTACCCGAAATCAGGGAAAAGCCTGACGCCCAAGCGTGATTTAGGGCTACCTCCTTGCACGGCGTTTTGACATTTGGTATTGTTAATGCTACGGTCAAGACAATGACGGGTGGACCACGGCTGGAGGGGCCCGGATGGGTCTAGAGACTTCTGGACCTGGACGGTCCTCGAAGTACCTAGAACCTACCTGCCCTCCGTGTCTAGAATATTCGGTGGTGGTACAAATACCGGTCCACTACGCCTGGGTCAGGCAGTCTTGATCTTGCTCAAGTGGATGTATCAGTGAACAGTGACAGTGAACAATTCGTGACAGTGCAGTGAAACTGTGTGTCAATATTGTGATAACCGGTCGGAGGGAAATTAGAAGACTGTAGTTTATATATAATTTATAGTTGTAAGTTTTAGAATAAGTCTAGTAGATTGTATAAATTTACGTAAGTAGTTTATTTGTTAGGAATAGCTCATTTTATATGTATACTGTTTAGTAGTTAAGCTAGCAATTCAATTATTATTGTAACTATATTGGTTAGTAATCCCTTTGTATTTGTACATTCTGTATTTAATAAATATTTGTAATTTGTAAACTAGAGTAGTTTATTTCTCACACCCCGTAGCCCATAACATTAATATTTTAAACTGTTCATTTTTTTAAGTTCACTTATAGATATCCTGTACCTTAATGAACATATACATCATTTAAAAATTATTGCTGAAAGGTAAATCCATTCAGAAGGTTATGCATACAAATTGAAATTAACGATATCATATCTACTACATAACGACTTTGTTTTATTATTTTTGAAATGGAACACTACAAAAAAAAAAAAAAAAAGATTATCTCACGAGTATTTCATTATTTGGGAAAATATGCCAACCATTGTTTTACTACGATTTTTTTATTTATTCGTTTTCATTAATTTCTCTTATATATTATTATGTTCAGTAAGGCAAGTTATTATTTCTGGATTTAAATGCTTAGTTCAAAAACCTATCACACGTTTTGAATGATATTAGGGACTGTTTATACCCCTACCGCTTCCGTCGCCAAAACGCGCCCCTCTTTTTACTTTCGATGGCGCTACGGACCGTGTAGGATCTTGGCTTAATCGCTAGTCTCGCTGATATTTTATAGGGAAGGGTCATCACTCCCTATACCTATTAAAATACGCAAAATATGCCTATATAAAATACAATATAAAAGGAAAGTACTAATAATATTAATTTTATTACTTATTCTCTTGTCTTTTCTTAACACTGAATAAAGTAAAAAAATTAGGTTGAAACGTCGGCACACAAAAATATAATTAGCTTAAATTATGTGTAACCTAAAAAGACAAATCCAATCGATATACGATGGATAATTCCTCTTTCCTTTTAAATAATGTATAACAAGACTGTCAGTGACATACAGCATTAATTCAAGCACTTTTAACGATTCAGAATTCAGAAGGATTACCGAAACACGAACATTCTCTTCACTATCGACAGTGAAAAAAATATATGGTTAACGCCAGAGAATTTCGAAGAAATTCAATTACTAATCTTATCTAGAAGGAAAATTATGGATTTAAATTTTAGGGAAAAAAAACTGGCTAGACTTATATTGTATGCGCCCGGTATGAAGATTGCCAAAGCAGATAACGTTGAGAATTAATCCCTTTCCTTAAAGAATGCACGAACCAATCCGAAGGCTCATCATTTAAACGCTTAGGCTTTTCGGCAACGATGGATAGATGGAATCGTATATTTACAACTTGCGATTTTTCAAACAATAATCGTAAATATACAATGGACATTTCCAGTCTGCTGAGACGAACCCACTCTACTCGATCTTCCGTTTTACGTAATGTGCTAAATAACTTTTCTTAATATGTACTGTAGAATTAAGAAGAACAAGAAAGGGGCTTATATGCACATGTATATGCGCTTCAGGGCTGTAACATATCGTATATGTCATGACTTCCTCATATGAATTTTTTAGTTTAGTGTATTTTAGTCAAATTTTTGAAACCTATTTTTATTTATACAATAGAAATACGATGTCTGAATTTAATTAAAACCTAAAAGGTCATGAGTTTTGTTTGGGTACGGCAGTCACTCGAGAACTGAAACTAGTTGTCAAATTCTTCACAGCGCTACACAATGAGAATAGGGGAAGTAATATATGAAAATGAGGAAAGGTTTGATGTGATGTAAGCAACAGCGAATTATCATACATTCTTACATAAATATACAATAAACGTACTTTACTGGTGAGGTGGGGTCTACAGGACCCCAGGGCCTCTTTAAAGTTTCGTGAATTCCATTGTCCCGATCCGATCGGCTTGTGAAAACCTGACATTTCTTGTCTCGACATGATTGTAATATAGCATCCTTTTTTAGTCAGTTTTCATCCAGCATTGCTTAAGGACAATGTTATTGGGGTCCTTTAGACCCCACCTCACCATTACTGTTCGGATTTATTAAAAGTGTGTTTTTCAATTTGTTGAAAGAAATGTCTCGTGATCGAGCTATTTTACGCACCTATTAAATTTTATTAAGAAGCTGGGATCATCCTTGTTAAAGGATAACATGACCAGACGGTCAGAAAATCCCAAACTTCCCCGGGAGATACGGTTTAAAGCTCAATCATTATCAGGGGAAAAAACAGAATAATCTAACACATATAGTCAGGAAGCCCCTCCGAAGAAAAGGAGATGTTAGTTTTGTCCAAGAAACAAGTATAGAAAGTCATCTATATTTTATATTAAATGTGAAGAAAATATTTGTGGACAATGTTCGGTTTCCTATAGTGCCTAATTTAAGCTGTGCGTACTTTCTTTTCAATCTAAAAGTTTCATTTTTTTAATCATTTTCCGTCCTTTAAATATAATAAACTTTAAGATAAGGACTTGTTTATATACTATTTTACAATTTTTTTCATTGCTAAAATGTAACATTAAAAAAGGAAGAAAAAGTATTAATAAAATGTATTTAATATCAGTTATTAATTCAATTTTATAAGCATCCTTTCGTATGGTACCTATTGAAAATAGGTTGAATTAACGTATTTCAAAAGAATAAACAATTCTAGATGTTTCTGAATTAAAAAAAAAAATGAGGTCTGGGGTCTGAGAGAACCAACCTCACCAATTTTGACTATAAATTTCACCCCACCAGTTAAAGGTTAATATAGATAATTATTAATTATTTCAAAGGGAGTTTCTTTATATATATATATATATATATAAGCACGTTTCCATAATATTTATATTACAATTAGTTGTTTTAAAACAACTTTATTATTTAGTTATGTCATTTAAAAAAAAATTAATGATATTATTAGATTTTTAAAGAGTAATGTTTGATGTTAATATTTAAATTTATTTAAAAACTATACCTTCCCCCTTTCCTGCTACTTTTGTAAAGTCTCACAACCCCTCGCTTTCAGGCATCTTCATCCACCTATTCTCTCATTGTATAGCGAGGTCTTAATACCCATTAAATGGTTTAATTATATATCGAAGTACAATCCGACCCTTATGAGTTGTTATTTCATCAGTCATTTTTTTCAATAATATATTTTTTCATACAACTTAAATTTCAAAATAATTTTAACGTGTGTCTGATCTCATATATTTGTAAATCCTGTACACCAGTATTAATTTATCCAGAATGGTGTTAATGTGCCATTGGTCAACGTGTTAAGGAGTTGTGAGTCTAATGGACTCATAGCCATTCAACGGATGACACTCAACAACGTTGGACAGGCTGCCAAGAAACTCGATAGGGGACAATTTAGATTCGATTCTCGCGCTCAGAAAATAATACAAGACGACAATCCCCTCCTTTCGGGTGACTGCAATAATTTTTAATTAGATGCAGCAGCCGGGACAGACTGGTCAGCGTCCTTGCACCGAAGGTAGTCTAGTCTGCAGATAAAGCTCCAAATGTCCCATCTTCCAAAGTTAATTCTATCTTTCATTTTTAGTAATGTTTTAGTATTACATGTCTGTCTTTTTTTGTGATATTCCGTCGGCCGTATGTTTTTATTTCGTTAATATCCAGTCTGAAAGACAGACATAATGGTGTACATAAATATACCATATATTCGCAAATTAAAAGATATTCCGTTTTTAAGATAAAATGTTAGGCATAACATATGATATATATCACATCGAAAATTCTCTAAATAAAATAAACCAAAAATTTAAAATAACTATATTATTATGAGAAGAGACTGTTCTAATATAATAATATATTAGATGAGATGAAGGAGATGACATTTTTATTTGTTAAGGACTCATTACACAATGATAGATGCATGCATGCTAGTTAATGCTGATAATGTCTTAAATGTAAAATGAAATCCAGGAAGAAATAAAGTCCCGGTTTAATTTGGGAAATGTGTGTTATTATTCAGTTTCTATATTACTTAGCTCGCGGCTTTTGTCTAAAAACTTAAAGGTTAGAATTTATAAAACTATTATTCTTCCGACGATTCTTTACGGATGTGAAACGTGGCCGCTTACGTTGAAGGATGAACAACGGCTCAAGGTTTTCGAAAATAAGGTACTGCGAAAAATATGGTCCGACTTAAGAAGGTTACACAACGCGGAATTTCGGAGCTTGTACCCTGTGAATATAATTGAGTTGATAGCTCGGTGAGGATCGGATTCCGAGAAACTTGGTATTCGCTGATCCGACTGGTAGGCGTTCGAAAGGTAGGCTGAAACGTCGATGGGAGGATTGCGTTAAGGCTGATCTCATGGGTTTGTGCTTGAACGGTGAACATTTTACGAGTCTGTGCATGCAGAGTTTAATGGTATTGGCATCGAACCTTCGGGTTCGGCAAGCCTATTATTATTATTATTAATGCCTTACAAGTAGCCATCATGATAATCATTACTCAATGTCTATGAATTTATTATAAATATATAATAACTGAGTATTTGATATAACTTAATAAATAAAACCTGTACCACTACAACCCATGAAGGGTCTTGGGCTCAGTACATATAGAGATTCGTACTGTTTCTAGGCCAACGGCAGTGCAATGAGGTGATTAGGCCTTAATCACGCTCAGCCGCCAGGTTTTTCCCCAATTAATTTGGGTACCCACTTTATAGAGGCTGGGTCGGCCCAAGGAGGGTCTCCATATCCTAGGGTCGCCCCCCGACTGAATTAACAGAATAAATAATATTCCGCCACAGCCGGGATTCGAACCCAGGACCCGGAGCACAGCAGACTAGTGCTATATCCACTAGACCACGCCGCTCCCCTGATATAACTTAATAACTTTTTTTATTTTATTTTTGATTACGATTATATAGCTTAGATAGGTGGATAGAGAACTAGTCTAATATTTTTCAGATCCAGGGTTTGAACCACAGCTGAATGAAAATATAAAATCACTCTGTTTATTCATTTAACATCACTTTACGCTACTTTGTCTCTCTCTCTCTCTCTCTCTCTCTCTCTATATATATATATATATATATATATATATATATTTAAGTAAATGCATAAATCTACTATGGGGAGACCCTTTACAATATTTAGAATACCTTAATCAACGGGCAGCAAGAGTCGTTAAGAATAATTATTTGTAAATACCCTTGTAGCGTTTTTGAATATTTCAATTTAATCCTCTATCTGTTTATAAAATCATGTTTACTTGGTCAATAATGTTTACATATTCTAAATAAGAATTACTTAAGGTTCTTTTATCCATCAGTTTCATTCCTTATCTTTAAGTGTTACTTTGCTTGCCCCATACAGAAAAGAAAAAACTTCATTTTTGTCGATTAATGACTTTTTATTTTCGGAAAGAAAAAACCGCTGCACAGAAAGTTAACATAAATTGCAGTATGTTTGGAGATGATGCCTTAGGAGAAAGCACCGCCCGTAAGTCCGGTCTCGGTTCAGAAAAGACGCAAAGCTCTCGCTCGGGTCGTCCTTCAATTGTCGATGATGACCAAATTTCATAAATTACCTGGGAGATGGGTCAAATGTATGTCAATATGGGTCATATATAATTAGGTGAAAATATTTAAAAGAATCTGAAGTTTTTATTGAAATCACCAGTAAAAATCGCTACGAACTTACTTGACGACCCAATAATTTTAACCCAGAAGGGACATATCTTAGCGACCCCCTACACTGCCACCAATGGGTGTATATCTATCCAGAGTATCAATTCATTAAGTCCGAAGTCTACACGATAGTCTATTTATCTATCCTTAGCAGTATCTAAAGATCATATATCCAACAAAATCGACGTTTCAAATTGTTATCAGTGGTTGAATGAAGGTAATGAATGATATATATCGAGAATAATGGGAGGAAAAGAAATAATTTTGAATGGTATAAAATAGAACAATTTCCGGGCTACAGCAAGGAAGGTTACTTAGAAAAAAGGCCCTTCACTCCTAAGGCCTTAATTTTAGGTGAGGTTAAGTGTGAGTGAATATCACATACTATCAACATATTATAATAAATATTCAATTAACGAATTTTCTATCTTACTTCATAATTTATTTTTTTTTTTTTTTACCTTTTATTATAAATAATGTCTTATTTCTTAAATTCGTTAGTATGATGTTTATTTATTTGCCAACTTAGTATTTATCTCATTTATAGGTTGTTGTTTTTATTTATTATTATTTTATTGTATATATATGAATTTATTTATTTCCTATATTATGTAATTTGACTTTATCATTATTTTCTGTATATATTGTATGAATGTAGTCTCATATCACTATTACTATTGTTCATTTTGAAACAGATTGTAATATATCTGAATAAATAAATATTTAAATAAAAAAAAATGTTATAAAATCGAGTTTCAACATTAAAATACATGTTTTAATGTTGTGTATATTACACTTGTTTGTTTTGATATAACTTTATCATGCAGTTTTTTATATTTAAAAAAAAAATCAATGATATTATAGGATTTTTCTAATTGTAATATTTGATGTCATTATCCAATTTTTTTTTTTTTAAATAAGCTTTACCCCTCTCCTGCTGCTTTCGTGAACTCTCACAAAACCTGCTTTCATTTCACCTACACATACCCTTCTCACCGTGTAGCGCTGCTCTAGAGCAGGAAGGGCTCTCCGCCTGGGGAGTCTTAGACCGGACAGGATAGGAAGCGGAAGTCCAGCAACGGACGGAGGAAGCCGGGGGTCAAGCCATGGAAGAATTTTGCAGTTTTGTCCAAAGGTATCTTGTTCATGTTATATTATGTGGTAAAGACAAACAAACCTCAGTATTCTCGATAATGAACAATGTCTCACTGTGTATTTTTATTTGTAATGATATGTACTATTTTATAAATAAATGTATTTTATAAGTTAATTACTTTATTTCCCGTTATGCCACCTGATTCCAATAATGAATTAATAAACATGACACCTTAGGAAAAGAAATCCAAAAGTTTTATAAAATAAGAACCGAAAATTTATATATTAATTAATACACATTCTGAGTCACCGCTGCCTTAAAAAAGTAGCGGCCGATACATAGTAGTAAAAAGAATTATATTAACTTCACTAAGAATTAAATAAAAAAATATTTTAATAAGAACGAAATTATACTTAGCAGTATAGGACTCTTAAATACTCTTCCTCAAAAAACAATCAGGAAAAAATAATAATGTAAATTTTAGGTAATGCCAGTCAAACTCGAATCCAAGTTTAAATTCAATTTGATGATATTCTATAGAATGAATCTCTACGTTTCCACTTTAACAAGGATGTTGTATTGATAACTTATTGGGAACCTTATCCTTTTTTGCTCGAATAGAATTTGCAAGGAAGTTCTTCAACTTCACTTCCTCTGCAAACTAAATTTCCTAATCAAACTTTATATTAGATATATTGCTTTATACCTATTCCTTGGAGGTATATTATGAAAAATAATCTGGTGCACAATACAAACTACTTTTACATCCCTCACTTAATAAAATTAATTTAAGAACTATGAAATAGAGATGAAAATATTTTAAAGAATTACATTCAGTTTCGTTCTGAACATATGTTTTAGAACAAATAATATAAAATTGTTATATATAATGATCACAGAAGTTAATGCAATTTACAATTCCTTTTACAGGATCACTTGTAGCTGGGTGGCTAGCGTAACAGCCTCCCATGCTAAAGGTCACGGGTTCAAAGACGCAGGTGGTCCTAGGATTTTTTAATGGGAGTAAAAAATCCTTAGTTACGCCGTCCTTCGGAGGGGACGTTAAAAGGTGGTCCCGAGCCTGTGCGATGTCAGGCACTCGTTAAAGATCCCTATCCTAATAAAACCTGGATAGGCAAAATTTAGGACTCCCACTATAGCATCGTCCGATTAGCCATAGTAGCATAAAGTGACGTTAAATAAATAAACAAACAATTCCTTTTACAAATTTATAAACAAGATCATATTTCTTCGCTTTCCAACGGTATATTATACATATATGCAACTATTCTTATGTTGGTAAAAAAAAAAAAAAAAAAAAAAAAAAAATTCCTAAAAATATAATTTCCTCTTTTCTCCTCTAGTTGGTTATGATATTCAACTTGAATTTTCAACCGTTTCATATAAATACTAATAAAATTATAAGACTGATTTCTTAGAATTAATTGAATTAAAAGTACTTTAGGGGTAGAAAATTCAGAAATTCGGCATTTAAGTCCTGTCAGACTATTTCATTCAGAATGGAATCTACATGATAGTAAAGCCTATTGAATTTTACATCGATATAGAGAGTTTAATCGAAATCGTTTGGGCAGTTTTTGATAAAATCGTAAAAAAGTTCCACATGCATGGAATAAAGTGCCTGTTCTGGTTAGTCGATTTTGATGAAAAAGTTGCCGTAAAATCTTAGGCATATGCTCCTTAAATGCGAAATTTCAGTTTTTACAACTTATCGTTTTCGAACTAGACTTACCACACACACTTTTTTGGGGGACTTCTTCATTTGGATTCAGAATACCCAACGTCAATTTTCGATGAAAACTCGAATTCGAAAATTTTCTCAATCGCAATACGTTCCCTTAATTTATATTTTATATATTGGTAAGTGAAAGTAATAAGGCAGAATATATGTATGTACGTATAATATAAAAAATAAATTTATTTATACCACATATTGATGTGCCAAATTCAGCCACATATCGAATCTCCTTACGGTTTTCCTCATTACAGTAACCCTGCAATGGGTGCAATCATTTCTACGCGTACCATCTTGCGATACAACGCGTATTACTTTCACTTACTATATATAGTAAGGAAAGTATTGCGATCGTGAAAATTTTCGAATTCCAGTTTTCAACGGAAATACACGTTTTAGGGTCCCCTGAGTCCAAATAACCAAGTCCCGCAAAAAGGTCTGTGTGTGTGTGTGTCTGTGTGTGTGTGTGTGGTAACTCCCGGGCGGAAACGGTAAGTCCTATGAAACTGAAAAGACAACTATACGCCCGAGACGTGACAAAACTTTTTTCATCAAAATGAGCTTACCAGAAGAGGCACTTTATACCATGCATTTTGCACCTTTTTTCGATTTTCTCAAAAACGGTTCCGACGATTTTGATTAAACTCGCTATATCGATGTAAAATTAAATGGGCTTTAATATCATGTAGGTTTTATTTGGATAAAAATGGTCTGACAGGGCTTAAATGCCGATATTTTAACTTTTCTTCCTCTAAAGTACCTTTAATTTTTTAGATTCAATAATAATAACTAGATTATCTTGTTAGCGCTGATGAAAAACAGGTAAATATATAAATTGAATAAATTCGATACCCAACTAAAGGAGAAAACAGAAAAAATATATTTTTAATGAAATTTTTCGTTTTTGAACATAAGAGCAGTAATATACATGTATGATATACCGTTGGAAAGCTAAAGATTTTAGAAAAAATATCATCTCATACACAAGCTTTTAGAAGTTAATAGAGAGTGATGAGAAGAAGATAAAACTAACTGATTATTTTAGATAATAATATAATAGATTTTTTTAATAAAACACATGTTTATATATAAATTCAATTTGATTAATTCCTTAATAGTTTCACGTATTTTTATCTCTAACTGTATTTCAAAATTCTTTCATTGATTTTAAAAATCGAGGTAAGTGAAAGTCGTGTGTTGCCCGCACCAGATTTTTTTTATTACATAATATAAATTAAGTTACAGAACATATTTTATAAACAACTTTGAATCTCCTTGTTTTCTTCGTTTTTCAATATTCCGGAAAATTATAGTAGAAAAATAAGTCAGCACCGCGAAAATTAATAAACTGCATTCACACAGTTTGAAGACTTCATAAATAACTAGTTGTAAGTTATACGCATTTGCTACATTTGTTTTCTTTACGATAAGGAGATTAGAAAAATACGAATTATCGGGATTCTACAGTATAAATTAATTTATAAATCAACAGGAGTAAATTGCTTGTTTGTTCATTATTTTACTAAAAATTGAACAATAAGGCCAAAAAATGATAAATCGAAATCATTACAATGAAATTTGAATTAATGTTCAAACGATTGTCCATAAGCTTTATTTTTTTGTTTTTAATAACGGGTAGGTACTTTGTTATTTTATGCAATAAGCATTTCAAATAATCTTGGGATGAAATAATAGGATGCCAGAAGTTTTTTTACTACTATTAGAAAAGGTTGATTTTGGAATTGAATATACGTTATTAAAAATTACAAGTTTATTATTTCAGTTATTTACGATTAATTTTTTACATAAACCATGCCCTGTGTGAAATTTAGCGTACAGCATAAGAGTTGTTTTAAACAATTTTCCAAGAACACATTAGCTGCTAGTAAGCAGTTTAGTATGTAATCTGGTTTTAAGTAGTTTTCAGTATTCTCCTAGTCATGTAATTTGAAGTAAATAACATTCACTAGAATGTTCCAAACTTATATTTCTGGGTTATCGTAGGATTTATTTAAACTTTCCATAAATTTAAAATTATTCTTTTATAGGAAAAGATAACAATACTATGGTCAGACCGATGGAGACAGTGCTGGCAATATCTATTTAACGAAGAAGCAGACCTGGCCAATTATATATGTGGCAGTGTCTGTTGCAGCCGTCTAATTAGGATCTGTTCTGTTGGCAGCCCTGCTGGATTTTTTTCCTTCCCTCCGGTCCAAGCTCCTGTCTGCGGAATTTCGGTCTAATTAGAATTCTAATCTTGTACCGTTTCATAAAATAGAGGTATTTTGGAAAAGAAAATTTAAACAACATCTGTTGAAGTTGTTAATTGATATTATATTCGAGCTCATTTAACATTGATTAATGAGTTTGAATAAGCATTAATGAATAAATGTATTGAGACCAAAAATATGTATTTTTTAAGGTTTGTAAAAAGGGATGTGATTATCCATCAAAATTAAAGACCTTTACAAGTGCAGTACAAGCTTTTACTTGTTAACTAATTTGGTCGTCCACTACGTCAACCTAAGTCAAAAAGATAAAAGAATAGTTGGGAGGAACAGTCAGTTTTACTCGATATACATTTTCATCACTCTTTTTACTATTATATAGGTTATATTTTACGAATATAATTATTTAAAAATGAAAAAAATTGTTGTATCATTATTATATGTTAAATTCCATTAAATCTTTGTATGGAAGTATTATAATTTTAGTCATTGTTGTCAGATTCTGTCCATAAATACGGTACATACTTTCCATTCTACCTGCATTTCGTACGTGGAATGGAATAGGTAGGACTTTTCCATCCTACCTACCCTAATTCTACTAAACTGTACCTAGTTTCCATTCGCCCACGATACGGTACGTATCTCTACTCTACTCCATATTTTAATGTTTCATATTTCATGTGAATATTGATATATTTTGGTACATTTTCCTTAGCTATCATTTGTTCTGTATGGCTCTTTCATTATTATACTATAGCCAGTGTAATTTAATTAATTGATTTCTTTGCATATATATTTCTACTTTTTTTATATATTTTAATACCGACGTTATCTAGCTCAATAGCTTATATAATATTGTATTTAATGTTATTAAAATCGTATTTCATTTGTATCTTTTTAGCTCTGATGATGACACACAATGGCGATCGAAACGTTAGCAAGCAATACATTTTTGAAACTATTTAGTTGTTTTCTAACTAACCGCCACCCTTCCAGGAAAAATAAAAAAAATGTTATTAGGTCTATTCCAAGACCTTTTATTTCATTTACATTAGGTTTATTATCAAAGTACACGTTTTAATTTAATAATGGCAAAAATAATCTCTATAGAATGGTTTAACTGACTTGGTTTTAATAGTACGATATTAAAATTTATCTTAATCAATAGATCGTTCATAAATATATTTATAAAAACTGTTTCTTTAAAAAGCGTATGACAATAAATAGAAAAACCTAATCGAATAACGTCAGAGAAAATAAGGTTATAGGATAAAAAGATTAAATAAAAAAAAAAAATAAAAACGTTCTGTTTATCTTTTAGTAGGGAATGAATTTGAAAATAAATATGTATGTGAAAACGGTACATCCTAAAAGACAATTAAAAAATATATTCATGGAGACTGAATAATGTAATAAATAATCTAGAATGAAAACAAAGAAATAATTTCGTGTGAGAAAAATATTTCTATGAGTAAAGAGAGAATCAATTATTACTTATTTATACAATGAAAAACAGGAACATGATTTATTTTTCTAATGAAAAAAATTTAATTTCTTTATATTAAAATTAATATATGCACATTTAAATTGACAACATATATAATATGGGACTAATAAATAGTGAGATTTAAAAAAAATTAATTGACATAAAATGTGTTGGGATAAGAGCCTTGATACGGCAATGATAAGACAAATCTGGTGCGGGCAACACGACTTTCACTTACCTCGACTATTTTGATAAAATAAATTTAAGAACTATTACGCAAACCTTAAGTTGAAAAACTTTAAAGTCAATTTCAATAAAAAATGTATTCAGTTTCGTTGGAAACACGATTTAGATTATATAATAGAACTATATTAAATTATTACGTGCAATAATCGGTAATAAGTTTATACCGTATTCGTCAATTTACATTAATTATAATAATAATAGGCTTACCGAAACCAAAGGTTCGATGCCAATACCACCAAATTCCGCTTACACAGACTCGTCAAATGTTCACCGTTCAGGCCTAAGCCCCCGAGATCAGCCTTAACGCAATACTCCCATCGACGTCTCAGCCTACCTTTCGGACGCCTACCAGTCGGATCAGCGAATAACAACTTTCTCGGAATCCGTTCCTCACCAAATCCAACAACTTTACTCTCCCATTTGAGTCTCCGCGATGCTATCAACTCAATTACATTCACAGCATTCAAGTTCCGCTATTCCTCGTTGTGCAACCTTCTAAACTCCCCCGTGGCTTCATCTCTCTTCGGACCAAATATTTAACGTAGTACCTTATTTTCGAAAACCTTAAGTCGTTGTTCATCCTTCAAAGTAAGCGGCCACGTTTCATATCTATAAAGAACCGTCGGAAGAATAATAGTTTTATAGATTCTAACCTTTAAGTTTTTAGATAGAAGCCGCGAGCTAAGTAACTTAGTTACTGAATAATAACAGGCATTTCCCACTTTTAAGCGGGACTTTATTTCTTCTTGGATTTCATTTTTTCTTGTTATCATTGAACTTAGATACTTTAATTTCTCTACGTGTTCAAAAGTATGCCCTGATATATCAATATCACCAATATCACCACCGTTTCTGCTACTAATCATATATTTCGTCTTATCGGTATTTAATTCGAGTCCTATTTTTTTGACCGGTTTTTATTAACACACTTGTATTTAGTTGTATGGTTTACGTGTCTTCACCTAGCAGTACCCCATCGGCATATCCCATACCCCAAGACCGGAATCTTGTCACCCATATTTAAGCCTTTCTCGGTACACATCACCTTTTCTACGACATATTCTAAAGCTATATTAAATAAAACAGGTGAAAGGGAGTGACCCTGTTTCAAACCCGATCGCACCTCAAATCTCTCGGAGTAATTATGACCGATTCTAGCTTTATGGAATGTTTCCGACAAACACATCTGTACTAGGTTTACTAATTTTCTAGGTATTCCCTGTTCAATCATGATGTTATATAGCTTCTGACGGTCTATTTACAATTACCACTAACAAATTTTTGTATAAGATAATATTGTTTCTAACTCATTCATTGTATATTATACGTCTATATCACTATTCTACATAAAAAAAAAATAAAAAAATAAAAATAGTTTTCCCCTTTTATCCTTTATTTTGTCATCACCTTCGTTCAACTTATATATTTAATCGTTATTTGTCAATTCTAATAATATGATAAGGTTAATCTTTTGGAATGTATGAAATTAAAGGTACTAATTTTACATCGATACAGTTTTAACCTTAGAGCCGTTTTTGACTATATCCTAAAAAGGTGCAAAATGCATAGTATAAACTACCACTTTAGTGAAATAGTTGCTGGATTTAACAGCTTTTATTTCCTCTAAGATATTTATTTAAAGAGAGATACAGATCGTGGAAAATAGCGATAATTGATGAGTTGCCAGGGGAATATATAAATAATAATAGATGATAAATAGCGTTTGAATAATAAAATGTATCAGCATTTTCCTCAGGGTTAATATTGATGCCTCATCCATTATTATTTCGTTCTTAACAATTCAATAGAAGGCCGTTTGTTACTACAAGACCAACAATGTAGATTGCATGTGTACTAATTTAACATAGCCATTTTATTGTGCTCATGCAAATTTAATGGAATGTTTTATGCTATTGAAAATTTAAGACAATGAACAATAATGAGTAAAAAAAAAAAGTAGGAAAAAATTAATAATAAAAAATAATCGCAACATTATAAAAATATATGCATGATAAAAATAGTTCCTTATGCCTATATTAAATTTTGTTTTATTCTGTTTATAAAAAAAAAAATTGGCAGACGTAGGGATTACCGATTGAAATAAAAACTTTAAAATATATTCGACCAATTTCCACATTTATTGACACCTCAAGTAATAAATAATTCTATCTGTTTTTATTAATCAAAATACACAATATTTCGCAAACTCACTACAAAATGTTAAAACCGCTTAATTAATTTAAATAATGGTTAAAATACACTTATGTTATTTGTATATACTGTTGGTATTTGCGTAACGTAAATGAAACTTACATGATATTAAAGCTCATTAAATTGTACATAGATATAGCGAGTTTAATTAAAATCGTTAGAGCCATTTTTAAGGAAACCCGTAAAAAGGTGCAAAATGCATGGTTTAAAGTGGCTCTTCTGGTCAGCTGATTTTGATGAAAAAGTCGCTGTAACATCTCGGGCGTATAGTTGTCGTGAATATGAAATTTTAGTTTCAAAGTACTTTTTGTTTACGCGCTGGAGTTACCACACACGGACACACTAACAGACCTTTTGCGAGACTTAGTCATTTGGACTCAAGGGATCCTAAAACGGGTATTTGCGTTGAAAACGCATAATCGAGAATTTTCACGATTGCAATACTTTCCCTTACTATATATTTCATAAATAGGTATGTGAAAGTAAAAAGTTAACTTATGTAACAAATGTATAAATGTCCATAGATAAATAAATACATTTTGTAAGTATATTATTTTTTTCTTTCTTTACCTCTATACTTCACTAATCCGCCAGTCCGTCCGCAAACTCAATTCATACCCGATCGGGAAAAGCAATAGATAGAAATATCCAATATCTATTGTTTTTCCCAGCCAGGGAGAAATACTGAAGTTTCGTAACTGTGCTAGCCTAATATTTATATGGGAATACACCATTATTTGCCTGGGTCAGATATTGGTTATTAAACCAATATTTTAGAATTCATAGATAAACTGATATGTCACTTGAAATAACATAGTATACCATATGAGATAGCTTTAAGGAATATAGCCAATCTTTTAAAACAGAAGAACATATTTCCATAATCTATAACCAGAAATAAGATGGAGATGAAACGGCCCGTGAATAGACCCGGTATAACCAGTCGCTGGAGACATTGATATCGCCCAGTGGTCTGCACCGTAACATGCTATCAGATAGGCAGTCTGCTTCCTGCAGTAATTGTTCTAAACGTGGTCGCTCTCTGCTATTTGGAAATACTGGCAAATCGAACCCATTAATTGCATTTTTCTTTTCGCTCGTTCGTATTGGATGCAATCCACTAATATGTGTTTTGTTGTGACATTTTTCTCACATGATTCACATTTTGGTGGAGTTGTACCTTCCATTAAGTAACGATGTGTGACGTCTCGTGTGACCGATCCTCAGTCGTGTAAATATTGTTCAATTCTTGGAAGACCATGTTTCTTATAAGTATGTTCTTTTGATTGACTAGCTGTCAATTTCTGTTCCAAACTTTTAGTTTCTTTTCTTATTTGTAACTCGATGTAATTATTGGATGTAAAATACTTGAAAGAGGGCACGAGATCCTTTATGCAGCCCTATCCTTTATCCACAAGACCATTTCCCTTGATACCCCATGAAATTTATTTTTTTGAATTTTGATATAGATTTGATAAAAGTAAAAAAAAAAAAATGATACGATGTAATTACTATTGGTTTTATGTTTGCAGATACAGGTGAGAGCCGATAGAAAATCTGAACATATTTTAAATGCATCATAGTAATTCTGTAACAATATTGACTTTAACGCTAAGTTTATTGCAAACAACTCTACTGAACATGTTGTTAAATTATCTCGTAATGAGTATCGAATGATTTTATAACCTTTAAGTCATTATAACCTATAATTTCAGTTCAACCCGCATTGCATTCTCTACAGTAATTATTTGGCATATAAGGAAGGATATGGGCCAATCTATTTGAAATCGTCCAATCTTCATTAATTTTGCAGCTCGACATTTGTCGAAATTATATAAAATACTTTTATCATAGTTCTTGTTTTTGTTTCGTTCTTTGAAGAATTTTTTTTTGAAGAAAACATTATTTCGATAGTGATGAGAGTTTATTAAATCCGGAACCAGCTTAGTCTCAATTACCAAATTTATATCACTTAAGACATCGTATAGATAGGTTAATCTGTATTAGTTTCATAATTTTTCACTCAGTCCCTTTTGAAATATTTTCGTGTAAACATTGCGAAAAATGACTTTTTGCCAATTTTGAAAATTCATATACTAAAAAGGCTGTGTTCTCAAGATCGAATTTTTCACAGAAAGTAGGACTAAACTATAAATGAAAAAATAATTTAAAGTGAGTCTATTTTTCTATTATACTTTTATGTCGTTAAAAGTCACGTTTTGTATTTATTTTCGAAGAAAACTGTTTTAATAATATTTTTTTTCACTATTTAGGTAATGATTGTGGAGGAAAAAAATACAAAGCATGTTCTTATCTTATTGTTTTAATTTGATATCTAAAAAAATGCAGAAATTAGAAAGATTTTTCCAACACATATTTTTGCCAGCGACGTTGACTTAAAACGGCTGCAATACTAAAAATATTGGCCAGAATTGTTTTTTATATTAATGTATATTTAATTATATATAATCTTATATTATATTAATCTTATATTTACGAAAGGATAGAAAACAAATGGACAAAAAAATCACTAAAATAAAAAATATCCAGCTGCAAGGTCTGGACGAATTTGAATGGATTTCGATGGAACCCATATTTATGATGTTTGGAAATATTAACTTTTGAGAAGTTAAATTTCCATTAAAGTTCAATTCCAAGGTGAATGTTATTTATTCTTTAATATAGCAAATTTTAATGAATTCGATAGACAGCTAAAGATATTTGAAAAGTCAGAAATAAATTTAAGTTATAATTTACTATTGAAAAATCGTGCATAAAAAAACACTTGAAAAAAAAAGAACAATAGAAAAACTTAATATGTATTGATCCCAGATGAAGAAGTAGATTTTGGAAAAATAATAAAATTTCAAAGTTATATCTTAGTTATTTTATGTATTATTTATTAAAGGAAATAAATGATCAAAAATCACTAAAATACAAAATGTCGAGCGGCAAGGTCTGGACGAATTCGAACGGATTTCGATGGAACTCATATTTATGATGTTTAGACATTTAAAATTTTGAGAAGTTAATTTTTTTTTAATTTCCATTAAAGCTTAATGCCAAGGTGGAAGTTATTTATTCTTTAATATAGCAACTTTTAATGAATTCGATAGACAGCTAAAGATATTTGAAAAGGCAGAAATATATTAAGGTATAATTTACTATTGGAAAATCATACGTAAAAAAGACATGAAAAAAAGAACAATAGAGAAACTTAATATGTATTAATCCAGATGAAGGAGCAGTTATTGGAAAAATAGTAAAGTTTCAAAGTTATAGCTTAATTATTAAAACATGTAATATACAAAACAAAAGTACGGTAACAGAAAATTTGTTGGTATATTAAAGACCGTTTTGGTGGCTTGGTTGTTTGGTCAGATCAGAAAATTTTGACGATCACAGTTCTTTCGCTGACCGTATTTTCTTATTTGGGTAAGTGATAGAAATAAATTTACCGGTATGTTTAAGAAATATTAGTATTAATTACAATTAATGCGAATCATCAAAATAAGTGGTTCTAATTAATGAAAAATCGCCTTCTTTCTGAGTATCTCCATATATCGCTGACGCACTTGAGTGGACAGAGTAAACCGGTCCGGGATAGATCAAGTTCTAGGTCAATATCCGTTCCTCTAGCAGCCCAATGACGAAGTTCTTCATCCCAGCATTTTACATTATAATAAATTATATTATAATAATATGAGATATTTTTATTATATAATATTTAAACATTATCTGTGTAGGAGATATCTATTAATAATAAACATACTATTTAATTGATATCGTCTTTTCATAAACTCCTTTTTCTTACGCTTTAGGAGTGGTTTAAAAATGGCAAACGATTTAAATGATATAAGATTAATGATTTTTAAACGTTTTTCTTTTCGTTTGCCTACATTTATTTGAAAGTTCAACGTCCTTTTCAGCTTTATTTAAGAAAAAAAAAACAGTTTATTGGGGTCACCTTTGGTTTAGTGGTTAGCTTAACAACTGTCTTTACCCGATCTAGAAGATGGTCCTAGATTTTTTTTTTTTAAATTAAAAAAACTTGGTTAAGCCGCCCTTTCGAGGGGGCGTACAATAGTAGCCCCGAGCATTTACGATGTCAGGCACTCCTTAAATTATTCTGTCCTTATTAAACCTGGATGAACAAAATTTAGGACACCACTGTAGAATCTTCTGATTAGCCACGATGGTATGAAATGACGTTGAACGCATAATAAAATAAAAGAGCAGGTTCCTGAAAAGACAGATTCTTAAAAAAGTAGATATTCATTCGGAGGATGGCTTTTTATTTGGAGGCTAAAGTAATGTCTGATAGGACTTAAATGCCGACACTTCAAAATGTCTTTTTCTAAAGTACCTTTAATTTTGTAGTTGTTATGAAATGGACCATATCATCTGATTAGCATTGCTCAAAAAACAGGTAAATACATAAATTGAACGAATTCGATATCCAACTAAAGGAGAAAACAGCAAAAATATTTTTGTTTTTAAACTTAAGAACAGTTATATACTCGTACATGTATAATATACCGTTGGAATGCTAAAGATATCAAAAAAAATATTGTCTTATACATACTATTGTGAAAGGTTATAAAGAGTGATGACAAGCCGATAAAACAAACTAATAATAATAATATATTTGATTATTTAATAAAGCACATGTTTTTATTAATATCCAACGTAAGTAATTCCTTAACAATTTATTTCCGTTTTTAAATTTGTTGAAAAATTCTTAAATTGGAATAAAAAAAGAGAGGTAATTGAAATACAAATCATGAGATACAAACTTAGCGAAAAATGTGCAATTTTTATCTTTTTTCCTCGCTAAATCCTACGCTCATCAGATTACCCGACTATGATAGTTTATAGTCGAAATTTATGCCAAAGGTAAAAGATTCTTCTTGTTAAGACGAAGGAAACTAGTTAGACAGGCTGATTGATGCGGATCTATCAAAAAATAACAAGGTCCCTATTTCGGTGACCAAATTGACGTTTTGCCCACGGCGGTGGGCCCTCTCTAATGAGAACTAGCTCTACAGACTTCGTATCGACACGTGAGAAGGTCCATTAATTTAAATTTATAGCGAATTTGTCAAACTCGGCGATTTACCTACGCTACGCTAACAAATGGCCTATGAGTCGGGAAAGTTTCGCAAACACTTCTAAAACTAGATTTACATAATGAGAGAATTTCATGATTGGAATGGTGTTGATTTGTGGTTTAAATATCTGCGCGTTTCCCTTTTTAAGATTTTATAAATATTGAATTCCGCATTATTCTTTTTGCAGATACCTCCACTTAGTTTCCGATTCCTTCAAAAAGAGTTGGAAATGATCAACATGACGAAAAGTGCGGGGAAAACTAAAACATTAGGATTGGGAGAAAAGCGAGCAAGAGGGCCGAGTTGGAAGACTATACAATACGAGGTTGGAGCAAGTGAGAAATTTTAAATATTCCGGTGCTCACCTTAGCGAACGAGGCTGAGTGGTGAAATAAATAGTTGCATAAAAATCGATAGATGTTTTCATTCTCTTAAAAAATGATCTATCGGGAAAAAAAGTGTCAGAAAACACAAAAAAAGGTTCCTACCGATTCTTATCTATTCAAGTGAATATTGGACTCGTAACCAAAAGTACAAGAACCAACTAACAGCCATGGAGATGGGATATTTTAGAAGAATAAATGACCAAGATTCCCGAATAATAGAAGGTCTGAGACAGGGAAGAAGACTTGGGATGGGGCAAACCAGGAGACCTTTGGCAGAAGAGGCCAGGAATAGGAAAAAAGAAGAATCGGTACAGAAAGAGGATCCTCAGAGCGTAGGTAGTAGACCGCGGGAAGATCAAATAAATAAATAATAATTAAATTTAAAAGTATTCAATATTATATTTTTTATTATCTGTTGTTTGCGATATTCAAGAATGGAGGACCAAGTTTCTAGAATGTTGGAAGGACTGAGACCAAGAGGAATATTCGTGAACCAATGTCTTTCTTCACTAAAGTATATATTGATATTGATAATATTTCACCAATTCCTCGTTAAAAAGATCTGATACTTAGGACTCCATCTTGACAATCGTCTGGATAGGGATTCTTATACAAGACTGAAACAACAAGAACTACCCGTCGGCTACTTCATAACTTACTGGAAAATGTTCTGAGCTTCACGTTAACTAGAAAACTAAATAAAATGACCATAATAAGACCTATTCAGATATTAGTAGATTGGCTGAACTGTCCTAACCAGGCATGCTTATGATACTTACCTATCAGTTTCTAATCCCATTTGTGAGACAGAGTAAAATTGCGAAAGAAGCGAAATAAACTAACCCTTAGGCTTCTTTACCTATTACTTCCCGACTTACGTTTTCTTATAATAAAAATTCACTTACCCTTGTTTAACAGACCATCTTGAAGTTCTTGTGCACCTCATTCAAGAATGAAACGATAAGCAATTGCTCGACGTTTTCATCGTTTTCAACACGCTAAAAACGCAACAATATTCCAGCTGACAACAAATGACAAGCAGCCAAAACCGCTAGAATAAGAAAAGAAAATAGTATTATTCAAATTAGTGAAATGACAGTAGAATATTAGGTGCTTCAATAAAAAAAAGATAGTTATCGGATTGGACAAAAAATGGAGAAGAGGACAAACAAAGCTGGGAGCAACTAAACCTAATGTTAACAAATGTATAACTAGCTGGAGAATATCTGGAAGGAAGAAATTATACTTTGTAGATTAAAACTGGCCATTGCCAATTCACCCATGGATGCCTCCAAAACGGCTAGAAGCTCCCACTTGCACAAAATGCGACAAACAGTTAAACATTTGCCAATCAATACGTGTATTTTAGAAAAAGGATTGGACTGCCTGACACCGTCACAGAGTCCCCCTGGTGAAGGCCCACAATTAAAGCAAGTACTTTTTTATGTGTGTTTCTTTCTGATGACCGCACTTCCAACCATCTTCCTCATCTAATATTCTCAACGGTCAACTAAACTCCGCCATTATGAATCCTCTCATCCGAGGCCCACAAACACATGTCCAAACTAACTTATTAGGAAATAGAAAATCTCTTCATGGGCCTATCTTGACATCTTAAAATTCTTCAGTTCACACTTCGTTTTCTTCTTATCAAATTTCACCTATATCTCTTGTAAATCCATCCTTCCCAACCATTTCTTCCTCTGCTCAATAAATTTGTGTTTTTCATTCCCTAAAATCCTCTTTTCCTCAAAAAAATCTCAGTTCAATTTATTCTCAAATCTTCATAAACGTCTATCTTATAGTTGAGAGCAAAGGATCTTCCTCTTAAAATGCCGATCCAATACAATTTTTCCTAAATTTATAGAAAATTTCTTAAACTATATTATAACTTCCAAATCGCCTATTCCATAATAAACATCAAAGGCTTTTAAATTAAAAAAATTCCTATTAAATATCAAAATCAGAGAATGCATCTGACGGCTAAATTTCCTAAATAATAAAATAATCTTAAAATCTTTTCAGTAATCATATTAACGACAACAACTTAACCATTCTCAACCCATGCATATCCTTTAACTTCTTCAGACACCATCCCAGAGTCACCCTGATGAAGGCCCATAATGTAGGCCGAAACATCGGCACACAATTAAAATACGTACTTTTTAATGTGTGTTTCTTTCTGATGACCGCGCCCTCAGCCATCTTCCTTATCTAATATTCTCAACGGTCAACTAAACTCCACCATTAAACTTTAATTAATTTTTTTTGTCACCGTTAACTCCATTATATTTGAATTTCTATTAAGTGCTGTTATGAATACTTGCACTATTCATAACCACTCAGTCCTATAAATAATAATTAATATTTAGCAACAATCTTAATAAATAGAAATAAGTTTTATATAAAACATGTTTAAAAGGAAACATCTCTAGGAAAAAAATCTCGAAATACCTACAGGAAAATCGGTTTCCAGGGAATCGCCCCGATCCAAAGGTTATTACAAATAATGAATTCCTAGAAAAATAATAAAAACCAGCTTTATAAAATGATTAAATTCTCGATTCCAGATATCCTACCTGCTCTTCGTGTTACTTTTCATATAACAGCATTTCCTAGTGAATAATTGTATTTTTAAACGAAACTCCAATAGTGAAATCGTTTATTTAAAATATACGTACACAGAGCAGAAAAAAGAAAGGGAAAAATTAAATTAAATAATGTTTCAAGTAAGGAAAATTACACAAAAGACAGTTTATACTTATATATCTCTTTATTGAGGTATATTTATAACTTTCCAAATTTCCCACATTCATTTGTAATTGTAGTTGCTACTATGGCCAATCGGACGATGCTACGGCAGGAGTCCTAAATTTTGCCTATCCAGGTTTTATTAGGATAGGGATCTTTAACGAAAACCTGACATCGTACAGGCTCGGGACCACCCTTTAACGTCCCCTCCGAAAGTCGGCATTACTAAGCTTTTTTACTACCATTAAAAATCCTAGGGCCACCCGCAAGTTTGAACCCGCGAACTTAGGGATAGAAAGTTGTTATGCTAGCCACTACGCTATGGGTGGCCCCTCTGTGTATATTGTATGAGTGTGATCTCAAAGCATGTTTACTATAGTTCACATACAAGGTATAGTCAGTCTGCTCTAAAACGAAACATTTTTAAGGTGTTGTTCTCTTTACCTTTTGAAATAAAACTTTTTAGGCACGACTACGGGGTACTTGAATGCTTTGGATGACGTCAATGCAACGGAAACACTATTTCATTCGTTAGCAACCAGTCGGATCGTTTTTCCATCTATAAATGAGAATTTAAAAATATATTGATCGATTATTTGCGTGATAACTGAATTAAACGATGAACAACTCTACAGTTAATAAAATAATAATAATTTAAATAATGTATTTATTATGTATAACGCTCAATATAAATAAGTGTATACATCACCGTTGTTATATTATCAATATATTCCATATTTTATCATTGTCGATGGCTATCCATTCACCCACGATGCGCCGTGATGATGACCCACAGAGGGGGAGGGGTCGAAACGTTGGCAAACAATAAACAGTTGAAACTATTTAGTTGTTTCATTTAATGACCGCCATCCGGACTGATTCCTTCCAGCATTCCTTATTTTAATTCAAACATAACTTATTATTTTTAACTTAACCTTTAACTGATGAGGTGGTGTCTACCGGACCCCAGGTCCTCTTTAAAGTTTTGTGAATCCCTTTGTCCCCATCTGATCGGCTTGTAAAAACCTGACATTTCCTGTCTCGGCATGATTGTAATGTAGCACCCTTTTCCAGTCAGTTTTTATCAGGTATTGCTTAAGGACTGTGTCATTGGGGTCCTTAAGGGGTCCACCTCACCATTACTGTTCGGATTTATTAAAAGTCAGTTTTTCAATTTTTTAAAAGAAATGTCTCGTGATCGTGTTATTTTACGCATCTTTTTATTTTTATTAAGAAGCTAGGATTATCCTTGTTAAAGGATAACATGACCAGACGGTCAGAAATTCCCAGACTTCCCCAGGAGCTTCAGTTCAAAGCTCAATTATTATTAGAAGAAAAAAAAAACAGAAGAATATAACACATATAGTTAGGAGATCCCTCCGAAGAAAAGGAGATGTTATTTGTGTGCAAGAAACAAGGATAGAAAGTAATCTATAGTTTGTATTAAATGTGAACAAAATATTTGTGGAAATGTTCGGATTCCAATAGCAAAAACTGTGCCTAATTCTAATAGTGCATACTTTTTTTACAATATAAAAGTTTTATTTTTTTTATCCTTTTCCCTTTTTTAAAAATAATGAACTTTAAGATAAGGCCTTGTTTATATATTATTTTACAAATGTTTTGATTGCTTAGAATATATCCTTAAAAAAATGTATTTAAAAATATCAGGCATTTATTCAATTTTATAAACATCCTTTCATATGGTACTTATTAAAAATAAGTTGAATTATCGTATTCTACAAGAATAATTAATCCTAGATGTTTCAGGATTTAAAAAAATTAGGTTCGGAGTCTGAGAGACCCCACTTCACCAATTTTTACTATAAATTTCACCTACCAGTTAAAGGTAAATCGTCATCTGTCAAAATGTCAAAGAAGTTTACTTCATTCACACGTATAGGTTACACGCACTCATTTTTTTTTCTGTTTATTTATTTTAAGCAATGCTTTGCCTTGAGATTATATGTGTTTTCACACTAACGTGTACCGTATGAGCGTTCCAACCCACTGCTGCTCTTTTCCTCCTCATTTCCGTTTTTTCGGCAACTCGCTTCTTCTACGGAAACTAGCGACTTTCCTTGAAGAGAATCCTCTCTCCTACCTAATGGTAATGTGATGCACTGACGAGTTACTTGTAGAACGGATAGTTTAATTAGCTGAGGAAAATCTCTTTTTCAAAGGATGTAGAACACTTCCTTCCTAAGCAGCTTTGTCTTTAGTGCTATGTATTAAAATATCGGCGGCCTCCACTGAGCTTTTATGTGATGTCTCGTGAGGAGCTGTAAAACTGAGTAGTGTGGGAGAATCCGTTTTTGTTTTCACCTACTCCACTTTTTAATCTGACGATCTGAATAGAAGAGTGTAAATCTGAAGTGTGCTGACAAACTATTGGAAATCTTTCACCCTGCGCCATCATCGTACACTAACTTAAGAGAAGTAAGTCAGGTTATTTGAAATTGACTGACAGGAGTCTTAAATGTGGTATTGGTCCCTGTGTCCACGGTTTACGTAGTTGTCTTGAAGTGGTTAAGAAGACTTGTTATACATAAGATTTTCGTAAGCATGAAATGTTAACCAATTTGTAAACAGAACCAATCGTTATGGTTATAACGTAACGGTGATTTATCTCATTTTCCGTTAACTCGTTAACACCGGTTATTGTTCTCTTAAACCAAACTATTCTGGGGTCACCTGTGGTGTATTGGATAGCATGACAGCCACTTCAGCATTTTTAATGGGTCTAACACACTCTGAGTAATGCCGTCCTTTGGAGAAGACGTAATAAGGTGATACCTAGCCTGTACGATGTCAGCTAATCGTTAAAGATCATATCCTAATTCAACTAAAAACTATTCTAACTAACCTTTTTTAACCGTTTCAAATTAACACTACCAATAAAAGGCGTTGATGACCCTCGGGTTTTAGGCTTCAAAACCCAAACCAAGAACTACAAATAAAATAAACTTTATATACATATTTACTACAAAACATCGGTCACACCACATGTTTTTTATATTCATTAATGATATTATCTTGAAACGAATAATTAATTATAATTACTTTCACTTACCTATATATAAAATATATTGTAAGGAATAATATTGCTATCGTGAAAATTTTCAAATTCTAGTTTTCAACTGAAATACATGTTTTAGGTTCCCATGTGTCCAAATAACCAAGTCCCGAAAAAAGGTCTGTGTGAGTATGTGTGTGTGTGTGTGTGTGCGTGTGTGTGTGTGTGTGTGTAGTAAGTCTAGCGCAAAAACAAATATTCGTACGGAACTGAAATTATACATTTAAGAAAAATATACACCTGAGATATTACACCAATTTTTCATCATAATCAAATAACCAGAAGAGCCACTTTATTAAATGCATTTTTCACATTTTTACGATTTTCCCAAAAACCACTCAAACGATTTTAATTAAACTCACTATATTAATGTAAAATTTAATCGGCTTTAATATCATGCCGATATCTTAAATTTTCTTCTCCTAAAGTACTCTTAATTTTGTAGATTTTAAAACGTTATGTACATCATATTGTTAGCATTGATAAATAGCAGCTAAATATGCAAGTTGAGAGAATTAGATGACCAACTAGGATAAAAGAGCAAAATTATTTTTAATATGAAATTTTTGTTTTTTTTTTATAATAAGAACAGTAATATAGACGTATAATATACCGTTTTATTATACTGTTAGATTTTAGAAAAATATTATCTGATACAAAAATTTGTAAAAGGTAATATAAAGTGACGAATTTGGAATAAATTTATTACTGATTAACAATTTAATACGGTTATACTATTTAACCAAAATTATATGTTTCCAACGAAAATGAATACACGTTTCATTAAAATCATCTTATATTTTGTTTTCAAATTGATTTTTTTAAATTGCTTTTAACAGTCGAGGTAAGTGAAAGTCGTGTGTTTCCCGCACCAGATTATTTTTTAAATACAGACTGTATAAACTTAGGTGCAATCTTAAATTAATCTCTATGAATTAACTTAGCCTGAGATTAGTAAGTACTCTTGGCTACTTATTTTCAAGTAGGATTTATTTTTAGTTTGCTTAGGGTTTAAGTGGGCTTCCACGTGCTGCTTGGTGAATAGGTTAATTTTATTGCCAACAATAACCATTTCCTCGTGCCTTGGAGGAAAATACGAGTCCAGAGAAGATGAAAAATAGGGGATGTCAATGCGAGTCTAAAATAGGGAAGGGGAATATTTCAACTGAGGGGCTATGAATAGAATTACTGGAACATTTTTCCTTTTTAACGACATTAAATTAGGGATTTCATATTTTAAAATAATTACTGTTTTCAAAAATAATAATTAAAAACATGTTACATACATACATGTTTCTGAAATGAACGCAAGGATTTTGAGTTAAAACGAATATTTAATTTTTTAAATTTATTTTCTCCTTAAAAAAATGATAAAATCTCATGGTAAGGAAAACATCAAACTGCAAATATTTTGTTTTACAGAGTTACTCTCTCAGTCAAAGAAAAAAAAAAGGAATTACCTTATTTTATTCCAATATTAATTATTTTGTTTGGTTGTTTATTAATTTATTTAACTTCCATTTGTGCTACTGTGGCTAATCAGATGATGGTAAAGAGGGAGTCCTAAATTTCGCCTATCCAGGTTTAATGAAGATAAGGGATCTTTAACGAGTACCTGCACCGCACAGGCTTGGGACCACCTTTTAACGTCCCCTCCGATAGACGGCATAACTAACAAGGCATATCCTGGGGCATGTCCCTTTAAAGTAAAATATACAGAATGTACAAAATGTGCTTTGGAGTCTTAGAGTAAGTTAAATACATATAAACAAATTAATAATTACTGATATAAAATAGGCATATTTAAATAATAACAAAACAACAAACACAACAAAATTAAAAAAAAAAAAGGCTTATTTACAATTCTATTGAGCGTGGATATTTATTAAGTGATTAAATATGCGGGATTTTAAGATAAAAAGAGAGTTGGAGTGACGGATAGAAGGAGGGATAAACTACCATAGGATTGAGGATCGAATAAGAAAGGATCTGTCGCAATGTGCAGTTCGGTGGGCCGTACTGTATAAATCTGAAGGCCTGGGGCGTGTACAACGGGGGCGGACCGAGGATTTGAATTGTAGGTCAAAATTGTATGATGGACGGCAGGATTGGATCACAGGGTAAATGAGTGACACAAGGAAATACTCACGACGATTGGAAGGGAAAAGCCACTTTAAATCGCCATACAATTGGGATACAGAGGTGTATGTAGGGACCCCTAAGATGAATCGGACAAAGCAATTAATTAAGCGGTTTATTTTTTATCACGAGATACCTAGAAACACCATCGCATACCGTACAGCAATAGTCGAAGTGGGGAAATATTAGAGAGGTAACGAGGAGTTTTCGGATTTCGCTTTAAGGTTGAAAAGGTACGACGAGAGATTTCGGAAATATGATTTTTGAAGGATTTAGGTACAGGTTTGGGATATGTGGAACAGTTTTCAGGAAGTGTAGTGTAGTTAAAAATTGATTTTTAATCCACTGTTCTTCTTCTTCATTTATTTGCTACATTATACTATTAGTGTGGAGGAACAGCCTCGGTCCATCTTGCCCACGGATTCCTATCATTAATTTTTCTTATAATTGCGCCAATTATGCCGCCTCTACCTGATTCTCTTAATGTAGTCAGCGGTCTGGGTCTGCTTTTCGCAGTCTTCCTTCTTTTCATACTACTATACTATTACTGACCAACAATTGAGAGCAAGTTTTAAGCTTTCTTAGGTGGTCTATTTGAAATTCATGTCATCTGGAAATGGAAGAACAAGTGCCTACATAGGAATTAAATTACATTATTTCTCAGTTGCTTTAGATGTCCTTCGTATAAAACGTTCAATAATGAACATTATCGTCCTCGGTACCTTTTAAATACTTTAAATGGCTCTGATTCACATCTATTGTGCCTTGTAATTCATCAGGGTCAAGATAGAGCCGAAATCACTAGTTTCTTTTTACTTTTTTACATGAGTAGTCGTTTTTAGTATTCGAATTATCTTTAACCGTTCTATAAATCTCAAAGTCTACATACTAATAAACGAAGTTTATATCTATAAATGCTGGATCTATTAAAGTTAATTGAAACAATTTTTCTTTCTTTGCAACTTTACACTAACGCACCTCCCACCAACGCTAAGCCGCTGGGCATGATTGACTATAGAAACGATAATTTAAGAGAAAACGTATAATTCAGATGAAATAGGTTTTGTTCCATAAAGCGATTAAAATTGATATTTAAACAAACCACTAAAATTTGTTAATGTAGGGATGTCAAATATGTATCTAGTTTTTGGTTGTCTTCCCTCTTTTCATACTAATATATTTCATTAATATTTGATTGATTCAATCATTGATAGATAGCTAAAGTTTTTTTGAATGATCTGTTTGTCACCACAGCGATCACGCAGTCGCTTCCTGCAAAGTATGAACAATGTTGTTTTGAGAACAATGTACTGAGATAATAACGTTTAGTCCAAGAGAGACGAAGCCACTGACATATTCAAAAGGTTACATAACGCGGAATTAAGAGCTTGTACTCTCTCAATAAAATTGAGTTGATAGCATCGCAGCGACTCAAAGGGGCGTGTTAAGTTGTTAGGCTCAGTGAACATCGAATTCCGCAAAAGTCAGTATGCGCTGATCAGACTGGTAGGCCGAAGCGTCAATGGGATGATTCTATTTCTGACCATTGGAGGTTGGGCTTGAACGGACGGATCTGTGTAGGCATCGAACCTTGGGGTTCATTAAGTGTATTATTATTATTAATTTTAATTTTATAACAAGTTCTGCTATCCGTAAAGTATTTCCCGATTAATTGATTTAGAATTAATGATCCTATTTTATCACGAACGAGTTCTGTTGTGAAAACGCTTTATAGACCCCCTTTGTTATTTGTATTTATAAATACCAGGTGAGAAAAGGATTAGGTAGGATAGCAGTTGGTGGACATATGCTTATTGGATAATATGCACCAGACGACACCATCTACCATGTGCACTGCACTTGAAATGCAACTCTCAAGGCTGTCTAGTTAATTTTAGATCCTGAGGACCCAGGCGAGGCAAAAAACTGCCCCCACCAGGATCGACTAGGAAGTCTCAAGGGTAAACCTTTCTTCGTCACCTTTCGGCGGCTAAGGATGCAAGCTTAACCTTTGCTTTCCAAGTTTGTTAAATTAATTATAATTTGATTAAATTAATTATTAGCTAAGTCAAGTTATTCCCGATCAGTCTTACATCTCTTTACTTTCTCAATTACAATAGATCGGAAACAGGAATTACTCCACTCTTGAAGTAATTGAGAGGCTCTAATAATACATCAAGAATTTTCTACTGTCAAAATTGTATAACTAATACTATTATTTGGAATGATTTTGTATTAAGTACGGTAATCATGCTTAGTCAGATTAATCAATCTCTATAGACAAACAAAGCTACTCCATACTGGAGGAAGTGTAACCCCATACTTTACGATGAGGAAGTTAGGTCTCACTATTTTCTCACTGAAAACGTAACAAACCATGTACTCATGTTTACTAAGTATAAACATCACTACTTAGAAGGAATTGGAATTATTTCTGTGAGAATCTGATGTTTTTACAGCCTAATAATTTTCTTTTGACTCGGGATAGATTAACAGGCACATATGTACTTTAAGGACGTGAAATCTGCATGCTTGCTCTCATTGAAGACGTCCTCATTTAAGGAAATGTTTCTACAGTTAAACTTTAAAAAAATCTGGTGCGGACACACACGACTTTCACTTATCTACGTTTTTAAAATCAATTAAAGAATATTCAAATATAGTTAGAGATAAAAAAAATAGTGAAACTATAAAAGAACTAATTAAAATAAATTTCTATAGAAACGTGTGTTTTGTTAAAAATGTATTGTATTATTATCTAAAATAATCAATAAGTTTTATCGGGCTTTTCATCACTCTTTATTAACTTTTACAAGCTTGGGTATTAGATAATAATAGTTTTTCTAAAATCTTTAGCTATCCAACGGTATATTATACATCGACAATACTATTTTTTTGTTTAAAAACACAAACATTAGAATAAAAAAAATATGTTTGCACTCGTTCCTTTAGTTATTTATCAAGTTCGCTCAAATTAAATATTTAGCTGTTATTTATCAATGCTAACAAGATGGTTTTCCTAATTTTTTTAAATTTACAAAATTAAAGGTACTTTAGAGATAGAAAATATAAAATATCAGCATTTAAGCCCTGTCAGACTATTTCAATCAGAATGAAACCTACTTAATGTTAAGGCCCATTAAATTACTTATCAACATTGCGAGTTTAATCAAAATTGTTAGAGTCGTTTTGAGAAAATCATAAAATGGTGCAAAATGCATGGTATAAAGTGGCTTTTCTAGATAGCCAATTTTGATGAAAAAGCGGCTGTAACATCCTGGGCGTAAAGTTGTTTGAAATATGAAATTTCAGTTTCGTACGAATTACAGTTTGTGCGCTAGACTTACCACACACACATATGAATACACAGACCTTCTTTCGAGACTTGGCCGTTAGGACTCAGAACGCCCTAATACGTGTATTCCCGTCGAAAACTGGAATTCGAAAATTTTCACGATCGCAATACTTTCCCTTACTATATATTTCATATATAGGTAAGTGAAAGTAAAAATGGGAAAAGTATATATTGTTTCTACGTAATTCTTAATAACAAATAATAGGAAACTACATAATTCAGTGGGAAGGGGGAAGGGAGGGAGGAGAAGTTGTAGGTCATATTTAGCATTTAGCTTTGAAAGAATTTATTTTATTTTTTTACAATATAATTTCAGATTTTAAGAAGGGGTCACATGTAGTATATTGGCTAGCATGACTGCCTTCAATGCCTAAGGTTGCGAATTTAAACTTAGCAGATGACAGTAGTATTTTTAAAGGAAGGAAAAATCCTCGGTTATGCCGTCTATTATAGACAGAGGACGTAAAATGACATTCCCGAACCTTTGCGATGTCAGGTGGTCGTTAAGGATCCCTTTTGTAATTAAACCTGGATAGGAAAAATTTAGGGCTCCCACAATTAATCATAGTAGCATAAACTGACGTGAAGTTGAAGAAAAAACAACAAGCAATTTATTGAAACAATTTATGAGTGATTCGTTGAAAAATCTAAAAGTCTTGAAATTTTTAAAATTTTCTTATTTTTTAAAATTTATTGTTAAACAATGTTTAAACTGCATTTCAATATTAAAAAATCACTTAAAAGGTACTTATGTAAAATGTAATTTTTAACATATATTTATGTTAATATATTTCATTGTTCATCATACGTAAAATATATTTCAGCGGCGTGGTCTAGTCGATAAAACACATGTCTACTGTTTACTGAGTTCTGGGTTCAAATCCCGGCTGTAACAGAATATTACTTATTCTGCTAATTCAGGCGGAGGGCGACCCGTGGGTATGAAGACCCTCCCGGGCAAACCCAGCCTCAATAAAGTGGGTACCCAAATTCAGGGGAAAACCCTGGCGGCTGAGCGTGTTATCGGCCTAATCACTTCCTTACACGGCCGTTGGCCCTAAAACAGAATCTGTATATGTAATGAACTTAACACCCTTCATGGGTTATAGAGGTACAGGTTTTTTTTTTTTTTTTTTTTTTTTTTAATTATGATTCGCATATTATTAATGTTATTTCATATTATTCCTGGTATATTATATTTAATTTTAGTGTATTAATTGTTTTTAATATAAAAGATTTCGTCTAATACGTGAAGTGTCCACTCCGTGAGAGACGGGATTTTCCAAAAAGATTTGGATAAAATCATATTTTAAATTGTGTGCCATTCAGATGCATTTAGCAAGCCTGTCGGCTATAGACAAACTGTCTGTTTCCTTTCAGAATTGTATTTTACTAACAAGCGATATGAACACTTTGAAGTCCATACTATTTCGAAGAGAGGAGGAGGCGTGA
Source organism: Piezodorus guildinii (assembly GCA_023052935.1). Taxonomy (NCBI): domain Eukaryota; kingdom Metazoa; phylum Arthropoda; class Insecta; order Hemiptera; family Pentatomidae; genus Piezodorus; species Piezodorus guildinii. Next base: position 119,733,687 of record CM041293.1, on the reverse strand, counting down.
AATGTTATAGCCACTTAATCTATACATCCATAAAAAAAAAAAAAATAAATTACATTGCGAAGTGAGGAAATGGTCAGTCGAGAATAGAGAAAAATCGACCTAAAGGAAACATTTTTAGAAACTAACCTGTTTGTGCATAACATTTAAGAGAATTGGCATTCGTGTAAATGCTCTGTGTGTATGTCTTGGGACAATTTGCCCCAAATAACGATAACCTAGAAGGCAATTTTTATAAAATATGTACTCTTAATAACATGGTAGGTAGTTAGTTATATAGTGAGTCACTAGTGCCGCTACGTGTATCGACTCCATGTGACTCATAAAGATAATCAGCAACGATTAATTCCTACGGTGCTGTTCCAACCCTTTTTCTGTTACTTTATCACAAACTATTCTATACAATACCACTCTCTTATAGATTACATTCTTATCGCTGCTCTGTCCACCTGGGAGGTCATTTTCGAGGACTGTAATTTTTTTTAAGGCTGACAGAAAGAGTATAATACGCAGGTTAAAGTATATAACACGACATTTTCTTGAGAAAGGGTCAATCTGCTAACTTTAGAATCATATAAACTGCTTTGTTTTTGACCGGATGCTTTTCTAAGGCAGCTCTACCCTCAAGATTAATAGAAATCTTTAATCAATATATAAACTATATTTAGTGAAATCATTGGATTTCCTTTCCAAAGGCATCGTGTTTACCGATCCAAGTAGGTAGCATGCAGGATAAGATTAAATTAGACATGTTTCGATAAATGACATTATAATTTAAATTAAGTTAAACATATACAATATATTTACACAATGCCTGAAAATACTGAGGAACATTACAGTTAACCTTGCCATACAATATTACAAAAAAAGAGATACCTTTAAAACACTTAGTCGGCTGGCGAAGATGGAATCTTAGGCGCCCTTCTGGGCTTCATCTTCCAGCTGCACTCTGATCCCCGACGGACCTCCGTTCTTCTTGAGGACGGAACTTGATTCCTTCTAGAACCCGACTTTTCTCTCTCTGGACTTCAACTGGCTCTTCGTGTGTATGGAACACCCTCGTCACTTTTCTCCCTTCTTATTTTCAAATGTCCCATATTTTGGAATTGTCGACCTCTTATCGGACAAAGGGAGGCGAGGCTGATTATGGGAAGTGGCCAGTATGAACTACTTAACTTTTCATAAAACCTTTTTACAATAAATTGTATATGCGATTGTTTTTTCTGCTCCGAATATAACAAAATTACTTGTATTCTTTGATCTTATTATTGTACTTCTTACAGACCAAATTAAGAATCTTTAGAATAAATAAATAACTGTATATTCATGGTTTTTGAAAAATTAGTAACCAAAACCAAATAAAATAAAGTGCAATTATATACAAATATCGTAATTCAATGAAACAAATTCAGTCAATAATAATATTTAGTTTGAATTTCATTTAATAAATAGAAATGTAGCTTTTGACTTAAAATAGAAGAACTATATAACTATCTAGAAGGTATATGTCTTCTTCTTTTTTCTTTTTTTTTTTTTTTTAATTAAATTTAGTAGCTAGTGGTAAAACATATATTATATGTATATATGTATATTTTATATATATATATATATATATATATATATATAATATATATATATATATATATATATATAGAAAAAGAGAGAGAGATACTTTACTGAATAAGTGATGCTGCCCAACTTAATGGGGTTGCTATTTACGCAGTTTACTTTTTTTTTTCGTTATTCGACCATTTTTAATATACAAATCTTAACATACAATACACAAAAATAACAAAAAAAAGATTAATATTTTTTTAAACATTTTAAAAAAAATTATTTTTCCCCATTTATTCTTTTTTTTTAATTTTTACCTGTCTCGTTTATCTTTCACATTAATTCAAATATATAAATATATGCATATATAAAACTAAAAATAATAATAATTATCACATGACAGCTTATAACAACTATCAGCAACTATATGACACTCTGCCTTGATACAAATCTGCATCATATATAATAAAATGATGACAATACTACTAACAAAATAATAAACAAAAAAAAGATATACATATATATATATATATATATATATATATATATATATATATATATATATATATATAAACCGGTTTGATTATTAATAAATCATGAAACAACCCTGGTCATATATGTTTGTATACTTTTCTTCCAGGACAAGCTTGTACAGTGATCATTATCATAAACACTTTATATTGTTTAAGCATGTCTCGTCTTTTTAAAAACTGTCTTAGCCTGTTTTGTTAGTTGTGAGCCAATAACTAATAACATTAGTTTAAATTATAATTAGTTTTTAAGAGAATAAGTTAATAAATGTGAAAAGATTGTTTATATTTAAATATAAAATAAAAAATATTCCTACTTAAAGATTTATTTACTTTTTTTTTTTAGTTACTTATTTTAAGCATACTTGGAACAGTTTATTTTGTAACATCCAAAGGCTCTTGTGTAAGACACCGGGAGCTACGACAAATTTATTTATCGAATCATTTTTAGAGCTGGAATCTTCCTTTTCTGTCTAATCCGATCCCAATATACCTCAATTCCTTCGAATCCGGCCTACCATTCTCTCTCGAAATAGCGATTCCTATAAAATTTCTTAAGATATAATACATTTTGAAAATCAACGTCTCAATTATTTTTAGATGGCATGATAATTTTTAATAAAATAGAGATAAATAGTATTTTATTAAAATTATCTTACAATTACAATATTGAAAATAACTGGTTCGAAATAAAAAAATTAAATATACATTAAATGAATGATGGTTCGGGTGACGGTGAAATATAGTTATTGTGAACCAACGCACAGTGGTATATATGACCGATTTAGGTGGACAATATTCTGAAACTTGTCCATATTTAACCTTTAGGTCCCAGAATACAGAAAAAATTATTGAAAAAATAACTTTAATAAATTAATTTTTTGACACGATTGGCGAGCACACAGTGGTCAAAAATAAAATTTATTTGTTAAAATTTAAAACTTTCCTACATTTTATAAATAATAAAAAAATCTAATTATCGGCTAGGGGTGGCTTAGACCTACTAATAGATGTATTTTGAATCATTTCTTCAACTCATAGATTGTATACTCTTCAAAGAAAACTCATAAATTGGATACTCATAGAAAACTCATAGATTGGATACTCTTCAAGAAAACTCATAGAGAAAACTCATAGATTGGATACTCTTCAAATCATAGATTGTAACACTTTTGATTCGGAATGTTGTTTCTAAAAAAAAAAAATATATATCCCAAAAAATCGCAAACATTCTTTTCAACATTACTCTAGACTAGAAGGATTGATAAAACAAATCCTATGAACAATTCCTTGGGGTAACTTGGGGGTTATATAGTTTTTCGTTATTGACATACATTTACAAATTGCTGAATTAACTCGACAGGTAGATTGCAATATATATTCAATAACGAGTGTGGAAATATAATGTCTTTCATGTCTCAGCAATGTCCATTGTTAAATAAATGCAAAAAGACTTTGCGCTACACACACCTTGAACATAATAAATGGCCATCGAATAAAGATAATCCCATTGTCGGTTATTAGGCAGTTGTGTGAACAGGAATGATTCAATCATTTACTATTTATTTGTAAACACGGTATGGTGGGAAATATTAGTATTAAACGTCTTACCTACTGATAAAAAGTTTATTCCGACTTGACTTTTGTCCATCTAAATTGGTGATTTTGCCCACTGTGCAAGATTTCGACCGACGTGAATAATAGAAAATCAAATTTTTTTTTCTGTTTACTAGTAAGCAAAAATCTTCTACCTGTTAATTATACGATATCAAACTCTGTCAGTTTTATTCTTTCGTGACTTTGCGATTTTAAGGGATTTGGAAGGCAGTGGGTCGCTCGCGTGAGCTTATGTAGCTTAATGTAACGTTTATGTTAATGCTCCCTCCTAAGTCCTTGTTAGATCGAATCTTCGCTACCAGTCAACGTAATAACAATTAATCTGAGATAACGATTAGAAAAGTAACCAGAAAAAAAGTATGTGAGTTAAAAAGATCAGCCAGCTATCTTTCTAGCTCATGTAAATTTTGCTTATTTATTATTATGGTTATTTTATTTCTTTTCTTTTTTTATGTGAAGCCTTGGAATTTTCAAAGCTAATAATTTTAAATGAATTTAAAAAAAGTTATAGAACTATTCGCAACTCTTCGGTATAATAATAAATTTCCATAAAATCTTACTACCGTATCATAGCTGGAAATAATCAGGAGTCAGTCTTTTCTTTAAATATTTTAATTTTGCCGACGTTTCGGCTCAAACATGTGAGCCATCATCAGGGCTACAAACATCAGAACAAAAGAGATACATACATACTCCTGATTATTTCCTCCTATAAAACTTTCTACAGTCGACTATACATCCTCAATATATTTACTACCGTATCAGTAGTTATTATTAACTATTGAGCTATTTATGTATAAACTAAATTATTTATTCAATGGCCACCTTCTCCACTCATGCCCTGAGTGTATGTGGCTCTAGCGCCCTCGCTCAGCCTCCACTGGCTCTCAAGACCAGTGACGCAGCTGAATGAGAGGCGCTGGGATCTTCTGGCATTGTGCCTCGACATCCACTAGTGGATCTCGAGGTTTGATTCAGTGATCCCAGGGGCAGCTTGTAAATATTGTAAATAGGTATGAATGTGAACAAGATTGTTATTATTTTTTTCTTTATAGTACTTATTTAATTTTGTGTATATATATTGTTTTTCTTTTATTTGCTTAGTCTTTATTAATTTTTTTTCTTTAATTTTATTTACAATGTACATATGGTATGAATGATTTATTTTATCTCTAATACTCATTGCCCCAGAAGGTGGCAGATTGTATTATCTCTTAATAAAACAAATTAAAAAAAAAAAAACTAATAAATAAGCTGTCATCGTATGTGTGATTATGTTTTTTGTTTTTTTAATGCTTAAATAATTTATTAAACATAGATTATTTTCGCATAACTTTATTATTTAGCCCAGCTTAAAACTCTACTTTTATACCATCCTTTATGGAAACACACGCAAAAAAAAAAAAAAAATCTTTACCTCTATAACCCCTGAATGGATTTGGGTTTAAAACTTACTTATTCGTTCATTTCAAGGCCAACAGCCGTGCAAGGAGGTGATTAGACGAGGTCTTGATCAGTCGCCTGGTTTTACCCCCTTACATTTCGGTACCTACTTTATAGAGGCTGGATGTGGTCTCCCTAACCAGAGCATACCAAAACAAAACAATACACGTTTTATAGACAAAAATTTGTTTACTTTCAAAATACATACTAGATAAAAGATCGATTTGAAAATTGATATTTTGCATCAAAACATAAACTGAAATATTATTCAATAATTCGAGTAGATAAACATCCAAAAAATCATTTATTTACAAGTTAGATGAGACACTACTCATATTTTATAGGGTATAAAATTTATCTATGAATGAATGAATAACTGAATTAATGAAATATGTTAATGAATGAATGAATATAAAATTATTTTTATTCAGGGATAGGCCCGAGATGTTATACTATTTAACCAAAATCAGCTAACCAGAAGAGCCACTTTATACCATGCATTTTGTACCAATTTACGATTTTTTCCAAAACTGCTGTAACGATTTTGACTATCTACATCTATGTAAAATTTGACGAGCTTTAATATCATGTTGGTTTCATTCTGATTGAAATAGTCTGACAGAGCTTAAATGCCGAAATTTCAAAATTTATTTCTCTAAAGTACCTTTAATTTTTAATTTTTGATGAAATTGGTCATATCATCTGATTAGCATTTAAGTTGATCGAATTCGATATCCAACTAAGGAGAAAACTGCAAAAATACTTTTTAATGCAATTTTTCGTTTTTGAACTTGAGAACAATAATATACCGTTGGAATGATTTTAGAAAAAATATTATCTTATACATACTATTTTAAAAATTAACGGAGAGTGATAAAAAGCCGACGAAACAAACTGATTGTCGTACATAATAATATAATAGATTATTTAATAAAACACATGTTTCTATTAAAATCCAATGTAAATATTCTTGAACAATTTATTCTCGTTTCTAAATTTGTTTAAACATTCTTAAATTGGTATAAATAACGGAGGTAAGTGTAAGTCGTGTGTTACGCGCACCAGATTTTTTAAATTTTTTTTATAGCTTTATGAACAATCGACTGTTTAGATTCGCAGGTAAATGATAAACCGTTGGAAAAAGCTGTATAATTTAGCTAAGCATATGGACGGACAAGAAGCTGTTGGAGTACAAAGAGCTGGATGTCCGCTCCACGCGCCACTGCTTGATAACTACCTGTAGATAGCCTGTATTACCTGCAATCTGTACCAACCACAGCTACCTGATAGCAAGGAGGTGGTCAGCAGCTGTTCCAACCGCATCAGCTACCTAGAAGGGCCTTCTTAGAGAATATCATCAGCCTATTTTATGCCATACTTAAGTAAATGATAATCACATTAGTTTAAGAAGTTATTCTTCTTAGAATAATGAAACTGTATATTACAGCCCGGCATAATATTAGATAATAAACAAAAATTTATAAATTAGTATATTCAATTTGTTTGAGCCTGAACATATATATATATATATATATATATATATATATATATATATATATATATATATATATATATATATATATATATATATATATTATTTTTTTTTTTTTTTTTTACCTGTATATTTTGTTTGGGATTTAAAAATTAAATTAAATTAAAAATAGTTTTGTTTTTTTTTTTTAATGAGGAAAATATTTCTATTTTTTGTTAGTTTACGTCTTCTAGTGTTTCTATTCAATAGTGTAGGGATTAGACAGATAAGAGTGCCCACCTTGCCCTCAAGCCAGTACCGATCACACTAGTTAGCTGAGAGCACGCTTTTCTCGATTGGCGCCTTTGAACAATTTTGATCAGGACTTCGTCTCGTCTTCTTGAAGATCACCGTCCTTCCAGAGGATCACCGCCCTTCCAGATTCGCCTACCCGTCGCGCGGAACTGAAGAATTTATGGACAGTTAACTATCCTTGATGATTTTTTTTTCCTCATTATATTCGATCATTTTTTTTTTTTTTTTTTTTGTTATATTCTTAATGGTACTAACACACTAATCCAATTTTTAAACTTTTATTTATATAAACTTTATAAACTATAACTTTTATAGTTTAGTTATTCAAAGATTTTTTTTTTTTTTTTTATAAATCAAATGATTTTTATTTTACTGTAAATTTTCCTCATTTTTATATTAAACTTTTATGTCTTTTGTTTCCTTTCAATTTTATCTTTTTAATTAATATTACTTATTTTCTTTATATTTTAATGTTAAGTACACAAGAACAGCTCTTTTCGAAACGGGGTCGAGTCTACGTTAGCCCATCTTTCTTTTATTTTGTTTTAACGTCACTCATTCCAACACAATTAAATTAATAAAATAAACACATAAACCCTAAAATTTAACTCATATTTTTTTTTCACTAAAACTCATCGTATTGATGGGTTATCTGTATAAATGTCCCGAAAAAAGTGCAAATGACAATTTCTTAATATTCGTATGAAGGATCCTCAGACGCTCTGATAAAGCAATACATTAATCTCATCACTCATGCTTCATACTTATCGGACAGCCAGCCATGATCCGGAGAGGGAGGGAAAATTAGGAAGGAAACTAGGAGCTGACTGGTTTTACTCCGCTATAAACACAATCTCAGGTCAAGAATATCATTTTTCGAAATAGTAGGTATTAATAATGTTTTTCTTGTTTTAGTCTTGAATAATAAACCCGAGAACTGAACTATTTCCAGGTAACTCAGAAAGCTAGCGGTGAAGGCAGCGTTTACAACCCGATAACAATCCAGCCATGGAGCGGGAAATGCAAACAGGAGCCGTGAAGATTTAGCAAGGAAGGGATAGATAATATGCATGATAATATATTTACTGGCTCAATAAATTGCTACGCCTAGTTAATCTTTTATATGATCTGGAACTAGTTCCTCAGGGAACTCCTTGAGGTGAAAACTGCCCGACGATTGGCAGTAACTGCTCTAGCCGGTTCCTTTCAATTATTTTACCGTTCAACGCTCAACTATTTCTCTATTTAAATTGCGCTATGCAAATATTTTTAATGGAATATTATGCGGCTTTGAATAATTTCTAACCAACCTCTAATTTTATTCAAATATATGGAGGAAATTAAGTTAGAAGTAACTTGCAGAAAAACTCTCCTATTTTATTTAAATGTGTACATACACATATATTATAGCTATATTTTAGCGTGGCTCATGCTTTCATTGTTCTCACAATGTTATATCAGAATGGAAAAGTGAAAATCCAAACAGAAAGTTTTCGGTAAATAATGATTTACCAGATAATCAAAAATTAAACTTTTTGAGGAATAGTTAAACCTTAAATCTCGGCAAAAAAACAGATAATTAAAAATTAAACATTTCAAGAAATATTTAGTAGAGAAACCTCGGCACATTACTGATTCAATTTTACACTAAACTAGGTTTAAAAATTGTTAAAGAATACGCTGAATTAATAGTTCAGTACTTAATTAAAGAGTTCCAATATTAGTTTTGGTTTTTTTTGGTGATATTAAAAAAAAATATATATATAAAAAAAAAAAAAAAAAAAAAAATATATATATATATATATATATATATATATATATATATATATATATATATATATATATATATTATAGTTTTGATTATTCAAACCACACCATTTTCTGCAGTTTTAAACATTTTACGCACATATATAGATTTTATGCACAGGTAAAGCGCCATGATTCCTAGTGTTAACTTATAAATGCTTCAGTAGCCTCTTCTTTTTATGGCACAAATATTTTACCTAGAACCATAAAGTGTTGTTCATTCTTAAAGTAAGCGATCACATTTCATATCCGTACAGAACCGTATAATAGTTTTATGGAATTAAAGACTTGACAGAAGTCTTCGAGAATATGATCAGCGTATTTCTTGTCAAACATTAAATTAATGAGAAAAACATAAGTTTAGGAAATTATTTCTCTTAGAATCATGAAAAAGAACTTTACAGTTTCATGTAATAGTAGATAAGAACTACAATAATATAAATTTATATATTACATTAAACAAATAAAAGAATATGAACATACGCACCTGCAAATTAAAATTTCTCATATACAAGAAAACTGGATAGTTCAATAGAATTCATGGTATTGGTTTATTATTTTTAATAATAAACCTCTGTAATCGACCACAAAAAAAATTACCCACCCCCCTCAATCAAAATTTCAGGGCTTACGTTTCAAAATAGAATCCGATTAAAGAATAAAAAAAAAAAAAAAAAGTTTTCCCGCTGTACGCCCTCCGCGGCATTTCTCCGAAACTACTGGAATTTTTTTTTTTTTTTAAATTCGCCACAACTTGACAGACGCTCTAACCTTTCTCTTTACTACAAAAGACTAATTTACATGACAATCATAAGGCCTATTTGGACTTACGGAGTTGAGCTTTGGGCTCTACTAAACCATCAAACTCTTCCCGTATCCAATCCTTAGAATCCAAAATCCTTAACGCTCCTTACTTTGTCACCAACAAAATCATCCACAAAGACCTTAATGTTCCATATGTTGCTGATTTGGCCTGTACCAGGTATCACTCCTTCCATGAAAAAACTCCACTCCCACTCTAATCCACTAGTTTCAATCCTTGCTTCCACTTCAATTCCTGACAATCCGCCGAGGCGTCTGAAAAGAAGATGGCCTCGAGACCTTCTTGTGTAGATTCACTACTAGAGTGCTGCCAATGGGCAGTTTCTCTTCATGTTTTTTTTCATGAGTATTATCATTGTAGCCTATTTACTAGATGTATGAACATACAGTTGTAAATTTCAATAAATGAATTAAAAAAAAAAAAAAATTTCGCCACATAAATACTAGTCCATGCAACGATGATCCTAACACCTAGACGTTGATATCAGCTGGTTTGTTTTACAGTGGCGGCCGATTAAAAGTGATTTAATCCAATAACTCTAAATTTGAAGATAGAGAAAAATGTATTACTGTTTTTTAACCAAAAAACCGCGAATAATTATATAAAAGAGAAAACAGAAAATAAAATTGAAATTTTACACATAAACACGCTCATAACTCAGTTATTTTTGACAATAGAGAAAAGTATGTGTAGAGTTTTAGAATCAATAAACCGTGATAAATAAAAAAAGAAAAAACATTGAAATCTCGCCTATATATATATATATATATATATATATATATATATATATATATATATATATATATATATATATATATATACGCTTGTAGCTACGTTATTTTTTAAGATAGGGAAAACAATAATGAATATGAATGACAATACAATAATGTACCTTTGTAATCGACCAAAAGAACAAATTACACCCTTGAAAATTTGAGGGCTTAAGTTTCAAGATGCGTTGAATTCGAATAACGAATAAAAATAAAATCATCTTCTCCTAATTAATTAATACATAAATATCTAAATATATTGCTTATTGCTTTTAGTGAAATTTGATAGAGAATTAAAGTTTCACATAATGAAAATAGATCATTGAAATTACTTAAGAGATAGCAGAGATATATTTTTTTGAAATCAGCAGTAGTGATAGGCCATTATCCTTTGAATTATTGCTCTTCATATTACTTAATTGCCTATCACCAGCTATATAAACAGTTATGCCCTAATATTGTTATTTGGAAATAATAAACCATTGTGTAATAATTTGCAGCGTTTTTTTACTAAACTCCATGTACTATCCCATTAGTAAGAAGTATAAGAGTAAAGAACAGAGCTAATCAATTATTTATTTATTTATTTTTTATAATGGTCCAAAAAGAAAAGGTGCTTTTCTTTCATGAATTCAGAATTTAGTGAAAAACATGGTGTACATGAAATATTATTCTTCAAAAGTTCATAAATAAAGGAAAACAATATAGGTATGTTTCATATTCTCACATCTTGAGAAAACGTCTTTTTTTTTTTTTTTTAAATATGCAAAGAATTATTTGGTTCTTCAATCGTATCCTTTATATGAAGCCAGCAAGATGGATTGTTTAAGAACCTTATGAAATAATTCTGCCGACGTGCGAATAGAATCGTTAAATGCAGAAATAGTAGGTCTGAGTACATCAGCCAAAAATAAATTTTATTCTGCAACCTCAGTCATAAAATTGAGCTTGATAGAAGTCACGGACTAAGTAATTTCCTAACTGAATAATAACACACATTTCATTTTGTACGCATTCAGTTACTTTTGGATTTAGCTTATTTTTACTTTACTTTGATCATATAAATATTTTTTGTAACTGTTGCATATGAAGTTCAGTTGGAGGATTGTAGACTTTTTTTTTTCTTTTTTTTATAATGAAGTTTACAAGGTTTCAAGGACCAATGTGTTTATTTAAACGAACTTAATATTTTATTCAAAAATGCCTCGTGGATAGCTTTACTATTGTTAAAGATTCTCATCTAAATTTAAATATGAATTCCGCGAGGACAAGCATCGAAAGAAAGATAATAGCGTTAATAATGCAATATTGTTATCCTATGTAACGGAATTGTATAATAATTGCGGGTTCCTAGTCGTTAATGTGTTGTTTATAACAAGAAGAGACAACAGATAACTTAGATATAATTCGAACTTAAAGACCTATATCGAGTAAGAAAAGCTAAACATATGATAACAATTAGGTATATGGATAGATATAGCTGTCATTACGACAGATGAGTTGGCTTACCACAGGTCCCTAGGTCCCCTGTAGTAATTGCTATCGGACACCTTGAGGGCAGGTGGTGCTAAACGTGGTGGCAACCGCAGGAGCAAGCTATACTTATCATCTACTTCACTATAGTACTCCTAGTAGTGGCTCTCCAATTGCTATCCGATCATGGCGCGTGTTCCATTCCCCTCTATGACTGTACTTAGCCTGCTCATCAGGCTCTTGGCGGTAATTTGTATTAGGGAAGGTATCAATTACTTACGGTTCCTTACATCTCTGGTGTCCATTCTATTTCTAACGTTTAATCTAATGGTGGAACAGTTATTTTGTATGAATACTAACCAATTTGTTTCTAAATATGTCCTTTATATTGGGGGCATAACGCCCTCTACCCCACTGTAGATTTATGTTTTATTTGTAAATTATATCAATAAAGTGAGGTGGTCTAGTGGGTAGGGAACTGGACTAATGACCTCTGTGTATTTTTAAGGATATTTATTTATTCTGTTATTTAAGCTTTACCTGATGTTATTTTATAAGGTTTGCACATGGTTAAATCCATTCGAAATCTTCCAGACCTTGCCGCTCGACTTATTTGATTTTCGTGATTTTTCTACCCTTTGGTAAATAAAACACCATAAATTAAAAAAAAAAAAATTGACAAATACTTTTAGTATTGCAATCTTTTTAAATCAGTACCGCGTGCGAAAACCTGTGGTGGGAAAATCTTTCTAATTCCTGTAATTTTTTAGATATCAAATGAAGACAAAAAGTAACAATAAGATAAGGACATGCCTTGTATTTCTTGTCTCCACAACTCATTACCTAAGTAGTGGAGAAAGGTGTTTAAAATATTCTCGAAAATGAATAAAAAACGAGATTTTTAACGAGATAAAAGTATACAAAGGAAAAGCAACTCACTTTTAATTATTTTTTCAAATATAGCTTAGTAAACAAAAGTTAATCATCCCCGATAAATACAACCCACTCTATCCGTCCATTCATGACAATAGACATAAACCTCAAGCTTACTTATTATCAAACACACCGTTCCCTGTCATAAAAATATTTGCACAATTAAGACTTTCTGGAAATTACAATATTAAATTAACATTTAACAACATATACTACCATTTTAAACCCAAGGAAAACTGCACGCTATGTAACCTCAACGAAAGAGAGGACTTATTCCATATTTTCATTCGATGTCCCATATACGCACCGTACCGAACCCATTACATCCCTAGGGCCTTAAATATGAACATTACAAATTTTATCGCCCTGTTTACCACCGATGATATTGATGAATTAAAAAATATTTATTATTATGCCACGCAATGTTGCCAAATCAGATCATTTATAATAAATGAATAAACATGTTTGTTAACTGTATCATATTATTTATCGTATTTCGCCATATTATGTAAAAAAATATATTTATTATATTTTAAACTGTTATATTATTCATATATTGTATTTGAGTTATTTTGTTATAAGTTTTATTGTAATTCAATGTACCTAGAGCTAATAACGTAGTGAATTAGTGTCTTGCTAACTCTTTTATTGAAGTATGTTTTTTATTCTATATTTTTTATGTATGTTGTATGGGGGTTACCCCGAAAGCAAATAAAGTTATTCATTCATTCATTCATTCATTCATATATAGCTTAGTAACAGCCATAGCTGCTGCAAAATTTCAATCTTGAGAACATAGTCCTTTTTTTATCTACGAATTTTCAAAAATAGTATAAAACTGGTTTTTCGCGAAGTTTATACGGAAATACTGAGTTACTGAATGAAAAATTATGAATCTAACTCAGGTTACACATCTATACGATGTTTATAAGTGACATAAATTTGGTCTTTGAGACTAAGCTGGTATCGGAGTTTTAAAATTCTCTTCTCTGTTAAAATAACGTTTTCTTTAAAAAATATTAACTCCGGTAATTTTGCAAATTTAAGAAACCAAAAGGAAACTATGATGATGACAGTATTTTATATAATTTTGGTCCTTACAACACATTATCTAAGTAGCCAATGATTAAAAAATCACGAAAAAAGAAATCAACTGTTGATCGAAATCCCAGTGCCGCCGGACACAAGAACCAAACCATTTGCACAAGCTCGTTACTGTTTCCAGGCTTTATATTTGGGTCCTTCACTCTCTCACTGAAGACATTGGCAACACGAATTTCTGTTCGTGATTCACAACGGAATTGACAACAAAACGAACTATTTTTGAAAATAATGGTAACAGGAGATGTAAAATATTTTATGATATCGCAACTCAAGTCAATAGAACATGCTGGGAACTGCTCCTAGAAGAATGTCTAAGCCCGGATTGCATCTAAAGAGGATAATGCTTTCTATATGACAAGATACCATACAATTACATATTTGCCTATCCAATACCATTCTTGACTTTTTAATTAATTTTTTGCAACAGATGAGAAAATTTTACAACAATGGACTTTCTCAAAAGGATTTTTTTCAATACAGGAACTTGAAGAGAGGTGAAATGCCCTGAAACGTCAATAAAATAAAAGTTTTTGGACGAAAAAAAATATATCCTATTTATTTTCTACCTCAGAAGTACTGTAATTCTTCCGGATAATAAAATATAACATAACATATTTCTGTCGTGGGGTACACAGTAGCTCACTCTATAAACCTAGTAAAATTGTACACTGTGTATTCCTAGGCCTCTATAAAGTGGGTACCTAAAAATTTATTCTAAAACATTGTATCTAAGCTAGATTAAGGCTTATTTACGTCCTTGCATGACCTTTTAAATATAAGCAGTATGCATCCATTTATAAGAAAGAACCCTTTGTACTTCCTTATCTTGTTGTTTGTGTTTACTTTAACTTACTTATATATGACTTCTACGTGTATAGTAAGGAAAAGTATTGTGATTGCGATTTATTTTTTGGGGGGGAGATAAATATTTTATGGTGGAATGAGTCCAAATGATCAAGTCCCAAATAAAGTTCTTTGTGTGTGCTATAAGTCTAGCAGTTTCATAAAACTGATATTTCATATTTTAAAAGCTGGAGATGGTAAAACAACGTGTTTATCAAAATCGGCGAACCAGGAGAGCCATTTTATTCCATATATTTTGAACCATTTTACGATTTTCTCAAAATCAGTTTTAACGATTTTCATTAAACTCACTATGTCAATGTAAAATTTAAGATGCTTTAATATCAAGTTGGTTCCATTCTTGAATTTGGGCGATATATATAATTATTCGTTTAAATTTAAAGTCCGATAATTAAACTGAAATTTCAAATTAGGTATTCTTCTGTTAAGGATGCCAGAAGGTTTTAGAAAATATGGGATTTGAATAAGAACAGATAAGAAGCGTGGCGAATATGAGTAGGTAGGAATTCCTGATGGCTGTAGAGCGGATTAGAAAAGAATGGTCAAAAGTTTTAGTTTTGTTGATAGTAATGAAAAGATCAGAATAGCGTGATCTAGTTTCGAGTAAGTGGACTGATGATTTAAATTGTAGGATGCTGTTTGTGGAAGTATTTAAATTGTAGGATGATGTGGATAGAAGTATGATTCTATGATGTTCGGTATGATTCTAGAACGAAAATAATTCATTCACATTGTGTATTGCTCCTATTAAAATAAAATTAAGTGATTCCAAAACAAATATTCAAATAACTTTATATGTTTAGGCCAAATAATAGGTAAAATCTATAGCGAAATAGAAGCAAATTAGCAAAGTAAAAACATAAATACGTGGAAGATTTTGTAATGGACATAGGGTCGGAAAGCGTTGAGATGTTTTGAATGGGATGTGACAGATATCTCTAATGGGACGCCATTCTGTTGCAAAAAAAGTTTTATATTTGGCTTCTGATGGCTGACAGGCCCTGGGACTTCCACTAAGTAGGCTCTCTGCGTCAAAACCTCAACCCGGCTCTATACCCGGGTAGTAACAACCTCTGGTTTGTGGCTCACGAATATTTGGAATACAAATAGGTAAGTGGTGGTGCATTAAAAAAATATATATGAAAATATGATACCAAAATAAACGAGTAGAGGGAGTAGTGAGATTTTATCTAGTTACTAGAAGTTTACAAAATCTTAAGTCAGAGAGAACATAACTTTTGAAACCCCTAAAATTAAGGCTTAAAATCATGTAGCACTAATAAAATCTTTGGTTGAGGATGAAGGGGCAAAGGTAAAGCAATATAACAAGTCTTCTTGACTTATAATTACTCCCACTTACATAAAATTGTTAGATGTATAAAGCAACTATTTTCCTGATTCAAGCCCATTTATTCAGAAGAAATGATTGATAACTAATGTAGAAAGGAAAAAATATTTATATATAAACATTTCTATAACCCTATAAACTCCATTCATAGGCTTTGAAACAGATTTAAAAAGCATCTCTACCTTTCTTCGATGATACAACTTTATAAATAACTACTGACTTAAGTAAGGGTCAATCCATGAGATACATTTCAATGTATCTCAACAAATATTTAAAAAATAAATAAATAAAGGTATCAATGCATTTATAAGCTTTGGAATAATATTTACTCTAGATGTAATATTGGTGCTATTTAACGTTTTTTTTTGTTTTGTTTTTAAGTATATTTATTGAAATTTACAACCTTATAAAAAAAAAAATATATCAAGTAAGTGTGTGTACATAACAACAGTTTGTTATACATGTCATAGGAACAGATAAAAAAAGTAAAAACACCGTATTATTATTTAATATAATTATTTTCTTGTTATTCGCTGAAGTACGGTGTATAATTGAGAAAAAAAATTTCCATTTGAGAATATAAAACAATTTATTTATTTTTTTCAATTCTTATGGTTGGTGATTTAAAAATAACTCATATATATTTTTTTATATTTATAACTGTATTCATAAATTAATCAATTTAATGCGCGCATATAAAAATGGTTTGATATTGAGAAACACAGCGGCCATCTAATAGTAATTAGAGCAATTAATAGTAAATTGGGAGGACCAAGCGTTTGTCTAGTAAGTTTTGAAGTATCCGAAAAAGGCGAGCTTAAAATCTTTAAACATGTTTTGAATAATTTAAAATTAAAATTGCAAAGTACTCTAGTTATGACTATAAAACTAAAGAATAATTACTAGAATTCTTTGCTCGCATATATAAATATTTATAATTATAACGAAAATGCATATTCATTTCTATTTCTCTTGGTGATATTACTACGTACCGCTATCGTATTAGATATGCCATCTTATAAATGTATAATTACATCAGTAATTTCAGTTTCGTAGGGGCTCCATTACTGTTATAATCCCTTGCCTAATCCCCGAGAAAAACTTAGCCAATCCCCATAAATAATAAGTTTTCCACGGAATGAATCCGTATCTGTGAGACAATGTGCTCTTAATCTTTTGGTGTCGTTAGCCTAAATGGTGGAAACGCTATGTTAAATAGAATAATCAGTGCATGAAACATATATTAATGCTAAGTTCAAAAAGGAAATATTATCATTTTCAGAGAAATTTAAAGTTGAAATGCGTTGATTTATTATTTAATAAATATAGAGATCATTCTACATGAAGCATAATAGGAAAGAGATTGTAAACACTTTTGATAGCTAATTTCTTAAAATTGTCTTTAGGTGCGTTTTGTAGGGAGCGGCGTGGTCTAGTGGATAGAGCACTAGTCTGCTGTGCTCCGGGTCCTGGTTCGAATCCCGCCTGTGGCAGAATATTATTTATTCTGTTAATTCAGTCGGGGGGGGGGCGACCCTAGGGTATGGAGACCCTCCTGGGGCAGACCCAGCCTCTATAAAGTGGGTACCCAAATTAATTGAGGAAAAACCTGGCGGCTGAGCGTGATTAAGGCCTAATCACCTCATTGCACTGCCGTTGGCCTAGAAACAGTACGAATCTCTATATGTACTGAGCCCAAGACCCTTCATGGGTTGTAGTGGTACAGGTTTTTTTTTTTTTTTTTTTTTTTTTTTTTAGGTGCGTTTTGTAAATCTGGTTTAAAAATGAAGAGTCGGAGTAACAAAAGCTTAAACACAGGAAATGAAATATTTACTTATTATTGGGCTGTGTCACATGAAATGTCCGTTTTCAAGGTAAAGGATTTTTATCAAAATACGATATGAAAACAAGATAATTTTATTCGAAGTATTTACCTTATTTTTCTACACATTTTTCCCAACGTGACACCAATTCTTATATCTCCGAACTGAAAAACTCTGAGCTTTGAAGTGAAACAAAATCTGAAAACGCACTTTCCACTTGATCATCATTTTCAAAAAGTTTTCCTTTGACGAAGATGTCTAAATTCCTGAACAGGTGGTAATCTGTTGAAGACAAGTCGGGAGAATATGGTGGGTGTGGAAGAACTTCGTGGCCCAGTTCTTTCAATTTCTCCACGGTATGTTTTGAAACATGGCAAGACCCCATGCTGCCGCTCAGTGAGACCATGAGGTACCCATGTATCGAGCTTTTTTACTTTCCCAATACACTTTAAATGTCTGGAAACGGTAGATGCACTTGCATTTAGTTGTGCTGAGAGTCCTTTAACTGTTTGGTAGGGGTTTCCTTCTACTGTATGTTTGAGGACATCGTTGTCTATTACGGACGGAGGTCTTCCTAGAGGCAAGTTTTGCAAGTCGGTATCTCCAGCTGAAAACTTAGCAAACCAACGGCGAATGGTCCGTTCAATAACACTCCCTTTCCCAAACGCCTTGCAAATATTTCTAGCGGCCTCAGCTGCTGAATGGCCGAGTTTAAACTCGTAAAAAAATATTACTCGAATGTTCATATTTGGAGGTATACTTAAAAGTGAGTAATTGATTGGGAAGCTAATGTTTACAATACAAAGGTAGAGTATTAGTAACTATTTACTTTAAATATGTAAACATTCGGAAGAAAACAACAGAGACCTGCAAAATCCTTTATGTATTTCAGAAAATATAAAAACGGACATTTTTATGTGAAACAACCCAATATTTTAGTAGTTAATTACGATAAGTATATGGTTAGGCTGTTACTGCATACTTTTCAACAAATTCAACTTAAAGGGAGAATTACTTGATTTTAAAATATTTACTACTTAAAAAAAAAAGGCTCCTTCAATATAATAATTCAGAATAAAATTGTTTTAAACTATGTTGAAAAAGTGTGTAAAAGTTAGTAATAGCCATATTTTTTCAAAAATATTTTTTATTATTTAATGATAGTTACAACTGTATTGTACAACACATCTTGTAAATAGGCTAAAAGAAAATAGGGATGGACAAGACATGGAGAAGCTACCCGCGGCAGGACTCTAAGAATATTCTAAACTAGAAGGCTTCGAGGCCATCTTCTTTTCAGACGCCTCGGAGGATTATAATAAATTGAAGTGGTAGAAAGGATTGAAACTAGAGGATTAGAGTGGGAATGGAGTTTGTCAAGAAAGGAATGATACCTGGTACGGGCCAAATCAGCAACATATGGAACATTAAGGTCATTTTGGATGATTTTATTCGTGACAAAGTAAGGAGCATTGGGGATTTCACGAGCTCTTCAGTCTTGCATGAGAGTTCCAAGTGAGGCGTTTGTCAAGGAGGAGTCCTAGATATCAGATCTGCTCAACAGGAACTAGCGGAATGTTATTGAAGGACACTGTAGGGCAGGATGTCATAGGTTTACGACGAAGGGTAAAGGTAATTTGGTGGGATTTATCGGAATTAATTTTAATTTTCCAATTCTGACACTGTACCTCAAGGTCTCTGATGTGGGATTGGAGAGTTTGAGAGGCAATAGTCGAATCAGTATTGACTGATAACACTCAAGTGTCATCAGCGTAGGTAGAAAGGAAAGTGTTAGGACGGGACGGGATATCAGCTATATAAACTGTATAAAGAATGGGTTCTAGGATACTGCCTTGATGAACACCAAACTGACTAAAAATGGATAAATTATTATGATTTACTTTGAAGGATCTGCCAGTGAGGTAGGACTGGATGATAAGTAAGAATGTAGAGGAGAGGAATTTGCGGAGTTTGAAAAGCAATCTCGGGTGCCAATTTTTAAAACTTAATTATCCAAAGTACTTGATTATTTGAAGTAATACTACATTTCTTGTTGTTTCTCGGAAAAATAATTATAAATTATAAAGGTTTTTGCTCATCAGATACAGCATTTAGTTTCGAGGTAAAAAATATTTATTTTTTTCACGAATTAGAGTAGTTATATAGATGTATAAAATACAGTTGAAAAGTATATGATTTCACAAAAAAAAAAAAAAAAAAAAAAACTATTCACGTTTTTTCCCCTGCCCTTTACTAACAACGACTTTAAATGTTTTTTTGTAAAATCTTAAACTTCCCAACGGTATTTCATACATTTATATTACTGCTCTGCTTAGTGCAAACATATATTTTTAACAACTGAATAGTTTCAACTATTTTATTGTTTGCCAACGTTTCGACCCCCATTGTGGGTCATCATCAGGGCGTCTGGTAGGCGAGTGGAAACTGATTTCATGCGTTTCCACTCGCCTACCAGACGCCCTGATGATGACCACAATGGGGGTCGAAACGTTGGCAAACAATAAAATAGTTGAAACTATTCAGTTGTTTCATTTAATGACCGCCACCCGGACTAATTCCTTCAATAATTCTCAACGGTCAACTAATTATATCCACAATATATTTTTAACCTTAAAACTATAAGATTGTGCATACGTATGAATGTAACATGTTTTGTTTATTTATTTGTTAACTTCATTTATTTGTATTGATTTTATCTACAAATTTTGTTATTGTATACGTTTATTTAGTTTGGTTTCATTTTATGTAATTTGACATTTCTTTTGTTTATATTGTAAATATTGTATGAATAGGATCCTTTAGCAATATTATCATTGTCTATTATGACAAACTGTAATACATACGAATAAATAAATATAAAAAACTATATGCTGTATCTGATGAGCAAAAGCCTTTATAATTTATATTTATTATTTCAATTAACAACATTTAATGTCGTTGTTATGAAAGTACAGGGGAAAAAACAACATGACGTAAGTGACTGTTAGAAATAATAAATTCCAAAGTATTATCATTTAATCTAGAAATGAATATTTTCAATGAATCTCTGTGAAATTAGTTGCACGTAAATGTATATTTATAGCAATAGAAATTTTTTTAAAACATTATTTTTATATTTAAATCTATGAAAAGTTTAAAATGAATTCAAGGTTGGAGGTAATTGAAAATTTGAAAGATTCAAGCAAGATGCAATTAATGCAAGCACCAGATTTTTAAATTGTATTTGTTTCGGACTTTAGAGGCATCACATTTATATTATTGTATTTCTTCCATTTATACTAAATACAAGGAATATTTTTATTTAATTTTAATTTTATATTTTTATTAATTTTTATACTGAATGATTTTTTTTTTTTTAAATTTGTATGAATTTCGAAGAAAGTTACATGATTATATGTAAATATGGTTTGAAAAAATGATTTATTTAATGTATATTTTGCAGCCGATCTGATAAAGGAGATATATCAGTTAGGAAAGATGCGATTTGCATATCGCCAGTGGATCTGTAGCATTCATGTCAACGCGGCAATAAATAATATTAAATGATGTTATTATTTTCATTACTGGCATCAATCAAGAAGAAATTCGTCAAACAGGCTACCAGTATTGCAGGGATACTTAAGCAAAAACATTTAGAGCCCTTTACTGAAGAATTTATGAACACTATCTAAGAGGTTATAGATACTTATAAATTACATTAGATATTAAAGTCTTTGTAAAAAAAAAAAAAGAAATTATTTTATTTAATAATGAAACAAAACATTTTAATATAAAATATTTTAATGCAGATGCAATTGCAATTGCAAGTAGAACAACCTTTGAAAAAGAAAAGGCAGAAAGACTTCATTTACTATTTAATATTTCTAAAGTGACTTAATTCCTTGAGAAAATAAGACTAATTTTTATAATTCCTAAGAAGAGCTTTAAAACCCAGTTTTTAGTAGGCTTAAGGTTCCACCAGCTCCTCAAAGGTGGCAACATGGTGTCTAAGGTAGAGTTTAAGATTAGCTTAAGATTATAAGTGTCAAGATTGAAGTGACCCCCACCAGCAAGAGGAATAGCAAATCGGTGAGAGCACTTTGATAACATAATATATTTATAGAAACATTCCTAAAAGTTATCTAGATACAGTAAAAAGAAAATGTTTAGAAAATATTTTAGCAAAACATGTAACTAAATTGCGGCTATGAAAAAAAAAAAAAAAAATAATTTCTTAGATTGAATTCATTTAAGTTGGCTGCATATACTGGGAATTAATATTATATTAGTATCTAATGATGTTTTTAAGTGTTTAAATTTTATATTTTTTATGAAGGAGGACACAAAACAAACTTGATGATGAAGATAAAATAAATTTTAATGTTCGATCATTTTTACACTTCTTCAATTAGTTAACTTATTAATGTTTTTTTTTAAACTTTTTTTTTGTCATTTCATTTAAAAACAAAAACGACTGATGCTTGTTTTAAATATACAGATTGTTTGAAACTTTAAAAAAACCAAGAGTGTAAAAGCCAATAAAAACACTATCTTATTACTGACTATTATCATTTGATGAAGTAAGGTATCGTTGGGTAATCTATACTAATATTATAAAGCTGAAGAGTTTGTTTGTTTGAACGCGCTAATCTCAGAGACTACAGGTTCGAATTGAAAGATTCTTTTTGTGTTGGATTGTACATTTATCGAGGAAGACTTAAGACTATATAACATCACGTTGCGACCAATAAGACTGAAGAATCAATAGATGTGGGATTGTGATGTGAAGATCAGGTTGTGTTCATGTTCTTCTGCCACAAGAAAATAAAACTAAAAATATCATTTACGCAGAAATACTTTAAAATATATTATTTTAAAAATTTATATATTAAAAAATCATTATGACAGAAATTTAAACAGACGCGGGCAGCAGGTAGTAGTGAATATATGAAACAATACATTTTTTTTTTAAATCTTATGGAAGATGAAATTTAAAAAAAAATTAACCTCTGTATAACAACAAAAACGGTGTGTGCAAACTGATTGAAATGATGATTAGGTTTTTTTTTTTGTTTTTTTTTTTATTGCAGCGGAGAACGTAACTCATTTACTTTGGGGAGGAAAATTTTCATTTATAATTGCCCTCCTCATTACTGTGTAATTGGGTTTGGAGTCCCAAACGATTTTTCAGGCCTAAATTATGCCACATGTCCGGCATATACGGATAGTTGAAATCAGATCAAGAGAGGGACAATTATTT
This sequence comes from Piezodorus guildinii, assembly GCA_023052935.1. Lineage (NCBI taxonomy): Eukaryota > Metazoa > Arthropoda > Insecta > Hemiptera > Pentatomidae > Piezodorus > Piezodorus guildinii. The sequence continues at coordinate 119,710,556 of CM041293.1, read as the reverse complement.
TGCAAAAATATTTTCCTCAAAAACAATATATATATATATATATATATATATATATATATTTTATATATATATATATATATATTTCTATTTATATATTATATTCTTTATACTATATTTTTTTCCAGTTATGTAGGTCTTTCTAAACCTAAAAATTAATCATATTGCTACGGTCAAGACAATGACGGGTGGACCACGCCTGGAGGGGCCTAGATGAGGCTAGAGACTTCTGGACCTGGACAGTCCTCGAAGTGCCTGGAAAGGCCCACCGCCTTACCTGCGCCCGGGTCTAGAAGATTCGGCGGTGGTACAAATAGCGGTCCCTGAGCCTGGGGGAGTCAGTCTTAATCCGGCTCAACAAGCATCTGTGATGTATCAGTGAACAGTGACAGTGAACCGTTCGTGACAGTGTGACAGTGTAGTGAAACTGTGTGTCAGTATTGTGATAACCGGTCGGTGGGAAATTAGAAGACTGTAGTTTATATATAACTTATAGTTGTAAGTTTTAGAATAAATCTAGCATATTGTATAAATTTACGTAAGTAGTTTATTTGTTAGGAATACCTGATTTTATATGTCGACTGTTTAGTAGTTAAGCTGGTAATTCAATTATTATTGTAACTATAGTGGTTAGTAATCCCTTTGTATTTGTACATTCTGTATTTAATAAATATTTGTAATTTGTAAACTGGAGTAGTTCATTTCTCACACCCCGTAGCCCGTAACAATATCATCCTTAAAATTGTTTTATCCTCTTATTTAATTATTTTGCAGGGGACGAATTAGAGTTCCTCGAGAACTGTACTGGTACAAGCCTTGGTATCACAAAATATGGACGTAACATTAAGTCGATGATTCCCAAAAAATATTTTTTTCCGGACCCCTACGTCCAATTAGTCTCATTGGAAAGACCCCTTCTCCATATATAACTATATAAAAAATATATAGACATATGCACATAAATCATGTATTACATACTCAAATATGATTATTATAAGGTAAGAATACAAATGAAGCAGGGGATAAGAAACTACAATCTTCGAACTATATTGAAGCAAAAAAAAATGAAATACAAGGTCGTACTTAAGATAGAAATACAAGATCTATTCAAATACTTGTAATGCATTCAACTATGATTGGTTATTTACTGTAGTATAATGTCATTTTAAATGATGAATATGTAATGCTTGTGGGATTCTTATTTTCAGCCAAGGTATCACAAATAAGTTTTATTTAAATAATAAAATATAACAGGGGAGTCCGTGGCTAAAGGTCGTGAGTTCGAATCCCAGTCCCAAAGGGAGTTTTTCACGCAATTAATAAATAGGAAATCACAGTTTCCCCTCCCATCCCCGGTATGTGAAACCCGTCAGCCAAATGGTAGCCACTCACAAAATTAGGCGTAGGGAATGATGACCCTATCATATAAAATACCAAGAGCCTACACGGCCTGTCACGCCATTGAAAAAAAAATATAACATCTTCATATCACCACCCCATAGATATTGACTGCGGACTACTTGTTGAGGGCATTAAGTCAATTCAGTATTAAGTAATTGGAGATTAAAATTCGTAAAAGATGGGCAATTATGAAATAAAGATTAATATGATAACCGACTGAAGCAATATAGATGTATAAAGTACCATAGAAAACTTAAAGATAAAAAAAAAAAAACTATTGTATCTAACATAACATACTTAGAGTGTTATCGATGGTGACGAAAACTGCATAAACTTAAATAATTATTATTTATAATAATATATATGTTTATATTGTTTTATCTAAAATATATGTTCCGAACTCAATATACTTTTTTCTCAACTATTGTTTAACTCAAACCAAAAATTCAAAAATTGATTTTTAACTTCACAGGGAACTAAAATTCGTGTGTTGAACATACCAGATTTTAAGGAAAATATTAAACTTATTTATTTGAATTAGCATTAAAAAAATGTATATATTTGTATTGTATTATTCATATATCATTATTATCATTTTTTTTTTTTTTTAAGTTTTCTTGTCTTATTATCATTTTTGTTGAGAATAAGTCATTAAGGACACTTTAGTAATGCACAGTATTTAGGTGCCTCTAAAATGTCGCTTATTTTTGTATTCGACACAATAGAATCTCTTTGCGACGATATGGTAGTGATTAACATACATTCCTTAATTTATGTATGCTAGATGAATATTATATAGGTATAATGTACATTATTAGTAAATATGAACTCTCGGATATTCAGGTAATCCGTATATTAATATCAATCCTGGAGAAATAATATGTAGTTATTTTTTATTACATTGCTGGAGAAATCCTTAATGTGAGAAACATAATTTTCCGTTGTGCTTTAACAGTTATAGTCTAGACAATGGAAGTAGCAATGGGACAGAGAGTTCGCACGATAATGCTCCGGGAAAAGATTAATATTTCTTAGCTGAATTGAAAAACCTTTGTCAACCTACTCAAGTATTACACGGAAGTAGTCTCCAATGATCTCTGTGGAAATAAAGATATGCGCATTTTTTTTTTTTTCGCACGTCGAATTAATTAATACGGGAAAGCTTGATGAACGAGAGGCATCCTTCCTAGCAGTGCTTATATATATATGTAATGTACCACATTCGATAATATAATATAAACATATAAAAATATTATAATAATTATTTTGAGTCTAGTTTCGGCAATTTTCCCGATCTTCAGGACCAACTGACAGCTTATTACTAATATCAGTTATGAGTCCATTGTATTAAATTCTGTAATTAATAAAATGATAAAAAAAATCATATACAAATTCATCACATAAAATTCACTAGTCACAGCCAACATATTAGATTATTAGTCAACGAATATGTTGCCTGTGATAGGTAAAAATTATGTGTGGATTTTTAAATGAAATTTTTGATTTTATTATTGATACAATTTAATATGATGGATACCTACATAACTGCTATTAGTAACCATCGATTTCTGTCAATGAGTCCTGAAAATGGGAAAAATCTCTGAAATGTAGACACAAGATAATTAATTATTAGTGTATAATAATAAAGTTTTGGAAGAATCAAGAATAAATTATTTATCACTAACATAACTTACTTCCGAAATTTGGTTTATCATTATAAAAAATGAAATTATATTTGATAGATGTTTGTATGTATTTATTAAATATTTATTAATGATCGAAAATATTCCAAAGTGAATAGGTCAAAACATTTATTTAATTTAAATTTAAAGATCTTGAAAAATTCAGCTATAATATTAGATTATCCGGAAAATTACGCAGAATTAAAGTTTTTCTAGAGAAAAATAAAATAAAAAACATTTATTTATGTTTTTATTAATAAATGGTGTGTTTTATTCTTTTTATTTTAATTTAAAAACATTTAAAATAAAAAATGAAATTAATCTAAATTAAATTATAATAAATAAATTTAAAGTCTGGTCCGGCTTTAACACCTATAATAATCGTATAATCCTAAGTTATTTTCCGAAAAACTCACTATTTACACAAAGTTTAGGGTGTAATATTATTAATTTTTGGGAGGTCACCTATTTTTTACTTGAGCCTAACAGCTTTCTATGCCCAAGGTCGCAGGTTCAAACCTGACAGATGGATGACCCTAGAATTTGTTAATGGGAGTAAAAACTCATAAGTTATGCGTCCAAAAATATTAGTTAGATGTAAAAAGTTAGTCCCGAGCCTGTACGATGTAAGGTACTCGCTAAAATTATCTATCCTGATTAAACCGGGATAGGAAAAATTTAGGATTATCGTCCGATTAGCCACAGTAGCATAAAGTGACGTTAAATAAATAAACGAGCGAACAATCACTCTATTTCTCTTTTTCCTCTCAGGTTAAGAGAAAAACATAGGACTATAATATCAGCCACTTCTCATATCCTGTTAGTGTAAAAAAAAATGAAACCAAAGACTACTATCTATGTAACAGGGGCAGTGAATGCATTGGGCCCAACTGCATCTTAATGCACTGTCACCAGAACGACTCAATGTCAATACGTCTCTTTGCTCAAAATTTATCTCATGGGAATATATTCAGGGCTAGTAAAAACTGAAATGTTTTTATTATGATTATTTAAAAAAAAAAAAAAATTCTCTAGTGACAAAAGTCTATAACCACAACATAATAATCATCATGCTGAATTCAAATTTGTGCGGAATTAATTAAATCTTACATATCATTCAGAATAACTCCTTTTAGCACAAACATGTTTTAAACAGCTCCTGGTTCTGCAATTGATCACTCCTGGATTAAATTTTAAATTAATCACCTATTTCAAGATAACTAAGTTATTTAAAAGGTAAAAAAAATATTGCAATTTAAATACGCCACATATTATTACACAATGCTATATTACTTCCAAATAAATATATAAGGGTATAACTGTTTATGTAAATGTTTAAAGGCCATAAACGAATAAGAAAAGCTACTAATTAATTAAAGGAAAAAATAGCCTCAGCACCACAGCTAATTTCAAAACCATATCTCTGCTATTTCTTAACCGATTCTAATGATAATTTTTTTAATTTATTTTATTGGAAATTTAATTCTCTATCGAAGAGTCACTAGCAAGACAGATTTAGTAATTATGAAAAAAATAATATAGAGCAAAAAGACGGACTTTTTATTCGTTATTCTGGTTCTACGAATATTTAAATGTAATTTTTGAGAGATTGTTCAAATATTAATTAATCCCTTTAGATTTTTAGGTTAATTACAAAATTTCACAAAAAGTAGTTTTGACAAATATGTTTTTATTTATTAATTAAAAAAATTGTATTGCTTTTATGCTGATTTTCAATGTTTATATGTTAATATTTCATCAAATGTCTGTATGCTGCATGTATGTGTGTGTGTGTATATATATTTGTGTATATATATATATATATATATATATATATATATATATATATATATATTTTTTTTTTTTTTTTTTTTTTTTTTTTTAATGAATTAAATGACAAATTATAACTTTTTAAGAAATGAAAATATATAAAAAAGGATAGCTATAAAGATTTTTCCCTTAAACCCGTTTCGTTACGATTGCTTACATTCATACAGAAAATTAATCATTGAAGAGAAAAATAAATACATCTTGTTTAAAATAAGATCAGCAGAAAGCTTTACGAATGAAGGTTGGTAAGGAATGTATGTATTTTATTGTTTAATTTTAATTTTCGACCATATTATTTAGTCTATATTTGTTGATTTAATGTTTGATTGAAAGTTTTAATAATATTATTTTAATTTCTCCAGCATCTAAATCTGTGGGTTTCATTTGACACTTATATCCTGTAAGAAAACTAATGTATTTTGCCTTTTTTAACTTATTGCTCAGTTAGAACACTATAAATACTTAAAAGATCTTGAAGAGAGTCATAATATAATTATAATAACATAATTATTTGAGTATCAAGGCTTTTTTTTCCTCAGAATCAAAAAGATCATTATTATTCGAGTTGGTGGTTCGGTCCATTATTAAATTGATGAAAAAACAAATAATTAAAATATAATATAACTGTAACGATAAACATGATTTTACCACTCGTCACGACTGAACATAGACGCATGTCAAAAGCAGCATATCTTTTTAGCATAAGCATTCAACTAAGTAAATAAATAAGATTCTGAAGTCTGGAAACAACACGTCACTCTAAGACATCTACTAACAAAAACTTAAAACTTCAAGATCAAAGTTCTGCTCTAATTAACTTATAATGGACTTCGAATTATGCAGCGTCACACTACTTTCCCACTCTTATCAATAATTACACCTTTCACGAATTTACAATTTCATGAGGTCAAGTTAGCTTTAAGGGTCAAGTTAGTTAGTTATTAAGGGGGAGTTAGCTTAGGTATCTATCTAGATATTCGAAGCTAGAAACTGAAGAATAATGCATTATTAAGAAGTAGAGACGTTTTCTTTTTTCTTACCTATATTTTATTTTTCTTACCTATATATGAAATATATAATAAGTATTTAGATTGTGAAAATTTTCTAATTCTATTTATCAACAGTAATACAGGATACTATAAGTACAAATAATTATGTCCTACAAAAAGGTACGTGTGTGATAATTCTAGCACGAAAATGGTAAGTTTTATTAAACTAAAATTTTACATTTTATAAAACTATACGCATGAATGTGTCAGCTGATTTTGTCATCAAATGACGAATCAGAAGAACCACTTAATAACATACATTTTGGACCTTTTCACGATTTTCTCAAACACAGCTACAACTATTGCGAATCGACTTGCTAAATCGATGTAAAATTTAATGGGCCTTAATATCGTGTAGGTTTCATTTCTGATTGAAATAGTTTGACAGGGCTTAAATGGTGATATTTTAAATTTCCTTTCTCTAAAGTACCTTTAATTTTGTAGATTTATCCTTCAAAATAAACCACAATAGTTCCTATTCACCCTATTTATCTCAGTCTTCTGGTATTCCTCAAGGCAGTGTCCTAGGACCCATTCTTTACACAGTCTATACAGCTGATATCCCAACCCTTCCAAAAACCTTCCTTTCTACCTATGCTGATGACACTTGTGTGTTATCAGTCAATAATGATCATACTATTGCCCCTGAAACTCATCAATCCCACCTCAGAGACCTTGAGGCATGGTGTCAGAATTAGAGAATCAAAATCAATTCCAACAAATCCCACCTAATCACCTTTACCCTTCGTCGTATGCCTATGACATCCTGCCCTACAGTGTCCTTTAATAATATTCTGCTTGTCCCGGTAGAACAGATTCGCTATCTAGGACTCCTACTTGACAAACGTCTAGCTTGGAATCCGCACACAAGACTGAAACGACAAGAAGCTACACGCCGCTTTCGCTTACTTCAACACTTACTGGACAGACGCTCTAACCTTCCTCTAAACTACAAAAGGCTCATCTACGTATATCAACATCATAATGCCTACCTGGGCGTACGGAGTTGAGCTTTGAGGCTCTACTAAACCATCACTTTTACTAAACTTCTTAAATTGATTTTAACTTCTTACATCTGACTACAAAGATCAGTAAAAGTCTTGTTTTGGGTGCACCAGATTTTTTAAAATTGTAAAACACATCGCAGGAGTAAAAAGAAAAAAGTAACTGCGTTGCGGTGGTTAGAATAGGCATGCAATGTAGTAGGAATATCTGTTTACAGCTGGGATTAACTCAACAAATAAAATATCTACCGAATATGTTATTTAAAGTATTGCAATAATCTTAAACTGTAAGAACGAATTATTTCCAACTTAGCTCACATTTTATCTTTCTGACGTCGCCCAAATAAATTCGTTTTGGTATATATTAGTTTAACAATATGTATAACAAGGTTTGAACAAGTAAAAACCCAGGATTAATGTCTGTATAATTGCTTTACTAGACCGTTGGGCTTGTAAGCACAATGGTAGTACACTATCTGTATTATCGATTCTAATAAAAGTTTTTGACCGCAACCGGACTAATTTCCTCGTGTATTAACTGGAGTAACTTTTTCATTTTTAATTTTAGCCTACAAACTGTTCTTTTTACTCCTTACGGGTGCTTAGGTTACCTTGGAACAACTGGGGTCATTGTGTACCCAGTGACCTAAGGATCATCTCAGCTAAGGAAATCCCGGCCGTATTTTGTAAACGTGCTTTTGTCAGGGTTAATGTAAGCTGTACTGTTCTGAGAGTATTAGCGCAGTATACTAAAATCGGTTAACTCGTCAATCTCCAATAGCTGTACTCTTCAGCTACCCCTCCACGCAAGTAATCGCACAGTGAGGAAGATTGAGAAAAAGTCTACAAACTGTGAATTTAAAATTATTAAAATGTTTAGTAAATAAATTTATTATATTTTCATACTATTGATCTCCTTATGCTGTCGCATGTAAAATCAAAATACAGAAAAATTTAACAAACCAGTCACTATTTTAGCTAGAATAATAGAACAAAGTTGGGCAGGAAGTAAATGGCGTTACGATTTGTTAATCATACATTAAATAAATACAAAAACAGTAAGAGAATTAAAAAAACAACAACAAAAATCAAGCTTTTTATTGTAGTAGTACTAGTAGCTGAATGAATAGTAATTTAGATTGATCCCACGTCTGGCAGGCATTGTTACTGAGAAATCTATGTTCAAGACCCAATGATCCAGATTCTGGGAGAATCCCACAATATCCCTTGGCCTTCCCTGGCTCCTCCCGTGAATGGACTAATCAGTGGTTCTTCTCGGCAGATCTCGTGTGAAAGGAGACACCCGGGGCCCAGGCAGGAAGGGAGGAAGCAGCCGAAGAATGCCAATGGCAGGAGCCAGACGCAGGAAGGCGCTGCGGCCTTGTCCAGTGCATCGTGCATCCCATCAATAGTCCAAGGCTGCCCTCTTTGCACGGGCCTATCTTACGCAACTCTCTGTCTCTCGGGAATGGGTGTTGTCTTATCCTAACAAATATATCAATAATATAAATAAAAAAGTTTAATTTCCTTGGTATGGATCGCAATGTATTAGAATTCAGAATGAATTGCAAAATATAGTACATGTCGTATAAACCATCGGGTTCTAACCTTTTTTTTCAGTTATTTTTTAATGAAATTTACAACTGTATTAGTAAATTCATCAAGTAAATTAGCAATCAGATAAAATACATGAAGAGAAAATACCCATTGGCAGCACTCAACCATGTAATGTAAACTAGAAGGTCTCAGGTCATTTTCTTTTCAAACGCCTACGAGGATTGTCAGGAATGTAAGAGGAAGCAAGGATTGAAACTAGTGGGTTAGAATGGGAGTGGAGTTTGTCATAGAAGGATTGATACCTCGTAAGGGCCAAATCCGTAACATATTGTACATTAAGATCTTTATGGATGAGTTTATTCGCGACAAAGTAAGGATCCTTGAGGATTTTTTAAAGGATTTTGGATTGTAAGGATTTAATACGAGAAGATTTTGATGGTTTAGTAGAGCACCAAATCTAAACTTCGGTCCGGATGATCCTTATGATGGTGATATAGATGGGCCTTTTGTAGATAAGTGGAAGGTTAGAGCGTCTGTCCAGTAAGTGTTGAAGTAAGCGAAAGCGACTGGCAGTTTCTTGTCGTTTCAGCCTTGGGGTTCTAACCTAAATTAAAACATTAGTCCATTTTACGTACTTTACACGCTGTTTGAATAAAACTTTACGAATCCTAAGTAAAATCAAATGTGTTTAAGGGTACTTAGGCTTCGCTTGTGCATGTTTGTCTTAGAGTCCGATTCGGAACAGGGAAACGCTTGTGAGGAACGAGTGGGCAATGATTTCATCTAGACTTCTGAGAATTTCGATGAGAAATAATAATAATAATGGGGATATTCAATATACAATTACATAATAGAATACTCCAGCATACGCCTCTGCCTAGGTCTTGGGCAGTCACTTCTTCTCTTATCAGTTTATTAGAAATCTATTCTTCACTTATCCTAAGAGACTTTTCATATCAGTTTTTTTTTTTGTTTGTTTATTTATTTAACGTCACTTTATGCTACTATGGCTAAACGGACGATGCTACAGTGGGAGTCCTAAATTTTGCCTATCCAGGTTTTATTAGGATAGGGATCTTTAACGAGTACCTGACATCGCACAGGCTCGGGACCACCTTTTAACGTCCCCTCCGAAGGACGGCGTAACTAAAGATTTCTTACACCCATTAAAAAATCCTAGGACCACCTGCGGGTTTGAACCCGTGCCGTTTAGCAATTTTTTTTTTTTTTTTTTTTTTTTTTTTTTTTTTTTTTTTTTTTTTTTTTTTTTTTTTTTTTTTTTACTTTTAATTCACAAAGTCTATATTCTAAAGAATATCAATAACATTGTCGTCTGTATCAAAAGTTTTACTGCAGATTTTATTAAGCCATATATATCACAGTGTAACTTCTGATAGAAAGCAATACTAAAGTTTAATTGTTTCCTATATATAATATATATATATATATTTTTTTTTTTTAATTATTAATCTTAGGCTAATCGGAAAATCTTACAGTGAGAGTCCTAAATTTTGCCTATCCTTGTTTAATTAGAATGAGGATCTTAAAGTACTTGACTTAAAAGTACCTGACATCGCACAGGTTTGGGACCACTTTTTTACGCCACATATCATTTAATAACTGATGGTTATTATACCCAGTAATTGAACCATATAAAATAGCCATATACATTTGTTCCATTGCTTACAAAAAAAATAATCTTATTTTTTAATGATTTTACGATATTAAATATATATATATATATATATATATATATATATATATATATATATATATATATATATATTATATATATATATATATATATATATATTTAAATAAGTAACAATACCACATTAATTTATATTGGAGGTTTATACAATAAAATTTATAATAAACTTATAAATTACATAAATAAATAATATGCTGATTAAATTAATAACATGTTTTTGCATCTTTTGCTAACCGTTCACGACCATCTGCACCATAACGATCATATCCCTAACATTCCATTCTGCGATACTGCAATTAATGATTAGCATTAATATTGTTTTTCTTTTGCATCACTACCACATTCTTTAAGAGATCTGACACTACTGCAGTATGTTATGAGAAAATTTATGGCTGTGAACTGAAAAAAAAACATCTCTTCACTGGGACCAGCCGACGTTTTTTCCATTTCCTGGAAAGCCGTAAAACTGGATCTGTCTGCAGCAGGACTTTTAGGCACTGGATCTTCTATTTATGGATAATATCGAGGCCATATATCATGGAATCTTATACTTATCTACTAATATATTCTATTATAAATTTTCGTTTTAAACCTATTTAAGATTAACAACGTTTTCTTTTCCTTAGCAAAAACATACAAGCAAAAAAATAGTAGTTGATCTTGAAACGAAACATCTGAAATACAACGGTAATCACTGCACAAAAACTTATGTTCGGTTGATGTGAAAAATTTGTTGCAAGGATTATAATGAAAAAAAAATTATCAACGGTTAACTAATTCATTGTATAAACAAAAATCATTTTTATTTTAATGGTTAAATAAAATAAATAAATTTTAATGGTTTATTGTTCTACCTGAGAAGATTTTATGCATGAGAAGTTTTTACACAAGTCATTATCGTGTATAATATATCAGAATTACACATTTAATTATTAAATATACAATTGTAAATTTCAACAAATAAATAAATAATAAAATACAATTTCTAACAATAGTGCTTTATATTCTAACAATAGTACAAGATCTTTATCTCATAAAATTGTTTACCACAATAGTTAAGAGTATTTGTTTTTCGAAAGAAACATTTAAACAAATTATTGATTTTGGAAAATGGTTTCGTTGTTGTTGTTTTGGTTTTAAGGGCAAGAATCTACGAGTGGTTATTATTGCCCAAAACATCTTCAGAAGACGATAAACATGTCTATGATAAAACAAATTATATTAAATAAAAAAAAATAATAATAATAATATTTATATATATATATATATATAATATTATATATATATATATATATAATATATATATATATATATATATATATATATATATATATATATATATAACTAAATTGTTATCTAGCCTTTATAAAATGTTGTTTGCAAGAAAAGAATTTCCGAAAAGTTGGAAATTAGGGAAGTTAACTTTAATTCCAAAATCGAATTCATACTCTCTCAGACCATTAAGTATACTTTCGGTAATGAGCAGGGTTTTTGAAAAAATATTAAAAAACAGATTAATGCATCACCTCACCACCAACAACATACTTAACCAACAACAGTACGGATTTCGGCCCCAATCAGGAACTGACGACGCTCTTAGCGACCTGACTGAATACATCTCAAGTACACTACGGCAAAACAGCAATCTATTAGTCGTATCTTTAGATATCGCTGGTGCCTTCGATAACGCTTGGTGGCCTGCAATCCTTAATAATCTTAAAGCATATGACTGCCCGAGAAACTTGTACCAAATTATTCAAAATTACTTTTCTGACAGAAAACTTGCCATTCAGACAAATTTTTATTATGTTGAAAAGAAACTAACTTTAGGAACTCCTCAAGGTTCAGCACTATCACCAATACTCTGGAACGTTTTACTTAATACAGTATTTGATATAGACTTACAGAAAAACACTAAATTAATAGCATATGCTGACGATTTGTTATTACTTATAAAACGACGAGATTTTGACGAATTACAGACTGTAGCGAACCTAACACTGTCAAAGCTTACACATTGGACTAGACGCAACAAACTAAATTTTAATACAGAAAAAACCAAATACATAATTTTTTCCAAAAAAAGAACAATCCCAGATTTAGATATTCGACTCAATTCAGTAAGAATAACCCAATGCGACAATTTACAATACTTAGGCCTACTTTTTGACAGAAAACTGAATTGGAACAGACATATGGACAAACTTTATGAGGACACTCTACGTATTATAAATGGACTGTCAATAGCCGCTAGAGCTACATGGGGCCTTAGATCGGAAATATTAAAAGTCATTTATGAAGGCGCTGTACTTCCTAAGATGCTCTACGCGGTACACGTCTGGCACCCAGCTGTACTTCGTAAGAAAAATCTGATGAAGTTACAGAGGCTTCAAAGGTTGATTTCGATCAAAATATGCAAGGGCTACCGTACGCTATCATATGAGGCCGCGATACTATTAGCAGGACTGTTACCTATCCAACTGAAAATTGAAGAACGAACAATTTTATTTAATATTATTAGACATAAGACAGGCTACAAAGACATACCGATGGATAAAATTGAAAGATTAACAGACTGCAAGTTCTGGCTGCACCCAGCAACTACTTTATGGACAACGCGACAATGTACTACTTTTATTACCGAGAACACTGACGTTTACACTGACGGAAGTAAGTACAGCGATAATGTTGGTTGTGCGTGGTGGTTCCAAACTACAGCTGGTATAAATGTCCAACATCAATACAAGTTAGAATCGTACTGTTCTAACAACCAAGCTGAAAAATTCGCTGTACTGAAAGTGACAGAGTACATGACAAATGAACCTAGGCAAACCAACGAACGTATCACTATACATACAGACAACAAAACTTTAATTGACTCTATCAACAATGTACACATACATGACCATTTGACAGACCAAATTAGGCAAAACGTATTGCATCTTAAACAGATGGGTAAAAGAGTAACTCTAAAGTGGGTAAAGGCACACGCCGGGATCGAGGGTAACGAACGGGCAGATCTACTAGCCAAAGAAGCTGCTTCCAGTAATATGTTACCTTCCTACGATAAAGCACCTCTGTCCTATGTCAGGAGGGACATGACATCTGATTTTGTTGCAAGATGGGACCAGATGTGGGTGACTTCTACCAAGTCTCCAAGTTTACACAGATTTATACCAAACATAACATTACACGACTATGCATCTGTACACAGTAATGATTATAAACTAACACAACTAATCACAGAACACGGAAACACAAAACATTAGCTCAAACGATTTAACATAATACAAACTGACTTATGTGACGAAGACGGACAAATTCAAAATTTTAAGCATATACTTTATGACTGCAAAATTTTTGACAGACAAAGATTTCATTTAATTAAAAATATAATAATTAAAAATGGAAACTGGCCAGAGACGGAACAAAATTTATTCTCTAAATTCAAGACAGACTTACTTAAATTCATTAAAGGCATTGACTTTGAATCACTGACTAAAGACGGGCAGCGTAGGTAATTCTTTTCTGTTGACTAACATTTTATTTTAAATTTGTTATGATAGTTACTTTATTTATTTTGTTCTATTGCATTTGAAACATTATTCTGTAATAATTGTTAATGTAATACTACTTTCATATGTAAATTAATATAATCATATTATCATTCATGTAGTATACCATTAAGGTATGGAACATGATGTTATAATAAACGGTCCTTATGTGGGGTTACCATGTAAGGAAAAAAGAAAAAAAAAAAAAAAAATATATATATATATATATATCTGTGTGTGCGTGTGTGTGTGTGTGTCTGTACATTCAGAGAGAAAAGAAGAAAATCGATTCTAAAAGAACGAAATCAACAAAAATGAAATAGAATAGAATAGATAAGAAAAAAAAAAAAAAGTTTCCTGGGACGGGGTCCCTTAAGAATAACAGTTGTGAACAATTAAAATACATAATATATCTGGCCAACAGACAAAAGAATCATAATTAAAGTTAAGAAGGTTCTTCTGTAATACTAGCGTGCAACATAACAAATATTACACAACAAAAACTAACAAAAAATTGAAAAAAATCCAAATACAATTGTGTTAAAAAAATTAAAATAAATGAATCAAGTAATAAATTTTAAATTTGGACAATAAACAATTTTTTCATTTGTTCAAAGTTTGATATTTAACATTGAATATCACAATTTCTGAGCGACTGTTTTTGAAATAAGGCTGTTTGTTGTTTAGATTCAATACTAGAGTGCTGCCAATGAGCAGTTTCTCTTCATGTTTTTTTCATGTAATCATTAATCATTAAGTAGCATATTTACTTGATGTACGAAAATATACAGTTGTAAATTTAAATAAAAAAAAATAGTAATTTAATAAGTACATTGTATAGCGAATAACAAAAATACTTAAATAAATAAAAAACCCTGATTCGAAGCAATGCGATATGCAATGCATTGTATGCTGAACCAACTAACATGAACATTATAAAAAATCGAATAAGGAATAATTTCACTAGCCATTTATGGACCATTATAAATTTAATTAAAAGTTTTAACAGCAGTCGAAAAAGCATAATTACGAACAATTAATTGGACAAGTGAACTGCATTAAAGCATTTAATACAATTCTGAAACACGGTTCGAAAAAGCATTAAATTGTTTGGGTGCTATTTATTTCAGTGGTCCCTCACCCTCATGAGGGGTCTCGTATCGATTTTTTCCGCTGAAATATAAAATGATACTGATTAGAAATATTTTTAAAATTAATTAATTAACTTTGAATAATTAGGCTGCAAATCAATACATAATGGTTAATTATTTCCAAATAACTATATTAGGATATAACTGTTTATATAGATTAATTTTTTTTTTTTTTTATATCACGCTTTACTGATTCTAAAACTCATATTTTTCTCCATCTTCGAAAATAACTGGGTTGAAGGCAGATTTATGGGTAAAATTAAAAAAAAAATTTCTTTTGTTTTAAAATTATTCGCAGTTTTTTGGTTAAATTCATATGTTTCGGTAGTAGTACAAGGGTTGTACAAATAGTTAACTAGCATTGCATAAAGCCTTTGACATGTTTTTAATATTATATGAATTTATAGTGTAACGAGTGTATGTGTGTGTCTCCCCTCCCCTCTCCCTCCCCCCTCTCTCTCTCCCGAGTATATATATATATATATCAGGCAGATGTATAAAATAAATAAAAAAATTAAAATATAACAGAATTGCAATAAATGCACTGTCGACCTTGAGTCCGCATTATGGGTGACGGTTAAGAGATATAGTCTCTATTATGATAAGGGACAAGATGTAACAGGCTTAAAGACATAAACCCCACTGTCAGCTCCTGGGCCACATTTTCCAGAAAATGCTGGCGTGAGGAGGTAGTTACCCCCGCTTGAGGATAGGAAACTACCGCCTTACCCATGAGTATCTCATCACACGAAAAAATCCGCCTTAATGTAATTACTGTAAAGTGACTCTCACAGTGAGACATATTTTTGAGAACTGTCCACGGTACAGGAGAGATATTGAAAAATGTGGAGTACCACGCCACGTCTCTGAGACTATGAGTGACATTAAAGAAAGTATTAAAATTACGATCAAATTGATAAAGAATATTCTTTTTTTTTTTTTACAGAAAATATAACGTATCTGAATTTCCCCCTCCTCACACATTATATAGTTTAGCTTAAAGATTTAATTTATTTTTTAAATTATTATTCTTTATTTTATTTTATTTATTTACTTTTTTTTCCTTTCATTATTTTATTTTTGTATTATCATATTTTTTATTAAATTCATATTTTATTTTATCTTTTATTTATTATTACTATTATTATTATTAGTTTTTTTATCATTATTATTTATTTCATTTATTTTTTTTTTAATTTATCTATGTAGTTATGTTAATATATTATTAATTTATTTTCAATATTTTTTAAATATCAGGGACGGATGTCCATAAACAGATGCTCAATCTGAATTTGCAAATACTGTCTATTCCTACTGAGAAATCTTGTTTTTATTGATAGTAAATATATTTTTTTTTTTTTAAATCTGGTGCGCGCCACACACGCCTTTTACTTAAGTGTCGAAGTGACCGAAAGCGGCGAGTAGTTTTTTTTGTTTCAGTCTAGTGTGCGGATTCCGTGTTAGACGTTTGTCAAGTAGAAGTCCTAGGTAGCGGATCTGTTTAACTGAAACAAGACCCTCTGTCGGTTTACGACGAAGGATAAAGGTTATTTGGTGAGACCATAACTTGTAGAGAAGATTCGTATTTTGTTAGCTTCATTGCAACACAGGCTGTTATAAATCGTTTTTAGTAATATCACGTGTGATATTTTATACTTACACGTCTTGTGTTCGTTACTTCTTATAAGCTCTCATCTGTACGGATTCTAGTTTTTGCTCAAATATTTCTGTACTTTAATATAAAAGCTGTCCTACAAGTGTAATATTGTATTTGTAAAGGAAACACTAGAAACAAATATGACCAAATATAAATAATTCTATGCATGTCTTTCATATACTTTAAATACCAAAAGTTAATGATCAACGTTAGTAAACAATAATATATCAGGAAACGATACCATAATTACAATACAGAACCAACCACAAGATTTAAATTTTAATAAAAAAAAATTAATAATAGCCATATGGTACAAGTCTAAAATTTTAAACAAGTGGAGACAATGACCCAATATGATACATTAAGAACTGGTTCATACCAGTATTAATATTAAACATGGCATTTAAATTAAAGGTAATTGTTATATAAGTATTGAATAATATTAATTTGAGAAAAATATGTTACTTCACACAATTTCTTTATATAATGAATGTTGACTTAATTTATTTTTTTGTATTGATAATGCGGGCAAGAACCCGGAACATGGACATTAGATATTTGTGAAAAGTGTTTTAATTAAATAAACCGTATTTGAAAGTGAAAAAGTGTTTGTTCATAAAGACACAACGAAACATTGGGTCTTGCTGCCGCTCAGTGAGACCATGAGGTACCCATGTATCGAGCTTTTTTACTTTCCCAAAACACTTTAAATGTCTGGAAACGGTAGATGCACTTGCATTTAGTTGTGCTGAGAATCCTTTAACTGTTTGGTAGGGGTTTCCTTCTACTGTATGCTTGAGGACATCGTTGTCTATTACGGACGGAGATCTTCCTCGGGGCAAGTTCCAAGTCGGTATCCCCAGCTGAAAACTTAGCAAAACAACGGCGAATGGTCTGTTCATTAACACTCCCTTCCCTAAACGCCTTCCAAATATTTCTAGCGGCCTCAGCTGCTGAATAGCCGAGTTTAAAGTCGTACAAAAATATTACTCGAAAATCGCGTGTTTCCATGTTCATATTTGGAGGTATGTTTATAATACAAAGGTAGAGGATTAGTAACTGTTTACTTTAAATATGTAAATATACAGAAGAAAAGAACAGAGACCTGTAAAATTCTTTATGTATTTCAGAAACTATAAAAACGGACATTTCATGTGAAACAATCCAATATCTTACCTTCTATAACTTTTTATTTAAGGTAACACTTTTTATTAATTTTTTTAGTTTTTCTACAGTATATCATACTTATATATGTATATATAATTCTATTCTTGTGTTCTATTCAACATCTATATTAAGCCGTTTTTTTATCAATGTTAATAAGATAATACGGTTAATATATTGGAATAAACAAAAAAAAAGGTACTTTAGAGGAACTAAATTTAAAATATCGGCATATAAACAATTTCAGGCTATTTCAATTCAAATCTAATTGAGTTTTACATCGATATAGGGCGTTTAATCACAATCCTTACAGCTTTTTTTGAGAAAATCGTAGAAGCGTGCAAAATGCATAATATAAACCAGTACTTCCGGTCAGCCGATTTTATTAAAAAAGTTGCTGTAACATCGCAGGCATATACGCTTCAAAAGTATAAAATTTCACTTGTATCACCTTATCGTTTTCAAGCTAGACTTATCACACACCTACGTTTTTTTGGAACTTGGTCATTTGGACTAAGAGGACCCTAAAATTTGTTTGTTTTTTTCAGTGAAAACTCAAATTCGAAAATATTTACGACAGCAATATTTCCCCTTACTATATCTTTCATATATAGGTAAGTGATAATAATGATTAGAGGAAGTCTTAGGTGAGTTTAGAAATAAACAAAAATAAACAGCAATATTGGCGTAGATGTTTGCTCCTTAATCTATTCCTTGGTAAAATGTTTATCTTATGAAGTGTGACATCTGTAATATTTCGTATGTCTTGGAGATAACACACAGCCCTGAGCTAAGATGATACTGGAGACCTACATCGAGGGATGCTTCACGCTTGACGAACAGGGGTACAGATGATTGCCATCAATATGCGCACCATTGATATCCCCTGTCCATGTTGAGCTGTCCAGAACTGCGGGCGCTAACTGCTAGAGCTGCCTGAATTTTAAACAGTCCCTCGCTGCATCGCTGTAATTGTCACATTCGGACAATAAACGATAAAGTTGTTAGCCGGTGCTAAATTGAAAACCGGAACGGACATGTTTTCGGTATTAGTTTTGCCGGCTATTTCCGCACGGCTGGGAATATTGCCAATTTATTTCGGTGAAAACATAGCGCAAAGTAGTGTCCTGACAGGTTTAATGAACATTCGAAAATAGAGGCTATACAGAACAGGAATGGTGGATATATCTACTTCCCTCCCAGCTCTCCCCCATTGTTTCGCCTCTCGTCGATTCCCATCGGAGCTAAATAAAAATATTTTACTGTTTATTCATATAAAAAAATTTTTGTAAGTAATATTGTAAGCACCACTACAAATGTTTATTTAAGTTGTAAGCTCATTATATATATGTGGCGGTCGTGAAAAACTAGATAACTCGAGTTATATTAAAAATGAGTTAACTTCAAGTATCGCTCCCTTAGACCGTCTCCCACGTCGTGTTAAATTGGTTCAAGAAAGCTGTATGTTATAACCCTATTTTGGGTATTACGTAAAGTTTAAGTCGCTTACCTGTAAAATGAAAGATTTTGACTTAACCACTTATTCACGCCCGCCACAGATATGTGTATATGGGGAGGCCGTGGCTGAGTTCCAAGTGCGCTAGTCTCTCACGACAAAGGTTGTGAATTCGTATCCCAGACCTAGGGGGATTTTTTCTCAAACGTTTAATTAAATTTGAATTCACACACAACCTTTCCTCTGGGTTTATGAGACCCGTCAAGCCAACTGCTACCCACTCTCAAAAATAGACGTAGGGATCCTACTCTAGAAAATTTCATCGATAAACGCGAGTGTATTCTCGCAGATGATTACACCGCGCGGCCATGGGCCCGCACGGTCTGTTGCGCCAGCAGAAAAAAAAATCATACCATTGAAAGTAAATTTAATAAGGAACGAAATGATGTTAAAATGACTCATATATCTTAATTAGAATTACCAGTGCAGACTTTTGCCCCGAAAAAGTGCGTTTGGAACCATTGTGCGCAATTTTTAAAAATGATAGACACAATGTTCCACAGGATAGCTTACAGAACATTGAGAAATTTCTTCCGATGAATTGACTTGAAAAATACATAGACTTTAACATTAAATTATCAGCAGTTGCTGCTTTGAATTAAATAAAAATAACTAACCCGAATAACTCGATAAGCTTTTCGAAGATGTATGATCAATATAAATATTTTTCTCACATAATTCAACATTTTACAGATGTTCCAAATGAAAATATAGGATTGAAAATTTGTATGTTAATTAAGTTGACATAAAATAAATACCTTTTGGATAACCATTTTTCTTCAGTTTCTCACAGTTTAATTTTAATTCGAATTCACTCGGATATCAGGTGTTAGGTTTTAAAGTTTAAATTTTTCTTTATAATTTCCATCGATATATTTAAACTTCTTATAATATTATTGGGTTGATGCAAAATTAATGCAGGTTTCCTCTATTGCAATATCTTAATTCCAATTGTGTAAACAAAGCTAATCCTAACATTGATCATTATTATACCAAAACAAACCTTATCTAATACCCTCTCTTTCACCATGAATTTGTTTAGTAAAATCGTTTTGTTCAGTGTGTTCAAAGGTCTTGAATCGAAAATGTCAAAGTGCGATTTTCGTCAAATTTATTTTTACGAATTTAAATTAGGGCGCAGCGCTGCGCAAACGGCTCGTAATATTAATGAAGTGTGGGGTCAGGGGGCTATTAATGAGTGCACGGTGCAGCGTTGGTTCCAGAAGTTTCGCAGAGGAGATTTCGACCTCGAAGACAAGGAAGGTCGGGGCCGTCATCTTGCTCTGGACAACGACCAGCTGAGGTCAAAAGTGGAAGAAGACCCAACCAAAACCACACGAGAAATGGCGGCGGAACTCGGAACTCAAAAATTGCAACGTCTTTGCCCAGCATTGATGAATCGGAAGGGGCCGATCCTGCTCCACGATAACGCCAGACCACACGTTGCACAACCAACGCTTCGACGACTGCACGAGTTGGGCTACGAAGTTCTCCAACATCCGCCTTATTCACCTGACCTCTCTCCTACATACTTCCACTTTTTCAGGCATCTGGACAACTTTTTGAGGGAGAAAAATTTTCAAAACCAGGACGACATTGAAAATTCTTTTCGTGATTTCATTGAGTCCAGGGATTCGGATTTTTTTTCTGGTGGAATAAGAAAGCTTGTAGAACGTTGGCAAAAGTGCATTGATTCAGATGGAAATTATTTTGATTAAATATATATGGTTAAAGTAAAGATATGGCGTATTTACAATACCTACTAAAAACCTGCATTAATTTTGCATCAACCCAATAATAAACGCTACTGTACAGAAGTTTAAGATTGATCAAGAGTATTTTTATGAATCACTAATTCTACCTTAGAAACCTTTAAACAATATTTTTAACCTATTCTTTACTTTCTCTATGTTATTTTGTGGATGATTAAAAACCTTTTAGTAGTGAATATTAAAAAGGTAAATGGAAATCATAATAATAAAATTCTGAATTCTCATTTGGGTTTTTTTCTAGGTTAGCAGTGAGAATTAAATTTAATATATAAGCGATGTATATATTTATATCTTTTACAGCAATAAGACAAGAAACTCATTAAATTAAAAATATATATGTACATATATATGTTGATCGTAACTTGAACATATTTAATTGTTTAAATAACTCATTCGTGTTTGTTTTTTTTCTGCTGATGTTTTTTGCAGTCAATTCACAACAGATGTTATAAAGCTCGTGCCGAGTGACCAACAAGTATGAAAAACGGTCGCAAATAGTAAAAATAAAAAAAATAAAAAAAAGGCCGTTTATTATAAAAAGGCATTGCATTAGTTCCGCAATTATATCGTGCCATCTGACGGTCTTAATCGGTACAAATTTTTACACGATATCGATTTAGAGTATTCCTCCTTTGACATGGATAGCGATCGGTTAAAATATCGCTCCAATAGAAGAGAAGAAGCAGCTGTTACGGTTTACAAAAATGAAAAGCCCAAGAAGAAACATTGCCATCGAGTAAAGGTCAAATTCAATTAGCTCATTCCCTGGCGTGAGTCCTCCTTCAGCTACTGATTTATGTGAGCCTCGTACATCCACCTCTGCTATTATCCCCCCAAATATTGTTTATAGCTTAATTTGGTACGGTTTTCGGTTGAAATATGGTACAATGTACCACATGGTTAGCAAGGAACCGTTATGCGGCTTCATGAGATACAATATATGTCAACGATTTATTCGATATGTATTACAGAACAATAAAATGGTAAGATTATTATTTTTTAGCTTTGATGACTCTCATGTGGCACACTAAGCCTAGAAAAGGTTATACACACTGCTAAATCAAAGAGAAAAAAATATGCGCTCGATCACGACATAATCACATCCTAGTATAGCTGTTGGTCCGGAGAATATACTCCTAGATTGTACAGGAGTTTTTTTATCTTTCCTAATCCTAACTATAAAAAACATAAGAATCAACAACATATCATCAAAACGAGATGAGCACAAAACCAAAACAATAGATCATGAAGAATAATATGATATGAACTATTATCTAATTTTTCAGAAATAATACGTGGTGAGCTTAATATAATAATAATAATAATAATTCTTTATTTATTCTGGGACGAGTCCCTTAAGAAGAATAATACAGGAAATAAACAAGGGTCTTAAGACTAGAGTCTTAGAGTAAAAAAATTAAGAATATAAAGATAAGTAAAAATAACAACAGAATTGAATTAATAAGATGAAAAAAAATAAAATAACTCAAAAGACAACTTCTAATAAAATGTGAATACAAGAAAAATATAAATAAAGATATATCTAAAATGAGTAGTTGTTTAGTCATTTCTCTTTCGATTGTATGACAATCATGACTCAGGGGTACTCCGTACCTCCACTTTTTTTTTTTTTTTTTTTTTACTAAAAAGTAAAAAAAAAATATTTTCCACAAAAAAGTCTGGTTTGTTGGAGGTAGAACAGAAGAAAGAAGAAAATTTTTCGGACGTAGGAAGGACTATAACAGAGAATTAGCTCAAGATCGTTTCCCTGGGAAAGATCTGCAGAGATAACTCGAGTTCGCGCTTGCAAAGCGCATATCGACGAGAATGGAGCGGAGGGGGGAAATATCTGGCGGAGTACCTACAGGCGAAGGAAGATTGGAAGAGAGGGACGGTTTGGGGAGAGAACCAGCTGGGACAACTTTAAATAGCAGCACGAGAACACAACAATCTAGTCACCCAACGTATGCTCAAGTAATGTCAGCCCAAAGACCTTCAAGTCGAGATTTTGCTATAGTGCTACCAACAATCAAGGGTATAAAACAGGGATTATATGTGGAAAAAGTGACAGATTTAGTGGAACCTCAAGCAATAAAATTTGCGTCCAAGATATCTAATAATCGATTCTGTATCCATTTATCTAGTAAAGAACAGGTGGATAAGCTAATAACGAATCACAAATTTGTTTCTATAGATGGCAACATGATTCCTATCCGTCGTTTGGTAAATCCTGCGAAACGCATCATTATTTCAAATGCATGCCCTAGCGTTCCACATCCTTTAATTGAAAGCGAGTTTCACAAAATGGGAATTAGATTAGTTTCTCCTGTAACATTTCTACGGGCAGGCTATCAAAACCCTAAAACAAGTCACGTGATGAGTTTTAGACGACAGGTGTACATCAACCCAGAAGATTTTAGCGAACTACCGTCATCAGTAGTTATTCACAGCGAAGGTCTATCACACCGCATTTTCCTAGCCGAAGATATACTTCTATGTTACGTATGTAGGAAACCTGGGCACTACGCTGCGAACTGCCCAGAATCGGACGGTGCTGAAGAAGAGCCAATCCCATCTATCACTAATCATACGACCCCAGACAAATCAAGTAACGCCCCAACATACCCAGGAACATTAGAAAACAAAGAAAGTAAAAACCTACCTATTTCTATAATTGTTGAAAATGAATCTTGCTCATCATACATAGAAAATATTGCAGACACTGTGCTAAACCCAAAACCAATCCAAGGTAATGCTTGCTCCGCAATTTTAACGAATATTACTAAAACGAAAACTTCATTAACAAAAAATCAAATTACCCACAAATCTACCGAATATTTAGTATCTCGACAAAAACAGAATAACAAAACTCTAGAAACTAACACAGACAAACCACAAAAAATGACACCGCGTATAAAAGAAATTCTGACACCAATTCGTGACATACTGACAGACAATAATTATCCTTTAAAATTTCAAGAAATATGCATATTATACGAAACTATACAAACAGAAAAACTGACAGTAGATCTGATCAGACAGTTTACAGAAGACAGACGGACTATGTAGAATGCTAACAGATATCAAAGGCTCTATAACCAGTAGAAGCATCAAAATATGGTCCACAAAAATTTTAAACTTATTAAAAGAAATTCAAATTAAAGAAAAAACAACTAACGCCAAGTACTTAAAAGCACCTCCCACAAGCAACCCATCTTTAAAAAACAAAACAAAAAAACATGATGACAACTCTACAATGGAATTGTAATGGGTATTTTCGTCATATTGAATTCTTTCGAAAATTAGTATCAGAGGAAAATCCACTTTGCATCTGTTTACAAGAGACACACCTAAACGTAAAACATTCAGTGGGACTTAAAAACTATAAAATATATAGAGAAGACAGAAAGGCTAATAGAACATGGGGAGGAGTCGCCACATTTGTAAAAGAGAGCGTCCTTAGTGAACAGCTGTTGTTGCGAACTCAGTTTGAGGCATTAGCAATCAGAATTCATTTAAACGAACTTGTTACAGTATGCAATATATACATACCACCCTCTCAACACTTTTCAGACGAAGACATAGACAACATTATTACCCAACTACCAAGACCCTTTCTTCTATTAGGTGACTTTAATGCACACCACACTTTGTGGGGCTCTTTTCTCCCAGATTTAAATCACAGAGGTAGGAGCATTGTAAAGTTCTTAGAAAGAAACTCTTTTACTATACTATTAAACTCAGGGGAAAGTACCCACTTCAGTGCCAAAAACAATACTTTCTCAGCAATCGATCTTAGTTTTTCGGATGTTAGGTACGTAACAAAAATCAGAAATTGGACCATCAAAGACCACCCTTATGGGAGTGACCATTTCCCCATCGTCATAAACACATTAGAAGCGGTCAACAATGCTCCTTCAATAACCCGATGGAAGTACGATTTGGCTGATTGGGAGAATTTCAAAAAACAAATTACCCAAAAACTGGAAATCGTACCATATTTGCAGAACATTGATGAAGAAGTATTTCAGTTTACCGAACTAATCCTAAATGTTGCTAAGGAAACAGTTCCCACGGTTACAAGATCCTCAAGTCATCCAAATGTCCCGTGGTGGAACAAAAATTGTAGTGATGCAATCAGAGCAAAAAAACGAGCCCTAAATAGATTTAGGAAGAGCAGAACAGTGCAAGACGCAATTGAGTTTAAACGTTTAAGAGCCATAGCTAATAGAGTTATTAAAAATAGCAAAAAGAAGTCTTGGAAGCAGTATGTATCTTCTATAAACAGCCAGACCCCAGCTAACGAAATGTGGAGCAAGATTCGAGCCATCAGAGGTATAAGTAGACAAAAAACTATTCCTGGACTAGAAGACGAAAACCGAATCTTAAACAAACCTGAGGAAATTGCAGAATCTCTTGCAAAGCATTTCAAAGACGTCTCTTCATCACAAATTCACAATCATATTCCGAATAGTAGCTCAGGCTCAAACAGAATATTGACAAGCGAAAACATAAGTTATAACGAACCACTACTGATAACAGAACTTGAGTCTGCACTAGAAAAATGCAACGGAAAATCTGCTCCAGGCTTGGATGGAGTCCCAGGACTATTCTTAAAACAGCTACCTGATGAAGGGAAGAAATTCTTACTGGGGCTTTATAATAAAATCTGGAATAGTAGAGAATTCCCCTCAAACTGGAGAAAGTCAATAATAGTGCCCATACCTAAAAAAGAAAATTGCAGACAACCGAAGGATTTCCGACCCATTTCCCTACTCTCATGCATCTCAAAAATCCAGGAAAGTATGGTAAACAGAAGACTTGTAGATATATTAGAAAGTAAGCATATACTATCTAAAAACCAATTTGGCTTTAGGAAACAGCGTTCAACAATTGATTCCTTATTGTCTTTAAGCCTAGAAGTACAGGAAGCCTTCTCTCTTAAAGAACATCTAATAGCAGTTTTCCTTGACCTAGAGAAAGCTTACGACACAATGGACAGAGGTCGAACATTGGAAATTCTAACAGAACTAGGAATATAAGGGAATATGTGGACTTACATTCACAAATTCCTAACTGAAAGAAAATTTTGTGTGAGAGTAGATAACAACTTTTCCTCAGATCATTCCTTAGAAAACGGCACCCCACAAGGGTCTCCTCTTAGCGCAACGTTGTTCCTACTAGCAATCAATAGAATAATGTCTACTATTTGTAAACCTGTAAAATGTTTTCTTTTTGCTGATGACATTGTTATTATCACTCGCAGTAAATCCCTAACATACATTCAATGGAAGCTACAGGACGCATTGGAAAAATTAGAAAACTGGTCAAAAAGTGCTGGGTTCAGACTATCAGCTACGAAAAGCAAATGTATGCATTTCAGTAGACATAAAAGGTATCAAGAGAATCCACTACTAACAATATCTGGCTCTGTTATTGAGTATGTTGAAAGATATGTCTATCTGGGAATGATCCTAGATAAAAGGCTAAGCTGGGTTTACCATATAAAGCAATTGAAAGATGAATGCACTAAAAGACTCGGTATTCTTAAGTGTATTTCTCATACCAATTGGGGAGCTGACAGACACACACTCTTAAAGGTATATCAGCATGTAGTAAGAAGCAAAATAGAACATGGCGCTCAGATCTATGGAACGGGCAGTAAAATAATACTTAGAATGTTAGACTCTGTGCACAATACGGCACTCCGGATTTGTACGGGAGCTTTCAGAACCTCTCCAGTCGAGAGCTTGTATATTGAGTCTGGAGAACCCTCTTTACAAATGCGTAGAGAATATTTGACCCTAAAGTATGTAGCAAATTTGAAATCACGCCCTCTTCATCCTCTAAATTCAAGATTGTTTGCAGAAAATCAAGAAAATCGTGGTCTAAAAAATATAGAAAGTAGTGCATTCAAACAGCTAGTCCTTACATCGCTAAGGACTTTAAACATGAATTTAAGGACCATAAAACCTTCCCTGGACATGGAAATACCTCAATGGAAGAGTAACAGACCAATCGTTGACAAGACAATGTCGAGATACTCGAATAAATGTCCATTGGAAGCACATAATTGTTTCCTGGAACTGTTAGAGAGTTATAACAACTTCTCCGTTATATACACGGACGCCTCGAAAACGGAAAATAGTGTAGGTTGTGCAGTAAAAATAAAACGCCAACAACTCCTTTTCAGCTTGCCAGAAGAGTGTTCTGTTTTCTGTGGAGAAGGGACAGCCATACTAAAGGCTCTCCAATGGCTTACTGGATCGGAAACAAAAAACTGGATCATTGCTGCAGACTCTAGGAGTGTATTGGAAGCCCTTGGAAATACGACGTGGCCCACTAATTCCATCATCAGGGAAATATTGAACGCGTGGTGGGATCTTAAAAATAAAGGCATAACCGTAGTCTTTATCTGGGTTCCAGCACATTGTGGTATTCGGGCAATGAAGAAGCAGACAGAGCCGCCAACTTGGCCAGACAAGGCAACACATCTGAAAGCACGGTACTGGAAGAACTCACAGTAGAAGACTGGATCAAAAAATTGAGAAAAAATCTCTTCAAAACCTGGAAAACAACGTGGATATCAGGACAACATAAACTGTGGATATAAAAAGAGACACCAAAAAATAGACCACGAGCACGAGGATTTCTAGAAAAGAGGAAATCATTTTATGCCGGCTCCGTTTATGAGAGATCTACATGCACCCACCTGCGAATATTGCGATAATGTTCCGAAAACTATTCAACATCTATTATTAGATTGCCTCCTTTTCGAAACATCAAGAAATAATAGTAAACTAACAGGAACCCTAAAAGATATATTAAATGATGATGAAGACAAGGTGAAAAATTTACTGAATTATTTAAAAAAAATCAAGTATTACAATCAAATTTAGAAAAAACACAGTTGCCAATGACCCTGTAGGGTAGAGGCAAATAACAAAATAAAAAAAAAAAAAATAAAAATGAGTACAGAAAATAACATATAATTAAAAGTATAATAATATTATTTTTAAAAAATTAAAAATATATAGTTAAAAAAAAATTACAATGCTTCTATATGTTTGTAAAATTATATGTGATTTAATCTTTCATCTTTGAAAAGATAATTTTCTTTAAATAATATTGGCTACGAATGTATCCATTAAAGTTAAATAACGTATCTGTCTGCTTTATTTGTTGATTTTCCCTGAAACTAGGATCTAATTGGGATTATTGGGGAATTGGATTGACAGGAAATGGCTGAATAGACGGGATTTGAATGTTGAAAGAGTTTGGGAGTGACGGATGTCGGAAGGGATGGAATTCCATAGAGATGCGGAGCGGATTAAGAATGATCTATCGAAAGCTGTGGATCGATGGGGCGTTATATACAGATCAGAAGGCCGCGAGCGGGTGTTACGAGAACGAACGGAGGATTTTAATTTAAGGAGATCAGAGATGTAGAACGGACATCGGGATTGGATTACTTGGTAGAGGAAGGATGCTAGGAAGTACTTACGGCGGAAGGAGGGGTAAAGCCACTTTAACTCTTTGTAAAATCGGGTGACAGAAGTGTCTCCGGATATCCCAAAGATGAAACGTATAAAGCAATTAAACATTCGTTTTAGTTTTGCCTCGAGATCCCCAGAGACACTCCCATACACCGCACAGCAATAGTCAAAGTGGGGAAATATTAAGGAGCTAACCAAAAGCTTACGGGTTTCCATTGGAAGGAGGGGACGTAGATGATTCAGAAATTTTAATGTGGAAAATGTACGACGGGAGATTTCGGTAACATGGTTTTTCCAGGAAAGGGTTTGATCAAAGGTGGTGCCGAGGTTTTTAACGGATTGATGGAATTTTATTGGATTGTTATTCAGAAATAGAGTAGGAATCGATGGAAGGGTCTTAAGGAGGGGATTGGAACCTATTACAATTGCCTTGGTCTTCTCAGTGTTCAAATTGAGCTTGTTCTCAGCTGCCCAAATGCTGATTCGATTCAAATCTTCTTGAAGCATTTCTGTGGCTAGTAATAGGTCGGAAGGAGGAAAGGATAGATACATTTGAACATCATCAGCATAGATATGGTATTGGGAATGATGGATGCTTAGAGGAAGGTCATTAATGTATACTGCGAATAGGGTGGGGGATAGTGATAATCCCTGAGGAACACCACAGGACATAGGTAAAGTCTTGGAAGGAGGTTGACCTGGGACAACTACATATTGTGAGCGGTCGGAGAGGAAGGATTTGAACCAGCGTAAAGCACTGTTGGATAAAGGAAGATTTTGTAGTTTGGTAAGGAGGATATTATGGTCAACTGTATCAAAAGCTTTAGAGAAATCTAGAAGGATTAGGATGGTTAATTTTTGGTGTTCTATGGCGGATTGGAGGTCGTGCGTTATTTTTAGGAGAGCGGACTGTGTTGAATAACCAGATCGGAAGCCGGATTGGAGAGGATCAATAAGGGAACGTTCTTCTAAAAAAATTGATAATTGGTTTTGTGCAAGACGTTCCAGAGGTTTCGAAAGATTAGAAAGGAGCGAAATGGGACGGAAATCAGACGGTGAGGATGGATTTGAAATTTTATTTAATGGACGAATTAAAGCAGTTTTCCAAGGTGTAGGAAAAATGGAATTTTGAAAGGAAAAATTGTAGATATGATAGAATATTGGCATAAGGACGGGGAGACAGGATTTTATTAGTTTCACTGGGATATTGTCGGGTCCATAATCATTGGTCTGAGATTTAAGGATAGCTCTATGTATTTCATCATAGGAAAGGTGAAAGAAGAAGAAGCTCTCTGGGTTGAAATTATGATGGTTGATATCAGCTGTAGGAGAAGGATTAGAAGCAAAGGATATAAAATGATTGTTGAGCTGGTCCGGAGAAACAGAAAGGGGAGTTAAGTTATTGGATTCTGGGAGAGATAATTTTCGGATTATTATCCATTTGGATTTGGAATCAGGAGCATTGGAGAGGGAAGTATGAATGTGGTAGGATTTAGCACGTCGAACTGCGGCCTGGGTTTCATTGCGAAGTTTTTTGAAGCATTCGTAATCAGCTGGTGTATGAGTGCGGCGAAATTTTCGCCTCGCTGCTTCTCTTCTTTTCATCATTTCCCTTATTTCAGGGGTTAGCCAAGGCGCAGTTGGACGACGTATCATTCTGGTTCTTAAAGGTGCATGCATATCTAGTATAGATTTAAGGTTTGAGGTGAGAGTGGATATCATAGGATCGATGGAATTATAGGAGTATATGGTATCCCA
Source organism: Piezodorus guildinii (assembly GCA_023052935.1). NCBI lineage: Eukaryota > Metazoa > Arthropoda > Insecta > Hemiptera > Pentatomidae > Piezodorus > Piezodorus guildinii. Next base: position 119,680,257 of record CM041293.1, on the reverse strand, counting down.
AGGAAATGATTCCAGATCTGGTTGAAGGGATTCGAAGGAGAGGTGGTTCAAACTACGATAGGAGATCACTTTAGGAATGAAGGATTTCACTGGCAAGTTATATGAGATCTGGATAAGGTCGTGTGAAGAAAGAAATGGAACCGGGTGCTGGGAGGATGAAAGGACCTTTAGAGGAGAGTCAGTAATGTGAAGGTCAAGCCAGGTGTCGGAGAATTGGGTATGATGGGTGGAGGAGTAAGGAACAAGGTAAAGATTCAGAGAATAAAGTAAGTTATCTAGGAAAGATTTATTATAGGATTCCGAAAGCATATTTGTATTGAAATCTCCTGAGATAATAACATAGGAATAACTGGAGACAAGTCTGGTAAGGGAGGATTCAAAAAGGTTATCGAATGGAACGTGAGGAGGTCGGTATACTATGACATACAGGAGCGGTGATTTATTGGATGAGATTTCCACGAAAAGGTATTCAAGGTGGGGATAGTCAAAAGAAGGGGATTGGAGAAGGACTTTGACCTTGAGACTATCGTGTACATACAGCCCCACACCACCACCCCTGCGATCAGATCTATCGTGGCGTAGAAAGGAATAATTAATGAGGGATACTTGTGAGGAAGGGATGTGGGGTTTTAGCCAGGTTTCGGATACTGCAATGATATGATAAAAATTATCAAGAAAGTACAGTTGGAATTCATCATAGTGGGCAATAAGGGATTGTGCATTGACGTGACAGGATGTAAGGATATTAGTCATAACTAATGTGGAAGATGGGATACACGAGAAAAGGTTGGTGGAGGATAAGAAATAGGCTATAACTAATTTTTAAAATATGCATAATTTCAGAATTAATTAATGTAAAGTTATAAAATAGTATAAGGAGTAAAAAAATGAATGATCTATTAATAATTTTGATAAAATAATTGATAATTTGGAAAATAAAATAAAATGTTATAACTATAGCAAATAAAACATACAGATAACCGCTATCAAAATGAGGAGAGATAAGGTGAACACGATGATTTAAAGATAGTTGATAGAAAATATTGATAGCCTTCCAATTAAAAAAAAACTAATATTTTTGTCCGTTAAGTATGAAATAAAAACAATAATTAGTAAAACAAAATTATCCTCGTTACAAATAATATAAAGTTCTACAAAAATAATTATAATGAGGAGACTTGACTTCTGAATTCAACTAAAAACATCTAAGTCAGATGATTTGCTGATTATGACCGCTGGATAACCGTCAGTCTTCCGACACCTGACCCTGCCCCCGCTGAACCATACATATTTTATATTGGCAGTTACCTTTTTCTGGCGGGCTAGCCAGTAGAGGTGTCGGTTAGTGGACGTCATCGCCTCGCTGACGTAGACTCGGTGACTGTCATTATCTTGCCAGCCCAGGTGTCGGGTAGAAAAGTCCCTTTTTACTTTTCGTTGCCGCACTAAGTCATCTCTCACAGTCCGTCGAACAAACCGAGCGATTATAGTCCCCGGTGTCCCCGCTTCTTTGGGCCTGAGACGAACCGCGTGATCGAGATCTCCCGGGCTGAGCTGGACGCCCAGGCCCGCGCCGACGCTGAGTATAGTACCCATAACGGTCTCGCCTGGCCTCTCTGGGATACCTCGTATTTCCACGGTATTACTGAGGTTAATTTGTTCTGCGTTATTGAGACGCCCTTCTAAATCAACAATTTTGAGTTTTAAGGTATTATTTTCTAGGGTCAGTTTTTCGAGCTGACATTTTTGTTCTTCTAGTAAGTTTTCTATTTTTCCTAATCTCTCCATATTCTGAAAGGACAGTTCGGTTTGTTTATCGAGAGTATTCTTTATGTCTTTGATTTCGTCAATTCCGTGAAGCTTAGCCTTCACTTCCCGGATCTCCTCCGTCAGCGCCCTCAGCAGGTCCATCATTGTACCAGCCTCCGATTGTGGAAATGGCCGTGATGATATCTCACAATCAGGGCACGTCCATTTTTTAAGTGATTCTGTGTCTGTAGCCTCTATTTTTATACACTTCATGTGATAAAAGTTTGTGCAAGTAGTACAGGCGAGCTTTAATTTGTCATCTCTTCCTGTTGATTTATTACAAATTTTGCAATTAACCATTATTAATAATTAAATTGCAAAATATACGTGACGAAATATAAATGCCAAAACAATAATAATAATACAATTTGTTTACGCGGAGCCTATGAGGATTAGGGCTTGTAAACAGGTTGTCCCCCACTACTGCTACACTACGGCTTACACTCAATATACTTAGTTCTTTGTTTGGTTTTTTCACTGTTTTTATATATTGTGGCAAAAATAAATCAAATTTTAGCTTTACCTGTTGGAGTTATTCAATATAGTTCCAAGTCAGTGCCAAATAATAATAAATAAATAAAAGATTACTAGACGATCTGTATCATTAAATTCCTCCCACATCCAAAATACTTTTAAATTCCCCAATTTAATGGTGGCTTAAGAAAAATAGAGAGATCTATAATCAATTCAAAGATGTGAACATCTCAGCCAGCATCAGAATCTAGAGATTGAAATGGTTTGGCCATCTGATGAGAATGGAGGACAGTAGGCCAAAACGACTTAAGGAGGGCACACCGGATGGAATGAGAAGCTGAGGGAGACCCAAGGGCCGCTGGAGAGACAGGCAAGCAAGGAGCAGATAGGAATGGAAGGCAGAGGTTGAGAAAGCGAGAGGGTCAGGAACAGCCATCCTGACCCCGTCTGAATTAAGTAGACCACTAAAGAAAAGAGTAGAGAACAACTAGCAACTAGGCAATGTGGGATGAGGGTCCATCAAGTAAATTAAAGGTTATCAAAAAATCCGTCAAGCCTTAGTCCACATCTACACGTATTAGAAGCCAAGAAGAAGTAGCGTCAACCCGACTGAGGATAGGACTAACACATTCTTATCTGTTTGCTCGGGAGCCCGTGCCCCGCTGCCAACATTGCGATGGAGCCCTCTCGATTGCTCGTACCTTACAAGAATGTCCTATTATTTAGCGCAGCATAACAAAACAGGACTCATCCCGGATATATCGAGAATCCTAGGAAATAATGTGGATTTAATTAAATAACTTTTTTAATTCCTTACCAAAAATTCTGCACTGCCGAAATTATAAAAATTTAACTTTATTCTTATTTGTATATTAATTATTTCGTTTTCTTTTCTTCTATTTTATGTTTTATTTGTGTTTGGTATTATTATTTCTTCTTTTTTATAGAGGGTTAACAAATATATAATTATCCGTTTAGGCGTTGATGTCCTTGATTTTTTACGCCTCAAAACCATAACGAACAGAAAGGCAGGGTCTGCCATATGCGCCTGTTGAGCTGAGGAAAAATATTCCCTATTTTATCAACCATGATCATACATAATTATCCTAATATCTCATAAGTTGCAGAATTATTCCGACATCCACTGGTTTGTAAATTGTCATTACTACGTATTCTCAAAAATCCTCAGAGAAAAATAAAAAAAAGATAGTTACTAGGTCTGTTTGCTTAAAATTGATACTGAAGCTGCAAATGGTTCCTCTACAATTTACAATGTCTCATGAATTTATATGTTTGTAAATTCTAATAACTATTATTTGGGTTGCCTCAATGGGAAAAGTAATAGAACAAATTCCGGTTATGTGAAACCAGAATTGCTTTTATGACAGAATACTCACATATTCTATAAGATTGGTACCTGACCTATAAGGTTGGGGAGAGTTAAATTTTGAGATCAAGACCACTTCACTTATATATAATATATATATATATATATATATATATATATATATATATATATATATAACTCCTGGTTAAGAAATACTTCGTGTGAGGGGGGGCTAGTTGGCATAAGGGGTAGGTTGGCATTCGTTTTTATTATTTTCTATTCTACCTTCTTACTACTTGGAATAATTTATTATTAGTTATTACAAATTTTCAATGGCTTGTGAGCTTCAATGAAGAAGTTTTTGGATAGTACCAAATAGTAAACGTCTCTGGTCATTTTAATCTGTCATCGCCCATAGGTCATCACGATTAGATCGAAAAAAAAAGTTAAAATAATTGTCTTACTTGTGGTCTAAAAAATATTAATTTATAACGGTCAACAAATCAACCAAAAAAAGGGTTTCAGTATTTTTTTTTTGGTATATACCCTATCTTAATTAGCAAAATGTCCTTGTAACTACTCTAAATTCTTAAATATGAAATCACAACACATTATAAGAACGAACCCTACATGATGTGACGTATAATTGGCTGTCAGCAAAAACTGGTTATCGTAATAAAAAACCAACTCCATCCAATGTTTGGCCATATGCCTTTTAATGTCATTGCAAACTCAACAGAAGCTTGGAGCACTGTGAATTATTGTGAATAATAATTGATGGTAAAATATCACCAAAATATTTCATATTTATACGCAGAACTAATATTCGCTTATTTCGCGTAATGCTATTGCTTGCAAATGGGTAATTGTTTCGTAAAAAAAAAGTTCATCAGGTATTAGAATTTCTAATAAGCAATGCAATGAAATTAGAGGTATCAAATGAAATGAAAAAAGAGGTATCAATCCTTTCATGACAAACTCCATTCACACTCTAACCCACTAGTTTCAATCCTTGCTTCCTTTACAAGTAATTATAATCCTCCAAGCGTCTGAAAAGCCCTGGGATCTTTCGAATCGCTGCCACTTTTAATACATTTGTAAATATCTATTTAAATTAAACAAAAACAAACTTTAATGATTTTTTTTTTTTATTTCCAACCTAAAAAAAAATGAATTAATTTAATATACTCCAAAGGATTACAATTATTATTATTATTAAAAATTTTTAATTCGACAAGTTAATACTTGTAAATGGAACATCCTTTTTAATATTAGGAAACACTCATTCGTATAAATGAATACATTAGATACGTGCAAAAAGAATTGTTTTCGCAATGTTTCCTAAACGTTATCGATAATAAAGTTCTGATTTTTTACGTATTAGTGACGAATACTTCAAATGAAATTTTTATCTATTTGTTAAAATATGTTTTAAGGACATAAAAAAACTATATTTATGTATGAATAAAGACTTATCCAATTTTTTTTTTAAGTCAGGAAACCTGTATTAAGACGAAATGGTGGTGCAGTTTTTAAATCAATTTAAATTTTCCCTTAGATTAATTGAGACGTTAATTTCCAAAAGGGACTTTATTCACTTTAGACAATTTTACAGGAAACTCAAAAATCTGTCATTTATTTATAATTGAACCAATTTTCTTGATTTATTTTTTATTTAAATCTTAATTTGATTTCTTGCTGTTTTGATAACTTGTTTTTCCAAATTATTGTACTTTCCCCATGACTTCAAAACATAGAAATAGAAATAGAAAATAATTTTTATTCTGGGACTGAGTCTCCTAAGAATAACAGGTTTGTACATTTAAAATATAAATGTCTGGCTAACAGACAGAAGGAACTTTATTAACTACTATTTACAATTATGGGTTAATATACGTGTGTATATCACACACGCATATAAACATACATATACAAAAAATATATATAAAATGATAAAATCAAATCAAAACAATTCTTAGAAAATATTGTGTTGAACAAAATTTAAAATAAATTATTAGATAACAGAGTTTAAATATAGACTATGAACAAATGTTATTCTTTTTTCAATGTGTGATGTCAGGAATATAAATTCACAGATTTTAAGCCTATTTTTGGGATAATAAAACTTATTAGAAAAGTAGGGATTTGAATGAGGAGACAGAAGCAGCATGGCAGATATGAGTAGGTGGAAAATTTCAGATAGCAGAGGAGTGGACAAGGAAGGAACGATCAAAAGTTTTAGTCATATAGGTAGCAAAGTAAAGGTCGGATTGGCGTGATCTTGTTTCTTGTGAGTGGACTAAGGATTTAAAAGTGTAGGAGACTGTATGGATGTATGGAGTGTGTTTGGAGTTAAAGATTTGGTATGACCGTAGGAAATATTTCTGCGGTTTGGGGGAAGGAGCCACTCTCCATAATATGAATATAGTACTTTTAAGAATGAAACATGCACCTTTGGCATTTTTATTGTGTAAATTTTTCATAATTATTAATCAAACACCTGCATCATATCTTGTTATGTTTTTGGACCTAATGAAGACCCGCAACTTGGGTCGAAGCGTTGGATAATAAATATATTTTTACTATTTATTAATAATTTTTGACCGTCACCCAAACCATTTCATCCTTCATGTTGAATAAATTGTAAATAAATTGTTTCCCAATTATATTTTATATATATATATATACAATTAAATTTTAATATGACACAGGATATAGTGTATATACAGTAGATACAAAGACGCCCGTTATTGGACTTCTTTTGGCCAAGGTCGGTGGCGGGACTTCTCGAACGCATCTAGCTGACCTCAACCGCCCTCCTTTTTTTTTTCTCCAAGTTTTTTGCATCTTTTCTACTTATTTTTTTTTATTTTTATGGAAACAATAGGCTGAGGAAATACCGCCCACCACGCGGTCGCATTACAGCCCTTCTGGCTACTCTTTCTGGGCTATAAATTTTTAGAACGTCCTGTTAAATAAGAGTCAGCAACAAGTCGCGTTCAAGTATAAGTCTTGAAACAAGAATCACAAATAAAATGGCTAAAATGTTATAGGACTATATATAATTATAAATATTATAACTGTCATAAATTATGACACTGATTTCCAAAAGGTACATTTTTAATGAAACTGAAATGTTGGCCTATTTGTATTCTAATGGTTTTGTTCTATCCAAACCCGTTATTGGATTTTGTCTATGAAACATGCGAATCCTTTAATAACGTATTTAAAGAGATTAAATTTCATTCTGAAACGTACTAAAAACATTTCCTTCCAAAATATACTATATCCTCTAGGTCATTCCATACTGAGTTGTCTAGAAAAAACATTTGCTATTGTTTTGCTGTTGTTGGTTGCCCGACTATCTTATAAAAATTGATATTTTCAGGGTAAATTCCTTAAGGTTCTTGGGGCTCAGATATAATTTAATATTTTATTATTTTTCCTTAATAAATAACGACTTTTTTTGTTTTAGAAATAAAACGTTTTTTCGTACTTGCAAGCGTCTAAATTATTTTAATCATTCAATACTGTATTGATCTAGGGTTCTATAATAAAAATAATTAAGTTTAGCACAATATATTCTATAATGTTATACCAATATCATCCAGCTGAATTTTTTTTCTTGATGTATTTTTTATAGCTTAAAGTTATTGGTCCGAATTCTAAAAAAAAAAAACTGAATTTTTAACGGCAGTTTTTCTAAGAAACAATTTCTGCTGCTCAATTTATTTTTTGCTTGTGCTCTATAAATAATAAGTTCTTTCTATAAAACATCAACAATGAAATGCTTACCCTTAAATAAATATAATATTTAAAAAAATAATTTTTAAAATTGTTCATATTTCGACTTCTGTTGGGGGACCGATAAAAAATAATTAAAATTAAATAAATACTAAAAATTACACACTCGTTAGGTGCTTATGATGTCAAACTTTAGTATAAATTTCAACTTTGAGTTGGCAAACAATAAATAGTTGACACTTTTTAGTTGTTTCATTTAATGACCGCCACCCGGACTAATTTCTTCCAGTAATTCTCAACGGTCAACTAATTACATCCACTATATTTCATTCTGATTGAAATAGTCTGACAGGGTTTAAATGCCGATATTTTAAATTTTCTTTTTCTAAAGTACCTTTGGTTTTGTAGATTTCAAAAAATTAGGCACATCATCTTGTTAGCATTAATGAGTACCGGCTAAATATGTAAGTTCAGCGATTTGCTAAACGAAAGGATAAAAGTGGAAAAATATTTTTATAGGGTGAATTTCCATTCGCTGAGTTTCCAAGCTCAGTTTCCATTCTCACACCATGCGCCCTGATGATGACCCACAAAGTAAAATATTATGAGATTAAATATTAAAATATTAATATTAAATATTAATATTAAAATATTAATATTAAAAAATTAATATTAATATTAAAATTGATATTAAAATATTATGAGATTTAATGCTTGTTATATTGATCTATATTACATTGTTGTTGACTGATGCCTTCTCAGCTCACACAACCACCTTGAAGAAGGCCTATACTTTAGGCCGAAACGTCGGCACCAATAAATTAAGTTTACGCTTGATTGTGTGTTAAATTGACTGCACCCTGAACCAACTTCTCTCATAAACACACTTTTCTATTGAAATTCAATTTAATTAATTCTTTAACAATTCATTTTTATCTCAAAATGTATTAAAAAATAATCAAATTGATATTAACAACAGAGGTAAGAGAAAGTCGTGTGTGGCGCGCACCAGATTTTTTTTCTACAAGTACTATGTCGACGATCCATTGCAAAAAGTACTTTATCTATATTATATTGTTGATAAGTCATAGGATAAGTGCAATAATTTGGAAAAAAAAAACTTTAAATTTGATTTGTTTTCAAATAAAGTAAATTGGTTCAATAATAAATAAATGACAGATTTTATCGTTTCCTGTAAAATTTTCAAAAGTCCATACTGTACATAGTACCTTTTGGAAATCAAAGTCTCTATTAATGTGAGGGAAAATTTAATAATTTAAATTGATTTGAAGATTGCTCCACCATCTCATCCTAATACAGGTTTCTTGACCCTCTTGCTAAAGTTGCTGTCGATCTGCTTGAGGAATCCTGAAGTTTTATAATACAGCCATATTTAAAAAATAGAAAGTCTGCCTGAAGGTGAAATTTTAGCCAAAACTCTATCCGCGATTTTAATATTAATGCGATTATAGAATAGAGAGCAAGTGACCTTTAGAAGGAATTGCGAAATGGCTAGGACCCATCTATATTAATTAAAGTGTCGTCCGGTTGGCATTATGGCCAAAACGACTGGTTAGTATTCAAGTATTTACTGGAGCAGTCGATTCGCCAACAAACAAGATTTTTTTTAGAAATATGAGATTAAATACTTTATTAGAGTGAACGGACATTTATATTGAAATACATTTGATTATATGTGATCAGTTCTAAAAAAAAAAGTATTAAAATTTAATAGTGTTTCACTTGGAGCATTTGAGTAATAAAGTACATAATTATCTTTTACAAGCAACAGATATTATGTCGGTAATTACAATATGTGTAGCTAATCATCATATTCCAGTCCTCTCTACGGCTGTGAAGTTCATTATCAACTTAATATCCTTATTCTGGCCGATAGCTTGCTCCTGAGAGATCTTTTCGACTTCTTTCGTTCAATTGTGCCTTGCTCTTTTTTGGAGTGTTCTTCCATCCATTCTGGCGTTCTAAGCGAGTTGAGCGACTCCGATATTTAACTTTCGTTCAAGACAAGCAAATAATTTCAATATTCTCACGCTGTTTCATGGCTAAAACCTGTAAGCATCTAAGAAGATTTATAAATAAATGGGGCTTCTAATCATATTTATTTTGTTGCAACATTCTACCTTTCTCAAATAAAATAACTTGCCTAAATTCAATTATTTTTGTTTTAAACCTTGTAGGTTGGAAACCATAATACTTCAATATGAGGATTATGCTGACTATTTGAACCATGAAATAAAATCAATGCATTTTTAAAAATTAATTTTCATTTTTCCATTTCTATGTAATCGGTGCCACTTTTGTATTAGCATCCTAGAAACTCTGTAGATCGATAAAATTCTTTAACCTTCCCTTAAACCTCATCACTTTCGTGTTTCTTTGGGTTTTAATGTTCCAATCACGTTTGTTTTAACCACATATATCATATACAAATATATTTTTTAGATGACCATTCCTTTATAATAATAGATGTGGAAGATGGTTGGGGGTTCGGTCATCAGAAAGAAACACAACAAAAATAAAAATTAAAATTTTTCTTTTAACATTTAATCATTTTCTTAGTTTCTCTTTAAATATTCTTATAAAAAATATTATCATCTTAATTTTGTTTACTTCCATACTTTATAACTGTCATCTTATTATCATTTTACATTTAATTTTACGTTTGTTTCCAAATTATATTACTGTCACCATATTATTATTATATATCTAACGTATTATTAAGTTTATAATTACATTGGTTGTTATCTTGTTTCTCTTAGCCTGACGAAGGCCCACAATGTAGGCCGAAACGTCGACACACAATTAAAATATGTACTACTTTTTAATGCGTGTTTCTATTTTATGACCGCACCCCCAACCATCTTCTTCATCTAATACACTCAACGGTTAACTATACTCCATCTTTATGATAATAGTTCGACAATTTTATTTGCAAGCATTACTAACCGTCGGCTAATGCAGAAAGAATGTGACAGGGCTGACATTCCTGTATCAAACGTGGAATTTCCTCGTCCTTTTCTTTTTCATTGTCACTTTTGCGTACAAGAACAAGCCGAAAGCAATAGTCTCGCACTGCAACCTCACGGTGTATTTTACTCTCTTAGAAACACTGCGAACTATCACAGAGGAAACTCACATAGAATCGTTTCTATGGTAAATAAAATACAAGATATTTTAATCCTATTTGTCAATCAGCTTGGCGAGTATTATTCCACGGTAATACGCCACTTGGCGGTTGTTAAGTGGAATACGTCAGTTTCTGTTTATACACCAAAAATGTTAATTTATCATCACAATTTAATAAAGAAAGAATTCGCAAGGAATGTATCGGATGCCCTCGAGGTCTTCATGTCTCTGCGACTCGTGTCTCCCAAGCACAAGAAGTCCAAGAGGAGGTGCGTGAAAGACCACAAGCCTTGCAGTTCTAATATTCGTGAGCGGGAATAGGACACGAGGCAAAGAAGAGAGACAAAAAAGGGAGCGCTGGTGGGGCGGGCCTAGCTCCCCTCTATTTAGCATATCGATTTTTAACTCTCGAGTTGCGGGGGAGGCTAGTATCGCCACACCCTCTATAGTCCCCTCGTTCTAGGGCTCTGGAGGACTTCTGGAAGGGTCTTCTATCTCCAGGAAGGCTCGATGTACGAGAGGGCCATCGGGAGAAGTCCGCTGGATAGTGTGTAGTCTCTGGGAACGCTCAAGAAGAACAAGAGAACCTATAGTCGTATGAAAGATTTCCACGAGCCGACTTTGATATCCACGAAATCACTATTAGCCCCCACACAAAACAAACAAAATCTGACGGTCCAAACAAAATGATGGAGAGAAATAGCCAGAGAACAGATATAAGACTTAGGAATATAAGTTTTACAGATAAGAAAAAAAAAACCCAAAAAAAACCTACTGCTGAATCCTTATAGTCGATTACCAAGTCACTTCAGCACGAATCGCGTGAAATAGCCAATTGTTTAGTAAACCTACATATGGCAATGAAACTTAGAAAAACAATTTCTCTCTGAATGCAAAAAAGAGATCATGGATATACCATATATCCACTTCAATCTACAACTCCATGTATTTTTATTTCGAGCCAATATAGCTCTATCTCCTGAACGGTAGGTCCTAGATATAAACTTTCTAACAACAAATATTCTTCACTAAATTTCTGACCCAAGAGCTGCCGTCAAGTTTTTTTATACACAAAACTTGATTTTTTTCATTTAAAAACATGTCTTCTCTACAGTATTCCCTAGTGACAAATTATGTTATATGCTGAAATAACTTTAAAATTTATATTCCAATAGCACCAAGATATCTTTTTTGACATGTATCGTGTCAATGTAGCCTTAACACTAGATAAATGTAAGAAAATGTGACTTTTTTCATTCGTGCCAATGCAGCTCCTACTCGGTAAGTTCTAAGGAGAAATATTATAAGACAAAAATGTTTTCCAAAAATGTTTTAAAGCGATGAAATGGACTCCGTGACCTCTTTCCTCTTGAAACGCGTAAACTTCTGATCTCCCTGATATTTCCCCTCTTAGACTGTTGCTGTACGGTGTATGGGGGGCTCTGGAGATCTTGAAGAAAAACTAAAACGGTTATTTAATTGCTTCATTAGATTCCTCTTTGGGATCTCCAGGGACACTTCTGTCACTCGATTCTACGGAGTAATGTAAATAAGACGATTTTTTATCTACTTAAAAAAAAATCCTAAAAGTTTAATAGTGTCTTGTAAGTGCACAGATAAAGGGATAGTGTAGTATTTTATTCTACTAGCACAAAACTTGAACCTTACTTAACTAGTTTTACAAAAGTGAGATTATTACTTTTATCTTGAATAATAAAATTGGAAATTTGAATTTAAATCGTTAGGTACTGATTACTAATTACTTTTAGTAGTAGGTAGAACATGCTAGCTATTAAAGAAATTTGCAAGCATTTATAAACAGTATAATAAAGAAGAATTATCAGAAAAAAAGAGGACATTTATGTTAAATTTTTATAAGTTCAACAAATATATTCAATCTATACATTAAGATGTTATTCTAACATAAAAAAAACACAGTCAATCATCAATGTGAGAATCTTTACTTCCTATTTTTTTAATGGCATGATGCATGACATCACTTTATCACTGCTTATCAAATTTCTTTTTTACTTGATGTATTTAACAGTTAAAATTACCATATAATATCCATTGACAAAAATATTATCCAGAAAAAAAGTAAGTTTCTATAAAGAAATCTGTGATGGTCGGGAAAAGGTGAAAAATTAATTAATAAATAATAAACTAAAAGCCAAAATATAAGAAAAATGCTACTGGGTTAAAAAAAAAAATGAATATCCATGGATGAAAATACTTATTTTGAAGCAGCATATGCAAGAGGAATGAATGACCACACGGAAATCCAATGTCATCACTAATTGAATCATCAAATCCCGAAATTATTCGCACTAAACTCTTTCCGTCATTAAAAGAAAATGGATGAATTGGAACATAATGAAGGACCTTAAATGCAAGAAACAGAGAGGCTGCAACATGCTATCATGGAATTTATAACAAATTAAGCTCGTAAAATATAATAAAACAGTGTAAACACATTTTCTAAAAAAAAATCATACACTTGCACTTTTTTCTTGACCATAAAAATTACTTTAAAAAAAAATTAAATATCTACCCCCTACACAAACGTCAGAGATGAAAAATTAAATATACTGCTCTGGAGCAGCCGAAATAAGGCAATATAAAAACAGAAATATTGAATTTACAGGACAAATTTAGTACAGATATTTTATAAAAATAACAGTGAATTGTGGTCCAGGCCTAGCAATCTCAAACAGATCAATAAAACTTACAATACATTTTAAATAGCGATAAAGAAAATAATTGTAATGAATGTCTAATATTAATTACACTTTGTTTTTATTTCTATCGATCAAGAGCCATGCTTCAACCAACTAGTTGTAACAATCATTGTGCATATTAGACATAATTTATATCAAATTCGAACTTAATCAAAGCCTATATTGTAATCTGCATTAATGTGATCATAATTTTAATTAATATAATGTTGCCGGATTAACAAAACCTTACTTATATGTTCTTTTAACGATTATTTGTAAAATTAAAATCTTATAAACATTTCAGTAATCATTTTTTATAATATTCAGTAATATTTTTTGTAGATCATTTAATGAAAAAATAATAAAATACAGTGAAATGTAACATTACTAAGTTATTCGTGATAAAAGATGTAAAAGTTGGCTAAGGCCATATATAGGGTAAGCCGTATATCGCAGGGATGAAATCTATACTAGTTATTACTGCTAACTTAAAACTCAATTAATAATAACTTTTTTCATGAAACTTCATTTCACCTAAAATGCAACAGTATATTTATTCACTGACTTAATCATATTTGGCCAACAAGCAAGATTTCGAAGACCCGATTATATAAATTAATTTGTAATTACGACAAAACATCGATAAACCAATGTATCCTCAAAATAACTCACCTTTTTCAACTAAATTTATATTGTATTTTTCTTACAGTTGATTTAATATTTTTTTAGAAGTATTGTCATTAAAACAACGTGATTAGCTCAAATCCCTGTCATTATCATGAAAATGGACAATTAAAAAGGTTGTGCGAAAAACGAAGAAGAATATTGGTTTAAAATGATTGTTTTAATTAATTAAATTAGTCTCTACTACTATGAATACATTTCTGCCAACGTCTTGGAAACTTATCCATCTCTCGGAATAGAATTCCCTATAATTCTTTGACCATAAATTTGTTTGTTACATAAGTAGTATTTTAGATGTTTAAAAATAATAATAATACCTCAGAGGTCCGTAGAGTAGGGCGGATGTGGCAGATTTGTTGTGTTGTTTGAGTTCTAACCGTTTTTGTTTTGTTTTGAGACATGTATAGTGTTGTTATGCACCTAAATGGCCTAAATGACCGAACATGGTACATAACGCGTTGACATTTTAGTAAATAGTGAATTATTTCTAAGCAGCGAAATTCAAATGTAATAATAAGCTAACATAGATAACAAACATCTGGAAGAAGAATAATAAGTGTCGACTTTCTTAAAAATAAATAATCCAGTAAACGTCAAAAGTTTGTTTAATAGAGGTTTTTTTTTTTAAAGAAAACTCAAATTTTGCTATATTTTACTGATAACCTAATATTTTTGTAACGTATGTTTATGTTATAAACACTTTCTTATCATCGCACAAGTTCTTTATAATGATGGATCTTCCATATCAAATTATTGGTTTATTCTCCATAGAATTAAAATAGTTTTGATCTGATAAATTGATACGTTTGTTTCTATTGCTTCCTATTCTCGCGACAGAACAGATAGTATCCCAGTAGATAAACGGAACCTCCCACAGGACTCCGGATGTTCGCGACACAGGGAGAAGAGAATCGGTTAGGCTTCGTTATCCGCATTACGAAACCCGTGGGCATTATCCGCCCTCAATAGGACCCGGATGGCAAAGAGTCCGCTATCTTGAGAAGGTTCTCTATTTAGGGTTTTGTACTGTGCGAAAGCGGGGAAAAAAAAAAAACAGGTTCCATAGAGACTATATAAAAACAAGTCTAATAATAGCCGGAGCGAGGATAGGGGGTGGACGGGTTATGCTAATGGCTGCAGCAGGTCCTTCCCTAGACCTAGACCTAGACCTAGTCTATTAGCCGGTCGATAACCTGCACCTCTCTCGTCCATCTCATTGTCAGCTCTGCGCTCCTACTTCCTGCTCCCGCTAGGAAATTAGGTCGGGTATATAAATGAATAAATAAATATATATTAATATGTCTATATATATATATATATATATATATATATATATATATATATATATATATTAAATTTTTATTTTTATCTCTAGGTGAAACTAGTTAATAAATAAAACTGAAATCAATAAACAAAAATCTGGTGCGGGCAACACACGACTTTCACTTACTTCGATTTTTTAAATCAATTTAAAAACTATTAAATATACTTCACTTTGAAAAATATTTGAAGTTGATTTTAATTAAACGTGTATTCATTTTCTTTGGAAACATATGATTTAGATTAAATAATATAACTATACAAAATTGTTAATCAATAATAAGTTTATTCCTCATTCGTTTTTGTATTAATACCTTTTACTACTCTGTGCTTCAGATAATATTTTTTCTAAAATCTTTCTCTTTCCAACGTATATATTACTGTTCTTATTATCAGTAAACCAAAAATTACAACAAAAAAAAGTTTTGCTCTTTTATCCTTTAGTTGGTCATGAAATCCATCCAACTTCTATATTTTGCCGTCCTTCATCAATGTTAGTAAGATGATATGGTTAATCTTTTGTAATGTACAAAATTAAAGGTAGTTTAGAGGAAGACAATTTAAAATATCGGCGTTTAAGCTCTGTCAGAATATTTTAATTAAAAATTGAAAATTGCTAAACTATTTTTTTTAATTTGTCTCGTTTAGATTGGATATCGAATTCGTTCAACTTACATATTAACCTGTTTTTTAGCAATGCTAATCGAGCGATATGGTTAATTATTTCGAATCTACAAAATTAAAGGTTCTTTAGAGGAAGAAATTTTGAAACATTGGCATTTAAGCTCTGTCATACTATTTCAATTAGAATGAAACCTATATGATATTAAAGCCCTTGAATTTTACATCGATATAGCAAGTTTAATCAAAATCTCAGAGCCATTTTTGAGAAAAAAGGTGCAAAATGCATATTATAAAGTGGCCCTTCTGGTTAATCGATATGTTGTGTACTTCTAGCAACTCAGCAAAGTTGAGCAGCAGATCCAAACTGAATTTGTTTTCTTCTAACGAAATGATGATCAGTACAAAATAATTTAACCATCGATTTTTTTTTTTTTTTTTCAACAACAATTTTTATTGAGTAAAATTACAATCTGTCCCAATTTAGACATAAATAGTAGTGCTGAAAGATATCATACATACTACATTCATACAATATTTACACGGCATAAAATTACAAATAAAATATATTCACAATAATGATATCAATAATCAATACAATAAAGTCAAGTAACCATCGATTAAAGTAGAAATAAATTTTCTAAAATAAAGATAAAAACGCATATTCGAAAATAAGAACAATATTAATAAATATTTATGAAAGACCATAAGAAACAAATGTTAAAAAAAAAAAATCATTACATAAAATAATGCTTGGTCAATTGAAATTAAACTTGGGATTACAATAATTTCTAAAATGTGTTATTACAAAAAAATAAATAAATAAATTTTAAAAATCCGAGCTGTTTCTTTTCCTTAATCTTCTGAAAGCGGTGCCCAGATTCTGAACATTGACATTAAAGGAGGATGACCTGACACTTGTTGCTGGACCGCGAGCCAATGCAACCCTTCATCCAAAATATATGAGAGAACTGGCTGGCTACCTCTACATTCTCCTATCGCTTCCCTCTAATGCTCGCTTAGAGCTCTCCATAATGTAAGGCAGGCGTCATTATAATGCAATGGTTAAAAATGCATTAACGGGGCTGTTTAAACCTCAAAAGTTTATAATGAGGGCGATCGAGGTTTTAAGTCAGAAGTTCGAGAGAAAATAATGTAAAAAAAAAAATCTGGTGCGGGCAACACACGACTTTCACTTACCACCATTTTTAAACTCAATGAAAGAATTTTCAAATACACTAAAAGATAAAAATACGTGAAACTATTAAAGAATTAATTAATTTGAATTTATATAGAAACATGTGTTTTATTAAAAAATCTATTGATTATTATCTAAAATAATTAGTTCTATCTGCTTTTCATCACTCTTTATTAACTTTTACAAGCTCTTGTGTATTAGATAATATTTTTTTTCTAAAATCAAAGATTTCCAACGGTATATTATAAGTGTATATTACTGTTGCTATGTTCAAAATAAAAAAATTGCATTAAAAAAATATTTTTTCTGTTTTCTCCTTTAGTTGGGTATCGAGTTTATTCAATTTATATATTTACCAGTTTTTCATCAGCGTTAACAAGATAATCTAGTTATTATTATTGAATCTACAAAATTAAAGGTACTTTAGGGGAAGAAAATTTAAAATATCGGCATTTAAGCCCTGTCAGACCATTTTTATCTAAATAAAACCTACATGAAATCAAAGGCCATTAAATTTTACATCGATATAGCGAGTTTAATTAAAATCGTCGGAACCGTTTTTGAGAAAATCGAAAAAAGGTGCAAAATGCATGGTATAAAGTGCCTCTTCTGGTAGGCTCATTTTGATGAAAAAAGTTTTGTCACGTCTCGGGCGTATAGTTGTCTTAAATATGAAATTTCAGTTTCATAGGACTTACCGTTTCCGCCCGGGAGCTACCACACACACACACACACACACACAGACACACACACACAGACAGACCTTTTTGCGGGACTTGGTTATTTGGACTCAGGGGACCCTAAAACGTGTATTTCCGTTGAAAACTGGAATTCGAAAATTTTCACGATCGCAATACTTCCCCTTACTATATATAGTAAGTGAAAGTAAAAAAATGTATTCGCTAAGGGTTCTAATGATTTATATTATCGTGTTGTTAATTAATTCATTTATTACTTTCAGTGTAGTAATGTTAATTATTACACTCCACAACTATAATATCATTAGTTTAAATTTATTTTATATGAAAAAAATTAATATTTATGAAGTCCTATATTTAAGAATATCACTTGTGGTGAAGTAGCTAGTATAACAGCGTCATGCCAAAGGTAGCAAGATCAAAACCGGCACGTGGCCCTAATATTAAATGTGATTAAAAAATCTTTAGTTATGCCGTTCTTCGGAGGGGACATAAAAAGGTGGTCCTGAGCCTGTGCGATGTCAGAAACTCTTTAAAGATCCCTATTCTGATTAAACCTGAATAGACAAAATTTAGGACTCCCAATGTAGTATCATTAGAATAGCCACAGTAGCGAAAAGTGACGTTAAATTAATAAAAACAAACAAACAAGTCCTATTTATTAATTTGTTAATTAAAATAATACCCAGGAAATATTATTAATAAGTCCAGGTATATATATAAAAAAAACAACTAAACAGTATTAGGTGTTTTATTAGTCAAATGAACCCTGTCTAAAATAAATTCAAAATTACAGATTTTGATCAAAGGATTCGTCGTAAATTAATATTATTTCGAAAAATGACTTGACGCCGGCAAAAAAATATGGTTGCCTACACAAAAAAAAAAAAATATTGAGATAATGAATTGATCTATTCACAGGCAATATTTTTAATAACCAGAATTAATGGAGATATCTAGAAAACCATATTTGAGGTATTTAATAATATGGCATGATCTTTAAGTAAGAATTGCCGAATGAAAGGCCATTTCAAGAACGAAAGAAATTGTTCAATGAAGTGGAGGCAGACAGATATAGGTGAGGAGATGGAGAAAACTATCACGTAGGTGAACGATTTTGGAAGGATAATTTTGGATAACTAATTGAACGATGTTAAAATTCATGATCAGTGGTGTAACATTTGAAATTATGATGCAACTAACCTGCATCTCTGATGCAACTAAGAGCCTTGCATTTAGTACATTAGGCCGAGATCATAATCATCAGCTAGGTTTTTTCCTCTATTGCTGGGTCCCCACATAATAGAGACTGGGTGTGCCTCAGGAGGATTTCTCTAGGCCAGTGTTTCACCACGACCAACAGTAAACTAATGCTCTATCGACTAAACCACGCCGCTCCAACTACTAATAAATTATTCATACAACATTTCCCAAATTACTGATATTTTATATCATATACCAGTTTGATATTTTTTTAAAATTTATACCTTCGAAAGTTGCTTGTTTTAAGAACCAATCAATGACTTAAGGGTTCCAAATAACTTATTCAGATGATTACATCTTAAGCTAAATTTCTTCGTGCTGAATGGTCCAAATTAGGTCCGATATGTCATCAATATGTTAATGTCATCTTGCGTAAGGAACATCTCAGTCCAGCTGTAATACTGTGCGAGACTATCAATAGAGTAGAAGCTAAGAAAAAGCTCACGATTTATCTGCAACATTTCGCAACCCGAAGGCTGTCCTTGTTTCGTGTCGAAATTCGGCTAGTACTGGATTTTTGGCGGGCCTAACATCTGCCTCTCAACCTGTCACGTTTGGAGAAATGGCATCCGTCAAGTTGCAAAACTGCTCTTCGCTGTTAGCCATTCAACTGTTTGCGGATGTTTGCGTTTTAAGCATATGTCGTTATCGCGTGTCACGTGGCCGTTTGGAGAAGAGGTGATTCTCGTTCGGATTGGATTAAAAAGAAATATGAAAATTATAAATATAAAACAAATTTAGGATCATTTATTAACTAATCGGAAGAGGTGATCAGGTAGTCTAATCACCAATTTGAACTGGTAAATAACGTCAGTAATAAGGTTTTATATATATATATATATATTATATATATATATATATATATATATATATATATATATATATATATAATATATATATATATATATAAGTGAATGAAAAAATGAAGTTTCAAAAATTAAATTAAAAATGTCGATTAAAGCTTACAAAAAAATTTTTAAAAAAATTAAATTTCACATTTATCTTCTGTAGTATTCTCAACATTTATCAACATGGATAAGAATACAAACCATGTAAGTCCAACTTAATAGTTTTGTTTGAAAATCCTAGTAATTTTAATTAAACTACTACATTAATTCTAATATTTTTCATTTCTAACGATGGTTTATCTTGCAATATTTATTTGTGTTCCAAAGCTTTCAATAGTATATCATTTTAGTATAACATTGTAGTTACGTTACCATTGAGTATTTCCGAAATCTGTAATTAAAGTATTTGTAGATATGTAAATAAAGTTTATTTTCTTCTTTCTTCTTCTCATATGTAGTTTTTTTAAAAATAATTTTCCTACAACTGCACTGTAATTAACAACAGAAAAGAATAATAAATAAATAAATAAAATAATATTTAATCTTTTTAAAAAATGTTCTTCAATTCTTAGAGCATATTGTATCTTAAATGATCATGGAAACTGGTTGCAATAAATACTGAGGAATTACTGGAACAACCAAACAATACCTGTTTTACTTTATTGTAGTTTTGGTTTTTAAGTAAACTTCTAATTAAATTATATTATTTTTTCTGTTTTTTTTTTGTCATGATAATATTTCTTTATACCTTCGTCGTTTATTATGTCTGCTTATTTTTATGAAAGTGTTTATAAACTTAACAAACGATTTGTTTTTCTCTAGTTATGAGAGTGATAATAACCATTATATGTTCTTTTGTCCTTAAAATTTAATAAAAACCACTTGTTTATTTTAGAATATCGGAAACTTACACTACAAAACTTGTGACGTCAATCACCGATGCTATTTTTAATATCATTAATGTATTGGTTTAAAACAGCTTTATAATCCAAATCAGGACACCATATAGTTTTAAATATTGGCTTTATCACGATAATAAAACATCAATCCTTTTAAGTAATTTTTATGGGATCACTTGTAGCTGGGTGGTTAGCATAACAGCCTCCTATGCCAAACGTCACTATTCAAACCCCCAGGCGGTCCTAGGATTTTTTAATGGGAGTAAAAAATCCTTAGTTATGCCGTCCTTCGGAGGAGATGTTAAAAGGAGGTCCCGATCCTGTGCCATGTTAGGTACTCGCTATAGATCCCTATCCTAATAAAACCTGGATAGGCAAAATTTAGGACTCCCACTTTAGCATCGTCCGATTAGCCATAGTAGCATAAAGTGACGTTAAATAAATAAATAAGTAATTTTTAAATATGTTGGACTTAAATAAAATTACTAAGTACAAACATTTCTTTTATTTGTTTAAACTATATATGACAATAAACATATATTTAAAAATGAACAAAATATAAAATATAACCAATTATAACAATAAAACATATATGAGAATAAAAGTATAATAACAAATAAAGTATGACCGATAAAAACTATATATAATTTAGTACTTAAGTGATTTACGTGTGGAAGTGTGTCTCAGTGAGAGCTTTTTTCCTTTTTTTTTTTGACAATAGTTGACTGAGTGAGTAAGTGGAAGAAGTTAGTTCAGGGTGCAGTCAAAAGAACGCACAATTAAGATATGCACTTAATAAACTGGTACCGAAGTTTCTGCCTAAATTATAGGCCTTCTTCAGGGCGTTTGAATGCCTATAATTTAGACTGAAACGTCGGCACCAGTTTAAAATAAAATAAATTCTTAAATAAAAAAATGCTTAAAGTAAATCAATTTAAGTCTAATATAGGTAAAAATTAGTTAAAAGGGTTTCTGTTCATATTATCATTATAAAAATTCAACACTTCACTGCAGTATCTACGATTAGGAATATGACGATAATGAGCTTTTAATAGCTTCTGTAAATTTTAAGCTATACGAAAGAAGAAAAATTAAACTATACATTATGGAAAAAACAATAATAATATAGTTAAATCAAATAAAAAATAAATGAACATAATAAACTAAGGCAAACTTAGGTACCATTTACAATGAGATAAGCAAACTCCAAAAATACTTGTGGAAAAAATGCCGGATCTGGTAAATCCCTGTGCTTCCCTTGTTCACGTCCCTTATCACTCACTACTTTCTACAGAAATTTAAATAATAGGTTTAGAGATTAGTTTAAAAATTTGTCTCATATATATGTGTGTGAGTGTGTGTGTAAATATAGAAAACACACACACACGCACAAATATATATGTATGTATGTATATATATATATATATATATATATTATATATATATATATATATATATATGTATGTATATATATATTTATTTATATATAATAGATAGACAGAGAGATAGACAAGTAAAATAAAAATAAATATATAAAGAGGAGAACGTTTGCTTTATTTTATTACTTATATTATATCATCATATTATCATCATCTACCAATATCGCTATGTGAGAGCTTGAAGGACTCTAGTGAAACAATTAGTACACTACTGAGGTTCATTAAAGAATGTCATATGCTCCAGGAACTATAAGGAAAACAAATAATAATAAAATAAATAAATTTAAAAAAAATAATAATAACAAAAAAAGGAAAAAAAATCGTACAAAAATAATTATAAAAATAATAAAAATTGGAAAAAATTAATTTTTAAACAATAGATGAAAAAACAAATTGGGGTTTTATTTTTTTAAACTTGTTACAAAAAAAAACTGTTAATATAAATATATTTGGTGCTAATAACCAAGAGGTTGAGCACCCATTATAATAATTATAATAATTATTCACATTGATTATATTATTAGTAATATATCTTGAGTAACTATTCCTAGAGAACTACTAGCACATATATTAAAAGATACTTAGATAGGCCCTACAGGACAGGAAGGGCCAACGGCTAGGAGCAGGTTGCAGGTTGTGCAATCGAGGGGGCGGTCGCGGTGCAACAACAACCAGAAAAAAAAATTCAAAAGGAAAAGACAAACAAAACAAAAAAAAAAAAAAAAACCGCGGGAGCAACGTTTCGGCACTCCCTAACCTGCCCTTTTAACTGTCGCTGTGCAACTTTTTTTTTGGTCTATTCCATTACACGGAGGACCGGTCCAAAAGTTGCTCCTAACGTCTATCGCAGTGTGGGACAAGTGTACCGTCTGCCTCGTCTCGTTAGGTCTGTCGGCAATATCCTTCCTGCTCGGAGGAGGACATCACTATTTCTTGAACAGTAAAATCGATTTTTTTATAATTAAAATGAAAGAGAGAAATACTAAAAACGAAATAAAATTAAGTGTTAAAATATAATAAAAGTTAAAAAAAAAAGAAAAAAAAAATTCTTTAAAATACGGAGTAATTTTTAATCCGGGCAAAAAACTACTTCTTCGATTATTAAAATATTCATAAAATTCTGGTTATTTGTTCATTTAACGTCACGTTTATTCTACTACGGCAACTAGCGATGCTGCCATAGTGGGTTTCCTAAATTTTCCCTATGCAGGTTTAATTAGATTAGGGAACTTTAATAAATACCTGAAATCGCATAGGCTCCGGACCACCTTTTTACGCCCAATCCGAAGAACGGCATAACCAAGAATTTTTTATTCTCATTAAAAATTCAAGGACCATCTGCTGAGTTTGAATCCGCCACTTTTGGCAAAGCAGGCGATTATGTTAGCCAGTACACCACGGTAATCCCCTAAAATAGGACCTAATAGATACTAATTTATTTCAATAAAATATTTTAAATAATGTATATTTTATTACATATGAAGAATTAGATTATTATACTTAAAGTTTACACAACACAGATGGGGAATCAGAAGTAACGCCGAACTTACAGAATTGTATAGAGCGCCTGATAACCTCTGTGCTATTAGAAAGAGCAGGCTAAGATGGTCAGGAATGGGGAAAAGATGGAGCCCTGTAGGCTGCCTAAAATATGTTAATGGTGCACCAAGGGAAAGGAAAAGGGGCAGACCCAGGAGATAATGGATTGAGGACTTAGAAAGAGGATTTGAGGAGGAGGAGTTGGAAACTGGAGGAGTCTCGCTGGAGATCGCGAGGCATGGAGATAAACGGTGGCAGAGGCCCATGTCATACAAGGACTGTAGCGCCTAACAGTGAGTGAGTGAGTGATACTAAAAGTTTAAATGAATTAATTAATAATGTAGTAAATTTAATCAACATGTTGTTTGCAAAAATTAAATGAATGCCAAATTTTATGACTAAATTATAATTTTCTTTTTCTGTTTTCTTCAAGAGATTCCTTAATTTGTTCTAACTGTGAACTAGGTAAATGAGGAATTAATTATATAAATTATCATATATTCAACCTCAGTTTATGCACAAGTTATAGTTTATATAATATATATATATATATATATATATATATATATATATTTAATATTTTAATTATTTAAAGAATTTTTTTTCTTCTCTTTTATTCTTCTTATTGTCTAGAAGGCTATAGAGTTCGAGTGTTCCTTTCTTTATTCCAGATTACCGTTCCAACTATTTTTCGCAGTATGGTGTCCTCAAATTTTTGTAGATGGCGCTGTGTGTCGTCGGTGAGGTGGGTAAGCAGCGCTGCGCTGTAGAATAACGCTGGTCGTAGTAAACTCTGTATACTAGCAGCTTCAGCCTGAGAGATATTGCTGGCAATGTCAGAAAATGAGTGTGACCTTCTTCTTACAGTTGTCTTTTGTACGAGTATATAGTTTGAAGATGGTGTTCTTAAATTATGCCAAATAAACTATTGAAGTTTTGTTAGCTTTTTTAGAATTTGCCACTTGAAAATGTTTTTGGCAATATGACTTCTTGCTGGGTGAGCGAAGACCACACAGTCCGTTTTCGCTGGATCGCCTTGGACATTAAGATTTCCCACTGTAGAACAATCTCATTGACTGTTCTTGGGCTCGCTGAAGTTCCTGCTGTAATAATACTAGTATTTGTCAAAATAACTTTTTTTTTTTTTAATTTAAGGGATAAGCCCTCCTAAAAAATGGTGAACATAATTGCTGTTGGTGTAGTTATGAACATACTTTTATTGAGTAATAACTTATGCTAATTAGACCGAATTCATCACACGAGAATATATATAAATCGGTCTTTTGGATCTCTGACATATTTTATTTTAATAATTTATTGAATATAGGCTATTATTTTTCTGAGAAATTTCTGCAACTGAAAAAACAATACTGGGACGACAATCAATGGAAACATAATATAAACAATAATAAATGGAATAAAAATAGTAAATAAATGTGTGAAAAATAAAACATAAAAATACGAATATAAAATTTACTCAGATTTTAATGAAAATAGAAGTTTAAAAATTAATTAAAATTTAAGGAATGAAATAAAAAAGAAAAATTCGAGTAAAAAGTTATCATATCGGACAAAATTATATACAAAATCTGGTGCGGGCGACACACGACTTTCACTACCTCAGTTGTTAAAATCTATATAACATGGAATTTCAAATACGGTTAGAGATAAAAATGAGTAAAACTAATAAAGAATTAATTAAATTGAATTTCTATAGAAACATGTGTTTTATTGAATAATCTATTATATTATTATCTAAAACAATTAGTTAGTTTTACGGCTTTCTATTACTCTTTATTAACCTTTTACAAGTTTACATATAAGATAATATTTTTTCTTAAGGCTTTAGCTTTCTAACGGTAATTATAGATTATATTACTGTTCTTATGTTCAAAAACAAAAAATTGCATTAAAGAAATATTTTTGTAAATTTCGCCTCTTGTTGCATACCGAATTCGTTCAACTTATAAATGTACTAATTTGTTATCAATGATGGCAAGATGAAATGGTATGAAATTTTTATAAAATCTACAAAATTAAAGGTACTTTAGAGGAAGAAAATTTAAAAGCTCGGACTTTGAGCACTGTCAGACTATTTCACTTAAAATGAAACCTACATTAATATTAAAGACCATTATATTTTACATCCAAATACTGAGTTTAATAAAATCGTTGGAGCCGTTTTTGAGAAAATCGTAAAAAGCTGCAAAATGCATAATATAAAGTGGCTCTTCTAGTCAGCTGATTTTAATGAAAAAGTATTCGTAACACCTCAGGCGTATAGGTGTCTCAAATACGAAATTTTAGTTTCATAGGCCTTATAGTTTTTGCGCTAGATTTACCGCACACACAGACCTTTTTGCGGGACTTGGTCATTTGAAAACTCGAATAAGAACATTTTCAAAATCGCAATACTTTTCCTTACTGTATATTTCATATATAAGAAAGTGAAAGTGAAAAGGGAAAACTAGTTTTGCTGATACAGTTATACAAGAAATTTTTTTTTTTTTATAATAATACTTAAAAAATGATAAATTATATATATATAATATATATATATATATATATATATATATATATATATATAATTTATCATTTTTTAAGTATTATTGCGATTTATTATCTAATATATATATATATATATATATATATATATATATATATATATATATATATATATATATATATATATATAATATTAGAATAATAAATCGCAATACATATTAATAAAATGGTAAATATTTTTATAAGAATGTACTATTGAATGGAAATAAATAAGCAATTAACATTATATAAAACAACCAAATGTGGGCTTACTTTTTTAATATCTGGTGCGGGCAACACACGATTTTCACTTACCTCCATTTTGAAAATCAATGAAAGAATTAATTTAATTTAATTTCTATAGAAACATGTGTTTTATTAAAAAATCTATTATATTATTATCTAAAATAATCAATTAGTTTTATCTTCTTTTCATCACTATCTATTAACTTTTAAAAGCTTGAGTATAAGATAATATTTTTTCTAAAATCTTTAGCTTTTCAACGGTAAATCATCATGTATATTACTGCTCTTAAGTTCAAAAACAAAAAATTGCACTAAAAGATTTTTTTTTTTCAGTTGTCTTCTTTAGTTGTTTTTTAAATTCGAACAACTTACACATTTAGCTGTTATTTATCAATGCTAACAAGATAATATGGTTATTTTTTATAGAATCTACAAAATTAAAGGTACTTTAGAGGAAGAAAATCTAAAATATCGGCATTTAAGCCCTGTCAGACCATTTTAATCAGAATAAAACCTACATGATATTAAAGCCCATCAAATTTTACATCGATATAGCGAGTGTAATCAACATCGTCGGAACCGTTTTCGAGAAAATAAAAAAAAAGTGCAAAATGCATGGTATAAAGTGGCTCTTTTGGTAAGCTCATTTTGATAAAAAAGGTTTTGTTACGTCTCGGGCATATATTTGTCTTAAATATGAAATTTCAGTTTCTTACCGTTTCCGCCCGGGAGTTAACACACACGCACACACACACACACACAGACCTTTTTGCGGGACTTGCTTATTTGGACTCAGACGACCCTAAAATGTGTATTTCCGTTGAAAACTGGAATTCGGAAATTTTCACGATCGCAATACTTTCCCTTACAATATATAGTAAGTGAAAGTAAAAATACAATAAGCAAAAATTTGGAAAACAAACAATGTTATTGATGTGATTTTTAGAAAGTAAAATGAAATAAATATGATATGCAATACGCTAACAAACCTAGACGATTACAAAATATACCTCAGGAATTATCCGGTAATAATCCTAAACAATGATGTAGGGTTTCATAAGGTGACATTTTATTAATAATTAAGATGAAAAAGGAAAAAGGTCTTCTATGATTCTGAAAGCCAATAGAGGATGGGCGAGTGCTCTAACTGAATGAAAAAGTTTTACATAAAGTCTTGTAAACTATAGTGGAGTGCTTTAGTTTTTAAAGAGGATTCGATGAATAATCATCGAAGAGAAAACATATTGAAGTGAATTATCATTAGAATTAAGAAATAATTGATGTGAATGGACAATATTTCAAATGCTCGCATGTAGTAACTCATCCTGATTCGATTCGGACAATAGCCTCCATGAGCTAACAACTCCTATAAAACAAAGACAGTGCAGAAATAAATTAGGTAGGCCCAGGGCATGGGATGTTGGTTGGCGAAATCTGCGACCTAGATCGGACCGGCCAAATGTCAGGAAGATCTGGGTGTGGTGGGGCTGACCAGTTGTGTGGACCTGGACATTCGAAGCTCCACTGTAAAGTTGAGTCCTTTCTCCCCATTCCAAGTAGAGAAGAAAAAACTTTGGCCGTCTAATAAAAAAAAAAAAAAGCTTAAGCTTGCGTTTAAGGTAATCGTAAAGTATTAAATTATAAGCTTCTAATTTCCAGCTGGTGACTTAGAGTGTTATCGTATGTTGACTGTTATACAGTTGTTTATTTATTTAACGTCACTTTATGCTACTATGGCTAATCGGACGATGCTACAGTGGGAGTCCTAAATTTTGCCTATCCAGGTTTGATTAGGATAGGGGTGTTTAACGAGTACCCGATACCGCACAGGCTCGAGACCACCTTTTAACGTCCCCTCCGAAGGACGGCTTAACTAAGGATTTTATACTCCCATTGAAAAATCCTAAGACCACCCGCAGGTTTGAACCACCTGGAGTTATTAATAATATTTCTTGGGTATTATTTTAATTAAAAAATAGGATTTGTTTATTAATTTAACGTCACTTTTCGCTTCTGTAGATATTCTAATGATACTACAGTGGGAGTCCTAAATTTGCCTATTCAGGTTTGATTAGGATAGGGATGTTTAACGAGTACCCGATACCGCACAGGCTCTGGACCACCTTTTAACGTCCCCTCCGAAGGATGGCTTAACTAAGGATTTTTTACTCCCATTGAAAAATCCTAGGACCACCCGCAGGTTTGAACCACCTGGACTTATTAATAATATTTCTTGGGTATTATTTTAATTAATAAATTAATAAATAGGATTTGTTTATTAATTTAACGTCACTTTTCGCTTCTGTAGATATTCTAATGATACTACAGTGGGAGTCCTAAATTTTGCCTATTCAGGTTTGATTAGGATAGGGATGTTTAACGAGTACCCGTACCGCACAGGCTCGGGACCACCTTTTAACGTCCCCTCCGAAGGACGGCTTAACTAAGGATTTTTTACTACCATTAAAAAATCCTAGGACCACCTGCGGGTTTGAACCCGCTGTTATACAGTATAGTAATCACGTGTAATTTATTTAATATTTTCAGGTATGATTTATTTTGGTTTATATTTATATTGTTAATGTTTTATTCATTTTATTTATGTTGTAATACCATTGTAATCTTTTTCACATTGATAAAATCAGTTAGAAAGAATCTTAAAAATTAAATTGTACATTTCGAAATTCTATAAAGTGTTTTGAGAAAAATGAAGCTAGCGTGGAAAAAACAGAAGAGAGTTCGAATTCAAAGCTGGAGATGATCTACGTTGAGAATGGAAAAAAAAGGAACAGGAGGAAGACAGATAAAGTACACGTAAGAATCGGACCGTTCAAGAGTCTCGAGAGGATATCTTCTTCAATATATGCAGTCGATTGTGAAAAAAATATCCAATGTCTTTCACAGCAGCAAATTGTCACTTTTCTCTCCCAGAAAAGTCAGCTTCAGGCGTAATATCCATCTGGTGACTTAGTGTGTTATCGTATGCTGTCTGGTATACATTATAGTTTGTTTATTTAACGTCCCTTTATGCAGCTGTGGTTAATCGGACGATGATTCAGTGGCAGTCAGAAATTTTTCCTATCCAGGTTTAATTAGGATAGGAATGTTTTACGGTACCTGACATCGCACAGGTTCGGGGCCACTTTTTAAAGTTCCCTCAGAAGAACAGTACAACTAAGGATTTTTTACTCCCATTAAAAAATCCTAAGGCTACCTGCAGGTTTGTATAACGTCCCCACGACAGACTAGACTAGGCAGTTTTGCTGGCTGCAGAAAATAAATGGAACTTAAGTGGTATATAAATTCCTCTAAGTCACATGATATAAAACAGACTGCCCGTTGGAAAACCGACAGAAAGTCAAGTTGAGAAGAAGTGGTACTTTGCCGGTTCTGAATCGGACAGTATGAATTCTCTCACACTCAGGCTTGGAAGACCCAACTTGTTTCCACTGTGTTACCCAGTCAGGACCGCAAAGCATGTACTGTTAAGCTGACAAATCTTCATTAAATTATGACAAGATCTACAAATGAAGACCACACTTGAGGATATTCTCAAAAACGACGAAACTAGGGTTACTGCCCTCTTCGCGTATTTAAACCGAAGCTATTACTATTATCAGGTATAAAACGTCACATTATACACCAATAATTCACAGGAGTAAAGGCGATATAAATAAATGAAACGAAGCTTTGTTAGAGGCCTAGCAAGCTGTTGCGAATATGGTATCGAAGAACGATTGGATAGTGCTTAGGACAGAACTTACTGTTTGTAGGCAGAGGAAAAAGTATAAACTTTACGATTAAGAGATCTAATATTTTTTTACTTTCACTTACCTATATATAAAATATTAGTAAGGGAAAGTATTGCGATCGTGAAAATTTTCGAATTCCAGTTTTCAACGAAAATACACGTTTTAGGGTCCTCTGAGTTCAAACGACCAAGTCCCGCAAAACGTTCTGTGTGTGTGTGTCCAGGGTGTACACACACGGGTGGTAACGTCCGAGCGGAAACGAAAAGTCTTATAAAAATAAATTTCCATATTTAAGACAACTATACGCCCGAGATGTTACAGCAACTTTTTCATTGAAATTGGCTTACAAAAAGAGCCACTTTATACCATGCATTTTGCACCTATTTACGATTGTTTTTAAAAACGGCTCTACCGGTTTTGATTAAACTCGCTATATCGATGTAAAATTTAATATGATGTAGGTTTCATTCTGATTGAAATAGTCTGACTGAATTTCTTCATCTAAACTACCTTTAATTTTGTAGTTTTTATGAAATTGATCATATCAATTTATCAATAGCTAGAAAACAGGTAAATATATAATGTGAACGAATTCGATGTCCAACTAAAGGAGATAACTGCTAAAATATTTTTTTAATGCAGTTTTTAGTTTTTGAACTTAAGAACAGTAATATACATGTATAGTATACCGTTGGAATGATAGAGATTTCAGATAAAAAATAATATTATACATACTATTGTAAAAGTTAACGGAGAGTGATGAAAAGCCGATAAAACAAACTGATTGTCGTAGATAATAATATAACAGATTATTTAACAAAACACATGTTTCTCTTAAAATCCAATGTAAATAATTCTTTAAAAATTTATTTAAATTTATTAAATAATGGAGGTAAGTGGAAGTCGTGTGTTGCGCGCACCAGATTTTTTTTTTTTTTTTTTTGTAGATCTAACATTAGTCGAAGTAGAAGTTATGTAAAATATATAATATAATTATTATTACCCATTATAAAACATTGAACTCCTACTAAGCATTAAACTCACATTATTTTTGCGAAAAAAAAACTAAAAACACTCGGGAATAGGGTAATTATCTCGTTTAAGTAGAAAACTTAAAAAAAAAAATCCCGCGGGCATTGTCTAAGTGGAAAGATAGATAAGATTGCTCAGGGGGAGGTGACCGCTCTTAGCTACCTACAAGCCTCCTCAATATTAATGAGCCCTGTGAACCAGCCAACAATCATGGACCTTATATACTAGAGCGATAGTTTACATTGTCTGCTCATGGGAGCATATTATAGAAACGTTAGTTATTTTATTTTCTATGGAAAAAACAAAAGACTTATCTGCGATGGTATTCTAGAAGGAGGATGTGGGAAACTGTTGCCCAACATTGGGAATTATTGTTGCTAATTCGTTATGGTAGTTTTTCCGCTTTGCATAGACCATGCCTATTACCATACTTTCTTTTCGAGTTTTATAACAAAGAGTGGGAGTGAATGATTCCGCGGGTGAAGGATTATTTATGGCCTAATTGAACATTCGGAGCTGGCAGATTACAGAGGCATTGCTTTTGGGGGATTGGCATTAATACGATTTATGTTGGAGTCTAAAATCAATTCTTTCCTGACTTGATACAGAAATACGTATTTCATTTACGAAATTATCTATGTACTATAAAGAGACGGCACGACCAAGAATTATTTTTACATCTTTAAAAAATCTTAAGACCATCTTCAAAGTTCGAACTCGCCACCTTGGCTATAGAAGGATGTTCTACTAGTCACTACATCACGGTGACCCCACTTTTTTTTGCACAATATGTTTAAAATGATAGTGAATAATAGAAAGCAGAAGAGAAAGTATTGAATAATTTTAGAATTTTTTTTATTACTTTTTCTAACCTATACATGCAAACTAATCTACAGTCTGCTCTGGGTCACGGGTTCGAACTCCGGCTGAGGCAGAATAATTATTTATTCTTTTATTTCTGCTGTGGAGCACCCTCTTAGGACACACTTAGCCTCAAAAAGAAGGTGCTCATTGGAATAGAAATTTGGAGGTGACCTGGTGGCTGAGGGTGATCTCTGTCAAATCACACTATTACACGGTCATTTGCTTAGAAACAGTGCGAATCTATATATGTTATAATCAGTAAAGCCTTATTGGAAAGGGAATTAAATAACGCTATTGAAAAATTCAAATCATAAATTTTTCCTAGATATTCAGGCTACTTTACACTCAAAGTTTAATCCCAATTTTAGGAACATTAGTAGCTTAATTCTAGGGGAATATTATTTGAAAATAAAGAGTCCTTTAAAAAAACATAGATTAATGAGTCAACTAAGACATTAGTCAACCTAATAAACTAAAAGTGACCTGATATGGATTCCAAAATAGTTATTTAGATAGCAGCGTTGAATGCCTTATTTGTAATTCAACCCGAAGATCTAAATAATTTTTTGTTGCAATGCCCTGTTTACTCCCGCCCAGAAATAAGTACTTGAGGACATATATTGAAAATATGTCAGACAATGCCCTCATAGTACAACTTTTTTTGCAGATAGAAAGTAAAAAGAAATTTGATAATTTATTTTATTATGTTACAGAATGTTTAAAGCTATGAAATTTGTATCTGTCTATTCAAAAATAATTTCAATTTAAAAACATTAACAAAATAACAATAATTGAATTTGTTATAGTATTTATGATTATTTTTTAATTTTATTTTGTTTAATATTTTTACAGTTACATTTTATTTTGCCTTTTATTATGTATTTATTTTAGTTAAGGAAGCTTATTTTGTTTAGTACAGTTGTCATACATTTCTTTGATTTATGTTTAACTGAAATTAGTTTCTAAAACTCAACTCCATTTGTATGGGCTAGCTCGAAAACAAATAAACAGATTTATTTATTATTTACATGTAATAATCTATTCAAGGTTGTTTTTTAAAATTTTATTTTCAATACATAATAAGGAACGTAGACCGTTGGATTTCTAATATATATTTATATATATATAAGGAAATTCACGTTTTTACATCTCTTTTTGAATACCTAAGTTTATCAATGAGGTGTGTGTACATACATTACAAAGGTGTGTGTACATACATACAACCAATTTTTTTGCCGAAATCAACTAACTAGAAATGACTCTTTTAGATGATTAGTTTTACACACTTTTTTATTGTTAAAAAAAAAAAAGTTAAACGACTTTATGTCAAAGTAGAACGGTGTTAAATGTCAGAGCTACGTCTAATACTCATCGAAAAAGTATTTAGTTACCTGTTGAAAGTAATTTTGATCAAAATAATTATTTACTTCTTGGTAAGAAAAAAATAAAATATTTGATATATATATATATATATATATATTTATATATATATATATATATATTTTTATATTATTATATATATTTTTTGGTAATCTACTTTACCTATGTAAATTTTTTTTTTTTTGTAAATTAGTTGTTTTTAGTTTATCATTCTATTGTACTTATTATCATTAAAATTATGAATATTACTTTGCGATTTGTGTATGTGTGTGTGTGAGTGTATGTACATATTTTCCATTTTATTTATTTATTTTATTATTATTTTTTTTGGTTAATATACAATACCTATGTAAATAATTAAGTTTGTAAATAATTCAATATATTTTATGTATTCTGGTCAGAAGAGCTATATTTATTGGTAACATCAATGTTATTCTTAAGGACTATGTATCATAATAAAATTCATTTTTCTATTCTATTCTATTATATATATATATATATATATATATATATATATATATATATAGGATCCCATTTTACTCTATAAGCCAGAAACGTGCACTTCCTAGATGGTGGAATTTTTTGTATTTAAAACAATGATCCTCTATAAAATTCTTGTTTTGAGTATCGCCGGGGAGAATAATTCTCAATTCTCAAGTGGTCTATGTTCGTCAGAAAGCTGCTGCATTTTCCCTCCTCCATTTTCCTGTTTGTGTTTTTTCCCTATGCAACGTATTTGTTAAAAATTAAAAAGATCCGATTTCCCTGTAATAATGCTTTTGACATTTTTTCTTTTATATAATATATTTGTTTTATATATATTAATTTTTTGTGAAAATTTTAATACAACATTTTTAATACATGAAATGAACAGTAAAGCGGGAGGAAATAACATCCTAATTATTTCACGAATCTGATTTGAATTAATGTTTGGTTTTGAATGTTTAGTACTGAGAGTTTGTTAGTTGTAATTATAAATAATGATTTTTAAAACAACCTAGCGACATTATTTTAAGCACCGATTCCGATATCTATCGTCGAAATGTTATATGAAACAAGGATGAAAATAATTTAACTTCATCTTTAAAAATACAGATGTTTTAAAAATTGACCAACAAAATATTTATGCTATTTTCTTCTTTAGTTGGACAAGGCTTGCTGGTTGTTTTTTAAAATTTTAATAGCACAAAACATCGCGGTCATCATTGCCAGATATATTCATTTTAGAAGATTAATTTAAAATAAAAAATATTATTTTAAAATAGTAAATATTGATATAAATTAAAATTATCAACAATACAAATAAATTAAACAATATTAGCCAACGGGAATAATATATGATTTTTTTTTTGGAATAAATGAATGTTAGATGATAATCAAAGGTTAAAAAAAATATATAAATAATAAACAAGGCTAAAACGAGTTGGTAAAGTTGTAGTAATAAGTGAATTATTGTTTCGTAATAATTATAAGGACTTGGTGAAGAACGAATTCCTAAAATATTAACAAACGTTGAACTAATTGGTAGGTCTCTATTTTTTTTTTTTTTTTTTTTACAACCGAATGACGAAACTTTCAAATAAATAAATACTTTAGGCAACACGGTTATCAAATATACATTTTGTTAGAAAAAAATAAGCCAATGATTATTTGAAACCTGATGAATGTACATCTATTCCTAGTTTATCTAATTTCTTAATTTTCCTTTGAAATGTAAAAGTTCTTTAATTTTTGCAGTTTATTTCCTTCTTCAGCTTAGATGTTTCTAAATGTCACAATCCTACGCCAAACACATCTATAAGCTATTTACAAGTGGGAAACAATTACAATTAGTTAAATGGTATGTAAAATTAAATTCAAAGCAATATGACGGGTTTCACTTTCTAGCAATTTAAAAAAATAAAATATTTTAACAATTGTAGGGATATTTCAAGCAAATTATCGATATGCTGAATTTTTTATATAAGGAATTAAAAGTTATTAGATTTTTTTTTTTTCTAAAAATGGAGAAAAAACCCTAAACATTTAAATCATTTAAGCTCTTGTATGACTTAAGAAAGAAGTCAGTTAACATCCACAGCTCTTAAAATAAACTAGTATTAGTTAAATTCAAAATAAACACAATCAATTTCTATCATAGGAAAGTGAGTTTATCCCACTATAAGTTACGCTTATTTTCGTTTCTATCTCTTCCTACATGCCATAGAAAAATAAAACAATGCTCTATAACTTCATCAGATACAATCTCGACACACACTGTCTACTCACAAACTCAAACAACACTTAAATATTTGAGCACCAGGGAGTAAGGAATTATGAACCCTTTTGGCAAGTGATAAAAACTTGGAGATCAAGTGTGTAGGTAATCGTAATAGTGAAGGATACGCTCGTGTCAGGGAAGCAGTTAGACACGCCAGCCTATTATCGTCTTGGACTATGCGCATTTTTTTTTCTTTAATTTTCAGTTATTTATAATTTCCTTTTGGTATACTTCCTGCTCATAGTTCTGGAAAGGTCAGAGAAGAACGGGCAGATAGTATTTTGTAGCCTTGATTTTAAAATTCAGAGAAATTTTTAATTAAAATTAAATTAGCAAACTATATTTTCTTGTCAAGTTGACAAAGATTGTCTTTGCATTACCGTGCCAAGAGTAATCGTATTGTGGTCAATAAATATTTACAATAATGATCATTTAAGCTCATTAATGATGACAGAACCCGTAGCAACAGAGTCATGTACGCTTGATCAGTTGATGGTTATCAGATCTACATGTTCACGTAGTATACAAACATAGCCCCATACCAGCGGCAGTGCCTTAAACGATCAATTATAAATACTAATTAAAGACCTTAAGACTTAAGAGGTTAGTATTACAGCCTTCTATACCCTAAGTCGCGTTTCAAACCCGGCTGATGATCCTAGGAATTTTAAGGAAAGTAAAATCCTTGGTTATGCAGTCCTTCAAAGAGTATATAAGGGTAAAACTGTTTTCTAGAGCCTAGGCGCTGTCAGGTACTACCGTTAAAGATTGCTATTCTAGTAAAACCTGGATAGGCAAAATTTAGGACTCCCACCACTTAAATTCATCCGATTCACAAAAGTAGCATAAGGTGACGTTAAATGAATTAACAATCATACAAAAATCGTAAAAATGGTCGATTGCTCATGTGTTTGAAAAAAAAAACATTCTTATAATAATATTTTAGGTTTCACATTTTCATCAAATAACATCAGAAAATGACTTGAGCGCTGCAGTAAGGGTCACTGCTGAATAGAATTAGTGCGCTTTAAATTATTATAGTGGATATCATTAGTTGACCGTTGAGAATTACTGAAAGGAATTAGTCCGCGTGGCGGTAAGTAAATTAAACAACTAAATCATTTCAACTATTTATGATGACCCACAATGGTAGTCGAAACGTTGGCAAGCTGTAAATAGTTGAAACTATTTAGTTGTTTAATTTACTGACCGACACCCGGACTGAATCCTTTTTTTATTATATTGATATTAAAAATATTGATATTATACTGAATTCCTCAGTATTATATTATTAATGCAAGGCTGTATGATCACCTAGTGGCTAGCATAACAGCCTTCTATGCCAAAGGCCACGGTTTCAAACCCGAAGGTTGTCCTAGGATTTTTTAATAGGAGTAGAAAATCCTTAGTCATGCCGTTCTTCGGAGGGGACGTTAAAAATTGGTCCTGAGCATGTGCGATGTCAGGTACTCGTTAAAGTTCCCTATCCTAATAAAACCTGGATAGGCAAAATTTAGGACTCCCACTGTAGCATCGTTTGATTATTCTCAGTAGCATTAAGTGAAGTTAAATACATTTAAAATAAAAAAATAATGTAAGGCTATTTATAATATAAAAAACAAATTATATAAACAAAAACTATAATAGTCTCATGCGAAAAAAATTATAGCCGTATTTCCATATTTTTCATAAAATATGGCAGAAAAAAAAGTGATTTGAAATTGAGAAAATTCATGCCCCAATCAAAACATGGATCTAACTGTGTACGTGGTGTATTGAACTTTCTTATTTTCCGTACCATTATTATTAATTTTTTTTTTTAATATTAGCCTAATGAAAAGGAAAAAAATATCAAACGATATATTTTGCTTGACTTTATTCTGTGATCTTTGTTGATTCCTGCCTTTATTTTTCATTTTTACAACTCAATTAGATAGCTACTCAATTTTTTAAAACGGCATACAAAATGGGGTCTGTGGGAACCCCACGTGAAGTATATGTCTTATAATTTTAAATGTGAGACCTGAGGGTTAAGGTTGATCTTCCAGGGCAGTGGTCCGCAGACCCTTGGTGGTCCTCAGAAGATATTTAAGGGGTCCGCGAGAACTCATTGGGATATAATTTTAAATTACCTAAACGTAAAGTATTAGTGAAGCCTTGGCTTTTAGCAAGAATCATAAGATGTACACGGACAAATTTAAAACTGATATAACTATTTGTGTTTATTGCTACTATTTACAATTGCCTTTTTTTTTTTTCTTTTTTTTACATTTTGAAAATAATGATCTTAAAGAATAGATGATGTATGATGTATCGCAGAAGATAATGAAAGTACATGATTCCTTTATGAATATTTGAAAAAAAAAAACCTTCTTGTATAAGTGTATGCTTGTATAAGTGTTAAATTTTAAGTTATTATTATTATTTTTTCGGGAGCGGCGAGATCTAGTGGATAGAGAGCACTAATCTACTGTTCTCGGGATCCTGGGTTCGAATACCGGCTATGACAGAATATTATTTATTCAGTTAATTTAGTCGGGGAGCGACCCAACGGTATGGAGACCCTCCTGGGGCAGACCCAGCACTGTAAAGTGGGTACCCGAAAATTGGCGAAAAACCGGCGGCTTGGTGTTATTTCGGGCTTAGCCACCTCATTGCACGGGCGTTGGCCTAGAAACAGTACAAATCTCTATATGTACTGAGCCTAAGACTCTTTTTTGGGTTGTAGACGTACAGGGGTTTTTTTTTAAATTAAATTTTTACCTAAATTTTGCCAATCTACATATATTAGCGATAGGGATCTGTAACCTGACATAGCACCATTTTACGTTCCCTTTGAAGGACAACATAACTAAGGAATTTTCACTCCCTTAAAAATATCCTAGGGTCATTGGTCAGGTTCATCATTGAATTTTAGTGAGTCAATTATACGCGGATTGAAGTATACTCCTGGAGGCTAGGCCATTTCTATAATTTTGAGTTTCAGAAGAGGTATTTCGCACGAATACGTATATACATAGCATTGTGATGTTCACAAAATAATCTCTCTCTCTCTCTCTCTCTCTATATATATATATTATATATATATAATATATATATATATATATATATATTATATATATATATTATATATATATATATCTAATATTCAAGATTTAGGGTGTCTGCCTCAGAAATGATTGTATTAAGGAATCCGCCAAAAATATTTGTTGGCGACCACTGAACTTGGGCTTAATGAAATGAATCTAAAAACAAAGCTGAAATCTCACCCCCTAGCTAGCATAAAAATCTAAAAATTCTTGGAACCCAATTAGCATCAACAGTACATCAAGCTAACTACTGGAAAAAAAAGTTATAAGAAAGAAAAATAAGCACGACGGTATTAGAATTTCTTAGAAACTGAGCCGTGTTTTCTTTCAGTTTTTTATTACCAAGATCAAATACTAAGCTTAATAGGCGTTTTTGTTAACAAATGTGAAATTTTCTCCAATTCAACCGAAATTCAATAAAATGTTTGTCACATTCTACGTTCAATCTAGGTTAGGTAAAATCTAATTATCATAGAAAAATTACAACCATGAATTCCTCAATATTGACCGTTAAGAATAATAGATGAGGAAGATGAGTTGTGGGTGCGGTCATCGATTTACAATAAACATAATAATCTCACAATTTTAAGGAATGAGTGGATTAGGAACGATAGTGCTCGATGTATCATATTTAATAATAGTGATTTCCCTCGAAATTTTAATTTATAGATTTTTTTTTTGCACCCATAAAAATACTTAAAATTTTCAGCAACTATCTAAGACCCTAAAAGTATCGAATCCTATAAAAAGAAAGTAAACAGTTATATGCAGTGGTAAATCACAGCGCTTTATTGATTTAGTGGAGAGAACTTTTTTACTTTAGGAATATTTTGAGTGATATTTTATAAGAGGCATACATTTTTATAGCCCTTTATGTTGTAAAACTGTAATGGCCCCAACCCGTCCCTTACACTTTTACTAATAATATGAACTAAAAACGCCATTAAAATATATATATCGGTAGCGGAGTACAATTTTATGGGAGTTTTACTACTAATAAAAAAATCTCTATCAAGAAAGTTGTCAAAAAGTAAACTTTATCTCCAGAGGAGTTTGAAACTAATAACTTTTATGGGACCTTAAAGTTTAAATCTTAATATCTTGTGAAGCTTGTTCAATTTGGGAATGCCTAAATGAAATGGAATATTGTCTAATAAGAATAATTTAGCTCTACAAAATCATTATTTCTAAGATTAGGTTGATTTCGAATTAATACATACTCTCAACTAATAATATTGGATTCATCTTCGGAGTCCCTGGGCGCTTCAGCGTATGCCGAGTTGAAGTTGTTTAATCTAGTTTCCCCCGCGACAGTATTTCTAGCGAATTTTCCTATTTCGTACTTTCAATACCAAACAAAAATCCTTCCTACATTCTTGACCAACTCATCCCTTGTTCATCTTTAGATTCGTTTAATACAATATCCCAGTCCATTAACCTCTATTTTCCTTTTCATCGAACATCATCCTTTAGAAAATCATTTAGTTTGCGTGCCACATCGTTCTGAAATTCCATACTTACATCTATACGCAAAGCACCTTCTTTAAACTCATTTAAAAGTAAACTGTTCCTTCATCTTCTGATTGATTGTAAACAAAATGTTAGAATAATGGTCATATTTCATTCTAAAATATGGAGGACCACTACAAATATGTAAATAATTTTTTTTTTCCTTTTCTTTCTTTTGGTTTTTCTCTATAATCTTATTATACCAGAACAAGCACAATTATAACATCTCTTCACATATACACATATGACTATATAATCACAAACGTACATATATGCTAAGTAGTCCTATTTACTTTTTTTTTTTTAAATAATACAAGTATACCTTAAGTTTGTATTTATTTTATGGTTTTGTTTCTGTGCCAGACATAAGTCCCAGTTTCCGTACTTTAGGCAAAATTTAGGACTCCCACTGTAGCATCGTCCGATTAGCCACAGTAGCATAAAGTGACGTTAAATAAATAAACAAACATATGCTAATTGAACAAGTATCTTCTCTAGTTATTAATAGTTTATAAAACCCTGAAATATGATAAATATAACTTTTAAAGAGTTCATGAATCTAGACCATTCAATAAATACACACGTACAACTATATTTTGATGACGTTTGGATAATCAACTTTTCTGATATATTTATAATATGCCAAAGCATACAGTAGAAGATTTAATTAAAATTCAAAATCAACGTCGTTAAGTCGGTATTTAAAATAAGTTAGTATTTTGAGAGATTCCCCTTCCCATCACTATTAGACCTCATCGATTTCCCAAACAAAAGCTGGTGTGAAATTAATTTTAACACAAAATCACACATTAGGGGATCTATTAGTCACACCTATTTACTTTCCTTTCATGTACCTTTACTTTAGTATTAGTAAACAGCTGTAAAATATTATGCTAATTTTATTCACATGTTATGGTAAATTTTATCAATATCAAATATCATAACAATCTCAAAAGAACATTATTGAAAATCGTTATTACCATTTTTCCTTTATTCATGCCCTCATTAAATAAATCTAAACTTCAATAAGTTTCGTTTCATTATCATGACATTAGTTTCAATCCTATTATATTTTATGTTATGTTTATAACCTATATAACTACCTAGCACATATACCAATAACGTTGAATAAGAGCGATCCGTCGCACAGTGGGCAAAATCACCAATTTAGGTGGACAAAAGTTTGGAATTTTCCAGTACTTCACCTTTTTATTATTAGTTGGCAAGACTCTTAATACTAATATTTCCCGCCATACTGTGTATACAAATAAATAGTAAATGAACGAATCATTCCTGCTCACACTAGTGCCTAATAACCGACAGTGGGATTATCTGTATTCGATGGTCATTTATTGTGTTCCAGGTGTATTTAGAGCAAAGTTTTTTTTGCTTTTATTTAACAATAGACAATGCCGAGAATGGTAAGACATTATATTTCCAAACTCGTTATTGGATATACATTGCAATCTCACCTGTAGAGTTAATTTAGCAATTTGTAAATGTATGCCCTTATTCAATAACGAAAAACTATATAACCCCCAAGGATTTGTTTGTAGGATTTATTTTACCAATCCTTATAGTCTTTAGATATTAAAAAGAGTTTTTGCGATTTTTTGTGTTTTGAGCTATACATAATTTTTTTCAGAACAGCACCCCAAATCAAAAGTTTTACGATCCATAATTTCAAGAATTTTCTAAATCATTTAAAATACATCTATTAGCAGGTTTTAGCAGCTCCGAGCCATAATTAGATTTTTTGTATTATTTTTTCCGTATTCTGGGACTTTAAACAGAAAATATAGGGAAGTTTTAGATTTTAGCTTATAAAGTTGATGTTTGACCACTGTGCGACGGGAAGCCATAATAAATATGATTTAAAATAAATCAAAAATCACTTTTTACTTTCACTTACCTGTATATGAAATATATAGTAAGGGAAAGTATTGCGATACACGTTTTAGGGTCCCCTGAGTCCAAATAACCAAGTCCCGAAAAAAGGTCTGTGTGTGTGTGCTAACTCCCGCGCGTAAACGAAAAGACCTATGAAAGTGAAATTTCATATTAAGACAACTATACGCCCGAGATGCTACAGCAACTTTTTCATCAAAATCAGCTAACCAGAAGAGCCACTTTATGCCATGCATTTTACACCTATTTACGATTTACTCAAAAACGGCTCAAACGATTTTGATTAAACTCGCTATATCGATGTAAAATTGAACGGGCTAAATGTCATGTAGGTTTCATTCTGATTGAAATAGTCAAACAGGGCTTAAATGCCAATATTTTAAAATTTCTTCCTTTAAAGTACGTTTAATTTTGTATTTTTTATGAAATTGGCAATATTATCTCATTAGCATTGCTAAAAAACTTGAAAACATATAAGTTAAACGATTTCGATGTCCAACTAAAGGAGATAAGTGCAAAACTATTTTTTTTTTTAATGTAATTTTTTTTGTTTTTGAACTTAAGAACAGTACACAATATACATGCATAATATAATGTTAGAAAGTCAAAGATTTTATTTTATACACAATCTTGTGAAAGTTAATGGATAGCGATGAAAAGCCGATAAACTAACTTTTATTTTAGATAATAATCTAATAGATTGTTTAATAAAACACCTGTTTCTATAAAAATCTAATTTAATAATTCTTTAACAATATATTTTCGTTTCTAAATTTGTTCAAAAATTCTTAAATAAATATAAATAACGGAGGTAAGTGAAAGTCGTGTGTTACACGCACCAGATTTTTAACTAACTAGTGAATAAACAAAAAAAACATACAAGGAATAGTATTGTTATACGCAATAAGCAAGAAAAGGACTAATTTTATTATTTCAAAGGATATACCCGATTATAATATTTTAAAGAACGTTTTTCTTATTTTTTTTTTTATTAAGTTGAAGTCGTCAGTCTCGTTGAAAGAAATCTAAACAATAGACATGTCCTTTAACCAGACTACGATTTAAAACGGATAGGATATCTACCCTCTAAAATACCTAACAAAATACCTAATCTTAACCAAGAATACCTTCGGGTAAAAGAGGTCAGATATCCTGAAATATATGTTTATATTATATTTTTAAATAATAATAAAACCCGAGAGTATGAAAAAAAAATTCTCGACACTGACGCCATCAGCACTTAGATGGTAGGAAGTAGTTAGGAACATCTAACGACCACTAGTTCATAACAGTGATTTCTGACAATCCTCTGAGGTGTCTGAAAAGGAGATGGCCCCGGGACCTTCTAGTTTAGAATATTTTTTTTAGTGCTTTCATTGGGAAGCTTCTCTAGATGTGTATCATACATTTTTATATTTCATTCAAATTTACTTGATGTATTA
This sequence comes from Piezodorus guildinii, assembly GCA_023052935.1. NCBI lineage: Eukaryota > Metazoa > Arthropoda > Insecta > Hemiptera > Pentatomidae > Piezodorus > Piezodorus guildinii. Next base: position 119,636,504 of record CM041293.1, on the reverse strand, counting down.
CAGTTGTAAATTCCAATAAATAAACATAAATTTTTTTCATCTTCCGATAATAGCTAAAAAGTGAGTTCTAGTCTTATTTATTTATGACGCCTCTACTCCTGTGGGTTATAGGCATTTACACTTGCATTTTATACTCAATTATAGTATAAACTTCCTTTCAAATATTTGTTGAATTTGTTTTCGTCATCTTTAAGTTTGGCACACTCAAGCTCTGTTGGTGTTGTACGGATCGAAAATTCGATTATAGTCATGTCATCTCATTCAGTGAAGTACCTTTTTTATCACATAACATTTTTAGCTAGGACTTATTGCTAGGACCTAATTGGTTCAAATGAAAAAAAAAAAGTCAGTATTTGATAGATATATTTAGTTTTATGGATTTTATGACACGCTCTGTTGTGCCTTTAACGCTCATATAAATTATTTGATGTTTTTTCTGTAAGAAAAAACAAAAGTGTTGTTCGGCTCTAACGTTTAGGAGCTATATTGCTTTGAGAAAAAAGTCACTAATGTAGCAATATTTAAATGATTAAAAATAAATGTTGTTTATAAATATTATTTATTTACATCCTATACGATATTTATGCAATGTGCAGTTTATATATTTTCTATCGATTTTTTTAATATAAATTTTGCAATGACCAAATTTTACTTACAAATACTAAATTCCTCGAATCATTCCTTTACCAAGTTATCCAATCCTTCCGTCCTTCATACATTTTTTACCACCAACAATTCAAACCTCTGTCCATCCTCGTTGTACTCGCTCCATACCAGGCCTTCAGATTTATACAGTACGGCCCACCAAACTGCACATTTCGACAGATCCTTTCTTATTCGATTCTCAATCCAATGGATCCTTTCATCCGTCACTCCAACTCTCTATATACCTTCAAATCCCGCATATTTAATCACTTAATGAATATCCAGGCTTAATAGAACTGTAAATAAGCTTTTTTATTTTGTTGTTTTCTTCTAATTTAAATATGTCTAGTTTATATCAGTAATTATTAACTTGTTTATATGTATTTAATTCACTCTAAGCTCCAAAGCACATTTTGTACATTCTGTATACTTTATCCTAAAGTATAAAGGGACGTGTCCCAGAATAATACAGAATTAATTTATTATTATTATTAAATTAGATTAGCTATTGATACAATATAGATCATTTATGCTTAGCTAATATTACTAATGTGTATTATATCGATCATTATTATAGTCAACATAAGTTCCAATATTAGTTTTCAAAACAGCAGATGGTGCCCGATCAAGATGAGATATATATTCCGGGAAGAATATAATAAAACGTTTAACCCGAGAACAATTTCCTGAGGCATACTATAGTTGATAGAACAATCTATTCACGACAATAGCAGCCGTGAGAACCGGTCCCAAGGGTCAAATCAGCCTAATTGCCATAATTTTGCCAGTTCTTCAATTAATTTCCGCACTTTGTGATATTGTTTGTTCGACCTGCACAATGAGTTAAAGACCGCATTTAAATACTAATATTATCTGTTTGTAGAATTGGGTCAACTCGTGCGAACTCCCGGACCGGCAGACCATCACACCCCCTTATATTGTCTCTTTCCGGGAATCGGTCGCTTCACAATGGAGTATCTTGAGCTGTAATTTGGATGTTTGTTGTCGGAATGGCAGACCTCCCAATAGAGAGGATAACAGATATTCTTTGTATTCTACTAAATTGGAAAATACTTCCTGATTTGGGAATACAGGCGCCCGGTTATATATAGTTTTTGCCAACTGTTTTTTGTCCTATTGTAATGTTTCCAAACAGATGAAATATTGGGTTGTGTCACATGAAATGTCCGTTTTCAGGGTAAAGGATTTTTATTTAAAATACGATATGAAAACAAGACAATTTTATTCGAAGTATTTACCTTCTTTTTCTACACATTTTTCCCAACGTGGCACCAATTTTTTTATTTCCGAACTGAAAAACTCTGAGCTTTGAAGTGAAACGAAATCTAAAAACGCACATTCCACTTGATCATAATTTTCAAAAAGTTTTCCTTTAACGAAGTTGTCTAAATTCCTGAACAGGTGGTAATCTGTTGGAGACAAGTCGGGAAGAACTTCGTAGCCCAGTTCTTTCAATTTTTGCACGGTATGTTTTGAAACATGGGGTCATAGGCTGTCGCTCATTGAGATCATGAGGTACCCAAGTATCGAGCTTTTTTACTTTCCCAATACACTTAAAATGTCCGGAAACGGTAGATGCACTTGCATTTAGTTGTGCTGAGAGTCATTTAACTGTTTGGTAGGGGTTTCCTTCTACTGTATGTTTGAGGACATCGTTGTCTATTACGGACGGAGGTCTTCCTCGGGGCAAGTTTTCCAAGACGGTATCCCCAGCTGAAAACTTAACAAACCAACGGCGAATGGTCCGTTCATTAACACTTTCCTTCCCCAAACGCCTTGCTAATATTTCTAGCGGCCTCAGCTGCTGAATGGCCGACTTCAAACTCGTACAAAAATATTACTTGAAAATCGCGTGTTTCCATGTTCATATTTGGAGGTATACTAAAAAGTGGGTAATTGGTTGGGAAGCTAATGTTTATAATACAAAGTTGGAGGATTACTAACTGTTTACTTCAAAAATATGTAAACATTCGGAAGAAAATAACAGAGACCTGAAAAATCTTTTATGTATTTCAGAAACTATAAATACGGACATTTCATGTGAAACAACCCAATAGAATATCTTCCACCCACAGAATATACGGATATTAGTTCCTTCTAAACCATGTTCATGTCTTCTATTCCTACTTCACAAAACTTACTGTATTTGTTTCATACAAGTGTTAAGACCAGTAAACTTTTTTAGTTGAATAAAAGAAACAGTTAGTGTTAGAAACGATCGTTACTATCTTTTGAAATCATTTTATCCTGTTATATTTTCATGTACTCAGCATACCGGTCGAATGTAATATAAAACACCAATATAATATAAAATGTTAATATAATATAAAATGTAATATTAATAACACCATATAACGTTTTCAAAATCCGTTAAATCATTATATATTTTTTAATTCATTTTACGTCATTATGAACTAAATAAAATAAGTACCTGTCAAGGACTATGATAAAAGACATGAAAATGGCTCAGGAATGTACTAACCATTTGTAGCACTTTAGTGACTACTTTAAGTTAAAAGTTCGAGAGGTTATTTTTGTTTCAGTCGCCAATGAGGGTTGTTGGAAATGTATAAGGATAACCGGGTACGGATGATTCGGGATTGTGTGGGCAAGGAGGTGGAAATTAATATATACTTCGGGTTAAATTTCCTACTAATCGAATAATTAGATCTAAATGAATGATTCCATTGGTGGCAAAGAGGCTGATTAAGTATTTTGTTTTACAAGAGTCGGATGCGGGAGGAGAATTGCTAGAGAAGTCACCAAAGCAGTTATTACTTAAGAATACGGTTTTTCAATAGTCTATAGAAGGCTAAGCTCTAAGGAATTTATAATAATAATAATACATTATAAGCTTAAATTAAACTATAGATCATGTGAACGTTTTTGTTATTTTTGATACTTATAATACTGTTTTATGTTTTATTATTTTGCAGATGGCATTTTTGAAGAAAAAAAATTTTTTAAATAAATAAATAAAATGTTGTAAATACTATACTATTTTCGTTGTTTCGGATTTAGAATTCCAAAAGAGATTTGAAAAAATTAATTTCTCGCCGTAAAATTAATTTATTGGCCGATTTTGTATTTTATTTGTATTTTTACAAGGGTGTGTAGCAACGATCTTGAGATACGAAATACGAAGGTCGAAAATAGTTAAGATGATAAATATAGTTACAAAAAAGGTTTCATTGCAAAGTCAAAGACAGTACAAATGCATTACATAATTTTACATTAGAATCTATTTTTGATTATTCATTAATTAGAAATTTTCATTGCGTAAAATAAAATAATTTTCAGATATCATTTGTCACATAATGACACTTCCGGTTTAAACTCACCTTTTACCTTTATATGTCAGGACCAATTACTAGTTTCAATTAGGCATTGTCCCTCATTTGTTGCGCCTTTCCAATAGGTCATTCTTGATAGAGCCTCACTTTTCTATTTAACTCTAAATTACAACACTGCCTAATAGATTTGGGGTTGGCAAAACATCAACCCTCTTACATTTTCAGCTAGAAATTGCGTAGACTATATAAGCTTATTTATAATATTTAAAGTTTGTGTGTTTCCCTAATTTATCATACTAAAAATGTTTTAGTTCAAAATTAATAATGAAATATATATACATATATATATATATATATATATATATATATATATATATATATATATATATATATATATATATATATATATATATATATATATATATATATATATATCGCTTAATACATAATTATATCAAAATATCCTCGCGCGGATCTCATTACCGCGTATGGGGAGCGTCCCACGGGTGGCGGATGTGGGGATGGTCGGTGGAATTTCCTCGGAAGCTCCTCCCGGCTAAGTCCGATGGACTCGCTGACCAACAATGAGAGCGGCCCCCCAGGCTTGCTGGAGGTTGTGACGTAGGTTCGAACGCCCTACGTATAGGAACGCCTAGGTATATTAGTTCACAAAATATCACCAAAAGTCATGGATTCCTCTGAGGTAAAACGCTCATTATCCGGAGGTAAACTAGTCCCCCGTTCGGGTCTCCGGGTGGGGACTGCTTCAGGGGAATCATGGCGCAAGATGAAAATTAGAGATCTAACAATAGGGACGTGGAACGTTAGAAGTTTAAATACGGCAGGTGGGTTAAAGTCGGCCGCGAATGAAGTTAAGGGGTACCATTTAGATATCGTTGCATTACAAGAGGTTCGCTGGCCAGGGGAGGGTTCGTTAACAGAAGGAAAGTATACTATTTGGTACGGGGGGAGCGTTAATTATTGTCTAGGTACCGGGTTTCTGATTAGGAATAGATTTCTTTCCGCTTTACGGGACGTACAGTTCTTTAGTGAAAGAATATCGGTTGCTATATTTCAAGGGCGTTGGTTTAAAATCGCGTTTATAAACATTCATTCTCCCACCGAAGACAGTGATGATGAAGTAAAATGCGAATTTTATGATAAACTAGAGTCGGTTTACGATAAGTTAACACGAAATTACATTAAGATAATACTAGGCGACGCGAACGCAAAGGTTGGAAGGGAAGAAGTATATCGTCCTACAATCGGTAAAGAAAGTTTGCACGAATATAGTAATGATAATGGGACCCGACTAATAAACTTTGCCATTTCGAAAAACCTAGTAATCAAAAGTACTACATTTAAACATAAGGATATTCATAAGTATACGTGGACATCGCCGGATGGACAAACACGGAATCAAATCGATCATGTTTTAATACAAAACAGATGGCAAAGTAGCATAATTAACGTGAGATCGTATCGGGGTGCAGAATGCGGTTCTGATCATGAATTAGTAATCGCGAAACTTCGACAAAAACTAAATACAAAAAAGAGAACACCGAACTATATTCGTCCCGAGAATTTTGATTTAGTTAAATTGAACAACCTCGAAATTAGAAAACAATTCGCGATAGAAGTAAAAAATCGGTTCGAAGCTTTGGAATCTTCAGACGAGGAACACAAAGATGTAAACAAACTATGGGAAGGGATCAGGAATAATATTAAAGAGGTCGGTAATTTATGTCTTGGAAAAATTGAAAATGAAAAGAACAAACCTTGGTTCGACAGGGATTGTCAAAATATGTGCGAAAAAAGAAAAACCGCTAAACTGAATTCCTTAAATAATCCAAGCGATAATAATGTGGCTTATTTTCGGTTGAAGAATGAAACTTCAAAACTCTTAAAAAATAAGAAAAGAGAGTATCTTAAAGGCAAAATAATAGAAATAGAAAAACACAGAAACGAAAATGACGTAAGAGAGATGTACAAAGGTATAAACAAATCGCATAAAAGATTTGAACCTCTATTGAATGCGATTAAAGATGCAAATAACAATATAATTGCGGATCCTTCTGAGATATTAAATAAATTTAAACAACACTTTGACGGCATCTTAAATACGGAAAATAATAATCAATCTCCTCTCTCTGAATATCAGAGCGCTGAACCATGGATAGACGCACCGAGTAAAGAGGAAGTCGAAATGGCGATAGGAAAATTAAAACGTTATAAGGCCGCAGGAAATGATAATATCACGAGTGAATTAATCAAGGCGTGTGGAGAAGCGGGCGTTTCCAAAATACATTTTTTAGTTAAAAAGATCTGGGAAACTGAAAAAATGCCCGAGGAATGGAAAGAATCAATACTTATTCCGATTCACAAAAAAGGACCGAGGTCGGATTGTAACAACTATCGTGGGATCTCTCTTCTCCCAGTATGCTATAAAATATTCTCGTCAATTCTAACTAGTCGAATCACGGAATACGCTGAGGAAATTATCGGAGATTACCAATGTGGTTTTAGGCGGAATCGCTCGACTATTGACCAAATATTTTCCCTACGTCAAATATTAGAGAAAAAATTGGAATACAACGGTGTAGTCCATCAACTTTATATCGATTTTAAAAAGGCTTATGATTCAATAGACCGTCAGAAGCTATATAACATCATGATTGAACAGGGAATACCTAGGAAGTTAGTAAACCTAGTAGAGATGTGTTTGTCGGAAACATTCCATAAAGTTAGAATCGGTCATAATTACTCCGAGAGATTTGAGGTGCGATCGGGTTTAAAACAGGGTGACTCCCTTTCACCTGTGTTATTTAATATAGCTTTAGAATATGTCATAGAAAAGGTGATGTGTACCGAGAAAGGCTTAAATATGGGTGACAAGATTCCGGTTTTGGGGTATGCCGATGATCTGGTACTGCTAGGTGAAGACACGGAAACCATACAACTAAATACAAGTGTGTTAATAAAAACCGGTAAAGAAATAGGACTCGAATTAAATACCAATAAAACGAAGTATATGATTAGTAGCAGAAACGGTGTCGATCTTGGAGATATTGATGTATCAGGTCATACTTTAGAACACGTAGAGAAATTCAAGTATTTAGGTTCAATTATAACTAGAAAAAATGAAATACAGGAAGAAATAAAGTCCCGGTTAAAGGTGGGAAATGCGTGTTATTATTCAGTTGCTAAGTTACTTAGTTCGCGGCTTCTATCTAAAAACTTAAAGATTAGAATTTATAAAACTATTATTCTTCCAACGGTTCTTTACGGATGTGAAACGTGGCCGCTTACTTTAAAGGATGAACAGCGGCTTAAGGTTTTCGAAAATAAAGTATTGCGTAAAATATTTAGTCCAAAGAGAGATGAGGCCACTGGGGAGTTTAGAAGGTTGCATAACGCGGAATTGCGGAACTTGCATCCTGTGAATATAATTGAGCTGATTGCATCGCGGAGACTCAAATGGGCGAGTAAAGTTGTTGGGCTCGATGACGAACGGATTCCGAGAAAGTTGGTATTTGCTGATCCGACTGGTAGGCGTCCGAAAGGTAGGCCGAAGCGGGGATGGGAGGATTGCGTTAAGGCTGATCTCGGGAGCTTGAGCTTGAATAGTGAGCATTGGACGAGTCTGTGTAGGCGGAATTTGGTGGTATCGGTATCGAACCTTCGGGTTCGCTAAGCCTATTATTATTATTATTATTATCAAAATATACCAGTTCAATTAAAAATATATTACATCTGTTCGCACAAAGTCTTTTGGTAAGTACCACATTCATGAACGCTAACTGCATAAGATTTGTTATTAAGAAACTATCAAAATTGTTATTGTAAACAGTCTGTGAAGTTCTTGTAGATAATCTTTAAACAACCCTTTGTTTTTATCTCTTTTTTTTTTTTTTTTATATTTTTATAATTTACTTTTTAATTAAACATGGTAAATTTGCTATATAAATATCCAATGTGTAATTTTATAATTTATACTACCCAAGCACTTTCTACTTATTACGTTCTTTAAGATATCATCATATATTTGTGTTTTTGCTTGACTGTTTTGTCAAAAATTTTTATTATAAATAAATTTATTTAGATTTATTTATTTTCATAGACTAAAACTCTGAATATATTTCGAATTACCACCTATTTGTATATTCATAGCTCATTTTTATTAAAAAAAAAAAAAAATCTGGTGCGCGCAACACACGACTTTCACTCTCAATTAACATCTTGTATTGGATAATATTTTTTTAATAAAATCTTTAGTTATCTAACGGTATATTATACATCTATATTACTATTCTTGTGTTCAAAAACACAAAAATTGTATAAAAAAATATGTTTGCACTTTCCCCCTTTAGTTGTTAATCGAATTCTTTCAACTTGCATACCCGTTACTTATCAATGCTAATAAGATGATGTTCCAAATTTTTAGAAATCTACAAAATTAAAGGTACTTTAAAGGGAGGAATTTTGAAATATCAGCATTTAAGCCCTGTCAGACTAGTTCAATCAGAATGAAATCTACGTCGAATTAAGGCTCATTGAATTTTACATCCATATAGCAAGTTTAATCAAAATCGTTAGAGCCATTTTTGAGAAAATCGTAAAAAGGTGCAAAATGTATAGTATAAAGTAGATCTTCTGGTAAGCCGATTTTAATGAAAATGTTGCTGTAACATCTCGGGTGTATAGATGTCTTGAATATGACATTTCAGTTTGAATATGGGTTAACACACACACCCACACACACACACTCACAGACGGTCTGTGTACCTTTTTTCGGGACTGGATTATTTGGACTCAGGGGACCCTAAAACGTGTATTTCCGTTGAAACCTGGAATTAAAAAATGTTCGCGATCGCAATACTTTCCCTTACTATATATTTCATATATAGATAAGTGAAAGTAAAAATATATATTCTATACGAAATATAATAATTGTTTTATGCATTTTTTCTACTTATACTGTTAATCATAAAAGCTTGGTAGTGCTAAGAAAGGTAAACTTTCTTTGCCTTATTTAATTTTCTAGGCCAAATTGTCAATAAACCTAAACATATATATACCGTCCAACACCTACAAAAACCGGACATTGTAACAGACAAGTTGAAATATTATCATTGGACTAAGGACAGAAGTTAGGAGAATACTTAGCAGCCAAAGGGAGATGAGATAGACGGAAAACCCCGTTAGACCGGCTGTGACTATGTAAATTGCCCAAATGTTGACCCAGTCATTACCGTTACTATCATTAATATTCTCCTTTCTTCTGCTTCCTCCGATCCAGGATATCTAGCTACCACTGTCTTATAGCTTCCTGTGTCCTCTATTACATTATAAATTGGCCGTAGGCGTATTAATTGATAAGGCATGGAACAAGTGTTCACAAATTAATTTAAAACTTAATTGGCAGATAACCTTAACAACAAATTTTTCAAGATAATAGTAATATTAACCTTTACTACTACGGCCCAATAAAGATCTTGAGCTCAGAACGTAGTCAGGAACCGTATTGTTTCTTTTTTAACGACTATTTGTGGAGGTGATTGTTTCGAGATCGCTTTCAGCCATTTGGTTTTTCCAAATTTTACCAATCACAAAAGCTGTGTGTGCCCCAGAAGATGACATAAAAATAAATAATTATTCTGTCTCATCTAGAATCGAATCCGGGAACCGAATATCAGCCTGGAGAAGTAAATTAGCAAACAATAAAAAACTAGCGTGTGCTACACACGACAATCTTCACGACCTCTGTTGCTATAATCAATTGAAGAAATTTTAAATGAAAATATGAATTAAATTAATTAATTTTTTTTTTACAAAATAAAAAAGGTCAATGAATTTAATAAATTGATTTCCGATTGAAATATGTAGTTTTTTAAATTAAATAATTATAACATTATTTGTTATAACATTGTTAGTTTTGTCCACTTTCCATTACATTTTTATAACTTTGTGTATATGATAATATTTTTTCTAAAACCTTCAGCTTTCCAAAGGTTCACATCTGTATTACTGTTCTTATGTTCCAAAAACCAAAGATTACATTAAAAATATTTTTGATTTTTTCTCCTTTGGTTGATTATCAAATTCGCTCAGACTTTTCAATCAGCATGAAACCCACATGATATTAAAATCCGTTAAATTTTACATCGATTCAGCAAGTTTGATCAAAATCGTTAGAGTCGCTTTTTGGGAAAATCGTGATCAGGTACAAAATGAATAGTATAAACTGGCTCTTCTGGTCCATCGATTTTAATAAAAAATAAAAAAGTTGCTGTTAAATTTCGGATGTTTAGTTGCATTAAATATGAAATTTCATTTTCGTTTTTGTGCTAGACTTATGTGGTTGGTAATTCTACGCACACATATTGACCGACCTTTTTGTGTGACTTTGTTAGTTGGACTCAAAAGACCCTAAAACGTGTGTTTCCGTTTAAAACTGGAATTTGAAAATTTTAAAGAACGCAATGGTTTCTCTTAATATATATTTCATATATAGGTAAGTAAAAGTAATAACGTTGCAAATTATTACACAACGGTTTATAATTTCCAAATAACAATATTAGGGTATAACTGCTTTATAATGCTGTAGATAGACAATCAAGTAATATGAAAAGCAATAATTCAACGAAATAGAGCATATCATAACCAATTTTTTTGTGTATGTTTATTTATTACGCATAATTAGGAAAAACGGATTTTTTTTTTTTAATTTGTTATTAAGAATAAGTAGGCCCTCACTTTTCGAAGGGTGGGTTATTATTTTGGCCGAATACAAAGGTTCATTATTAAAAATAATTAACCAAAAAGAGTAGCATATTCAAATTTGTGAACCTGAACTATTTGATACAAAATATTTGTACTTACCTTTTGCCTTGATTCTCTAGGAACATTCATCTTTCTGAAAAAAAAAAAAAACATGATGATCATATTTTTTGTTTATAAATCATGTATTTATTTGTGAATATATATACATATATATACATATATATATATATATATATATATATATATATATATATATATATATATATATATATATAAGTTTGTGTTGTTCTTAGGTTGCAGTCAATGAATAAACAGTTTTATCTATGCGACGTTTCGAGAATTTATTGTTCTCATAATCATGCAATTTTGGACAAAATAGTGTCTTAATTAGGCATGTTAAGCCTACAAGCTTTGAAAGAACACTCTAACAAAAGCTTTAAAAGAACACTCTCAGTGTTCTTTCAAAGCTTGTAGGCTTAACATGCCTAATTAAGACACTATTTTGTCCAAAATTGCATGATTATGAGAACAATAAATTCTCGAAACGTCGCATAGATAAAACTGTTTATTCATTGACTGCAACCTAAGAACAACACAAACTTAAATTGTCAACAGTCGAGAACTGATCAAACAATATATTTATAATATATATATATATATATATATATATATATATAAGAGAGAGAGAGAGAGAGAGAGAGAGAGGGTGAAAGAGAATGAGTCTTAGATTGATATTTATATTTTAAAAAACACTCTTCATTAGCTTGATATAATTTGAAAAGTCCGGACGGAGGTTAGTAAAAGAAACAACTAAACGGTTTTAAATAGTTAAATAACGTATTCAATCATATCTTTCACTGACCTCCACCCGGGCTAATTCCTACCTATAATTCTCAACATTCGACTAATTATATCCGTTATAATCCGTAGAGTTACCTTTAATGAAAAGAAGCCTTAAAAAATGTATCGATGCTTTTTAATGTCAAGAAATATATTTGAGGCAGCCAATACAAAGATTTTTTTGTCTGACAATTTGACGTTTTGGTAGCAATAGCTTCTTCTGTGCGATCTTTACGAAATGTATTAAGTCTTACACTTCTAAACCACTTCAAAATTCACCTAAAATGCATTGAAATACATGCAGTTCCAAAGTGGCCCTAGCCCAATCTCACGAATCCAATATGGCGAACGTAATAATATAAAGCAACTAATAGTTCCTTATCCCATTGCAAGGATAAGTATTATGCACTATTTAGTTTCAAAGTTATTCTTGTTCATGTCCACTCTTTGCTTTATTGTAATGCAGCTATACATATTGTCCTGTTAGTAGCAATGCTATGATATGATATGATTAGTACACTATTTAGTTTCAAAGTTATCCTTGTTCATGTTTACTCTTTGCTTTATAGTAATGCAGCTAGCTATACATATTGTCCTGTTAGTAGCAATGCTTTCACAAACATTTACAACCAAAACATTGGAATTCCAATTCTCAGGAAGCTTAAAATACTTACGTGAATTATAGGCTCGAGCACGGCCTTGGCTCAAGGCAGGTTTTTGGTTTAATAAAAAAAGAGCAGGATAATATCATCTTGAAATATACATCAAACGAGTCTCCTTAAAGTCAACGAGCTAGAGTAGAACGTAAAAGAGTAACAAAAATCTGGAAAATATATTATATTCCTGTAACAGAACAATACAATATGTGTCAGAAGGCATTTCTGAGCATTTTGAAGATATCAAAGAAAATATTTCAAAGATTGTGCAGGATAAATTTTGAAACTGGTGCAAGTCCGAAAGAAATTCGCGGCGGTGATCGTCATTCGCAAGTCCAATCTGAGCAAACGAAATCAGTCAAAAGTTTGATAGAGGCCCTCATAGCTACATTGTACCATTACTTCCGCAATACACAGACAATTAAGCAGTATTTGGATAGCACTTTAACATTAGCAGAACAGCATAAATTGTACAATATTTCAATTTCTGAAGAAGGCTTGAAATTTAAATATGAATATTTTGGATATATTTTTGTAAAAGGGTATTACGTGAGTTTTTAATCATCTGCTGTATATGCTTATTTGAAGTGTTTGCAATATGAGGAAAGATGCAAATCTGATAGGAATACCAGAGAATTTGAAATTAAATTCTAAGGTTTCAGAGCCAAAGCCAATATGTTTATATAAGCCATATTCTAAGTCCAATATGTTCCAAAATGACTCTTGTCCACAATACAGTTCCAAACGGCACCTTGTCCAAATTATTTTGTTTACTTTACAAATACCTTTTGGGTTCTGTGAGCAGTAGTTCCACCATAAGACCTTAACAGTTAATACTAATCAGTGTACAAAATATCATTTGCACACAATGAACAGTTTCTGAGCAGAACGTTCTTTGTGTTTCCCCAACATTTTCACGTCTTGGACAAGGAACCTTTTAAAATAGACGCCTCATGTAATAATTTTGGAACCAACAAGCAATCCATCCTTTGATCACACTCTTAAGCATAATGTAGCTCGAAGATTGGGCCGAATACAATCTTCCCATATACGTTACGGTAGACCGTTTCGTTATCCATTCTCATAATTTCTTCTCAGATTTAGATATAACCAGAAACATTCTTACAGAGTGCTATAATGGTACCGTATAAGTTATTATACTAAATTAAGTGATAAAATTAATACATTTTAAACGTGACATATGATTCTGGAATGTAAATTTTTTTTTAAAGTGAACCTCGAAGAGATTGACTGACAGCTTAATTGAGCGAATAGCTAACCCACCTAATTGACTATCTTTAGATGTGTTCTAAGGCAGCGGCAATGTTGTATCTATTAGCAATCGTTTGACCAGTAACTTGTGATACGTATCAATTGAATAATTGTACCCAAACTGATATTTAGTCATCTCTATTGATCCAATTCCTATCAATCATTGTACGGAATTTCAATGACAAAAATTTTCAATTGATAAGTCAATGAAAATTACCTTTTCTCAAAAAAAAAAAAAAAATGATGTTCCCTTAATAACAAAGTTTCTCCAAACTCCTAAAATATTTAATGGATAACTAACACAGAAATCGTATTAACTACCCTTCTTTCGTGGTTAATTTATCGTGATTCTGTCTATTAGGAATTATAATTTTTTAGTTTCAGAAAATTTTAGAGTCCTTATTAAGACATTTATAATAGTGATCAAGTACAACATTCATACAATAAATACAAAGCAATCAATTTATAAAATAATGATATAATATATATTCGAATTATGATTGGAACGAAATTCTATAAAATGCAAACTGATAAACAAGTTGTATTTATAATTTTTATATTTTTTCTGTATACATTAGATAATATGCTCTAAAAGACGCGATTGATCTTAGCGTTTTTTGGACTTTTTACGATTTTCTCAAAAACGGCTCAAACAATTTTGATTAAACTAGCTATATTGATGTAAAATTTAATATCATGTAAGTTTCATTCTGATTGAAATAGTCTGACAGGGCTTAAATGCTGATATTTTAAATTGTATTCCTCCTAAGTACCTTTAATTTTGTACATTCAAAACGATTAACCTACAATTTTGCACATACAAAACGATTTGTACATTCAAAACGATCTTAATAACGTTGAAAAAGTTTGGCTAAATATACAAGTTGGACAAATTTGATGACCAACTAAAGGATAAAAGAGCAAAACTATTTTTTTTAAATAAAATATATGATTTTTTTATAATTAAAACAGTAATATGGACGTATAATATAACGTTCGGAGGAGAAAGATTTTAGAAAAAATATTATCAGGTACACAAAGTAGTAAAAGGTAATATAAAGAGACGAATAGAGAATATAATTATTACTGATTAACAATTTAATATAGTTATATTTTTTAATCTAAATCATTTGTTTCCAAAGAAAATTAATACACGTTTTATTAAAATCAACTTAGAATATCTTTCTAAATTCTCACAGAAACGGATGGTTTAACCAAAATGGAAATGTCAAATTACTGCCCGAATTATAAAGGAATCTTTACTGGAACCTTAATAACTCAAACCTACATCAGAACCGACCTGCCCTTTACGCATAAAAAACTTATGGCTCGAATCCAGACTGCTAAAAATAAATTCTAGCAAATCGGTATGAAAACCATAACGCACAGATTCAATCCAATAGAACACTGCACCATCTGCTATAAGAAAGAAGCGGACAGTATTCACCATTTCTTCACACCATGCCCAGCCTACTCCTCCTACCGCTTAAAAAAAACTGTTACACCAGAGTAAGTCTAAATTTATTAAGCTTTGTGATAGATTACTGATTTAAAATGCACTTATTATAATTTTGTTATTTTTTAAAGCTATAAGAAAAGGCATATATATATATATATATTATATATATATTGCTACGGTCAAGACAATGACGGGTGGACCACGCCTGGAGGGGCCTAGATGAGGCTAGAGACTTCTGGACCTGGACAGTCCTCGAAGTGCCTGGAAAGGCCCACCGCCTTACCTGCGCCCGGGTCTAGAAGATTCGGCGGTGGTACAAATAGCGGTCCCCTGAGCCTGGGTCAGTCAGTCCTAATCCGGCTCAACAAGCATCTGTGATGTATCAGTGACCAGTGACAGTGAACCGTTCGTGACAGTGTGACAGTGTAGTGAAACTGTGTGTCAGTATTGTGATAACCGGTCGGTGGGAAATTAGAAGACTGTAGTTTATATATATATAACTTATAGTTGTAAGTTTTAGAATAAATCTAGCATATTGTATAAATTTACGTAAGTAGTTTAATTGTTAGGAATACCTGATTTTATATGTATACTGTTTAGTAGTAAGCTGGTAATTCCATTATTATTGTTAATATAGTGGTTAGTAATCCCTTTGTATTTGTGTTTTCTGTATTTAATAAACATTTGTAATTTGTAAACTGGAGTAGTTCATTTCTCACACCCCGTAGCCCGTAACAATTTGGTGTCAGAAGTGGGATCATTGTAAATGGTTATAATTTTGGTTTTCTTGTTTTTGTAATTATTGGGCTACTGTGTGGAAAATGACTTCTCAGAGTGTTAGACTGAATGATTTAAAAGTTGCAGACTTAAGACGGGAGTTAGAAGAACGAGGTCTGGATACTTCCGGAACGAAATCAGTACTGCAACAACGCTTGCGCCAATTTTTTGTTGATTCAGGGGAAAATCCAGACGAGATTACGTTTGAAAATGATTTCAGTAAGTTGTCTGCAACTTTTAAAACTGAATTAGGCACTGTTAAAAATGAGTTAGGTAATGAGTTAAGTACTGTTAAAAATGAGTTAGGTAATGAGTTAAGTACTGTTAAAAATGAGTTAGGTAATGAATTAAGTACTGTTAAAAATACATTGGAGGCTAAGTTAGGCAATTTAGAAACTAAGTTAATGGAAAGTGTAGATAATAAGTTAGCTGATGTAGAATCTAGATTAGGAGAAAAAGTCGATTCAGTAGAAAATGAACTTAGGGTAAGAATAGAAGCTCTAGAAGAACGTATGAGCAACCCACCGACAATCGACACCGACCAACCCTCTGAGAGAAGCCCTCACAACACCATCCCCTCCGCCAATGCTGGGATGCCACCAACGCACAACACCATCCCATTGTTCGACGGGAAGACGCCGTGGGAGGACTACATGACTCTCTTCGAGACAGCGGCTTCATCCACGGGTGGTCAAAGGAGACGCAAGCATCAGCGTTGTGCCTAGCCTTGCGTGGAGACGCCTTAGGAGTACTACAGGGGATGCCCATGTCGGAGCGGTGCAACTACGGTGAGCTGATGAGAAGACTGGAGATGCGTTTCGGCCATCGCCACATGGACCAACTATACCGTTCCCAGTTAAAGAACAGGGTCCAGAAGACCAACGAGACGCTGCAGGAATTTGAAGCAGATATCGCCCGGCTAGTGAGGAATGCCTACCCAACGGTCACCGACGACGTCTACGAGAGCTTGGCTATCGACAAATTCCTGGATGGACTTCGAGACCCGGAAACCCAACAGGAAGTGAAACTCGCACGCCCTAAAACTTTGGGCGATGCATTGTCGCAGGCCATGGAATTCGAGGCTGTCAGGCAGTCAGTCAGTGGACATGCACGGGTTCGAGCGGCAGAAGCGGAGCCTAACGCGGCCCCCACCATCGAGGACATAGTAGCAAAGGTCTTGGAAGCCCTCAGGCCCCGCAAAAAGGAGATACGCTGTTGGAGCTGCGGTCAACTTGGACACCCCAGAAGCAAGTGTCCTACCAGGAAGCCGGAAAAGCCAGCAACAGTGTTGCGGACTACGGTCGTTACCGACGGTTGGCAGGACACACAAGTGGCAAAGGAACAGGACGAGGACCCGGACTTGAAACAAATAAGGGAATGGAAGCTATCAGGCCAAAGGAGACCAAGCTGGCAGGATGTTGCTCCAATGTCGAAAAATATAAAAACCTATTGGGCTCAATGGGACTCCATTCTACTGGACAAAGGTCTGCTGAAACGAGCATTGGAGAACACGGAGGGAGATCAGCGGAGACTACAGCTCATCGTACCAAAGATTAAAGTGCCCGAAGTACTGAGGGAATTACATGATGGAGCATCTGGTGGCCACCTTGGAGTTCACCGGACATTAGAAAAGGTTCGTGAACGCTTTTACTGGGCAAACCTCAAGGACGATGTGTTAGATTGGTGCCGGCGGTGTGCAACTTGTGCCGCCTCTAATGGACCGATAAGGAAAAAGAAGGCACCTATGAAGAAATACAACGTAGGAGCACCATTCGAGAGAATAGCGGTAGACATCGCTGGCCCTTTTCCTGTGACAGATAATGGCAACCGATATATTCTCGTGGCCATGGACTATTTTTCAAAGTGGGTGGAAGCTTACGCCCTTCCGAATCAGGAGGCCGCCACGGTTGCAGATGTTCTCGTGAAGCAGCTCGTCAGTCGGTTTGGGGTGCCCATGGAACTTCATGCTGACCAAGGAAGAAACTTTGAGTCGGCAGTCTTCACCAGGATGTGCGAGGCTCTAGGAATACGGAAGACCAGAACGACGCCTCTTCACCATCAGTCCGATGGCATGGTTGAGCGCATGAACAGGACGATGGGTCGATATTTGGCCAAGGTAGTTTCTGACCATCAGCGAGACTGGGACCAATATCTTCATCTGTTCCTGCTAGCCTATCGTAGTTCAGTTAATGAAACGACAGGGCAGACCCCCGCCAATGTCGTGTTCGGCAGAGAACTACGCTTGCCTTGCGATCTGAAATTCGGTTTCAAGCCTGATGAGGAGGTCGCCGGAGAAGACTACGTCACGAACCTACGGAAGCGAATGAACACTATTCACGAGAAGGTTCGCACAAACATCCAGGGAGCAAGTGACAGAATGAAGGAGCGTTACGACATCAAGGCAGAGAAAGGTGGCTTCCAACCTGGGGACTTGGTCTGGCTACACGATCCTCGAAGAAGGCAAGGCTACTCACCGAAACTTCAAAACTCCTGGGACGGACCGTATGAAGTCATCAAGAGGATCAATGATGTCATCTATAGGATCAGGAAGCAGCCCAAAGGAAAACCCAAGGTAGTCCATTTCAACCGATTGGCTCCATACAAGGGAAACCATGGCCCTACAGAGGAACAGCAAGTGAGGAACCTCACCGACAAGGACCTAACTCCCCATCCTAAGGCGTCAGACTCCCGTAGGGTAACGCAGACAGTTTACAGAGACATATTCTCGTTACCGGTAGACTATGCTCTAGCACATTGTGTCGCCGAACATCTGAGGGATTCCCGGGGGATTGCGACGGTCTTCAGGAAGAAGTTCGCTGGAATTGAAGAGCTGGAACGCCAGGGACCAAGAGTTGGGAAGACTCTCCATCAAGAGCATGAAGGCCGGCACCTGTTTTACTTGGTTACCAAGAGTTCATCAGAGCAGAAGCCGACATACGACACACTGCGCCGGAGTCTTGGCG
This sequence comes from Piezodorus guildinii, assembly GCA_023052935.1. Taxonomy (NCBI): domain Eukaryota; kingdom Metazoa; phylum Arthropoda; class Insecta; order Hemiptera; family Pentatomidae; genus Piezodorus; species Piezodorus guildinii. The sequence continues at coordinate 119,617,795 of CM041293.1, read as the reverse complement.
ACCTGCGGAGAAAGCATCTGGAACTGCGTGTCACCAAGCTCGCCATCCCGAAGTTGGGTTGTGGATACGATGGCTTGGAGTGGAGGATTGTCAGGAACATTGTAGAAGAGACGTTCGCCAACTCTGGAGTCATCATAATGGTATGCACGTTCAACCCCTGGAAAGACAAAACACCTACATCGGAGGAAGATCAGCATCGCTCAGCTTCTGCAATCTGTGCTCTGGGGCAGAGCACGTCTAAGGAGGGGGTAGTGCTACGGTCAAGACAATGACGGGTGGACCACGCCTGGAGGGGCCTAGATGAGGCTAGAGACTTCTGGACCTGGACAGTCCTCGAAGTGCCTGGAAAGGCCCACCGCCTTACCTGCGCCCGGGTCTAGAAGATTCGGCGGTGGTACAAATAGCGGTCCCCTGAGCCTGGGTCAGTCAGTCCTAATCCGGCTCAACAAGCATCTGTGATGTATCAGTGACCAGTGACAGTGAACCGTTCGTGACAGTGTGACAGTGTAGTGAAACTATGTGTCAGTATTGTGATAACCGGTCGGTGGGAAATTAGAAGACTGTAGTTTATATATAAACTTATAGTTGTAAGTTTTAGAATAAATCTAGCATATTGTATAAATTTACGTAAGTAGTTTAATTGTTAGGAATACCTGATTTTATATGTATACTGTTTAGTAGTAAGCTGGTAATTCCATTATTATTGTTAATATAGTGGTTAGTAATCCCTTTGTATTTGTGTTTTCTGTATTTAATAAACATTTGTAATTTGTAAACTGGAGTAGTTTATTTCTCACACCCCGTAGCCCGTAACAATATATATATATATATATATATTATATATATATATATATATATATATATATATATATATATATATATATGCAGAGTGTTCTTTCAAAGCTTGTAGGCTAAACTCTCGAACTTCTCGAAACGTCGCATAGATAAAATTGTTTATTCATTGACTGAAACCTGAGAACAACACAAACTGTAAAGATTGTAAAAAAGAAGACTTCCAGATAAAATAGTTGAAAAAATAGATAGATACTTGTGGAAAAAAAATAAAAATATTGAATACAATTCTGCTAAAATTTTTACAATGTCAAGCAGCGTAATTTTGGGATGCTAGAAGGTACTGGAAAAGTGTGAATGTGGAGAGGGATGGAGCATGACGGATGTTTGATGGGAGGGAATTCCAGAGACCAGTAGAACGGCCCAGAAAGGAGCATCAAAATTTTTTTGTTCTGTGGGAAGGGATATAAAGGTTGGACATACGGGATCTGGTCTCTAGTGGATGAATTGAGGGTTTGAACTGCAGAAGATTATAGACATACGAAGGATGTTGGGAGTTGATGGTTTGGTATAGGAAAGATCCAAGGAAGTATTGCCTACGGGTGTGGGGAAAAAGCCAATTTGATTCGGTATAAAGATATATATATATATATATATATATATTATATATATATATATATATATACATAAAATATGATTTTTGTACACACTCCTGAGACTTCCTCGATTGCAATAAAAGTATACTCTATTCTATTCTATTATATTAAAATCAGCTTATAATATTTTTCAAACTGAAGTATATTTAATAGTTTTTCAACTTGATTTTAGCAGTCGAGTGTTGCCCGCACCATATTTTTTTCTAATTATATATATCTTTATAAGCAGGTTAAATAAAACAAAACTTCAAGACGCTTGTATATCATAAGAGCAGGATTTCAGTTTCAGGGAAGTTTTGTCGCGTGAGAAATCTAAAGACGCGGATTTTCAATAATTGAGTTGGGTGATTCGTTGTGGAGGCCTATAATAAAGAAATATGCTTGACAGTTGGAAAGAAAGTTTCTTATTCGCCAGGAGTCCTTGGACTTGCTTAAATGAGTTCTTTCAACTCTCAGTGAAATTATCGACAATAAGTCATCGCTGCTAAGGACCTTTTTGAGGTTTCCCAACTCCTGCCTTTTATCGTTATAGAGATTTCAGGACCGAAATCTGTCTCAATGGTTCTTTCTCAGGTCGTTTCTTTGGTTGTGTAACCATCTATTCGACTGAAAACAATAGAAAAAATAATTATTAATTTAAATATATTATATACGATTCTGGAGCGTTTCTTCCCCGATAATGGCAGACAAAAGTATGATGAAAAAAATCTGGTGTGAGCAACAATCGACTTTCACTTACCTTCGTAATTTATTATAATTATGGAATTTTTAAACAAATTTAGTAACTAAAATAAATTGTTTTTATAAAATATTTACATTGGATTTAAAAAAAAAAAAAAAATCTGGTGGGGCAACTCACGACTTTCACTTACCTCCATTTTTAAAATCAATGAAATAATTTTCAAAAGCAGTTAGAGATAAAAATACGTGAAACTGTCAAGGAATTAATTAAATCCAATTTATATAGAAACACGTGTTTTATTAAAAAATCTATTATATTATTATCTAAAATAATCAGTTAGTTTTATGTTCATTTCATCACTCTCTATTAACTTTTAAAAGCTTGTGTATGAGATAATATTTTTTCTAAAATCTTTAGCTCTCAAACGGTATATCATACATGTATTGTATATTACTGTTCTTATGTTCAAAAACAAAAATTTGCATTAAAAGAAATTTTTTTCAGTTTTCTCCTTTTATTGTTTTTCAAATTCGAACTACTTACACATTTAGCTGTTATTTATCAATGCTAACAAGATAATATGTTGTTTTTTTTTATAATCTAAAAAAAATCTAAAATATGGGCATTTAAGCCCTGTCAGACCATCTTAATCAGAATAAAACCTACATGATATTAAAGCCCATTAAATTTTACATCGATATAGCGAGTTAAATCAAAATCCTCGGAATCGTTTTCGAGAAAATCGAAAAAAGGTGAAAAATGCATGGTCTAAAGTGCCTCTTCTGGTAAGATCATTTTGATGAAAAAAGTTTTGTCACGTCTCGGGCGTATAGTTTTCTTAAATATCAAATTTCAGTTTCATAGGACTTACCGTTTCCGCCCGGGAGTTACCACACATACACACACACACACACACACACACACACACACACACACACACCTTTTTGCGGGACTTGGTTATTTGGACTCAGGGGCCCTAAAACGTGTATTTCCGTTGAAAACTGGAATTCGAAAATTTTCACGATCGCAACACTTCCCCTTACTATATATAGTTAGTGAAAGTAAAATTACATTAAAAAAATATTTTTGCATTTATCTCCATTAATTAGATATCTAATTCGTACAACTTATATATTTACCTGGTTTCTAGTAATGCTAATCAGATGATATGGTTAATTTCATAAATACAAGAAACTTAAAGTTACTTAAGAAAAAAAAAATTTGAAATATCGCCATTTAAGCCATGTCAGACTATTTCAACCTACAAGATATTAAAGCCCGTCCAATTTTACATTGATATAACGAGCCGTTTTTGAGAAAATCGTAAATAGGTGCAAAACGCATGGCATAAACTTTTTCTTCTGGTTATCTGATTTTGATAAATACTTTGCTGTAACATCTCGGGCTTATAGTAGTCTTAAGTATGCAATTTCGGTTTTATTGGACTTTTCGTTTTCGCGCTGGACTTATCGGACACACACGAACACACAGACCTTTTTGCGGGACTTGGTCATTTTTACTCAGGGGACCCTCAAACGTGTATTTTCGTTGAAAAGTAGAATTCGAAAATTTTCAAGATCGCAATACTTTCCCTTACTATATATTCCATAGGTAGGCAAGTGAAAGTAAAAAACATAATAAGCCAGCATTATTAGAAATTTCCCAAAGTACCTCTTACTTTTGTTATAAAACTTAATAAGCATGGAATTCAAGATCCTCGATATAACAAACTAGGCTGTGATCTATATAACAAAATCATGTGCGCGCAACACAAGACTTCCACTTACTTCCGTCGTTAAGATGAATTTAAGAATTTCCAAATACAGAGATTAAGAAAGAATTAAATACGTTGATTTTCAATAGAAACATGAGTGTTATCGGCTTTTCGTGACTATCTAATAGCTTTTTACAATTGTTTTTATAAGTTAATATTTTTTCTAAAATCTGTAGCTTTACAATGGTAAATTATACAACTATAGTACTGTTCGTTTGTTCAAAAACACAAACGTTGCATAAAAAAAATATTTTTGCTCTTTCCTCCTATAGTTGGATATCGAATTCGTTCAAATTATATATTCACCCGATATATAGCAATTTGGCAAGGTTTTTTTTTTTTTTTATCTATAAAATTAATGGTATTTAAGAGCAAGATTAACTGGCAGACTAACTCATTGAGAATGAAACCTATATGATATTAAAGTCCAATACATTTTACATTGATATAGCTAGTTTAATAAAAATTATTATAGCCGTTTTCGTAAAGTAGTAGAAATATGCATAATTCATATTATAAAGTGGGTCTCCTGGTTAGCCGATTTTAATGAAATTTTTTATGTAACATCTCGGGCGCATAGTTGTATTGAATATGAGATTTAAGTTTTGTACGACTTGGCTTTTTCATGTCTGACTCAGACACGAACACTGCAAATTGTTAAACAATGGTTTGCTTTTTCCAAATAACTATTTTAAGATATATCTGTTTATATTTGGTAATCTTTTCTCAATCTTCAACAATAACCGAGTTTTGGTGCAATCACATTTATTGTAATTTGTGACTTGAATATATAGATAACTTTTTTTTTTAAATCTGTTTATTGCACTTTTCTGATTCTAAAACTATTTAATTTTCTCTATCATAAAAAATAACTGAGTTATGTGCATATTTGTGTGTAAAATTTTTATTTTTTTTTTATAAACATTAGCGTTTTTATTGTTGTTTTTTTTTGGTTCAAAAACGCTAATGATTTTTTTCTCTTTCATCAAAACAACTGAGTTAAACCTGAGTTGAATTAAATCACTTTTAATCGACTGCCATTTTAAAAATGAACAGCTGATATCAACCTATTTTTTTTTTTTTGAGATATATTACAATTTGTTACAAAATGAACAATAATAATAGTGATATGAGACCATATTCATACAATATATACAGAAAATAATAATAATAGTCAAATTACATAAAATAGAAAATAAATAAATTCATATATATATATACAATAAAATAATAATAAATAAAAAAAAAACAAAAAAAAAAAGGTCCAGCTTTTTAGACACTTCTATACATTTTTTAAATTATTAAAACCAAAACTATCTTCTTTAAAATAAAAACATCAAATCTCTTACTTCCATTCCAACAAAAGCTGTATGGCTTTAATGTCACGATTCCAGTTAATTAATATTGTTTCTTTAGAAAGATAATTCATTGGGAACTAATTCGCATACAGAAACTTTAGTTACACGTTGAAAGTTCAAATATTTAGAGATATTTTTACGGAAAAGTAAATTTTAATAGGTTAAAGAAAATAATTTTCATTTTAAATTTCATCGTGTGGTGGATGTAGTCTCCTCTGCTTTGGAGCGCGGATTGTACTGCACGGGAGCCTTTCTCGACGTAGAGCAAGCATTTGACAGAGTCTGGCATCCAGGACTGCTGTACAAACTCCGAAAATTCCTCCCTCCAACATACTTCCTTATCATCCAGTCCTACCTCACTGACAGATCCTTCAAAATAAATCACAATGGGTTCTACTCATCTCTTTTTACTCAGTCCGCTGGTGTCCCCCAAGGCAGTATCTTAGGACCCATTCTCTACACAGTATATACAGCTGATATCCCAACCAATCCTAACACTTTCCTTTCCACTTATGCTGACGACACTTGTGTGTTATCAGTCAATAACGATCCAACTGTTACCTCTCAAACCCTTCAATCCCACATCAGAGACCTTGAGATATGGTGTCAGAATTGGAGAATTAAAATAAATTCCAACAAATCCCATAAAATAACCTTTACCCTTCGTCGTAAGCCAATGACATCCTGTCCCACAGTATCCTTTAATAATATTCCACTTGTCCCTGTTGAAAAGATCCGCTACCTAGGTCTGCTCCTTGACAAACGTCTCACATGGAATCCACACACAAGACTAAACCAACAAGAAACTGCTCGCCGCTTTCGATTACTTCAACACTTACTAGACAGATGCTCAAACCTTCCACTTAACTACAAAAGACTCATCTACATGACCATCATAAGGCCTATATGGACTAACGGAGTTGAGCTTTGGGGCTCTACTAAACCATCGAATTCTTCCCGTATCCAATCCTTACAATCCAAAATCCTCAACGCTCTTTACTTTGTCACAAATCAAATCATCTATAAAGACCTAAATGTTGCATATGATGCTGATTTGGCCCGAACTAGATATCAATCCTTTTATGACAAACTCCATTCCCACTCCAACCCACTAGTTTAAACCCTTGCTTCCTCTTCAATTCCTAATAATCCTCCGAGGCGTCTGAAAAGAAGATGGTCTCGAGACCTTCTTGTTTAAAATAGTTACTAGAGTGCTTCCATTGGGTTGCTCCTCAACAAGTCTGTCTCATGTGATTTTTCTTTTAGCATATTTACTTGTTGTAATATAAATTACAGTTGTAAATTTCAATAAATAAATATATAAAAAAATAAAATAAAAATTAAATTTATAGTTGGATAGTAAAAGGTTTATTCATATTATATTTATTTTTCTAATTATGTTTTACCTTTGAGTAATAAAACGTAAAATTAATTATTCCCCATTATAATTATAAATTTATATTTATTGTATTTTAAAGTTATTGAAACATCCTTTGTAAACAATATGGTTAACAGAATTGTTTCGAAGTTCATGACACATGTGCAAAAATGCAATGTGCATAAATTTAAACACCTTGTATTTGGGTTCAACCTACTCTCCAAACCTCTCGCCTACGTACTGCCGTTTTTAAATATATGGACCAGTTCTTGCTAGAAAAAATAATATGAAAAAAAGCTTTTAAAGAATTTTTTTTTAACTAATAAATTTGAAAGAATTAAGCTATACCAACAGCACAAGGAAAACAGATATATGCCTTTGGAAAAAAAAAAGTTTATGAATCTAGATTAGATTTTTTAAAATTTTTATAATAAAAACCTCTACCCTTAAAATTGACTAACACTTAAAATAAGTCAATTAGCAGGATTAAGCCATAGTTAGATTGTTTGTATTATATTTTCTACATTCTGCGACTTTAGACGTAAAATGTAGGGAAGTTTTAGATTTTAGCAAATAAATTTTATCTTTGACCACTGTGATCTCGCCAATCGTGTCAAAAAATTAATTTGTTTTTAAATTTTTTTTTCGTTATCTGGGATCCCAAAGGTTAAATATGGACGAGTATCAGAATTTTCCTACCTAAATCGGTCATATTTTCCACCGTGTGGCGAGCTAATGGATTATTTGGCCTAGATTAAGCTCCGCTGTCAGGTTTTTCCCTAAATTTTGGGGCAACAACATAGAGCTAGGTAGTGTTCCAGGAGGGTCTCCAGTGCCACTCCAAGGTTGAAATAACAGAATAAATAATTCTGCAACAACAGAGTTTCAAACCTGGAACCCAGAGAACAGTATTCTCTATCCTCTAGACCACGAAGCTCCCTCCCATCCCTTTATCGAGATTTTATTTAGTTTCAGCAGTTTTTTATTTATTAGTTAATAAAGTAATTATTTTTTTAAGTCTATTTCTGACATATTAGTGTCTAAGAAGACTCATATATATTAATATAGAGAAATAAAACTTTTTCAAATATAAAAGGAAATTTCTTAAAAAATGTGGACTCGGAAGAAAAAGTAAATAAAACATTATTTTATATATATAAAGTAAATCTATGTGTCTTTGATCAATGTTTTTATATACTTATCAATCAATCAAGTTTTTATAGTTTAGTTGTAATTTTACTTAGGCAGCTCAACATAATTTATATTTTCGATTGTAAGAACTAAGTCATCACAAGCTTGTAAAAGTTTATTGATATATTGATATTTATGAAAATCTGTAAACTAACTGATTATTTTATATAATCATTGTATATATTTTATATAATTATATATTGGCGAAATTCCTTAGTGAAAAATTGCTGAATTATTGAATCCTAATTACTCATCACTATAGACAAGTCCTCAATGCCAGCCTGCGTCACTCATTCTGATATTCATCCTATATACAAGTATATGTATTGTTTATTGCCTTTTGATTTTGTCAATTACTGTTTCTTAACGTGTACTATGTTATGTTTCTTTATAATTGCTAGTTATGTAATTCAATCTTGTATTTACTTGCCTTAATTTTATATCTTGTATAAATGAATTTGTATTCTTTATTGTTCTTGCTTTAGTCAATTACTATTTATTACTGTGTATTGTTTTACTGGTTTTTATAATTATTTTTGTGTATTAATTAGGTATTATATAATTTAATTTTGAATTTGCATGCCTTAATTTTATATCTTGTATATATGTATATGTATTTCTTATAGCTTTGCCAATTACTGCTTCATACTGTGTACTCTGTTACTGCTTCTTTATAATTGTATTTTTATATTTTATTTTTTTTTTTTTTTGCTGTGTAGTGTGTTACTGTTTCTTTATAAAAAATTGTGTTATATTATATAAGCATTGTATTGTACCTTACTGTGTACTGTTACTGTTTGTAATTGTTCTTTTATTGAATTGCCGTAGGTGAACTCCTTCCCCACACACGGTCTCGACTTAGTGGGATAGTGACTTCTTTAAATAAAGAAGTTAAAAAAATAATAATATAATAAATTATTTAATAAAACACCTGTTCCTATTAAAACCCAATGTAAATAATTCATTAAAAATTCTTAAATTGATATAAATAACGGTGGTAAGTGAAAGTCGTATGTTGGGCGCACCACATTTTTCATTAAACAATAGTTGATTTATCTTGAAAAGTAATTAATAATTATCATTGATTTATTTTATACTTTGCTATTATTTGTTTACGATAAATGTTTGCCCGGAAAAGAGCGCAAGTGATAGGGAAAACACCCCCGCGCGAATGGAAAGGAAAAGTGAAAAGCTAAATAAAGAAGATCAAAATTTGCCCCCTAGAGTGACGTAGGAGAAGGATGGGGTTGCCAGGTTACCGGCGGTAGGCGTCCCAGGGAATTGATTTACATCACTCCTCAGTCTCCCCTTGTTACACTTCAACAGGTACCTCCTTTCTAGCTGTGTATCTGCTACGTCTTAATGTCGCCTCTTGTATCTGGTATATCTATACCACTGTAATCAAATGTCAACGAGTTTATTCCTTCATTCAAACTTCTCAGAAAAAAAATTAAAAGACATAATCGGACAACGAATATAATGTTTAAAGTGGACAACAACAGAGATAAAGCCTATTAAAAAAGTACCAACACTAAACAAAATTATGCAAAATGTAGCTTTTTACTTTCACTTACTATATATAGTTGGATAAATACTGCGATTGTGAAGATTTTCGAATCCCAGTTTTCAACGGAAATACACGTTTTAGGGTCCCCTGAGTCTAAATAATCAAGTCCTGCAAAAAGGTCTGTGTGTGTGTGTGTCTGCGGAAACGAAAAGTCCTATGAAACTGAAATTTCATATTTAAGACAAATATACGCCAAGACGTTACAAAATCTTTTTCATTAAAATTAACTTACCAGAAGAGACACTTTATACCATGCATGTTGCACCTTTTTTCGATTATCTTAAAAACGTTTCCGATGATTTTGGTTAAACTCGCTATATGAATGTAAAATTTAATAGGCTTTAACATCATGTAGGTTTCATTCTAATAAAAATAATCTGACAGGGCTTAAATGCCGATATTTTAGATTTTCTTCCTCTAAAGTACCTTTGATTTTGTAGATTCTATAAAAATAACCATATTATCTTGTTAGCATTGAGAAGTAAGAGCTAAATGTGTAAATTGTTCGAATTTAAAAAACAACTAAAGGAGAAAAGTGAAAAAATATTCTTTTAATGCAAATTTTTGTTTTTGAACATAAGAACAGTAATATACAATACATGTATGATATACCGTTTCAAAGCTAAAGATTTTAGAAAAAATATTATCTTATAAACAAGCTTTTAAAAGTTAATAGAGAGTAATGAAAAGTCGATAAAACTCACTGATTATTTTAGATAATAATATAATAGATTTGTTAATAAAACTTATGTTTCTATAGAAACTCCATTTCATTAATTCTTTAATGGTTTTTATCTATCTCATTTTTGTCTCTTACTGCACTTGAAAATTCTTTAATCGATTTTAAAAACGGAGGTATGTGAAAGTCGTGTGTTGCCCGCACCAGATTTTTTCCATTTGAAACAATCTTTTAACACAGAGCGTATCAATATAGCCCTAACATTAATGAATGTAACTAAACCTAACCTTTTTCATTGGAACCAAATAGCTTCTAAACCGTAGGTACTAGTGAAAAAGGTTCAAAGATCATAGGTTCAAACCCGCAGGTGGTCCTAGGATTTTTTATTGGGAGTAAAAAATCATTAGTTATGCCGTCCTTCGGAGGAGACGTTAAAATGTGGTCCGGAGCCTGTGCGCTGTCAGGTACTCGTTAAAGATCCCTATCCTAATAAAACCTGTCTAGAACATGCCAAACGGAGAGTAAAAAAAACGTTAATGAAACAATTAAAGTTAGCCCCCTGACAAAACTCGTATACATGCTAAAACGTTGCTAAAAAAGGAAAAAGATACGCCCAATTGTTCGCAAAATATGTTTTAGATAGGATTCAACGATGTTCAACATTTCTGACTACAATTACTGTCAAAGAAGTTAGATGAAGTGCTAGTGATTGATACCTATTGGAAGAGGAGAATATTCGTCTTTTACAAGACATAATCGGACAACGTATATAATGTTTGAAGTGGATTTGTACAGGTTTAAAACAGTTTTTAAGGCAGGAATAAAGCTTTTTTATAGGCATGATTAGACTTTATCAGATTTCCTAATACTTTTATGGTTCTCGGACATTCATGCATTCAATCAAGCTATTCATTTTAATGGCATTAAAAACAGAGGAGCTTCAAGAACAAGAGACTCAAAATCTTATAAGATTCCTCTAGTCGAATCATTTCCAGTCTGTTGTAATGCTTTTTCAGGAATGTAATTTTTAACAAGTTAACTAATCGCCTTGTTAGTTTAATTTGTGTCCCTTGTTAGAAAAAAACAATGCAGAAATAAAAAAAAGAAAAAATAAGAAGCTTTCATTTTTAATTAATACTCTGCATCATCATTAGCTGCGATATTGTTCCTAAAAATAATATATAAAAAGTTGGTTTATAACTACATTAGTTTATTAATAACACGTTGTGTAGCAATATAGTTTAATATCATTGTAAAAGTATTTTAAGAAATGGACTTATGCAAGAAGAGTAAGAGTGATCGGTGTCTCCCACGATCTAAAAATTATTGGGATAAATAAAAATACAATGGAAAAAGGGTATTCTATTTTAAGGTATAGGGACTATTTTTATATTTTTTTTTTCTTTAGGGTTTTTCGTACTTTACTTTTATTTATAGCATAAAGAACAGGTTATCCTTTTAAAAACCTGTATATTCTAACTAGAATGAGTCACAGGAGTCATTGCAATACTGTTATGAAAAGAAGGTTTCCCAGCCTTGCTATTGGAATTTGAATGACACCAAAAAAAGGCTGTAAATATTTTTGTAGCTGTACCTGTCCTTCGCAATATTGCAATAGAAAACCAAGACATCTATCTCATGCTAGGGGGCTAATTAACACAATGTTTTCGAGATAAAAGGAAATGTAATAATTATGTATTTATTGTAATATCTACGTTGTAATCAATCAACCCTTCTCTCTTTTGTAGTCAAGTAGTAATTTATTTGTTTGGATTAATAAATAAAGACTAATTTTTGTATTTTATTCACATAACTTTTTCCCGCTAATTCAATAAAGTTATTGTTTCTCAGTGTTTTAAAAGGTTTTTTTAAGTTACAAAAGTTCCAATTTTAATTAATATTGATCGAGATATCGCTGAAGAATGGTAGCATAGTTAAAGTCAATTATTTTTATGAGACCAGACCATGAAGGAAAATTGCCACCAAAACTTTCAAATTGACTTAAAATGTATAGGTATACCCGAAAATTCCAGCAATTTGCCCAATGTAATTTGCTTATAAGTTTTATGAAGAGTATTTACCTTGGTAATACAACCCAGTTTCTTTTAATATATTTTTTTTCAGCGACGCGACAAGCCGTGTTGGCCATTGGCCTCGCGGTGTAATCTCAGGAGATAGCTCACGTTTCCCGCTGCATTTTATAAGGGGGTCATCATTCCCTACGCCTAATTTTGTGAGTGGCCACCATTTGGCTGACGGGTCTCCAATACCCGGGGAGTGGCTCTGCGTAAATCCAAATTTATTAAATGCTTGAAAAAATCCCTCGGGGCGGGGATTCGAACTCACAACCTTTAGCGTGAGAGACTAGCGCGCTAGCCAATCAGCCACGGGCTCCCCTAGAAAAGCTTCTTTTAAAATCAACATATTACGTTAAAATAATTCAGAAATAAATATGTTATTGGGAGTTTTCACTAAAATGTTTCAAAGGGTATTAATATATATTCCTTTGCAGTGTAAAAGAATCATTTCAACATAACCTAACCGTTTAGAGGGTTAGGAGTTGTTTAAATGCGTCACAAATGAAATGACGTCTCACGCTAACCCATGTTAACTAACTCGGATTAAAAATTGCTTGGTACAATTCGACTGAAACTTTAATGATGATTAACTTTTAATATGTGTTAGTTAACAGCAAAAGTTAACTTTAACACACCTTGTTGGTGCAACCGGGCCTAAGAGTATAAAGATCGGGAATAATTTGAAGCGTTTTTTTTTCAAACGCTTGTTGGAAATCCCACTGGTGAACATGAGGCATCAATAAATTCGAGGCAATCGAAAGTTAACACTCCATAAAACAGCCGTGGCCATTGCCGCCAACAAGCAGGGGAAGAAAGGATCTTGCATTTACATAGCTACCAGCCTTGAAGCAGCCAGATCTGACGGGCTTATGCCACGTCCAGTAGCTCCAATTTGAATTTCAAATCGCATTATGTCTCATTTATAAATATGGTGACTGAAAACCAATTAGAAATTAATCGAAGCTAAACAACTATGGAATTGGTATTAAGTGAGAGCCCGCGTTAGGCTATGAATATACACAACGCCCTTTCGCTCCCAACCCTCTCCTTCCTCCCACCACCCGAGTCTTTCCTGGTTATATTTTAGGAAACAGTTTTCACAGAAACTTCTCGCCTTTAAAGATGATAATGTCGTTATGTTGGTTTGCTGTCTAAGGAACTTTAGAAGGTTTAGAAGTTTTAATTGGACCGAGGGGGGCATTCCCATGACGGCTCGCAAAAATAACCCTTTCAAGAATAATCTTTCAGAGGGAAGGATATGTTTACGAAATAAGTATTACATATAAACTGTTAACGACGTGCCTTTTAACTTATTTTTTATAAAATTTACTGCTTTATCGTACAATATGAAAAATTATTACTAACTAAAAAAATAATATAAACCTTAATAAATATTTTGACCTAGAGATTTCAAAACATTTTTTTTACTTTCATTTACCCCTATATATGAAATATATAGAATGGGAACTCTTAAACTTATGGAAAAGGTATTTTCTTAAAAACGGCTCTAACGTTTTTGATAAAACTCGCTAAATCGAAGTAAAATTTGACAGGATTTAATATCAGGCAGACTTCATTCTGATTAAAATAGTCGGACAAGAACGATATTTTGAATTTTCTACTTCTAAAGTACCTTTGACATATAGGGATCACTTGCAGCTGGGTGGCTAGTGTAACAGCCTCCTATGCCAAAAGTCACGGGTTCAAACCCGCAAGTGGTCCTCAATTCTCCCACTGTAGCATCGTCGCCATAGAAGCATAAAGTGACATTAAATAAATAAACAAACAAACCTTTTAAATATTAGATACGAAAAACAGTAACATATCATCTTATTACTTATTATTATTATTATTTTTTTTTTAACGAATACCTCTACCAGCAAGGGTCATTGCAGTTTGTCGTTTAAAATTCTATCATAGAACTGGGTTCTTTTCAGAAATTGCATTAGGGAATCTACGTGCTGTTCGGAATAATTTCACAAACAGTCTCGTGTATATATATATATATATATATACAATTTTTGTCATATATACAAAGCTGCAAAACATAATGCAGTAGGACGAACAGGGCTGAATTAAATTATTTGAATAACTTTAAAGTATAGCTTCATTTAATGGTTCTTAAACTTATTTAACTACTAAGGTGAGAAAAAGTTGAGTGTTACGCGTACCAGACTTCTTTTTTTTTTACCAAATACAAATCATGTTTGTCTTAACATTTAAAAAAATTAACCGATTATGATAATCTTGTTAACAACGGATGTTTAAAATCGTAAAAGTTTCTGAAAATATCGATGATCGATGATGCTAATATGATGTAGTTAACGTTACGATAAACTATTAATCAGAGATTTAGTATTTATTAATTTCTAATATCAAATGTTCTATTGTTCTTTTACAAAACAAATCCACGAAATTTATATATATATATATATATATATATATATATATATATATATTATATATATATATATATATATATGAATAAAATTGGAGGCTGATGTCTACTTCACCACTATTTTATTGAAAAAAAATATTCGCACTATGTTTCGGCTACAATGCCATCTTCAGGTGCCGTGGAACAACTTAGATCTAAAAGTACAAAATATTGTCAAATTACAAATAATCGTCTTACAATTTGTCATGAAACCACACACAACTATGTTAAAATGTATGATAAAAGAATAAATAAAATATATATATATACACATATACATACATACACTCATACACACACGCACACATATATATATACACACACATACATACAAACACACATACCCATACATACATACACATACACACACCCATACACATACATATATTCACACACACACAACATGTTTATATATACAGTCAAAATAAATTAATAATTTATGAGATTAACGTTAACAATCTCAAAATACTATCATAACAATTTAAAATTATAACTGAACATGACAAAACCTGAACAATGAAAATCTTTCCACTATACAAACTATATATAAATAGAATCAGTTGATGTACCATGCTCATCATTGCACAAATCCAATTAAAATGATTAAAATTTAATTAATAATTATAAAAAACAATAACTGATAAATTCAAAAATGCACCCTTACTTAGTGTGAGTAGCTGCTTACCAGTCAAAACCACATGTCCAAATCAGATGTCCATGAAGGGGGGGGAGAAGGGTGTTACTATAAAAATGGCTAATCATTTAAAAATTAAATCAAATTTAAAAGGAAAAAAATTTAAGAACCTGATGAACGAAAGGTATGTTTTATAAAACTCCTATTATTATATATTTAGTTATTTTGTACTTTTATATCTAAGTTGTTCCACGGCACCTGAAGATGGCATTGTAGCCGAAACGTAGTGCGAATATTTTTTTTCAATAAAATAGTGGTGAAGTAGACATCAGCCTCCAATTTAATTCCTAAAAATTTGACCTTCACCTAAAAGAATCTACACCTGATATATAGATATATATATAAAATATATATTCTCTATTTCTTAAATGATGTCTAAATTGTTAATTAGCCAGAGTTTTGACGTTTAAATATGGAACGTTATAAAATAAAAAACATTTTTAAACAATATAACTACCATGAAGATAATTATTATGATTAAGATGTCTTACTGTACGGATGAGAGCTCCCTGGAGATGATATTATAATTTAAAACCTTCTCAATCTCAAAGAAATGAGAATCTGGATCAGTCCAGTGAACTTAATTAGAGAGTCTTCTTTAAGTCAAAGGTCTACCATTCGGCTCAATATTGTCAATGATTACTCATGAAGTATATACATATTTACAATAGATTGAAGTATATACATCAGACAATTTTATTCACCTAAAAAAAAAATAGAGAAAACTCAATATTTCTTATAAAATTATATGTATGCGATTTAGAATTTTCAGCTATGATACCGAGTTATTATCAATACGAGAGTTATAAAATTTGGAAATACGTGTTATCCTATTCTAGACATTGAGAAAAAGTCAAGATTGGTCCTCAAAGGAATTGATTTGAACGCGAAGGAGGGATTCAATTTCGGAAATAGGGTATGTTAAATTGTCGTCTTAAGGTATACTTATATGTTTAACGTAAGAAACTATAACTGAAGAAGACATAAAAAAACGATAGTTTTATGTATAAATAAATATTAGTCTCCATGCGCAAGTAAGGAAAACTATTTAACAACAGACACAAAAATAAATTTGTATTATATTTTTAACTTTGAGACCAATAATAATATTCCATCTGACTCTTTAGAATTAGAGAACAATTAATTTAAATTAAAAATGTATATCTGATAAAATAATATTTTAAAAAAATACTCCCAATATTTTACCCAATATGGTATTTTACATATTGCCTACTCAAATATAGCAGCGAAGAAGCAGATTGATTTTTTGTTTATTTTTCTAACGTCTCTATATGCTGCAGTGGCCAATCGGACGATCCTGCACTGGGAGTACTAAATTTTGCCAATCCAGGTTTAATTAGGATAGGGATCTTTAACGAGTACCTGACATCGCACAGGCTCGGGTCTACCTTTTAACGTCACCTCCAAAGGAAGGCATAACTAAGGATTTTTTACTCCCATTAAAAATTCCTATGGCCACCTGCGGGTTTGAACTCATGATCTTGGGCATAGAAGGCTGTTATGCTAACCACCATGCTACAGGTAACCGCGAAGCAGATTGAGAGATGCAGAATAAGAATAAATTACAACAAAAATATTCCTAGTATTTCGTAAATAATTATTTTGTCAATTAAGTCCATAATAAGAAGATGGCCAAGAGACCTTCTAACATAAGACATTGGAGTACTACTAATGGGTAGTTTCTTCTCAGGTCTACCATGTGTACTAATCATATATAAAGCCTATTTACTTGTTGTATTTATTAAATACAGTTGTAAATTTCTTTAAATAAATAAAAAAGTTCATAATAAGTTCATTAATATAAAATTAAATAAATCATAAATGCAAACCAGATTTGCAACTTTCTTTAGACTTAAAACGATTACTTGTTTGTAAAAAAAATTAAAATCCCTCTTTGATATAATTATTTGTCTTATCCAAGAGCTCTCTAATCAGTTTAATGACAATTTGTAATTTGTCAAAGGAATGAAAATAAAAACTTAGTTGCACACAGCTCATTCTTAACATGTATCGAAGTATATGTTTGAACATTACCCTTCTAAACATTAAAGTACAGCTAGGGTAAGACAGAACATTTTTTTTAGTTTTATTTTAGTTGCAATGAGAATCAATCGCACAACAAAGCATGATTAAATAATTATATTCATACAGGTGTACACTCAATTCATGTATATAAGATGAAATTAGATAATAATTCCTTATTAACTAATAAAGGATAGTTAGCGAGCTAATTAGTAAAGCAAATTCTCTACTTTTCCTGTTTATGCACTATTTTCTCGAGCGATCTGGATAACAAACACATTAGAATTTAATTGAAGGATCAAGAGTTCATGCTAATGACTAGGTTTTACTTACTTACATTTTGTTACTTTTGAATTAAGAATTCTATTATTTTATATAAGGTCTGAGAAATATATATATATTCAAATACAAAATGCCGCAGTAAGACATGTTTTTTTTTTTTATTGAATAAGAGAATTATAATTATTCAGAATCTGAAAGTCTTTCAGGGCAAATGTATTTATAATGTTATTCACTGAGCATAATCTGGATCATCTATTAAGATTTCAAAATACGTTGTCTGATTCAATACTTATTTTGGAAGCTAAGATAAAAAATGTAAACATTTAGAAAACTAAAACAATTATTAACTTAAGCCTGCAGTTTTTTGTTTGTTTACTATTGGTCTCTTATTCCTAAGGGAGCGTCTTCGTCTAGTGAATAGAGCACTTCGGGTTCGAACCCCTGGCTCAGGCAGAATTATTCATTCTGTTACTTTAGTCGTAGAGCGACCGTGGAGTATGGAAACCTTGCTGGGGCACACCCAGCCTCCGTTAAGCGGGTACCCAACATTGGGGAGAAACGCCTGGTTGCTGAGCGTAATCAGGACCTAATTACCTCCTTACACCACTGTTGGCCTGAAACAGTACTCAGCCTTCTACGTACTGATAAGTACTGAGCCCAACACCATTCGTAAAGGTCCAGTCTTTTTTCTTATCCCTAAACCTCTTGTTGAAATTAAATTATTTCACCGCCTATCTCTAAACTAGCACCTACATAAAAAATATTTTTTAAAGATCCTTCAACAAATAACAGTGTTGTAATTTAATGATTTTTACTTTCACTTACTATATATATATATATATATATATATATATATATATATATATATATATATATATATATATAGTTTCACTAATTTTTATCTCCAACTGTATTTGAAAATACTTTAATCGATTTTTAAAACGGAGGTAAGTGAAAGTCGTGTGTTGCCAGCACCACTTTTTTATCATTGTCTCTCTAGAAATTTTGAAGCATTAGATAAAAAAATAACATTTAAATGTGAAAAACAAATGCATCAATTATAGTTTTGATGGTCTCTCATCTCTTATCTGGCAAGTTAAACGAAACTTCAATCTATCATCCTCTTCATCCCTCGCTAGGATAATTTCGTAAGTCCCACTCTCGTGTCACGGGAGGTTCGGTTCGTGAATTTCGGTTCTGACGACGGGGATAAAATCACGAACTCCTGCCGTGAAGACGCTACCGGCCGATTCCTGTGATTCATCGCCCTCTGATTTTCTAGTAATTACTGTACCATCGAGGACCCTGGATCACCCAGAAGAAGAAAACAGATTGTTCAGATGGGTGGTAACGGATCAAGAGTCAATCTATGTTACTATTTACGGCGGTCGTAGTCGTGCATTCTTGACCTGTACAGAATATTTGATGGATCAGATGCCTAAAATGACGCTGGACTTTTATCATGGTAGAAGAATGTGATTAAAATTCTAAATAAACAAGTAATATATTTAATGGTTCTGGCAAATAAAGCTAAGTATTTGAACTAGTTAGAACCTTCCTAAACTTTATTTTTTCAAAACCCCTTATTAGAAATTCTTGAAGTAGAAGTGATATATTTATGCAATATATATGGTTTGTACTTTTCCTTTTACTGCAATATTGGATGTTGCATTTTAAGGAGTTTATGTATTAGTTTTTTTTGTTGTTTTTTTAGGTGGGTTATAATTGCGTTCTCTTTAGCAATGGGGCACGCTATGTTCCTAAACTTTATTTAAAATATGTTTGAAATATATAGATGTATGGGGTTGAAATAATCAGGAGTTAATAGTTTTTTTGAATAATTTAATTTAGCCGACGTTTCGGCTCGAACTTGTGAGCCATCATCAGGGCATTACTGAGCCATGTCAAACATCAAGTACAGATTGTTTTAATTATTTGATAGAAACAAAATTAAATTGTATTAAAGTTTTTTTTATTCATTTTCCGTAGGTCGTTTTATTCATTATAAAATACAGCTCCTGTTAAAGACCATTTAATTTATATGTTACAGAAATATATTAACTTGTGTACACTAAGGTCACACTTTCATCATGTTGGATTTATCATACCTGAAATGAGTGATTTCACTTTCGTACATTTTTTTTTTCTTTTGAGCTATACTTGAGTAAATATTTTGCAGTACTCGATTATTTAACCTCAAGGGATTTTTATGCATATTGACACATTTTAACAAAACAGATATATCAATTTTTTTGTTGTTGCATATATAATATTATTTAATCTTTATTTTTTAAGTTATTCTATCGAAGCGAAGGAATGTATCAAAAGTGAATTTTTAAAAAATAAACAACTATTTTAAAAAATTAAATCTTCAGTATTTATCTAAATTTCAGTATCAGTATGTTTCCTCGTCCTATCAAGATGAAAACTGTCAGAAATATATATATATATATATATATATATATATATATATATATATATATATAATATATATCAATCATTAAAGCAAGTTATAAATCAAACAATGCAAATTCCAAAATTAAAAGATAATCTTAGGAACATAAAATTCTTCAATGGTGGTCGATTAGAATAATTCCCATCCTACATTGAAAAAGCCAATGGGATTGACCAAAACGCCACATCAGTGGTTTTGAACTAGCTGAAAATTGTGCGTATGTTATTATTTCCATTACCAGTAATGAGGAGCTCTCAGACATAATATCTCTACGTAATTGCTGAGTAAGCTGCTTGGCTACTGCTTGTCGATTTAGATAATTCCAGTAATCGATGATGCCACGGTATCGATATCAAATCAGAGAGAACGACTCCTAATGATCGAGGTCGCTAAGGGGAGCTACTTGTACAGATTGCATTATTTTTTTCAGTAATAGGTCTTCCGGCATTTTTCGGCTATCCAAAAATCGCAATGTCGAGTAACGGTTGGTTGACAGTCAACTGTGATTTTTTATACTTTCATATACCTATAAATGTTAAATGTTGTGACGAAAAGTATAATATAAGTGTCATTATCTACGAGCGTGTTGTCTAGTTCAAAAACGATTAAAAAAAATTATGAGAAACTGAAATTGCATATTTAAGATACAAGTGTGACACGGATGTTATGGTGACTTTCACCGAAATTTACTAACCGGAAGTACAACTTTATCTCGTATATTGGACAAATGCTTAATATTTCCTAATTAAATGCTCAAACAATTATGACTGAATGATATATAGTTTCAAGTATGTTTTATTTTGATTGAACAAGTCTGACATTGTTTTCAAAATATCTGTCCTTATAAGTGACATCAAAGTCCCTAAAGTTTTAACAAGTTACAATCTCTTATTATCGATATCAGTAAAGAATATATATATATATATATATATATATATATATATATATAATATATATATATATATTTAAACATTTTATTGATATTTACAAATGTAGTAATAATAAATTCAATAAGTAAATGGGCTAATTACAATTATCGGTTTGAAAATATCTTGAGGAGAACTACCCAGTGGTACCACTTCAATGTCAATTTAATTTAGTAGGCATCGAGGCTATCGTCTTTTTAATCACCTCGGAGGGTTATCAAGAATAGATAGGAATGATAAGTTGCGTACACGAGGATTAGTGTAGGTGGGGAGGGTGGAATTAAAAGAGGCATATCTGTTGTGGGATAGTTTTGCGACAAATGGGATATTTAGTTCATTATGGATTATTTTATTCGTAACGAAATAAGAAGCATTTAGGATTTCGGATTGTAAGGATTGAATGCAAGAGGAATTAGATGGCTTAGTAGAGCCCTAAAGCTCGTCTCCTTCTGTCCAGATGGTGACAACAAATGAGCTTTTTGTAATTAATTGGAAGTTTTGAACGTTTGTCGAGTAAGTGTTGTAGTAATCTGTATTTATGGGTAGTTTCTTGTCGTTTCATTCTTGTATGAGGATTCCATGCAAGATTGTCAAGATGGAGTCCTAGATATCGGATTTGTTCAACAGGTATGAGTGGGGTATTATTAAAGGATACTGTGGGGTAGGAAGTCATCGGTTAGCGACAAAGGGTAAAGGTAATTTGGTGAGATGTTTTAGGATTTGTATTAATCCTCCAGTTCTTATATTATTCCTCAATGATGTGGGACTGAAGGGTTTGGGATGCAGTGGTTGGATCATTATGGACGGATAACACACAATTGTCATCTGAGTAATTTGTGAGGACAGTCTAGGATGGAGTGGGATATCAGCTGTATATAAATGTGTATTTTAATAAAGGATGGGACCTAAGATACTGAGGTACACCTGAAGACTGAGAAAATATGGAAGAGTAGGAAAGGTCATGATTTACTTTAAAGATCCTATTAGTGAGGTAGGAACGGATTATCAAGAAATATATAAATTAAAAATATCAAATAATTATGCGGCAAAATCGTGTTTAAAAAATATTATTATCCCTGACCACCAGTTTGGATTTCGAACATCCCATTCTACAATACAGCAATGTCACCGCGTGGTGGATGTAGTGTTCTCTACATTGGAGCGCGGAATGTACTGCACTGGAGCCTTTCTTGATGTAGAACAAGCATTTGATCGAGTCTGGCACCAGGGACTGCTTTACAAACTCCGTCAATTCCTCACCCCTACATATTTCCTATTAATGCGTTCCTACGTTACTGGCAGAACCTTTAAGGTTAACCATAACTTTTCCTACTCATCCATATTTTCCCAATCTGCTGGAGTGCCTCAAGGTAGTATCTTAGGTCCTATCCTCTATTCCCTTTATACAGCTGACATTCCACTCCATCCTCGTACTGTCCTCAATACTTATGCTGACGACACGTGTGTCTTATCTGTCCATAATGATCCAACTACTGCATCTCAAACCCTTCAGTCCCACATCACAGCCATTGAAGAATGGTGTCAAAATTGGAGGATTAAAATAAACCCTAACAAATCCCACCAAATCACCTTTACCCTTCGTCGCAAACCGATGAGTTCCTGTCCCCCAGTATCCTTTAATAACATTACCCTTACTCCTGTTGAGCAAATCCGATACCTAGGTCTCCATCTTGACAAGCGCCTTACTTGGAATCCTCACACCAGACTGAAACGACAAGAAACTGCTCGAAGATATCGATTACTACAACACTTACTAGACAAACGTTCAAAACTTCCAGTATATTACAAAAGACTCATTTACACCACTATTAACAGACCTATTTGGACGTATGGAATCGAGTTTTGGGGCTCTACGAAACCATCTAATTCCTCCCGCATCCAGTCCTTACAATCCAAAATCCTTCGAAAAATCCTGAATGCTCCTTATTTTGTTACAAATCAACTCATTCATAATGACCTTAACATCCCATTTGTTGCAGACATAGCCCGTGATAGATACTCCTCTTTTCATTCTAAACTCCCTGCCCATACAAATCCACTTGTCCGTAATTTATCTTCCTTAGATATCCCAGATAATCCTCCAAGGCGACTAAAAAGAAGGTGGCCTCGGGACCTACTGAGTTAAAATAGTTAGTGAAGTGCTACCACTGGGTTGTTCTTTCTCAAGACATTTTTTTTTTTTCATTCCTCATATTTACTTATTGTTCTTTAATACAGTTGTAAATTACAATAAATAAATAAAAAAAATATTATAAGTCAATAGAGAATGTCGAAAAACAGTATACTTCAGTTATTATTATTATAAATAATTTCTTAAATTCTGTCATTTTCTAAATAAATCCAAAACTAAATAGATTTTTCAAGAAAACTGTTACTATTTCTTTCTCTATAAAAAGTAAACTATTTATTTCATTTAAAGAAGTAAATGAAAGTTGTGAGATGCGCGTATTATTTGATAGATGATTAAGTTGGAATGAAATATTCATCTAAACTTCTTTTTATTGGGTTGTAAAATAAGTTTTTAGTGTTTTTCAATATTTCAATGTTATCTTCTCTGTGTTTATAAAATCAGGTTTACTTGGTCAATAATTTTTTACATATTCTAAAAAAGGCTTTGTTAAGGTGTTTTTATGCATCAGTTTCAACCAAGATTCCTAATCTTTAAGTGGTGTTTTGTTTTCCAAAGATTGAAGAGGAAAAATTAATTAACTAACGGAAAATTTATTTTCTTCATTTAAAGATTTTTTATTTAATCCGCTTCCCAGACGGTTAACTACCTTTGCAGTGTGTATGAGGATGATGCCTCAGAAGAAGTCCGTAAGTGGTTGCTCTGTTCAACACAGGAAATTCTGAATCAAGAAAACGCAAGGCACTCGGATCGTCTTTCAACTATTCAAGGAGGACGAAATTAAAAAACTACATGAAAGATGGCAAGAAGAAATAGATCAAAATGTGTCATATATAATTAATTAAAAATATTTACAAGAACCTGAACTTTTCATGGAAAGAACCAGAAAAAATTGCTACGAACTTTTGTTACAACCTAAGAGAATTAGTATTAAATTAATCTTAGCTAAACAAATATAATATTATAAAAACTTTTAAAAAAATGTGTTTTCATTCTTTGTGTCATAAGTTTTATGTCCATGTCTGGTGAATTTTAAGTATGATGATATTTTTTAATAATGTCAGGAAATACATACTTTAACAAAATATATTTGTTCTATTTAAATATTAAGAATGAAATATACAACTTAAAAGGTACTCTTTAAGAGGCTTTTGATCTTTCATTATAAGATCATGTGCAGGCTTGGTTAATAAACTTAATTAATTCAAAATTAATTTAATTGCGATGAGATTAATGATTATTTCAATGTTACACTTGCTTGCTGCCTTGGATTCGATCGATTGAGCAGCAGTTGATTAAACGGTAAATTGTAAAAGATAATAAGCAGTTAACCCTAATTGACTTGATAAATTAGTAATTAATATGTATATAGGACGTTAATAGGTGTTGATACATTAAATATCGTGAAAGTGCGGTGGGTTCACAAACAAGGGACAGGACACAGTCAATGTTCTTTTTGGGGTTTTTTCATGATGATTGGGTGAAAAGGTTTTTTTTTTTTTAAAGTTATGTTCATTAAAATAATTATATTCACTACAATAAATTAAGTTTCTAATTAATTAAGTGTTTTGATGACTCTACCACGAATTAACTTCTCTTAAACATCTACATAGAGTCAACCATTCTCATTACATAATATTTTTTTTGAAATTTACAAAAGTTGTTGTTGGTTTAGGTTTTAAAGGGTGATCAAGGCCTAATTTACAAAAGTATTAAAATAAATACATCCAGTGAAAGTGAAATATGTAACGATTTCATGATACATCTGTGTAGAAACTAGCCATTAGCAGTACTCCAATACATAGTCTAAATTATATCTTATTATTCTTGCGACCATCTTATGTTCAGACACGTCGGAGCATTATCAGGAATCAAAGAAGAAACGAGGTTGAAGCTAATGTATTAGAGTAAATTTTGAAATCAAGTTCGTCTTTGAAGCAATCGTACCCGTTCAAGCAAAATAAGCAGAATCATAAGGTAACTTCATCATTCGGACATATAAGGTTAAATACTTATTGAGAATCATGCATTATCAACATTTATAGTTTCCTTAGTATTGGAAAGTTTTATTAATAATAAAAAGAGCACAACCAACTTAAAAAAGGGATTTAAAAAAAAAATGATATCTTATTTATCATAAATCTGTTTTTGTCTTTTTTTAACTTTGATGTTAAGTTCATTTTATTTTATTTACATGGTAATTTCATTCTATGTTTTAATTTAAACTATTTAAGTGACAGTGATTAATGGAAGTAGTAATATTAGAACTATACACTAACTATTTATGTATATTTTAATACAATTTATAAATTAAACGTAATTATGTAGAAAAAATAAGTGAAAACCCTTAAAAAAAAAAGTAAAT
Source organism: Piezodorus guildinii (assembly GCA_023052935.1). NCBI lineage: Eukaryota > Metazoa > Arthropoda > Insecta > Hemiptera > Pentatomidae > Piezodorus > Piezodorus guildinii. The sequence continues at coordinate 119,592,289 of CM041293.1, read as the reverse complement.
TATTAAAGGTCTGTTAGGCTAACAACCCATCATGATTTCAATATAATAGAATAGAATAGAGTATACTTTTATTGCAATCGAGGAAGTCCCCAGGTAGGGACACACAGGAGTGTGTACAAAAATCATATTTTATGTGTGTATATATATATATTCTTTATACCGAATTAAATTGGCTTTTTCCCACACCCGTAGGCAATACTTCCTTGGATCTTTCCTATACCAAACCATCAACTCCCAACATCCTTCCTATGTCTATAATCTTCTGCAGTTCAAACCCTCAATTCATCCAATAGAGACTGGATCCCGTATGTCCAACCTTTATATCCCTTCCCACAGAACAAAAAGATTTGAATGCTCCTTTCTGGCCCGTTCAACTAGTCTCTGGAATTCCCTCCTATCATACATCCGTCATGCTCCATCCCTCTCCACATTCACACACCTTCTCTTCCAGTACCTTCTAGCATCCCAAAATGACGCTGCTTGACATTTTAAAAATTTTAGCAGAATTGTATTCAATATTTTTATTTTTTTCCACAAGTATCTATCTATTTTTTCAACTATTTTATCTGGAAGACTTGTTTGTTACAATCGTTACAGTTTTTTTTTTCTTTTCTTTTTAAATTGTTTATATTGCGATTATTATGTCTGTTATGTGATTAGAATACTTCGTTTCGTATCATTGTAGTATATTATTTTTATTTATGTTTAATTGGTTTATTTTTCATTAATCTTTGTCCAGTTTAAGTTCCTTTATTATTTCAATGCTCATGTTATTCTCAAAAGACCAAGTAACAAAACAATATAAACATTTATTTTTCTTCTTTTTATTATATATTTAAACTCATTTATTTTTCATTTTGTCCACACAACTATTTTCTGAGGATTGTTTTTTATTTATTTTATTTTTACATTTTATGTATATATTCACCCATAATTGTAAACATTAGTTAATTATGTTAATTTTGTCTGTTGTATATTATAAACTGTGCAAATATGTTATTCTCAAGGGACACAGTCCCAGAATAAAAATCAATTTCTATTCTATTCTATTCTATATATATTATATATATATATATATATATATATATATATATATTTATAAATAGTTCAAATTTTGACTACAAGATATAGGATAAATTAAAGGAACTGATTCTTACAGGTGTCACCAATTATGGCTTATGATTTAATAATTTTTACTTTTACTTACCTAAATAAGTTAGGGGAAGTATTGCGATCGTGAAAATTTCTGAATTCCTGTTTTCGAAGGAAATAAACGTATTAGGGTCCCTTGAGTCTAAATGACCGAGTCCCAAAACAAGGTGTGTGTGTGTAGTGAGTCTAACTCAAAAACGAAAAGTCGTGGGAAATTGAAATTTTAAATTTAATTCAACTATAAGCCCGAGATGTTACAGCTATTATTTCAGTAAAATCGGCCAACCAGAAGAGCCACTTAATACTATGCATTTTCCACCTTTTTGCTTTTTTTCTCAAAAAAGGCTTTAACGATTTTGATCAAACTAACTACATTGCTGTAAAATTTAACGAGATTTAATGTCATGTAGGTTACATTCTGACTGAAATAGTCTGATAGGGCTTGAATGCCGCTATTTAAATTATCTTCCTCTAAAGTAACTTCAATTTCGTAAATTCAAAAAAATCAACCATATCATCTAAATGACATTGACGAAGGACGGCTAAATACACAAGCTGAACGAACTTGATGACCAACTAAAGGATAAAAGAGCAAAACTATTTTTTTTATAATAAAAACAGTATTATAGACGTATAATATACCGTTGGAAAGAGAACAATTTTAGAATAAAAATTATCTGATACACAAAGCTTTAAAATTTAATATAAAGTGAAGAATATTGAATTAACTTATTACTGATTAACAATTTAATATAATTATATCATTGAATTAAGATCATATGATTCCAAGGAAAATAAATACACGTTTTATTAAAATATTTTTCAAATTGAAGTATATTTAATGGTTTTCAAATTGATGTCATTAGTCAAGGTAAGTAAAAGTTGTGTGTTGTCCGCACCAGATTTTTTATTTTTTTTATTTTGCATATCATAACATTTTAAGGGGATATTAAAGGAAGATTTCTTTATCTGTTGTATCAGTCTGCATGTTGACACTTAAGGCATCACTAAACACCTGTACTCAAGAAGTTTTCCCACTAAATATTATCTCAACAAGCAGCTGTAAATTTAGACATATGCTTACATAAATGCATTTCTTGACGTTTTAATAGGACACGCCGGTATTACATAGCGTGTTGGATCCGTATTAGAGGAAATGGGTTGTCAAATTGACTTATATTATTGCTTTTAAAGTTCCAACGTTAAAGATACAAGTCCATTAGAGAGAGAAACGAAACGGTAAATCATTTCGAATGCACTTAATGCACAGAAAACTGATAAATTTCCTTAAATGCAGAATTATTGTCGGCATTAAGATAACGAAAAAAAGCAACTTGACCTTTCGTTCCAAAACTTCTAAACGCAGCTGGTTAAGAAAGTCATTTAGCAGTAACCTCTTTGATTAATAACCATGCAATGGAATTTTTTTATTTTATATATATATATATTTTGTTTACATTAGGTGGAATAATTATTTGTAAAAAAACAAACTCAAAACCCATTTCCAATCTTACGGGAAATAGACTAGCAGTGATAGCAGTTTTCACGATAGTTTCTGACATATTTTGGTGTACATTTTTGGTTGGTATTTACAGAGGATCCAATGAGTGACTCCAATTAAAAAAATAAAATAGATAATATTTTGTGTAGGTTTTAAAATGGCGAGTAATACGCAGTATTGACGCCTCAAGAGTTCCCTAAAAAACAATGTTGGGTAAAATACTATTTTATTTATCTGTGTTTCCGAGGAACTTTGAGTACCTAAATTTCGTTTAGATTGAGAAAAAACTGTAGTTAGTAAAAAATTAAATTGAAAAAAAAAAAACAACATACAAAACAGTACGTTCTGGGAGTTTTCACAAATGCTGACCTCAAATTAAGTTATTTCCTACTACAATAAAAAGAATTATTTAACTAATTTAAAAAATTAACGGAAAGAAAAGCAATATTGAAAACTTCGATTTGAGGAGTTATAGATTCTTCAACGGATCACTCAGAAATTATTAAAAAACCGCTTATTATTCGGAAGTTTTAACAATATCTAAGATCAGGAGAACTTCATAATCTTTTTCAAATCGAAGTATAGTTTTTTTTATATTTAACCCATTCGAGACCGATTGCACACACGGTGTTCAATGGATTTCCGAGACTACAAAACAGCCTGCACACCATGTGTGCAATTATCATTTATTCTGAGTAAACTAGTCGTCGAAATAAGATTTTTCTGGAACTAATGAAATCTGTAACGTACAGGAAAACAAAATTTGGCATTGGTTTTACTGTGCCCTAAAAAAATCAAAAAATTATCTGAAGCCTTTCTCACATGAAAAATACTATGACCTACATTACTATATGATCATCAGACATTTTTCTAAAAATTTATTTCTCATTTATGTTATTTTTTTAAATTATTAAACTTGTTTTTTTTCAACTTTTTACTACTTTTTTTTTTAATATTCTTTGCATTTTGTTCTTTATTACTGAAAGCAAAAAAAAAAAAGGTTTTATATTATCTAACTAGTTTTGAAATAGATGTTTATACATTCCGCTCCTAACAAAAAAAAATTGTCCGAGGAGCGGGCTGCACACCGGGTGCAATGATCTTATTTATGTGAATTCACTCACCAATTGGGTGATTTCCATAGTAAATGTGTTTTTTTAAATTAAAAATGGACAATGCAAAGAAAAAAAAAATTCGCTCCTGGTGACCGTGTCTCGAATGGGTTAAGTTGCAATATATAGCAAAAAATGAGCATTCGCAAAAATCTGTAATCACTATGAAAATGTGAAATGCAAATATGATTTATATTTATCTTTCTAAGAAGCAAATGATGTAATTCTTATTAAGAAATAGTCCAATCATATAGATAGTTTTACAATTTGTGTTTATGAATATGTCTATATGACAGGGTTATTTACAAGGAGTTAGTTATTTCTGAGAAAAAAGGATGTATCGCGAAGTAAAACACTGCAACGAATGATTTAGGCTAAAGAAATATGAAGCTACAAGTCATTAGTATGGATGCTAAGTTGAAATTATACAATAAAACACGAATCTAAGTAGTATTGTTTTGTAAAATAGTAAAATACCATAATTATAACTCACCAGGTTTCTAGCTATTAATGTATCAAACCTTTACAAAATAAACCGAAGTATCTTCTTTCTAGGACGGTATTATTAACTTATTAGACGCGTAAGATATCTTTGACTTTTTTCTTGTTGTTTTTTTTGTATGTATTTCGTACTTTGTATTAGGTCGCCTGCAAAGTGAAGTACGTCTGGTTCGCTCGAGGTCGAGTCCGTTGTCGACGAGAAGATGGCGCACCTGTAATGATCATCAACCAACCCGACGACCTGGAGGTCTTAAAATGACATTTAAGTTTTCGTTATTATACTTTAGAACATTTTATTTATTTCATCGTTTTCTTTTCTCTAAATTTATTTATTTATTTTTATTTCTTTTTTATTTCAAAAGAATATTTTTATTTTTCTCCAAAGCCTCTTTTGTATATTTTTATTATCATCCACTACTTTATATTAATTTTCAATTTTCTTTCTATTGTCTTTAGCGTCTTCCTCTCATACTCTATTTGTTTTTTCACCTCCTTTCCTGTATGGCTAATGTTTTAACCTCCTGCCATGTTAATGCCCAGTCCCTACCTGCTCACTTCGACGAATTCCTTCAGTATTTCTCCCATAACTTTTATCACATTATCGCAGTCTCCGAAACATGGCTGAAGCCCTATATTCCTTCCTCTTCCGTTTCCCTCCCTGACTATTCCTTTATCCGTCATGACCGGATTGGCCGGACTGGGGGCGGTGTAGGACTTTATGTCCACAACAGCCTTAAATCTCGTGTCCTAGATCTCTCATCCCAATCTGATCCTTCTCATATTGAATTCCTTTTCGTTGAAATATCCTGTAACACACAACCCCTCCTTTATACAGTGGTGTATCGCCCTCCTTTGGTCCCATTTGACCCATCCTTTGAATCAATCCTTTACACATATGTGCCTCTATTCAATAATATCATAATCTGTGGTGATTTTAACACCAACTTCCTTTCCGAATCCAACGATAAACACTACCTAGACAACCTCTTCTTCTCTCTCAACCTATTCATCGTTCCATATGCTCCTACTCACCATACCCATCATTCCGACACTTGGTTGGACCTCCATATAATCGATTCTGCTCACAACCTTCTTTCCGCTTCTCAACTGCCTGTTCCATTCCTATCATCTCACGACCTTATCCAATTGTCATATAATTTCCAAATATCAGCATTCCTTCCCAAAACCTTAACTTTCCGAAACTTAGATTTCCTTACCCGTGAAACTATTGCACCCAATATTGAAGCCTTAAATTGGGATTCAATTTATAACAGTACGTCCATCGATTCAATGGTTCACATTCTCACCTCTAATCTTCTAAGCATCCTCGACATCCATGCTCCACTCAAAACCCGCACCTTCCGTCGTCGCCCCACTCCTTGGATAAGTCCAGAAATAAAAGACATGCAAATGAGGCGTGAGGCAGCCCTTAGACGCTTTAGACGTACAAAACTTACAGATGACTATCAAGCGTACAGGGCACTCCGCAATCTGACTCAGGCGACAATAAGACAAGCTAAAACTAACTACTTCCATATAGCCTTCTCATCTACTCCTGATTCCAAGTCAAAATGGCAGCTCCTCCGCAAACTTTCACTCTGCAAATCCTCTTCCTCACTGGCCTTTCAAGTCTCACCCGATGAATTAAACTCTTACTTTTCATTTTCCTCCTCTGACAATTCTTCACCGTCTTCTTCCAACTTCTCTTCAATCCAATCATTCAACCCACATAATTTTTATTTTTCCGACATTTCACCAACTGACCTTCTTTCCTCTGTACTGAAATCTCATACCAACTCCATAGGATTTGATGGAATTCCTGTAAAACTGTTAAAATTATGCCTTCCTGAAATCCTGCCAGTACTTTTATTTATATACAACTTTTCCCTCCAAAATTCCGTATTTCCCGCTACTTGGAAAAAAGCATTAGTCCATCCTATTAGTAAAACTTCAAACCCTACATCCCCTAAAGGCTATCGCCCTATTTCCATCCTCTCGAACCTCTCTAAGCCTTTAGAAAGAATAGTCCAGACACAATTATCAAATTTCCTTGAAAATTCTAAACTCCTTGATCCTTTGCAATCCGGCTTCCGACCCGGCTTTTCCACACAATCTGCTCTCCTTAAAATCACTAATGACATACACACTGCTATGGACGAAACGAAACTGACCGTGCTAATACTTCTGGATTTCTCGAAAGCATTTGACTCTCTGGACCACTCCATCCTTTTCTCCAAACTAAAGTCACTATCCTTTTCCAACAGCACCATCAGATGGTTTCAATCATTCCTTTCTGACAGAACTCAAGCTGTCACTATTCCTAACCATCATCTATCTTCCTTTCGAGCCCTCTCGGCAGGTGTGGCCCAGGGTTCAAGCATTTCTCCTCTTCTTTTTAATTGTTATATCAACGACCTTCCCAACTCTATCCATCACTGTTCCCACCACCTATACGCTGACGATTTCCAGATCTATTTGTCCTTCTCTCCTTCCGATTCACTAGTAGCATTTGCTAATATTCAGGAAGACTTGGATGGAATCTGTGCCTGGGCAACCTTAAATAAACTAATGCTAAATCCTATGAAAACTCAGGCCATCCTAATTGGTTCCAATTCCCTTCTCAGATCCTATACCACGTTTCCGAGTCTCACCTTAAATGATCATCCAATCACCTTCACTTCCTCTGTCAAAAACCTGGGCATTACCATTGACCAAACCCTTTCCTGGAAACCTCATATCGCCCAAATTTCCCGAAGAACAATAAGTACCCTGAAATACTTCAATCGCTCCCGCCATCTTCTTCCACCTTCCATCCGTAATCTCCTTGTATCCGCACTTATTTTCCCCCACTTTGACTATTGCTGCTTAGTATATGGTGGCCTCCCGACGATGCTTGAGGATAGGCTAAAACGCATCATGAACATATTCTTAAGATTTGTCCTCTGCACTCCGAAGAGGTCTCATGTAACCCATTTTTACGGCGAGTGAAAGTGGCTCCTTCCCCGAATCCGCAGACAATATTTCCTAGGATCATACCTTTACCAAATCATTAGATCCCAACACCCTCCATACATTCATAGTCTCCTACAGTTTAAATCTTCAGTCCACACTCTTGAAACAAGATCGCGCCATTCCGATCTTTACTTTCCTACCCATAGAACTAAAACTTTTGATCGTTCCTTCCTGGTCCGCTCCTCTATTTTCTGGAATTCTCTACCTACCCATATTCGCCATGCTGCCTCTCTCTTCTCATTCAAATTCCAACTTTTCCAATATCTTTTATTATCCCAAAAAGACGCTTAAATACAGTGATTCTTTTGTTCCTAATATCACACCTGAAAGAAAAGTAATATATGTTCTTTATTGAAACGCTGTTACATTTTAATTTATTTTTAATTTTGATCAACCCAATATTTTTCAAGAACGGTTTTTATTTTATTTTATCATAAATATTTTTTTTATTTTTATTTTTTTTCAAATATTTTTTATATATATGTTTGTGGATATTCATGTGTGATATGAACACTCGAATTAACCCATCTGTGTAATAAGTAATTAATTCTGTTCCTTCTGTCTGTTGGCCAGACATGTTGTATATTTAAATTGTACAATTCTGTTATTCTTAGGGGACCCAGTCCCAGAATAAAATTTATTTTCTATTCTATTCTATTCTATTCTATTCTATATTTCTTGAGAAGGTTCCTCTCTCATACAAAACGGCAATATATTACTTATCAATATTCTGCAGTGGAAGCAAAAAAGTTCGTTCTTTTTGGAAAATTGTTCCTTTGTACAAGAATCCCATTTGTACAATTTTGCAATAGAAAGTTAGTTTAATTTAATCCTATGTTGTGAACTTGATTCAAAGAAACATGAGAACAACAATTTTTAATCGGAATAATCAGACACTTCGATAGATAAAAAAAAGAAAAGAAAAAATATTTAAAAAGAAACTTCCAAATACCTCAAAAACGTTAAGTTAAACAACTATATCTCAGAAGTAGATTACTTTATTTTTATGATGTTAATAAATATTAAAACAAGTTTTTCCCAACTGTGCGGATGTACAATAAATGAAAATATTAGAAAAAATATGGTAACAATAGAATCAATTGATTATTTTCAGATTATTTGTTTTAGCAAATTATCCTGATAAACAGACATTTCACTTAAGACAAAGAAGAAAACCAAAAAAAAAAAAAAAAAAAAAAAAGCATACTGAGGTGCTCCTAAATAAAAGAACAGGTGTTGCATTAACTGACCAATTGCTTAGCCCGTGAAATGGCGAAGCATTGGCCGGGTTTCAAAAAGCCCCTTTCTCACTTCACAAACGATGCATACCAATAACGTAAAACTTACTTGTAAACAGCTTTTTTAGTAAATACATTTTATTTATTACTGTCTTGTTTTTATTAATTTTTTTTCGAAAAATTCATTACCAGATAATACATTATCCGTCTCACATTAGAGAGAGTGTAAATATCAATTTGATTGTTAATATTAACTACCATCGAGTCATACAGTTTTGAAATTAAGTCTAGTAATTATTCCTAAATTTTTATTTGGAAATTCAAAGAAAATAGTTGAATATGTAAAAGATGAGAAGTCCATTGAATAATTTAATCTATCTTTAATTTCACTTTCAGCAGTGGAGTAATCAACTATCCTTATCAATTATGTCAAAGCGTAATAGTTCTAAACCTGGATGACTATTTATATTATAATAAAATTAAAAGATTCCAAGTCTTTAAGCCACTCCACTAATATTGAATAATTAAGCCGTAATTTTCCGTCAGTACTGGCGCAGATATAAATAATTCATAAAATCTGACCGAAGATGGAACATCCCACATCAACAATCCATTAAAGAACGATCATCCAGACTAGCATATGTATAAAGCTAATCAGGATTAAGTAATCTGATTGATAGATCTTTTATTTCTCTACTTTTGCATTTCTATGATTTATGTTCCTTCAGGATTGTTTCTAATTAATCTAACAGCACCTTCCAATTTCTGCAATTGAGTTGTTCCGAAAATAATGCAAGAATTTCTTTAAACACCCCTCTATATAATAAACTGTTTACAGTCTACTTTTGCTTAATTGCTTATTTGCATAAATGTCAACACTTATTAACCACCTTCCAAAAAAAAAAAAAAAAAAAAAAAAAAAACATTTTTATTTACTTCTGCAGCATTTTTATGCTTAGAAATAATTCAGTCTTTACTAAGACGTCATGTTTCGATTTTTGTATAATTTTATTTTACTAGTTTAAACTTAGGCGGAACGAATTCTAAACGGTTAGAAACATCAACGAAGTGTGGGATGATGTTAGTATTAACGAGTGCACCGTTTAACGTTGGTTCAAAAACGTTCGAGAGGGAGAAAAACACAAAGAATGTTATTGAAGAACTAGAAAGTCTGAGAACCATTATTCGAAAACTCTATATGACCAAATCGACATTCGATGACTATCTTACGATGATTGAAGATATTAAAATAGCTCGAATATTAGGTTCTTCACTCATTAACAGCCTCTGAAAAAAAATCAGTGTTATGGCATTTCCCTTCTTCTTTGCAGGAACAACAACGGCCCATATATGGATCTTCAGTTGCTCGACAAAAGAGAAGAAGTGAAACAATTTATTCATCAAACATCCTAAGAAAATGGGTTTTCTAAAATTATATATTTTAAGGATTCCTGCATTATTTCTGGTCAAACCAATAAAAAACACCGGCATTGTTGTTTTTCTTATCGGTCTCAGGCTTCGTATTATGTGTAAAAATTTTTGTAACTTTCTGTCATCTCTTTCAAGGCAATAAAATTTCTTGGGGAAGTATAAGGTGTATCTTATTTTGTCTTGGTTCTTAGTCCACAGCATTAATCGTTATTCAATTTAAACAACTGACGGAACAATAAGCTAATGCGCTAAGAGTAGCTGTGATTCTATTAATAAGATGCACACGCCGACGTAATACATTTGGAGGCAGACGAAGATAGGCCTAGCATCCAGAAGAGGCAGACTCCACTTGCTGAGTCCGTGCACAGCCCAGGAGCCGACACTTCGCATTCCAGCCTCCGCTACATCTGTATGCGCCGCGCTCTTCACAAATACACATTGTAACATGCCCTGTCTAACACAACATTTGATTTTTATCTTATACAAACGACAACGTTATTCAACGGCTCCAAGACCTTTAAGAGAGCAACAGAGCCCAGTCAGCTGAACCAGTATATTTTACTTAATATTCTATATGGGTCATTCCACGCAAACTCATCCAGAGAAACTGAAAATTGGAACCAATTATGTACTAATAACCTAAACTGCCAAATTTTATGCTTTCATACGCCAAAAAAAAAGTGTAATACTATTATTATGAACTAAACAATATGGATTGTTCACATTATATAAAAATAAGTATGTTGATTTCATAAAAATAAATAAATAAATAAAACTATGATACACCAAACATTTACAAAAAAGGTTTATGAAGCAACTCAAGGAAATTCTAATGAAACTTACAGTCTTAATGCAAAAAAAAAAAAAAAAATGTGCAGCAACTTCTTACGAATTTCTTAAAAATTATAAATAGACCCTCTTATATATTCATTTGTTTACGTATTTTTATGTAAAGCTGATTATATTTTGAGAAAAAAAAAATTGTAACTAATTTTATACTTCTAAATAAGGCTGTGATTTTCTTTTTATTCTTTTATTTTTTAATATTATTATTTATTCCCGCATAATGGTGTTCCAAATATTGTTACATTGATAGTTAAATATTAAATAGATCAATCGAAGTCGGCTCTTTGATCCGTCTATAATTTTTTAATGTTCATACAAGGTTATACCATAATTCATACCCTGCTCATATATAATATATTTACATTTTAATATTTCAGTAACATAAAACAATACAAATATTTTATTGAACCATGATAGGGCGGATATCACAGAGCTGAAAGCCAATGGGCAATGGAAGAGGCAGACCTGCAGTGAAGCAGACCGCTGATCGTATTACTTCCATTGTGAGCCATAAACCGATAGCTTTAACAACTTTTCACCTGTTTTGTTAATTATAATGAATATCCCCGCGAAAACGGTAAAAGCGGGATTAAGGTTTTATCCTGTTGCGTCAGAGCAGTTGTTCTCTTATCGTCTCAGTTATTGTTTCACAAGCTCGACAGGAGGGGGAGCAATATGTAAAAGATAAGTCAAAATATTATTAATAATTAATATATTGTATTACCTCTTTGTTTAAACCAGATCTTTATGTCCTGAAAAGGGAGCATAGGACAGTACATTTTCCAGTTTGCCTAAGGAGAGTATATGTTTTAGTTTAGGAGAAGGTGAATATAAAAAAGTAGAATGCACTATATGCAATTAAAAAAAAAACCGAATACTCATATTACTTTTTTATTGAATCCCCAATATACATATACCTTAAAAATCACTACATATGTAAATATATTAATCGGAATCAATTAATACTAATTAATTTAATATTAGGGATTCGGCTAACAATTGTCAGCAGAAATTAAATGACATATGTTATTGCACAATTGGCATTTAAAAAATTAGATAATGTATAAGAAACTAATAATGTTCATGAAATGACTTTAACGGCTATACTGTCTCATTAATTTTATTTAAAAAATAAATTTCTTTTCTTTTTTAATTTTTGTGGAGTGAGCCAATAGACAAGTAGCAGTGTGCTATAATATGTAATGAAGAATGAAAAATGTTGTAGCAAGGAATAAGTTTCAGTCTTGAAAATGGGGAAACAACCCGAAACGTCGACTAAGATGGAAAAAAAAGGTGTAAAAAGACTTAGGAAATAAAGTAATTGGATGATGAATGGAAGGTAGTGGGTGCTTTATTGAATGTTCCACTTAAAAAATAAAGTGAAATTTGTCTGTTAATTTTGTTATATATTTTTTTTAATAGCTTAAAGGTTGGAATTTGAAATGTTGATATTTTCTTTAACGAATACTTTATATTCCTGAAGTGTTTGCTTTACATATTTGTATATAATTGCAAAAATTATTCTTTATTTATTAAACTTAAATTCATGATGTCTGTAAATACCTTTTACTTATTATTTATTTTTTTTTTTCTACAAGAACTGTATTGGCAAACTCTTTTTTATGGAGATGGTTCCGAAAAGAAATATATTATTATATTTTCTGAACAGTATAATAAATAGGAGTAGCTCATCCAGCAGTAGTGACAACTTTCCTCCTGCTATCCTACTTAATTAAAACCGAGTTAATTGACAGAATCAAAACTTCCAAAGAAGTAATAAATATTAATGAAAACTATTTAAAATTTCAATAAGATTTTAAAGAAATTAAACAAAGTAATGGGCACAGATAATCCTTTCTTACCATTAAGAGAATTAAACAATGCAAAAATGCAAGTGCTCTTGAGCATATCTATGTATGAAAATAATATTTCAAACTAGGGAAATAATAACCTGTAAGTGTAACGGTTTCAATTATCATCAGCCCGATTATTACGATATCTCTTTCATTGCACAATAAAATATTAAATTTTTAAATTAAAAAGTACACACACACAACACACCACATACAACACATACATATATATATATATATATATATATATATATATATATATATATATATATATATATATATATGTAAATTATAATCATAATTTAGTTTTAGATAGTGTTGCCATTTATCATAGTGACAAAGTGTGATCACATGTGTTTTTAAACATTGGGTAGGTTACATATGATCTCTGACGGTTAGCATCTAGATAGAGTAGAAAGGGACTTTTTATTCAATTCTACTATTTTAGGTGAGTTGTTTATATGTTCATTCTGTTTGTATGTATCTACTTTTGTGTATTGTTATTAATAATAAACTACTATTTTAGAATCGTCTAAAGTCTACTTTCTTTAAGAATTACAAATTGAATAAAAGTCTACTCAACTATGGCTTCAAGTAAGAAACTTCATGTCCATATTGTCAAGAGAGGAGAAGCAAAGTATGAGTTAACTGCTCTGTCTGTGGACAAGGTTGTATGGTACAGTTTACCAGAGCAGTTAAAGGATTTGGACTTGCACAAAGAACTATTAGCAAGTAAAACAATTGTGAGTATGAAAAATTCTATCACTAAATTAGGAGGTTATAGAAAAGTTGCTATTGCTTTTAAACCGGAATTGAAAAATAAATATTTAAATGAAGATGATAACTTCAGAATTAGTGATCACTATTCAAAGAATATAATGTAGATGAAGCTAGTGCTATGGATATTGCATTAGGAGAAACAAAAACAGCCAACGAGGTTTTTTTGATCAAACGTATTAAGGAATTAGAGGACCGTATTTCAACTACTTATGCAGTAACTTTAAGTGAAATAGAACACAAATTTCTTTTAAGCAAGTTTAATGGAAAGCAAGAAGCTTTAAATTGGATAACCTCTTTTGAGAAGGAATGTATCAGATTTAAGATATTTGATGGTTCCACCAAGGTAGAAGCTTTAAAGTTGTTTATGGATGGTAATGCAAAAGAATGGTACGGTTCAAGTTTAATTAAATTACCAATAGCTGATTGGGAAGTTTGGAAAAATTCATTTTTATTGGTTTATGGCAGAAAGGGTTGGACGGCGATTCGCACAGCATTCAATTACAAGTATATGTTCGGTTCGCTGATCGATTATGTTTCTCAAGAAAGAACGTTTGCTTTTGGAAGCTGACAAAGATATGCCCGAAATGTATAGAGTATATCAAATAGTGTATAATTTACCCCTAGATGTTCAGGATAGGCTTAATAGGGATAATATAGAGACAGTAAATGATATTTTGAGAGAAATGAAAAATTTTAATGATTCTTACGTGATGAAGAAAATATTGGAAAAAAAAACAAAATGTAGAGACGAAGAAGACTGACATGGTGAAAAGAAAAACGGAAAAAGTAAATGCTATGGAGAGAAGACCATGCACCATATGCGAGGAACTTGGTTTTAAAAATCGTTTTCATCCAACGTCAGTATGCAGAAATAAACCGTATCAAAATAAAAATGTAGTTAATATGACGGAACTGGATGACGGCTTCAAAACTGATCTTTCGGGAATTGAAATTCAAAATGAAGAGAGTTCAAAAAACTAAATTGCCCGGAAAAGCTCACACCATGTACATTAATCAAGATTAACGTAGAAGTGGACAGAAATAAAGTAGTGACAGCTGTTTATGATAACGGTTCTACTTGTTCATTGGTTAATGAAAAGCTTGTTCGTTTATTGAAATCGAAATTGCTCTCTAATAGAAGTATTTTGAAAACTATCAGTGGTGTGAATTTTTGCAAAAGCCGGGCTAGCCTTCGTTTAAAAATAGGGGAAATAGAAGATACACTTAACCTATATGTTGTTAAAAATAGTAACTTCAATTACGATTTATTACTTGGTTTAGATGCTATAAAGAAGTTTAAACTTATACAAGATGAAAATCTAAGAATTAAACAGAAAACAAAGGACAGCATAATCGAAGTGAAAAGCGCGAGAATTGACAAGGATTCTTCGAAAGTTGTAACCAGAGAAGATAAATCAAAATAAATTTGAATGATGAATCATTCGGAAATGATAAGAATTCCTTAGAAGTAAATTTAGAATATTTGGATGAAAATAAAAAGCATGACATTATGAAGATGTTAAATGAATACGAAAGGTGTTTTGCCAATAATAAGTTTGATGTGGGCATAGTTGGAGATAGCGAAGCTCACATTAAATTGAAAGAGGACAGATATATTTCACGGAAACCATATAGATGTTCTTACCCTGATCAAGAGGAAATAGACTCACAAATTTCCAAATTATTAGAAAATGATTTGATTGAAGAATCGAGTTCACCTTTTGCATCACCTGTAACATTAGCATTCAAGAAAGAAGATGGGAAAAGAACGCGGCTATGTGTTGATTTTCGCGAACTAAACAAGTTAGTAGTGCCTGAGCCCCAACCATTTCCCAGAATCGATGATCTAGTAGTGAATGTCGGTGACTGCAGCTGGTTTAGTGCTTTAGATATCAACTCGGCTTTTTGGTCTATACCTCTTCGAATGAAAGATCGGAAAAAGACAGCATTTATAACGCAAAAAGGCCATTGGCAATGGAAAGTCCTACCGTTTGGTTTTAAAAATTCACCAGCTATCTTTCAACGAATTTTGGCAGGTATTTTACGTAAACACAGTTTAAGTAGTTTTTGTGTAAATTACATTGATGACATTTTGATTTTTTCACAATCTTATGAAGAACATCTGAAACATTTGGGCTTAGTCTTTGAAGCAGTTAAGAAAGAAGGGCTTAAATTAAAGCTAGTGAAATGTGGTTTCGCTATGCGTTCAGTGAAATACTTAGGCCACGTAATAGAATATGGCAAGGTTCGTCCGATCAATGATAATTTGATTGCAATAAAAGAATTTCAACGTCCTACGACAAGAAAAATGGTTCGTCAACTTCTGGGGAAAATTAATTTTTATCGAAAATTCATCGATCATTCTACAGAGAGATTAGCCCCATTACATAATCTTTTGAAGAAAGATGAAAAATTTATATGGTCTGATAAATGTGAATCGTGTTTTCAAGAATTAAAGTTATATCTATGTACAGCACCAGTCTTAGCAATCTATGACCATGAAAAAGATATAGTTATCGAAGTTGATGCAAGCCGTACGGGTCTGGGTGCAGTTCTGAAGCAGCCACAAGCAGATGGTATCCTACATCCGGTTGGTTATTTTTCTAAGAAATTGACCCCTGGTCAAATGAAGAAAGAGATAATGTATTTGGAATGCCTAGCAATAAAAGAAGCAATTGTTTATTGGCAACATTATCTCATTGGTAAGGCTTTTACTGTGACATCGGATCATAAACCGCTTATAAATTTAAAATGTAAATCCCGAACAGATGAGGCGTTAGGTGATTTGATGTTGTATCTGTCTCAGTACAACTTCAAAGTCATTTATAAAGAAGGCAAGGACAATATAGAAGCGGATGCGTTATCCAGAAACCCAGTTCTAGAAAGCTTTGAAGATGAAAATGACTGTTTAACATGATTCAAATCGATGACATCATAAATGATCAAGAAACAATTAAAGATGAAATTGCAGCTTCGAAGAAGGTTTTTAAAGATGACAAAATTAGCTTTAAGATGCTAAACAATAGGAAACGAATATATGTGTCAATGGGATTAGGACTCAACTTGATTGACAAAATTCACAAATTTTACGGGCATATTGGCACCAGCCAAATAGCTGAAAAATTGAGACCCTTCTATTATTTTAAAGACATGGATAAACTTATAAATCAGTTTTGTAGAGCTTGTGAGATCTGTGCTAAAAATAAATCTAGATCGGGAAGACCAATCGGACTCCTTTCTCAGTTAGGTCCAGCAGAATATCCCTATCATATCATGTCCATCGACACAATAGGTGGTTTTGCTAGAAATAACTCAACAAAGAAATACCTCCACTTACTGGTAGATCATTTTTCTAGATATGCCTGGATCCGTACTTCCAGTGGGCAAAGTGTTACTGATTTCATCAAACTGATCAACCCAGTGGCAGAAGGAAACAAAATAAAAATGTTGCTAGTTGATCAATATGGGGCGTTCAATGCAAGGAAGTTCAGAACATACCTACAAAACAAGAGAATTGATCTGCTCTATACAGCAGTAGACAACCCACAATCCAATGGACTGAATGAACGGTTAAATCAAACATTGGTAAACAGAATCCGTTGTCGAATAAATGAGACTGATGATGAGGTGTCTTGGACCACTGTGGCTGAGTCTTGTGTCAAGGAGTACAACAACACACCTCACGGAACGACTAAATTTTCACCCGCTTATCTGTTATATGGAATGACATCCGAAATAGTTCCTGAAGAATTGAAACGTGAAACTGATTTGAGTGCAGATCGCCAGAAAGCGGGTAGATCAAACGAGGAAGGAACATGAATTTCAGGAAGGAGATTTGGTGTACGTTTCGAATGGCAATAGATTGAATAGAGATAAGTTGGATGAAGTTAGGAAAGGACCTTTTACTATAAAACGTAGGGTTTCATCATCTATTTATGAAGTTGACTGCAATACGAGACATAGGGCAGCCAATTTCTTCCATAACTCTAAGCTGGTACCATACTCTTTTCCTGCGGAAAAAGAGTCTTCGACCAACGGAGGTGTAAATTATAATCATAATTTAGTTTTAGATAGTGTTGCCATTTATCATAGTGACAAAGTGTGATCACATGTGTTTTTAAACATTGGGTAGGTTACATATGATCTCTGACGGTTAGCATCTAGATAGAGTAGAAAGGGACTTTTTATTCAATTCTACTATTTTAGGTAAGTTGTTTATATGTTCATTCTGTTTGTATGTATCTACTTTTGTGTATTGTTATTAATAATAAACTACTATTTTAGAATCGTCTAAAGTCTACTTTCTTTAAGAATTACACACACATATATATATATATATATATATATATATATATATATATATATATATATATAATATATATACATACACCCCTTTTTTCTATAATCTCTTTGATTGTTTTTTCACATATGCATGTTACTATACACTCATTGTATTCCTTTTGTACCTTTTTATCCCTGATAATGACCCACAATGGGGTTACCTGTAGCAGGGTGGCTAGGATAACAGCCTCCTATGCCAAAGGACCCGGGTTTAAACCTAAGGGGGTGGCCCTAAGATTTTTTAATGGGAGTAAAAAATTCTTAGTTATGCCGCCATTACGAGCGAGCATAGAAAAGTGATTCCGCGCTTGTGCGATATCAGGTACTCGTTAAAGATCCCTATCCCTATTAAAGCTGGATGGGCAAAATTTAGGACTCCCACTGTAGCATCGTCCGATTAGCCACAGCAGCATAAAGCGACGTTAAATAAATAAACAAAATTTAATTGTTTCTTTTTATTGTTTTACTGACCGTCACCCTGACTAATTCCGACCTGAATTCTTAACAGTCAACTAATTATATTCATTAAAAAAATAAATAAATGCCAAATACAAAAGAAAAAAAGAAGCCTCTACTAACATTAAGACCAATGATGGTTATAATTCCACACCACAAGGTTACCACACTATTGTGGTCAGCATCTAAGCTTTATCAGCATGTTTTCCTCTTGACACATTGAAGGATCAAGTATCTACTTTATAAATTAGGGTTTGCCGCTCACCCACTCAGCAACCCCACTCTTCCTGCATACCACAGGATTTTTTTTTAATGGTTCTTGCGAAGAAAAACATTTTGCAATAGCGACGGAAAACGTAAGGAATCCCGCAATAACATGGAAAAAGCGAACCATATTTTTAATCATAATGCCGTGAGAGAGCGGAGCGCATATCCTTCCCTAATGCATTCAAGCTCTTCTTTTTTCTTCGGATGGACTTTTTAGCCCACACCGCCCAGAGTTACGATCATTTGCAAATTCGGTGCAGGAGCAGTTTTATCTACACTCCCTTGAAGATAGATAGAATTAGAGCTAGCCATTCGAGTGAGCCTAATTTCTTGTCCCTGTTGAGTTATGCCGACACGGCAGTCTACTTAACTGCATCCCAATCTTATCTATACCACGGCCAAAAATTCATGGAAGCAAGAAATTCCCGATCGAGTTGATAAGCAAAGGCGACAGGTTGGCAACCGCCTACGGAACCGCTTTTTTTCACTATCGATTTCCCCAAGATCGACTATAAATTCCATTGTTGAGATAAAAAGAAGTATCATTTGGAAAAATGTCCTGTTATCCAATATAACAGTGTGTTTTTCACCTTCGTAACAAGTTTCAAAAAAATATATTACCATAAGGCCAATTGAGTGATAATATTTTCTGAACAAATGAAACAAAAATTATTATCTGCATTTCTCGCCTTAAGTGAGTAGGTAGTAATGTCTTAAAATTTGCAATCTGATGAACAATACATTGCTGAACTCATTCATATGTATATCTTTCTATTATAGTGATAAAATTAAAGAATGTATGGAATAATCTGTTTAATACGTTAAAAAACAAACAAAGAGAGCGTTATTATAATCTCAACAAACGTTAATTTATGACGTCAGAAATACAAGTTCCTGGATCGAAAGACAATAATGAACCATTTTTTGTAATTTGACATAAGGGATGCCGGTGTGCTGCCAATGGATAGGTTTTCCACAAATCTGACTCACGTATTTTGTTTATTATCATATTCACTGGTTGTATTATTTAATACAGTAATAAATATATATATATATTTTTTTAAACATGAGCTCATATTTTTATTTATGAATATGAATTTTAACTGGTTTTGTTTCTATAAAGAGCAACTAGAAAGCTTGTCTGTTTCGTATTGTATACCATTAAAAAATATATATAACGAATTTCTAAGTAAATACCTATGCCTCACGTTAATACAAAAAGTCTGATCCATGTAACAATGACGGTCAATTAATAGAGAACATCGTCTGTTTGTTTGTTTTTATTTATTATATGTCAGTCACTTTATGCTATTGTAGCTAATCGGACGATGATACAGTGTAATTCCTAAATGTCTATCCAGGTTTATTTAAAAATAGGAATCTTTAACGCGTACTTAACATCGCACAGGCACGGAACTATCTAGTTACTTCCTCTCCGAAGGATTTTTTTACTCCCATTAATGAATTGTTGGGTCGGTCATCTACTAAGTTCGAACCCGCTACCTTGAGCATAAAAGTCTGTAATGCTAGCCAATACTGTAGTGGTGATCCTCAGAACATAATAAGTACTTTAGAGAAAAGTTACTACTGCCTGACTATTACAATGATTTTTCGTACAACCTTTTTCTTTTTTTTTTAAGTTGCACGAATACATAAAAAGATTTTGAAAAACATTTTTATTTGGAATCCGATAGAAAACGGTAATGATACCAAATGTTCCTGAACTGGAAAACCTCGCTTTATCACAAATGGAATAACACGTTAAAAGATTTCTTTCAAACGTTAGGTTAGGTTATTTATTTTTATTGTCACGCACAACTACTGTGGTCTTTAGTGTCCTTTTCTATCTAATTCTATTTATATAGATTTATTTTTTTTAACTAATTAAATATTTTTTAGAAATTCTATTATTTTTCTAATTGCTGTGGTGTTATAGCCTAAAATCTTATTGAGGTTTCTTTTGATATTTCTGTCTGGAAATAGTTGTGGTACAGAATGTTGCTGATTTTACGGTTTCTGCCTCAGATAAGGAAGACATGGGTCAGTGGCGTATGGGCTATTTTCGATTGCATAATGACAACTCATTTCCTTCTGTTGTCTCTGTTTGCACTTTTCCACGATTTCAATTAATTTTTAAGGCATCCAAAACTTTTCTAAAGGCTGCAGCATATTATGTAGCTGCCTGATAATTAAGTCATAATAAATCTTGGAGTTTATTAGGTATTACTTGTAGAGGAGAGTAACTAAACGTGGGCTTGTGTTTTAATATGCTTTAACACTCATTCTCGCGCGCGAGCTGTCGCCAGTGTCGGTCATACTTGTGTTGCTGCTGTTGAAAAAGTTTCTGGGGTACGTGTCAATGTGTTATTTAATTAATGAAAATTAGATCTAAATACTGTAACTATGTGTTTTATTGCAGAATATAAGTTTAATTGTATGATTTTTGGTCGATTTATTGCTTGCTATAAATTATTTGTAAAGTACACGATCAAGTTGATTTTAGTAAAGAATTTTGAATATAGGCTGTGAGTATGACCCTATACGCACATGGCCTAGCCGATATTGTAACGCTTAAGCCTGTAAACGGAACTTAGTTCTGAAGAAGCGGCTGCCACGACATAAGGTAGAAAAAAAACGTTAGGGACACAGTTAGAAAACGTTTTGGTAGAATATATGTTTACGTTGGAAAACAAATATCATGGATTGTCGCAGAATGGCGTACATGTTGGCAGTACTTCACAATTTGCAAAATTCATTTGGGGAATTAATTACCAATTTATCTCAATTAGTAATTAATTAGTAGTTATTATTTAATTATTTGTCAATCTTTTTTTTTTTTCCCCTCGGGTTCTGCAACTTGCGTCACATCCCGAAACTTAGTATTTCAGAACGCCAGTGCTCCCTTATCCCTGCAGTCCTCCTCCGTCAAGCCTCTGGCCGCCATGTCCTCCCTCACACTCTCTATCCACGTTTTGCGGGGTCTTCCTCGTCTTCGCCTCTTCTGCGGGGAGTACTTTATCATTTTATGTGGCCACCGCGTCCCTCCCATTCTCATGACATGGCCATACCACATGAGTCCCTTCTTTGATATCTCATTCAAGATGTTCAGCTCAGCCCCTACTTTTTTTCTTATTTCCACATTAGGGATTCTTTGCAGCCTGGATATGCCGCAGGCTCATCTCCAAAAGTCCATCTCCAGAGCTAACAATCTTCTTTCAGACGATTTTAGCACTGTCCATGTTTCAGCGCCATATAAAGTGGTAAAAATCTTATTTTTTAATTAATTAATAATACTGAATGATTAAATACTTATTAACTCTGGGCACATAATGACTGTGCTAGGCCAAAGTTTTACACTGGATATGTGATTTTTGTAAGTAAATTCTGTGATTTCACCCATCCAATAAATTAATTTGATCTCTTATAAGATAAATAGTTACAATTGTTATTTTCGTACAAGATATTATAAGTTTTTACTTGTAGCCCATATTTGAATACCTGTTCCATATTTTTTATTCCATATTTTTCAGACAAAACAAAATGGTAGCCCATATTTGGTTGCTCTCCTCTAGTATATCTTAACTGCTATATCTTAGCTAGCCCTGTTTTAAGTGCAATAGTAGGCCTTGAAGTAGGACTCATGAATGGGCCAATCGTAGATCGCGGACCGTGCTACAACAACGCTGAGTCAGGGAGGGAGCTGACAGCTGTTAGATGTTTTGTCTACGTTACTGACTTTTTATCGCTTCGTCTAGACAAAACCTACTTGTGCTATTTCGGCTCTGCTCCGTAGGGCCCTATGTTCTTGCTTTGCAAGCGAAACTATTCATAAACCCTTCCGCTCTCCTTATCTGATCGAATCGAATCATAACTATCGTGTTATATATGGCTTTCGAAATAATGAACTCATGGGTTAAAAACAAAAAAGCTCTTTAGAACCTTATGTTCTACCATATTTATACGTTTTTTTTTTGTTTGTTTTTTTAATTAAGAATAGAGGAGAGTAACCAAATATGGGCTATCGTTTTGTTTTTGCTCAAAAATAAGAAACTATTAAAAAAATAACTATTTATAGACGTCAAAATAATCACACATATATTCTCAAAGAGCTGAGTAACAATCTTATATTCTTAATATTATAATATATTATTACATTGGGCATTAAACAAAATATCAAAATAGACGCTAAATATGGAACAGGTATTCAAATATGGGCTACAAGTAAAAACTTATAATATCTTGTACGAAAATAACAATTATAAACATTTATCTTAAGAACCAAATTACTTTGGTAGATGGAAGAAATCACATAATTTTCTTACAAAAATCACATATCCAGGTATCAAACTCTAGCCTAGCACAGTCATTATGTGCCCAGAGCTTAATGAATAATAAATTAATCATTAAATATTATTAATTAAGCTTAATGAATAATTAATTCTTCAAACGAATTTTGCATTTTTTTTTTTAGGCTCTGCGGGGGTTTCTCGACCAGGGGGGTAAGGGCGGGGAATAAATTACGAGATAAAAGCCCCCTCAGAACCGAGACTCGAACTCGTAATAATTTTTTTCACAGGTTTTTGGTCATCTGTAGTGGCTAGGCAACGCGAGCTAACCAATTCAGCCACCCCGCCCCCAGCCGGCCGAATTTTGCGAATTGTACTGCCAACATGTATGCCATTCTGCAAAGAGCAATCCTTTTTAATCTATGAAATTTGCTTTCAAACGTCAAGATATATTATACTAAAACGATTTCTAATTGTGTTCCCAACGCTGTTTTCCTACCTAATGCCGCTTCTTCAGGGTTAAGTTCCGTTTTAAGTCTTGAGCGTTGCAATTTCGGTTAGCCCATATTCAGGACCATAGTCATAGCCCATATTAAAAATTCTTAACTAAAATCAATTTATATTCTTTTATTTATCTATTTGTAGGACCGACAATCCTATTATGCTTTTTATTTAATTAACATAAATTACTAAATGTGTACCATTCAATTCCTGTTTTACTTTCACTTTTACTCGGTTTGAAATTTTACCTTCACTCACCTACATATGAAACATATAGTAATAGAAATGATTGCGATCAAGAATATTTTAAATCCCTATCTTTTTTTTATTTTTTATTATTTTATTTTTTTTTTTACAAAATGGACGTTTATCGTCTCCTGTGCCCAAACAACCAAATCTCTCAAAATGGTCTGTTTAAATGTAGTAAGTCTTTTTTGTTAAACAATAAGTCGAACGAACTGAAATCACATATTTAAGACAAATATAACAATATTTTTATTATAATCGACAAACCAGAAGAGACACATTATACTTGCATATTAACTTATATTTGTTTTTATCCACACAGCTCAGCCCGTAACTACAAGCGGACAGATAAGTTATAATTAAAATATATTTTCTTAGGTGATTATGTATTACTAGAAACGTAATTTTTTTATTTATTATCCTTGTGTATATTATTATATCAAAACTGCATTCCATCCATCTTATGGAAATTCCGATTATTTCGATCAGCATTACTGCGTAAATTGTGTACTAAAAATCAAAAATTAAATATAGCTTTTAAAGATGAGGCACTATAAAAATAAACTATACATTGTATTAGTAATATATATGAATATTGGAACCATGCTACGTCAATGATTAGTTGTTTTTGTTGATTCAATGGTAATTGTCTTATAACGATGACATAAAACAAGGCAAACATTTATTTCATGTGTTTGCTTTTGCCTGAATAAAGTGAAAAACTACCAAACTAGAAATGTTTTCAAAAAGATAAAAACAAGGAAAAGGTGAGAGGGAGAAAAAAACGCTAAAAGCCGGACACACTTTGACCCAGAGGCGACAGGACTTTGAATAGCCCTTGCGATGTGGCCTGCAACTACCGGAAAGTTTATCCTAGACGAGGGGACACTATCACAGAAAGGAGTCTTTTGTAGTCACTTTTTGAAAAAGCAATGATAAGTTTCGACATCTGAATAGCCCTTATCTCTTCGTCCCCGAATCGGAAAATAGGGGATGTGGAAGGGCTGAAAAAAACCAGAAGGGACGGCCCTTCGGAAGGTGTTGATGGGGATCAACCCCTTCTGTCCTATATTGGCAGGTCAACTTTCAGGGGAGTTGGGGATAATAACCAACTGGAGGGACAAAAGAGAATGCTCTCTTTTGGAAGAGCTTAACGGAGAAGTCGGTCCATTAGGACTTGGCATAATGAACGCATTCAACCAAGCAACATAATGTAAAGTGTAGAAAATAATATTAAACTGTAAAGCTTACAGTAAGAAGTTAAAACAACTATTATTCTAAAATCGATAAAATATTCACAATTGTTACCTTTATTTTTATGTATATGAAATACAACTTCATTCCTTCTCACCCTGCTTCGCACAGGTGTTGTTTGAATGTGGTATTAATTAATTTTTAAAAGGCTCTGTTTGACCGAAATGTAGTGACGCGCTCGATAGCTCGATAATGGATAATAAATATTATTTATCATTTAGTATTTTTTACCAAATACCATATTTCTTTTATTAAGGAAGGTTACACACAACAGAGTGAGTACGGAACGGTGTAATATCGTAGGTCTGCCGAATAGACATTTTGTTTTAAGTTAAGAACTCATTTTATGTAAGTTTCATGTTTATTACCTTATCAGGTTTCATGTCTGTCTCAATTTATATGATTTTTTGTTTCTTTGGTTACTGTCTTTTCGTTTGTATTTTATTAAATTTGTATTCACTAAATTAAAATGTTTAATTCTGAGTAACTATTGTTTTTACATTTAACCTTGCATAACGAGGCTAAATAGAGTTAATCGCTCCGGGGTTAGAAGTTCATCGTAACTGAAAGTGCAATTAGCACGAAAATATTTTTATTTTATAACGTATAATCATTATTATATTTAATCATCGGCAGAAATGAGAAACATAAATCGAAATCACTTCAGTCTATTTGTTTTCTGTTTTAAAGTGAAGCGTAGATTATAGAAACTTGAACTTTCAAATATAACAAAAATTTGATTGCAAAGTTTTAAAGACAAAAGAAATAACAAAGGTTCCTATCCTCTTCTGTTATAACTATTTTATATTTAAGATACATTCTAGAGTAAGATAAATTTAGTTTCCGTGGAAATAAATTTTTATCTTTACTTGGTTACATACTTTTCCCTCCTAAAGAAAAGCTAAATTGTAATTTACTTCACGTATAAATCTTCAGGAAAGAATGCCCTAAATACGGTAAAAACCGTATCAAAATCCGTCCAGTGTTTTAGAATGGGTTTAAGAAATCAAAAATCGCGGTAACCAAATAAATATTTAGAGATATAGTGAAGAAAAGTATTGCGATCACGAAAGTTTTTACTAAAACTACAATTATTTTGGTTCATTAAACAAAAATTTCTTATTTTAGGAGCATATGCGATTAACATTTTACATAAACTTTTTCAATAAAAATGCCAAACCATAAGAGCTACTTTATACCATGCATTTTGCACATTTTTAAGATTTCCTCGAAAACGGTTTTAACGATTTTGATTTAACTCGCTATAACGATTTAAAATTTAATGTGCTTAAATATCATGTAGATTTCATTCAGATTAAAATAGTATGACAGAGTTTAAATGCCGATATTTTAATATTTTCTTCGTCTAAAATACATTTAATTTTGTAGATACGAAAAGAAAAATTAGCATATTATGTTATTAGCATTCATAAAACATGGCTAACTATAAAACTTAAACGAATTTGATAACCAACTAAAGGGTAAAAGAGTAAATATATATTTTTTTTCTATACATAGGAATAGTAATATTGAATGAATAATATTGGAAATCTAAAGATTTTTGAAAAATTATTAATTTACATACTAATACTATAAGCTAAGCGGAATGTGATAAAAAGGGGAATAAAACGAAGAGATTGCTGCAGACAATAATATAATAGATTATTTACTTATTTCTATTAAAACTCAATTTAATTTCTTAAATAATCCTAAATTGATTTTAACAATAGAAATTAATAATCGTGTATTTCGGGCACCAATTTTTTTTTTTATTTTATTTATATTTTACGGGAATAGTCATACCTTAAGTAAATAACGACGGAAATAGTTAGAACGCCAGTCAATTTAATGCTTAACAGACTAACGCAATTAATTAAAAATTTTTAATCAAATGTTAACAGCTAAAATTTGAAATTTTTTGGAACTGAAAGTCACATAAGAAGAAGCTTCGTACTTGTTTGTTGTAAGTAGTACTTTTATAATTTTGTGAACGTATCAGTAAATGTTAACACCATATCAAATTTTAAAAAATAAAATCTTTGGAATATAATATTAAATAAACAATAAAACAGTACAGCATGTTGACAAACTGCTTTTGAAAACTGATTTCCATAACGTGCTTTGAGAAGGATGATCGAGTTTATATAAAACCTATGGACTTAATTTCCTTTGAATATATTTCCTGAAATTAACTGTTCTTTAATCACCCTAATTTTCGTTATATCGATGCCCCACAAAATTACGGACCACACAAATACATAGACTGTATAATTTATTATGCGGAATATTCATCTTCTAAATTAAATCTGTAGATTTAATGCAATATAACTAAATATTTCTTTTTCATATCAATTTTTTTTTAGACATCTATCCTTGAACATATTATTCTTCAGACAAATATCGTTAACATTTATATTAGTATAATATATATATATATATATATATATATATATATATATATATATATATATATATATATATATGTATGTATATAAATTATTTGACCACGCGGAAAACAATTTTTTTTTTTAGTTTTTATAACTAACTTCAATAAATAATAATTACTATTTTATTATGAATATTTTATTTGGAATAGTCTCTTCTATTTTATTTATATATTTATTTATCATAACATACATAAACCATGATTATTAAAACATTACGTTTCGAGGTACCTTATGCCTCATCTTCAGATCTTCAAATATTATCTAAAATATAATTGAATAAATATTATAAGCAACTATACATACATTAACATCAAGTTATCAATAAATTAGAATCAATTTATCACTTAAAATATTTACAATCTGTTTATTATTAAAATTCTACTTACATTTATTTCCATATTATATCCTAATATAGGTCATTTAATATTGTAGTATTATTGATATTAAGTTCCTATATATGAATAATTCTGTAATTCTGTTAAAATAATTTATCATTTCATTGTCACATATTAATTCTTTCAACATTTTGCTGCTAAACACTTGCAACTATCATGTAGACTAAATAAGCATTTATCTAATTCCTTTCTTGTACTATTCAATGTTTTCAAATATCCACAACATAATTTTTATCTAGGTTAGAGATTAATTATATATACACACATTCATACTCACACATAACACATCCATACATACATACACATAATTTTTTTTTTATTATCAATCAAAATCAGAAATTCAATTTATTAATTATATCTGCATAATTTTTGACTTATTTTCATAACTTAATATACTGCTATAATAGTAATTGATATAAAATTACTATTTTTTATTATTTCGACTGTACTGTGCTGCATCTACTGAATGTGATTTCTCAAATTTAGTCCTTATCTCCCAAATAAGGATCATGAAAACTAATTTAGTACATATTTGGTTATTTTCTTTTTATTAATATTTGGGATAGGTATGATAACAGAGAGGAAGAAAGTTAAGAAACAAGAAGATTTGGGCGATTATGTGTTAATGAATGAAAAGTGTCATATTAGTAGCGAATGTAAGACTTTAATTTTGAGATGGTTATGTTATTTTGTTTTGTGATTAAAAAAAAAGTGCCGAATGAACAACTGCGTTGATTTTAATCTGCTTGTATGTGCACTAATAAGATAAAAATAATCTGGTTAGCGCAACTCACAACTTTCACCTGCATCCGTTGTTAAAATAAATTTAATTATTTTTAAAGTTAGAATTACAGTTAAGTTACAGGTAGAGATGAAATATATTGGGAAGTGAAAGTAAAAAGGATAAAGAATACGTTTAATTGAATCTCAATAGAAACATGTGTTTTATTAAATCTTTGCTAAGATGGCAAAGTGTTTTAAGTCACTTTTTTCTAAAACTCAGAGATCTTCTCATTTTGGAGTGTCCACTCCTTTATGTTTTATTTTTATTTTACATCATCCACCAACAGACCTAGGGCCGATTACAGATGGTAAATCATACAAAAAAAATACATTACACTACAATAATTAAAAAAATAGTAATTATTGAAATTCAAACTAATTAGTAATGTACTACATACCAGCTTAATTGAGTTTTGAAGGTGTTTCGTTTATTTGTACAAGGTAGCGTTGTTTACTCAGCAACTGAAATATAAATACTTTGATATTATGATATCTTCTACACATTAACGAATGAGACTCCAAAATGTAATATAAATTTAATCTTTTTTGCCATATCAGCACCAAAATAATCTATTAAACTATTATCTACAGCAATCAGTTAAACGTGGCTCTTCTGGTTGCCCGAATTTGATGTAAAAATTGTTGTAACATCTCAGTCGTACAGTTGTCTAAATAAGAAATTTCAGTTATGTACGAGTTTTCGTTTTCGTGGTAGACTCATTTGGACTTAGAAGAACATACAACGAGTATTTCCGGTGAAAACTGGAATTCGACAATTTTCACGATCGCAATATTTTCCGTTACTACATATTTCATAAATAGGTAAGTGAAAGAAAAAAGAAAGTAATAAAAATTACTGTTAATGTTAGGAGGTTACCTGTAGCATGGTGGTTAGTATAACAGCCCCCTATGCCCAAGGTCTTGGGTTTAAACACGCAGGTGGCCCTAGGACTTTTTAATGAGTGTAAAAAATCTTTAGTTATGCCGTCCTTCTTAAGGGACGTTAAAAGGTGGTCCCGAGCCTGTGCGATGTCAGGTACTCGGTAAACATCCCTATCCAAATTAAACCTGGATAGGGAAAATTTAGGACTTCCACTCCAGTATCATCCGATAAGTCACAGCAGCAAAAGAGACGTTAAATAAATTTTTAAAAAAAATTTTTATTTTTTTTATTATTTTTTTTTTAATTATAACTCATTGGCTTTTAATTCTTTTAATTTTTCATGGCATTTATTTATCAAATACCTACACTGAAGCTTGTTATTTTTAGCCCTGATGAAGAGATCCTTAGCGTGGATCGAAACCTTGGTCCACTAAATAGTTTTTTATGGGAGAAGTTAGTTGAGAGTGCAGTCAAATAAACACACAATTAATGGTGCAGACGTTTCGACCTAAATTATATGCCTTCTTCAGGGCGATTGAAAAAGTGAGAGTCACAGCAACCAGCCAACCATTAATGTTGTGACTCTGAATCATTCAAGTAACTTCCACATACTCACTGTACAAGTTTATTACTGTGTACCGGTTTTTATAATTTTTTTTTTTTTATTAATTGGGTACAATATAATTCAATTTTGTATTTGCATGCCTTAATTCTATATCTTGTATATATGTATATGTATTCCTTATAGCTTTTTAGCTTAGTCAATTACTGCTTCATACTGTGTGCTGAGTTACTCTTTCTTTAGAATTGTATTTTTATATTCCTTAAGTATTATATTGATTCTTACTGTGCAGTGTGTTACTGTTTCTTAATAAAAAATTGTGTTACATTATTTAAGTATTGTATTGTATCTTACTGTGTACTGTGTTACTGTTTTTTATTGTACTTTTATTGAATTGCCGCAGGTGAACTTTCCCACACACGGGCTCGCCTTAGTGGGATAGTGACTTCTACTTGCACTGTACAATGTCTGTATTTTGATTTAAATAAAGAAGTTATTAAAAAACAAAACAAAAAACTTTTACTTTCTATTTGCTTTTAAAATAGTATGTAAAGTCTTAAGGAACCATAATAAGGTTCATGAACCTCAAATCATCAGAATACATAAAATGTTTCAGGAATATAGCCGTCTTTTTCTACGGACTAAGCTAGCTGAGGCCATCGATGTATCATATTTGATAAACTCGAATCGGAGTTGGGAACAATAGTATAATTTATAATAGAGTTCTATGACCCGTTCGGGACTTGAATGATGGTTGTCCGCCGCTGGTTGCGTGTCATACCGCAGGATCTTGCTTTTCAGTGGGCGTCTTAACGGCCCAAAACAAACAAACCCACTTCAAACTACCTTATGTTTAAAATGCTCATTATCTTTAAGAAAACAATAATTTCTGGTTGATCATCCTTTAAACTAAACCAATATTTTTTTATTTACTTCTCAACGAATATTTTCGATTTTTTGAACATTGTAAATACTAAAAAAAATCTGGTGAGCGCAACACGACTTTAATTATTGTAAGAATTTTTTTTTGTAAGAAAAGCATTAATTACATTGAGTTTCAATAGAAACATTGTTTGGTTATTTATTTATTTTTATTTACTCATCGTCCCTTTATGCTGTTGTGGCTAATCGGACGATGCTACAGTGGGAGTCCTAATTTTTCCTATCCAGGTTTAATTAGGATAGAGATCTTTAACGAGTACCAGACATCGCACAGGCTCAAGACCACGTTTTAACGTTCCCTCCGAAGGACGGCTTAGCTAAGGATTTTTTACGCCTATTAAACTTTGATGGATATTGGAAATTAATAAAAGAAATAAAGTACGAAAATAAAAGTCACTTCAATTAAATAAAAAACGATTTATCACAATAAGAAATAGAGAAAATAAGAAATAAAAAAATACACTGGTACTTGATACAGAAACAAAATTAGAAACAATGTATTTTAGGTCCACACACACAATTTTTTTTATTCGCTCCCCGCATCACAAGTTTTACACAATGCAGATAATTGGTTAGTTACCTCAGTGTTGCAGGTATAAACTTAATAAATAAATCACTTTCCATCTGACAACACTGAGGGACCTGAAACCGTTCCAAACCAACCTAGGGGCACCTGCGGGTATGAACCCGGGACCTTGGCCATAGGATGTTGTTATGCTAACCACCATGCTACAGCTAATCCCAATAATCAATTGTATTATTATCCACAACAGTCATTAAATTTTGTCCTCTTTTCATCATTCTCCGTTAATTTATACTTTATGTATAAGACAATTTGTTTTCTGAAATTTTTACTTTTTCAATGGTATGTTATACATCTATATTTACAGTTCTTATGTAAAAAAAAACAAAAAAAATTACATAGAAAATAATTGTCTTCTTTTTTTCCTTTGATTAAATATCAAATTCATTCAAATGAAATATTTACTCATATTTTATTTGTATTTCTTTATTTCAAGATCGGCTGCGTCAGCCATACGTGGGTTTATATATAAACAGTTATTACAATTAATAGCAACGTATTTTATTAATGCTAAAAAGATGCTATAGCTTGTTTTGTTTTATTTCCGAATCTACAAAATTAAAGGTAGATTTGAGGATTTTTTTTTCATAATATCGATATCTAATCCCTGTCAGACTATTTCAATCACAATGAAACCTACATGATATTAAAGCCTATTCAATTCCATATCGATACAGCAAGTTTAATAAAATCGTTAGAGCTGTTTTTTGAGAAAATCGTAAAAAGATTCTGGTTAGCCGTTTTTCATTAAAATGTTGCTGTATCATCTCGAGCGTATACTCTTCTAAAATATAAAGTTTAAATTTTATGATACTTATCATTTTCGAGCTAGACATAACACGGACTAGGACACACCTTTTTGCGGGACTTGGTCATTTTTTACGATCGCAATACTTTCCATAATTACATATTTCATATATGAGTAAATAAAAGTAAAAAAACAATTCTTTATGCGATATATTATAAAGTATTCAACGAAATCGTCTGATATCGTAGACAGCATATAATTAAAAAAAATAGTTAATGTCTGAGACAGAAGCTTATTCACCTTCCTAATCCCTTGGCAAACTCCATATCTAGTTCCAAACATCCCTATAATCCTCTTCGTAGGCTGAAGCGGCAGTGGTCCAGAGATCTTTTTTTTTTTTTTTTTTTAACTTTAAATCTTTATTCACACCTGTAAATAATACAATGAACAATCAGTGAATGTGCGGTCAATTTTAAGAAACATGGCGTGATAGGCATGAGGGAGAGCAGCACCCAGCGGCACCTACTCCTGGCATGGAATTAGTGTGAATTACTAAAGGAAAGGTCTCTCATCTAACTCCTTTTCAGCCTTCTGTAGGCATTTCCTGGCATGAGTGTTGTGGCCATGTCATTGATTAGTGTGTTAGGGTGACCTTGTAGTTTGTCGTGGAAACGTTTGTAGTGTGTCCGTATGTGCTCATTGACAGGTTGCATCTTAAGGTCAGTATGTAAAGTTATGTTGCTAACGTACCACGGTGCTTTTGTAATTATTCTAAAAGTTTTAGCTTGAAAGATTTGAAGTTTGTTAATGTGAGTCTTTTTAGCTGTCCCATATATCTGTGATGCGTAAGTCCAAATAGGTTTCAGTAGGTAAGTATAGGTGCCAGAGATCTTAATATTGTAAATAGTTATGAATGTGAACAAGATTGTTATTATTATTTTCTTTATAGTACTTATTTAATTTTGTGTATATATATTTTTTTTCTTTTATTTGTTTAGTCTTTATTAATTTTTTTTCTTTAATTTTATTTACAATGTACATATGGTATGAATGATTTATTCTATCTCTAATACTCACTGCCCCAGAAGGTGGCAGATTGTATTATCTCTTAATAAAAAAAAAAAATATATTGATAATGTCTGATACATAAAATATTCATTATACTAGTGTAAAACTACAAAAATAAACGATACCTTCTTTTCATTACAGCAAATACAGAAACTAATCCCTCAGCTTAAACTAGCGGCCTCGTATTAACAGATTAGCCGAGATGTCATTCCTTATAGAGAACTAATTGACACAAGACGTCATTATGATCCAACAAGTTCTGATACGGCTCTAACGGTACCTCCCAATAAGGCTTGCTGCGTCACAAATTTTGGCGGAGTTATTAGCTGTCGTTCATTTCATTACGGTATAAATATATAAACATATCATTTTACATATTAAATTCTTGACAAAGAAGAACAACAAATAAATTAGAACCATCATATCTTCGAAACTCATAATAAACGTATACCTCTCGAGAAGCAAGTTTTACCAACTCAGTTCACACAAAAACATGTTAAACCATCTAACTTTGTGACACTGTAAAATTGTACGAAAATCCTAACCTAAAAATAATGTCATTGTAAAGCATTTAAATCATTATTTTCGAAAAACTTTTAAAAAGGACCGGTGAAATTTCAGTAACAAAACAATTATAGTTTTCAAACAATTTTAATGATATAACTGTAATTAATTACGCAATTTATTATATGTTTCAAACATTGTAATTATGCATACATTAAAACCATCTAAATGCATTATCTATAGATACTAATATTATAAAGCTGAAGAGTTTGTTTGTTTGTTTCAATCTCAGAAACTACTGGTTCGAATTGAAAAATTCTTTTTAAGTTAGATAGTCCATTTATGGAGGAAGGCTATAGGCTATAGAACTGCTAGATGAGACCAATAGAAGCGAAGAATCAGTGGAAAATCTGGAGAAAACGGGAAAATTAACCTCGCATCTCAATGACTCCCAATGATATACCTTTTAATTTTAAAATAATTCAACTTCCCGTTAAGTTATCTTTTGCCATAACAAATAATAAAACACAGGGTCAAACATTTAATCACATAGAAACGATTTACGTCAAGGCTGCTTTTCACACGGCTAACTATATTTCGGATTATCAAAATCGGGTTGCGGAAAAATTCTGCCAAAAGAAAAGAAAACTAAAAATATCATTTACGCAGAAGTACTTTAAAATTCTTTTAAAAACTTCTTAATAGCGATCATAATAAGAGAATTTGTCGCACCAACTAGTATTAGAATAAATCAAGAAAGAAATAACCTGTTATGAAGACAAATTATTATTTAACAAAAAGAAAAACATGTTGGTAACATCTTTCAACATGAACTGAATTATTTACGAAACATTGAGATTTATCTATTCTTCTTAAAATCGCTTATTAGTAAATTATAGCATTACGAGAATATTTATGATTTAATTATATCTTCGAATATTTTTTTTTTTTTTATAATATATTTTATTGTTTTTTACAACTGTATATACAAATACAATAAGTAAAATGGCTGAATTACAATAACAGGCATGAATAGACATGTAAAGAATCTACCCAGTGGTAGTACTTCAAAGCTTATTTCATGAGCAGGTCTCGAGGCCACCGTCTTTTCAGGCGCCTCGGAGGACTTCGAATATTAAAAAATATATTATTAAACATAGCTACTCAAGAATAACAAGATAAATGGTATATATAATAATGATGTAGCGAATTAGTAAGAAGTATGTATAATTTGACTACACTGAGAGAGGCCAGTAAATATTTAAAAATAGTATTACAAAATATTTATAATGATAATAACAAATGCAATTTTTACAGTAAATTTCGTGAATATTCGTGATTTGAGAACATCCTAGGAGTAGAGCCGGTTTAGCTGGAAACGTATGCGAAATTCCAGAGTGATTATGTCATATATCTTATGTCAGTTATGTAACAAGCAAAATGATATTTTGCTAAACAAATAACCTTTGAATTATTTTTTTACTGATTTTTCACCTAATATTCTTCAAAGCAGTTTAAAATAATTAAAACCAAATACATATCAATCCTACAAAAAAAGGACAAAACGAATTGAACTTGAATCTACTTCAAAAACATCGATATAAATAATAATATATATATTTATATTTTTTTGTTTTTTCTTTTTTCCTTCAATGGTAACCCCAAAGAAGGAGAGTTTATTAATTAAGAGTTACATGTTCCATGCCTATAACGTAGGCACACTACACGTAATACTATGTTATATTTACAAATATATTAAGTTTGTAGCATTTTACAATGTTTTAACCAATAAATAAAACAAAAGAAAAGAGAAATAAAAAATTAAAAATATCATAAGTAGATACCAAAAATAGATAAAATACCTAACATATGTTATTTATACAAATCAGGTTGTGAACAAAAAAATAAATAAATACAAAAATAAAAATAACATTAAGCACAACAAGATTACAAAACCTCAACTGCCTTCTAAACTATGTTATGTTTATTGAAGTCTATTGTAATATATATGTCTAATAATATATATATAATATATATATATATATATATATATATATATATATATATATAATTAATTAATTTTATTGGTTTCTTGGCCAGACATAAATGTACTATAAAATATTGTAATTCTTAAGGGACATTGTTCCAGAATAAAGTTTTTTATTATTATTATACGAAAATCATTTTTTTTTTTTTAATTTGAATATATTTTTAGTTACAACCATGAACAAGATGATAGATCAAGGAAAAGAGCAATTCAAGAGACCTTTCGTGAAGACGAACAAAGAACATCTTTGTCAATGATATTCTACGATAGTAAGAAATACGTTTCAGACATTTGTATGTTTAATTCGTTAACAGTCAATTTCATTAATGGATATATCAAATTAATCTAAGTCACCTGTTCATCAGAAGAAACTTCACACTAGACTGAAACAACCAATTCTATTCGTTCTTTGTAACACTTAATAACCCTTCAAACCTCTAATCACATTGTACCCAAAACTATTTATATGATTAAAATGAGGTCTGTTAAGATTAATAGAAGATATTCAATAATATGTTCATCGCATTATCAAACAAGTGACAACGCCAATAAAGCTAAAAGTTGTAATGGAGTTTCTTCTTACTAGATGTAGGTCGGTTAGAAAAAAACTTCTTTTAAGTAAAGGAAAAGAAAATCTGAAACTGTTAATAAAAAATTGTTTTTAGTATCATTCAAAACCTTTACCTCTCATGATAAATCTAAAGTATTCATTTTTGACCACATGAAAACAAAATCATCTTATTTTGACCAGCATAGATACTAAATATACTTAAGCGTATCGGGGCTTCGCAATATGTTTTATGCGCATAGGAACCTGCGCAGGCTCTCATATTGCGATTGGAAAATTATTGGTTATAGAGTACTGGTTTTTAAAAATGACTTTAACTGACTAAAAAACATTTCGCTATCGAACATAGACGAATTTATTTCTAAAACCTAAATAAATAAAGAGTTCTTTTAGATGAAAAGGTTCAGCCACGGATGCGATTGTAACGGCAGTCACATGGTAGTAACAGAAGGATTAATTCATATTTACGTTGCAAAGGAGTAGTGATGATTTACAACGAATATATTCAAAACCTCAAATATATAAAGTAATTATGGGTGTGCCTACTTATTCCAGTATGTTATTGTAATGTTTTATTTATTCTTAATGTTTTTTTTTTTTGTTCACACCTAGCGCGCAGTTCACAATAAATATGTTGATTTCCAAAAGATAAATGAAATGAAAAGTAATTTTATTCTGGATGAGTAGTCCCCTAAGAATAACAAGAAAATTACAATATAAATAATAATTGTCTGTCGTTTAAGACTTCAGTTTAACAATAAAGACAGATTTTGTGACAATGAATAGTTATCATCTATAGATTTTAAATATTACATATGTTGGGAAGATTGATACTTTAGGAGATGGAGAAATAGTTGGTGTTTAAAAGTGGATAATGGTAAGAATTTACGAATGGATACAGGCAAGGAATTCCAAAATAGGGTAGCACGAATAATAAAGGATTTTTTGAAGTGATCTGTGAGAAGGTATATACAAGTTTATAGGTTGGAATCTAGTGTTTACTGAATGGACAGAGGAACATGTGGTAAGCATATAAAGAATATAAGAAGGTTTTTTTGTATGGAAAAATCGGAAGAGACAGATACCAAGGAGGTACTGCCGACGGAAAGAGGAATAGAGCTAATTCAACTCGGTATACCTTCTAGAAACATGGAGCGTCTGGAGATTCCACATGTGAATCTAATGAAACAATTCATAAGTCTTTTGAGTCCTATATCGAATTTCTCAGACAGCTTAATTAGTACCTTTAGAAAATAATTTCATTTCTAAATCCCGATTTTACAGAATTGAGATTTCATTAGATAAAATCAAATATAATATTTAGATAAAATTAAATGAGGAGAATACAAATATCAATTTCGTAAAAAAATGTCCTTTGGTACCTTTTGGAAATCAAGGTCTTAATTAGTAGATGTAAGGTAAGGTTTTTAATGTTGTGGCGTGATAGATATAATGGAGGAGGATGCCCAGCGACACATCTTCCTGGAGTAATTTCTATTACGCATTTATGTCGAAAGGTAACTTATCCAACTTGTTTTCACGAGTTGTGATGCATGTTTGTAGTGGCCATGTTTCATTTTATTGTGTTTGTATGTATGTCGAGGTAACTTGTGAAAATGCATTTTGTTACTGTTGGCATGTGAACGTATGTACATACATGGTGTAATGTCACTAACGTACCATTGTGATTTTTTTTATAGTTCAAAAACTTTTGGATTGAAAAATTTGAATTTTACTTATGTGTGTCCTTTTGGCTAACCCGTATATCTGTGACAAGTAAGTTAAATGGACTTCAGTTACTATGTTCAAATTTTGAACGTATTGTAAATTTGACAGACGCATATATATATATATATATATATATATATATATATATATATATATATATATATATATATATATATATATATATAGAGAGAGAGAGAGAGAGAGAGAGAGAGAGAGAGAGACAGCTAGTATGATTATAGTCATAATAATGAACATTCTACTTCAAAGTTCTTTATGAAGCTGTTAACCACACGGTTGTTGATTTTCAATGCCTTACCTACAACCAATAATAATTATACTAATGTAAATATTAAAAACAAATTATTTATACTTAGCATTGGTACCAAAACAAAACGAAGAAGAGAACAGCCAACATGGAAAATGTATAAATAAGATCGGGAAGAAGGCCAAAGATGCAAGCATGCAAGGTCTCTCTGCTAGACACGTCTAGCGATCTCAAGGACTCCTAGTTTCTTGTCCTTGCATTTATATTTATTTTTCTTGTTTATTTTCCTACTTTTGTTTTTATTTTCATTGTTTATATGTGTGAATTTCAGGTAGGTTATAGATAAATGAGTGAGAAAGAGCCAGTCGGGATATTAAAGATTCTATTTTTTTTTAGTTTTGCATTAGGCTCCATCCAAGCTACATGTTAAATTCGTACTTGGTATTTGTTTGTGATCAATGCAATATTCGTAATTACAATTTTTTTTTGTTTTTTAATTTACCACAGACATGAAAATTTTACAGCATAATTATGTTAATATTTAGTGTTGTTAAGAATTTAAATTGTGATGTCTGCATATTTACTGTAGTATAATTATAAAATATTTCTAATGTTTGTTTTGTTTGTTTATATTAATTCTGTAGAGTGCTGTAGGCTTTTGTTTCATTCAGGGTCGAACAGCTGTATGTAACAGAGTCGCTCGCGAACGTAGACGGTTTAAGTCGGTTGTCATAAACTATTCAAGTTATAAGAATTTTTAAGGAAATCAAGATTCCAGAATTTTCATATGGAATATTTGTCGCAAGAATATGAAGAGCGGTCGAAAGGAATGAAATAAGAATTAAGTCGCTACAAATGAATATATATCGCCTGTACTGTACATACATAACCACTATATTTTGTTCTCCTTTTCATTTATATAAGCTCTATATATGTTTTCTCTACTATTATTTAGTTCATTTACTCTGAAAAAAATTACACAAAGCAGCAAACAGTTCATCGACACGGGATCACTTGTATTTGGGTGGCTAGCATAACAGCTTCCTATGCCAAAGGTCACGAGTTCAAACCCGCAGGTGGTCATAATTATTTAGTCATTCCGTCCTTCGGAGGGGACGTTAAGAGGTGGTTCCGAGCCTGTGCGATGCCAAGTACTCGTTAAAGATCCCTATCCTAATAAAACCTGGATAGGCAAAATTTAGAACTCCCACTGTAGCGTCGTCCGATTAGCCATAGTAGCATAAAGGGACGTTAAATAAACACACACTAACGACCGGGTTGAAGCTTAGATCAAAATCCCTATAGACTCTTCTTAAAAAATGAAATGTTAAAATATTTATATCAGTGCATCATGATTGTTTAGTTCTTTTTTGCAAATAAAAAGCTGTAGTCTTAAAGCAACGAGGAAAACAAGAGAAAAAAAAAACATAGTGTAAAACCAAAATAATGTTAATAACTAAAAGTTATCAAATTATTTCAATTTTGCTTTAGAAAACGAAGGAAACCGTAAGAGACGATTCTTTAAATCCTAGTATATCACTCCAAACTAACCAGCAGGGATTGTTAAGGAAAAAGTTATACACTAGCCTAAGCAAAAGTATTGGATGATATTTTCAATAAAGAGGAATTGGACCATTTTCATACTATTTATTTCTCAGCGGAAGGAGTTTTTGAAACTCAGGAGTGACAAAGAAAACGTAGTGGGCACAATTGTACGATCAAACCGGATTAATAGTTTATTTTATGCACACCATGTGAAATCCACAGAAACCCAAACTGTGGAAATGGGAGAGGATAGTTTCAAATCTCAGGTCAAAATACTTGTCAATTTCCTAAATGAAACTAAAGCTTTCCTACTTAAAGCAGTGAGGAAGCAAAATATACTGCGTAAGATTAACATGGTTGTTCATTAAATATCTACTAATTAAAGAAAGACAATGGAAACATAAAAATTGAGTTGAACATTTTATTTTAAGTAATATTCAACTGAACCTTTCATAACTTTCATTTTCTTACGTGTGAACATGGGAAAGCACTAATGAAGAGGCAGAAAATAATGAAGCGGTATCAAAAGATTTAAATAGCTTCCCATGTTTGTTTTAATTTTACAAAACTACCTGCACAACGAAAGTTGTTATTTAATGAAAAAAATGATATGCGTATTTTTTTTTGTTCTTCCTGACCTGGTTAGAGTAGAGACTAAAACTGTATAAACAACTACATATCTTCTTTTCTTTTTTAAAATAAATAATCAAGAATTCAGCTCAGAATTGCTTGGAATATTGATTTTCATTGTCTAAGTTATTAATTTTGTATCTTCGTTGCCATTAATCAATAAAGGTCAGCTTTCTGATACACCACAAATAATTATAAATAATTTAAAATAAAATTCGGTGAGATAGTGAATTCTTAGTGTTTACAGAACATATTAATAGGAAATTATAACAAGGCACAAAGTGCATTTTAAACCTGATTTTATATTATATCCAAAAAATCTAATAAGAAATTCACACTGTATAAAACACGGATCCCATCTGAGATATGTAATGGCTATAACGTTGGTTATAGAGCCAGATGTAAATAAACGATTACAAGAAACTTGAACAAATTCCAAACATTGTATGAGAAACATCAACAACTTTACACGTTGAAGAGGAATTTGAGAATGATAAAAAAATAAAATTTCCCACAAATAACAATCTATACTAATATTATAAAGCTGAAGAGTTTGTTTGCACGAGCTAATCTCAGAAACTACTGGTTCAAATTAAAAGATTATTTTTGTGTTGGATAGTCCATTTATCGAAGAAGGCATATAAACATCACGCTGCAACCAATAGGAAGGAGTGAAGATTCAGTGGTAAATCTGAAAAAAAAAGAAAAAACGGGGAAAATTAACCTCGCATTCCGATGATTCCAAATGATTTACCATTTAACTTTAAAATAATTCAATTTCCCGTTAATTCATCTTTTGCCCTAACAATTAATAAATCACAGGAGCAAATATTTAAACACGTAAGAATCGATTTACGTCAAGATCGGGTTGCGGAAAAAAACAGTATGTTCTTCTGCCACAAGAAAAAGAAATAAAAATGTTATTTACGCAGAAGTACTTTAAAATATATTCTTTTAAAAACTTCTTAATAGCGCCCATAACAACAGAAATTGACGCAGACATCTAGTACATTTATACACCAGTCAAATTATAATTCGACACAAAAAAAAAAATTATGTAATTCCTTTAAGAAAGATAAACTACATTTACGATAAAATCTCACTCAACCGGTATATTAACAAAAGAGTTAGTATAAGATAATTAATAAACTAATTACAAATAATAAATAAGTTAATTAATAACTAATAAATTAATATTTTATCATGTTTGAAAAAATTTTTGTTATATTTTGTCATACTCTTATACTAAGAAATATAACACACTTTAGTGACACTCTCTAAATTTGAATGTTATTTTTTGAGCCATAAACTTCATATAACGGATTCATTTATTGAATTTTTCAAAAATTTCAAAGCTCTAATTATGTTTCAAAACATAGCTATTTTTTATTTTTCACATAGCAGTTGTTGTGGTGTATGTTCATTATTTTAAATAAAAATTTTCATACAAAATTATTTTTGTAAGGTGAGTTGATACTATCCACACCGACCTGGATAGCGCGGGCGATGTTTACCCAGCCATGATCCGCAACTGCTGCCTCTAACCCAGGCCCGTTATATAAAGCCCAGGTGTCAATAAATAGATTTCGATAGGGCAGTATGAGTCGCATATGTCGAGTGCTTTGCTTCTCTGGCGGATGTTGTCGTCAGCACCAGAACTCAAAACATCACGCAGTCGAGACAAGTTGATTAAGCTGATCCTAGGCTTCTGACAGTGTGAATAAACTAAAGCTTTGATAGGTTTAACTATCGCTATGAAGATGAAATTTTACTTTTTTTTTTCACATAGGAAATATATATATATATATATATATATATATATATATATATATATATATATATATATATATATATATATATAATAATAATAATAATAATAGGCTTAGCGAACCCGAAGGTTCGATGCCGATACCACCAAATTCCGCCTACACAGACTCGTCCAATGCTCACCATTCAAGCCCAAGCTCCCGAGATCAGCCTTAACGCAATCCTCCCATCTCCGCTTCGGCCTACCTTTCGGGCGCTTACCAGTCGGATCAGCAAATACCAACTTTCTCGGAATCCGCTCGTCATCGAGCCCAACAACTTTACTCGCCCATTTGAGTCTCCGCGATGCAATCAGCTCAATTATATTCACAGAATGCAAGTTCCGCAATTCCGCGTTATGCAACCTTCTAAACTCCCCAGTGGCCTCATCTCTCTTTGGACCAAATATTTTACGCAATACCTTATTTACGAAAACCTTAAGCCGTAGTTCATCCTTTAAAGTAAGCGGCCACGTTTCACATCCGTAAAGAACCGTTGGAAGAATAATAGTTTTATAAATTCTAATCTTTAAGTTTTTAGATAGAAGCCGAGAACTAAGTAACTTAGCAACTGAATAATAACACGCATTTCCCATCTTTAACCGGGACTTTATTTCTTCCTGGATTTCATTTTTTCTAGTTATAATTGAACCTAAATACTTGAATTTCTCTACGTGTTCAAAAGTATGACCTGATACATCAATATCACCAAGATCGACACCGTTTCTGCTACTAATCATATACTTCGTTTTATCGGTATTTAATTCGAGTCCTATTTCTTTACCGGTTTTTATTAACACACTTGTATTTAGTTGTATGGTTTCCGTGTCTTCACCTAGCAGTACCAGATCATCGGCATACCCCAAAACCGGAATC
Organism: Piezodorus guildinii; assembly: GCA_023052935.1. NCBI lineage: Eukaryota > Metazoa > Arthropoda > Insecta > Hemiptera > Pentatomidae > Piezodorus > Piezodorus guildinii. The sequence goes on along the minus strand of CM041293.1, from coordinate 119,549,133 downwards.
TTGTCACCCATATTTAAGCCTTTCTCGGTACACATCACCTTTTCTATGACATATTCTAAAGCTATATTAAATAACACAGGTGAAAGGGAGTCACCCTGTTTCAAACCCGATCGCACCTCAAATCTCTCGGAGTAATTATGACCGATTCTAACTTTATGAAATGTTTCCGACAAACACATCTCTACTAGGTTTACTAACTTTCTAGGTATTCCCTGTTCAATCATGATGTTATATAGCTTCTGACGGTCTATTGAATCATAAGCATTTTTAAAATCGATATAAAGTTGATGGACTACACCGTTGTATTCCAATTTTTTCTCTAATATTTGACGTAAGGAAAATATTTGGTCAATAGTCGAGCGATTCCGCCTAAAACCACATTGGTAATCTCCGATAATTTCCTCAGCGTATTCCGTGATTCGACTAGTTAGAATTGACGAGAATATTTTATAGCATACTGGGAGAAGAGAGATCCCACGATAGTTGTTACAATCCGACCTCGGTCCTTTTTTGTGAATCGGAATAAGTATTGATTCTTTCCATTCTTCGGGCATTTTTTCAGTTTCCCAGATCTTTTTAACTAAAAAATGTATTTTGGAAACGCCCGCTTCTCCACACGCCTTGATTAATTCACTCGTGATATTATCATTTCCTGCGGCCTTATAAAGTTTTAATTTTCCTATCGCCATTTCGACTTCCTCTTTACTCGGTGCGTCTATCCATGGTTCAGCGCTCTGATATTCAGAGAGAGGAGATTGATTATTATTTTCCGCATTTAAGATGCCGTCAAAGTGTTGTTTAAATTTATTTAATATCTCAGAAGGATCCGCAATTATATTGTTATTTGCATCTTTAACCGCATTCAATAGAGGTTTAAATCTTTTACGCGATTTGTTTATACTTTTGTACATCTCTCTTACGTTATTTTCGTTTCTGTGTTTTTCTATTTCTATTATTTTGCCTTTAAGATACTCTCTTTTCTTATTTTTTAAGAGTTTTGAAGTTTCATTCTTTACTAACCGAAAATAAGCCACATTATTATCGCTCGGATTATTTAAGGAATTCAGTTTAGCGGTTTTTCTTTTTTCGCACATATTTTGACAATTCCTGTCGAACCAAGGTTTGTTCTTTTTATTTTCGATTTTTCCAAGACATAAATTACCGACCTCTTTAATATTATCCCTGATCCCTTCCCATAGTTTGTTAACATCTTTGTGTTCCTCGTCTGAAGATTCCAAAGCTTCGAACCGATTTTTTACTTCTATCGCGAATTGTTTTCTAATTTCGAGGTTGTTCAATTTAACTAAATCAAAATTCTCGGGACGAATATAGTTCGGTGTTCTCTTTTTTGTATTTAGTTTTTGTCGAAGTTTCGCGATTACTAATTCATGATCAGAACCGCATTCTGCACCCCGATACGATCTCACGTTAATTATGCTACTTTGCCATCTGTTTTGTATTAAAACATGATCGATTTGATTCCGTGTTTGTCCATCCGGCGATGTCCACGTATACTTATGAATATCCTTATGTTTAAATGTAATATATATTTTAAAAAGTAATGAAATATGCATTGTGCTTAATTGAAATTTATATTATTAATTTTTGTTTACAATAAGTAAATGTGCTATTTACAGACAATTGGCTTAAAAAGTCGTGAGAAGAATCTACCCAGCAGTAGTACTTCAATGTTTATTTGTTTAGCAGGTCTCGAGGCCACTGGCTTTTCAGACGCCTCGGAGGATTATCGGGAATATAAGTCGATGAGAGGATACGGACAAGCGGGTTTGAATTGAATTGTAATTTGGAGTGAAAGGAGGTGTATCTTTTTTGGGCATTTTCTGCAACTAGTGGGATATTCAGGTCTCTATGGATGAGTTTGTTGGTAACAAAGTAAGGAGCGTCGAGGATTTGTCGAAGGATTTTGGATTGCAAGGATTGGATGTGGGAGGAATTCCATGGTTTAGTGGACTCCCATAGCTCAATGACATAAGTCCAAAAAGGTCTAATAATCGTTGTGTAAATGAGTTTTTTAAAGTAAAGAGAGAGTTTTGATCGTTTGTAAAGTAAGTCTTTTAATAGTCGATATCTACGAGCAGTTTCTTGTCGTTTAAGTCTTGTATGAGGATTCCATGTAAGACGTTTGTCAAGGTGAAGTCCAAGGTATCGTATTTATTCTACAGTGATGAGTGGGATATGGTTAAAGGAAACAACGGTACAGGAAGACATAGGTTTACGTCGTAGAGTGAAGGTGATTTGGTGGGATTTATTAGGATTTATTTTGATTTTCCAATTGTTACACCATTCTGCAATGGCGGATACATGGCTCTGTAGGATTTGGGAAGCAACAGTAGGATCATTATTCACGGATAGCACCCAGGTGTCATCAGCGTAAGTAGAGAGGACTGTGCTTTTATTATAATTTTCAAATGTCATATTTCTATGCTTATATGATCAAGATATTCTTTTCGATTTACCATTACTGCGATTTGAATATTGACAGTAAGATCATCATGATTTTGCTCGTTGTTCGTATGTTTAAATGTTTTCATGCAAAATAATGTTTCAATAATATTTACAAAAGCGGTTTCTTAGAGTAAAAAGAATTAAGATATTCACAATGTTAACTGTTCACGCCATATGTTACGGCCTGAAAAGGTTTTTATAGTTTTTCAATCGAAAAATTATTAGTTCATAATTTTATGATATTTATAATAAGATCATTTTTTTTTGTTTAAATCTTTATTTTTTAATTTCTTTTTAAAATAGTTATTTTAAATATAATTATAAGTTTTAAAACGAGAGCAGTAGAAGAGAAAGACAGAAGACGATCGTACTTCAATTGTTTTTTGACTGCCTCGTGGCAGTCGAGTCTTAAGCTAGCGTCTGAGCGGTGAAGATGTGCCGTATATAGACCCAAGATTCCTCTCAACGTTTGAACGTTTAGAAACGAATTTCTTCATCCTCTCATCGTTCCCCTTGGAACTTGGAAGAGCCGCCCTGCGGTCATTCAACATACCTGAGAACTTCGTACAAGCCGCCCTGCGGTAATTTTCTTCAATACTCAAGACGACTTCGTTCAAGCCGCCCTGCGGTCGTTTTCTTCAACACTCAACTGGACATCTTTACGTGAATATAACCTATCTTTATCCATTAATGGAACATTTAATTTCTTAATTCTTATTCAAGAAACTATTTAATTTGATAACTATTTTTTTTTTACATCTTTAAGCATTAATTAAGTTAAGTTTGTTTCTTCTATTTTTACAATATTTCAATTAGGTTTATTTTGTTTCCTACATTTTCTTACAGCTGTTTAATTATAATTAGGTTAATTTTTTCTTATATAAATTTATTAGGTTAATTTGTTTCTTATCATCCTTATATGTATTTCAGTGTATTAAATGTATTGTGATTCGTCGTTTGCTTTCATTATTTTATTTATTTTAAATCTATACAGTCCACTTATTTATTTCAATAGAACCACCCTCAATTTTGAGTTGTCACTTGGAAGTATTATTCTTTCACGGATAGCCCAGCGTATACAAATTTTGGTACTCCGGGCCGCGGATTTATTTTTTGTCTACAAAGTTTCGGCCCTCTGGCGGAACGGATCACAATACATTCCTAAAGCTATCTCTTATTGTTTTATTTAGCCTTCTAAATAATTATTTAATTTAGGTTTAAATTTATTGGAATTTAAACATTTCAGCAATTGTTAGGTGCCAGTTGGGAAACATATCGTTATTTGAATTTCAGTTTATTTTTTGTGATCAATCACATTTCTTTTTTTCTCATCTTGTTTAACATATAGATTTTGTCAATTGTTTAAACTAAAAATGGGTCCAAAAATTGATAATGAGGTAGTATTGAGCTCCCTGTTGGACGAATTAGAGGACTTAAGGGACGATATACACGAAACAAATGAAATAGGTCAGGCTGCAACAAAAAATTCAGAATTATTTCCGGTTTTTAAAGCTAGGTTATCACGACTGGACGCTACTTTCCAAAAGTTTACTAAAACTGTCACAGAAGTGAAACAATATGCTAAATTACTAAACAAAGATTGCAGTGAGTATGACAACATTAGGAAGGAGACCCGCCATAAATTTTATGAAGCGTTGGCACTTGAGCGAGAACAAGTAGTTCAAGATCATTCATTGAATGCATCTTCTAGTGAATCCCAAAATCAGTTATTTAAACTTCCCTCTATAAATCTTCCTACATTCAACGGTGACTTGACTAAGTGGACTTCATTCAAAGACACTTATGTTTCATTAATTCATGAAAATACTTCCTTATCTCCAGTTCAAAAGTTCCATTATCTCAAGTCCTCATTAAAGGGACCTGCCTTGCAATGTGTTGCTTCCATACCAATTACTGCCCAAGATTATCCACAAGCTTGGCTCAGTTTGACCAAACGGTATGATAACAAACGGATTCAAGCTAGCAATTTGCTTGCAAAAATATTTAATTTTAAGCCATTACAGGAATGTAATTTAGCTTCCTTAGAACAATTTTCGGAGATTGTATTAGAGAGTGTAACTGCGTTCAAAAATTTAGACATAAAAGATGAATCTAGGTTTGTTCTTCTTACATTTGCATTAAGACTGTTAGATCCCAAAACCCGTGAGCGGTTTGAGACTTTACAATGAGTGAAAGAAGAACTTCCTTCATTTCAAGATTTAGTTGACCTAATTTCTCAGCAATGTGTTGCATTTCAATCTCAAGCCTTATCTACTCCAAGCATGTCCAAACACTCGAACGACAATAAAACTTATCCTAAAAGGATGAAACAAATTTTTTACTCCACAGGGCAGCAAACTACTCGTTCTTGCCCCTTATGTAAGGAAAAGCATGCTTTGTATCGTTGCTCTAAATTTTTGGAACTTAGTCCACAAAAACGTTTTAATACTTTAAAGCCATTAAATCTTTGTTCCAATTGCCTTAGCGAAAATCATAAAAATGCTGATTGTCGGTCAAATAAATTGTGTCGTTACTGCAATAAAAAACACCATTCCTTATTACACTGGGGTAATTCGGTGACATCTCCACCCTCTGTGGAGGAAGAACCTAAAACTAATACTTCGACAGTTATGGAAAACTCTCAGTTAGAAACTAATACATCAGAAAGCGCTGTTTTTTCCACATCTCTAGATGGCAAAGTAAATGTTTTACTTGGTACTGCTTTGGCCAGAATAAAAGACCATGTAGGTAACTATCACCAAATAAGAATTGTCATCGACAGTGGAGCACAACGTTCGTTTATTACGGCTTCGTGTGCTAGAAAATTGAAATTGATACCCTCTCAAAACCCCCACAAACTCTGTGGATTTGCGAATAGCCCAATTGCTGGTGGGACTCAGCAGGTAGACTGCACATTGGTTCCATTAAATTCTGCAAATCCCAAGTTGCGAACGAATGCTGTGATTATTCAGCAAATAAGTAATAATATGCCCTCTCAACCAATCTCTGAGCATATTAGGAGACAATTAAGCGGTGAGGATCTTTCAGACCCTTCCTTTTGGAAGCCAGGCCCTATAGATTTCCTTTTAGGAGCGGATTTGTTTCTAAATATTTTCAGAAATATCAAAACAACTTCTAGTTGTCCCAATCTCTTAAATACAGTATTTGGAGGGATAATTCTAGGACCCTTACCTGATAATAACTCACACTCACCGCAAAATGTTCTGTTACTTACCAACGTGCTACAGGAGTCTTGTGAGTCCAAAATATCCTTATCCGACTTCGATGATTCATCTGTTAAACTATTGGGAATGCAATGGAACCCTGTACAAGATAGTATTTCTTATAACGTGCAAGAGCTCGCTCGCGTAAATACAAAACGTAGGGTAATATCTACTATAGCAAGGACGTATGACCCTCTTGGTTATTTAGCACCCGTGATTTTCAAAGCTAAATGTGTACTACAACAGCTTTGGAAACGACGCCTGGATTGGGATTCTCAGCTTCCGCCCGATTTATTGCTTGAGTGGGATCATTTTGTTAAAGAACTTCCTAACTCTGACTCCAAATCCTCCTCTTTGGGGGCTCTATCACCCTTTATTGATAGCCGAGGGATTCTCAGGGTGGGCGGTCGTCTTACAAACGCTCCGCTAAATTACGAAAATAAACACCCAATTTTGCTTCCTCACAAATCACATTTAAGCTCCCTGATCATAGATCACTTCCACCTTGCATACCTACACGCAGGTTCACAATTACTCCAGTCAATGCTGCAACGTAAGTTTTGGATAATTTCGGCAAGGAAACTGATTCGGTGTCGAATACATCAATGTTTTCGATGCCACCGGTTTAAAGTACAAAATTATAGTCCGAAAATGGCCGATTTACCACCTTCACGATTCGAACAGGGTAGAGCATTCATTAATACCGGGATTGACTTTGCGGGCCCCTTCCCCATTAAAGAATCGAAACGTCGAAAGGCAAATGTGGAAAAAGCTTATGTCTGCTTATTTGTTTGCATGAGCACAAAGGCAGTCCACCTCGAAGTTGTTTCTCAACTTTCTACCGAAATGTTTCTAGCAGCACTTGAACGATTTATTTCACGAAGAGGACTACCCAGCCAAATCTTTTCGGACTGCGGTACTAATTTTGTCGGCGCAAACCGACACTTGAAAGAACTAGTTGCATGGTTCAACGATAAGCGTACCAAAGATGCTTTGGATTACCACCTCCACAACCGAGGAATTCAGTGGTGCTTTAACCCTCCTAATGCACCACATTTTGGGGGAATCTGGGAAGCCGGTGTGAAATCATTCAAGTACCATTTCAATCGAGTTGTGGGCACATACTTGTTAACATTTGAAGAACTGAGCACTCTTGTGGTTAAGATTGAGGCAGTCCTCAACTCTCGACCGTTGTATCCCATTTCATCCTCTCCTATTGAATATGAGGTGCTTACACCAGGCCATTTCCTAATAGGTGCACCCTTGTTGTCACTGCCTACCCATGACTTGACAGACGTACCTGAAAATAGACTATCCAGGTGGCAAATTGTACAATGTTGCATTCAAAACGTCTGGAAAAGATGGCGTTATGACTATTTAAATAGTTTGCAGCAACGGACAAAATGGACTTTGGCCAAACCAAACTTGAATATTGGAACCCTAGTTTTACTAAAAGAACCCAACGCATCGGTGCAAAATTGGCCTACCGGTAGAATAATGGAAGTATACCCCGGAAAAGATGGAACAGTTAGAGTTGTAAAAGTTAAAACTCCAAAAGGAGAGTACATCCGGCCTGTTTCCAAATTGGCACCACTGCTACCACAAACATAAGCTAACTAACGTAGTTAGTGTCACCACCAATATGTTCATGTAAACCTTGGAAATTTTCAACGAAAATTTGGTGGGCGGTATGTTCACGCCATATGTTACGGCCTGAAAAGGTTTTTATAGTTTTTCAATCGAAAAATTATTAGTTCATAATTTTATGATATTTATAATAAGATCATTTTTTTGTTTAAATCTTTATTTTTTAATTTCTTTTTAAAATAGTTATTTTAAATATAATTATAAGTTTTTAAACGAGAGCAGTAGAAGAGAAAGACAGAAGACGATCGTACTTCAATTGTTTTTTGACTGCCTCGTGCCAGTCGAGTCTTAAGCTAGCGTCTGAGCGGTGAAGATGTGCCGTATATAGACCCAAGATTCCTCTCAACGTTTGAACGTTTAGAAACGAATTTCTTCATCCTCTCATCGTTCCCCTTGGAACTTGGAAGAGCCGCCCTGCGGTCATTCAACATACCTGAGAACTTCGTACAAGCCGCCCTGCGGTAATTTTCTTCAATACTCAAGACGACTTCGTTCAAGCCGCCCTGCGGTCGTTTTCTTCAACACTCAACTGGACATCTTTACGTGAATATAACCTATCTTTATCCATTAATGGAACATTTAATTTCTTAATTCTTATTCAAGAAACTATTTAATTTGATAACTATTTTTTTTTACATCTTTAAGCATTAATTAAGTTAAGTTTGTTTCTTCTATTTTTACAATATTTCAATTAGGTTTATTTTGTTTCCTACATTTTCTTACAGCTGTTTAATTATAATTAGGTTAATTTTTTCTTATATAAATTTATTAGGTTAATTTGTTTCTTATCATCCTTATATGTATTTCAGTGTATTAAATGTATTGTGATTCGTCGTTTGCTTTCATTATTTTATTTATTTTAAATCTATACAGTCCACTTATTTATTTCAATAGAACCACCCTCAATTTTGAGTTGTCACTTGGAAGTATTATTCTTTCACGGATAGCCCAGCGTATACATTAACTATATATACAGTATGAGTTAAGTTCTAAGACATACTTCATCTACCATTTCTGAAATAAAGTATAATAAATATCAATATTTTCGAAATTAATAACGTTCATGAAAATTGATATAGCCCTCTAGTATACAGAGCGCATGCGCCAGTCTAGAGCTTGTTGGTGGCATTACCGTGGTTACGAAATCAAAGTTTTTACCCCTGCCAAAAATCGCATAACGAACTAAAGATATTTCCACTTAAAAAAAAAATAAATAAATAAAAAACAACTGTTTTTACTGCGTGAAGTAGGAAAATTTTTTGAAAAATCCTGTAGTCATAACTTCAATTTTCAAGTATAATTCACTCTAAATATCCTGAAAATCGATTTAAAGTAACCTCCTCTTTAATTTCCTAAAATAAATTTCCCGTATCCTTTCATTTTATCCGTTTGTAATATCTTCTAAATTTATTCACTAGAGACCTGTACAAGGTATTTATGACTCAGTTAATTTGAATTCCACATGTATCTGTATCGGTATTTGCAATGATATCACAGCTGTCATAGAAATTTACATACTAATAATAATTTGTACTCCGGCTAAAGGAGCTGATAATGGTATAGTACACACCTGGTTGTAAAATTATACAATTGTATCGTTGGGAATCCATTAATATCTTGCAACTATTTTTACACTCAATCGTGAACCCGATCCATGAGGTTACGACCTCTGTTAATAAGAGAGTAGATTTTAGAATTGCTAATATTTAAACTTTACATATCCATTTCTTCAATTACCTTTAGGCACGTTTATATTTAAATAAAATATGCAGTATACGGGTGGATTGCTGTAGGGTCATGATTAGGGAGTTAATTATCATTCAAATCAAATTATTTAATAGATTTATAAATTGGCATTAATAAAGGTTGATTATTGTACTGTCATAAAATCTCATCTAATGTCCTTAATTGACACCAGTATTATTGTTTGAATTATTTTTTATATACTATATTGTTATGCATTGAGAATACTGAGGGGATTAAGTTCATTATTAAATATTTTTGATATTAATCAATTAAATGTTAATAATCCTTTGTCGGCAAAAGTTAAAAAGGCGTTTATCTACTCCTCTAGAAATTTCCCATGGGCAGCCCGCGATACGCCAGGAACTTCCTAGACCCCATCTACTAGCATGCACAAAGGCTGGACTGGGCACTTCCCATATCAGCCCCGCCTCCCTTTGTCCCGAAATTTCCAAAATATAGTACTTTTGAAAAGAAGAGTTGAGAAAAGTGATGAGGGTGTATTTTATGTGGGAATATTTTATTTTGTCTTTATTTAAATTTCCATAAATGCGTTTAAGTGTAGTAACTATAAAACAAATATGATGGAGCAGTTGTTTGGGGAGGTGGTAACAAAGGAACTACCAATAAAACAAACTTATTTTATTATTTTCTTACTGGTGTGTTTTCTTGGTGGCTCCACCATCAACCCACTTCTTTACCATACAGTCAAAACGGTCAACAACTACTCCATTATTATAAGACCTATAAATTTTCAAGAAATATAAATATTACATTTTAATAATTAAATTTATCAAAGTTGTTTCCAATTGAAAATATCCCCATTCGTTGGATCAATGTATATCAATCACATTTATGTTGCAAACGTGACTATATACCACGATTATGTTACAGCTAAAATATATTGAGTAATTTTTGGTATCCCTACTTCTACTGGATCGCTATTGTATATTTAACAGAATAAAATGACAACTTATTAGACTAAAGTTAGAATTACGGTTGATGAGGAAAGTGATTTAAAAACAACTTAACCTATTACTATAATTAATCCAATATAACTATAAATATCTTGTTTCTTATATCGAGACACATTTAAAAAAAAGAACAAAAACTACACTTATTTATCTTTGTTTGCGGTTTGGTGAATTCAATTTGAAAAATAAAATAATTAAATTTAAAATTGCTATAAATTACGAAAGATGTTGATAGTGACTATGTTGAATGAGGATATATAAAAGAAATACAGGTGAATAGCAATGAACTACTCTGTTTATGATAAATAAAAGATTATTATTTCATGTCAGATATCAATTTTATTTACTCAATGTTACAATAAGATACCATTTCTAAGTAGCCACATCCAAATTATTGTAAATAACATCGTTTTATCGTTTAAACATAACCATTGTATATCATCATAACTCTTTTGCAACACATAACTACATTGCAGGTCATTTAAAAAAGTACTTATAATTTTTCTGGAAACGTATAGTAATATGTATTTTATTATAACTGGAAACTATAATGTGAATGTATATTTTATAAATAAGAACGTATAGAAACAATCAACACACACTTATTTTAATTAATAATCACATATGTGAAGATATGGGAAGGTTACTTGGGAACCAGTGTTGCCACAGTTAAATAAATATTGTTTTACGTTTTAGAAAAATATATTTTTCAACCATTTAGAATAGTAATAAAAACTATCCTATTATTTAAGTTGCACCAAATAACAGATACTTACGAAGTTTGATCATAGTTGGTTCAGTAATTTCAGAAATTATCCCGAACAAACATTGTGACACGAGATTTTTATATACATAGATTAAGTATAATAATTAATACTGTTTTGAGAGTACCGCTGCCTTAAAAAAGCAGCCCGTCAAAAACATAGCAATGTATATAAATATACTAAGCATAATTATATACGCACGATAGGGGATTCTTTGCTAAACTTTTCGTTAAATTAAATAAATTTCTAATACGATCGGTTTTACATATTTCGCATTGTTTTTAATATTGCTGATAAAAAGTTATTTAATAATGAAATAAAAGTTTTAATCAAAACCTATATCTTGCTTAATATGTAATTAATCGGAAAAGGATCTTAAAATTGAGAGTGTTTTCAGGATAAATTCTTTAGTACCTTTAAAACTCAAAATGGTTTAAATAATCAAGTTTGAACTATGTGATATTCACAGGCAATACTCTCCTAATACAGTATATTGGCCCTATATTTATTACTGTTATGTATTGAGAATAATAAGGGGAATAACAATTATTATTAAATGTAAAAGTAAATGTTAAAAAGCCTTTGTCGGCTAATGTTAAAAAGGCGTTTACCGACCACAATTGAAATTTCCCATGGGCAGTCCGCTATACCCCAAGAACTTCCTAGACCCCAGTTACTAGGCTGGACTGTGCACTTCCCATATGAACCTTGACTCCCTTTGTCCCATAAGAGATGGGTAATTTCCAAAATATGGTATGTTTGAAAAGAAGAAGGGAGGAAGTGACGAGGGTGTTCCGTCCTCAAGAGAGAGAAGCAGTTAAAGTCAAGCAAGAGAAGAGTCGAGTTCCATCTACAAGGAGAGGAGAGGTCCGTCGGACTGCCCATTAGAGAGCAGCTGGAGGACGAAGCCTAAGAGGGGCGCCTATACTAAGACTGATTTCACCTTCGCCAGCCGACTAAGTGTTTTGAAGGTATTTCTTTGTTTGTAATATTGTATGGCAAGGTTAACTGTAATGTTCCTCCGTATTCTCAGGCATTGTGTAAATAGATTTTATATTTTTAAGCTAATTTAAATAATAATGTCATTTATTGCAACCTGTCTAATTTAATCTTACCCTGCATGTCCACCTATTGGTATTGGTAAACACGATACCTTTAGAAAATAAATCCAATAGTTTCAGTAATATTAGCCTATACATACATTAAAGTTTTTTAAGCTACCACTGCCATAGAAAAGCAGCCGGTCAAAAACATAGCATTACCCTGTATAAAAAGAGTTTAAAAATAGTAAATCGTATTATTGATACATCATTGATGTATAGAAAAACATAATTATTTAAGAAAATCCGAAATTTTGAATATAGGTCATGAATTGTACTCATTAAGCAGGTACTTGTATATTGTGAAAAATTCTCAAAATAAACTAATATAGAATGAATCGAGATAATATAAATCGTACAGAGAGAGAGATCAAAACCTCATCGTAATATTTACTACAACAACTTATTCATTTTTAAGGCATTTCAACATGGGTTTCAAACAATATTTGATTCTTAATTGTAAATAAAAAGTATAACAATATAGAACAAGGTAACTTTATAACCAATTAAAAACAATAAATCTTACTATAAATTAGAAAATTTAATAAACCTTTTTTTTTATACTAAGAATTTATCTGTTTTATAGTAGGTATTCATAAGAATTTTTCATAAAAAAAACTTATTTAGAATAGAATAGAATAGATTAAATTTATTTTTCTCTTGGGTATTCCCCGTACAAATAGACCCTGGCTTGGCTATTTACAATACATTTTGAGAACTATGTACATATATTTGTAAAGATAAATTAAGATTTTTTATTTCAATATAGTAGAGACAAAATAAAAATACATATGTTTTAAAAATAATAATACATCTGTTTAAAAAATAAAATAAAAATACATCCGTTTCAGGATTTCTAGATTGAAATTTCACGCAACATTGATGAAGTTCGGCTAGACTGGTTACATCAGTTACAATTTATGTTAAGTTAATATTCACTTTAGGTATAATAGAATTGTTTATGATTTTATCATCAATTTATATACAATACATTAAAGCAGTCTAGGGGATATAGTACTTTTGCATACTATTGCGTATGTTCACTGAATTTATATTTAGATTTTGTATTTAAGCTTATTGTTTTTATTCGTTGATAATGAACGATATCAGTTTTAGGCAGTTAATTATATAATAATATATTTGATTTAATTTTGTATAGTCTTTTATTATTTTCTGGAATATTGTTTACGTATGGTATGAGGTACTTTCTGATGGAGGAGTAAATATTGCACACTGCGATTAAATGATAGTGTTACATACGTATTCATATTACATATGGTACAGATTTCTTTGGGTTTGATATTATAAAAATGGTTTTTGAGAGAAAATTTAATATGATAATTTCCGGATGGGCGGGCCTGAGTTTGAGTGTTATATAGCAGGTTAAAAAAAAAACAAACCTTTTTATAGACAGAAATAAACCACTCCTTCTAAAAGGAGGAATGACAGTAAACCAAAGCAGGAAAAAAGTTCAATGTTGCCCATAACGGAACATGCAGGAATGGACTAAAGGAACTGATTGATAAAGTTTAATTTATAATTTAAGTTCAGTTAATAAATATTTCTGATCATGATTGCAATCGACAAAAACACAAGAAAAATAATTGTATCGATAAATTGGAATGTGAAATTTTTTCGTCCTCATGAATCGCAGCTGTAGGATGTTTGCACCTCATTAGTGGTGCAGAAGGAAAATCATATGGCGCCGATGGAGACGTTGATTTCCATAAGGTACTAAAGGACATTTTTTTTAGAAATTGATATTTTGACATATTTGTATTCTAATGGTTTAGTTTTTTTATCTACATCCGTCATCAGATTTTACCTAAAAAAGATAAAAAATACTTTAAAAACGTTTTTAAAAGATGCATTTTGTTCCAAAAGGTACTAAAAATATTTCCTTCCAAAACGTACTGTGAGCAGATATAAACTTTCCTTTCAATTCAATCCAAAAGGTACTATATTTCCAATCATACGGCAGAAGCACCCAAGCCCGTAATATATTATTTTTTGTATTTTTATTGGTTCATTTTTTACGTCTTAAATCACTGCTATTATTTTGATCAATAGTTTTAAACTAATAATCAGTTTTTTGGCTGTTTTAAACAACTTAGTTGTGTGGCTTTGATTCTTTTAGGTTGTCAATTAAATTAAGTTTTTTTTTTTTTTTTTTTATAGAATTTCTTCTCGCAGCAACATAAATTTAGTTAAACAAATTTTAGAAACACACATTTTAATAGAAATATGGTATTTGATCCAGCAAATAGTTGGAATTAGCATTCCACAAACTTGCTAAATGTGACAGAAAAAAACGTGCCTGATCTAACTTAATAGTAGATTTTTTTTTTTTTTTTTTAGGTAAAATAAAAGCTCAAAAGTTATTTATTTATCAGTCTCTATGATTAAATATCGTTTAAAACGTAGTTAATAATATAGATAAATTTGCTAAATTCACACAAATAGTAAATACAAGTTCAAAATAAACTTCATAATTACATACTTTCTAAATATAGATAAATTGCCCTTTGAATATTTTATTTCTTTAAGGAAATATAGTATTACTTAGTAATTAACAAAATAAAGACGTTAGCTATCGGTAATGTTGTATTAGGAAGGTTATAGTTCCAATCCAAAGTCCTCAGAACCATAGTCAATGCTTCCTATTATGTCACCAACCTTACACCGCGAGCTAAATATTCCATTTATTTTAGACCATATACCATCAAAATTCTCTAAATTTCATAAGAACCTTATCCATCACTCTAATCCCCAGGCTCGATCCTTATCCAGCTCCACACATCCTTACCATCCCCTTAGAAGGTTGAAACGGCAGTGGCCTCGAGACCTCTTGTAACATGTATATTGGAGTTCTAGCATTGGCTAGATTCTCCACTCACGTGCTGTATGCTTGAGGATTGTATATAGGTATAAGTGACTTTTGTATATATTTTTATTGATTTTGTTTTGTATAGTATTTTTATTGATTTTTTTGTAAAATATTTTTATTGATTTTGTTTTGTATATATATGTATATTGTATTATTATTATATAAATTTATTGTTTTCTATATATCGTGTGAACGTAATATGGATGTTGTACTTTATCACTATTAAAAATGTCCTAAATTGGACTGATTGTAATATTACTTAATAAAGAACTGTTCAACAATTTCTTTCAAAAAGAATTTTACAAAGATCTTTGCCAGTGCCTCACTTAATATTATTTCACCATTCGTGGCGTTTTAATTAGATTTTTGCGACAAATAGGGAAGTTTAATAAATAATCTACGGTAGGGAATTTAAGAGAACTTAAGGATTTTTTCTAAAACCAGGATCCTGAAGATGGGTGAAATTCCCCGAAACGTTAATAACTTTTTTCTTTTTATTAAAATGTTTTTGGAAGAAATAAAAACTAGCTCATTTCTTTTCTACCTCTGAAACACTGTAATTTTGTTTAATATAATAAAAATAAAATAATAACGTTTATTACTTCAGGAAATTATGAGGATCCGCTGTATTAAACTACAAGAAGGGCACGAAAGGGCTGTTATTTATGACTATTTAATCGTATTATGATATAAATGGAATTATCAGAATCGTTGGGTTTCTTTTATATGAAACTGCGTACAAGTAAAATCGATGTAATGAAAAGTTGCCTTAATATCCATGTATGTTGAGAATTTATATTTTTACTTGCTTTTCTATTCTTTCTTTTTTTTTTTTTTTTTTGATCTATAGCCATACAGAGACTAATGGGCAAGTCTTGGTCGGTTAAAAAAAGCTTAAAACGTTCATTTTCGTTAAAGTTTTGAATTAGTTTTTTTCACTTTTACTTACCTATATATGAAATATATAGTAGGGGAAAGAATTGCGATCGTGAAAATGTTCGAATTCCAGTTTTCAACGGAAATACATGTTTCAGGGTTCCCTGAGTTCAAATGACCAAGTCCCGCAAAAAGATATGTGTGTGTGTGTGGTAAGTCCAAACAAAAAGTCCTATAAAACTAAAATTTCATACTTTATACGCCCGAAATGTTACAGCAACTTTTTCATGAAAATCAACTAACTAGAAGAGCCACTTTATATTATTTTGTTGATTAAAAAAAAAATAAGGCGTAACATCTTATTAGAATTGATAAATAACGGATAAATATGCAAGTTGAGCGAATTTTATTAACAACTAAAGGAGAAAAGTGCAAAACTATTTTTTAATGCGATTATGATGTTTTTGACAGAAATGTAGATGTATAATATATCATTAGAAAGATAAAGATTTTAGAAAAAATGCTATCTAATACACAAAATTCTAAAAGTTAAAGGAGGATGTTGAAAAGCTAATAAAACAAACTGATAGTCGTAAACTTAATTTAGTTATTTCTTTTACAATTTATTTTAATCTCTAAATGTATTTAAAAACTTCTAAAATGATTTTAACAACGGAATCATTCATTCATTCAACAACGGAGGTAAGTGAAAGTCGTGTGTTACGCGCACCAGATTTTTTTTAAATCGTTATATTTTCCTGTACTATACATTTCGTAAAGTAGCAAGTAAAAGTAATATTAATAATACATACAAAGATATGTTTTGAGAATAGGGAACCTCCGTTAATTACATTACATTGCAGTATTACTCATTGTAATAGTATAGTATAAAACTATAATATATTGTTATTAATATTATAGGTTGTAAAATAATTATCAAAACCATGGCATGTAAAAATGTTTCTCATCAAGCCAGCAGTCGGATTGATCGGCCCTTCATTATTATCCTGACTCATTAAATATACTCCCAGCCTACGCCAATTTGTTTTTCATTCCAATTTTCACTTCCCACTTTATTTAGTTCTGAGTCCCTTGAAATTAACTTTATGCCCGTTCCAATAAATATTGGCTACACGGAACGCACCAATGAAAATGCTGATCAATTATTTATATTTTCATTGAACTAGTAAATGCAACCTTGAAGAATCTAATAAGCAAAAATGCATAAAATAATAATAATAATACAACTAATTTAATGGTAACAAAAACATTTCTAAATTATATTATTTTATCGCCCATTCCGATAAGCGAAAATATGCATTTCCTAATCTTTTGATAAAAAAATAAAATATACAATATATTGTCTGCAGCGCCATCATGCCTTAAGAATATTCTATCAGTATAAAAAAACATGTACTTCCGAATAAAAATACATGTATAATAACCAGAAACATATATTAAGTCAATTCTGATTATATAAATGAGATATTTAAAATTCCATCAAAATTCGTAGGAATTTTTCCCAGCCATTAAAAAAAATTCTTAAAATAATACAAAATACATATACAAAAAAAATGTATGTGTGTGTGTTGGGAAACCCAGTAGGCAAAAGTAAAATTAAATTTAATATCATAAAAAACAAAACAAGACTTTCCAACCTTTAAATCCATTCCGATAGAATTAAAACATAAGAACGTTGCTTTCTATTTCCACCACCTTTTAGAAATTCTCTCCCTTTAAACATTCACTGTGCTCTCTTTCTTTCCACATTTAAATCCCTTATTTTCTACTATATTTTCTCAACCCAAAATGACGTTATCTGACAGTAAAAATTGTAATCAATATGTTTTGTGTTTTTGATTTTTAATTTCACATGTATAAATAGTATAAATTTTTATTAGTGTTGGCCTGTATAATAAATTGGAGCATAGGAAATATATATATATATATATATATATATATATATAATATATATATATATATATATATTTTTTTTTTTTTTTACATGTACATATAAGAGCTATTTCAGTTTTTTTTCCCACCTTTTTTAAAAATTAATCTTTATTAGCGAATTGTATTTAATTATATTGTCATTAGAAGGATTTATCTCTTATCATTGTTTTATATATTTTTTAAACTGATGTTAAATTGTTTCATATTTATTAATTTTATGTCTTAGCCAGATATAATGTAGCTCTAATATTATGTCAAACCAGATGTTATCATAGGGGACTTGAGAAGTTTCACGACATCAACATATGCGACACTAACAGTCGATATAATTTTTTTTTTAAAATATTTTTATTGAAATTTACAACTGTAAATTTTGTAATACAACAAGTAAATATGCTGGTAAAGATAAAATACATGAAAAAAACATGAAGAGAGACGGCAGCACTCTAGCAGTCAATCTAAACAAGAAGGTCTCGAGGCCATCTTCTTTTCAGACGCCTCGGAGGGTTATCAGGGATCAAAGAGGAAGCTAGGGTAGAAATAGTGGGTTAGAGTGGGAATGGAGTTATGCATGGAAAGATTCATACCTGGTTCGGGCCAAAACAGTAACATAGGGAACATCAAGATCTTTGTGGATGAGCTTATTCGTGACAAAGTAAGGAGCGTTGAGGATTTTACGAAGGATTTTGGATTGTAAGGATTGGATACGAGAGGAATTGGATAGTTTGGTGGAGCCCCATAGCTCAATTCCGTCAAGTCCAGATAGGTCTTATAATAGTCATGTAGATGAGTCTTTTGTAGTTAAGTGGAAAATTAGAACGTTTGTCTAGTAGGTGTTGAAGTAGTCAAAAACGTCGTGCAGTTTCTTGTCGTTTCAGTCTTGTGTGAGGGTTCCAAGTAAGGCGTTTGTCAAGGTGCAGTCCTAGATATCGGATCTGTCCAACCGGTACAAGAGGAGCATTATTAAAGGAGACAGTAGGACAGGATGTCATAGGTTTACGACGAAGGGTAAAGGTTATTTGATGGGATTTTTTGGAATTTATTTTTATTCTCCAGTTCTGACACTATACTTCTATGTCTAGATGTGCGCTTGAAGAGTTTGAGAGGCGATAAACGGATCATTTAAACTGATAACACGCAGGTATCATCAGCATAGGTAGAAAGTGTATAGGTAGTGTTGGGATGGGTTGGGATATCGATCTAATTTTAATTTATTTTATTGTTATTTAATGTTTTCTCCAATTAAAGTACCAACATTACAGAGGTTAGGTTAGCCAAGGAGTGTCTTTGAACCCAAGTTTCGTTTCATAGCTAATATAACAGGAAAAATACTTGGTATCAGTTGCGCAGAAACTTATCCACCGTATAAATACCGTATATCTTAGAAATACAGGGTTCACCTGTAGCATGGTGGTTAGCATAACAGCTTCCTATGCCAAAGGTCACCGGTTCAAACCTGCAGGTGGCCCTAGGATTTTTTAATGGGAGTAAAAAATCCTTAGTTATGCCGTTCTTCGGAGGGGACGTTAAAAGCTGGTCCCGAGTCTGTGCGATGTCAGTTACTCGGAAAGATCCCTATTCTAATTAAACCTGAATAGGCAAAATTTAGAACTCCCACTGTAGCATCGTTCGATTAGCCATAGCAGCTTAAAGAGACGTTAAATAAATAAGCAAACATCGTAGAAATGCCTTAAGACTTTTGAAAGAATACACTAGGAATTCCTCAACCTGATGGATATCATCAACAATATTCCTGCAATTAACCATTCTTTATGACTTCTAAAATTTGTAAATATTTCATTAATGCTTGACTCTATATTATTTTATAGTTTTCTAAATATCGTATGAATGTTACACTTGATCACTATTATAAATATCCTAATAAGGACAGATTGTGATATCATTCAATAAAAAAGATTCTTGTACATAAAAAAAAAAAAAAAAAAAAAAACTATTTTTATTCATCTTATTCGAAATAATAACTTATTGCTCATAAAAACAGATATTGAAAAACCAGCAATAAGAAGTTTCACTAAAATAGAGATTTGATTAGACAAAAGTTATATTGGAAAATCGCTCAATATTGAATCAACCCGATGAGGTGCGAAATGGTATTTACCACCGTTTACGGCGTGATCTCTCGACAACCTCGTCTGAAAATGTTTTTATTCATTTAAAAGGTAAAAAAAAAAAGAAAAAAAAAAAAAACGCTAGTGAGTTAATTAGAAATGCAGCCGCTGTCCTGTTTTTCAATATCGTAAATATACAGTCCCCTTTTTCCTTTCCGGGTATATGATGTATAATATCAGCAAATGAGTTGCGTTGGCTCGTGTTTGACCTTTACAAAAAATAATAAAATGCAGCACTCGGTCCATCTCTTCCATCACCGGTTACTATCAATATGATCATATAGTGAATACGGCGCGCATGTGTGTGTATTTGGGTTTGTTAATAAGTGAATATGTTTATATAGATAATCCTATTTTTTGTCATTTGCTACTATAAAAAAAAATTAAAATTAAGCAAATGACAATAATAATAAATAAGCAAAAAGTAAACTCAATTTCATGTAAGGAATTGACAAAAAAAAAACTAACTCGAATTAAGCATAAAAATAGTAATGGATAATGTAAATTAAAATAAGAAGAGAAGCACTATCATCCCCATGCATAAGGGCTCTTCTTTTCTTCAGTACATGTACTAATTTATTTTTTCTTAGAGGTAGGTGCTATTAGTTATATAGAAAAATCTGGTGCGGGCAACACACTACTTTCACTTACCTCCGTTTTTAAAATCGATTAAAGAATTTCTAAATAAAGTTAGAGATAAAAACGAGTGAAACCAATAAATAATTAATTAAATTGAATTAAAATATTTTATTTATTTTATTTTATTTATTTACAATCGTTTATGTTTGACTTTAATGTCATTTGCTATCTGCAAAAAAAAAAAAAATTGCAATAAGCAAATATGATGACTTCCGAAAGTCGGTTAAAGCAAGGCATCTCTAGGCCACCGCCTCAAAAGTCGTCGGGGTGGGTTGTACGGGTTCGTGTAGGATTTAAGTGTTTGGGCCGATGGGTTCATGTTGTAAGTCAGTCTGTCATGAAATCTTTTATAATATTCTGTGGCTGTGTCTGAAACTGTGAGTATGTCCAAGTCCTTGTGAAGTAATTCGTTGGTTACATAAAACGGTGCATCCACAATTTTTCGCAATATTTTCGATTGAAGGGTTTGAATTATTTGGATGTTAGAACATTTGGCAGATCCCCATAGCTCTATCCCGTATGTCCATAATGGTTTGATCAGTACTTTGTAAATAGTAAGTTTGGTGTTCACGGATAATTTGGATCGTTTGTCAAGCAGACGGGATAGTAGTCCAAATCGTCTGTTCAGTTGTTGTCTTTTAAGTCTAATGTGGGTCCTCCATGTCAGTCTTTTGTCTAAGTACAGTCCCAAATATCGTACTTCCTCTGATGTCGGAATAGGTTTATCCTCAAAATAGACTGCTGTACAATCTCCATGATTGAGCGTGAAAACGATAAATAGACTCTTTGATTGGTTCATTTTCACTTTCCATCTATTAGCCCAACTGGATAAGTCATCAATGTGGCTTTGCAACATGAAGGATGCAAGAATTGGGTTTTGATGGGATGTCAAAAGAGCTGTATCGTCTGCAAAAGTGGCGAGTAAGGTGTGGTCATTTTCTGGTAAGTCTGCCGTGTAGATATTAAATAGTAACGGTCCCAGTACACTGCCTTGTGGGACCCCTGCTTGAACACGTTTTATTCCAGAATATGCGTCTCCTACTTTTACAGTAAAGTGTCGGTCTGTCAAGTAAGAGAGTAATATTAAATAATAAGTCGGAGGGAGCAAATTTTTGAGCTTGGAAAGCAATCCTTCATGCCACACCTTATCGAATGCTTGACTAATATCAAGAAAAACACCAGGGCAATATTTTTTAGACTCTAAAGCATTCGAAATGTAGTCTACTAATCGATGGCATTGTTGAATGGTCGAATATAGAATTAAAATATAAACATGTGTTATACATTTGTGTTAATTACATGTGTGTTATACATTTCTCTTAATTTAGTCAAATAGTATTTGTTATCCCTGTCAAAAGATACTTCATATATTATGTTTGATACGGTCAAATTTTACATCCGTGATGATTGGAATGAGAGACTACAAGCATTGTCATGGATTGTTCTTATGATGTTTTTTTATTTTGTGTTTTGAAAAATTATTCTCATACATTTATTTATCTCTAAATTATTTGTTGATAAATATTTTTTATAGGTTACTAAATATCTCATTTTATTTCAACTCCGAGGAAAATGCGACCCTGAATGAGAAATCGCAGAGTGAACTGGATATTCTATTGTTGAAAATCGAATAAGGAAAAGGAAAATTCATTTATTGGATTGCTCTGGTTGACTGCCTTCTTTAGGCTGATTGATCCTCAGTCGCGTTTGGAATCTTAAATACTACTCTTCGGCCGGGGACTTCATTGCGAGGAAAAATTTTCATTGAAAGATACAATCCTTTGCTACTTCACCGACTGTAATATTTATAACTACTAAGCATCTCTAATAACTCTCCTATAAGGCAAATATCTTAGGCATTATTTCGATTGACAGTTCAGCATAAGAATAAGTTAATATAACAAATAAGATATTATGAATTTGTAATAAGACAGTTGTATATGATGGGCCACATTATAATTATTTTTATTTAAAATGCCTTAACAACACTTACTCGAAAAATGATCAAAACTCCCCAATGATATAAATAATAATAGAAAAATAAATTATATAACCATCATCAAAACTAATTAATACTATGGCATTGAGCTATGTGGATCCAGTAAACCATCAAATTCCTTCCGCATCCAACCCTTGAATTCCAAAATCCTACGAAAAGTCTTCAATGCTCCTTACTTCGTCTATTATAAAATCATCTATAGAGTCCTAAGTATCCCTTAGTAAGAATTAGTTCAAAATTGATATTACAGCTCTAATTTCAAACTATCAGGGTACACATACACTATTGCCCGTAACCTCTCATATCCAAAAGTAACCAATAATCTTCCGAGGTGCCTGAAAAGATGCTGTCCTCGAGATCTTTGCATTAAATCAATGTACTGCATTAAGTAAGCATTAAGTTCTAACGTTTGGTTGCTATTTACAAGATTTTTGAGAAATAATTACTGTATCGCACATTACCTTGTTTTTGTATGTACGGTAAATATCATTAAAATACGACAAAAAAATATATTTTGAAGAGGATCAATTTAACTATATTTATTATTAAGAAGCTGTTATAATAATCAGAGGTTTGGAACGTCTAAGAGGTAATAATGAAACCATTGTTACTAATTTCTAGAATTTTATGCGTTATAGAATGCAAAATTGTGGAGACGAAATCAATTTTTTTTAATAATGATTGATTTTAAGAGAGGTAAAAATCGAATTCAACCTGATAGAACAAATAAAGAATTATAGTTCATAACTATTAACGTTTGGAGCTTGTACCACGTGGATATAACTGAGTTGATAGCATCACGGAGAGTCAAATGGGCGAGTAAAATGGTTGGGCTCCGTGAGGAACGGATTCCAAGAAAGTTGGTGATCCGACTGGTAGGCCGAAGCGTCGATGGGAGAATTGCATTAAGGCTGATCTCGGGGGCTTGGGCTTGCCGGTGAATATTAGACGAGTCTGTGCTGGCGGAGTTTGGTGGTATCGGCATCGAACCTTCGGGGTTCGGTAAGCCTATTATTATTATAACTATTAACGTTCATATGTATCTTGGGCTAGAATACAAGCAGCGGCTTTCATTAAGCATTTTTTAATTATTTATTGACATTTACAACTTTATTGTACAACACATCTAGTAAATATGCTAAAAGAAAATAGACATGAACATGACATGTAGAGTAGCTACCCATCGGCAGAACTCTAAAAATATTCGAAACTAGAAGGTCTCGAGGCCATCTTCTTTTCAGACGCATCGGAGGATTGTCAGGAATGGAAGAGTAGGCAAGGATTGAAACTAGTGGAATGGAGTTTGTCATGGAAGGATCGACACCTGGTTTGGGCCAAATCAGCTACATAGGGAATATTATGGTCTTTATGGATGAGCTTATTCTTTTCAAAGTAAGGAGTGTTGAGGATTTATCGAAGGATTTAGGATTGTAAGGATTAAAGACGGGAAGAATTTGATGGTTTAGTGGAGTCCAAAAGCTCAACTCCGTAAGTCCTGATAGATCTTATGATGACCATATACATGCGTCTTTTGTAATTAAGTGGAAGGTAGTGCATGTCGTGCAGTTTCTTGTCGTTTCAGTCTTGTGTGAGGGTTCCAAGTAAGGCGTTTGTCAAGTAGAAGTCCTACGGAGCGGATCTGGAATAAGCGGACAACAAAATATAAAACCATTTGAAAGATTTTGCTTAAAATTTTAGAATCAACTTTTAAAATTAAATATTTCTTGAGTTGTATTTTCATCATTTCAGATGGGTGAAATGTTACATTCTGATTATTTTCATATTAATGTCCATATGTTATACACTTTTTTGATCCTCTTAAGTAATATTGTGAGTTGAAAAATTATTGTATTGAATGTGGCGGTAAAGCATATACGTGTAGAACTGCTATACCCATCTTAAATAAATTATCTAAATAGCATCCGATTGCCCATTGTTACTTTACAAATACAAACAATGGGCCTGGAATAAGATAAATCAGAAGTCTAAATGTGGACCGTGTTATATTTACGACAAAGGCAATATTCTATATCCGACTTGAGGGTAAGGTTTGTACTTACATAAGGTAGTTACGTGTGTTGGAGGGGAATGATCCCCGAAAGAAGCCATTTCGTATAAAATAGCTACATAATTCCGATGTCCTCGGAAAGGACTGCTTATGTAAGCTCCGGGATCTACTTACAGCATCCCGCCTTACATAACTCCTTAATGATTTCTTCTAGGCAAACCTACACTACAGTTCTGTCAAGCTTGAGCATTGACCCGGTTCGAAGGCGTAACATGACAAGTATATAAAAAAAAATAACTTTTACATCAAATTATATTTTGAGATATAACAGGATTCGGACAAAGCTCAAGAATTATTTATATTATATTAGTAAGTGCTGGGTATCATGTGAATGCCAGAATAATTTATGCTATTCTTAGAGACCCCAAAAATGGCATATGATAACATCGGACATATTAGAACTATTTGAAATATTTGTAGTCGAGGGGAGTTTCGAACGATTAGTGGAAAACAATAGGTCTCTATACTATTGTGTAAAAATATTATAAAGATTAATCTTTGAATAAAGAAAACAAATGGTATCCATGTTTTGAGGGGAGTACCGTAGGGTGGAACACTTTCACCAGCACTGTTTAATTTAAGTATAGATTCTCTTTACACTGACTCTTTGTTTTAAAGGTAGTCCAAGATTATGGATATAAATTATCTACTAACCACGACTCGCGGATGAACAAGCCGTAGGTAGGCGGAATAAGGAAAGGCTTGTTAATACTAATCTCCTGAAGCCAAACAAAAAATTAAACAATGTAAATAGATATGGTTTTCCTCCCATAGTATACACGTTTCAAGCAGCACCACTGACAAAACTACGCCCATCTCTATTAGAAGCAATCGAAGTTATAATTCGAAGATGCATCAAGGTAATCATAGGATTACTGGCGAACTTCTGCTCCTCTAAGCTGTATTCGCCGTGACGGTACAAGGGTTTACAGATTTTGCGGTGTCTGTGTGGAAGCTTCTTCAGTATTGGGCGATTTCCTAATGGTTGGCCAAAGTAACGGACGCCCTTTTTCAAACAATTTTCAACAAAGCGGATGAGATTCACGAGTGTACTAAACTATTAGGAACCGAAAAAAGTACTAAGGAGTCCCCTATAACGGAAAAGAAAGTAAGACTTAAGGGAGAAGTCTTTTGAGAAGTGCTAATGCAACTGGCAGGGCTTAGGCGTGGTCTATTTTAAATCTATCATAAGTGTCAAAAGGTTTATGTTCGATGGAAAGATTTTAACAGTATCAGGTTTAGATCCACACACTAAAGCTGAACATAAACTACGCTTTACTTTGAGGAGTTCCAGGATCGAGAAGCCAGATATAAAAAGCTGTTAGACCCCTCTGAGTCAGAACCATTGCACATGTTTTGGTGGAATGTCTACATAATAAAAGGAATTAGTGGAACTTCTAAAAAAGAAAAAACTAAAAATGTTTTCAAGAAGTTTTATTCCTTAATTACCAATAGGGCAAAATTCATTGCGGACATCTTGACTTTTAGTGCAACAGATAAGTAAGCGTTGTTAGTAGATCCCGCAATCAGATATGAAGCAAATGATCGAGAACAAGACAACAAACTCCAAGAAGAGAATGAAAATATTTATACAAATTATAGGTAGAATAATCAGGAACCAGTCTTTTTTTAAATATTTTTAATTTTGCCAAAGTTTCGGCTCAAGCTTGTGAGCCATCATCAGGGCATTACTTAGTCATGTCCAAGCAAAAACTGAGTTTTATATAACCGGAGTTTATGCTTGGACATGGCTCAGTAATGCCCTGATGATGGCTTACAAGCTTGAGCCGAAACGTTGGAAAAATTAAAAATATTTTTAAAAAACTGAATCCTGATGATTCCACCTATAATAGTTTCTACAGTCGACTATACATCCTCAATTTATACAAATTGTATTCCATTCCTGCAGAAAAGTTTCGTGAGGAGTTCGGCGAAAGAGTATTTCCAGTCGCAGGCCTTTGGTTCGGAAATAGAGAAACCGTTCCCATAGCTAAGAGAATATTTTTGGAAGAGTATCGACTCGAAATAAATCAGTTCTAGAACATGGTGGAGACTTTATAGGGTTATTCCTGGTCTCGCTGTATACATAATATGGTTATATTATTTCTATTATAGAAGCATAGAAGATTTATTTGTGTCCTGAAGACAGTTATCAACTACCCTCATTAATGATTTTGAATTCTTTCAATTTCCCAGTAATTTGGCAAAGACTTTAAACTCTAGGAGTATGTAATTTCTGTACAAATTACATATTTATACGCGATTAATTTGTGTTAGTGGCCTAAAGTGTATTATTTGTTGAAATAAGAGAAAAATTAATTTTTTTTTCTATTTTAATGGTTCTTATACAATTAATAAAACATTTTATTATATTAACAGTACTTTTAAAAAGAATTTTTTTAGAGTTTTTAAATGATAAAAAAGTGATGGAAGTATATAATGCTTATTCAAATATGTAAAAAAAATATCTTCCTCCTCGAGTCGAACTAATGAAATAAAAATAAACAAAAAATGTTACCATTTTCACGAGCTAAAGTTTAAATGCATCATTATAACGCTATTATCAATGGGGTTTCAGCTAAATATATTTTATGTCCTTACACCATATTCAAAATACCATGACTTATGATATAAATGATCTTTTTCGCCACTAAAATTTAAGTATCCGAAAAGTTGCTTGGTTTTACAGTCTCCTCCTGGTCATTAAATAAAGATATGGCCACTAATATTATACGATAATGTTTTTCTCCAAAGTTTTGAACGGCCTTAAAACAGAAAATCTTTAAGATTTACATTCTCCCTTTGAGTAGTTGTCAAGTTACACAGGCCCTTTGCGCCAACGTTATCTTTATATTCGGAATAAATGGTTGGGCATTCTCGAGTTACGTCCTAGTAAAGACATTTCTGCCGAGTCATCATCCCTTCATTAAAAATAACTTCAGAATTATTTACACAATTAAGTACAAATTATAAAAGTACTAAAATCACTTTATATTGCTATAAATATTTTTCAAATTTCAATATTTGGCCTGATATGGAGGCAGAAATGGAATGAAGCTGCCATATCAAGAAGAACGTATAAAATCTTTTAGTTTATTCTTTCAGATAACTATATATAAAATATGTAGTAAGAAAAGTATTGCGATCGTGAAAATTCGAATTCGAGTTTTAACGGAAGTACACGTTAGGGTCTCCTAAGTCCAAATAACCAAGTCGCGCGAAAATGTCTGTGTGTATGCGGTGAGTAGTAAAACGAAAAAGATAAGTTGCATAAAACTGAAATTAGAAGCATATAAACCTAAGATTTTACCGCAACTTTTCTACGAATTTTATAATTCATTTAGTATCTTTTTATAATTTTCTCAAAAGCATAACAGCCGCTTTTAATTAATCTCGCTATATTGATGGAAAATTTAATTGGCTTTAATATGATTTAAGTTCAATGTTGATTGAAATAGTCTTTCAGAGATTAAATCCTGAATTTTTGCATTTTATCCATTCGAAAAACCCGTACCACAACTCATCAAGGGTCTTGGGCTCAGTACATATAGAGATTTGTATCTCAGCCGCTTTCCTAGGGTCGCCCTCGGCCAAAAACCCAGAATAGATAATATTCTCTCACAGCCATGATTCGAACTAGATAATTGCTCTATCCACTGGACCACTCCGCTCCATTTATTCTTCCGAAGTACCTTTAATTTTGTATAATCCAAAAAATTAACCATATCATCTTATTAGCATTGTTAGGGAACGACTAAATACATATGTGCGAGTTGAACGAATTTCACATTTAACTAGAGGAGAAAGAGCAAAAATAATTTTTAATGTATATTTTTGAACATAAGAACAGTAATATGATCTTAAAATTGCTAAAGATTTTAGAAAAAAAAATATTATCTTATGCATAAAATTGTAAAATATAATGGAAGGTTTAAAAAACTGATTGTTGCAGATGATAATATAAAGTCCGTTTAATCACATCAGGGGAGCAGCGTTGTTTAGTGGTAGAGCACTAGTCTACTGTTCTCCGGGTCATGGGTTCGAATCCCTACTATAGCAGAATAATATTTATTCTTTTATTTGGCTGGAGGCGACCCTAGGGTATGGAAACCCTCCTGGGGCAGACCCAGCATTGAGAATGTGGGTAAGCGAAATAATAGGGGAAAACCCTGACGGCTGAGTGAATTCTTGGCCTAATCACCTCCTTACACGGCCCTTGGCCCAGAAACAGTACGAATCTCTATATGTACTGAGCCCAAGAACCTTCTTTTTTTTTTTTTTTTTTGAACCTTCTAAACTCTTATGAGTCTTTGCTGTCATTTTCTTCTTCTTTAGCTTCTCCTTATAGTGCCGTATCAGCGGTGGGGAGCTTTTAGCCACTGGCTCCAATCCTCACTATTCCAAACCCACTAGTTTCCTGGCCTTTCGAAGATCGTTCCCTCTTCCTCAGCGAAGCTTGTCAATATACTCCAGGTAGGATATCCTCCCTCGCCCCCAAGGCCTTCTCCTAACTGGTACGTAATCCATAGTTTTTAGGGGATCCCTGTGTCCTTTCATTCTAATGATGTTGCCGAAAACTTCAACTGACGGGTTTGCAGATTTTCCTTTAGCGGGGCAACACTCAGTCCCTTTCGTATCCGTTCATTTCGAACACGAGCTCTCCTTGTGTTACCCAGTGTTTCTCGCAGAAACTTCATTTCAGTAGTTGTAACTCTGCTCTTCTGTCAGCTTTCAGCTCCATACAAGAGTATCGGCAAGTATAAAGACCTGAAGATATGGAGCTCACCTCTCGCATTTCTATCACTGTATTGCAGATCTGATAGTAACTGCATTGCATCTTAATTCTATTAGATATTTTATGAGTTCACATTCACTCTAACCCTTCGCCTAAATTCGCCTAAGCCGGTCCCAAGCCCGGTTGAAAAAGGAGGAGGGAGTCCCGCCCGCTGCAGCCTTAATGGGCGTAATGTGATTAGCACCGTCTCAAGTAAGTAGTGGCTGGTTAACATCGAAGCCGTGAAGCAGCTGGAGAGCTGGCCTGGCAGCTTTGAGGAGGCAGCCCCTCTATCAGGCTTTGGATATGGCAGGTTCATAGCCCGCCTGTCCGAGAAAACACCAATGAAACAAAACAAAAGTAGTAGAGCCGATCAGTATTTCTGGAGTAATACCCGGCGCGGAAAAATGATTATATCAATAGGTACATGAAATGTGAAAGGAATTAAAGGAAAGGAAGTGGAACTGATAGATGAAATAAAGAAGGCAAACGTCCACATACTAGGCCTAACAGAAACAAAAAGGAAGGGTAGAGGTGAGGAAAGGATAGGAGACTATGACCATATTTACTCTGGAGTGAACCACCAAGAACATGCCAGAAGTGGAGTTGGCTGTATTTTCCACGCTGACTTGAGCCCCCACGTTATTGACCGGAAATCGATCAGTGACCGAATTCTTGTCTTGAAACTAAAATTAGGAGCCAACATATTCACATTACATATTATTTATGGCCCAAATGAAAACACGCGAAAGCCAGGTAAAGATATATTCTTCGAAGAGTTGCAACGAACCCTAGATGACTGCAAGGATACCCCTGTTATCATGGGAGATCTCAACGGGAGAGTATGCAAAGACCATATTAGGTGGCATGGAGCCCTTGGTAGGTATGGTGAGGAACTTATAAATGACAATGGCGAAGGAATATTAAACATATGCTAATCGAATGGATTAGTGGTCGCCAACAGTATATTCCCTCATAAGAAATTCCACCAATATACAAGAGTGGAGCCAACCCGAGACGAAAAATCTATCATAGATTATTTCCTGATCCCAAGAGAGACAATAAAACTAACATTGGATGTCAGGGTCAAAAGGGGTTATAAGATAGGATCTAACCATTTTCTTTTGAAGATGGATATGATTATTGATGCAGAAGTTAGGGCAACCAGAAAAGATAAAATTAGGCGATCATACAAAATCAATAGCTATAAACTTAATTCACAAGAAATAAGACAGGCCTACGTAACAGCAATTGAAGAGAAAGCTAAAGAGCAGAGACTATCCCTGGGACTTTAATAACATAGAGGTAAGTTGGAACTCATTCAAGAGAATTCTCAAAGATGCTGCTCAGAGAGTATGTGGAAAAACAAGCTCCAATTAGAGAAGCAAGAGAACGGTGGAATGAGGAGATAAGAAATGAAACCAAAAAGAAAAACTTCTCTGGAAGCATTACCTCTTAACAAAATCTATGACTCATTACGCCGATTACAAAGAACAGAAGAAATGAGTAAAGGAAATGGTCAGGCGACAAAAGAGAAAAGCTTGGGATGACATTGGAGAAAAGTTGGAAGCAAATTACAAAGAAAAACAGAAGCTGTTTTATAGAGCATTCAAGAAGATGCGCAAAGGGAAACGGCCCGTGCTCAAGCATGTCAAGATTAAAGATGGAGAAGTACTAACCGAATCCAAGGTAATTATAGAAAGATGGATGGAATACTTCACAGACCTATTTGACTGCAGCGGAATATCAACAGATAACTCGGATGTAGCTCGGGAAGTGAATTACATGGAAGAGGATTATATAGCAGATACGAGATAACCGAAGCAATGATTAAGCACATGGAAACAAAAGGTGAAGACATATTCCAGCTTCTCCTCAATCTAGTATGGAAAGAAAAGAAGATTCCTAAAGATTGGGAAGTGTCCATCATTCTCCCTACATATAAAAGTGGTGATCAAAGAGAGTGTAAAAACCACAGAGGCACCTCCCTTCTAAGCGTCCCGAGTAAGGTCTATTCCACAATCCTTGAAAGAAGGCTAAGGAGACAAATTGAGAAAAACCTTGGAGAAGAACAATATGGATTCAGGACAAACAGAAGTACACAAGATCTTATATTCACTATGCGGCAGATCACTGAAAAAGTAATAGAAAAGGATAACAGTGTTCTGGCATGCTTTGTTGATCTGGCCAAAGCATTTGATCGGTCAGGAAACAAGACATCGTAAGGAAGCTCAATGAAAAGAGAGTTAATGAAGGATTAGAAATGGCCATATCAGGCTGGGCTTTATATGAACCAGAGAGATATCATCAGAACATGCAACCATTTGTCGAAAGAATTTAAGATATCTCAAGGCATCAACAAGGTTGCAGTATCAGCCCACTGTTGTTCAAAATAGTCCTAGATGGAGCTCTAAAGAAGGCCAAGTTGAGAATGAGACCCTACTGCTTAGGGAACTTGAATCTATCGCTTACCCACCTCACCATGCTCGCATATGCTGATGGCATTGTCGTATTAGCCAATAATGGGAGAGATCTCCAGTTCAATCTTCGCGTCCTCCAGGAAGCACTTAACCCCATAAACATGGAAAAAAATGCCCGTAAAACGAAAATAATGAGGATAGGAAGGAGAGAGAACCGAATTGGACGAGTAATCAGGCTAGGGGCAGAAAAGATTGAGCACGTAAAGAACTTCAAGTATCTAGGCGCACATCTAAATGAGCAGGGCTGGGAGGACGA
This sequence comes from Piezodorus guildinii, assembly GCA_023052935.1. Lineage (NCBI taxonomy): Eukaryota > Metazoa > Arthropoda > Insecta > Hemiptera > Pentatomidae > Piezodorus > Piezodorus guildinii. Next base: position 119,517,154 of record CM041293.1, on the reverse strand, counting down.
AGACATAAAGGAAAGAATAAAGTATGCCGGAAAGTGTTTTCTATCTCTTAAGAAGGGTTTTATAGGCAAAAGAGAGGTCTCCAAACATACAAAAATAGTAGTATACAAAACAACCTTCTTACCTATATTGACGTATGCCAGCGAATCCTGGGCCCTCACCACTAAACATAAAAGCCAACTAGATGCGCTACTTGAGGAAAGTTGAGGGTAAAACGAGGAGAGATAGAGTAAGAAATACCATAATAAGATTCAACCTTGATGTCAAGTCGGCCGAGGATATTGTTGAAGAAATTCAGCTAAGATGGTACGGCCATGTCTCAAGAATGTCGGCGGATCGCGTGGCAAAAGCAACGTATGAGCTGAAAGTAGAGGGAAGGAGACCAAGAGGAAGACCTAGGAAGACTTGGGAGGATGGGATCATGAAGGCTTGCAGAAAAAGAGATATAGATTGGAGATCAGTAAGATAAATGGCGCAGAATAGGAATGCCTGGATCAGTCTCTACAAGCGACCCCCTCATACTGCTGTGCGGTAGAGAGGAAAGATGAAGAAGAAGACATTCACAGATATTTCTATTACAGTGCCGAGGTAGATGAAACCACTTCCATTTTCTTTCCGTTACAGTATATATGGAAATCTTCCACTTGTAGTATCTTGCTTTTGCTGGTATTTATTTGCATTCCTTTTCGGCTGAGCTCTTCTTACCATTCAGTCACCGCTTGCTGTAATCTTGTGAGCACTGTACGCTACAAGAACAACGTCATCCGCGTAGAGGAGAAGATGAATCACCACTGAGTGAAGGTTTCTACGGCCCAGGAAGGTCCTCTCCGTTCTTTTTTTTGCATATGGCGGTCACTCCATCCTTGTGGAGCAAGAATAGCAAAGGGCTTAAACTGTCCCCGTGTTTGATCTCCCTCAGATCTCTGTACGTTCAGCCTTACTACTCCTTTTGGTCCCTGGTAAACGGATTCAACAGCTTTCACCAAGCTTCTTGGGACATTCTTAACTCTGAGAACCATCCCAAGACATGAAATATGGGAAATTATTATTAATTTCATGTATTAGAACGGAATCAAACGCTAGCTTGAGGTCAGGAAAAGCGAGATACGTAAGTTTGTTTCTGTCCCAAAATTTCTAGAGAACATTCCGCAAAGAAAAAAAATGTAGTCCTGGGCTTTCCGTCTTGGTCTTGACCCAGCTTGTTCTTCTTCGATTAAATGCTCTACTAGGAGTCTTACTCTTCCCTTCAAAATAGACGCATAAAGTTTGTAAATTATTGGTGATAGGCATAGAGTGCGATAATTCGAGCATTGCTATAATCAAAATTACAACTATATTCAGTGATAGTACCCTAGTGCCTGAAATCCTCATAAAATTTTATTTTTATTAATTATATCAGTATATCTTTATTTTTTTTTTAGATGAACCTTTACCCTCGATTGATCTATTTTGTACATTCAATTCGCGTGTTTTACATGTAGGGTATAATTGATTTTTTAACCGGTTGATGCTTCTACACCTGTTAAAATATTGAAATTATTAGAAGCTTATTTCCGATGAAATTATAAAAATAAAATTTAAATCAACTATTCAAAGCAGCTTCCAGAAAATCGATGTTAGCAAAATAGTTGTAACATCGAAGCCATATACAAATCTTTAAAAAAAATTGAAAGGCATAACTACTTGAAGTGAAGTGAACATAAATCTTTCTATTCCGTCTAAAATTCGGTTTTGAAAATTTTTAGGATTCCAATACTTAGAGAAACCTTAAATGTATATACCTCAACTAAATAAGTGAAATTCATTTAAAATTGTTAATAGCTGTACTTTAATTTTTGGTTCTTTATGTACTAAATACGGTATTGTTTAGGATATCAATATGGTAATTAGGCAACTTTGAAATGCAAATAACTCTCTGCATAGGAATATTAATATAAAGTAAATTATTGGAATAATTTTAGGAAAACAGAGAGGTGATATTCATTTAAATGGCATCTGTAGCTGAGAGGTAGAAAATATTAAATACAAACAGGAACGAGATAGGTACCTTTATTAGAAGCCGTTATAATTACGTGCTTCATTATATGTCAGCAAATATTTTGATAAACTGGAAATGAAATATTGCTAACCGCGAAGGATAGGAGAAGCATTGGGCCCACTACAGCGTTAGCTTCCGTTTTAATCAACCTAATCGAATTAATACATTTTCCCAGAATCGGACGTTTTCAATTGGATCCGAACTGATAATAACGTGAATTATAAATAATATGGACAATAAAATGTCGCTAAATGACTGTATTCTTAAAATAAAATGTTTTAAATAAGCATTGATTTTATTATTAATCTGGGTGACTTGATTCTGATTTAAACTAATTAAAATTATTTCCTCTTTAGTATTTTACAACCGAAACATAGCTGATGTCCAAATAATTTGAGGCATAATGTTCCTTCCTTAATACCGAAGGTACGGAAATGTGGATCTGAGAAGTAGTTTTAAAAAAACAATTGTTTAGACAAACAAACAAAATCCTTGTCTCTCGGTCGGTAAACATTTAAAAGCCCATCCGACCTTGGAAAGTAATGGATCGTGCGGGTTCGTATCTCATATTCCCTTAATAAATTAAACAAATATCATAATTTCACTTTTTTTATGCAACGCATACGAATATTTCTCAGTACAATCAATTTTATTTATTAACTGATAGCAGGATTTTCTCAAAGCTCTAAGAAAACTGAACGTTAGTAAAAATGCTCTATTATTTTTTAAAACATTTGTTTTATTTCATACAACTAGATTTGGAAAATAAAGATTTGGATTTGGTCCAATGTTGAAGTAGTGTTCGGTGTTTAATAATAAATAATATTATTTACTAAATTTAATAAGTTGAATTGTATAAATGGAATTCAAAACTAATAAAAAAAAAAAATTTCTGGAAATTGATAAATTTAGGGGTTACATCACTTAATCTGTTTGAATTTTTTTGTTGTGCGGATTTTTCGGAACTTGAAGTTTTTCTTTTTTGTATTATTTTGATTAAACCATTTTTAATAGAAAGAACGAAAATTACCTTAGTAGTTAACTTATGACAAGTTTGGCACTCGACAAATCAATAAATCAAATTAATAATAAAATTTATCTTCACAATTATCCTTAAACACAAAAATCACATTGTTTATTCTTTTTAATTTTTATCACGTTAGAAGTCTCAGTAATAAATAGATTTAAGGAAATTATTAGGGTATTTTCACTTTGTAGAGTTCTGAAGATGGGAGAAGATCCGGAAACGTCAAATGTTAATTTAATAAAAAAATTAAGTTTTTATGGAAACGACAGAAAACTGCCTGCAGATACCGCTTACTACAACACTTACTAGATAAACGATCAAAACTCTCTATTTACTACAAAAAACTCATTTACATTACGACTATCCGACCTATGACATTGAGCTATGGGGTTCCACGAAACTATCAAACTCCTCCCGCATCGAATCCTTGCAATCCAAATCCTACGAAAAATCCTCAATGCTCCTTACTTTGAAACTTATAAACTCATCCATAGAGATCTAAATATCCCACTGGTTGCAGACTTGTGGCCCGCGATAGATACACCTCCTTTAATTCTAAACTACCTGCCCACTCAAACCCGCTTGTCCGTGACCTCTCATCTAATATTCCCGGTTATCCTCAGAGGCGCCTGAAAAGACGGTGGCCTCGAGACCTGCTCATAAAATAAACTTTGAAGTACTACCACTGGGTAGATTCATGCATGTTATTGTAATTCAACCATTTTACTTATTGTATTTGTATATATAGTTGTAAAAAACAATAAAATATATTATAAAAAAGTTTTTATGGAAGAAATTATTCAGCCAGAATATCTACCTTTAATATTATGCGAGATCATCCCGTGTTTTAGTATATATAGCATTTTCACAGAGTCAAAATTCAACCTTTTCCAAGTCAAATTCAACCTTTTCCAAGTCAAATTCAACCTTTTCCAAGTCAAATTCAACCTTTTCCAAATCAAATTCAACCTTTTCCAAGTCAAATTCAACCTTTTCCATTTCAAATTCAACCTTTTTCGATTTCAATAAAATAATAAAAAACAAATTAACACGATTTTATGTTTTTATGGTTATTTTAATTGCACATTACGTTTTTAATCCTTGTGGGTTATTAAATGTTCCCAGGGTCCTTTTTACATATAATTAGTCACCATTATAATAATAAGTATAACTGATACTTAGATTTTTAGACGTTTTCGAAACAAGGGCTAGTAGTCGGATTAGCGGGGGTTCGTTTTATTTTAGTTTTATAATCGCGGGCGAAAATATTATCAATAGAGGTTTTTATAACTTTTTCGTATTTATTCTATACTAGGCTCAGTAGCTCCGTTCCCAAAGGTTCGTTACCGCTTACAATATAAATTTTAATCGCGCTCGCTCAAATATGGGTTTATTATAACTTTTTCGTATTTATTCTATACTAGGCTCAGTAGCTGCGTTCCCAAAGGTTCGTTACCGATTACTCTATTAATTTTAATCGCGCTAGCTCAAATATATGTTTATTATAACTTTATCGTATTTATTGGATACTAGGGATTAGCTGATTATTATCAAACTCTAAAATATTAACCAAATAATAAACCCATATTTCAGCGAGCGCGATTAAAATTAATAGTGTAATCGGTAACGAACCATTGGGAACGCCGCTACTGAGCCTAATATCCAATAAATACTAAAAAGTTATAATAAACCCATATTTGAGCGAGCGCGATTAAAATTAATAGTGTAATCAGTAACGAACTTTTGGGAACGCATCTACTGAGCCTTGTGCCCAATAAATACGAAAAAGTTATAATAAACGCATACTTGAGAGAGCGCGATTAAAATTAATAGTGTAATCGGTAACGAACCTTTGGGAACGCAGCTACTGAGCCTTGTATCCAATAAATACGAAAAAGTTATTATAAACGCATATTTGAGGGAGCGTGATTAAAATTAATAGTTTAAGCGGTAACGAACCTTTGGGAACGGAGCTACTGAGCCTAGTATAGAATAAATACGAAATAGTTATAATAAACCCATATTTGAGCGAGCGCGATTAAAATTAATAGTGTAATCGGTAACGAACCTTTGGGAACGCAGCTACTGAGCCTTGTATCCAATAAATACGAAAAAGTTATTATAAACACATATTTGAGGGAGCGCGATTAAAATTAATAGTGTAAGCGGTAACGAACCTTTGGGAACGGAGCTACTGAGCCTAGTATAGAATAAATACGAAAAAGTTGTAAAAACCTCTATTGATAATATTTTCGCCCGCGATTATAAAACTAAAATAAAACGAACCCCCGCTAATCCGACTACCAGACCTTGTATCGAAAACGTCTAAAAATCTAAGTATCGGTTATACTTATTATTATAATGGTGACTAATTATATGTAAAAAGGCCCCTGGGAACATTTAATAACCCACAAGGATTAAAAACATAATGTGCAATTAAAATAACCATAAAAACATAAATCGTGTTAATTTGATTTTTATTATTTTATTGAAATCGAAAAAGGTTGATTTTTTTTTTTTTTTTTTAATAGATTTATTGCTATTTACAACTGTATAACGATATACATCTAGTAAATGAGATACAAGATAAAAATGTCATGGATTCACATGTGGGGATACTACCCTTTGGCAGCTCCCCAAAGACTATGTTAAACTAGAAGGTCCCGTGGCCATCTTCTTTTCAGACGCCTCGGAGGATTATCAGGGATTGTAGAGGAAGCAAGGATTGAAACAAGTGGATTAGAGTGGGAATGGAGTTTGTCATGAAAGGAGTGGTACCTGGTTCGCGCCAAGTCAGCAACATAGGGAACGTTAAGGTCTTTATGGATGAGTTTATTTGTGACAAAATAAGGAGCGTTGAGGATTTTTCGAAGGATTTTTGATTGCAAGGATTGGAGACGGGAAGAATTTGATGGTTTAGTAGAGCCCCAAATCTCTACTCCGTAAGTCCATATCGGCCTGATGATAGTCATATAGATGAGCCTTTTGTACTTAAGTGGAAGGTTAGAGCGTTTGTCTAGTAAGTGTTGAAGTAGTCGAAAACGTTGGACAATGTTGAATTTGAAATGGAAAAGGTTGAATTTGACTTGGAAAAGGTTGAATTTGACTTGGAAAAGGTTGAATTTGACTTGGAAAAGGTTGAATTTGACTTGGAAATGCTATATTCATATAATGAAATTATTCATTTTTATTTACGCTAGACACAAACCTTTCTTACTACTAATTAGCTAATTTGTTTATAAATACAAATAATAATAAGATACCTATATTTAATTTAGATATTCATAGATTTTATAATACAGATTAGTCAATTTTTAATAAATACATTTGGAACAATCAGTATTTGTGAGAAAAATGGATAGTTCAACAAACAGTTTTTCATCTTTTGCGGGACATATTGATGAAAACTCGAATTTGAAAATGTTCACAACAGCACTAACTTTTTTTTTCAGATGGCGCGACAGGCCGTGCAGGCCCTGGGCCTCGCGGTGTAATCTCCTGGGAGTTTACACTCGCGCTTCACGAAGCAATTTATAGTGTAGGGTCATCACTCGCTACGCCTAATTTTGTGAGTGGCCACCATTTGGCTGACGGGTCTCACATACCCGGGGGAGAGGCTGCGAGTGAATCCCCATTATATTACATCCTTATAAAAGCCCCGCCGGTGCTAGGATTCGAACTCGCAACTTGTAGCATGAGAGACTAGCGCGCTAGCCACTCAGCCACGGGCTTCCCTCACTACTTTACCTTACTAAATATTTCTTATAAGCGAAATTAAAAAGCTTGTAAATGAACAAAATTCGAGAAAACTGCATGGCATTATTTATGGAACTTAATAATCAAGACACAACATTTGAAATAATTATTGAACGCATTCGTTGATTTCACCAATGAATTCAACTTTTGTATTTTTCATTCCAAGGATCAGTGGAAAATATTAATTGATATATTCAAACAATATATAATATAATGTATTCTTGTTTAAACTACTCATTAAAAATAGGACAATTTAATCAGATTCTATTAGTCACTATTCGGATTCATACCAGACCCATGGATTGACTAACTCCTGGGCAAGATTATTAACTATTGAAGCGTTCAAAACTGCGATGATAGCAAAGCGATGAGAAGCGTTCATTAACAGCAAAGTTCATTAACGTCGCCAACGTGGAGCGGACAGCGACGATCACTGAACAGCATCAATAATTGAATAGCCTGGCCCCTGGCTGATAGTGAACTATTTAAATGGACTCGTACGGGAAGGACAGCTGGAATTAAGCTGTTTCTGATATTTCAAAGTCATTGAGAGAAACATTTTAACAAATACATTATCTCAAACAGATGTATTAATTAAGTATGTGACCATCATGACTGGCGATACTCCAGGAGTGAATTTCCAACCCGAATGCTGTTTAAGTTTTGAATGATTTGAGTATTGTTAGTTTCCTCCTTAATTACTTTTTTTTTCAACAACAACAGTTTTTTATTGAGTGGAATTACAATCTGTCCCAATTTGGACGTCAATAGTAGTGGTGAAAGGTAACATACATACTATATTCATACAATATTTACACATCAATAAAATTACAATAAAATATATATATGCTATAATGAATCAATAAAATGTTTACAAAGCCTAGAAATCACTCATACCTATATACACGTCAATACATACATCACATTAAGTGGAGAATCTTGCCAAGGCTAGAACTCCAATATATATATATATATATATATATATATATATATATATATATATATATATATATATATATATATATATATATTATACATGAAAATAGATGAAGAGAAAATGCCCACTGGCATCACTCCACTATGAATCTAAACAAGAAAGTCTCAAGGCCAACTTCTTTTCAGGCGCCTCGGAGGATTGTCAGGAATAGAAGAGGAAGAAAGCATTGAAACTAGTGGATTAGATTGGGAGTGGAGTTTGTCATGGAAGGATTGATACCTGGTTCGGGCCATATCAGCTACAAAGGGAATATTAAGGTCGTTATGGATGAGCTTGTTCGTGACAAAATAAGGAGCGTTGGAGATTTTTCGAAGGATTTTGGATTGTAAGGATTGAAGACGGGGAGAATTTGATGGTTTAGTGGAGCCTCATAGCTCAACTCCGTAAGTCCAGATAGGCCTTATGATGGTCGTGTAGATGAGTCTTTTGTAGTAAAGTGGAAGTTTAGAGCGTTTGTCTAGTAAGTGTTGAAGTAACCGAAAGCGGCGAGCAGTTTCTTGTCGATTCAGTCTAGTGGGCGGATTCTATGTTAGACGTTTGTCAAGTAGAAGTCCTAGGTAACGGATCTATTCAACTGGAACAAGCGGAATATTATTAAAGGATACTGTAGGACAGGATGTCATAGGTTTACGACGAAGGGTAAAGGTTATTTGGTGGGATTTGATGGAATTTATTTTAATTCTCCAATTCTGACACCATACCTCAAGGTCTCGGATGTGGTATTGAAGAGTTTGAGAGGCAATAGTCGGATCGTTATTGACTGATAACACACAGGTGTCATCAGCATAGGTAGAAAGGAAAGTGTCGGGATGGGTTGGGATATCAGCTGTATAAACTGTGTAAAGGAACATCAGCAGACTGAGTAAAAAGAGATGAATAGGAACTATTGTGATTTATTTTGAAGGATTTTCCAGGGAGGTAAGACTGGATAAGAGGTAATATGTAGGAGGGAGGAATTTACGGAGTTTGTATAGCAGCCCCGGGTGCCAGACTAGGTCAAAGGCCTGTTCTACGTCGAGGAAGGCTCCCGTGCTCGTTTTATGTTAAAACGTTTAGCTGTCTCCCATAGTTCAAGTCCGTGAGTCCAGATAGGCTTCAGTATTGTCTTAATTACTTTTAAAGCAACGAAACTGTTGTATTCTGTTTGGCAATCAATTTAAGTTTACTAACATCCGAAAATGTTGACAGTGAATCCCGAGTCGGAAAGAAGAGTAAAAATTTAGTTGTTCTGTATTTTTTAGCCTCACATTCTAACCTCTGTTTTATGAGTTACTGGACCATTTACTTACAATCTGTATGGCTGGTATGATGGTTGAGCGGTAGGAGTAGGGGCATGATGCGAAGAAATGGTGAATATTGTCCTCTTCTTTCTTATTGCAGATGGTACAGTTTTCTATTGGATTGAATCATTGCGTTATTGTTATTATTATTCATAGTGATTTGCTGTAATTTATTGTTAGCAGTCCGGATTTGATCGTAAGGGGCAGGTCGGTTGTGATGTAGGTTTGAGTTATTTGGTTTCCATTATAAAACGAATTCTATATAATTCTAATAAGTCAAATTAGAATTTACATTTCCATTTTGGTTAAATCAGTCTTTTTTAAGAAATGTTTAAGCTTTTGAATTAGAGTTTTAATTATATCTTTTTCATGTATTTAAATGAGAATAGTTTTAATAGGATACTTTAGAAGTAATTTAGGGTGTTCGGTAAAGAGGGGGTGTTCCAGAAATTTATAATATGAGAACAAAAAATTTCTAATTACTCGAAAATATTTCACAGTTGCAATGAAGTCCCACGTACACACAGCTAAAAAATATATTTCAGTTGACAATGAAGACATTGGCAGGTATAGAAACATGATCACCACGATCGCAGGATGGATGGGCGGGCGACATTATTGATTGGTCCTTGAAAGGAAAAGAGATTCCTAACAATTCTGTTTATAGCCGGGGAGGGGCTGGCACGTGTAAGTCCCTCTCCTGACTTCTGCTCTCAAGGCTCATTGATCTCAACCGCAGGCACAAGTCTCTAAGGTCAAACCCTCTTCGTCCTTGTCTAGTTCGTCCTTTCGCCCTTAAGGGGTCATTGCATTATAATAACATTTCATTTTAATAATTAAATAATAGTTACAATTAAACACACCTGGAATCCAAAACTAAACGTTTATAATTGAATATACATGGACACGGTTTGTTTAAATAAAATTATCCGTCATAGTTGAAGTTGTGATAATCATTAATTCTTATTGATGATATTTTAACTCTCTTTTTGTTTTTGTTTTAAGTATTATTATTATTTTTTTGTTTTAACTATTGTTTACATAATAATCATTTTTTCCCCCAATTACTTATTACCTAATAGTTCTTTCTTATGGAAGTTAAATATACATATAGTATCTAGGCGTTGATGACCTCAGGGTTTTACGCCTTAAAACCAAAACAAACAATCAAACTCTCTCAGAAAATCAACTGCTAATTTATTAACTAAATGCAATATTGAGGATATATAATCGAATGTAGAAACTATTATGTGGAAAAAATCAGGAGTCAGTCTTTTTTTTAAATATTTTAATTTTACCGACGTTTCGGCTCAAGCTTGTGAGCCATCATCAGGGCATTACTGAGCCATGTCCAAGCATAAACTGCTTGGAAGTTTATAGTTTATGCTTGGACATGGCTCAGTAATGCCCTGATGATGGCTCACAAGCTTGAGCCAAAACGTCGGCAAAATAAAAAGATTTATAAAAAAAAAAAGACTGACTCCTGATTATTTTCACGTATAAATTCAATATTTTTTATGTAAAGCTCATTAAATCGAAATTTGCAAAAAGTCTTGCAACAATATTTTAATTTCTTTACAGCCGTTTGTGCCAGCTAATAGAATCTTCTTTATCAAGCAGCTAAAGCCTAAATAGGCCATGCCCTTGCAATCTAACCCTCCCAAAGCATATACCTTGTAATCAGTGTGTCCATGACCTTAATGTCCCCTTTGTAATATACACTATTTCATTCAAAGTCTTCAAATTTTACCAGGGCCGTGCGCACCATCTTAATCTTTTAGCATACTCCCTTAGCAATTTCACCGTATCCTGCAATCCCCATCAAAGGTTGAAATGGCAACTTTTTGTTAGTATTCAATATATGGTTCTCGCGATGGCCAGATCCTCCACTCAAGTGATGTGTTCCTGCGTAGAGTACTTCGCTCGGTCTCTATTGTTGTGCCGATGTTGTTGAATAAAAGGCTCTGGGAACTCCTAGTGTTCTGCCATGCTCTCCAGTTTTGGGGGGAGGGATCACGATAAGCCTTCAGGTCTTCCCAGTTTATAGGAATAAATTGAATGGACAAAGGTGGCTACTCCGGCACCCTCCATGCTATAGGGCTACCATTGCCAGTAGCGAACTCTGTTTGCATAGAGCGACACTGTGATACTCAAGATGTTGTTCACAGATTCATCCTAGATAATTCAATTCGCTATATTTCATCCATTATCTATGCATTTAAGCGGAGGCGTCCTTATTCAGCTACTGACATTGTGGATCATAAGCAAAAGATGGCATTGGTTTCAAAAATCAAAATATTTATTGATTTCTAAGACCCATCGCTTTTTATTCATATGTAATTACCTATTTTAGATGAGGTAAAATATAATATAGTATTAAAAAAAAGTATTCGTTCATTCACAAATTAATCAAGGTGATAAAAACCTGATTGAAAGCCTTGAGTGAAAGCAGATTTACAAATCCCATCTTTTCTGCCAGGTTCCCCACTGACTGGGATCTAATGTATATTGGCTTGGCCGGGGTCCCCAAACGGAACTTAGTGTCCCTTAGAATAGATTACCCGAGGCAACAGGCAAACAGGCATATTGAACAGTCTTCTTGTCTTCATTGAATTGTTCAATAGGATTGAGAACATTAAATATATTCATTATTACTCCACAAATAATGCAAGGTAATGTACACTTATAAATTTGTATAAGAACCTTATAATTTTCAATAATATGCATACAATTAATACATAACAATGTCATTGACGTCTTCTCGAATATAAAATTATGATACACGTCGTTCTTTTGTTATGGTATTAGCAATCCTCTGTCTAATAAATATAAATATTAAAGCGAAAATTTTAACTATCAAACCATAGAAAAAAACCTGTTATTTATTTATTTTTTTAAATTTTAGAGTGCTTCCATTGGGAAGCTTCTCTACATGTGTTTAATTCATTTTTATATTTCACTCAAATTTACTTGTTGTATTCCATTATACAGTTGTAAATGCCTATAAATGAAAAAATAAAATTAAAATATAATCTGCCCAATTACAAGCTATAAGTATTGTAAGGTAAACATCTTATTCTCGCCATACGTATAAAGTAGGGAAGAAAATCTTAAAAGCAAATTTTTTTTTTTTTTTTTTTTTTTTTTTTTTTTTTTTTTTTTATTGAGAAATATTACAGTTTGTTACATAATGAACAGTAGTAATAGAGATGTAGTACACATTCATACAATATATACAGAATAATGATAATAAAGTCAAATTACATAAAATCGGAAATAAATAAATTCGAATATATACAAGAAAATAACAATTAAAAAAAAAACAAAAAAAAAACAACAACAACAAACAAATCAAAACAACAACCTGTAGTAGACATAAATACAGGTTGGGAAATAAACAAAAATCATACAAGCAAACTTAACTATATACAATATATACAATCTGCTAAAGGGACCCTAGACTCCGCTGCTCCCTCCACAAGTGGGGGGGAGAAGCCGAATCCAAGAGATCCCAGCGCCTCTCACCCGGCGCTTCACTGGTGTAAGCCAGTGGAGGCCGAGCTAGGGCGGAATAGCCACAAACATACAGTACATGAGTGGAGGATCTGACCAGTGTCAGAACTCCAGAATAAAAGTTTACAAAACGTCGCGGGGCCACTGCCGTTTCAATCTTCGAGGAGGATTGTAGGGATGGGTGGAGCTGGAGAGCGATTGAGCAAGAGGATTAGGGTGATGAAGAAGGTTCTGATGGAATTTGGAAAATTTGGATGGTACCAGGTCTAAAATAAATGGAATATTAAGGTCGTGGTGTAGGGTACAGTTGGTAACGTAATAAGGAGCATTAACTATTGTTCGAAGGACTTTGGATTGGAAGGATTGGATACGTTTGATGTTAGAATGTTTAGTTGTCCCCCATAGTTCAAGTCCGTAGGCCCATATAGGTTTCAGTACTGTCTTATATATTAGTAATTTGTTGTCGACTGTAAGATGAGATTTTCTGTTCAGTAGTTTGTATAACCGGCCGAATCTGCGGTTGAGTTCTATCCTTTTAAGTCTTGTATGTGGGTTCCACGTCAGTCTTTTGTCTAGTAAAAAGCCAAGGTACCGGACTGTGTCTGAGGAAGGAAGCGGTATGGAATTGAATTTAACTGTTGGACAGGATTTGCGTCGAAGGGTGAAAGTAACGTGTGTGCATTTGCTTTCGTTCACCTTAATTCGCCAAGCCTTACACCAGTCTTCGACAACGGAAAGGTGCCTTTGGAGATTTAGCGATGCTACTTCAGGATCGGAATCGGATGATAAAATGGCTGTGTCATCAGCAAATGTTGCCAGAAAGGTTTTGGGATCGGTAGGGATATCGGCGGTGTAGAGGATGTAGAGGACGGGTCCTAAGACGCTGCCTTGAGGAACACCGGCCTCAACAGAATAATGTTTGGAAAATTCGGAACCACAACGAACTCGGAAGGAGCGGTTTGATAAATAGGATCGGAGGATTAGGTATAAAGATTGAGGTAAATGGGTTTTGAGCTTAAAGAGCAGTCCCGGGTGCCATACCCGGTCAAAAGCTTGAGCTATGTCCAGAAAGGCACCCGAACAATACTCCTTGCACTCAAGGGCGGAGGAAATGTGGTCTACAACTCGGAGTCCTTGCTGAACCGTGGAATGTTGAGGACGGAATCCAAACTGGTGTGGAGGAAAATTATGAAATTTGGCTAGGATTCGTTTTAATAGGAGTTTTTCGAAGATTTTGGAGAGGATCGGAAGAAGGCTAATAGGTCTGTAGGATGACGTACAGTTGGAGGGTTTGCCTGGTTTTAGGAAAAGGATTATAGTCGAGTGTTTCCACAACAGAGGGAAATAGGTAGTGCGTAGGATACAGTTATAGATATATGTAAGGAATGTAATGGCTTTAGATGGAAGTTGTCTTAGGATTTGAGGAGTAAGGAGATCGTATCCAGGGGATTTACGGAAAGGAAGCTTTTTAAGAAGATATTTTACCTCAGAGGGATTGATTGCTTTAGGTGGTAAGGAAATTGGTATCGGTGACGTAAGGAACTCTTCAACTATTGCGGTATGGGTTGGATTGAGATCAGAATGAGGAGTGAATACCTTGGAAAGGTGTAGTGCGAATTCCTGGGCCCTATCTTTGTCAGAAGCAGCCCAGGAATTATCACTACGCCGGAGAGGATGAGATATCAGGGGGGATTTAAGAATTCTCTTCGTGACATTCCATAAAGAATTGTCACGAGTCGAGAGAGAGGAGAGGTAGGAATTGTAGGATTGGGAACGGAAGATCGCCAACTCCCGCTTTAATTGTCTACAATAAAAGTTATAGGAGTGGCGATCTGATGGGTGACGGGTGCGTTGCCATAATGCTCTGGCTCGGCGTTTAGTGTGGATTAGGTCTAGGAGGTGTTGTGGTAAATGGTTTTTGTAAGGATTTATTTGGGAGTGCTTGGGAAAGGAGGCAGTCCAGGCGGCTTGTTGAATTGAGGTTGTAAAGGAATAGACGGCATTGTCAAGGTCAGTTTGGGTTTTGAGAGTCACTTTGAGGTCAATATCCTTGGTGAGGATTTCGCGGAAGAGGTTCCAGTTGATAGGGCCTCTGATGAATGACGGTGGGACAGGTTTAGGAATAGGTGTTAAGGATATATTTAGGATCAGTGGACTATGGTCAGAGGATAGTTCATCAAGGCGAGTTACGGAATAGTTCAGGGAGCCTAATCCGCTGTGGATGAAGAAGTCAAGGATGTCTGGATTACGGTTAGGATCTGTTGGCCAGTAGGTAGGGGAATTGGGAGGTAGGAGATTAAGGCGTCGGGAGTTGAGTGCAGCCTGCAATGTCCGTCCACGAGTATTTGTGGTTCTGGAACCCCATTGTTGGTGCTTGGCGTTTAGGTCTGCACCCAGAATAAAGTGATTCCCCAATGAGTTGAGGAAGGATCCAAATTGGGCAGAAGAAATGGGATGTTTAGGAGGGCAATATGCTGATGCGATGACGAGCGGAAAAGAAAAGGTCTTGATTATAACAGAGGTGGCTTGTAGGATGTCGTGGGCGGGAAGTGGGTGTAAGTGGTGGGAGAGGGATCGGTGGACAATGACAGCAGTACCGGCATGGGCTTTGCCGTCTGGATGGTCTGTCCGGTATGTCGTGTATTCAGATATTTTGAAGTACTGTTTAGTGGTTAGTCTAGTTTCAGTAATGAGTGCAACATCAACTTTTTTGTCTTGCAGTAAGGCTGTAAGTTCGTCAGTGTGAGTTCTAACACCATTCGCATTCCATAGGAGAATAGATAAGGAATTAGGTGAGGTCATTTATGGCTTTTTTATGGCAGGAATGAGATTTGATACAAGATTCGTAAGGATTGTGATTAGGGGCATGACAAGGGATTTGATTTCGGAAATGAAGGATGTCATCAAACTGGTAAGGTCTGTGGCATTTGAAGGAGGTGGGATATGAGAGATTTGTTGTGGATGAGGATTTTTAGGATTGATTACGTTTTGAGGAGGAGGTATTTGTTGAATGGACTGAGGATATTGAGGTACATTTTGCAGTTCCGGCAGGGCCTCGGTTTCACTACATTGGTTCCCACCTCCAAGTAAGTGGGCAAATGATACATTAGCATCGATTATTTTTGAGGGTTCTCTTCTAGTTCTTGTTTGTCTTGCTGTTTCATCCAGTACTTGGGGTTTTTGATACCTGGTCCTTAATTCCTTATAGATTTGGCATCCTTTGTAGTTGGCCGGGTGGTCCTTGAGGCAATGAGCACATACAGCGGGTGTTGACTTCGGTTTTGTGCATTCCACAGACTTGTGCTGTTCACCGCATTTCACGCAGCGTGGTATGTGATAACAGTAACTTTTGGTATGACCATACGCCTGACAATTGTGACATTGAACAATTTCTCTCTTGGTGTAAGGTTTTTCGACTTTTACACTTGTATAGTACAGTCTTTTTAGATCATAAATTTGTTCTACCCCTGACAATGGTTCCAAGTCAACGAAGAATAGCGGAAGTTGAACCCTATCTTTTATGACATTAGTGACATGGCGCACTTTGTAACCCATCTCCATAAGTTCTTCTTTGATTGCTTCAACTGGTGTAGAAGAATGTAGATTTCTTATTACAACTCTAAGAGATCTCTCTTGGCGTAACTGATAAGTGTGGAAATCCGCTTTAGTATCAGTTAGATATTTCACAATTTTTCTATACGTCTCGGCGGTGGTCGGTGATATTTTGGTGTCATTGATTCTACTCATACAGTAGTAGCTGGTGGAGTCGGTAATTTTATTCAATTGAGCACACAACAACTGAAAATTTTTAATATTTTTGACAAATATCGGTGGAGGCCGTGGTTCACTGGGTGTAGGAGCAGATTCCATGTTTTCTTTTTCATTATGTAGGATTTGAAAAGGATTTGGGGTGAAAAACGGAGATTCGTCAGTCATCCCTTGTGACGATGTGCCAGGTTGTGGTTCAGATTCGGTATTAGTACCTGAAGGGGTTGCTTGCTGATTTAATTTTTTATTGGTATCACGGCGGGGTCTTTGTTTTATGGGAGGCGTGATTGAACCACTAGATCTAGATCTTTTAGTTGATGCTTTGGAGGACATCACTTGGTGAAAATATCGCATTTCATGTGAAGAAGATAATAAGATAATAACTAGATGTGGAAAATAAAACAATAACTAAAGAAAAGAAAACCAATCCCGGCCTTGCCGAGCTATTGGCAATCAGCTGATGTGAAGAGGTTACCCAGCATTCACTTTACACCGTAAATTGTAACAAAACTTACTGTTTTTTGCTCCAATATTTACTGCAGTTGTTATCCTGAAGCCTGGTGATGTTTTCAAGATTGCACTGAAGTGAATTCCAACTGAAAAAGCAAGAAATCCAAGAGACGATTTGAATGATGACTGCTATACTCATGCGCATGCGCAGAACTATGAAAAGCAAATTAACAAAAAAAAACGAAATATCATAATAAATTACAGACGTAGAAAAAATAAATGAAAATAACACTGGGTAAATAAATTAAATTAATTAAACTATATTAAAATACGTTATTGTAACCCGTACATATCTAAAAGAACAATAACAACAATATAAATAGTATTAAAAGGCTTAGTTCTTTTGAGCACAAAATAAAAGAGAAGGTTATTTTATAATTGTCCATTTCTTTATAGGATACTGCAATAAAACACGAAGTATTCGTCCGATTAGCCATACTAGCATAAAGTGACGTTAAATAAATAAACAAACAAACACGAAGTATGTACATTAATTTTGACTTATATTTTTAGAAAGTTTGACTTAAAATCAACAATATAGAAATAAGATAATAAAAAAGGTATAAGTTAAATTGGGCTTGAATGATTTATGGTCAGGACACTCATTGATGAGTAGAAAATCTTTGAATACAAAACAATAAAACGGTTAGATAAACTTTTCATATTGGATCAAAAGTCCAATTCAAATTTAATTTTATTCTACCTCACTTGATGTATTCAAAAATTGGAAGTATTCAGTTTCTATTAAAGCGACCTATATGAATTGTGTGTATAAAATTCTTATTATGATATAACAATAGTAGAACTAATGGTTTTTGTTATTATTATATAACTTTTTTTTTCCAGTGATGCGATCGGGATCGTCCTTGAACGTGTTGACCTGAAAATCAAAACCCTCCACATGGGAAAAGAAATGAGATATGGAATACAGAAAATTACCAGTGAGCCTTGAATATAGTCCTCGTAAAGGAGAAAAAGTGACTCGGGGTGAATATGGTCTTATCAAAGCTCTAGAGAACGTCTGCAAAAAATACCTGCAGAGGAAATTACCTTTCGTTTCAACAGTAATGTAAATCATCAATTTCTGAAAGCTAATTATAATAAAACAGAAAAATAAATAAACAATTCGAATTAATAAACAATATAAATATGCATCCATGTGATTATGTATATACTATTTTTTTTTATTTTTTTTTTAATTCATTAGTTTATATCTCAAAATATTCTGTAAAATAGCTAACAGAAAAATAATAGAAAATATCTAACTAAATTAATTTACACATTTTTAAAATCAAAATTATTAAATGGCAATAACTATCTTTATAGCCCGTGGATATTTGGCTAGCCGCGCTAGTATTAAGGTTGTGAGTTCGAATCCCCAACCCGGGAGGACTTTTTCAAGCATTTAATGAAAAGGGCCTCTCCCTCCCGGGTTCGTGACACTTGTCAGCTAACTGGTGGCTACTCACAAAAATAGGCGTAGAGAGTAATGGCTCTAGCCTAAAAATATCATCGAGAATATTTCTTAGGAAACCAAGGGTCTAACCGCGCCAACCAAAATTAATAATAATATTATTTCGTATCTACTCGTTTGTTATAAATGCTAAAAATATGAATTGTTATGATAGGAGTATTTTACGATTAAAAACTGCTAAATATACAAGTTGAACAAATTTGATAACCAACTAAAGGAGAAAAGAGCAAAAATATTTGTTTAGGTAAACTGTCAGAAAGTTAAAGATTCTAGAAAAAAATGTTTTCTCATTTACAAAGTAGTGGAAGGTAATGTAAAATAAGCTATAGGACATTAACTTTGTTGATTGTTGTAAATAACTTATACTTTTATATTTTTTAATTGGAAACATATGTTTTCAATGAAACTGAATGTAATTTCTTAGGATTTCGGTTTATGATTTTCAATAATGAACCTTTGTAATAGAAAAAAAAAAAAGATTACCTCTCCCCCCCCTCAAAATTTGAGAGCGTAAAATCTGAATAACGAATACAAAAAATCCGTTTGTCCGCTGTCAACCGTATGCGGCATTTTTCCGAAACTACTCCACCAATTTTTTTGAAATTCGCCACAAAAATACTAGTCCATGTAACGATGATCCTTACACCTAGACGTTAATATCAACTGGCTAGTTTTAAAATGGTGGCTGATTAAAAGTAATATAATTCAATGACTCCTAAGAGAAAAAAGTTATGAGTGTTATTTAACCAAAAAACTACGAATAATTATATAAAAGAGAAAAAAGAAAATAAAACAAAAATTGAAATTCTACACATGTATACGTACATAACTCAGTTATTTTTGACGATAGAGAAAAGTATGTAATGAGTTAGAATCAGTAAAGTGCCATAAAGAAAAAAATCCATATGTATATTCAAGTAACAAATTATAATAGATGTAATTCCACCAAAATTCGGTTATTATTGAAGAGAGAGCAAAAAATAAATAAAAGTTAAAAAATTCAAATTATATGGTCAAGCCATAACTTATAAGAGATGTGATTCTTTGAAAACTCGGTTATTATTGATGATAAAGATAAAATGTAAGGTGTTCTTGAATCAGGAAATTTTATTTAAAGAAAGAAAAGAAAAGGAAATAGTAACGCAATCTTGTATAAATGCTTTTGGTTTATCATTTTCAGTAATCAACCCTTGTAATCGACCAAAAAAATATATACAAATTATCCTCCCTTAAAATTTGAGAGCTTACGTTTTAAGATGCGTAGAATTCGAATAACGAATAAAAAAAAATCCGTTTCTCCTAATTAATAAATACCTAAAGGTTTTTGGTTTTAATAATAGAGAATCAAATTTTCGACAAAAAAAAAAAAAAAATCATTGAAATTGGTTAATAACAAGCTGAGATATTGCAGTTTGAAATCAGCAGTAGTGATATGATATCATCCCTAAAATTATTACTTTCCATATTACTTAATAGCCTATCAACAGCTATATAAATACCCTAATATTGTTGTTTGGAAATAATAAACCATTTTGTAATAATTTTCAACGCTTTTAAATCTAATTTTGTGTATATTTTTTTTTTCTAAACTAAATACCTTTCCGATATCATATGGTGTTTACCAAGCTTAAAAGTTAAATTTTTCTGTATAACTTTTATTTAAGTAAAAATCGTTGGAATTCGGAGCTATTTTCGATTAAATATCGTACCGAAACCAAAGGTTTAGACTGAAGTTGGGAGAGAAAAAGTTTAACGAGGCGGAATTAGCCGCCAACATGGACGAAGCTATTCGTATGGAATTAGGTGTTACGGACAATTCTAGTGCCTGGGAAGTTGTGACAGGAAGAAAACGAAACAGCGTAGCAGACAGGGATCCTCGGAAACAACAGCGCACGGAGTCTGAGGTACCCACTAGTAATAGTTTTGCAGTACTCTCTAGTGTTAATGAAGAGCAAAGTAATCCATCATCATCTAACTCTAAACCACCTCCTATTTTTGTTTCTGATGTACAAAATTATGCAGCTTTGGTTGCTTATCTTCAAACTAACACGAGCCCTAATGCTTTTTTACTGAAAACAACTTATAAAGGAGTAACTGTATATCCTCAAACTCCAGATGACTACAGGAAACTTGTTAGTTGTCTTAAAAACAGCGGAGCTGAATTCCATACATATCAGCTCCCTGATGACAAAAATCCTAGAATAGTCATTAAAGGGCTACACCACAACACACCCGTTGAAGAGATAAAAAAAGATCTTGAAAACCACGGATACCAGACCGTAGCAATTACCAACGTAATATCACGGTTTAAGCGGCCATTACCAATGTTTTTTATTGATATCACTAAACATTCATTCAATGAAAAGATTTTTGATATAAAAACAATTTTCTATACCAAGGTAGTCATAGAAGAACCTAGAAAGAAAAGAATCCTCCCACAATGCATTAGATGCCAAAAATACGGTCACACCAAGACCTATTGCAACCACGCACCACGGTGCGTAAGGTGTGGACAAGGGCATGAAAGTTCTTCATGCACCAAAACCCGAGATACGCCAGCAAGATGCGCGAATTGCCAAGGGGAGCATCCCGCAAACTATCGAGGGTGCCAAACACTGAAGGATTTGTGATCACAAAGAAATATGGGGAGCCATCAACAACAACGTATTCCACCTCCTCCTTTAAATCCAACAGAATACCCCAATCTTTCGAAATCAATCCCACCAAGAAGTTTTCCTCAGATGCAACAGCAGCAGCAACAACCATCTCAACGGCAAGCTCCCGTGCAGCAGCAGGTATCAGCTCGTCACCAGATAGCAGTGAAACAAGCTACACCCTCGGGACTACAGTCTAACCAATCTACAGAAGGTATGAGGCGGGAAAGTATTCAGCAGCCAACTTCAGCTGATTATATCCCACCACAATTGTATCAGCTACTAAGCGGTCTGAGTAATCTTATCCAGCCTCTTTTTAGCCTTCTACAGCAGCTCGCACAGGTAACACAAGCTATTTGCCCTCCTAATGGCCCGTAATCAGCTGACTGGGGGCTCTTTGTCCATCCTTCTTTGGAACGCGAACGGACTACTACAACATAGGACAGAATTGGACATATACTTACATGAAAAACGTATTGACATTGCATTGATCACAGAAACACACCTTACACCACGATCAAAATTTGGTATTTCAGGTTACTTGACATACAGAACAGACCATCCGAACAGCACAGCACACGGCGGGACTGCTATCCTCATTAAGACACCACTCAAACATAACCTTTTACACTTACCAACTGCACCTGACATTCAAACCACTGGCATTACACTACACACAAAACACCACGTGATAAGTATAGCTTCGGTGTACTGTCCTCCAAGATATGTGCTGACATCTTTGGCGTTTCGCAATTATTTTCAAAACTTAGGGCGTTGCTTTATAGCAGGCGGCGATTTTAACGCAAAGCACCAATTTTGGGGGTCACGTCTTTGCCCCCCTAGGGGAAGAAATCTGAGGGCTGCCATCCACAAGCTTTCATTAGACACTATATCACCAGACACACCAACCTACTGGCCAACCTCGCAACGGAAAACACCGGACTTACTGGACTTTTTTATTACCAAAGGACTACGTACCATACCTTACTCAATTAAAACGATCTCTGATCTTTGCTCTGATCACTCTGCTCTACATTTGGTCGTTCTCGACGAACCATGCAATGCGCAAAGGGTGCCCATGCTTATAAATAGCGGATTGGACTGGGATCTATACCGAGAATTTCTTGAAACAAATCTCTCAATACCCATGTCCATCAAAACAGAAGCAGAATTAGAAGATGCAGTGGAAACATTTACTAAATGTGTCCAAAGAGCAGCATGGTCATCATCTCAGAAGATAACATCGAGATTAGATCATCTGCCAAAATACCCTCAATATATAAGGGACTTGATCACAGCAAAGAGAAGAGCTCGTAAGGTATGGCAGACTAACAGACTTCCTTCTGACAGACAAAACTTTAACAGACTGAACAACGAACTTAAACGACAAATACAAAAATTCAATAGAACTAACTATGATTCCTTTTTAAACAACCTATCAACTGACGATGGAAGCTTGTGGAAGCATACCAAGAAATTGTTGAAACATCGACAGGTGTCAGTACCACTGCGGAAAGAAGATGGTTCATGGGCCGTGTCAGATGGAGAAAAATCTGAAATTTTTGCTGATCACCTTTCCTCTGTTTTTATACCACCTACTGACTACCCTAATACAGAACATGAAAACTTAGTTAAAAGTACTCTGGACATTCCACTACAGCTGACACTACCTCCTATATCTTTCACTCCTTCACAAGTCGCACAACAAATCAGACACTTACCTAAAAGAAAAGCCCCAGGTTATGATTTAATAACTGCCGAGGCGCTCCAACTGATGCCCAAGAAAGCTCTGGTGTTCCTCACGACAATATACAATTGCATACTTAGGACAGCTAAATTCCCAATACAGTGGAAATATTCAATCATAAAAATGATACACAAAAAAGACAAAGACATGTACAAACCATCCTCTTATAGGCCTATTAGTCTCCTTCCCATATGTTCTAAACTTTTCGAAAAATTAATTTATAAAAGATTGGTTGACATACTGACTGAGCAAATAATAATACTTGACCATCAATTCGGTTTTCGCACGTCACACTCAACGACACACCAATTACACAGAGTTACTGACTTCATTGCAGGAGCACTAGAAAAAAAGCAATACGCGACTGGAGTATTTTTGGATGTTGCCCAAGCGTTTGATAAAGTCTGGCACGAGGGGCTTCTCTTTAAACTCAAGAACGTACTACCTTACACATACTATCTTATTATACACTCTTTTCTCTCTGATAGATTTTTCTCTGTTCGGCAGGGCTCAGAAACTTCTTCAATCCGACCAGTCTTGGCAGGAGTACCGCAAGGATCGATACTTGCTCCGCTCCTATACATTGTATACACAAATGACATACCAACTCATCCCACCACATTGAATGCAACATACGCGGACGATACTGCAATTTTAACTTCAAACGACGATCCTATACTCGCCTCACTGACTCTACAAAATCACTTGATGATACTACAAAATTGTTACAAGCTATGGAAAATTCGTTTAAATCACGACAAGTCAAAACACGTAACGTTCACACTACGACAAAACACTTGCCCACCAATTTTTTATCGACAACAACCAAATTCCTCAGACCAACTCTGTACATTACCTAGGACTGACACTCGATCGAAGGATGACTTGGGGCCCACATGTCAAGATGAAAAGACAGACTCTTAACCACCGACTGAAAGCACTATACTCACTTTTATCTAAATCTTCAAAATTAAAAATTAGACAGAAACTGAATACATACACATACCTTCTTAAGCCAATATGGACTTACGCTTCACAGATTTTTGGTTCAGCAAAAAAGACTCACATACAAAAACTGCAAACATTTCAATCCAAAATTTTAAGACTGATAACGACAGCTCCTTGGTACGTAAACAACAGAACCCTACATACGGACTTACAACAACCAACAGTTGACCAACATATACGAACACTCTATACTCGTTTTCACAGTAAACTTAACGGACACGACAATAGACTGATTAACGACATGTCAATAGCTGAAACGCCAGTCAGAAGAAGGCTAAAGAGAGGCTGGATGAGGGACCTCCTCGGATAAAATAAAGCCATGGAAGGGGTGCTGCTGGGCGTTTTTCCTTCTTCACATTCTGATACATTCTGACAGGCGTGAATATAGATTTAAAGAGAAAAAAAAAATACCTTTCCAACCGTATAATATAATCTATATATATTTACATCGATATATCATCATCGACATAGCAAGTAAAAATCGGCAAATGGTTCGAAATGCATAGTATAATGTGGCGCTGGTATGCAGATTTTTGTGAAAAAGTTGTCCTGTCCTTACTATATATTTCATATATAGGCAAGTGAAAGCAAAATATTGGAAAATGTGCTTCAATGAACTCTATCGCAGACCAGCTCATGATTTCCAACATATTATGTTATAGCAATATTCTTTTATTAATTTATTTTTTCGTTTCCTTTAATCGGTATAATTACTTATACTATAATTAAATATCATATTCCTTAAGAAACACGATACGGAACTGAATTCTCACGATGCTTAATTGCAAGGCGCTCTAATGGCTTTCTCAAGAAAGATCACGTGCCAATTTTCATCTATCATACCAAAATATGGAAGAAATTTTCGTTGATTCAAATATACATTCTTTCATTAGTTTAATTATGTTCACTTCAATAACTACTGTTATTTGTATAGGCTGCCAAATATATTTTGTAAAATTGCAATACTCAACAGAAAAACAAAAAATTCAACAAAAGCTCAATAGTGTTTTCTATCTTCATTGAAAAGTTATATGTACTTTTTCTTTAGGCGATTAGTGTTTAAACCTTTGTATTAGAGTTATATACACCAAAAAAATGATTCCAACTAAATTTAAGATTGAATTGTACAAGTGAAAGCCCTTCGCGGTCAATACAAAAAAAATTAAAATAAGAAATAAAAGGAAAAGTTGGATGGGGGTGCAGTCATATAAACACTTAAATTAAGTGAACTTTATTTAATGTGCTAACGTTTCGGTCTAAATTTTAGAACATCTTCAGAACTGTGAAAACAAATGATGTTAACAAGTTTTCAAAACAATATATAAAGAAAAAAATTATATAAAGTAATAAAAGACAGTATAAAGAGAATTATGTACAGTAAATAATAAGAGAGAAGCAGACAAAGAAAGTCTGTATTAAAAATCAAACTAATACTTAGAGAAAAGAGAGAACAGGAAAATAATTTAAAATTATGGTAAAATATATGGTAAAAAAATAATGTTTGGCACGATCAATTAGGTTCAATAAATTAAAATGTTTCTAACACAGCATCCCCAACTATTATTAATCTTATTAAAATAAGAAATGTTAAATATGTATTCTTTCCACCATCTTTAACTCAATAACGCACGTTTTTTATCCGTTCTCCTAAAATATAAAATAAAATAGCCTACTGCAAATTTCAATAAAGTATTTTGGTTAATAACGAAAATTTTCATACTTATACATTTCAGTGCTTACATTCATCGCCAATAACTGAAACATTAAACAAAATTAAACTATTACGAAACAAACTTGCTGTAGCTCATTTTTCGAAGGGAAAGCGAAGTATCCTGGAGAATGGCATTGGAAAACTCTTGAGAAGAAGTTTGAGCAAAAAAGCAATTCGTTTAATGAAGTTTTGAAGGCTGGAGCTGTTGCTTAATGATTGAAGCTTAGTAAAGATCTTCGGCTCTATTGTTTTCTGGGTCTTCCACGTGCCTCTTCCTAAGCTCAGCTCATTGCCCAGGGATATCCTACAGAATACATGTCCGCAACTTGTACGGTATCCGATCTATAATATAACACGCGCAAGGAAAATGTGTGATTTTTATCAATTCTTCCAGTGACAATCTGAAACCTGAAAACCTAAGATTCTAGTATTGAGGGGTAAAATTTAAAGAAATATTTTCTGACATAAGATAATATATAATATATATATTATATATATATATATATTATATATATATATATATATATATATATATATGATATCAGGCAGAAAGTCATTTAAATAAAAAATTGCCGATTAACTATCATTAAAGTTTGGTTTGAATATAATATTTTCATCATATTATAATTGCGTGGTAAATTTTTTTACAATTCTTGAATCCTTAATGTTTAAATTATAACGTAATAAAATAATTTTGAGCCAACACCATTGGCCAAAGCCAGAATCGGTCCTGCTCTCTTAATCATTTAAAGATGAACTGACCAATAAAGGTGTTTTTTGTTTTTTTTATTGTTCCAGCTCATTATCCTATGATCAGCATCCATAAAGTCGAAAATCAGATACCTTTTGGAAAGAGCTGTTGGTTCAAACTGGCATTTATTGGGTTGTGCGGAATGTTCGTAGAGAAATTTGGACAAAAATTAAAATTGATGATCAGCTTAAAGTTTATTTATTTCTTCTACAAAATAGTTACCACCCTTAGCGATTACCCTTTCCCAACGGCTTGGAAGGTCTATTATCCTTTTTTTTTCCAAAAACCAATCTCCTTACTCCAAACAATTTAGTAAAATTACAAGTTTTAGTTGATTAAAATATGAAAATCACATTGAAAAGTTTCTTCTTAAAATACGGATTTTTCGGCCCCAGCTCTTGGACTATATAATGATGCACAAAGAGCACTGAATCTTTCTGTGCTGTTTGCTATAGGCTGACGTAAGAGAAAGGAATTAAGTTATAGTCGAATTCACGACTTTTGGGTGACTGAGTAGATGCATTAGAAAACACTGAACTACTCTGTCAATCCACTAAAATTGTTATCAGCTAGTATATTTTAATAATAGATAACATTTCTGTAAAAATGATGGACGATGAAGTATAACATTGACTTATTTATGTGAATCTTTAAAATAACTTCTACCTACGGGATGAAAATAATTCTCACAATAAAGGGGGAAAAAAAAGGCCAATGAGAGTGTTTTAAATTTAACCCAATAAAGCAATTTTTTTACGATAAGTTAAGGCTAAGTTTATCAGAGAGCATCGCGTAGAAGGGAGGGAGGGCTAAACCATGCAACCTGTTGCATACTAAACAACATCGATCTAACCCTCGTCCTTTTTTTGATCCCACAGAGCTACTCTGTTATACCTCTTTATTTCACGATAATGTGTATATATTTATTGCATTTCAACATAAGATATTAATAAATATATGTATTATCTAATTATTCTAAAAAAAAATCAAAAATGTAGTGAATAAAAAAAACAACTATATAAACAGATAAAACTAAAAATAACTTTCACTTACAACTTGAATAAGGCATGAACAAAACTGAATATTTCTTTAAAACAAAGCATATTCTAATTTTTAAAAAACATCAGAATTTACCAAGTATATTATTGACAAATATTAAAATATTCTAGGGCTGTGATATAATTAACAATTATTTGTCTTTATTTATTATGCCTCTACCCCCGAGGGTCATTTACATGACATGAAAATTAAACTCTATTATAATAATTGGTTTCTTTATGGCCATTTAACAATGTTACTGTACAGTTTTCCTTATCTTTTAAAATGGCTGCTATTGTTCTCGATAAATTTAATTTTTGCACGAGTTGGTTCAAATAGGAGTCACTCTAGGAGCACATTTTTTACTGTTCTAATCATATTGTTACAATAATAAAAATCAGGTTCGGGCAATACACGACTTTCACTTACCTCCGTTGTTAAAATCAATAAAATAATTTTCAAATACAGTTAGAGATAGAAATGATTGAAACTAATAAAGAATTAATTAAATTGAATTTGTATAGAAACGTGTTTTATTAAAAAAATCTAGTATATTAATATCTAAAACAATCAGTTAGTTTTATCGGATTTTCATTACCTTTTACAAGTTTAAGTAGAAGATAACATTTTTTCTAAAACCTCTAGCTTTCTAGATGTGTACTATTTATATGTTCAAAAACAAAAAATTACATTTAAAAACTATTTTTGTGATTTTCTCCTTTAGTTAGATATCGAATTCGTTCAAGTAATATATTAAACAGTTTTTTATCACAGATGGCAAGATGATATGGTTTTATAGAATCTACATAATTAAAGGTACTTTTAAAGACAATTTAAAATATCGGCATTAAGGCCCTGTCAGACTATTTCAATAAGGATGAAACCTACTTGATGTTAAATCCCATTAAATTTTACATTGATGTAATATCGTTACAGCCGTTTTCGTAAAAAGGTGCTATATAAATGCGTAGTATAAAATGGCTCTTCTGGTAAGCTGGTTTCTATGAAAAAGTTTTTGTAACATCTCGAGCGTATATTTGTCTTAAATATCAAATTTTAGTATCATAGGACTTTTCGTTTACGCTCTGGAGTTACCATACACACACACACACACACACACACGAAACTTGGTTATTTGGACTCTGGGGATCCTAAAACGTTATTTCCGTTTAAATCTAGAATTCGAAAATTTTCCGATAGAAATACTTTCACTTACTATATATTTCATATATAGGTAAGGGAAAGTAAAAATCGTAATGTAAAAATTAAAATCAGTATATGATTTTTCATCATTTTTACCAACTTTCGTAGTAGGTATTGTTATGCAACTGTCAAGATACAGTTTTATTTTCATAATCCAACATTTCAAAAAAACACCTGTAATTTTCAAATTTAATAATATTTGTCTATTATTTCATAGTTTTATCCGAAACTCATTGATTGGTGATCATATTGTTTGTTTTTTTAAAACCTATTAAACACATGAAATTTAGGATCCTGAATTTCGTACTTCTGTGAAACTGGCAGAAGTACAAGAATTTAAAAGAAAAGACAGAAGAATAATTATAATATTATAATAAAATAATGACACCAACAACTTGAATTATAATTATAAAGTCAACACCAACAGGCTGAAGATGACACGTGTGTGATTAAAACTAGACTCGTTTGAGATCCAAGCAAATTTCGCATAGTCAAATTGATTTATTTTGGTATATATGTATAGCAGGGTACCGGTGGAATGCAGCAGTAATATAAAACTAATAAACTGTCTGTCGTAGATTAAAGGCAATATTCAAAATTTATTATACTAATTAAATCTTTAAAATTATTGAAAATAATTAAAGTCAAAAATAATCGATATGGCTGCTATCCTCCGATAGCTATTACGATTTAGAATATTTATAATTTAGTTAATATAGTAACTCATACTGCAATTGATAGTCATCAAAAATATGTACTTTCAAATGTATATATACGGGTGAATTATATCATTTATCCCCTATCCATTTATTTAAAACCTTCAATACACATCAGATTAATTTAGTTGAAAATGCTAATTAAATATTTCAATTTAGAGAACGAAAAATAACACAACGAAAGCTATCAGAATCTATTAGGGAAATCATTAAACTCCATTTAGACGAGGGTGGGGTGCGGTGGGGTCACTATCCGCTAATAAATGCACATGCCATTTATTTGCAACGAAAGAATTATCTCCGCTAATGGAGAAAATAATTTTATACAAAACTGGGCAAACGACACGTACGGCCTAATGATTGCAAATCCCTCATGGAAATATAACACCAATAACTGAACTCGGATGCTGGTACATAATTGCACGGGGACCCTACCCATCTGCCTCTATATCTCCGGGATATATTTAATAATAATGAATATAATACACATTACTGATAATAAAACAGTATTGAGAGAGGAGGGTAGAGTGCATTAAAATAAAAAAAACGCTGCAAATAATTATACAAGGTTTATTATTTCCAAATAACAATATACAGCTGTTTATAGCTGCTAATCTTTCCGATTTTTCTGTATCTTTAATGATTATCGAGTTATAGTAGAATTATATCTATTATAATTTGTGGCTTGAATATATAGATTTTTTTTCAGTTTATCGCGCTTTACTGATTCTAAAACTCTACACATATTTTATCTATCTTTTAAAAAAAAACTGAGTTTTAGGCCTATTTATAGGTATTTTTATTTTCCTTTTTCTCTTTTTTTAATTTTCGCGGTTTTTTGGTTAGGAAACGCTAATAATTTTTTCTCTATCTTCGGTAATAACCGAGTTACAAACGTATATAGCAAGATTTTTTTTTTTTTTTTTTTGTTTATTTAGCTTTACCGATTCTATCCTGATTTAAGAATAAAACTCTCTACATGTTTTTCTTTATCTTCAAAAATAACTGCGTTATGGGCGTATTTATGTGTAAAATTTCAATTTTTTTCCTCTTTTCTATTATTATTTCGGTTTTTTTTTTTGGTTCAAAAACAATTATACTTTTTATCGGCCGCTATTTTAAAAATAATCAGTTGATATCAACGTCTAGGTACGAGGATCATCGGTGGATGCCCTAGTATTTATGTGGTGAATTAAAAAAAAAAAAAAAAATGACCCAGTAGTTTCGGAGACATCCCGAGGACGGCAAACAAACGGGTTTTTTCTAATTCGTTTTCGGGTTCTACGTCTCTTGAAACGTAAGCCCTCAAAAATTTTGAGGAGGTTATTTATATATATATATATATATATATATATATATATATATATATATATATACACATATTGGTCGATTGCGTAAAAATAATAATAATAATTTGAAATTAATTATTGATTGATTTATTAAAGACTAATCCACTTTTATCAATAAAAAATAAATAATGACACTTTAAGTCTGTTCTCTAAATAAAATTGTAAATCTTCGTTTTAATTAAAAACTTAGCACTCCTTTTGTTTAAATATCTTTTATTTTATATGAATTAATGCCAAATGATTTTTCACTTCCGAAATGGTTTTAAACGCATATTGGTATCTATAAACCTAGATAATATATACAACTAATCCAAGGAGATTGAAATTAAAAAACAGAAACATTCTTTACACTCCTTATATCTCTGGCGTAACTTTTTGAGTGATTAGTCAATTTTCATTCTCATCTCTTAATTACGACCTGTCATGTCTAAGAAAATGACAATTAGTGATATACTATAATTACTCAAGAGTTAGTTGAAGAGGGGAAGCGCATCTTTTACCCTGCCTTGATTAAGTTTGTAATAGTCACGGAAGGGGAACTCACAACCATTTCCCTTTTCGAGTAACGTTATGTAAAATTTCCCAATGAAATTATTCATTACATCAATGAAGTAAATAATTATATATGCAGGGATTCTTCAATACACCCTAATACTTAACAATGCATGAGATATATGGATAAAAAAAAAAACGATTGGGAGTGTCAAGATTTTTAAAGTTGAATTTTTACGGAAATATCAAATGACCAAGTCCCGCAAAATGGCTGGTGCAAGACTCGGTGTAATACTGTAATTCCTTATCTTAAAAGCATAAATGCCTGAGATTTCACAGCAACATTTTCAGCAAAATCGGGCAGTCAGAAGAGCAAATTTATACCATACCTTTTTTCATCTTTTTACGATTTCCTCAAAAACGGCTCTGACGATTATGATTAAATTTGCTGTATCGATGTAAACTTTAATGGGCTCTAATATGTAGGTTTCATTATAATCGAGAGAGTCTGACAGGGCTTAAATACCGATTTTAAAAATTTTCTTCCTCTAAAGTACCTTCAATTTTGTATAAACAAACAAATTGACCATTTGATGTTGTTAGAATTGATGAAAAACACGTAAATATAGAATTTCAAAAACCAACAAAATGTAGGAATGAGCAAAAATACTTTTTTTAAGTAGTTATATTTGTTTTTAGTTTTTTCCAACCATAGGAATAGTAATATATAAGTATTATATACCGCTGGAAGCTAAAGATTTTAGAAAAAAATCTTATCTTATATACAAAGAGGTATAAGGTAATTGCAAAGTCATGAAAATAAAATAATCAACATAAGTGGTCACAGATAATAATTTCTATTGTTAGATTATTTAATCTAAAATAAATGTATTCACTGAAGCTCAATGTAATTCTTTAAACTTTCTTCAACTCTAAATTTGTTTAAATTAATTTTAACAACGAAGATAAGTGGAAGTTGTGTGTTGCGCGCTCCAGATTTGAATATACCTTCTTTTTTTTTCTTATTTTAGTTTCATACATATTGATTCTTCAAGAATAATTGTTTTGTAAAATAAAATCCAGAATTTTTAATGAATATTACGATCCTATTTAATAATATACTTAACGGAAGATAAATGAAATAGAAACGAACAATCTTCGTATTTTTATGAATAATATGGTAAATTTATTTTAACAACCCACACTATATCTATAGAGTTAACTTCTGGCAAGTTAAATAGACCTAACATAATAAAAATATATATTTATTTTTAAATCGCAACCAGACTGAAAAGACAAGGAACTGCTTGCAGATACCGGTTATTACAACACTTACTTGACAAACGTTCAAAACCTCCAATCTACTTCAAAAACTAATTTATATAGCCATTATTAGACCTATTTGGACATATGGTATTGAGCTATGGGGATCCACCAAGCCATCAAATTCCTCCGGCATCCAATCCTTGCAATCCAAAATCCTCCGAAAGATCCTAAATGCTCCTTAATATGTCACTAATAAAACTATCCATAAAGACCTGAATATTCCGTTAGTTGCAGACTTGGTCAGAACTAGATATACCTCCTTTAATTCTAAACTACCAGCCCACTCAAAACCGCTTGTCCGTACCCTCTCATTTCCATCTTCATCTCATTCCTGATAATCCTCGGAGGCGCCTGAAAGACGGTGGCCTCGAGACCTACTAATGACATGAACATTGAACTGCTACCGCTGGATAGTTTCTACACTAGAGTTTATCAAGCCAATTGTTACTTTTTTCACATTTAATTTGTTTTGTTTTTTTCCCATGCAGTTGTAAATATCAATTAATAAATAAATCGAATGAAAGCAAGTATCTGTTTGTTATTTTTAGCTTTAGTTTTTTTAACTATAAATATGCTGCACAATAGAAAGAATTAGCGATTCCACGCTGCGTTTTTAATAAAAAAAATTTTCTAAAATATATTAATTAATATTATATTTGTCATTATATTTGCCAGGACATAGTTTCGCATATCCACCCAACCTAGGGAATCTATAATAAATTTAATCTAATTGAATTGTTTTAAGTCCTGAATTACCTTTAAATTTACTGGACTGATATAATGAATAAATGGAAATTATTATTCTGAAAATTATTCCATAAAATTGATTGAATCAGTCATGATAATACTCTGTCATAATCACTGCTAGCGCTGTAAATATAAATGATTAAATGTAAGCATTATTGATTTAAATAAAATTTATTTAAAATATAAATTACTCGATAATGAACGCATTCATAAACAAATTATTGCATATTTTTGTCAATTTTAACCATAAAATTTATATAGTTTATAATGTACGATTGAAATTATTTTATTAATTAATTTACCTTCCTTTTTCCTATTCAACTTCTATATTTTTTATCCTTAAGAAACATAAAAGAATATAGTTATTAATTAACCTTTCAATATGATTCAATTAATAACACTTAATTATACTACAAATAATTGATTACTTGAATTCTGATACCAGTATTCTTAAAATAAATGTATTTATTTTTTCAAAGAGATAATAATATATCTGTATTTTTATATTATTCATTTCATTTTTTTAAAATTAAGTTTTTCTGTTCACTGTTTGTAGAAATATTGTGTCAGTTTTTGTTTTATTTATCTACTGATTGTTTTAGGTCCCCCACGTGTAGCATTCATCACCTCAACTTAATCTCCCTCACCTTCAAATGACACACATTCTGATCGATTACTTCAGTTTTTCATGCGTATATATATATTATTAATTTGAATCTAAGACAATTAGTTATTATACGTACTTGTACTACGAATATTAATTAGGCATTATGTATTTAAAAATATAACATTAATTACGTGAAGAAATGTCATAAAAATATAGAATTAATTGAAGTATAAACCATGAATAAAAAAATGGTAATAAAATAATTTATTAATCAATTTAAGCTTATGCTTTTAATAAAAGCATCAATGTCAAAGTGTAATTTTGATATAAGTTAAATATTTTCATTGTAAACATTATTTATTTTTCTTATATATTAATATTACTCGTCCCTTCCAGAAAATTTGAAATATATTTACATTATGGAATATATTTCTCTCTCAAAATGAAAACAATAACAACATTTAAAAATTTACTAAACAAATTTATAATTAAATTAATTTTAAATTTATAATTTTTTAAAAACAATATGTTGTTTAATTATGACAGATACACCATTGTGATAAATTGAATAAGGTAAATTTTATTCCGTTAGAAGAGAATTGAAGACATGTCGTGCGGGTATTGTAGAACCAACACGCCTTATTCCTCTCTGTCACCACATTCATAGACATCCATTTGATTAGTAATCAGATTCTTTCATATAATTTTATCTTAAGTGGCAATGAGAATTAAATATAGTATAAGGATGTTCAAGTAAAAAGAAAATATAGAATAAAAATGTAATATAATTTAAAAAAATTAACAGCACGAATGAACATCTTTTAACATAGTCTTAACTAAAATTATCTCATTCTAAATTCATATCAAGTAATTTACTTTAATATTGATTGAGCCACTCAAGCAACTCTTTTTCAGCTGAAGAAGGATATTATTTAGGCCTCTGGGTCATTTTATGTATACATACTATTTAATTGACATTGAATGATAAAGTCATTTTTTGTATAATTATTATAGAATTTATTATGAGTTTTGAAATATGACGTAATATTTTTACTAGATAAGCTTTTATTTTATATTTTAACATGTTTTAAACATTTTAATGCATATGTGATATGCTTTATTTGACTTGTTTGGTGAAAAAAAAAAACCATTTCAAAAAAAGAT
The DNA here is from genome assembly GCA_023052935.1 of Piezodorus guildinii. NCBI lineage: Eukaryota > Metazoa > Arthropoda > Insecta > Hemiptera > Pentatomidae > Piezodorus > Piezodorus guildinii. The sequence goes on along the minus strand of CM041293.1, from coordinate 119,482,280 downwards.
TTTTTTAAATTTTTTTTTCTTTTAATCATTCAGAGGACAAATAATTTTAACCCCAGCCTTTTTTTGGATACTACAATGACCAGGGAAGTGAGTGAAATGTTACTTTCATCTTTCATTAAATATAAATAATGTATAATTAAACATCTGTTTACTTCTATTGTAAAAAGGCTGAAAATTATTACACAAAGGTTTATTATTTCCAAATACTTATATTAGGGTATGTTTATGATATAGCTGTTTAAAGACAGTTAACTGTAATATAATAATATGAAAAGCAAAAAAAAATTCAAAGGAAAATGGCCAATCACCATTGTTAATTTCAAAAGAACATATCTCTGCTTTTTCTAAACCGATTTCTATGATTCTCTTTTTCGTTTTGTAGGAAATAATTTTCCTTTTATTTTATTTTGTTTCTGTTCTTTTGTTTTTTGTCGCGATGTTCTGATCTTAAAACTCCTCAAAACATTTTTTTTTCTCTATCTTCAAAACTCATTTAAAAAAATCGGTGTAATAAACAAATTTTGTTTTATTGTTTATTCGGATTCTACTTATCTTGAAACGTCAACCCTTATATTTAGTAGGAGAGAGGAGTATTTTTTTCCATTAGAGTCAAAGAATATCTGAAATCTCCTTATTCATAGGTTTTAGAAATACAATCATCTATTATGTTTATAAAATAAAACTTTTTTTAGTCTATTTAAATAAGTTTTTTTTCATATCTTCAAAAATAACTAAGTCGTTGAAATAATTCATTCGGCCGCCATTTTAAAACTAATCGACTAATATCAACTTCTATGTGTTAGGATAATCGTTCGCTGTGGTAGTATTTATGTGTCATTTCAAAAAAATCGGTAATAAACAGATTTTTTTTTTACTTTCACTTACCTATATATGAAATATATAGTAAGAGAAAGTATTTGCGATCGTAATTCAAAGTTTTAGGGTCTCCTGAATCCAAGTGACCACGTCCCGCAAACAGGTGTGTGTGTGTGCGTCAACTCCCGGGCTAAAACTAAAAGTTCTATGAAACTGAAATTTCATATTTAGGAAGACGAGACATTTTGTACCACGCATTTTCCACCTATTTACGATTTACTCAAAAACAGCTCTAACGATTTTGATTAAACTCTATATATCGATGTAAAATTTGATGGGCTTGATTGAAATAGTCTGACAGGGCTTAAATGTCGATATTTTAAATTTTCTTCTTCTAAAGTACCTTTAATTTTATAGTTATCAAAAAATTGGGAACATCATCTTATTAGCATTGGTAAGTAACAGGTAAATATGCAAGTTGAGCGAATTTGGTAAAAAGCTAAAAGAGAAAAGTGCAGACACATTATTTTATGCAATTTTTGTGTTTTTGAACAACGATATATTATACATCTATAGTAATGTATAATATATCGTTGGATAGCTGAAGATTTTCGAAAAACTATTATCTAATACACGGAATTGTAAAAGTAAACGGACGGTGATGAAAAGCCGATAAAACAAACCGATTGTTGTAGATTATAAACATATAATAGATTATTTAATAAAACACATGTTTCAAAGTAATTAATTCTTTAACAATTTATTTGTATCCTGAAATATATCTAAAAATTCTTAAATTGATTATAACAACAGAGGTAAGTGAATGTCGCGCTCATCAGATTTTTTTTCTTTTCTATTATTTTTTTTTTATTTTGTCGCGACGTTCTGATTCTAAAACTCAATACATTTTTTTCTCAACTTTAAAAAATAACTGAGTTGTAAGCGTATTTCTGGGTATAGTTATAATTTAAAAAAAATATAATTATTCGCTTTTTCTTGGTTAAAAAACACTAATTTTTTTTTCATATCTTCAAAAGTAACTGAGTCATTTAATTATTTCATAATTAGTCGGCCGCCATTTTAAAATAATCGGTAGATATCAAAATCTAGGTGTTGATATCTGCCGATCTGTAAGATCAACGTTCGATGTGGAAGTATTTATATGCCATTTAAAAAAAAAAAAATCGGTGTAATAAACATTCTACGTATCTTGAAACGTCACCCCTCATATTTCGTTGGGGGGGGGAGGAGAGAAGTCTTTTTTTTTTTTTTTTTGATCCATCAAAAATGTTTAAAGGATAAAACATCTATAAACAAATATGCTAGTTCTATAATAATTTTTCCGTTATATGAAAAGACATACAATATCGCACGTGTTTACTCGCTGCAATCCTTTGTTTACGTGCATTATGTGACGTAGCGTAGGGTGTAGTAGTATCGACTCTAGAGCAAGAGAAAGAGAAAGGTGCGTAGCTAGGGCGTGTAACCGGAAGCGGGGCGGTTAGGTAGGCTTGTTTATTGACATATTTTCAAAAAGGGGGAAGAGGGGAAGGCACCCCCCACCACCCGCCATTTTTCCGCACTAATACTAACGCATAGAAAAAGGGTGCGCACTAGGGCCGTTAGAAATATTGTATCGACCGGCTACCCCCACTACTCACGCACCCCCACTCTCACTTTCCCACTACGAGGGACTTAATTGCGACGCAGTTTAGCGCGGCCTCGTGCCTATCCTCCCTTCTTCATTCTCAGGGGGGGTCTTCATACCGGCGTGGGATCAATTTTATATTTTAAAACATGGCCAAAACAAAAAACTATATGAAAACCAAAAAAAAATTAAACAAGAGGACGCTAGTTAGCTCACAGAGAAAGTACGCTGTCCCTTTCGTTTGAACCCGGAAGTTCCGGGGTTGAAATCGTGTTTATTCACGATATGATGAGCTTTATCCCCTTTTAGCAATCATATTTTTGACATCGACTCATATAAAAAGAACAAAAATTTAAATATAAATATCTGGTGCGCCCAACACACAACTTTCACTTACCTCCGCTGCTAAAATCACTTTGAGAATCTTTAAATACATTTAGAGATGGAAATAAATTGTCAAAGAATTAATTACCTAGAATTTCGATAGAAACGTATTTTATTTAAAAAATCTGGTGCGCGCAACACACGACTTTCACTCATCTTCGTTGTTAAAATTAATTTAAATTGTTCTTAAGAATTTTTAAATACAATTAAAGATAAAAATAAATTTTTAAAGAATTTATTACATTGAATTTCAATAGAAACATGTGTTTTATTAAATAATATATTTGTTTGTATCTACGACAAACAGTTTTATCAGGTTTTCATCAATCTACATTAACTTTAACAATTGTGTGTACAAAACAATGATTTTTCTAAAATCTTTAGGTTTCAAACGGTATATCATACATCTATATTGCTGTTCTTATCTTAAAAATCTAAAAATTTCATTAAAAAGATATTTTTTTTAGTTTTCTCTCTTAGTTATTTTTCAAATTAGCTCAACTTATATATTTACCTGTTTTTTAGCAATACTAAGTAGATGATATGGTCAATTTTATAAAATATACAAAATTATAGGTATTTTAGAGGAAGAAATTTTAAAATATCGGCATTTAAGCCCTGCCAGACTATTTTAATCAGAATGAAACCTACATAATATTATAGCGCTTCCAAATTTACATTGATATAGCGAGATTAATCAAAATCTTTAAACCTGTTTTGGAGGAAATCGTAAAAAGGATAAAAATGCATATTATAAAGTGGCTGATTTTGATTGATTTTGTGGCTTGTTTGGTGAGCTGGTATTGATGATAAAGTTGCTGTAACATCTCGGGCGTATTGATATCTTTAATATAAAATTTCAGTTACGCACGAAGTTTAGTTTTCCCGCTAGAGTTATCACAACACACAGACTTTTTTGCGGGACTTGGTCATTTGCACTCAGGAGACCCTAAAAAACGTGTATTTCCAGTGAAAACTCAAATTCTAAAATTGTCAGTATCGCAATACTTTCCCTTACTGCTATATATATTTCATATATAGGCAAGTGAAAGATTAAATATTATAGTTCATACGGTACTTTAGAGGGGAAAAAATATGGCATTTAAAATATGTCATACTATTTCAATCAGAACGAAACCGACATCATACTAAAGCCCACCAAAGTTTACATCATTTATTGCGAGTTTAATCAAAATCATTACAGTTCGAGAAAATCGCAAAAAGGTGCAAAACACAAGGTATAAAGTAGTGATTCCGGTCAGCTGATTTCTGTAAAAAAAATTGGTGTAACATCTCGGGTGTATAGTTGTTTCAAATATGAAATTTCGGCTTTATACAACTTTCGCTTTCGTGCTACACTTACCACTTACACACACAGACCTCGCGACTTGGTAATTAGGACTCAGAGGACCCTAAAACGTGTATTTCCGTTGAAAACTGGAATCCAAAAATGTTCACGACCGCGATATTTTTCCTTACTATATATTTCATATATAGAGAAGTGAGAGTAAAAACTGATAATAATGATAAATTCACAAAGCTATATGCTCCAGTAAGTTTACAACTAAACTCTTAGTATAATAATTAAGAAAAATAATGCATAATTATAATACTATATTAACACATAACGTCACAGAGGTCAGCTGTTGTGTGTGCTAGCATAACAGGCTTCTATGCCCAAGGTCGTGGGTTCGAACCTGGAAGGTTGCCATTGGATTTTGTATTGGTAGTAAAAAGTCCTTAGTTATGCCGTCCTTCGGAGGGAACATAAAAAGGTGATCCTCAGCCTTAGCGATATCGGATACTCGTTAAATATCCCTATCCTAAATAAACTTGGACTAGCATCATTTAGGACTCCCACTAAACTATCGTCCGATTACCTACAGCAGCATAAAGATTAACTGAATACACAAACAAACCAAACGTTAGGCATTTTAAAGTTAAACTCTCGGGCCTTGTACGAGGAGAGTAAAGAGCAGGAATCACTTATAAGACGTAGGTTATTCAATAGAACAGTTTATTTATTATACAATGTATAATATACATTAATTTAATATCTAAAAGAAGTTTCCATTTCCAATTTCCATAGGATGTTTCTTAAACTCATGATAGTTGACAAAAAAATGAGAATATCAACACACCTCTTCAATTGCTGAAAATATTATATATACCTTCTCATTGACTTCTTCTGTCTACGCTAATAGCTTCCATTATAAACAAGGTCATAAATACGCACTTTTTCACTTTAAATAAAATACTTTTATTCTTTTGTTTTATTTATTGATATTTAAAACTGTTTAATTAACACAACTAGTAAAAAGGTTAAAAGAAAAAAGGCATGAACAATGCTTGTGAAGAAGCTACCCATCAGCAGCACTCTAATAATATTTTAAACTAGAAGGTCTCGAGGCCATCTTCTTTTCAGATCCCTCGGAGGATTATCGGGTATTGAAGAGAAGAAAAGAATTGAAACTAATAGGTTAGAGTGGGAATGGAGTTTCTCATGGAAGGAGAAGTATCTAGTTCGGGCCAAATCAGTAACATACCGAACATTAAGGTCATTATGGATGAGTTTTTTCGTGATAAACTAGGGAGCGTTTTTACGAAGGATTTTGGATTTGAGGAATTTACCAGAACCCCAAAGCTGAACATCATACGTCTAGATTGGCATTATTATAGTCATGTTAATGAGCCGTTTGTAGTTTAGTGGAATATTAGAACGTTGGTCTAGTAAGTGTTGAAGTAGCCGAACACGTCGAGCAGTTTCTTGTCATTTCAGTCTTGTATGAGGATTCCAAGTAACGCAATTGTCAAGAAGGAGTCCAAGGTATCGGATTTGTTCAACAAGGACTAGAGAAGAGTTATTAAAGGAGACTGTAGGGCAGGAAGTAATAAAAACTTAAATTTTACATATAAAAAATGAAACTCTTTAACTTTAATAAACTAAGAAGTTAAAATTCTAAATCCATTCGCAAGAAACTAGATTCTGACTTTCCAACCTTTCTTCCTAAACTTCTCACAAAACCAACACATGTGAAACAAGATATTGGTGCCATAATATCTTTAAAATCTTATAATCCCTTATTTCAACTGTGGGAGGAACCTTGGGTACACCCAGGCTCTATAAAGTGGGTAAACCAAAAGTTTGAGGAGAGAGAGAGAGAGAGAGAGAGAGGGGAGAAAACTGTAGGTTGGGCATGATTCGGCCATATTACCAGTTATCGCCGTTGTTAAAAAAATAATACGACCCCCTATACGAACTGAGCTCAAATGCCATTCATAGGTTTTATTATTTTATGATTCCTTATTAATCATAATAATTAACAATACAAAATCACTGGATTCGATTCCAAAACGCACACACCCATCTTAGAATACCGCCATTATTATGAAACTAATTGTTTAAAATTAGTGACTGGACTATATTGGACTATGCACTCATAACTGAAAACTAGTGCTTAATTACTGATACTTTCTCAGGCATGCACTGTTGGATGCCAAAACAAAACTACAATTATTTAAAAAAAAAAAAAAAAAAAGAATACTCGTAACAGCAGGGCAAAGCTTCTTTCCGGGTAAGGTTCCTATTAAAGAGAACCAAGAATTGATCTAACAGCTGATTCACAAAGACATGCGCGTTTATAATAAATTATATGAAGGAAGGAGAAGATTCAAACGAGGCTTGTTGAGGGATCTCCTCCAGTGGCCACTTGAAACCTAATAAAGCCAGAAAACAGAGGGGCTTGGATCTGTCATACTTATCTGACATATTACTAACTTATGTTATCGCAGGTATGTGGGGGGTGTATGAGAGCCTTCAAGGGACTTGCTACATCATATACCTTCATACAGAAAACAATTTTACTTTTACTAAGTAGCTTCTTAAATAATAAATTACAGCACTTATATATCAAGTCATTCAATTATTATACATGGCTGGTTTATATGATTGTTTTAAATTTTTGGATTGTCGTGGAAATAGTTTGTGTCTTCTTTAAAATACCCCTCTACACAACAAACTGGTTACGTTAACTGGATTATTCACATGTATGAATATAAACACTAATTATTGAATAATTCAGTCTTCATTAGGATGTCAATGTGATGAAAGTGGATACTTCACGATAACAGTAGATGTTCTGGAAAGTATCTCGATAAAGGAGAAGCAGCACAATATTTTCCTAAGCTTAAACTCATAAAAAAAAATGGTTAACTTTTGGTCAGATTCACTAGGTTTGATACACTACAGCTTCTTAAGTCCTGGAGAAACCATCAATGCCGAACCGTATAGTAAACAAAATAATGCAATGGATCAAAAATTGGCAATGATGAAACAATCTTTAGACAACCAATTTTCTTGTGTGACACCTCTGACTACATGTATCGCGTGTTACTCAAAAACTCACCTGGAGCACTAATTACGTGACAGAAAAATGCATTGGACTAGGTGAAGTAGAAAAAACGTTTTTGTAACTCACCAATTTTAAAGATAGGAAATTCTATTAAGGTGCCAACATATTGGCAGAAATCTATTGATAATATTAGAGACTTTTATTAAATGAAACAGACCGCCCAATAACTTTGTACAGGTGAAATATTGATGTAAATGTTAATCCATGGACCGCTATGTTTACTTTCAAACTCTGAATAAAATATATAGGAAAGCGAATTACTAATTTTCAGCTGAAATAAACGTTTTAAGTTCTCTGAGTTAAAATAAGCGATGCTTTAAAATATTCTCTCGTGTGAAACACAAATTATATTTTTTAGACAGACATAATCATTCTAAAAAAAAATCGACTAAATTCATATCTTTTTTTTTTATGTTTTAAATAAACAGATTGATTTTTATGTAACTCGTTATACCAATGTGTGATTAGATGGTCAATAATATCAGTCAATATAGGATCTACTCTGTTTTAAAAGGTACTATATGATTTAAATGTAAAATTTATTCTTACAAAGTAGCATTTATTTTATTCATTTGAAATAACTGACAATCTTCCATTATTAGCAGTAGTGAAAAATGTTTAAATATAAGCTATGGAAGAATTTGATCAACAACTATTGGTGAAACATTTCTTAGAATGAAAACATTGGTCTAAAAATAAGATATGGTTATATAGATGAATTACATACCGTTCGAGAGCGCCATAGTTTAGAAGCATTGTATCGTAATAAATAAAGGTGTTAAAATTAATGAAGAGTGATAGAAAATTCACCGAATTCATGTATTGTTGTAATTAATAATTTGTATACTTAGATATTCCTAGACCTTTCTGCGATAATTAAATCAAGTATCTACAAAAATATTTACTTGTAATTTTGCTACTGATTCTAAACTTAAATATAAAATTCAAATAGAGGAAAGTTATGTGATGCGATCACCAGATATTTTATTCTTCATCCTCTATACTTCCTAATCATCCAGTCCTACCTCTCCGACCACAATCGTTCCTATTCATCGCTCTTTACCCAGTCTGCTGGTGTTCCTCAAGGCAGTATCCTAGAACCCATTCTTTACACAGTATATACAGCTGATATTTCAGCCCATCCTAACACATTCCTTTCTACCTATGCTAATGACACTTGCGTGTGATCAGCTAATAACGATCCTACAATCGCCACTCAAACTCCCCAATCCCACATCAGAGACCTTGAGGTATGGTGTCGGAATTGGAAAATTAAAATAAATTCCAAAAATTCCTAACAAATTACCTTTACACTTCGTCGAAAACCTATGACATCCTGTCCTACAGTGTCCTTTAATGATGTTCCGCTTATCCGATTGAACAAATCCGCTATTCAGGACTCCTGCTTGACAAACGTCTTACATGGAATCCGCCTACAAGACTGAAAAGACTATAAACTGCTCGAAGATATCGATTACTACAACACTTACTAGGCAAACGTTCAAAACTCCATTATATTACAAAAGACTCATTTACATCACTATTTGAACCTATGGAATTGAGCTTTGGGGCTCTACTAAACCATCTTATTCCCCCCGCATCCAATCCTTGCAATCCAAAATCCTTCGCAAAATCCTGAATGCCCCTTTTTTTGCCACATATCAACTCCTCCATAATGACCTGACCTAAACATCCAATTCGTAGCCGACATAGACCGTGATAGATACCCCTTTTATTCATTCTTAAGTCCCTTGCCACAGAAACCCACTGTCCCGTAAGTCATCTTCCTTAGATATTCCTGACAAATCTCCGTGGCGATTGAAAAGAAGGTGGCCTCGGGACCTACTGCCTTGATATAGTTAGTGAAGTGCTACCCCTGGGGTGTTCTTTCTCAAGACAACTCTTCCTTTTCCAATCCTTACAATCCAAAATCCTTCGAAAAATCCTTAACGTCCCTTTGTCACGAATAAAATCATCCACAATGGCCTTAATGTTCCATATGTTGCTTATTTGGCCCATACCAGGTATCGCTCCTTCCATGAAAAACTCCACTCCTACTCTAATCCTTGCTTCCTGTCCAATTCCTGATAATCCACCGAGGTGCCTGAAATGAAGATGGCCTCGAGACCTTGGAGACTCACTACTAAAGAGTGCTGCCAATGGGCAGTTCTCTTCATGTCTTTTATCATCCATTAGCATATTTACTTGTATAATAATATACAGTTGCAAATTTCAATAAAAATAAATTAATAAAAAAAATAAATAAATTATGCTACTGATTTATCTTTGGACATGTATTTGAACCATTCGCGGACAATTTATCATAATAATGATGTAGTCGTAAGTGGCCTCAAACTGAAGAATAGTTAATCATGGAATGACACGTTAGGAGAGGGGCGGAGGGTGCGAGCATTGCTCGCTGAATATCCACATCCACATGCCCTCGCTAATGACTTTCATCACGCGAGCCGGTCGGGGTGCGAGTTCTACTACAGAACGTTTAATAATCTTGTTAGACCTCTTACGGACATCCGAAGCTTCTCGTTAAGAACCGAAGGTGTTTTAGATCGGAGATAATTTAAAGTTTAATTTCTAAATCCAATAAGTTACATAAAATATGGCTTAACAATGATACCTTTTCTTTATTTTATTATGTATATTAATGAGGTTTAAAAAAAAACGAGGTTTCAAGCGCTAGTAGCTGTGCTGGAAATGTAAACATAAAATGCTTATTCAAATTACAGCTGTAAGGACCGAAAGATGGAGAAAATAGTCATGATGTCACATCCTAGAAAAAATGGTCATCTGCGTCCAGCCTAAAACTGTTACAAAGGAAAATTAATTAACGTAAAATAATAAACTAGGTATGAAAATCAGCTTTTGTCTCAGTCAGATATTTTACTATTTTTCTGCAGGTTTCGGCAGTAGTCGGGGACATTGTAGTATCACCGGTTCTACTTGTACAAGAATAACTATTAGGATCGCTTAATTTGTTTAAATAAGCACTCAGTAGTTGAAAATTTTAAATATTTTTAACAAATATTGGTTGAGGTTGTGGTTCGCTGGGTATAGGAGAAGATTCCTTGGTTTCTTTTTCATTTAGGAGGATCTGATATGGGTTCTGTGTATAAAACGGCGATTCATCAGTTATTCCTTGTGATAATGTGCTGGGTAGTGGTTCAGATCCTAAAGAGGTAGCTGAAGCAGTCGCTGATGGAATCATGTTTTTATTATTTTCACGGAGAAGTCTCTTTTTTGTGGGAGACGAGTTTCAACCTACAGATCTAGATATTTTACTTGTAGCTTTTGAGGACATAACTTGATGAAAATATCGCATTGATAAAAAATAAAATAATAATAATAAATAAATAATGAAATAAGAATAAGAAGGGGAAAAAATAATATATAGTGAATTTAAAAAAATGGTGAGATACACCATATTAAACTTCTTCATGTGAAAAATATTTAGTAGTATAGTAGTATATAAGGAATAGGGGCACTGCTTTAATCATCTCAAGACGCCGGAATCGAGTCTGGCCAATGTTGGATAATAATTGCGTGTTAACAAAATTACCGTTTTATCACATTCAGTATTTTAAAGGACTTTCAAAGATTTAATCCTATTCAGAACTTATCAATACTTAATAATCCCTTTAACCCTTTAGCGTCCGAGGACTACTATAGTAGTCTCAGCGCGCCGTGCCCTGTGGACCCTGGACTACTATAGTACCTCTCTTTCTAAATCCATCTAGTTACCTAGTTGACAATGTAAAGTACGTTTCCTTGACAACAGATGTCGTACGGATCCATTTTGGATAGATTTTTGAAATTGAGGCTATAATATTGAGAGCAGATTTCTATGCAATTACGTAATTTTCTTAGAGCCTCTGAGCACCCCGGAAATCAATTTCCCATCCGAATCATGTATCTGGGATACTACTGGTAAAATTTTATACTGCATATTTGAAGAATTTTGCATAAATGTGCATAGTTAAAGAATTTTTACAAACGCGTATCGAATATTTCGCGCCCTGGTCTGATTGTAACAATAAGTTTTAAGAGAAAGAATAAAATAAAAAACTGAAGAAAATAACTAATTCAAATTCGAAGAACAGCGGAGTCAAAAAGTAGTCCGTCCAGCGGACACAGTTGCCTTCATTACCAGCCGGTCCAGCAAGCCCGCTCCACCTCCGCAGTAGTCGCTAAAGGGTTAAAGCATTCTTTAATCTTGTTTGATCCCATTCGACTTATTCAATGTATGCCTCAGTTTAGTAATTTGTTTCAAAGTAGAAACTCGACAGTGTCCAGTGAAAGTCTCGTAAGTTTAGGCATTTCTGGAAAACAAAAATAACACAGCATCTAAAGCAAATCATAATATTATTAAATATGAAGAGGGGCGTCTTCCTGACCAGCGCACAGCGCGGCGTTGGTTTGAGAAATTTGGCTGTTGAGATACGACATTGGAAAAGAAGAAACTCTCCGCGCCGCCATTAATAGATATTGATAAGGTTATGCAGGAAGCTATTGAGTAATATGTCCAAAAGTACTGGCAAACTCTCCAGAGAGTGTGGTATATCGAAAGATACTGTTAGTCGCCATCTGCTCTCCATGGTGAAGGTGAAATAACCAATTGCCTGGTCTCTCGCAAACTTAATCCACAGAAATCAGTTAAAAGGTACACATTTTTGAAATTTTTTTGTAAAACCCTTCTGATATGAGATTTTACTGGAAGATTGTCACGCGTGATAAAAAGTGGTTGTGAAATATAGCTGACAAACTGCTTTTCTGGTTGCTGCAAGGGGACAAAGTAATTTAGAAAAAAATTCATGCTTCTTTATTTCTTTTTTCTTAATTTAGCAGGTGTTATTCATCACAACTTTGTTCCTGACGGATGCTCATGTGGGAAGATTATACACTAAGCTGTCAGAGCGTTATCTTGCTTCAATCAATCGAAGAGGAGTTTTATTCCAACAAGATAATGCTCGCCCTCACACTTCCCATCAAACGATAGAAAACTTTAAAGAACTTCATGGGTTCAAACTCCTTCCTCATCCGCCATAAAAACCAGACCTTGCACCTCCGAAGGAAAAAAATTAAGATAATTTTGCAGAAGTTGAAATTGCGGTCCAACAGTTCTTTGATAGCCATCCCAAAGAATGCTATCAGTGTGGGATCGAGCAAAGGGGCCGGCTCGCAGATAGTGAATGAGGGTACATAACAATGGACTATACTTTGAGTATCAAATGTATTTTATATCAAAGAAATAATAATACAAAACATTTTTTTAATGAGTTTGGGCTTCCAAGTCCCTATGAATTGATTTCCCAAAATTGGAGGATAGTAGAATCCCCTTGTAGAATCGTTCGCCCAGAAACTGTACGGATCGTTACTATATTCTGAAGATGTAAAGAAATGTTGTGGTAAAGGATGGCTCCATAAAAATTTTGCGATCATCGAAAATTATTGCACAGAAAACTCATCATTTTTTTTATTTGATAAAACACCATTATATAATTCTGTTGTTAACATTCACTTTCTTAACACTGATGTCATAGGAAAATCATAGGATGACCCATTCTTACAGTCTTCACAGATGGGTACTGAAAGCTAAAATGCTTAGATTTAATGTGGGATGCGCTCGATGATAACAGTCATACGTTACATCGTCTCTCAGATTTTTGCTTTTTTCAGTAGGAATTCGCTTGAATTCAGTCTGGAGAACATCACTAGACCTCAGGAATACTACGGCAGTGAATATTGGAGAAATTTCGGTAAGCAAAGTTATAATTTACTTTGTACAATCACGAAAAAGTGAAAGGAGGGTCATTGATCAGCTGATTGCCGCTAGCTCGGCAAGCTCGGGCTTGCTTTTCGTTAACTTATCTTTCTTTTATCTTTAATTCTTATCTCATTATTTATTTATTATTATTATTTTCTTAATCAATGAGATATTTCCATCAAGTCATGTCCTCAAAGTCTGCAAGTAAAAGATCTAGATCTGCAGGTTCTAACTCGTCTCCTACAAAACAGAGACCCCGCCGTGAACAAAATAAAAAAATAATTCCACCAGCGACCGCGTCAGCTACCTCATTAGGATCTGAACCACAGCCCAGCACATCATCACAAGGAATAACTGATGAATCCCCGTTTTTTACACCGAATCCATTTGAGATCCTCCAAAATGAAAAAGAAACCATGGAATCTTCTCCTATACCCAGGGAACCACTACCTCCACCAATATTTGTTAAAAATATTAAAAATTTTAAACTGATGTGTGCGCATTTAAACAAAGTAACTGATCCTAATAGTTATTATTGTATAAGTAGAACCAATGATACTAAAATATCTCCGACTACTGCTGAAACCTACAGAAAGATTGTAAAATATCTGACTGAGACCAAAGCTGACTTTCATACTTATCAGCTGCGCCAGGAGAGAGCATTAAGGGTCGTAATCAGAAACCTACATTCCTCAACACCCGTTGAAGCTATCAAAGAAGAACTGACAGAATTAAGATTCCAAGTGAGGCAAGTCACCAACGTTCTAAAAGATAAAAGTCCACTGCCTCTATTCTTCGTGGACTTAGAACCATCAGCAGGAGTCGAAAATATCTATGACCTCAGTAGACTGTACTATACCCGTGTAAAAGTTGAAAAACCGTACACAAAGAAGGAAATAGTTCAGTGTCATAACTGTCAAGCATATGGTCATACCAAAAGTTATTGCCATCACGTACCGCGCTGTGTGAAATGCGGTGAACAGCATAAATCAGAAGAATGTACAAGAACAAGATCAACACCCGCTGTATGTGCCCTGTGCCTCAAGGACCACCCGGCTAACTACAAGGGATGCGAAATCTACAAGAAACTCAGAACCAGATACCAAAAACCTCAGGATCCGAATGAAACAGCTATACCAATCAGAAGCAGAAGAGAACCATCTAAACTTGTAAATTCTAATGTGTCATTTGCCCACTTGCTTGGAGGTGGAAGCCAGAGTCATGAAGTCGAGGCACTGCCGGAACAACATTTTCCTCAACATTCTCAATCTATTGTACAACAATCTATCCCTCAAAGTTTACCTAATCTTCAAAAAACTCCTCAACATCAAATTTCTCATATCCCTCCACCATCAAACGTCACAGATCTTACCAGTCTAATGACATCCTTCATCTCCGAAATCAAATCTCTTGTTATGCCGCTTATATCACTCCTTACAAATCTAGTATCCAATCTAATCCCTGCCTTGAAAAATCCTTAAATGAATTCACCTAACTCCTTATCCATTCTGCTTTGGAATGCGAATGGTGTTAGAAATCATACTGACGAACTGACAGCGTTGTTGAAAGACAAAACAATCGATGTTGCACTTATAACTGAAACAAGACTAACGACTAAACAGTACTTCAAAATACCGCAATACATGACATACCGTACTGACCACCCAGACGGCAAAGCCCATGCCGGTTCTGCTATCATTGTCCATCAATCCCTCTCTCATCATTTACTCCCACTTCCCACCTCTGATTTCCTACAAGCCACAGCCATAGTAATCAAGACTTTTTCCTTTCCGGTAACCCTCACATCTGCATACTGCCCTCCTAAACATTCCATTTCCAATTCCGAATTTGTATCCTTCCTGGATTCCTTAGGAAATCGTTTCATTCTGGGTGCAGACTTAAACGCCAAGCATCAGCAGTGGGGTTCCAGAACCACGAATTCTCGGGGACGAAATTTGCTGTCTGCACTCAACTCCCGAAATTTTAATATCCTGCCTCCTGACTCCCCTACCTACTGGCCAACCGATCCTAACCGCAATCCTGACATCCTCGACTTCTTTATCCACAGCGGGTTAGGCTCCCTCAACTTGTCTGTAACTCGCCTTGATGAACTATCCTCAGACCACAGTCCACTGATCCTAAAAGTATCTCTCACTCCAATTCCAAAACCCATTCCACCATCATTCATCCGAGGCCCTGTCAACTGGAACCTTTTCCGCCAAATCCTGACCGATAATATTGACCTCAGAGTAACCCTCAAAACCCCAGATGACCTAGATAATTCCGTCTATTCCTTTACCACCGCCATCCAACAAGCTGTCTGGACTGCCTCCTCTCCTAAACACCCCAATATAAATCCTCACCAAAATCATTTTCCACAACATATTATAGACCTCATCCATACCAAACGCCGAGCAAGATCATTATGGCAGCGCACCCGACACCCAACAGATCGCCGCTCCTATAACTTCTATTGTAGACAATTGAAGAGGGAGTTGGCGACCTTCCGTTCCCAGTCCTTTAATTCCTACCTCTCCTCTCTATCAGCTCGTGATAATTCCCTGTGGAATGTCACGAAAAAGATCCTAAAATACCATCAAGTTTCCCATCCTCTCCGACGTGGTGATGACTCCTGGGCTGCGTCTGATGAAGATAAAGCCGAGGAATTCGCCACACACCTCTCCAAAGTTTTCACTCCTCACCCGGAATCCCAAGCCAATCACACCGCAACAGTGCAAGACTTTCTTTTGTCACCGATTCCACTTTCCCTACCTCCTAAAGCTATTAATCCCTCTGAGGTCAAATATCTTCTCCAAAAACTTACCCTCCGTAAATCTCCTGGACACGATCTCCTTACTCCCCAGATCCTCCGACAACTTCCGCAGAAAGCTATTATATTCCTTACTTATATTTACAACTGCATCCTACGCACCACCTATTTTCCTCTGTTATGGAAACATTCCACTATCATTCTTTTTCTAAAACCAGGCAAACCTTCCAACAACACTTCATCCTACAGGCCTATTAGTCTACTCCCCATCCTCTCAAAAATCTTCGAAAGGCTTCTTCTTAAACGTATCCTACCCATATTAGAATCTCAAAATCTTCCTTCCCATCAGTTTGGATTCCGTCCTCACCATTCCACAGTTCAACAGGGGCTCCGAGTTGTAGATCATATTTCCTCAGCTCTTGAATGCAAAGAGTATTGTTCTGGTGCGTTTCTGGACATTGCGCAAGCTTTTGACCGGGTATGGCACACTGGATTACTCTTCAAGCTGAAAACCCATTTACCCCAGTCTCTATACCTCATTCTCCGATCCTATCTCTCAAACCGTTCCTTCCGCGTTCGCTGTGGTGTAGAATTTTCTAACCTTTATCCCGTTGAGGCCGGTGTTCCTCAAGGCAGCGTCTTGGGACCCGTCCTCTACATCCTTTACACTGCTGATATTCCTACACATCCTGATACCTTTCTGGCAACTTTTGCAGACGACACCGCCGTCCTATCATCCAGTTCCAATCCTGAAACAGCATCCTTAAACCTGCAAAGACACCTTTCTCTTATCGAAGACTGGTGTAGTGCTTGGCGCATAAAGGTGAACGAAGCCAAATGCAAACACGTAACCTTCACTCTTCGACGAAACTCCTGTCCGCCAGTTTACTTCAATTCCATTCCGATTCCTCCTTCAGATACAGTCCGGTATCTTGGCTTACTGTTAGACAAAAGATTGACTTGGAACCCACATACAAGACTTAAAAGACAAGAACTCAACCGACGATTCGGACAGTTATACCGACTACTCAACAGAAAATCTGAACTTACAGTTGACAACAAATTATTAATCTACAGGACAATACTGAAGCCCATCTGGACCTACGGACTTGAACTGTGGGGGACAGCTAAACGTACTAACATCAAACGCATTCAATCCTTTCAATCCAAAGTCCTCCGTACAATAGTAAATGCTCCTTATTATGTTTCCAACTATACCTTGCACCACGACCTTAATGTTCCTTTTATTTCAGACCTGATTCCATCCAAATTTTCCAAATTCCACCAGAATCTCATTCATCATCCTAATCCTCTAGCTCAATCCCTATCCAGCTCCACTCATCCTTACAACCCACCTAGAAGGTTGAAACGGCAGTGGCCTCGTGACCTCTTGTAACATGTATATTGGAGTTCTAGCATTGGCTAGATTCTCCACTCACGTGCTGTATGCTTGTGAATTGTATATAGGTATGAGTGACTATTGTATATATTTTTATTGATTTTATTTTGTATATATGTATATTTTATTATTATTATTATATAAATTTATTGTTTTGTATATATCGTGTGAATGTAGTATGAATGTTGTACGTTATCACTATTAAAAATGTCCTGAATTGGACAGATTGTAATATTGCTCGATAAATAAAAAAAAAAAAAATAAAAAAAAAAAAAAAAAAGATTTAATGTGAATGTTATTATTAACATTGGAAACGTTTCGATTCGAGTTAAAGTGTAGCAGCGAAGGGCGCCGGACACACTCCCGTGACCAGCGCCAGGAGCTACAAAAGCCGTAGACTATGAATAGGCCGTTGATTGGGCTGGCCGCTAGGACCGGAGCCAATGCTAGATATCGGTTCCTTCCACCCCCTCCCCTTGTGCTAACCTCGTTCTGTATCGGTTCTGTCTCTGTATTGGGTCCGTGATTGTGTGCGATTGTTCGCGAGGAGTTCAGCGGAGCTCGTCTTCGGAATAGTGATTAAATCTCTCGCAACAACCGCAGTCTGGTTTCATCTACTGGCTCCAAATTCGATCACTTTTATTTTTGGTGTGTTCAAACTAAAAACTAAAATTTACTTTTTCAATAATATATCAACTATCGTATATTTCTCACTTTTTGACAACATTGAATTTCAATCGTTTTATGAACTATTCTAAAAACCCGACAAGAACTTTAAATAAAGGTTTTTTTATGGAAACTAAAAAGCGTGAATTCTTTAGTGATACCTTATTGGGGATTCATGAAAGTAATAAAAAAAAAAAAAGTAAGGGATAATTGAACAATTAGTTTTCTGTTGCCTGTTTAAAAGGCATCAGTTCATAGTTTTATTGTAATGAACAAGTTGTTTTAAAGTAAACTTGATTATTCTCTTTTGCTACTAGAAACAATTTTTGGAGATTTAGATTATAAGTTTTTTTAATGCCACGAGATCAGCATATGGAAGACCGGGAATATTTTCCAACTTTTGGTATTCTTTAGAAAATTCGTCCCAATGGTTGTTTAAAACAACGTTAAAATTTGACTTTAACGAAGGAGGGAAAGATAATTGTTAATATCTCTTTGATACTTATATTATTTTAAATCACGCATGAATGTATACTTTGAAGAAAAAAACCGCACAAAGTTTCTAATGATGTATTAAAAGTGGATTTATTGGATATTAAAAGTAATGTTAAGACCTAGAATTTTATTCTAGATTAATACTAATCGTGTCTATTTTAGAGGTTCTATCAAACCTAAGGAAAAAAGCAATGTTCCAACGCAAAAGAAAAAACAAGCCTCAAACGCCGGCCTCTGCATCTTTTATACCATATTTTTATTTTTTTAGATGGTAGAAAACAGCTAAAAGACAGGATCTTGTAATACAGTCTTATTAACTTTGATAAACGACTGAATGATTTATAGCGGATACGCTTTTCTTGAAGCTACTAATTATTTGATTAGAGATATTTATAATAAGATACAGAGAAGTGGTACTGCACTAAAGGTGGAAATGGAGGATTGGGAAGGAAATTTGAAAATTACATCAGGAAGAACACGTGATGTAAGATTTAGAAAGAAGGGCAAATAAAATGTAAAACATAACATAATTGCGTTTCTCAGGGTCTATGTTAGGGTTCTTATTGTAAAATACTATTATGCAAGACCTGATTCTAAGCTGGCTTTCATGATGACTTGAAAATAATGTGTAGCTAAACCTGTAGAAAAAGGCAAAAAATGTAACCATTACTATTTAACAAAGATACTATTTTCAGCCCATAGATTTATCACGTCCAATATATCAGATACCTCGGTGTGTGCATTGACACCAGAATGTGGTTTAATAACATATTTACATCATCAGCAGCAGACCAGTGCAAAAGACTAATCGGGGTAAGCGAAATATCTGATGACCAAGCAAACGTCGGAGAAGGCTTTTAACAGATTAATACAGCGCTGATTTAGACGGATGCCACTCTGGTGGGTCGTAAATAGCTTCAACTCCGACGACTAAACTTTTTGCAAAGGACAAAACAAAAGAGAAATCATACTCTTATAATATGACACAGGCTGGAGTACCTCACTATTTGCGTTACCGCTAGATTTCTGACATTTCTGAAATTTGTATATCCCCAAACCATGAGAAGGTTGAATGTTACTTAGACATAACTATTTGTGTGGTTGTTTCAGGGTTTACTTAATCCAGTTTTAAGCTAAAAAATTAATTGGAAGAAATGAAAATGAACACACGATATAATCTTTCTTACAAGCAATGAGGAAACTTTAGAAGAAATCAGGTCTGAAAACTTAGTAGCTAGCGCAGTTTCACACATATACAGTATAAAAGACTGGAGTGAGAGTCCTTTTTAAGCTACTCTCCCTTAAGGATTTCTGATTATGACCTACAAAGTGAGTTGAAACGTAGGCAAAGCAATTGATAGTTAAAAGACTGCTTCGTTGTTTTCACTTTGACCACCACTGGGACAATTTATTTTTTATTTTTATTTTTTTTTATACTTCTTTATTTAAATAATAATACAGAAATTTTACAGTGCAAGTATAAGTCACTATCCCACTAAGGCGTGCCCGTGTGTGGGAAAGGAGTTCACCTGCGGCAATTCAATAAAAGTACAATATCAAACAATAACATAGTACACAGGAAATGACAAAATCAAAAGGCAATAAAGAATATATATACTTGTATACAGGATAAATATCAGAATGAGTGACGCAGGCTGCATTGAGGACATATCTATAGCGATAAGTAATTTGAATTCAATAATTCAGTAATTTTTTCTTCACTGAGGGATTTCGCCAGTATTTTAACATTGTAGTAATAATTTGAATAATTTGGAGGATTTGTCTGACAAAATTTAAAAGTTGGAGGAATATTATTGTAAAAAGTAGCAATGAAAGTCTGGTGTGTCGTCCAGGTATGTTTTGGTCTTGGCACAACTAAGGTATAGTAATTTTTCAGTCTTGTAGAAAAACGGTAGTCAATCTTCCCGACTAGCTCATCCCGTCTAAAATACAGCTTGTTCATAATTGAAGATCATGTATAATTTTTTTGTAGACATTACATTAAGGTCCGAGAATATATTGATTGATGGGGGCCTTTTATTGATACCAAACATTACCTTTACAATCTTTCTCTACACAATCTTAGTCCTTTTGTATCAAATATAATATTCATGTGGAAGTCTTAAGCTTTCATTCCAGAAACTTTCAGATATTAAAACAAAACATCGAAAAAAAAAAATATATATATATATATATTTTTTTTTTTTTTTTTTTTTTTTTTTTTTGGCTATATATAGAATAATGCTTCATTTAGGTTTAAATTTAGGTATTACACTGTTAAATATATATTTCAACAGTGCGGCAGATTTTCCCCGTTTCAATTATTACATGAACAGATGGGATGCCTCGTTTCGCCGGAAATGTAACGATTGCTATGAGGAAAATGTTTAAAATTGTTTCATAAAATATTAATTCTGAGAAGGATGTAAAGTAATTAACAGACAGATATTTAGTAATTATAAGATTGTCAGTATGTTCGTTTATTTATTGGGATTTCAAATGAAATTCTCCGAAAGCAAGCGGAAATGATAGCACAAGAGTATAATAGTAATTTTATTATTCTGAATACTGCATTTAATAAAACGAAGGAACAAAGCGTGAATCCAATTAATGTGAAAATGGCATAAGTTTAATCAGTGGAATGTTGGCAATAACGTTTTCTTCATAATAATCGATAGCTCTCGGAGAAAAGAGAAATCCGATCAGTTCCGAAAATTATAAAAAACGAGGAAAACTGCCCCATCATTGGAATCGGTCAATAATGTATAACTGGTCTTCCGACAATAGCTTTTATTCGCTTCGTAAAAAGTTAAATTTATAGAGCCAATTATCAAGGTTTTAGAAAACTATTATATGTTATTAATTAATCATTATATCTTCTACATTTTATTCTTCACAGAAGTGCTCCTTTTTAGGGCCAGAAATAATAAGTCGCAGACGCTTACAACATTGTTATTTATAATTTGTAATAACTAATCAGGGTTGCGCATTCAGGATTCAACCATCTGCAACAGTACGGCAGAGCGTAAATATTTTCACACGGAGGTTTGCTCTACCCATCTCAAGTTTATAAAATATAGGTCTATAGGCTTTAATAGGAAACTCTTTATATGCCGTAATCCACAATTACAATCAGTGAATTTTAAAAAAGAATGTAAAATTTTTAAAAACTCAACCTGTGTATGTGGTATGTGTTCTGTCAATCTCCATTAAGTTCTACAACTTTACATGTTGGATGATATTTTCTTTATATTTTTAGATTTAGGTAAGCATTATATAATAATAATAACAAGCTTAGCGAACCAGAAAGTTCCATACTGATACTACCCATTTTTACGTACACAAGTCAATCCAAACACTACGGTCGTAGCCCAAACCACCGAGATCAGACTTGGGACAATCATCTATCTACACCTACACCGAGTCAAAATTTTGGGCTCCTATTAACATTTTTAAGGGGTTCGCTCTTCACTAAGCCTTTGGTTTTGCAGGCCCATTTGAGTTGCCACGATGTTACAATTCCACTTATACTAAAAGGGTACAAGTTCCTCAATTCATCGGTATTTAACGTTCTAAAATCTGCAGGGGCCTCATCCTTCCTTGGACAAAATATTTTACGAAGAACCTTATTCTCGAAAACATTGAAGTATTTTTCATACTTCAAAGCTAGTGACCACGTTTCACAACCGGTGTCATTTTTAATACTTATGCTTTAGGAAATTGGGTACTCATCCTCAGAAAATATAACTATTAAAAGAAGTATAAGTATTTAAGACAATTTAATTTTCGTCGACAAAAAGTTATAACATTGGTTATAATAGAGGCAATGACAAGAAAAAAGTAAGTCCAAAAACCATAACTTTAGTTTTAAGTACTATATTAAGTATGAAGGCAGGTTAACAAGTTTACTTCTACTACGATTGGACCTCTTTAAATATACATACGAGTATATATGTATGATAATATGACATATAATATAATATAGTATATACTAATTACGGCATCTTATAGCTGAAATTAATGCAGACACATGTTAATCATTATTGAATAGGACAGGCAATTTGCTATCTGGAGGCACAATTATACGGCCCATCTGGTGATAATGTCACACTATCAATATTTGCATTATATTCACCGGCAGTAATTGTCTGCAAACAGTAGTAGTGCATTAATTAATATAAGTGCAATGACTGTTAATGAGCAGATGCGTTTCAATTGTAACTAATACTGTCCCATCCTAATTACATAAATATTTGAACGCTGCATCGATTGGTCTATCTCAGAGCCGCTCATCTCTTCATCATAGGAGATATATATATATCTATGTATATCTTATATGTATATGAGAATTTTAGACACGTGTAGATCGTATTAATATTTACGCACTAATATTTGAAAATATTGATTGGTTCACGGGTGACTCCAATGAAAACCATACTTTCGCTAAATGGCCTTTACATAGAGATAATAATTACGAAATAAACTTTGATTGAGGCTCTGGAGTTAATTGATAGCAGGTGAGTAAACACAAGCCCTGAACACAGCGGATTAAAATAATAACGGAACAAACAAAAATTAAGTGAAAAATAACAAAAGTATATAAAAACGAAAGTTAGCAAGCGGTTTCCTGAATTTGTCTTTTTCGGCTAATTAATGAGTGAAAATTAATTCGTAAAGGAACCGCACACTTTCTAAGATTAAGTTCCACGTTTTACAATATATTTAATAATATTTTCTGAAAATGTTCAAAGTATTCTAATTCATCAACACATATCACGGACGAATTTATCAAGAACGAAAACTTCTAAATACCAAAGCTAGCTGAAATTTCCCTAGAGGCTGCTATCAGAGGAAATCTGTCAAGAGCAATAGAGTATCTACATTTCACATTTTTAAGAGTACCTCGTTTCAGTATGCGTACCTCAGTTTATATTGTGAGGTTAGTGAATGTAGTAGTGGTTTATTATATAGTGAAAAAACATCAAACATTATAAAAAACATAACTATTATTATTGTTACTATAAAGAGTGATTCGATCGTATTGGTAAGTCATGTCATGTTTATACTTTACTTCCAACAGAAATTGAATATCAATATATTCATTAAATTGTGAAAGTCTTCAGGCGCGTGTCGTGGATCTTGACGACGGCGTTACTCAAAATTCAACGATATTGCTTTTATCTGAAACACGGTTGAACAACGAAGATAACATCGACATCCCAAATTTCCATTGTATTACTAAATTTAAGCGACCTCAGTGCCGAGCTGCAGGAGTAGCCATAACTAAAAATAATACAAACATCATAACTTCACAGATGGATGTAGCATTTAGGAATTCTTCATGATACAGTTTTAATGATTCATCTATTAAAGAATTTTATGTTAAAAAGTGTGAAGCAGAAAATGGATCACCCATCATAATAGTTGCCATTTACATCTCACTTAATTAAAGTGTAAAGGAAATAATTGAATTTATCAATGAAAATTTACTAATATATACAACAGCAGGTCTTTGAAAGAATGCTACTACGGAGGATTTTCAGAGGAATTTATGTGAACGGCCAATGGAGAAGGCATACTAACAAAGAAGTGTACGAAATGTTTGGGGAGCCTGGTATAGTTTCCTGGATGAAGATAAACAGACTCAGATGGGCCGGGCATGTGGCGAGCATGAGTAGCAATGATCCTATTAAGAGATTGCTCGAGGGAAAGCTGGACCGTAGCAGAGGAAGAGGACGACCGAGACTGCGATGGTCGGATGCTGTGGCTCAAGATGCGAGGAATATCTTATACGTCCGTGACTGGTGGGCAACTGCATTAGATAGAGTCACCTGGCGAAGGCTCCTTGAGGAGGCTAAGACCCACATAGGGTTGTAATGCCATTAAATAATAAATAATACAACAGCAGGGTCATTTTTGCTGATTCGGAACTTCGATAAATTACCCATGATGATCTTGGGTGGGGATTTTTACTTTGCACAAGAAACATCAAAGCCTTTAATTGATTTTTTAAAGACCACATTAGATTTAGAAATGTCAAAAAATAGAACTGAAAGTACAAGAAAATACTGTACTACAATCGATGCTGTTTTTTTTTCTAGATATATCAGTAAAATTCAATCAAAAGTATTTATTTCTAATTATGTGTAGATTCTTTAAGGTAAAGGTAAAATTATATGAGTAAAATTGGATAAATAAACTTTTTATATCAGCCTTCAATTTTATTCATAGTATTTGTTTCTTATTTTAGTTATCACAAGCCATTTTTCCTTTGTAGAAAATGAAAATAAATAATTTTATTTGTATAGAATTAAAAAAAAAAAATTACTTTAATTTATTATTAATGGTAGATATTTGGGCTGATTAATTTCTTCTAAAAAAATTTATATAAGGTGTATACTAGGTAATTTAAAATATTTATTTATTGCAGTAACTTGTTACTATGTGACATTGTTAATTATTGTTTTTTAATACCTCTTATTGATTTTAAAATTTGTTGTACAATGATTTTTAAATGTTTTTAATAATGGACACCTAACTTTCTTATATAACTTTTTAATGATTCACTTCACTATATTTTTTTTTTAATGTAATGGAAATTGTTATTTTTACTTGTAGAGTCCTGAAGATGGGAGAAGATCCCGAAACGTCGAATGTGATTTAATAAAAAATTTTGGAAAAAAATAATCAGCCCAAATATTACCATTAATATTATGCGAGATCTTCCGTTGTTTGGAATATATTGATATCATTAATTTATTATTTGTTTCTATTTATACAATACTATTCATTTATGCTACTAAGCCGATCCATAATAGTATTACATAATATTACTTAATATATATATATATATATATATATATATATATATATATATATATATATATAGTAATAGTTTTATATATATGTATGTATATAAACAACGATTGCCACTTCTGCAGTACGGTCTTACGAAAAAACACTTTTTTTATAGTTAAACAGTTAAAATTATTAATGTTATAGATATTGAATTTTTGCTATAAAAGCATGTCCCACCAGCCAAATGTTTATACGAAGTTGAAATATTAAATATAAATGTAACATATTTTCCAGGAACTAGTTAAGTTAACTTATAAAAGATCTTTCTTGTGAGTTACGGGTATTACGTGAATAATACAAAATACGTTGTACGGTAATGATGTGGTCCTTTGAAAAGGTCAATACGACCGATCCAAACGAGGGTTTGGTATCTTTCCCAAGCGATATTATCAAAGCAGATCCAGGAGGGTAGAGGAAAGCCAGAGACTGACCAAGACCACAGAGGCTGTTCCGGGAAGACGATAAGATCTTTGAGATGACTGAGGAAGGATATTAGGAAGTAAGAAGGAAATAGAAGGGAGTTGGTGGGGGTCCTAGCTCTCGCTCGATACTAGCGAGTCAGGGGGATCTTTTTTACTCCCTAGCAGCTTCCACTACTGCAGAAACGTCGCATTCTCTTATCTATATTCTCTCCATTTCGAAACCAATCCTTTAAAACTGTACTCTTCTCTTTAATATAGCGAAAATTCAAGCACAAATAAATTTTTTGATATCTTTCGGGTCAGTTTTTAATTAATGCAATACACAATATAACGAAAATAAAAAATCTCTCAAATTATTCTCTTCAAATCATGGACAAGGTACGATGTCATTTCCTGACAAATCTCTCAAGTCTAGTTAATAATGCACCAAGCCTATTGATCAAGCGAACGGCTGGTACTTT
Organism: Piezodorus guildinii; assembly: GCA_023052935.1. Lineage (NCBI taxonomy): Eukaryota > Metazoa > Arthropoda > Insecta > Hemiptera > Pentatomidae > Piezodorus > Piezodorus guildinii. The sequence goes on along the minus strand of CM041293.1, from coordinate 119,456,170 downwards.
AAAAAAACACAATCCATATAACAATATTAGGGTATAACTGTTTATATAGCTGTTGATAGTTTCGTAGTTCATCGTTTCGTTTATTTATTGTAATAACCACAACTTCACCTCTACCTATATATCAATGATTATGAAAGGTTTTTTTTTTTTCAGAAATAAACTAATGTACTCTTTACAAAACAGGTAAAGCAATTTTAATCAAATTATTCATGCATTTGATTTCAGCTATAGCCTTTGTTCAGAATAATTATTAAAAAGTTAGCTAAGGTGCTGATTTGAATTTACATTTGTTATCCGGATTAGTGTTGCTATTTAATTTGCATTTAAATTTAATAATTATAAACCTAAATTCAATGTAATTAATGAGTAGTGATTTAATGAATTAGTTCTTATTGAGTGAATAAAAGATGTTATAAGAATCAATCCATGAAAGAATAGTAACGATAGAACAATATTATAATCGTAAGGTTATAAAATTGAATCTTAGATCTTTAAATAAACATCAGATCTTTTTCTGTTATTTTTTTAGGTAAGGAATAATCCTTATAGGTGTTTTGATCGAGCTTAGTATCAATTTACCACTTAAATTGATTGTTATCTTACAATATTTCAGCCAGTCTTATTGTTTATTCCTATCTTCTTTTTTTATGTTTTTCTATTACTTATCTTCAATTGAATATTAAATAGTTGACCGTAAAATGAATATGAAAGATGAGATAGTTGGCGGTCAAAATAATATTGCAAAATTGTGAAAATCTATAAGAGTTCATTATCCAACGTTTCGACCCAAGTTGCGGATCTTTATCACAGCTTCCAGGCAAAAGTCAACAAGCAACACACTCAATTTAAAACTATCTAAAATATCAACAACATTAATTTTAAAATTTCGTCCCTTACTGATGGATTGAACTATGGCTTATGTGGAGAAAATAGTTACAAGCTAAATAATGTCACCATTAAAATTTGTTCATGCTTTAAACTTCTTTAAAAAAATATTCCCTTCTTTCATATTTAACAATATTTTCACCAAATCTCATAATTCTAAAATTTATTAAAATTTACTTCTTGGCTATTATCTGGAAGCCCTGATGAAGATCCGCAACGTGGGTCGAAACGTTTGATATAATTAGATAATAGTTTTTCATTATTTTCTAATATTTTTCGTGACCGCCCCATAATCATCTTATCCTTCATATTTATATTCAATTTTATTTGGGTAAATTTCATGAATAAAATTTCTGTAAAATTCGTGAATTATATCATCTATCACTATTACGTTTTTAAGTGTTAAATGGTACTAATTTAACTTAAAATATCTATTTATTCAATAACTTAATTTTTTTACTGATTCTAAAACTCTATACATACTTTTCTCTATCGTCAAAAATAACTGAGTTATGGAATTAATAGATAATAATTTATTACTATCTTAATTTCGCTTACACTAAAACTATATATTGTATATCTTAAATAATTATATATTTATTTGAATAAATAACATTAAAATAATCCTCAAAATGTAATTTCGATGTCATTTCCACTGTCAATTTATTTGTTAATGCATTATTTAATATTCATTAATAGCGTTTATTAATAAAATATTGTAAAATAGAAATGACCAATGATGGAAAAATGATGTATATCTGAAAAAAACTTTTAATTTTTTTTTTTTACTTCATCGATTCCGGTTTTATCATCATTAAATCGACAGTACCTTCCGAGGGTTTTGACCCCAATCGGCACTACATAATGGCGCGGAGGATGGTAAAAGAAGCGAGGGGGTAAGTGGGTTAAGCTGGTCCACGTGCCGAGGAAGGAGTGAAGGATCCCTCCCATAACATAATAACAAGGATCATACAGATGGAGACAGATGTCGGCCGTTCTATCGATGCTCTGGGCTTCTGCGGATCTTTTCTCTGCAAATAGTCGCCGACCCTAAGATAGCCCCCTCTCAAATGTTAACTTATCTTCTCGCTGGAGAAAGAGTAAGCAATTTGTGGAAATGGAAGTAATATATTATATGATATATCTCCAGGAAATATAGCTGTCAAGAAATAATTAGACCTGTCGATTGAGAATATACTTTAATTTTTAGGCCAATAATTTTTTAATAATGATATCGTGTGAACTTTTCTTTTGTGGACAATTTACATATATTTTGTATTTAGTTTGAACAACATATTGCAGATTGTATTTAACAACATACAACAACAAAACTGAATCTCTACAACCCATGAAGGGTCTGGCCCAGTACATATAGAGATTCTTACTATTTCTAGGCCAACGGCCGTGAAAGAAGGTCTTCACTAAGAAGGTCTAGGCCTTGATCTCGCTCAGCTGCTAGGTTTTTCCCATTTTTTAGGTACCCAGTTTATAGTGGCTAGGTATGTCCCAGGAGGGTCTCCATACCATAGGATTACCCCCCGGCCGAAATATCAGAATAAATAATATTCCCTCACAGCCGGGATTCGAACCCAGGACCAGGGGTACAGTAGACTAATGCGATGAAATTAAAATACCCTATAAAATGTTGAATTTATATTTATCCAAACATAACATAAATATAATATTTGAATTGACTTAATAGCTCCGTGATAAAACTATTGTTAACTGAAAGGCTACTTTTCTTCATATCTAACTTTTATTAAATTGATTTCAGCGTCGGAAGTTGAAGTTAAAGTTGTGTGTAACGCGCACCAGATTTTTTTAAATGTTTATAAATCCCCAAAACATGGTGAAAATCGTCAATTCGTCTATAAAATAAAATACGGGTCAATCCATTTGTAATCGTTCACGCCTTCACAAGATTTATGATTTGCATGATTTTTTTGACCAGTCATTCTCTTTAAGTCAGCTTCTCGGCAAGTTAGGAGAAACCATTCTTATTCTTGTAATTTTGTAGATATCAAATCATGAGCAAAACTGCAACAAGATAAGGACATGCTTTGTATTTTTGTCCCCACAACTCATAACCAAAATAGTGAATAAATTCTCGAAAAGGAATAAAAAACGAATCTTCTAGCGAGATAAAAGTAAAAAAAGGAAAGAGAGTCTCTTTTGATTATTTTTCTTATGTAGCATAGTCATAGTCCTACTTGTCGAAATTTTGATCTTGAAAAGATAGCCCTTTTTTTCAACACGGAAATATCTCAAAAGGAACTAAGTGAAACATTATGAAACTAATACAGATAACCTATCTATATGATGAGTTAATGTGCTATGAATTTGGTTATTGAAACTAAGCTGGTTCCCGAGTTTTAAAATTCTCTTCTCTGTCAAAATACCGTTTTCTTGAACAATCTAATAATAAACTGCGGTCATTTTGCATATTTAAGAACAAAAACAAAACTAGAATAATGATGAGAGTATTTTACACAGTTTTGACCCTTACAACAAATTACATATGTATCCAAGAAGATGGGAAAAAATGTCCATAAAATTAACATAAACTAAAACGTTTTGCGGACAAGAAAGGTAAAAAACAAGTCTCGTGTTTTTTTGTTTGTTTTGTTTTTCAACGAATTTTAGCCAATTTTGAAAAGTCACATACAAAAAAGAACTATGTTCTCAAAATCGAGATATTTATAGCAAATAGGACTATTATATTGTATAATAGGGGTACTCACTACGTTTGCTATAGCATGCTATTTGTGCTATTGTGCTAAACCCATCAATTTTATATAGGAAATAACTGTAGAAACTCGACGCTTTTAGCAAAATAACACAAATAGCATGCTATAGCATTAGGGGGCGTGAGTACCCCTAATATAATATATATTACATATATCACAAAGCTATATTAAAAAAAAATTAAAAGTGAGTTTCTCTTTTCTTTATATACTTTTATCTCGCTAGAAGTTTCGTTTTTTATTCCTTTTCAAGAATTTTTTAAACCAATTTTTTCACATTTTAGGTAATGACTCGTAAGGACAAAAATACGAAGCATGCCTTATCGTATTTTTAGTTTTTTCCCTGATTTGATATCTACAAACTAACACAATGAGAATGATTTCTCTAATACATGTTCTCAGCTGAAAAGTAGACTTCAAACGACTACAATACTAAAAGTATTGACCGGAAAATATCTTATTAAAAGTTTTATATTCAGGAAAGAATAGAGAATGGCTAGTCGAAAAAACACGCAAATCAAAAATCTTAAGGTCTGGACGATTCCAAATGAGTTGACCCTATTCTATTTTATATTAGAATTTGAAGATTTTTATCATTTTTCTGCAGATTCATAAACAATTTTTTAAATGTGGTGCGCGTAACACACAACTTCAACTTACCTCCGACGTTGAAATCAATTTAATAAAGTTATAGATAAAAAAGGTAGCTTTTCAGTTAACAACAGTTTAATCACAGAGCTATAAATTCCAGCATTAGTACTTAATATCAAATCATTTGGCATGGCCTAATAAAAATAAATTATATCTGATCATAATTTGTTTTGTTATCATTTTTTTATTATTTCGTTTAAATAATTAATTAATAAACCACGTGATAACACTATACTGAGCAGATCTGCACTAAATCAATGTTCAGTTGTTTATTTAAATTAATTTGACCAATTCAAAAGATAGTTTTATACCATGTTAGGTCTATTTACACTGCAAAACCACTGGATTTAATCACCTTACAAAGTTCTTTCTCAACTGTTCTTTCCACGCAATGAATTTTAACTTCCTTTAAAAGACTACGTTGACCTGCTATCAGTTGTCCTTAGTCACTGAATACAGTCTGAGTGTATATTAATCATTAGTCCTGGCTCATTCAAAATAAACGTCATTATACATCTTCTATTTGATATACTAAATAGAAATAAATATTTCTATGAAATTGTAATACAGTCGAAACTGACATTAAATCAATCATGCAAACATCATAATTAGTAATTATTAAAATAAAATGGAAGCTAATATGACCTGTTTGCATTTCATTCGTTGGAATTTTCAATATCGTTATAAAAGGGAACAAAAACATTTCCCAGAAAGGAAGGAAATAAATTAAAATAAATGTGTGGAATCGCTAAATTAATTTGCATTTTGTTTTTCAATTGTCTCTTCTATTCTTAGAAAATGTATACCGTAAATTCCAATAATGTGGAAAATGTATTTTTTAATTCCTGACAGTTCAGTTTTCCGTACCAAAAATTAAATAAATTTTCCAGGACAAACGTTTTATTGAGCGGGCGAAGTCCATTTTCAGGCGTCAGGAAAACCAACGCATAATTGAAATTAGATAGTGTATGTGGGTAAAAAATCAGTCTATCAATTTCATAGAGGTACGACAAAAGTAGGAAGTTATGAAAATTGTTTTTAAGGTCTCTGGCAGGTCATATCATCCAAAATAGACCATCGGCCGTATTCAGCAACATGATGGTTGTCATGTTTTGTATAATAGAAAAGTACCCCAAAGCATGTTTGGGTAAACATCAATCGAACTTCCAGTAATATAACCTTCTCTTGAAGCAGAAGACACAGATCTCCTTCAAAATGCAACAGCAGAAATAAGCTAACATTTCATTAATAATGTACTTAGAAATACCCTCGACCTTAAACATACGATACAGCACATAGTACACGCCAGGTAGGGATCATCCTGGTAAGTAACTCAGTGAGAGCAGAATGGAGTGGCCAGTGTTTTCTCTCGACATAAGCACTATTTAGCATACTTGGGATATGCTTCACAGGTCTGTCCAACATCACCTGAGTGTTTCTACCACTGCTAAGAAGATAAAACCTGCTTTAGAAGAATGGAGAAACCTGGAAAAACGCGCCCTTAAACACTGTATGATGGACATGACAAAATTAATTGGAATGCGCAGACTTGACAGTATTGAAAGAAGCACATTATTCAACTTTTTTGCTAGAAGTGTGTTTTGATAAAATCATTCTGAACGGCGATCGGTCTCTGCTGTCGCCGGCGACAATTCCCAACTCATGGATTCATTAACCATGGAGTCCTAACCTTTCTCTTGCCAGTAATATAGAATCTGAATGGTCTCTCTATTCGGAATCATCCTCGAAACGTGCCCATACGAGGTCAAACCTCTCTTTCGAATTACATCTTGATCTTTTCAGTATAACAATTAAGTTTTTGGTTGTGCTGTCTCTTTTATTTACCGCCCTTTTCACTGGTCTCATTATTCTCCTCAGAATCTTCCTTTTCATAATTTTCGGTTTTTTGTTAACGCCTTTCCTGTTAAGGACTAAGTATTCAAAGACGTAGAGGGTCTCTGGGTGAATGACGGAATGAAAATATATGCATTTAGTGTTTTTGCTTTTTTCTCCTTTAGTTGGCTATTAAATTGTATGTTCACCCGTTTTTTATCAATACCGACTAGATGATATAATGAGGGTGCAGTGTACTGTTAGAGTAGGAAGGGGCTTTTCTACAGATTCGGAACTTATAAAGGCCTCTATCATTTGTTTAATGTGCCTTAGAATGTGCAGTCAGAGGCTCAGTATACAGATAAGAGGAAGCATATTTAACAGATCGGCCCAGATTCTAGGTTTCGCGGAAGATCTGGATGTAATGGGAAGAAGTATTGTGTCCATGAAGGAAGTGTTTCTCACACTCAAAGAAGAAGCAAAAAGAGTAAGACTGACTGTAAATGAATCAACGAGAGCAGGTCCTCAAGGAATGGTTCAGGAGGAAGTCCAGATAGAAATAGGAGACTGTGCTTTTCAGCTGGTGAATGAACCAAAGTCGGCGCAGATAACAAAATGCAGCGAGAAATAAACAGATGGATGATGGCAGCAAACAAGTGCTATTTCGGCCAACATAAACATCTCACAAAGTAAAAGCCTTTCCCGAAATACAAAAGTGCAACTATATAAAACGCAAATATATAAATATATATATAAATATATAAAAATGGTTCTTGCAGGACCTTGGCCTCCTCAGCGATCCTCCTCCGCTCAGACCTGTCTTCGCCTGCCTTCAAAGTCTAGGTCTCCCCCTGCTCTTCTTCCAACAGGGTGTCCCTCCATCGTAATTTTTGACAGTCTCACACTTTCCATTCTCTGTACACGTCCCAGTCATCTTAACCTGACACTGTTAATCGTGGCAATTACATCCGGTGTCTAATACAAATTTCTAATTTCATCATTCGTCTTTACTCGCCAACAATCTCCTTCTTTTGTAGGACCAAAGCTTTTTCTGAGAATTTTTCTTTCCCACGAGTTTGATAGCCTTCCATCGTTGCGTGCTAATGTCCAGGACTCGCTTCCGTACATGACCACTGGCTGAAGAACAGTACAATATAGTCTTATCTTCAGTTTTCTGGATATATTCCGGTTCTGAAATATTTACATAAGAGACCAATAGCGTCTTTTTCCAGCTGTTATCCTTGCTTTAATTTCGTCTCTAATCTTATTATTTTCCGTGATAACAGCGCTCAAGTACTTTAACTGTGGTACTCTTTCGAACTTATATCCAGCCCCCTTGATATATCTGTTTTCTCCTTCTTTCGTTATTGGTCCTTATACTTATTTAACTCTGGTCGTTAAGGATATATGCTGCAAAAATATAAAATTTCAGTTCTAGTCAATTTTTTAATTTATTTTTTTTTTGTTTAATTTTTTTTTCGACCTAGACTTACCACACACAAACAGACCTTTTTGCGGGACTTGTTCATTTGGACTCAGTGAAAACTGGAAGTCGAAAATATTCACGATCGCAATACTTTTCCTTACAATATATTTCAAACATAGGTAAGTGAAATTAATAGTCTCGTTTCTTACCATAGATATATAAATTAATTGTAAAGAACCACAATATCCCATAAACATTTGTTGTTGTTGCTGAGGTACTTCGAAAAATCCCCAGAAAAGCTTTAGTCTTTCTTACAACACTGTACAACGCTATACTTAGGACAACTAAATTCCCTATCCAATGGAAATATTCTACAATTTCAATGGTACACAAACCCAACAAAGACAAACATAGACCTGACTCTTATAGACCTATTAGCCTTCTTCCGGTATGTTCTAAAATATTTGAAAAACTCTTGCACGAACGCATTATTAACATACTGACAGACCAAGACATATTACCAGATCACAAATTCGGATTTCGATCTTCTCATTCCACAACACAACAGCTACACAGAGTTACTGACTTTATTTCTACAGCTCTAGAACTAAAACAATACGCATCTGGGGCATTTTTGGATGTTACTCAGGCTTTTGATAGGTTGTGGCACCAGGGTCTTCTTTTTAAACTGAAACCTATTCTTCCTTGCACATATTATTTAGTTCTACAGTCTTTTCTTCATGACCGTTTCTTCTCTGTCCGACAGGGTTCAGAGACCTCCTCAATAAAACCAATCTGTGCAGGTGTTCCCCAAGGTTCTATCCTGGCCCCACTTCTCTACTTAATGTACACATATGACTTACCAACAGACCAAAACATCCTAACTGCGACATATGCCGACGACACTGCTATTATTACGAGAAACACAGACCCAATACAGACCAGTTTGACAGTACAATACCACTTGGACAATGTACAAAACTGGTGTAAGAAATGGAAATTAAAAATTAACCATGACAAGTCACAACATGTTACATTTACTTTAAGACGCGGAACCTGCCCTCCAGTTTATATAGAAAACCACCAGATACCACAAACAAATACAGTAACGTATTTGGGACTAATCTTTGACAAAAGATTGACATGGGGCCCACACGTCAAAACAAAACGCAAAACTTTAAACTTTCGACTCAGATTATTATATTCGATACTACATAAACACTCTAAATTACGCATAAGACAGAAGCTTAACGTATATACTTATTTATTAAAACCTATTTGGACTTACGTATGCCAAATTTACGGACCTGCTAAAAAGACACACATTCAAAAAATACAAACCTTTCAATCCAAATTTTTAAGACTGACAACGAACTCACCACCTTATGTTTCAAACGATACTCTTCATACCGACCTACGCATTCCGACTACAACAAACCACATTCGAATGTCGTACAAAAGATTTTACGACCAACTACATGGACACACTAATCAATTTGTTCAAAATATGGCTACAACTGACATCCCTGACATAACTCAGCGTAGACTGAAAAGGAGTTGGATGAGGGACCTCCTAGCCTAAAATAATAGATCCTGTTTGAATGTCAGGAGGATGCACCACTGGGTGCTGTCTCCCTCATGCCTAACCATGCAATGTCTCCTTGTTTATAAAATCCCATTTGCTTATTGTAAACATTTTACAGATGCAAATAAAATCATTAATAACAAAAAAAAAAAATTTGTTGTTGTTTTTTTTAATGTTCAGTTTTATTTATTTTACGTTTCGGTCTTTTCTACTTATGTTTCTAAAAAAAACTACATATCATCTTAATTAAATTAAACTTTTTGCACTATTATAATATTTTTTTTATTTAGTGATTAATGAATAGTTTATGATCAAAATTTTCCGTACATTATTACTATAAATACTAGCAATTTATGGGAAGTGGTTGACATTACGGCGGTAATATCGTTGTCTAATAATAAATACTTGTAATGCAATGAAAATATCAGCGAGAGTGATAAACAAAGCAGAACGGTATAGGCAGAACGATCGAGCAACCTTGCGGTGGCCTTGGAGGGGCCAAGAAGAATGAATCATGCATCGCCACCGCTGACCCAAACACCCCCGCCCTGCCCATTCACCCTTTCGGGTCCTTTCATTCACAACTTCCCCTCTCTTCCTCGCCCTCTCTCACTCTCTTCCTATCTTCCTCTCTCTCTCTCTCTCCCACTGCATTCTGTTCCGGTATTCTCTACTGCTGTTTAAGATCGTAATGAAATAAAAGCCTCATTGAAAAAATAAATAAAAACCTACCTAAACCACTATTCGAACATGTTTTCGACTGATAATAAATCCATAATAATGACTACAAGGGCTAGAATATTTAATTAACTAAAATTCTAAATATATACATCCATATGTATTTATTTTTAAACGATTGATTTTTTTTAGAGGTGGGAGAATTTTAGGGTGCAGTAAAAAAAAAAAACACACCATTAAGATATGAATTAATAAAGTGGTGCCGACGCTTCGGCCTAAATTATAGGCCTTCTTCAGGGCTATAATAACAAAAGATAACAACCAGATGCAGAATACAACATAAACATGATAAGTAAAAGTAATATACAGATAATAAAAAGAAAGTTTTCTTTTACTTATCGTCTTTATGTTGCATTCTGCATCTGGTTGTTATCTTTTGTTTTTATAGCCCTGAAGAAGGCCTATAATTTAGGCCGAAACATCGTCACCAGTTTATTTAGTTTATATTTGAATTGTGTGTTATTTTGACTGCACCCTGAACTAACTTCTCCCACTTATTCACTATCTTCTCCCACTTGCATTCACCTAGTCAACCATTCTCACGGTCAAATAAACTCCATCATTATTAAAACCATTTAGAGCATCATTGGTTAAAACTTCGTATATGCCATAGGATTTTGGGAATAAAAAGGAGGTCCCAAGCCTGTTCGATACAGGTACTCGTTAAATACCCCTATCCTAATTAAACCTGAATAGGCGATATGTTGGACTCCCACTGTAGCATCGTCCGATTAGCCACAGTAGCATAAACTAACGTTGAATGAATAAACAAACAAATTAACATAATGACCTTATTCGTTAAATAATAAATATTTAGAAGAGTAACTGATTGACCGATTTCGAAGTTCTATGAATTATATGGACTTTTGCCTTTTACCACAGATATATGTTAATAAACAAAACTCATTATCTTATTTGCGAGCCGAAGTTGCGGGATACATCTAGTTTACGTTAAAATATATATTCTACCTAAATTTAAAGAATAGAGACTGTGTGTCTCAGCGGTTTACTTATGCCTGTAGTTCATTGATTCTGTAATAAATTGTTTTATTTCATTCAAAAGCTTAAGAATAATTACAGTACTTGTTGATACCGATCAGCTAAAAAGTTTTATTTTTTTTTTTCCATAGTTTAATAGTCAACTAAAGTGAATACATACTGCGCTAATTATCCTTCGAAAGTTGCTATAATACAATAAGGTAATCATTGTATCTAACGGCTGACGAGGAGTAAACATAACCCTCCTGAAGGAAGGGCACATGTTAGAAAATTGAGCCTTAACATAATTCTGACATATAGGGCAAATTATGTATTATATTTGTTCTGGATGATTGTTTCCGAAGTATGGCCTAAGTTTGCCAAGTTAATAAGTTCACTAATTACGAGAGGAGGGTTTCACAAAAGTTTCTGTACACAATGAACTGCTCCAGAACCCGCTGAGCAAATCTCGTCAACTCTTTATCCGCGCCCTGTGGGGAGAGATCCTTTCTGGAATCCGAAACTCCTTCCAGGCTTCCAGTATTTTAATATATTTTATTAGTCCTGGAATGAACGGCGTATTAATGTAATATTAAGCTTTTTCCAGGGTTTCTACATAAAGGAAATTACTTACAAGTTGTTTTTGTTTTTTTTAATTAATTAAGTATTGTTTTTAATATCATAAAAATCATTACATAAATATTATCTCCAACCTCATTATGCAAAATACCCTGTGTTAATTGCATTCCGTCGGGAAAATACTTAAATAATGACAGCTTTCAACTACAAATATTTAAACATAATTTTTCTTTTTAATACATTTTTTAATGTAAACAATGTCTCTCCCGCATTCATATAATTTAAATACATTTATAGGCATTGTTGATCTCAGAGTTTAACGCCTTTAAGCAAAAGATGAGATGGTAGTAGAAACAATGAGGATCTTAGTGATATTAATATATCATGATATACGTTTAAACTAGTAGAGACATATAAGTACTCGTATTTAGGTTCTATGATAACTAGCCAAAACAAAATACAGAAGGAAATAAATAAACGGTTAAAGGTGAAAAATGCTGTTATTCTTCAGTTGTGAAATTTCTTAGCTCGCGGTTCTATTAAGAAACATTAAGGTTAGAATTTATAAACCTGATATTATCTCGACGATTGTTTAAAAATTTGAAACGTGGTAGCTTACTTGGAAGCGTGAAAAACGACTTAAGATTTTCGGGAATAAGATCAAAGATGGATTAGACTACTGGGAAATTTAGACGGTTACTCAACGCTGAATTACGGACCTTGTATCCTCTCAGTATAATTCCTCAGTATATAAGTCCTCAGTTAAAAAGTCCTTCTCAGTACATAAGTCCCAAAAGTGGGCGTGTAAAGTTCTTAATTTTAGTAAAGAAGGCATTCCCAAAGTTGGTATGCACTGAACCGAAAAGTTAATGTCACAGAGGTAGGGCGAGGATTGTGTTGTCTGATCTCGGAGTCTTGCACTTGAGCGGTGATCAATGGGCGAATCTGTGTAATGGTTATTTGATCGTATCGGACCAAACCTTAGAAAATATATAAATAACAACAAATATTAACAAAATTTTTTGTGAAAGATTACACTTGAAATTTTTCTACACTTACTCATAACATGAAGGTAAGATGTTTTGAAACACATAGGCAATGCAGAGTACTTTTAGTTTTGCATTTTTAAGGATTTATGTAAGGATCCATGACTAAGCTTATAATAGTTTTTTCAGTGTCATTTTTTCTGAATTAAAAAAAAAACCTGTACCACTACAACCCATGAAGGGTCTTGGGCTCAGTACATATAGAGAGAGTACTGTTTCTAGGCCAACGGCAGTGCAATGAGGTGATTAGGCCTTAATCACGCTCAGCCGCCAGGTTTTTCCCCAATTAATTTGGGTACCCACTTTATAGAGGCTGGGTCTGCCCCAGGAGGGTGGGTCTCCATACCCTAGGGTCGCCCCCCGACTGAATTAACAGAATAAATAATATTTTGCCACAGCCGGGATTCAAACCCAGGACCCGGAGCACAGCAGACTAGTGCTCTATCCACTAGACCACGCCGCTTTTTTCTGAATTAGTTTCGAGTAATTTAGAAACATTCAAAAGTAAAAAAAAAACAACAAAAAAAAACACTCCACAGCTTAAACGTGTATGGGACTATCATCTACTAACTAGTTTTACTTTCACTCACCTATGTATGAAATATACAGTATTGCAGTCTTGAAAAAAGATCTGTGTATGGTAAGTCTAGCGGGGGTAGCTGAGCGGTTAGCGCGCGTTGCTTTAAACGCGCGTTGCCCAGCAACACAGAGGACCGATTAATATGAAACCCAAAAATTAAGAGTTCGAGACTCGGTGCTGTGGGGACTTTTATTTCAGGATTTATCCCCTGCCTCACCCCCTGGCCCCAGAAACCCGTATAGCCTTTAAAGGCAGGTAGGGGAGAACAAAAAAAAAAAAAAAAAAAAAAAAAGGTAAGTCTAGCAAAAAAACAAAACGTCGTACGAAACTAAAATTTCATATTTCAAACCCCCTAGATGTTACAGCAACTAAAATAACTAAAATCGGCTGACTGAAAGTTCTACTTTATTCCATGCATTTTGCTCCTTTTTTCGATTTTTCTCAGAAACGGCACTAACAATTTTGATCAAACTCACCATATCGCTATAAAATTTAATGGGGTGTAATATCATACAGGTTTCATTCTGATTGAAATATTCAGATGGGTCTTAAATGCTGATATTTTTCTCCCTTAAAATACTTTAAATTTTAGATTTTTACTTATATCATTTTATCAGGATTGATTAAAAGCGACTAAATATGAATGTTGAAAGAATTTGATAATCAACTAAAAGGAGAAAAAACAAAAATGTGTTGTTAATGTATTTTTGGTTATAAGACCAGTAATATAGACGTATAATATATCGTTGATAAGATAAAGATTTTAGAAAAAAATATATTATTTACAAAGGTGTAAATGGGCATATAATTATTACTGATTATTATGGTTAACAATTTTATATTGCCATACTATTTAATATAAAACATATGTTTCCAATGAAACTGAATAAACATTTTATTTAAATTAACGTTAAAAATTTAAGTTTATTTAATAGTTGTTAAATTTATTTTAACAGCCGAGGTAAGTGAAAGTGGTGTGTTGCCAATACCAGATTTATTAAATGTCTCAGTTGGGAATAAAGAAATTTATATGTTTATAAGTAATAGAATAACACTTTTTTCCATTTGGAGAAAATTAACATTAGGTAGGAGTAGGTTAAGAAAAGTAAACTTCAAACACTGTAGGTATTTTTATAAATTCACCAGATAAATCTTTTAGAAAATAACTTAAACTTTGCCATAGTGAATACATTTGGCAAAAGTTGTAGTATCTTTGTTATTTCCTTAGGCCCTGTTAGTATATTTTTATAAAAGTATTGTATTTTTTTTTAATATAATTAAAAACGTGCAAAATTAGTAAGTATAAAAGGATTGTTTATTTCCTGAAGATATAATTGTGAAACCAATGGCCAGTCATCAGTATTTGGTTGAAAAATGAACATGTTAATTATATTTCAATTTCCAATTTGACTCAAATTATTTAAATTACAACCTTGAATCATCATCATCAATTAAGGTGAAATTCAAAAACCAACTAAATATTAAAAACAAAAAATATATAATACTTTTATAAAAATATACTAACAGGGCCTAAGGAAATGACAAAGATACTACAACTTTTGCAAAATGTATTCACTACGGCAATGTTTAAGTTATTTTCTACAAGATTTACATGGTGAATCTATAAAAACACTGTAGGTATTTTTATAGATTAAGATATTATAAAGTATGGAAATAAACAAAATTAAGATGATAATATTTCAATAAGAATATTTAAAGAGAAACTAAGCAAATGATTAAATGTTAAAAGAACAATATATGAACAATTAAAATTTTTAATTATGAACAATTTTGAAGTGATATTTGACGGTAATATATATAAAAACATAGGTAGTATATAAAAAGATTATAATATTAGAAACGAAAAACAATCATTATGTTCTTTTTATATAAGCTCCTTTACCAACTATAAACTCCCTTTTTTTTCAATATAACATGTTTTATCTCCCTTTCTATTTATTTGCAGTCTCCATACAGACATCTACGTTTTCTTCTATTTATTAACACTTCTAAATCCAATCGAAATCCTTGCCAAAGGTGAGCTGTAATAAAATATTTGTTTTTAAATATTTTTTCTTGATTAGATCCTCATGATTAAATCTCCAATTTCTTGGATTCCATAGGTACACACATATGTTCTAAAATATGTTCTAGTATTCTTTCTTTTTCTCTTTTTTTTTTTTTATGAAGATGTGGAATCCGGAGAGTTGAACTAGCGAGATTGAGATGCAATTCGTGAAATGAACGAATTATTTCAATTAATTCACTTTCAAATTAACCAAGCGCTCACATGTTTTCTTTTTTTTTTTTTTTTTTATTTCAACAACAATTTTTATTGAGAAAATTTTACAATCTGTCCCAATTTGGACATTAATAGTAGTGCTGAATGATATCATACATACTACATTCATACAATATTTACACAACATAAAATTACAATAAAATATATACACAATAATGAATCAATACAAAAGTCAATAATTCACTTATACCTATATACATATACCCACACTCATACATACATCACATTGAGTGGAGAATCTAGCCAGTGCTAGAACTCCAATATATTTACAAAAGGTCGCGGGGCCACTGCCGTTTCAACCTTCTAGGTGGGTTGTATGTATGAGTGGAGCTGGATAGGGATTGAGCTAAAGGATTAGGATGATGAATGAGGTTCTGGTGGAATTTGGAAAATTTGGATGGAATTAGGTCTGAAATAAATGGAACATTAAGGTCGTGGTGCAAGGTATAATTGGAGACATAATAAGGAGCATTTACTATTGTACGGAGGACTTTGGATTGAAAGGATTGAATGCGTTTGATGTTAGAACGTTTAGCTGTCCCCCACAGTTCAAGTCCGTAGGTCCAGATGGGCTTCAGTATTGTCTTGTAGATTAATAATTTGTTGTCAACTGTAAGTTCAGATTTTCTGTTGAGTAGTCGGTATAACTGTCCGAATCGTCGGTTGAGTTCTTGTCTTTTAAGTCTTGTATGTGGGTTCCAAGTCAATCTTTTGTCTAACAGTAAGCCAAGATACCGGACTGTATCTGAGAGAGGAATAGGTAATGAGTTGAAATAAACTGGCGGACAGGATTTTCGTCTAAGAGTAAAGGTTATGTGTTTACATTTGGCTTCGTTCACCTTTACACGCCAGTTATTACACCAGTGTTCGATAAGGAAAAGGTGTCTCTGAAGGTTTAAGAATGCTGTTTCAGGATTGGAACTGGATGATAGGATGGCGGTGTCGTCTGCAAAAGTTGCCAGATTCGGCTTTAGAACCGCAGTATTTCTAGGTATCTTTCTGTGTTTCATACCCATAATGTCAAATAAATCTCAAATTATTAATCGCCTTCCTGGGAACACTGGTTCACATTATATTTTTGATTCGAATTATAATCGACTTCTGTGTCGACAAGCCATTAAAAATTAATTTGATTGGAGAGCGGCTGGAAGATTAAGACTAAATACAATAAAAAATTGTAATTTGGGATACATCCTCATAATATAGATATAGAAAAAAGGTTTTATTCTGAGACTTAGTCCCTTGAGAATAACAAAAAAATTACCAATAAAGATAGCTCATCTGGCCAAAAAACATTAGATAAATTAAATTATTTACACATGTAAAAGAGTTAGAGAAAGAAATTTATATAAATGTATGTACATAAACATATCTACGCACAAAATAAAAGAAAAAGCATACAGTAAAGTAAATAAATACAGCAAATGAAAAGTAAAATCCAACTAATTTTGAACACAAAAAAGTATACATACATAGAAAATTTAAATAAATTAAAATTAATAAAATAAAAAAGGTATATTATATAAGATATTCAGATATTATGATGATTCAATTTTATTGAAAAATCTAATTTGAAATTAAAGATCAACAAGCGTCAGTATGGGATAATAGGGTTGGAAAAGGCGACATTCGAATGTGGATAAGGAAGAAGCATGACGTATATTGGAAGGAATAGAATTCCAGAATGCAATGGACCGACAAGAAAGGATCGATCGAAGGCTTTAGTTCTGTAGAATAGCATATACAGGTCGGAATGGAGCGATCTTGTTTCAAGCAAGTGGGACTGAAGATTTAAATTGAAAGAGACTGGATATAGGAAGGATGCTAGGATTTTACAGTTTGGTATTGAAATGACCCAAGGAAATACTGCCGGCGTAATATATGGTTGGTATTGTAAAACTTCTAATGAATCAGTTGAAAAAAAAAAAAAATGGTATCACTGGAATGAGATAGGAGTAAGAAATTCTCACTAATAGAGATTTATAAATTCACAAAAATCATAAGAAATTATAATAATAGAAATACTAACTGAATGGGACTCCGAAAATGCAATACTCTAGTTTTTTTTTTTTTTCTAAGATATTGTTTTGAAAAGGCTCATTTACATGACAACCATAAAGCCGATACGCACCCACGGAGTAGAGCTTTGGGACTTTACCATCCATCGAATTCTACAATCCAAAATAATTCGTAAAACCCTCAATGCTCCTTTCTTTGTAACAAATAAACTGATCCATAAAGATCTTAATTTTCCATACGTGCTGATCTCCTGAACCAGAAACCATTCCTTTCATGACGAAGTCCATTCCCACTCGAACCAACTACTTTCAATCCTTTCTTCCTCTTTAAGTCCTGATAAACCTCTAAGACGTTTAAAATGAAGATGGCATCGAGACCTAGTTCAAAATATTTTTTAGTGTGTTGCCAATGGGAAGCTTCTCTATGTGTGTATCATGTTTTTTTTTTATTTTATTTTTACTCATATTTACTTGTTCTATTTAATTATACAGCTATAAATATAAATAAATGTATATATATATATATATATATATATATATATATATATATATATATATATATATATATATAATAAATACTTTGTCTCATTTTTCTACTTTCAGATTAATGTGCTAAAGAATGACGATAAGATACTTTATCGAGGTCGTTACATTCTCGCAAAGAAATGCATTTCATAACTGAGGATATAATATGTGTTATACTTGGTACTATAACATTCTAAAAAAATATTATTCCCCCAACTGTAATAAAACTCTGAAGTTTTAATGACTCAGGGGTGCTACCATGGAACGGCGTTCACAGAATACATAAAGAGCTGGTTACCATAGCAAAACAAATATAACCCCCCGCAAAAAGACAGATAAAGCACATTCCGGAGTAAATATTGTTTTATCAGCTACAGGAAACAAGCCAGCTCTCATAAAAAGTAATGAAAGTTTAAAATTTGAGAATTTTTAGGCGATCATATAAGGGTGTAGTAAAAAAAAAAATAAATTAAATAAAAAGTTGAATTCAATAAAAATACGTAAGTAACAAGCTGGATCATGGCAGTTCGATCATTTTAAGCCATTCAACACATATTGGAGGTATGAATACCTAAAAAGTGACAAACGTTGCAGGGAATAAGGAAAATTAATCAATAAATATCAAAGCAAGATTACATCTAAAATCTCAACACTTTAATTCTATTATTAACCACAACGAAATAATCTGGTGCATTTATGCTGCACAGAAAACAACACTCTCAGCCTCTGGTGGAGGGCAAATATATAAATAAATAAATGGTATATATATATATATATATATATATATATATATATATATATATATAATATATATCACTTTCTATTATATTTATAATAGTATAATATAGAATTTATAATGTATTTTATAATGTAAATTACAAATATGTGATCTCATCGAAAAAATAAAATATAAAAGTAATAAATTATTCACATTATCTTTAGTATTCAGTGCTCAAAATGGCTATTCCCAGTTACAAGAGTTCAAATTATTTTAGCAACTAAAATAGAATTTTCAGTAGTAATTTTACACGTTATATATTTAATTTGCAAACATGGGTCCTGTTATAATATTTGTCAGTTGATGTCATAGAAATAAACCAAGCCTAGTGGTTTTCTATGATTATTTTAAAACGTAGGCTGCATTTTAAACAGCATTATTCATGTGTACTTTGTAATTAAGTTTGTATGTGTGACAGTTCATTATTTTAGTGCATATCTAAATGGACTTTCTCTGTTTTTAATAGGACATGTTCCGATAAACTATTTATCCCTACCTAACAATAGCTCAGTGGAACAACCCTGTCCAAAACTAGAGGTCCTTTTCTCGATATTCAAATGACGTTCTTCAATTAGGAAGATAAGAGAGTAAAGATATACCCCAATATCTTTAAACTTTCAAAGGATTTACTGGGCTATATTAAGTATCCAAGTTAGATTAGTCAAAGATAGAAAACCCATTCATATATATTAAAGCAAGTTGTATTTTATTATAGAATAGAATAGAGAAATATTTCATTCTTGGGATTATCTGTTGGTTTTGTGAATTTTAATAGTCGATTACGGAAAGGAATGTGTGTAAACTAACGTTCGTACATATATTATTCACCACAACTAGAATAAAGCATTAACATCTCCCGTAATCAAAAGAACAGAAGATACCAAGGGAGCTCTAAAGTTGATAGATTTACGTATAAATGTTTTCAAAATTGTTTTTAAAAAACTCTGGTGCAAACAACACATAACTTTTACTTACCTCGGCTCTTAAAATCAATTATAGTACTATTAAATAAACTTAAAGTTGAAAAAAGGTTCAAGCTCATTTAAATACAAATGTATTCAGTTTCGTTGGGAACATATGATTAAATTATATTAAATTGTTACGTATAATAATCAGTAATAAATTTATGCCCTATTAATCTATGCCCGTCACTTTACGTCATCTTTTACAACTTCTGGTATAAGATAATATTTTTTCTAAAATCTTTCTTTTTCTAACGGTATATTATACGTCTTTATTATGGTTCTTATTATAAAAAAACACAAAATTACATAAATAAATATTTTTACTCTTTTATCCTTAGTTGACCATCAAATTCGCTCAACATGTATATTTAGCTGTTCTTTATTTATCCTAATAAGATGATATGGTTAATCTTTTGAAATGTACAAAATGAATGGTACTTTAAAAGAATAAAATACTAACATTCGCCATTTAAGCCCTGTCAGACTGTTTCAATCAGAATGAAATTTATCGTGAAGTGAAAATTATTATTCAAATCAAATGCTGTGTAGAATCAATTTGTAATCCCCTTCGGAGACCACTTTTTGGGAACCGATGGTTTTATTAAACTTCTCTATCCTGTTCTTGAATGAATGTCATATTCAAAGATTTCAACACTATTAAACCGGCTGTACGAAGGAATCACTAATCTGTTGAGTTAAAATTGTAAAACATTTGTGTCTTTAGGGGATATCATAAAAATGAATATTTTTTTTTTTAACTTTATAATGTTTCACATTTTTCATACTGTACACATTTTTAAAATTGGTATTTGTTAATTTTCTATTACCTAATGATTAACTCTTTTTCTCATACTTTTAAAAATTATTTTTTAACTTTATAATGTTTCACATTTTTCATACTGTCCAAAGTTTTAAAATTTTAAATTTTTTAATTTTCTATTATCTAATTATTCACCTTTTATTAAATTTCTTTTGCCCCTTTTGTTTCTAATTATTATTGTATTTGTCAATTATCATAACTGCCATCACTTTGTTTTTAATTATCAGTATAATGTCTTTTACTTTTCATCTTTATATATTGTATTCTTCTACTGGTTGTTATCTTTTGTTTTTTCTATAGCCCTCAAGAAGGTCTATAATTTAGGCCAAAACGTCGGAATCATTCAGTTAAGTTTATACTTGATTGTGTATTCTTTTGACTGCACCCTGAATTAACTTCTACCACAGAATGAAATTTATATCATATTAAAGCCCATTACATTCTATATCGTTACCCATTCTTAAATAAATGTTACATTCAAAGATTTTAAAACTAGTAATCCGGTTATACGAAGGACTAACTATTCTGTTGAGTAAAAATTGTGCCTTTAGGCAATAAATTAAATTAAATGTAATATAATAATGTAATTTCATAAAAATGTATGACAGTTTTTTCTTTTTTTTACCAGACTGTTGCCAAAATAAAATTTATTTGTTGCATCTTGCTTTTATTGTACCAATTCGAAAACATTGTTTTTAAAAATTCCTTTGGTTCATCAAACGACAGGAATAGGTATTATATACACAGTTCAGCTCACGTGGTACAACACCACTGGCAGCAAAACAACACCGAAAGAGCTCAACGCGAAAAAGACAAATATTAGTTTTCCAAATTCAATTAATTTCAGCCACCGTCAGCTGATGAACAACTGAATAATGTTTGCAGTTCTTTCAATAAAAAGCTATTCTCTTTTAACCGAACAGTTAATCAAAAACTGTCCTTCATTAAACATAATGCAAACAGTACTGTGCCCACGCTGAATTCGATTCTTGTCAGAAGGGGTGTTGAATTTTGCTTCTATCAACACTACTATATCTATCTTGTATAGATATAGAAGTATTACTTAAGAATTTATGTATTTTTCTTTAATTCCTAAGGGAAAAATTAGACACTGGACTAAGAAGTCAGTAATAGAACTAAAATGTGAATGAATAAATTTTATTAACAGGAGATGTTGCCTCAACTAATGGAAGCATGAAAATGTTATATATTAGAGGTTGAGACCTACACTTTAACACAATATATGGACATAAATTATATATCATACATGTAAATGAATGATTATCTTCTTGAAAATTCAAGTATGATCAGGAGATTTTAAGTAACAAATTCGTTAGTTAGATTTTAAGTAACAAATTCGTTGGTTACTCCACAACCTCTTTAGAGCTAACAAAGAGGATGAAGAAATATTCAAATAAATATATGTCTTTGAATGAATGGAAAATAATTTTTTTTTTCTGGGACAGCAACTCCCCTAAGAATGACAAAGTTGCACGAATGACAAAGGATGTCTTAAAGGAAGTAGTTTTATGAGAGGTAATGAGTAGGTTGAAGGACAGAGATTGTGTTGATAGAGTGGACTGAGTAGAATGGAGTTAACATGTAAATATACAAGGTTGGTTCTAAAGGATTGATACAAGTAGGTTCCTAGGAAGTATTGTCTTCGGAATTTCGAGTAGAACCACTTCAACTCAGCTTTGCAGTTATAATTGATTTTATGAATAATTAAATTAATTGATAAATGAATAAAACGATTATTTATCGTTTTGATACGCTTCATCTTTCAGATATTCCGGGACACTTCTGTCACCCGATTCTATCAAGAGTTGAAGTGGCATATTCTTCCTAAAGTTGTAAGTCCTTACTTGTATCCTTTATATTCCAAATGTTCCAATCCCATCGTCCATCTTACATTCCAGATATTTTTCATCAAATTCTCTTTCCACACATCGTTCGCGGCCTTCAGACCTGTATATGACGTCTCATCCAATCGTAGCTTTTTACAGATCCTTCCTAATCCGATCCAAATCTGTATAGAATAATATTCGTCACTCTGATACTATTCCGACCTTCGAATCCCGTCTATTCAATCAGTTTCTTTCTGTCCAATTTCCAAAGAACCTTATATAGAATAATAATGATAACGCCCCCTGAGGCGTCTGAAAAGACCTGCTAATGAATTAAACATTGAAGTGCTACCGATGGGTTGCTTCTTCGCATGAGTATATCAAGCCAATTGTAACTTTTTTCACATTTACTTAAAAAAAAAAAAAATTAACTGTACCACTACAACCCATGAAGGTCTTTAGTACATATATAGATTCCTACTGTTTCACAGCCAACGGCCGTGTTAGGAGGCGATTAGCTCGAGATCACACTCAGCCGCCAGTTTTTCCTCCCCCCCCAATTTTTGGGTACACACTTTATAGAGGCTGGGTCTTACCCAGGAGGGTCTCCATAAACCCGCTCTCCCCCCCTACTCCCGACTGAAGTAACAGAATAAATAATATTCTGCCATAGCCGGGATTCAAACCCAGGACCGGAATACAGTATACTAGTGCTCTATCCACTAGACAACGCCGCTCCCCGTATTTATTTGTATACAGTTGTAAATGTCATTAAGTAAATAAAAAATATTCTTAAGGGATTAGTCCGAGGGTAAATAAAGAATTTAGTGTTATTATTTTTTGGTATACATTCATATACCATATTGGTTTGACACACTAATAATAGTTATCGTTTTGTTTACACCGGGCATAATTTTGAGATGAACGAGAATCCATTAATTTTAAAATATTCCTTTATTTCTTATATATATACTCGTATATCTACAATTCTCTAGAACAGCATTATTAATTCCATTTTTTATTCATCGTAGTTTCTTCTACTTTGATTTTTATATAAAATTAACCCTCACACAAGACTGAAACGACAAGAAACTGCTCGAAGATAACGATTACTACAAACTTACTAGACAAACGTTCAAATCTTCCAGTATATAACAAAAGACTCATTTACATCACTTTTATCAGACCTGTTTGGACATATGGAATTGATCTTTTGTTCGATAAATATTTGGTAGTTTTACAAAAGAATTCTTGGATATGTTTTTTTAAACAATTTATTTCATTTCCAGTCATCGCAACGTTTCAGCCTCTAGGGCCATTCTCAAGCTTCATGCATATCCTGTTACATATCATTTCATTTCACCGCTTTTTCAACAGTTTTCGGCCTTCTTATAGGTGTTCTCGTGCGCGACTAAACACTATAAGACGGCCGAAAACTGTTTAGTTTTTTTGAAAACTGATATTTTTAAAAATTATGACGACACTGCTGAAAAGCGGTGAAATGAAATGATATATGCATGTTAATATGCTTGAAGCTTGAGAATGGCTCTAGAGGCTGAAACGTTGCGATGACTGGAAATTAAATAAATTGTTTAAAAAAATATATCCAAGAATTCTTTTGTAAAACGGCCTAATATTTATCCAACAAATATTCAAACAAAAGAACAATTATGACAATGGAATTGATCTTTGGGGCTTTACTAAACCATCTAATTCCTCCCGCATCTAATCCTCACTATTGAAAATCCTTCGCAAAATCCTGAATGCCCCTTATTTTGTCACAAATAAAGTCCTCCACAATGACCTGAACTTCCTATTTGTTGCAGACATAGCCCGTGAAAGATACACCTCCTATCATTCTAAACTCCCTGCCCACACAAATCCACTTATCCGTAATTTATCTTCCTTAGATATCCCTGATAACCTCCGAGGCGATTTAAAGAAAGGTGGCCTCGGGACCTACTGCCTTAAAATAGTTAGTGAAGTGCACCACTGGGTAGTTCTTTCTCAAGACATTTTCATGACTTCTTCATACTGCATATTTACTCATCGTGTTTTTTAATACAGTTGTAAATTAAAATTAAACATTTTTACCGGTAGTTTTCCATAAAGAAATTATTTAATTTGTTACTGCTATAAATAAGATATATATTGACCTGAAAGAGCTATGGGGGTAGGCAGCCAACTAAGCTGCTCAGCAAGGCGAGGTTGGCTGACCCCCTCGAGGTAGTCGGTGCTCACGCATCTGTAAAAATATCCCATCGCACAACCAAAAATCTTCGTAGTCTCTGGTTTCTCATCAGAGATACTTTGCTTTGATTTTTTTTTTTTTTTTTAATTTTTAATAATTAATGGTTTAAAACCCCTTACCTACAGCATGTTTTTGTCTAAATAATAATTTTAAGGAAATAATTTTATCCGGTCAAAGTTTAAGCTTCATAGCCATAGGATCTAAGGACATTAAAAAGGATTATAAGGATGAAAAAGTCCCTTGAAAGAAGAGTGCCCGTTGAACCGCACATAGAGACGACAGCCCAGTTGCACCCGGCTACCGCAGGTTCGCCTAAATTTAGGGTATGCCTCTCCACCAGGTCGTGCGGAACAACTTCCCCGCCGAAATTTCCTAAGAAGTTGGCTAGCGGTCTGTGAACATGCACCTGCACCTAATGCGATTACCCTTAGGTCAACTTAAACGGCTCTCAGGAATATCGCAATCTCTTCTTACCCAATATAAAACTATATTATCCTCTCCAACGGAAATTTTACATGAAGTAGGTCATCCTGTAAAATAAAGCAACTCTGAGGAAACGCCTGAATTTCCTGAATAACGCGGTTCAAAGAAAGTTTAAAATATGCAATTTAAATATCAATAATGATCATTCAAAGACAGCGTAGTTATCAATGGATACGGACACTTGCACCGGGTTCCGGATAATTATTTATTATATTATATCACGCGTGGATCCAACCTGGAGCTCACCCAGTTAAGTTAGCTACCCTTAATTAGTACAGAATCCAGGACCCTGATGGGTTCTACTGCTACACTTTTTTCTCTTCTTTAAAATTAATCATTAATACAAATTCAATGAGCCTATTTACTTCCATTAAACTCTAAAGAAAAAACTCTAGAAAAATAACAAAAATTTTTGGGATCAAGGAAGTATTTTTACCTCTATTTTCTACTCCATTTACATCCGAGACATTCCTGAGCACCGTTGTTCCCCACCATCTACAGCTTCCCTGATGATATGGCAATTCCATCTACCACATTGACTTCAAACAACTTTCCTACAGTCATGCTATTAAAGGTGGTACAACTACATTTTCCTCATAGTTAACATGATACTGCGAATATTTATAAAATAAAAAATTAATTTAGGTAAAATAAAGAGCGATTATTGATCCAACAAAGTTCCGAGTTTTTAAGGGACAAATCTTAAGGGGTCGTTCGGTGATCTTATGTCTTCAAGTCTCCCTTTATTGAACGCAAACGAAGATGTTCAACTTCCGACGCGTTATTTTCAAAATATGAGCTTGTGAATATAAAAGGCCAAAGAAAATACAAACACTTTAAAAGTAAGCATACAATTGCGAGAGCGTTAGTCTTTTCTGCTTTGTTTGTCATCTCATCCAGTATACACGCAGGTTGTTCTTTTTTTAATTTTTTTTTTTTTTATTCAAGTGTTAGTTACAATTGCAAATAAGCTCTAACAGTTTCAGAATGGGGTGCTGAGGGATAGTGTAAGGCATACCTTTCAGCAGAGAACAAAAACGGACTTACTGCATACTAGCCTGGAATTCCCGACAGAGACACACTTTATCTCACGGCTACTTATCAAAGTCTTTGATAGCCTCCAATAATGTACGAACCCAACTTTTAATACACTACCTGCGTAAGGGAAACGCTGGCAGAAATTCGTACAAACTCTCGGCCCAGACAGTGTAAAATTAACTTAGAGGAACGATTCAAAGAACTAGTGAGCTCCATCACTAGAAACTGAAAAGCTCCTTGACAAATATTCCCTTCCAGTCCCATTCATCAGAACCCTCTTAAAATTCAAGCAAGGCCACGGAAAAGTATAATCAGAACATCAAATGTGACCACGACATTGTTTCTTCTCAGGATAAAAAAATTTATGAATATTCAAAAAGAAAATTTATTATTTATTGTTCATATTTTACATAGTTGATGGATCATTTATTATGAATCGGTTTCAATGTTTAGTTTGGTTGAACACATTAATTGATCAGAAGTTTTTTATTTAACTCTTTTGTTTTATTATATACTTTAATCCATTATTTACTTCTTATATCATTGTGAATAAGAATTAATTATAATCATTTCATCATGTGGCACATAGTATGTCTTAATTGTACATATCAATTGTTCTTAAGAGGCCCTGTCCCAGAATAAAAATTATTTTTCTATTCTATTCTAGGAAAAATAAATAAAATAAAATAAGTGGAATAGTGAAAAAAATAAAATAAATGAGGTTGATTAAATTATTACTTTCACTTACTATATATAGTAAGGGGAAGTATTGCGATCGTGAAAATTTTCGAATTCCAGTTTTCAACGGAAATACACGTTTTAGGGTCCCCTGAGTCCAAATAACCAAGTCCCGCAAAAAGGTCTGTGTGTGTGTGTGTGTCTGTGTGCCTGTGTGTGTGTGTGTGGTAACTCCCGGGCTGAAACGGTAAGTACTATGAAACTGAAATTTCATATTTAAGACAACTATACGCTCGAGACGTGACAAAACTTTTTTTATCAAAATGAGCTTATCAGAAGAGGCACTTTATACCATGCATTTTGCAGGTTCCGACGATTTTGATTAAACTCGCTATATCGATGTAAAATTTAATGGGCTTTAATATCATGTAGATTTTATTTGGATAAAAATGGTCTCACAGGGCTTAAATGCCGATATTTTAAATTGTCTTCCCCTAAAGTACCTTTAATTTTGTAGATTTAATAATAATAACTAGATTATCTTGTTAACGCTGATGAAAAACAGGTAAATATATAACTTCGATACCCAACTAAAGGAGAAAACAGAAAAAATATATTTTGTATGCAATTTTTTGTTTTTGAACATAAGAACAGTAATATACATGTATGACATACCGTTGGAAAGCTTGAGATTTTAGAAAAAACATTATCTCATACACAATCAATTGATACAAGTGATTATTTTAGATAATAAGGTAATCGATTTTTTAATAAAACACATGTTTTTTTTATAGAAATTCCATTTAATTAATTCTTTAATGATTTCACTCAATTTTATATCTAACTGTATTTGAAAATTCTTTAATTTATTTTAAAAATGGAGGTAAGTGAAAGTCGTGTGTTGCTCGCACCAGATTTTTTTTATTATTATTCGTTAGATCTTAGTTAAGATTGCAACCAAGACTACAAGCAAATCAGTAAAACTGACTCAATCGCAATAGTTATTGTGAGATATTTCACTATCGTAGTTATTGGCACAGTTCTTATACCATTGGAATCCAATCACTCAGCAGAAACTGTAGACGTATCCTCATCTTGGAAACCTCCTGCGGTACGAGCAGGCCATAAACTAGGACGAAGTGCCGAATAGATAATAAGACCTTTCTTCCTAACCAATTCCTCTTCCGGGTCTAACCAATCTCTAAGTCCAGGATTACTTGAGTAATTGCAGAAGAGACCGTCGACTTTAGGGCCTCAAGAATTTTATCAGGGGTCGCTTTATTCTCGAGAAGAGTCCCCCTCAAGTAATTACTTTTGGTTTTACGATCACAGATCTCGCTGCTCGTTTCCCGGTTAACTCTCACTAAGGATTTTAGACCTCTTAAACTTAAAATCTCCTCCCTTGAGTAAAAAAACAAACCAAACTCAACAATCCACTTATTTACAAAATAAGAAAATTGTTGTGCTCATTATTATTACCTTCTCTTCTAGTTGACTCGAGGTTGCCTAATTAGTAAGTTATAACCGTGTGCTTCAATGGATGAGAAATTCGCTTAATTAACCACAATTGTTTCCCAACTACCCCTTGCTCCTGTAGTCCATTGTAGCATCTGCTTTATATAATATAATATTCTAGGTATTGGAATAATTAGCACAACTTCGTTATAGTACATCCCAAGTCGGGTAATTTTCCAGTTATAATTATTAAACTCATATCAAACATGAATATTGGTTTATATAACTACGCCATAATGGGACCATTTTTGTCTAGAATGTTGATAACTCTCCTTAAATGTCGTTTTGACTTTACAGCAGCTAGTAAAACACTGAACGCTAAAGATTAAATGTATTTTAATTTCGAAAATAAATTTTAAGACAGAAAAAGAACTGGTGACCAAACTGCAAAACAGATAGAAAACATCAGGAAGCGGATCTGGCCAAAACCTACCAAGTAGGCGACCAAGCTCTATGCTGATCTGTTTACAGTTCTACTCCCGGACATCGCCATTTGAGGGAAGAACGAAGAAGAAGACAGAAAAATAAGTGTAATTTTTTGTCTTCTCCTTGCTCATCTGCATTATGACCATAAATTAATAGTAGAAGAAACGTTGGATAAAAAATAGCCACTTCATAGTTGATAAACCTGTAACGGAACCTCTAAAATACACAACCAAACAACATGATATTGAATGATCCCACAAAACCCAGGGTCCAAAGAATGACTTTCATACAGCCTTCCCTCTGCTCAGATTTCATTCATCAGCTCAGAACTCGGAGTGGGTGGTGATCATATTGAGAAAGTTAGAAATGTTTTTAGAACAGACAGGTTTTCCAACAATACACCCACGTGAAAATCAAATTCTTTTGGGCTAAAATTGGACTTAATTTCATAATATCGAGTATAACCATATTATACAATCTATAACTTAATTCTACTACCACAAACTTAGTTGTCGAAACAATTGACAGTTTTTCAAAATCTTTGTTTCAATTCAAGATATTCTGTTAGTTATTACTTTTGACACCAGAGTATGCAGTCATATAGATCGGGAATGCTGCATTCACTTTTATATTTAAAAAAAAAAAAAATCTTCCTTTACTAATTGCATGTTAAATTGCAAATGTGTAATTAGCATTCTTTTATCATTAGTAATTTTATAGATTAAGTGACAAGAATGCTATATATAACCGATTTTCACGTTTTCAACAATTTCGTCGTTTCGCCCCTTCCTATTGTTTTGGATTTTTCTATTATTCATCTAATTTATTTTATAAATTATTCATCAAATCTCTGGAATGTTAAATATTACTTTCTTTTTGGTTTTTCTTGTTGTAGAAAGGATTAAAATATATATTTAAAAAATCGGAATAAGACCGTAAAAAATATATATATATAAAACTTATAGAAAAATGTATATTTCACCCTAACTTGGAAAAACAATAGATTGTAGATATGTCTACCTATAAAGGCGTGAAATTAGTCAAATTATAATTAAATTAAAGACTATCCAAAATATAACAAGTTAAGAAAAATAATGGTTACAAACGTGACTTTTTTGGTTCAAATCAATATATACCGGTAGGTCCTAGCGACAAATGTTATATAAAAAAATATTTTCCACTAAATTTGTGACTAGGAAACTGTCGTCTAATTTATGACCCGAGCAACACAACAAAGTTAGACCGAGTCAAATTGAGATTAAAAACTAACGCCCCATATCCATGCTATCTCAGAGACATCCATGTCAAGAAAAGTCATTCCATCATTTTTGGTTTATTATCTTCAATAATGAAACTTTGTAATCGACCAACAAAAAAAATTAACCCCCTTCAAATTGGACACCTTACGTTCCAAGATCCGAAGAACCTGAATAACAAATACAAAATTTTATTGTTTTCTTGACTAGACATAAATATAAATATCTACTGTTCATTTTTGTTATTCTTAAGAGACATAGTCCCAGAATAAAGTTTTTTTTTATTATTATTACAAAATACTAGCATAACAGCCTCCTATGCCAAAAATCACGGGTTCAAACCCGCAGGTGGTCCTAGGATTTTGGAATTGGAGTAGAAAATCCTTAGTTATGCCCTTCTTCGGAGGGGACGTTAAAAGGTGGTGTCCCTAGCCTGTGCGATGTTAGGTACTCCTTAAAGACCTCTATCCTAATAATACCTGGATAGGCAAAATTTATTACTCCCACTGTAGCATCTTCCGATTAGCCACAATAGCATAAAGTTACGTTAAATAAATAAACAAACAACGAATACAAAAAATCCGTTTCTTCTAATTAATAAATAAATTAAAATCAGAATCATTGAAATTGATTAAGAAATAGCAGAGATATAGTTTTTAAATTAGCAGAGGTGCTATGCCATTTTCCTTTAAATTATTTATTGCTTTTCATATTACTTAATTGCCTATCTACAGCTTTATAAACAGTTATACCCTAATATAGTTATTTGAAAATAATCAACCAGTGTGTAATAATTTGCAGCATTTTTTTCTTGTTGCAGACGTGGTCAAAAAGTTTTTGAAAATAAAAATAAGTCTGTAATAAAGTAAAACTTAAAAAAAACGAAGGGTAATTCTAATAAATAACAAAATATCACAGAAGTGATTATTTATGAATTTTCGGTTTGATTTCATTCAACATTCAGTACCACATATTTCTCCAAATTTTTACCAAAAAGTCATTTATTCTTAATGAAGAGAAAGTCTTCTTCTAGTAAAGAGAAAAAATAAATAAAACAAAAACCAGAAGAGAAAAAGGGAAAAGGAGGACAGAGGAGTGGCACAAAGAGGTATATGTGTATAGAAACTGTTTCGGAGCGCTGGAACAAGGAACCTCTAACTTGTTGCTTCTTCGCCTCAGATAAAGCCATATTAACGGTTTTATTCCTATTTTTCTTTTTATTTTCGGTTAGGGAATTAATTACTTTAATCTCACTTTTTCCCTTCTTTCTCACTTTCTCTCTTTTTTTTTTCTTTTCACTTCTCATTTAACATCTGAAGTACCCTCTCACTCTTTCGCAAGGCGTGAATGCTGGAGAAGGTAATGTTTTGTGATTAAAGGGTTCGCTAATTGTGACTCTTTCAGGTCAAAATTGGTGGAATAAATCTCTTGAAAAAAAAAAAAAAAAATGATTCCTTATTCTTCCTTTCAGGAAAGTGCGAAACTAACTACGGATTACATATTACCTAAATATCCAAGATATTTTTTTTTTTTTAATATAATATACGAGTATAACAAGCATTACATTTTATGAGAAAAGTATTAAGAGACAAGAGAACCAGCCAACCTTAAAATTGCTTCACACTCAATCCATTCGAAATCGTCTAGACTTTGCCGCTAAACATTTTTTTATTTTAATGATTTTTAACCAGTTATTCTCTATTCTTTCATTATTATAAAACCGTTGACTGATTTTTTTTTCTGGCGAATACTTGAAGTGTTGCAGCCGTTTTAAGTCAGCTTCGCGACTGAAAACATGTGTTGGGAAAATCTCTCTAATTCTAGAATTTTGCAGATATCGAGTCAATACAAAAATTTACATTAAGATAAGCATATCCTTAATATCTTTTGCCCTTAAAACTCATTACCTTAAAAGTGGTTAAAAATAATTCTAGAAAATTAATAAAAGATGAGACTTTTAGCGAGTTAATAGTCTATTACGGAAAAGAGACTCACCTTTGATTATTTTTCATACATATCCTAGTCACAGCCTTACTTGCTGTGAAAAATTCGATCTTGAGAACATCGTCCATTTTTGTATATGAATTTTCAAAAATAGCTAAAACTCTTTTATCGCAAAGTTTACGCAGAAATATCTCAAAAGTGACTGAGAGAAAAAATATGAAACTAGCAAATATTACGCATCTACTTCATGTTTATAAGAGACATAAATTTGGTGAATGAGACTGAGCTGGTTACTGAGTTATGAAGTCCTCTTCATTGTTAAAATAACGTTTTCTTCAAAAATGATTACCTCATGTAATTTTGCATATTTCAGAGAAAAAAAAATAATAAAAATAAATAACTAGAGTGATAATGAGAGTACTTTATACAGTTCTGGTCCTTAGAACATATTACCTAAATAGCTAGAAACATTGTTTAAAAAATTCACGAAATTTAAATCAACTGAAACTTAGAGCGGGCTATTGCAAGGTAGGTAAAATAGAAGTTTTTAAAAATCTGAAAACGATTTTTCAGAAATTAGTTGTAGTAATTTATCTTACACCCCTCCGAAGTTCACAATTTCATCTAATTACTACCATCAAACCTTCGTTAAAAAATGATGATCATCACGAACAGATAGATATACAAGTTATCCAGGTAAATTGTGTCCATGATTAGTCTTTGAGTACTGAAACCAGGCCTAACTTAATTTATCAAAGTTGGCAGAACCGTCTGTGACTGACAGAATAATTTGGTGGCTGAGGTTCCCGAACTGAAACCTTTGTTCCGAAACCTGTAAACAGTGTTAGTCGGTCCTTTATAATTAAACCATCACACGCCTCTTTTCGAAAAGTAGGCCCTGTTTCGAACATCTCTTGCCTCGCATGTCTCTCCTCTTTCCCCAGTGACTCGGCAGCTCCTGGTTTGATGAAATTGTTTCATCAGGGCTTGTTGGGAACTGACATCGCACACGAGATAAATGTTAAAGGCGGATTTCCTTTCAACCACTATTGTTCTTATCTGATTAGAATATATGAATATGTTATGCACATTTCATGTCATTCAATGATGGAGAAGATGGTTGGGGGTGCGATCATCAATAATTCTTCCCCAACCATCTTCTCCACCATATAGTGTCAACGGTCAACTAAAACTCCAGTATTAATTCTAACTTCATTAGAGGAAGGGATAGCACAAGTTTATAGAGATTGCGTCTTACAATAATAACTCAATTTTTTTAAACGACAAAGATCACTCGAAAACTTAGATTTATAGTGCGATGTCAAGTACTGCGGTTAATCGGACGATGCTATAGTGGGAGTCCTAAATTTTGCCTAATATAAGGTTTCATTAGGGTATGGATTTGTAACAGAGGAATATTCCTAAAAAGACAAAAGTATGACGTATTAGAAAAGATGATAAATCACACTGAACTCTATTAGACATCAATACTATAGACTTATATCACATTTTAATATTAATACTCCAGAAAGCTACTTGTCGTATAGGGTCAGCATCAAAAAAGTAAGATATATCAGTAGTTTATAAATCATCAGTGAAGAAAACATTAAACTTTATTTGGAAAATAAAACATTATTACTTACAACAAATAAATTCTACAATAACTGTGACCAATTTATATCTAACAGTTTATATCATACACTTCTCCACTGTACAAAATTTAATAAATATAGAGAGAAATATCTTAGACAGTATATAACAAGTGCTTGTGACTAACGAAACATAGAGACCATTCTTAATATTGATAATGTTGAAAAATTAAACAAAATATCAGTCATCAGTGTTACAATATATGCCTAAAGGCATTTGTATATTACTTGTTGTCAAATAAATAAAAAAAAATATATCTCAATGTATATTAAATTCTTTGTAAATCAGAAAAGAAGTAGTTCATTTTAATTTTATTCTTATTGTCATATTATTTCGTTCACTTTTTGTAATTGTCACAATTATTGTTTCTCTTAATATCATCAATTATAATGTTTTATTGATTTGTTATTTCTTTGATTATATAATTAATGTTTCATTAGATGTGCCGGACTCTTAAAGAATTGTATGAACTTTATTTATTATTGGTTGTGTATTTGTACAAGAATATTCCTAGGACAAATAAATTTATTATCTATCTAATCCTATCACTCTTATTCTAATTAAACCTGGATAAGCAAAATTTGGGACTCCCACTGTAACATCGTCCGATTAGCCACAGCATTATATAGTGACTTTAATGGAATAAACAAACAAAAATATACAAACAGAAAAGAAATAAAATATATGAATTGGCGAAATCCATCAATGCATAGGTATCTTGAAACAATTATTTAAATCCCTAATTTCTAATCTCCTTCTAGGGGAGTTTATTTATTTATTTAACGTCACTTTATGCTACTATGGCTAATCGGACGATGCTACAGTGGGAGTCCTAAATTTTACCTATCCAGGTTTTATTAGGATAGGGATCTTTAACGAGTACCTGATATCGCACAGGCTCGGGACCACCTTTTAACGTCCCCTCCGAAGGACGGCATAACTAAGGATTTTTTACTTCCATTAAAAAATCCTAGGACCACCTGCGGATTTGAACCCGAAATTTGAAATTTGAAATTTATCGCCCTAAAACACCTTACCTACCTCCTTCTAGGGCAGCGGGATTACGTACGAGAAAGTGCATTGAGAACCAAAATAAACAGAAGATGGCTTGCTGCATTCCTGTCTGAACCCCTCATGGTTCAGAACTCTTTGGAGTAACAATTGCAAGTCCTCACTGTATTTAGGGCTTTCCCAGAAAAGCTCATCATTGGTAGGATTATTCATCTGTTACAAATCCTTATCCTAATGGAAGCTGTATAGGCAAAATTTAGTACTCCCACTGTAGCATCGTCCGATTATTCACAGTAGCATAAAAGTAACGTTAAATGAATAAACGAAACTTATCACCCACATTTATTGTGTTGACATCTTAGTTTAATAGAGGACAATTAACTTCGAAATAATAAAACCTTTATCCTCAAATTAAAGTTAAAAAACCTTTTTCTGCCACAAAAATTTTTCCTTATGGTTAAAGCTTTCAATATATTTATTAATATTATTTTTAAATAGTTAGATTTTTATACGCTTATAATTAGATTGATTTTTTTATTAATTGTGAAGAAAAAATAGAGTTTCAACTATTGTATATCGTGGTTGCAACTTGTAAGGAGTGAGAGCCGAGAATATGCTGGTTTAGGTTGGACACGAACCCTAGTTAGATTTACAACCTGCCACCCCCCTTTGTCTCCTGTTTCTCTAGCAAAATCAGATCTTGGCTGTTATTAAGTTGCCACTGAAACTGGATACAAAGACGAGAATAGGACCTATCCATCGAACCGTTCTCGATCAGGATTCGAATAAAATATTTCTCAGCAACCATCTATATTTGAAAATCCCAATTTTGATTTTATATGGAAAATTACTTATTAAATGGAAAAATCACACGACATCAACGTTGACCCAATTATTATTCTTCCTTTACCTATTATTGGTAATACCTATATGTTATGGGTATGAATTTATACAAGGTATTTAATTTGAAAATAATTAAAGCAAAATTTATATACCTAGATCAACAATTATTGTTTTTCGAAAACATAGTAAAATTGAATCTTCTTGAGGTAATTACTCTATTACATAAATTTATACTTAGATTCAGTTTTCATGATGACTAGGTTTTTTAAAATGTTATGTTAAGCTAGTTACCAAAAACATGGCATATTTTTGAGTACTCATACCTATGCCATGTATCAAGCAAGTTTATTTTTTAAATGACTGGAGTATATGAGAAAATGGGCTTGGCTAACTGGGAGACATCGCACGCTATATGGATATAGAAAAAAGGGGTAAGATTACATAAGACTGCGGAAAAAACCTACCTTCCCAAACAACTACCTCGGGACATTTAGAAAATAATCGGTACCATGTATTGTAGTTTTTGGAAATCCATCCGGTTCCCAAAAACGTAGCGTGGAGCTTAACACTCTCCGATGCTCGGAGACAATCCCTAAGATGATATTCACTCCCCAGAATAATTTCACCTATAAAAAATAAAGGATGCTCCTAGCAGTGGAAGCAGTAGAAGCATAGCTCACATTTGAGAGCCTACCCACAGAAGAAGCCGAAGAAAAATCAACCAAGACAACCAAGATTGATAATTTATGGTGTACATAGTTTTATCGTTTTTTTTTTTTTTTTTTTTTTTTTTTTTTTTTTTTTTTTTTTTTTTTTTTTTTTTTTTGTCCAAAACAAATTATTTCTTTAAGATATACAATATTCATCAGTAAATTCAAAACTTTCAGAACTATCACAAACTCACCATGGTACGTTAGCAACACTACTTTACATACAGACCTTTACATGCCAACAGTCAACGAACAGATTCGGACCCTCTACTAAGTTTTTCACAACAACTTACACGGACATACAAACAATTTAATACGAAGCATGGCCACTAGTAACATGCCGGACAACACTCGCAGAAGACTGAAAAGAAGTTGGATGAGGGATCTTCTAAGCTAAATCCGTAATAGGAAGCACGCCAGGAAGAGGTGCCGCTGGGCATCTTC
This sequence comes from Piezodorus guildinii, assembly GCA_023052935.1. Lineage (NCBI taxonomy): Eukaryota > Metazoa > Arthropoda > Insecta > Hemiptera > Pentatomidae > Piezodorus > Piezodorus guildinii. The sequence goes on along the minus strand of CM041293.1, from coordinate 119,419,621 downwards.
TCTCCATCATGCCTACCACGCCAACTATCATTCCTTCATCGTCAAATTCATTGATTGTCAAAATTTATTGACAGGTGTAAGTACAAAACTTTGAAGATGAAAAAAAAAATTGAAAAACACAAATAACCTTTAGAAAAGAATCAAATTATAAATTTAAAACTAAATTAAACAATCTTTATTAACTAAATTAAACATTATTTATCAATGATGGGATCCCATAGGTTTAAACATCTTTTAGTTTATTATTTTTAATAATAAACCATTGTAATCGACCAAAAAAAAATGCCCCCCTTCAAAATTTTAGGGCTTACGTTTCAAGATGCGTAGAACCCGAATAACGGATATTAAAAAAATCTCCAAGAGAGAGAGAAATGCTTTATTTCATCAAAAGTATTATAAACAAAACAGTGCTGCCCAACTGTATAGGGCTGCTATCACACATAGCATACTTAACAATCTAATGACGTGTTCTGATATTGTGTTGAAATGTTATAAATTGACCTTACATCTATTTTCTTTATCAACAGCTATTTATGTTATATGTTATAAAATGTAATATAGTTTTAAAGCAAATCTTAAACCAAATTCCATGCAAATAAGAAAAAATCTGGTGCGGGCAACACACGACTTTCACTTACCTCCATTTTTAAAATCAATGAAAGAATTTTCAAATAGAGTTAGAGATAAAAATACGTGAGATTATTAAGGAATTAATCAAATTGAATTTATATAGAAACATGTGTTTTATTAAAAAATCTATTATATTATTATCTTAAATAATCAGTTAGATTTATCTTCTTTTCATCACTCTCCATTAACTTCTAAAAGCTTGTGTATGAGATGATATTTTTTCTAAAATCTTTAGCTTTCCAACGGTATATCATTCATGTATATTACTGCTCTTATGTTTAAAAACGAAAAATTGCATTAAAATAATATTTTTTCTGTTTTCTCCTTTAGTTGGGTATCGAATTTATTCAATTTATATATTTACCTGTTTTTCATCAGCGCTAACAAGATAATCTAGTTATTATTATTGAATCTAAAAAATTAAAGGTACTTTAGAGGAAGAAAATTTAAAATATCGGCATTTAAGCCCTGTCAGACCATTTTTATCCAAATAAAACCTACATGATATTAAAGCCCATTTAATTTTACATCGATATAGCGAGTTTAATCAAAATCGTCGGAACCGTTTTTGAGAAAATCGAAAAAAGGTGCAAAATGCATGGTATAAAGTGCCTCTTCTGGTAAGCTCATTTTGATGAAAAAAGTTTTGTCACGTCTCGGGCGTATAGTTGTCTTAAATATGAAATTTCAGTTTCATAGGACTTACCGTTTCCGCCCGGGAGTTACCACAGACACACACACACACAGACCTTTTTGCGGGACTTGGTTATTTGGACTCAGGGGACCCTAAAACGTGTATTTCCGTTGAAAACTGGAATTCGAAAATTTTCACGATCGCAATACTTTCCTTACTATATATAGTAAGTGAAAGTAAAAATATATTTTTTCTGTTTTCTCCTTTAGTTGGGTTATCGAATTTATTCAATTTATATATTTACCTGTTTTTCATCAGCGCTAACAAGATAATCTAGTTATTATTATTGAATCTAAAAAATTAAAGGTACTTTAGAGGAAGAAAATTTAAAATATCGGCATTTAAGCCCTGTCAGACCATTTTTATCCAAATAAAACCTACATATATTAAAGCCCATTTTAATTTTACATCGATATAGCGAGTTTAATCAAAATCGTCGGAACCGTTTTTGAGAAAATCGAAAAAAGGTGCAAAATGCATGGTATAAAGTGCCTCTTCTGGTAAGCTCATTTTGATGAAAAAAGTTTTGTCACGTCTCGGGCGTATAGTTGTCTTAAATATGAAATTTCAGTTTCATAGGACTTACCGTTTCCGCCCGGGAGTTACCACAGACACACACACACACAGACCTTTTTGCGGGACTTGGTTATTTGGACTCAGGGGACCCTAAAACGTGTATTTCCGTTGAAAACTGGAATTCGAAAATTTTCACGATCGCAATACTTTCCTTACTATATATAGTAAGTGAAAGTAAAAAATTGAAAATGCACACCTAAAGGACTAACAGTATCAAAGAATCCCTGACAAAATTTAATCAAAAAGATAAGTCGACTAGAGAAAAATATAAATATAAATAAATAAAGAAGGTTAGGTAGAAGTCTTAACCCAACTAATATCCATATAGGTGATGATGAATAATCCCCAGACAGTCCAATATTATATTCTCAGCCATCATGGACAGTGCACTATTACCAACACCGAGTTCTTCTAGAAGACTCCTTGTTCTACTGGGGATAGTCCCGCGAGATGCGAACCAGAGGCCTCTCACGGTGAACTCTCTCTCTCCGAAGGTCTCGCAGAACTTCTCTTTTAGGAAAGGGATACACTTATTGTAGATCTCTCTCTTTTCCCTATCCACTTCATCTGCCTGATCGAGGTCGTTTGTTTTATACCTAACAGTCGGGTCAAGAATCAATGCTATTTTCCCGTTCTAAATAAATAATTTATTTTTTTTACAGTGCTATTTCATCGAGAATCATATTTCCTACAAAATAAAAAAAAGAATCATTGAAATTGGTTAACAACTACCTGAGATAGAGCGTTTTAAAATTAGCGGTGGTGATATACTATTTTCTTTGTTTGTTTGTTACTTTTCATATTACTTAATTGCCTATCTACAGATTTATAAACAAAGTTACCCTAATATAGTTATTTGGAAATAATAAACCATTGTGTAATCAATAATTTGCAGCTTTTTTTAATCGGTTAACCATCACACTTAAGTAGAAGTTGTATATTTTTATTTTTATATTCATGAAATCAATATACTCACACGCTTGTTATACCTACGGTATATTTTACGAAATATAATGATTCGACAAACAACATGAAAAAATCTGTTTCTTGTCAAACGATTTACTTAGATAAATATTCATAAAAACGTTTACAAAGTAAAAAGGAGAGTTATTAAAATTAAAAATGAAATATCCCTTTTACAGAAATCCCTTCTTTTTTTTATATTTCCTTTTTTTAAGAGTAATGATCATGTAGGACTGCACGCACTTCGACCCTTTCGTGTGTTTAATACAAAGGTCATAATTTTATTTCTTAAACTTATTAACAATCGCCAATACACTACAGTTGTCGTAACTAAACAGGAACGAAAAATGATTTCTACCAATTATTAATTGAAATAATAACAACTAATCAAGACTTCTATTACGAATATCAAGACAGAAGATCCTAAAAGTAACATATGATGATATGCGAGGATATATGATGTATCGAAATCCTGGAAAATCTGTGCTTCCCCCCTCTCATCGATTTCCATAAAGCCCAGTCGTTATTATTCAAGATATAGAGGAGGCTGTGGATTACAGCGGCTGTTTACACTCCCTATGCCGCTTAAAAATATCACAGCCTTCCTAATCCTTCCGTGAGGGAAAGTAAAGTGTCCGCAATGTTGGCGAACCTGCCCATTTTTCGGCCTATTTCAGGAACAGGGTAATGACATGTTGAAAAAAAATAAATAATAATAACAGTGGCTTTTTCTTCCCTTATAATACTGTATGTGGACAAAAATATGACGCTGTGTATTTAAAAGTTTGATCGAGGAGATATTAATAAAAAGTGAGAAAAAATAATACATCTAATGTAAGAGAAAGAAAATTTAATTAAAGTGTATTAATAGTACACAGCGCAATGAAAAATAGTTTCAAATCAGACTCATGTTTCTTTTTTTTTTCTCGTTATTGACTTCATGCCTTTTGCCTGAGATTAAAGCCATTTTTTGAATAAATTATCATCATTATTTTCTATCCTTCTCTTACCGGTGCGCAGCGTAAGAATAACCTTGGACCGCCTTTTTTTATTTTTATTTTTCACACCTGCTTCGCCTTTTGAAGACTTTACCGGGGTTTCTCGGGCCAGAGAATGAGGGCGGGGTATAAATGCTGATATAAAAGCCTTCCCCCCCTCCCCCTCGGCCGAGACGCGAACTCGTAATTATTTGGTTCCAAGTTTTAGTCCTTGAATTTTGAATTGAATCTTCTCTTACACCTTTTTTCCAGATGGTCTTCGTCTAGATTTTCTTCAATCCACGTGCATATTGAACCTCATGCTAACTGTTCTGAGGATGTGTCCAAATCATCTCGATTCATTCTCCAATAACGGTTTCTATAATTTGATATTGGTATTAAGAATCCTATATTTCCTAAACTTCACTTCAGCTTTCCTCAATTACCATATTTTCATGGTCTGGATCTTTATGTTTCGATGGGACCGTCTATGACGCAAAGTGTGAAATTAATAATCTCATAAAATATATCATATAATCATACATTCCCTTTAAGTTAAACACCTAAGAAGATTTTAATTTATGAAAATATTATTTTTTTATGTATATATTTATTGACCTCATCAGTGAATTCTAACTTTTGTTCAAGTTTGATAACTTTATATGAAAGCTAATTTTCAACAGTGTTATTCAAAATACGCAATTACAAATTATTAAACTGGAAAAAATGAAAATCATTGCTTTTCGGAAAAAAACCTAAATCTCTACAAGCCATGAAAGATCTTTCCTTCGCTACATGCGGAGATTCTTACCTACGCAAGGAGGTAATTAGGCCAAATTCAATGCCTTATTCCCCTCACCAATTTGGTTACCCGATTTATAGAGGCTGAGTGAGCCCCAGGAGAATCTCCCCACCCAGATAAATCCCACTATTGAAAAAAAAACAGCCTACGTATTTATCCTGCCACAGCTGGATTCGAGTCCGGGACCCAGATATTATTAGTTCAGTTTCCAACCCTCCAGATCTCCCCGACCAGTTTCTTTTCAGTAAAGGCAAAGACCTCTTGTATTATTGACAAGAAAATAAAACAAAGCTAGAAATTAAAAAATGTGTCCGTTATAAATAAACTAGTATTCTCCTAACATTGTCAATGATATGTTAGCCAACATTTTAGACCCATTGTGGTTCAGCTATATTCTCCTTAGATAACTCAGTCCTTCCCACTGATGCCATTTTATCTAAGAGTCCGAAAAACTTATATACTCAACCTTAAAATTTGTCTAAGCTTTAAAGTGAACTAACAAATTGAACACTAAATTATTTTGACATTACTTTTCTTAAAAATGCTTATTTTTCCTATCCAAATCTTGTTTTTGAAAAATGATAAGGAATCCTTAAATAATATAATACATGGCAACTTTAATAAATCTCTGATTCTAACGGACAGCTTAAGTGCCTTAAATAAACTTGAAAATTTTAACTCCAAAACATCATATTTAATATTTGGAATTGTAGAAAAAGTTCTTTTACTTAAAAAAGAAGGTAAAACTGTTCAATTTGCCTGGATAAGGGCAGGCATTAAAGGCAATATTTTAGTGGATGGTTTTGCGAAGGGCAGGTGGATAGATCTGTACCGTTTTCAGATCTTTTCGAAGAGTTGAAAGTTTTCATGAAAATAGAGTGGCAGCGAATTTATTAAAAAGAGGAAAAGGGGATGTTTTATAAATCTCACTGCCCGGTTGTGTCAATGGAACCACGGTTCAGAAACAGTAATGCGCCTAGATCATGGATAACAGCAGTGTGAGGGATAAGAATTAATCATGCGATCTCAGGTTCCTACTTAAATATGATTAATCGAAAAGATGATGAATGTTATGAATTGTGCCAAGTTAAGGAGACCCGAAACATATAGCAATGTCATGCATTAAATATTCTGCCGAACGCTACTTTTTTATCAATAAAATCGAAAGTATATTAAATACAAATAATCTACCGTATATTGACATCATAACTTATCCCAACCTTGTACTTGAAGTGCTAGGCCACTTTATAAACTCTGCAGGTATTAATTTTTTTTTATAACATCATTTATTGAAATTTACAACTGTACTTCAAAATACAACAAGTAAATGTGTAGATGACAAAAGATAAATGGCGTGATACAGACTTGAAGAACTACCCAATGGCAGCACTCCTGTAACTTTTCTAAACTAGAAGGTCTCGAGGCCATCTTCTTTTCAGACGCCTCGGAGGATTGTCAGGAATGGAAGAGGAAGCAAGGATTGAAACGAGTGGGTTAGAGTGGGAGAAGAGTTTGTTATGGAAGGAGTGATATCTGGTTCGGGCTAGATCAGCAACAAATGGAATATTTAGGTCTTTATGGATGAGCTTATTTGTGACAAAGTAAGGAGCGTTGAAGATTTTACGAAAGATTTTGGATTGTAAGGATTGGATCCGGGAAGAATTTGAAGGTTTAGTAGAGCCCCAAAGCTCAACTCCGTAAGTCCATATAGGCCTAATGATAGTCATGTAGAGGAGTCTTTTGTAGTTAAGTGGAAGTTTAGAGCGTTTGTCAAGTAAGTGTTGAAGTAATCGAAAGCGACGAGCAGTTTCAGTCTAGTGTGCGGGTTCCATGTAAGTAGTTTGTCAAGCAGGAGACCTAGATAGCGGATCTGTTCGACTGGGACAAGTTGGATATTATTAAAGGATACTGTAGGACAGGAGGTCATTGGTTTACGACGGAGGGTAAAGGTTATTTGGTGGGAATTTTACGTATTTATTTTAATTCTCCAGTTCTGACACCATACCTGAAGGTCTCTGATGTGGGATTGTAGGGTTTGAGAGGCAATAGTAGGATCGTTATTGACTGATAACACACAAGTGTCTTCAGCATACGTAGAGAGGAAAATGTTAGGATTGGTTGGGATGTCAGCTGTATAGACTGTGAAGAGAATGGGTCCAAGGATACTGCCTTGTGGGACGCCAGTGGACTGAACAAAAAGGGATGAATAGGAGCACTTGTGATTTATTTGGAAGGATCTGTCAGTGAGATAGGACTGGATGATGAGGAAGTATGTTGGAGGAAGGAATTTTCAGAGTTTGTAAAGCAGTCCTGAGGGTATTAAATTATAAAACAAAGCTTACAATTGATAATCATAATTTAGAATTATTTTTATTGTAATTAATAATAATAATTATAAATATTATTTTAAATGTTGGCTTAGCTAAAACCCTATTAAAACAAAAAAAATTTAAATACAGCACTTAAATGAAAATACTTATTTTAAATGATAATTAAGTGGCTTATGATTTTATTTTTATGTCAAATTACTTTTTAATTATTTTAGAAATAATTAATAACATTCGGATTGTTCAAGTCTTATGCTAATGTCAATTGTTTCTTGATAGACAAACATTATCATGTATCTTCTGAAACTGGTTATAGTTCGACATTGGCGAAATCGAGAGTAGTCACTGTAGGAATACATCAATGTGTGGCTAAGCCACAAACTCTCCTAAAGTTGTTATAAGCAACTCGAAACAAACACTTCTATTAGAACTCACACAATCAGTTCCAAGAGCCTGTGTGCAACGGGAACTTGTCAAGGTGGAACGGATATTCTCCTCAAACTGTCTATATCTCAAATAGGCAAATCCAGTAATAGCTAAAACGTCTTCAGATATCGAAGCTTGGCAGTTAAGATATTCTGTTTACGGAGAAAGTACACGGTTTTCCAGTCTTCGATATTGAAAAATTCTGTATTGAAAAAAAATTATAAAAAAACCACCAGGACAACATGTTTTATTTTTTATCAACAAAAAGTAACAGTTAGCTTTCCTTTTTTCATACCACACAGAAATTCCAAATCCCAGACCCAAATTACTATTCTTGTGTTCGAAAAAAAAATATTCGAAACAAATATTTGGGCTCTTTTCTCCTTTCTTCGGTCATAGAATTCGTTTGATTCGTATATTTAGCAGTTTTTTATCAATCCTAATAACATAATATGTTCTATTTTTTTTAATTCTCAAAATTAAAGGTACTGTAGTGGAAGAAAATTCAATATATGGGCACTTAAGTAGTGCCAGACTATTTCAATCACAATGAAACCTACACGTTCGTTAAATTTTATATCGATATAGGGTGTTTAATCAAAATCGTTACAGCCGTTTTTGAAAAAAAAAACATGAAAAGATGCTAAATTATTCGTATATAGTGGCTCTTAAGGGTTATCTAATTCTGATAAGAAAGTTGCTGTAACATCTCAGGTATAAACGCGTCTAAAAAATTAAATTTCAGTTCCTTACGACTTTTCGTTTTCGTGCTACATTTACTACATAAACACGGACACAAAGATCTATTTCACGACTTGGTTATTTGGACTCAGAGGACCCTAAAACGAGTATTTCCGTTAAAAACTGGAATTCGAAAATTTTCAAGATCGCTATACTTTCCCTTAATATATACTTCAATAATAGTTAAGTGAAAGTAAAAAAATAATAGTACTCCATGGGGTGGTATTGAATTGAACACACTCGATTTTTTATGGACAAAAAAGAAAACTATTTAAATTAACAATCGTTACAACACAAAAATTAAGTGTAACACGAAACAAAGTTGTTCGTGAAAATAGAGCTGTCACAGGAATGGTAATTTTGTATTAATATTAATTAACTTAATATTGAAACAGCACTATAATAGTAAAACAATGTTAACGGCTCTATTACTGCCTAATGACATTAAAAGGGATACAATATATTGTTAATAACCGCAAGAATAGGATGGATAATTAGATAATTAGGAACAGGTGGGTAACATACTACGAGCATTTGTTAGTTAAATTCTATTCCATTTAAATCTCATTAAATTTAATTCGCTAATAATGCTGGATAGTTTAATTTCACGAAACATCAATTAGCAATCAAATTTAGCCAGAATCAAATCGAACAGTTTTCCTGAGTTATAGTACTCCAACTAATCCTCTGCCAGTAAACCATTCTTCGCCTTGGTCAACTTCACAAAACTCTTCACCTCAAACTTTATGAATATGTATATTAAATGACACACATAAATATATATATATATATATATATATATATATATATTATATATATATATATTTTCCTCACATAACACTAGCCAATCATAAACAAACAAGCATTATAGTATACACATTAATACAATTTCTTACAGAACACGGTATTTCACTCTTATACACGGTATACACCCAATCTTGCTTTAAACGTTTTAAATTTATATCGGGCGATACATGTGACGAAGATAGAAGGACTGCAGACTCTTGACGAACAGAGATTTCATTTAATTAAAAAAAAAATTATAGTAAAACATGGTAATTGGCCTGAATCAGAATATACTGTTAACCAAATTTAAGACAGACCTAAAAAAATGTATTAAACAGATTAACTTTGAACGACAGACTATAAAAGGGCAACCTAAATACCTTTTAGTACTCTTGTAGTGTTTTTTTGTTTTGTTTTTTCTGGATTTAAAAGTTATTTTTGTTTTGCTTTGTTATTCAAATTTTCGAATTATGTTTTGTTTTCATTATGTAACCTTTATAGCATAATTAACCACATATATACTATTTAATGTATTTTTATGTAACAGAAAGAATATGTGTAGTATGCTTTTAAGTCATTGGGCATGTATGAAAAACAAACAAAAAAACAACAAAACAAAAAAAAAATATATATATATATATATATATATATATATATATATATTATATTTTAATAAACGAATTAAATTAAAAAGTATCCAGAAGACTTAAATTTAATTCGAATATCACGGAAAGCTGGTGCACCAGTCTATAATACGATTGAGATATATTTTATAAGATATTAAATATCGTCTGTATTTTTTTAAAGAAATAACCAACTAACTCGTCAAAATGTTTTCCACACACATACAAAGTGTTTTAAATTTTATAAACAGCCTAGTATACATATCTTTGTACTTCTTACATTTAGTATATGGACTAAGTATACTTACAGTAATTAAAAAAAAAAAAAAGATGGAACTGATTGTACTTACGGAAGAACTAGAGACAGCGCCACTAGCCTAGAAAAAAAAAAGGTATTACTAGGTTTCTTTGATTGTTTTTAATAGATAAATGCAATAAAAATGTTTATTTCGATGTTTGGAGCAACAAAGCACACCCAACAAATATCACCTATCTAGGAGTAAAAAATAAAAGTCATGAATTTTTAACGGAAGAAATATATATAATTTTCGGAAGGTTTTTTTGAAGATATTTCTTCCACGATACATTTACTTCATCTTCCGTAGAAACTCTTGGATATCATGTACATACAGTGGGTAAAAACAGTATTCGTAAATTTGATAACACACAATACTGATTATGTATGTTTACAATTTTCATTTTAAAAGAATTTCTAAAAGTAAAGCGGGTGCTAATTAACAATTACAGTTCAAAATTTATTCTACAAAAAAAAAATCCTCATTTAGATTTTATTACCTTGATTTTAATCTATATTAAATGTACATACATATATATGTGAGTGTGTGTGTTTGTGTACTTGTCCAAAATGCAGTCTATTACTCCATCAAATTACAATATTTAATTACATAAAATTAATATGATAAAATTTTCAAAATATAAAATGCAATAATTTTTATAACAAGGAAAAATAAAATAAAATAATCAAACAAACAATAATATTCCTTTCTATTTTGTATTTAATTTTTCCTAAGCTAATTTTTCAGACATTCAGAATTTTTCGCAATTTATTTTTCATTTCTCTTTTACCATACCTACCAAAATATAACTAATACTCAATTTCTTTGGTTTATTTTCTAAAAAACAGAAATATTACTCTCTCCACTAGATTTCTCCTACCACCTGAGTCTAAAAAACCAATATTACAGATATATATATATTTTTTTTTTTTTGTTCTAAATTAGTTGTTTTTTTACTTTTCATTCACTGTATTTATTTACTTTATTATTTCTCTTTTCTTTTATACATATATGTGTACTTGTACATATAAGTGTTCTTTTGTACATTTATGTAAATTTCTGGCAAGATGTGCTATCTTTATTTGTAACATATATTTTAGTCTTATACATAAATGGTATATATATATATATATATATATATATATATATATATATATATATATATATATATATAAAAGAAGTCATATCCGTTTTTATGGCACTCTCTACAGTAATGATCATTAATATCCAGGTAGGTCACATTCCTATCTAAAGTAACCTTTATTTTATTTATTTCAAATAATAACTATCAAATCTTTATTAGTAATAAAAGTAGGGTTACCTGTATATAAATACAGTTGATAGGAAAGTAAGAATTAATGAGCCTGATTAAGTCATTTTTGTGAACCACATTACATTTAAAACCATTTAGAGCCATTGAATCACTGGTTAAAACTTGGTATGTGGCCATAGGATTTTGGGAGTAAAGCATCCTTTGTTATGGCGTCCTTCGGAGGGGACGTTAAAAGGTGGTTCCGAGCCTGTGCGATGTCAGGTACTTGTTAAAGATCCCTATCTTATTTAAACCTGGACAGGCAAAATTTAGAACTCCCACTGAAGTATCGTCCGATTAGCCACAGCAGCATAAAGGGACGTTAAATAAATAAACAAATAAGTAATAAAAAAAAATGAAAAAATATAAACTGAAAGAATTTATACAGCAAAAAATGTATTGTTCAGGTCCTTTCAATATTAAAAAAATAAATTAGCCTTTGTTTACAATTACGAATTGGACAATACATTAAAGAAACATACTAATTTCAGGCAATTTTTTCAATTTGTTAGCAATGTATTGTCACTTGAATTTTATCATACCTTACTAGATTACTATACCAGATTAGATACCAAAAACTCTACTATTTAGTTTAAAAAAATATATAAATCGTACTCGTAAGGTTTCTTCTAAGATTCTTTGAGTCCAAATAATCAATAGTGTGTATATATTTGTCAAGTTTTGCTCAAAAACGACAATATACTCCAGATAGGAAAGTTTAATATGTGTATGTAAGTCGTTGCAACAACTTCATAATCATGTCGTATACATTGTTATCGAACTCTTTCTATCAATGGAGTTTTATATTAGGTGAGTCTTATCCTCATCAAAAGTAACATTCATTTTATTAATTTAAAAAAATAACCGCCCTAAATTGTTATAAGTAATAAAAATGGATGAATATAAGATCTGAAAAATGTTTAAATCTTAAGAAGAATTATTGTCTTTTGGTCCATTAAATATATTTTGTAGAAACAAATAGTAACCCCTGTTGACTAATATGAATCGGACTAACCATTAAAGAAACTAATTAAAGGTAGAAATAATCAGGAGTCAGTCGTGTGAAAAATATTTTAATTTTGCCGACGCACACTGGGCAAAATCACCGATTTAGGTGGACAAAAGTTTTGAATTTCCTAGTGCTTCACCGTTTTATTATTATTTGGCAATACTAATATTTCCCACCATAGCGTGCTTACAAATAAATAGGAAATGAGTGAATCATTCTAATAACCGTGCCTAATAACCGGCAGTGTGACTATCTTTATTCAATGGCCATTTATTGTGCTCAAGGTGTGTTTAGCTCAAAGTCTTTTTGCTTTTATTTAACAATGGACATTGCTGAGACAGGTGAGAAATTATATTTTCAAAATCGTTATTGAATATACATTGCAATCTACCTGTAGAGTTAATTTAGCAATTTGTAAATGAAAGCCCGTGTTCAATAACGAAAAACTATATAACCCCCAAGTTACCCCGGGGATTTGTTTCATCAATCCTTCTAGTCTTTAAATATTACAAAGAATTTTTTGCGTTTTAGGTGATAGATAATATTTTTCAGAAACATCACTCCGAATCAAAAGTTTTACAATCTAAAATGTGAAGAGTTTCCTATATGATATAAAATACATCTATTAGCAGGTTTCAGCAACTCCGAGCCATAATTAGATTTTTTGTATAATTTTTCTCGTATTCTGGGACTTCAAACGTAAAATGCAGGGAAGTTTATTTTATATTATTTCTGTAATAATAGAAACAGTTAGCCAATAAACATCTAAGAGGACGAATAGCAGTAAGCTAGAAATTAAAATAATTTGTTGTGTGTTAAGAAGTGTTTTTAAAAAAAGTCTTGATAATGGAGAAAGAACCCCGAAACGTAGAAAAGCTATGTAATAAATTGTGAAGAAAAATAAATGTGTAATAAAAGGAAGTTAAGGAGGGAATTTTTGAGTATGAAATTTAGATTTAATATTTCTATGGTAGGAATATGTATATGAAAATATAAAATTATGTGATGGCATACAAGTTAGGTATATATTCTTAAGGAGGGTGGGATGTAGTAAAAAAAGCCGTGTTGTGACGTGTACTGGCCGGCAGCTGTCCAAAGAGGTAAAGAATGAGAGAGTACAGAGCTCGGAAAATCCCTGAATAATTCGTCCGTTTTGAGATTATGGAAAAATGTGGGCGGGGCCCGGAGGGGAATAAAACCGCTCACTCTAAGGCCTACTATTTCCTAGTATTGATTTTCCACTAAATCTCCCCACTCCCCCTCACTTTCACTATCTCTGTTTCTCTTTCAAACAGCACCGGGAGGGGAGGGAATAGGGGAGGGGGCCTGCGTGAAATACAAAAATATCAAATGTCAAAAGTTGGGAAGGGTAGGGGGAGGGGTGAGAGGAGGGGATAGGGGAGGGGGTGGAGGGGAAGGAGGCTGTTTGAATATTAGAGGGATAGGGGCACGCTTCTGTTTTCTGTCTCTCTTCCAATGGGCTCGGCTTGAATCTATCAAAAACTAAGGGGCTTCTTCTCTTCCGTCTCAGGGGTTCGTCCTCGGCTTCTACCTCAAACAGTTATAAAAAAAAAACTCAGGCAACAAACAGGCATCACGCATGACCCCTAGCCAAAGTAATGGGCCAACTTATAAGACCCTCTTTTACTGTTCCAAGATTGTTATAAAAAAACCTTTCACTGATAGTAAAATAAACAGCCTGCCTTACTACTCCACAACTTTATTTAAAACAAGTATGTCACCCCTGCTCGCTCGGGTCCCATTTGAATGTGGCGTCGTTGAGGTTAAAAATTTTAAATATGCATAACATGTAAAAATGTACTGTTTGAGCGTTTTCGAGTTTATCATTGAAATCAAGAACCGTGAGATGATTTTATATATAGATAGAGAAGAGAAATAGATACTTAAGATCAGGAATATTCAATACCAACTTTCATGGATAACCTTTCATTTGAAAGAATCAAATGGGTAAAAAAATACAACAGAAAAAATCTGGTGCGGGCAACACACGACTTTCACTTGCCTCCGTTTTTAAAGTCGATTAAAGAATTTTCAAACAAAGTTAGAGATAAAAATGTGAAAAACTGTTAATGAACTAATTAAATTAAAATTCTATAGAAACATGTGTTTTATTAAAAATCTATTATATAATTATTTAAAATAATCAGTCAGTTATAACAGTTTTCCATCACTTTTCATTAACTTTTACTAGCCTGTGAATAGGATAATATTGTTTCTTAAATCTTAACTTTTTCAACGGTATATTATACATCTATATTACTGTTCTTATGTTTAAAAACAATAAATTGCATCAAAAAAATATTTTTGCAGTTTTCTCGTTTAGTGGATTCGTTCAACTTATATATCTACCTGTTTTTTAGAAATGCTAATCAGACGATATGGTTAATGTTTTCGTATCTACAAAGTTAAAATTACTATAAAAGAAGAAATTTTGAAATATTGGGCTTTAAGCCACTTCAGACTATTTCAATCAGAATGAAACCTACATGATGTTGAAGCCTAATAAATGTTATGTTAATATAGACAGTTTATTCAAAATCGATAGAGCCGTTTTTGATTAAATCGTAAAAAGGTGCAAAATGCATGGTATAAAGTGGCTGTTCTGGTAAGCTCATTTTGATGAAAAAGATTTTCTAACATCTCGGACGTATAGTTATCTCAAATATGAAATTTCAGTTTCATAGGACTTTCGTTTTCACCCGGGAATTACCATACACACAGACCTTTTTCTGGACGTGGTCATTTGGACTCAGGAGGCCCTAAAACGAGTATTTCCGTTGAAAACTGGAATTCGAAAATTCTCACGATCGCAATACTTTCCCTTACTAAGTATATATTCCATATATAGGTAAGTGACAGTAAAAATAAAACAAACAAAGGAATTACAACGTTTTACATGTTATTCGGTTTTATTTTTCAATTGAACTGTATATTTTTTATTTGTGGTTCCCCCTCTACCCTACAGGGTAACTGGCGTCATCATAATAAATTATATCCTGTTGTAGTACCCTACTACGTATACGTATGCTAAGCAGCTTGGTTTTGGGATTTCTAAGCTAGCAGTGATGATGCTATCTCTATTACTTCAGTTGTGACCCCATTATTCAACATCTTACCTTCCATTACGGTATATTCGTACTACTCATGTTTACCGAGATGTGCTCATTAAGGTAATTTTAGCTAAACTTCTATTAATAAGCCAAAATAAGTTTCTCTTCTTAGGCTGATACTCTGAATATCAGTTATCAAGCACGATTAGAGTTTTTCTAAAACCTATTTATAAAAAATGTTCCAGCTGTTAAATGAACTGTTTATAATACATATAAGTTTAATTTAGTTTCCATGGAATTCCCATTTAGTTTCATATGGAACATCTGTTCTCATGAAATAATCTTTAAAATATGAAGAATTAATAACAATGACAGTTAATTGTTTTATATAGAGTGGCGGATAGCCGAGTACGTTAGCGCGCGTTGCCTAGCAAACACAGAGAACCAAAAATTGGAAACCATAAAATTACGAGTTCGAGTCTCGGAACCGGGAGGACTTTTATCTCGACATTTATCCCCCGCCCTCACTCTCTGGTCCGAGAAAACCCCGTATAGCCTTAAAAGGCGAGGTAGGGGTGAAAAAAAAAATTTAGTTGTTTTATAACTTTTCTAATTATCCTTTATAACAAAAATTATTAGAGGGATCACCTGGAGCAAGGTGGCTAGTATATCCTAATTTAAGCTGGATAGGCAAAATTTAGGACTCCCATCGTAGCATCGTCCAGTTATAGAATGTGGCTTAACTAATAATTAATAACTTTCTTTTCTATGCCTAAGACCCATAAACCAGCTACCTAGAAAGGACTGACCAGGTACCGACAAAGAACACATACCTGTACTTAGGACACAGTACTCAACACCTGGAAGCCCTTGCTTTGTGGTGCTCATGCTGCCTCCTCATCCCCCTACAATCCCTGGCTATATATACCCTAGGATCCTTAAGACTCATCACTCTAGATGTAACATTGCTTGTGTCACACTCATAGAAGGAGACCTCGGAATGTACACTTGTAGTCACCCTAATTCCTCAGCATAGTTTATTGTATTCTGAATATCTATTTTGTTCTGATAATAAAAGCAGTATTTTAATATCTTCACTGTGTGTGATTCATTAACTATCCGATTAGCCACAGCAGCATAAAGTGATGTCAAATAAACAAACAAACAATTATTAGAGACAAAAATATCTAAAGATGGCGTATTAGGCAAAACGCAGTGCAATTTTAAATAAAGTAGTGGAGTAGTCAGATAGCCTGTTTATTATATAATCGAATGCTGACCTTCAACTTAATATATCAACACTCGGTTTTAACGAATTTTCGATTATCACATCTTATTAAAAACCATCGTAATAATTTATAACAGTTGTTAAAGACTCGATCAAATCTTGTCTAACTGGAGAATTAAGGACTAAAATCGTTCTCCCTAATAGTCACGTACATTACAAATGATGTTACCAATTTAGAACAAACGTAAGGAAGTGAACTGAGGATAAAGTTTCTGGAAAATGTGGTAATTGGTATTGTAACCAACGTAATACGTCCTCATTCCAGAACTTCAATTTTATAAATACGGGGGCTTATATAAACATATAAACTTCTTCAAGTCCGCAGTAAAAATTGATAGTGATATACAATTAAAAATTATTTTTTTCGTCCTCAAAGTTCACAAATTGATAGTTCGAAACGTATTCAGAGCTTTTCCTGCAAGCGATTGAATCGGAGCATGCTTGTTCAAAAGCCACTTTTCTCATTTATTTTTTTAAACTGCTTATATACGTTTTTTATTCATTTCATTTTTTAAATTTAATTTTGTATTTATTTTCAGTTACTTTGCTACAAATTCGGAAATGGAAATGTTTTAACTTATTGGATGTTAAAATAATAGGCGCATTGTCGCAAGATGATAACATGAATGAAATAAATGACAATTGTTACTGGTAGTTTTCGAATTATAAATTATTTTCTCAATAAATTACATTCCACATTTTTTTCGCTGTTTTTTTTAGAAATAATCTTCATCATATCCGAATTCTCTAATTGGCTCCAAATGAATCCTTCTTTACTGCCACACATTTGTACTAATTTGATATTTGTTATTTCATTCAAGAAAATAATGAAGAATTCACTATTGGATCACGATTTGAGACTTACTTTACAAATCAATCTACCGTTTATTTTACGACAGCAAAAAGCTCTGGTTTTCCCCATTACAACACCTTGTAAACCAAAGGAGCCACTATATACAGTGCATTATGCATCTTTTTAAGATTTTCTCCAAAAGATCTCTAATGAGTTTGATTAAACCCGTAATATCTTCCTAAAATTTAGACAATTTCACTCTAATTGAAATAGTCTAACAGGGCTTAAATGCCGATATTTTCTCTCCCTAAAGTACCTTTAATTTTGTAGTTTCGAAAAATTAACCACATCATCTTTTCACCACTGATAAAAAAAAATAAATAATAAAAAGCGTAAATATACAATTTGAGCGAATTTGTTAAGACTGAAAAGATCAAAAATATTTTGTAAGGCAAATTTTTATTTTTTGAAAATAAGGATAACAATTTAGATGTATAAGATACCGTTGGAAATCTAAAGATTAGAGAAAAAATGTTATAACATAAGTTGTTTTTTATTCATTTAACGTCCCTTTATGCTGCTATGGCTAATCGCACGATGCTTCAGTGGGAGTCCTAAATGTTGCCTTTCTAGGTTTAAATAGGATAGGAATCTTTAGACATCGCACAGGCTCGGGACCACCTTTTAACGTCCCCTCCGAAGGACGACATAACTAAGGATTTTTTACTCCCATTAAAAATCCTAGGGCCATCTGCGGATTTGAACTCGAGACCTTTGGCATAGGAGGCTGTTATGCTAACCACTATGCTACAGGTAACCCCGCACATAAGTTGTTAGAGGCAATGGAAAGTGATAAAAAGCGGTTAAAATTAAGTGATAGTGGTAGATAATAATTTTATTGTTAAATTATCTAACCTTTTTTTTTTCTCTACCATTATCTCAAACCTCTAAATTGTTTTTAACAACGAAGGCAAGGGAATGTCGAGTGTTTTTAATTTATTGCTCTATTTATTTTATTTTTTTTTTTTTTTGTTACAGCATTTGAAAAATACTTAGCTTTGTCATCCCTACTAAAAACACATTTACAGTTAAATTTTTATAGCTGAATTGTTTATTAAAGTTTTAGCATGCATATATTTCAAATTATTAAGTTTCTTTAACGTACTATAGGAGCCTTGAGAATACTTACGCTCGAGTAAGTATTCATTAGTTCTTAGACACGGGAAGGGTGGAAACAAGAAAGCAATTTGCATACATGGCTTCAATGTTAATGAGAATCATCTCTCCCTGAGCCGAGCGCTAATATTTACATGGGCATACTTTAAAAAAATATTTATTGAGTTTAGATCTTTATGATTGTCCTGAAATGCGTTCAATTAACAATATTTTCAGTTTTGAATCTCCAGGGGATGAGCGATGCATTTTCCTGGTATGGCTTTCGGCGTACAAACGCTCTGATGCCCTGTACACTTAAGGGAATAAAATTATTTAGAAATTTCAAGTTTAATGTAGACATTGGGTTGATGTAGATGGTGAGATGACGAGGGCGGTATTATACGGAAGGGCGGAGCGAGGTGATGGATAGGAAGCAGTGTATCAGCCTCGCCGGGCTACAGCAACAGTTAGTCCTAAAGCCCTTTTTTCCTCCAAAGGATTTTCCTTTTCGAAAATTAGGTGTCGTTTAAAAGCGACATCAGGGGAAATCTCGACTGTTTGAAAACAAAGTTAATCGTGAAAAAAAAAAATCTGGTGCGCGCTTTCATTTACCTCGGTTGTTAAAATCAATTTAAGAACTGTTAAATAAACATAAAGTTAAAAAAAAAAATTATAGATAATATCAATAAAAACTTTATTCATTTTCGTAGAAATATATGATTCTGATTAAATAGTATAGCAATATAAAATTGTTATATATAATTATCAGTATATAGTTTATGCCCTTATAATATAGTAAATATTATAAAATAATATTTTTTTCTAATATCTTTAGCTTTCCAACGATATCCATGTTACTGTTCTTGTGTCCAAAAAAACAAATATTACATCAACAAATATGTTTGCCCTTGTCTCCTTTATTTTATTATAAAATTAGTTCAACTTTTATATTAAGACCCTCTTCAGTCCTAATGAGATGATATGGTTAATTATTTTGAATCTATAAAATTAAAGGAAACTATGGAGAAAGGAAAATCGAAAATTCGGTATTTAAGTCTAATCAAATATTTTAATTAGAATGAAACCTACATGATATTAAAGGCTTATGCATCACATCTTTATAGCAGTTTAATCAAAATCGTTAGATCGGTTTTTTTGTAAAATTCGTCGATTTTGATCAAAAACTTGGTATAACATCTCCAATCAATTGTGAGCAACGAAATACTACTGATGTAAACAAACATTATTCTTTGGAAAAGGATTAATATGTGTTGACATTCAATAAATTAATAATCCAATAAACATAAAATGTTATATAGAGAGGTATTTTTAAGGAAAACTTAAAATCCTTCACTATTTTCTGGAAAATATAATATAAAATTAAATTAATAATATAAGTTAATATAATTTAAAACGAAATTAATAATTAACAGATAAGTTGATTCACGTTTTTACTTTCAGTTACCTACATATGAAATATATGGTAAGGAAAAGTATTGCGATCGTGAAAATTTTCGAATTCCAGTTTTCGACGGAAATGCACGTTTTAGAACTCCTGTGTCCCAAAACGTGTGCTGTGCATGTGTGTGTGTGTGTGTGTGTGTGTTGGTTTGTGTTGTGTTGGTAAGTCTAGCGCAGTAACTATAAGTCGCAAGAAACTGAAATTTCATATTTAAAACTATACGCCCGAGATGTTACAGCAATTTCTTCATCAAAATTGGCTAACCAGAAGAGCCACTTCATACCCTAGATTTTGCACGTTTTTCATTTTCTCAAAAACGGCTCCAACGATTTTAATTAAACTCGCTATGTTGATGTAAAATTTAATGAACTTTAATAGGACGTAGGTTTCATTCTGATTGAAATAGTCTGACAGGGCTTAAATGCCGATATTTTGAATTTTCTTCCTCTAAAATACCTTTAATTTTGTAGGTTACAAAATATTAGGCACATCATCATATTAGCATTGAAAATGACAGCTAAATATTCAAGGTCTGGCACCCGGGACTGTTGTACAAACTCCGTACATTCCTTCCTCCTACATACTTCCTAATCATCCAGTCCTACCTCTCTGAAAGATCCTTCAAAATAAACCACAAAAGTTCCTATTCATCTATTTTCACCCAGTCTGCTGGGGTTCCTCAAGGCAGTATCCTAGGACCCATTCTTTACACAGTATATACAGCTGATATCCCAACCCATCCTAACACATTCCTTTCTACCTATGCCGATGACACTTGCGTGTTATCGGTTAATAACAATCCTACAATTGTCTCTCAAACTCTCCAATCCCACATCAGAGACCTTGAGCTATGGTGTCAGAATTGGAGAATTAAAATCAATTCCAATAAATCCCAACAAATTCCCTTATCCCTTCGTCGAAAACCTATGACATCCTGCCCTACAGTGTTCTTTAATGATATTCCGCTTGTCCCGGTTGAACAGATCTGTTATTTAGGACTCCTGCTTTACAAACGACTTACATGGAATCCGCATACAAGACTGAAGAGACAAGAAACTGCAAGGCGATTTCGGCTACTCCAACACTTACTAGACAGACGCTCTAACTTTTCACTTAACTACAAAAGACTCATTTACATGACCATCATAAGGCCTATCTGGACCTACGGAGTAAAGCTTTGGGGCACTACTAAACCATCAAACTCTTCCCGTATCCAATCCTTACAATCCAAAATCCTTCGCAAATCCTTAACGCTCCTTACTTTGTCACGAATAAAATCATCCACAATGATCTTAATGTTCCATATGTTGCTGATTAGGTCCGTACCAGATATCACACCTTCCATGAAAAACTCCGCTCCCACTCTAATCCATTAGTTTCAATCCTTGCTTCCTCATCCATTCCCGATAATCCTCGAGGCGTCTGAAAAGAAGATGGCCTCGAGACCTCCTTGTTCAGACTCACTACCAAAGAGTGCTGCCAATGGGCAGTTTCTCTTCATGTTTATTTCATGTGTTATACCATTTCAGCATATTTACTTGATGTATTTTTTGTACAATTGTAAATTTCATTATAAATATATTTAAAATAATAAAAAAAAATTAATATTTAAGTTGAGCGAATTTGATAAACAACTAAAGGAGAAAAGTGCAATCATATTTTGTATGAAGTTTTTGAACAAAAGAATACAAATATAGATGTATAATATACCGTTGGATAGCTAAAGATTTTAGAAAAAATATGATCTAATATACTGAATTTTAAAGGAGAGTGATGGAAAACCGATAAAACTAACTGATTGTTGTGATAAAAAATAAATAGATTATTTAATAAAACATATGTTTCTATTGAAAATAAAAATAATTAATCCGTTAACAATTTATTTGTATCTTGAAATGTATTTAAAAAGTTCTTAATTGATTTTAACAACGAAGGTAAATGAAAGTTGTGTGTTGCTCGCACCAGATTTTTTTGATTAATTTTACTTCTAAAATTTAACCGAAGTTTTAAAAATTATAATTACAGTTAAACAAAGTTTGAAGTTGCTAATATATCTGTTAAATTTTGTGTTTACTAAAAATATCCGGTAGGGGGCGGTGAATCCAGCCGACGTGAAAGGGGAGCGTTGAGAATGTATAATGAGCTCGTTCACGTTTTTCATCAATACCTTTGTAGTGATTGTCAGAATCACTCTCCCTTTTTCTCTTTCAAAATTCATAATATACATGCAACTTTAAATGTTAATTTGGAGCAGTATAAAGTCCTGTTTCTTTTATACAAATTGTTGATTACATAATTATTTTTATGTTGTATTAAGAGTAACTATAAACAAAAACAGAAAAAAAAAACCCTGAAATATAATTATAAATTTAATTTACACAATTTCCGCTATTATTACTCTTATTTGCCGATGTATGTAATAAATATATTACGATACACAAATTCGAAATTCTAATTTTCGACGGACATAAATACCATTTGATATCCTAATAAATTAAATAATATGAGATAAACATTGTTACTGATTTCCGCCAAAATACCGTTTGCTAGTAGTGATGTTTGTATAAAAACAGAAATTCAAATGAAATTGGATTTGTTTTAACATACATACCAGGGAAGTTCTAGCAAATTGTCTTAAAAAAACGACAAACTAGAAATATCATCATATATCACCATTATGACTTTACTAATTACTACAATCTTTGCCAAAATGGCTCTAACGCTTTGATTAAATGGGAATGTTTAATTAGACAATCATAAAAATCAGATGACAAAACCTTAAATGAAAAATTTCAATTTTTTTTAAATTTAAAATAATTATTCCTATTTCAAAGAAAGTACTAATAGAAATAGAAATATATATATATATATATATATATATATATATATATATATTATATATATATATATATATATTAACTATTAAAGAAAAAAGTGATACTGTTGTATTAGTTTACGGTTTGTTTCTTAAATAGTTGTAATAATATATGCTATTATATATACATTTGAGAAAAAATATTATTCAACATACAGGGGTTGTCAGGTTGAGGGACGAAATAGTGCATGTAGGGAGGGACTGTTGGGCAACGGTTGTAAGAAATGTAACAAAAACCTATCAGTGAATACATGGATTTAATTTTAGTTGTGATCGTTCAGAAAAGGTTTTATTTTATTTATTGTAAGTGCTAAAGTAATATTGTAAACAGTATAATATAAAGAAATATGAGGAAATTTTGTTATAGTTTCAAAACCAGACCTTCGAAAAGTGAGAGACTTATTGCCCTGTATAGAATAAAATAAAGCTATTACTATAATTTAATTTGTCAATGGTTACAGATAGTAACAAAAACCATATAAAACTAAGTGATTATCGTATATGCAAATTTTTAATCTTATATTATTTAACCTAAAAGAAATTTCTTCATTGAACCCAATAGAAGTTTGTTTTTTATAAGAGGTCTTAGAGAAGAAGTCTCAAATATAAGAGGTATAAGAACAGTTCTAGTTTGATATAATGAAACTATATATTCGAATGAATTAAAAGCCTAAACCTAATTTATTGTTCCAACGATTTGACCTAAATTATAAGCAATCTTCAGGGCGATTTTTAGGAGTGAGCTCACAACAATTATTCTTTCTTCATTAAAAAATATAACCATAATCATTGATAGAACAGTGGGTGTTTCTTTATGGATGAACTTACAGCTTTTATCCTACATATATCTGTTGGATAGTTAATTTGAAAATTGAAAATCACAATTATTTATCAATTACATTTCGTATGCATTAGCATATACTAGTCGAAATCCCAACAATTTCTGATTTAGTTAAGATCTTGACAACAAGTTGGTGATTAGTTACATTGTTTATTTATAAGTTATAACTACAGACCGGATTTCCATGATTTCGCACGTTTTCTTTGCTTGCGTGTACCAGCCTTATCCCGTTTAAGTATTAGGAAATGAAATATTACAATTTTATATTGCATTATTATTTTTTTATTTTTAGCTGGAGACAAGTACATATTGAAGCAGACAAAATAGGCCTAACCGAAAATAACGGTCAATTACCATTGAATATTATTTAAAATTGAAATTATATATATATTTAATTAATTACCCTGGTCTACACAGCATACCTCTATTTATTATTCACAAGTATTTCTGATCAATTCTTTAATTTATTTTCAGTGAGTTCTTCTACATTGACTTATTACATGTTTTGTAAATTCACAATTTAATTAATTATTGAAGGAACGTATCAGATAAATATTTTTATCAATCATTTGATTAAACTATTCAACGATTTAGATGATTTTGTCTAGTTAAAAAAAAAATGTAATTCATTTTTTTTTTTAACTGTAGGAAAGTGATTTCTCAAGAAATCAACTATTAATGATTAAGAGTTCCATATAGATTTAAGTTAATTTTTTTTTTTTGGACGTTTAAGGTGTATATACCCTCAATATAAAATATTCTGGGGTTTGTTGCACTATATTTTACATCTCGAGATATTTACTGTACGTTTCGGGATTTTTACTGCAGTTTTTTTCACTATTTACTGCACGAAAATCCGATCCGTAGTTATAACAATAGTCCCTCCCAAAATGCCAATTTTTAACAAACATATTCCATGAATCTAAGCTTTGGTACGTGGGGTCATAGTTAAATAGCTGCTCCCGGGAACAAATATGATTTAGTAATTGTGAATTTTTTTGGTAGGGGGCGCCGCTGTGAGATGGGGTGCAGGTCGTTGAACCCCTCCAAATCTCACCATCCCTCTTATTGCAGGCCCACTATCCTTTATGGCTCTTTTATATCTCTCATCTCACTCTCCCTCTCTCTTTGCCAATAGTATTCATAAAGTTGGGGTTTCAGGTAACCCCGTTGATCGCTCCTCCAGGAATTGGTCTTTCCAATGAGTAATATGAGATATTGGAATATTTTATTTACAAAAATAATATCTAGAGTAATTATGAGATTTAATAAACTTTATTTAATATTTTAAATAAATAAATTATGGTAATGAATACATACCTCCATCCACACGCATTTACTAGCAATATGTATGTAAATATACATGACCACAGATTATGTGTTAAACAAAAATCAAATAAATCGTGTATTTCCGTTGAAAACTGAAATTCGAAAATTTTCACTATCGCAATACTTTCCCTTACTATATATTCCATATATAGGTAAATGAAAGTAAAAAAATCTGGTGCGGGCAACACACGACTTTCACTTACCAAGATTATTAAAAGTTAATTTTAAAACTATTAAATATACTTATGCGATTTTATGTTCGTTGGAAACATATGATTTAGATTAAATACTGTAACTATATAATCTTCTTAATCAGTAATGAGCTTATGTCCTATTCGTCCCTTTATATTACCTTTTACAACTTTTTGTAGATAATATTTTTTATAAAATCTTTCTCTTTTCAACGGTATATTATACATCTATAATACTGTTATTATTATAAAAAAACAAAACATAAAATAATAGTTTTCCTCTTTTATCCATTAGTTGGTCATCAAATTCGTCTAACTTGTATATTTGGCCGTCCTTCATCGATGTCACTAAGATGATATAGCTAATCTTTTGTAATACATAAAATTAATGGTAGTTAAGAGGAAGAAAATTGAAATCATCGGCATTAAAGCCCTTTCACACTATTTCAATCAGAATGAAACCTACATCATATTTAAGCCCATTTAATTTTACATCCATATAGCGAGTTAAATCAAACTTGTTAGAGCAGTTTATGAGAAAACCGTAAAAAGGTGCATAATACAAGGTATAAAGTGGCCCTGGTTAGCCGATTTTGATGGAAAAGTTGGTGTAACATTTTGGGCGTATAGTTTTCTCAAATATGAAATTTCATTTTCATACACCTTTTCGTTTTCCTGCTGGACAACGAACCACAACACACACGGACACACAGACCGGGACTCGGTTATTTGGACTCGATGGACTCCGTTCGAAATATCCGTTGAAAACTGGAATTCGGAAATTTTCACTATCGCAATATTTTCCCTTACTATAGATTTCATATATAGCTTAGTGAAAGTAAAAAATTAAAAGCTTACTCAAGCATAACTTCATTACATAATTCTAGTTAGATGAAATATATATTAGATTGATGATCAATTATTTATTTAAACTAGTCAATGATTTACATAATTTTGTAAAAGAGTGTTCTCAGGTTTCAGTAAATGAATAAACAATTTTATCTATGCGACGTTTCGAGAATTTATTGTTCTCATAATCATGCCTTAACAGTGGAAAAACAAAAAAACAGAACATTAATATTATTATACAATAATTAATATATGATGTTGTTGTTAGAGATATAAAGAAGAGTACATTGAACAATGAATAATCATACAGTAGGTACATAGATATTTTAAATTAGGATTTACATTAAAGATATTATTATAAAATTACTTACAATTTTGGACAAAATAATGTCTTAATTAGACATGTTATTTCCGTTGAATTTGTAATTGTAAGTGTGAAATTGTCCAAAATTGTAAGACAATATTTAGAAGATATTATATATGTATATATATTTTATTTTATTTTTTATTTTTTTGAAGTAATTTGTTTGTTTTTTTATGTATAGCTTTTCTCCACATTGTTAATAATTGTATTTGTAAATAATTGTTGTAATTAATAAGTACTCATGTTTATTTTGTCTGTTGGCCAGACATATTATATATTTCTATTGTACATAACTATTATTCTTAGAGGACCTATTCCCAGAATAAAATTTTTTTTATATTCTATTCTATTCTATTCTATTATATATCTTTTATTAACATTTTTTAATAAAGGTTATTTTTATTTTTAATATAGGGAAATAATTTCTCAAGGAAACAACTTTTAAAGGATAATTTTCTCTTCTATATAAATTAAGGTTAATTTTTTTTTTTTTTTTTGGACGTTTAAGGTATATATACTCAATTTTATATTTTAGGCTTTTGCTGCACTATTTTGCACATTTCGAGATTTTTACTTCACGATATTGCACGTTTTTTCGGCTTTTTACTGCACGGCAATCCGGTCTCTTGTTATCATCTACAGCAATGGTTCCCGACAATAATATTTCGCGGACCTCTTCGTATAATCATTTCAATAGCAAGGACCCCCTAAATCCTAAATATTAGATATGTGTTTAGATTTTTCCTGGGCTACAACGTATCACGTACATTGCAGGCGAAATACCTTTACCGAAACTCTATAATATAGAAATCGCCTAGTTAAATGAATAGAAAGGATGAAAAAATAACCAGGCTCTATGAGTTAACTTCAATCTCAAATTTAAGGTTAAACCTAGAAGATAATCCTAGAATTTTTTAAATATAGGAAAAATCCTTTGTTATGATCCTTTCGAGGGAACATAAAATGTTAGTCCACAGCCTGTGCTAAGTCAGGTACTTGTTTAATATCCTCATTTTAAAAAAACCTGGACAGACAAAATTTAGGACTTCCACTTCAATATCGTCCGATAACCACAACTGCATAAAATTACGTGAAGTGAATAAAAATAGCCTATAATTTAAGTTTACTTCAATCTAAAATTTAAGGTTATACCTAGATTCTTTTAAATAAAGGAAAAATCCCTTTCTATGATGTCCTTTCGAGGGAACATAAAATGTTGGTCCACAGCCTGTGCCACATAAAATATGTTTCATTATCTTCTACAATACATGTGCTCTTTAAGCTCATTATTTTCGAAATATTAAAAATGACCAATATTAAGGTTGTGATTGTGCGGTAGCTAGGCACTTATCAATAAACACAAGCGATCATATTACTTAAAATGTTAAATTAGTTCGTTTGGAGTGTGTAATTATTATTGAAAGCCAAGGTTTCACAAATATTTTACGTTGAGGTAATTAAAAATTATTTCCCAATGGCATATAGCTGAACCCCCAGGAGTCCGCGGACCAATAGTTGAGAACCATCACAGCTTCAAAATATTACTTACGTTGGGAAATTGATAGTTCAGAAGATGAAGAAATCAGTAATGTTTAAAAGAAGTTAATGATAAGACTTTACGAATGGATATAGGTAATGAATTCCAAAATAGAGTAGCACGAATAACAAACGATTTTTTGAAGGAGGCGGACCTGTGGGAAAGTATATACAAGTTTATGGATTGGAATCTCGAGTTTACTGAATGGACAGAGGAGCAAGTGGTATGAATATCGTGAGTATAAGGAGGTTTTTACTATAGTTACTCCAGGATAGGTTTTGATCAATAATGACTACAACGTTTGTTACTGAGGTATAGAAGTGGTTGGGCATTCCATTGAGGTGCAGCAAGAGGTAATTAGAATAGAAGTTGCTTGGAACCGATAAAGATGACTTTGGTTTTTCTAGCATTTAGCAACAAATCATTTATCTTAGCCCATGCATAGATATTATCAATATCCTCTTGTAGCTTTTGGATAGCCTTGAGCATTTCTGAAGGATGGAAAGAAAGATAGATTAGCAGATCATCTGCATATAGGTAGTATTGTGAGTAACGGATGAAGTCAGGGAGACCATTGACATAGGTGGAAAAAAGAGTTGGCGAAAGTGGGAACCCCTGAGGAACACCACGTGTCAGTGAAATGGAGGAGAAACGTGGTTCGTTTGTTATGATAACAGTTTGAGATCGAGAGGACAAAAAGAAAACTAACCATTTTAATACGCAATTTTATATCTGAAGGTTTTCCAGTTTGGAAATAAAGATGCTACTTGTTAACTGATTCGAATGCTTTAGACAATTTGAAGAGGATTAGAATAGTAATTTTTTGTTGGTCTATTAAGGATTGTATGTATTAAGTAATTTTAAACAGAGCTGATTGAGTATAATATTGGGATCGAAAACCAGACTGAAAAGGATTTAGAAGGTTTTTTTTCTCAAGAGTTATTGAGCTGTGGGTGAATTATTGTTAAAAGTGGTTTGGATAGATTGCATTAGATAGGTCTAAAGTCAGAAATTGCGGTGGGACTTAGGACTTTATTCAAAGGACGTACTGCGACTTTTTTTCCAGGCTGTTGGGAACGTAGAATTTTGAATAAAAACGTTATAGATATGTAGAACAGAAAAGATGACGGGAAGATCAAGCTTAATTAGTTTCACGGGGATTTTGTTTGGTCTATGATCGTTCGTTCTGAACTTGAGAATTGAGGAGAGCAATTCTTCATATATATTCGAGAAATAGAAATTCTCCGGATTGAATGACGTTTATTGTGAACAACAATGAGTAATATGGGATGTGGAAAGAGGTTATGCAGAGTAGAAATTCAGTCCATGGGAAGTAAATGGAAAAGATGAACTGGGTTTGGAATTTCTCACGGATAGATTTTTAAGTAATTTCCACTTGGTTTCAGGATTGGATGTTGAGATAAGGAAGTCAAGAGACTGCCCGTAGATACCGATTACTACAACACTTACTCGACAAACGTTCAAAACTTCCAATTCATTACAAAAAGCTCATTTATGTTACCGTCATCAGACCCATCTGGACATATGGAATCGAGCTTTGGGGCTCTACGAAGTCATCTAATTCCTCCCGTATCCAATCCTTACAATCCAAAATCTTTCGCAAAATCCTAAATGCTCCTTATTTCGTCACAAATAAAATAATCCATAATGACCTTAATATCCCATTTGTTACAGACCTTTCTCGTACCAGATATACCACTTTTAATTCCAAACTCCCAGCCCATATAAACCCTCTTGTCCGCAACCTATCAACCACACATATTCCTGACAACCCTCCTAGGCGATTGAAAAGAAGATGGCCTCGGGATCTCCTTACTTAAATAAACATCGAAGTTCTACCGCTGGGTAGTTTCTTCTCAAGCCTTTCACGCCCTTTATTCTAATTCAACAGTTTTACTTATTGTATTTATGTTAATACAGTTGTAAAATTCAATAAAATATGAATAAAAAAAAAAAATAAAAAAAAGATAAGGAAGTGTGGATAGACCGCCGTTGATAATAATGTTAGGAGTGAAAACCAGAGTCAAGTTTCAATACTTGCACATAGTATTTTCTTCACTTAAATAATTTGAAGAAAACTATTAAAACATTTTAACTTAAAATCCCAAGACCATAAGGACGTTCTCCGAAGAATCCTTCATTCGTGGAAAATTATTTTTTGATTCATTATGCTAATTGTTTACTTCATAAAACACAATTAAGGGAATTAGGGAACTTACTTTCATCAGGTAAGAAAAAAAAATGAAACGACAAAAAAGTAAAGACTTTTAATTTAACGAACAAGGAAAATCTGAACCGATATATTCTGAGAAATTTAATAAGCCCTCATGGATGTTTGAAATGAGGGTTCTGTTATAAATTAGTAAAATATTTAAACTCCTTTTTAATATTATGTTTTTAATATCATTATCGTGTTCCTAAGATAGGCTTATTTTATATAAATCAGGCCTGGGTTTGTACAGGGTGGT
The DNA here is from genome assembly GCA_023052935.1 of Piezodorus guildinii. Lineage (NCBI taxonomy): Eukaryota > Metazoa > Arthropoda > Insecta > Hemiptera > Pentatomidae > Piezodorus > Piezodorus guildinii. The sequence goes on along the minus strand of CM041293.1, from coordinate 119,389,215 downwards.
ATAAGAAAAGGCCTCTGAACCTTTAAATATCAAAGGAAATTATGATCATAGTTTATGAAATATCAAATTTTCAGGCATAACATTAACCAAAAAAAAAAAAAAAAAAAAAAAAAGAAGTATTTTAAAGGTTAAATACAAGTTAGAAAAAGTCAATTGTAATGAATAAAAACAAAACACAGTATTTCTACTGATCCAAGAAAGTGCCTAAATTTGTACTGAACACCTACCTTACATTATAATGCTAATCGGTACATAATTCAGGCTCCTGTACAGGTGAATCAGAATTAACATATAAAACTATCTTGAAAAATCTCATATGGGTAGAGGTTGGGTTTGCGAATTTATAGCAAATATCTTTTTGTTCTTCCATCTTAATAAAAAAAAATTGGTGCGCGCAACACACGACTTTTACTTTCCACCGTTTTAAAATTAAATTTTAGAAGTTTTAAATACAATTAGAGATTAAAATAATTTTTTTAAGGAATAATTAATTTAGGTTTGAATAGAAACATGTGTTTTATTAAATAATAAATTATATTATTATCTACGACAATCAGTTTGTTTTATCGGCTTTTCATCACCCTCCGTTAACTTTTACAACTTTGTGTATCAGATAATATGTTTTCTAAAATCTTTCTTTTTTCAACGATATATTACACGTCTATATTGCTGTTCTTACTATCAAATATACAAAAATTGCATTAAAAAATATGTTTGCACTTTTCTATTTTAGTTGTTTATCAAATTCGCTCAACTTGCATATTTAGCTGTTACTTATCAATGCTGACGAGATGATGTGTCAAATTTTTTTGAGTCTATAAAATTAAAGGTACTTTAGAGGAAGAAAATTTAAAATATTGGCATTCAAGCCCTGTCAGACTATTTCAAACAAAATAAAATCTACATGATGTTAAAGCCCATCATTAAATTTTACATCGACATAGCGAGTTTAATTAAAATCGTTAGAGCCGTTTTTGAGAAAATCGTGAAAAAGTTCCTGGTATAAAGTCGATCTTCTGGTCAGCTGATTTTGATGAAAAAGTTTCAGTATTATAGTTGTCTTAAATATGAAATTTCAGTTTCTTAGGACTTTTCGTTTTCGCCCGGGAGTTACCACACACACACACACAGACCTTTTTGCGGACTTAGTTATTTGGAAACAGCGGACACTAAAACGTGTATTTCCGTTGAAAACTGTAATTCGAAAATTTTCACGACCCCAATACTTTTCTTTACTATATATTTCATATATAGGTAAGTGAAAGTAAAATATGATTGCTCCTTTTTAGCCCGATCCACTGGCTTATGGAATACTCTCCCTTCAAATGTCAGTCATGCTCCTTCCCTATCATCGTTTAAATCCCTCCTCTTTCAATATTTCCATTCTCTTCAGTCAGATATAAGCTAATTTTTATTATACCAACTTATGTGAAGTGAATTTTACTTTAATTAGATGTAAAAGTTAAATTTTATGTTTATTCTTATTTAATTTTTTCTAGAATTCGTAAATAGAGATGGTACTATGACTCTTTCTTCCTTTTTATTTTTTCATTATTGTTTTATTTAATTGTAGTTATATGTTGTTTTTGGCCAGTTATAATTTTTTATTTTGTTCATAATTGTTATTCTTAAGAGACATTGTCCCAGAATAAAGTTTCTTTTCTGCTCTATTCTAAAAGAAAGCAACAAAATCTTTGTAACATTGATATAAATAAAAGTAAACGATTCCCTACTACTTTATTAAATTTCTTAGTAAAGCAATAAAGCTAATCAATTAGTTAATTTGGAATAAAATTTCGCAGACTTTGAGGTGGTTATTGGTAAGAAGATAGGAGGTCCTCGGAGCGACGATTAACAAGGCAGTGTATCTTAATTATGCTCGGAACGGTTGAGCAGAGCGGGGACCTGACTAACTGAAGGGCTATTTGGAAGAGTGAATCCGTTCACCTGTTGCTCGCTACGCCATCTCATCAATTTCCTACCGCCTTAGCTCTCTCAGCATAGCGTCGCCTCCAACCCCCAAATTTTATTTTCGCCCCTTTTCGGTATCCCCGTGTTTCATTTTGGACAAATCATATCTCCACGACTCCGTCTGCGTCGGCTGATTCGATTCTACCTCTGTTCTCCGATTGTAGGAAAAGCGGGCCGAACAGGGTAATTGAGAAAATAATGGGGGATTCCTTATGTATAAGTAAAAAAAAAAAAAAAAAAAAATCTACAGAAAAGATTTGTTCAACCAAATTTCTATATATTATATATTTAACTAGCTGTTGCCGGCGACTCCGCCCGCGTTAATTTCTATTATTATGATTAAGAAGTTTTAAAAAGAATATATTTTTAAAAGTACTTCAGCGTAAATGATATCTTTAGTTTTATTTTCTTGTGGCAGAAGGACATACTGATTTTCTTCTCAACCCGATCTTAACAACGCGACACATAGTTCGCCGTGTGAAAAGCAGTCTTGACGTGAATAGATTCCTACGTGTTTGAATGTTACCCCCTGTGATTTATTAATTGTTTTGGCAAAAGATAACTTGAAGGGAAAATTAATTTCTCTCAAAATTAAAAGGTAAATCATTTGGAATCACTGGAATGCGAGGTTAATTTCCCCCGTTTTTTCAACATTTTCCTTTGATTCTTCACTCCTATTAGTCGGAACGTGATATTATATAGCCTAAAGCCTTCCTCCATAATAAAAGGACTAAACAACACAAAAAGAATTTTTCAATTCGAAGAAGTAGTTCCTGAGATTAGTGCGTTAAAATAAACAAACCCTTCAGCTTTATAATATTAGTATAGGTAAACATATTGCATAGTTTGTATCATATTTATTTTTTTATTCATTTAATGTCACTTTATGCCCATCGGACGATGCTACAGTGGAAGTCATAAATTTTCCATATCCAGGTTTAATTGGGATAGGGATCTTTAACCAGTACCTGACATCCCACAGACTCAGGACCACCATTTAATGATTCCCTCTCCCCCTTTAGTAGGACAGTATAACCAAGAGTATGTAATCTCTTTTAAAAAATCCTAGTCAGGTTTAAACCAGCGACTATAAGCATAGAAAACTGTTATGCTAGCCGCTAAACCTCAGGTGATCCTATTTTTTGTAGTTCTTTTAACCGATTTTCTTGTTTTGTAAGAAAAATCTTTTAAATTTTAAAAAATAGATTTTAAATAATTTCAAGTTATAACTTGTAAATAAAGTTCTGTTGAACTCAAAAATATTAATAGTAAAACAAATATATATAGATCAATTATGTTTTATTTGTTCTTAGTTGATGTAATATCAACCAAGGAATTTAGTATGGTTGAAGAATTATGTATAATACTAGACCTATAATTATCCTATAATCCCTGCACCGCTTATATAAAGTAAATAACCGCTCACCGGTTTTAATTAATTCATTTATATACATTTGTTTGTTGTAGGGATGGTATACGATATTGAACGAATTGGGTGAAGATATTTCCTTTATGTTCAAATTTAATTACATTGAATTTCACAACTGTAGTAATATAATACCATGAGTAAAAGGCAATTTGATTATAAAAAATGATAATTGCTTGAGAAGGAATAACCCATTGGTAACACTTCAACTTAACTTAAAAATGGAATATCAATAATAAGTTCTGAAAAAATATAATTTGTTTTATGAAGAGAAATCACTAGTTTAGGATATATTACATTTCTTAACAACCCATCTTAGTGTATCATATGTTAATTAAATTAATTAATTAAAGGTAAGTTAGTTAATATAATTTGAAAAACTATTTTTCCTTTATGCCTAGAAATCTCTAATTAAGGATGTCTCAATCTTAATCTTTTACCTTACTTTTCTTAACTGTCCATCTTAGTCTTGTTGACTACAATAAATAAGTCGTATTATTCATTTTGTAGCTATATTGGATGATAATTTTGTTTTTAAGTAATTCAGAATTCAAAACTTTTAAATCATCAAAAATGAAATGTTTAATTTTACAATTTTTTTTTCAAATACTTTTGTTTAAAATAGTTAATAGCAATGAAAAATCAAATAGTAAGCTTTTATAAGATTGTCAGATTGTATGATTAAATTCTCATAAATACAAGATAAATTTTATTCTTATTGAAGTAGTGTGTGTGACAGCTTAAATGCCATGTTATCCAAATTTCTTCTTTTTTTTTTCCATTTTGTTTGTTTGAATAATTTGATCAGTTGTTATTAATATCTGTAAGAATAAATTTAATTATAAAATTAAGGAGAACAAAAAGAGAAATATCTTACCATATTCGAAATACTTTTTGGATATAAGGAGTACCAATATGTACAATAACATTTTGCCGTAATATAGAATAATATATTTTTTGAAAACTCAAGATTTAAAAATAATTATTATAAAGCTGTAGAATGAATAAACTGTAATGAATGAAGAATGACGAAAACCCATTAAATTAAGTTATTAATAATTTCTAATTTAAGATTATTTAATGACAATGGGTATTTCTATTGAAACCAGAGTAATAGGTAGGGAGAAACAGGGGTGTAGTTAGAAACTGCTTTAATTTTCAACCACTTATTTTTTTAAAATAACTTATTATTTCAACCCACTTTTTTGACCCTCCCTAGAATTTTCCATCCTATTCAGCTTGAAAAAAAAAAAAGTTGAATAATGAAAAATAACATAAAGGAGAAATGAATTTTCAGGAAAATGTCTGAAGATAATACATAAATGTAACTCATAGTACTACATTGTATTTTTCATGTAAGAAAGGCTTTAGATAATTTTTAGATTTTTTGGTTCACAGTAAAACCAATACCAAATTTTGTTTTCCTGTACTTTACAGATTTCATTAGTTCCAGAATCTTACTTCGATGACTAGTTTACTCAGAATAACTGATAATTGCACACAACTGTTATTGCGCACACGGTGTGCAATCGGTCTCCAATGGGTTAGTATGATGAGTAAAGCAGATTTTTAAGGCACTACAAAATTCAACTGACAGAAAAAGACTAATTTTTTTTAGGCTCAAAATGAATTTCCAAAGATAAGGAGAGTAATAAAACAATTTTTATAGGTCTAGTGAATGCCTGCACATTGGTTTCAGAATATTAATACAAATATCCATTTATAAGCAACTATCGTATGTGTTTAAGGATCATCCTTGAACAAGATCTAATATGACTATTAAAATTACTATAAATTATAATTGGGAGGCTCCACCATTTTGGACCCCTCCATTTTGTGGGCAAGTAAGTGCCAGTTAAAAGTGAAAATTTCTAAGGCAATGACTGTCTACAACACAATAATATGTGAGCAGAAGCACAAGGAAGCTAAGCAGGGAAATGATGGACCAGGAGCCAGCCAACATCAAAAGAAAAAGAAGAAACGCCTGCCAAAGATATGTAACAATAGTAGAAAATATATAATCATTCATTTATACAGTCCACATCATTTAAAAACCAGCCCATCCATTATTTAACTTTATTATTATTATTAGGAGTGGAACGCCCGAGGCCTTCTGATAATAAACAGTACGTTTAATACCTAATCTTCCTCCTCTACATACTTCAACTAATTAAATATTGTTTAAAAATACAATTTTTTATGTTTGTTTTAAATTGTTTAGTCTATTTTAGGCTTCCTGAAATGGTTTAGAACAGAGAAAAAATCCTCGAGTTCACACAACTATGTCCCAACTGCCATGAAATTGAAAAGCCTGATATCTGAAATATGAGTGACATCTAGTGAGAAGTTGAACTACTAAGTAAAAGACCACTAGTTTAATTTTTGTTTCATCAGATTACACTTTGTCTTCAGTTGTTTACTCTTTGGGTGAGTATTCAAAATGCTAAACTTAATGTCATCAACTAAATTTTCATTTTAATCTTTATCGACTACCATTGACCTTTTCATTTGTATGCATAAAATTTGCAGTATATTCTTTTCATACATTCGGTTAATTCCTTGATTAGACTAATACATGTGCACTTGCATGTGCGTATCAAAGTGTATTTTATAGGAAATCAAGAAAATACGATGTGCTCATCACATAACTTTTACTTAATATTTGAATCTTCATTGCTATTTCACCAATAACTATTTAAAACTCTATTGGAGTTGGTATTATAGAAACTTATAGGTGACTGTGGAAGAGTAGTAGAAGTGGAATCGTTTTAATAATAATATGACAGAACTCCTAGATTTTTTTCTGTTCCAAACAACCCTTTCAGGAAGTCTAAATAAAATAGACTTAATTTTTTTTTTAAATAAAATTCTTAAACAATATTTTATTAGTTGACATGAGTAGAGGAGGAGGAGGATTAGAAATAAATCTGACAATTTTTGCTCATTATGGAATATTTGAATTAATATTCTGAATCAATATATAGGGCCTTCGTTAGAGCTATGAATGAAGCCCTTATTTCTCAAAATTCATGTTGTCCTTTAATTTGGATTTCTGCTGTTAACTGAATTTTGTATCAAATATCAAAAATCTAGATTGCTAATCATAGTAACTTTCACTTACTACTTGATCCTTCATTGATGTTTCACAATTATTGGAGAATGTTAAAGAGGATGAAGAGGGACCTTTTGAGCCATAGAGAGCGATGTATCCAAAGAAAATAGAGTCTGAATTGAATTGAGAGGTGGACAATAGGTTTGTTATCATTTATCTGATATTCTATTGAGGATGTGATGTTTGAGGACCAAAAACAGATGGGGACTGAAGGGATAAACGAGAAGTGTGATGTAAAGGTTGAGGTATGGGTTTCAAATCTGCCACTGCAAAGCAAAACAAATAAAATCTTTTCATTTGAAGATAAATGTAACAGTCTACCATCAGAGGAATGGTCAACTGTTAGAGAGTCAACCTAATAAGTCCATAAAACCTTACTATTTTATTATTCATTGCTATTTACTATTTCATACCAAAATATTTTAAACAAATTTGAAATGTATACATTTAGTGTCTGTTAAATTTCTTTTTGATTTGGCAAAGGGATTAAGCAAGATTTTTATTGGGAGGAGAGGAGCCAAATAGGTTGGAAGACATAAGAGAGACACAAATATAAATTATTTTTCTAAAACTATATAAATATGAAATTTAAGTATGTGGTTGGAAATAAATCAGTTGTTGTTTATTCGTTTAACGTCGCTTTATGCTACTATGGCTAATCGGACCATGCTACAGTGGGAGTCCTAAATTTTTGCCTATCCAGGTTTTATTAGGATAGGGATCTTTAACGAGTACCTGACATCGCACAGGCTTGGAACCACCTTTTAACATAACCTTTTAACTAAGGATTTTTTACTCCCATTAAAAAATCCTAGGGCCACCCGCAGGTTTGAACACATGACCTTTAGCATAGAAAGCTGTTATGCTAGCAACTACGCTATGGGGGACCCCGAAATAAATCAGTTTCTTACCACACCTTTTATATCAACACCTTATTTTATTCTTAATATTTTTATTTATCCCTACAGTTTTCACACTCTGCTTCTGATAGATGTCCATGGTTTCAATGTAAAGATCTGTTTTCTTAAATAAGTCTAAAATTATAATTTATTTATAAAGTAATATAAAGGGTTTTCATCACTTTTGATTCAATTCTACAACTTCATTTGCTATTTAATAATTATTTTTAAATCTTGACATTTTCCAAAATATTCTTCTATATTATAGTAATATATTATTAAAATATAAATATACTTATTTCCAAAATGTATTTCAAGCTTGGTAAAATAAATGAAATAGATTTTAAACAAAGAAATTTTGAAAATTTGTCAATTAAGTTGTAACACTATTCAAAAAGAATAGAATATATCAGATATTTATGTAACAAGATTAATCATAACTGTAAGATCCGTTTTTGAAAAATATGAAATAAGTTTTATAAATCGGTACTTTGTTCAATTTAGAGGAAAAAGTTGCCACAGGATCCAGCAACAAAACGTATTTGAAACTACTTTTTCAAAACTTAATGAAATCACTGGTATAAATCAGGAAAAATGTAGTTGTTACTGTAATATACCCACTATAGAAGACATTTTTTATTGTTAGAATTATTTTTATTTTATTTTGACAGGCTAACAATCTTATAATTAATATTGTGTTATGCAGGCTAACAATCATGTTTAGGTATTGACAGTTTTAATTATTTGTTTATGGTCACCATTTTGGAAGCTTATTACAAATATGTAGACTCCATTTTGGATACTAACCAAAACCACTGCCAGATCTATCTTCTAGTCTTAATTAATGAAATTCACATATTCCACAAGCCAGTTTTTAATATCCACTATAATAGAAGAATCAATTATTTAAAAAGAAGATCCAGAATCAAAAATAAAACATTTGTTAAAGAAGAAACTTAATTTTGTTGGCTAGAGGTGAAGAGGGAAAAGGAAAATCCCGGAGAAACCCCAGAGGAACCAGGTAGAGAGAAAAGGTAGATCTGTTTTGACTGTTAAAGTGTGAGGACATCCAGGAGTTAGAGCTGCTGTCAGAAGAATAGAAGTTAATATCAACATTGTTAGCCTGTTCATTACTTCTTTATTTTGTAAGTTATAATTATAAGTTAATTATAAAAATTGTGCCTGATTGTTATGAACCCAGACCTGAGAAAATAAAGTTTAGATTATTAAATATTGGGTAAATTAATTTTTTCCTTAAGAAATATTTGTTTTTAAAAAAATAAGCATATTATATAATTTGGCACCCAACTAGGTGTGGCTTAATTTGTTAAAAATCAGAGCACAAATCTTTACTTAAAAGTTTTTATTATTTAGACAATAATATGGATAACCAGATAAATCTGTCTGACAGTGTAGACCCCAAGGATGTGATTCTGGGGAAATGTGATAGGGAGGTAGTTTTAATAGACAATCAAGAAGAGACGGTTGTCCGTCGTTTACAAGTAGAAAGTAGTTCGGATTATGTATCTAATGCAGAAATATTAAAACAAATGATGACTATGTTCACAAAAATGGACAAAAAATTGGAGGACTATAATGAAAAGTTTTCAAGAGCTTTCTTTGATTTAAAAATAGAATCAGTAGAAAAAAATATAAATTTAAAATCAGTTGAACAAAATTCGGTGATGTCTGAAAAAATTAAACAATGTGACAATAAAAGTATTGAATTATCAAATAAAATTGAAAATTTTTGCTCTGAATATAACAAAACAAAAGAGCGATTAGAATTGTTAGAATCTAAACACTTTCAAGTAGTAAGGGAATTGAAGAAAAAATTGGTAGAGACCCGTAATACTAGGCTTTATGAACATAACATTGATGGAGCAATAATAAATACTCGACTTCTTGATAAATTAAAATTTAGAGACAATATTCAAGATGACCCATACCAATTTATCACAAAATTAAAATCCCTAATTAAATCATTTATGTCTTGGGAAGAAGTAAACAATTTAATAAAATCATGTTGCTCAGAAGCAGCATATTGTTGGCACTTATTAAATGAAAATAAATTTAAAAGCTTTGAGGAATATGAGACAGAATTCATTTTAAATTTTGAATCAAATTCGTATAAGGCATATTTATTAGGAATTTTAAATGGAAAATATAATAATGATTTTAAAATGAGCCCAGCCGAATACCTTACACACTATTCCACAAGAATGGTTACGGCCAATGTAATAGATGAAAATACCTTATGTAGCCTATTTATAAGACATTTTGGGGAGAAAATATATGACATTTGTATAAATAGAAGGGTGGATACAATTTCAGAATTATTTAATGTTTTGAACATGGTTCCAGAACAAAATATTATTGATGATCTGAGAAAATCTAAAAAAGAAAATTTTTTTTATCATCAAGATCAAACTAGTATAGGACGAAATGATAAACATCAAAATCCTGTAGGTAGTGATTCCCCAAAAAATTTTCGTAGAACAGAATATAGGAATTACTATAGAGGACGGAATTACAATACTAATTTTCGTGGACAGACTTTTGATTCAAGACGAGGTTGGAACCCTAGGTTCCACAATAATTCGAATAGTCAAATAAATAGAAGTAATGAATATGCTGTAAGGAACACTATGGTACAAGAAAGTCCTAGAAGTGAATGTATTCAGTCCTTGAATAATGGGCCCACTTTTGGTGAACCACTCCTTGTTCCAAATGACATAAGGTCACCACCACAAAATTCTAACAACAACCAATCATGAAATGAAAATGCTCTTTTTACTTGTGAGAATTGTTTGTTAAACAACCTATTCGAAGAAAATATATTCCTTGAAGAAAACCGACCCTTTAGAAAAATTCGGTTTCCATCTCCACAAATAACAGCTAATTTTGGAAATTTAAGTGTTAGTTTACTCATTGATTGTGGAGCTGAAGTTTCAATTTTAAAAAAATCATTTTTTGATAAATTTAAAGCTTGTGTTAAATTCAAAACCTTACCCATTAGTAAGACTAATATTATCTCCGTAACAGGTAAAAAGAGTGCTTGCATAAATAAACAAATTTTTGTACCAATTAAAATTGGGGAATATTATTATGATGCAAATTTTCTCATAGCTCATGATATTGCCCAGGAATGTATTCTAGGTGTAGATTTTCTTATTAGCTACTCAGCTGTACTGAATTTTGAAAGTAATTTTATCAGTTTAAAAAATGCGGATGGTCACATATCAGTTATTAACTTTATCAATTTTGTGGATAAACCATTAAAATATTCCATTTTGGAAAGTAAAGATAATAACCCAATGAAAGGCTATATAAAACATCCCCAATATTTCAGTTCTAATAATAATGTTAACATTAATTCTGTAACAAGGGATTTCAATGTTAATGATGATGAAAAAATAAAGAATAACATTTGTAAAATATGTGAGGAATCAAAACATTAATTAACATACGAACAATTAACTGATTTTAAGAATATTTTATGGGATAACAAAGTTATTTTTCAAGATAAACCAGGTCTTATTAAAAATTGTCAACACATTCTAGAAGTCACTGATAGTAGACCATACAAACAATTTCAGTACAAATTAAACCCTAAATTAATTGAATTGGCTAAAATAGAAATTGAAAAAATGATAAAAGATGACATTATTGAAGTATCTCATTCTCCTTATATTAATCCCATAATTTTGGTTGAAAAGAAGAACACAGATCCTAATTCAGACGATGTGATAGATTCAAAGGTCCGCGTTTGCCTCGATGGACGGTTTTTAAATAAGCTCCTTGTCCCTCTTTATGATTCTCTCCCTTGTATCGATAACATTCTTTTTCAGTATGCCAATGCTAAATATCTTGCAACTTTAGATCTTAAAAGTAGTTTTTGGCAAGTGGGTCTAGAGGAATCTAGCCGGCCATACACAGGTTTCCAGTTTCTAAATGAGACTTTCCATTATAAGCGCGTTCCTTTTGGATTATCAGTTAGTCTAGGTGCAATGATTAAAGCCTTAAAAAAGGTTATACCAAATTATTTATTTAATAACATAAAAGTTTATGTAGATGATATCTTAATTCACGGAGAAACAATAGATGAATTTTTAAACACTTTAAAGGATTTATTTGGTGTTTTTCAGGAAAATGGGTTGACATTGAATTTGGATAAATGCAATTTTTTTAGAAAATCTGTTAAGTTTTTGGGTTATGTTTTGACGGATAATGGTATAGAGAAGGATCCTAGCAAGGTTGAAGACATTAAATCTTTTAAGGTCCCTAGCAATGTTAAAGAATTACAAAGTTTTTTAGGATTAATAAATTTTTATAACAAATTCTGCCCAGGGTATGCAGATATCACAAAATCCTTGTATAAATTAACTTCAATTAAATCCAATTTCAAATGGAAAGATGAACACCAACAGGCTTTTGAAAACATAAAAGACACTATTATACATGATATCACTTTACAATACCCTGATTTCAGAAAAATGTTTTATGTGGATACAGACAGTTCAGATTTTGCTTCTGGGGGTGTTTTGAACCAATTAGATGAACAGGGTTATAGGAAAATTATATCTTTTTGTAGCAGAACCTTTAAAGGGGCCGAGTTAAACTACCATTCTACTGAAAAAGAACTATTAGGAGTTATTCATTGCATTCAAAAATTTTATAACATCATCGCTGGATATCAAATTACAGTTAGAACTGATAACAAAGCCATCACTTTTTTGCATACTTGTAAGAATCCACCTGGTCGTTTAATCCGTTGGATTAACTATTTGGGTCCTTTAAACATTACTTATGAACATATACCGGGAGTTCAAAATAAAATAGCTGATTTTCTAAGTAGACACCCAGTTGATGAACCAGAACGGAAAGGTACTGATTTTCAAGTCAACGCTCTAAATGAGACAACATTTTTTCAAGATTTAATTAAAAATCAAAAGAACGATCCTGAGCTGATTAATAAAATGGAAAATGAACCAAACAATTTTAGAATTTTAGATGGTTTTATTTGCAAACATCTAGGGGATATATTCTTAATTTATTTAAATAAAAAATGGATGAATGAATTGATTAGATTAGTACATGAGAAATTTTCTCATTCGGGAGTTAATAAATGTTTATCAATAATTAGAGAAAGGTTTAATAGTCACAAAGTGAGAAAATTAATTGCAAATGTTCTAAAATCATGTAAAGTTTGCCAGTTCAATAAAATTGGTCCCTACTCTGTTGCTCCATACCAAAGCATTCAAGTGGGGGGAAAATTAGATTTAGTATCAATAGATTATTTGGGTCCATTCGTTAGCTCAAATGGTAATAAATATATTTTTGTGGTTATTGATAACTTCACCAAATTTGTTAAATTATATCCTACCAGAAAAGCTAATTTTTTCGGTGCTAGGAAATCTATGATTGAATATATTGAAGAAGTTGGTACTCCCACAAAATGTTTAAGCGATAATGCTACCTGCTTTACCACTGAGAGGTGGAAGAATTTCCTGTTAAGTTTGAATATTACCCGCATTTTAAGTTCCATTAGACATCCCATCGGTAATATCTCAGAAAGAACTAATAGGGATGTGTTGCAATATTTACGACTCCTGCTTGACAGAAAACAAAACAAATGGAGTAATAAATTATCCCAGATAGAGCAAACTATGAACACTACATAGCATACCACCACTGGTGTAACACCTATACAGGGTATGTTTGGGATAAAGCCACTACGTTTTTGGAATTCATACATCGGGGATGAACCAGGGGTTTTAAATTTAAACGCTGACCAGATACAGGAATTGATCAAAAATAAAATCCAAAAGTTTGGGGAGAAAAATAAGTTGAAATACAATCAAAACAAAAAATTTACCTATTTTAAAGTTGGAGATAAGGTACTGCTAAAGGCATTGAGAGTACCCATACCAGGAGTTGTAAATGCCAAGCTCCTACCCCTTTTTGAAGGGCCCTATGAAGTTGTAAATAAATTAGGTAAACACTCGTTTTTAATAGCTGGTCCAAATGGAAATAAAAGGGGTCTTTTTCACACCAGCCTTCTTAAGCCTTACCATGAATAAATTCGTGTGGATTGATTGTTTATGTTAATATTCCATGTTTTGTTTTTTTAAATTTTGCTCTCTATTCTTTCTAAAACATTACATAACCATATATCATTGGGGTCTACACAAAAGTTAGTATATAGATTGTTGATAATTTCCTTCTAGATTAATATTTTTTTGGACCTTGATGTAATTGTTAAGAATTTAAATACAACAATGTTATACATTTATTTTATATAGTTTATGTTTTAGGTTTAACTAGTAAAATGCTGTTAATTGTATATAGTGTTGGAGTAATTGTTTCTATGTAAATAGCTTTAGGATTTATATTTTTATAATATATGTAATATGAATTTAATTTTAGATATAAAATAAATGTACAAATATTGTATATTAATTATTTATGTTAAACGTGTTAAAAAGTATTTTAGAATTGTGACTCCTTAAGTTTGAATGAAATTGAAAAAAAAAAAAAAAAAATATATATATATATATATATATATATATATAGTTGTACAATACTGAAATTTCATATTTAAGACAACTGTATGCCTGAGATGTTAAAGCAACGATTTTGATTAAACTCCCTATATCAATGTAAAATTTAATGTTCTCTAATATCGTGTTGGTTTCATTCTGATTGAATAGTCTGACAGGTCTTAAATGCCCATATTTTATATTTTCTTCTTCTAAAGTATCTTTAATTTTGTAGAATCTATAAAAATAACTATATCACCTATTTAATACTGATAAAAAACAGATAAATATATAATTTGAATGAATACGATAAAGAGAAAAGACCAAAAATATTTTTGTTATGCAATTTTGGTGTTTTTGGACATAAAAACAGTAATAAAGATATATAATAGGGGTACTCACTATGTTTGCTATAGCATGCTATTTGTGTTATTTCGCTAAACCCGTTGAGTTTCTACAGTTATTTCCTGTATAAAATTGATGGGTTTAGCACAAATAGCATGCTATAGCAAACGTAGTGAGTACCCCTAATATACCATTTGAAAGCTAAATATTTTAGAAAAAATATTATCTTATATACAATGTTGTAAAGGTTAATGGAGAGTGGTGAAAATCCAATAAAACTAACTGATATTCAGAGATAATAATACTGGAAGGAATTAGTCCGGGTTGCGGTCAGTAAATGAAACAACAAAATAGTTTCAACTGTTTACTGCTTGTGGGTCATCATCAGGACGCATGGTGGCAAATGGAAACCTGATTATGATCCACAAAGGGGAGTCGAAACGTTGGCAAGCAATAAATAGTTGAAACTATTTAGTTGTTTCATTTACTGACCACCACCCAGACTAATTCCTTCCAGTAATTCTCAACGGTCAACTAATTATTTCCACGTAGTTATTAATATAATATATTATTTAATAAAACACATGTTTCTATTGAAATTCAATATAATTAATTCTTTAACAATTTATTACTTTCACTTAATATATATAGTAAGGGAAAGTATTGCGATCATGAAAATGTTCGAGTTCTAGTTTTCAACTGAAATACACGTTTTAGGGTCCCCTGAGTCCAAATAACCAAGTCCTGCAAAAAGGTCTGTGTGTGGTAACTCCCGGGCTGAAACAAAAAGTCCTATGAAACTGAAATTTCATATTTAAGACAACTACACGCCCGAGATGTTACAAAAACTTTTTCATCAAAATCGGCTAACTAGAACACCTACTTTATACCATGCACATTGGATCTTTTTATGATTTTTGATTAAACTCGCTATATCTATTTAAAATTTAATGGGTTTTATATCATGTAGGTTTCATTCTGATTAAAATAGTCTGACAGGGCTTAAATGTCCATATTTTAAATTTTCTTCCTCTAAAGTACCTTTAGTTTTGTAGATTCTATAAAAATAACCATATTATCTTGTTAGCATTGATAAATAACAGCTAAATAAGCATGTTGAGCGAATTTGAAAAACAACTACAGGAAAAAACTGAAAATTTTGTTAATGCAATTTTTTGTTTTTTAACTTATGAACACTAATATACAGGTATAATATACCATTGAAAAGCTAAATATTTTAGAAAAAATACTATCTCATACACGAGCTTTTAAAAGTTAATAGAGAGTGATGAAAAGCCAATAAAACTAAGTGATTATTTTAGATAATAATTTAATGGATTTTTTAATAAAACACATGTTTCTATAGAAATTCCATTTAATTAATTCTTTAGTAGTTTCACTCATTTTTATCTCTTATAGTATTTGAAAATTCTTTAATTGATTCTAAAAACAGAGGTAAGTGAAAGTCGTGTGTTGCTCGCACCAGATTTTTTTTATCTCTGACTGTATTTGAAAATTCTTAAAAACTATTTAAATTGATTTTAAGAACGGGGGTAAGTGAAAGTTGTGTGTTGCACCAGATTTTTTTTATATGTTGGCACATACCTAAGTTTTGAAGATCAAATCAGGTAGGAGATGCATCCCTTTCTTCACACACTGAGTAAAAAAAATTCTGGCATTTGTCATGACTCTTGACAGCATATCAGGTGTTTTGTTGGTAATTCTTTCCCAGGTTGATCTTCAAATCTTGTAGGGTGCTTGAATGGTTCAAATAAACACAATATTTCAAACAAGCCTAAAGAAAAACCCACAAGGAGGCAAACAGGGAATGTGGTTGAGCCACTACCAATCATCCCTCATTCAGAGAGGCATTCTAGAAGAGTTCCTTTGAAACAGCCATCTCTTGCAGTGTTTGCAGT
This sequence comes from Piezodorus guildinii, assembly GCA_023052935.1. Lineage (NCBI taxonomy): Eukaryota > Metazoa > Arthropoda > Insecta > Hemiptera > Pentatomidae > Piezodorus > Piezodorus guildinii. The sequence goes on along the minus strand of CM041293.1, from coordinate 119,373,001 downwards.
TTCATTGTCTATTTGCAACCAGTTATCTCCTAGACAATGGTTCCTAAGAAAACATTTCTGCGGACACCTTCATCCAATCAGCACAATCGCAAGGAGCCCCTAAATTCAAAAAATTGTGCATGTGTGAGTGTCCACATCCGAACACACGACTTAACTGCAGTTCTTTCCAAGAGGTACTAAATTCATACATAATGTCTTTAAAAAGCATACTAAAACATTTTCTTACATAACAAAACAAATTTAATGCAAAAATAATCAAGTAAGTTGTTTCAATAAAATTGCTTTCTAAAATTGATATAATACCTATTGCAAATCATTGTCTTAATTTGAAGGCACATCCCACTTAAGGTCTTAAGATATTGTTATTATCTTGCAACAATAATCAAGTAAATAGTTTCAATACAAATTTTCTTTCCTAAATGTTAATTTTAAGGTGCATCTCACTTAAGGTGTTGAGATATTAAATATAAACAGTATATAATGTGATTATTGTAAACTGTATACTATAATACACCTTGCATCCCACTTAGCTTTATAACAGTTATCTTTTGTTATTAAAATCATGGAGTAACGATTTAGTGACTGCATTTGAAATAAATTGTTGAAGATAATCCTAGATAGTAAACTAGACCCAGGCTCTAAGAACAGACTACAATCTGCTAAGCATTGTGCTCAGTGAATTACTAAAATTTAGAAATACAATATAGGTAGCTATTTACTCTCAGTGACCGTGCAGAATTTATTATATCTGTGTATTGTATGAGTGACCCTTGTTACAACCAAAGCCTTCGCAAATATTTTTCATTTAGGTGATTTGAAATAATTTTCCGATGATATCTCACGGACCCCTCTGGACATCTTCTGTGTCCCCTCCAGATCACTTTTTGGGAAAAACTGAGCACATTTATCTAGCCAGGTCATTCCATGCGAATTCATCCAGAAATTTTAGGATCTCAGATGCTCATGAAATTCGGCACGACCTAACCTTTCATGTAGTTAAGATGTTGTACAAAATCTTAGTATTCTATCTTAACTAGTTTTCAATTCAGAGCCACCCAAACTTTGGAGTTTTCATAACCTCGGCGCTCCCAATGGCACTGGCTTACTCAAAGAAATAAAATTGTGCTATTGTTATTTTTCAATCAAACAGCATGAAAAATTCAGAATATATGAAGGGAACAATGGTTATTTCTAGAATAAATAAATAATTAATCCAATAACTATGAAAATAATATCATGCATAAAAATATAAAAAGTGTCAGGCAAAAAGAATAGTTTAAAAAAAATTAATTATGAACCAAAAGCAATAAGTTAAACAACAGAATGAATTTTCTACAGTACTTATGATGTTAATAGCTATAATATATAATAATAAAAATAATGGAAATTCACCTGATTTTTATTTTTTTAAATATATTTGTTGTAAGTGAATAAAACATCTAGCTATTATGGATGCTCATGAAAAAAACTTATATGAACCAAAATCAATAAGTTAAACATAAGAATGAATTTTTTCAGTACTTATGATGGTAATAGCTACAATATAATAATAAAAATAATGGGATTTCACCGAATTTATATTTTTTTTAAATATATTTGTTTTTAAAACAACAAAACATTTAACTACCTACGCTCATGAAAAAACGTATAGAAACCAAAAACAATAAGTTAAATAAAACAATGAATTTTCTTCAGTACTTATGATGCTAATAGCTGTAACATATAATGATAAAAATCATGGGATTTCACCTGGTTAATGTTTTTTTTAAATATTTGTTTTAAATGAACAAACATCTAACTATAGATGCTCATAAAAAAATATACATGAACCAAAAGCATTAAGTTAAACAAAATAATGTATTTTCCACAGTACTTGTGTTGGTACCATTCCTTAAAAACAGCTATTGTTTTGTTTAACTAATTGATTTTGATTCATAATTATTTTTTCTATAGTATATCATATTTTATGTTACATCTTTCCCAACATGTTTGTTTATTTATTTAACGTCACTTTATGCTACTATGGCTAATCGGACGATGCTACAGTGGGAGTCCTAAATTTTGCCTATCCAGGTTTTATTAGGATAGGGATATTTAACGAGTACCTGATATCGCACAGGCTCGGGACCACCTTTAAACGTCCCCTCCGAAGGACGGCGTAATTAAGGATTTTTTACTCCCATTAAAAAATCCTAGGACCACCTGCGGACCACGGGTTTGAACCCGTGACCTTTGGCATAGGAGGCTGTTATGCTAGCCACCCAGCTACAAGTGATCCCACCCAACATGTTATATTTGTATTATTATTAGAAATATTTATCAGGTGAAATCCCATGATTTTTATTATTATATCATGTAGATAATACCATCATAAGTACTGTGGAAAATACATTATTTTGTTTAACTTAATGCTTTTGGTTCATATACGATTTTTCATGAGCGTACGTAGTTAAAAGTATTGTTAATTTAAAAACAAATATATTTTTAAATTTTGGTTCATATAAGTTTTTTCATGAGTATCCATAGCTAGCTAGATGTTATGTTCATTTACAACAAATATATTTAAAAAAATATATACTAGGTGAAATCCCATGATTTCAAAATGATGAAAAAAAAATAGCTCACAGATATATACAATTGTATTAATAATATTTTTTCAAAGCAACCTTTTTATAGAAATCTCTATTTTACTGTTCTAGATTAAGAATAAATTAATGGAAACCCATTGTATTATTTAGAAAATTGGGTATTAATTAGATTTGTATTCCACTTCAGCTTTGCGGCAAAGTTACTTATAACAAAAAATAAAATTATTGTAATTCTCAATACTCACAATCATTGACCAATGGTGCAAAATATTTTGTTCCAAGGTGTAGGTTTAGAACTGAAACATGGCACATCAAATTACTCACCAATAAGTATTGATACAAGTTCTATTGTTACTTAAAATGTAAAATATAATTTATAACTAGTAAAAAATTAAAGTACAAAACTAACAATAAAATACTCAAGAGTGAACTATTGTATATTAGGATAAAAGTACACAAGTCTCTCCTCTTTATTTGAATAAAATTTTACTTAATAAAAATTAAATTACATTACACGTTTATACAATGAAAAACATGTATATTTGTTAACATCCTAAATAGTACATATATAAATTATAATTTATATAAATATGAGAGTGTTTGGAAGCGGCGTGGAGAGTGTTTAGGGAGCGGTGTGGTCTAGTGGATAGAGCACTAGTCTGCTGTGCTCCGGGTCCTGGGTTCGAATCCCGGCTGTGGCAGAAATATTATTTATTCTGTTAATTCAGTCGGGGGGCGACCCAAGGGTATGGAGACCCTCCTGGGGTAGACCCAGCCTCTATAAAGTGGGTACCCAAATTAATTGGGGAAAAACCTGGCGGCTGAGCGTGATTAAGGCCTAATCACCTCATTGCACTGCCGTTGGCCTAGAAACAGTACGAATCTCTATATGTACTGAGCCCAAGACCCTTCATGGGTTGTAGTGGTACAGGTTTTTTTTTTATGAGAGTGTTTAAGATTTTCATTTATTTGTAAATTTTGTATTTATTTCATTTATATATTATTTACTATTATACATTTATTATTATTTTCTTTCTATTATATATACTATTTTTTCAATTATTGTGTGATTAGACTTTACCTTTGTTTATTCAGTAAATATTGAATGAATGTGATCTCAAAGCATTATTGTCGTATTATATAATATTATCATATAATATCATATTATTATTGTCCATATTAAGACAAATTGTAATTTATCTGAATAAAAATACTTTTAAAGATCCTAAAAATTATAACAGATGATTTATAATTTCAAAATAATTATATTACGTTATAACAATTTATATAGATGTGTAGGCAATTAACTAATATTAGGCAATTTATACTCAAGGAAAATGGACAATCACCAATGCTAAGTCAAAGAAGTTTTTTACCATCTTCAAAAATAACTGAGTTTTAATTTTGAATCAAACAGTTTTTAATCAGCCGCCATTTTAAAATGAATGGGCTGATACCGGCCTAAGGTTTAAAATCATCATGGGATGCCCTGTTATTTTTTAGCCAGCTTAAGAATAAAAAATGGTCCATTAGCTTTGAGAAAAGAACGTTACGGCCAGACAGACTTTCTTTTTTGGTTCGCAATTCGGATTTTACGTATCTTGAAACGTAAAATCTCAAATTTTGAGTGGGGGAAAGAGGTAATTTTTTTTTTTTTTTTTTAAGAAATTTATTTTTGGAAATAATAAACCAAAAAATAAATTCATTTCTTATTTTAAAAATTACAGCTACTCACGAATTATAACTGTAGAATTGATCAAGCAGGTAAGAATACTTACTCCTTATGGTCACAGGGAACAGACTGAATTTAATTAATGGACTGAAAACCGGAAACCGGCCGGTATAAAAGTTAATACTCAAACAATGAGACCAGAGGAAAATAAAGATAAAGCTTTGAAAATAGGCATTGATGGTTGGTTTTAGTGGGTTTTTTTTGGGGGGGGAGGGAGGGGGTTTATATCTAAAATAAAATATAGTTAGAATAAAAATTCTCAGACCATCACCGCCATGTTGGTTTTTCATCTTCGTGATTCTTGTTCCAAAAATGTATGTATTATACAAGCCTTACCGACTTAGTTTACATTTTAATTTACAGGAATTGTATTATCTAAATCAGTTTTAAAGTAATTCCATACAGGAGGACACATAATATAAAATTTTATTTAATCCAAATTATAAATCTAGACGAAAGAATTATTAAATCCTCTTCAGAGTAATAAATAGATGTATATACATATTCAATCTTAAGTAAATACTGATATTTAACACTCACATACCTCATTTGTGTAAAAGAAGAAGGATTCAAATATAAATATCACTACACAATACAAGAGGCAATATTTTCAATAAGCATTTCACCGAACCGACACAACTGTATTAAAGGTAACTTCATTACTGATTTGATTAGGCGGTAAAGCTTCCCGTCCTGCAATCAGCTAGGTTTTCAGTATACACTTATTTTTAAAACTTAATTCTTATAAATAATCACATCTCTTTATTATTATTTTATTTTATTTTTTTATTAGTTTAGTTTTTAATATTTATGTACATTTAAAGTTTATATAATAGCCATCATCCGTTATGTAATAACAGTGATATGACACGTTAATAAGTTTGTTCCCATTTATAAATGAAAAAAAAACAGGTATATTGATAAATAAATTACTTATTTATTTTATTATATTAATGCGAATAATTAAAATAATAATTATTTTTAAAATATATATATTCGGACCGAAAATTATTACTTAATAATTTATTTCTTTATTGTTTTAAATTAAATTAGTATGAATATTTTAAATGTTTTTTTTTAATCCTTTCTAAATTTTATTATTAAAATATTTTATTATAAAGTGTGACATTTTATATTTCAAATCCCGCCTTTCTACTTACATGGCTCTGTAGTCATTCTAGCTAACTACAAAGGAGAATCTTAGTTGAAAAAAAGTCTTTACACAAAGTCGTTATTTCGCCTAAATTATATAAATGCTAATATAAATATCACTTTAATCAAATTGTAACACAAATTTAACTTTTTTATGGTTGACCATATTGTAATTCAAGATGATGCCATGAATAATAAATAATTCTTAAATATTTTCCAACTATGGACATTCTGACTCACATTGTAAATCTTTATCTTAGCTCAACTTTCCAAAAGTAAGAAAAGTGTATATGTTTAACATATGAATTATTTAATTGTTTAAATATGATGTAAAATGTAGCCAGTTAGTGATATAAACTTTTTTTTTTATTTTGTTATTAATTTTAAATTTCAGTTTAATATTCTAAATTTTATAATTCAACAAAAGGAAACAACTTTCACATTATATATTACTTATTATTATTTATTTATTATTACTTATATGCTTATAAATTATATATCTGACATCAGAACATTTTAAAAATTTATCAACTATTTTGCCGAGAAATTTTTTATGGTCTCAAGATCTTGGCAGCTTAAAATATTACTTTTTCTATAATATTTAGATTTGGAATTCGTCATCTATTACAGATTGGTGATATATTTGATTATTACTGACATTAACTGTTCATCTATTTTTTTTTATTACGTATTTGGTGGGACGTATTGTTATAAAGCCAGAAATATGTCATACTACGTCCATAAGAACTCCCAGATTCATCTTGTTATATGTTTGTTTATTCATTTAACGTCACTTTATGCTACTGTGGCTAATCAGATGATGCTACTGTGGAGTTCCTAAATTTTGCCTATCCAGGTTTAATTACGATATGGATATTTAACAGACACCCTCAGGACCACTTTTATACATCTCCTCAGAAAGATAGCATGAATAAAGATTAGAAGGCTGTTATCCTAGTCCTTACGCCACAGGTGACCCCTGCCAGAATCGTCTTTCCTAGCCACTTTCAGTTCTTCGTGGATTACTTTAGCTTAATTTTGTCAAGAATGACCTCATTGAATGTCTGTATGAATTGTATATGCCCATTGAATGTGTAGGCCTCTGCTGAAGATACAAATATCCTTGTTAAGGAACTATTTATTCTAAATTGGAATAAAGTATTATTAAGGTACAGAATAAGAATGTTCCCTGTCGATAATCTATTCTTCTATTCTCTGAATTTCCATAGATTTTAAATTGCTAATTGAATATCTTATTGTCATTGTTAAATCTGATCCAGTTACATGATAAAACTTTAATCTGTTAAACATTTGTTTTTATGATTTGCAGATGGACTGAGTAAGTATTTTGTGGCTAATAACTAAGCTGCCCTAAAAGGATTTGATTCTACTTCAGATACCAATATCAACTGAAGATGCCACATTATCTAAAGAAGGAATACCAGTGGGTGAGATATTTTAATTCTAAATCCAGTTCAAATCATATATTACATTAAATAAAATAGCTGTTTATTTACAATATATAATAGATAGTTTACTATCTACTTACATTAAAACCATTTATATGAAATACATATACATTATAAAAAAGATATTCCCAAGAACTTTGGTATAATTCTGCTAACTTTCAGTTACATCAAAGGCTAACACCGGTATGCAATATGCATGATAATCTAGTGTCAATGTACTTTTTTTACCTATCATCATCTTACAGATGTTCAAAGTAAAAAAAAATACAATATAATTTGTTTTATTTATTTGAAGAAAACTACTTTTAGTAAAAAAGGAATATTGATAAGGTTAATGGATTAAATAAATTTATTATTTGTAATAATATTCAATGATTGTATGTTACAAATTTCTATGAAAGCGTTTTTATAATATTATATGAATTTCTCATTTGCACAAGCATTTCACATTCAATCCAGAAATGTCTGTTACATTAATCTTGCAGTGGTTTTAATACAATTGATAAATCATACATACAATAATAAATTATAATAATTAACCTTAATTTTATTCTTGTCTTAAATTCTATTGTATAAATAAAATACAAAACTTTTTATTCGTAAAAAATTCATTTCTTTTAGAATGATTACCAGTAAGGCACAGTAGTCTTCTGTTTAATCAGTCACAAAGCAATCAAAAATAAATTATTTTGTTATTAGAACTTCTTATTACTTTTGTATTCATATATCTATTTTATGATGTACGGTATACTTAGATGTACACTAATACAGTGCCAAAATCTTCAGTAAAGTTCACTAAAGAACTTTTAACAATTTTTTATAAAATTTAAATAGTTGCTTTATTTATTAATAATAAAAACAAATAAAGAAACACAGGAATTTAAAATAATTTAAATATTTTCTAAGCTCAATCATTTCAGCCCTTCGCAGCATTTCTTATATTTCCTTTGATATAACAAGATGAACAATTATTAATAACTTTAAAGCACAAACATAAAAATAATAATTGCAATGCATTAACTAACACTTACTCAACATAACAATTTAAATATATCACACAAATATCACATGATAGCATTTTCTAAACTGTGATCATAAAAATAGGTACAATTAAAAATCTTATTTTGATTAATGTTTTTTTTTCATGCTTTCTACTTTTTTACGATCAGCAATTGTTATTTTATTGAAGTCCAATGTCTTCAAATGAGGGAGATGAACCATAATTTTGTATCTATAATTCTCTCTTTCTTCGACAGGATTCCCATGAAGTGTTAAAGAATACAGTCCATCCAACATCCTTGAATCATATTAATATGCAGAATTAGTTCTAAAATAAGTTTAAAACTTCTTTCTACAATTCACTTTTCTACCATTGTTTCTATTCAAATTCTATTTGTTTAATAAATGACACATACATATTATATATTATGAATTGTCAATTTTAGAATTGAATATTACTAAATACAGATAATATAGTAATAACTTATTTTTTTATTAAATTAATAGTTATAAATTAATAAAAAAACCTTAATTTTGAAGTGTTTATGCATACGTCAATGTTCCTCCATGATCCATTTTGAGTTTAACCAACCAAAAGCTCTATGTAAAAATTGAAATCAATGTTTCCATAAACTATATTGGAATAAACAATAACTTCATTCTAGGATCTGCACTATTTTATAAAAAGGGTCAAGTGGATGTTATTCTCTGTTTTTTAATCACAAATCCATGTTTTTTATTTCATTTCACATTTTACTGTTTAATAAAAGATGATTTAAAACCATGCTTATGAATTCATCGATTCATAATAGATTTTATGCTAAATTGCACATATTTAACAAACTATTTTTGAAAAACTGTTTAAACTGATCATTCAATAGAAACAGTATCAAGGACATAGTAATTAGGAATTCTAGAAGAAATTTACAAATAAAATAAAAATAATTTAAAAAAATGATAGATGGAAAATAAATTAAAGAAGTTGGTCAAGAAACACTTTGGATAAAAAAATAGAAGAATATATTTGTAGAATGGAATATGCATTAGGTTTATATATGTTTTTAAAATGTAGATAGTTCCTCTCCAAATGTCTCTTCCTCCTAAAGCATTCCACCTATCAGAAATTATCAGCATCATTCAAAAATGACCTTCCAAAAAAGCACCTGGCCACGACCTCATCACATCCTGTATCCTAAAACAGCTCCCTAGAAAAGCCATACTCTTTCTTACCTACATATATAATTCCACCCTCCGTTCCACCTATATTCCTGTTCCTTGGAAACTGTCCTTTATCAAAATGGTACCAAACCAAAATGCCACTAGAAAATCCATCCTCCTCCATGTTTCTCTTTTGCCCATTTTGAACAAAATACAAAAACAAAATCCTCCTAAAACGTTTATATCCAATCCTAGATCTCAACCATGTGATTCCTGATCTATTATACAGCAATGTCACCGTGTGGTAGATGTCATTTCTTCCACATTGGAGCGCGAATGTATTGCACTGGAGCCTTTCTTGATGTGGAACAGGCTTTTGATCAACTTTGGTACCCGGGACTGCTATACAAACTCGCTTACTACAACATTTACTTGACAAACGATAAGAACTCCCAATTTACTACAAAAAACTCATTTACATCTCTATTATCAGACCTATTTGGAACTATGGCATTGAGCTTTGGGGGTCCACTAAACTATCAAACTCCTCTCGCATTCAATCCTTGCAATCCAAAATCCAACGAAAAATCCTCAATGCTCTTTACTTTGTAAATAATAAACTCATCCATAGAGACTTAAATATCCCACTGGTAGCAGAATGGCCCACGATAGATATACCTCCTTTAATTCCAAAATACTGGCCTGCTCAAAACGGCTTGTCCTTAACCTCTCATCTACATCTATTCCCAATAATCCTCTAAGGCGCCTGAAAAGACAGTGGCCTTGAGACCTGCTCATAAAATAAATTTTGAAGTACTACCACTGGGTAGATTCTTCACATGTCTGTTCATGCCTGTTATTGTAATTCAGCCATTTTACCTATTTTATTTCTATATACAGTTGTAAAAAACAATAAAATATATTTTCTTTAAAAATGTAGATAGCTTACTTAAGTGGCCTCAAAACTGCAGGTAAATCAACAAGATGGTTTCCATGAAGATACATGATTTTTAGAGAGGAAAGTGTTGATATCTCAGCTGGAATTGAAGTTAGACGATTAAAAGAAAGGTCTAACCAGGTCAGCTTTTCTGGAGCTTCAAGTATCTACAAAAATATAACATTAAAACTTTGTCTAAAGCACTAAGTAATGTAGTTTCTATATTTGTGACTCTAAGACATATATCTTGGAATGTATATAAGTATTGGCAGACATATGAGTGTTTGAATGCACTATTCAATCCTATATACCAGTCATTGGAAATTGCCTTTGCAAACATTTTATTACCCTTGAGTACCATATTTCTGTCACAAGTTTATGTAGCTTTGACTTAAAAATCAAAAACAGCAATTTATAATAGTTCTGTAAAGTTAGTATAACTGAAATCCAAGAATATCCATATAATTTATCATTCTGAAATCCCAAACAATTATTCAACTGGTAGTACACCACAGAGAAATGCTTAAGAATTTATAAATTACAACAAAACTTATGGTTATGTGCATGTGCTTATAAACCAACAAAAAATCAAATTTATTGGGTATTAAAGCAGAAATTTTAGAAGGAAAGAAAACACAGGAGTGAAATTGTTCAATTATATAAAAGAAACAAAGGGCCTAGCCGGATAAGCATGTGAAATCTGCCCCCGCGTGTATTAGAACCAAATTTATACCATTGAGTCACACCTATGAGAAACAACCTTACGCAAATTTTTAGCCCCTTAATCCTAACGGGAGAGAAGTTATGGAGGGGGGAAGAAAAAACAAAAAAAATTGTTTTCTCCTGAACAGCTCAACCGATTTTCACGAAAAAAATATATGTTATGGACTTTACAAATAGGTTTCAAAAAATATTTTTTAAAATTTTTATCCACGAAAATGCTGGTCAAAAACAATTTTTGAATTTTTCAAAAAAATATTTTCTGGTTATGATGGTTTGGAACACCTCCATTTTTTCGTTACTTTATTTCATTAGAGGGTCCTCCATAACATATATTTTTTTTCAATTTTATTGAAAGTGTACCCTATGGTGAAAAATAAAAAAAACAATTTTCTCTCCTGAACGGATCAACCGAATTTCACGAAAAAAATATATGTTAATGGTTTTCTAAAAGGGTTTCAAAAAACATTTTTTTCAATTTTTTATTTCTAAAACGTGAGTCAAAATTTTTATTTTTTATTTTTTTATGTTTTTTTTTTAATTATTGTGGATTGGTACACCAACAATTTTTTGCTAATTTAATTCATTAGAGGGTCCTGCACAATATATATTTTTTTCGAGTTGATCTAAAATGTACCAAATAGAGAAAAATAAAAAAAAGCAGCATTTTTTCAGCTCTCTGTGTAGTAGCTGGTTACGCATGAAGAGTAGGGATAGAGCTGTAGGATCGTAATGTCATTAGATATTACTTACACACTATCCACATACATACTATTTATTATACCTATTATTTATACTGATTAATGGAATGATTGTTCAAAAAATTAAAAAAAAATACCAATATTTTTTGCTACTTCAGGTTAATTAGATAGATAGACAATAATTAAAGAATAAATAATATTTAATGTTCGTAAAAAACGGAATAATTTCATTCGTTAACGAAGATAGTGTTTTTTTTCTTGAAAATTTTAAGAGCGTCTAAATTCAAGTCTGACATATGTTAATCTAAAAAGCTATGATGTCAGACTTGAATTTAGACGCTCTTAAAATTTTCAAGAAAAAAAACACTATCTTCGTTAACGAATGAAATTATTCCGTTTTTTACGAACATTAAATATTAATTATTCTTTAATTATTGTCTATCTATCTAATTAACCTGAAGTAGCAAAAAATATTGGTATTTTTTTTATTTTTTGAACGATCATTCCATAAATAAGTATAAATAATAGGTATAATAAATAGTATGTATGTGGATAGTGTGTAAGTAATGTCTAATGACATTACGATCCTACAGCTCTATCCCTACTCTTCATGCGTGACCAGCTACTACACAGAGAGCTGAAAAAATGCTGCTTTTTTTTTATTTTTCACTATTTGGTACATTTTAGATCAACTCGAAAAAATATATATATTCTGCAGGACCCTCTAATGAATTAAATTAGCATAAAATTGTTGGTGTACCAATCCACAATAATTAAAAAAATAAATAAAAAAATAAAAAATAAAAATTTTGACTCACGTTTTCGAAATAAAAAATTGAAAAAAAAGTTTTTTGAAACCCTTTTAGAAAACCATTAACATATATTTTTTTCGTGAAATTCGGTTGATCCGTTCAGGAGAGAAAATTGTTTTTTTTATTTTTCACCATAGGGTACACTTCCAATAAAATTGAAAAAAAATATATGTTATGGAGGACCCTCTAATGAAATAAAGTAACGAAAAAATGGAGGTGTACCAAACCATCATAACCAGAAAATATTTTTTTGAAAAATTCAAAAATTGTTTTTGACCAGCATTTTCGTGGATAAAAATTTAAAAAAATATTTTTTGAAACCTACTTGTAAAGTCCATAACATATATTTTTTTCGTGAAAATCGGTTGAGCTGTTCAGGAGAAAACATTTTTTTTTGTTTTTTCTTCCCCCCTCCATAACTTCTCTCCCGTTAGGATTAAGGGGCTAAAAATTTGCGTATGGTTGTTTCTCATAGGTGTGACTCAATGGTATAAATTTGGTTCTAATACACGCGGGGGCAGATTTCACATGCTTATCCGGCTAGGCCCTTTTATAATAGAATGTTATCCTCATCTCATGCTAATGACCCTCTGGAGTAGATGCAAAATAAAGTAGAAAAATATACATAATACCATTAAAATAACAATGATCTGTCTATAAGTAGATATTTAGTTTTTAAGGTATTATAAAAAGAAACTTAAATTGTATTACTTTTAGTTTCAAATATTCAATTATTAACTACCAAGTGTGTATGGCACAATGATTATACATCACTTAAATTGGCATTATATTACTTACTAAAAGCTATGAAGAGCATTTGATATTCATAGATTTTATGAGAATATATAATCCCATTCATCATGGTCAAAGAATATGCTAAGAGAGTTAAGAACTGTAAAAAAAAAAATATATTAAATCACTAGCACTGAGTTGAATGATGAACATTAAAATTTCCCAAACCAAAGTAAAATTACACAGAGATCTTTCTGAACCATTTCAAATGTTAACTGCTTTTTCAATACCTCAAGTCCAATTTATTTAGAACTACATTTGAGAGGATTGCAAGATGGTTTATATGAATAATGATCATTGATAAAACCACCCGTTGATGAGTATGGCTACAAACTCAGGTCATAAGAAGGTCTTGATTCTTCTTCACCACGAAAATACAAAAATTAAAGTGAACGGATGGACAGATTTTATAATAGGAATATAGCTATCCAACTCAGCTCTTGTCGTTCTGACTGGAAATAATTACTGCAACATAATACGCATAGCATTCAATAGGTAATTCGTAAACCAACAAACTAGAGAGGATTCATAAATGTTATACTACGTCCTCAGAAACTTAATTCAATTAAGCAAGAGGGTGATCATATCTAAAACAGAGTCAACTTACAAGGATTACGGAATAACTGATTATCACATACTGGTGTAATCTGATAAATAAAATCAAAACAAAATCTTTGGATCTATTTTTTTCTTTTTTGTTGATTACACTTGATTCTTAATTTATTTATTTATTGTACTTTATAGACAATTTATTCAAGCTAGGAATATAAAATTAAATCATTGGTAATGTAATAACAAAATGTTACAATCAATTACAAGTAAACTCATTAGGTATATGACTTATATCAATCTCACATATGCTATAATAAAATAAATCCATCATGCATTTTAATTTAATTAATTACCACCTATACACCAGAATGAAAATATTATTGAAATGAAAAATTTTATCAGTAATTTCCGAGCATTAACAATAATAAATTATTTTTACTGTTAATATATGAACAAAATAGTTACAGTGAAAAATAATGAAGATATTAATTACAATTTCCTTACTTCAAGACATATTGCATGAATTCCACTTATGTTTTCGATGTAGTTGTTATTTAGCCTCAGTGAAGCACAAGAGTATTTTCCATCTTTTGTTTTCTTATAGCATTTGTTTCCTTTTCTTGGTTTTTCTGTTTTTAAACTGTCAAGAGTCTCAATGTTTTTAAAAGAAAAATCCAGAGGTGGCCCTTGTTGATCGCTGTGTGAATCTATCAAAGGTTTCGCTCGGTCCTGTTTTAATGAAAAACTGCAGTTTAATAAAAGAGTTTTAGAGAAAGTTATTAATAATCGGTACGGAATATACATTTGGAAATATGAATCGTGATAAGAACAAAAAATGTAGTAGAAGCATAAAATAAAAGAAAACCATTGTATATTATCATACAATGGTTTGTTAATAACAAATAGGTATAGATATATAAAATCATAAGATGCTGCCATTAACACCACATTACTTTATGCTTTGGACTCTTTTTATTTGATGTCAAATGCTGTTTTGAAATCAAATGGCTCATGTTAATTTTTAGCTCTGAGGATTATTGTGGAATGTCTTAGACATTGGAGCCAAATTAAAAAAAAATTGAAACAATAATTCAGGATAAAAGCTGGAAAGCATATGTCAGATTAACTGATTATTTCACATTCAATACTTGGATTTTACTTCCGTTGATTGAAATAAGAAACCTCAAATTTAGAAAACCTGAATCTTTTTTTTTTTGGTCGATTAAAAAGGTTCATTATTTAAAATAATGAACCAATACTTTTTTTAAGTCAATAATTATCCATAATCAATAATAACTAATGTAATTCAATTAAAAGTTGTTGTTTTTTTAAATATTAATAATATAACGTATGATTATAAAGTTAGAATTAATTGTTTTATTTAACTTTTTTTTGTGGAAATAGACATCAAGTTATGACAACTTTATCATTCTGACAGTCCTATTATATCAACATCTCTTTTTCATATTAAGACTAAAAATAAACTTCAAAGAATATTACGGAATTGAAAATCCTTGGGACAATCAGATTTTGTAGAGAAGGATACTTAGTTATTTGAATTTGAATAACATGAAAGTTGGAAGATTAAGGAAAAACAATAGATGATATATAAAAAATAAAGATGCTTGTTTGTTTTATAAAACTAAAAGAATTGAAACATTTTTAAAATGAAAAAGTATCAAGTTGTTTTAATTTAATTTTTAGATTGAGTTATTTAACAGGAAGGAAATGAATTACTATTGATTTGTTGATAAATATAGAACTGTTTAAATTTTTAATGATAAAAATATACTTTTGTTTTGTTTTAGAAAGTCAGATTTGGATGGATTCACCCATAATCAAAATGAAAGGGGCTATTTCTTCAATCGAAGAATCATGCTGCTCTGATGTCAAAAACCAGTAAGTGGTTTTTAATTTTTGTTAATTTAGTTTATAAAATACTGTTCAAAACCTAAAAAAATATATTATATTCTTACATGAACAAATTATGACAGCCTACTATATAAGGCCATCTGAGCTTACCCAATTTACACACTTGCTAATTTAATTTTTCCTCACCAATAACAATACCGCTATAACTATTATCAATACTGATACATAAAAGTCATTAACAATGTGAAAATAAAACACACAGTGAACCACTGATTCTTTATTTTAAATTGGGATATTCTTTGTGTGTGGAAAAATTGCTCTTATAGTAATCAGGACAATGTTTAGCTGAGAACTAGAAGGAGGGAAATAACTAAATAGTTTTTGTAGATAAGCTGTCTTTAATTTAATTTTTTTTTGTCTGGGGTAGTGTATTTTTTTTTTTTTTTTTCAAGAACTGTGATTCTTGACTCCAAATATCCACCAAACGATCTTGTAGATGTTATGTTCCTCTATGCTTCTATAGGTCAGCAAAGAAACTGTCATTCCCAAGACACTTATTATTCTTAAGTTTATCTTGATATTATTTCTAGCTTATATTATTTCTTCCTGACCCAGGGGTTTCTCATCTCAAGTACTGTGGAATTGTGGAAATGTGTGGAATGATAGTCGTTTCTATAACTTCAGTGTTCTTATCAAAATACTTGCTCTTTTCACTATCCAGATTTTATTTTTTCTCTGAGGAAAGTTCCATTTTTGCTTTACCAGATATCAATCCTCACGCGTGGAAGGAAGGTTTTATTTTTAAGGATACATCACAGTAATAGCTGTGGGAGATATGATTTTACAGATCTTGAATCTCCACATTCCACCAATCTTGGCAAGCCTCTTTGTCTATTTATTACTGCCTTTTTCTTCTCCTCTCAATTCATGATATTCTTTATTCATTCTCCTGCTCTGGCGGTCAATCATAATTTTAAATGTTTATTTATGTGACAATGAATATTCTTTGCCAAACAGGAAAATTTTGGTTCAGATTGTTAAGGTTGCAGTGTCAAAACACAAACCCAAAGCTCAGCTAATCACATTCTGATTGTAATCTATAAAAATTATAATTTAAAGATCCCTATCCTAATAAAACTTGGATAGGCAAAATTTAGGCTCCTACTGTAGCATCGTCCCATTAGCCATTGTTTAGAGTAATCACCTCCAACTAAATGTTAGGATGATCACTCCTTTTAGTACAGCAATGGACTGTATGAAAATTGAAACTAAATGAAAGAAGGCTGTACCTAGATAAAAGAAACACAGTATGGAAAAAAAATGAATAATATTACAAAAACAAATTGGTATATTGAATTTGATTGCCAGGTGTTAACTGAGTTAGTAAACGGTACTATTGCAAATTATAAGGTGTGACAACTTATGTGGTGGAAATCTGATGGTAAAGATACTCTGGTAGGTAAATCTGTTCTTCTCTCCTCCTCCCCTTTGGCAAGGGGGTCTTCTAAAATCCTTCTACTCCATGTTAGAAAGGGACCAGAACTTGAGAACAAAAACTAGAGACAACTGTCTGGCACAACCAGCCAGGCTCTGCAACTTTTGTTTCTTCCTTTGGCCACTAGGGCGCTCTGTTTCTTCCTTTGGCCACTAGGGGCGCTCTGTTTCTTCCTTTGGTCATAAGGGGTGCTCTGGTTAATTTAACAAGCCCCTAGGTGGCAGTGCGGTCAAAGTGAATTTCTCTTTTTGGGAACCCAAAACAGCCATAGTAGCATCAAGTGACGTTAAATAAATAAACATAATAAACAAATAAAAATTATAAATAGGAATCAATCTGAGTAAAGATTCTTAGTAATCCTAATACTACACTAAAGGTAGTCATTTTTTATTTTTCCATTATTGAATTTTAGACCTGCTCTTGACTCATGTTTCTTCAGCTAGGAGAAACAGTCCTATAGATATGTACAACAAATAACAGTTTATGTATCTGAATATGAATTGCCAACCAACAGGCATTATTCCCGATTAATTGTGTTCAAATGAATATCTAATTGTACATATGTAAACATAATTCATCAATTGGAAAAATTGTTTTATTTATTTTGTTTAAAATATAAATTAGATATGAAGTTTTTAAAAAAAATATACACAAGATTTATAGGAAAGAATTATTAATAAAATTCAAATAATAAAAATAAATAAAAGAGTGATATTCAGAGACCCTATTTGCTTACCAATGTGTGCGGACTATAAAGAGATCAATTTAGGATGATATCAGAAAGGGATAAATTTATTTTCTTTTTGTAAACCTGAAAATCCTTAGCTTTCTTTAAAAAGTAAGAATATGCTTTAAGCAAGTGACAAAATGTGACGAGTACTTTTGAGAATTCATAAAATTATTGTGAGAGAAAAAGCATATATTATTATTATTTTTTTAATAACGTCGAATAAAAACATCATATAAAATAATCCTGCTGCATCAATAAATATTATTTTAGTGAAGTGAGAATGGTTGACTGTGTATATATATGGGAGAAGTTAGTTGAGAGTGCAGTCAAATAAAAACACACAATTAAGTATAAACTTAATTTAATGTTGCCGACGTTTCGGCTTAAATTGGAGGCCTTCTTCAGGGCGATTGAAGGAGTGAGAGTTACAACAATCATTGATTCAAAGTAAAAAAATAAAAAAAGATTCAAGTTTTAAAGAAAATAAGTTATGAATATTTATTACAACACCTTGAAAGTATATTATGATAATTTCAGTTCTTTCTATTTAGAAGAGAAATTCATTTACTCTTAATATGATTTTGGATCAGTATAATGATAATTTTTATATATTATTATACAATATATCTTCTTTATTATTTCATTTACGATGATCTTGTTCTTCTTTTCATCTTTTTTTATTTTTATTTAGTTTTTCTTTATTGTTATATTTTACTTTCTTGCTAACATTATGATCGTGAAGTGATAATCAATAACCTTCATTTGTTAGTTATCCAGTAGGAAGTTATTGTTTCTATCTTTCAGCTTGGTTTTCTTAAAATTTTTGTAATATCTTTTTTGATAAGTTTGGTTTTTTTATGGATTTTCAGCCGTGTCTCTGGACTCCTCTTGCCTAGCGAATTCTGACCATCAGTACAAATGCTGTGGTGCATCGCCAGAGATATTTTAATTGACCTTTAGATTAAGATAAAGAATGATAAATAAAAAGCAATGCTTTAATGGTCTTAGGTTGTGCATTCTCAGAAAGCAATTTTCCCTAGCCTAATCCCAGGGTATTCAAGTAAGAATCAATCATTAAGGTGACCAAGATAAGTGACATTTTCTTGAGCAATCCAAATAGACATGTTCTACCCCTCAAAAACTAATAGCTATACCAACCATGTCAAAATATTCCTTAACAATACTGATACATATCTTCTTTAGATGCTTATTTAAAAGCTATCATATTTGTTAATCTTCTTCTTCTTCCAGTGGCGCGACAGGCCGCGTAGGCCCTGGGCCTCGCGGCATAAACTCTTACGAGTTTACACTCACGTTTCACGATACAATTTTTTTTTTTTTTTTTTAGTGTAGGGTCATCACTCCCTACGACTAATTTTGTGAGTTGCCACCCTTTGGCTGACGGGTCTCACTTACCCGGGGAAGAAGTTGTGAGTAAATCCCCATTTTTGTACAATTAATTACAATTTGTTAATATACAGAATTATTTATTTACTGGAAATGTTATTTTTAAATAGTAATGGTTGTGTGTTTAAGATGAGAAACATGCTATCTGTGTGGCATGCAATAAAAAGTACGTAACACACAAAATATTATAGTACAATGTTTTACCCTTGGAGATTTGGGCCTCTCATTGTTACTTTCTCGATCGACATCCAAACGATTATCATTTTTCTTCTCCTAGTTTTGGTAAAATTATGAATTAATTACATAAAATAGAATTCTATGTGTAGGTATACTTAAATTAAAATATATACAACTAAAGCAATGTGGATAAATACTAATAAAAATAAGTAATGATGCTTAATTAAATTCACAATTTTTTTCTATACTATGTTTATCAAGGCTGATGTGTAGACTGGTATGGAAATCTTTCATATCAAAAAAGTAATCTTCACCCAGCATAACATTTACAGTTTAAAGATATGTAGATTACTGTATTTATAAATCATAAAATTCTTTCATAAATATATCTTTATAGTTTCATGCAAGCTTTTGTTTCATAAAATAGGTTCAGTTAATATGGATGACTACTTAGTAATTCTGATCTTAAGTAAATATTTCACTCATAATCACTTGATTAGCAAGTGTCTAATGGTCCACACAGTTTTATTTAAAATATTGTGACAGTATAATTGATTTGTAGTTTAGAGATCTAAACAATGAATGGTCAGTTTCAGCCGCTGACCATATTTCAGTATATATTTTATGGAATTTCCACAATGTAAAACAGGAGTTAAAATAAAGAATTTTTCATCTTATTATCATTTCAAATATTTATAACATACGTCTCCTGAAATTACCCTTGTTTTTGACTGGTCACGTCTCGCTACAGCTTGTCCTTTTAATTCACTCATCCGAAATTTGGTTGATCCTCAGGTTTTCAAGTTTTTGTAAATATTTAGTTTTTGATACCTTCAGCACCTCATCAGACGGTGAATAAAGAGCTCTCGTTCTCAAACGCCCAACAGACAGTTCTATTTCCTTTAAATTAAAGATTAATAAATGTGTGAGTTTAGTTGAATGTTGGTTATCAAAGTCATGATCAAATCAATATTTAAAAATATTTTAATTATCGTAGGTATCCATTGATATTATTGACATACACTTAGCTATAAATTTAAGTATTAAAATAAAGCTAAAGATAATTAATATATAATTTAACTTAATATTATATTTGTATGACTTTTGTTCTCCTTGAAACAAATATTTCGTGGCTAGTAATTATTTTAGTGAATTTTTTAGCATTAATATTAAAATGTTTATATCTTTCGAGATCAAATGACTATCAACTGCTGTTTTAAAACATTAGAACTATTTTCTCATACAGTCTATAGGTGACAATATTAGTTCAGAATGAGCTTGATCATCATACTTGAATATATTGAATATATATATATGATTTTAAAAATTAGGTTAAATATTATTTACAAACATTTACTACAAATGAGTAATAGAATTTTACAAACTTTCAGAAGATCTTGATTTCTTTTTTGGGCTCTTTTTCTTTCGATTTCCCCGTTGTTGTTGAAGTCTTTTTAATTCTTCTTCACTTTCTGGTGGATTCCGTTTAGAACTAAAAAATTAATAAATCAAATTAATCATTTCTTTTATGCAACCAAAGATACAATTATCAATCTAAAAATGACTATACACAACTAAATATCAATGAATTGTCAATACTTAAGTAATGCATTTTATTTTTAATAATGAACTTTGTAATTGACCAAAAACAACTGTCTCTTAACTTCTCAGTATACTTGAGTTGATAAGTAATGGATGGAAAGATGAAAAGATAAAATCAAGTATAAAAAGATCAAAAAATAATCGTAACCCTTTTGAATTATTAGATCACTTCTTCTATAAATTTTTTATTATTGTATCTTAGTTTATTATTTTAATTATAAACCAGTGTACCGAGGACATTAATAAAGCTAAGGCAACCGATGCAATGTATATTGGGAAGCTGATTCAGCAATGTGAGTTAGCTATGTCAAGTTGAGTGCATTGTTAGGTTGCAGGTTGGCCTCTGCCAACATTTTTTTGGTAACAATTTTAGATAGGGTAATGATTTGGTATAGCTGCTGTTGTGATTTTTTTCTTAAAAAATCCATGTGGGACTCGAGTATTAAAAATAATAGAATTATTTGTAAATAGACCTGTTAAGGGCTTTGCGAATACCATTGATATACTGGATGGTCTACAGCATGCAAGAATGTTTGTCTATTTAATGGTCATATTTTTAGTAGTCAATGATTCCATAAATTGGCTTTTATTTATAGTCAATGCTTCCCATAAATTGGCTTTTATTTGAAATTCAGAATAATATAGTAGCTAAGATTAAAACGACAATCATGAAAACTATTTGCTACTTCTTCGGACTTAATGGTTTCCAGGAGTTGAGTGATAAATACTCCAACAAAAAGCCTTGGCCTACCCCATATTAACTTTTTCAGACTTTGTTCTTCACTTGGCCATTTGTGTCGCCAGGATGCTTAGACTTATTATACAGATGGGGCTCAAGCTCTGACACCCGAAGTACTTCAACATTGTGTAACCTGATGAATTCCCTCATCTCTCTTTGGGCCAATATTTTACTTAGTATCTTATTCTCGAAAACCTTAAGGTACTGTTCATTTTCAGAGTTAGCGACCACATTTTACATTCACCATGTTTTTATAAATTCTAAACTTCAAATTTTTTTTACAGAAGCCTCGAGCTAAGTATTTTCGCAACTGAATAATAACACGCATTTCCCGCCTTTGACCGCGACTTTATCCCTCATAGATTTATTTGTTTCTAGTTATCGAAGAACATAAATAATTAAATTTCTACAAGTGTTCAAATGCTTATATATATATATATATATATATATATATATATATATAGTATAATATTTATATTATAGGAGGATCTGCTGTTCAACTTCGCTAAGTTGCTATCAGTACACAGCATACCGCATCAATCCCGAAGACAATCTTAAAGAAAAAAGATAGAGAGAGATTCCGGCAAATAGAAATACATAGACTTTAATGATTTCGAAATGTATCATGGACATATAAAAATCCAGACCAGCCTCAATATATATGGTGATGCAGGATTCCCAGTGAGTCCAAGATTATGGTCTCCACCATGTTTTGCATCTCATTTTTTCCGAGTCCATGGTTCCTGAATATATGTATATCAAAATAACCAAGATAGTCACTGCTGATATCGATTCAAAAAAATAATCCATTCGAAATCGTCCACACCATGCCGATCCACATTTTTAATTTTCATGTTTTTTTACAAGTTATTTTCTATCCTTAAATATAAAAAAAAAAAAACCTGTACCACTACAACCCATGAAGGGTCTTGGGCTCAGTACATATAGAGATTCGTACTGTTTCTAGGCCAACGGCAGTGCAATGAGGTGATTAGGCCTTAATCACGCTCAGCCGCCAGGTTTTTCCCCAATTAATTTGGGTACCCACTTTATAGAGGCTGGGTCTGCCCCAGGAGGTCTCCATACCCTAGGGTCGCCCCCCGACTGAATTAACAGAATAAATAATATTTCTGCCACAACCGGATTCGAACCCAGGACCCGGAGCACAGCAGACTAGTGCTCTATCCACTAGACCACGCCGCTCCCTTATCCTTAAATATAAAACCGCAAAAAAATGTTTTTTTTCTGACTAATACTTTTAGCGTGCGGCTATTTTAAGCCTGCTTCACGGCTGAAAACATGTGTTGGAAAAATCTCTCTAATTCTGGTAATTTTGTAGTTATCAAATCAAAACAAAAGGATTTGCTTTAAATGTTTGCCATTACAACAGCTAAATGAGAAAAAAAAAGTGTTGTTTTTTTATTAATAAACGCAGATAAATTTTTTCTCTATCTTTAAAAATAACCGAGTTTTGGGCGTATATATGTGCAAGATTTCAATTAGTTTCCTTTTTTCATTTTTTTTTTTATTTATCACCCTTTACTGATTCTAAAACTCTATACACGTTTTTCTCTGTCTTCAAAAATAACGGATTTTTTTTTATTCGTTATTCGGATTCTACGTATCTTGATACTTAAGCTCTCAAACTTTGAGGGAGGGGAGGGGAAGGAGTATAAATGTTTTTTTTTTTTTTTGTTCAATTACAAAGGTTTATTAATGAAAATAATAAACCAAAAATCTATTGAAATTTACAAATAAACGAATGATTAAATTTAATGAAGAAATTAAGTTGTCGAATTTCAAAACTTGAATCATAAAAACATTAATACGGTTATTGATATAAATAAGTTTCCTACATAATAAGAATACGCAAATGATTGTTTATTTTTTCTTTTAAGCATAATAAATTAAAAAGAACATAAACTTTTTTTTCTGATTAAATGTAATTAAAATATCATTTGCAAGATAAGAGAGTACGGTGGTGATAAATGAAGTAAGTTGAACGCATTCATAGAAAGGAGCATGAATGATGTTGCAAGGAAGAAAGAACCAAATGATTAAGAAACAGAATAGAAAGGGATAGACATTGAATTGAAGATTTAATATCCTTATCATTTGAATTTATTAGTACAAAAATTACTAAGAACAATCAACATGTTGTATACTAAAGGGATTGATAACTGTATAAAATAAGCATGGAATGAATGGCTTATAATTCATTCATGTTTTCAAGCTTCCCCCGATAAGCGTAACTAAGGTCCTTTTAACAACAACTTAAAGTTATCAGGTAAATGTTTAAATATTCATAAAAAGAAGTTATATTCTTTTTCTGACGTTCAATTCTTTTTAAAAAAATCTTTTGACTTCGGATTTTTAAAGTACTGTATATTATATTCCTTTTATTATAATGGACGTTTTATTTATTTCTATTAAGAAGATGAGCGATAAATTCTTTCCATACTTAATAACAATATCAATAATTACAGTTAATTATTTACTTAATTAATATTCATCGGAACCAAAACAAACTCACAGCTGCCTAAGACGAGTTTGAATCCTGATCTCCTCCTCAGCGTAGCTAGCTTCGACCCTCTGCCAGTCGCTGGCTGACATGTGACTGGGGGCGGCCCGCCGGAGGTGGCTTATATAGTTGTGCCAGCCCCCACCAACTGCCACCCAATCGATAGGGGACACCTGCCTGCCTTCTTCCTCGAACAGCCCTGTGTTTTGGATACGTACCTTAGTAGGAGCTAGGAACTAATTGACGTAAGCGATCTATGGAGAGGAGGAACTCCCCGTGGAACCCAAAAGATCAAAACTGAATAATAGTGTTTCAAGCGCTCCTATAAACCTCAGCTATTAGTAACATTATAAACCATATGAAGTAGAGACTATATTAACCTTTCCATTAATGCCTTAGCGCTTATACAACTTCATGGCATAGATTACCTTCCCAACTTCAGGCTAAGATTCTTAAGATGATTATTTAAAAAACCTGGCAAACCTGCGGGCAACACACGACTTTCACTTACCTCCGTTTTTAAAATCGATAAAAGAATTTCCAAATACAGTTAAAGATAAAAATGAGTGGAACCATTAAGGAATTAATTAAATTAAATTAATATTGAAACATGTGATTTATTAAAAGCTCTATTATATTATTATCTAAAATAATCAATTAGTTTTATCGGTTTTTTATCACTCCATATTCAATTTTACAAGCGGTGTATAAGATAATATATTTTCTAAGGTCTTTCTCTTTCCAACTGTGTATTATACGTCTATATTACTGTTCTTATGTTCAAAAACAAAATTGGGGTGGTCTGCTGCATTGACAAGCCGCCAGATTGCAGGACGACAACATGAATTTCCCTTTTCGGGAACCCGGAACAGTTAGTTTTATCGGCTTTTCATCCCTCTCCATTACTCTTTACAATTCCATTTATTAGATAATATTTTTTCTAAAATCTTTAGCTATCCAACGGTATATTATACATCTATATTACTATTCTTGTGTTCAAAAACACAAAAAGTGATTAAAAAAATATTTGTTCAATTTCCTCCTTTAGTTGTTCATCAAATTCGCTCAACGTGCATATTTAGCTGTTAATTATCAATGGTAACAAGATAATATAGTTATTTTTATAGAATCTACAGAATTAAAGGTACTTTAGATTTACAAAATTTACAATATCGGCATTTAAGCCCTGTCATACTATTTCAATCAGAATGAAACCTACATCATATTAAAGTCTATTTAATTTTACATCCATATAGCGAGTTTAACCAATTTCGTTTGAGCAGTTTTGAGAAAATTATAAAAAAAAAAAAGTTGCTGTAACATCTCGGGCGTATAGGTGTCTTAAATATAAAATATCAGTTTCACAGGACTTTTCGTTTTCGCCTGGGAATTACCACACACACTCACACGCAAATACACCCAGACCTTTTTGTGGGACTTGGTCATTTGTACTCAGGGGACCCTAAAACGTGTATTTCCGTTGAAAACTAGAATTCGAAAATTTTCACGATCACAATACTTTCCCGTACAAGTGAAACTAAAAAAGAAAACACAACCAACGACATGTACCGAGATGCTAACCGACTTCTGTTTAATGTTAAATGGAGGAACTCTTAGTCTTTATTTGCAAATAATTTCGACTGATTTTATAAGAATGAATGATTTATACCTCTTTACCATCATGAGAGTCTCCCTAGATAACAAGAAGATTAGTATCATAAGGAATGTTTACGATATAAGCGAAACGTAATGTAATATTATTAATATTTTAAAAACATATTGACCGTTATATATATATACGTAATCGAAATATTTAACTTCTAGTTAAATAATATAAACAGATTATTTGGAAGCAGGATGGGAGTGGCCGAGTGAGTTAGCGAGCGTTGCAAAGCAACCACATGACCTGAAACAGACTAAAATAATCACGAGTTCGCTTCTCGGATCCGTGGGGTTTTTAGCATTCCACAGAGCGAAGTAAGGACGGACAAAATAAATAAATTTAAAACTAGAACGAAACCTTTTATTTTATATTTAATATTATTAATTTTATTTTTAGATGATTGCTTTGTAGAAGGGAGATTAAGTTTTGGACATAGGGAAGAGGAAAATGTTTAACAGACTAGTTATTTTTAATTTAAATCTGAACAGGCTTATCATATTACAATAACTGACGAGTAATGAAACTATTAGGTATTTAGTTTACGTAGTAGTACTTTAAATAAGGCATCATCTTTTGTTTTGTTTTTTTCCGGTGCAAAAAATCTTAAAGATCTTCAGAATTTTAGGGGGAATTTTTCCTCTTTCTTCTCTATGTGGGCCCACCATTGCTTGGAATCTGTTTTACAAAATTTGTGCCATACTAGCATATCTGTGGTATGAGATGCTTGCAATGAAAGTGTTGCTAAATAAACCGCACACCGTTTTTTTTGGTCTAATAATTTCTTCAATTTAAAGTTTTTCTCGCCCAAACTCCTGCTTCAGCCTGTCCCTCCATCTTGCATCAATCCTCTAGCAGCTATTCTATCTTTCCATCTGACTGGTGGTCTGTCTCTTTTTCTGCCATCAGTATTCCGATCCATAATCTACTTTGGAATACTGTCGTCACTCATTCTTCTAAAATGGCTATACCATCTGAGTCGTCGTCTTTTAATGGCCTCCAGAATATTCTTTGTTTTATCCCTCACTATTCTAACCTCTTCAATCCTCGATATCATTGCTCTCCTCCAAAAATCCATTTCTACCGCTAGATTTTTTCCTCTGAGGCCTTCCTAATGGACTGAGTCTCAAATAGTTTTACAGATAGCATTACACTCTCTACCAATGCCTTCTAGATAAATTATTAGTTTTCGGTAAGATATTACTACTCTATAAGATGGAATAAAACATTCTAGTTATTTCAAGATCATGAGATAACTAAAGAGATTGTCTAAACAGAGACAAATTCAGGAATACACAGAAAACGAACAGATGAGGTGGATCTCCTTATGGTAAAGATGAAAAGACAAAGCAGCGAATGGACGGATGAGAGGAGGAACGTCATTTCCGATAGGAGAAGCAGTTGGGAAAAAAGGAGGAGAAAAGAAATGGAAAATGATATTTCTGTGATCCCTAGAAGCGTTGTGACAATAAAAAATTTGGTGCGCTCAACACACGAATTTCACTTACCTCCGTTGTTAAAATCCATTGAAGAATTTTTAAATATATATAGAGATAAAAATGAATTGTTAAAGAATTAATTAAATTGAATTTCAATAGAAATATGTATTTTATTAAATAATCTATTATATTTTTTATCTACAACAATCAGTTTGTTTCATCGGCTTTCCATTACTCTGCATTAACTTTTAAATTTCCGTGTATTAGTTAATATTTTTTCTAAACTCTTTAGCTATCCAACGGTATATTATACATCTATGTTACTATTCTTTTGTTCAAAAACTCAAAAAATGCATAAAAAAATATTTTTGCACTTTTCTCCTTTAGTTGTTTATCAAATTTGATCAAATTTCATACTTAGCTGTTATTTATCAATGCTAACAAGATGATATGGTTATTTTTATAGTTTTTATGGTCCGTAATGCACGGTATAAAGTGTTTTTTTTTGGTTAGCTGATTTTTGATGAAAAAGTTGATGTAACATTTCGGACCTATAGTTGTCTTAAATATGAAATTTCAGTTTTATAGGACTTTTCGTTTTCGCGCTAGACTTACCACACACAGAGGCCTTTTTGCAAGACTTGGCTAGTTGGATTTAGGGGATCCTAATACGTGTATTTCCGTAAAAAACTGGAATTCGAAAAACTTCACTATCGCAATACTTTCCCTTACTATATATATTTCTGATATATTTTTTTTTCATCCTCCATTTGTTTTTCAAACTGAAAACTGAAAGTAAAAATAATATTAGGTCGTGAATTTCAGTTACGCGTGAAGAGAAGGCTTGAGTGATCCATTGAATATTAGAGCTTCATGGAATATTACAGTTTATATTCCGGATTTCTTAAAATGGTGGAGGGACGTATCTGTGAAGTATCTGAATTCCGAAAATGCTCAAAATAACATATAGTAATTTGCCATGATTTTGCTCAAGATAGGCATAACTTTGTAGGCTCGTTGGTATGCCAAAAATTCGTCTACAAGTCCAATTTAATTTAAAATTATTAAATAAATTAAGCTAAACTTAATAATAATAATAATAATAAATTAAAATATAGGTGAAAATGAAAACAATAATAAAACGATTGGGTAAGCCACACGGTTTAATTATAGTATTACGAACTTGACGGCCAGTTCATGCCGTTAGAAAGAATATTCACCCGACCCCTAGCTTACTGATGACCGTGGCCTTGCACGGACTTGAAGCGATAGGCAGAACAAGATCATGATGCTCAGATTGAGTTGCAAATGACTCCTCAATAGCACGGTAGAACCATTCCCTGGATGGCCAAGGGAAACCATTTACACAGAGAGAACTGAGTTCCTGAAGCAAGCTTAGATTTCCATTTGTTATACTGATTAATTAATTTTTAACTGAACTAATTAAAATATATCTCAGATAATATTTTTTATTATAATCATAAAATCGATAATATAGACTTAGAAATAAAGAAAAAATGAAAGACAATAACCGACATAAAAACTCTTAGAAATATAATAGACAATTATTATGATAGTGAACATTTCCGGATTCCAGTTTTCAATTTAAATAAAAGTTTTTAGATACCTGAGTCCAAATTACCATGCCTCACAATGTGCTATATGTGTGAATCTACTTGTGCCTAAGTGCCACCTGATGATGCCCATGCATTAAACTCATTTTTACTAATTTCTTGAGAACAGCTCAAAGGATTTCGATTTAATACGTTATATCAGTGTATAATAAAATATCTGTAATACGGATAGTTTTTATAGTGGAATTATCAGGAGTCAGTCTTTTTGTAAATATTTTAATTTTGCCGAAGTTTTGGCTCAAGCTTGTGAGCCATCATTAGGGCATTACTGAGGCCATGTCCAAGCATAAACTTTGACCATAAACGAAGCATAAACAATTCCAGTTTATGCTTGGACATGGCTCTGTAATGCCCTTGATGATGGCTCACAAGCTTGAGCCGAAACG
Organism: Piezodorus guildinii; assembly: GCA_023052935.1. Lineage (NCBI taxonomy): Eukaryota > Metazoa > Arthropoda > Insecta > Hemiptera > Pentatomidae > Piezodorus > Piezodorus guildinii. The sequence continues at coordinate 119,343,727 of CM041293.1, read as the reverse complement.
TCGGCAAAATTAAAATATTTACAAAAAGACTGACTCCTGATTATTCCACCAATAATAGTTTCTACAGTCGGCTATACATCCTCAACAGATAGTTTTTATTTTTATTGAAATAGTCTGCAAGAGCTTAAATGCTGATTTTCTGAGTTTCTTCTCCTAAAGTCACTTAAATTTTGTTTTTTTGAATCAATTTACCGTATCTGATTGTTACGAATATGAATAAATGTAAACATTAGATAATCTATTTGAGTAGAAAAGATCATTTTTCACGATGAAAACATGTTTAATGGTAAGAATAGTAACATGTATGTATAATAATACACTGTTCGTGAGCGCAAGATTTTATAAATGTTAATATGTATTAAATAAAGTCATAAATATTAATATAGTGTGATAAAAACCCATAAACCTAAGTTATTATTTGCAGATAACACGCAACGAAATAGAACAAAAACTTATACGATTACTTTTGCTATTAAATTTAAACGCACAAACTTTGTGTGAGTAGCGCTTACCACATTGCTTTTGATTATTATTTTCATTAATGAACCTTTGTAACTGACAAAGAAAAAAATAATTACCATGAAGTTAATAATATTTTTATACAGTAAAACCAATAAGTTTCTTATTCTCAAGTCTCTCAAATTGTATTATTTTGCACCAATTTATAGTATCTGATCGTTATGAACAGAATCCCGATCGAATCACCTCATTGCATAAAATCCAATTTCCGAAGTAAGAATATGAATTAAAAATAAATACTGTTTGAATGCACAACATGAAAACGAAACAAATATGCAAAATAGCAGAAGTTAATAGCAAGTAACGAAAGCACAATAAACTTAGGTTATTGTTGTTCTTCACAACGCGGAAGTGCGGAGCTTGTACCCGTAATTAAATAACGTGTTATTTTGAAATTTTGAAACACATGAGTGTTATTATTCAGTTGCGAAATAACTTAGCTGTATAGAAACTTAAAGGTTAGAATTTATAAAACTATTATTCTTCCGACGGTTCTTTGCGGATGTGAAACGTGTCCGCTTACTTTGAACGCCTTAAGGTTTTCAAAAATAAGGTAATGCGTAAAATATTTGGTCCAAAGAGAGATGAGGCCACTGGGGAGGCTGTACAATACGAATTGCGGAGCTTGTACCCTGTGAATATAATTGAGTTGATAACATCGCGGAAACTCAAGTGGGGGAGTAAAGATATTGGGCCCGGTGAGGAGCGGATTCCGAAAAAGTTGGTATTTGCTGAACCGACTAGTAGGCGTCCAAAAGGTAGGCCGAGGCGTCGATGGGAGGATTGCGTTAAGGCTGATCTGGGGCTTGGGCTTGAACGGTGAACATTGGACGAGTCTGTGTAGGCGGAATTTGCTGGTATCGGCATCGAACCTTCAGATTCGGTAAGCCTATTATTATTAATTGTTGTACTGATAATTTATTTTAGATTACTTAACTACGGAAACTACATGTAACGTGTTAAAATATGTTTCAATTAGTTATGTATTAGAGTGCTTCCATTGGGAAGCTTCTCTATATTTGTTTGATGCCTTTTTATATTTCATTCCAATTTACTTGTTGTATTCCATTATATTGTTGTAAATTCCAATAAACAAATAAAAATAAATTATTAATGTACTGAAGTGTCAAAGATCAGGTGAAAGATGTGTGATGATCAGATTTTTCTAAGCTGTAAACAAATTTTTTATTGTGGACATATATCATAAAATAATCTGGTGTGCGCAACACACGACTTTCACTTACCTCCATAGTTAAAATCAATTTGAAATGAAATGAATGAATTGAAAATAGCCTTTATTTATGCACTAATATTACAATTTCAAAAGGTAACAAAACAAAATAAAACAATTTCTTTTTTTTTTTTTTTTTTTTTTTTGCATTCTATTTTAAAACAAAACTTTTTGCTAAAATGCATAGGCCTTCCCTTAGGAGTAATAGTCTTTAACACTTCCCTGGGTGACTAGCTCTACTGGGAAGCGGGATTTCTGACCTCTAACCATTTTTCTTTCCACACATCTCTGTCTCTAGCTGTTCTCCACCAGAGAGGTCCTGCCAGAAGCCTAAACGGCCTCTCATCCTTTTCCGGTCATATGAAGTCCTTTCGGTGACTATTTTTGACCATCTATTGTCGATGCATCGCAGAAGATGTCCAGCCCATTTCCATTTGCCTTTTCTTATTTGCGAGAGTGTATCTTTGAGCCCTGTTTCTTTCTTTATCCTCTTGCATCTGATTTTATCCATCTTTTTTACTTTCAAAATGCTTCTTTCGATGCCATTTTGCCACACCATGATCTTCCTCTCTTGGACTTTTGTCAATGACCATGTTTGGGAGCCATAGGTCACCACTGGCATGTTGTTAAAGTCATTTTTTAAAGTTATGTAGTTAAAATCAATTTAAGAATTATTAAATAAATTTAAAGATACAAATAAATTGTTGAAGAAATAAATATTTTGAATTTCAATATAAATATGTGCTTTCTTAAATAACTTATTGTATTTTTATCTACAACAATCAGTTAGTTTTATCGGTTTTTCATCACTCTCCATTAACCACTAAAATTCCGTGTATTAGATAACATTTTTCCTAAAAACGTTAGCTATCCAACGGTATATTATCCATTTATATTACTATTCTTGTGTTCAAAAACACAAAAATCGCATAAAAAAATAAGTTAGCATTTTTTTTCCTTTATTCGTTTATCAAATTTGCTCAACTTCCATATTTTCTCATTATTTATCGATACTAATAAGATGATGTTCCAAATTTTTGGTAATCTACAAAATTAAAGGTACTTTAATTTTGTAGATTAAAGAAGAAGAAAATTTAAAATATCGGCATTTTAGCCCTGTCAGACTAATGCAATTAGAATGAAACCTACATCATATTAAAGTCCATCAAATTTTACATCGATATAGCGACTTTAAAAAAAAATCGTTAGAGCCGTTTTTGAGAAAATCGTAAAAAGGTTTGAAATGCATGGTATAAAATAGATCTTCCAGTCAGCTGATTTTGATAAAAAAGTTTCTGAAAACATCTCGGGCGTATAGTTGTCTTAAATATGAAATTTCAGTTTCATAGGACTTTTCGTTTTCGCTCGGGAGTTACCACACACACCGACCTTTTTGGGGGACTTGATTATTTGGACATAGGGTACACTAAAACGTATATATTCGTTGAAACCTGAAATTCGAAATTTTTCACGATCGCAATACTTTCCCTTACTATATATTTCATAAATAGGTAAGCGAAAGTAATAGGGGATACCTTATACAATAATTATATGAAATCCCCAACCGTTAAACATTGCATTATTCTGAAATAGTTATAATGCCTACCTATCAACCCGGCAGCACGCTAAGAAAGGTGAAAATCGTGCAATGTAAGGAAATTAGTGGTAAGATGATGGATGAAAATGGATAAAACTAAAAGGTTTGCTCAGCCGCCCTAACCCAGTTTCTCAGCTAACTGATATTGATGGGCGCACCAGTTTATAGCATAACGGAGCATGAACTGGTAGGTATTGTGTAAATATTCTAGGATTAATCCCGTGCAAAAAGGTCTGTGTGTGTGTGTGTGTGTGTTGTCCGTGTGTGGTAACTCCCGGGTGGAAACGAAAAGCCCTATGAAACTGAAATTTCATATTTAAGATTACTATACGACCGAGATGTTACAAATAGTTTTTCATAAAATTCGGCTTAACAGAAGAGCCACTTTATACCATGCATTTAGCAACTTTTTATAATTTTCTCAAAACGACTCAAACGATTTTGATTAAACTCATTATATCGATGTAAAATTTAATAGGCTTTAACATCATGTAGGTTTCATTCTAATTAAAAATAGTCTGACAGGGCTTAAATACCGATATTTTAAATTTTCTTTTTCTAAAGTACCTTTAATTTTGTCGATTCTATAAAAATAACTATATTATCTTGTTAACACTGATGAGAAACAGGTTAACATATAAATTGAATGAATTCGATACCCAACTAAAGGAAAAAACTGAAATAATATTTTTTTAATGCAATTTCTTGTTTTGGAACATAAGAACAGTAATATACATGTGTAATATACCGTTGGAAAACTAAACATTTTAGAAAAAAATATTATCAATTACGCAAGCTTGTAAAAGTTAATAGAGAGTGACGAAAAGCCTATAAAACTAATTAATTATTTCAGATAATAATATAATAGGTTTTTTAATAAAACACATGTTTCTATAGAAGACAAAAAGTCCTGTGAAACTGATATTTTATATTTAAGACACCTATACGCCCGAGATGTTACAGCATTTTGCAACTTTTTATAATTTTCTCAAAACGACTCAAACAATTTTGATTAAACTCATTATATCGATGTAAAATTTAATAGGCTTTAACATCATGTAGGTTTCATTCTGATTAAAATAGTCTGACAGGGCTTAAATACCGATATTTTAAATTTTCTTTTTCTATAGTACCTTTAATTTTGTCGATTCTATAAAAATAACTATATTATCTTGTTAACACTGATGAGAAACAGGTTAACATATAAATTGAATGCATTCGATACACAACTAAAGGAAAAAACTGAAATAATATTTTTTTAATGCAATTTCTTGTTTTGGAACATAAGAACAGTAATATACATGTGTAATATACCGTTGGAAAACTAAACATTTAAGAAAAAAATATTATCAATTACGCAAGCTTGTAAAAGTTAATAGAGAGTGACGAAAAGCCTATAAAACTAATTAATTATTTCAGATAATAATATAATAGATTTTTTAATAAAACACATGTTTCTATAGAAATTCCATTTAATTTATTCTTTAATGGTTTCACTCATTTTTATCTCTTACTGTATTTGAAAATTCTTTAATCGATTTTATAAACGGAGGTAAGTGAAAGTCGTGTGTTGAGCGCACCAGATTTTTTATTGTCACAACGCTTCTAGGGATCGCGGAAATATCATTTTACATTTCTTTTCTCCTCCTTTTTTCACAACTACTTCTATCGGAAATGACGTTCCTCCTCTCATCCGTCCATTCCCTGCTTTCTCTTTTCATCTTAACCATAAGGAGATCCACCTTATCTGTTCGTTGTCTTTGTTCGTCTGTTGCACGCACCAGATTTTTTTTTGTCATTGTCGGTATTTTGAAAAATAGGTGATAATCCTTTTCATGATTAATATCATTCGTTAGGAGAAAATTTATAGCTCTATTTAAGGATCTCATAAAGACATTATTTACTGATATTGTCGAGCTACCCTTATTACTAGAAGATGAAAGATATCCCACGTAAAATACGGGCAATCTAAAGATTACAACTGAAGATATTTATGCAAATCAGAAAAAGAGAGGGTCGGTACGTTACGAAAAGAATTTTCCTGATACTGTTCAATTAGAAACTTTGCCTCCATTAGCACATCTATTTGCATCTATTTTCTTAAAAGCCAAGAGGTCTATTAAGCAACAATCTGCGAGTCTGTATGATCACACTAAATCTAAGGAAAAGTAAACAGAAATTAGAGCGATGACACACTCACTGCTAAAGCGGTCAGGCGATCCTTAGCGACATGCGAACCTCTAATTCCAACCACGCCCTCGGAAAACGGTATTTAATTTCCACCCTTAATTTTCCCTTTAATTCCATCTAGCTACTTTATTGTTTTCAGAACCCTCTATTATTTGAAGAGCTGCGGGAATTCATAATGTCCATCAAATAGGCTCAGGGAGTAAGTAAAGTTACACAAATTTGGTTCAAATAACAATTTAGTCAAAAACTCGTTTATGAAAGACCATGAAAATAAACCAGAGGAAATTTAAGAAGACCATACAATCACCTGGTAATGACATAGCATAGGTAAAAGTACTGCCATTGTCCCTAAGTGAGGAGCCTTTCTAAATCAAACATCAGCCGTTCATTCCATTTGATGGCCACACAACTACTTCAAACATACACTCCGTATGAATTATACTTTTTTTAGAAGAAGCGGAATAATAATTATTTTCTTAACAAATAGAAAAATGAATTTCCATTTGTAAAAATATTTTTTGACAATACTCATTGCACTCATGATATCTGAATTTTATTTCATCTTGATCAGTGCATTACTTTGCAAAATATATTTTATGGTGTTTACCTGTATTGTAGTGGCATCATAACAAGCCCTCTTTGCCCGAGGTCGCTGGCTCTAACCCGACAGATGACCTTGGATTATTTAATGCAATAATAATAGGCCTACCGAACCCCTAGGTTCGATGTCGATACAACCAAATACTGCCTACACAGATTCGTCGAATGTTCACCATTCAAACCCAAGCCCTCGAGATAAGAATTAATACAATCCTCCCATCGACGCTTCGGCCTACCTTTCTGATGCCTACCAGTCGGTTCAGCAAATACCAACTTTTTCGGAATCCGTTCTTCACGGAGCCCCACAACTTTACTCGCCCATTTGAGTCTCCGCGATGCTATCAACTCAAATATATCCACGGGGTACAAGCTCAGTAATTCCGCGTTGTGCAGCCTCCCCAGTGGCCTCATCTCTCTTTGGGCCAAATATTTTACGCATTACCTTATTTTTGAAAACCTTAAGGCGTTTAAAGTAAGCGGCCACGTTTCACATGCGTAAAGAACCGTCGGAAGAATAATAGTTTTATAAATTCTAACCTTTAAGTTTCTATACAGCTAAGTTATTTCGCAACTGAATAATAACACTCATGTGTTTCAAAATACCACTTTACAAAAAAATGACAAAATAATGTTTAAAAATGTCTGTTACAAGTAATGACAGATACTACTAGTCTAAAACTATTAAAAAAACAAATAAATAAATATAATACGAATAAAGCCTGAACCTAAACAACTCATGGTGGATCTGGGGTTCAGTTCTTAGTAAGGACCTTACTGTTTCTTGCCCAACGGTTGTGAAGGATGTGATCTGGCTGTAATGATAATACATTGAAAGGGCTATTCAAAACGCAATGCAAACACTTCTCTCATACATAATAGTTCTAAGAAATAAATTAATTTAACATAGAAAGTAATAAATAAATGCAGGAGTGCATCAAGCTTATTCAAGAGATTATTTTGACGTATTTATCTGCATATTACAGTTAGAGTGGGTGAGTCGTCATTCAATTAGAGGATACGTAACGAATTAAACTCAAACCGCAAATTTTCATCTAGGGCTGTTTCTTGACTCCATATTGCTTTGATAATGCCTTATAAATAATCATTTATAACAATTTCTCGAACTATATTGGCACTAGTGCGCATTAAGTACATACATGTTGCAGTATTTTAAATTAGTCATCGAATTTCTTTTTCTTTGATCACTGCGCCCCCCTTCTGGGGGATCTGATACTGCTTGAACGGAATGACAATATCGAAACTAACAGTTAGAATCGATTATCTGAGGAGTGATGCTGGAAAGTACAGCATGATCTTGTGACCCAGGGGAAGTGTTTCGTGTCCAATCAGTTCCTGATTCGGCTCGATTCGTTGATGACTTCCGCCCTTTGAAAGAGCCTCAACCTTTTTGTTCTTGAATTAGTGTTGATTTTATTACTTACAAGTATTTTAAATTATATTCCAAGTTTAAACCAATGGAGAGGCAGAAGCAGATAAAGAAATAATAAATATATATTATAGTAATTATATTCAAACAATGACATCAATTACTTTGAAGTATTCGTAGAACAATGTTCCTACTTGCTTAGTAAGTCTCATCCAACTTAATTCAATTCATAACTCATAATTAATTATTCTCCTCTCTATTTAAGAGTCTAAGTAATTGTTATTTTGCTTTCACCTACCTATGTATAAAATATATAGTAAGGGAAAGTATTACAATCGTAAACATTTTTGAATTCTAGTTTTTAACAGAAATAAATGTTTTAGGGACCCCCTAGTCCAAATAACCAAGTCCCGCAAAAAGGTCTGTGTGTGTGGTAAGTTGATGTTACAAAAACGGTTTCATCAAAACTAGCTAACCAGAAGAGCCACTTTATTTTATGTATTTTGCATCTTTTTGCGATTTTCTCAAAGACGACTCTAACGATTTTGATCAAGCTCTATATATCGATGTAAAATTTGATGGGCTTAAATATCATGTAGGTTTCATTCTGATTGAAAATAGTTTGAAAGGGCTTAAGTAAAGATATTTAAATAAATATCCTCTAAAGTACCTTTAATTTTGTACATTCTATAAAAATAGACATATCATCTTGTTACCATTGACAAAAAACAGGTAAATACATAAGTTGAACGAATTCGATATCCAACTAAAGGAGAAAACTGTTTTTTTTAATTCAATTTTTTGTTTTTGAACATAAGAACAGTAATATATATGCATAATGTACCGTTGGAATGCTAAAGATCTTAGAAAAAATATTATCTTATACACAATGTAAAATTTAATAAAGAGTGATTAAAAGCCGATAAAACTAGCTGATTATTTTAGATAATAATTAATAGATTTTACTTTCACTTACCTATATATGAAATATACAGTAAGGGAGATCGTGGAAATTTTCGAATTCTAGTTTTCAACGGAATCAATAAATATCAAAGTCCTGCAAAAAGGTCAGAGTCAATGTGATATGCATATGATTTATGTGATAAGCAAAAAAAAGAAGAAAAAAAAACGGTCATCCGATTGTCCGAGACCCTTATTTTGTTTTTGAACATAAGAACAGTAATATATATGCATAATGTACCGTTGGAATGCTAAAGATCTTAGAAAAAATATTATCTTATACACAATGTAAAATTTAATAAAGAGTGATTAAAAGCCGATAAAACTAGCTGATTATTTTAGATAATAATTAATAGATTTTACTTTCACTTACCTATATATGAAATATACAGTAAGGGAGATCGTGGAAATTTTCGAATTCTAGTTTTCAACGGAATCAATAAATATCAAAGTCCTGCAAAAAGGTCAGAGTCAATGTGATATGCATATGATTTATGTGATAAGCAAAAAAAAGAAGAAAAAAAACGGTCATCCGATTGTCCGAGACCCTTATAATCCCTCGATTATCGTTAAAAAATTCAGTTCGAATGATCATTCGTTTCTCCAAACCGATGGAGAGTTAAGAAAAGCGTATAAAACTAACTGTTTTTTGGGTTCCCGAAAAGGAAAATTCATGTTGACCGTGCAGCAACCTGGCGGTTTCTCACAGCGCGCCAATTTTATTTTTTAACATAAGAACAGTAATATAGACGTATAATATACCGTTTGAAAGAGAAAGACTTTAGAAAATATTTTATCTTATACACAAGCTTGTAAAATTTAATAAAGAGTGATGAAAAGCCGATAAAACTAACTGATTATTTTAGATAATAATATAACAGAGTTTTTAATAAAACACATGTTTCTATATAAATTCAATTTAATTAATTCTTTAATGGTTTCATTCATTTTTATCTCTAACTGTATTTGGAGATTCCTTATTCGATTTTAAAAACGGAGGTAAGTGAAAGTTTTGTGTTATTTTTTAGTTTTTATTTTCATTTATCTATTTTTTTTTCTTTTTGACCTCCCCTACCTTGTATTTGTTGACTATACGAGGGTTTCTCGAGCCAGAGAGAGAGGGCGTGGGATTACTTCCCCGTTAAAAGATCCTGGGCACCGAGACTCGAACTCTATTATTTTCTTCTAAGATTCTAGTCCCCTGGTTTCCTTTTAAAGCAACGCGAGCTAACCCACTCAGCCACCCCGCCCTCTCATTTATCTATATATGAAATATTTATTCATAATATTTATTAGGCAGAAATACGGTTTTTAAGATCCATCTGATTCAAAATTCTAGTCACGTCTAGCTGGATGTTGTGAGTGTGTTTGAGGTAGATCTAGGCAAAAAAGATTTATGATTATGTTATTTGGTTTTATCCTCACTGATAAGACTGAGAGGGCATAAATACCTAATATTAAATATTTCTATCTCCAAAATTACTTTTTAATTTGATTATTCGAAATGTTTAATCATTTTTCATTATTAGTAGCCTCAAAAATAGCATAAATATAGATTTTAATAGAAATTTAAGGAAATTATATTAGTAAAGTAGATCTTAAGACACGGAAACTATACAACTAAATACAAGTGTGTTAATAAAAACCGGTAAACAAATAGGTCTCGAATTAAATACCGATAAAACGAAATATATGATGAGTTGCAGAAATGGTGGCGATCTTGATGATATTAATATTTCAGGTCATAGTTTTGAACACGTAGAGAAATTCAAGTATTTAGGTTCAATGATAACAAGAAAAAATGAAATCCAGGAAGAAATAAAGTCCCGGTTAAAGGTGGGAAATGCGTGTTATTATTCAGTTGCTAAATTACTTAGCTCAGGGCTTCTGTCTAAAAACTTAAAGGTTGGAATTTATAAAACTATTATTCTTCCAACGGTTCTTAACGGATGCGAAACGTGGCCGCTTACTTTGAAGGATGAACAACGGCTTTAAGTTTTCGAGAATAAGGCACTGCGTAAAATATTTGGTCCAAAGAGAGATGAGGCCACTGGGGAGTTTAGAAGGTTGCACAACGCGGAATTGCGGAGTTTGTACCCTGTGAATATAATTGAGTTGATAGCATCGCGGAGACTCAAATGGGCGCGTAAAGTTGTTGGGCTTAGTGAGGAACTTATTCCGAGAAAGTTGGTATTCGCTGAACCGACTGATAGGCGTCCGAAAGGTAGGCCGAAGCGTCGATGGGAGGATTGCATTAAGGTTGATCTCGGGGGCTTGGGCTTGACCGGTGAACATTGGACGAGTCTGTGCAGGCGAAGTTTGGTGGTATCGGCATCGAACCTTCGGGTTCGGTAAGCCTATTATTATTTAAAGTAGATCTTAAAATATATAAGTATATAACATAAATTGTATGTTATAGAAATAATAGTGCTGGAAAAAAAGGTTTGAAAACGAATATTATTTGACGTATAAATTAGTAGTAGATAACTAAGAGTGATGAAAAATAAAATCATTCAAAAAAATACTTTTGTAATCGAAATATACCTTTGGACCATTGAAAACAAAACTAACCCCCTCTTAAATTTTGAGATCTTACGTTTCAAGATATGCAGATCCTAAATAATGAATAAAAAATCCTGATGTCCTCTGTACGAATTTAGGAATAAAAATTATTACAATCGGTTAAGAAATAGAGGATAATATCTCCGCTATTTCTTAACCGATTAGGTTTTTTGATTAGTTAATTGCTATACATTTAAGTTAATTGCCTGCACAGCTAAACTTGTAATACCATCATATAATTATTCGGAAATAACAAACCATTCTGTGATAATTTACAGTGCTTTTTAAATAAGTAAACTCCACCTTTAAAAATTAATCGCATGATTGTGAAATGGATTCGAGATATAATGAGAAATGCAATGGCTATATTGCATTATACACCTTTCCTTTCCGAAGCAGCTCATAGCATCAGTCGTGAGAAGAAGACATCCATCAGGGTTTGCAAGCCAAGACGATCGTGGACGTCCATTAAGGAACCAACCCAGCAAGCCGAGCAATAATTCACTTCGTATGTAGTGCTTCAATATTCAACAACCCATTAACATATTACAATAGCCATAAATTGTATTCGATAAAATTTAGTCTTCTAGGGCCACAGTCTGAGCCTAATATTATACTCTCTATTATCAATAGATTATACAAGGAAAAGACTAAGCAAATAGAAATACCTGAAATGTACTTACATGGATTAAATATTGAAACTTCTCGAAAGTGTTGAAGATAGTGGAACTGTAAAAAGTGAGGATAAAACCTTAAGGGTATGTCTTAGAGATATACATATATCCTGAATAAGGAAGATACGTTTTCTGAGACTTTTCTGTTTTGTGCTAGATAAAACATACATATACAGACCGAACGGTGAGATTCAATTTTATAGCCTCAGGGGTCTCTAAAAAATGTGCTTTAATTGAAGACTCGGTTTAAAGATGTTCACGATTGCAATATGCTCATTTTCTTATAAAGCCTGTAACTATATGCAATTTGGAAAAATATTTGGATTTTTATTTTGGCTCTTATGTTTGATTATGTAAAAACATTTTATATTTTAATTAGGTGTAGATAATTTAAGGTGAAGCACAAAGTCTAATATAGAATTGGAGGCTGTAATTATACTTCACCAATATTTTATTAGAATGTACGACGTTTTGGTAATTCAAGCCAGAAGTCAGAAAGACTGGGTTGAATTACCGTCTCGCCTTAAGATGAAAAAATCGTTCTTGCACCAGAAGATGACATTATAGCCGAAAGGTCGTGCATTAAAATAAAATAAAACAGTGGTTAAGTATAATTATCAGTCTCCAATCTTATATTTTATATTTTACCTAAACCTTTATCAGTCGGAAATATGTGCTGAATATCGGAAATATCGAACCCCTAATTTCGGAAAAAATATTTTGACTTAAATTAATCTTATCCCTGGAAATGTTTTTTAAATTTATTTATTGTAATTTACAACTGTACTATACAACACAATGAGTAAACACGCAGAGTTAAAAAAAGGCGTGAAAATGTCTTGAGAAAGAACTACCCAGTGGTAGCACTTCACTAACAATTTTAAGGTAGTAAGTCCCGAGGACCCTCACCCATCGCCTCGGAGGGTTATCAGGGATATCTAAGGAAGATTGATTACGGACAAGTGGGTTTGTATGGGCAGGGAGTTTAGAATGAAAATAGGTGTATCTATCTCGGGCTGTCTGTAACAAATGGGATGTTTAGGTCATTTTGTAGGAGTTGATTTGTGACAAAGCACTCAATTCCATATGTCCAAATAGGTCTGATAATAGTGATGTAAATATACTGGAGGTTTGGAACGTGAGTGGCTGTGGAGTGGGACTGAATGGTTTGGGATGCAGTAGTTGGATCATTATGGAAGGATAAGACACACGTGTCATCAGCATAAGTATTGAGGACAACTTGGAAGTGTATTTTTGAAAATGTCTGCGTTAGTCTTAGTAATTATTTCGTCAACATCCATCTGATATTGAAGCATTCCGTGTTGTATTAATAAATAATTCATTAGTTCCAATTAAAAAGGTAAGTACGAGGAGCGACACGGAACTCAAAAAGGTTTCATGAAAGGTCCCTTTATTGCGTAAAAATCGCTAAGCTCAGAGGAGTCGAGAATAAAAATGTTTATCAAAGCACACACACCTTAAGCCATCACGGCATAAATGCTTTACCCGCCAAGTAACGACGCAGAAACACGAAGAGACAACCATGAATTCTTACAAACGGACGTTCCGTGACTAATGATGGATGGTATTCGGTAACATGACCTGTGTCTGAAATACTTGGTAGCGGATAAGCCTAATGGGGTAATAGATCATAAAGGCAATATCTTTACCTCGGCCACGGATCATAAAAATGTTTAACATTATGTTTTGGTCATAAAGGCTTTAGATGGCAGTAACTGCTGACCATAATGATACCTTAAGAAAATAGAAATAATATTACTTAAGACTTTTTTTCTGTTTCATTTATTCATTTCAACTTAGGCTTAGTAATTCTGGCATATTTTAACAATTCATACTTTGATATTTCAAAAAGGTACAAGTAGGGGAAGGGGCGGTGTCAAAATATTAACCACTATCCTTTTTCCCTAGAATATATGCTGATTCATAAGGATTAATTGTTATAACAAATTATAATTATCAATTTATGGATAATTATGATAATATTAATGAAACAAAGCAGAAATTATTGTTATACACTTTTAATAAAATAAACATAACATAAATTTATAATAATATACTTATAAATCCAAAAAAAAAAATAAAGAAACCTTAACTAAATGATATTTAATTAAAGGAAACAAAGAATAATTAAAACAAAATGAGAAACAGAAAAAATATTAAAATTAAAAAAAATGTCTATACTGCTCTGTGTTTGCCGGTCGGTACTCTAGGTTGATGGTCGCTCGCTGCACTTCCATAAGATCGCTGTGGCGATGTATAGTATAGACCGGGCCCGGCTGGGTTTGCTTTAGTCCCACTATTAATTAAACACACTGCACTGTGTACTGATTAAAGATAGCAGAAGAGGTCTTGTTGGAGCAAAGACTGAGCGAAGAGAGAGAGCCGAGTGTAGAAACGACGCTATCAAACATTGTTTTTTTTTAAAACAATGAATTACTACTACACTGCCGGACAAAATTAAAGGATCACTTACCAATATTTATATTATTATTATATAAGAGATAAAAATAGGACTTCCTTTGTCCCAGACTGGACTGTGTGTTTTACCTTATCAAGTTAATCCTCTACCTGTTTATATTCCCACCCGTTTATGGAGTAAAGGATCAGTTAATCCTCTTATTTTCTTTCTTCCTATCAGTAAATGGTTAGTTGTTAGCAAAGATTCATCTTATTGAAGATTTTCTAACATTTAAGAGACTTTAGTTTTTACTTGTGAGTTTAGTAAGAACGTTGTGTTGGCCAACAGAAGAGCATTGACCGAAGAGGAATCAATTCGTGCTGTTGCTTTGAATGAAGAAGGGTTTTCTCAAAGGCATATTGCGCAACGGCTCCAGCGGTAACAATCCGTAGTGTCCAGGGTGCTTATTAGGCACCGTAAAACTGGAGGGCATACAAGAAGAGTCGGACAAGGCCGTCCGAAGTCAACTTCCCACCGTGACGAGAGATTTTTGCAACTGCATGCTCTTCGGGATCGCCGATCAACTGGTAACAGTCTGCGTGGTCTCCTCCAGAAGTTCAGGAATGTGCAAATTTCAGAGCAAACCGTAAGAAGACGACTCAACGATTATGGATTGACCTCCCATCCTTCAGCTACTGGACCTCTTCTCTCCAGAGAACACCGAGTTGAGCGCTTGAGGTTTGCTCGGGAGCGCCTAAACTGGACTCAGCAAGATTGGAGCCTCGTATTATTCAGCGATGAGTCAAGATTCTGTCTCCGATCTCCAGATGGACGGAAAAAGGTATGGAGAAGGCGGGAGAGAGGTATGCTCCATGCA
Source organism: Piezodorus guildinii (assembly GCA_023052935.1). NCBI lineage: Eukaryota > Metazoa > Arthropoda > Insecta > Hemiptera > Pentatomidae > Piezodorus > Piezodorus guildinii. Next base: position 119,328,711 of record CM041293.1, on the reverse strand, counting down.
CTTTTTCTCCAAGGGTTGCGTTTGGTGGTGGGTCAGTCAGGAGGCATAAATTTAAACTCCCGTACAGAGTTGGTTCTTGTGAACCGTGGCCCTATAACTGCTTACAGGTACATTAGGGAGGTACTTGAGCCACATGTAATACCTTTCGCCAGAAATATCGCAGATAACTTTATTTTTATGCACGATAATGCCCGACCTCACGTTGCTCGATCAGTGCAAAATTTCCTCAGACAAGAATAAATTGACGTTATGGTTTGGCCACCCAGAAGTCCAGATATGAACCCAATAGAGCATGTATGGGACATGCTTGGAAGAAGTGTCCACCCCCGAGACCCACAAAATTGCTTCGCACGGGTACATTTAAATTGGGTGTCATTTATGTTTAAAAAAGCTCTGTTTGGCAGATTTAGAGATTATTGTGTTGTAATTTTTAGTTCATCGTAACGAAAAGTTCACCTAGCTAGAACATCTGTTTATTTTATAACGCAGTTTCATTATTACATCTAATCATCGGCAGAAATGAGATACATAAAGAGGTCAATAAATCAAACTTGATTGTTTTCCCATCTAAAGAAAACTTTTTTTTTTTTTTTTGTTATTAATGATTTTATTTGCACCTGTAAAATGTTTACAATAAGCAAATGGGATTTCACAAACAAGGAGACATGGCATGGTTAGGCATGAGGGAGACAGCACCCAGTGGTGCATCCTCCTGACATTCAAACAGGATCTATTATTTTAGGCTAGGAGGTCCCTCATCCAACTCCTTTTCAGTCTACGCCGAGTTATGTCAGGAATGTCAGTTGTAGCCATATTTTGAACAAATTGGTTAGTGTGTCCATGTAGTTGGTCGTAAAATCTTTTGTACGACATTCGAATGTGGTTTGTTGTAGTCGGAATGCGTAGGTCGGTATGAAGAGTATCGTTTGAAACATAAGGTGGTGAGTTCGTTGTCAGTCTTAGAAATTTGGATTGAAAGGTTTGTATTTTTTGAATGTGTGTCTTTTAGCAGGTCCGTAAATTTGGCATGCGTAAGTCCATATAGGTTTTAATAAATAAGTATATACGTTAAGCTTCTGTCTTATGCGTAATTTAGAGTGTTTATGTAGTATCGAATATAATAATCTGAGTCGAAAGTTTAAAGTTTTGCGTTTTGTTTTGACGTGTGGTCCTATGTCAATCTTTTGTCAAAGATTAGTCCCAAGTACGTTACTGTATTTGTTTGAGGTATCTGGTGGTTGTCTATATAAACTGGAGGGCAGGTTCCGTGTCTTAAAGTAAATGTAACATGTTGTGACTTGTCATGGTTAATTTTTAATTTCCATTTCTTACACCAGTTTTGTACATTGTCCAAGTGGTGTTGTAATGTCAAACTGGTCTGTATTGGGTCTGTGTTTTCTCGTAATAATAGCAGTGTCGTCGGCATATGTCGCAGATAGGATGTTTTGGTCGGTTGGTAAGTCATAAGTGTATATTAAGTAGAGAAGTGGGGCCAGGATAGAACCTTGGGGAACACCTGCACAGATTGGTTTTATTGGGGAGGTCTCTGAACCCTGTCGGACAGAGAAGAAACGGTCAAGAAGAAAAGACTGTAGAACTAAATAATATGTGCAAGGAAGAATAGGTTTCAGTTTAAAAAGAAGACCCTGGTGCCACACCCTATCAAAAGCCTGAGTAACATCCAAAAATGCCCCAGATGCGTATTGTTTTAGTTCTAGAGCAGTAGAAATAAAGTCAGTAACTCTGTGTAGCTGTTGTGTTGTGGAATGAGAAGATCGAAATCCGAATTGGTGATCTGGTAATATGTCTTGGTCTGTCAGTATGTTAATAATGCGTTCGTGCAAGAGTTTTTCAAATATTTTAGAACATACCGGAAGAAGGCTAATAGGTCTATAAGATTCAGGTCTATGTTTGTCTTTGTTGGGTTTGTGTACCATTGAAATTATAGAATATTTCCATTGGATAGGGAATTTAGTTGTCTTAAGTATAGCGTTGTACAGTGTTGTAAGAAAGACTAAAGCTTTTCTGGGGATTTTTCGAAGTACCTCAGCAGTGATAAGGTCATCACCAGGAGCCTTCCTTTTTGGCATTTTCATGATCTGTCTAGATACTTCGGAAGGAGTAAAGGATTTTGGCGGAAGAGACATAGGAAGAGGGGAGTCTAAGAATTTTTGCACATAATTTTCGTGTTGTGTGTCTGTTAAGTCGTCTATGTGAGGATGAAAAACAGTTGAAAGGTGGTCAGAAAAAATTGCGGATTTCTCTCTGTCCGACACAGCCCAAGAACCATCGTCTTTTCTCAATGGGACAGATACTTCGTGATGCTTTAGAAGTCGCTTAGTATGTCGCCAAAGGCTGTTGTCATCCGTCGTTAAGTTTTCCAGATATATGTCAAAATTAGTTTGTTTAAATTTCCGTATTTCTCTTTTTAGTTCGTTGTTAAATTTATTAAAAAGTCGTCTGTCAGAAGGAAGTCTGTTGGTCTGCCATAGTTTTCTTGTCCGTCTTTTGGCTCTGATTAGGTCTCTGATATATTGAGGGTAGAACGGCGAGCTTACTGTTTGCCTTATTTTTGTCTCTTGTGAGGACCAAGCAGCTTCTTGAATAGTTGTTGTGAAGAGTTCAACCGCTTCTTCCAAATCCTTTTCGGTTTTTAATGCTTTAGGAACGGTCAGCTGGGCATTAATTCGTTCAGAAAAAAGGTCCCAATTGATGATGCCATATGTAAGCGATGGTTTTTTTCCCACAAAGGATTTTCTACACCCAACATCAAGTTCACCGGTAAATGATCAGAGCCAAGGTCTGTTTCAGTTGTAATTGTAATAGGTAGAGTCAAGTCTTTGGCTATAAAAAAGTCCAGTACATCAGGTTTTTTGTATTGAGAATTCGGTAAGTATGTTGGTCTATCGGGAGAAAATACAGTTAATGATAGCTGGGTAACAGCAGACTTGAGTCTCCTGCCCCTTGGTGTGCATAATCGTGAACCCCAGTATTGGTGTTTCGCGTTGAAGTCGCCTCCTGCAAGGAATGATCTACCAAATGATTTAAATAGTTCAATAAACATTTGTTCAGTAATGCTGTATTTAGGAGGACAGTAGATAGAAGCAATTGTTATGTTTCTGTGGTTGGTCTGTAGCTGTATTCCTGTTATTTGTATCTGAGCCGTCGAGTCTACGTGTATAGGGTTATGTTTAAGGTTAGATTTTATTAATATAGCTGTCCCTCCATGAGAAGTATTATCGGGGTGGTCTGTTCTGTATAAAGTATAATTTGGTATATAAAGTCTGTTACGTGATGTGAGATGTGTTTCCGTCAGAAGTACAATGTCAATACGTTTTTGATGAACATAAAGTTCCAGTTCAGTTTTATGTCGAAGTAGTCCGTTTGCGTTCCAAAGAAGGATTGACAGGGAGCCAACAGTCAGAGAACTAATGTCCATAAGTTGTAGCTAAAGCTTGAGTGAGTTGAGTTATTTGGCTAATTAGGCTGTAAAGGGGCTGGATGAGGGCATTTAAATTATTTATTAAATTTGTCTGTGGAAAAGGAACAGAGCCAGCTGGGGCACCAGCTGTTTACTGTCTTCCCTCATACCTGACCTTGCTTGTGGTTGCTGCTGAGCTTCAACGCTGGGCCGAGTTCCGATTTGGCGGTCCATCCTTGGGGGTGCACGAACAGGTTCTGGAGGCGCTGGTTGATGAAGGCTGTGCGGTAGTGCTGGATACTGTTCTAGGTCCGGAGGAGGTTCGACAGACACCGGCGGCGGGCGGTACCTTTGGGTTCGCTGTGCTCTCAGATTTTTGAGGTCTGGCATCCCCTGTAGTTGGCGGGATGTGCCCCTTCACAGTTGGCACATTTCGCGGGCGTGTCTTTAGTTTTAAGGCATGCAGAGGTTTCGTGGGCTTCACCGCACCGTACACAGCGAGGCTGATGGTTACAATATGATTTGGTGTGGGCAAAGCCCTGGCACCTAAAGCACTGAGGTATTTCCCTCTTTTTGCGAGCCTCTTCCACCTTTATTCGGGTGTAATAAATATAGTTGATATCAATATTTTTTCATTAAAAGTGTTTTTCGTGATATCAACGAAAAACATTTGTAATGGTAATTTAGTCCTGGCCGAGATAGCATTTGTGACATTTGTAGCTTCGTAGCCGAAAACTCTTCAATTCTTCTTTAATTACTGATGCTGGGGTGGAAGAATGGAGGCCCTTTATAACCACTCTCGCATTTTTATCTTCAGGCAGCTGGTAGGTATGAAAGTCAGCTTTCACTTTTTTCAAGCACCGTACTGCTGTTCTATATGATTCCTGCGTGGCTGGGTAAATTATTGTGTTTCTGGCTGTAGCTTTAATGTTAAAATAACTATTGCCTATTTCTTTTTTCAAAAATGCTATTAACGCTTCTATGTTTTGAATACCTTTTAGAAATATAGGAGGTGGTTTTACTTTTGCATTGTCTATTTGATTTGGCGGCATGTCAGGTTCGACACTACTTGTATTTAGGAGAGGGTCATACCTGTTGCTAACTTCTACTTGAATACGTTTTTTATTGATAATTCTTGGGCCAGATGAAGGAGATGGCCTTTTTCGTCCCGTAACAAGTTCCCATTCGTTAGTAACCTCATTGGTCGTTGACGACCTGCTTCTTCTTGCGGCTCCATATTACCCGTTTCTTCGAGCGACATAGCCCCACACTTCTTCTAATTAAGGTTTTTCAAGTTTAATCGCTCACTACAGTCTTTTTTTAAAGGTTTTAAACTTGAAAAAGAAAAAGAACAAAAACAAAAAAAAAACTAACCTTTATGGTTCACATGTTTTTCTCATCAGAAATAATTAAAAACCATAAAGTTCTTCTTCTCTTCACACTAAATAAAACTAATAACGTCACAGGTCCTTTTTGTTATAAAAATCACAACTTAAAACGTAGTAAAATTAACAGATAAATCATATTATAAGCGGAGACGCTTAGAGCACAGTCTAATCACTTTGCAATCCCTAAAGAAAACTTGATTGCAATATATGTTTTCAAGAACTATAGGAATAACCAAGGTTACTATCTTATTCGGTTTATTACAATTTTATATTTCAAATGAAATACTTCAAATATATATTAATTTAGTTTCTATTGGAGTCCCATTTCTTTTACAATGAAACATATTTTTTTATGAAATAATTTGTAAGTTAAAAAAATTAATGTTGGTTTTTTGATTTGTAACAACTTTATTTATTTTAGCAACATACTTAAGTTTTCATACGTAATTTGTTTTCTAAAATATTGCGCACTGTATAGAATAATGTAAGGATTGATAATTGTACGATACTCTACGGATAAAGCATAACATACGTATGTTTATGGGCCTGTAACAACTTTATATTAACTTGTACGATATCTTTTATTGCATATCAACTTTTCTAAAATCTTGTGCTTTCCAAAGGTATATTATATGTTTATGTTATTACTTATATTTCAGAAAACATTTTTTGATGACTTGGACACAGAAAATTTATTTTTCCCCTTTAAAAAAAGCTAAATTGCAATATACTTATAAACCTACCTACAACAATCACTTAGTTTTATCCACTTTTTATCACTCTCCATTACCATATTCAACATTTTGTATAGTATAACATTTTTTTCTAAAATCTTTAGCTTTTCAATGGTATGTTATACATCTATGAGACTATTAAAAAAACAAAAAAAAAACACCTTTTTTCCGGAACTTGATCATTTGGACTTTGGATTTTATTTCCCATGAAAACTGGTATTTGAAAATTTTCACGATAGCAATACTTTTCCTTTTTTGTATATTTGATATATATAATTTTTCCTCTGTATATTTTTTTTTACTCGGATCTGTAACAAGCTATCTGACGATAAGTTCTTAGAGAAATTTGGACAAAAATTAAAATTGAAGAGCATCATTAAATTCATTTATTTAATCTACAAAATAGTTACCACCGTTAGCGATTACCCTTTCCCAACGGCTTGGAAGGTCCATCATCCTTCTTTTTTTTTTTTTCCAAAAATCTCTGTCCTTACTCCTGAAGAACAATAAAAGATCCGTTTTGACGTCATCTGCCAAAGAGTAGGATTTCCCTTTTATAAAATTTTCGAGGGAACGGAAAAGATGGAAATTAGAAGGAGCAATGTCAGGAGAGTACGGCGGGTGAGGTAAAACCTCCCATCGGAAGCTTAATAACTTTTTCCGTGTCCTTAAAGACACATGTGGCCTAACTTTGTCTTAGTGAAACAGCACTCCTTTCCGATTGGCCAACTCCTGCCGTTTCTCTTCAATTGCTGCCTTCAATTGACCTAACTGGGCGCAGTAAAATTTCGTCTTTATAGTTTGGTTTTGTGGAAGGAGCTCAAAATGTATAGGTCCCTTCCAATCCACGGTATTCACCATATGGATACACCAAATACCTTTCTTGGATGCAAGCCGGCCTTGGGTGTTGCGAGCGGCGTCGTTTCAGGCATTCACCGAGATTTTGTTTCGGCTGGTGTTGATGAAGAAAATCCATTTTTCGTCACCAGTAACAACTCGTTTCAAAAATTAATCCTCCCTATTTTTTTATTCAGCAGTAAATCACAACATGAAATCCTTTTAATAAGGTTCCTTTCACTGAGCTCATGGCGAACCCAAACGTCGTAACGACAGACGTACCCGGCCTCCTTTAGACGATCAAAAGCGGTCGATTTGCAGGCTCTTAACTCCGCAGCTATCTCGCGGACAGTAATTTGTGGGTTGTTTGCAATGACCGTCATAATATCCTCGATGTCAAGAGATGAACTCCGGCTAGCCCGGGGCTGGTCTTCCAAATCGAAATCTCCTGATCTAAACCGCGAAAACCACTTCTAAACTGTGCTATCAGCAATTGAATCGCTGCTTTACACGGCATTAATCTTTCTTGCAGTTTGGGCATCGTTTTTTCCCTTTTCAAAAAAGCACAGTATGATATGTCGAAAATGAACTGAAACGTCACTCATGTTGGTTTGCCATAAACTACACTATTGAGCCTTAATAAAGACGAATTCAGTGTTTTAATTATAGCTATCTTAATTCCTTGAGGATTAAAGGCATATAAATAAACATTAGCTTTGTGATTCATTTTTAGTAGAAAAATAAAGAGTAAATTTAATTTTAAAAATCTCTACGAACTTTTCATACAATCCATGGCATGGGAAAGGGAATTGCCCAGCAGCACAGCACCTCTTCCTAGGCCTTAATTTAGTAGGCGAGGTCTCTCATCCAGCTCCTCTTCAGCCTTCTTCTACCAGGCAAATAAAATAATTATTTGTTAAGCAGTTCACACTTACGTTTTGTTAATTTCTGAAATTTTACCAAAATCTTCATACGTTTCAGCTTGCAATCAGATTCACTCAATTTCGTCGCATATTATTTTACTGTATTGCGCATTTATTTTGCGAGCTATGATCAGGGCTAATCGTTTTATAAATACGGTAGTCTTTCAAGAATGTGCCACCAAAATTGTTTTCCCAAGTGTGACATGATTTATGAGGTACCAAAACGCACACGTCGCATGCCGCGGACTCGGTATGATTCTGAATAACACGAAACATCGCGTTTAAATTCATTTAGGCAGCGAAAATACATATGGGCATGAGGCGACCTTTAGAATCTCATTTGAATGTTAAGTTTATACAAAATACCCAGTCAAAAATGACAAGCTTTCACGTTATAACTTTGAAGGGCATTTACTAGTTTAACAAATCCTGTACAAATTAAATATTTTATAAAGTCATGTTGTCAATTGACCACTGTTTGTTTCTTTGTTTTTCGTTCGTTCTATTTGCGAAGTTTGTTTTCCAGGATCAATTACCGTAGAAAATCCATGTGTTTTATATTTTTGGACAAATACTGTATTCAATAAACTTTTTAATGATTTAATAATCATCATATAGTTACCTTTTATTCCCTCTCATTCTGATTCCATATCAGTATCCTTTTGTTTTTTATCCTCGGTAAAAAATATATTTTTTTACTTTTTCTTTACCGAAGAAACTTAATAACATTGGTATTTATTATTATCAAGGATAAATGATGAGTTAAAGTCCGAATTTTCATCTGTAACAACATTGATAGAGAATAAAGAAGTGGGCTTAATATAGGTTCCCGCACACAGTGGCATTTATGGCAATGAAAAAGCCGATGCCGCGGCTAACTCTGCTCGTTGTTTAACATCACCTCAAGCAACGATGGTCAACAAAATCCCTCTACAAGATTGGACAAGGCAGTTCAGCTCTTTACAGAAGGAAAATTGGAAAATCGAATGGAATGCAAATTCCTCTAAATTAAATTAAATAAAAAAAGATTGTGCCCGTTGGAAGACCTCCAACAGAAAGTCAAGGAGAGAAGAAGTGATCCTCTGCAGGCTTCGGATAGGACATAGTGAGTTCTCCCACAGCTACCTTCTGCGAGGTTTAGAAGCCCCAACTTGTACGCAATGTGACAAAGTGAGGACAGTAAAACATATATTCTTAGATTATCCAATTTTCAATAAATTAAGAATTGAACTACAAATGGAAAACACTCTAAAAGAATTATTCAAAGATGATGAAAACAAAGTCAATATCCTCTTCAAGTATTTAAAAGACTTTTATATAATAACAGAGTATGAAATGTAAGTTTGAAAGCCAATACCCACAAGGGTAGAGGCATCATAAGTAAATAAATAAACATTGTGTTTATAATTTATTGGCATTGATTATATCTATTTCAATTTATTGAAAGTGAATTTGTAATTAAGTCTGATTTCCAGAGAAAAATCTTAGATAAAGCCTCTCTTCATAAGTAAGCAGCTTTCGATATATCTTTTAATTTTAAATTAATTGGATCAAATTTTTTACTTTCACTTACCTATATATGAGGTATATAGGTAAGTGAAAGATAAATTTTAATCTATTTTACTTATAAACCTTCAGGAAAGAATGCCAAAAATGATGGTGAAAATCGTATCAAAATTCGTTCAATGGTTTAGAAGGAGTTAGCGGAAACCAAAATCCCGTTCTCATTTTATATATAAAGAGATTAGACCAATTAAATTGATTATTACTTTCACTTACCTATACATGAAATGTATAATAAAGGAAAGTGTTGGGATCGTGAAAAGTTTCGAATTCCAGTTTTCATTGGAAATCCACGTTTTAGAGTCCCTTGAGTCCAAATAACCAAGTCCCGCAAAAAGGTCTGTGTGTGGGTGGGGCGGGGAGAGGGGTAACTCTAGCACGTAAACTAAAAGTCTTATGAAACTGAAATTTCATATTTAAAAGAACTATAAGCCCGAGATGTTTCAAAAACTTTTTCATCAAAATCAGCTTAGCAGAAGAGCCACTTTATACTATGCATTTTGCACCTTTTTACGATTTTCTCAAAAAATGGCTCTAACGATTGTTATTAAACTCGGTATATCGATGCACAGTTTAATAGGGTTTAATATCATTTAGATTTCAATTTGATGGAAATAGTCTGACAGGGCTTAAATACCGATAATTTAAATTTTCTCCCTCTAAATTACCTTCAATTTTGGAGATTTTATAAAAACAACCATATCATCTTGTTACCATTGATAAAAAACTGGTAAATATATAAGTTGAACAAATTCGATATCCAACTAAAGGAGAAAACTGAAAAAATATTTTTTAATGGAATTTTTTTATTTTAAACATATGAACAGAGATATACATGTATAACATACTGTTACAAAAGCTAAAGATTTTAGAAAAAATATTATCTAATACACAAGCCTGTAAAAGTTAGTAAAGAGTGCTAAAAAGCCGATCAAACTAACTGATTATTTTAGATAACAATATAATCGATTTTTTAATAAAACACATGTTTCTAAATAAATTCAATTTAATTCTCTTTAATAGTTTTACTTATTACTTTCACTTATTATATATAGTAAGGGAAAGTTTTGCGATCGTGAAAATTTTCGAATTCCAGTTTTCAACGGAAATACATATTTTAAGGTCCCATGAGACCAAATAACCAAGTCCCGCAAAAAGGTCTGTGTGTGTGTGTGTGTGGTAACTCCTGGCGGAAACGGTAAGTCCTATGAAGCTGAAATTTCATATTTAAGACAAATATATGCCCGAGACGTTACAAAACTTTTTCCATCAAAATGAGCTTACCAGAAGAGCCACTTTATACCATGCATTTTGCACCTTTTTTCGATTTTATCTAAAACGGTTCCGACAATTTTGATTAAACTCGCTATATCGATGTAAAATTTAATGGGTTTTAATATAATGTAGTTTTCATTCTGATTAAAATGGTCTGACAGGGCTTTAATGCAGATTTTTTAAACATTCTTCCCCTAAAGTACCTTTAATTTTGTTGATCCTATAAAAATAACTATATTATCTTATTACCACTGATGAAAAACAGGTAAATATATAAATTGAAGGAATTCGATACCCAACGAAAGGAGAAAGCAGAAAAAAATATTTTTTTAATGCCATTTTTCGTTTTTGAACATAAGAACAGTAATATACATGTGTAATATACCGTTGGAAAACTAAACATTTTAGAAAAAAATATTATCAATTACGCAAGCTTGTAAAAGTTAATAGAGAGTGACGAAAAGCCTATAAAACTAATTAATTATTTCAGATAATAATATAATAGATTTTTTAACAAAACACGTGTTTCTATAGAAATTCCATTTAATTAATGCTTTAATGATTTCAAACAATTTTGTCTTTTACTGAATTTGAAAATTCTTTACTCGATTTTAAAATCGGAAGTAAGTGAAAGTCGTGTGTTGCCCGCACCAGATTTTTAAGTTTAGCTACTCATTGTATTATTTTATATACAGTTATGATTATCAATAAAATTTATTTAAAAAAAAAAAAGAAACAGCCGCGGTATTTTGAGGAGCCCAGAAGCTGATCTCGACCTAGAGCTAGATCATTGTCATCAGGAAGTTCCGCTTTGGCTTCTAGAAACCACGTGATAACACTACACTGAGCAAATCTCCACTAAATCAATGTTCAGTTGTGCCATCACCTGACACACACTTCCGAATTATTATTATTATTGTTAGTTTTTTTACTTGATTGTTGAACAATAAAGGAGATAAGAAAAAAAAAGAATATAAAACGAAAGTAAAAAAATAATATCCGTTGTTATTGATATAGTAAAACTATTACATTTTTTTTTTACTTTCACTTACCTATATATGAAATATATAGTAAGGGATAGTATTGCGATCGTGAAAATTTTCGAATTCCAGTTCTCGATGGAAATAAAAGTTTCAAGGTCCCCTGTGTCCAAATAAGCAAGTCCCGAAAAAAGGTCTGTGTGTGTGTGTTTTAAGTCTAACGCAAAAACAAAAAGTCGAACGAAAATATTATATTTATTTTCTTTTCTTTTTTAATTTTTGTGGAAGTTTTCTTAATTGGAACATTCAATAAAGCACCCACTACCTTCCATTCATCATCCAATTACTTTATTTCCTAAGTCTTTTAACACCTTTTTTTTATTCCATCTTAGTCGACGTTTCGGGGTTGTTTCCCATTTTCAAGACTGAAACTGTTTTTTATACTTACATTATTGAATAAAATTACATTGTTTAAATATTTTTCTTTGAAAAATGAAGCTTAGCAATTTGTCAAAAATATTTTAAACTAACTAATTTTAATTACCTTATTCCTTGCTACAACATTTTTCTTTATTCATTACATCTTATAGCACACTGCTACTTGTCTATTGGCTCACTGTTTCCATTATATTTCTATTTTAAACCTTTGTACCTTTTCAGTATTCTATTAATTATTTGTCCTAATTATGGTTCTTGGGCTATTGTTTTATTTATTTTTAAAATTGTATCTTATTTATATAGAGGTAAAAATAAAAATAAATAAAAAGCAATAAGGATTACACCGGAATACTGAAAAGGTACAAAGGTTTAAAATAGAAATATAACGGAAACAGTGAGCCAATAGACAAGTAGCAGTGTGCTATAAGATGCAATGAATAAAGAAAAATGTTGTAGCAAGGAATAAGGTAATTAAAATTAGTTAGTTTAAAATATTTTTGACAAATTGCTAAGCTTCATTTTTCAAAGAAAAATATTTAAATAATGTAATTTTATTCAATAATGTAAGTATAAAAAACAGTTTCAGTCTTGAAAATGGGGAAACAACCCCGAAACGTCGACTAAGATGGAATAAAAAAAAGGTGTTAAAAGACTTAGGAAATAAAGTAATTGGATGATGAATGGAAGGTAGTGGGTGCTTTATTGAATGTTCCAATTATATTTATTATGTATAAAATAACATATTTAGTCTAATTATACGCCCAAGACGTAACAGCAACTTTTTCACCAAAAGCTTACCAGCAGAGCCACTTCATACCATGCATTGTGTACCTTTTTACGATTTTCTCAAAAACGTCTACAACGATTTTGATCTCCCTATATCGATGTAAAATTTAATGAGCTTTAATATCATGTAGGTTTTATTCTCATTGAAATAGTCTAACAGTTCTTTATTGCCGATATTTTAAAATTTCTTTCTCTACACCTTTTCTACCTTTAATTTTGTGCATTCCAAAAGATTAACCATTTCATCTTAATTACATTTTGTTGGACGAATTTTATGACCAACTAAAGGGTAGAAGAGAAAAACTATTTTTTTTAATGCAATTTTAGTTTCTTTTTTTTTTTTTTTTTAGAACTATAATATAGATATATAATATACCGTTGGAAAGAGAAAGATTTTAGAAAAAATATTATCTGATACAAAAAGTTGTAAAAGGTAATATAAAGTGACGAATAGGGAATAAACTCATTAGTGATTAACAATTTAATATTGTTATATTATTTAATGTAAATCATATGTTTCAAACGAAAATGAATAAATATAAGTCTAATAGAAATGAATAAATATTAAAATTAACTCAAGATATTTTTTAAATTGACTTATATTTAATAGTTTTTAAATTTATTTTAACAGTCGAGGTAAGTGAAAGTTGTTTGTTGCCCGCACCAGATTTTTCCTCAATAATTTCGGCTACTTCAACATTTACCAGACAGATGCAATAACCTTCCTCTTAACTACAAAAGGCTCATCTACATGACCATCATATGGTCCAACTATACTTATGGAGTGGGGTTTTGGGACTCTACTAAACCATGGAATTATTTTCGCATTCAATCCTTACAATCCAAAATCCAAATATTCCTTACATTTTCAGGAGTAAACTCATCCATAATGACCTTATGTTCCATATGGTGCTGATTTGTCTCGAACGTAGTACCATGTTTCCATGACAGACTCTATTCCCAACTTAAACCACTAGTCTCATTCCTTGCTTCTTTTTCAATTCCTGACAATCTAAGACGTCCGAAAAGAAGATGGCCGCGTGATGATTTAGAACATTGTTTAAGTGCTGCCAATAGGTAGTTCTTCTACATGTGTATCATCAATAAGATTTATGTTCTACTGAGATTTACTAGATTTATGTATCAATACAGTTGTAATTTTAAAAATTATATCATTAAAAAAATTAAATTATAGGCGACATCTCTTAGACCTTTACTCATGAGTTATAGAGTTTTGAGGATGGCCTTATAATCTGTTCTAGTCAATTAAAGAAGTGCCTGAAGACTTGAGCGAATAGCGCACGCGAGCAAACATTCACTTAAGTAACGAGTCTGAGAGAGCAATAATTATAGAAAAAGTGAAGGATGAACTCAAAATTATAAACCTGATCTTAAAAGTCAGATAAGATTATTATTACATATTTTATTGCAAAACAAGAGTAATTAATGAGGTTTTCCTTACACATAACTTATTTATGAACTCAAGAAAACAAAAGCAAAGAACAGATTATGCTTATTAAAATTGTAAAATAAATAAAAGCACCTACTGCTTTTAAATAATACAGTATTAATTACAAAATATAAAATTGAAAGATAATTGCTCTCCAGTAATTAACTTTTTACTATCCCCTATATATGAAATATATAGTGAGAGAAAGTACATCGAATTCGAATTTCCACCGGAAATAAACGTTTGAGGGTCCTACAAAAAGGTCTGGTTGTGTGATGAGTCCAGCTCGAAAACGATTAGTTTCTTAATTTTTTCATTTATTTAACGTCACCTTATGCTACTGTGGCTAATCGGACGATGCTACAGCGGGAGTCCTAAATTTCGCCTATCCAGGTTTAATTAGGATAGGGATTTTTAACGAGTGCCTGTCATCTCACTGGCTGTGGATCTCTTTTTACGTCCCCTTACTAAGGACGGCATAACTAAGGATTTTTTACTTCCATTAAATATTAAAATCCTAGGACCACCTGCGGGTAAGGACCCCTGACATTTTGCATAGGAGTCTGTTATGCTAGCCCGCTAAAGCGATAAGTTGTATGAAACTGAAATTTTATATTTCAGAAGCGTATATGCCTGAGATATTAGCAATTCCTTTTATCCAAATCGGGCAAGCTGTTTTTAATTTAGGAAAGGAAAGTGGATAACTGTAAAAAAACATCACGAAAATCAAAAATGTTGAGCCGTTTGGTCCGGACGATTTCGAATGGATCAACCTTATTACTTTTTAACTATATATGAAATATATAGAGAGGGAAGGTAATGCGATCGTAAAAATTGTCGAATTCAAGTTTTCGAAGAAATACACATTTTAGGGTCCCCTGAGTAAAAATAACCAAGTCCCGCACAATGGTCTGTGTGTGTGGTAACTCTCGGGCGGAAACGGTAAGTCCTATGAAACTGAAATTTCATATTTAAAACAACTACACGCCGGAGACGTGACAAAACTTTTTTCATCAAAATGAGCTAACCAGAAGAGCCACTTCATACCATGCATTTTGCACCTTTTTTCGATACTCTCGAAAACGGTTCTGACGATTTTGATTAAACTCGCTATATCGATGTAAAATTTAATGGGCTTTTATATCATTCAGGTTTCATTCGGATAAAAATGGTCTGACAGGGCTCAAATGCCGATATTCTAAATTTTCTTTTTCTAAAGTACCTTTAATTTTTTCGATTCTATAAAAATAACTATATTATCTTGTTACCACTGATGAAAAACAGGTAAATATATAAATGTAATGAATTCGATACCCAACTAAAGGAGAAAACAGAAAAAAATATTTTTTTAATGCAATTTTTCGTTTTTGAACATAAGAGTAGTAATATACATGTATGAAATACCGTTGGAAAGCTAAACATTTCAGAAAAAAATATTATCTCATACACAAGCTTTTAAAAGTTAATAGAGAGTGATGAAATGAACATAAAACTAACTGAATATTTTAGATAATAATATAATAGATTTTTTAAACAAACACATGTTTCTACAGAAATTTAATTTAATTAATTCTTTAATAGTTTCACTCATTTTTTTCTCCAACTGTTTTTGAAAATTTTTTGATTGATTTTAAAAATGGAGGTAAGTGAAAGTCGTATGTTGCCCGCACCAGAATTTTTAAATCTGTTTCCAACACGTTAATTGTTTATAATTATTTTAATATAATTAATCTTATTCATTTAACATACTCTTTTCCTCGGAATAAAGCAATATCGCTGGGAAGTTTTCAAAGTTCACACGAGCGTGATATAGCTTTTCTTTACGATGGAAGAATCCGACAGGTGCATTTACTGGAACAGTTATTTCTAGATTTGAAGTGGCATTCCTAATGGGACGCCATCCAATGCCGCAGTTCATTATGTACCTTATCCAGATGTTCTAGATTATCCTTTTTTTTCCAGGCTAAATTTTTTAAAATTATGGATCAATCCTTACACAAGACTGAAACGACAAGAAACTGCTCGAAGATACCGATTACTACAACACTTACTAGACAAACGTTCAAAACCTCCATTATATTACAAAAGACTCATTTACATCACTATTATCAGACCTATTTGGACCTATGGAATTGAGCTTTGGGGCTCTACTAAACAATCTAATTCCTCCGGCATCCAGTCCTTACAATCCAAAATCCTGAATGCCCCTTATTTTGTCACAAATCAACTCCTCCATAATGACCTCAACATCCCATTTGTTGCAGACATAGCCCGTGATAGATACTCCTCTTTTCATTCTAAACTCCCTTCCCATACAAACTTAAAAGAAGGTGGCCTCGAGACCTGCTGCCTTAAAATAGTGAAGTGCTACCACTGGGTAGTTCTTTCTCAAGACATTTTCATGACTTTTTTTTTCATTCTACGTATTTAATTATTGTGTTCTTTAAAACAGTTCTAGATTACTATAAATAAATAAAATAAAAATTATGAATCTTATCTATCTATAAAAAATATACCACGAATGACTCTTGAAGCTATTTTAGTTCAGTCATAATTTTAAGGCTATAGTCTTTTGTTTTGTTTTTTAAACATATTATAAATTGTACATTAATTAATTGGGATCAGGATGAAGAAGGCACTGGAAAAAGGATATAGAAATTTTCAATTTTTCGCTTGTATTATTTCAGCGTTATTTACTATTTACGTAAGTTTTTATTTAACATCATCACTACGAGATAAAGACTAAAGATCAATCAAGACCTTAGTTTCTTTTTCTTTTTTTTTATCACATTTAAATAATAAATCTGATAATAATAAATATAAAATTATGAGTATTATCATAAGAAAAAAAAAATCATAATACCATGAAAACAATGAACCCGGACTACTTCATTAATAAAATAGAAACAAAAATCCGAGCAGAAATGATATTCGCAGCCAGCAATAGACATTTCACATGTTTTATGCAAAACTTGGTCCTGAAAAGGCAATTTTTTACAATCCACCACTACAAACTTAGTCTCTAAAGCAAATCTTTGATATTTAAAGCAGAAGGAGAACTGATGGGACTTAATTGTCAGCCATGAAGGAGGGATAGGATACCTACCTGTGTTATGTGCAACCTTAACGTGCCAGAGGACACCTACCACTTTTTGGCAATATGCTCTGTCTTCAAGGACATAAGGATGAAATATCTAGAAAAAGACAAGCTAACTCAAGAAGAATTATTGAATATATTAAATGTGCTCGATTGGATGAAACGTGCAACATACTTAAATAAATCTTTCAAATACAGAAATTTTTTGGTGAAGTATTTTAATTATTAAACTTTTACAATAAATAACAATAGATCATAAAGTTACAACAAATCAAAATTATTATCATCAAAACTGAAAAAAAAAAAAAAAAAAAGGCATCTCGGTAGACGGTTTATCGCCGTTGTCTTCTGAGCTTTGATTTCAAAAACGAAAGATATGTATATGTTATTACTATTTTGTATATTATATAAATTATGGATTTATTCATTCATAAAAATAATAAAACCTGTATGCTAATAATGTATTAAGCGTCACTTTTTTTTTTAATTATTATTATTATTATTATTTTTTTTTTTTTAATTGCCTCTACAAAGGATCATTCACTAAAATGATTATGGGTAAGTTAGAAATGTCAGAGACATATCTTTGACATAATATTGTAGCAAACCTTTAGCTTGTTTATATTTATCGTATAAACAAGTTATTGTGAATACTTTTTTTTATTGTTTTGATTAATTGTAATCACAAAGCAATGAATCTGAAACTCGATTATAAGAAAATTAATTATCGATTTACGTGACTGTAAATTTAGCTACTCCTTAAAACTAATTCTTGAGACAATCAATAATGATTAAATCAACAATAAAGAGGCATGAAAACAAAATCGATTCCAAGGGATACGCTAAGTAATGCATATTATCGATTTATAGACCGCAACGGAGAAAGGAGTGCACGATGGAAGAGGAACAGAAAATGAGGAACTTGGTAGAGGAAAATAGAGCAATGAAAGCAAGAAAAAGAAGCATAGCATTAGCTAATCGAATTAGGAAGTTTTTATTTTGGCGTAGCAAATCTTATGAATAAATAAGCAGTATGTATATTCTTTTTTAAGTGTTTGCTAACATTTTGGTGTAAAATTTATACAACACACTACATAATTATATTTACGTATGGAAGCAAGGAAATAAGGATATTTTGATTTTAAAATAAAACCATTGAAACATAGTTTGTTTTTTATTAAAAACGTTTTAAACAAAAATTTAAAATGCTTAAATAAATATCATTATCAATCGTAGAAAAAATTAATAAATATTTTAATTTATATATATCTTCTTAATTACTACAACATATACTGTCTAAATAAATTACTATTACATAAATATTAAAAAACAGTCTTTAAGTCGTTAGTTAAATGTTACAAATTATATCAAGATAGTCGTGGCAATGCAAAAAAAACATAAAAAAGCGTCGGAAACCGTATATAATATTTTATCTCAAGTCAAATCATTTAGAAAGATTTTTTTTTTTGTCTTATTCCATAAAACATTTTTGTTTTGTCAAATATGTTGTTATTTGACGAAAATAGATATAAATAAATAATTTTAGATACTACTTAAAAAAATTAATAAAATAACATAGAACTGAAGACTCATGATAAGAGGTTGAAGGTGCCAACAGAAATACAAAGAATAAATACGTTATCCGATCAGTCTGTGATTGATGCCAAAACAGTTCGAAGAAATTACGAAACATTTTCAAGAACCGTCTAATGTTAATACGTTTTTCGGAGTATTTCAATACCCAAATAATCTATTACTTTAATAAATTTATTTTCAAGTATACACACAATATAGATTACCAATGTTAGAATGGTTACAAATGTTGTTAGAATGAATTTTTAAAAGTTTATTACAACTTTAATATATAGAATTTATTGTAGTTTTTTTGAAAATATGGCATATCGTAAAATAAATGTAATGTTTATAATCTTGAAGTCGATATTATGTATTTGTGGCGGTCGTGAAGAAGTTGTTAAGTCAAAATCTTTCATTTTACGTGATACCTAAAATAGAGTTATAAATACAGCTTTCTTTCCACCTGAAATTTCTTCCACCCAGAAATCAATTTAACACGACGTGGGAGACGGTCTGAGGGAGTGACACGTGGAGTTAACTCGTTTTTGATATAACTCCAGTTATCCAGAAGTGTTTCTTCAGAAGATTTGAACACGATATCCAATAATTTAAATGGTTAATAAATGAAAAAAAACCTCTCTCTAACACCATTGACGTTAAAATGTGTATGTAACTCCTTCATTAACCCGTTATATGTATCGTTGTTATTACTATATTTTTTATAAATCCTCACAATCTTACCTTGCCTTGAAAATAAGTTATAAGTCCTTCGATAAAAGATACTTGGATCTGAACAACCCATTTCTCGTATTAATCTCCGGGATTTTGCTACAACTCTTCCGTTGGCACCATCAACCTCTAGCTAAATAACCAATTATCCGTCAAGTAGCGTAGATAATCAGCTGAAAAGAAGTTAGGCAGTCAGGATGAGTGTATGTGCCTCTCGACGTGCCTGGAATCTGGTTCGGTGCTGATGTGGATTTCATGATGGGGGTGGTAGGAATCCGGGACAGGTACTGCTCGACCTCTGATTGGGTACACGTAGTTGACCCCGCCTCCTGACGTACCTGTCGTAATTAATAATTTTAATTGAGTCATTAATCATAAGGATAGAAAGTATTGATTATCATTTATCACTAATCGTTTAATTGAGTGTGAGAATAGTATTAATAACTGTTCAATATGAATTTCGTATTAATCACTCCTTGGGTTCCATTGCTTCTTCCTTTTAAACATAATTTTGTGATCTGTGAATTGAGTGAACTTTGAAATGTGTTGAAATACCAAATTAATGTTATATATATTGTGTATTGTATATTGTGGTCAACACATATGTCTATTCAAGACACTATTTTGTCTAAAATTGCATGATTATGAGAACAATAAATTCTCGAAACGTCGCATAAATAAAATTGTTTATTCATTGACTGAAACCTGAGAAGAATAGAAACTTATATATATATATATATATATATATATATATATATATATATATATATATATATATATATATATATGTATATGTAGATACCACTACGTTTGGGGTATACTTTTATATACCACCAACCCATGAAGGGTCTTGGGCCCAGTACAAATAGAAATTCGTACTGCTTCTAGGCCAACGGTCGTTCAATGAGGTGATTAGGCCTTGATCACTCTCAGCCGCCAGGTTTTTCCCCTAATTTTTGGGTACCCACTTCATAGAGGCTGGGTCTGCCCTGGGTGGGTCTCCATACCCTAGGTTCGCCACCTGACTGAATTAACAGAAAATATAATATTCTGCCACAGCCATGATTCGAACCCAGGACCCGAAGAACTATCCACTAGAAGAGAATCCACGCCGCTCCATTAATGTTATATAATGAAAATAAAACTATGAAATTTTTTTTCTTATATATATATATATATATATATATATATATTATTTTTTTATTATTTTTTTTTTGGGAGGGTGGGGCTTGCAAGTACTGAACATATATATCAAGACTAAATATTTGGTCCTGATTGAAACATCTTGAGCCGCCTAATTCGAACTGCATTTAATGACACGAAAAGCTGATATTATATGTAAGGTATTCTCATCACAAAGTTATTTACATAGAACTTAATATCTCATGGCTTAATTATCAATACACTTTCTTCCACATTACGGTAATTCGTCTTGACAAAAAAAGTAAATGTTAACGCCAACTTCTTTATCTGCTTAATTACAGCTCTCTGCTTGACATAGAAAATAAGTCACTTGGCAAATGAAAAAAATACAACTCTTCGGACTAACTAAGCGGAACTTTCGGGTTCAGGCAAAAAATATTCCTCGTAAACTCTCTAAAAGGTTGGGGAAATATAAAATCACCTTAATTGGGATGAATCTACTTAATTTGGTGTTTAAAAAAATTACTGTTTAATCAAATTCAAGATTACAAAGGCCTGTAAATATTTCAGCACTTGCTAATCCCTAATAGCAATACTCTAAGCTTGTTTAGTCCCATTCGACTTCTACAAAATAAACATAAAAACTTAATTTATTTGAAGAAGAAACATGAGTTTCCAACGATTTTATCGTATTTTTTAAGGCATTACTGTAAAATAAAAAAAATGAAGCGACTCGTAGAATTATTAAATATGAAGGGTAAGGTGTTCTTAATCAACTAAATATGCGGGATTGGTTTGAAAAATTAGCATTAGAGATACGACGTTGGAAATAAAGAAGGGCTTGGGGCGATCACTAAAGGATATTGATGAGGTTCTGCAGGAAGATGTTGAATCTAATCCGTCTGCAAGTACTTGCGAACTTGCCAGGGAATGTGATGCCCATTATTTATGACAAGTTTACTTATTTTTCTCTAGTTGATCTAATGAAGGAAATGGATTAGTTTAAATAAATGACTTACCTGGTTCGTAGACCTCTTCGGCACTGTGGATGTGTTGAACCTGGACGTGAGGCCTCCTGATGATGTCATAGACCGGAGGGGTGCTGCTTGGGCTGTTGGACCCGAAGCCGAACCCGGCGACTCCTCGGGCTGCCGCTATGCCAGCGATGACCAGGGCGATCACCGAGAGGGTCACTGCTTTCCCGACGAGAGCTGAAAGGAGTGCGAAGGCAACCGCGAACACGGTGTACATGGAGAGGAACCGAAATCTGGACGAATGGAAGTAGGACGGTCTTTTTCCTCTCCCTGTTTCTGCAGTAAAGAAAAAATAACATTTTAGTGGAGCTAAGGTAACTTAAACGTACTTCTTGTTTCTTAATTAATCATCAAAAAATAGACATATACTGAATTCTAAAATTTTACCGTCGATGTGAAATGAAACCTAAGTTGATTGTTAGACAAAGCTTGGGTCTCCATACCAAGCTGGTCCGATTCTACCTATCAGTCTAGAAATAGAGCAAGATTCTTCGAGATGAAAGTAACATTAATAAAAGAACTAGATAGCCGTTAAAATACCTAGAACTCTAAGCCGGTGGTTCCAACTAGTGATCCGCTGTCTCCTAACAGTCCGTGCACGATTTCTTAGCTGTCCGCGAGGCCTCAAGGGTAAATTATTTAAGTATAGTAGATGGTAAATATTTGCGATCCCTTGGCTTCTAATGAGAATTACACACAGACACATTCGGCATTTTCAGTTGACATATTATACGCGATAACTGACAAATAACCGAACTGAACAAAAACAACTGCTATGCTGTTAACTGAGTAAGCTATTTTCTAACATTACAGAAATAATTAGCATAATCTACTTATCACATAATATTGGAACCAATAGTTGATCCTTAGTGAGTATTTGAATTACTCACCATTCTACCTACCATACTGAAAGTATGAAATTATGACATATCGATTACAATGTTGACCGATTGAAGTCTTGATGCTTGGTTCTATTTTCTAATAAAACAAAAAAATTGTTACCACTGCTCTAAGCTTTAGTGAGATCCTACAATAGTTATTTTAGTCTCGAGATAATTAAATTCCTAGGATTTTGTTCATATTCACTTTCAAGATCTTTTTAACTCTCCATTCACTCAATCTCCTCCTGCTCCTTATCAACATCCGATTCTCTCGCTTTGCCTTTCTTCATAGAAATATTATCATACACAAACCATCCTACTCGAAACTTCACTAGAACGTATTGGAGTGTTTTCTTATCTATGACAAGGTATCAGTTAGGAACTAAAACGTGAAGGAAATTACAGCTCTGCTTCTGTTATGTTCTCTAAAAATTAATTCTTATACTGTAAAAGACCTGTGGATATTAATTTGCAAACTCGAGGAATAAAATGTTTTATTTTTTCTAGGCTACTGAAACCCATTGAATGAAACGGACAAAATAAGGGAAATAAGGGTCGATTTTTATTTTAATAGAAAATCGTCCAAAAATATTTTTATCAAAATCAGTGACGGACACATCCAACGCTCCATTTGTATGTATTTAAAAAATCTGGACTAGGGTTATATAAGTAACGATTAACGTTCTTCGTATTGTACTCGATATAAAACTCACTGTGTATAGAAATTCTGTTCTCTTATATATCGTAAATAACTATTTGGAAAGTTATGCAACATTTTTTTAATCATTTGCATCGTTTCATTTTATTGTTTACGCTTATTTTCACTCATTGATAAGGTTCAACCACAGAAACTTCAAAAATGATTAAATACGCGATTAATAAAAACTTCACTTATACTTAAGCTCTGTATTGCGTGTCCAATGCCTTGTGAGCTTCTACAAGAAACTCATCAATACACGTCTTTGAAATGAATACCTCAGAACGCGAAGCGTAAATTTCTTTGTTGCGTGAAACAGCTCTTTGTAGAACTGTCCTTCCTTATAGGGACATCGTAATGACAATGCCAATGACCTTAAGCGGTGAATCGCTGGAAACTAATGAAAATTTTGTTTTAAGCAAAAACATAGGCTGTTCTTTAAACAAATTAAATTAATAAAAAAGGAAGAAACTTTAGGGAAATTCCCAAATCTGTGTTCATCTTAAGAATCGGATCTGAGATGCACCCGCAAAGCGCATTAGAGCAAAGGTATATTATTTTATTTCTTTGAATTATTTTTACTTCAATTCTGCTTATTTGAAAAATAGGAATGGGAGAGTTTTGTGACTGGTGACACTCAAATAAGTAAATATATCTTATAACATCATACATCTCCTTAATTAAATTCTGTTTAATGGTTAATACTAGCTTACCTTTCTCTATTCCTCCGAAGAAACTGTACACTGGCTCGTTGTACAGAGCTACGTGGAGTGTCAGTGATTTGAGGTAGGAAGCCAAGGCTTCAGAAGCTGATTTGGACCGTTCAATCATCGCAGAAGAGGAGATGTTGACTCCAGGAAAGATCTGGAAGCTGCCTCGGAGGCCGTTTAGAATATCGGCTATGCATTTGCCTCTGGCGCAAGCTTCGTGTGGTAAAACCTATCAACAAGATTGGATTATATTGATATATACATTTATGATACAAGTGATAGAATGTAAACTAAACTAACCATAAACAATACAATAAGTTGTAGCTCCTCTCCTTGCATTCATCATCGCTAAAAATTTCTGTAAAATTAATGCTATTTATTTACATGTTTTAATGATTTTTTTCCACCACAGACTTCTTTTAGAAGAGATTTTGTAATCTTCCACCAATAGTATGATGTTAATTTAAAAAATTAGAGTTTATACGATATCAAACTAGTTAGAACTAAAATGTATGCGCTTTAAAAACAATTTCAAGATGTTACAGAAAATGGTGTGATCATCCAATGGAGTAGTTATCTGATTATCTTACATTCTAGAGCTTTACGGACTGTTAATTTCCTGGACAGGATAATGATGGGTGTACCAATTTCCGATTTTAAACTCTGACGCCAATACCATCCTCAGATTATAAAAATTTGTTAGTCTCAACACGATTTGCATCAAACTGTGGCGTAGATAGATGCGCAAACTGTTCTGAGCATGCTCCGAAAGATGCCTCGTTGTTTCGAACAAACACTGTAAAGTTTTCTCATAAGCACTATAGTTTGTATTTTTATGTATCAGAATAACTAGGAAGTATTGTAGTTAAAGGTTCATATTGGATAAAATCATGGCATACCATCTTCAACTATTTTAACCAGTTATAATAATTAAACTATATCTATTTTGAAACGTAATTGTGCTCCTTTAAACAGTTGTAGCAGAATGAACAAGTTAGTTCTCGAAAACTATTATCAAAATATTATTTATTATATTTATTACATATTACATTCTGAACCCACACTTCATAAGCGGTAGACGAGAATCGATTATGATGATATTACATTTAGTACACTTTAACCTTTTTTTTTTCCTTTTGTTTGTTTTTTTGTTTACCCCTACCTCGCCTTTGAAGGCTATACGAGGATTTCTCGGACCAGGGGGTGAGGGCGGGGGTTTAATGCCGTATACTTTAACTAAGAGATGTAAATATTTGTTACGGTGAAGATACTTAGGTCTGGCAGCTAGCTAGCAACCATACTTCTGCGCATCCCATTTGAAATATTAAATTATCAAAACATTTTATTAGTACAGTAAAAAAGAAAACTGAAACTTCAAAAACTTGGATAAGCTCAATATGATCAAAATATCCAGAAAATCCCGCGTTGAGGTTTAAAGGGAGAAGATAGAGAAGTAAAGAAAACTTTTTTTTTTTTTTTTTGTGAATAATTCAAAAACTATCATATTTATTGTGAATATTTCAACAGCTCTATAAGTATATAATGTTTATACTAATCATAGAAGACATCCAAATACTATGATAAGACCTCTTACCTTGAGTGATGACTCGGTGACGTTGATCCCCTCGTCCGCGACTGCAGCGACGAAAAAGAGGAAGCAGAGTACACCTGGACGGAACATCTCTGGAAGACTGGTGCCGTTGGAGGACCGGGGGCGGTATATAAAAGAGTCCTGGCCTACTTGGAGGCGGGGGTGGGACCTGCCCACTGGACCGTGAAGGCCCCCGATTAGCCAGCTCCGAGGGTATTTAGATCCGTCATGCAGCCGTACGGGGGATCAATCTTCAACGTCATTTTTTGGCTGCATTCATTGCAAACGTTTTACTGTATTAACATAAAAAACAGAACTTCATTTTATTTTTCTAGTCCCCATTTAAGTAATTTTCAATTACTTTCACTTACCTTTATATGAAATATATACTAAGGGAAAGTATTGAGATCGTAAAAAAATTCGGATGCGAGTTTTCACCTGAAAATTATGGTTCCCTGAGTCCCTAAGGTCTGTGTGTGTGTAATAAGTCGAGCACGAAAACTGAATGTCGCACGAAACTGAAATTTTATATTTAAGAATACTATAAATAAGCCCGAGATGCTACAGCAGCTTTTTAATCAAAATCGGCTTCTAACAATAAGAGACTCTTTATACTATGCATTTTACACTCTCCTCAAAAATGGCTCGAACGATTTTGATTAAACTCGTGTATTTTTGTGAAAATTTTTTTGGCTTTAATATCTGGCAGGTTTCATTATGATTGAAATAGTCTTCTCTCTTCTTCTTTTTCTTTCTCCTTTATGCCTCTCAGCATGGAGGTGCCTCTGTCCATGCTTCATGATCCCGAGCCAGCACCTTGATGGCATCCCAGTTTTTTCCTCTTCTCTCTCCTACTTTGGAGATGTAGTCACACCATTGCATTCTGGGCCACCCTCTTGAGCGTTTTCCAGTTGTTCTGGCCTCAAAATATTTTCTTGGCTCCCTATCTTCACTCATCCGGCAGAGACGTCCCAACCATCTGAGTTGTCTCTTTTCAATAATATCCTTTAAAGGGACAAATTCGGTCTGCCACTACCCGAATTTATCGCAGCAACTCTCCTTAGATGCGTTTCTAGTGGTACCCAGCTTTCAATTCAGTAAAGGAGGGTAGGTAGATATAAAGTATTGAAGATGAGTAATTAAACATTATTCTTTACCTCCTTCTTCCCTATAACTGTGTTGCAGAGTGTTAGTATATTGAGTTTGTCTTTTTTATCCTTTTGGATATCTCTTGGTATGACTTTCCATTCATGCTAATCAATATCCCAAGGTAAGTGTATTCGTCCACTATTTCCATTGGTTCACCTTTGAAAACTATTTGAATGTGTCCCTGTCCCGTCCTATATGCATTATTTTGCTTTTCCTGACATTGATGCTCATTCCCTTTCTTTACAACTCAGCCTCCTATTCAGTTACAGCTAGTTGTGATTTCTCATTAGTATCTGCTATAAGGGCAATATCATCCGCAAATACCATCATTACCTGAGCTAGGATTGTCCTCATTTTCCATTTGCCAATAGCAGTGGGACTGTCCTCTGTTTACACATTTTTAGGATTTCACCCATATAAATGATGAGCAGGAGAGGGCTCAAACTATCTCCCCACTTAAATCCTTTATCAATAGCAAAGGTATCGGACTCTCTTCCTCAATCCTCACCACTCCATTGAGATCCTAATAAGTTGACTTTATGGCTTCTTGCATAATAATGAAAATAGTTTTTAAAAAAAACTTTTAAGCTATTTGAAAGACTTTTTTTTTTTTATATAAAATCTAATAAGCCTCAGTTGCCAATGACCCTTCATGGTAGAGGCAATAAAAACAAACAGAAAATATTTGTATCTGTTCGTTTTGTTTGTTTGTTTGTTTGTTTAACGTCACTTTATGCTACTATGGCTAATCGGACGATGTTACAGTGGGAGTCCTAATTTTTGCCTATCCAGGTTTTATTAGGATAGGGATCTTTAACGAGTACCTGACATCGCACAGGCTCGGAACCACTTTTTAACGTCCCCTCCGAAGGACGGCGTAACTAAGGGATTTTTACTCCCATTAAAAAATCCTAGGACCACCTGCGGATTTGAACCCGTGACCTTTGGCATAGGAGGCTGTTACGCTAGCAACCCAGCTACAAGTGATCCCATGGTTAATCTGTTCGTATCAATTATTCTTGTGAGACCAAAAATTTGAAGGATGCTCATTATTCAATCATTTGATGAATAATCTACAGATCTAAACTTTTTTTTTTTAATTGCATTACTTATTACAGCCTCAAATAGCTTAAACGAGAATACACATTAGATAAAAAAATTTAGTATCTAATCAAAATCTCTGTAGAAGAAGAAGAAGAAAGTTTTTATTTACACATTCACAATATAAAATCATTTGTTAATTTATTTCGGTTTCCTTAAAATCAACAATTTTGAATTTTTGTTCCAAACGCTAATTGAAATGCTGTTGAATGTTTTGATAATAATAATATATACTGTATGGAATATGGCAATAATACAGTAGTAGGAAAAACAAGAATGAATTAAAAAAAGAAACAATTGAAAAGGTTTGGATGTTAGGACTGAACAATAATGGATGAATATGAAATATGAATGAATTTGATTACCAACTGAAATAGAAAACAGCAGAAATATATCCTGTTTAAGTGTTTGAGTTAATTGTTTTGGTTTATTATTTTCAATAACCAACCTTTGTAATCGACCAAAAAAAGAAAAAAAAACCCTTCTCAAAATTTGAGAGTTTTTGTTTCAAGATGCGAAGAATCCGAATAAAGAATAAAAAAAAAAAATCCGTTTGTCCGCCGTCCGCGGCATATCTCCGTAACTACTGGATCAATTTTTTTGAAATTCGCCACAAAAATGCTAGTCCATTTAACGATGATCCTAACATGTGTTGATATCAGCGGTTTAGTTTTAAAATGGCGGCCGATTAAAAGGATTTTATTCAATAACTCGGTTATTTTTGATAGAGATAGAATATAGATGAATAAAGATAGAAAAACAAATTATTAGTGTTTTTTAACAAACAAAACGCGAATAATTTTATAAAAGAGAAAGAAAAAAATTGATACTTTTCACATAAATACGCTCATAACTCTATTTTTTTTTTTACGATAAAAAAAGTATGTATAGAGTTTTAGAATCAGTAAAGCGCGATAAACAAAAAAAAAAAAAAAAAAAAAAAAAAAGGAATAATGAAAAAAATTGAAATCTCGCTTATATATACGCTTGTAACTACGTTATTTTCGAAGATATAAAACAAATTCATTATCGTTTTTTAACCAAAAAACCACTAATAATTGCATAAAAGAAAATGAAAGAAAAAAAATTGGAAAATAGAAATCTCGCTTATATGTACGCTTGTAACTTAACTTAATAAACAACAATTTTTATTCAGTAAAATTACAATCTGTCCCAATTTGGACATTAATAGTAGTGCTGAAAGATATCATACATACTACATTCATACAATATTTACACGGAATAAAATTACAATAAAATATATACACAATAATGAATCAATACAATAGTCAAGAATTCATTTATACCTATATACACATACACACACTCATACGTACATCACATTTACTAGAACTCCAATATATTTACAACAGGTCGCGGGGCCACTGCCGTTTCAACCTTCTAGGTGGGTTGTATGGATGAGTGGAGCTGGATAGGGATTGAGCTAGAGGATTAGGATGATGAAATAGGTTCTGGTGGAATTTGGAAAATTTGGATGGAATTAGGTCTGAAATAAATGGAACATTAAGGTCGTGGTGCAAGGTATAGTTGGAGACATAATAAGGAGCATTTACTATTGTACGGAGGACTTTGGATTGAAAGGATTGAATGCGTTTGATGTTAATACGTTTAGCTGTCCCCCACAGTTCAAGTCCGTAGGTCCAAATGGGCTTCAGTATTGTCTTGTAGATTAATAATTTGTTGTCAGCTGTAAGTTCAGATTTTCTGTTGAGTAGTCGGTATAACTGTCCGAATCGTCGGTTGAGTTCTTGTCTTTTAAGTCTTGTATGTGGGTTCCAAGTCAATCTTTTGTCTAACAGTAAGCCAAGATACCGGACTGTATCTGAGAGAGGAATTGGTAATGAGTTGAAATAAACTGGCGGACAGGAGTTTCGTCGAAGAGTGAAGGTTACGTGTTTGCATTTGGCTTCGTTCACCTTTATGCGCCAAGCATTACACCAGTCTTCGATAAGAGAAAGGTGTCTTTGCAGGTTTAAGGATGCTGTTTCAGGATTGGAACTGGATGATAAGATGGCGGTGTCGTCTGCAAAAGTTGCCAGAAAGGTATCAGGATGTGTAGGAATATCAGCAGTGTAAAGGATGTAGAGGACGGGTCCCAAGACGCTGCCTTGAGGAACACCGGCCTCAACGGGATAAAGGCTAGAAAATTCTACACCACAGCGAACGCGGAAGGAACGGTTTGAGAGATAGGATCGGAGAATGAGGTATAGAGACTGGGGTAAATGGGTTTTCAGCTTGAAGAGTAATCCAGTGTGCCATACCCGGTCAAAAGCTTGCGCAATGTCCAGAAACGCACCAGAACAATACTCTTTGCATTCAAGAGCTGAGGAAATATGGTCTACAACTCGGAGCCCCTGTTGAACTGTGGAATGCTGAGGACGGAATCCAAACTGATGGGAAGGAAGATTTTGAGATTCTAATATGGGTAGGATACGTTTAAGAAGAAGCCTTTCGAAGATTTTTGAGAGGATGGGGAGTAGACTAATAGGCCTGTAGGATGAAGTGTTGTTGGAAGGTTTGCCTGGTTTTAGAAAAAGAATGATAGTGGAATGTTTCCATAACAGAGGAAAATAGGTGGTGCGTAGGATGCAGTTGTAAATATAAGTAAGGAATATAATAGCTTTCTGCGGAAGTTGTCGGAGGATCTGGGGAGTAAGGAGATCGTGTCCAGGAGATTTACGGAGGGTCAGTTTTTGGAGAAGATATTTGACCTCAGAGGGATTAATAGCTTTAGGAGGTTGGGAAAGTGGAATTGGTGACATAAGAAAGTCTTGCACTGTTGCGGTGTGATTGGCGTGGGATTCCGGGTGAGGAGTGAAAACTTTGGAGAGGTGTGTGGCGAATTCCTCGGCTTTATCTTCATCAGACGCAGCCCAGGAGTCATCACAACGTCGGAGAGGATGGGAAACTTGATGGTATTTTAGGATCTTTTTCGTGATATTCCACAGGGAATTATCACGAGCTGATAAAGAGGAGAGGTAGGAATTAAAGGACTGGGAACGGAAGGTCGCCAACTCCCTCTTCAATTGTCTACAATAGAAGTTATAGGAGCGGCGATCTGTTGGGTGTCGGGTGCGCTGCCATAATGATCTTGCTCGGCGTTTGGTATGGATGAGGTCTATAATATGTTGTGGAAAATGATTTTGGTGAGGATTTATATTGGAGTGTTTAGGAGAGGAGGCAGTCCAGACAGCTTGTTGGATGGCGGTGGTAAAGGAATAGACGGAATTATCTAGGTCATCTGGGGTTTTGAGGGTTACTCTGAGGTCAATATTATCGGTTAGGATTTGGCGGAAAAGGTTCCAGTTGACAGGGCCTCGGATGAATGATGGTGGAATGGGTTTTGGAATTGGAGTGAGAGATACTTTTAGGATCAGTGGACTATGGTCTGAGGATAGTTCATCAAGGCGAGTTACAGACAAGTTGAGGGAGCCTAATCCGCTGTGGATAAAGAAGTCGAGTATGTCAGGATTGCGGTTAGGATCGGTTGGCCAGTAGGTAGGGGAGTCAGGAGGCAGGATATTAAAATTTCGGGAGTTGAGTGCAGACAGCAAATTTCGTCCCCGAGAATTCGTGGTTCTGGAACCCCACTGCTGATGCTTGGCGTTTAAGTCTGCACCCAGAATGAAGCAATTTCCTAAGGAATCCAGGAAGGATACAAATTCGGAATTGGAAATGGAATGTTTAGGAGGGCAATATGCAGATGTGAGGGTTACCGGAAAGGAAAAAGTCTTGATTACTATGGCTGTGGCTTGTAGGAAATCATAGGTGGGAAGTGGGAGTAAATGATGAGAGAGGGATTGGTGGACAATGATAGCAGAACCGGCATGGGCTTTGCCGTCTGGGTGGTCAGTACGGTATGTCATGTACTGCGGTATTTTGAAGTACTGTTTAGTGGTTAGTCTTGTTTCAGTTATAAGTGCAACATCGATTGTTTTGTCTTGCAACAACGCTGTCAGTTCGTCAGTATGATTTCTAACACCATTCGCATTCCAAAGGAGAATGGATAAGGAGTTAGGTGAATTCATTTAAGGATTTTTCAAGGCAGGGATTAAATTTGATACTAGATTTGTAAGGAGTGATATAAGCGGCATAACAAGAGATTTCATTTCGGAGATGAACGATGTCATTAGACTGGTAAGATCTGTGACGTTTGATGGTGAAGGGATATGAGGAATTTGATGTTGAGGAGTTTTTTGAAGATTAGGTAAACTTTGAGAAGTAGATTGTTGTACAATAGATTGAGATTGTTGAGGAAAACGTTGTTCCGGCAGTGCCTCGACTTCATGATTCTGGTTTCCACCTCCAAGCAAGTGGGCAAATGACACGTTAGAATTTACATGTTTAGATGGTTCTCTTCTGCTTCTGGTTGGTGCAGCTGTTTCATTCGTATCCTGAGGTTTTTGGTATCTGGTTCGGAGTTTCTTGTAGATTTCACATCCCTTGTAGTTAGCCGGGTGGTCCTTGAGGCACAGAGCACATACAGCGGGTGTAGATCTTGATCTTGTACATTCTTCTGTTTTATGCTGTTCACCGCATTTCACACAGCGTGGTATGTGATGGCAATAACTTCTGGTATGACCATATGCCTGACAGTTATGGCACTGAACAATGTCTTTCTTTGTGTAAGGTTTTTCAACCTTTACACGGGTATAGTAGAGTCTACTGAGGTCATAGATATTTTCGACTCCTGCTGATGGTTCCAAGTCCACGAAGAATAGAGGCAGTGGACTTTTATCTTTTAGAACGTTGGTGACTTGTCTCACTTGGAATCCTAGTTCTGTCAGTTCTTCTTTGATAGCTTCAACGGGTGTTGAGGAATGTAGGTTTCTGATTACGACCCTTAATGCTCTCTCCTGGCGCAGCTGATAAGTATGAAAGTCAGCTTTGGTCTCAGTCAGATATTTCACAATCTTTCTGTAGGTTTCAGCAGTAGTCGGAGATATTTTAGTATCATTGGTTCTACTTATACAATAATAACTATTAGGATCAGTTACTTTGTTTAAATGCGCACACATAAGTTTAAAATTTTTAATATTCTTAACAAATATTGGTGGAGGTAGTGGTTCCCTGGGTATAGGAGAAGATTCCATGGTTTCTTTTTCATTTTGGAGGATTTGAAATGGATTCGGTGTAAAAAACGGGGATTCATCAGTTATTTCTTGTGATGATGTGCTGGGCTGTGGTTCAGATCCTAATGAGGTAGCTGACGTGGTCGCTGGTGGAATCATTTTTTTATTTTGTTCACGGCGGGGTCTCTGTTTTGTGGGAGACGAGTTTGAACCTGCAGATCTAGATCTTTTACTTGCAGACTTTGAGGACATGACTTGATGAAAATATCTCATTGATTAAGAAAATAATAATAATAAATAAATAATGAGATAAGAATTAAAGATAAAAGAAAGATAAGTAAAAGAAAAGCAAGCCCGAGCTTGCCGAGCTAGCGGCAATCAGCTGATCAGTGACCCTCCTTTCACTTTTTCGTGATTGTACAAAGTAAATTATAACTTTGCTTACCGAAATTTCTCCAATATTCACTGCCGCAGTATTCCTGAGGTCTAGTGATGTTCTCCAGACCGAATTCAAGCGAATTCCTACTGAAAAAAGCAAAAATCTGAGAGACGATGTAACGTATGACTGTTATCATCGAGCGCCTGCGTTATTTTCGAAGATAGAAAAAAAATTCATTATTATTTTTTAATAATTATATAAAAGAGAAAAAAAATAAAGAAAAAAATTGATATTTTTCAAATAAATACGCTCATAACTCGGTTATTTTTGATAGAGATAGAATATAGATGAATAAAGATAGAAAAACAAATTATTAGTGTTTTTTAACAAACAAAGCGCGAATAATTTTATTAAAAAAAAAAAAAAAAAAAAAAAAAGGAATAATGAAAACAATTTAAATCTCGCTTATATATACGCTTGTAACTACGTTATTTTCGAAGATGTAAAACAAATTCATTATCGTTTTTTAACCAAAAAACCGCTAATAATTGCATAAAAGAAAATGAAAGAAAAAAATTGGAAAATAGAAATCTCGCTTATATGTACGCTTGTAACTAACTGCGTTATTTTCGAAGATAGAAAAAAAATTCATTATTATTTTTTAATAATTATATAAAAGAGAAAAAAAAAATGATATTTTCAAATAAATACGCTCATAACTCAGTTATTTTTGAAGATAGAGAGAAGTGTGTATAGAGTTTTAGAATCAGTATGTAAAGCGCAATAAACATACAAAAAAAAAAAAAAAAAGAAAAAGTATTACATGTCAATAATACAATACTATTGTGCAACACAGGATTGTGTCAAAAGAGATGAATATAGGGAAAAAATGAGGAAGATAAAGGTCCTTGTGGGTGCCAAAGAGGTGAGAAAGGGAAGAGTATGGAGCGAGGAACAGAAAAGAGTCCAGTCTGAGAGAATGAAGAAAAGGTGGGAAGAGAGGAAAAGAGTGGAACGTGTGGGCAAAGTTAGGGGGAAATGATATTTGCGTGGTCTTTAAGGCCGTTTCGCTTTAAAAAAAATACAATACTTTATTAGCATCAAAACAATTATCTTGAACTAATGATTTACGTAATACACTCGGTAACGACGAACTAAACTTTGCTATTCACAAGTAGATAGCAAATCAGGGTTCCAGAAGATCCCAGTGCTATTCTCCAAAAACATTTTGGAGCAAATGAAAAAAAGAATCGTTGAATTTGGTTTACAACTAGCTTAGATATTGCGTTTTGAAATCAGTGGTAGTGTTATGATATGATGCTTTGAATTAGTGCTTTTCATATTACTCAATTGCCTATCAACAGCCTTATAAACAGTTATACCCCAATAGTGTAATTTGGAAATAATAAACCATTGTATAATCATTTGCAGTGTTTTTTGGTTTCGCTTTTAGTAATATTGTACCGTTGTAAAGCTAAAGATTTTTGAAAAATTATTAATTAACCTTAAATTATTATTTATTAAAAAATTATAGAAGGTATATTGGGTAAGTGATAAAAAAAGACATAAAGTTAAGTGGTTGTTGTGAATAATCTATTGTTATATTATTTAATTTAAAATATTTTCTCTTACAATATATTTCAGATGTAGATGAGGTAAGTGAAAGTAAGGAAATTCTGCATTGAAATAACATAATTCTCAATAAATAGATTGTTCTTTGATCTTTCTCAAAAAGTTTATTTTTACATCAGACTCCTAATTGTTATGAAGTAAAAATAAACTTTTTGAGAAAGTTTCAAGAATCATGTATTTATTGCCAATACATGTGTTATGCGAATAATTAATTTTCTTTATTTATTATAAATACCTTTCGGTTTCGAGTTCCAAAACAGCCTCCTCCTACAAAATGAAAGTATTGTTAACCTTAGTGTAGCCAAGAAGAACCGCTCAGTGCAATTTAGTGGCTAACCGGTCCATAACCAAACTGTCACTTT
The DNA here is from genome assembly GCA_023052935.1 of Piezodorus guildinii. Taxonomy (NCBI): domain Eukaryota; kingdom Metazoa; phylum Arthropoda; class Insecta; order Hemiptera; family Pentatomidae; genus Piezodorus; species Piezodorus guildinii. Next base: position 119,293,743 of record CM041293.1, on the reverse strand, counting down.
TGAAAATCTCGATTTCGACGACATCCTGCAGAAATCGATCGCAAGAAAACCAACTGAAGAAGAAGCTGAGGCATCTGCTCCAATTCTCGGTTTAACTACTCCACTCAGAGAATCGCGTACCTGTGTTGTCCGTTTCACGTAAAACGTGGGAAAAGTATGCAGTTCCGACGATTAGTTTAATATTTTGTAAATTATATTTTTTCATCATCATACAAATGAAATATCCACTCTAATTATTCTGTTCAATCGTTGTGTTTCAAAATTTTGGTGCGCGCAACTCACGACTTTCAGTTACCTTCGTTGTTAAAATAAATTTAATAACTTAACCATTTAACTTATAAATAAAGTGAGATATAAAAAAGGTTAAAGAATTTCATTGAGTTTCGATAGAAACTTGTATTTCATTTAATAATCGATCATACTATTATCTAGTGTATCACTTAGTTTATTCCACTTTGATCAATCTTCTATAGCTCATACAACTTTGTGTATTAAATAATACAGATTCTAAAATTTTTAGTTCTCCAACGGTATATTATACTAAGCTATACCGGCCACATACAAACACACACACACACCTGTTTGTGGTACTTCGTCATTTGGACTCAGGTCATTTTCGAAAATGACATGAAAATTTTCGAATTCCAGTTTTCAACAGAAATACACGTTTTAGAGTCCCCTGTGTCCAAATGACCAAGCCCTCCAAAAAGGTCTTTGTGTGTGTGTTAACTCCAGTGTGTAAACGAAAAGTCCTATGAAACTGAAATTTCGTATTTAAGACAACTACACGCCCGAGATGTTAGAGCAACTTTTTCAAAAAAATATAGAAAAAGATACTAAAGACCACATAACTTATATATAATTATGTATATCCTTAAATAAAGCTACCTAACCTGATATTTAAAAGAACGCTTTTGCAATGACCCGTCATTGAGAAAAGCGAAACTCCCTAAAATCAGTCACATTGGGCCAATTCTTATTGAAGACTTTCAGTAGCGGAGGATGACCACAGACGAAAGCCGGTCATGATGACACCAGCCCTCCTCTCCAACTTCGCAGATCCGGACCAACGGTCATGAAAATCCAGTAGTCAGGGATCCATTACCGCTCACTGGACTCTCCTCAATGGCTTTCTCGTTGTCTTCACTCCAGTCTGTATCAATTCTAGACCCAGCGGTAGCTTATTACCGTTCCCTTATAGGGAGGAAGTGGTCTTCCTTTTCAAAAACCATTTTCTAAAAAGTAACTTTCACCTTAATGTTCTGGGTTTTTTCTTAGAATGTATTATATATTTGCAAATTTTTAGTTAATTCCCCTCTTGTATAACTTCAATCAACAATGCTAATTCCCATTTTAAATTAAAACTTCAAGAGCTAATTTGTTTTCTATGCCTTTATTTCATTTGAAACATGGTTTCTATCACACCCCTCTTATAACTCCGTTGTAAAAATATTCCGTAATTATAATGAATTAATAATAATAATAGGCTTAGCGAACACGTTGGTTTGATGCCAATAGCACCAATCCTTGCCTTGTCAGTTCAATTCAATTACCAACATCTAAGCCAAAGCCCCAAATTCCAACTTAAGACAAGGTAAGTCCTCCCATCTACGCCTTGGCCTACCTCAAGGACGCCTGCGAAGAAATGACGTTCTTTTCATACTTTCCCTAACTATATCTATACTAATATTATAATGCTGAAGAGTTTGTTTGTTTGTTTGTTTGAACGGTCTCTAACCTCATAAACTACTGGTCCTAATTGAAAAATTATTTTTGTGTTGGATAGTCGATTTATCGAGGAAGGCTTTAGGCTATGTAACACCACGCTGCGACCAATAGGAGCGAAGAATCAGTGAAAAGTGGGGGAATAAACCTCACTTCCTAATCATTCCAAATTATTTACCTTTTAATTTTTAAATAATTCAGTTTCCCGTCAATTTATCTTTTGCCGCAACTATTAATAAATCACTGGTGCTAACATTTAAACACGTAAGAATATATTTACGCCAAGATTGCTTTTTACACGGCCAAGTATATGTCGCATTGTCAAGATCGGGTTGCGGAGAAAATCAGAAAGGTCTTCTGCCACAAGAAAATAAAACTAAAACTATCATTTACGCAGAAGTACTTTAAAATATATTCTTTTAAAAACTTCTTCATAGCGATCATAATAACATAAATTGACGCTGACGAAATCGCGGGCAACATCTAGTATTTCATATATAGGTAAGTGAAAGTAAAAGAAATACCGGCATAAAAATAAATATTTCAGAAATGATTTGAAAAGACTTATGAATAATAAATTTTTCTGAGGTCTCACATGTCTAAAAATTAGATTATTTTAAATTAAGTATATATTAAACACCTATATATTTACTTGAAGCAAATGTTCCTTCTTTTATTTCAAATAATATATGTAATTTTAAAAGTATATTATTTATTTATTATTATTTTTTTTTATTATTCAATGTTTCAGTTAATTTTATTTCTTTTATCAATTATAAGGTTGCAATATTATCGTGTACATATATATGCTTGTGTTTAAGTGTATGTATGCAATTTTTTAATTTTTTTTTATTCATAATATGCATTATAATTTGTTGTATGATGTATATTTTGTAGACGTAATAGCCAGAAGATTAATACTTTAATGTACATTTATATTATTCTTAGGGGACTAGCTGTTCCAGAATAAAAATTATTTTTTCATTTCATTTCATTATATTTCCAAAAATTCAATGTCATTAATAATATCAGCTATTAGCCGGTGGAACGAGATGAGGAGATAAATTTAATACCTTTCAAAATCCAATTAACACCTTAAAATCAATTAGTGATTAAGAGGCATCAATCAATGACCAAGAAGTAGCCAGTCATCGGGACGCTCCTTTCTAGCCCGCCAGGGATAACCTCAATATATTACTTGTCTTTATGGCTATATCTCTAATGTTAGATTATAAATAAAAATTATTTGTGTATTTTTTATATATCTGTGGCGGTCGTGAAAAACTGGATAACTCGAGTTATATTAAAAATTAGTTTACTACTCAGACCGTCTCCTACGTCGTGTTAAATTGGTTAAAGAAATTTCTTAGTGGAAGAAATTTCAGGTGGAAAGAAAGCTGTATGTTATCACTCTATTTTGGGTATTAAGTAAAGTTTAAGTCACTCACCTGTAAAATGAAAGGTTTTGACTTAACTACTTATTCACGACCGCCACAGATATATAATCTGGCCAAAATTATTCACCTATTGTTGGTATTATTTATTATACCACATAATAGCAGACCATGTTCTATAGTATTATTATTGAACAGGTATTCTCTGGTGATAACAGAAGAATACATCAGGATCGTTCCAACATTACTGACCACCAGATAATAAGCAAAAAGCCAGATTTAGTATTTATTGATTGAAATGTAAAATGAATCTAATTAATCTTTATTGCTATTCCAATCCGAAAATATCAAGATTTGTGCGATAAACTTCGGTGACTTTATAGGCTGGAGCATATAAATAAAAAGAAATATGAGGAAAAATATAAGGGTATTTTTCAATTTACCCAAAAATATATCATTTGCATAAATAAGACTTAGAAATGGACGACTTGATCTTGTTATGTACTATCAGTGTGAAACAGCTTTAAAGATAGTTTCTGAATTAATAGCTTCTCGTGACCAGTGATTGATTGCTAAAGATCTTGTGATATCTGAAATAAGGTCCGTAGTTTGAAATCTTCAAAACGTGCTGCAACATAGGCCTACAAAAACATTTCTTTCTTTCTCAATATATCTTTTTTTTTATATTACAAACTTGCAGAGATTTTTTTTTGTCCAGGTGACAGGTATTAAGGTGCGAAGCGATAAATCATATAAAAAAAATCTGGTTCGGCAATACACGACTTTCACTTACCTCCATTTTTAAAATCAATGAAAGGTTTTTCAAATACAGTTAGAGATAAAAATACGTGAAGCTATTAAAGAATTAATTAAATCGAATTTATATAGAAACATGTGTTTTATTAAAAAATCTATTATTATCATTATCTAAAATAATCAGTTAGTTTTATCTCCTTTTCATCACTCTGTATTAACTTTTAAAAGCTTGAGTATAAGATAATATATTTTCTAAATATCATTTTAGCTTTTCAAATCGGTATATCAATACAATTATAGTTACTTTTTTATAACATGTGGTAACAAGATATGTAAATATTTTATAAATCATCAAAATTAAAGGTATTTAGAAGAAAAAATTTAAAATATCATTTAAGCCTGTACAGCATTTTTAATCCGAATGAAACTAAATTATATTAAAGCCTTAAATTTTAAATCGATATGGCGAGTTTAAATCAAAATCGTCAATACCGTTATTCGAAATGAGTATCGAAAAAAGATGCAATATGCATGGTATAAAGTGGCTCTTCTGGTTAGCTCATTTTGATGAAAAAGGTTTTGTAACGTCTTGGGTGTAGATTTGTCTTAAATATGAAATTTCAGTTTCATAGGACTTACCGTTTCCGCCCGGGAGTTACCGCACACACACGCACACACAAAGACCTTTTTGCGGGACTTGGTTATTTGGACTCAGGGGACCCTAAAATGTGTATTTCCATTGAAAACTGGAATTCGAAAATTTTCACGATCGCAATACTTTTCCTTACTATATATAGTAAGTGAAAGTAACATGACAAATGATAAGGGACTTAGAAAAAAAAATTAAATGGTATACATTTAGTGAAACATCTGTTTTGATGAAATGATTTAAAAGTATAAATAATTATTAACAAGCTGATGGATCTATAACAACTTTCCATTTAATTAAACAACTTACTTATGACTTGGGACGTTATATTTTTTCTAAAATCTTATTTATGGTATTAAAGAATATAATTTCTAAGATACTTCACGGCGGCAACACTGATTCATCATAACCTCCCTCACCACAATATGACAAATAACATAGGTTTATAAGTTAATGCACTTATAACAACTTCCTATTTCCTTGTTCGGCTTATTTTATTGTATATTAACTTTTCGATAATCTTGCTTTTTTAACGGTATATAATACGTCTGTATTAATACTCATAATTAATTGAAATTTAATTTTCCCTTCAAAAGAAACACTTAATCTCAATGTATTTTACTTATAAAAGTTCAGGAAAGTATGCCCTAAATGAAAAAAAAAAATGTTTCAAAATCCGTCGCGTGATTTAGGAGTTCGCGGTAGCCAAGAATCACGATATCATTTTATATTTATAAAGATAACGATGCAAATACCTCTTAAAATAATTACAATTGCTATAATTGTAATATGTAGTAATTATAATTGCTTGTTAGTTGGTTGGGGGTGCAATCTACTAGAAAAATAATCTAATAAAATGAAACATATTTTATTTGTTTGTCGACGTTTCGGCCTACATTGTGGACCTTTATCTGTGCTAAGAAAAATAATATAACAACCAATACAATTAAAATTAAACAATAGAAATTGATGTAAATAATAAGATGACAGTAATAAAATATGGAAATTGTTATTATTAATTATTATTGTACTTAATATTGTTATTTTTATTATAGTATTGGTGGTTTCTGGATTTTCTTAGCGCCCTAATGGAGACCCAAAATGTGGGCCGAAATGTGAGTACTCAATTAAAAAAAAGTTTACTTATTGGCGCGATTTCTTGATGAACCCACCCCAAACCAACTTCTTTATCATATGCTTTTACCTTGCTTATTCACACAAAATCACAGAAATAACTCTTTTTACAAAGATATGTTTTATGAAATTCGTAATATTTCATTCAATAACTAATATTTGAATGGCATTAGACCTCTGTATGTCTAATAGTAATCGAGAAAAGTTTATTACTCTTTAATTTGAATCAAAACGTATTTTTGGTTTAACTTAATCTTCGTAACTTTTAGACCAACAGATATCTTCTATCGCTCATATTAAAGTTAGTTTAATGTAATAAAATGTGCGTTTATTATATTTATCTTCGTAGGTAGAATAGTTTTGTGATATTGGTCTTAATCAACCTAAAAGTTAGTGATTTCATGTTTCTTAGAAATAAAATGTGTTTAATACGGTCCCCGTTACTATTTCAACTGGAAATCTCTGTTACCTCTCAAATCAAAGCTAATTTAATGGCCTATAATGCATTTTATTATGACTTTTACTCCCTAAACTTACCAATTTGGAGATTTTTTTTACTTCAAATTACTTATATATAAAATATATAGTAAGGAAAAGTATTGCCATCATGAAAATTTTCGTATTCGAGTTTTTACCTGAAATACGCGTCTTAGGGTCTCTTGAGTTCAAAGAGAGTCCCGCACACAGGTCTCTCTCTGCTCGTGTCCGTGTGCGGTAATCCTAGCGCAAAAACGAAAAGTCCTATGAAACTGAAGTTCCATATTGAAGACAACAATAGGCCCGAAATGTTGCAGCAATATTTGCATCAAAATCATCTAACCAGAAAAACCATTTGCATTTTTACGATTTTCTCAAAAAACGGCCCTAACGATTTTGATTAAACTCGCAATGTCAATGTTATATTTGATGGAAATAAATATTATATAGGATTTGTTCGGATTAAAATAGTTTAACAGTTTTTTTTTGTTGTTTTAGTACATAAAAACATTAATATATATATGTATAATATTCCGTTGGAAAGGTTATGATTTCAGAAAAAATATTATCTCATACATACTATTGTAAAAGTTAACGGATAGTGATGAAAAGCCGATAAAACAAACTGATTGTCGTAGATAAAAATATAATAGATCATTTAATAAAACACATGTTTCTTTTAAAATCCAATGTAAATAATTCTTTAACTATTTATTTTCGTTTCTAAATTTGTTTAATTATTCTTCAACTGATGTAAATTACGGAGGCATGTGCAAATCGTGTGTTGCGCGTACCAGATTTTTTAAAACTCTAAATGTATTTAAAGATCTTAACGATGGAGGTAAGTGAAAGTCGTGTGTTGTGATAAAATTAATTTTTAAGCATGCGTTCCTAAGTATTCTCAACTTCAGATGCTTTATCAGCCAATTTATTTACATATTTTATGTAGATTTTTTAAAAAAATATATATTTATTGGTATTTACAACTGTATAATAAAACACATTTAGAGGGATCGCTTGTAGCTGGGTGGCTAGCATAACAGCCTCCTATGCCAAAAGTCACGGGTTCAAAACCGCAGGTGGTCCTAGGATTTTTTAATGAGAGTAAAAACTCCTTAGTTATGCCGTCCATCGGAGGGGACGTTAAAAGGTGGTCCCGAGCCTGTGCGATGTCAGGTACTCGTTAAAGATCCCTATCCTAATAAAACCTGGATAGGCAAAGTTTAGGACTCCCACTGTAGCATCGTCCGATTAGCCATAGTAGCATAAAGTTACATAAACAAACAAACACATTTAGTAAATGTGATACAAGATATGTTGACATGATTCATATGTATGTATGTATTATGTATGTATTCATATGTATGTATGTATTCATATACTACCCATTGGCAGCTCCCCAAAGACTATGTTAAACTAGAAGGTCTCGGGGCATTCTTCTTTTCAGATGCTTCGGAGTATTATCAGGGATTGTAGATGAAGCAAGGATTGAAACTAGTGGGTTAGAGTGGGAATGGAGTTTGTCATGAAAGGAGTGGTACCTGGTTCGGGCCAAGTCAGCAACAAAGGGAATATTAAGGTCTTTATGGATGAATGTAGATTTAAATGAGGAATATATCCATCCCCCCCGTTCAGATTTATGGGCTTACTGTTTAGATGAGAAAATCTAGCACAAAGTAATGGAAGTGATTTTTAAGTACTTTGAAGACGAATTTTACCAGAAATTGATGCGGTCCAAACAGCAAGATTTGAGGATCCTTTCACATGATAAGGATTATCAATAATGGATATCTGTAGCTTTACGTCCGCCCGCTTACTAAAATCGCTCATAGCTAGTAGACTGTTAAGAGAGTTCCCACATGCCGCGAAGGCAAGTCATCCTCTCGAGGCAGACGCCACCCGCCCCAGTGATTAGGGATCGTTGGAGCTCTCTTCCAGCCATTAGTTCCAGGAGATGGGGCAACTTTGTCACTGCCCTTGGGACTGATCGTTGTCGAGCTGCAAACAAGTTCCTCAGTCCTAGGCACCCAATAAAGTGTTTGCCAAAAACTGATGAGTTGCCGGATTCTTTAACGTTTTCAAATTACGTATGTCATTCGGAGGGAATTCTGTAGTTCTTGAGAAAGTTGCTAGAAGTCAATGTATTATTAATACGATTCGAAAGAGCTTGTAATCCACCTATTGAGTTTATCAAAACTACTATTCCATTCGTTTATTGGATTATGAAAGCTTATTGATTTGTTGTATAATGAAAGACATACCTGTAAGGATGGGGAGTGTTAGACAAGGTCTGAAATTAAATAAATTAATCCACTCTTAAGGCAGTATTCAGTACGATTTTGATTATACCATATCTACTGATCGCGCCTACGCGAGATGGCTGACTGGATTAACGCGCGTTGCCTAGCAACCAGATGATCCAAACGCATGGAATAAAAAGATAACGAGTTCGCGTCACGGTACCGGATGGCTTTTAATTCAGCATTAATGCTCCAGCCTCTTCCTCCCTTCCTCCGGCTCGAGAAACCCCGTATAGCCAACAAAGGCGAGGTAGGGTTGTAAAAAAAAGTATTTATTTTTATTTTTAATTCTATGTATTTGTTTTTTATACTCGTATATTATTATTAAGTTCGTTGTTGTTGTTTTTTTGTTTTGTTTTTTTGGTGATATTGTCTTATTAGCGGAGCTGAATGGTCTAGTGGATAGAACTTTAGGCTACTCTAAGTCTCAGGTTGGAATCCCGAATTATTTATTGCGATCCTTCTGAGGCACGCTCAGCCTCTAAAAAGTGGTAAAGTGGTAAATTGGGAAAAACCATGTGGCCGAGTGCGATTTAGGCCTAATCACCTCCTTGCGCGGTCGTTGGCCGTGAAATAGTACTGGATCTATATCAGTACTAAACGCAGGACCCTTCATCGATTGTAGAGGTACGGGTTTTTTTTTTCTTGTTTTTTTATTGTCTTATGAGAGATTTGGCTGAGATGTAGTCTTGAAAAAAGACATTGATTACATGAATTGTTTTTTTTTATTTATTAGTGAATATAACGCTAACATAAAAGAAGGACGAGATAGTTCGGGTGGCGTTAAAGAAAAATTAGAAAGTATTTAAAAACTATTCTCTAACTATATCATTATTAACTATATCAAATTATTTATTATTATTTATTATTTTGCAAACACTCAGAAGAAATGTAATTTTTTTTTTCTTTACTTTATGTTAAAATTGTATGTATCTTTTTTGTTCCTACGTCAACATATATTGAAAAATTGTAATATCTTTTTTATTTATATTTTATTTGAAAAATGTATATAAAAGTGTATATACGTGCGTGTGTGTTTTGAGTGCAGATATGCATATTTATATATGTGTGTGCTTGTGTGTATGTATATATATATTTTTTTTTCTTTTTAAATCTTATTATATCTTTTAAAATTATATATATATTTTGTTGTTGTGGTGTTAACATACGTTGAAGAACTATAATTTCTATTCTTTTTATATTTTATTTTAAAATTATATATATATATATATATATATATATATATATATATATATATATATATATATATATATATATATATATATTTTTTTTTTTTTTTTTTTTTTTTTAAATCTTATTATATTTTTTCATTATATCTTTTTTTTTTGTTTTGTTCTTGTGTTAACATACATTTATATTTTTGTTTGTGCATTTTTATTAGAATCTTTCTTTTATGTTCAGCTTATTTATGATTGTAAGTGTCATGGCCGATTGTCAAGTTTACTATGTGTGTCGCTCTGTCTTTCTCACTGTATAACTTACGTGTATGGAGTTGACCAGCAGTCAGCCTTTACAAAAAGTTTCCTCTGTTGAACGTTTTCACTTTACACCTATAAACATTGAGGTTAGTGCTCTTATTTTAATAGCCAGCTCACTGAGCAGTGTCACTTGGGCTAACTGACGTGGCAGTTAATCCCTACAGACTCTTATCAGCCAGCACTCCAGGTTCACGGTCGCGGCACTAGGAATCTACCTGCCACCGTCCTGAGTTCGTATCCCGGGATAACCTAGAAATCTTTTTTTTTCTTAGAATATTTTTTTTAAATTTCTTTAAAATGTTTTTTTTATTAATTGTATATAGTTATGTACATAATTTAATTTTTAAGGAGTTATTTAATTTTTGTTATTAATATTTAGAGGGTATATAATTTTTTTTTTTTCTATATCTTATTTTTTTTCTTTAATAGGTGTTTTTTTTTATTTTTATTTGTTATATTAATATATATAAACATACTTATATGGTAATCATTTAATAGGGGAATTTTCTTTTTTCATTTTTTTTTTCTTATACATAAACATTATGTCTGACGCGAATTCAGTGATGGACACAGACAATGAAACTCCGTTCAGTGAGATTAGTGAGACTGATTCGCAGTACCTGACTAGAAGGACGCGGCAAAAACGCCATAGGAACGTACAGCCAAATTCTGGTAGTAATTCACCGAATAAGAAAAAAAATAAAAAAGCCAAAGCTAAGCAAAATTGCCCTCCAGAAAACCGAAGTACACCTTCAGCCAACACTCAACCAATCAAAACTGCCTCCACATCCGCACTTTCCAGCAACAACGTTGCAGCCATCAATAATATGTCATCAACATCCTCTACACCCCGTGAATTCAATGAGCCTGAGCCACCACCCATATACGTCAATAATATTCAAAATTTCTTTAAGTTTGGCCAAGAAATATCTGCACTCATAGGACAAACTAACTTCCAATGCTTCGCGAGATTAAAAGACGTTAAGATCAACACTACTACCAAAGAGAACTATAAAAAACTCGTCAAATATTTAACAGAGAAACACTATGAATTTCACTGTTATCAGCTAAAAGAAGATAAACCCTACCGCGTTGTTTTGAGGGGTCTCCACAACACCACCCCCACAGAGGCCATCAAGAAGGATATAGAAGAGTTAGGATTTAGCGTGCGACACGTTTCTTGTGTCATTCATCCCTCAGAAAAGTTCCCTTTACCATTATTCTTCGTAGACCTGGAGCCTGCTACTAATAATCCAGAAATATTTAAAGTAAACAGGCTTGTTTACTCCTGCATAAAATTTGAAGAGCCAAGGCAGAGAGATGACATAGTACAGTGTACAAACTGTCAAAATCTTGGACACACAAAAGGCTACTGTCATCATCCAGCCAGATGTGTCAAATGTGCTGGCCCACACGCCTCTAGCAATTGTTTGAAACCTCGGGACACCCTAGCAAAATGTGCGCTGTGCAGTGAAGGTCATCCTGCTAGCTATAAAGGCTGCATAGTGTACAAAAATATGCTGAGACAAAAGATCCTAAACATATCCTCTAGAACCCTACAGAAGACCTCCAGCACTACTAATGAAGCACCCGGCCCTTCAACCAGGACTACTCCGATCATCCATCGAGCTCCAGGAGGCAGCGTGTATCAACCACCACCAAGCTCCAATACCTCCGCCTATTCTGCAATAACCACAAAACCTCTGCCCCGACCTCAATCGCCTCAAGATTCCACTTCACAGCCGCAGACATCCCATCCTCAACCCCCGATCTCCTCTCATCACCGTCAGACCATACATTCACAGCCTCAGAGAACTCATTCTAAACCTCTAAACTCCCACCCTCAGTCAAAAATACCCATAAATGATCCAAAACCTGCTTCTCTGAGAGTCAAGTTACCGCCACTAATCTCTCCACAGACCAATCCCAAACATCCACCTGCATTAATCACTGCAGTTCAGGACAATCTCTCATTTGAAGCTCCATTACCTGCTGAATCTCAAAGAATAATCTTACCCACACCAAAACTTTAATCCTAAACACCCCTTCCTACCCCAATCCTAACCAACCTCCAACTGACATAACATCTATTCTTTCATCCTTCCTTCTAGACCTCCAAAACACAATCAAACCACTCATCAATCTCCTTACAAGTCTCCTATCACAGTTCCCGATTAATTTCCCTAGATGAATAAGCAGACCCTAGCTATTCTCTTATGGAATTCCAATGGTCTGATTAATCACAGAGACGAACTTGACATCTTTCTTCACGACAATAACATAGACGTTGCCCTTGTGACTGAAACACATTTCACACCTCATTCACACTTTTACATACGCGACTACATCACATACAGATCAGATCACCCTGACAAAACATCCCACGCTGGCTCTTGTATCCTTATTCACAATTCCTTAACTCACTCCCTAATTCCTTCTACTCCAACTGACGCCATCCAATCGACTTCGCTTGCCTTATCCTGCCGTCCATTTAACATAACCATCTCAGCTGTATATTGCCCTCCTGGGATTTCCCTCTCCTCTAACCAACTCGATTCCTTATTTCAGTCCTTTGGTCCGCGCTTCATTGCTGGGGGAGATTACAACGCCAAAGATCAACGGTGGGGATGCCGAACATCCAACGCTCGTGGCCGGATTCTCTCCCAAGTCACCACTTCCAACAGCTATTCAGTCTTATCACCTAAAAATCCTACTTACTGGCCTACTTCCCTGAAAAAGCGCTCTGATATTCTTGATATATTCGTCACATCCCAAATTCCCACCTTTCAATCAACAGTAACATCCTTAGACGACCTCTCCTCAGACCATAGCCCAGTTCTGCTTCTCCTGCATTCAAACCCTATTCCTAAATCCTTCCCTCCTTCATTGATCACAGGACATGTTGACTGGGACAACTTTCGCTCTCATCTAGAAAACGAACTTGACTTAAAGATTCCGCTAAAGACAGAACAACAAATTAACTCTGCTATAGAAAAACTGACAAGAACAATAGGTATTGCAATTAGTAACAACTCAACACGTCCCAAAAATAATTATTCCCGCGACACTAACTTACCGCCTCATATTCGAAAATTATTAACAGAGAAACGGCGAGCAAGGGCTAAGTGGCACAGGTCCAGATACCCATCCGACAAAACATACTATACTCACCTAACTAACAAACTCAAAACTGAAATTAGAAAATTCAAAATGCAAACTTTTCAGGACTTCACAGAAAACCTAAGACCAAATGACAAATCTTTATGGACAACTACCAAAAATCTGCTCAAATTCAAAACTTTTAATCACCCACTCCTTACCGAATCTTCTACCTGGTCTCGATCAGATGAAGAAAAAACTCAAATATTTGGTGAACACCTTTCCAAAATATTTAATCCACATCCTGAAATCCTTAATCCGACCCATATCGACCATATTGAAGCAGAACTAGCTATTCCACTCCAAATGTCCCCACCTCCTAAAGCCTTTCATCCTTCTGAAATAATTAACGTTATCCATCAGTTACGTATTAAAAAAGCACCTGGTCATGATCTCATCACATCCTTTATCGTTAAACAGCTACCTCGAAAGGCTATCCTCTACCTCACTTATATCTTTAATGCCACCCTCCGAACCACCTATTTTCCTGAACCTTGGAAAATGTCAATAATCAAAATGATCCCAAAACCTCAAAAGCCTCCTGAACATCCATCCTCATACCGTCCGATCTCCCTTTTACCTATCATGGGCAAGATTCTAGAAAAACTCATTTTAAAGCGCCTTTACCCGATCCTAGAAATGCATCACGTCATTCCTGACCACCAGTTTGGATTTCGGACATCCCACTCTACAATTCAGCAATGCCACCATGTGGTGGATGTTATATCCTCCACATTGGAGCGAGGAATGTTTTGCACGGGTGCTTTTCTCGACGTGGAACAAGCGTTCGACCGAGTCTGGCACCCAGGACTCCTTTATAAACTCCGTCAATTCCTTCCCGCAACATACTTCCTCATAATCCGTTCCTACCTCACTAATAGAACCTTTCAAGTAAATTATAACCTTTCCTACTCTTCCATAATTTCTCAGTCTGCAGGTGTACCTCAGGGTAGTATCTTAGGTCCCATCCTTTATACGGTATATACAGCTGATATCCCACTCCATCCTAGCACTGTCCTCACAACTTACGCGGATGACACTTGTGTGTTATCCGTCCATAACGATCCAACCGCTGCATCCCAAATCCTTCAGTCCCACATCACAGCCATTGAGGAATGGTGTCGGAACTGGAGGATTAAAATAAATCCTAAAAAATCCCATCAAATAACCTTTACCCTTCGTCGAAAACCGATGACCTCCTGCCCTACCGTATCCTTTAATAATACGCCACTCATACCTGTTGAACAAATCCGATACCTAGGACTCCATCTTGACAAACGTCTTACATGGAACCCTCACACGAGACTAAAACGACAGGAAACTGCCCGTAGATACCGATTACTACAACACTTACTAGACAAACGTTCAAAACTTCCAATTCACTACAAAAAGCTCATTTATATCACTGTCATCAGACCAATCTGGACATATGGAATCGAGCTTTAGGGCTCTACTAAGCCATCTAATTCCTCCCGCATCCAATCCTTACAATCCAAAATCCTTCGCAAAATCCTAAATGCTCCTTATTTCGTCACAAATAAAATCATCCATAACGACCTTAATATCCCATTTGTGGCAGACCTTTCTCGAACCAGATATACCACTTTTAATTCCAAACTCCCAACTCATATAAACCCTCTTGTCCGCAACCTATCAACCTCGCATATTCCTGACAACCCTCCGAGGCGATTGAAAAGAAGATGGCCTCAGGATCTACTTACTTAAATAAACATCGAAGTACTACCGCTGGGTAGTTTCTTCACAAGCCTTATACGCCTTTTATTATAATTCATCACTTTTACTTATTGTATTTATGTAATATACAGTTGTAAAATTCAATAAAATATAATTAAAAAAAAAAAAAAAAAAAAGCTTATTTATACATGTTGTTAGTTTAATTTTATTGTTTTCAATCATTATACTCTAAGACTAGATTCTTAAGCTAACTTTTTATTTCCTGCTATGTTATTCTAAAGGGACTCGTCCCAGAATATATTAAGAATTATTATTATTATTATTATTATATCCAACATTTCGTTGTGGGTCTTCATTAGCGTTTCCAAGTGAGCGTCAAGAAGCCAATGCTGCAGAAACGTTGGATATTAAATAGTTTTTCACAATTTTTTAACATTTCTGTTTGATCTGTATGATTATATTTAGAGCCTTTTTTAAGTATAAATATAGTTCAATAAATAAATAAACAGAGAGTTACCTATTCTATTCTACAAATGGAAAGGTCAAAAACCCTGACAGTACAAGTGGATCCTTCATTAAAGGCATAGAGGATAAGACATGAAATACATTAAAACATATCATAAAAGTTACTACACTTAAATAACTATGATGAAGCAGTTTACAAAAATGATCATTAAAAATTTATATATTTGAATATTTAAAAAAATAATACGTGATCGAAGCTGTTTATTACTTTACTTAAATTAGAAATAACTTTAGTTTACCATCGCAGTGCAGAGTTATATATCTAATATAAAATAGTATTCACCTTTTATTGCTTTAAAAACTAAATCCGCAGAGTTCTTATTTATTTATGTCACCGTGATGGCCGGTTGCACGCCACGTTTCGCTTTGATAATTAAAGATGAGCCATTTTGTTTTCACAAGAAAATTATTTGCTACAATAAATTTAGTTTTGAGTTCCTCCATTCTGCTTGAAGTACTAAGAGCGTGGGGACGAATTCGAAAATAATATGATGCGAATAGAGAAAATTCAAGTTGTATGTTTCGAATCTAACGACAAGAAAGGCAAGATGGTAGGAATTCGCCTGCAGACTCTCTCTCCTTAAAGTTGCATTTCGACTGCAAAATAGGAAGATGCTTTATGGTGTTTTGAATAGATTGGGCTAAATCGCAGTTTGATGAGTTCTCAAGCTGAAGTTGAAGGATTTCCTCCCAACAACATACTTGAATGAAACAGTGGTGTTTGTACACCAGCCGGTCTATTTAGGCATGGAGAGCAAAAAAGGTTGAACGCTCAAGGCCATAACAAATTCAAATAACTCACTAATTTGATTAAAACAATTTAAACATCATAATAAGAATGTCCGCAAGATCCTGCGCCATATTTCATGACTTTAACTTCCGAGGAAAGTACTTACAATTACAAACTCAAAAAGATAAACTTGAGACACAAATTAGTACCAACAAATAACTACTGCTTTTTGCAGATTGATTTATAATATCCCCATATACACTTTTTTTTTAATCAAATTTTTTATTAATTAGCTTTTAAAATATTTTTATTTTATTTTATCAAGATCATAGAGTTATGGATTAATTCATTTATTTTATTTACTTGGAAATTGTTCAGCTCTATTATTTTATAAATTTTTTTTTTCATTTGTTTATATTGTTTATATATTTTGTATCTATCGATATAAATAGGTTTTTTTATTTATTTTTTTGGAACATTTGTAAATAAAAATTTAGTTTATTGGTCTCTCGGCCAGACATGTATATACTGAAGTGTATATTTTCTGTACGACATTGTTATTCTTAAGGGACATGGTCCTAGAATAAAGTTATTACTTTCACTAACTATATATAGTAAGGGAAAGTATTGCGATCGTGAAAATTTTCCAATTCCATTTTTCAACGGAAATACACATTTTAAGGTGCCCTGAGTCCAAATAACCAAGTCCCGCAAAAAGGTGTGTGTGTGTGTTTGTGTGGTAACTCCCGGGCGGAAACGGTAAGTATTATGAAACTGAAAGCTCATATTTAAGACAAATATACGCCCGAGACGTTAAAAAACCTTTTTCATCAAAATGAGCTTACCTGAAGAGCCACTTTATACCATGCAATTTGCACCTTTTTTCGATTTTCTCGAAAACGGTTCTAACGATTTTGATCAAACTCGCTATATCGATGTAAAATTTAATGGACTTTAATATCATTTAGGTTTCATTCTGATTAAAATGGTCTGACAGGGCTTAAATGCCGATATTTTAATTTTTTTTCTCTAAAGTACCTTTAATTTTGTTGATTCTATGAAAATAACTATATTATTTTGTTACCACTGATGAAAAACAGGTAAATATATAAATTGAATGAATTCGATACCCAACTAAACGAAAAAATAGAAAAAATATTTTTTTAATGCAATTTTTCATTTTTGAACATAAGAGCAGTAATATACATGTATGATACACCGTTGGAAAGCTAAAGATTTTAGAAAAAATATTATTTCATACACAAGCTTTTAAAAGTAAATAGAGGGTGATAAAAATAAGATAAAACTAACTGATTATTTTAGATAATAATATAATAGATTTTTTAATAAAACACATGTTTCTATAGAAATTTCATTTAACTAATTCTTTAATGGTTTCACTCATTTTTATCTCTTGCCATATTTGAAAAGTCTTTAATCAATTTTTAAAACGGAGGTAAGTGAAAGTCGTGTGTTGCCCGCATCAGATTTTTTTTAATTATTATTATTTACAAAAAAAAACAAGCATACATTTTCAGGGAAAATTATTTATTTTTAGTGGTTCTAGCCTGATATTTTGAAGTAGGTCTTGTGTGCTGTTTCTTTTCTTGTTTAGTTTTAATTTACATTTCCAATAGATAGACTTAGACAAAAAAATCATGACTAAGTCTACTATGACTATACCTTCTCGGAGAAGACAGTTGAGGCTCTTCAGTTTGTCTTCAAAAACACTGTATTATTTATTTTATTCAATGGTTACAGGATTCGTTTCCAGAACCTACATAACCATATACTGGTTAAATTTATTTCATTATCATTGATTAGATTTTGATATAAAATGTCGACAAGGTTACAAAAATGGTTACATGATATAAGGGTTTCAATTTTATTTAATAGTCAATTAGTTTTAACTATACATAAAACTTTTATGTTTATTATCTATTGTTATTGTTGCTAAAGAACATTCTTTTGACACATAGAATTGAAATTGGTTACATGTCACATAGTTTTAATAAATTTTGCACACAAACCTTACTATCGCCCAGGGCTGTTAATCAAATGGCTATTTTATTTATGTAAAAAATTAGTACGAACGCCAGGTTTCGGTAATCAAAGTATGCATATTTTTCCATCCCTACAATTTTTTATCGGATCCTAATAAAATTTATTATTTACCCTCTCATGGGAAGCTTCCTAGAATCATAAAAAGCTGTTCACAAAAATTGGTGAACAAAATAGGCTCCTAACACAATTACCAGTCCTCTTGGAAAGTGACACCGATTTTTTTCGAGTATAAATAAGCCAATCATAAAATTAAAGATTTATCTAAGGGTATCTATGGAAAAATTTCATTCATTCAAATTTCACTGGTATAAAAATCATTCTCTTCTAATCTTCGGTAATTTCATTTATTTTGAAAAGAATCTCTCTAGTGATAAAGCGATCACATTCCTTCATATAAAGGGCTCATTGTTAGCGCTAAAGTGTGTATTCTGTCCAATGTGAAATAGATTGTCGAGAACGTTCTAGGTCTGTAATAGCCAGCAAATACCTTTTCAAACATCACAAATGGACATTCTTGTTGGTAGCTGTTAGCGATGATTCTCCTCCGACGACGAACATCACTCGCATGCTTTCACTGGCCCGCGAGGTGGGAGCATCCTATAAGACGTGAGATGTGATGGGAGCGCTGATAGTGTATGCTATGGGTCCTGCCGTCGCGGTGCTCCTGGGTCTTGGGCTGGCGGTCCTCAGCGGTGCGGTCTTCGGCCAGGGCTACTCCGGAGGGGAAGTCGAGGAGTCCTTCTTCAAGGATACCAGGATGGCCCTGTCCAATACAGGTCAGCAGTTCTTGCAAGTATCTCAAGTCTAAAGTTATTCATCATCTATTTGATTTATCCATCTGCAGATTATAATGTCAGTTTCAAGTACATGTTTCCACTACTACACAAATTTCTTTCTTTGGTCTATTCACAACTGCATTTAAAGTTTATAAGATACAAATGCATAGAAATTTAAAAACGCTGCAAATTATTACACAATGGTTTATTATTTTTCAAATAGCAATATTAGGGTATAACTATTTATGTAGCTGTTGATAGGCAATTAAGTAATATGAAAAGAAATAATACAATGGAACATATCATATCACTACCGTTGATTTCAAAACGCAATATCTAAGCTAATTTTCAACCAAGTTCAATGATTCCTTTTTCATTTGGTCGAAAATTTAATTCTCTATTAAATGGCTTTAAAAGCAAAACATTTTTTGGTATTTATTAATTTATTTATTAGAAGAAACGGATGTTTTTTATTCGTCAGTCACTTATATGTATATCACTTATATATCGTTATTCACCTTACATTTTACTGATTCTAAAACACTATTCATACTTTTCTCTATCGTCAAAAATAACTGAGTTATGACCGTATTTATATGTAAAATTTGAATTTATATATTTTTTCTCTTTTATGTCATTATCCGCGGTTATTTGGTTAAAAAACACTAATAATTTTTTCTCTATCTTCAAAAATAGCTGAGTTATTGAATTAAATCACTTATAATCGACCGCCATTGTAAAACTAAACAACTGATATCAACGTCTAGATGTTAGGATCACCGTTGCATGGAATAGTATTTTTGTGGCGAATTTCAAAAAGATTGGTCTAGTATTTTCGCAGAAATGTCGCGGACGGCGGACCATCGGATTTTTTTTTTATTTTTTTTTATTCGGATTCTACTCATCTTAAAACGTAACCTCTCAAATTTTGAGGGAGAGTTATTTATTTTATTTTTTCGGTATATTACAAGGGTTGATTATTAAAAATAATAAACCAAAATGCTTCTAAGTATCATTCTAATAACTTAGTACCATTCAGATCCCGTACTTAGTAAAGAGAAGCCCGGGCTTCTTCTTCAGGATAAAGATGAGCAACGTTGGTTAATAATATTTTTATTTTTTTTTTTAAATATTTCCTAATATTTTAGAACAGCCACCTGAATCATCTCATCCTTCATAAGTATCATTCTGATTTTATTGTAAATTTGAATTTTTCCCATAACTTTTTTTAAGATATTAGGTCTACGTTGTTTTTGTATGCTAAGTTTATCAAAAATTTTTAGAAAAGTTTTAAGAAATTACATGAGCCTTTATTATCTAAAACGTGTTATTAATCATCTTCATACTAAATATATATTTAATAGTTAAACTGTTAATATTTTCTAAGTCAGTAGTAAAGTTCAATAAATAAATCTAATCATAAAAATATTTAATAGAAAAAAAAACATATTTGCTTTTCCGCTCTTTATTGAATTTTATAAAGAATGTTCCACATTATTTTTGAATTTTCTTGTAATTTTTTTTTTTTTTAATTTATGGGAGTGAATTTTTTTTTTCTTTTAAAGATAGTGAAAAGAACTGTATTCGTTCTAAAGAATATGCAAAATGCAGTATGATATTGTAACAGTTTGCGGAAATGCAGCAATATTGGGTATTTTGAAAAAAATGTACAAGATGGTGAATATAATGTCGCTTCCTAGTATTTATTTTTAAAATAAACACATTATTTATATCTAATTCAATGTAACTCAAAATGCAAATGGCTCTCTGGGGTAGAAGCCACATGTGGAATTGGTTAATTGTATAATTTTGTCAATCCGAAATAAAAACACTTTTTATTAAAATGACAGCAAATACATTTTTTTTTTTTTTTTTTTTTTTTACACGGAGTTTTGTACTTTAATATGCCAATTTGGTTTTCTAGGTTTGTGTAAGCAGCATTTCAATATTTTTTTCCCTAATATCATACTGAATATAATATTACAACTACACTAAAAATATTACTATTATTAACTCCATTCTTTAATCTTTTAAGGCAATCATTAAATGACTAATGGTAAATATTTAATATTAAATCACTTGATAATCACTTAATAATAATTAATATTAAATGACTTGTAAAATCATTTTCGTATTTCAAATATGATAATACTTATATTAGTCAAGGTAATGAAATAGTAAAAAATGGTAATTGTTTATATTTTGTACTACTATTTATTTGTTAAAATTTAGAATCGTATTTACAAACGCATCAAGTAAATATGTCCTAAAGTAAAATACCCAAACAAATAGAAACTACCCTATTGTAACAATCCAAAAATGTCTATATGAAATTCTTGATTTTTTTTTTTTTTTTAGGCCTATTAAGAATACAGATATAAATTATGACCAAATGATAAGTTTACAAACAAAATTACGTATTTATTAGTTTTAAAAATTAATATGCTACATCAACTTTACAGGTAAACGGTTTACTTAAAATTTTACAGAAAACTCTAAATGTCTATGTTTAATATTATTAAACCTATTCATTTGATTTTTTTTTTCATACAAAAAATAAGTAAAAAAAAATTCAAACGCAAATGAAATCGGGTGAAAGATTTCGATGAAAAAATTAATGTGAGAGTAAATACCATTTTCGTAAAAAAAATAAATAAATCTGTTGGTACTAATTAAACGATAAAAAATAAAATACTGTAAAATTATTTTGGTAACTAACTCAATTACCCATTCGCAATTTGGTATAGGCCCATAAAACATGAGTTATCTCCCATTAACAATCCTCCAATGTTCTGAAACCTACTAAATTTCCAATCCCTTTAATTAAAGTTATGGAAAGAATTTATGAAATAAAATCGGTATGAATCGATGAAGAAATGTTTAATATAATTAAAAAATAATAAAGAAGGTATTCTACTTTCAGGACATCTAGATGGGCAAATATATCAGCCAGACAGCTGGCTAAGAGCATCCAGCCTTGCGGTTCAAACAGGTAAAATATATATCTCTACAAAATTATAATTTTATTAAATACATTACTTATTATATATTCTAAATCCTATGTTATATTTTTTAGTTTATTCATTTTCCTAATTAAATTTTTATTGGTATTTTAAAAATAAGTCATCGTAAACTTTTAAAACACTGTTAATGTAAAAAAAAAATGTTATAAGATTAACTGTTGAGTTATAAGATTATTAAAATGCTGATCAAATCCTATTCTTTCGATGAAAAACATGTATATGTTTATGTTCGAAATAATACACAACTTTTCACGATTGTATAAGTCAATATTCAAAGTGCAGTCTGTGATCAATCTATTAGCTTGAAAAAGAAATTCTTGAATATTTTTTGTTAAGTGAAAACTTACGCGCATTATGCGATTTTCGGTAGGGGAAAAACTATTCATTTCAGGAGATGGTTTCTCGTTACCAACATGCTGATGTCATATGCCCTAGCGGTCTGTGTGTACCTGTCAACTAGAGATAGAATTTCAATAAAAATTTACGTGAACGTTATGGATACCGGTGTAATATCGACAAAACAATAACTATATTTATATTATTGGTATTTTAATATTTAATTTAATTTAAATAAGTTGCAAATAAAATGAGTAAAGACATGGTATGTAAACTGTGTCTTAGGACTTACTTCTTACTGTATATAAAATTAATATAATGATTATCTCAGTCGCCTTGACACTTTAATACCAATATTTGTAAATATTATTAAAACATTACTCTGCATGAAAACATTTAAATAAGCGAAGCAAAATCATGATCTTATTGTCAATATTTAAATCGTAGTAAAACGAAATTGAAAAGAATATCATTCATAATATTAGCATAGAAATATGATTTTTTTTTTTTTTCTTTCACTCAACATTTTATTCACATCTGTAAAAAAATTACAATAAGCAAATGAGCTAAAATAAATACATGGGCAGGCATGAGGGAGACAGCACCCAGTGGTGCATCCTCCTGACATTAAGCACAACTATATTTTCAGGTCAGGAGGTCCCTCATCCAACTCCTTTTCAGCCTACTCCGAGTTCTGTCTGGTATGTCAGTTGTAGCCATGTTTTGTACAAGTTGTGTCCATTTAGTTTGTCGTAAAATCGTTTGTAAGTTGTTCAAATGTGGTTTGTTGTAGTTGGAATACATAAGTCAGTATGAAGGGTATCGTTTGAAACAATGGTGGTGAGTTCGTTTCCAGTCTTAAAAATTGCGATTGAAAGATTGGTATTTTACGTATGTGTGTCTTTTTAGCAGGTCCGTATATTTGGCTAGCGTAAGTTCATATTGGTTTTAACAAATAAGTGTAAACATTAAGTTTCTCTCTGATGGATAATTTAGAACGTCTGTGTAGTATCGAATATAAAAGTCTTAGTCAGAAGTTTAGCGTTTTGCGTTTTGTCTTGAAGTGTGGGCCCCATGTCAACCTCTTGTCAAAAATAAGTCCTAGGTACGTTACTGTATTTGACTGTGGTATTGGGTGATTGTCTATATAAACTGGAGGGCAGGAGAAATATGAATATGATTTCAATTAAGTATAATGTATATTTTGGGGATCACTTGTAGCTGGGTGGCTAGCGTAACAGCCTCCCATGCTAAAGGTCACGGGTTCAAACCCGCAGGTGGTCCTAGGATTTTTTAATGGGAATAAAAAATCCTTAGTTACGCCGTCCTTCGAAGGGGACGTTAAAAGGTGGTCCCGAGCCTGTGCGATGTCAGGTACTCGTTAAAGATCCCTATCCTAATAAAACCTGGATAGGCAAAATTTAGGACTCCCACTGTAGCATCGTCCGATTAGCCATAGTAGCATAAAGTGGCGTTAAATAAATAAACTAACAAATGTATATTTTATTACTAATTAAAACATATGATTTTTTTTAGGAAGAGAAACTGAGGTTATCTTTGTGTTTCACATTTATCAGTGTTACACACCTAGATACGTTCCAAAATATGTCTCAAATAATGATTACTTTTGAACTAATGGAGCTCAATTAGGAAGTTATGTATTTGAATGTCAACCTTTGATAATTGAACGGTTAAGCGATATAGATATAAGAAAAAAAATCAATTTTAATCTTTCATATGGGAGAAGTTAGTTCTGTGTGCAGTCAAAAGAACACATAACTAAGTTTATACTTTATTTTGTGTTCTTTGACTGAACCCTGAACTAACTTCTCCCATATATACACACAGTCAACCATTCTCACTTCAAGTTGATCTTTCATAGATGGATCAATCTTCTAAAACAAAGAATAATTCGAATTATAATGCCGAAATTCAAGATGAAGAGTAAAGGCAAAAAAGTCAGCGACAAAGACAAAAAAAGAGCGACTAATTTAGTTCTTTCACAGATTGATCAATATTTTGAAAGAGTTATATAGCGTATTCCTAAATGTCCGAATTTCCATGAAACTAATGGCAGGTCCATAAAAAAAAAATGTGCCATGTGTACCACCAACTCATATTGTTGACTTATCAATACAAATGATCTGTACAGTAAGTCAGATTACCATGACATAATTCAAGATTATATATCTCTACAAGGTGATGATGTTTTACGATTATAAGAAACAATAATTACATAATATGAATTCTCAACATAATCTGCTCTTACAGATCTGCTTTCCAACAAATTCCAGTGCAAATCGAGAATTTCAAAAACTTTTCTATGAGCTATGACAGCATTAATTTTAATTTTAATTAATTCATTAATTTTGCCTGGCTTAGATAAAAGTGCTCAACCTTATGCTACTTTTGATAATCTGATTTCCGTTAATTTTAATGATTTAGACCATACTGAAATGATATTTAAGAAAGCATAGAGGTAAATAATTATGACAAGGAACTAGTGTATTTTTTAATATTGAATAAGTATCTAATTGTGGTCTTCTCTCACGAATCAAGACAATTGGAGAATTAAGTTCAAACTTATTCAACAGTTCAACCGTCTAGAAGCTTAGACAAAAAAAATGTCTGACAGGGTCTACCGGTTGAAGTGAAAACATAAAGCTCTCAAATATATTCGTCTGATTTCAACGTCTTCCATATAATAATTCTCTCCCTTTTTATTAATTAAAATACACAGTATGTACAAAGTAATATAATAAATAGTAGTTACAATGCTCTTGTTGAGGATGGTCGACTGTTGAAATTCTCATAGTTAGGAATAATCTTATATCATTACTTTCAGTTACCTACATATGAAGTATTGCGATCGTGAAATTTTCGAATTCCAGTTTTCAACGGAAATACACGTTTTAGGGGCCCCTGGGAACAAATAACCAAGTCCTCCAAAAAGGTATATGTGGGTGTATGTTTTTTTTTTTATTATTATTTTTTTTTTTTATTTTTTTTTTTTTATGTGGTTAGGTGGAAATCCACAAAAGACGCGGATAGGCCCGTACCTATCCGTGTGTGGTACAACCTCCCTACAGCTATTTCTCAACCTCAACGGGACCACCGTTAGGCATTACTTCGTGGAGGGGAGTGGCTGTGTGCCGCCCCATTGTTAGGCGCCTTACCCTATTTTTCTAGGCACGCCTATCCTTCTCTTCCGTTCTTAATTTCTTGATGACGCCCGCAGCCAGACGTTGGCCCACCATCCAAATGTTCTAAAAAAAGTAGCATAAGGCTGACGATGTTGTCAGGTGCAGCTTTTGAACTGCTTATTTCTCGAAATTCTTCCCTCCCTACTTGAAAGCGAGGACAGAAAAAGAATACGTGTTCTACTGTCTCATCTGTTGTACGGCATCTTGGACATTCTGCTGTATTGTCCAACTTAAACCTTAATTGGTAGGATCAGAAGCATTCATGTCCATTGAGCATTTGGGTCAGGTAGTAGTCCACTTCCCCGTGGCTTCTATCCATCCAGGGTTGGATGCAAGGTACCAGCCTATGGGTCTACCTTCCGCTCGCTGACAAATCCCAGCGTCACTGCCACTTGTGGACTGTCTGCTTCCTCTCTTCGGCCCTAGGAATGTGGACTTTTATACGAACGTTGCCTTTCCTCCGACAGCAGTTTAATGGGTGGCATCCTGGCCAATAATCATGTATTTTCGTAAGATACTGTGCGAAAAACACTTATCACTCTCAGGGCGGTTCGGCGATAAACGGACACCATGGGTCTCCTGTAAATCAGTGTGTCAGTTGCATTATTCCATATCAGGGCTGCGTCTAAAAGAGTGGATGAGATGACGCTTGCCATTAATAGTCTCCGACTACTTCTAAATCCGCCCACGTTGGGCATCAATTGGGCTAGAGCTGTGGTCACTCCTGCTGCTTTGATGCATACTTTCTGGATATGCATCTTGAATTTAAGCCTTTCATCAATTATAACCCCAAGATATCTCAGTGAGGTCTGGGACCGTATCTCTTGCCTGCCCACTCTCAGGACTATTTCTTTGTGGCTACTTATAAGGAGCGCCTGTGTTTTCCTTTCTGCCAGCTGGAGCCCCACCGATGTCAGCCAATCACTGATCAGAGAGATACACTGGTTTGCCTTCAAGGCTACTTCGTCTTTATATTTCGCCTCGATTACGACTGCAACATCATCAGCAAAACCTATGATCTTGGCACCTTCTGGCAGGTTAAGCCTAAGAACTCCATCATACAGGATATTCCACAATAGAAGCCCCAGTACTGATATCTGGGGTGCACCGCCATTCACCTTGAACGTCTTCGGGTGTCCTCTGTTGAACATATCAGGATCCTGTCTGCGAAATTATTGTGTGTGTGTGTGTGAGTGGTAACTAGCGCGTGTAAACGAAATAACGAAAATACTTAATCATCAAAAGCAGCTAACCAGAGGAGCCACTTTAAACCATGTATTTTGCACCTTTTTACGATTTTCTCAAAAACGGCTCTAACGATTTTGATTAAACTGTATATATCGATAAAAAATTTGATGGGCTTCAATATGATGTAGGTTTCATTCTGATTAAAATAGTCTGACAGGGCTTAAATGAAGATATTTTAAATTTTCTTCCTCTAAAGTACCTTTAATTTTGTAGATACTATAACAATATAATCTTGTTATCAACGATAAAAAAAATCTGGTGCGGGCAACACACGACTTTCACTTACATCAATTTGTAAAGTGAATGAAAGAATTTTCAAATAGAGTAAGAGCTAAAAATACGTGAAACTATCAAATAATTAAATAAATTTCATTTATATAGAAACATGTGTTTTATTAATAAATCTTTTATTTTATTATCTAAAATAATCAGTTAGTTTTATCTTCGTCTCATCATCTCTATTAACTTTTAAAAGCTTGTGTATGAGATGGTATTTTTTCTAAAATCTTTAGCTTTCCAACGGTATATCATACATGTATATTACTGTTCTTATGTTCAAAAACGAAAAATTGCATTAAAAAAAATATTTTTTCTGTTTTCTCCTTCAGTTGGGTATCGAATTTATTCAATTTATATATTTACCAGTTTTTCATCAGCGTTAACAAGATAATCTAGTTATTATTATTGAATCTACAAAATTAAAGGTACTTTAGGGGAAGAAAATTTAAAATATCGGCATTTAAGCCCTGTCAGACCATTTTTATCTAAATAAAACCTACATGATATTAAAGCCCATTAAATTTTACATCGATATAGCGAGTTTAATCAAAGTCGTCGGAACCGTTTTTGAGAAAATCGAAAAAAGGAGCAAAATGCATGGTATAAAGTGCCTCTTCTGGTAAGCTCATTTAGATGAAAAAAGTTTTGTCACGTCTCGGGCGTATAGTTGTCTTAAATATGAAATTTCAGTTTCATAGGACTTACCGTTTCCGCCCGGGAGTTACCACACACACACAGACACACACACACACACATACAGACCTTTTTGCGGGACTTGGTTATTTGGACTCAGGGGACCCTAAAACGTGTATTTCCGTTGAAAACTGGAATTCGAAAAATGTAGAAAGGAAACGTCGAGTTTTTCTCGAGAAAACAAGTCAATCAACACCCCCATTTAGCAGGCACGAAGGCGTTCATTTGTGACAGTGATGAGTGAATGCTATTAAATAAAATACTCCGTCAACTGCCGAGACAACGCTGGGCTACTTTGTTGGAACATACACGACCTTTTTGAAGACGGCAATATTCGCATAGGTATTTTGCACAGTCACCCAAATATTTCTTTCACCCGCCAACTAAATGACTAAAGGAATGGAGTGCATTAGCTAAAGATGCGATTATGGACGCTACTTCTATATATTTCTTATTCAAACGTGAGTTTGAGAAAATACCAATCTGAATTTAGTTCTCCAAAAAAGGATTCGATTGACCTCTATTTTCCCACTTCCTTTCAAGGAACTCCCACGTTAAGGTATTCGCCATTAGAATGAATAATGGTATGTAGTCAATTTAATAACAGTAATAGTTCTGTCGCTGATAGCAGTCAATTCTTCAAATGCAATATAGGCGTCATGGCTAAGTTAAATGCTTCATGTAACCAAAATATATTTTAACCATGGTTCTATAGAGCTTTCAAATTACTAAATAGGTACTGCTAAACAAACTGTAATGTAAGGAGCACAGTTTTTTTTTTCTTTCATTAACACTACAGCTGTTCATCTTTTTTTTATATTTATCTTTCCGACATTTAGTCATTCACTCCAGTAATCATATAATATCTAAAATAATACTTAAGGATACGATCATTCGAAAAAAAAGCCCATAAATATTGATAGTTATCTCTATACATCTTCACGATTTGAAAATTTCTGGCTCAGTTTACATCTCAGTCCAAAGTCCTCAGAACAATAGTCAATGCTTCCTATTATGTTACAAACAAGACCTTACACAATGACCTGAATATCCCATTTGTCCTCGATCTAGCTCTAGCCATCCCTATAACCCTCCTCGTAGGTTGAAGCGGCAGTGGCCTAGAGACCTCTTATTTCTAAGCAATGCGGAGTGTTAGCAATGGCCAGCTTCTCCACTCATGTCTGAGAGTCTGTGGCTCTAGCGCCCTCTCTGTCTCCACTGGTTAATTAGACCGGTGAGGCGACTGACTGAGAGGCGCTGGGATCTCCTAGCCTCGGGCCAGCACAAGTGGGTGTCGGGGTTTGATTCGGTGTTCTCAGAGGCAGTATGTAAATATAGTATATATGTATGAATGTGACCAAGATTAATATTATTTATTTATTTTATTTTATTTTTATCTTTTTTAGGTTTATTTATTCTTCTTTGCAATTTTTATTTTTTATTTATTGTACTCAGGAATGAATGACGTCTTATAGTACTATTACTCATTGCCCAAGATTGTGTAGGATTGTATTATCTCTAAATAAAACAATTCATAATAAAAATAAATAAATAAAAAAAGCTTAGTTTGCTAATTTTAACAATAACCACGTGTAATCAACTTTAGGTAATCAATGAATATTATTTTAAGATACACAGTTTTCGTTATAATTTTCAGCTGCTTCGACTAAACTTAAAATTAAAGGGTGCATTGAAGGATGAAACGTTGCTTGATACTTTTCCTTCTTTTTTTTCCAAGCATGATATAATAATTGAAAGAATTATCTAAAGAATCTTTTAGCTATTTGAAAAAAAACAAACTGATCTGCTAAATTTCTGATCTAAGTTTGTTTTCGCAATAACAGTAGCTATGAATGAAGAATATAAATATAAATTTATAATTATAAATGCCACTATTAATAAACTCTAATCGGCTAAGAGACATAGATGTTAGTTTTTCCTATATTATAAAATATCATTTGTATTTTTTTTCTGTAATTACTTGATAGTTATTACTTAATAATTAATTTAGAGTAGTCTGAAAAAGCTATAACTTTGCTAGATGTAGAAATATTTTTAAACTTAAGTGAGAGTAACATTAAATGAAATGAAAAAATTCATCAATTTCATTCTCACTTTTTAAAGCTTATCTATGTATAACAGACCAATGTGTCAGACAAATTTCCAGTTTGCTGACCCTTAGTGTTGGTAAAGACATTAATAAGAAGCGTTTTGTTTTCAATACATATACTGTAACTTATACACCACAATAGCCCTATAATATATCCCTAATATTCTGCCTTGCATACCACAAGGACGAGGCAGCAAGCCGCACAAACACAGCCGGATGCCGTCGCTGAGGGTTGGGCTGAAGGTTCTCTTGCTGGCTGTGGTGGTGCCCGCACTTCTGGCCGTCGTGCTCTACGCAGCCTGGAAGGGGGTCACTCTGGCTCTATTGTCCCTCATCATATCCACCATCATCGGCCTCAAGAACCTATTTAGCAGTAAGAATATATTTTTTTACTTATTATATATATAAAATTTAGCACAACTATATTCCTTTTTATTCATTATTTCTCAATTTCTCAGTATCACTAGTCTTCTCTGTCCAATAATTTTTCAGTCATTGTTAAATAATGAAATAGTAATAGTTTTATATTTTCCTGATGGTAACATTAAGCAATTTCATTATATATTTGTTTGTTTTATTCTGGATTCAGTGTATATATATTCAGTATTTTTTTTTAATAAAAGAAGATCAGATGTTTAGTTAACGATAGCCAGTGTGCATAAAAGTAATAGAGTCGGTGGCGAGTGTGTTAAAATTAATGGGTATTCACACGAATCTCCATTATATAAGATTGTTATATAATTTTCGCAATCAGATCGACGAAGAAGAAGAAATTCGCAATCGAGTAATGGGGGCTAATAAAGCAAATTTCGCTCTAAAAAGATTTCTCCGAAGTAAGCTTCTAAGTAGGGGTACTAAAATGATACAAAACAATCATCCGACCTCTAATGACCTATGCCAGTGCAACCTGCACCCTGCAAAAGGCTGGCTGAAATATCGACAGATTTGAAAGGAAAGTGTTGAGGCGTATCTTAGGGCCAGTTAGAGAGAATGGTACCTATCGCTTAAGAAAGAACAAAGAGATCTACGACCTTTTCGACGATCTCCGAATTTCTCATTTTGTGCGAATTCAGTGCTTAAACAGGCTGGGACACGTTGTCAGGATGAGTGAAGGTAGAACCGCAAGGAAATTATATTATGGGATCCCGGATGGAGTCAGACCACGCGGAAGAACGAAGGGAAGGTGGAAGGACTCCGTGGCTGGTGGAGGATGGTAGGAGTATCCAGCGGACATGCTGCTGACCGAAGTGATTAGGAAAGGGCAGTTGAGAGGGCCAAGGGCAGCTTCAGGCGCATGTCAAGGCGATAAATGAATAAATAAAAAAATATAATTTGGGCAAGGAAAGGAAGAAATCGCATCACAGATATATAGAGAAGGAAGTCTCTACAGAGAGAATAAATCGTCGCTTCTGCATACACAAACAGATTATTTTGTCCTACTTACTCAAAAGAACAGAAAATTCAGCGACTCATACTAACGACCGGGTTGGTCTACGTGCAAAGTCACTTTTGACCCTCTCACCAACGCATTTTTTCATTCTATGATAACGAATTAAGTAACTAACAAACCATATTTCGAGCACAAGCGTTTCCTAACAGGACATTTATTATTAGAAGAAAGATCTACTTCCTTTCAGGTGGATTTCGTTGCGATGGGGTCCACAGGACAAAATGATTTAGATTGACTGATAGGTGAAGAGCGATTGATAGATGTTTTTTCAGTGTTTGTATATGTGTTTTCCTCTGTTATGAGAGGGGCAGCGATTTGCGGTATGTCCGAAAGATAGAGAGTTGAAAAACCAATTGCGCGTCTTGACTTCATCAAAACTTCTGTCGACTTACATGAAAAATAATTCTGAAAAAACTAATAAACCATACATTGCTTATAATTTTCTTCTTCGTTTAAGTTTACCTTTTAAAGAATTGTAAATTTTATAACAGTTTGCCTATTAATGATTGTATGTCTATGTTTATAAAAGAAAGTTGCTATTCTTTACTCAGTTATGTGGTCATCGTAGAATCTCAAAAATGACTATGACTTTGAAGCTGATTTTTTTCCTACAGTTTCCTTACTGCCTAGATATGTTATTAACCTGTTTTTGTTTCACTAAGAGCTAGAATAAAAATATTCTAATACCTGTTAAATTTTTTTTTTTTTTTTTTATTTATTTATAGTAATTTACAACTGTACTAAAGAATACAATAAGTAAATATGTAGAATGAATATAAAAAGTCATGAAAATGTCTTGAGAAAGAACCATCCAGTGGTAGCACTTCACTAACTATTTTAATACAGTAGGTCCCGAGGCCACATTCTTTTCAGTCGCCTTGGAGGGTTATCAGGGATATCTGAGGAAGATAAATTACGGACAAGTGGGTTTGTATGTGCAGGGAGTTTAGAATGGAAAGAGGAGTATCTATCACGGGCTATGTCTGCAACAAATGGGATGTTTAGGTCATTATGGAAGATTTCATTTGTGACAAAATAAGGGGCATTCAGGATTTTGCGAAGGATTTTGGATTGTAAGGACTGGATGCGGGAGGAATTAGATGGTTTCGTAGAGCCCCAAAGCTCGATTCCATATGTCCAAATAGGTCTGATAATTGTGATGTAGATGAGTCTTTTGTAATGTACTGGAAGTTTTGAGCGTTTGTCTAGTAAGTGTTGTAGTAATCGATATCTTCGAGCAGTTTCTTGTCGTTTCAGTCTTGTGTGAGGATTCCAAGTAAGGCGCTTGTCAAGATGGAGACCTAGGTATCGGATTTGTTCTACAGAAGTAAGGGTAATGTTATTAAAGGATACTGGGGGGCAGGAAGTCATCGGTTTGCGACGAAGGGTAAAGGTGATTTGGTGGGATTTGTTGGGATTTATTTTAATCCTCCAATTTTGACACCATTCTTCAATGGCTTTGATGTGGGACTGAAGGATTTGGGATGCAGTAGTTGGATCATTATGGACTGATAAGACACACGTGTCATCAGCATAAGTATTGAGGACAGTGCGAGGATGGAGTGGAATGTCAGCTGTATAAAGGGAGTAGAGGATAGGACCTAAGATACTACCTTGAGGCACTCCAGCAGATAGGGAAAATGTGGATGAGTAGGAAAAGTTGTGGTTTACCTTAAAGGTTCTGCCAGTAAGGTAGGAACGCATTAATAGGAAATATGTAGGGGTGAGGAATTGACGGAGTTTGTAAAGCAGTCCCTGGTGCCAGACTCGATCAAATGCTTGTTCTACATCAAGAAAGGCCCCAGTGCAGTACATTCCCCGCTCCAATGTGGAGGACACTACATCCACCACGCGGTGACATTGTTGTATTGTAGAATGAGATGTTCGAAATCCAAACTGGTGGTCAGGGATAACATGATTCATTTCTAGGATAGGATAAAGACGTTTTAGAAGGAGTTTTTCTAGGATTTTGCCCATGATGGGCAAAAGGGAGATAGGACGATAGGATGACGGATGTTCAGGAGGCTTATTGGGTTTTTGTATCATTTTTACTATTGAAAGTTTCCAAGCAGTAGGAAAATACGTGGATCTGAGAGTGGCATTGTATATATAGGTAAGGAAAA
Source organism: Piezodorus guildinii (assembly GCA_023052935.1). Taxonomy (NCBI): domain Eukaryota; kingdom Metazoa; phylum Arthropoda; class Insecta; order Hemiptera; family Pentatomidae; genus Piezodorus; species Piezodorus guildinii. The sequence goes on along the minus strand of CM041293.1, from coordinate 119,260,395 downwards.
CGACGGCTTTTCGAGGAAGTTGTTTTAGGATGTGAGGTGTGATAAGATCATGGCCAGGAGTTTTTTTTGGAAGGTAATTTTTTAATTATGTTTATGACTTCAGAAGGATGAAAGGCTTTAGGAGGAAGGGACATTTGGAGTGGGATAGCTAGTTCTGCCTCAACATGTTCAATGTGGGTTGGATTTAGGATATCTGAATGAGGGTTAAAAATATTGAAGAGGTGTTTACCAAATATTTGTGACTTTTCTTGATCTGATCGTGACCAGTTATTGGATTCATTGAGGAGCGGGTGATTAAATGATTTAAATTTAAGGAGTTTTTTGGTTGCTATCCATAAGGATTTATCAGAGGTGTTTAGGTTTTCTGTAAAGTTCTGTAAAGTTTGTACTTTAAATTTTCTTATTTCTTTTTTTAATTTGTTAGTAAGTTGCGTGTAACGAGCTTTGTCAGATGGGTACCTAGTTTTATGCCACTTAGTCCTTGCTAGTCGTTTTTCTTTTAGAAGCATTCGGATATGTCGTGGCAAGTTATTATTAAGGTCTTGAGGGTATTTGTTTGTAGGGTGTGATGTGTTGTTTTTGATAACTGTCTCAATTGTTTTTGTGAGTTGTTCAATGGCTGAGTCAATGTGTTGTTTGGTTTTTAATGGAATTGTCAAGTCAAGGTTGCTTTCCATGTCAAGTCGAAAATTGTCCCAGTTAACATGTCCAGTAATCAGTGAAGGAAAAGAAGGTTTCGGAACAGGATTGGAATGCATGAGAAGCAGAACTGGACTATGGTCTGAGGAAAGGTCATCTAAGGTTCTTATCGTGGTTTGGACTGTAGGTATTTGGGATGTAACGAATATATCAAGTATATCAGGGCGTTTTTTAAGCGATGTTGGCCAATAAGTAGGGTCTGAGGGTGAAAGGACGGAATAGCTATTGGAGTGAGTGATCTGGGAAAGAATCCTGCCACGAGTATTGGACGTTCGACATCCCCACCGTTGGTCTTTGGCGTTGTAGTCTCCACCAGCAATGAAGCGCGGACCAAAGGATCTGAATAAGGTATCAAGGTGATTATAGGATAAGGAATTACCAGGAGGGCAGTATACAGCTGAGGAGAGCGTTGTGGTAAAGGGGTGGCAGGATAAGGTGATAGAGGTTGACTGAATGGTGTCGGTTGGAGTGGAGGGAATCAGAGAGTGGGGTAAGGATTTGTGAATAAGGATACATGAGCCTGCATGGGATGTGTTATCTGGATGATTTGATCTGTAAGTAATGTAGTCCCGTATGTAAAAGTGAGAATGAGTTGTGAAATGAGTTTCAGTAATCAGGGCAATGTCAATGTGATTGTCGTGAAGAAAGATGTCAAGTTCGTTTTTGTGATTCTTCAGACCATTGGAATTCCATAGTAGAATAGCTAGGGTCTGTTTGTTCATCTTGGGAGATTAAGCGGGAACTGTGATAGGAGACTTGTAAGGAGATTGATGAGTGGTTTGATGGTGTTTTGGAGGTCAAGAAGGAAGGATGAAAGAATTGATGTGATATCAGTTGGAGGTTGATAGGAATAGGCAGGTGTGTCGAGGGATAAAGGATTAAACTCTTTCGGAGTGGTTGGGATTTTTCTCTGAGGGAGTTGATGAGGTTCAGCATATAATATAGGAGCTTCTAGTGAAAGATTGTCTTGAACTGTGGGCATTAATGAAGGTGGATGTTTGGGATTGGTCTGTGGAGGGATTAGTGGCGGTAATTTTACCCTTAGAGAAGCAGGTTTTGGGTCATTAATTGGTATTTTCGTCTGAGGATGGGAATTTTGAGGTTTAGGTTGAGTTCTCTGAGGCTGTGATTTTAAGGTCTGTGGCTGGTAATAGGGGATCTGGGGTTGAGGATGGGATGTTTGAGGATGTGATGTGGAGGTTTGAGGCGACTGAGGTCGGGGCAGAGGTATGTTGGCTATTGCAGAATATGTGGATGAACTTGATGGCGGTTGATAAACGCTGGCTCCTGGAGTTCGACGGATCATCGGGGTAGTCTTGGTCGAAGGGCCGGGTGCTTCATTATCAGTTCTTGAACTCTCCAGTGGGGTTCTAGAGGCTATATTTAGGTTTTTTTGTCTCATCCAATTTTTGTATACTATGCAACCTTTGTAACTAGCAGGATGAGCTTCACTGCACAGTGCACATTTCGCTGGGGTGTCCCGAGGCTTTAAACAGGTGCTAGAAGCATGTGGGCCGGCGCATTTGACACATCTGGCTGGATGATGACAGTATCCCTTCGTATGCCCAAGATTTTAACAGTTTGCACACTGTACAATCTCATCTTTCTGTCTTGGCTCTTCGAATTTAATGCAAGAATAAACAAGCCTGTTAACTTTAAATATTTCGGGGTTGATGGATGCAGGCTCGAGATCTACAAAGAATAAAGGTAATGGAAATTTTTCTGTGGGATGGACAATACAAGAGACGTGTCGCACACTGAATCCTAGTTCTTCTAAGTCCTTTTTGATGGCCTCTATGGGGGGTAGTGTAGTGAAGACCCCTTAAAACTACTCGGTATGGCTTCTCTTCTTTCAGCTGGTAGCAATGAAATTCGTATTGTTTCTCTTTCAAATGAGTGACAAGTTTTTTATAATTATCTTTAGTTGTTGTGTTAATTTTCACGTGTTTTAGTCTTGCGAAGCATTTGAAATTAGTCTGTCCAATAAGAGCTGATATTTCTTGGCCAAACTTATAAAAATTTTGAATGTTGTTAACATACACTGGTGGTGGCTCAGGTTCATTGAATTCATGGGGTGTGGAGGATGTTGTCGACGAGTTATTGATGGCTGCAACGTTGTTGCTGGAGGGTACAGATGTTGAGGCAGTTTCGGCTTGTTGAGTGTTGGCTGAAGTTGTACTTCGGTTTTCTGGAGTGCAGTTTTGTTTAGCCTTCGCCTTCTTATTTTTTTTCTTATTAGGCGAGTTACTCCCAGAATTTGGCAGAACGTTTCTGTGGCGTTTTTGTCGCGTCCTTCTTTTCAGGTACCGCGAATCAGTCTCACTAATTTCACTAAAGGGAGTCTCATTGTCTGTGTCCATCACTGAATTCACATCAGACATAATGTTTATATATTGCAAAACATATAAAAAAATAAAAAATTCCTAGTAAATTATTAATGTAAAAATATAATAATAATAAATAAAAATATATCTAAAAAAAAAATATATATATAAATGAAAAAATAAAAAATATACCCTATAAATATTAGTAATAAAAATTAAATAACCCTTTAAAAATTAAATTATATACATAACTATATACAAATAATAAAAAAAACATTTTAAAGAAATTTTTAAAAATATTCAAGGAAAAAAAAAGATTTCTTAGTTAGTCCGGGATACGAACTCAGGACGGTGGCAGGCTGATTCCCAGTGCCGTGACCGTGGACTTGAAGCGCTGGCTGATAAGAGATCGTAGGTAGGGATTAACTGCCACGTCAGTTAGCACAAATGACACAGCTCAGTGAGCTGTCTATTAAAATAAAACCACTCACCTCAAAGTCTATTGGCGTAACGTGAAAATGTTCAAGTGAGGAAACCTTTTGCAAAGGCTGACTGCTGATTAACTCGATAATCGTCTGTTACACAGTGAGAAAGACAGAGCGACATGAACAATGAACTTGACATTCGGCCATCCCTGTTAAATTTAAAAAGTTGAAATGAAGTTTTAATAGTTCTCTTTAGGACTTGAGTTACTCCACTGTTCTATGTCATATTTGTCAAATTAAAACGTATGTTATTTTAATTAACTTGTGTCCGAGGTTTCGTCTATTGTTTAGAATTAATATACAGCATGTATTGTAAGATAACAGCCTTAAGGCATGGGTGTGTAGCAGCTAAAGTTTTAGGATCACGAAAGGCCTTAAGGATATTAAAAATATACAATAAATACAACGATATATTATCAGGTGATAATATGCAATTTTTATTAAATTGTTTGATAAATGTATCATTAATATGAACTTATCCTTCTATATTAAATTAATCGGAAAAGCATATTATACATATTTAAGTTAAATTTATCAATAGTGATTCTGATTTATTAATTCTATTAATAAATCCTTATTCTAAATTTAGTAATTGCTGATCAAGATAATGAGCAACCTCCAGGACCGTTTATGATTTATGCCATTCAAGAGCTTAGGATTATTATATAATATGTTCATATTTTGAAAAATTCAATTTGTTTACCTCTATCTTCATTAATGACCAATATACATATGATTGTTGGCGACTGTTGAACCAGTAGAAAAAGAAGATGCATATGATTATATGAAACCCTTTTTAATAAAAAAAATAAAAACTTCTGAAAACGATGGTGTTGAACAGAATGAAAAATAAATTAATTGACAAACCATATATACATGTAAACAGTAGGCTATTTACTTATTTTCTTCATTCAAAATTCTGTATTTAGAATTGCTATATCATAATTGTTAAGCGTGAGTTTGGGATGATAGGAGTTACAGGAAAAGTTGGGATTTGAATGAGGATAGAGAAGCAGCATGGCGGGTATGTGCTGGTACAGAATTCCAGAGTAGACGTAGAGCGGATAATAAAGGAACGATCAAAAGTTTTAGTTTTTTTGTTTAGAGTTTTGTGAGTAGGAAAGTAAAGGTCAGAATGGCGTGATCTTTTTTCATGAGATTGGACTGCGGATTTAAATTGAAGGAGACTATGTATATAGAGCGGATGATGGGAGTTGAAGGTTTGGTAAAGGTATTAATATATTTTTTTTATGTTATTTTTACTGTGTGAAAACGCCATTTAGTAAATTCGACAACATAATTTTATTTTTGTAGCCGCTAAATTTAAAGGCTAAAAAAATCTCATCTCCATTATATCGAGCTTTTAATAGAAGCTAAATAAATACCTATTATGCTAATTGATATCGAAATGATTTAAGACGAAATTACATAATGGTATATAATATAAACCATATGACGTATCGACCAGAGCAATGCGACATGTACAATTTTTATAGTTATCCATTAAGTTGCGTGTTATTGGACATTTGATAGCCTTTGCTCACGCAGTTGCGTTACGACCTTGGATAAGTTCACCATTTCATGCGACCTTTCGCCTGTGCTCAGTGTGATATGAGTAACGACCGAACAGGATTTACAATTTTATCGGATTAAGTAGTTTTTTTAAATTTCAAGGCTGGATATTTTGTCTGATCGCTTAGTGAAGGTTACCAGAGTGCTAAGAGGTCTGTTATCTATTGTAAATAGTACAAATTAGTACCAAAGGCAGTAAGTTTCAATTTTAACTAGGCTGGATTTTCATCGATAATTTATAAAACGATTAATAATAATAATTATTATTAACATTAAGGAATAACTATCACTAGCTTCGCCCTTGACCTAATTACGGGTAGGTGCTAATGCTAGCGGAAGCTGTGATAAAAGAAATAATAATTAATTATAAATTCAATTATTTTAAAAAGGATAATTTATTAATCAAACCGTTAATTAATATTATGCAATTAATGAATACATTTAGCTATGTACAGTGTATTAGTTTGTATTAACGCCTACCTTCAGCACAAACGTTAACCAGCATAACTCTTCAGTAGTGAGGTAGGTGTCATTTAAAGTATCGAAGGAGTTTAACTATCATTATAAGTTCATTATATTCACCATCATTGGATTTAATTTTTTTGTATAAGAGTTTCTTTAAAAGCAGTCACTGCAAATAGAGTAGTGGAACCGCTAGTTGAAACAGAGGAATTAATTGGAATAACTAATCATCACTCCACCCACAGTTTTCCATTTGTTTTAGACAAATACTGTCACTTAATAGTGCGAAACAAGTATAAATAGGGATGTGAAATAAATATAAAATAGATTTATTATTTTTTAAATTTATTCATCTCGACCGCCAGGATCTTTTTAGTGGCTTTAAGGAACACCAATTAATTTTTAATTTTCTCATCTATTTGAAATGATCCTTCGGGGTCATTTTAAAAAAGATCTCTTCGGCTATTTTGATGAGAACAACTGTAATTGGTACGCTACATGTGATAGATATACACTTACTCAAACAAGTTTCCATACACCCATAAATAAATTCTTAGTTTTGAAAGCTGACGTTGATTTCCTCCACCCTTTTGACCTTACACCTGGTAAAAAAAATATTAAATTTGGATTCCTAGGAGGATATAATCCTTTCCCAGAAATGTTTGGGTTTATTTACAAACTCCCTATTAAATTACAGCCGCTTCTTCTGGTTTAACTTACTGAAGAAGGGCTTTCTTCTTGTGACTTGACCACTGTGTCCTTCAATTCTTAGAATATTTTTGACTGTTTCTGAATGGACTTGAATCCCATAGCACCTATTTATTATGAGGGCCATTGAGGTGTCGGTAGTGTGAGGATTTCACAGCATACCGGATCAATCCTGAAGACAATTTAAAGGAAAAAAAGAGGGAGATACTGGCAAATAGAAAAACATAGACTTTAATTATTTCGAAATTTCTCATGGACATATATAAATCCAACCTAGCCTCAATATATGTGGTGATGCAGGACTCCCAGTGAGTCCAGGATTATGGTCTCTGTTATGTTTTGCACCTAATTTCTTTCCATTCAATAATTCTCTAAAAATGATTTAGTGGGTACTGGGATGGTCCCCCTGGTTCCAAACCAAGTCCTACGACTGTAAATTCTCTTTCGCCGAACTCTTCAAGAAATTTTTCTTTCATGTATGTTATTGACTATTGACAAACCTTTTTTCATTGTCATTAACTGTGTTGTTCAGTCCTTGGAGTATGAAGAGTATTACATTCTTGTTCCAATACTAAAAATGGACCATTTTTCGGTGTAGAATATTGTTTTTTTTAATATCAGTTATTTCTACTGCTGGTTTACTATTTTAATATTAGGTATTATATTTAAAAAAACAGGAACACATTTGCACTAGTATCACGGTTAAGGACAATATCCCATTATAGTTTTCCAACTGAATACATGAAGTAAGATATTAAACTATTTCATCTTATGACAGCACCACCAAAGTAGATTTTTTTTTAATCAAGAATGGTTTAAGAGAAATACTTATATAAATTAACTTTTTTATTTTCTTGTGTTGAGCTTCGCTTATAAAGAGACCTTCCTTGATTTTATGCCTCTGGCTAGTGTCTCCACGGGGCATTTTCGTAATTATAGTTTTCTGTTTCTTGAAACTTTCTGCACTTGAAAAACTAGTACATTACAGATTCTGAAAGAAGGAAGACGAAACTGCCTGTCATGTGTTATTGATGAAATAGGTAGGATACGGATTTATCGCTTTGTATTCTTCTTTCTTCCGTCAGATGGTCACATCCCTTGGCAGTAAAAGAAGGAAATCGGTAGTCCTCCTCAGGTCCTCCAGAATCTTAGAGCTTGGCTACCAATGATTCTGGCCATCTAAAAAGGTACAGCTGTAAAGAATTAGAGTTTTTTCACCATTTGTACACATAGGACTCTTACTTTTTTTAAACTTTTTATATAGGTGAGCATTCAGCTGTTGTGATTAGTCTTAAGTTGAATATCATGACCTGCTCCTTTTTGTGGTAGGGTTGCTTTGAGGATGCCCGTTGCTTCATTTTTTGTCTTATCGAGGCCTTGTTCACAGTTTTTACCTCGTCCCTTTGTCAATGACTGTATTTCAGATCCTATGCTGTGTGAATTGGTTTCTTCCAGTTATGTCAGATTCACCTGTATAATAGGATAATGGACTATGGGCTTGAGGCTGCAGTGCAGAAGGAATAAGCGGGAAAATATAAAATAATAATACAGAGATAATTCAGAAGGAAATTGAACGTATTCTCCAAGAAGCAAAATATATCTTTGAATGTATCTATCATGTATCTTTTTTTAAATTTTATTTTCTCATGAATGAATGCCAATATACAATACCATATGCCAATACAAATGGGATCCTTAATAGCGATGTTAGATAAATACGAATAACTTCATCTTTATCCCGAAAAAAGAAACACCACTCATAGCATTTAAAGAGGGCCATGCAGATTTAGGAAAATGGGTCTACTCTTTAGGATGTTGAAAGCGATGAAAAGTTACTGGCAACGGTGTTTGTAGTCCCCTAACGGTAGCAGCGTCTAATGTCGATTAGAATCGGCTCAATCGCTCCCAAATCCTGGCTTTGTCTTCCTCCATGGTGGCTCCTCCTCAGATATAAGTGAAACCCCTTGACTAAAAACAAATAGTTTGGAAACAAATCCCATCGAAGATTTTAATTGTTTGGTACTAACATCATGGCTCAAGCAGTTTTTTGTTGGTTGATCATGTATTAATATGCTTATTTTATTCTAAACTAGAAGGCTAATGTGTTTACTAAATTTTCAAAAATAAAAAATAACACTATAACTTACTGCCTTTGTGGCCAATAAACACTAAACAGTACGAAATCGATTATTTTCACCAAGTGAGTTTCACATGTATATCTATGGAAATTGAGATATTTTCAGCTCTCACGATAATAGCTAAAGGGGGGAGCTTTGATTATTTTAATAAAAGCTTATTCAATGAGATTCTTCCTACAGCCGATCCATTCATTTATTCCCATTAGTTAATGGTAATAAACACTAAACGCTATAAAATCGATTATTTTGATCTACTGGATTTCAGATGTATTTTTATGACTATTGAGATTTTAGGAGATGAAATTAAGAGAAAGTAGACCTTTATCGTAGCACTTATTTAAAAACTATCGCAATCCATTTTAGAGTCCGTATACAATTTCCAATTTAATATCAAGTAGAAATTGATCAATTCGGGAGCCATTACCAAGAAAGGGAATAATTAAGTAGGTTTTATTTTTATATTCATGGATATTGAGATCATACTTTCAGTTCTCACGATACATGCAAAAGGGGAAGTTGTAATTATTTTAAGAAAGGCTTATTACAACATTAAATAGTGCTTTTACAAAAAAATAATTTTACAATATCATTAAATATATATATTTTTTTAATCAATTCATGGTCAAGTTACGTAAAAATAAACATTTATGTATACACATTAAAAAAAAATTCTGAACCTATTTATTTATTGAAACTTACGGCTATATTAGAAGACAGAAACGATCAATAGACTAAAAATGAATTATTATAAAAAATGATTAAATTTATTTTACACATTTCGAATGATAAACTTCATAATAATTTTATGTTTTTATATTGCATTATATTTTATGTAGACATTTATTATAAGCAGAATAATAGAGGAAATTCATCATAATAGACTAAAGATGTCTTAACTAGAAACTGCGTGGCTGGTTCGAAAAATCACCTAATCGTTGAGCCTTGAACGAAAGTCTTGTGCCTTACCTAATCAGCAATATTCATATTGAATGAAGCAGCAGATCTGTATACCATCGTATTCCTCCTAAAGATTAGCCGCTTCTATAGACTTTTCTGTTGGCAATCAAGACAAATTATTTCTTTCCGGCTAGAATATGTGATTTTAAATTCTACAGATTATAAAATTTTGCCATCCACAGCATAATTCTTATCGCTTACTTTTTAATTACTAATATAATAATAAAACGAAGATAAATACAAAGATAACTAAAATATTACAATGCTATAAATGCATTGTAATCTTTTAAATAAATATGTTCAGGAAGGTGTATAGTGTTCGAGTAAAAAATGAGCTGAATAAAGGCGTGTCATTTTCAATGCTCTGTGAAGTGAAGAATAAATTACGAATCGTAACTGCAAATGAGGGAGCGGCGTGGTCTAGTGGATAGAGCGCTAGTCTGCTGTGCTCCGGGCCTTGGTTTCGAATCCCGGATGTGGCGGAATATTATTCATTCTGTTAATTCAGTCGGGGGGCGACCCTAGGGTATGGAGACCCTCCTGGGGCAGACCCAGCCTCTGTAAAGTGAGTACCCAAATTAATTGGGGAAAAACCTGGCGGCTGAGCGCGATTAAGGCCTAATCACCTCATTGCACTGCCGTTGACCTTGAAACAGTACGAATCTCTAAATGTACTGAGCCTAAGACCCTTCATGGGTTGTAGTGGTACAGGTTTTTTAACTGCAAATGCGATTGCTTATACTCGACCAATTTCAATGATTTTTTTAATTGTTGACAATTTAGTTAACGAGATAGATTTGGAGATAGGGATGGATAGATTTGGATTTATTTATTTCTTTTGGGGAAAAATTCCCTTACAAATATAGCCTGGCTACATAAAGGCAATAACATTAATATTAATACAGTTTTAACATTAACAAACTTTTTTTTTTCTCAATCCACAATAGTGATAACATTACACTTTTTTTTATAACAAACTTAACTTCAACTTAAAATAAATAATAAGGTTAATAAATTATTTTACAGTTTACATGCATAATCGTATATAATAACAATATAGCATTCATAAAGATACTTCATATAATAAACATTGAATATATGATATGGCCTTCTATTTCTACCAGTTAATAGCACTGAAACATAAATATTAGTATAGCCATCTGTGAATACATACGTTTAAATAAAGAAATGAGGCTATTCATTGATGACAAATGCTCTAAGTTTTAGAAAGTTTATAACATTTAAAAAAGCACGTACTACCTTCCATTCATCATCTAATCATTTTATTTCATTAGTCCTTTAACATTTTTTCATCTTAGTCGACGTTTCGGGGTTGTTTCCCCATTTTCGAGACTGAAACAATTTATTTATACTTTCACTATTGAATAGAATTACATTATTTAAATATTTTTCTTTGAAAAATGAAGCTCAGCAATTTGTCATAACTATTTTAAACTTACTAACTTTAATTACCTTATTCCTTGCTACAACATTATTCATTCTTCACTACATCTCATAGCCACTGCTACTTGTCCTATATGAGATGTAGTGAAGAATGAAAAATGTTGTAGCAAGGAATAAGGTAATTAAAGTTAGTAAGTTTAAAATAGTTATGACAAATTGCTGAGCTTCATTTTTCAAAGAAAAATATTTAAATAATGTAATTCTATTCAATAGTGAAAGTATAAATAAATTGTTTCAGTCTTGAAAATGGGGAAACAACCCTGAAACGTCGACTAAGATGAAAAAATGTTAAAGGACTAATGAAATAAAATGATTAGATGATGAATGGAAGGTAGTACGTGCTTTTTTAAATGTTCCAATTAAGAAAACTTCCAAAAAAATTAAAAAAGAAAAGTAACTAAAGTTTATAACATAATAGTACTGCTATTTCATTTTGAATGTTTCTCGAAACGTGAATATAGTATGAAATTCGTTTTCTGTTAAATTGTTAACGTATGGGATATAGTGGTCTCTAATAGAACTATAAATAGGGCATTATGCTATTACGTGGTATAATATTTCATATTGCTCTCTATTGCATATTGTACATATTTCCTTTGGTTTCATATTGAAGGTGTGATTTTTGTGGGTAAACTTAATATTATACTTACTTGATAGGCGGGCTTGAACAGCTTGATCTTTGTTATATTGAATGATGTGTTATCTATTGCGCTATAAGTTTCCATGGGTAAACATGATGCGAATATATTATTATAATAAGAGCTTTATTTACTCTTTTGTAATGATTTGATATCACTAATGTTGATATATTATTTATTTAAACACTTAAAAGAGCACACATTGACTTCCATTTGTCACTTAATCACTTTATTTCATAAGCTTTTCATATTTGTCGACGTTTCGGGGGTGTTTCCCCATTTTCAAGACTATTCATTATATAAATGCTTTTTCATATATCACCCATCATTTTATTTCATAGCACACTGCTATTTGTCCTTATTGGTGTTCATTAGCTCATACAGGACAAATAGCAGTATGCTATGAAATAAAATGATGGGTGATATATGAAAAAGCATTTATATAATGAAAAGTCTTGAAAATGGGGAAACAGCCCCGAAACGTCGACAAATATGAAAAGCTTATGAAATAAAGTGATTAAGTGACAAATGGAAGTCAATGTGTACTCTTTTAAGTGTTTATATTAAGAAAAACTTCCAAAAAAATTAAAAAAGAAAAGAAATTATTTATATAATTCTATGAGTCGGGCTTTGGAAATTTAGAGGATTGCTTTGGTATACTGTTGAAGTATTATTGATTTTATTTAAGATATTATAAATTTGAATGAACCAGTTATTTTTTATTGACGGCCGATATAGTTGTTTTTCTTTGAGGATAAAAAAACAAGTTATGGTTATTCTATTGCTTCGTAGTTTTTGACTATTAGCTATTGAATTACGATTAGGACATTTCTGTACATACAACCCTATTTTAATAATTTTCTTTTAGATTAATATTTGGATTCTTGAAACTTTAAACTTCTAATTTTGAGGGGAGGGAGGATTATGGTATTTTTCTTGATCAATTGCAATGGTTCATTATTGAAAATAAGTTAATTTTTTTTTTTTTTTTTTATTTACTACTACAAATTTATCTTAAATCTTAACAATTCCATTCATTTATGTCAAGTTATTGTAAAAATTCTTGTCTGACACTTTAAATTGTGATTTTTGGCTTAAATTAAGTTATTTTCTTTTATGATTTAAACAAATACATAACATAAAACAATTGAGGTCTTCTGATTCAATCTATCACTGCTCCGACCAGCTATACGCAGACGACTTTCAGATTTATTTGAAATTGTCTCTTTCTGAGTCAGTAGTGACGTCAAACGAAATTCAAGAAGACCTAGATATGACGTTTATCTGGGCAAACCTGCCGTTGTTATTGGATCGAATCCCCTCCTTACATCTTTACCCTCTCTTTCTGCATTATTCCTAAATGACAAACCCATCAATTTCGGCTCCTCTGTGAAAAAAACTTAGCTATCTCTATTGACTAAACTGTATCCTAGAAACCACATACAGCCCAATTTCTCAAAGACCTATAAGTACCCTCACGTTGTTCATTCGACCCGCCATACTCTTCTGTAGTCCACACGTAAGATCCTCGTTTCCTTACTGACTATCCCATTCTTCGATTACGGCTGTGCGGTGTACGGTGGCATATTGATGGTGCTACAGAAAACAGGAAAGCATTTTTTTTTTTCTTTTTCTAGCGTTGTCCTTGGCACCTCAAAACGCTCTCATCTGTTCCAGCTTTATGGCGAGTCAAAGTGGCTTTTCCTCCACACCCGAATATAATATCACTTCGGAACGTTCCTATACCAAACCATAAACCCCCAGCACCATTCCTATATCTAAGATCTCCTGCAGTTCAATCTTTCAATCCGTTCACAAGAAACTAGATTCCAACATTTATATCCCTTCCCATAGCACAAAAACATGAACGTTCCTTTCTTGACCATTCCATTAGTTTTTGGGATTCTCTCCCGTCAAACCTCCGTCATGCTCCCTCCCTTTACACACCCTAATCCCTTCATTGTCAGTACCTTCTTGCATCCCAAAATGATCCTGTTTGACAATAAGAACTGTAATGTTAAGTTTTAGTTGGATCGACCTCCGAGAAGATCTACCTCATCAGCAAAGTTCCTCAAGAGTCTGTGCTACCACCAGTACTATTCTCTATTTACACAGCTAAAACTGTTGGAGCGAAATACAAAACTGCTACTGTGGCGAACTATGCCGATGACATGGCGATCTACAGTAGCTCGAAGAACGCAGAGACGGCACTACATCAGGCGGAGTTGGCTTGCAATGAGATTACATAAAACTGGAGAGACTTAATATTACAGTTAATCCCAAGAAGATCGACTGTTATATTTTTTCTTTCCAGAAGAATAAGCGCCCTCTACCTAAGACTTATGAGGTAGCGGGAATAAAAAAACAGCCGGCCAATAGGATAGTATACCTGGGCATCACCCTAGACAGGCACCTCACATTGTCTAATCACTGCCTTAAAAAGATTAGCTCGGTTATGACCAAGTCCTTTCAACTAAATCATTTACTAACATCACCGAATCTATTCCTCCACCTGAAAATATTAATCTATAAATCATTAATTAGTCCGGCCCTCCTATACGGAGCACCGTTGCTAAGTAACATAACACCAACCATAAAAAAAAAGCTCCAGCAGTTTCAAAATGCAATACTGCGACGAATAGTGAGGCATACTTCACTACAGAGGACGAAGACAGCCCAAATACACGACACCTTCGAACTTCCGACTGTGACAGAGTACATCTCCCGGAGATATATCTAATTCGGTACTGCATTAACCCCACTGTTCAACACACTGACTCCGACAGGACGGCCACAGCGCTGGCGAGACTATTTACAGTCCCTCAGACTAGACTGAGAAAACATAACTTGACAAACTGACTCAGAAAGACTAGTGAGCCCCATCACTTAAAGAGACTCCCATTCGCTCCCTATTTCTAAAATTTTCGTCTCCTCAGTCCCCTCTTAGAATGCTTCTAATACAGAAAAAGAGATCCCAGATTTCTTCCTTTATTTTTCCTATTTTCAACCCCAAATCCCATGGGGCTTAGGAAAAAAAAATGTAGTTGGATTGTAAATTTTTCGCTTGTACTTATAAAAGCTATTTTTTATTAATTCTCTTTTAGTTTAATCACTAGAATAGTTTATCTCTTATTATTATCTTATATATTTTTTAATTTGTAGATATAGCTTTTATATTAGGTAAAATCTGATGTTATTTTTAGGGAACTTAGTCCCAGAAATTTTTTTTCATTCTTTCTTCATTAGAATTCCGAAATGACTGCTTCTAAAATAAATAACTCCCTCACTTCTTCCAGGTCACCACCATAACAAGCACCAAGATGACATTACCTACACCCACAACGTGATCGTGGCCAAGAACCCAGCCTTCCAAGAACATCTGTGGAAGCGGGACATGCCAGTCTTGACGCATGCAATTGAGAGCAGTAGTCCTTACAGGGTAGTTCCTGCAACGGGATTGTCATCCACTGTGTAACCTGAAGGTGTACATAAGGTGATAATGGACATCAGTGTTATTCAAAGTAACGGTGTGAGGAGCACAAATAAATATAAATACAAACCACAAAAAAGCAATTTGTAACTATATAACTGAACGGTATTATATTTTCACTTTTCGCCCCTAGCTAATTACTGATAATATTATATCAACTCTGAAACATTTAGATATTTTAAAAAGAGAAAAATAATTAAAGGCGAAACCACGAATATTAAAAAATCACAATTTCGGCGAAGAAAAGACACTATTATACAAGAAATAAAACCAGTATGTTTGTGATTTTTTTTTTTATTATATCAATATTAGTTCGGAGTAATATTGAAAAAAGATAATAGGTTAATTATAAATTTTAAATTAATTCAAAAGTTCCAGACTAATGGGTTTTTCATTTAATTTTTAGTATTATTAAATTATAACTGCTGACACCAAATATTATTGAAAGATTAATTAATCTATAAACTGAAGCTAGTAAGGCTGAAATAATGTAAAGATGATGATAGTTGCAAGTGCACAAGAAAAATTAATATGTGATAGTGAAAAGTTAAAATTTGATAGAATTACTATTCATACATATATGAACCTAATGTGAATAAATTATAATATTAAATGACCTATATTGAGATACAATATGGAATTAAATATAATATCGAACATCTGAAGATGAGGCATGGGATACCTCGAAACGTATTAAGATTTATTATTGACATGTTTTGATAAATAAATACATATAAACAAAATTAGAAGAGATTGTTCCGATTGATGTAATCATATAATGTAAAGATGATATTTCAATTCTGTATGTTTTAAAGCAGCTCAATTATTTTAATTTAGAATTTTTACTAGAGTGAATTCATTTCTGAAAACCAAAAATATATTTTTTGGTTTAATAAAACTTTTATAACAAGTTCATAAAGCCATGTTTACTTTAAACCACTAGTGATTATGCCATTATCTCACAATTATACTAGTCAAATTATTTATTCTTATTTTTATTTATTAAATAATAAATAGCACTATGCTATAAAATTAAAATTTATTTATTAATATAAACACGATTTATCTGTAACTTTTAATATTCAGTGGTGATCCACTTAATGAGGTAAGCAGCTAATGAATTGGCCATACAATTTATTTTCTGTATCATAAAATTATATTTAATTTATTGTTATATTAAATAAAAACTTATAAAAGATCCGCATTAATATCATCAGTAATCCCTTACCTCCTCATATCCGTCATGCTTCTCTATTACCGCACAACGATTCTGATATTTCAAATCAAATATCTAACTTCGACTGAGAGAAACAATCATAAACTTTGTTAATTTAATACAATTTAAATAATATATTAATCAAATAAATTTGTTTTTAGTTTTTTTTTTTCAACACATTCAAATACCAGAAGTTTTTTATTTTGTTTAAATAGCTTTTTCATTGTTTTCTCTTCTCACACCATTGAAGGTAAGGATTAGTAAACAAACAAAACAGGTAGTTTGGCCAGAGATTCCTGATCACTCAGAAAAATACTGAAAAAAAGTATTCCGCGAAACCTTGCTATTATGAGGTGTTAAAGTTAGGAATATAAGTGTTTTGTCATGATAAGTGATTAAAAAAATCTCAATCTACTACCGAAAGAATTACATTATATATATTAAATGAAATATTTTTTTAAAGCTATTTAACATACTTATATCCCATTTGAACCTGTTGAAAGGTGTGAATAATTGAAGTAAAAATCAACCTCTCGTGCTCACATAACATATTCTAACGAAGCCCTGCTTAAATAAAATACCGTGCACATTAACTCTTGAGTGGAGTTGATTTTTCCGCACGCTCGTCTTGTATCAACTCTTGGAAAGGCTATTAAATTTTTCTTGCGTGAGGAAATATCGTTTTAGAAATTTTCCAACCTCACATTAAGAGTATATGTAATTAACATGCAAGCATAGGAATGGTTATATGAGAAGGAATCGAGGAGGTTTAGTACGTATTATAGTTCTCTAAAAGGATGGTATTATTGAGATTACGACATTTCTTGTTTGCTATAATAACCACTGGAACTTTATTATGATATATACGAAAAACAGAAAAATAATGCATTTATAAATTTAAGGCGGCATCAGGCGACGGTAGATATCGACATTTCTACTATGGAGTATCGAATCCAAAAACTTGTTTAAAAAAAACTTTCTTTATTTCGAATTCAGTATAATATTGTTTATTAATTATTCGAATTTTAGTGATTACAAGGACGAAGAGCATTTTGTTCCAATTGAACAGTTTATCAACAAGGCGTAAGTTTTTTAAGAGAAGAAGTATCGTTGTTTGTTTTTTTTTTTGTCCTTTTGAATAATTGCAATTGCTTATGCAATAAATATCAAGTATCTTTATTGATAATACATATCAACAAATTGAATAAAATAACAATGAACTAAAATCTTGATAAACTGTCCTTAAAAAAAAAATGAATTAAAATACACCATTAAGGAATGCTGATCCCCGTTGTTTCATATGGAGATGCTACTCGTTGGAAATTAAAAACCCATTCCAAGACGCAGAGGATCATGAGAATTGCCGAAAAATTCGTTGACATGAGAAGAGACTTTATCGAAGGAAGACAAGACAGAATTGTGTAGAATAGAAGCATTGCGTGGAAGCCTATCACCACTGTTCAGAAATCTTTGTCTCAAAAATATATTATTCTGGCTGATGAGTCGGAAATACTTGAAGAATGTAGGATGCTCTACAGAACTCATTACCGACCCATACAGTACAGATTATTTAAAAAGCATGAAATTTTAATTAATTGATAGTTTTACCAGAAAATTAACGCAACTAGGAAACCATTTAAGCCAACTCAAAATATGCGTGTAAACGACAAAGGTATCACCGACGATATAACCTGCATGGAAGAATGGAGAAAAAATTTTGAAGCCTGGTTAGAAAAAAAAAAAAAGAGAATTACGACAATCCTTAGGCTTTACAATGGCGAATTAGAACCTCCGTAAGAAGTTGTTGAAGTAATAGGTTGGTTAAAGTTCCTAATGCTCCTAGACATGGACTCACTCCTTGCGGAACTGTTCAAACAGGAATCGATGGAATTGGTAAAGTGTGTACACAATATGCTAATAAACATTTGAACAAGCGAAGTACTGCCTGAGGAATGGAGAAAAATCTGCCCTATACATAAAAAGGAAAATATGTTTGAATGGAGCAATTAACGACGAATATCTTTACTTCCATGCGCATATAAAATTCTCTCCAATATTCTGTTTCGCTAACTTTTGCCAAACGCGGAAGAGAGACAGGTTACAGAGAGACTACAAGTCGTAGATCACAGGCACGGTATGGAATATATCAGTATAAATGTTGGCGTATGCAGATGACGTAGATTTTGTGGCGCAGTCCAGGCAAGATGTGGCTGAAGCCCTCGTTGTTGTATAAGACGTATTGGGTCTTGTGAACGAAGCTAAGATCAAAAACATTATTTCGGATCATTCGGCACCAACTTGGTGGAAGCCATGAAATCCATTTATCAAAAACCAAAAGGAGTAGTAAGGCTGAACGGAAAGGAGTCTGGTGTCTTCTGCATAGCAAGAGGAGTCAAACAAGGAGACAGTTTAAGTCCTTTTCAATTCTTACTCTACATGGATGGATTGGCCACCATTTGCAAAAGAAGAACGAAGAGGACCTTTCTGGGACGTATAAACCTTCAAGGTGATTCAACTTCTTCTCTTACGCGGATGACATTGTTCTTGTGTGGACACTGTTGATAAATTACAGCAAGCTGTGACTGAAAGGCAAGAAGAGCTCAGCCGAAAAGGAATGAAAATAAATACCAGTAAAAGCAAGATACTACAAGTGGAAGATTTTTATGTATACTGTGACGGAGAGGAAATGGAAGTGGTTACCGATTTCACGTACCTCGGCACAGTAATAGAAAGATCTGGGAATGTATACTCAGAAATATCAAATAGAATTATGAAGGCAAATGCAATCTACTATCAGATCTGCAATACTGTAATAGGGAAACGGGAGGTGGGTAGAGGTGTTAAACTCCATATCTTCAAGTCAGTATATTTGCCGATACTCCTGTACGGAGCTGAAAGTTTGATATTGACGGACCGGCAGGAGAGAAGAGTCACAGTTGCTTAAATGAAGTTTCTGCGAATAACTCCAGGAACTGAAGGTTGCGCCATTAAAGGAAATTCTGCAAACCCGTTAGTTAAAGTGATTCGGCCACGTCATTAAAATGGAGGAGCACATGGATCTCCTAAAACCCTGGATTACATGCCAGATCGGAGAAGGCCTCGATTGCGACAAAGGATGTCCTAACTGGAGTACTTCGACAAACATTGCAGAGGAAGAGGGAAAGATCTTCACCAGGCCAGGAACCTAGCTGAGAATAGAGAGGATTGGATCCGGTGGCTAAACACCCCCCTACGCTAAAACGGCACTATAAGGAAAAGCCAAAGAAGAGAAGAAGGGTACCAATGTCAATTTTGGACGATATGAGTTTAAAAAGGTTTAGTAAAATTTGGCTCCATGGTAATTGCTACAATGAAACCGAAGATGAGATCGGAAGGAGAATACTGGCTGCCAATATTCTCATAGTAACCATTGTTATATTAGGCTCCAGAAACATCTCTGCAGCCATCTGGTGACGAGGCGAACTAAAGCAACGAACGATAAAACCCTGATTCTGCCTGTATTATACTACGGTTCAGAAACTTCTTGGACAACACCCAGAGCTGAAAACCAGTTCGCCCTGATATCCGAAAGGAAAGTTTTACTCCGAATTTATGGGATATTAATCAGAATAATGAACGGAGGCGAAGAATCAATAGAGATCTAGTGAGCCTGACGTCTCCCGCTTCATCAAGCTTGGAAGGCTCTGATAGGCAGGACATCTCGCCAGAATGGCTGACGATCTGCCTCCTTAGAGAATACTGACCGAGCCCCTTTATTGCCGTAGCAGAGTTGGGATGTCAAGGTTGTGATGGGCAGGTTGTGTTTCCAACGGAACTACTTGAATTTGTGAAACTGAATGGCTGTAGGGCTAGAATGAGAATCTTAGCGGTTGCTAATATGCTGAGTCATGGGTTGTAGTGTTAAGAATAAGAAGAAAATTTAACTCAGTTGGACAAAGTTTAGAGGATTTGAGGAGCTATTGTATAAAGACATTTTTCGCCAAACTTTAATAAGGACATATATGTGTATATTGAATAAAGTAAGTAAGGATGAAGATGACATTAACAAATGAAATTGGAGGGAGTTTTATAAAGAGAAAAAAGAATCAGAAATACTGATAAGTATTAATTTTATATTGATTAAAAAGGGTTCGAAAGTTCATGTTTCGAATGAAGTATGAATGTTTTACTCTCATTTCTTATCTTTCTGAAATACTCATAAAGAATAAATAGTTTAACCTTAAAACACAAAAAAATTTTAATTGTATTAAACAACTAAGTCTAATAATTTCTATTTAAATGTCGAGGGACTACAAAAATTTTACCAAAGATATGTTTATAACTAAATGTTGACATAGATATACCACAGCCATCTAATCCTTAAACGATTAATACATCATTTATCTTTCCCTTTTTCTATAAATTGGAAGTATTCAATTGCTGTACCATGAATCATAACAGAGTATAATAAATACCTCTATATGTGTTATCGTTTTAGATTTTTTTAATTTAAACTAAATATTTTGTTTTCATCATGAACTAAGTAAAGCATAAACCACTAATATTCTAAACAATCAAATGGCTCTTTCCATCAAATCTAAGTTTATTGGGCACTTTACTAATTAATTGGAAATAAAGACTGGTAAAGCACTGCCCTCCAGCGGAGATGATCCAGGCACGCTCCAGTAACCACGGCTATAAGAGGCTGTGCTGGAGCCGCCCCACGCAGTGCACTAAGTACCATGTTCTGCAATCAACGGCTCCTCAGCTTCTTCATCTTCTACACCATCCTCCAGGTGACTTTGGCCGGTCTGCCGCACCGAATATTTAGGGTAATGTTTATTAATATCCGTACATTGTGAAGTTGAAGTACAATATTCGTTAATTTTATGTTCGGTCCACAATACAAGAGGTTAGATTCCTCTACTAGATTTATCTTAAACAATTGGTTTTTCAATAGTAAGCCATCAACATTTTTTTTTAATTCATTGTAGAATGTAAAACCTTCTATTATAAACTTTTTTTGTTTAATCGATATATTATATATTCATTTATAACTTTATACTATTATACACACGACTTCCACTCACCTCCGTTGTTAATATCGATTAAAAAAATGAAAGTTACAAAATACAGTCAGAAATTAAAATAAGTTAAACTAATAAAGAATTAATTAAATTGAATTTCTATAGAAACATGTTTTTATTAAAAAATCGATTATCTAAAACAATCCGTTAGTTTTATCGGATTTTCATCACTCGTTGTTAACTTTTACAATTTTGTGTATAAGATATTATTTTTTCTAAAATCATTAGCTTTCTAACGGTATATTATACATGTCTATTCTGTTCTTAAGTTCAAAAACAAAAAATTGTATTAAAACAATATTATGCACTTTTCTCCTTTAGTTGAATATCGAATTCGTTCAACTTATATATTTACCTGTTTTTTATTAATGTTTTTTTATTTAATAAGAAGATGATATGGTGGTTTTTATAGAATCCGCAAAGGTAAAGATACTTTAGAGGATGAAAATTTAAAATATCGGCATTTAAGCCCTGTCAGACTATTTTAATCAGAATGGAACCTACATGATATTAAAGCCCATTGGAATTTACATCGATATAGCGAGTTAAATTAAAATCTTTAAAGCCGTTTTTGAGAAAATCGTAAAAAGGTGCAAAATGCATGGTATAATGTGGTTCTTCTGGTTTGTTGATTTGGATGAAAAAGTTTTTGTAACATCTCCGGTGCATTGTTGTCTTAACTATGAAATTTCAGTTCCATAGGACTTTTCATTTTGCGCTGGTGTTACCACACACACACATACGGACAAACAGACACACAGACCTTTTTGCGGGACTTGGTCATTTGGACTCAGGGGACCCTAAAATGTGTATTTCCGTTGGAAACTGGAATTTCGAAATTTTTCACGATCGCAATACTTTCCCTTAGTATATATTTCATATAGAGACAATTCGGCTTTCGAAATTTCCACTCAACTACCGGACAACTAGCTCGGGTAACTGATATAATTACTGAAAATTATAATTTAAAAAAACATACAGGTATGATCCTCATAGACATAGAGAAAGCATTTGATAAAATCTCTCCCCAGTTTCTCATATATAAATTAATTCAATATAATTTTCCTAGATACCTAATACTATCAATTGCCTCCTTCATAAATAACAGATCTTTCTATGTTTCACTAAACAACTGCTGTTCGACAAAAAGATACACTAAGACTGGATTACCTCAAGGATCATGCCTTAGCCCTCTATTATTTAATTTATTTATCAACGATATCCTCCAAAACAGCAAAACAAAAATTGCACTATTTTCCGACGATACTGCAATTCTAGCATCCTCATTTAGAATATCCGCTATCACTAAAAGACTAAAAGAACCTTTCATTAAAACCACGAAATACCTGAGTCAGTGGGGACTAAAAACCAACACAGAAAAAACTGAAGCAATAATATTTACAAAACGCAGACCCAATTTTCCCTCTACTATACAACTCAATAGCGTAACAATAGCCATTTCAAAACAAGTTAAGTATTTAGGAGTCACCCTGGACTATAAACTACTTTTCAAACATCATATAGACAATAAAATAAGTAGTGCCCGTAGATTACTATATAAACATTCCAAATTTCATTTAATAAACATTCAAAATTAACACCAAAAAACAAACTAATTTTATATAAATCTGTTATCAGACCTATAATTACATATGCATGCCCAGCCTGGAGTCTTACAAGCAAAACACATATTAAAAAATTGCAAGTACTACAAAATAGATGCCTAAGAATAATTAATAATTATCCACCATACACGAAAATAACTACCATGCACAAAGATCTGGACATCCCTACAATACAAGAATTTATACACCAACAAACTCAATCATTTTTCTCAAAATGCCAACTGACAGACGATACCACTATAAAACAAATTGGTAATTATACTAAACTATCAACCCCTAAATATAGACATAAGAGAACTAAACATATACTGTTATAAAATTCTAAATTTCTCAATTCCATCATATGATTTTAATAACTATAATTATATTTAATTATTTATTTTTATTTTTATTTCTATCTGATTATTTCATTTTTTTTTTAGTTTCTCTTTTCCGTTTTCTTTTCTTAGTTGGGTTTTTTTAATTTTTACCAACAATAAAAACAATTGATGTAAAAAATAAATTTTAGCAAATAAGTAGCGCACTGTAATGGATTTTCAATCAATGTTTTTAAAAACTGTGCAGATGTATGCTATATAAATAAAGATTGATATTGTTGTAAAAAAAAAAAAAAAAAAAAAAAAAAAAAAAAAAAAAAAAAAAAAATTCATATAGACAGTAAGTGAAAGTAAAAAGTGCTAATAAAGAGTTTAATAAAATTAAAAGAAATGTAGCGAGATTTATCACAGCTCGTGATTTATTACATACAATATCGTGTGGCATTGTATAACTTCAAATAGACTAATAAATGTTCATGTAGATACTTTTACCATTCATGGCCCAGATTGTACTGTAATAATTCGTCCAAGTTACACGGGAATAATTAAACCAGATCAAATAACCGCCATCACTGATTTATTCCTCGCTGTAATTGATTACCTTCGTGTCTGTAACTGTAGGAGAGCATTAGCAAACATCCTGACGTTGAATTTATAGGCAGAATTTGATTTATGTATACATGGTGATTCGTAATTTCACAGCACTATTTTAGGTATGTGTTCACTAACACAAAAATAACAAAAAAGTTCATATTAATATATATTTCAAATTAATTTATTACGCCGTCCTTCGGAGGGGACGTTAAAAGGTGGCCCCGAGCCTGTGCGATGTCAGGTACTCGTTAAAGATCCCTATCCTAATAAAACCTGGATAGGCAAAATTTAGGACTCCCACTGTAGCATCGTCCGATTAGCCATAGTAGCATAAAGTGACGTTAAATAAATAAATAAACAAATAAATAAACAAATTAATTTATTTAACAGGTATCAAAGGTTAAAGATTTATTATTTATTTATTACATTGAGACTGATTGTAAAAAAGTTTAACTTTAAATAACAGATTTTAATCACCTGATAAACAAATAAACGATAAGTAATTAAACAGTAGTTGCTCATCTGTTTGTCTAGTTCTGTGTGTTTTAATATATCATCGCTGTATTTATCATCATTTGCCTGGTTCTGTGTGTTTTAGTGGGTGTGAACACTGTGACACAGTTCACTTTATGATTATCATGGGAGACACCATACAATTCTTCACTTTTGCAGTCCTTCGGTGAGGAAATCTTTCAGGATATCTTCGAACAGCAGCACCATTTCTAGATACCTCGCCATAAGTTAAAAGCATGTCCGTTTGTTCTGCGAAAGTGAATAAATGTATGGTGTCTCCCATGATGATCATAAATTAAACTGTGTCACAGTATTCATTCACACTAAAACACACAGAACTACAGCAATGATACTCTAAATACAGAGAACTAGACAAACAGATGAGCAACTACTGTCATTGCTTATCGTTTATTTGTTTTTATCAGGTGATTAAAACCTGTTATTTAGTATTAAACTCGTTAAATTTTGTACAGTCAGTAAAAATAAATAATAAATCTTTAACCTTTGTAAAGTGGACACATGCATAAAATAGTCCCATACAATTACCAAACACCCTGTTTAGGAATGTAATAGTACAAAAATAGAAAATTAGTGAGAAAAAATCATCTGGAAAATGTGTATTGATAATAATTATTACGGAAATCCTACAAAAAAGTACACGTATGGCCAATTAGAGACATAGTAGTCTACACCGCATGATTCGCTTTATGTGATTTATTTTTAAAAAAATAGACTATATGTCACTATTATTCAAATTTCAAAATATTTAAAATATCCTCAGTCTCATACATAAAAAGCCGAAATGAAGTAACAGAATAAAATAATTCTGGGTGGCGATTAGAGAAAGAAAAATATTGTTTTTCCTTCACTCAACCGCCCTGATGGCCTTAAATTTGGCCCGAAACGTTGGCAAAACAACAAATTGTTTTTACTATATTTTTTTTTTTTTTTTTTCTCTCACCACCACCTGGACTAATTTCCTTCTTAATCCCCAAACAGTCAACTATTCATATGCATTACGTAATTAACTTGGACAAGTAAGAAACGAATTCAAAACTGAAAAAAAAACAAAAAAACATCTTTGAGTTTTAAAAATGGCTTATATTTGGTTAATTAAATGAGCATTTACATATTTGCATATTAATAATTTATAAACATACACTATTACATAAGGATTTGTTTGTTTGTATATTTGTTTAACGTCACTTTATGCTACTATGGCTAATCTACAGCGGGATTCCTAAATTTTGCCTATCCAGGTTTTATTAGGATAGGGATTTTTAACGAGTATCTGACATCGCACAGTCCCGGGACTACCTTTTAACGTCCCATCCGAAGAACGGAATAACTAAGGATTTTTTACTCTCATTAAAAAATCCTAGGACCACCTGCGGGTTTGAACCCGTGACCTTTGGCATAGGAGGCTGTTGTTATGCTAACCACCCAGCTACAAGTGATCCCCATAAGGATTTAAAGACACTTTAAGAAAATGAGCTATATATACTGCATACATTTTTACTTTGTCTTCTTCCGATATTTCAAGAACGATTTGAGGACAACCCCAAGACAGTTGGAGTTATATAACTGTTGTTTTTTTTTAAGGTCCTGTTTGTCAATCTATACTAACCCGATAAATCCATAAATAAATTTCAATCTAGGCTGTTTTTCTCCAGGTTGCTATGGCAATAACGCCTTTATTCCTTCAACCACCACAATCTAAAAATACTCAGTACTGTATTGATGTCAATACTCAACTTTCGAGCAGTGACGAAACCTGAATGTTGTATGTAAAAATGTACCACGAACATAGTTGGTCCAACGTATTAATTTTGGAAACTTAAAAGATAGATAAAGTAGAAGATATAATTAAAGTGGTTTAGTTCTGTCAAATGAAAAATGTTTGAAAAATATTGAAATTCCGTTCCTTCAATTGCTAACCAAGCAACCATTCCGAGTACTGCAAAACACTTCCACTGATGAAGAACCCAGATCAACTTCTAAGGACTTGGTGAATCAGCGAAGGCTGGAAGAAGGAGTCAGAAAGCTATTAGAGATAAGTCGCTTCCGACACGCGAGATTTGAATAAAGTTGGAGCGTAACGACTATGTCAGGTTGTTATGTCGTTGGCTCTTTGATCTGGACTTGACTATCTCCTAGTCGAGTAACGACAATCATACAGTAGTTCACTGGAGTCTTTGACTGTATAACGACTGATGTCGTTCTTGATATCTTATATAATGCTGTTGTGAAGGAGATTTTGTGGGTCTTATTCATTTTAGGCAACCTGTTACTAAGTTATGATATAGGTTACTTAAATAATAACAAAGATTACATCATTATTGAAAAACACATGATTTATTTACTGTCTAACTTATTAACAAGAAATATTGCAAAAGAAAAAAAAATCTTGTGCGGGCAACACACGACTTTCACTTACTTCGGTTTTTAGAATCGATTAAAGAATTTTCAAGTACAGTAAGAGATAAAAATGAGTAAAACCGTTAAATAATTAATTGGATGGAATTTCTATAGAAACGTGTGTTTTATTAAAAAAATCTATTATATTATTATGTAAACTAATCAGTTAGTTTTATCGGCTTTTCATTACTCTCTATTACCTTTTAAAAGCTTGTGTATAAGATAATATGTTTTCTAAAATCTTTAGCTTTCGAACGGTATACCATACATATCTGCTCTTATGTTCAAAAACAAAAAAATTGCATTAAATTTTTTTTTTCAGTTTTCTCCTTTAGTTGTTTTTTAAATTCGCACAACTTACATATTTAGCTGTTATTTATCAATGCTAACAAGATAATTTAGTTATTTCTATAGAATCTACAAAATTAAAGGTACTTTAGGGGAAGAAAATAGCGAGTTTAATCAAAACCGTTTTTAACCGTTTTTGAGAAAATCGAAAAAAGGTACAAAATGCATGGTATGAAGTGCCTCTTCTGGTAAGCTCATTTTTATGAAAAAAGTTTCGTCACGTCTCGGGCGTATAGTTGTCTTAAATATGAAATTTCAGTTTCATAGGACTTACCGTTTCCGTCCGGAGTTACCACACACACACACACACACACACAGATCTTTTTGCGGGACTTGGTTATTTGGACTCAGGGGATCCTAAAACGTGTACTTCCGTAGAAAACTGGAATTCGAAAATTTTCACGATCGCAATACTTCCCCTTACTATATATAGTAAAAGTAGTGAAAGGTTATTGTTCTGGAGGCCAATAGGCTTTCATTGCATCGGAAATTTCTATGAATAAATCCTTCCCTTCGTTACGACGCACAGTGGAAAATATGACCGATTTAGGTGGACAAAATTCTGAAACGTCCATATTTAACCTTTGAGTTCCCAGATTACGGAAAAAATATGAAAAAAAAAATTATAAGGAAAAATTATAAAAACCTATTATTTTTTTACACGATTGGCGACCCGCAGTGGTCAAAAACAAATAATCTAATTATGGCTTGGAGTTGCTGAAACCTGATAATAGATGTATTTTATATTATTTAGGAAACTTTTCAAATTATAGATTGAAAAACTTTTGATTCGGAGTGTTGTGTCTAAAAAAGTATGTATCATCCAAAAAGCAAAAAATCGCAAAAATTCTTTATAATATTTAAAGACTAGAAGGATTGATGAAACAAATCCTTGAGGTAACTTGGGGGTTATATAGTTTTTCGTTATAGAATAGGGTCATAAATTTACAAATTGCTAAATTTTCTCTTCAGGTAGATTGGAACGTATATTCAATAACGAGTTTTGAAATATAATGTCTTACCTGCCTCAGTAATGTCCATTGTTATACAAAAGAAAAAAGACTGCGCTGAACATGCCTTGAACGTAATAAATGGCCATTGAATAAAGATAATCCCACTGTCGGTTATTTGACCTTGTGTGAACAGGAATGATTCACTCATTTACTATTTATTTGTAAACACAGTATGGCAGGAAATGTTAATATTAAAGATCTGGCAAACTTATAATAAAAAGGTCAAGAACTAGAAAATTCCAAATTTTTTACTTGACTTTTGTCCACCTAAATCGGTGATTTTGCCCAGTGTGCAGTGGACCGGCGGAATAATTTTTTTTCTCGATCCTACGTATCTTGAAACATGACACCTCTAATTTGGAGGAAGGGAGGGAAAGGTATTTTTCATGTGTCGATTACAAGGTTTATTACTGAAAATGATAAACCAAAATAATTTACAATGGAATGTATATTTCAAAATTTTAAATTAAAATTGTCTTGAAATCGATCGTTTTAATTAATCTTTAATTAATTATCAATATTTAAAAATCCCATATTTTATTAAAGTTGTAAAACACTTACCTATATATTTTCGTTATACTAAATTAGAAACTTAAATAGTGGAACATAACATTTTCCATTACTAATTGACAAAAAAAGGAGGTGACCCGGCTTTGGAATTTTGAACTTGGGAATTAATCCATGCAAAACCAACTCTACTACCAGGTCATAGTGGATCGGATCAGGACAGTTCTTACTGGAGCGTTTCATCTGTTTGCTTCCTCATTCTTCCTTTCCGATACAACAGAGAAAAAACAACGCGTTAAGACACAACTCAGTCTCCACTACAGTTTAACTTAATCGAAAATATTTGCCAAGTTAAAACTTTTCACTTGGGAATATTTCCAATAAATAATAGAATAGTAGAAGCTATTAAATATTTCTATCACTCAAATTCGTGTCATATCCATAATTATTATAATTTCTAAAATCTTTAGCTAGGGTCATCTGTGGTGTAGAGGCTAGCATTACAGCTTCCTACCCCAATGTCACGGAGTCAAACAAAGCAGATGGCCTTAGGATTTTTTATGGGGAAAAAAATTCTTGGTTATTCCGGCCTACGGAAAGAACGTAAACTAGTGGTCCCGGGCCTGTGCCATGTCAGGTACTCGTTATAGATCCCTACCCTAATTGAACCTGAGGGATCACTTGTAGCTGGGTGGCTAGCGTAACAGCCTCCCATGCTAAAGATCACGGGTTCAAACCCGCAGGTGGTCCTAGGATTTTTTAATGGGAGTAAAAAATCCTTAGTTACGCCGTCCTTCGGAGGGGACGTTAAAAGGTGGTCCCGAGCCTGTGCGATGTCAGGTACTCGTTAAAGATCCCTATCCTAATAAAACCTGGATAGGCAAAATTTAGGACTCCCACTGTAGCATCGTCCGATTAGCCATAGTAGCATAAAGTGACGTTAAATGAATAAACAACAAACTAATTGAACCTGGATAGGACACATTTAGTATTTCTACTGTGGCATTGTCAGATTAGCCAGAGTAGCAAAAAAGGCACGTTGAATGAATAAAAAAAAAATCTTTAGCTTAACAAAGACAATTTATATCAATTTCGGCTAAGACTTATCACCGGTCTAATACAAAATTTACATCATAAAGTTCCTCGATAAAATGATTTTCTACTCGTAATGAAAAGAAGGCTGTAATTTATTAATGCTTATATTATTACTACTATTCATAAAGAGTAGTAAACACCAACAATCATTACCCCAAAACTACTTATATTATTTATGAAATACTATTTTGAATGCCCTTAAAGGCTTTAATAAGTTTGGACTAGATTATAGAAAGAAACATCCATTGGACTAGTCATCTATTATCTTATTATATAGAATATGGATTAACATTAATGGTTTAATGTTTAAACATGAATGGTTTTGGGACTCAACGTCACAACTGGCGGCTCACTTCTTTGCCGATACAATGCTATGTTTTTGACCGGCTGCTTTTCTAAGGCAGCGGTAGCTTCAAAAACTAGCTTAATTACTATATTTAGTCAATATATAAACTATATTAAATGATACCATTGGATCTCCTTTCTAAAGGTATCGTGTTTACCAATCCAATAGGTGGCATGCAGGGTAAGATTAAAGTAAACAAGATTCAATTAATACATTACTATAATTATGAATTTACACATATCCATTATATTAACTCATTGCCTAGAACTTTGATCGAGAATACTGAGGGACATTTTCTCTACTACCTTTGCCATACAATATTAGAAATAACAATATACCTTTGAAACACTTAACCGGCTGGCGAAGGTGAAATCAGTCTTAGGTCCCCTTTCTCAGCATCATCCTCCAGCTGCTTTCAGAACCCCGACGGCCACCTCCTCTTCTTGTAGATGGAACCCGACTTACTCTTCTTGAGGATAAAACTTGACTAACTCTTCGGTTCTTCTCTCTCATTCTCGTCCCCTCGGGTGGGCCGATATGGGAAGTACCCCGGTTGGCGGTACAGCCTTTGTGCTATTATTCTTATCTTTTCACCACTCTTAATATTCTTGTTGGCCGCCGCTGGGGGGAAACTACCAGAGATTTCTGGTACCACTGGGGGGCCCATACCGATGGGAAATCTAGGGGTCTAGGTAAACACCTTTTGATGTTTTGCCGACAAAGGTTCGTTATCATTAATTGTTTAATACTAAAATTATTTAATTATGAACTCCCTCAGTATCCTCAATACATTACAACAACAACCATCCGTATCTGTCCAGAACAGTTACATTTGTAATGATGGGATGATAGAATTGGATCTTTTACGATAGCAGCTTTCGTGATGGACAATTGTACGGTACAGGATAAACAGTACAAAAATTTATTGATCACAGAGTCGTAAAAAATGTTTTTCCTGTATTTATAAATTTTAAGGATTTCAAATGTATGGAATGGCTACCAAAACGATAGCAGTATTGAATAAATATCTTGTTTCTTTTAAATCCGTAATAATAATTACTGACGATATATATTGTATGGTCCACAGAAGGAGAAGAACTGCAACGACAGCCAGAGCTGCCTGAAGATGGAGCTGCTGAGACTGACCCAGCGCCTTGCCAACTCGACTAGACTCCAGATCGGGCCCGGAGTCCTGCTGACTGGGACTGAGCGGACGACCACCATCGAGAGCCGCCTGCAGTCGCTGGCCGCCTCTTCGCTGCCCTTACAATCTTTCTTGGGCGAGCTCTTCGCGGCCTACCTCGACAGTCTCAACATCACCTTTCACCTCGGCGAATCTGCGATTCTCAGCCCGCTCCGTAGCTTTGGTCTGCAGTTGTGGAATTCTTCGTCCTCTATGGGTAAATAATATACAAAGCTATTCGAACAATTTTCTATGTGAATTCATGGAAAGAGTGAAGGATGAGAAGGATAATTTTTTGAGCCGCAGTGGCCGAGTGAGCTAAAGCGTGGTAACTCTACCATAGTAACTAGTCTTATTCAATTTACCGTGACTCTCCCGACCCGAAAGTCACATGGCGCCGTTTGGAATTCAGTCTGGACACACACACACATATATATATATATATATATATATATATATATATATATATATATTGTTCGTGTGTGGTAAGTCCAGCTTGAAAACGAAAAAATTTGTATAGTTCGAAATTTCATATTTTAGAAGCGTATATGACTGTGATGTTACAGCAACTTTCGAACAGAGGAGCCACTTGTACCTTGTTCTGATTCTCGTTGTACCTTTTATGATTTTCTCAAAAAAATGTTTTAACAATTTTTATTAAACTCACTGTATCGACCTGACATTGTTTATTATCGGAAGGCCTGGGACGTTCC
This sequence comes from Piezodorus guildinii, assembly GCA_023052935.1. Lineage (NCBI taxonomy): Eukaryota > Metazoa > Arthropoda > Insecta > Hemiptera > Pentatomidae > Piezodorus > Piezodorus guildinii. The sequence continues at coordinate 119,228,504 of CM041293.1, read as the reverse complement.
ATGGGACTCCTAATAATAATAAAACTAAATAATGGATGGGCTGGTTTTAAATGATGCGGACTGTATAAATGAATGGTTATATATTGTCTACTATTGTCACATATTGTAATGGGGGTTAGTTGTTCTTAATCTATTGTACATATCTTTGGCAGGTGTTTCTTCTTTTTCTTTTGGTGTTGGCTGGCTCCTGGTCCACCATTCTCCCTGCTTAGCTTCCTTGTGTTTCTACTCACACATTAGGGTGTTGTAGACAGTCATTGCCTTAGAATTTCATTTTTAACTGGGTAATACACTTTCATCACTTGGGGCACATTTTTCCTTACTGACTGGCAGTTACTTGCCCACAAAATGGAGGGTCCAAAATGGTAGAGCCTCCAAATTATAATTCATAATAAATTTAACTGTTAAATTATATCCTGTTCAATGAAGATCCTTGAACAGACATTAATTGGGCTTTAATATCATATAGGTTTTATTCTGATTAAAATAGTCTGACAGGGCTTAAATGCCGAATTTAAGATATTTCTTTCTTTGAAGTACCTTTGATTTTGCAGATTTAAAAAAATTAACCATATTGTGTAAATAAAATAGATAAAATAAGGCTAAATATATAAGTTTAACGAATTCTATTACCAATTAAAGGATAAAAGGGCAAATATATTTTTAGGCCAGGAGGATTGGGGTGTCCACGCCCTCTCTCCGTTCGCCTAAAAGTGGGTAGGACAAATAAATATTATAAAAACAAAATATAAAAAAAATAATAATAATAATAATCAGTTATTAGAAACAAAATTTTTGTTGGAGATTGTTTTTACTTCCAACCACTTGTCCCTCCCCCTTCAAGAAACTCATGCCTACGCCCTTAGTGATGTTACAGTTCACTCCACCAACTCGAGTGGCTCAGCACAATTTACTACAGTAACTCACGACTGTTCATACTACAATCAACATTTAGTAGATTTAATATTTTAAATTAAATTTTTTTTTTTTTTTGTTCACTGGCATTTTATCATTCTCCCTCTTTCGATCACTGAATTCACCGCTATGTTATTGTCTTATTTATTAATAAATATTTTATGAAATATATAACGTCTATTATTGTTTACATTATCTCTGTTATGTAATGTAGACTGATGAAATACCAACTATTAGTTGATAAGAAACCTTAATTATTACGACAGTTAAAAAAAGTTATTTGTTTCACAGTATATTTGCAGATGGTTCAGACAGTGACTAAGGCAAATGTTTATTGTAATTAGAAAATGCCGTAATTTTATTTTGTTACCGACGTGTTGAATATGTTACCTTTGTTTAATTTCGCCAGTGATTTTTAATAATAATTTTCAACTTATCAATTTTATTACATTTCTTCTTTTCCACAACCACTTTTTAGTTGTAAAAATATCTATTTTTTTTATGAGTTCCAGAATCGTAATTATGGATCTGTACACCTGTTTCCATCTTTTATTCATTTTTAAGGTTCACTGAGTTAAGGTCTTACGTTGCAGCTCATTGGATCATAACGATTTTGCTCACATTTTTTGTCCACTGTTTAAGAAAAAACAAACAAAATACCTTCCTTTACTTAAGTAGCAAATCTGATTGGCAAAAGTAAAAAATCATCCGTTTAAAGTGAATATTCTATGGAACTAAACTTCTTCAAATAAAAACCTACTTAATAAACAGCCCTATAAATAAATCTAACAGTTGGTTAATGATATTAATTATGAGTTTATTATTACAATAAATATAAAAACTAAATAATCAATTAGTTATCAATTTTATCTTATTTCAATAAACCGTTTTGCAAAACACTTTTGAATCCAATATGTACTGAAATATTAAAGTAACAAACTGATATAACTGTATTCTTTTATAAAATAAAAACTTAGAACTTTATAGAAAGTAATATTTTAAAACATGGGCGTAGCCAAAATAGGAGAGAGAGAGGTAGTACGAATCGTCCTCATTAAAAAAATTAAAATTTTAATTAGGTGTAGATTATTTAAGGTAAAGTTCAAGGTATACAATTAAAGTTGAAGGCTGATATTTAACTTTACCACTATTTATTTTCTTATTAAAATTAAAACTTTGTAATTAATCATTGCAAACTATTATTTTAGATTTTTTAAAAATAGATACTGAACATTATTTCATAACACTATGAATCCCTCTTTTCTTTGCAATAAAAAATAAATTGATCCGCCATCTTTTTTTAAATTAATACAATAATCAATCGCCGAAAAATCCTTACTTTGTCGGGAATAAACTCATCCATAAAGACCTCAATGTTCCATATGTAGCAGATTTGGTCCGAACTAAGTAGCAATCTTTCCATGACTAACTGCTCTCCCCCTTTAGCCCACAAGCTTTAATCCTTGAAGCCTCCTCTTCCATTCCTGACAATCCTTCGAGGCGTCTGAACAGAAGGTGGCCTCGAGATCTTCTTACTAACTAGAGTGCTGCCAATGGGCAGTTTCTCTTCGTGTCTTTTTTCATGTATTTTATCTCATAGCTCATTTACTTGTTGTATTAACCAATACAGTTGTAAATATCAATAAATAAAAAATAATTTAAGAGCTACAGCTATATTTTTTTTTAAATATATTTATTGGTATTTACAACTGTATAATAAAATACATTTAGTAAATGTGATACAAGATAAGTTGACATGATTCATATGTAGGGATACTACCCATTGGCAGCTCCCCAATAGCTATTTAAATGCAGAAAGTCGAGTAAACTTAGGTGCACGTTGGGCAAAGCTTAGCCAAACAGGGGTTTTATGTTAACTAGACATCAAATAAAATTCCTGTTTGACAACCAACTTTTTATTTATTAAGTAAGTATAATTATTTTACTTTTTGGTCACGATATCAACAGTGGGAATAAGTCCCCCTCCCGCGATTCCTTTTTTTTCTGTTACTTGATGCCTTCGAGTGTGGTGATATTTTTAGAGATATTTCGATTAGCCAACTGGCTCCCATGATCAACTATCCCAACCCTACCATAAACTATTTAAGTTTGAATTATGTATTTTATAATGCATTATGTACTCATATATGATCATTTCAAGGGTAGTTAAATTCTATTTTTAAAAAATCATCTAAATTAGAATAATAATCCGGTACAATTTCATCAATCTATCAAAAACCTTGGAATCACCTTCGAACAAAACCTCTCCTGGAAAAATCACATTTCTGACATCTCCAGCCTCTCCTTAACCACTTTAAAGCGATTAAATGGACTCTGTAACCTCTTTCTTCTTGAAACCCGTAAGCTTCTGATCTCCTCCCTGATATTTACCCACTTTGACTATTGCTGTGCGGTTTATGGGGGTGTATCCTGGATATCTTGAAGAAAAACTAAAACGGTTATTTAATTGCTTCATTCGATTCATCTTTGGGATCTCCAGGGACACTTCTGTCACTCGATTCTACGAAGAGCTAAAGTGGCTTTATCCTTCCTACCGTCGCAAGTACTTCCTGGCTTCCTTCCTCTATCAAGTTATCCGATTCCGCTGTCCATCGTACATCTCTGATCTGAACACCCGTCTGCGGCCTTCTGATTTGTGTATTGCGCTCCATCGAACCGCAGCTTTCGACAGATCTTTTATAATCCCATCCTCTTCCATATGGAACTCTATTCCTTCTGATATCCGTAATTCTACTACCCTTCCGACTTTCAAATCTCGTCTATTCCATTGCTTCCTGTTCATTCAATTTCCAAACAATCCTGACTGATCCAGTTTCCATGAAAATGTGTAAATAGAAAAAGTTAAAGTAAGAGTTATCTAAGTAAGAAATTTTTTTTAAGTTTAGGTTCCTCACACCAGACTGAAACGACAAGAAACTGCTCGAAGATATCGATTACTACAACACTTACTAGACAAACGTTCAAAACTTCCAGTATATTACAAAAGACTCATTTACACCACTATTATCAGACCTATTTGGACGTATGGAATTGAGCTTAGGGGCTCTACGAAACCATCTAATTCCTCCCGCATCCAGTCCTTACAATCCAAAATCCTTCGAAAAATCCTGAATGCTCCTTATTTTGTTACAAATCAACTCATTCATAATGACCTTAACATCCCATTTGTTGCAGACATAGCCCGTGATAGATACTCCTCTTTTCATTCTAAACTCCCTGCCCATACAAATCCACTTGTCCGTAATTTATCTTCCTTTGATATCCCAGATAATCCTCCAAGGCGACTGAAAAGAAGGTGGCCTCGGGACCTACTGAGTTAAAATAGTTAGTGAAGTGCTACCACTGGGTTGTTCTTTCTCAAGACATTTTCATGACATTTTTTTTTTCATTCCTCATATTTACTTATTGTGTTCTTTAATACAGTTGTAAATTACAATAAATAAATAAAAAAAAAAAAAAAAAAAAAAGTTTAAGTTATGTATGGGAACATGATAATTATTTATTTATTACATTCTTTAATCATCACTTATATTTTTTACAAATATTTTTACAGTCATTAGTTTTAAAAGATATACGTATACTGGTTTATATTTTTTTTATTTTTGTCATTTTTCTTATTTTTTTTTTTTTTTTTTTTTTTTTTTTTTTTTTTACTTATTATTCACTGTATATTTCTTTTCTATTTTTTATCTTACTCTAAGACAGTAATTATCTCATTATTGTATATTGTATTATTCTAAAGGGACTTGTCCCAAAATAAATAAAGAAATTATTATTAAATTGGACCAGTCAATCAGCAAAAAGTTGCTCCTCCTTTCTTTCATGCGATGATCGACCATCTACATACACAAGATATTTATTAATACTTTTTACGTCCAATACTATTAAAATTATTATTTATTTTTTTAATGCTCATTTCAGGTCGGGCCAGGTATAAGTACAAGACAAGCTGGTACGCAGTGAGGATTATCGCGACGGTGGGATTCGCAATGTTGGCTGCACTTTGCGGCAAAGCCTTGATGGCCTCGATCCTGGCCCTTGCCATGTCCGCCCTGGTGGCCCTGAGGGCTAGTGGCTTCGGCTTCGCCAGCCCTCCCAAGGTCACGCAGTACGAGATCATCAGCAAGCCTGCCTACGCGACGGCTCCCGCCACTAATTATTACGACCACGAGCACTACCACATCACATCTCCCTATTCCTACAGCAAGAGAGATGTGGATCTACCGAAAGAGAACTGACTAGGACTCGGCGACTTCGTGCCAGAAGTGATAGAGAGCAAAGAAAGAGTGGTAAAAACATGCTACACTCAACCGCTGAAGGTGCAACAGTTCAAAACCAACTAAAATAAAACTTTTTTCAAAAGTAACAAATCTGGTAACACACGACTTTCGCTTACCTCCGTTGTTAAAATCAATTTAAGATTTTTTAGATACATTTAAAGATACAAATAAATTGTTAAAGAATTAATTACTTTGAATTTCAATAGAAACTGTTTTATTAAATAATCTATTATATTTTTATCTAAAATAATACGTTAGTTTTATCGGCTTTTCATCACTCCCCATTCCGTGAATTAGATAATATTATTTCTAAAATCTTTAGCTATCCAACGGTATACTATACATCTTTATTTATTTTTTAATGTTAAAAAAAACAAAAAACACAAATCGCATAAAAAAATTTGTTTGTCCCTTTCCTTCTTTAGTTGTTTATCAAATTCGCTCAACTTGCATATTTAGCCGTTATTTATCAATTCTAATAAGATGATGTGGCTGATTTTGTTAAATCTACAAAATTAAAGATACTTTAGAGAAAGAAAATTTAAAATATCGGCATTTAAGCCCTGTCAGACTATTACAATCAGAATGAATGAAAGCCTACCTGATATTGAAGGCTAACAAAGTTTACGTCGATATAGCGAGTTTAATCAAAATCGTTATAGCTGTTTTGAGAAAATCTTAAAAAGGTCTAAAATACATAGTATAAAGTGTTTTTTCTGGTACGCTGATTTTGTTGAAAAAGCTGCTGTAACATCTCGGGCGTATAGTCCTCCTAAATATGTAGTTTCAGTTATAAGGGACTTGAAGTTTTCGCGCTGGACATACCGCAAGCACAGGGACATACGGACTCACGGACACTCAGACCTTTTAGCGGGACTTGGTTATTTGGACTCAGGAGACCCTTAAATGGGTATTTCCGTTGAAAACTGGGATTCTAAAATTTTGACGATCGCAATACATTTCCTTACTATATGTTTCATATATAAGTAAGTGAAAGTAAAAGTAATAGGGATATCAGCTTATGATTTTTTTTTCTCTCAATTGTTAAATTTGTATTCTTCAGTAATAACAATGACCTTCAAGGCCATATGTAGAATTTTCTTCAAAGGGAGATCAAGTAATTTGAAAATAGGGGAGCCAATAGGGTTGCATTTATAAATTTGATTTTTTCCTAACTCTATCTGTTTGAAATTTTATTTCAAAATAAGATACATAGTTGGAAATAAACACATTCTCAAACCACTCTTTTCCACTATACTATATTTTCTTTTTATTATTGTCATTTTTTTCATAAACTTTCAGAACTGCGCCCTCCTCTCAGTTAAGCATATGCCCATGTGTCCTCTATAATGCCAATTGTCTTACCTGTAAGCCACAACGTTTACTTAAAAATATACTTTTTTTTTCTCCTATTAAAGTATATCCAGATAATATTCCAATTGCAGAATAATGTCACACTAGCTCTTACTGTATAAAATTCTGAGAGAAACACTAATGTAGCACCATAAAAATCTCTCCTATAACAGCATAAGAGAACTTCACATGTAAGAAAACAGTCAGCAATCATCTGACATATAATCAATATTTTTTATTTTTTTTAATGGATGAAATGAAAATTATGTATATAAAATCACATTTAAAAAAACAACACAAAATTATAGTCATAAACAATGGACAATTTTAGCATGAGTTTATTAATAATAATATGGAGATGATAGTTGAGGTTTTGGGTTTAAAAAAAGTAATATGTTTACTCACTACAATCATCAGCTATTTATTTATAATTTTTGATTTTGTTAAAAATATTTAATTCATGAATAATATATTTTCAAGTTTATAGTTTTAACTTCATAAACTGGTACTTCATGTCTCTATGAACTCATAGTTTTTACATTAATGAGACTGAATAATGTTTTTTGTTTATATGTAAATAATCTAAATGGGTCATGGTTAAGCGGTTTGGGAATAATTTATGTTATTTATTTTCTTTTTCAATAATGTCTCAATTTCAACTTACTGTGTAAGTTGAAGGGGCATTCAAAGGGTGTAGGAAGTGAAAAGTATTAGCTTTTATTCAATTTATATATAACTAAATATAAAACTAGCCTTCTATTTCCTTTGTCAGAGTATTATTTTTATTATTGAATCATTGTATTTCACTGATTTGTTATAGTTTTTTTATATGATGGATTTATTTTTTTATATGAAACAGGTTTGTACAATACATTCCTCTATTATAGTACAATAATGATTAAAACTAGTTGGTTAGAATATCTTGTGTCTTAGACAGATCAATTATAAAATTTTGTATATATTATTAAATATAGAGCATACATCATTACATTTAGTTTTTATAAAAACCTTGTGGCCACTATGGATTTATAGTAGTGGACAAACTAAATACATTCCAACTTTCTAATTCTGATTCATACATAATCAGAGGTTAACCCAATGAAGCTTAATATATTCTTATCAATTTAGACTTTACAGAAAGAAAGATTATTAACTTAAAGAACAAGAAGCTAATAGTTTTTATTCTATATGAAGAAATACAACTGCTTAAGTGTTATAAAATAAAAATTCAAAAGAGAAACAATAAAAATAATATTAATATTTAGAGAATAATTTTATGTTCTTTAGACATGAAGGTATGTTCATAAAATAAAAATATACATAAATAAACAATAATAAACAATTACTGTCTGAAATTAGTTGATAGCTTAACTATCAATAGTATAAAATTATAAGTAAGTTTTTCAATTTTTCTCCATAAATAGTTCACAACATTCTCAAATCTTTTACTACTTCATTCAATATGCCTTTCTGCCAATTTTGAATAAATAGAAAACATGAGTTCTGTAAAGAAGTAGGCATAATCTCTTCTATAGCTTTCATTATTATAATGGTAGTTATTCTACTGAGGTAATCTGAAATATATTTAAAGTATTTAGTTAAAGTATAATAAGTATGTTATTAGAGACAAGGGATTTTCATTTCCATAATAACAAGGTAAAAGACACCATTTAAAGTAACTTCACTACAAGGGATAAATGTTATACATTATCACCTGAACAGCACAGTAAATCTTTTCATCCATAGATTAATATCTCAAAGGAGCCAGATACATGTATTATTCATAGAATATTTAAAACCATGATACTTTCAATATTCAAGTATTTTTGAGTAATTGAATCGATTCATAAGTAAAGGCAAAAGCTGGGAGGCCAGACTGAGCCTGATCTATACTTAACAATAAAGAATTTTTATTGAAAAAATAACTCCACTGCGAAACAAACTGTATATGACTGATCTAAAAATATATAAATTATCAGCTTCAATTTTTAATACATTAATAAGATTAGTCTAATGAAAATAAAAAATTTCAAATACATTTTTAAAAAAAATATTTATTGATATTTACAACGGTATATAATAACACAACTAGTAAATAGGCTAAAAGAAAATAGACATGAACAAGACTTGTAGAGAAGCTACCCAAGGAGAGTTATTAAAGTATACTGTAGGGCAGGAAGTCACAGGTTTAGGAGGAAAGGGTAAAGGTTATTTGATGGGAATTTTTGATAATTTGAATAATTATTTACTGATAACACATAAGTGTCTTCTGTATTGGTAGAAAGAAAGGCGTTAGGATGAGTAGAAATATCAGCCATATAAACTGCGTAAAGAATGGGTTCTAGGATGCTGTGTTCAAATAGAACAAAATATTTGAGAATGACATTCAATAATTGAGACGTTGATTTGCAAAAGGTACTAAAGGATATTTTTTATGAAATTGATTATTTTACATAATTGCATTCTCAGTATTTAGTTCTATCTAAATCTTCTATTTGATGTTATCTAATGAACAGTCAAGTCCTCTAAAAACGCGATTTAGAAATACAATTATTTTCTAAAAGTACTTAATTACACATTTGGTTTTGTTCCTAATCATACTAAAACATTTTATTTCATATTTTTAATATGATTTTATTAGTATATTAAAAAAAAAATTCCATATTTTGATGCGAAAATAATCAAATTAGCAAGTTTAATAATATAGTAATGAGTGATTTTCGGGGCTCCTGTAAAATTTCCTAGAATGGATATAGTACCTTTTGGAAATCAACGTCTCAATTATCAATTATAATATAAATAAATAAAATTATGCAATTCATTTTATCAAGCCACTTAATAAGGTTGAGATATTTGGCTCATAATTACTTCAAAAAAATAAATTTAACCCAACTAAACGATGTGCAAAGTTTTTTTTATTTTTCACTTTCAGACATTAAAGATAATAAAACTAATAAACCCTGTTTTATCCAAACCATTTATTTAAATCAAATCTAATTTCAAAAAATCTGGTGAGCGCAACACACGACTTTCACTTACCTCCGTTATTGATATCAATTCAAGAATTTTGAAACAAATTTATAAACGAAAATAAATTGTTAAAGAATTATTTAAATTGGATTTTAATAGAAACATGTGTTTTATTAAAAAATCTGTTATATTATTATCTACTACAATCAGTTTATTTTATCCGCTTTTCACCGCTAATTTTGATGAAATAGGTTTTGTAATGTATCGGGAGTATATTTGTCTTAAATATGAAATTTTAGTTTCTTAGAACTTTTTGTTTTCGCCCGGGAGTTACCACACACACACACACACACACACACACACACACACACACATACCTTTTTGCGGGAATTGGTCATTTGGACTCAGGAGACCCTAAAACGTGTATTTCCGTTGAAAACTGGAATTTGAAAATTTTCACGATCGCAATACTTTCCCTTATTATATATTTCATATATAGGTAAGTGAAAGTAAAATATACTAATCTAAGTATATTTTTGTCTTATTGATGATTATTACTTTTTTCAATCTATTAAAGATTAAATTGTGAAAGTTGTGAATATTAAAGCATGCATATCCCCACTTCAACAGAATATATGTGCCATGGAGAGTTATCTGACCAGAGAGTTAATTATCAGAGGATATTGCTCTCTTTTGAATTTGAAAATTCAAAAACTACGTTCTTCCAGAAAGTGTTGTGGAAATTCTAGCAAAATTTATTTAAATAGAATCAACTACGAAACCATATAATTAAGTCCAATATTAAATTGCATACTACTTTGAGGATGTAAACAAACTTATAATCCTAATTTTTATACTAGATTTATTTTATTTTACTGATTGTATGGAATTTTACTTCTAGCAGTACTCATACCCAGTAATAGATAAAATTATATTCATGCTATTTTATTTACTAAAATAAAAATTATAAATAATAGTTGTTTTAAGCAAATTTATTATGCAATTAAGTATTTATTATCACCAAGTGTAAAACATGAGAGGATGCGGTTCAATCTTCACCTTAAGGCAAGTATCAAAATATACATATTGCTCTGTTTGAGCACTTACTTCCTTTTGAGGGTAAGATAAGTAATTGCTTGGTTTAATTATTCGCTGATGTGGCTCTTCCAAAGGCATTGTTAGCGATACCTCGTGGTAGTCAGGATTCTTTTGTCCTCTTAGACCATAACGAAATACTAATGGCATCGGAGTGTTTACCCAATTGTCCTTCATTGTCTGCTGTTCTCGTTCTTTAAGCGGGTAAGTCTGGTTAGGAATAGACGTTTTCATGTAGGACAAAGTTGTTTGGACACTCTTAGTTCTTTTGGTTGAAATTGTTGTCTGCGAAAAAATAGGTAATCATTACAAGATTCATTTAAGAATAATCATGTCTTAAAAACATAGAGGTTGTTAATTAAAGTTTAGTTGATCATCAAATATGAAATGACCTTGTTTCAATTGAAGAAAAAGCATTTTAAAAATAACTGTCGAAAATTTTATTTAGATGAGGAAACAATAATAATAATTCTATTTTAGTTACCATTAGGCAGTAATTGGCTCTGGCCTGCCAAATACTATGGACATAGTTTTTATCGATATATGATGGAATAGGATGAACCTCAGTCTGTATTTCCTTATCTGCAATTGGTTTTGAACAAAACTTTTTTTCTGGGAACCTTAAATTAAATAAAAATTATTATGATTTCCTATCTCATGGGAGAAGTATTGTATATTTAAAAAGACACTGTACTTACGCTTCTGTACCACGAAATTTGTCCATAAATTCTCTAAGTTGAAGGATATCAATATAATGAGGATTCCTTCTTACAAAATTTATCACTTTAGCAATATACCTAAAACCATATTTATTTCCAAAAAAAATAAAGAGCAATAAAAAATATAATTATTCAACTTAATTTAATATTTTTAACCCACATAAACTAAAAAGGTCCTAAAATAATTCATTTTTTTCAAATTTTCTAATTATCGGTCACACTGTTACATGGTATGAAAATTTCATAAAAGATACCAATAAGTAAAGGAAATGATACCATTTACTTTAGTTAAAACATAGAACATGTTAAATTAATTAATTAATTTTTAAAATAATTAATATAATATAAAGTGGATTTTATCTCTGTAGTTGAACCTGAATATTTTTTTTTCATTTCATTGTTCTAATTAGGAACTTTTTATACTCCATGAGTTTATAAAAGTGGTTTTTACTACTGATAATTTTTAACACAACCTTAGAATTGGAATAATTATATCAGTATGTTATAAATAACATGCAGAAATGGAAATATAACAACTCAATTTTACTAAGAGCATATAACATATATATACTTGTCAGGATCTTCTCCAAAAATATAAGCTGTCTTCACTTCCCTAAATCCAAAATATCGATTATCATGTAAAAGTAGGCCAATCTCGGCTGCAATATCCACAACAACACCGTTGCTTTTGATCAAATATACTGGATCAAAGCCTGCAAACTAAACCATTAAATAATTAATTTTTAAAAATCTGGTGCACACAACCCACAACTTTCACTTATCTTTGTTGTTAAAATCAATTTTAAATACATCAATGTTAAATCAAGAAATTTTAAATACATTTAGAGATAAAAATAAATTTTTATAATGTAAAAGAATTAATTAAATTGAAATTCAATAGAAACATGCATTTTATTAAATAGTCTATTATATTACTATCGGCTTTTCATAACTTTTACAATTTTTTGGATAAGATAATATTTTTTCTAAAATCTTTAGCTTTCCAATGGTATATTATGCATGTACATTACTGTTCTTAAGTTAAAAAACAAAAAATTCCATTAAAAACATATTTTTACAGTTATCTCCTTTAGTTGGTTGTTGAATTCGATTAACTTATATACTTACCTGTTTTTAAGATTTAATAATCAGATGATATGGTGGATTTCATAAAAACTACTAAATTAAAGGTACTTTGGAAGAAGAAATTTTGAAATATCGCCATTTAAGCCCTGTCAGACTATATAAATCAGAGTGAACCCACTTTCCAATGGTATATTATACATCTGTATTACTGTTTTGATGTTCAAAAACAAAAATGCATTAAAAAATATGTTTGCACTTTTCTCCTTTAATTGGTTATCAAATTCGTTCAACTTGTATATTTAGTTGTTTTTTAGGATTGCAAATCAGATGATATGGTTAATTTTATAAAACCTACAAAATTAAAGATAATATAGAGAAAGAAAATTTAAAATATCGGCATTTAAGCCATGTCAGACAATCAGAATGAAACCTATATGATATTAAAGCCTATTAAATTTTACTTTGATATAGTGTGTTTAATTAAGATTATTAGAGCCGTTTTTGAGAAAATTGTAAAAAGGTGCCAAATGCATGGTATAAAGTAGCTCTTCCGGTCAGCACATTTGGTGAAAAAGTTGCTGTAATATCTCAGGTATAGTTGTCTTTAATACAAAATTTCAGTTTCATATGACTCTTCGTTTTCATGCTAGACCTACCACACACACACCTTTTTCTGGAACTTAGTTATTTGGACTCAGGGGACCGCCATTGAAACTGGAATTCGAAAATGTTGACGATCACAATACTTTCCCTTACTATATATTTCATATATAGGTAAATGAAAGCAAAGAGAGAGGGGCCCTTCCAGCTGCTTTATTGGAGGTAATCAGCTGAAATTTGGGTACCTATGGGTGTTTTCTACCATACCATTGAAGTTGGGGTAAACAACATGTTTGTTTAATTCCCAGTTTTGTAAATTTCTGCAATCTCAACAGCCCCTCAGGAGTGAAAATTGATGAATTGAGTTAGTGTCTTGGGGTCACACCATTTTCTTTCAATTACCGACTTTTTGGTACCTTCAATTTTTTATTTTAATGAAAATATGGAAGCACTTTTTTTTTTTTCTGATAAATATTAAAAATGAAACATATTTTTTCTTATAAAAATAAAAATATTTTAAATTGCAATTCTATTCAACGTACCATTATGTTGTAATTGTTTATTTCTTTCTTTTTTGGGTACACTACTTGGCAATTTACTTTCTCAGAATCAATTACTTCAAATATCTCCTCGTCATCTGATTCATATGGTTCCGGTCTCTCAAGATCTTGGTCCAATTTTGATATTTTGACTCGTGTTAACAACTTATGAAACTCTTCATCAGTCATATTACATTTTTCTTGAGCATTAAACCAATCCTCAAATAAATTTGTTCTCTTTTCAATTTGTAACAGTAAATCACTTACATTTTGAGGAACATCATCAAACTGTGTAAAAGCATAAGTAAATTAGTTTTTAGATTATATGAATTTTAAATCATTATTTATGGCAAAATAAATTAGAATACGATCAGATAATCGCTGATGTAGCTCAAAATTTTTTCATAAACACTGACGATGACTATTCCCATGAAAAAAATTTTCCATTTGTTATACAGCTCCATAAAAAGTGGCTAAAACATAAAATATAAATTAATAAAACATTAGCCAACTTTCAATACTTAAAATCAGGATTCTCCAAACTTTTTGACCTGGTGCTACATAAAAATCATCACTAAGTCTAGCAATTTGAAAAAAAGAATATAGATAACCTATATATTTATTATATTTTCCCATCATTATTTTGCAACTTTCTATATAAAGTTTAAAAAGTAATTAAAATAGACTCACCAGGCTGAATCGGAGCTACTCATGGGTTGTAGTTTGGAGACCCCTGCTTTAGACGAACACTATATAAACTTCAAATCAATAAAGTAAAATAAAGGTATTGTGTAGGTAAATCCAATGTAAAGAGTAAATAGATGAATTATTCAGCCTATTTGGTTCAATACAACTCGGGCTTCCATAGTCAAAAATGTCATCATTAAAAAATCCGAAACAAAATAATTTAAGGTGTCCTAAAATACAATTTTATTGATGCTTACTCACATAAATTATTCTAGTAGGAACAGCTATTCTAAAGCTTACAGCTTCGTCAATTTTTTGTGCACATTGTAAAAATTCTTCTTGCCAAGATTCTATCAAATCAGCATAGTGCCTGACATTAAAATATAATTGCCTGCAAGCAAGATGATTTGCACTTCAATTTTTTATTAAACAAGTTTTGGACAGAAAATAAATCTAGAGAAATATAAAATAAGATTTTTTTCAATTCCCACCAATGGTTTTGACTACGTATCAATTTCCTATTATTTTCAATTCAGTGAATTAATTTTTTTAACTTTATATAAAAAAATTATTGTATGTATTGTATTTATATAGAAAAAAGTTCTAGTGAATTATTTAACTACAGTCAACATATTAAGCTTACTCATTTAAAAAGTGGCCATTATTTTCACTCTTCAATTCAATTCTGTGGGAGCTATTTGACATTTCTTCCAAAAAATTTTCTTATGCCTCTAAGTAAAGCTTACTTTCAGGAAACTGACACCCTTTCTAATATTTTCTGATCAAATGTCTAGAATAAACAGACCCCTAATTTTCCTGTTCAATTCATAAATTATTGGACCAGGTTTTTTGGCATAATAGCTTATTTTTGATGTTTATGAGATGGCACAAAATTGTATTTATCTCTATCATTTCCATAATTTAAGTAAATCCCATTGGTCTTTATTTGGTTCATGCAATAATTAATTTTAAATGGACATAGCAATAATAATTGGTAATGAAACAAAATCCATATCTAAATTTCTCTAAAACCTAATTCTAAGAACAGTGCATTAAGGCTGGATTAAATGGGAAAATAAAAAGTAATTCTGTACATTATATTTGTCAATGAAAAAAATGAATTATTATTTATTTATTAAACGTCACTTTATGCTACTAAAGCTAATCGGACGATGCTACAGTAGGAGCCTAAATTTTGCCTATCTAGGTTTAATTAGGATAGGGATCTTTTACGAGTACCTGACATCGCAGGGCTTGGGACCGCCTTTTAACGTCCCCTCCGAAGGATGGCATAGCTAAGGGATTTTTTACTCCCATTAAAAAATCCTAGGACTACCTGCTGATTTGAACCCGTGACTTTTGGCATAGGAGGCTGTTATGCTAACCACCCAGCTACAAGTGATCCCAATTATTATTTTATTAAATAAAATTCAAATTAAATAGAAAATTATTTTTATATGTATAAAAATAAACAAAAAAACAATTGTTTTATTTTGTTTTTATTCAATAATTCATAAATTATAATGATTAGAGGTCACCTGTGTTGTAGTGGCTAGCATAATAGCCTTCTTCACAAGGTTGTCGGTTAAAATCTGTCTGGTGACCCTTAGATCGGAGGGGACATAAAATGAATGTTCTGAGCCAATGAAATGTCAGGTTCTCCTTAAAGATCCTTATCCTAATAAAACCTGGGTAGGCAAAATTTAGGACTCCCAGTTTAGTATTGACTGATTAGACAGAGTGGTATAAAACTGATGTTAAATGGATAAACAAACAAAAAATTAGAACAATTATAATTTTATTTTGATTAGTAAGGGCTTTTAATAGTAATATTGTGATATAAATAGCTTTCGTGCCCTCATTTTAACTAATTATAACTAAATATTTTATTTATTCTTGTTCTGTAAATAAAATACCTAAATAAGATAGTTATTTTTTTTCATGCCAAGATACATGTAAAGAAAAAACGGTAGGGAGAATGTATAAAATAAATTAATAAAAAAATCATAAAAAGTAAAATTTATAAATAATACAAGTTAGGAGTACAACATACAACTAGGAATAGAATTTTTTCAGAAAGAATCTGTACCTCATATATGAAACAACTTGTTGTTGTATAAGTGACATCCAGTACACATAAGTGAATTCTTCATCACTCAATTTTTCAGGTTTTTCAAAAGCTAAAGTTTCACCACCTTCCTTCCTTTCACACCAGTAAATATGTTCTGTGACCAGTATAGTGGCTGACGCTGCTGCCTCTTGCGCATGTTGAACATGTATGAGGAGAATTGATGCAAGAGAATCAAGGGAATCCCCGAGAATACATGGATCTGTAATCAAATCAGCTCAATATCAATATCAATTTCTCAAACTCTAAAATACTAATTTATGACCCACATAAGGATATAAGTTAATAAAAACTTAGTTTTTTGGGAAATTAAGTAAGTCAATTTTTCTCTAGTGACCTTCAAACACTAGAATAATAAATTGATATTCCTAAGGTATATGGAAGATTTATCAAAAGTCTAACTTACAATTTTCAACTCCTAGACCACCTCTGTTTTTAATTTTATTGTACAATAAAACACCGGCAGTCACACTTGCTACTTCTAACAACATTTTCCTTTTTTCTGATGCTTCAGCCATGAACATCTTAGTTAGATCAGTGAATGCGAAGATACTTGCTAATGCTTCTGCATAATCAAATCCCATATAAAGATACTTTAACATTAAATAATATGATAATAAAACAATGCCCTATTTTTAATTATATTGTTGAAATGTATATGTTGTTACCTTGACATTGTTGGAACATTTCTATTTGCCTTGGATCCCCCATTCCTGTCTTCAGCATTATATAGGTCACAATTAATTTGTATACATCATAAATCTTATCTTTTTCAATGGGTTCTGACATAATTATTTTTTTTATTAAAGGTTCCATGTACATTTGTTTCAGGCTTTCATAATCCTTCACTATTCGTTCTGTAATTGGATTGATATGAACATCTTGGTAGCACATTATGGACATTATAATAGAATTTAAGTGTTTTTTATGTTATTCTTATTCTCCAGTACATTTTGCAGTTTTTCCATATTATCTCAGTATATCTAAACAATTATATATTTATAAATACTGAACTTACTATTATGATTACTACTTATTATTATTCTTAAGTTGTATCATTATAATTAATAATTATATTATTATTACTTTGTATTATTATCACTATGTGAATGTTTATTAATGTAAATTAAAAAAAAATCTGGTGCGCGCAACACACAACTTTCACTTACCTCTGTTGTTTATATGAATTTTTAAACAAATTTAGAAACAAAAATAAATTATTAAATACTTATCTACACTGGATTTTAAAAGAAACATGTGTTTTATTAAATATCTATTATATTATTATCGATGACAATCAGTTTGTTTTATCGGCTTTTCATCACTCTCTGTTAACTTTTACAACAGTACGTATAAGATAATATTTTTTCTAAAATCTTTAGCATTCCAGCGGTATATTACTGTTCTCATATTCAAAGACAAAAAAATACATTAAAAACATATTTTTTAAATTTTCTCCTATAATTGAGTATCGAATTCGTTCAACTTCTTTATTTACATGTTTTACATCAGTGGTAACAAGATAATATGGTTATTTTTATAGAATTTACAAAATTAAAGGTACTTTAGATAAAGAAAATATTGAAATATTGGCATTTGAGCCCTCTCAGACTATTTTAATCAAGAATGAAACCTGGCTGATATCAAATCCCATTAAATTTCACATCGATACAGCGAGTTTAATCAAAATCGTTGCAGCCGTTTTTGAGAAAATTGTAAATAGGTGCAAAATGCATGGTATGAAGTGACTCTTCTGGTAAGCTGATTTTAATGAAAAAGATGCTGTATTATCTCGGATGTATAGTTGTCCTAAATATAAAATTTCAGTTTCATAGGACCTTTTGTTTTTGCGCTGGACTTACCACACACACACACACACACAGAACTTTTGGCGGGACTTTGTCATTTGGACTCAGGGGACCCTAAAACATTTATTTCTGTTGAAAACTGCAATTTGAAAATTTTCACATATTCCATATATAGGTAAATGAAAGTAAAAAATTAATAAGCTTTGCCTGTAAAATAAAATGCATCTCTGTTAATATTCATAATAAATATAATTTGAATGAAGAAAGATACAACAAGTAAACAAGTTGTGTAATTTAGGAGACACTTTTATAGAATCTTAGAGTAAGTGTAATGACCAGGAAGAAAAGATACTGAGGTAGTAATATGGTACTAAGTTTGCCAAAGAAATTTTGAAGGAAGATTTTAATAGAAAACTTTAATATATAGTTGATTGACTATCAAATGAGGAAGAATTTGTAAATTAATACTCATATAAAATATAAAGCTATACAATAAAAAGCCTCATATACAATTTAAAGCCTTCATATACAATATAAAGTAGCACGTATAATAAGGGTCATGTAGTACATATACACTCAGTATAATAGCAATAGATAGTTTTGTGATTATTTGGCCACAAATGAATCATATATTAGACATGAGGTTTCTTGGTGGAATTAACCACACACCTCAAAGATAAAAATTGTTTTTTGTACCTGAAGATGGCTTTTTAGCTGAAACATTGTGCATTAATTTATAATTCATTCATTACAAATTATAGCATTTAAATGTCAAATTAATCTTTTCTATTTCATATGCAATCTTTTTTTTAAAATAAATTACTAAAAACTATGTTAAAATAATCTATGTGTTTACAAATATATTAATTACAATTATATTCTGCAAAAAAAAGTGCCTAATGATTGTGGGCCATTTTCATAAAACTGCTGTAAATAATTTGTACTTGGTGAATACTGAAGCTCATTAGTGGGTAATAGGGGTTTTATTTAATGACTATGGTAAATTTGTTCACTAAAATAAAAATCTACAATAATTATGATGATGGAGTTTTTCAAATAATAATTATGAATTATTGATAATCTCATATTACCATCAGAACTATATTCTTTATGAAACACTTCCTGTAATTTATACAATTTTCTTAATCCCATGTCATTACCACAAAGTATTGCCACACACGTGTCAGCAAGTCTCGTAAGTTCTTCTTTACGCGTTGCTGCATTATATGTAAAATTCAGGTCAGGATTTAATAATGTATTCGTAACCTAAAAAATATAGTTTGTCTTAATTTTTATAACATGTTAATAGAAAATATTTATAACATGTTAATAGAAAATCTATATCTTAAAAAAATTAATAAATAAAATATGGTATAAAAATAAAAAAATTGGAAATGATAATAAAAATAGAAATAGAATGATTTACTTATTATTGATATTTAAAGATAAAAAAATGAAAATAATCAAATAAGTAATATTAATGAAATAAATAGGGAGCGGCGTGGTCTAGTGGATAGAGCGCTAGTCTGCTGTGCTCCGGGTCCTGGGTTCGAATCCCGGCTATGGCAGAATATTATTTATTCTGTTAATTCAGTCGGTGGGCGACCCTAGGGTATGGAGACCCTCCTGGGGCAGACCCAGCCTCTATAAAGTGGGTACCCAAAATAATTGGGGAAAAACCTGGCGGCTGAGCGCGATTACGGCCTTATCACCTCATTGCATTGCCGTTGGCCTAGAAACAGTACGAATCTCTATATGTACTGAGCCCAAGACCCTTCACGGGTTGTAGTGGTACAGGTTTTTTTTTTTTTTTTTTTTTTTTTTTTTTTTTTTTTTTAATGAAATAAATAAAAAACAGTTCAATTTTTTTCAAAATAAACTACATACCTGGCTGAACTGAAAAAATAAAAAAGATATTTAAACAATATGTTTATAATAACATAAAACTTGGACTATACAATTACGATCAATTAAATACATATATTACTAAGACAGACAGAGTATAAAAGGAAAATTTAAGTTTATCTCCTTATTTAGCGAAATTATTTCATATTTATTAGCTAGCACATTCACGGGTAAAAAAGGGGTTTATTTTTTATTAAAAGTAATCATATTCATAATATGTAATGGCAGAATTTTGTCTTTATTTTTTAAAGAACTTCTTTTCCACTTCTATTAACTACAAACCAGAACAATTGCACTAGAGGTAGCCAACCTATTCTAACCAGAGTTGGTAGATTTAAATCTGCCCAGGCCGGATTCATAACATCACAGTGAGACTTTCAGATTGTCATGATTGTCTTAACCATAAGAAATATTATTTTAGTTCACTTGGCCATCACTGCCTGGTAAAATGGCACACTTAAACATTATTTTTAAAATTGATGAAATGGGCGGAATAATCTAACCACCTATTGCTCTAAAACTCCTCCTCTACCTACCTAAAATAGACGGGATAGAATAGATGTTAAAAGAGTGTAATCGATAAATTCTGGAAATAGTATTAATACTTTGTTCATGTTAAGTGTTTTTACAGCCAAGTTGTAATTTAGGTATATTCAAGAGTAATATTTGTTGGAAACATTTTCTATAGAATCTGGCCAGTAAAAATGAAAGAATTTTATCGACATTTTTGTCCAACAAATGTTGGTAAAAAATATGTTGACATCATTCGGTGTTATTATTCGACTGATATTTCACATACCACATGTTCAACTCCCTTTGGTGAGACATCTACACCTTTTAAAAAGCATTCTGAAGAAATCCCGGCTACAACATTTTT
Source organism: Piezodorus guildinii (assembly GCA_023052935.1). Taxonomy (NCBI): domain Eukaryota; kingdom Metazoa; phylum Arthropoda; class Insecta; order Hemiptera; family Pentatomidae; genus Piezodorus; species Piezodorus guildinii. The sequence continues at coordinate 119,207,521 of CM041293.1, read as the reverse complement.
CATAAAGAGAGTATTTTCTTCCAAGTACAACATTTTTTTTTCTTTGATTTTTTCTTCTTTTGAAGTAGAAGGAAGATTCTTGGATGGATATAAGATAAATAACTCACTACTGATAGTGACAATACTGGTACCATAGCAACAGCAAACAATTACTAATTTGTTAAAGCAATGATTTTCTCATTGAAAAATAATTGTGATAACTATTTTTATAGGACTAATCTAATTTATAAACAACTACCATGTTTTGTTTTGAGAAATAATTTTGGAAAATATTTCAACAAAAACACATTTTTAAATATTATTTATTTTTATTGAGCTAAATTGTTTATCAAAGGTCAAGGTTTTAAAGTAATGTAGAGAAAGTTCAATTTTTTATTTTAAATTTTGGTATTTTTCTAATTATGTTATTACACTCCAGACAGCGCTCCAAACAGCATAATAACTTGCAGATTCTTATCAGTTACTGATATCAGTACCAATATCAAAACAAGGTATTTAAATACCATAAATAAGGTGTAAAAACACAATAAATTAGGTGTGTAAACACTATACTGTATTTATGCACCTTGCTAATAGAGATTTTACATAGACAGGGAGGTGACAATTGTATTTTATTCCTGTTATAACCTCCTAGACTTCAGGTATGGAAGGAATCTACAGGTTATTCTACATTTCGTTTTTCCTGTTTCTTCAGTATACATGATGTTAGGTATTGTAATAGTTAAATTAATGTTTGATATTACCAATTTAAGGTGAGAACGTGATAATGGAAGAATTTGATGTTGTTGAAGGTTTTTCTTCGGTAATTCAAAGGATTAATGCTGTCTGCCTCAAAAATGGATTGGTAATATTTTTTTTTTCTTAATTTTTCTTGTAATAAACCTTTCAATATCCTTTTGCTTATCATTTACACAGAAAAATAATCCGAGGTTGGTTGCTGTCAGTAAAACAAAACCCAAGGAAATGATAATCAGTGTATACAACCAGGGTCAGCGAGCATTTGGAGAAAATTATATTCAAGAGCTAGTAGAGAAAAGCAATGATCCTGAAGTACTATGTTAGATAGAATACTGTAACCATTTAGTTTTGACTTACCTTTCTAAACTAAGTCTATGTCTTATGTTTTCATTAGATCCTTGAGAAATGCAAAGATATTCAATGGCATTTTATTGGTCATTTGCAATCAAATAAAATTAATAAGATAATTGCAGTTCCTGGACTTGATATTCTAGAAACACTTCATTCAGAAAAACTTGCTGCTGCATTGAACACAGCTTGGGGAAAGGCCAATAAAAAAGAACCTTTAAAAGTTATGGTACAAGTAAACACTAGTGGAGAAGAAGGTAACATATTTTTTAATTTAACTAAAACTGTTTTTATTAGTTTAGCAATATAGTCCAAATGCAAAAGCAGAAAAGTGGGTAGATCATTTCCACTCCATTTCCAATAATTATTTATAACCCACTGTGTATTACTGATGAAACCCTTGATCATGAATTTAGCTACTCCGAATTAAGTGCTGATATTAAAAGAGTAAAGAGCAGCAAGACTTCCAAAATAGATAGAATTCCCTGCAAATTTTATGGAGAAGCACTGGAAAACTATCTGAAAAAATCTGGTTGGGCAACGCACGACTTTTACTTACTTCGGCTGTTAAAATCAATTTAAGAATTATTTCATAAATTTAATGTTTATGAAAGCAGTTTTAAGTTAATTTATGAAAATTTTATTCCGTTTTGTTGAAAATATATGATTTAGATTAAATAATATAATTTTATTAAATTATTATGTATAATAATCGGTAATAAGTTTATGCTCTGTTCTTTACTTAACATTACTTTTTACAACTTTGTGTATAAGATAATGTTTTTCTAAAATCTTTCTCTTTCCAACGTTATATTATATGTTTATACTACTGTTCTTAGTATATAAAAAAATTACATTAATAAAATATTTTTGCTCTTTTGTCCTTTAGTTGGTCATCAAATTCTTTCAACATATATATTAAGCCGTTATTTGTCAATGCTTATATGATGATATAGTTAATCTTGTGGGATATACAAAATTAAACGTACTTTAGAGGAAGAAAATAACTATTGGTGTTTAAATTCTGTCAGAATATTTCAATCAAAATGAAACTTATATCATAATAAAGCCCATTAAATTTTACATTGATGTACTGAGTTTAATCAAAATCATTAGAGCCGTTCTAGAGTGACTCGTAAAAAAGTACAAAATGTATGGTATAAAGTACCACTTCCAGTCAGCCAATTTTGATTAAAAAAAAAGTTGCTGCAACATACAAGGTGTGTTGTATTAAATGTGAAATTTCAGTTTCGTAAGACTTCGTTTTCCTACTTGGCCTACCGCACACATAGAGACCTTTTCACGCGACCTGGTTATTTGGACTCAGGGGACCCTAAAATAAAATGTGTATTTCCGTTGAAAACTGGAATTCAGAAATTTTCACAATCGTAATAGGTAATTCATATATAGGTAAGTAAAAGTAATCATTACTCTAAATTTTCAATTATTACTTTAATTCAGAGAAACTACCTGCAGATTTTGGAAATATAATTTTGTATCCACTGCACAAAAAAGGCTACATTACTGGTCCCAATAATCAACGTGCGATATATTTTATTAATACTGTAGAAAAGCTCTATACTGGGTTGCTAGTTAAAGACTTACAAATGGGGTTGATTTAATTATATACTTGATGAAAGACAACCAGGATTTAGGCGAGGCTACAGTACTGTTGACAACTTTTTTTTGTATAATTTAACCGAGCAGCAATTACAGGTTAAAGGTAAGTAGATCTATAGTCTTTTTATTGACCTGAAGTCCACATTTGATACTTTAGATCACACAATGCTATTTTATAAACTTTGCTCACTAGGAATCTCACAAAAATTTATAAATACTTAAAAAACTTTATACTATGAAAGCGGTAGTGTGGACACAAAAAGGTATTTTTTGGCGAATTTAGTATAGAAAGGAGGTTGAGGCAGGGATGTTCTTTGAGTCCAATAATTGTTTCTCTCTTTATTAACAATATAAAGCAGGAATTAGGAGAAGGAATCAAAGTGGGGACAGTTAAAGTTAACTTGTTGCTTTTTTCTGATGATAGTGTAGTTTTCACGGGCTCGCCTAAAACTAAGAGAAATAATATTCAGATTGGAGAGGTACTTGGATAAATGGAAACTAACTCTGAATGTGTCTAAATCTAAAATAATCATTTTTGGTCCAGCGAAAGGGAGAAGACCCAAAATAAAATATAAATGGTGGTATAAGGGGGAGGAGATGGAGGTAGTGAGGAAGTATAAATATTTGGGTCTGACAATTTAGGATAATTGATGACTTCATGAACATTTTAAGTAAAAAGTACATACTTCCAAGTCAAGTATGAGTAGTGTCTGAAGTAAGGTATTAAGTATTAAACATGTTCCGATTAAAAATATTTCACTCGGATGTGGGATCTGTAATGTTATATTAAGCGCAATTTCGGGGATACCATAATTTCCAACAATTGGAATCTATTCATAGACTATTTTCAAAGAAAGTTTTCAACCTATCAAAGAACACACCTAACTACATGTTAGGTAGGGATCTGTTGTGTTTTTATACAAGATATTTTAATAACTGTTGCCAAAAAAAAAGTTTTAACGAATTAATGACCTCCGTTATTGGTGCCGAACATCATTTACTATATGAGAAGCTAGATTATCAATTTTATTACATAAATGATGAGAACCATATAGTGTTGATACAAATGGTTTTTAAAACAAGAAGCGAAATGATAACTTGGAATTGTAAACCATGGATATAGTTTATATGTGCTCAATTTGCAATAGTAAGGAGGATGAAAACATGACTCATCTATAAAGAAGCTATGCTGCATTTAATTATTATAGGCCAAAGTATTTTGGCGAGATTATATTGACTGAAAACAAAATTATAGAAATTTTAAATTAAAGAATGGGAGTGCATTTTTTAGATTTTTGAAATTGTTTTGTTAAACTATAGAGAATTTTTACTTTCACTTACCTATATATGAAATATATAGCAAGGGAAAGTATTGCGATTGTGAAAATTTTCAAATTCCAGTTTTCAACGGAAATACACGTTTTAGGGTCGCCTGAGACCAAATAGCCAAGCCTGTGTGTTTTGTGTGTGTGTGTGGTAACTCCCGGGCAAAAACGAAAAATCCTATAAAACTGAAATTTCATATTTAAGACAACTATACGCCCGAGATGTAACAGAAACTTTTTCATTAAAATCAGCTGACTGGAAGATCTACTTTATACCATGCATTTTGAACCTTTTTAGGATTTTCTCAAAAACGGCTGTAACGATTTTGATTAAACTCGCTTTATCGATGTAAAATGTGATGGGCTTTGATATGATGTAAGTTCCATTCTGATTGAAATAGTCAGGGCTTATATGCCGATAGTTTAAATTTTCTTTCTTTAAAGTACCTTTAATTTTGTAGGTGTTTTAAAATTAATCATATCGTCAGATTAGCATTCCTAAAAAAAACACAGCTAAATATACAAGTTGAGCGAATTGATAAACAACTAAAGGAGAAAAATGCAAACATATTTTTTTATGTATTTTTTTTGTGTTTTTGAACACATGAATAGTAATATAGATGTGTAATATACCGTTGAAAAGCCAAAGATTTTAGAAAAAATATTACCTTATACACAAGCTTTTAAAAGCTAATAGAGAATGATGAAAGGTCTATAAAACTAACTGATTATTTTAGATAATAATATAATAGATTTTTTAAATTGAATTTTAACAATGGAGGTAAATGAAAATCGTGTTTTGAATGCAGCAGATTTTTTTTTTTAATGGTATTTATTTTTTCAATACTTTTACATTTGGCCACAAGCCTCAACATTTAAACATGTTGTGGTATTACACCAATTACAGTTACACTTAAGTAACATTTACAGTAGGGGTTAATGGTTATTGTAGCCTGAGTTACTTTTAAAACAATTTAAATAAAATAATCTAATTATAATAAATAAATAAACATAGAACAAGCTGTGACAGATAAGCTATATTTATATTTTGTTCATTCTATGTGGGAAACAAGTTGATTATCGCACTCTCTTTTGTAAATAGTATATTTGTATTTTGATTATGTTTTATTGACTATAAGTTTGGTTTTGTCTTAATCATATATAAGTAGACCAACTTCCTTGGACAAAAAATTTGTCGACTAATCTGTCTCATTATTGTTCCATATAAGAGAATAAGTAACTGATTAGATTTCTAATGTTATTAATAAACCATAATTACATATTTTTCTAAATTTTATTACAGACTCATTTATTCTTGGTGATGTTTATTTGAGTTATTATAAATCAGATTTACTAGTCTTTCTTTTATGTAATGAGGCTTTAATTAAATACTTTGCTTGTGGTTGTTTCATGGCGAGGAGTCTGGGATAGGTCAGTTAGGTACAGCTATGTACTTCAGGACCCAAGTTCGACTCTGGCTGTAGAATCTTAATATTAATTTTACTACTGCTAAAATAATTTTCATAAAAAAAAACCCGATGATAGTTTCTAAAGAAACCCAATAGAAAGTATGATAACAGTTGAGACAATGATTTCAGATAGGTACTATATCCATTCTTGGAAACATACAAATTTCTCGTTAATTTGTCATTGGATACATTTTTTTAAATTTTTTTTGCTACTATAGTAATAAATTTATTTTTGTATTATGGAAAGAAGTCTTTTAGTATGATTTGGAAAGAATTGTATTAGTACGGTTTTAAATATGTTCTTAGTACTTTTTGGAAAGAACTGTAATTTTCAAATACATTTTTAGATGAAACCAAATAATGACAAATTTCAATGAAACTAACTATAATTTCAATTAATGCAAATTTGTCTCAAAGTATCAATTTTATAAAAAAAAAAAAAAATTGAAAGAAAGTACTAGAAAGTAAAAGTACTTTTTTTTTTTTGCTGAAAATTAAATGGTTAGTAGCCATGCTTATTCCATTTTAAAAAGTTCACTTGAATGCTCACATTGAGAGGTTAGTGAAATAATAGAAAAGATTATTGGCTTTATTTGCATTCCTATATTTGTATTTACACATTCCACTAAATATTACTTATAATAAAAGTATTTAATTTATTTAAGCTAATTAATTAGAGCATATACTATTTTAAGTGATTTAAATTTTCATTTTGTTGTTTATGTATTTGTTTTGTTATTATTCAGAAAAGAATGGTTGTGAACCTAGCAGTAGTTGGAAATTGGTTGATTTTGTTTTGAAAAACTGCCCTCATCTCAAATTTGTGGGCCTTATGACTATCGGGCAGTATGGATATGATACATCTCAAGGGCCGAACCCAGACTTTTTGGTAAGTGAAGTATCTATTTATTATGCGATTATTTTTTTTTTAAATTGTGATTCGGATTAATTTATATTTTAATTCATTTTAGTGTTTAATCAAGTGCAGAGATGAGGTATGTGAAAAACTAAACTTAAAAAAGAATGATGTGGAATTGTCTATGGGAATGTCTGATGATTTTGAACAGGCTGTAAGTTATATTAATGAATTATTAAATATTTTCTTTACTTAAATTTTAATTTTAAGCAACATATCTTATATTTGTTTTATTTTTTTATTTTAAGACTGAACTTGGCAGCACTAATGTCAGAGTAGGCTCATTAATCTTTGGTGTCCGCTCTAAGAAAACTAAAGACAGTAGTAATTTAACCGAAGGAATGGCTAATATGAATGTTAACTGAAGAAAGACTTTTATCTACCTATGTATATTTATGATTTTAATGAAAACTACTGATCAATGAAAATTGATTAAAAAACCTTATTCCGCATTTTATTTATTTATATATTTTTTCTTACATTCCTTTTTATTAGTTTACATGGTTGTAAAAAAGTTACAATGATGTATTAAGGGCAGAAATGGTGTAACTTCCTCTCTACAACAACCCTATTCATAAACTTGAGGAGAGGGATAAGCATCATATTTGTTTTCTATTGGTAATAGAAAAAAGAATTTTTATTTTTATTTAATAATTTTACTTATTTACCTTTTAACTTATATTTATTGGGTTTTAAAATAAGTTTGTAGCGTTTTTCAATATTTCAATTTAATCCTCTCTGTGTATATAAAATCATGTTTACTTGGTGAATAATGTTTAATAAACATATTCTAAAGAAGGATTAGTTACGGTGCATTTTATGCATCAGTTTCAACAGAGATTCATTATCTTCAAATGGTATTTTCTTTGCTCAAAATTAAAAAGAAAAAAAAAAATTTTAAATTATTATTTTCATTTGTAGACTATATTCCCAATGGTAAAAGACCCCATGAATGACCAAGAATGTCATATCTGGATTACGTCGACCGTTCATGCAAAAAACGAAACATAAATATTCGCCAAGCCAGAAATCTTGCATGCAACAGGGAACATTGGCAATCCTGGCTAAACGCTCCCCTATGCTGTAAGGCACCACAGAGTGAAGCAAACGAAGAAGGGGTGTTTATGAAATCATGTTTACTTGGTTAATAATGTTTAATAAACATATTCTAAAAAAGGATTAGTTAAAGTGCATTTATGGTCAAAATGGAAAAGAAAACAATTATTTTCTTCATTTAATGATTTTTGACTTCCGAAAAGGAAAATCCGGTGCTCAGACAGTTAACAAAATTTGGAAGAGAAAACATCGTCCATAAGTGGTTTAGTCAGTTCAGAACTGGAAATTTTAACTTGAAAGACACAAAACGCTCGGGTGGTCATTTAACTGTTGATGACCAAATTCAAGCATTGGTCACTGACAACCCCCACTCTATGACACGGGATATCTCAGACTATAATTGATTAAAAATATTTCGAAGAATCTGATGTTTTTATTAAAATCCCCAGGATAAAAACTATGAACTATTTTACTATTTCACAACCCAATAGTTAATGAGCCATGACATATGATCTTGAAAAACTAGAGCTATGTAATAATTTATGAAAAATTAAGACGGTATAGATTCCTGGATAACATTCTTTTACTTCCCCATCACCGTTAACTATTCTGTATGTTTCTAAAAAAAAAAAATTATATGTAATCAAATATAAAGCAATGAAGTTTAGTCAAAATCTTTGAGGAAGTGAGGTACAACACATTATATAGAATTTTGAAAAGAGGGCTTTTTACAAGAATAAAACTTTTTTTTATCCGCAAAACGTATAATTGAGACAAATTTTGGTGGAAGAGTTAAAAGAGCTGATTTTTATTACCTAAAGACTTGACTTAAAAACTATATTGTTCAGGTAATTCATTTAAAACTAGAAGGTAAAAGGTTTATTCCAAGAGGAGGCCTGACCATAAGATACCTGTCCAACATCTTAAGTATAGTTTATGCATACCAAAATTTGTACCTGGCCATCCCTGAGTTTTATGGTCTGCCCTACGCTAGTCTAAACTTTTGTGAGAATAAAATCTAATCATGCCCTTTAATTACTTATTAGCAGTTACTTTGGAAAGAATTGTTCTTTTTATTAATAGTAAATTAGGTTTTAGAAGATATTCCATTTTATTTTAATAAGACCTACTCTAATATGTAGAAAGAAAGAAAACATGTAGTGGTAATAAGCAATAAAATTCTTATTAAATCAGTTTGAGGAAAAATGGTGTTTCTATCTCCAAATTATCAGCTTAATGAAGAACTACCATTTTCAATAGAGACGTTTGACCTCTATTTATTCATCATTTAGATTTTTCGGTCTCAACTTGTAATAAAAATCTGGTGCGTACAACACAGGAGTTTCAATTACTTCCGTTGTTAAAATCAATTTAAATAACGAAAAGAAAGTTAATAATTAATTATATTTAGTTTCGATAGAAAAAAGTGTTTTTTATTGAATGAATTATTGTCTACAATAATCAGCTAGTTTTATTGGCTTTTTATTACTCCTCATTTTCGGATATTCAAATCATATATTTAACCGTTATTTATTATCATTAATGCTTGGAATATTTTATGGTTAATTCTACCAAATTAAAGGTACCTTTTTTACGGCATTTAAGTCCATTTAGCGAGTTTAATAAAAATCGTTGTAGCCGTTTTTGAGAAAATCGTAAAAAGGTGCAAAATGTATAGTACGATGTGGCTTTTCTGGTTATCCGATTTTGATAAAAAAAAATGATGTAACGCCTCGGTTGTATAGTTGTCTTAAATGTGAAATTTCAGTTTCGTACGACTTTTCGTTTTCCAACTAGACCTGGCACACACACAGACCTTTACGACAGACTTGGTTATTTGGACTCTGGGTTCCCTAAAACGCGTGTTTCCGTTAAAAACTGGAATTCGAAAATTTTCACGATTGCAATATTTTCCCTTTCTATATATTTTATGTATATGTAAGTGAAAGTAATACGATTAAAGAAGAATTTTTTATGGAAGTATTTTTCTGAAATTATAACTTGTGACCACTGTTGTATATTGAATACATAGACCTCAGATTGAAAGATGTTTACTGTTTTCATTGATCTACAAATAAACTGTTTCAATTTAAAGTACCCCCAGCGTTACTTGTTAGTGGGATTTATTATATACCTATATATCGGAGAAGGTCAGAAGAACTAAGAATTTATTGCGCGTGTCAATGTACTTCCTCGTATCGCAACAGGACGATCAGTTTATCTGCTGTGCCTACTTCCTGCGGCCTTCGTCCCACCCGGTGACGGTACGCTAGGAACTGAGTAGCACCCGCTTCTGTCCCAAAGATAATCCCTGAAGAATATTATTCCAGAATTTGGTAATGAATAATTCTTTTAATTAATTAAGGAGTAATTCATTTACATTCAGTTTTATCGGGTGACAATAATTTAATTTATGATTATTTGAATAAATTCTATCGAGGAAATAACGCCGTCAGTTGAATCTTCCATTCTCCAAGAACTGAAATCTCTCGATGTCTTCAAGAGACCCAATAACATTTGGTTTTATAAATTCAATACAGTTTAAAAAATATATTTGCAAATAAAAAGTGTTTTATTATATTATGTATCATGCATACCACTTAATTCTGCATAGTAGCATAACTGGGATTTCGATGGATAGTGCAATTGGAGTTCTTCATCAAACATTGTGAGAGAAAATGTATGTTCGAGAAGACGGATTTAAAAAAATATATATATGTCTTGCGAAAATGAAATGAATAAAACTATTTAGGATCATTTGAAAATTACTGCAGTACCTCGGAACAAATTTTATTCTCAGGTTTAAAGTGCATTTTACTTTATTTAGAATTTCATGAAAGGAAGTTGAAGTTCGTAGGGTATGATAAATTTCGTCTTAAGATGCCCTTTTCGAATCCCTTATTTGTTGCTTCTTTGAGTTACATTCGCCTTTTATCCTACAAACTTCTATATTTTTAAAATAATTTATATAAATTTCGTTTCATTAAGCTTAAGGGAAACGGAATTTTTCGTTACATTTTATATCCTTTACCGTGGTGCTTATGTTACTAGCACCACTTCCCCCAATCAAGTTTATTGCACTTCTTTATTCGTTTATTCTTTTAGCGTCACCGGCTAATATATTATACTGCTGTGGCTAATCGGACGATGCTACATTGGCCGTCCTAAATCCAGGTTTAATTGGGATACTGATCTTTAACGAGTACCTGACATCGGACTGGCACGGGACCATCTTTCAACTCCGTCAACTTAACGTCAACTCCAATGGAAGGCAAAACTAAAGGTTTTTTACTTCTATTTAAAAATTCTAGAGCCACTTTCGAGGTTAGAACCCGTGACCTTGAACATAGTAGGCTGTCATGCTAGCCACTATACCACAGGTGACCCCCAATGACAGTTCTATATCATACTCCGTGTAGTCATATTTAAAAACATCTGTGTTGTATGAAGTGGCAGATCCGCAAGAGTGTGAATGTCTTTTTCCACTTTACTTAAGTAATTATTTAATTATATATCCTATTACTTAAAACTAATCTTTGAAAAAATTATCTTATGAAAAATAACTAACTTTTGATATTATAAATGAAATAGGGCGTAAGTTTCTTTATCATAATATCTTAATCCATCAATTAATATTTACAAATATATTGAGTGGAGTAAACCAGCCATATTATTTCTCCACATTAATTAATGTCTGTTGCTAGAAATACAAACATGGGTCTTTCAATTTACAAAAAATACTTTTCATTTTCTTAAATATACAGCTTGTCTCTCTATCAAAACCAAATACACTAATTGCTCTTTTTAACGAGTAACATCAACACAGAACTTAAGCCCGATATTAATGAAGCAATATTGTTGTTACAATATTGTGTTAAACAGCATACTTATAGGTATGATACTTATTACAAATTTTAATATTAATTAGTTGATCTGATGCTACCGTGTAGCAGATTTTCGGTTAAGCCTAAAAAATATATTTTAGAATCATTATAAAGTTATCCATCCAATCACCATTTTTTGTATTATTAAACTACTTTAATGCATCTTTCTAAATTAGGAGCGGTGCAACCTCCGTTGAAAAGTGTGCTGATGTTCAATAGTCAGTTTACAGGCAATACAGAGCCATCGCATGGGAGAAACAGAGAAATTTCCGCTCTGTTGGCACCGGACGCGTTGGAGTACAATTATGAAATTCTTTACGTGCCGACTTAATTCGTTTCCGGTAGCAATGTGAAGTCCGTTGCTGTTTTTAAGTCTGTCCGTTCGGTCTCAACCGAAATCTCGTCGAAAACACCTAAAATTGTGTTGATTTAATAAATTATTAGAGTTTTTATTATTCAATGTATTTGTTTACTTGCTTATAAATCGTCACTACCACGGCGGACCAAACACTGGTTAAAGTTTTAAGTGAGAGGTTCTAACTTACCAACTCAATTAAGCCAAACTATGTTCATGATTATTCTCTCAGTTACCAATTTGTTTTAACAATAATAATATTAAAAATTACTTTATTATGGGACCATGTCCCTTAAGAATTACAATGTCGTACAGTAAATATTCACTTCAATATATACACGTCTAGCCGAGAGGACCAATAAAATAAACTTTAATTTACAAATGTGTTAAAATAATAAAACTTAAAAAAACCTTTTTATATAGATACATACAAAATATATGGAATATAAACAAACGAAAAAAATCTAATATAAAATAATTGAGCTAAACAATTTCCAAATTAATGAATTATTCCATAACTCCAGGATTTTGATTAAATAAATAATTTTGTCTTACGTTGAAAGTAGTTTCAATTTTATATTTATTGTGCGTCTCTTTAGGATGCTATGTTGGAAGAGATTGGATTTGAATTAGAGAAGGGGAGAGGCATGGCAAATATGATTAGGTAGGGAATTCCAGAGGGATGCAGAGTGGATATAAAAGGAATTATCAAAAGTTTAGTTCTATGCGTAGGAATGTAAAGGTCAGAATGGCGCGAAGGATGCTGTGAATGTATGGAGGATGTTGAGAATTAATGACTTGGTAGAGGTATGTTCCGACAAAATATTGTCTACGTATGGAAGGTAGGAGCCACTTCAATTCGCTGTATAAGTGGGTTACTGGCGACCTCTTGAAGGTACCGAAAATAAATCTTATGAGCATATTCATAATCTGCTTATGTCTGTCGTCAAGAGGCCTCTATATACTACGCATCAATAATCCAAGTGGGGTGAAATAAGCGAGGAAACCAGCATCCTACGGGTGGGAAGTGGGGGAAGATGACGGGAGCGATGAAAGTACTTAAGAGTACTTAGGTAGTTCTTAAGTACTTATAGTAACTTATAGTTCGTCTGGAAATTTGAGCAGTGTTGGGTTTCAAGGATAGGGTTTGGTCTATGGTAATACCTAGGTTTTTGACAGTGGAACTGAAGGTGATTGGATGATCATTTAGGATTAGACTCGGAAATGTAGTATTGGCTCTGAGGAGGAAATTGGAACCTATTAGGATGGCTTGAGTTTTCATAGCATTCAGTCTTAGTTTATTCAGGGTTGCTCATGCACTGATTCTATCAAGGTCTTCCTGAATTTTGGCGAATGCTACTACTTTTACTTTATATATAATTGTAACTCACTAGTTAATTTTAGTTATTATGTAGTATTTATTTTAGTTATATATATATATAATATATATATATATATATATATATATATATATATATATATATATTCAACTCAGGAGTATTGGTATTATTAGTTACTTAATAAATTTAGTTGTGTTTTAAATTAGCTATTACCTTGTTATTTTCGTAATACACAACATTTTACCACCTGCATTCCTCAAGATTCATAGCTGTCTAATACTAATCAATATGTAAATCCACAAGAAAATGAAATTCTCCAAGTGCAATTTATTTTAATACGTCCCACCCTATTTAATTCTCCGAGTCTTAGATTCATGAGAAGGATTATGATAAACTTATTAAACTATGGAATTTCTGAAATGCGTATTTTCCTATTCGGTAGTTGTAATTGACAACATATTCATAAGAGGCCTAAAACGAATTACTTGAGAGAAGCGTTATTCAGACACTGCTTTTTACTTTCACTTACTATATATAGTAAGGAAAGTATTGCGATCGTGAAAATTTTCGAATTCCAGTTTTCAACGGAAATACACGTTTTAGGGTCCCCTGAGTCCAAATAACCAAGTCCCGCAAAAAGGTCTGTGTGTGTGTTCTGTGGTAACTCCCGGGCGGAAACGGTAAGTCCTATGAAACTGAAATTTCATATTTAAGACAACTATACGCCCGAGACGTGACAAAACTTTTTTCATCAAAATGAGCTTACCAGAAGAGGCACTTCATACCATGCATTTTGCACCTTTTTTCGATTTTCTCAAAAACGGTTCCGACGATTTTCATTAAACTCGCTATATCGATGTAAAATTAAATGGGCTTTAATATCATGTAGGTTTTATTTGGATAAAAATGGTCTGACAGGGCTTAAATGCCGATATTTTAAATTTTCTTCCTCTAAAGTACCTTTAATTTTTTAGATTCAATAATAATAACTAGATTATCTTGTTAGCGCTGATGAAAAACAGGTAAATATATAAATTGAATAAATTCGATACCCAACTAAAGGAGAAAACAGAAAAAATATATTTTTACTTTCACTTACTATATATAGTAAGGAAAGTATTGCGATCGTGAAAATTTTCGAATTCCAGTTTTCAACGGAAATACACGTTTTAGGGTCCCCTGAGTCCAAATAACCAAGTCCCGCAAAAAGGTCTGTGTGTGTGTGTGTGTCTGTGTGTCTGTGGTAACTCCCGGGCGGAAACGGTAAGTCCTATGAAACTGAAATTTCATATTTAAGACAACTATACGCCCGAGACGTGACAAAACTTTTTTCATCAAAATGAGCTTACCAGAAGAGGCACTTTATACCATGCATTTTGCACCTTTTTTTCGATTTTCTCAAAAACGGTTCCGACGATTTTCATTAAACTCGCTATATCGATGTAAAATTAAATGGGCTTTAATATCATGTAGGTTTTATTTGGATAAAAATGGTCTGACAGGGCTTAAATGCCGATATTTTAAATTTTCTTCCTCTAAAGTACCTTTAATTTTTTAGATTCAATAATAATAACTAGATTATCTTGTTAGCGCTGATGAAAAACAGGTAAATATATAAATTGAATAAATTCGATACCCAACTAAAGGAGAAAACAGAAAAAATATTATTTTAATGCAATTTTTCGTTTTTAAACATAAGAGCAGTAATATACATGAATGATATACCGTTGGAAAGCTAAAGATTTCAGAAAAAATATCATCTCATACACAAGCTTTTAGAAGTTAATGGAGAGTGATGAAAAGAAGATAAATCTAACTGATTATTTAAGATAATAATATAATAGATTTTTTAATAAAACACATGTTTCTATATAAATTCAATTTGATTAATTCCTTATTAATCTCACGTATTTTTATCTCTAACTCTATTTGAAAATTCTTTCATTGATTTTAAAAATGGAGGTAAGTGAAAGTCGTGTGTTGCCCGCACCAGATTTTTAATTCCTTGTCTTCGATACTGCGCAATTTTTCAAGAGAGCAGTGTTCAATTCCAATAAAACGATTTAATGTTTTGATGAATCAATAATCATCGGTAAACGATAATGGATAAACGTAAGTGGCAATTCATAATCTCTGAACTCATAGAAATCAAATTAATCATCAGGAATACGTCATAAAACCGCCATTACTTAGTGCTATAAGAAACGCCACCAACGCCGTTTAATTTTTTTTTTTTTTATTATGATATTTTTTTGCTTTAAAATAAGTTCTCTATTTCATTGAATATCTATTATGACTTAAAAGGAATAAGCAATATTACTGTGATGTGCATCCTCTTGGGGATCCATTCATCTGTGGAATTGCGAGAATAAACTGTCAAATCCTCTGATTTTGATTTAGCATTGCAGGCCATACCATTCACTCTGTCAATATCTAAAAGTATTCTATGTTACTAAAGACCTTTCTAAGAATCTAAATAATAACAACACGATGTTCGTTGAAATCTCTTTCTTTATTTTCTTTGAAAACCAGACAAAAATGACCTGACAGATAATTTGCATGCGTAATTTTATTGATAAGATAAAACATCATGACTCTTGCATTTCAAATAGACTTTTAACCCTATTTCGTAGAATCTAACGATAAAGTATGAGCATAAATTAATTTAAAAAATCTGGTGCGCGCAACACACGACTTTTACTTACCTCCGTTGTTAAAATCAATTTAAGAATTTTATATACATTTAAAGATACAAATAAATTGTTGAAGAATTAATTGTTTTGAATTTCAATTGAAACATGTGTTTTATCAAATAATCTATTCTTTTTTCAGCAACAGTCAGTCAGTTTTATCGGCTTTTCATCACTCTCCATTAACCTTGAAAATTCCGTGTATTGGATAACATTTTTTCTAAAATCTTTAGCTATCCAACGGTATATTATACATCTATATTACCATTCCTGTGTTCAAAAACACAAAAATTGCATATAAAAAGATGTTTGCACTTTTCTCCTTTAGTTGTTTATCAAATTCGCTCAACGTAAATATTAACCCGTTATTTACCAATGCTAATAAGATGATATTCCAATTTTTATTAAATCTACAAAATAAAAGGTACTTTAGAGGAAGGAAACTTAAAATATCGGCATTTAAGCCCTTTCATACTATTTCAATCACAATGAAACCTACATGATATTAAAGCCCA
This sequence comes from Piezodorus guildinii, assembly GCA_023052935.1. Taxonomy (NCBI): domain Eukaryota; kingdom Metazoa; phylum Arthropoda; class Insecta; order Hemiptera; family Pentatomidae; genus Piezodorus; species Piezodorus guildinii. The sequence continues at coordinate 119,191,265 of CM041293.1, read as the reverse complement.
TCAAATTTTACATCGATATGAAGAGTTGAATCAAAATCGTTAGAGCCGTTTTCGAGAAAATCGTAAAAAGGTGCTAAATGCATGGTATTTATTGTATGAAGTAGATCTTCCGGTCAGCCGATTTTGATGAAAAAGATTCTGTAACATCTCGAACGTATAGTTGCCCTAAATATGAAATTTCAGTTTCCTAGGACTTATGGTTTTTGCCGGGGAGTTACCTCACACACACGCACAAACTGACCTTTTTTTGGGATTTGGTTATTTAGACTCACGGGACCCTAAAACGTGTATTACCGTTGAAAATGGAATTTCATATATAGTTAAGTGAAAGTAAAAATTATAAGTTAATCTTTATAATTGTTTTGTTCAAACATTTTTGGTAATGATACATACAGAGGTGTATTCTCCACCAAGAAATTGTGCTGAATGTCTAAGCTTAGTAAAAATGATAATTAAAAAAATTCAATGCATAAAAGACATTTGCCCATGGTCGTTTATACATAAAAATATTCATTACAGTGCGAATTTGAAAAATAATTTCATTCCAATAATAATAGTTTAATTCCTTGCTATCTATTGAGACCATAACATACGCATATACGGGCGAAAATCATAATATTTTTGCCCGAAGAAATAATATGGATTATTGTGAAATGTAAACTTTTAAGTTTCGCTAGAATAGTAAAAGTTATACTTCTATTAGTCGGTAGACAGATCGGTTCCCTTCTTTAAAATATAATTTTATCTGTGACATTGGCGCCGAGAATATTTTAGCAGCGCCTAAGATTTTGTAAATTATATTTTTAACTCATGTCTGCTTGGAACATACCCAAAGTTATTCGAAAACTGTGACATAATTGTTTTATGTTTATCCCTTAATTATTTTAGATTTTATAAAACTTACTTTTTAGTAGAGTGAGAGTTTAATTTAATCAATTAATTGAGATTTTAATAGTCTAAACATTCTTAAAACGAATCCATTACCTCATTTTTTGTCATTTATATTAGCATTGTTAAAAGGAAACGTTATACAACATTGGCTGTTTTGTTTATTAATAGGTTCTGCTCTTTAATTCACTTACAGTAAGAACTTTCCCAATCGGTGTTACCAAATCTATGACTTTTTGCTGTCTCGATATCTAACAAGGTGGAATTGAATTAAATTGTTTTAAAAATAAAGTTTAATTGGACTATATTTCATATTTTCAATGCAAAAGTCCTGTTAACATAGGTGCAGATAGTCTTGGACCAACACTGGATGCTGCTGGTGTCTGAATATTGTTATATTCTATGGAGCATAACATTTATACAAATTCGTATTCCTACGAGATTTGTATCACGAGATCCCAAGTATTACGCGATATTCTATAACTCTATAAATTACTGTTCATAATTGTATACAAATCTGTTGAGTACTATAAAAACTGCCATTTTTGAAATAATTTAAATTGGAAGACGAATACTGCGCGATGGTTAAATCACTCAACTGTACACTCACTATTTTGGATTCCGGCCAAAGAGGAATAGGTAAATGTAAGTATAAACTTTTAGTTTTGCTTCCATGGAAAATACCATTTACATTTAAATAATATAAAAGTAAACATTGTAACAACCAGTATTGTATTGCATTTTTCGTCACTATTTATACCTTCAACAACTTATGATGTTACCATTACTTTTTCTATAACCTGTTGATTTTTAAAGGTATATTAAACATTTTTACAACTATTATTTCAGGAACTTAATTATTTTTTTTTAAATATTTTTCCCCTCCTAGTTAATATTCTATATAAATTTATAATTTTCCATTTTCCACTAACAATATGAAATGGTTAGTTAATTTTTTCATACAAACGTAAAATTCGAATTCTGAGCTCTAAGGCTACCATTTAGTACATTTTAGTTACCTCCTATTTAAAATAATTATTATAGTTCAAAATGACACTATGTAGTGCATATGAATATTATTTAAATACAAAAATTCTGAAATGTACACATCTTGAGTTTTAGGGCGGCTGATGGTTTGCTGATTTTTAAAAAGAATATTCTAATAATACTATGTGAAAAAAATTGTAACAAATAGACGTAAAATTATTGCTGTTTAAGCGTATGTGATATTTTTATATTAATCGAACCATTAGCATTACAAATTGTGAAAGTAATATATCGATAGTAGTGTTCGTTAAATTTCAAGATGGCAGTGATTCAAGGACCCTCCCTCAAAGGCTCAAGGGAATGCTTGTTATTACAGTTGTTGTGCTGTAGGTTGTCAGTGATCGGTTGTTGACTTGTTCGAAGATGGAGCTATGGTTGTTATAAATTGTTTAATATTGAAAAATGAAGACAGTGTCGTCTGTAAAAGACAGGAATGGCATTGATGTCAAATATTCTCCTGTTGATGGAGAATTTACCCAAAGCAATTCAAGTGAAACTCACCCTGCACACGGTTTGAATGAAAGTGACAACCTTATTATTTGTGATTCACAATTAGCATCTAGTTTTCAAGAAGTGAAGATATCTAAAACTCGTTTAAAACCTGGACATTACTTGCAGAAAGTTTTTTTACACAAATTAAAAAGTCAAAGTGTACCCAGCTTAGATAAAAGTAAGATTAACAATGGTGTTAGTGATAGTAATGAACCTGCCAAGGAGGTAAGTAATGGTAAATTATTGTCTTCTATAGAAAATGAAAACAGCAATGAAGAGTCAGTTGACAGGGAAGCAAATGATAGCTGGTATAGGACTTGGCCTGACTGTGGTATTGACAAAGTTCGTAATGGTATAGTTTTAGATAATAATGTCCCTAATGACAATATTTTGACAGATGATGCGAGTGATCAGGTTGCAGTTGCTTGTAGGTCTGCTGTTACATCCAATAATACTATTGTCTGTGATAAAATAGTTAAGAAAAATGGAGCAATACCTATTGACAATCTTCTTGAAAATCTGCCCATAGCTTACAGCCCTATAACTAAACAAATACATTTAATAAATAGTGTTGATAACTGTGATAATGTTAAGAGGACACCAGTGGAAAAACTTGATGAGATTAAATGTTCAGATAGTTTTCAAACATTACATCGAGTAAACACTGAAGTTAGTTCATTTTCAAGTACAGTTTCAAGTTTAAGTGATGTTTCTCCGTCTACAAATGGTGATTCTGCTGTAGGAAGTTTGTTTGACAATGGTGACAACTGTTCATTGTTATCAATTGGAAATTGTAGCATTGTTTCTGATGATTCAGGTGGAAGTAAACCAAAAAGAAAAGGCATATCCAGTTTTTTCAGCAGGTAAATTTTTTTGTTCCATCTATAATATTATAATCGATATTTCATTCTTACATGTGTAAACTTTATAGGTTTATGTTCTGTTCATTAAATCTTTAAATGTACAAGTTCTCTCAAATGAACATTCACTTCCTGACTGTTCATTTGACAGTTATGACCTTGACAAGAAATCATTCAAACCATATTAAAGTTTTAACTCCAGGGACCAGGTTACTGTTAGTTTTTATTTGTGAAATTTAGTAGAACTTTAAGTTTTCATATCTACAGTCCTGGTAGATGGCTCTAAAAAAGTTTTAAGGAGAGTAAAAGATCCTTGGTTGTGCTGTCCTTCAGAGGGACATAAAACTGTAGTCCCGAGCTTGTACTCGTAACAGATCTATATCCTAATTAAAGCTCAATAGGCAAAATTTAGAACTCCCCCTGTATCATCATCTGATTAGCATAAAAATTATGTTTAATGATATACAAACAATTTTGCAGTTGGTGGGGTATCTGATAATGGTACTATATTATTTGTAATTATTTGATAACAGACTTATGTGTAGGTTTTTTGTGTAATTTTTCCTACAACTTTACATAATATCAATTAAATTTTACCTGATATTTAGTCATTTAGGGTAATATATTATAATTACCAAATAAACAAAACATTTTGCTAATTGTCAGGATGTCTTAAACTAAATCATTTGTAAATATTTTGTCAATTTGTAAATAAAGTTTATTTTCTTCTTCTCTTCTGATAACTCACCATTAATCAAAAACCTAAACATTAACTTATCTATCAAAATTTGATATTATGGTTTTCGATCATTTAAAGAAACAGATGGTTGTGTATTATTTCATATTAGTTCTTTTTTTTTGCCCTGTTAAAAGTTCTCTTGAGGCTCTCAACATTATAAAATGGCTATGGTACCAAAAACAAAAGTTATTATGGTTTTTGACAATTGAGAGGTTTAGATTATTGTTTATTATTTCATATTATTTGTTTTTCTGTCTCATTAAAAGTTTTCATGATGGCTCTGGACATTATACAATGACTATGGCATCAAAAACAAAAGTTACTGACCTTTTAAGAAGGTCTAATGCCTGGTTGTATATCTGCATGATGAATATATCATGCATTAGTGTGAAAATAAATGCCATGCTAACTGCTGTAAATATAGGTAGGGGTAGAGATGGTGTTTTAAGGCGATAAATGACGAGATACTGTAAATATGGAAGCATAGAGAATGAAACATTCAGCACCTAACTATCAAATTTCTTTTTACGGTTTTCCTCATTACAGTAACCCTGCAATGGGTGCATTTATTTCTATGCGTACCATCTTGCGCATTTCTTTGTACAATTTGAAATATATTAGTTTATTTGAGAGAAGTTGGTTCAGGGTGCAGTCAACAGAACACACAATTAAGTATAAACTTGATTTATTGGTGTTGACGTTATAAATTAAGTTTATATACTTAATTGTGTGTTCTATTGACTGCACCCTGAACCAACTTCTCCCATATATATATATATATATATATATACACACAGTCAACCATTGTCACTTCATGATATTAGTTTATTGTTTGTCCATTGCTGGTCTAAAATTAAATTACATATATGATAAACTTAATCATTTTTATTAAGCTTTAACCAATGAATATGATTATATTAAAAAAATAAAATTAAAAAGTGAATATTTGTGTTCTAATAAAGAGTGACATGAGCCGCAGTTGCCCTTCTTGTCCTGGTATTTAAAGTAACTATAGAGCAGTTTTAAGTTCCATTTATCGACCAAACAAAGTTTTAGCGTTATTACCAAGGTATTTTAGAACTTAGTTATAAGTGGCTATGACCATAAATGGACTTTATATTCTAATCATATTGGTTTTCATTATTGAATTTTAATTACAATATAAACTTAAATAAGAAAAATATTTTTTTAATGACTAATAAAGAACCATTAAATGTAATTTAACTATATCTTCGTTAATATTTAGTATAAATATCAGGTAATTAATTTTTTACATTTTAAGTGGAATTAAAACCTCCATTCTTATAAATATTTAATATTCTTAAAAAATAATTTTCCTTAATAAAAAAATCCGTAAACATAAGACAATGTTTAGATTCTGTTTTGCAACATCGCTCGTTTCCGGTTGTGTCTTATGTGTGATAAGAACTTTATTTATTCAGTGTTTTGTTTTAAATTAGTAGGTTTTAATTTTTTTTATTTATTTAAATATAAAAAAAGAGTAATGTAAGAATGATTTCTCAAAAAAATACGATACTACAAGCAAAAGGATGCCACATTCCTTTGTCTTAACGAAACAAACGACTCGAGTGGTTTTGAGGTTTTCATCAATGATTGATTAATAGCTATAAATCCTAATGTAGAGCATTGACATTGTTCTCTTTTAAAATCGATAACGATTGTGTTTGCCGTACGACTACCCGTTTCACTGGAAAGGAGCCATTATATATGACGTATATATTCCAACACTTATTTCTTCATATTGTTTGGTTTTTGACTAATTATGTTTTGTTAAATATTTAATGGTCCATATTTTTCCTTATTAAACTTAATTAGTTAATAAGTTGAAGTATTATAATAGCACTTGAATTATAAATGAATTAATAATTTTCATTAGGAAAAGTAATATTTGATAAACTATAAATCATAAATTATAGATTTAAATACATAGCCAATAAATATTCTTCTATTTGATATATTTTTGAATAATTCATAATTATAAGGAACTGCTTCATCCCAATGAATTTTTATTTCCGTAATAATTGAAATTCGTATTTTCAACCATCTTCTTTAATTACGTCTACGTTCGAAGAAACATGCACTATTTAACATTGTGGATGTAATTAGTTGACCGTTGAGAATTACTGGAAGGAATTAGTCCGGGTGGCGGTCATTAAATGAAACAACTAAATAGTTTCAACTATTTTATTGTTTGCCAACGTTTCGACCCCCTTTGTGGGTCATCATCAGGGCGCATGGTGGGAGAATGGAAACTCGAGAACTGAACTTAGTTTCCATTCTCCCACCATGCGCCCTGATGATGACCCACAAAGGGGGTCGAAACGTTGGCAAACAATAAAATAGTTGAAACTATTTAGTTGTTTCATTTAATGACCGCCACCCGGACTAATTCCTTCCAGTAATGCACTATTTAAGTTTTTAAAATATGGCTTTTACACAGGCAGGTTTTAATCCATCGATAATTTAATTTAAACAAAAATAAATTAATTCATTATATTCACTAAATATACCAAATTATTACTTTCACTTACCTATATATGAAATATATAGTAAGAGAAAGTATTGTTATCGTGAAATTTTCTAATTCCAGTTTTCGACGAAAATAAGTGTATTTTAAGACAGTGGTCTCTGTGTGTGTGTGTGTTGTAAGTCTTAATTTTCAAATTTCAAATAGTCTGACAGGGCTTAAAGGCCGATATTTTCTTCCTCTAAAGTACCTTTAATTTTGTAAATTCCGAAAGATTAACCATATAATCTGAATGACATTGGCGAAGGACGGCTAAATTTACAAGTTGGAGGAATTTGACGAACAAATAAAGGATAAAAGAGAAAACCTATTTTTTAAAAGTAATTTTTTTTTTTTTTTATGTTAAGAACATTAATATAGAAGTGTAATATACCGTTGGAAAGAGAAAGATTTTAGAAAAAATATTATCTGATACACAAAGTTGTAAAAAGTAATATAAAGTTACGAATAGGGAATAAACTTATTACTGATTAACAATTTAATGTAGTTATATTATTTAAGCTAAATTATATGTTTCCAACGAAAATGGATACACATTTTATTAAAATAAACTTTGAATATTTTCAAATTGAAGTATATTTAATAGTTTTTAAATTGATTTAACAGTCGAGGTAAGTGAAAGTCGTGTGTCGCATACACCACATTTTTTTATATTGAAATACTCATATTTTCTCATGCATCGTAAATTGTATACCAAAATAGCTGGTCCTGTTCCGGCACCTTATTAAAACAGCTAGAAAGGTACATTCTTGTGGAGATTTTAAAGCTAGAATGTCGGGTGAACGTTCAAGATTTGAAACGGAGGGTAAATGGTATTATATCATTAATATTAAAGAACCAGTGGTTTAAAAATATGTTTATTTCAACATTTCCAAAAATAAATATGAAATGTTGCAGTAGTATCAGATTATATGGTTTCATGAGCTCATTATATGCCAGTGCTATTAATGTGTCAGGAGATAACTGTAATATGCAACTAAAAATACGTCTTTATTCATTTTTACTTATAGTCTAAATATGTACTACATAGTTAAATTGTATACATTTTTGGAATATATCAGAGAATCACTGATTTTACTTTTATCATTTGAAAATTTCATTCAATGGACATGATAACAAAATGATAGTTGATGCGTCATTTTTGAATTTTAAAGATTCATACCGCTTAGAGTATATTCAAATTTGATATTTGTCATCAAACACGTCACTAATCAAATTCAATTGTACCCGATCATGCGCTGGTATAATGCTAACGGTGGCGTTGTTAGGGTCTCATTACTATCTTTGCCAAGAATCACTGCGCAGATGTTAATTATGAACTTTGACTCGGTGTCTTATAACGTTGTTATGGTATTAACTTTTTCATTGTCAATGCTATGTAATTACGAACTTACCGTTACTTTGTACTGTTTTGAAATAAAGCTGTTTTTTGCATTATAGATTTGTTTTTGAATTTAACGTCACTTTTATCATACTATGGCTAGTCGGACGATGCTTTAGTGGGATTTCTAAATTTTTCCTATACAGATTTTATTAGGATAGGGATTTTTAACGAGTACCTGGACATCGCACAGGCTCTGAACCACCACCATGGATTTTTTTATCTCATTAACTATGGTTTTTATGAATATTTTAAGAGAGAAATTTTAAATAGATATGGCTTCGTTAATTTTACCTTGCACTGTCTCTTTTTTTATGCTTTGTAAGATTGTCTTCGAGATTTATCCAATTTGCTATGTAATTCGTTGCGACTCTGCGAAGTTGATCAGCCACTCGGATTCGAGTTTTTTCCCTTCTTAGCATTATTTGATAATTTGTTAACATCTATTTTAAAAATTATTTTCTATGTATTTTTTTCGTAAATTATTTATTCCTGATCTTGAGCATGTATCTAAACCTTAATTTAAGAACTGTCAAGAAAAAAAAATAATGACTCTTATTTAAGTTAAAATTTGGGATATTTTAGTTTTTAATATTAGGTTACTAGAAAAAAAATTGACATGGAACCCACATACAAGACTTAAAAACAAGAACCGACCATTCGGGCAGTTATACCGACTACTCAACAGAAAATCTGATTTTACAGTTAACATATTATTAATCTACAAGACAGTACTGAAGCCTATCTGGACCTACGGGCTTGAACTGTGGGTGACAGCTAAACGTTTTAATATCAAACGCATTCAATCCAAAGTCCTCCGAACAATATTAAATGCTCCTTATTATGTCGCCAACCATACCTAACACCACGACCTAAATATTCCATTTATTTTAGATCTTATTCCATCAGAACCTTATCCATCACCACAATCCTCTATCTCAATCAATCCCTTTCCAGCTCCCCACACCCTTGCTATTCCCCTAGAAGGTTGAAACGGCAGTGTCCCCGCTTGCAAATATTTATATATTGGAATAATAGCTATACTCCAATATAATATTAGCACTGGCTAGATTCGCCACTCAATAATGTGCTGTATGTATGACGTGTATATAGGTATGAGTGATTTCTAGAATTTGTATAAATTTTATTGATTCATTATTGTATATATATTTTATTATAATTTTATTACCGTGCAAATATTGTATGAATGTTATCTTACATCACTATTAATGTCCAAATTAGAACAGATTGTAATATTACTTCATAAAAAATTGTTGAACTTCCAAAAAAAGATTAGGTTATTATTTCTAACGAGAAACCTTTGTTTTTGATTACGAAAACGCGTACGCTATCTTTTCTCCTCAACTACTTACGATTATTCTAATGTTTGCAACCAAATTCACAGGTGATCCCAGGTAAAAAACTTTCCGTAATAGTAGAAATAGAGATACAGTCTAATTTTGTCAATTATTTAAAACTCGAATGTCGACTCCGATCATTATCCAGTGGTGATTTCAAATTGGGAGTTTCATCTTTGAATGACAATTGACTTAGTTTCTGTTCAAAAAATAAATGGGTCTAACAGGCTTGGAGATAAGTTGGGAACGGACCCATTTCTTGGTGAGTTCAAATTTTGAATTCTAGTAACTTGAAGCATAACGTCAAATTCTGAGGAATTAAAAAAACAACATTCTTCGTCAGTAGCAGATTTACCATTGGAATAACATAGGAAGAAAATGAAAAGTATAAAAACTAATTAGAAGTTTGAATCAAATAAAGTATATTGAGGGGAACTTAATTCGGGGTACAGTCATCAAAACACTTAATTAGGTAGAGACATAATTCATTGTGTCTACGTTTCGGCCTAAATTTTAGTCCATCTTCAGAGCGATTGAAGGAGAGTGATCACTTGAAAATAAAGGAAATTATCTCGAGTTTATTAATGACATACTTTTAATATTATAAAGCTGAAGGGTTTGTTTGTTTGAACGCGCTAATCACAGAAACTACTGTTTCTAACTGAAAAATTATTTTTGTGTTGGATAGTCCATTTATTGAGGAAGGCTTTAGGCTATAACATTACGCTGCGACCAATAGGAATGAAGAATCAGTGGAAAATCTGGAAAAAGCGTGGAAAATTGACCTCGCATCCCAATAAATCCAAATAATTTACCTTTTATTTTAAAAGAATTCAATTAATAAATCACTGGAACCCTGAAGAATGGTCCCTTCCATTTTGCAATGGATAAATAAAGGCATAGAAGAAGCCCTTGAAAGATTACCAGTGCATGCAGCGCATATAGCAATCCTCTTTAGAATACCTCCGGGCAATAGAAGGACAAAATGTGACATATATACAAATTACATATATATTTGTATTTTGTTTGAAAATAAAACCAGAGGTATGAAAAAAAAAATAAATAAAAAAAAAAATAAATCACTGGGGCAAACATTTCAACACGTAGGAATCTATTTACGTTAAGATCGGGTTGCAGAGAAAATCAGTATGTTCTTCTGCCACAGGAAAATAAAACCAAAAAATCTGGTGAGGGCTACACACCACTTTCACTTACCTTGACTAATAAAATCAATTTAAAAACTATTAAATATACTTCAATTTGAAAAATATTTGAAGTTGATTTTAGTAAAACGTGTATTAATTTTCGTTGGAAACATATGTGGTCATAAAATTCGTCTCACTTGTATATTTAGCCGTTCTTCATCAATGCCATTAAGACGATATGGTCTATCTTTTGGAATGTACGTAATTAAAGGTAGTTTAGAGGAAGAAATTTTAAAATATCGCCATTTAAGCTCTGTCCGACTATTTCAATCAGAATGAAACCTACATGATACTAAAGCCCATTAAATTTTACATCAATATAGCGAGTTTAATCAAAATCGTTAAAGCCATTTTTGAGAAAATCATAATTAGGTTTAAAATGCATGGTATGAAGTGGCTCTTCTGGTAAGCTAATTTTGATGAAAAAGGTTTTGTAACGTCTCGGACGTATAGTTGTCTTAAATATGAAATTTCAGTTTCATAGGACTTACCGTTTCCGCCCGGGAGTTACCACACACACACACACACACACACACACACCTTTTTGCGGGACTTGGTTATTTGGTCTCAGGAGACCCTAAAACGTGTATTTTCGTCGAAAATTAGAATTCGAAAATTTTCACGATCGCAATACTTTCCCTTGCTATATATTTCATATATAGGTAAGTGAAACTAAAATATAATTTACGCAGAAGTACTTTAAAATATATTCTTTTAAAAACTTCTTTATAGCGACCATAATAATTGACGCTTACGAAGTCACTGGCAACAACTAGTCATTAATAATTTAAATATTATACATTACCGTCATGGATTTGTGAAGAATTCTTTACTTATTGTATGCTTAGACCATGTCATTTTATCGGCCATGAGTTGATTCAAGGCCCCAAGATTATTTTCTTATCAGATCTTCGTGGATTGTGGAATTATACACTTTAGCTGCCAGAGCTTTTTAGTCATATTATTGTTATCTTTTCTTCATCACAGTCCGTTAAGGGTAAACAGTACATATCACCGAACACGTAATTTTCCTCATAAATGAACTGATACTCTAATACAATCAGCAAAATCATATTGAGTATAGCAGATACTCTGAAAAATTGGGCGTTTTCTGTATTTTTTACCTAATTTTTCTTTAATAAGCTCTTGACATATTTCAACAAGCTAACGACTCTTAATTGTTTCATTAGCCCTGAGTAATGCAAGAGATATGCTCTGAGGAATGCCAGATAACCGATAATAATGGTTGTGATAATGGAAGTTTAGGGCGATATTTTAACTGTAATTGGTCTAGCACTGTATTTTAGTCTAGTTTATTTGATTTTTAAATGCAATATTTATAATCTCAGCAGTGCAGTCGTAAATCTAAAAGTGTTTTGAACCTAACCCTTGTTTAAATCCTGATTTGTTAATTACCTTTTATGATTCTAAATCATAAATAAATAAATTAAAATTCCAAATCAAGACTTTTCTAGTTTTGATCTTTATGGATATAAATGTTACTAAAAAAAATCTACCACACGCAGTACACACGACATTCACTTACTTCCGTTCTTAAAATCGATTAAAGAATTTTCAAATACAGAGATAAAAATAAGTGAAACTATTAAAAAATTAATTAAATTGAAATTGTATAGAAACCTGTATTTTATTAAAATATCGATTGTATCTTTAACTAAAATGATCGGTTAGTTTTATCGGCTTTTCATTACTCTTTATTAAAATGTACAAGCTTGTGTATTAGATAATATTTTTTATAAAATCTTTAGCTTTCCAACAGTATATTATACATGTATATTACTGTTCTTATGTTCAAAATAAAAAAAATTGCATTAAAAAAATATTCTCCTTTTGTATAAAGTGGCTCGTCTGGTTAGCTGATTTTGATGAAAAAGTTTCTGTAACATCAGGCTTATAGTTGTTTTAAATATGGAATTTCAGTTTCATAGGACTTAGTTTATGCGCTGGAGTTACCACACACATACCTTTTTCCGCGACTTGGACTCAGGGGATCCTAAAACGCTTATTTCCGTTGAAAACCGGAATTCTAAAATTATCACGATCGCAATTCTTTCCCTTACAATATATTTCATATATAGGTAAGTTAAAGTAAAAAAAAAAGTGCCTTATTTATTTAACTATAGCATTTCCAAGTCAATTGTAACCTTTTCCAAGTCAAATGTAACTTTTTCCAAGTCAAATGTAACCCTTTCCAAGTCAAATGTAACCCTTTCCAAGTCAAATGTCACCTTTTCCAAGTCAAATGTAACCATTTCCATTTCAAATGTCACCTTTTCCATTTCAAATGTTACCTTTTCCAAGTCAAATGTCACCTTTTTCTTCACTTTTAGCCTTAAATATTCCGTTTTATTTATTTATTTATTGAAAAATAATTAGTTTAATTAAAATTATGGCTTTTTTAATAATTTTGGCATATCATATCAATGTTTTTTTTTAGATATTTGATATCAAGTTCTGTTTTTTACAAACTAATATTTAAAAAAATATTTAGTTTTAAAATAGTTGTTGATTTTGAATTTTTAGAGGGGAGGGATAGTTTTTGGGAATAATTAATGTGTTTTCGGGTATTATAATTACGTTTTTCGAGATGTATTTTTTATCGCTCGCGTGCATATTACCTCGCATTTACTTTTAATGTCTTTTATTGATATAGGGATTAATTAATGTGTTTTCGGGTATTATAATTACGTTTTTCGAGCTGTATTTTTTATCACTCATGGGTATTTCAACTCGCATTTACTTTTAATGTTTTTTATTGATATGGGGATTAATTAATGTGCTTTCGGGTGGTTATGATTACTTTTTTTGAGCTCTATATTTTATAGCTCATGGGTATTTCAACTCGCATTTACTTTTTATGTTTTTTATTGATATAGGGATGAATTATCGTGCTTTCGGGTGGTTATGATTACCTTTTTTGAGCTCTATCTTTTATAGCTCATGGGTATTTCAACTCGCATTTACTTTTTATGTTTTTTATTGATATAGGGATTAATTATTGTGCTTTCGGGTGGTTATGATTACGTTTTTCGAGCTGTATTTTTTATCGCTCATGCGTATTTCAACTCGCATTTACTTTTAATGCTTTTTATTGATATAGGGATGAATTATTGTGCATTCGGGTGATTATGATTACGTTTTTTGAGCTCTATATTTTATAGCTCATGGGTATTTCAACTCGCATTTACTTTTTATGTTTTTTATTGATATAGGGATGAATTATCGTGCTTTCGGGTGGTTATGATTACCTTTTTTGAGCTCTATCTTTTATAGCTCATGGGTATTTCAACTCGCATTTACTTTTTATGTTTTTTATTGATATAGGGATTAATTATTGTGCTTTCGGGTGGTTATGATTACGTTTTTCGAGCTGTATTTTTTATCGCTCATGCGTATTTCAACTCGCATTTACTTTTAATGCTTTTTATTGATATAGGGATCAATTATTGTGCATTCGGGTGATTATGATTACGTTTTTTGAGCTCTATCTTTTATCGCTCTAAGTTTTTCAAATTGCATTTACTGTTAATGTTTTGTTTTTTCATGTAGGGATTACTTAATGTGCTTCGGGTGGTTATGATTACGTTTTTTGAGCTCTATATTTTATCGCTCATGCGTATTTAACTCGCATTTACTTTTAATATTTTTTATTGATATATAGGTTATTAATTGTATTTGCGTTTCTTGTAATTACTTTTTTTGAGCTGTATTTATTGTCGCTTGTTCGCATTTACTTGTTATTCTGATTACGTGTTTTGAACATTATTCTTTTATGCGCTTGGGAATTTCTACATACCGTAGATATTATGTTATAATTTGAAGTAAAAATTATTTGTTGTGTTTTTGCACGTTCTGATTACTTTTTTTAACTGGATGTTATATCGCAATTCCGCATTGTTCTAGATAACTTTTTATTTAAGTTAAAATGTGCACTAGCTATAAAAAAATGTCATAAACTGTATTAGTATTCCCCAAAACACTATAAACGATCCCTCTATCAAATATTTATGAAATAGGAACAGTAACTTGAAATGAGTAAAAGTGATAACAAATAAGGTTCAAATAATGTTATAAGAACACCCGAAAATATAATAAACGATTCCTCAATTAAATTATCAAATAATTGTAAGAACAACTGAGGATGTGAGTCCATTATAAAATATTTAGTAGAAAAAATTTACTCATGACGTTACAAAAGGAACTATAACCGATCCTTTTATAAAAAAAAAAAAATAATAATAAAAATTTTAAATAAAAATAAATAAATAAATAAAAAAGCTAAATGATGTATATTCCAGCAACGTTATAATGAGAACTAAAAACAAAAAAATCAATCCCAATATCAATCAAAAACTTAATCATAACCACCCGAAAGCACAATAATTAACCCCTATATCAAAAAAAACATAAAAAGTAAATACGAGTTGAAATACCCATGAGCGATAAAAAATAAAGCTCGAAAAACGTAATCATAACCACCCGAAAGCACAATAATAAATCCCTATATCAATAAAAAACATAAAAAGTAAATATGAGTTGAAATACCCATGAGCGATAAAAAATACAGCTTGAAAAACGTAATTATAATACCCGAAAACACATTAATTAATCCCTATATCAATAAAAAACATTAAAAGTATATGCGAGTTGAAATACGCATGAGCAAAAAAAATACAGCTCGAAAAACGTAATCATAACCACCCGAAAGCACGATAATTCATCCCTATATCAATAAAAAACATAAAAAGTAAATGCGAGTTGAAATACCCATGAGCTATAAAAGGTAGAGCTCAAAAAACGTAATCATAACCACCCGAATGCACGATAATTCATCCCTATATCAATAAAAAACATAAAAAGTAAATGCGAGTTGAAATACCCATGAGCTATAAAAGATAGAGCTCAAAAAAGGTAATCATAACTACCCGAAAGCACATTAATTAATCCCTATATCAATAAAAAACATTAAAAGTAAATGCGAGTTGAAATACGCATGAGCGATAAAAAAAAAAGCTCAAAAAACGTAATCATAATCACCCGAATGCACAATAATTAATCCCTATATCAATAAAAAACATTAAAAGTAAATGCGAGTTGAAATACCCATGATCGATAAAAAATACAGCTTGAAAAACGTAATCATAACCACCCGAAAGCACAATAATTAATCCCTATATCAATAAAAAACATAAAAAGTAAATGCGAGTTGAAATACCCATGATCGATAAAAAATACAGCTCGAAAAACGTAATCATAACCACCCGAAAGCACAATAATTAATCCCTATATCAATAAAAAACATTAAAAGTAAATAACGAGTTGAAATACCCATGAGCGATAAAAAATAAAGCTCGAAAAACGTAATCATAACCACCCGAAAGCACAATAATAAATCCCTATATCAATAAAAAACATAAAAAGTAAATATGAGTTGAAATACCCATGAGCGATAAAAAATACAGCTTGAAAAACGTAATTATAATACCCGAAAACACATTAATTAATCCCTATATCAATAAAAAACATTAAAAGTATATGCGAGTTGAAATACCCATGATCGATAAAAAATACAGCTCGAAAAACGTAATCATAACCACCCGAAAGCACAATAATTAATCCCTATATCAATAAAAAACATTAAAAGTAAATGCGAGTTGAAATACCCATGATCGATAAAAAATACAGCTCGAAAAACGTAATCATAACCACCCGAAAGCACAATAATTAATCCCTATATCAATAAAAAACATTAAAAGTATATGCGAGTTGAAATACGCATGAGCGATAAAAAATACAGCTCGAAAAACGTAATCATAACCACCCGAAAGCACGATAATTCATCCCTATATCAATAAAAAACATAAAAAGTAAATGCGAGTTGAAATACCCATGAGCTATAAAAGGTAGAGCTCAAAAAACGTAATCATAACCACCCGAATGCACGATAATTCATCCCTATATCAATAAAAAACATAAAAAGTAAATGCGAGTTGAAATACCCATGAGCTATAAAAGATAGAGCTCAAAAAACGTAATCATAACTACCCGAAAGCACATTAATTAATCCCTATATCAATAAAAAACATTAAAAGTAAATGCGAGTTGAAATACGCATGAGCGATAAAAAAAAAAGCTCGAAAAACGTAATCATAACCACCCGAAAGCACAATAATTAATCCCTATATCAATAAAAAACATTAAAAGTAAATGCGAGTTGAAATACCCATGATCGATAAAAAATACAGCTTGAAAAACGTAATTATAATACCCGAAAACACATAAATTATTCCCTATATCAATAAAAACATTAAAAGTAAATGCGAGTTGAAATACCCATGAGCGATAAAAAATACATCTCGAAAAACGTAATTATAATACCCGAAAACACATAAATTATTCCCTATATCAATAAAAACATTAAAAGTAAATGCGAGTTAATATGCACGCGAGCGATAAAAAATACATCTCGAAAAACGTAATTATAATACCCGAAAACACATTAATTATTCCCAAAAACTATCCCTCCCCTCTAAAAATTCAAAATCAACAACTATTTTATAACTAAATATTTTTTTAAATATTAGTTCGTAAAAAATAGAACTTGATATCTGATATCTAAAAAAAACATTGATATGATATGCCAAAATTATTAAAAAAGCCATAATTTTAATTAAACTAATTATTTTTCAATAAATAAATAAATAAAACGGAATATTTAAGGCTAAAAGTGAAGAAAAAGGTGACATTTGACTTGGAAAAGGTAACATTTGAAATGGAAAAGGTGACATTTGAAATGGAAATGGTTACATTTGACTTGGAAAAGGTGACATTTGACTTGGAAAGGGTTACATTTGACTTGGAAAAGGTTACATTTGACTTGGAAAAAGTTACATTTGACTTGGAAAAGGTTACAATTGACTTGGAAATGCTATAAATATGTACTAATGTTCGTGTAATTGGTGTGTTATAAATTAATAAATGGAAAAGTTATTTAAACCTATAATACCGCAAGTTAATAAAAAATAAGGTATTGTTTATTATATTTTGTTCAAAAAAATCAATTTCAATCTTTCCAACCAGTCGAGAAAACTTGAGAGTTAAGTTTTTTGGCGCGGATAATGAACGAATTTCCAAAAAGCTAGGATTCCAAATTTCACACAGGTTCAGCCCCGGACCTTAATGATCAAACTTGCCAAGGGTTCATCGATTCATAACTGTATTATTATTTATTATTATTATTGTGTGTGTGTGTGTGTGTGTGTGTGTGGTAACTCCCGCGCGTAAACGAAAAGTCCTATGAAACTGAAATTTCATATTTAAGCCAACTATACGTCCGAGATGTTACAGCAACTATTTCATTTCATCGATATCGGCTAATCAGAAGAGCCACTTCATATCATTCATTTTGCACCTATTTAAGTTTTTCTCAAAAACAGCTCTAACGATTTCGATTAAACTGGCTATATCAATGTTAAATTGGATGGGCTTTAATATCATGTAGGTTTCATGCTGATTGAAATAGTCTGACAAGACTTAAATGCCGATATTTATAATTTTCTTCCTCTAAAGTACCTTTAATTTTGTAAATTCTATAAAAATAACCATATTATCTTGTTAGTATTGATAATTAACAGCTAAATATGCAAGTTGTGCGAATTTGACAAACAATTAAAGGAGAAAACTAAAAAAATATTTTTGTAATGCAATTTTTTGTTTTTGAACATAAGACGAGTAATATACATATATAATATACCGTTGGAAAGCAGGAGATTTAAAAAAACATATCTAATACACAAGCTTATAAAAGTTAATAAAGAGTGATGAAAAGCCGATAAATTTAACTGATTATTTTAGATAATAATATAATAGATCTTTTAATAAACCACATGTTTCTATAGAGATTTCAATGTAATTAATTGTTCAATAGTTTCACTCATTTTTATCTTTAACTGTATTTGAAAATTCTCCAATCGATTTTAAAAACTAAAGTAAGTGAAATTCATGTGTTGCCCGCACCAGAATTTTTTTTTAGTTGTTAACTTCTCTGTTTCGAGTGATTTTATGAAACCTTGTTAATTCTGTATCCAAGAATTGGGTGCTGTTTACGAGCTAAGTGGCTTAAGTGAGTTACTAAATGTTCTGAAAGGACACTATTGTCGAGGAGTTTATGAATTGGGAGCAGCCGATCCGGGGGCGGCTAATTTTACTCCCAATTGCTGAGCTGAAGGTAAGGTCAACCATCAAGGCATCAAAGGCTAGGTCCATCTTCACTGCAGGGCAGGATCTCGAGCATCTAAGTGTCCGTCATAAATTATCTTGATGGCTGGGAACTAAATGTAACTAGAGTTGCTCTCCTTGAGCGGTGTCAGGTGTGCATACCCTACGTCGGGATGTCAAGGTCATCCTCATCTCATTAGCTATTGTTAATTGTCTCAAGTGCTGGGCTTCCATCTAGATACCTTTGCGCAGAATATAATCTCTGACATAACTACTGGCTTAAAATATGCATAGAAATTAAAAAAATCTGGTGCGTCTAACACACGACTTTCACTTACCTGGACTGTTAAAAGTAATTCAAAAACTTCAATTTGAAAAATATTTTAAGTTGAGTTTAATAAAACGTGTATTCATTTTCGTTGGAAACATGTGATATAGATAAAATAATATAACTACTTTAAATTATTAATCAGTAATAAGTTTAATCCCTATTCGTCATATTATATAACCTTATACAATTTTGTGTATCAGATAATATTTTTTCTAAAATCTTTCTCTTTCCAACAGTATATTATTATATTATACGTCTGTATTACTGTTCTTATTATTAAAAAACCAAAAATTTCATATGAAAATAGTTTTGCTCTGTTATCCTTTAGTTGGTCATCAAATTTGCTCAACATGCATATTTAGCTGTCATTATCAATGTTAAGCACATCATCAACTTTTTGAAATCTACAAAATTAAGGATACTTTAGAAGATGAAAATTAAAAATATCGGCATTTAAGCCCTGTTAGACTATTTCAATCAGAATAAAACCAACATTATATTTAAGCCCATCAAATTCTACATCGATAAAGCGAGTTAATTCAAAATCTTTTGAGTCATTTTTGAGACTATCATAAAAAGGTGCAATATGCATGATATGAAGTGGCTCTTCTGGTTAGCCGATTTTGATGATAAAGTTTGCTGTAACATCCCGGGCGTATAGTTGTCTTAAATATGAAATTTCAGTTTCATACGACTTATCATTTTTGCGCTAGACTTACCACACACACGTCATTTAGGCTCAGGAGACCCTCAAACATGTATTTCCGTTGAAAACTGGAATTCAAAAATTTCCATGATCGCAATACTTTCCCTTACTATGTATTTCATATTTGGGTAAGGGAAAGTAAAAAGTATGTGTGATTAAGCGACGTTGTTGGAAAAATCATTAATCCAATGCACTTTCAGATTTGAAATCCATCCAGCCCTTCGGTCGAAATCAGAAATTTCTTATATCAAAGGAAAATTGAAGCCGCATTCATTTGTGATAGTTGAGAGTACGAAGGAAGGATTCGGGAGGTTTGAGTCAGATTTTGAGGAATGATGATATGTATGGATCATCTACTAAAAAAATCAAATGTTTCGACCTTTCACCTATGTGAACGTTTTCCGATATCTTAAAACCACTAACTAAAAGCACTGTTTTCTATTATTCCTCATTTAATATCTCAGAAACACACTATCGTCCTCTTAAGCCCTAAGTAATCTCCTTTAAAAACACATTTCAGAAATCTAATGAAAAGATATTGACATACACATTTAATGTACTTCCAAATGATACTAAAACATTTTCATCCCATAACGTAATAATAATGTTATTAACATAGTCAGTTGGCAGTCAGCGTGTGTATAACTTTGACTAAATTAAGTTATTTATTGCCAAATCTCCTTGGTATGGAAGTGATTGTAATCCAGTTTAAATTTCTATGTTCACTTTTACAACTCTTCCAGTCCGAAAAATCATTTCAAGCCTGTGGTCTGATAATGATTGTTTCTTGAATGGGTCGACCGGTTTGTTGATTTCGCAAAAAAACGTGATTTTTATAGGCCAGCTGCTAAAAGGTTTTAATGATTTTTATAAAAATTCCATAAAGTGTATGTAGTACGTTCCCTAGTAAAGTTAAAATGAAAGTTATGACGAAAAGATAATTGTATTAAAAAAACTAAAAAAACTCTGCAAATTATTACACAATGGTGTATTATTTCTGAATAACAATATTAGGTTATAACTGTTTACATAGCTGTTGATAGGTCTTTAAGTAATATGAAAAGTAACATCATATCACTACTGCTAGTTTCAAAACGCT
Organism: Piezodorus guildinii; assembly: GCA_023052935.1. NCBI lineage: Eukaryota > Metazoa > Arthropoda > Insecta > Hemiptera > Pentatomidae > Piezodorus > Piezodorus guildinii. The sequence continues at coordinate 119,170,373 of CM041293.1, read as the reverse complement.
ATATCTAAGCTAATCGTTAAGCAATTTCAATGATTCTTTTTTCATTTTGTCGAAAATTTAATTCTCTATCAAATAGCACTGAAAGCAAAATTATTTATTTATTAATTAGGAGAAACTGAAAAAAAAATGAGTTATTAAATTAAATCACGTTTAATCGGCCGCCATTTTAAAAATAACCAGCTTTTATCAAGGTGTTAGGATCATCGTTGCATACCCTAGTATTTTTATAGCGAATTTCAAAAAATTGGTCCAGTAGTTTCCGAGAAATGCGGCGTACGGCGGGCAAACGTTTTTTTATTCGTTATTTGGATTCAACACATCTTGAAACGTATGCCCTTAAATGTTGAGGGGGAGGGATAATTTTTTTTTTTTTTTCGTCGATCACAAAGGTTTATTATTGAAAATAATAAATCAAAACAATACATTTTACAATTACAATGGCCACGTTTTTTTCTACTCGAAGTATTCGTTAAAAAACAAATTTCTTAAAAACTTCTCATCAAAATTCCTATTTTTATTTGAAGAAATGCTCATGATTACTTTTCTTTCACCTGAACCAACTTATTTTTAGTCGATTGAGCTGAATATTATTAAATTTAGTCGAACGTGGCAAAAAAATAATGTTAGTTTCTAGTTACTTTCACTTACCTATATATGAACTATATAGTAAGAGAAAGAATTGCGATCGTGAAAATTTTCGAATTCCAGTTTTCGACAGAAATACATTTTTTAGGGCCCCCTGAGTCCAAATAATCAAGTCCCGAAAAAAGGTCTGTGTGTGTGTGGTAACTCTCGCGCGTAGACGAAGAGTCCTATGAAACAGAAAATTCATATTTAAGACAATTATACTCCCGAGATGTTACCGAATCTTTTTCATCAAAATCAGCTGACCGGAAGATCTACTTTATACCATACATTTTGCACCTTTTTACGATTTTCTCAAAAACGGCTCTAACGATTTTGATTAAACTCGCTATATCGATGTAAAATTGGACGGGCTATATATCATGTACGAGTATGTTTCATTCTGATTGAAATAGTCCGACAGGGCTTAAATGCCGATATTTCAAAATTTCTTCCCCTAAAGTACCTTTATTTTGTAGTTTTTATAAAATTTATTATATCATCTGATTAGTATTGCTAAAAAACAGGTAAATATATAGGTTCAACGAAATGGATATCCAACTAAAGGAGATAACTGTAAACGTATTTTATTAATGCAATTTTTTTTTTTTTAAGGAGAGTAATATACATAAAAATTTATTTTCGTTTATAAATTTGTTTAAAAGTTCGTTAGTTGATATAAATAATGGAGGTAAGTGAAGGTCGTGTGTTGCGCGCACCAGCTTTAGCGTTTATATTGTGCAAATCGTTTATATTGTTTCAGAAAATCAAGAAAAAAACAATTTTCCTTTTATCCGTGATAGATATTTCATCTCAAATATTATGTTTGCTCTAAAAACTAAGTTATTGAATATTGAGTTAGCACGTGGCCTCAATCTAGCCTGAGTGGCTTTTAGTTCCATCCCCAACTGAAAGTAGTCCGAAGGCGTCTTAATATCCGTTTAGGAAATGAAGGAAATTTTCACATCAGGAAAACCAATATAGACCCTGGTCAACATTCTTACCAGAAATGTTTTTTATTCTTCTAATCCTTACTCTTTAAAACATGATTTTATATAATATTTGATCCCTTTTTTAAACAAAATGAAACGTTTCCGATTTCATTGAGGATATATATGCAAATTTAAAGAGAGCATTATCTTCCTAATCTCATGTGTTTGTGTAATTTCTTATCAACAGGTGTTTGCTAGATGTGAACTGCGTTTATTGTGACTGAATTATACTGTATCTCAAAATTGTTGTTTACTATTACAAAAAAAAAAAAAAAAAAAAAAAAGATACATTGTGCACATCAGTACTCCGTGTATTTCCGTTGAAAACTGGAATTAAAAAATTTCCATGATCGCAATACTTTCCCTTACTATGTATTTCATATATGGGTAAGTGAAAGTAAAAAGTATGTGTGATTAAGCGACGTTGTTGGAAAAATCATTAATCCAATGCTCTTTCAGATTTGAAATCCATCCAGCCCTTCGGTCGAAATCAGAAATTTCTTATATCAAAGGAAAATTGCAGCCGCATTCATTTGTGATAGTTGAGAGTACGAAGGAAGGATTCGGGAGGTTTGAGTCAGATATTGAGGAATGGTGATATGTATTGATCCTCTTCTAGAAAAATCAAATTTTTCGACCTTTCACCTATGTGAACGCTTTCCGATATCTTAAAACCACTAACTAAAACTGTTTTCTATTATTCCTCATTTAATCTCTCAGAAACACACTATCGTCCTCTTAAGCCCTAAGTAATCTCCTTTAAAAACACATTTCAGAAATCTAATGAAAAGATATTGATTACACATTTAATGTACTTCCAAATGTTACTAAAACATTTCATCCCATAACGTAATAATAATGTTATTAACATATACTATGTTTCGTGGCATATAGGGTAATTAAGTAATTTACTTAAAATATACATTTATTTATTAAATATCACTTATTATTATTACACATAAAACTTAGTACAGTGAGACATTGTTATCATCGAGAATACTGAGGTTCTATTTACCACATCATATTACATATAAGTACCTTTGAACATGACTGCAAATTTCTTTCCTGGTTGACCCCCGACATGGCTGGACTTCCTTCCTCTTCCTCTCCGCTCCGAGCTCAGACTCCCCAGGTACTCACTCCGCTATCCCTGCTGTACGAGTGGAAGGGTCTATTTTTTGTATAGCCCTTCTAAGAAGCCTTCCTGCTTGTCGCCCGGAAACTGCGCTATTTTGTACAATTTAAAAATATTTCTTCACCTCCCAGTATTCTCGATACATAGCATTCACCTAACCTGCGAGGAAAGAAAAATTAAAAACCGAATGGTTTTTGATTTTTCTTTAATAATCAAAACATAAAATTACAGGAATTAAACTAGTTACAATACTGTACATCATCTTAAGTCAGAATTAAATAAAACATGACCTCTAAGAATAAACAAACATTTAAATATAATAATAGAACTTTTTTTTATACAGTTTTTCTTATAAAAGTATTTATTTACTGTACGTATTCAATACCTTTCACTGAATCTACTTTGGCAGTTACAAAGTCCTTTAGAGTTCAACATACATAATCTTCTTTCATCACAAAAATGTCAAATCGCTACAATTATAATAATCCTACAGATTAAATGCGGTGCTAATGAAATTAATTTTCTTTTATCGCTTTCAGATTATCAAGTGATACATAATAATGCGAAAAACATATAATATAGAATATCCATTTGCTACTTTCTTATTATGTGGCAAATCATTAAGATGAAAAATGAATTTACTATTAGGTTTCTAAGGTACCTGTTAATCTCTTTTCTTTCAAATAGTCATATTACACTAATAACACTCCCTCAGTATTCTCATTATGATTTAAATTATATTTATTCTTGTGCAATTAGCTCTTTCCAATTACTTATAATATAATGCCATAATCATGTTAAATCAAAATCAAAGTGGAGTGAATCTCAGATTTCAACTAGAGAATAATAATAAAAATAGCTAAACTTTCTGATGACCTTTTAACGATAAAAATTAAATTATCAGGAAGACCTACCAGAATTTTAGACATTTAATAGCATGATCGATATAAATATAACAGCAGTACTCTGGGTGTACACAAAAGACATTACCGTCTACAAATAATAACTACGTGTATCATTCCCGCCTTCGGGATAAGAGGAGGCCTACAGCTACTCCACATTCAGGATTCTTCCCTATTAAAAAACCTATTAGAAGGTAAAAATCTCATCTCAGAATGATAAGGAGGACTAATATCTACTCCAATTACAGGATAATTATTCCCTTATTACTTAAAAGAAATCCGCATTACGACTATTAAAACATATATACAAAGATCCACCTTTTTTTTTTTATTTTATTAGTTTTCGGATGCTCATTATTCTACTTTATATTTATTAAATTTATTTTATTTTTCATCAAACTTGTAAAGGTCTTTCTACAGCAGACGTCATTTTTTACATTCAAGCAATAATATATTTACAATGTCCCTGATACTCTATTTGTTTATTGATTTGAATTAAACACGTTAATAACAACTGAGACCCATTCCTTTTTGCATATAAAATATCAATTAAAGTTTATCTTAATCCTAATCTTTACATACCAATAACGTAATCCTAATATTTACACTGTATGTACAATCTATTAACAATTTTTCCAGTAAGGTTTAACCTGAACATGGCCCAGGTTAAACACTGTAAGCTCGTCATACGGAGGGGACGCTAATTACCCCTTTTTATCCTCTGGAAACGGATAAAGACTGCCGTATAACAAAATAATATGTTATGAGGCCTTTTCTAACATGGTCCAAGACCATATAACCTTTATAACCTACATATATCAAAATAACAATTATTATTTCTTTAACCGGCACCTTTCTAAAAACATTATGTACAGTGATGCTAGGAGAAAGTGGAATCGAAAATGTATTTAATTTGAAACTGACTAGTTTAGATCTATATTCTTGACTTCGGAATAGAATAAGGGATTTCAGAGTTAAAAATTGAGTCTGGAAGGTTTTCTGATAAGGGACACTTTCTTCTTTGAACTTTTCAGGATTTTCTTGAGGAATCAATATTATTTTAAATTTCTCATTAGTGGTAAGATCGAGTTTTGCATTTAATTCTGTTTCAACCGTTTTTTCACTATACATTTTATTTTCATTTTGAGTAGTGGGAGTCATTAGAGAATGGAGTTTTTCTTGAATTTTCGGGTTGTTATCTTCTTCTTTTTTACTTTCTTTCTTTTCACTTTCCTGGTCATTTATTTCTTCATACTGAGATTCTGCTTCAACCTCAGTAGATGGTGTTTTTCCAGAATCGCCATTAAAATATTTATTTGGAGTTTGAGTGGGGGTCTCTTCAGGTTGCAGTTCCTCATTTATGAAATTATTTTTCTTTTTAATCTCTTCTGGGAGTCTTTCATCGGTGTTCACTTCTATTTTATCTTCAAAAGGATCTTTCTTATTTTCAATGCCACAATATTCTCCTCCAGATGATCAAATCCATTATTTACCCAATTATCGAATCTATCAAGAATATTCATTATTGAATTTTCGAAACGTTTAAAAAAAATATCTTCTTCAATATCTTCTTCTTCTTTGAAGTTTAGCTTCTTCCCTCTTAATTTGGTCTGTGGCTTAGTTGTATTCGAGCACGGGATCACTGACTCTCCGGTCAACCCCAGATCAGATACTTCTGAACATTTTGGCTTAGGTAGCTCATCTACTCTGGAAGCCATAGTAAAAAATCGTGTGCGAAATAATAAAAAACAAAACCCTGGCTAATCTTCAAAAACCTTTAAGGGTGGTTTAAACGCTTACACGAACAAAAGGCATAAATAACAAACATCTAACAACTTTCATAAAACCACTTTAAAAAACTAACCACTTTCAAGACCTTAAAACAGTAGGGAGGCGCACAAGATGCTATCAATTAATTATAAATTAATGAAGTATTAATATCAGATTCCTATATAATACATATGACAATATTACCCTAATGCCACTTATAACATTGACTTTTAATTAACTTATAAATTTTCGATACTAATAAAGAATTGATAAATTCGTCCCCACAAGCTGGATGCCATAAAATACTATGTTTCGTGGCATATAGGGTAATTAAGTAATTTACTTAAAATATACATTTATTTATTAAATATCACTTATTATTATTACACATAAAACTTAGTACAGTGAGACATTGTTATCATCGAGAATACTGAGGTTCTATTTACCACATCATATTACATATAAGTACCTTTGAACATGACTGCAAATTTCTTTCCTGGTTGACCCCCGACATGGCTGGACTTCCTTCCTCTTCCTCTCCGCTCCGAGCTCAGACTCCCCAGGTACTCACTCCGCTATCCCTGCTGTACGAGTGGAAGGGTCTATTTTTTGTATAGCCCTTCTAAGAAGCCTTCCTGCTTGTCGCCCGGAAACTGCGCTATTTTGTACAATTTAAAAATATTTCTTCACCTCCCAGTATTCTCGATACATAGCACATAGTCAGTTGGCAGTCAGCGTGTGTGTAGCTTTCATCAATCTTTGACTAAATCAAGTTATTTATTGCCAAATCTCCTTGGTATGGAAGTGATTGTGCACATCATAACTCGGATAAAATAAAAGTCTTTAAATTTATTTGAACAAAATATTGAATGTATCTCTGGTTCTTGAGAAATCTATTTAATAACAATCTTGCGTAGGTAGGTGTCTGATATTGTTATCGTATCCGTCAAAGTATTGGGTTCTGAAATAAGTTTCTAGTGTTTTTTATTAGTGAGTTCTATAAAAACTTCAGATTCTTCACCTTAACTAATCCTTAAAGAGAGTATTATCTTCCTAATCTCATGTGTTTGTGTAATTTCTTATCAACAGGTGTTTGCTAGATGTGAACTGCGTTTATTGTGACTGAATTATACTGTCTCTCAAAATTGTTGTTTACTATTACAAAAAAAAGAAAGAAAAATAAGATACATTGTGCACATCAAGGACTGATAACTCGGATAAAATAAAAGTCTTTAAATTTATTTGAACAAAATATTGAATGTATCTCTGGTTCTTGAGAAATCTATTTAATAACAATCTTGCGTAGGTAGGTGTCTGATATTGTTATCGTATCCGTCAAAGTATTGGGTTCTAAAATAAGTTTCTAGTGTTTTTTATTAGTGAGTTCTATAAAAACTTCAGATTCTTCACCTTAACTAAACCTTTTTTAGAATATGTGAACATTAATGAGCAAGTAAACATGATTTTATAAATGCAGAGAGGATTAAATTTAAATATTGAAGAACGCTAAGAAATTATTTTACAGCCCAATATTTGAACTACGCCAACTTAATATTTTAATATCTGTGAATTTAATTTACTAAAAATATGTTGGGGTCACCTGCATCCTTAGTTATGCCGTCCTTCGGAGGGGACGTAGAAAAGTGGTCCCGAGCCTGTGCGATGTCTGGTACTCGTTAAATATCCCTATGCTAATGAAATCTGTATAGGCAAAATTTTAAAATTGACGCCCATTGTAGTTTTTTTTTTTTTTTTTTTTTTTTTTTTTTTTTTTTTTTTTTTTTTTTTCGTAGGCGTAATCCACATGGGTCATTTTCGCCTTAAATCACTTTGACAAAGGGATTAAATATTATAGTCTATTGTACAAGTCGGTCTGTCGTAGGAAGTCAAAAAGTTTTGCAGTTGTCTGTATGTTGTCTTGTAAAACGGTTGGTAAGTCAGTGTCAATTGCAATTTTTGCTCTGTGATTATCATAAGCCCTACACTCTGTCAAAATGTGTTTTACAGAGATTGGGCAACCGCATGTTTGGCAGTCCGTAGGAGGTTCCCGTGCCATGAGATGTCTGTGAGTTAGTCGGGTGTGTCCAATACGCAGGCGCGCCAGGATAACCTCTGTTTATTCGTTTAAAACGTCACTTTATGCTACTATGGCTAATCGGACGATGATACAGTGGGAGTCCTAAATTTTGCCTATCCAGGTTTTATTAGGATAGGGATCTTTAACGAGTACCTGACATTGCACAGGTACGGGACCACCTTTTAACGTCCCCTCCGAAGGACGGCATAACTAAGGATTTTTTACTCCCATTAAAAAATCCTAGGGTCACCCGCAGGTTTGAACCCGCGACCTTTGGCATAGAAAGCTGTTATGCTAGCAACTACGCCATGGGTGACCCCCTCCCACTGTAGTGTCGTCCGATTAGCCACAGCAACATAGAATGATGTTAAATAAATAAAAAATAAACAAACCTAACAAAATGTTAAGGGAACTGCGTTGTAAGTCAGTGTTCCTGTGAATCGCAAAAGAGTCTTGAGAAATTACTTTTACCAAAAAAATGCCAACAAACGGATTAATTATACTTCTTGTAAACTAAGTAGTAATGACGGATGTCCTTGACTATGTTTAAAAGCCAAATGGATTTTCAAATAAGAGTAGGGTAGAGCGAGGCTAGTTGAGCATAGGGGCAAGTTGGGCAATTGAAATATCTCTCAAAACTATTCACCTTACGCATAGGTATATTTGTGACCAAAAGGTAAAACGTCGTTCATCATAAGTTTTTGTCTGTATTAGTCAATTTTTACCTGTTTTTAATCAGGTAAGTGTTTTCAGAGAATGTGGAGTTGTTTTGAGAGTAATTATTGTGATTTTTTTAATAAGCTCACCTTTCTTTTAACATTCCGTGTTGAGGTTAGTGAAGCTATAGTTGTTTATTATATATTTAGTTAATTATCCAAAGAAAATTACTTCAAGTTTTGTTTTTCTATCACTAACACTATAAACTTACTTTCATTTTTGTCAATTGCAATAGTGACAATGATCATTAAGTTCCAAAGATCTAATGAATATGTTTTTAAGATATAAGCTATATGAGTAATAATAAAAACATTAAGTCCTGATTTTAAATAGCATGACTGAATCTAATGTTAAAGTTAATCTTAAGATACGTTAATGTTTTATTGATTCTAGTTTTGGTTAATTATTCAAAGAAAATTCATTTAAATTTGGTCGTTCTGTCGCTAAAAGAGGATAAATAAAGAGCTGATTGTTAAACACATATTTTACTTTATTTCTAGTCGAAATTGACCCCATGGTTTGGTTAGATATTCTTAGTGCTCTACGTGCCTCATACTCTTCCTCAAGTTACCTCACCTATGGGGTTCATTGAGCAAACTTGACTTTCTGGATTTAAATAGCTGTAGCTCTTAAATTCGACTTCTTACAAAAAAATTACTAGGGACACTTTTGGTAAGGGATATATTATGAATCCAGCAAACTGCTTAAAAACTCCTTGAGACTTATCATTAAGGAGCTATATCTGTTCAAGTGAAAAATTGCTCAACTAGCCCCGCCCTACCTTAACAAAAAGAAGATTAACATTACAGTTATTGTAATGAGCAAGTTTTATGAAGTTATAATGTTGGTTTAAATATTCTATTTCTCTGCAAGGAAGGAACGGTGCTTTATAGAATATGTGGCAAAAGTATTTATTGTGATGCCTTCTTAAAAAGTATTGGGTTGTGTTTTCTACACATTTTTCCCAACGTGACACCAACTTTTTTATCCCCGAAATGAAAACTCTGAGCTTTGAAGTGAAAAAAAAATCTGAAAACGCACTTTTCACTTGATCATCATTTTCAAAAAGTTTTCCTTTGAAGAAGTTGTCTAAATTCCTGAACAGGTGGTAATCTGTTGGAGACAAGTTGGGAAAATATGGTGGGTGCGGAAGAACTTCGTAGCCCAGTTCTTTCAATTTTTGCACGTATGTTTTGAAACATGAGGTCTTGCTGCCGCTCAGTGAATCATGAGGTACCCATGTATCGAGATTTTTTACTTTTCCAATACACTTTAAATGTCTGGAAACGGTAGATGCACTTGAATTAAGTTGTGCTGAGAGTCCTTTAACTGTTTGGTAGGGGTTTTCTTCTACTGTATGTTTGAGGACATCGGACGGACGGAGTTTTCCAAGTCACTATCCCCAGCTGAAAACTTAACAAACCAACGGCGAATGGTCCGTTCATTAACACTCCCTTCCCCAAACGCCTTGCAAATATTTCTAGCGGCCTCAGCTGCTGAATGGCCGAGTTTAAACTCGTACAAAAATATTACTCGAAAATCGCGTGTTTCCATGTTCATATTTGGAGGTATACTAAAAAGTGGGTAATTGATTGGGAAGCTAATGTTTATAATACAAAGGTAGAGGATTAGTAACTGTTTACTTTAAATATGTAAACATTCGGAAGAAAACAACAGAGACCTGCAAAATCCTTTATGTATTTCAGAAACTGAAGAAACGGAAATTTCATGTGAAATAATCCAATAGATAGCTTAAGGTCATTGACTAAAAATAGGATAGCCTCTAAACTGTACAGAAATAATTAATTGTCACCAGCATTGACAAGAGTTGAGAGCTGTCAATTAGGCTAGCTCAACGCCCTGTCCTATGATTAGCAGGAGTGAAAGGTTATTTACACTAATCCTTAAAAGAAAGGTGGTAAGCACCTTTTTGGTTTACTATTTTCAATAATGAACCTTCGTAATCGAGCAAAAAAATAAATAATAATAATAAAGTATGTATACAGTTTTAGAATCAGTAAAGCGCGATAAACAAAAAAAAAAAAAAAAAAAGAAGAGGAAAAAAAGAAAAGAAAAAAAAAAAAAAAAAAAAGAGGAAAAAAGAAAAGAAAAAAAAAAGAGGAAAAAAGAAAGAAAAAAAAAAAAGAAAAAAAAAGAGGAAAAAAGAAAGAAAAAAAATTAAATCTCGCTTATATAAAAATAAGATAGAGAAAATAATCATTATTTTTTTTTACCGAAAAACCAAGAATAATTCTATGAAAGAAAAAAAATTGTAATTGTACTCATAAATACGCTTATAACTCAGTTATTTTTTACGATAGAGAAAAGTATGTATAGTGTTTTAGAATCAGTAAAGCACGATAAACGGAAAAAAAATTCATATATTCAAGTAACAAATTATAATAGATGTAATTACCCCAAAAATAGGTTAATATTGAAGATAGAGATAGTTTTAAAAGTTTTTCGAGATCAAGACAACGCAATGAACAAAGTCAAAAAAAAAAAATATAATCAAATTAATAAAAATCATCCTATATGGTCAAGCCACAAATTATAAGAGATTTGATTCACTGATAACTCGGTTATTATTGCTGATGAAGATAAAATTTTAGGTGATCTGAAATCAGGGAATTTTATTTGAATGAAAATCGAAAGAAAAGAAAAGGAAATTGTAACACAGTCCTGTATAAATGTTTTTTGTTTATTATTTTCAATAATGAATCTTTGTAATGGACCAAAAATAAAATTATTATAACCCCTCCTCCTCCCTCAAAATTTGAGAGCTTAACATTTCAAGATGCGTAGAATCTGAATAACGAATAAAAAAAAAATCCGTTTCTTCTAATTTATAAAGAAATAAATACCAAAATTTGATAGAGAATTTAATTTTCGACCAATTGGAAAAAATAATCATTGAATGTGGTTAAAAACTAGCTTTAGATATTGCGTTTTGAATTCAGCGTTAGTCACATCATATTATCCTTTGACTTTTCGCTTTTCATATTACTTAATTGCTTAACAACAGCTATATAAACAGTTATACCCTAATATTGTTATTAGGAAATAATAAACCATTGTGTAATGATTTGCAGAGTTTTTTGTTTTCAAGAAAAATTTTAATGGGATGAATTTTAGCTATATAAATAATTCATGCAAGAGGTATTTACAAATTTCATAACATCTAATATTGCTAATTGTTTTACAACGGCTTTGGAACACGGTCAAGATTGTCATTCGATTTAGAAACGTAGTACAAACATATTTTGACAATGTTTATATATTCCATCTCTTTTATATTCACTATGTGTATCTTCTGTGAACCCAAATGATGATTATCAGATGCACCTTCAAATTTTATGACGTAAATAATGACGCTGAATATCTGATGATCTTTTTATGTTAAAAAGAAATGCTAATTCACTGATTTACATTGTAATTTGTTTGTTTATTCCTAGTTATTTACATAACAATCAGCAAATGTGAAATTATAAATATAATTGACATGACATGGCAAGGGGGATTTGACACCGATGGAGTCAGATCTCTTAACCAACTCCTCTTCAGCCATCCTTTAACCACCCCTGGGATTCAAAATATTTTGCGATATCACGTTTCTTATCGTGTCCATTTAGTTTGTTGTGAACATGTTTATAGTTTATATAAATTTATCTTATAATTGTTAAAATTCTGAGTATAGAATGTCGTTTGAAATGGAGAGATGTAAGTCTGTTAACAGACTAAAATCTATACTAATATTATAAAGCTAAAGAGTTTGTTTGTTTGAACGCACTAATCTCAGGAACTACTGTTTCGAATTGAAATATTTTTTTGTTGGATAGTCCATTTATCGAGGAATGCTTTAGCCAATATAACATCACGCTGCGACCAATAGGAGTGAAGAATCAGTGGAAAATCTGGAAAAAAACGGGGAAAATTTACCTCGCATCCCAATGATTCCAAATGATTTACTTTTTAATTTTAAAATAATTCAATTTTCCATTAAGTTATCTTTTTTCCGTAATAATTAGTAAATCACAAGGACAAACATTTAAACACGTAGGAATCGATTTACGTCAAGACTGCTTTTCACACAGCCAACTATATGTCGCGTTGTCAAGATAGGGTTGCGAAGAAAATCAGTATGTTCTTCTACCACCAGAAAATAAAAATAAAAGTATCATCTACGCAGAAGTAGTTTTAAATATATTCTTTTAAAAACCTCTTAATAGCGATCATAACAGAAATTGACGTTAACGAAGTCGCGGGCAACAGCTAGTATTTGAATAAAAATGTCTATATTTTTTTTATCGTATTCATATTTAATTTCTGATGTTGGTGTTGATTTTCATTTTAGTGGCAATTAGAATGTTATAGCATTATATTTAGATATGTTTTGGCTTCATATCAGTACACTGTCAAATGTTTGTCTTAAATAAGTCGAATTGTGGGTCTGAGGTAGCGGTGGAATTATATAAGGCAAAGTTTATTTTTATTTCTTGTTTATGTACTAAAAGAATTTTTTAAACATAATAGTGTGAATAAACTTCACTACTACGTGTAAATTGTTACGCACTTTATGAAGTGAAGTTTGTAATTAAGCTTGTAATTTTTTCATTTATTTTTTTTTCTTCTGCATTAGTTAATGATCGTTTTGCTGACATTTAATATAGGAAATATCGATTTTTTTATTGACTTTTAAAAGAAAAAGTCAGGTGTTGTTAAATTTTCTTCTCAATTTATTTTTAAATGGACTTTTAAAACATTTTGAATGGAATTAGATCAGATATGTAGAGCCTTGACAAGGACAAAAAATAAATAAATAAAACAAGAGCTGATTTGTTTTGATCGCCTAAACAAGGCTACTCTAAGATCAATGATTGACATGTTGAAGTGCTTGGTATACATTTCTGGACTCTTGACTATTGTGTCTTCAGAAGGATCAATTAATAATTTGCGCTATATACGATATTTACATCGTACAGTTGCAATGGGATAGTAACTATTGTTTAAATGTATGTTTTTAAATAAGTAAAAGATTTGTTGTAAATATCTATATGAATAATTTCAATTGCTTTATCGGTCTAGGGAGTAGGCAAGACATTTTTATAGTACTAAAAAATAACCAAAGGTAGATTGTTTGAATTGGTTTGTTCTTGCATTAAGAAACTGTATTAATCGCCAAAATAACAATGGTGCTCTAGTCTGCAAATATACTTTTAAAAAATTCACTTACCTCGGTTTTTTAAATAAATTTACGAACTTTTAAATAAATTTAAAGTTTAAAAATTGTTAAAGAATTGCATCGAGTTTCGATAGAAACGTGTGTTTCCTTTAGTAATATATTAGGTTGTTATCTGCAACAATCACTTAATTTTATATGCTTTTCACCCCTCTCCATTACCTTATAAAACTTTGTGTATAAGATAATACTTTTTCTAAAATTTTAAACTCTCCAACAGTATATTACGAGTATAAATATATTACTGTCCTTATATTCAGAACATAAAATAAAATATAAATTAAAATATGCCAGTTATTTTCTCCTTTAGTTGGTTATCAAATACGTTCAACTTTTACAATATATCATATACACTCACTAAAAAAGTTTCCATACAGCATGCTTTTATTTTGCATAGCTATTTTTTTCAACTTAACAATTTCGTAATGTATAAATTATTAATACTAATATTAGATGAAAAAAAATAGATACATTTATTTTCATTTCATCATTAATATAAAATGAGGCAGAATGTCATTTGTTAATGATAGGTCAAAAAAGTTTCCATACACTTTCAATATTAATCCTATTGACAATATAGTTGTTGACATGTATGAATAAATAAATGCATATGAACAAAAACAAGAAGAGATTGTTCCAATTGATATGATCATAATCCTATTTGTTTTAATATGACCGTCTTTCCAGTGTTATATGTATAAAACTTATCTCTATAATCAAATCTTAGTTCAGTATTAACGTTACTTGGGCCTGAGAAACTGATTTCGTTTCAATATGCGCGTTTCTTTTGATAAAAGAGAGCTTATAATTCGCAGGGCTTATCTTTAAGAAAAATTGCATATCTGTTGAATAAGTCACATACTACTGTACAGTATGTACTAAGAAGACATAAAGAGTTAAAATCTTTGGAGGATAGACAACGTTCTAGAAGACAGGAGACCGGAGAATCGCTATCCTTGCTGAAGTGTATGCAAATCCTTACGCTACCGTCACTCAATGGCCATCACAATAAATAGGTACTATGGGGAAGTCCACCCAGAAACAGTAAAAAAAATGCTAAGAAGGGAAGGATACAGTGGTCGATTCACAAAAAAAAAAGTCCTTCATCGGTATGTTAAACCAGAAGAAGCGGCTGTAATTTAATAGGGAGATTGTAAATAAACGCAAATATTTCTAGGAAAGGGTCATATCCTCCTAGGAGTTCAAAGTTGATATTTTTGGGCCAGATGGAAGGTCAAAAGTGTGGAGAGAATCAACCCCAGCTTTCAAAATTAAGAATTTATTAATGGGTGTATGGACACTTTTTTTAGCGAGTGTATTTAGGTAAGTGGAAGTAATTTATTTGTAAATAATGGAATAAAAGGAACAAAGATAGAATTGCTGAATATAATGTTATTGTTTAACTCCTCCATTCTATTTCTATGTGTTCCCAGTGGCCTTTAACGCCTCTATTCGATTGCATATAATGTTACCGATGACTTACTCCCTTGACGATAGGAAGTTGCAACAACTATCTGCGCCGTCAACCATCCTTCAAATCATGTAAACATATTGTTGTTTATATATATAACAAATAGACATCGAATGACTTACAATTCAAAATATTGAGATCTCTTCAGATCATCGTTTAAAAAAAAGTTTTGAAAGTGTGAGTTCTTCTCGTCGACTGTTAAATGGGCATTGGGCAGAATATATATTTGTATATTTACTGACCTCTACCGTTCAAAATCACAATTCATTATTAAATTTAAAACGCCTCAATCCTATTTTAACTGGGTTATCGGTATTGCTGAGCTATGAGGAAAGGAATACTTTGTTTATATGCTGGCATTGGCAAGATAAAAAATTACTTTGCAATAGTCCGATTATCACAATGAGACTGTTTTTGTATACGTCATCAAATAGTGGAAACCCCCATGATAATTATTCTTTGAAATCTCCTCCAAACGGCTCGTTAAAAAATTAAAGTAATTATTTCATTATTATCTTTCCAATTATCTGCCGTCAACTAAATGCCATATTTTTCCCATAATTATCGAGTTCACTACAAAACAGTCTGGTGTTGTCGACACACACGACTGATCTAGCGCTATGTCTACTAAGTTCCTTGAACTATTGGGTTGTTTCACATGAAATGTCCGTTTTTATAGTTTCTGAAATACATAAAGGATTTTGCAGGTCTCTGTTGTTTTCTTCCGAATGTTTATATATTTAAAGTAAACAGTTACTAATCCTCTACCTTTGTATTATAAACATTAGCTTCCCAATCAAATACCCACTTTTTAATATACCTCTAAATATGAACATGGAAACACGCTATTTCGAGTAATATTTTTGTACGAGTTTAAACTCGGCCATTCAGCAGCTGAGGCCGCTAGAAATATTTGCAAGGCGTTTGGGGAAGGGAGTGTTAATGAACAGACCATTCGCTGTTGGTTTGCTAAGTTTTCAGCTGGGGATACCGACTTGGAAAACTTGCACCGAGGATGACCTTCGTCCATAATAGACAACGATGTCCTCAAACATACAGTAGAAGGAAACCCCTACCAAACAGTTAAAGGACTCTCAGCACAACTAAATGCAAGTGCATCTACCGTTTCCAGACATTTAAAGTGTATTGGGAAAGTAAAAAAGCTCGATACATGGGTACCTCATGATCTCACTGAGCGGCAGCAAGATCCCATGTTTCAAAACATACCGTGCAAAAATTGAAAGAACTGGGCTACGAAGTTCTTTCGCACCCACCATATTACCCCGACTTGTATCCAACAGATTACCACCTGTTCAGGAATTTAGACAACTTCGTCAAAGGAAAACTTTTTGAAAATGATGATCAAGTGAAAAGTGTGTTTTCAGATTTTTTTTTCACTTCAAGCTCAGAGTTTTTCAGTTCGGGGATAAAAAAGTTGGTGTCACGTTGGAAAAAATGTGTAGAAAAAGAAGGTAAATACTTCGAATAAACATATCTTGTTTTCATATCGTATTTTTAATAAAAATCCTTTACCTTGAAAACGGACATTTCGTGTGACACAACCCAATATATAGTTATCCTTGTTCGAACGATATGAGACATCTAAAAGAAAAGCTTCTCCCTGACTGAGAATAACAATAGATCCTGGGTATGTCAATCTATTATCCACTAATTTGATGATCAATTGAATATTCTGTGATAAATAAATTTGTGGCACGAGGTTGTCGTCAAATTTTCGATCCGGGCAATGCAGTTAGAGCATACCAAACTGAGCAAAGCTACAGACCCTCCAGCCAAAAGACAAAGTCATGTCAAATTAATGGATGAATTGAGGATTGCTGATGCGAGGACGGCTAATTTTAGAACCCATTGTCGTACTTAAGGTAATTAATAAGGTCAACTATCAAGGCACCACTGGCTCTTCACTGATGAGAGAGAATGAAAATGGCCGCCTCAAATTTTATTAACGGCTTGGAATCAGATGGAGCTAGACTTGCTCTCCTTGAGCGGTGTCAGGTGTGCATACCCTACGTCGTGATGTCAAGGTCATTCTCATCTCATTAGCTATTCTTTATTGTCTAAGTGCTGGGCTATAAACCTAGGCTTCATATGATCAGATTCTTCCTACGTGAATACGTAAAATTAGAACTGTATCAACTGCTAATAGGAATTTGGTATTTGTTCAATTGAAATGTATTATATTCAGAGAATACTGTTAATGCCCAGCTTTCATCGTTTTATGTACTTAAAGCCTTCTAATTCGAAAAAGAGCATTTTTTGGAGGTATCTCTGTGCAGCGACTGTTTCTGATTGTCCAGTATCGTTACTTTTTCCTTTCACTTACCTATCTATGAAATATATAGTAAGGGAAAGTATTGCGATCGTGAAAATTTTCGAATTCCAGTTTTCAACGGAAAACACGTTTTAGGGCCCTGAGTCCAAATAACCAAAGGTCTGCGCGCATGTGTGTGGAAACTCCTGGGTGAAAACGTAAAAGTAGTATGAAACTGTGATTTCATATTAAGACAACTATACGCCCGAGATGTTACAGAAACTTTTTCATCAAAATCAGCTGACCGGAAGATGTACTTTAAAACCAGCATTTTGCATCTTTTTAGGATTTTCTCAAAAACGGCTCAAACGATTTAAATTTAATGGGCCTTTAATACGATTTAGGTTTCATTCCGATTGAAATAGTCTAACAGGGCTTAAATGCCGATATTTCAAAATTTCTTCCTCTATAGTACCTTTAATGTTGTAATTTTTATGAAATTGACCATATAATCTGATTAGCATTGCTAAAAACAGGTAAATATATAAGTTGAACGAATTCAATATCCAACTAAAGGAGATAACTGGAAAAATATTTATTTAATGCAATTATTTGTTTTTGAAGTTAAGAACAGTAATATACATGTATAATATACCGTTGGAATGCTAGAGTTTTTAGACAAATATAATCTTTTACATACTATTGTAGTCTGTGAAAAGCCGATAAAACAAACTGATTGTCGTAGATAATAATATAATAGATTATTTAATAAAACACATGTTCTTTTAAAATCCCATGCAAATAATTCTTAAACAATTTATTTTCGTTTCTATTTATTTTTATTTCTCCATTAAGGTAAGTGAAAGTCGTGTGTTGCGCGCACCAGATTTTTTTTTCATACTTGGTGTTTGAAAAGCCATTTCTTAGATGACTGAGAAGCACAAAGACTTTATACTGGATATTTTAATTTCAAACGATTTTCATTGAGTTATAGGACTTAAATTCAAAATTTTGGGGCCAATTGCATTCTTTATTTTTTTTAGAATTTAAAAATATGTATGAATCATGAGATGGTTGCTTTTTCGTGATATGCCATTGGATGAGGTTAGACCTTGCCGTGACCACAATCCCTCGTGATCTGATTTTTTTGCCGCGATATTTCTCTTATTGTGGTTCATCTGCTCTGTTTTTTCCATTGGCAATCTATATTTACTTCCACGCTTGATTTAAGGATTTCTTGATTATCATTGTTTTTAATTACCTACTTTATTTGTAACTGCCTGAAATATTTACCAACCTGGACAACAGATAAGGGTTACGCGCGGGCGTTATTTTTCTGCAATATTTGCTGTACCGAGGAAAACTGCTGTCAGACCTTCTTCCGAAACCTTTTCTGGTAGTTTTGAATTCTGAACCGAGGGAATGGTATCGTCTGGGATGAGACCATTGCAGGATATTATTACCGGATAAACCTTTATATGCTCCAGCCCATACAGTTGCCGAAGTTCCAGGCACAAATATAATAATTTTGTTATTATTATGCGTATTCATCGTGCTATTTTGAATTATGTTGTAGTATTCTAGGTTATCCTATGAAAAAGAATTGAAGACCCATAAAAAAATATATTTTTTTTTTTTAATAGTTTTGTATGATATTCCAAATAATGAACATTTAATGTTGCTACTTCACTATTTCAAATTATCTAGAAAAGGTTCATTTACATTACTATAATAAGGCACCCCATTAAACTGTCATATTGATCATTCATTGGATCTTTGCTAATCCTAAAATCCTAAACGTTTCTTACTTTTTAAGAATAAAATCATCTCAAACTATACCTTAATGTACCATATGATGCAGATCCATCCCAAAGCAGGAACTTTTCCTTCCACAGCTAACTCCATTCCCACTCTTGTCCATTAGTTTCATCCTTACTTCTCTTCGATTCTGACTGCTGACTTCTGCAAAGATGATTGTAGCCCCTTCTGATATGGAATTTTTTAGGAAAGGTACCTAGTAGGTAATGGATAGATTCTTTTCATGTGTGTATTGTAATTCTTTCTCATTCACTAGTTTGAATAGTCCTTTTTTTTTATTATTATTATTAATTTGTACATGTTTTATGGCTCGGAATTTTTTTTCTCGCTTAACTGCTAAATACTCATCGACTTGGCTAAATTCTTCCCGTCTCTAATCTTTCCAATCCAAAATCCTTCGAAAAATCCTCAATGCTCCTTATTTCGTCACGAATAAACTTGTCCATGAAGACCTTAATGTTCCCTGTGTTTCCTATGTTGCTGACTTGGCACGAACCAGGTACCACTCCTTTCATGACAAAGTCTATTCACACTCTAACCCCCTATAGTTTTTGGAGAGATGCCAATGGGTAGTATCTCTACATGTGAATCATGACAGTGCGATCTTGTTTCACATTTACTTGATGTATTTTGTTATACAGTTGTAAATATCAATCACTATCTTTTAGAAAACAAAACAACAACAAACATTAAACTTTTTAATTCAAAAAATGTTAATTGATCAAAACAAGGAAAAATTCAGGGTTAAGAGAAGAGTTCCCTATTAAGTTTAATGGGATGTTCGGTAACGGGTTCGTCTGCAGGACTTTCGAATCTACCAGTCTTTGGATCACACCCATATATACCATTTCAATCACTATTCGAACCACCGGTAATGGAGCTACTAAGCTTAGTATCGAATAAATACGAAAAAGTTATAATAAACATATATTTAAGTTAAGCGGGCGCACTTAAATTAATAATATATAAGAATCCCCAGTAACGCAGGTACTGAGCTTAATATCGAATAAATCCAAAAAGCTATAATAATTCGGTATTCGAGCCCGCGATTTTAAAATTAAACGAAACCCCGCTAATCCGTATTACCAGCCTTATTATCGAAGATGTCTGAAAAATTACATCTAACGTATACTTAATCTTAAAATCGTGAGTAATTGTGTGTAAAAGGGCCCCTAGGAACAATTAACAAGCCGCGTGGGTTAAAAACATGATTCATAATTAAAATAACCTTAAAAAACATAGAATTATGTTACCATGATATTTATTAATTCATCGAAATCGAAAAAGGTTGAATTTGATTTGGAAAATATTGAATTCGTCTTGGAAAAAGTTGAATTTTATATGGAAAAGGTTGAATTCAACTTGGAAAAGGTTGAATTTGACTTGAAAAATGCTTTTGATGTCCATATCCATATATCCATGAACTATTTTTTTCCCAGTTAGGAATAAATTTTCATTTTTTAAAAGTTATGTTCAAAGAATAAATGTAAAATCTAAGATAGCTATAACTCCTCCCCCTCTCTCCAAAAAAATAAAATAAAAACATTACCCTGCAATAAAATATTTTTAATAGTTGACCGTGTGGTGGCATTCAAAATGTTTAAAAAATAGTTTTTAGACTATTTTGTATTGTGTATATATTTTATTGTAAAAAAAAAAAAAAAATTTTGTATATATTTTATTGTAATTTTATGCTGTGTAAATTGTATGAATGTAGTATGTATGATATCTTTCAGCACTATTATTAATGTCCAAAGTGGGACATATTGTAATTTTACTGAATAAAATTGTTGTTGTTGAAGACTATTTTGTAACCATTTTGAATGCTACCATCTCATCCTCCCCTGAAATTGTTAGAAAGTAGTTTCTTTGCGAAGTTCAGTCTAGAAAGTCTGTGATTGGAAGAAAGAACGTTAAATCTCACACTAAATACTACTCTGTTTTTTTTTCTGTTACGAAATATATTTATCTATGTGTACATGTTTATGTAAAAATATTGTTTCACTACTCTGCCGTTTATCATAATTATTGAGTATTAATGAGGATACATTATTTTGTAAATTTTGCTGTATGAACAAAATAAATAATATTTCTTATCATACCGGTTAGGAGTTAGTTAGTGTGTTTTTGTGAAAAATATTTATTTGTTATTGACAATTTGACTGACTCATTTCTAGTCATTGCCATTTAAAACATTTTACCTGGTGATTCGAGGACGAATTACTAACCTACTTGAAGATCTATTTTTCTTGTCTCATTATTTAAAAAAAGAAATACCTGTCAAGTATCATAAATTCCGAATGAGTGATTCCTCGCAGAGCATCTTCGCTTCAAATTAGCACCTCGTCACAAGTTCCACAAGTATGAATCATTGTCTTTCAATAATAAGCATAGATATAATAATCGAGAAAAGATTGGCAGATTAATGTAAATTTAATCTGACAATAGAAGAATTACCATAATGACGTTGCATAATTTACTTTTACTTAATTTATCTTCTAGACTCGCATTCTTGCCTCTTTTCAACCGTGTCAAGATTTCTCACATTTATCTTTTCATATGCCTTACACTTATGTTTCTAGGCTTCATGATCTGCGTGTCTGCGTATAATAGCAAATGGTCTGTGTCTATTTCAGCACCTCTGATCACCTTAACGTCTGTGAACCAGGTCTAATATAGTGATCGTACACAAAATGGTCGATAATACTATTTCTTTCCTGTGCTGAAAGTATAATTTTGTGAACTGTCTTGTGGGTAAAAAAGGAGTTACCAATAAGCATGTTATTTTCGAAACATAAGTCAATCAATCGCAAACCTTCACCGTTCTTTGTTCTTTCTCCACCATGCTTTTCCATAACTCCGTGTGTATCTCTATGGCCCCATCCTGTTCTTGCATTGAAGTCCCCAGGGGATATAATTTTCCTATTCATACTGTTGAATTTGTTTGTTATCCTTTCTAGGTCAGAGTTGAATTGTTCTTTTTCTATAACAGAGGAATTCCGAGTGGGAGCACAAGTTTGTACTAAAGTGATTTTACTAGGAGACAAATAGAAATTGTCTGTTATTGTACTGGGCGATACAGCTTTCCATTCCTCCATTTTCTTATGTAGTGATTCACTAACAAGAAAACCGAATCGACTCGTTCCTTTGCGTAACCATCTTTAGGGACTTCTGAAGATATTATATTCCTTTTCCAGTCTCACTTCCCCTATTCCTTTCCTTTTCACCTCAGATATGCCAAGAATGTCCACCACTTTATGATCTCCTCCACGAGTTTAACTGTCTTTCCCGTGATGGTTTTTATGTTCCATGTTCCTATTCTCAAGTCCTTTTTCCTGCCATGTCGATTCCTATTTGTCAGTTTGTTTTCGAGGCTAATATGATTTCTATGAATCCTATATTTACTTCCTGACGGGTAGTTGGATCAGTCCGAAAGGCCCTAGTGCCCTAGAACAGCAGGTCTGCTGGTGAATTCGCCTTGGCCGGCAGAACGGCAGCTCTAGTTCTTCTGACCAAATATTTAACTCTAGCTCCTAGGGGAGGTAATCTTGGGTATGTACTGTATATTACCTTAGTTTCAATATATAAGATTTGCGAGACCATTCTGGTGAGAGGTGTGCGATGTTCTGTACTGTAATACCGCAGAATCGTAAAACCCTCATATAAGGAACCTAAACGGTTAAAAAGTTATGCAGCTCGGTTGAAATAGAAACCAGATGCATTATATCTCTGGTTATACAATCCATGTGAAATTTGTTATTATTCTACTCTATTATAGACCACAATCCAAATCCTTGTTCCAATTACCTCCGATTATAGTTTTCTCAATTTTCGCTTTCTGTTATTTTCGTCATTTGCGGTTAGCCAATCCTTATGAACATACTCTATTACTACAGCACATTAGGAGTGGGAATAATGGATGCTATTTTTTGTGCTCACATGCCAGCTAGGTTAAATATATTCTTTGGTGTAAAAATATTAATTATTTTAAAAACGGCTATTAAATGAAGACGATTTTCATATTCTATCCTTCAAGGGTCGGGCTCTGTAATCATAATTCTTCACGTCATTGGCACGCTATCCCGATTTAATCAAGGACGAGAACGCTTCTTTCCAATGCTATACGTCTTATTATTTGATTGCGTCTTATATTCCTTTATTTAAAATGTTAAAAATTACACTCCTGAATAAAAACAGGTTATTACTTAGATAAATAGAGATACTTTAGTCGAATCAGTGAAGGATCCAAAAGTGGTTTTGGTGAAGAAAAAAGTTTTGGTAGAGGAGGAGATTGAAGTTTAAGCTACATCATTTAAGCTGAACTAGGTATATTACTGTTACTCACTACTGTTGGTTGAAATATCACTAAATATGTCTAGAGAAATGTAAATAGTATGATTTGTTAATGTAACCCAATGCAGTTGATTAGCACAACTTAATAAACTGTTTTCTCTCATTTTATGCTGTAGTACCTAATATTAGAGATTGTCTATACATTTTTTTCTCTCTGAATTAGGCTGAGATGAGAATTAGGTTTTATTTATACGTAGAAAATCTTCCATTAAACATGTTTTCAGAACTATATCGTTCTCAGTATATATATATATATATATATATTAACTAATAAACTTTTCTTCTATTATCAATTGTTTGTTTATTCATTTTACTCTACTTTATGGAAATGTGGCTTATCGGACAATGCTACAGCGGGTAGGAATCATTAACGACTACCTAACATCTCATAGGCTCAGAACCACCATTTTATGCTCCCTCGGAAGGACGACATAACCAAGATTTTGAATCGTATCCTGGTTACAATAAATGTCAATTGTTAAGAATCCTTTCAACGAGAATGGCGACTTTAACTTAGAATGAAAAAAACAAAAATTAAAACAGTCCTTAAAATATGAAAATCGGGCATATCCTTTGAAATAGCAAATTAGTCCTTTTCGGGCGTAAATAAGTAGTATTTCAAAGGATATGCCCGGTTTTCATATTTTAAGGACTGTTTTAATTTTTGTTTTTTTAATTCTAAGTCGGTTTTCATATTTTAAGGACTGTTTTAATTTTTGTGTTTTTAATTCTAAGTTAAAGTCGCCATTCTCGTTGAAAGGATTCGTAACAATTGACATTTATTGTAACCAGGATACGGTTCAAAATGGAAGAGAACCTCCATTTTTGACTCGATTCTCCTTTTAAAAGGATACGAATCGAAATAAATCAATGGTAACTAGGATTACCACAATAAAAAGGACACTTTTTATATAGAAACTCTCTTTATCTAATACTCCCTTTAAAAAATGCTATGGCCGCGGGTTCGAACCCGCCTAAGGTCTCTAGGATACTGTCGTTCCTAACGTATCACGAATGATTTGCTAGAATACAAGTATATTTGTTTTCTGCAGGCGATATACATAAACATTGAATTTCTATTGTTTTATTTGTTTGTGGTTTAAATCCTTTAAAAAAATTTATTATAATTTATTGACAGATAAATTTATACCTTACCCCAAAGTCCTGTAAGAAAATTAAATATTTAAGTTGTTCTAAGAATAGTTGACTTGCCAATGTCTCATGAATTGAAAATTATAAAGCCGTATTGATTTAGCTCGCTATTTATAAATTACTTTAATATTAAGCTTTTGAATATTACATTTAAGGAGTGTTCTATTTCCGGCTTATTTTAAAATAATAACTACTATAGTTCCTTTTATATGTTCATATCGTGGAGATGTGTAATGGTGACGTTTATTTTCTACATCCCATACATAAAATAGCATATGCTGTCCCATAATGACCGCGATACCAGTCATAAATTACAAGTAAACGCAACTAGTTGCTGAATAATCAGCAAACTTAGTAAAATTACAATTATGCGGTCGCCCATATTAATTTTTAAAAAATCGTATTGGACGAAAAATGAAACATATTTCATTTTCTTGAGGAACCCTGGTGAAGATCTAGAATGCGGATCGTAACTATGACAAAGCTCTTAACAATTAATACTATTTAATTGAATTTTCTTGAACACCGCCTAGAACATCTCTTTTCTCATTTTCAATCTGTCTTTTAGTCGTTTTCAATTTTTTTTTTTTTTTTTTTTTTTATTTTTTTTTTTTAGGACTTTTATCATGTCTCTATTAAAAGTACTGTATGAATTTTGCCCAACACTGTCCGACTTAAATAGGCAGGCCCTTAATAAAATAACAAATTCCTATAGAGATATTTGTATGTAAATATGGATAGCATGCTTCCTTATCTTAATATAGCTTGATTTGTATATTCTCCTCCCCTATTATAAATTTTAAAAAATAAAATAAAATAATAATAAGCTTACCGAACCCGAAGGTTCGATGCCGATACCACCAAATTCCGCCTACACAGACTCGTCCAATGTTCACCGTTTAAGCCCAAGCCCCCGTGATCAGCCTTAACGCAATCCTCCCATCGACGCTTCGGTCTACCTTTCGGGCGCCTACCAGTCGAATCAGCGAATACCAACTTTCTCGGAATCCGTTCCTCACCGAGCCCAACAACTTTATTCGCCCATTTGAATCTTCGCGATGCTATCATTATATGATATTCACAGGATACAAGTTCCGCAATTCCGCATTGTGCAACCTTCTAAACTCCCCAGTGGCCTCATCTCTCTTCGGACCAAATATTTTACGCAGAACCTTATTTTCGAAAACCTTAAGCCGTTGTTCATCCTTCAAAGTAAGCGGCCACGTTTCACATCCGTAAAGAACCGTCGGAAGAATAATAGTTTTATAAATTCGAACATTTAAGTTTTTAGATAGAAGCCGCGAACTAAGTAACTTAGCAACTGAATAATAACAAAAATAAAATTAAAAATTCTTACGCAGATCCCGAAATCTCTACGAAGAACTAGGTTTTCATAGTTCTTTTAATTTTTTAATATTATACAACTGAAAATAAGGACATACCCTTTTTAATTATCATCAAGTGATAATATAATTTTCTTAATTAACATACCTAAGTAAATGTGGGATGTTAAAATTGTGTAATAACTCTTACTTCTTTAACGATAATGTTCACAAGACTTTTTTTCTTATTTTTACTTTGGCTTCCTCAGGAGTCACGTGTGATCTCTTCCTCACATTCACTAACACGTGCGATCGTTCCTTTATAAATTTATAAATACTTTAATGGATTCTACATTTTTACCACACATTTTTTTTACATAAATTTACATTTTACTGTAAAAATTATTTTAAAATTACGTTTGCCAATTGTTCTAATCTTTTCACTAATGTTTCTATATCTATGCCAAATTGATGTAATTCACATTAATCTAATTCAATTTTTATTTATTTTTTTCCCTTTGTTTTCGTCACTGTTATCTTAAAAATGCATCTCGATTAAATGTTTTGCAATGATAAACAAACGATAAATACAATATATTTAATACATATTAATTTAAAAGGTCTTTTCATTTCTCCACCACTTTTACTAACTTAAAATTACTACGTTTACACGCAAGCCATCCCTAAGCATAGTATATATACTTTATTTATAATATCTCATAAACTTACATATTTATTGAAATTTATTTTATTAATCATTTTTAATATTATTGCTCGTTATGGTATTAATGATGGTCAACTGCTCGTCTTGATTGCAATCGATATCCTAAATATTGAATGTTCAATGTTGATTATGAATGCAAATTAAATTATAGAATCACGTGGTAATGTATTTTTAATCTCCTTTGGGTTAGACCGGGTTAAAGAGAAGAAGAAAGAGATAAAACAAGTGGATTTGTATGATTATGAGTTAAAGAATTAAATTTTGTAAAAATGTTGTATTTGTCTTGAATGTGGGGTTTCATATTGAAATGTTCTTGTCGTATATAAAATACGGTCTGAATTTTTTAAATACGGTGGTGACGAACTGACCAAATACATATATGGCATTATCATGAAGGTGTGGATACTTGAGGAAATCCTAGATGAGTGGAAGGGTAGTGTGTTATGTCCTAAACATAAAAAAGGAGATGTTTTTGATTGCCGAAACTGCAGAGGAATCTCCTTACTTCCATGAGCATATAAAATCTTCTCGCGAATATTATACAAGAAAATAATGACATTCGCAGAGCGTGAGATAGGCGCATATCAAGCAGGCTTTATGAGGGGGAAATCTATTACTGATCAAATATTTTCAACCAGGACCGTTCTGGAAATAGCGAGAAAATATAAGATAAAGCATCACCTTTACCGTCAGCGTATGATAGCATCTATAGAGATGAGCTCTAGATGGACCTCCTTGAAGTAGGCATCCCTTCTAAAATAGTCGGATTAACTCACTGAAGGAAGTGAATTGCGAAGTTCGAGTACAAGGAGACTAGTCCGATTGCTTTCAGACTCACATGGGACTGCGGCATGGAGACTGTCTTACGTCCTTATTATTTAACTTGGCACTAGAAGGTGCCATCAGAAGGTCTAAAATCCGGGTGGGAGGGACCCTTTTTAATAGAGGAGCACAGATCTTGGGATTCGCTGACGATCTGGACATCATTAGAAGGAGCCTCGCTGAGGTAGAGGAAGCATTTCTCAACCTCCATAGGGATGCGGGGAAAGTTGGGCTGGTCATTAATGAGAAAAAGACGAAGTACATGAAGACGAACCCCCAAGGTAGTCGAGAGCACTCCCCAATGATCAAAATAGGAGGCTCTATGCTTGAGTTAGTTGACGAGTTTATGTACCTCAGAACACAAGTGAACTCCGCCAATAGAAGCTACTTTGGAATGATAAAATACTTCCGCAGTCGAACTCTCACAAGTCAGTTACATCCAATTTTCTGTCCCATCGAACATACGATTATTTTTTTTTTAATTTTTAAATATATTTCTAGATGTATGTTCGGTGAGATAGTCAAACATGCATCTGACTCCTGAACTACTATTATCTTTCAACTATGTATTCCGACTAGACATTTGCTATTAACACCATCCAAGCAATTTGCAATTAATGGAAATAACGTTCACGCTGCTGTGAGTAAATCACGATGATTCACAATTATTAAATGAATCAGTAAACGTGTACAAAGACAAGAACTTAGTGTATGCTTATGGTTTTTAATATTTCGTGTAAAAAGGGGTACATTAATAAAATTTTCATCTTTGGAATAACGTTTCTGGATCAGTGATGATAATATGTCATAGTCTACTTCTATATTGTTTAGAAAATAAAAGATAATGCTTCATTATTGGTTTACTGACAGTTTTTAAAGCCAAAACAGAAATATTTGTAGCCTTGGTTATATTTGTTCAGAGTTTAGACTATTGTGTCATGGCATTATATACTTATTATTTGTAACCAAACATTTGTTCATCCGTCAAACATACTGACGTCATCCAAGTCAGACGTGAATGGTTGTGTTCACTTGATAAGAACGTCTTATATCTCACTGTGTGTTCTTTTTATTTATTTCGAAAACGAGATGTCGATAATGATTAAATGTCTTTGTGTTTCTCTGGCAAAGGGAAAAAAATAAAAACAAAACACCCGTAAGTACGTTTTATGGAAACTGATAGTCTATTTTTTATTTTTTTTATATCTTTCTCCGAACTCAATTTCTTTTTGCTTTTTCCGTTTAAGACGTTTTCGCGTAATCTATTTGTTTGGTAAGAATCCACAAAAACATTTTGCGACAAAAGCTTTGATATACGTATTCAGTTGCTTTAGTTTGATATTTAGTTAAACAACACGAATATATTACACGCTTTAAAATTAAAAGCAGTGAGCCTATTGTAGAGGTTCTTGTTTGTTCGTTCACTTTTATGCTACTATGGCTAATCGGACGATGCTACAGTGGGAGTCCTAAATTTTGCCTATCCAGGTTTTATTAGGATAGGGATCTTTAACGAGTACCTGACATCGCACAGGCTCGGGACCACCTTTTAACGTCCCCTCCGAAGGACGGCGTAACTAAGGATTTTTTACTCCCATTAAAAATCCTAGGACCACCTGCGGGTTTGAACCCGTGACCTTTACAAGTGATCCTGCCGAGAGGTTCTTGTTGAAATCCATAAGGCTTGCTATTGAAACGTGAAAGCTTTAATTTTTTAGAGTTAGAAAAAAGTTTTTTCTTTGTCAAAGATTTATTATTAAAAATAATCGAAAATAGTGTACGAAATCTGTTTTCTATTTAATTTATATTATATATAATTGTAAATTAGACAATAGCAGTTTATTTAACAGTGCCTCTTTGTATAGAAGCTCAAGAACTGAGATTCAAAACCCTGAAGATCTTTTGTTAGATTTGGAACCGGGTCAACTCAGCCCTAATAGCATACAGAAGTGGCATGACCATGAAAAACTAAATTATAATTACGTTATATTTAATTAATCACCATTGCCTAACTTCTAGTTTTCCTTTATTCTATTAACATGATATTATAAGATTCTAATTTAGTGACGATATGTGCGTATTCTTTAGTTTAAAACTGAATAAGACTTATTTACCTATTATTTATTTAATATACTTTAGTTTATTATGTGGTATATTAAATGCTTTAGTTTTAGGTTTGAGTTATTTAACCTTTGTAAGTCTAGGCGATTATTTAGTAAGCTAGAAATACATTGAATATTAACGAAACTAGTTTTTTTTTTAAATTGTGGTGGATGCTACACACGCTCGCTCACAGATAGCGCTAGCGGCGTCCACATACCTTACCGGCCAAATATAAGAAGACGCTATATCCTATAAAATTGTATATTGTTACCAGTTAATGTCATTGTAAATATTTATACCGATATAACTGTTTTATGAGAATAAATAAAGCACTCAAGGTAATTTGACCTAGGACCAAGACCCTAGTCCGCTAGCAAAGCTCTCACTGTCAATTATCGACATGGATGACTAACATCCCCAAGAGCTAGCTTAGCTCTCAGATCACCAACTTGGTATCTCCCTAGGTCAGATTAACTCTGCCTTTGTAACGTAATGTGGTCTATCTTTATTTCACTTCTTTCTTGTACTTTCTCCCCTTCTATCCTTCGCTACTGTCGTGCTACTATCATGCAGGGCAAATTTCCTCCTGATCCTCGCTACTGTCGTGCTACTACACGCAGGGCGAATTCTCTCCTTATCGACGCACTGACGTGCTACTCCACGCAGGGATCACTCTTATCCACGCACTGCGTGTACACCGGGTGAATCCTTTCCTAACCCACACTACCGGCGTGCTTCTACCACACAGAGTGTAATCTATCCTAACCAGTCCTCTCTGCTAATTCATTACATGTCTTCTCCATTAAACTCTCTTCCTTGCATGAATACGCAATTGTCGAGGCCTTCTGATATCTTTTCTTGTCCATTATAACAACCATACCTCGACAAAATATACATACGATACTTGAAATTAGTTCAAGAATTAAAATAGCATTCTTCATTACTGAGTGAGATATATTGAAAAGAATAATGGAACTAATGCATAGGTATCCGATATTTTGAGACGTACACTCGCATAAATAAATAACTAAGCTCAAAATTCTTGTCCCATTGATTGGCAATGTCTTTTCATCATCAGTCCTTTTTCAATGTTTTAATTTTACTTTCTGTCCTAAATTGGACTGATTGTAATATTACTCAATAAAGAATTGTTTCTGAAAAAAAAAAAGTTTACTTTTAAATTTTTAGGTAACAATGTTTAAGTCATCCTATAATCCTCACAAATGGCGGATAATTAAGAGATATTATCGTACATCTGAACGTTCTAGAATAGTAATTTGTTATTTATAATTTTCTACACTACTAAAAAAAGTGAATAGACTCGCCAGAATTTTTTATATATACGACTGTTTAGAATTTCTGAACCATTGTGTAATATTGTGCAGTGTTTTCATTAATATCGTATGAAACATTTGAATGTTATACATTTTAAATCTCTATCATTTCTCTTTTTTGTTAGATCAAATAACCTTATTTGTCCTTTTCATATCATTTTCAATAGTTCTTATATCCTATTCGATAGAGACCTATTTATCTTATCAGAACTTATTTATTTTAACTAATTTTTTAAGTGGTTAATATTGTTGATTGTTAGTGAAAAGTATATAGAATTGATATTTACGGTTTAATAACAATCCTATAATTAGAATATTGTTTGTAGTTGCTCTGTCCATCTTTAATTTAATATGCTTAAAACGGTTTTTTATTATTTTTATTCATTTGTTAGATTTTTTTGTCTTGGTGGAAATGGATTGTTTTAAGCTAAATGTTTTGTCCATTTTAATTTCTATTTATAGATCCATACACTTTATTTAACTCTTTCTTCAACAGAGGGCATATTAAACAAGTCCTTTTCTGAGTTTTAATAGGATATGATTTGAAGAGAAAAAAAAATGTAGAAATCGTATTATGCTACTTTTAAAATTAAGATGTCAATACAAATCGTTAAAGGGTGTTGATTATTTGCATGGTAAATATTTGCATAGTCTGATTGTTGACTTCTCTGCACAATAAAAATGAACAATGGTTTGTTCTCAAGAAAAGTGTTTTCTATACTTTTTGTGCCTGGTATGCATAGCAATTAGGTTTGGCATTGAAGGACAACAAAGAGTAGTGGCCATGAATAGTGATTTTTACATCTTTTTAGGATATTAAAGGTTATTTTCTATCCACAGCCTCTATTACATTTATTATTTATCTATTAACATTTTAATATTTAAAAAAAAAAAAAAAAAAATACTTATCTTGCACCATTAAGTTTATAGACATATTTTTTTTTTTTTAGGGGGGGGGGATTAAATTTCATAATTTGCCTAATCTTCAAACTTATTAATGGGAAAAAATGACTCAAGTTGTTGTAGAGCCGAGAGATTTTGCAAAATAAATAAAGATATTCTAACTCTTGTTACTTATTGAAGATATTTTAATTTTATATCTGTATCATTTCTAATTTTTTTTTTTTTTCCACAGAGGTGTCTTCGGTTGGAAAGGAAAAGGCGAGTCTGCTGGGGACGGATGGAGTCTTTTTAGCAAAGGAAGTGATAGTGATGGAAGCAGGCCTTCATCTGCCTTGTCTGAAGTAGGCTCTCTCTCTTTTATTTAATTTATTTGAATTAAAGTGTATTATGAACTGAACACATTGATTTCTTCATTAGAGCAGTGATATTTTTATATTATTCCAAATAACTACTTTCTTTCCTTAATCAGTCAGTTTTGATTAAAAAAATTGCTTTCACTAATGGATTTTCCAAGGATCTGCTATTTAATGTAAATAGCGAAAACTACTATATACTTCTATACTTTTAAATATCTGGGTGTGATGATAAGTAAGGGTGGAAGATTAAATGGAGTAATAAATGCAAAACGATCAGCGCAAAGTAAAGTTTACCACACAATCAATGCAAAATTTCTAAGAAGAAGAGAAATATCGACCAAGACAAAAACACTACACTATATTTACTATTCCCCTCTTTTACTTACTTATTTTTATGACTTGTTCATCTTTGGTGAAATTATTAATGGATTAATCACTATAGTTGGTTGTATTTAACAGTTTTATGTCTGTCTATTTAAGTCAGTTCACTACCTTTTATGAAGTATTATTTGTAAAAAAAAAAAAAATGATCATATTTGGTTTTTACTCACATATAACTTCTTTTAAAAGGAATTTACTTTCTGTGTGTTGCATTATTTTTTATCTACTCCAGCTGGATGAAATAATGTCATTAAATTACAAAGCTTGATATATATACATGTTTTTTAAATATATTTTAAAAACTACGGTAGTAAAGATTTGTTTATACCTGCATTATCTTAATTAGCTATTGTGTTATTATCTTCTACTTTTCCTTAGTTTGAAGAATTCTTTCTAGCATTAGGTTATCTAATTTTGTTTTGTTTCATTTGATAAAAGCTTCTACTATGTATGGAAAGATTTCTGTTTTCCTTTCTTAAGCTAAATTTTTAATGTTTTGAAAATGATTTTTTGTTTTCCTATAAAGGCATGTCAAAAATATTTATTTGACTTCAATTTAGTATAAACTCTCATATTTTCTATGAAAACATGATTTGTTTTAGGATCGGCGTTCCTTAGGCAGTGATTCAGTATTGGGTAGCACTGGTTTGATACAACTCGAGAGGCCTGCTTGGCTGCCTGCGAAACCAAAACAAGAGCAAAGGGCTCATTCTTACCAGCACGAAAAAATTCTCCAAACAATTAGGAAAAGAGGTTAGCATTGATATGTTTATTTATTTTTTTCTATCCTATTTTATGTCGTTGTTTTTTCGAACTTGATTATTTTTACTTTCACTCACCTATATATGAAATATATAGTAAGGGAAAGTGTTGCGATCGTGAAATTTTTAGAATTCCAGTTTTCAATGGAAATACACATTTTAGAGTCCCCGAGTCCAAAAGACCAAATCCCCCAAAAGGTATGCGTTTGTCCATGTGTGTGGTTAGTCCAGTGCGAAAACAAAAAGCCCTAAGAAATGAACTTTCATATTCAAGACAACTATACGCCCGAGGTGTTACAGCAACTTTTTCATCAAAATCAACTAACCAGAAGAGCCACTTTATATCATGAATTTTGCACCTTTTACAATTTTCTCCAAAACGGCTTTAACGATTTTGATAGAACTCGCTATATGGATGTAAAATTAAATGGGTTTTAATATGATGTTGCTAAATGCCAATGTTTTAAATTTTATTGATTTAAAAAAAATAGGCACATCATGTTATTAGCTTTGATAAATAACAATTAAATATACAAGTTAGACAAATTTTATGACCAACTAAAGAGAAAAGTGCAAAAATTTTTTTTATGCAATTTTTGTGCTTTTGAACCCAAGAATAGTAATATAGACGTATAATATACCGTTGGAAAGAGAAAGATTTTAGAAAAAATATATTATATTATTATTATTATTTAAAGATACGAATAGAGAATAAATTTATTACTGATTAATAATTTAATATAGTTATATTAACTTATAATCTGAATCATATGTTTCCAAAGAAAATTAATACACGTTTTATGAAAATCAACTTAAAATATTTTTCAAATTAAAGTATATTTAATATTTTTTAAATTTGTTTCAATATTCGAGGTAAGTGAAAGTCGTGTGTTGCTCGCACCAGATTTTTTTTTTTTTTATTTGCTTTCATCAATGGATTTGCCAAGAGTCTGCTGCTTAATATTAATGGAAAAATCTAATGCAGCAACGCTTTTCCTATCTCCTCCAAAGCACATTATTTTCAGTCAAGTATTAATAAAAAACAATTTTTTATTTAATGTATTGAGTATTACTTATTACTTTTTATGTCATATGTTATAGATAATTGAATATTATTTTCAGAGCTGAAAGAAGCTAAACATCGGAAAAAAGTCCTTCAAAACCAATTGAAGGTCGAAGATGAACTTGCTAATGCAACAAAAGTTTGGACTCAAGAGATATTACCAAAATGGCCTGAAATGTAATTTTATTTCTTTTTCTAACATATATAAGCAATTTAATAGTTTAGTCTTAGTTTAAATTTAAAATAAATGACACATGGTTTATTGCTCCTTACCAGGTATTTTTAGAATAGAATATAATACTTAAAAGAACCTAGACTATTTTTCCCATTGCCTTGTATCTTTTGTTATTTTTCCCATGCATAATAATGTTCATTGAGATAATCGAGCTTGATTATCCATCATTTCTCACTTATCTTTTTATTGCTTTTGTTAACCTTGTTTTTTAAAATTGAATCATGATTGCATTTTTTTCTCTCATTTGTTAATGGTGTTTTTTTCTTTTATAATAGATAAATGTTTGGAGAATTGTATTGTTGTTTGTTATTTTAAGTATTAAAAAGTTGTAATCGACCAAGAAACGTTTTTCTCTTACAAATTGGTTTGTTATGTTTTGCAATTAATAGTCTGAAAATCTAATCAAAATAGTCCAACTATCTTTGAATTTTCCGTATACTACTGTGACAAAGTGTATTAGCCAAAGTCATAGGTCATTCTAGGGTGATCCTCATAATA
This sequence comes from Piezodorus guildinii, assembly GCA_023052935.1. Taxonomy (NCBI): domain Eukaryota; kingdom Metazoa; phylum Arthropoda; class Insecta; order Hemiptera; family Pentatomidae; genus Piezodorus; species Piezodorus guildinii. The sequence goes on along the minus strand of CM041293.1, from coordinate 119,135,349 downwards.
TCTTAAATTGTATTTTTATTTACTGGGTTGGCTAATAAGTCCTTTCAGTTTTTCTGTTCATTTTTATGTTACAATGAAACACTTCTTATCCGATGAGCTAATCCCTAAGGTGAATTGTTTTTCTTGTTTGTTATATGTCAAAAACTATATATGTTAACTTATGTTTAAACTAGCAAGTATTGTGTTCGCTATTGCACTGTGATTCAATTTGGGCAATCCATTACTTTGATCACTACAAAAACATCAATAAAACGGCCCTATTTTTCGAAAAGATTGGTAACAGGAGATGCTAAATGATATTTTACGATAATGGAGCTGTATTGAAGCTCCTAGAAAAATGTCAAAACCCAGATTGCATCCAGAAAAGATAATGCTGGGATTTCAAGGGTATTATTTTCTAAGGATTATTGTCATCAAGACAAACAATTGATTTACCCCTATAATTCACAATTAATACTATTAGATCAATCATTAAAAATATATGTCCAGAACTGGCAAATCGGAAGGGTGTTGTGTTCCACCTAGACTACACTAGGCCCCACACCTCATTGGTCAATCGATTAATAAATTATTGAGCCTTGGATAGGACAATTCACTAGACCTTGCTGCGTGATAAGTGACTATCGCTTATTCCGGTCTCTACGCAACTACATGAATGGAAAGAAAATCCAAAAAAAAGAAAAAGAAAGAGAACACCAAAAACTACTTTAATCAGTTTTTATTAACAATTAACTCATTCTATGTACATGGCATTAAGCAGTTGGTGGAAAGATGGCAATTTTCATATTAAATCTGTGGCGGTCGTGAATAAGTGATTAAGTTAAAATCTTTCATTTTACAGGTGAGCTACTTAAAGTTTCACGTAATACCAAAATAGAGTCATTAACTACAGCTATCTTTAAACCTAAAATTTCTTCCACCAAGAAATTTCTTTAACCAAATGATGTAGGAAAAGGTCTGAAGGAGCGATACGTGAAGTTAACTCATTTTTGACATAACTCGAGTTATCTAGTTTTTCATGACCACCACAGAAATAATGGCCAATATATTGTAGATTAAAATAAATTTTATGTCTATAATACATTAAGTTTTATTTCAAACTGAAAAACCGAAAAGACTTTTTTGCCTACACCATATTAACCTTTGGAACCATTTGACGAAAGACTAAAAAACGATTGTATATGTGTTCTGATTCTGAAAATGTTCGCATGTTCTAATATAAGTTGATCTCGATTAGAGGCATAACTCCCATTACCCTAATTACTTGGGAAATTTTCAGAATAAAGCTTTTGGCAATTTTGGGGCAAATGTAGCTGATTTTATACTTAATCTAAATTATTTTATACTTACTGATTTCTTCAGATTTTGTAAAATTCTAATTTTTGTAAAAACCTCTATTACTTCCCTCTAAAGAATTCTTAGTTGATGATAGGTTAAACGACAAGAGATTCAGGCTTTCATTAAATATTGACTAATTATGTTCATTTTTATACTATTAAAAGCATTTTTTTTTTTTTTTTTTTTTTTTTTACGTTTATACATTGTAATATATCTCAATAAATAAAAATTAAAACAAAAAAAATTATTCTAGGAGAAGTCATAAGAGGACACAAGATCTGTGGTGGCAAGGAGTTCCACCGTGTGTGAGGGGAAGGCTTTGGCGCCTGGCTATTGGTAATGACCTTAACATCACACAAGACTTGTATGAAATCTGTGTTCAGAGGTAATTTTCATTATTTTTACATATTTATGAAAATAAAAGTATCTTGATTTTAGTTAGATTGGCGTTTTTAAACTGTTTTGTTTCTTCATCACTAATTATTATTAATTAATTCTGATTATAATGAGAAGTATGTTTTTAAATTATTCTTCTTTCTTCATCTTTCCTCTCTACCGCACAGCAGTGTGAGGGGGTCGCTTGTAGAGGCTGATCCAGGCATTCCTATTCTGCGCCATTTCCCCTGCTGATCTCCAATCTATATCTCTTTTTCGGCAGGCCTTCCTGATCCCATCCTCCCAAGTCTTCCTCTTGGTCTCCTTCCCTCTACTTTCAGCTCATATGTTGCTTTTGCCACGCGATCCTCCGACATTCTTGAGACATGGCTGTACCATCTTAGCTGAATTTCTTCAACAATATCCTCGGCCGGTCTGACATCAAGGTTGGATCTTATTATGGTATTTCTCATCCTATCTCTCCTCGTCTTACCCTCAACTTTCCTCAAGTAGCGCATCTCCATAGCCTGGAGTTGGCTTTTATGTTTAGTGGTGAGGGCCCAGGATTCGCTGGCATACGTCAATATAGGTAAGAAGGTTGTTTTGTATACTACCATTTTTGTATGTTTGGAGACCTCTCTTTTGCCTATAAAGCCCTTCTTAAGAGATAGGAAACACCTTCCGGCAGACTTTATTCTTTCCTTTATGTCTTTGTCCACCCAGCCCTGCTCATTTAGATGTGCGCCCAGATACTTGAAGCTCTTTACGTGCTCAATCTTTTCTGCCCCTAGTATGACTCGTCCAATTAGGTTCTCTCTCCTTCCTATCCTCATTATTTTCGTTTTACGGGCATTTATTTCCATGTTTATGGGGTTAAGAGCTTCCTGGAGGACGCGAAGATTGAACTGGAGATCTCTTCCATTATTGGCTAATACGACGATGTCATCAGCATATGCGAGCATAGTGAGGTGGGTAGGCGATAGATTCAAGTTTCCTAACCAGTAGGGTCTCATTCTCGACTTGGCCTTCTTTAGAGCTCCATCCAGGACCATTATGAACAGCAGTGGGCTGAGACTGCAACCTTGTCTGATGCCTTGAGATATCTTAAATTCTTTTGACAAGTGGTTGCATGTTCTGATGATACCTCTCTGGTTCATATAAAGCCCTGATATGGCCATTTCTAATCCTTCATTTACTCTCCTTTCATTGAGCTCCCTTACGATGTCTTGTTTCCTGACCCGATCAAATGCTTTGGCCAGATCAACAAAGCATGCCAGAACACTTTTATCCTTTTCTATTACTTTTTCAGTGATCTGCCGCATAGTGAATATAAGATCTTGGGTACTTCTGTTTGGCCTGAATCCATATTGTTCTTCTCCAAGGTTTTTCTCAATTTGTCTCCTTAGCCTTCTCTCAAGGATTGTGGAATAGACCTTACTCGGGACGCTTAGAAGTGAGATGCCTCTGTGGTTTTTACATTCTCTTTGGTCACCACTTTTATATATAGGAAGAATGATGGACACTTCCCAATCTTTAGGAATCTTCTTTTCTTTCCATACTAGATTAAGGAGATGCTGGAATATTTCTTCACCTTTTGTTCCCATGTGCTTAATCATTTCCGGAGTTATTTCATCTATACCAGCTGCTTTCCCTAATTTTAGCCGTTCTATTGCTTCGGTTATCTCGTCTTCAGCTATATAATCCTCTTCCATGTAACTCACTTCCTGAGCTACATCCGAGTTATCTGTTGATAATCCGCTGCAGTCAAATAGGTCTGTGAAGTATTCCACCCATCTTTCCATGATTTCCTTTGATTCGGTCAGTACTTCTTTTATTCTTGACATGCTTGAGCACAGGCCGTTTCTCTTTGCGCATATTTTTGAGTGTTCTGTAAAACAGCTTCTGATTTTCTTTATAATTTGCTTCCAATTTTTCTCCAAAGTCATCCCAAGCTTTTCTCTTTTGTTGCCTGACCATTTCCTTTACTCTTTTCCTCTGTTTTTAAATTATATTATATATAATTACATTATCGAAATTGCTAATATCAATTCGTTTTATTTGCGTTCCACAGGGCTCAAGATAGGCTTCGAAGTGCTTCAGGAAGCATGGAAGCATTAGATGAACCCTGCATCGATTCTGATCGAGAAGGAAGCATGGAGCTAATTCAATTAGACATAAGTCGAACTTTTCCTCACCTCTGCATTTTTCAAAAGGTATCATTTCTTTTATTCAACCCTATTTTTTACTCTTGTCTATGTTATGTTATAAATATATCAATTTATGTTTTATATTCATTTTTTTTTTCTTTCTCTGAGCATGCCTTTCCTTTGCAGATGAATCTCTCTAAACAAGAAATACGAATTTTTGGGGAGATTACGGTAATTACTTGTCTCGTAGCAAGTTAAAGTAGACACTCTTGAGTAGATTATTTGTAATTTTTAAAATTCGTTCATATAACTGGTTATTCTGCAATAGCTATTTAATTTTTAATAAAAATTTTACGATGAACTTACTTTCTACTTATTTTATTTTATTACATTATTATCCATAAATGGCTGAATTTAAATCAACAAAATACTTAAGCTATTGAAAAAGGCATTTTTTCAATTCTGTATAAATGATAATTTAAATTTATAAATCAATGCAGATTTATTTATTAGTTAACTGCTATTTTTTTTTTTTATTTATTTAAGAACTTAATCATATGATCTGATTAGAACTAGAGTGTGAGACTGCAAACTACAGAAAATGAAATAAATCAATCTTTGAAGCCCTCTGTAATCGCCTGAATCAAATTCATAAATGCTCTTACTAATAAAGCAATCCAAAGTTGATTTAAGGATCTTTTATTGCTCTGGGATGTCCAGAAAATAATCCTGAATTATCCTATGCTTCTTATACCATATATATTTTATTTTTTTATTGTTAAAAAATCTTTAATTTGAATCACAATAATAACTTATTCTGACATTTTTCACTTTAAATTTTTCTGTACTAAATGATGTTCCCACCTTTCCTACATTAATAGGTAACCTATATATACTATAAATTTATATGTATTTATTACTATTGCTATAATAAGACCTCATAGTACTCTTAAAGACTGGTACTTCCTTATCCTGCTAAGATATAGATAATATATCCACCCTCAGTAAACCAAGAACTCATATGCTTTATTTTCTTCTTTATTTAGCAGACTTAATTTTGTATCCATTAACCTCATTGTACATGAGAGTAAGACACATAAGTTTTTAATAATTCTTTATTAGCACGAGATGGTTAGATTAACATAATAAAAAAGTATTGAGTGGTTCGATACCAATATTTAAAAAAAATTAATTTTTGTTCAGGTTAAACTAATTAGTTTATTTGTTTTTGTGTAGTTTAGAAGAAAAAAAAAGGTCTGTTTTTGTTTTTTAAATTTTAAATTATTTTTTTGTCTTTTATTATGCATTTATTTATTGGTAAAATAAATAAAATTAATAGTATGGCTTTCATTCAAAGACATAAGTAATAAAGTTGTTAAGATACAAAATGGAAATGTTTATCTAATTTTAGTATCTGTACTGTACCTAATAGTTGAGACAGAAATAATAACTATAATTGAACAGCATGAAGATATCATTAGAATTACAGTCTCAGAAAAATAATCATTAAATTTTAATTTATTTTATCTTCAGTTCTAATATGATTTTTTATCAACCAGAGGGGCCCATACTATGAGATGCTGCACAGCCTACTGGCAGCGTATGCCTGCTATCGGCCAGACGTTGGTTACGTTCAGGGGATGTCTTTTATCGCAGCTGTACTCATTCTTAACATGGACCCACCTGAAGCTTTTGCTTGCTTTGCCAACCTACTTAACAGGCCGTGTCACAGGGCTTTCTACAGCCTCGATCAATATTTGGTAAGAAATTAATCTATGTCTCTTAAAAATTAAAATCATTTACTATTTTAAAGTAGAGTGTGCCATAACAAAATAATTTTTTCCTGAAATCCATACTGATTTTTCAAATTCAATGAAAAAGAATTTACCATGATTTTTAGAATTCTGTAAAACGCCAATATAAACATTTTCATACCATATATTATTTTTCTATTTCAATGTTATGTTGAAATTCATTAATCTGAAATTAAAATATTTCCATTATTACTCATGTCCACATAACATTGTTTTAACACCATTTAGTATTTCCAAAGTTGAAGAGTATATATTTCAGTAGTAGTAATAAAATTCCAACATTGTACCAAATTTTTGTAGTAGGGGTATATAACTGCTATCAACTATTAAATTAATTCATAGAAATGAAAAAAAAAAAAAAAATTCAATCATTTTATTATAAGAACTTGTTTTTAAATTTGTACATTTGCTGAATTTTAAATCTAGTTAACAATAATCTTATAACATTGGTTTTTAATACTTATAGTATGTACACATATATTTACTTAACATTGGCTGATTTCCCTTTTTTCAATCATAAAAATAGGTATTAATATCTTCATAATGTTATCATTACATGTATGTTCATAACAATGAATATTTTTACAGGCGTAAAAATCACAAATTTTTCTCTTTTTTTTTTTTTTTTAAGCTAAGTAAATTAAGCTTATTTCAGATCAAAATATAGTTTATAACTGAAAAAAAGGTATATAACATATTTACATTATTTGGTCCCTTTATTTTTTGGACCTTTTACTTTTGTTGATATTATTAAAAATTGCATTAAGAAATTTTTACGGCTTCTTCTGAATTTTCTCCTGATGGTAGCTTGAGATAAGTTGAAGTAGGTGTAAGAGCATCGTATAGCCTAATGATGGCAGTCTGTACAACTTGCTGTAGAGTCGGATCTTCCTTGCACTTAACTTCAAGCTGCAATAAATCGATATTAGCCTTTTTGTTATCAACAGTCACATGAAGCTTGTCTCCTTTAAATATTTTGGGAACACACTCCTCTCCAAACATATCCTGTAGCATCTCTATGACACATTCCTTAAAATGCATACGATCCATTTTCATATGAACATTTGTAGGAACAACCCTAGGATTTATCGTTTCAGATTCGAGAATTGTGGATACTATACAGTCTGCAAACATATCATTAACTGGATTAGCCACCCACTGTATAGTAACCGACTTTTTGTTTAATGTTATATCTATTGCATCAAAAGCTATTAATTTCTTCATTTCAACTGGGACTAATGGAGACGCAATATGCTGAAGCATAGACCTTAGTATTGCAAAAGATCCTGTAAATGGAATATGTTGTTGTTGTATTACCGAACTTATGCTAAGGTTGGTATATTTTGATAGATCTTTTGCTGAAACTATATGATAGTTAAATTCTCTCTTAACTAATATTCCTGACAGTTTCTCACCAGCTTTTGGTGGTTCTACAGCTAATGATCCCATAACTTTGGCAATCTTTTCACCTCTAAAATACAGTTCAACTGACTCAGTATTTCTAGGATTGTATATTTTGATATCGTTTTCAGGATCTCCTTCATACTCTCTTTGTAAGGCAGATTTCAAACGACTCATTTCATTCTGTTCACCATGTACCAGTACAATATGAGGAGGTTTCAACTGTCTTATGAAATCACTGGTCTGTTGGTAATCTGTATGTGCTGAAAATGATATATATGCTACTGACATATTTAAACGCAATTTTTGCCCATTAAGTGTCACTATTTCTTCCGGCTCTGAGAGAATAGTCTTGGCCAATGTACCTTCAACACAATAACCGGCAATAATAACTCCATTTTTTGCATCTGTACACCAAGATTCAAACAATTCTCGTGACAGACCACTCTGCATCATACCAGGTGAAGCCATTACTACACAGGGGCCTATGTCATCGAATTGGTCTATACCTTTCAAGTTTGATATATGTGTGAATACAAATGGGTTCTTTACTGCTATTTGCCGTTTTATATTTTCATTCATTGCATTTATATAAGTTTGGTACACTGCCATACACTTTTTGGCTAGAGAAGAAGCATAATATATTGGAATGTCATGAAGTTCAGGATGCAAACTCCAATATTCATCCAAGATTAACAGCAGTTCTTGAGCTCTTCCTAAAGCAAAGACAGGAATCAAGCATCGTCCACCCCTATTCACAATTTCATGTACTAATGTTGTGAACCTTGCTTCTCTTTCTTCCCTCTTTTCATGAATATGAGTTCCATAAGTAGCTTCAGTTATAAGAATATCTGGTTTAACTGATGGTATTTCAGCTGCCATTAAATGTCTGTCCTCTTGCCTTGAAAAGTCTCCAGTGTACAAGATCTTGACTCCAGAAATCTCTATCATAAACATAGCTGCTCCAAGAACATGACCTGCATTGTAAGCCCAAAATTTAATACCGCCAACTTCTTTTTCTTCATGAAAGTTTATTGTTTCTATTCTATCCATGCTAGCTTCAAGATCACTTTCAGTGTATAGCATATGTTCCGTTGATATATTACTCACTTTAATGTAATCAGAAACAAGCCATCTGTAAATGGCTTTAGTTGCGTGTGTCATGAAACATCTACCTTTGAAACTTGTTTTCAACAAAAACCAAGGTAGAGCTCCACAATGGTCTAAATGGAAATGTGAGACGAGAAGGAGGTCTATTTCATCAGTATCTACAATGTCTACAAAAGGTAAAGCATCCATACCATTGAGTCCTGGATGTATTCCACAGTCTAACATTATCTTCTTCCCTTTGTATTCTAACATAATACATGATCTCCCTACTTCCTGCCCAGCGCCCAGAGGTGTTATTGACAGAAGATCTGATTCTTCCGCGGGTATTTGTAAATCTTGTTTTCTTTTGGTCATCTTGAAATAAGTTATTAAACACAATTAACACATACCGCTTCGTAACCTTCCTTACTATGAAAAATGGCCGCAAGAGAGCGCTACTGTAGCTACCATTCCTGCTATCTGTTGGCGATGTTACTAAATTAGCACTTTTAGATCCATTGTTTTTAATCAGCCATTGAAATAATGTATTATATCATTATAATTTATAAATTACGTATAAATTTAATGAATATTGAGTCATAACTTTTGAAAAAGGAATGGAATCAAAGTTTTTATAAACTAATTCTTAAATTGCAATCATTCTGCTTATCACTATATAGAACACTTAAAAAAAGATATTTGCCACATAATCTTTATAAAAGTTCTGATTACAACAATCTTAATAAGGGGTTTATTTTTTACTCGTATTAAAAATATTAAGTATTGAAATAAAAGATCCTAGTGCTATATTAAAATTTTGCTAAAGAAGTTTCGAAATTTTACTCAATACTGACCTTTAGAAAGTTGAGATAGTTAAAAACAAATATTGATTTCTTTCTTATATTTTGGATTAATTAATTTTTCCTCTTAATTCTTTTAGATGCAGGGCTATTATGCTACTTACAATGACCTATTGAAGGAAAATTTGCCTAAATTATGTGAACATCTAAAGCTCTGCAACCTCACACCTGATTTATACCTTCTTGATTGGGTTTATACTGTATTTGCTAAAGCAATGAATATTGATCTTGCTTCAAGAGTGTGGGATGTATTTCTTCGTGATGGAGATGAGTTTATTTTTCGTACAGCTATAGGTATGTTGTATTATCATTAACAAATTAAAAATTTATAATGCTAGAGTTAAATTAAGGTATAAGTTATTGTGTAATATCCGTATCATAATGCAGCCCATGCATTATGTCATTTTGCACTACATCACTCTCATTATAGAAGCAGCTTCAATTTAAATCTAGCTTATTAAGGAACAGACCTTCATTTTAAAGTTTTTTAGATTATTTTTGAGAAAATTATAGAAAAAAAGAATCAGGATCTTAAGAAAAAATTAAAAAATAGAAAGAGAAAATAACCTAATAAAAAAGAGAAACATTAACAAATATTCTAATGAAATTGGTGGTAAAAGAATGGTTCACCTTGTCATTAATTAATTTGCTAGTATATATTAGGATATATGAGAAGTTTCTACTTCTTTAGACTTTTGAGATACTGGTTGCTTTTTCTTTTTGTATCAGTTATTTGTGAACATTCTTAAGGATCTTTTGAATTAGTCTTTTATTATACACACAAATTATATTTAACCATTTTGTATTTTTAATCATTCTGATTGTTATTTACTTTTTTTAGGTGTGCTTAAGATATGTGAAGAAACGCTTATGACTATGGATTTTGTTAGTGGTTCACAGTACCTTACGAGGCTGCCTGATCTCTGTCCTGTGAAGTTATTTGCAGCAATATCATCTGTGAAGATGTCAGTTGGAAAACAATCTTTTGCCAGTGTACTCCAGTCTTACACACACAGTGATTAGGTGAGTGAGGTTTGTTCAGTCAATATTTATTTTTAATATCCTGAATAGGTGTTTTATTCAGCTACTTTTTCTTTAGAAGATTTTCTGGCCTTATCTGTTTTTGTCCCCTCGGTTTTGAGATAGGTTCTTCTTTATTATTGGATTATCGGATTGATCAGTATCAAAATTAATTATTTTGTTCATTGCACAAAGAAATTTTGATTTATGGAATGTCTTTTCTCATATTGCTGATATAAATGGAAAGATGCTAGGAAGAAAATAATAATAAAATTTTTGAAAAATGGTTATTAAGTATATTTAAAAAAAATCTGGTGCGGGCAACACACGACTTTCACTTACCTCTGTTTTTAAAATCGATTATTTTCAAGAATTTTCAAATACAGTTAGAGATAAAAATGTGTGAAACCATTAAAGAATTAATTAAATTGAATTAATATAGAAACATGTGTTTTATTAAAAACTCTACATCAGTTAGTTTTATCGGCTTTTTATCACTCTTTATTAACTTTTACAAGCTTGTGTATAAGATAATATTTTTTCTAAAATCTTTCTCTTTCCAACGGTAGATTATATTTCTATATTACTGTTCTTATGTTCAAAAACAAATAATTGTATTCAAAATATTTTTTCAGTTTTCTTTAGTTGTTTATCAAATTTGCTCAACTTGCATATTTAGCTGTTAATTATCAATACTAACAAGAAAATATAGTTATTTTCATAGAATGTACAGAATTAAATGTACTTTAGATAAAGAAAATTTAAAATATCAGCATTTAAGCCCTGTCAAACTATTTTAATCAGAATGAAACCTACATGATATTAAAGCCCCTTAAATTTTACATCGATCTAGCGAGTTTAATCAAAGTCGTTTCCGAGAAAATCATAAAAATGTGCAAAATGCATGCAAAAATCAAAGTGGACCTTCTGGTCAGCTAATTTTGATGAAAAAGATTCTGTAACATCTCAGGCGTATATTTGCCTTAAATATGAAATTTCAGTTTCATAGGCCTTTTTGTTTTCGCCCGAGAGTTACCACACACAGATGTACCCACAGACCTTTTTGTGGGACTTGGTTATTTGGACTCAGGGAACCCTAAAACATGTATTTCTGTTGAAAACTGAAATTCGAAAATTTTCACGATCGCAATACTTTCCCTTAATATGTATTTCATATATAGGTAAGTGAAAGTAAAACCAACCTTCTTTAAATAATGTTGATTTATTCACATTATAATCATGATAGGCTTACATTGGACTAAAACCAGTTATGAAGGAAGATTGATTTCTGTCACAAGTTCATCATTTTTGTGATTTAGTTATATTATTTGTAATTTATCGTTTGAATGCTTTCTTAACTAAGCAGTAAAGAAAAAATACATTTAACGTTACATTGATTCAATCATCATTCCTTATTTTGCAAAATGTAACTCCTGGTCTAGAATATATTATAATCCAACAATTTGTTAGTCCCATATTGATTCAGATAATGGACTGTACTTGTAATATTTTACTTGAAGAGCATTATCAAATTTTTGTCAATTATCTTGCTTTTTAGTGTAAAACATTTTTTTTTTTTTTTTTATAATAAAAATTACCTTAAACTCTCTCTTAATGTTCCTTCAATACCGATATGAGCTTATGATTTATTATTTATTTATCTTCCCTAATCTAGTATGTTGTAATAGTTATTTAAAATAAATAAATAAAGGCATCTAAAGAAAAGAAATATTTGTTTATGATCAGAAAAATTGTTTATACAAATTTTTAATGGTAGTTTTAGCATTAAAGTACTATATTATCCAGTATGGTTATTGATTTATTTTATATTTGTTTTTAGATACAATTCGGTTTATAGTTCTTATCTATTTTAGAATAGAAATAGAATAGAATAGAAAAGAAATTTTATTCTGGGACTTTGTCCCTTAAGAATAACATGAAATTTACAAGTAAAGGTAGCACATCTGGCCAGAAAACATTAGATAGATAAATTATGTACATAGGTACAAGAGGTAGAGAAAGAAATTTATATAAATGTATGTACATACACACCTCTATGTACCAAATAAAAGAAAAAGCATAAAAAAAATAAAGTAAACAAATTGTAAATGGAAAGTAAAAAACAACTAATTTTGAACACACTAACAAAAAAAAACATAATATATATATATATATATATATATATATATATATATATATATATATATATATATATATATATATATTATATAATAAAATAAGAAATAAAAAAGGTATATATAGGATATTCAGTCATTATAATGATTCAATTTTAATGACAAATCTAATTTAAAATTAAAGATCAACAAGTGACAGTATTTTAGGTTCTTTTAAGTTCGCATCCATTTTCATCTCCATATCGTATTGTTCCAAATATGTTTACGGAGTGTAAGTTGACAAAATCTGATTCTCATAGCAATTAAATTTTCCAGATCTTTTTTTTTTTTTCCTTAAAGCTAGGTGACCACATTTCACTGAAGTATTATAATATTGCAAATTGTAATCAGTTTTGAATATTTCTAAAAAAATTTTAATGTTGAGAATTATATTTCCTTAATATTTTTACAGATAAGGTGGTGTGAATGGAAGGCTAGACCAGCTGTTACATCTTTTAATTGCAGACAATGTTAATAATGTTCGTTTCCTTCAATTTTGGCTTACTTTTTCATTACTAGTTCATAATTATTTTAAGTTTTATGTATCTTCTACTCTTCCTAATAATATTTTATGTGTATCGAATTTTGGATGCAATTTTATTTTTTATTTATAAAAAATAATATTTTATTTATTTATGGGAATAAAACTACCGCAGCCGTCCTGAAAATTATAGGAAAAAAATATTTGTATCATTTTATATATCTAACAAAGTTACTTCTTATATTGAATTGTTATAATTATTAAATTTATTGAGATTATCAGAAAGTATATATTCTTGTATATTTTTAATATTAAGTTTTATCTTGCTATTATAATTTCAAACAGTAAAATGAATCTTTTATTGCTGGTGTAGTAATAAAAATCTGTTGCATTGTTATTTTCATGTAATATAAATTAGGAAATGTGCCATTTAAGAGAACGTCCTTAAGAATTGTGGCCTTATTTGAAATCTATCCCACTACCCTTGCATATTATTTTATAGATATTTATTTTGTGATACTCATACGTTATTCTTGCTGATATTGATTAGGACGATCAGTTATTTTAAATTTTTATAATACATATATATTGTGATATTCATTTAATAATATTTTTTATTGATTTAGGAAATATTTTTACCACCAACAGAAACTTATAACTATTATTCAATCTTTTTTAAGATTGTAACTTTTGGGGTGCAGCTAATGTTAAAATTAATATTTACATTAAAGAGATCTGTTTTAATTAAGTACCTGAATCAAATTGCTGCTTTAACTCCTAGTTTTTGTGGTCAATGATAGAAGTATTCAAAGTGATTGCCTATTAGAAAAAATGAATTCTGAAGAACCTCTTATGTTCAGCGACCTTTGCTTTGCCCTCACTAAATATATCTTTTAAATGTTACTTCTCGGTTTAGTAAAACATTCTCAGTAGATGTACAAAAAAAAAATTTAAGCTTTTGATTCATTGTGTTATAAATGTCTAACAATTTACTTTCAATATATTTTAAGAAGAAATAGCTGTTAACTAGCTACTTCCTTCAAAAAGTTCTAGTATGAAATAAATACAATATATTACAGTGTATTGAAAAAAAAAAACTGAAGAATAAAAATAAATTACTACATAATAAATTTATACCAAATATCTTGTTTGAACTAATAAAAACTATGCTCCAAATTAGCTGAACATTAGAGGTTTAGCCTGTCAGAGATAAGGGTTTTAATTAATTTATATTTTTTTATTCTGGTTTATTAATTTTATATAAAAAGTAATACTAACTGAATAGGTATTTCTGTTTTGAAATGATTATTTAATTGATAATTAGCAATTACTTCTATTCATTGGAAAAATCAACATGATATTTATCGCATATAATAGGCCTATTAAATTAATTAATTTTTAAAGAATATATAACTATATTTCTGCTTATGTTTTTTTTTTTTATGAATTTAGATTTTATCTATTTAGTCTAGTTTTAAAGTTCAATAGACCAAGTTGTATTAACTTTCACACCTCTTTTTCCCACCACGATGTACAAACTGAATTTAGAACTATCATTAGATCTCATTTATGAAGAAGTTATTATTCATCCTTTTATAAAATTTTTGGTGCAATAATTTTTATACCGCGTATTAAAGGTTCGTAAAAATTAGGGCCGAGCAAAATTTTAAATTATTTTCCAAAAGCGCCTATAGTACAAAAAAATTCAAATAAATTAATAATTGTGCTCGTTATGACGATAAAAATAAATTCTGTTGTTTTGCTTGATGATTTTCATTTGATGTTTATGAAGTAGAAAAAAAAAATGTATTTGTATAAAATGTCTTATTATAGTTTTATTTTTTAAGATCTGTGAATTTTAACCATTCTTGTGCAAGTGATGAGGTGCATTAAAAAAATCATATGAATTATCCGAATATTTGTAAGAATATTCGTATGCACTCACTAAGTACAGTAGTTGTATATTAGGGTTAACCGTTATTGTATTTTATTATTTCGTTGGGGTTCCTGGTAATGTATATATATATACATAAATATTTGAATTGCCCTTTGGCAATTAAATTGTACATAATCTCTAAGAAGGTCGCAAAGTTTGTACACTTTTAGATTTCTTCAGAAATTTTACGAGAACAAAATTACAATGGATAGATTTATTTTAATTTTTTTTAATATGTATAATATTTTGCTCAATACTTCTTAAAGGTTAACTTTTAAGTTAGTGTATTATTATTGTGAAATACATCAGCCATCTGTGCCATAAAGATTGAGGGTACAGACAAATTGTTTAGATCGAATAATATGTAATTATACTTATTTAGTTAAGATTTCAAAAATCCTGTTGTTCATAAGTGTATATTATAATGTCTTATAGATTTTTAAAAACAATTTTTACAGTTTTATGAATTCATAAATATAATTGGTTGCTACAAAGTGATATTGTAAATTATAAGGTTATGATGCATTTACATTAAATGTAGCCTACGATTGTTGTTTATAATCAAAATATAAATTATATATTAAGTTTTATATCTATCAATGTTTCCCTATAAATCATCGTATAAGTAGAAACTCTTTAAAACGCTAAAAAATAAAATAAAAGCAAGGCTTCTAAACACTTTCCAGGTCAATGCAAAACAAGAAGAAAAATCCCTTTGCTAAAATGAAAAAGAAAAAAAAATTCTAACAATGAGAGCAAGATGAATTTGGTGCAACTTACTAGTCTCTCCTTGTTGTGAATCCATTCATTTATTGATCTGGTTTCTACCATATATCTCTCTAATAGGTAAGTTAGTATTTCAATGTAAAATGATAAATTCAAAGTTTTAATTTTGTTTATCTAATTTAAATTGTTTAAACTGTTACATAGTTGAGAAATTTTATTTGTTCACTTATTTTTCTGATTTTTGAACGAAATTTTATAAATTCTCTGACTCTAAATAATCTTCTTCTTCTTCTTCCAGTGGCGCGACAGGCCCTTGGCCTTGCGATGTAATCTTCTGGGAGACTAAACTCATGTTTCTTGATGTATTTTATATGGTAGGATTATCACTCCCTATGCCTAATTATGTGAATGGCCACCAGTTGGCTGACGGGTCTCGCATACCTGGGGAAGAGGCTGTGAGTGAATCCATATTTATTAAATGCTTGAAAAAATCCCTCCGGGACTGGGATTCAAACTCAGAACCCTTAGTGTGGGAGACCAGTAAGCTAGCCACTCAGCCACGGGCTCCTCCCCTCGTAAAATAACCACATCTCGTAAAATGTTTCTTCTTGATATGTGTGAGTAAGTGCTTGCCTCTGTGTCGTACTAAGTCTAGATCGAAAACAAAAACTCCTATGAAACTTATATTAAATATTTAAAATTAATTAAAATAGTATCAAAGATATTACAGTTACTTAATCACCTAAATTTGCTAATATGTGCCACTTAATTTTATAGACCACCTCAGGTTTTTCTCAACCTCATCACATCAATTTATAGTTAAATTATCTTCATTCAGTTATATATTGTTCTTATTGAAATAATCTGACAGGATTTAAAAGCCAAATTTGTTTACATTTATTGACCCTAACTCTTTTTTTAATTTTTCATTGTTTGGATTATTGTATTTAACCAGAAATTACAACTAAAGTTGATAATATAACTCTACATATAATAAAATAACACAATACTACCCAGTATTAAGCCGAGTTAAGATGACTTTCCCTATTATAAATGTCAGTATTTCCTAACTTCCTTCCTTTAGCAGATAATCAGTACCCAGCACTCCTACTATATCTTCTAAATTCTTCAATTTAAATCCTTCATTCAGTCCCGTTCAACCAGATCTCATCTTTCTACCTGCCTCTCTTTGGAATTCTATCTCTCCTTTCAGGCAAGAATTTCTTTCTCATTTAAATCACTCCTTTCCAGCTACCTTTTCCTCTTTCAATCATATAGACAATCACAATAAGTGAAGAAATTTTAAAATATCAGCATTTAAGCCCTTTCAGGCTGTTTCAATCATAATAAAACCTACATGATATTTAATGCCCATTAAATTTCACATTGATAAAGTGACTTTAATCAAAATCGTTAGAGCCATTTTTGAGAAAATAGTTAACAGGTCCTTCACATGGTATGAAGTGGCTCTTCTGGTTAGCTGATTTTGATGTAAAAGTTTCTGTGACATCTCGGGCATATAGTTGTTTTAAATATGAAATTTCAGATTCATAGGACTTTTCGCTTTCGCGCTGAACTTACCACACACACAGACCTTGTAGACTTGGTCATTTGGACTCAGGGGAACCTAAAACATGTATTTCCGTTGAAAACTGGAATTCGAAAATTTTCACGATCGATAATACTTTCCCTTACTTTCCATATATGAAAAATTGAAAGTAAAATTATAATTGACAAATGTACACCTGGACTGCACAATCCATTTTGCATCAGTTGCAGTCCTTTATTTATAAGTGAAAAAATTGAATTATGAATTTTTCAACATTATATTGTACAGGAACATGGTTGTGCCGCGTGAATAATTCTCAAAATTAAAACAAACTATTTTAAGAAACATTTTTAAAACTTTTACACAACAACAAAAAGAATTTTGATGTATCACTTTTCGTATTGTTTGTGGATAGTGGATAGTAGATTTTTGTAAACAACTAATTTTATGTTTATTGTTGGTCTGAGGGAACAGACTTTGTATAAAAGTCAAAAACATTGCATTGCTATTTTAAATAGTTGGCTAAAATATTTATGCATAAGGAAAGAAGTTAAAACAATAGCTTTATAAGGGTGAAACAATGGCTATGTCCATTTATTCACTCTCTAGCTGAATAAATTACCCTTAGATATAATGGCTAAAATAAGGGTGATTGATGTTAGATTAAATTTATTATCTAATATATTTTATTCTAACTCTAACTTTATCCCTTTCAGAATCAAATGAAAATTCCTTTTGTACTAAGCAGAGACTTTTTTTTTTTTTAAATTGTTATTTACAACTGTATTAAACAACACAATGAGTAAATATACAGAATGAAGAAAAGTTATAAAAAATGCCTTGAGAAAGAACAGTGGTAGCACTTCTCTAAATATTTTAAGGTAGTAGGTGTTAAATATCGATTGTATATGTAAAGATAGTTGTGGCACTGAACTTCCACCTAGGTGTACAGCAGCCCAACAACAAACAGTCCAGTTGGTAGCGTCCCCTGCGCCATGTTGTTTGTATATATAGCAGTAATAAACAAGCTGTCTAGTACAAGGTTCTTTTATTCCACTGCCTAATACTCTATAACTTTAATAGGTTATGGGCCCAGAGTATTTTTGTGCAGAGCATAGTATTTGTGTATAGTGTCAACGCGTAGTCGCGAAGTGATATTATTTTATTAGTGATTTTTGTTTACCGGTACTATGGCGTCAGTTACTACATCAGAAGTATCATTTAAAGCACAGAGTGGTTGCTTTATATGTGGGGATAAAAGACATTTCAAGGCACAGTGTCCCAAAAATAAGCAGAACCGTGGAAGTAAATCCTTTTATAGAAGCTTTCGTGGGAAAAGAAGAGGAACAATCCAGGGTAATTCAGCAGATGTAGATGAAGAAGTTGTAATGGTGGCCCTAAATTGTGGTAATATTAAACTATCATCTAACAATGTGTTCTTAGTTGATTCAGGTGCGAGTAACCATCTTTTTAAGGCAGAATTGGAACCCCTTTTGTCAAATGTTTCGAATCTTGATCATGATGTTGCCATACATATAGCTAATGGTGATAAAATGTTTACTAGAAAAGAAGGTACCCTAAGAGTAACCTCTCAAGGTAAGGTTGTAAACATTAAAGGGTTAATAGTTCCAGGGTTAAAACATAATTTATTATCAGTGAGTGCAGTTACCTCAAAAGGCTTAAAAGTGATTACAGATTCTAAGGAGATGAAAATCTGCGGAAGAAATTTTAAGCTGAGTTGTCCACGAGTGAATGGATTGTACATATTTACATTTGATGAACCCAGTGATAATCAAGTCAAGTGCAACATTTCAAGTGCTACGGATGGAGATCTATGGCATAAACGGCTAGGACAATTGAATCGGCATGGACTTAAAAGTTTAGGATTACCCTATAGTGACAAGAAGTGTTCGGCATGCATTGAAGGTAAGGCTACTAGACAGCCCTTTTCAAATAATAGGAAACGCACTTCAAAGGTTGGTGAATTAATTCACTCTGATATATGTGGTCCTTTCAATCCTGAATCAGTTGAAGGACATAGGTATATGCAGGTGATTTTGGAAGACTTTACTCATTTTGTGTACGTTAAACTTCTCCATATGAAGAGCGAAGCTGAAACAAACCTGATGGATTATATAGCGGAACTAGAAAGGCAGCAGGGTGTCCCGGTGAAAAGGCTACGTTTAGATAATGGAGGAGAATTTACGTCTAAATTTTTTCAAAAATATTGTTCAGATAAAGGTATAAAATTAGAATATTCTTTGCCATATAGCCCTCAAATGAACGGAAAGAGCGAAAGAATGAATAGGACACTATTAGATATGATGCGTACTAAGGTATCAGATTCCGGCATCCCCAAGTTCTTGTGGGGGGAAGCAGCTCGATGTTCTGCTTATGAACTGAATAGGTCACCTACTTCAGCCTTAAGTAAAGGTGAAACTCCCTCATTAATATGGAATGGCAGAAATGATCTGTCTAAACTTCGTATATTTGGTTGCCGAGCATGGCCTACCATTCTTCCTAAAGGTTCCAAATTGGATCCCAGAAGCAAGGAGGGGGTGATGGTTGGTTATTGTGGTGGTGGGTATAGGATTTGGTTGCCAGACGAGCAGAAAGTTATTAGATCTAGAGATGTGATATTCGAGGAGAGCCAAATGCCCTATAAAGAAGTTAAAAATGTACCTATTGTCTATCATAATAGTGGTGGAAGCTATGAAGAGGGAAGGAAAAATGGTGAAGAGAATAACACTAATATTTCAGAGCAGCCAGAAGAAACTTCTAGACCTCAGAATGATTGTAATCCAGAGCAGTCAGAAAACCCTTCAAGACTTCAGAATGAAGAATCCAATCCAGAGCATTCAGAAGAAACTTCTAGACCTCAGAGAAACCGGTCAAAACCTCATTTCCTAAATGATTGTGAGTTATATAATGCATACTGTATGGTAAGCCGATCAGATGGAGTTCCATTATCTTATGAGGATGCTAATAAAAAGGAGGAATGGCAGGAAGCCATTATTAAAGAACTAAAAGCTCATGAGAAGATGAACACTTGGTCTGAAGAGGAAGCACCGAATGGAAGTGTCCCAATCACAACTAAATGGGTTTTCACAGTGAAGGAAGATGGAATCAAAAAGGCCAGATTGGTAGCAAGAGGGTTTGAAGAACAAACTCAAGGTGATTGTGTATTCAATTACTCACCAGTTTGCCGAATGGATACTGTAAGAACTCTCTTGTCATTTGCATGCCAAAACAATTGGAGTATTAGACAAGTTGATGTGCCAACAGCCTTTCTCAATGGCTCACTAGACTATCCTGTGTTTATAAAACCACCTAAAGGTGTAAGTTGTTCTACAAAAACTCTAAACGAGCTAAACACATTTATATAAAATTCCATTTTGTTAAAGATGTTATTTCCAAAGAAATAATATCTGTGGAACACATCAATTCTGACCGCAATGTGGCAGATTTGTTCACAAAACCACTTGCCTTTGATAAGTTTCAAATGTTTCGGAAGGCTTTAATTAATTAATATATTAATGTCATTTATATATATTGTGCTAAAATTGTTGTATGGAATTTTGTAATAGTATAATATTTTACTTGTTTTGTTGTATAGAATTTTGTAATAGAATAATATTTTTACTTGTTTTGTGGTGTAGAATTTTGTAGTAGAATAATATTTTTACTTGTTTTGTATGTGAGATACAATTGAATATTTACTTGTGTATGTATATATTTGAAAACATTCAATTGAGGGGGTGTGTTAAATATCGATTGTATATGTAAAGATAGTTGTGGCACTGAACTTCCACCTAGGTGTACAGCAGCCCAACAACAAACAGTCCAGTTGGTAGCGTCCCCTGCGCCATGTTGTTTGTATATATAGCAGTAATAAACAAGCTGTCTAGTACAAGGTTCTTTTATTCCACTGCCTAATACTCTATAACTTTAATAGTAGGTCCCGACACCATCTTCTTTTCAATCGCTTCGGAGGGTTATCAGGAATATTTAAGTAAGGAAAATTACGGACAAGTGGGTTTGTGTGGACAGAGAGTTAAGAATAAAAAGAGGTGTATCTATCACAGGCTATGTTTGCAAAAAATGGGAAGTTTAGTTCATTATGGAGGAGTTGATTTGTGACAAAATGAGGGACGTTTGGGATTTTGCAAAGGATTTCGGATTGTAAGGATTGGATGCGGAAGGAATTAGATGGTTTAGTATAGTCCCAAAGCTCAATTCCATTTGTCCAAATAGGTCTGATAATAGTGATGTAAATGAGTCATTTGTAATATACTGGAAGTTTCGAATGTTTGTCGAGTAAGTGTTGTAGTAAACGGTATCTTCGAGCAGTTTCTTGTCGTTTCAGTCTTGTGTAAGGATTCCAAGTAAGGTGCTTGTCAAGATGGAGACCTAGCTATCCAATTTGTTCTACAGGAGTAAGGGTGATGTTATTAAAGAATACTGGGGGGGCAGGAAGTAATCAGTTTGCTGCAGTAAAGGTTATTTGGTGGGATTTATTTAAATCCTCAAATTTTGACACCCTTCTTGAATGGCTGTAATGTGGGACTGAAGGGTTTGGGGTGCAGTTGTTGGATCATTATTGAGGTATTGAGGACAGTGCAAGCAGATACTTAAATTGGTTTATTTTTTCAAATATAAATGTACGGGTTTATATTCAAAATATTTATTGATCATAAAATAGACTATGCATAATTTATATATAATTTATAATAATATGCATTTATATAAATTATGCATACTTTTGAATTATTAAACCAGGTTGTCAACCTTATTCTTTACTGTGGATATTGGCTCAACAATCGTAAGGCATTTTGAATCTTTAACAAAATTGTGTTATTGAGGTTCATATTTTTCAACTGAGTCTTCAAATTAATTAGAAGAATGCAAAATTAATTTATCGAAGCTCACTTAGGAATATGCTGCAATAATGTTAATAAAACTTCGTTTTTAGCACAGCTTTCAATTTATCGTTGTTATTTTTCAATAAATAATTTTAGAATGGATTTACAGGAAAACGAACAATAGACAATAGAAAATGAAATATTATCGATTTATCCAGATAAGACCCGAAGACTAAAGTCGATATTCGAAATAGAATCGATAAGAAGCAGACTGTCCAGTGGCTGCAGTGAGTGGGGGACCAGCGGGGAACAGATTGAAAAGATGCAGCCCATATTTCGTGCCCAACTAACTCTACTTGCTATTTTCGGTAAGAGTTATGCTAGAATATTTTTTAAAAAATAATATATTTTTTATTGTTCAATAAACAGAAAAAAACTGTCAACATTTAATTGTATTGAAAAAATGGCGTCATTAAAAAAAGTTGTTTGTGAGTACATAGAAATTTTCTATTAGCAAGGATTAACCTAAGATTTTGCAATTTAAAAAAAAAAAAATATGTTATTAAAATTTTAATTATAGAAACTTGCTATTAACAAGGAATAGCCTAAGATTCTGCGATTAAAAAAAAAATTGATGTTATTAAAATTTTAATTATAATTTATCACGGAGTATATACAAATAAACCTGTCCCTTGATTCAGTTCGAGTCTAAATACATTCAAATGCTTTCTTAATAAAAACATAAATATATATATATATATATATATATATATATATATATATATATATATATATATATATTTATTTATTTATTTATTTATTTATGAATGTACTTTGCGTTCATTGTTTGGTCGGAAGTCTTTTAAAATATATTTAATCGTGCAATTGTCAGTAGGTATTCCTTCGTTGCCTACAATTTACAAATATCTTTATCTCTTTCGATAGCCAAAGAAAGAAGTAGTTCCAGACACTGATGTCCGAGTGTAGGAGTGTTAGAGATAAATTTTATCTGAGATTGGCCGAAAAAATGTTAGGCAGTAATTATTTCGATGTATTGGATATGGTACTTTATTGCAAAAACAGTGAAATGGCTGGGACGGAGTATTTCTTACAAGCTGTTTCTTGATCCACGTAAAAAAATATAGTCATACTTTTTACTCATCCATAACGAAAATAAAATATTTATTCGGTACCGATTCTCACATAGGGATATACAAACAATAATTAAAAAAATACAGGATATCGATAAAATAACGATTTACTTACTTGATTAGTACGACTTTTCAACTTTACTAAATCTTAAATGCTTTTAAATGTTTTTTTCGATCTTGAAGCTAGGTTTCAAATTTCAAACTTATGAAATTTTCTTGTTGAAACAAAAAGTTTTCTGTTAGCGCCTAATTTGAAAAAATAGTTAAAGTTGAACGCGTGAGACTCTCCGCAATTCTTACATTCAGTATAATCGTTGACATTATGTTTTTGTTTTTTTTAACTTAATATTTTTATTTGCACCTGTATATGTTACAATCAGCAAATGAGTTATATATGATAAACATAGCATGGGTTGGCATGAGGGAGATAGTACCCAGTGGTGCATCCTCCTGACATTCAAAAACAAACTATTTTTTCAGGCTAGGAGGTCCCTCATCCAACTCCTTTTCAGCCTACGCCGAGTTATGTATGGTATGTCAGTTGTAGCCATGTTCTGTACAAGTTTGTTTCTATGCCCATTAAGTTAGTCGTGAAATCGTTTGTAATTCAATCGAATGTGGTTTGCTGTAGTTGGAATACGTAAGTCAGTATGAGGGGTATCGTTTGAAACATATGGTGGTGAGTTCGTTGCCAGTTTTAAAAATCGCGATTGATAGATTTGTATTTTTCGTATGTGTGTCTTTTTAGCGGATCCGTATATTTGGCAAGCGTAAGTCCATATTGGTTTTAATAAAGAAATGTAAACAAATAAGTGTAAGTTTCTCTCTTGTGGATAATTTAGAACGTCTATGTAGTATTGAATATAATAGTCTTAAGTCCAAAGTTTAGCGTTTTACGTTTTTTCTTGACGTGTAAGTCCCATGTCAACCTCTTGTTAAAAAATAAGACCCAGGTACGTTACTGTATTTGATTTTGGGATCAGGTGATTGTGTATGTATACTAAAGGGCAGGTTCCGCGTCTAAGGTTAAATGTAACATGTAGGGACTTGTCATGGTTAATTTTTAACTTCCATTTCTTACACCAGTTTTGTACGTTGTCCACATGGTGCTGTAATGTCATACTGGTTTTTATAGGGTCTGTGTTTCTCGTAATAACTGCTGTGTCTTCGGCATATGTCGCAGTTAAAATGTTTTGATCTGTTGGTAAGTCATATGTGTATATTAAGTAGAGAATAGGGACAAGGATAGAACCTTGGGGAACACCTGCAGAGATTGGTTTTATTGATGAGGTCTCAGAACCCTGTCAGACAGAGAAGAAGCTGTCGTTGAGAAAATATTGTAAAACTAAATAATATGTGCTTGGAAGAATAGGTTTTAGCTTAAAAAGAAGACCCTGTTGCCATACCCTATCAAAAGCCTTAGTAATATCCAAAATTGCCCCAGATGTGTTCTGTTTTAGTTCTAGTGCAGTAGTAATAAAGTCGGTAACTCTGTGTAGCTGTTGTTTTGTGGACTGAAAAGAGCGAAATCCGAATTAGTGATCTGGTAATAAAGTGGGTCAAAAAAGTATCGGGACACCATTTTTTTTGCATTTAATTCTTAAAGTATGTAACTTATTATTGAGTAATAAATTTTATAGAATAGATTTGAATAGAAATATTGATTGAATTTAAATAGAAATTAAAAACCATTGATATAGACAAAAAAAAAAATTGATATAATTAAGTTAGAAATGAATGAGGAAACTAAATTGTAAAATTGTAAGTCAAAAAGGATTGGTACTGAAATTTATTAATATAAAAAAAATATTCTATTTAAGTAAATAACTGTCATTAATATGTTGCTATCATTCCTTTGGCGTCAATTATAGCTTATAATCTTCTTTGCGTCGTAGAGACAAGATTTTCTGTACCTCAGGTCCAATTTTTGCCCATTCCTCTTACAACACATGTTTTAATATATTTTTTTAAAAGAAATTTTTTGTTTTCTTACCTTCAAATCCAAAATATATCATAAATGTTCAATGGGATTTATATCCGGAGACTGAGGAGGTATTTTCAATTGTCTCCTTACATTGTACAATAACCATTCCTTCGTTTTATTGGATGTGTGTTTTGGATATGGCACCATTAATATGGCAACTTTAATGGAATTACCTTCAGTAAATCGGCTACTTGCTGCTTCTCTTCCTAGA
Organism: Piezodorus guildinii; assembly: GCA_023052935.1. Lineage (NCBI taxonomy): Eukaryota > Metazoa > Arthropoda > Insecta > Hemiptera > Pentatomidae > Piezodorus > Piezodorus guildinii. The sequence continues at coordinate 119,110,231 of CM041293.1, read as the reverse complement.
TCGTAGGCGTGGGTGTTGAATAGCTCTTATCTTTATCAACGGAAAGGCTTATCTTTGGAACTGGCAGACTTGGAGGGTGTAGCTCGATATCACTTCTTAGCGACGAAACATTATAAATGCATTTATTGTTCCTATGAAGGAATTTGATCTTATCCAATTAAAAACGAAACGAAAAACGCTCCCGTTTCTCTAAAATGCTAAAAACTCATCTAAAAAACGAAAAACGCGAAATACTTAAATACAATATTCCTATTTGATATTTGAAGGTTTGGGAGCTATAATGTGCCAAGTTATAATTCTTAGTTCAATATATTTTCCGTGTCAGATACTACTTTAGTTCCTCTATAGATCATTTAATTAATTTTCGATTCTATAACTTAACAGAACCCAAAAGGAGGTATGTAGAACCATAATGATAATTGATGATACAAAGTTTAAAATATTCGCATAAATTAAAAAAAAAAAAAAAAAAAAAAATGCTTCTGAAATTCTTTACCCAAATTCCTTTGTTTCTAAACTTCTCGGATTTTACCACCGTCACCTGCGACAGAATTGGAAATACATTTATTTTCTGCTATTGTTCCTTTTCCCTTTTTCTCAGCTGTTGCTGGGATTATTAGTACCTACTCATGCCAAAGTCGAGGGTGAGGCTATTCAAACTTTTTTTTTTTTAACTTCAAATCTTTATTCACACCTGTCAATAATAGAATAAACAATTAGTGAATGTGTAGCTGGGTGTCTAGCGTAACTGCCTCACATGCTAAAGGTCACGGGTTCAAACCCGCAGGTGGTCCTAGGATTTTTTAATGGGAGTAAAAAATCCTTAGTTACGCCGTCCTTCGGAGGGGACGTTAAAAGGTGGTTCCGAGCCTGTGCGATGTAAGTTACTCGTTAAAGATCCCTATCCTAATAAAACCTGGATAGGCAAAATTTAGGACTCCCACTGTAGCATCGTCCGATTAGCCATAGTAGCATAAAGTGACGTTGAATAAATAAACAAACAATTAGTGAATGTTCAATCATTGAAGAAACGTGGCGTGATAGGCATGAGGGAGAGCAGCACCCAGCGGCAACTACTCCTGGCATGAAATCGGCCTGAATTACTAAAGGAGAAGGTCTCTCATCCAACTACTCTTCAGCCTTCTGTAGGCATTTCCTGGCATGAGTATTGTGGCAATATCATTGATTAGTGTGTTAGGGTGACCTTGTAGTTTGTCGTGGAAACGTTTGTAGTAGCTCCGTATGTGTTCATTGATAATTGATATCTGAAGATCAGTAAGTAAAGTTATATTACTAACGTACCAAGGTGCTTTTGTAATTGTTCTAAAAGTTTTAGCCTGAAAGATTTGAAGTTTGTTAATGTGAGTCTTTTTAGCTGACCCATACATCTGTGATGCATAAGTCCAAATCGGTTTCAGTAAGTAGGGGTAGGTGTTTAATTTCTGTTAGTTTCGAGTGTTTTGAAAAGAATGAATAAAGAAGTCTTAGTCTTTGGTTAAGGGTTTTATTTTATTTTTTTTGATATGCGGACCCCAAGTCATTCTTCTGTCAAACGTCAAACCAAGGTAATGTACAGTCTCAGTCTGTGGGATTTGTGTGCTGTCTAAGAAAACGGGAGGACTCGTGTCATGTCGAAGAGTAAAGGTGATTTGGTGTGCTTTGTCATTATTCAGTCGGATTTTCCAGAGTTTGAACCAGTCATGTAATTTTATTAGATGTTGTAGGGTCTCTGAGGCATGGGTTGCAATTTTATGTTTTGTTAAGATCGCTGTGTCGTCGGCATAAGTCGCTGTTAGAGTATTAGTGATTTAAGGTATGTTATGATTGTAAATAATATAGCACCTTGGGGTACTCCTGCTGCGATATATCTCATAGCAGATAGCTAGATAGCCCTGACCAAGCGATTTGTCGAGATTATAAACGGAAGCACTCTCGCTTTGTTAAGCTAGTATAACTGTTTCAACTTTTCAGCCCACACCCTAATATTTGTCGACCTTTTCGGTCACTATTTGATGAAGATTGTCATCTAATGGGACCCCTGTCATAACAATTTTCGCATATTTTTCTTCGTTAATAAGGAACCAAATATCAGTTGTACGAGATAGTGTGATCATTTATGACAGCCAGGTTCTGATGCTGCTTGACGTGCTGCCTGTCAATTACTGGCTGTTTACTGTATTTATAATACGGGCAAGTGTCCTCCAGAACCTGAAATTTCTTGGTGAACAATTATAGACGTGTCGTTTTGCCTCAGCAAGTATTCCTTTCCAGCGAACACTTGGCAGCCTGATGTGATATGCTGAATCGATTCTGTTTCTGTCCTACACATTTGACACAATACAGTTATAGCTTCTTCCCATATACGGCGCTTATATGAATTTGTTCTATTATAATTATCTTTGTTTTCATTGCTTTAGTAAATGATATATTTGATAGTACGCAAACCGACAAATTGTAAATTTTTATAGTAATATCGAAAACGATTCCTATAGAAGTATAAAATATCAAATTTTCCAAACAGGGGCAGTCATAAACAAATTCCTAGAAATCTTGGCGTAAAATTTTGACGTTTCTAAAAATCCTCTCAAATTGCTATCATTTTCCATCAAGCACTTTGTATATGAAAACTAATATAAATAATACATAATCTGGTATTTGTCAACTTTAGGGCGGCTTAAACCATAAATCGAATAGAAATAAAAAACTTTTTGGATCACTCTTCGAATGACCGAAATTCTCACTTTTAGGAAAATAAATTATAAATCAAATAAGGTATTAACATAAGATTATTTTTACTCACGCATACATAAAATCCCGAGAAAAAAGATAACTTAGAACAGGAAGTCAAAAACAATGAGAGTGAAATCCAGGACCTAACGTGTTTAAGGGTGATATAATCACGAAATCATTCTTAAAATGATAGAAATGAATTACCTGCTAGTTTAGAAAATATGACAATTCCAGGACAGGTGTTAATCAAAATTACTCCAACGTTTTCCAGAGAGCTCTGGAATTGTATGAGTAGCCAATTGAGGTTGAAGCGGAGTAAGGGAGTATTCCAGTTGAATAGAAGAGATAATTTAGATACTGGTAATATTGCGAATAGTTAACGGAATCAGGAACAGAGGATTGAATCGCTTTAGAATTTTTCTCACAAAACAGACTGCGTGGAATATTGTGATCGAAAACCATACTGAAAAATGTTAAAGACGGAGACAATTCATCATACTTTTTTTTTAGACCGTCTGGAATTTTGAAGGGAAAAATTATTAAAGATAGCAAGACGTAGCAGTGGTCACATGTGATACAGTGGCTAGCATAACAGCTTTCTATGTCGGTTACACGGTTGCCCAATCCGAGCCTGTGCAATGTCAAGTACTCTTTAAAGAACCCTATCCTAATTAAACCTGGATAGGCAAAATTTAGGACACCCTCTGTAGATCGTCCGAGTTGTCAAAAGCAAAAATGACGATTAATTTATAAACTAACAAGAAGTAGCAAAGTAAGAATCTCGTTCGTCATGAGAAAGTTGATAACGATTTAAGAGAAGGTTAGGGTTTCACTAAATATACATTTTAAGGGATTAGGCATAGAATAAGGGACTTGCGATATCCCCCTTAAAGAAGAATTTAATTTAGCGGAAAATATTCCACGAAGGTTCCGTCAATAATTTATTAATGGATGATTTTAGGGTGAGTGGGAAAACTTGGTAACATCCTAGTAAGAAAAGGAAGATTTAACATCGAAGATGGAAGGAAGATGCAGAGTTTTGACAGAGCAATAATGTTTTAATTGAATCTATTCTAATATTTGTAAGGTCTAGTTTGTATGTATTGGGTGTGGAAGGGATACTATAAAGAAAGAATACTTACTATAAAGAGATATGGTTACTAGCTTAGTGTTAACTGTTATGTTTTCTCTGGAGAGTTGGGTGATAGATCAGTATTACAGCCATCAGCTATTATTACTTTATAGCATTCCTAAGGGATGTAGATTAAAAAGTTAAACAAGTTTCGCCTTATTTATACAGTGTGACCCTCGTTTTATCGTTTTGATAATGGAATTTTCATATACACGTACCTCTGGAACCAACTGTTTGTGATGTAACTGGTCTCAATTACCAAAGTTAATCATTATCATAAGTTTTGTTTTAATGTCTGCAAAATTAGCAGCATTAGATATTTTCCCAAAGCTTTTTTGCAGTTACAAAGTAAATTTAATATGACAGAGGGAAGAGGGGAGGAGAAGGTAAAGAGAAAAACATGTCCTTCTGGTTTGGGCGGAAGGGAAAATCATTTTAAAAAATCTAGTTAAAAAATTAAAAATGTTGGGCTTCAAAATTAATCCGAACTGTTTAAGTATATATACAAACTTAAATGCACTAAATTGTGTGTGTATTTACAAGTCTTGGGCGCGCCGCCATCCCTTGACTTAAAACACGTGATTAATTTTCAAACTTATGTGTATTTAAAAAGAAAGTGAGGAAGTATAAATATTTGGGTGTGACAATTTCTGATAATCTATCACTTCATGAGCATTTTAAAGATAAAGTACAGACTGCCAAGTTAAGTATCAATAGTATCTGGAGTGACGTATTCATTAATAAACATGTTCCGATATCGGCCAAGTATAAAGTATTTCAGGCGGTGGTGGAATCTGTAATGTACTATGGAGCGCAATTTTGGGGATACCATAATTACCAACAATTAGAAACTATTCATAGATTATTTTTGAAGAAACTTTTTAACTTACCAAAGAACACACCTAACTACATGTTGTACCTGGAAACGGGCAGGGATCTATTATGTTTTAGTACAAGAAGTATGCATTTAAATTATATTATAAAAATTTTAAACTATAGTGATGTACGCTTATCTAAAATTATAGCTCTTGATGGCTAAAATTGTAGCTGGCTAAACGAATGGGTAAAACTAGCAGATGATTTAGGCTGTCCATTTGATAGTATTCGTATCGGTGGCGAGGTGGAATAGTCAAATGGTTAATATAATAGCTGTAGCCAAGGAAAATTTTTAAAAAGAACTATGAATCTCCGTTATGGGTGCCGAACACTATCTAATTTATAAGAAGCTAGATTATGGTGTTAACTACATTAATGACAAAAACAATATAGAATTAATAAGAATAGTTTTTAATACAAGAGCCGAAATGATATCTCTAAATTGTAAACCATGGATGAGGGAAATAGTTTACACATGCTCAATTTGTAACAGTAAGGAGGAAGAAAATATAATTCATCTGTTAGGTAGATGTACGGCATTTAATCATTTTAGGAAAAGGTATTTTGGAGAAAGTATCTTGACTGAAAACAAAATAATTGACATTTTAAATGGAAATAATTGGAACACATTATATAGATTTATGAAATGTGCTGTAAACTACAGAGGCTTTTTAGTAAAAGATTTCAATTACAATAATTAATAAACAGAGAATATGTTGTCACAGATAAATTGTAATTATATTTTGTTTATTCTATTTGGGAAACAAAGATTATCCCTCTATCTTTTTACAATAATGTGTAATGTTTATTTATTTTTTGTTTTGTTATTGTAAGCTTATTGTTTTGTTTATTAATAATCTATATAAATAAACCAACTTCCTGGCAGACGGAAATCCATGCCAATATTTTGTGTTCTCTAGACAAATGTAAAATTTATTAATAAAACACATTTATCTATCTATCTATCTATCTATTTAAAAAGAACTTTTTATTTTTAATTTATCTTATTTTTGTATTCTTCCTGATCCCCATAAAGCTTTTTAACCTACTTGGTAGGCTTTCCTTACGCTAATCGAAAAGTTTTTCACATTCTTTTCATTATGTGCATAATAAATTCATTAAACAATAGATAAATTCTCATAAATTCAGTTTGTACTTATATTGCTCATAAAGAAAAATGAGGATTATTACCTAACCAAAAAAAAGTCAGTAATCAGTCCGCTGAGCCTATAGTATCTTCCTAGAGTTTCTGCTCGATAACAAGAAGAAATAACAAAGAGAATTCTGAAGATAGTAGCTTCATGAAGATAAGTGGACCTCGGCATTACGCACAAGCGCATCAGATGTGCCTGTAATTATATTTTGTTTTTTTCCATGCGTGCAGCTGATAAGTCTAAGATATTTTTTATTTCATTAAGGCTATCATTTTATCGATGCGTTAGATAAAAAATAAATATTAAATGTGATGTTATACGTTATTATGTTGTAAATAACAAATTGAAAGATGATTGAAATTCTAGGTTTATTTTGTAAATTATCGTTTTTAGCTCAGTGCGATCATGCTTTTGGTCCTGATGATGTCCAAACTTGCGAAACTTTGAATAGTTATTTTCTGCCGTTTGAGTGAATTAGGGTTTAGTTTAGAATATTTTAACTTTATCCTAATTAATATTTTGTTTCTTTTTGGTTTATTATTTTCAATAATCAACCTTTGTAATCCAAAAAAAAAAAAATTCCCCTGCTCAAAATTTGAGAGCTTGCGTTTCAAGAAGCGTAGAATCCGAATAACAAATACAAAAAAATCGACATTTCTCCGAAACTACTAGACCTATTTTTTTTAAATTCGTTACAAAAATACTAGTCCATTCAACGATGATCCTAATACCTAGACGTTGATATCAACTGGTTAGATTTAAAATGGCGGCCGATTAAAAGGATTTTATTCAATAAATCAGTTATTTTTGAAGGTAGAAAAAAAACTTATTTGTGTTTTTAACCAAAATAATGCGAATAATTATATAAAGAAGAAAAAAAATTGATATTTTTCTCATAAATACGCTCATAACTCTTAATTTTTGACGATAGAGAAAAGTATGTATAGTTTTAGAATCAGCAATGCACGATAAACAAAAAAAAAAGAAAGGAAAAAATGAAATCTCGCTCATATATACGTTTGTAACTACGTTATTTTCGGAGATAGAAAAAAAAATTGATTATTGTTTTTTAACCAAAAACTGTGAATAATTATATAAAAAGAAAAAAAGAAAAGAAAACAATTGAAAACTTGAAACGTCGCTTATTTATACGCTTGTATCTTCGATATTTTCAAAGACAGAAAAAAATTCATTATCGTTTGAAGATAAAATGTAAGGTTTTCGGGATCAGGAAATTTTATTTGAATTATTTGAATGAAAATCGAAAGAAAGAAAAGGAAATAGTAACGCAGTCCTGTATAAAAAATTACCTCTGCCCAAAGTTGAGAGCTAACGCTTCAAGATGAGTATAATCCGAATAACGAATAAAAAAAATTCGTTTCTTCTAATAATAAAATGAATAAATACCAAAAATACTTAATTGCCTATCAGCAGCCTTATAAAAAGTTATACCCCAATATTGTTATTTGGAAATAATAAACCATTGTGTAATAATATGCAGCGTTTTATTTTTACTCTCAACAACTCATTAAGCACCATATTGTTTCTTCGGTCCTCATTTGAGTCGTTGATTTCCAAAAAGTACTATATCCATCCTATAAAATTTTACTGGAAGCTCTAAAATATCTCATTACTGTATTATTAAACCGACTTATTTGATTCTTTAGGCATAAAAATCTACGATTGTTTTTTACACTATTAATAAGACTATATAAAAGTTATGAAATGAAATGTTTTACTATGATTTGGATCGAAACTAAATGCGTAATCAGTACCTTTAGAAAATAGCTACATTTCTAAATCACATTTTTAAAAGACTTTATAGTTTATAAGATAAAATCAAATAGAAAATTTCGATAAAACTATATGATGAGAATACAAATATGTGAAAATTCTCTGTTTCGTTAAAAATGTCCTTTAGTATTGTACTTTTTGGAAATCAACGTCTCATTTCTTTCCTCAAATCTCTCTTTGTGCCATTTTTATACGGTCTCTGTTGTTTTTCCCCATCAGGAAAATGTATTATGAGCTTATTCCTTTTCTTAATCCAATGATTTTTTAGTTCATCCGTTTCGTTTACATACATTACTTTTATTGATAATACGTTTAGTGACCGTACGAACTACCTCATTCTATGCACAGAAACAAAAGAACATTTAACGCGGTTATGCTTTTTCACATGTATTCGTTTAAATAAACATTGGTTTAATTATAAAATAAACTACTATTTTTCAGCTTTCACGGCAGTGGGATTCGCTTGTACTCCTAACGAGATGGTGAGAGGTTGCCGTATCCACGAAGGACACTGTATTTGCGGTCTTGGCTGCAGTTCGGACTTCAAATACCCTACCAGAGAAGACTGCCGACAAGCCCTGAAAGGTAAGTACCTTAATGAAGACTGAGGAAGTAGGCGGTGTTTATACAATCCTTCCACCGTCGCCTCGGCCTAACTCTCTGAGAAGCCTATTAGTCAGTTCAGCGAATACTTACTTTTTCTGAATTCGTTCTTTTAGGAGCCAACCTATGAAATATTTTACGCAGTGTCTTATTCTCGAAAATCTCCTAGTAGTAACTTATTCTTAAGGCGTTGTTCATTGTTCAAAGTAAGCGACCACAATTTCTCGCGTATGAAACCGTTGTGATAAAGATAGTTTTATTTATCCTAAACTTTAATTTTGCTGAAAGAGGTCACGAGCTAATTAATTTCGCAACTGAATAATAACACATTTCCCGCCTTTCTCCTATATCTCGGTTTTTCTAGTTATCATAGAACCTATATACTTAAATTACTCCACGTGTTCAAACTGATATATCTATATCACCAAAATCGTCTCCGTTTCTAATACTAATCATATATTTCGTTCTCCGCAACTACTATTCTCATACATTCTAGGCTTCGTCAGGGCCGACCTGATTAATGTATATAGTGCAATCATTATAATAATAATAATAGGCTTAGCGAACCCGAAGGTTCGATGCCGATACCACCAAATTCCGCCTACACAGACTCGTCCAATGTTCACCGCTCAAGCCCAAGCCTCCGAGATCCGCCTTAACGCAATCCTTCCATCGACGCTTCGGCCTACCTTTCGGACGCCTACCAGTCGGATCAGCGAATACCAACTTACTCGGAATCCGCTCCTCACCGTCCCCAACAACTTTACGCGCCCATTTGAGTTTCCGCGCTGCTATCAACTCAAATATATTCACAGGATACAAGTTCCGCAATTCCGCGTTGTGCAACCTTCTCAACTCCCCAGTGGCCTCATCTCTCTTCGGACCAAATATTTTACGCAGTACCTTGTTTTCGAATATCTTAAGCCGCTGTTCATCCTTCAAAGTAAGCGGCCATGTTTCACATCCGTAAAGAACCGTCGGAAGAATAATAGTTTTATAAATTCTCACCTTTACGTTTTTAGACAGAAGCCGCGAGCTAAGTAATTTATCAAATAAATAATAACACGCATTTCCCACCTTTAACCGGGACTTTATTTCTTCCTGGATATCATTTTTTCTTGTTATCATTGAACCTAAATACTTGAATTTCTCTACGTGTTCAAAAGTATGCCCTGATACATCAATATCACTAAGATCGCCACCGTTTCTGCTACAAATCGTATATTTTGTCTTATCAGTATTTAATTCGAGTCCTATTTCTTTACCGGTTTTTATTAACACACTTGTATTTATCGTATGGTTTCCGTGTCTTCACCTAGCAGTACCAGATCATCGGCATACCCAAAACCGGAATCTTGTCACCCGTATTTAAACCTTTCTCGGTACACATCACTTTTTCTATGAAATATTCTAAAGCTATATTAAATAACACAGGTGAAAGGGAGTCACCCTGTTTCAAACCCGATCGCACCTCAAATCTCTCGGAGTAATTATGACCGATTCTAACTTTATGGAATGTTTCCGACAAACACATCTCTACTAGGTTTACTAACTTTCTAGGTATTCCCTGTTCAATCGTGATGTTATATAGCTTCTGACGGTCTATTGAATCATAAGCCTTTTTAAAATCGATGTAAAGTTGATGGACTACACCGTTGTATTCCAATTTTTTCTCTAATATTTCACGTAAGGAAAATATTTAATCAATAGTCGAGCGATTCCGCCTAAAACCACATTGGTAATCTCCGATAATTTCCTCAGCGTATTCCATGATTCGGCTAGTTAGTATTTACGAGGATATTTTATAGCATACTGGGAGAAGAGAGATCCCACGATAGTTGTTACAATCGGTCCTCGATCCTTTTTTGTGATTTGGAATAAGTATTGATTCTTTCCATTCTTGGGGCATTTTTTCATTTTCCCAGATATTTTTAACTAAAACGCCCGCTTCTCCACACGCCTTGATTAATTCACTCGTGATATCATTTTCTGCAGCCTTATAACGTTTTAATTTTCCAATCGCCATTTCGACTTCCGCTTTACTCGGTGCGTCTATCCATGGTTCAGCGCTCTGATATTCAGAGAGAGGAGATTGATTATTATTTTCCGTATTTAGTATGCCGTCAAAGTGTTGTTCAAATTTATTTTATATCTCAGTCGGATCCGCAATTATATTGTTATTTGCATCTTTAACCGCATGCAATAGGGATTCAAATATTTTACGCGATTTGTTTATACCTTTGTACATCTCTCTTACGTTATTTTCGCTTCTGCGTTTTTCTATTTCTAATATTGATAAGTGCAATCATTATCATCAATTATTTCGTCTCGTTTAATTTAGTGATAATCGTAATAATTTAGTTTGCTAGTCGTTCCATTGTTCCTGCTAACCTTAGAATGCCAACGGCCAATACGAGGCCTGAGCCGTGGACTGTATATACCATTGTTGTTGTATATACATAGAAATTTTGTGTATTTATTTTTTAAATAAAGTTGGAGGATAAGAAAAAAAAAATTGTTCCTGCTACGCAAATAAATTTTGGCACACCTTTTTCGGTATAAAGAACTGCAGTACGATCTGGAGGGAGTACTACTTTAAGCAAACAAAAAAGGCTTAAAAACCAGATGTGATGGTGTCTTGCGTTATTAGACTTAACCGTTAGATACTATACTTATGGGGATTACACTTTGTGATTAATTAACTTTACAGTCCAATTTATCGTTTTAGTTTCTACCAAGGAGGTTAAGAATAGTTATCACCCTCTCGTTTCTTACCAAATTCAATTCTCACTTAGTTTATCAAATAAAATACGACAATTTAATTATAACAAAATCAAAAGTGCAATTTAAAAATTCAAACTCTAGAAAAAAACACAAAAAGCAGATAAGGATAGGGTCAAAGGACCTTGACTCTTTTCATTTTATCTTCTATTTATTATAAGAACGAAAAGTTAATGAACTCTCGCCTGATAATGACAGTATCTTCATCCACACTTGCAACCAAGGTCCCAAACTTATCTACGCCAGTTGATTTTAGCTTAGTTTCTGTTTTGTTTTTTGCCATTGATATTATTTTACTCCATCAGCTAGATTTCTGTTGAACTACAACGTTATTCTCAATCACGACTTAGAACCCGAAATCTAATAGTTTTTACATATATTATGAAAAACTCGTGATTTCGATAATGCCTACAAAATTATTTACATAACAATGCAGATTATAAAGATTATTTTTTAAAAACATTTTCATAATTTAAAGACGTTACATAAAGGTACATCTGGTACAGTGCTAAAAGTGGAAATTCGCGGTATAAACTTTTGAAATGTATACTTTTACGGTAATCGCTTTACTAAAACTAAAGATATCCCAACCAACTAGACAGGAACTGTATAAAAATAAATTCATTCTAAACTCAGTTATTTTAGATTAGTCCCTACCCCATAGAAATTAGTAAGAACCTTTAAATAAATAATAATAAGAAGAAATAATTTATTGTAGTGAAAGAACACCCATTTTAAAAGCACATTGATAACTGATATTGTTACTTATCGTCAGCAAACTAATTTCCATTCTAAAGCGGTTACTAAAATCAAATAACGGTGTCCCATCTTCTCACATATAGTACCACCAAACAAACGAAACCACGAATGTTTTGGATGGTTAACTATTAATATCTGAAATAAGAATATCTTATTTCAGTAAATGATGAAACTAAAAACTTAACTTTTTTCTTTCAGCTTTCCAACCCAAAAATAAAATACATTTCTTTGGTCAATTACCATTTTTTTTTCTTCAAATTTTTTATCCACACCTGTCTATGTATGTTGACAATCAGCGAATTGAAGGAAGGCGTGGTATGCATGATGGAGAGAAGATGCCCAGCGGCACCTCTTCCTGGCTTGCTTCCTTTTACGGATTTAACTTAGAAGGACACTCATCCAACTTTTTTCAGTCTTCAGCGAGTATTATCCTGCATGTTACTAGTGGCCATGCTTCGTATTAGTGTGTTAGTATGTCAGTGTAAGTTGTGAAAACGTTTGTAGAGGGTCCGAATCTGTTCGTTGACTGTTGGCATGTGAAGGTCTGTATGTAAAGTAGTGTTGCTAACGTACCATGGTGAGTTTGTAATTGTTCTAAAAGTTTTGGATTGAAAAATTTGAATTTTACGTGTGTGTCTTTTTGGCAGTCCCTTATATCTGTGAGGCGTAAGTCCAAATGGGTTTCATTAGGTAAGTGTAAGTGTTTATTTTATTTTTAAGTTTTAATTTGAACGTCTTGATAGAAGTAAGTATTTTGTTTAGCGTTATCTGTTTGTTCTTGATGTGTGGGCCCCATGTCATTCTTCTGTCGAATGTCAAGTTGAGATATTTGATTGTGTCTGTCTGTGGAATTTGCATGTTTTCAAGATATACTGGCAGACAGGTGTTATGTCGAAGAGTGAAAGTTATATGTTGGGATTTGTCTTGGTTAATTCGAATTTTCCAATGTTTGCACCAGTCATGGAATTGTGTTAGGTAGTGTTGTAATGTCTGTGAGGCGTGCGCAGGATTGGGATGTTTTGTTATGCCTGATGTATCGTCTGCGTAAGTCGCTGTTAGAGTTTCGGAGGTGGATGGTATGTCGTGTGTGTATATTATGTAAATTATTGGTGCGAGAAACGACCCTTGAGGTACTCCTGCCAAGACTGGTCTAATTGAAGAGATTTCCGTGCCTTGACCGACAGAGAAAAATCTATCGCTAAGAAAGGACTGAAGGATAAGAAAGTATGTAGGAGAGAGTATAGTCTTTAGTTTAAAGAGAATACCTGATATGCCAGACCCGATCGAATGCTTGAGCGACATCCATTATTACCATTTAACGTATAAATTTAAATGGTCATAATACATCTTTGCTTTTGCACAAAATGTTATTCTATAGTTTCTAATAGTTAGTTTTAATAATAAACATGTAAGTTGCTTGGATGATACCTGCACCAATCACCAGTATGATTATCAAAACGGTAGGGAATATTAACGATTGATTTTTGTTTGCGCAGGGAAAACTAGAGACGTGTGCTCCGGGAACCCTTGCGCCAACGGAGGCGCATGCACTCAGATTACTTCTTATGGCTCAAAGTTCAGATGTCGCTGTGAAGGGACAGGTTTCTACGGACCAAGGTGTCAATATGGTAAGTGAAATCGAAATGTTTTTTAGAAACATAAAGTTTAGATGATTTATATATTGAGTGGCTTATGTTCATGTACTTAACATATGGAACATGGACCATATGTCGAGTCTGAATGAGTTGCTATTGTTATATTGTCCCCTCCCTCTCTGACTTTTGGGTAATATGTGAGCCGCAACAGAGATTTTGGGTGACATTATTTTTTATGTTTAACAAATTGAATGCTTTAGTCAGAAAACCTAACTTCTCATTAATTAACTCAACTTCCCATTAATTACCCCGAAATCAAATAAATATTATTATTATAACTTCCTTATAAATTAATGGCTTATTAATTTAACGAATGGTATATTCCATTCTGAATTAAACAAATTTCACTGACGAGATAAAGGGAAATTTTACTGTGTTTCTTAGTATTCATATGTTTAAGGCACTTGGTCGTGTGACATAGTATCTGACAAAATTGAAATTTTTACATTGCTTACACATTTGTTTGCTATAATGTTTTACCTTCAACCAGCAGTTACTAACTATAACACAATATCAACATTAAGATTTAAAAAAATTAAATTTCTATCACAAAAACCAGATTACAATTTCAATACTCAAAAATAATTTACGACGGATAAGCTCATTTAATGTTGTTAAATATTCCTTTGTGTTATTAATTATTAAAAAAATCTTATACTTTTTTTATGCCTGTTTACCTGTATATTATCTGTTTCGATTTTTTTTTAAATATTACAATGGTATCTGATAATTACGTTTTAATAACTATCTTAGACAGTTTGATTAGACCACTATCATAGGTCATATGTATGTTGTATTTTGGTTTCAACAAGAGGTTATCCATGAATTTTCACTTCCTTATTCATTTTTTATCCTACAAATTACAAAACATATTGTTATTTACTGGTTATTTGAACCTCATTGTATTTACTTTATTTTTAAATATTTGGTGGCATCATTATTTTAATTTATCCCTCTAAAGGATCCTTTAACAATCGCTGCCATTTGCTCATCATTCTCTTCTGAAAGATATTGCACAGGTTGTAATATCGACAGGTCAAGTTATGTATGTGACCTTACACAAGATGAAGTTATAAGTTTTGATCTAAGGTAGTAAGTTGCGTAAAAAAGTCAAATAGTAAGTACTACTATGGGGTTCTGATCAATATTCCTCATGTATACACCCAAAAGACATCTTGAAGTATTTTTATTTCATATGATAGTCTGCTACGTTTACTTTGATGGTCAAAGGATATGAAGTAATGTCGCACCTTTGAACGAATGAAAAGTACTATCCTTAGTGAGTGTTCAATGGATAGATGATTCAGCTAATCTTTTGAAAGAGGTATTGTCTGCATCTCCCGCAACTTTTGCATGGTCAATGCCTCGTCAAAAATACTCCGATTAGCGTCATTCTAAGATAACTTTAATTCCTTGTTTTTATCGAATTTCAAACTCGTAAGCAGAGGCCTCGCAGTAGAAATGAAATATCTTAGAAGAGCGGCTGGCCGAACTCGGAGAGATCTCATAAGAAACGAGAGAATAGAGGATTTAGGGATGAACCCTCAACAGAGATGTTGGCTAAGAGGCAGCTAAAGTACAACCAGACCATCGGGTAGGATATCAAGAGGCAGTCCTAGCATTTCATGAATGGATTCAATGGCTCGATCGGGAGAGAAAAGATCCACGGCTGAAGCGTTTGCAAGTGATCGGGGGATCGTTGGCAGACTTTGGTCGGGGCACCTGCACGCTGAAAGGCACAAAGGGAGAAGTTAAAGTAGAATGTCACCAATAACTGTTAGACATCCTAGCTTTCAATTTCATCAGTCTGCTTCATACTCATGCCACCCTCAAAGGAAAAAAACATCCGACTTCTTGGATATTTAAAAATGTAAGAGACCTACCCATGAAGCAGCCCAAAGACTCCCCTCAGGGTTAGCCGATAACAGCAACATTAACCTGAACAAGATACTATTAAGGCTTTTCTTATGCGCCTGATTGTAAATAAAAATATCAACCCCTTCACAAACCACCAGTCTTCTCAGTATCACTGTTGTGTCTTTATAAAACACGTGTCATTGAAGAATCAACTTTATTATACAAATACAAATAGAAGAATATAACAAACAGTATAAGACCGGAGAAACAATTGACATGTGGTTTTTGCCGCTAATTGATCATCCAAGGAGGTTTCATCATAAAGAGCTAAGTTTAGTCATAACAGTTTTCGAAAGACCGACCAAAAGTTAGTACCTGAGCCTAAATGCTGGCCTGTAGTCAAATCTATGTGACGATCTTCACATACTGATCGTCCTTTTCCAATGAACTTTTTTTTTTTTTTTTTTATGTCTCTCATTGACCACTTTACAACCCCTCCACAATTAAATCATCCGTAACTATTCGGAATTTTTATTCTGTGGAAGTAACCTTCAGTTAATATACACTGCCGGACAAAATTAAAGGATCACTTACAAATATTTATATTATTATTACATAAGAGATAAAAATAGGAATTCCTTTGTCCCAGACTGGACTTAGTGTTGTATCTTATCAAGTTAATCCTCTACCTGTTGATATTCCCACCCGTTTATGGAGAAAAAGGGTCAGTTAATTATTCTTATATTATATTATTTAATTAATTATTCTTTTCTTTCTTCCTATCAGTAAATGGTTAGTTGTAAGCTAATATTCATCTTATTGAAGATTTTCTAACATTTAAGAGACTTTAGTTTTACTTGTGAGTTTAGTAAGAACTTTGTGATGGCCAACAGAAGAGCATTGACCGAAGAGGAATCAATTCGTGCTGTTGCTTTGAGTGAAGAAGGGTTTTCTCAAAGGCATATTGCGCAGCGGCTCCAGCGGTCACAATCCGTAGTGTCCAGGGTGCTTAATAGGCACCGTCAAACTGGAGGGCATACAAGAAGAGTCGGACAAGGCCGTCCGAGGTCAACTTCCCACCGTGACGAGAGATTTTTGCAACTGCATGCTCTTCGGGATCGCCGATCAACTGGTAACAGTCTCCAGAGGTTCAGGAATGTGCAAATTTAAGAGCGAACCGTGAGAAAACGACTCAACGATTATAGATTGACCTCCCATCCTTCAGCTACAGGACCTCTTCTCTCCAGGGAACACCGGGCTGAGCGCTGGAGGTTTGCTCGGGAGCGCCTAAACTGGACTCAGGAAGATTGGAGCCTCGTATTATTCAGCGATGAGTCAAGATTCTGTCTCCGATCTCCAGATGGACGGAAAAAGGTATGGAGCAGGCTGGGAGAGAGGTATGCTCCATGCACTTTTTCTCCAAGGGTTGCGTTTGGTGGTGGGTCAGTGATGGTGTGAGAGTTGGTTCTTGTGAATCGTGGCTCTATAACTGCTGACAGGTACATTAGCGAGGTACTTGAGCCACATGTAAATCAAAACCTTTCGCCCGAAATATCGCAGGTAACTTTATTTTTATGCACGATAATGCCCGACCTCACGTTGCTCGATCAGCGCAAAATTTCCTCAGACAAGAAGAAATTGACGTTATGGTTCGGCCACCCAGAAGTCCAGATATGAACCCAATAGAGCATGTATGGGACATGCTTGGAAGACGTGTCCGCGCCCGAGACCCACAAAATATGGCAGATTTAAGGGAAATGTTAGTGGAAGAGTGGAACAACATCCCAGAACAACATGTAAGAGCCCTGGTCGCTGGAATGGGCAGGAGAATGGAAGCAATTATCAGAGCTAGAGGTGGGAATACCAATTATTGATTGCTTCCCTCGAATTCTTCCTTTTTATTCAGTTTTGTTATTTCATTTCATTTCGAAGACTTACTTTTTCATTTTGAGACTGTAGGACATTTTTATTTTTTGATTTGTTTTCCTATTAAAAATTTCTAGAAAAGAATTCTTTATTACCCTTATAATAAAGCGTGACTTCCAAAGAAAAAAGAATATTTTCAAATATACCCTGTACAGTTCAGTAATTTCAAAATATTGAAGTGATTAATTTAATTTGTCCGGCAGTGTAGTTGAATTACATACAAGACACAAACTAAATGCTGCTCTTAAACATAATTATACTGCATAGTTGTAATTTTAAGTATGTTAAAGAAATGAGCTATATATTTCTAAAAAGTAACATGTTTGTTTCAGCTTGCCCAGCACCAGGAAATGGAGCGATCAAAGTCTTTCCCTATGAATGCATAGTTATATGATGTTTTCTCAAAACCATCGATATAAGAAATTTTTGCCAAAGAGACAATAATAAATCTTTTGTAAGATGTTTTTTATTAAAACGTATCTACTTTTTCTATATTATTTATATTGTTTGTTTTTTACATAAATATAGGTTTGATAATAAGAAATTGATTTTTAATGACCCATATTTCTCATACGAACAGAAAAATGTACTTAATGTTAATTAATAAATAAATATAAACCAAGATATTTATCTGATTATTTGTATTGTTATTTTTTCAATATTATGGCTTGTTTTCATATCGATTTAAATTTCCTGCTTTTAGAGGTACTGAGATGCATTATTAGTTAGTCAGAAACTATTTTTTACAAATTAAAATATTGATCTTAAGTTCTTCTTTGGATTTATTTTAACTTTCCGGATTTATTAGATAATTAGGTTGTAAATAATCGTCCTGAACATTGACAAAATCTAAGCAGCTAAGCCTAAGGCGTGTGATTTTAAAATCTGTACATTTTTTTGATAATATTGGCTCCTCAATAAACCAATACCGGACCCCAATATCAATGCAATCTGAAAAGTTAAAATATATCTTTGGATCAGGCATTCCCTACTCGTCACTTTATATTATCTTTTAAAACTTTGTGTATCAGATGATATTTTTTCTAAAATCTCTCTCTTTCCGACGGTATATTATACGTCTGTTCTTATTATCAAAAAACCTAAAATTACACTAAAAAAAAAGGTTTTGACCTTTTCTCCTTTAGTTGGTCATCAAATTCGTCCAACTTGTATATTTAGCCGTCCTTCGTCAATGTTATTAAGATGATGTGGTTAATCATTTGTAATGAACAAAATTAAAGGTAGTTCAGAGAAAGAAAATTTAAAATATCGGCATTTAAGCCCTATCAGACTATTTCACTCAGAATGAAACTTACCCATCAAATTTTACATCGATACATAGAGTTTCATAAAAAAACGGCTCTGACGTTTTTGAAAAAAGTTTTTGTAACATCTCGGGCGTGTAGTTGTCCTAAATATCAATTTTCAGCTTTATTGGATTTTTCGTTAACGCGCTGGAGTTAATACACACGGATACACAGACCTTTTTGTGGGACTTGGTTATTTGGACTCGGAAAACCATATTTCCGTTGAAAACTGGAATTCGAAAATTTTCACGATCGCAATACTTCCACTTACCTATATATGAAATATATAATATGGGAAAGTATTGCGATCGTGAAGATTTTCGAATTCCAGTTTTCATCGGAAATAAACGTTTTAGGATCCCCTGAGTCCAAATAACCAAGTCCCGCAAAAAGGTCTGTGTGGTTGTGGTAAGTACAGCACAAAAACGAAAACTTGTGAAAATGAAATTTCATATTTAAGGCAACTATACGCCCGAGATGTTACAAAAACTTTTTCATCAAAATGGCTAACCAAACCAGAAGGGATACTACCCCATGCATTTTGCACCTTTTTACGATTTTCTAAAAAACGGCTAACGATTTTGATTAATTAAATGACTTTGATCTTACGATTTTGATTTAAATATCGACGTAAAATTTTATGGGCTTCAATATCATGTAAGTTTCATTCTGAGTGAAGTGGTCTGACAGGGCTTAAACGCCGATATTTAATTTTTTTTTTATCTGAAGTACCTTTAATTTTGTAGATACTATAAAAATAACCATATCTTGTTACCACCGACGAAAAACAGTTAAATATGTAAGTTGAAATAATTCAATCTCGAACTAAAGGAGAAAACAGCAAATATATTTTTTGTTGTTTGTTTATTCGCTTAACGTCACTTTATACTACTATGGCTAATCGGACGATGCTACAGTGGGAGTCCTAAATTTTGCCTAGCCAGGTTTTATTAGGATAGGGATCTTTAACGAGTACTTGACATCGCACAGGCTCGGGACCACCTTTTAACGTCCCCTCCGAAGGACGAATATATTTTTTTATTGGAATTTTTCGTTTTCGAGCATAAGAACAGTAATATAGATGTATAATAAATGTACCGTTGGAATAACCAACAGCAGTCTCCAATCCCCTACAAAACGCCCTGATGACCCACAATGGGGGTAGAGACATTGGCAGAACATAAATGAGACGTTGCTTTCCAAAAGGTACTATATCCATTCTAGGAAACTTTACAGGAAGCGCGAAAATCTCTCATTACTATATTATTAAACTAGCTAATTTGGGTCTTTTTGCCTTAAAATTTAGAATTATTTTTTTTACTATAATAATACCATCATATTAAAGTTATGAAATTAAATGCGTAATTAGTACTTTTAGAAAATGACCGCATTCTAAACCGCGTTTTTTAAGGACTTGAGAATTCATTAGACAACATCAAATAGAATATTTAGATAAAACTAAATGATGAGAATACAAATATGTAAAAAAATCAATATCGTAAAAAATGTCCTTTAGTACCTTTTGGAAATCAACGTCTCCAATGGTTGAAACTACTCAATTGTTTCATTCACTGACCGCCACCCCAGACTAATTCCTTCTAGTAATTCTCAACGGTCAACTAACTATATCCATTAAAATATTTTAACCTTAATATCATCTGGAACCAGAAAACGCAGTAATCCCTATCAAGCATTTAAGATAAAAATTAGAATTATTATGGAAATGAAAAAAAGTAATGCAACAATTTATTGAGAGGGAGCAGAGAAAATTTAGCACCATAAAATAAAATATAATTATTATTCATCCTACTATATTATGAAATGTTTTGAATTTTCCAACTTTTTATATGAAACATACAGAAAGGGAAAGTATTGCCATAGTGAAGTGTCAAATTCCAGTTTTCAATGTATATACACATTATAGGGTGCCTTGAGTCCAAATAACAGTCACAGAAAACTTAAATTTCATATTTAAGACAACTACCAGCCAGAGATGTTTTTCTCTTTCAACTTTTTCACCCAAAACAGCTGATCAGAAGTGCTACTTTTATCATGCATATTGCAGCTTATTACGATCTTCATAATAAGGGCTATATTAATATAAAATTTAATAGGCTTTAATATCATGTATATTTCATTCTGATTGAAAAAGTCTGACAGGACTTAAGTGCTGATATTTTAAACTTTCATCCTCTAAAGAACATCTTTAGAGGCTAGATTTCATTTTGATTGAAATAGCCTGACAGGGCTTAAATGCCGATATTTTAAATGTTCATCCTCTAAGGACATTCAACATATCTTATCCTATTGATGCCTAAAACTACAAACCATGAGCGATCTTGGGCTCAGTACATATAGAGATTCGTACTGTTTTTAGGCCAACGATCGTGAGGTGATTAGGCCAAGATCACACTCAGCCACTAGGATTTTCCCCAATTTGGGTACCCACTTTATCGAGGCTGGGTCTGCCCCAGGAGGATCTCCATGCACTAGGGTCGCCCCCCCGACTGAAATAACAGAATAAATAATATTCTACCACAGCGGGATTCGAACCTAGGACCCGGAGGACAGTAGACTAGACCATGCCGCTCCCCATCGTATTGATACAAAGCGGCTAAATACACATGATGAACAAATTTGATAACCAACAAAAGGTGAAAAGAGTAAACAATTTTTAAACATAATAATATCAACATATTGTAGATACTGCTCGAAAGCTAAATTAAAAAAAATATGTGGTCTCAGATACAAAGTAGTGGAAAATAATTTAAAGAGAGAAATAGGACACATAAAATTAGGCGATTGTTGTACAAACAAATTTGATGCTGTTATATTATTTAATCTAGAAGATTAGTCTCCAACGAAACTGAACATAATTCTTTAAACTTTTTTTTAACTCTACCTTTAATTAAAAGTTTTTTAAATTGATCTTAACAAAAATAAAAAAATAAGTGAAATTCGTGTACTGCATCCACCAGATGTTTCATATTGAAACTATAAGTCAATCTCTTAATCAGTTTAAAGTAGATTCTTATATCTCAAGATTACTCAACATTTTTACAAATTTATAGGAAAGGCATTACCAGTTTACCATTTTCAGCCTCCAGTGATCTATAGAGAAAACAATTTAACAAAGAAAATCATTTGATTAAGGGATTAGTAAAATAAAACAAAGCTCAATAATTGAATCTCGACTAGTGTCAGTATTACGTAAAGTCTTATTTATTGTGTGTCATGAACAAAATAATCAGGTAATACATAATATGACTTTGAAATAGGCATCCCAATTAGAAATATTATCCATATCATTCAGTTTAGTAGCAGTGCCCACACCATGCTCTCTAGCAGTTTAAAAATAATAACAAAGCAGATGGAAAATTAAAGAAGACATGCTCACACATAACACCTCTTTAGAACACGTTAAATAAAATACAACTAACTTATAAAAAAATAATAAAAATTTTTTTTCTCGACAGAGAATGTCACAAATACATTTCATACATTATAGTAACAAGTTGACTTAATCTAAATAATTAATAGCTTACAAATCACTTTTTTTTTTGGTTGGTTTTTCATTTTATACTGGGAATGAAAAAGCAAATAGCTATATCAATGGGGGGAGGGAAAAATATATATTGGATACACAGCACTTACTAATTGTTGCGATATAACATACATAATCTAAAAATTTCCTTGGCTTTTGTAAACTATGATGTATAAAATATCTACATATGCATGTATATATCACAGTCATACATACACACATATATATACTTTTATCACAGAAACATTATAAAATTTGACTATAATACACACTACTCATAATTTAAGTTAACGACACATTCAACTTCATAACAATGTTAAGGGACACTAACAATCTCACATTTGAAATAACATCAATGACTGCAACAGAAAACTGAAACGCATTACATTACATCATGTGATTTATATTTATGAAAAAAAAAATATATATATATATATATATTTGAATATGGAATGAAGATATTTTATCTGTTTATTCTAAAACACAAACTACCAATTAAAAAAGAAAATTGAAAAACAAAACAAATGCATAAAAATGAGTTTATTTAAATGTGTTGTTCGTACATATGTATATATACTATATATAAAGAAGCTTGTTCGTTAAGCTACAATTGCAATGTTAACATGGCTTTGTGGGCACTGATATTTTTGTTGTCTTTAATTCGTCCTCAATGCGCTCCAAACAAACCTAACCCTAACATAAGTAAAACAGCTTATTTATCCCAGACTTTCTTTTCATCCTCAGAATATATTAGCCCTCCAATATTCTTAACATATTAATCCTTGTGATATACTAATCCTTACTCTAGTCAAATCTTCCTCAATGCAAATAAGTTACTTCGGGTAAAATAAAATCTGCATCAGATACTTGCTGTTTAATCTACCTTTAACCCAGGAATCCTCATTGCCATTTTAGTTTTAAATAGGAAATGGCTATTGATTGTATATTAAGCAATTTCTTTCACCTTTACCACAATTAATTTTACTAAAAATTACTTTCAGATTATTTATAGCTGTCTATAACAAATCCCAGACTATATTTTTTTTTTTTTTCGTTTTCTTCTTTTTAATATGATATAGTTTAGTTCTATATATTTTTTTTATTTTATTATATATATTTTTTAAATTATAGATCCACAGCTCCCAGATTTATTGGTGAATAGCATAATTATGAAAACATACAACAAAAATGCCTTCCTTGCTCTTATTTGGCATGAATAATAACAAAAACGCTATTTCGCCCTTCAACTTTCAGAGGATTAAATAAAATATATTAGTAACGTAATAACTTTACAGCAGACGATAGGAGACTAGTGTCATTACCATCCAAGATAACCCTTTCAATACTTTACAAATGTTATATCCACTTAATATATTCATTTCAATCAATGATACCAGTTTAGCAACTTTCATTTGGGCACAGGTTTACCTTATTTTTTTTATATTTTATTCTTTTTTTAATTTTTTTTTATTTTAAACTTTAAAATATTTTAGTTTTTCAAATATTTTCGCTTTTTTTTTTCAAAGTTTTTTTTTGTAGTTTTTTATAATTTTTTTCTCGAATAAGATTTGTGTAGATAAAGACATACATATACATTATCTCTTAGGGGTCTTAGGGAGGTATCTGAACTGAGGAAGGGGACAGTCGATAGAGACAAGAGGCTCTCTTCTGAGATTAGGCACACTACTACTCGACAAGCTGGCCTGGCTGCCGAGGGACCCGATGGCTTGGAGAGAACGGCGCCTCCTCCGAAGGCCCCCGCGGCTGTCGTACTACTATCAGCTTTGGCCCATCGTCTACTGACACAGTACGCAGCCGTGAAATCAGCCTTTCTGGTCGAGCCTGCTGGGAGCTACTGCCATCGCTAAAAATTGAAAAAAAAAAAAAAAAAGTTAACTTCATGGGTTACAAATAAATTTTATTTTTATTATACTAGTGAAAATAGAAACAATATACAAAATCAAAATAGAAGTAGTAAAATCTATCACGATTTCATGTTTTCATTTAATTTAAGGTTAGTTTCAAAGAATTTATAGAATGGCATGGTCTAGAGGATAGAGCACTAGTCTACTGTTCTCTGGGTTTGAATCCTGGCTGTAAGTGAATATTATTTATTCTGTTATTTTGGCAGAGGGGAAGGGGGAAGAGAAGCAGGTGACTTTAGGGACATGGAGACCCTTCTGGGGCATACCCAGCCTCAATAAAATAGTTACCCAAAAAATGGAGAAAACCTGGCAGCTGAGTTTGATCTTGGGCGAATAACCACATTGGACGGCTGTTGGCCTAGAAACATTATGAATTTTTTATGTTTACTGAGCCCAAGACCCTTCATAGGTACTGGTTGTTAGCTTTTTTTACCTTCCTTATTCTAGAAACACCAAAATAAATAAAACAAACAAAAATGAAAAAGAAGCTCTAGGGTCGTCCAGTAACTGATTGGACTGAGACAGCCAAATATTAGGAGATAATTTTGTATCCAACACATTTACCATGAATACGATCATTCGAAAATTCATTATGATGTATTTGCTTCATTTAAAACACAGACTAAACTTAAATAAAAATACATGAGAGAACAAAAAGTCTTCAGAAATAGAAGCAGTAGCTAGAAATACCATGAAATGTGACAATTCCCAGTCATCTCTTATCTTAGCTCCTCCTTCTTAACCCTCAATGTTAATTAATTGATTGAATTTATTAGACCGGTTTACAGAATGTTTTTTATAACAATTTTATAAAAAAGGAAGGAAACTTGCCGACGCAAATAAAAAACAACATAAAAACCTCCATTCAATAAATCCATGAAGATTTTTGGGTTGTGTGCATATGGAGATTAGTCCTGTTTCTATACTAAAAGGCCATGCAAGGTGGTGGTTCGACTGAGATTACACCCAGCCATCAAGTTTTTTCCTGTTGTTTTGGGTACCCACTTAATAGAGTGCTCAATGAGCCTCAGGTAGGTTACTCTACATCAGTTCACCCTTCGGTCAAAAAATAAACTTAACAAAATAAATAATTATCCTGCAATGACCCAGGTTTGAACATGGGACGCAGAGAACATTTAGAGTAGTGATTTATTTATCGACAAACTCCCCTCCTTCCCAAACCACAAAAGATATCTTTATTTATTAAACATTCTAATTTAGATAGCTTTGACATAGCAACATTGATAAAACACATTTTAAAAATAAATGATGCAGACCCTCCAATACTTCCCAAAAAAATAAGCCAATTAAAGCTATTGGCTGAGTGGCTAGCGTGCTTCTCTCTCATGCTATACATAGTGAGTTCAAATCCCGATCCCGGCAGGGCTTTTATAAAGATGTAATTAAATGGGGATTCACTCGCAGCCTCTCCCCCAGTTATGAGAGGCCTGTCAGCCAAATGGTGGCCATTCACAAAATTAGGCATAGGGAGTTATAACCCTACTCTACAAAACAAGTCTCTCTGCATTGAGAAACGTCAGTGTAATCTCCCAGGAGATTACACTAAGAGGCTCAATCGTGCCACTGGAATAAGAAGAATGCCAACAGAACAATTTTGTTTATGGTTAAATCAGTATACATGAATGCATGTTTAATAAATAAGAAATAAAAACCTTTTTTAAATTCTTGATACATGCTCACATTTCATAGTTTCAATGGCTTACTCCATTAAAAGGCCCAAAAATAAAGAAGAATATAAACACTTATTCCTAGGAGCAAAAAAGGGCTGGAATAAGTTTGTTTTCATAATATAGTTTTGGTTTGAATCTACTCAAAATCTACCATTACTTATAAAATTGTAAGAACAGTTTCTTATGAGCCTGAAAGTTGTTTTCTGACAACACTTCACACAGCTGTAATCTAATTTAAAAGATAGGACAAGAACTATTACACCCATTAATCTGAATTGACTCAGCTTTCAGAATACTGATTTGATATATATCAATGTCTCAATATATAAAAAACTGGGCTTATTCTCCTTTTTTTTTTTTTTTTTTTTTCATTAAAAACTACAGCTACTAGTAATTACTTTTAATAAATGTTCACTCTACTAAATAAAATAAGCTAAAAACATAATCATTTTAAGTTTCGATTACAGTACAAAAGTGACAGTCAAATTATGTAAAATGTTCATCTACTAAAATATATGCTTTCAACAAACAGCTGATTTATATTTATTTACATAGTAAAATGCTGTAAAAGGTTAATGCAATATACATATAACACAACATATGCTACAACAGCTTATTCCTGATTGAACACTGACAACAATATTCAACTAATTTTTACAATAGTTTAAATATTTCGAAAAGTTTAACTAATAATAAACACAGAAAAACTTGGTGACCTTCATGTATATCATTAAAAGAAATGTATAACAATAACTGGTAACCTTACTTTAACTTTAGCTTCTTGTTCCGCCTACCCATCCTTCAGGGTAAGAATTGGTTGAAACACAACATTATTACACCAGTTTTAAAGGAAACGAGACGGCACAAAATCCCAAAACATATCCTGCACAGACTGGAAATAACGACACGTGATTCGCAGGAAGGTAACAGCAAGGTTTATTGACACTCGGAAGGGGCGTAACCGTTATTCTTAAAGCAGTTACATTTCTGCTTTCTACTATGGTTCCAAGTTCAATCAGCCCGTTTCATTTCCGCCTTAGCTGGTCACCAGTTAAATTCTAGACAACTTGTTTGCATTGCTATTGAATTTTATCAGCCATTTTCTTTACAAATGCAGAGCAGAAAAATATTTACACATTTGCGTCTGGGCATATACAGTGAGTGACAAAAGTATTCGGAATTTACTACCAGTCCGTAATTTGCTTGCTTTTAACTTATTTTATACGTTTTTAAAGAGTTCTTATCCACTTTATAATGTTACAAGAAAGGTAAACAATAGCTCTAACCAAAAATTACGACAAAAATCATTTTATTTTTAACGTTTTGTACGTTTATTTAAGAAAATATTAAAAATAGTGTATGTCAATGGTGTCAAAAGTATTCGAAATTAAATGGTTTCCTAATTATATTAATGCAGTGATCATAAATAAACATCAAGTTGGTAAAACTTTGTCTATAATTATACATTTTTGCCTACTGGGAATTTACCTTAGTAATTAATTGATTGTTTGGTGTGAAATAATATTCCACTCAAGCACTTATTGTTTCTTGAGGCATTTTCATTTTTAATATAGTATTTCTTGATTTTCCTTTTTAGGAGGACTCATAAATACTTAATTAAATTTGAAAGAAATAATAGAAGAGAGATTTCGAGAACCTTTTAATAATTTTGCAGCAACTGAATCTGAATAGATGACGTATATGTGCCCAGAGTCATGGTCGCGGGTATGTTAAAAATGTAATTTATACGTCATTATTCTTCTACTTTTTCTGGCTTTTCATACTTATAAAATACACAAACCTATTAATAATCCTGTCCATGAATCCAATACTATTAAACTTTTTTCAAAGAAAAATATATCTAACTATCACTGACCGCTCAAGGTGTTTTACTATTGCATACTAAATTCTTAATTTGGTTTCCTTCAAACTATAATATTTTCATAAGAACCATGTATTTTAGTATGGGAGTCATCTGTAAACATTTTAATTTATCAATCTTCTCTTAGAAAATGCTACTGACATTCAGTCTATTCTCTTATTTCCATGCCTGCTGAAAGACGTTTTCCGTACTTCTACCATGTTTTTCTTTTCGTCCTATTTTTTTTAGAACGGGGAGATCAATTGAAACACTTATTGTGCATCCGTTCCATATTGTGCAAGTTCTGTAAAATTCAGAAATAAGTTAAGGTTTACTCATTTGAGGTATTGTTTTCTTATTAGATGAGTAATCAGTCTTTCAGTTTTAACATTTAATATTTTTTGGACACTCAAATCTTTGCTTTTATATTTTATTATTATATTACCTCCACTGTACATAGCCAATCATGTATTATCATAAATTTTTTTCAACATCTTAACTATTTCTCTTTAGTTTTAACGTGTGAACGTGTTAAAAATTATTCGAGGGCGTTGTATGATCGTTGCGTTTTTATTGTAGGGTCTTATTTAAAAAAAAAATCTTTCAATGGTTGGGTATATATTATATGAGAGAGGAAAATTGCTTAGAACATAAAATTATGTCGAAGATTAGTGAGAATATTAAAATTTGAAACCATTAAACAACAGGATATTACGATTTCCGAATACTTTTGACACTGAACGATCTTGTAATTTTAGAGTATTAATCATATATTTTTAAAAACAATAAACTTTTCGGTTATCTGATCAGTGATTTTCCTTTATAGGAGTCTCTTTTAAAGATTTATGAGTAAAAAATAATTATATAAATTCATAGCAGTGAAATATACTTATTAAATGAAAATAAATACGAATTCCGAATACTTTTGACACTCACTGTACCTGGATTTTAAAAAATACCTCCTAGCTTAGATTTATTTTATATTTTGAAACTTAAAACTCACAAAAATATTCATATTTTTTCTTTTTTTAACTCGACTTCATGTAAGGTATAAAGTTACAGAGAAATGAAAGAAAAGTTGTGTTTTAATTTTTCGAAGTCGTATTTTAAAATCATGGACATCAACAAAAAAATGTGAATTCCCACATCGATTCATATTCAATAATCAAGTCCTATTTCTGATCAGGCAATATAGATCCTCCCCACTTTCATTAAGTAAACAAGTTGGCACTGCTCTGTGACAAACTGTGGAAAATATGACCAATATGGGGGAATAAAATTCTGAAACTTGCCCATATTTAACCTATAGGGTCCCAGATTACAGCAAAAAATAATAAAAATTAATTAATTTTTTGACACGATTGGCGAGTGCACCAGTGGTGTCAAACATCAAATTTATTTGCTAAAATCTAAAACTTCCCTACATTTTACGTTTAAGGTCCCAGAAAACGGGAAAAATAATACAATAAATCTAATTATGGTGGATATAATTAGTTGACCCTTGAGAATTACTGGAAGTTATTAGTCTGGGTGCAGGTCATTAAATGAAACAACTAAATAGTTTCAACTATTTATTGTTTGCCAACGTTTCGCGACCCTCCCCCTTTGTGGGTCATCATTGACATCATGTAGCATTAGAAAATAAATGGAAACTCCATTCACCCACCATGCGCCCTGATGATGACCCACAAAGGGGGTTGAAACGTTGGCAAACAATAAATAGTTGAAACTATTTAGTTGTTTCATTTAATGACCACCACCTGGACTAATTCCTTCCAGTAAATCTAATTATGGTTCCAAGTTAATAGATAGAATAGAAACCTGCTAATAGATGTATTTTATGCCATTTAGGAAGTTCTTCAAATTATAGATTGTAAAACTTTTGATTCAAAGTGTTGTGTCTGAAAACAGTTATGTATTATCCAAAATACAAAAAAATCAGAAATTTTTTTGTAATATTTATTTAAAGACTAGAAGGATTGATGAAACAAACCCTTGGGGTAATTTGGGGATTATAGTAATTAGTTAAACTTATGTTTAAAAAAATTATATATGTATCAGTCAGGAATCTGTTACAGCTTCGTTGACCACAATATTTTCTCAGCAATAATGTTGGCAACTCTAATAACATGGCACTTTCATACATTGCTTTTGATTTTCCTAGAACTTGTCAACAATAATAGTAGACAGTACCCCTGAGTTTGGTATTTTATTTTTCTTAAATTGTTAATGTTGCAGTTTTTTCTTACTTGAATGCAGGTTTTGAAATGTAAAAACTTTTGTGGGCATGCTCTAATGTGGTTCAAAACTTCGTGTTGCAGCAAACCTTAGCACTGTTTATTAATGACTGGTTCTTGTTCACTATTTATGGAGACTTAACACTTCCAAAAGTATTATATAAGCTCTTTTCAGTTATTGGTGACATCCATCTACACTAATTCAAAAAAAGTCCACTTGCCTGAAAACCTAGGAAACTGGAGAATAGCCAAAGACAAGCCATCCTTGCTGAAGTCCATGCAAATCCTCACACTACCGCAACTTCAATGGCCATCAGAATAAATAGGGACTATGGGATTCAAGTCCACCAAGAAACAGTCAAAAATATTCACGGTAAAGTGGTAGAGTCGCAAGAAGAAAGCCATTTATCAGTAAGATAAATTAGAAGAAGTGGCTGTAATTTGCTGGGGAGTTTGTAAATAAACCAAACAATTTCTGGGAAAAGGTCATATACTCTGACATATTCTTCTCATAATTAATGATAAATTATATGTTTATTTCTCTACTATTAGATCTATTTATTTGTGTTAAAAATAAAAAATGCAGTATAAATAATAATGTAGCAAAAATAAAGAGAATGAGAATTTCTTGAATGGCGACTTTAACTTAGGATGAAAAAAACAAAAATTAAAACAGTCCTTAAAATATGAAAATCTGGCATATCCTTTGAAATAGCAAATTAGTCCTTTTCGGGCGTAACCCACCTCACCCACCCTAATATAGACAGTTAGACTTAAGTTATTTCGGACAGCTTCTTGCATCGGGAAGAGAGTTTCTATATTAAAAAGTGTCCTTTTTAGTATGGTAATCCTAGTTACCAGTGAACTATTTCGATTCGTATCCTTTTAAAAGGAGAATCGAGTCAAAAATGGAGGTTCTCTTCCATTTTTAACCGTATCCTGGTTACAATAAATGTCAATTGTTAAGAATCCTTTCAACGAGAATGGCGACTTTAACTTAGAATGAAAAAAAAACAAAAATTGAAACAGTCCTTAAAATATGAAAATCTGGCATATCCTTTGAAATAGCAAATTAGTCCTTTTCGGGCGTATTATATTATATTATATTAACCCGTATATTATACAATATGGGCGTATTAACCCAATATTATATTTTAAATGAGTACTTCTAGTTTTTCAGGAGATGTATGGTTTCTGAGTTCAAAAAACAATTCTTATATAGGTTTTAGAAAATTTTCTTTCGTCCACCCAGAGGACGAATTTTCCAAAATCCAGCCTTACTGCACAAGAAAATATAGACGAATCTCTATTTAAAATTTTAGCTTCACACCCATTGTTATTTCTGAGATACTGCAATGACCAAAAAAAGTGAGTAAATGGGGATTTTCTTTGAATATAGATAAACTTGCATAAAATATAAATTCATTCTCACAGAAGAGCTTCCTTCCAAAATATCCTTGATCATTCTAAATTGTGATGCTATTTTGTTTTGCAATTCCTTACTCACCTTCGCTCATAAAGCCTTATCATTACCTATATTCAAACACTAATTATTTCTCCACCTCCTGAACAGCCATCATTCATATTCATTATGCAAAATTTAAAGTTATCTTATCTTATTAATTTAATTTTATCTTATTAATTTTTTTTTTTTTACATATTGCCAGCAAACAAGGCCTGACAAATGAAACTAAAATTGAAAGTTATTATTATTCTAAGGGAACTAACGGAACGGTTTCAGAACTAAATTTATTTCTATTCTATTATAAATTTCTATATTAAGTCCTATTAGCCTATTACAATGAGAATAAAATCCAGCTGCTATTAAGGTTGAATAAATTATATATTGATCCAATAATTAACTTAACCAATTTGGCCTATTTTGAAAAAAAAAAATTAAAATCAGTAATATAAATTGGAAATATTGAGGTGGAAAAGGTCGTATAATGTCCTAAACATATAACTATCTCAAATAGACTCAATAATAAACAAGGAACAAATACTACAGTTTCAAAAAAGAGTCTAATTCCTTATTTAATACCAACTTATCTCTGGTATCTCGTCTTTGTTTGGTAGTACCAATATCATATGACATTTAATGAAATTTTGTAATGGGGTTACAACAGGAAAAAAGGAAATTAATTTGTGACAAACTATAGATAAATGATAATGCAAATGTGAATTGACTGCTGCCTCTTTATTTAGTATTTTATTGAGATGATAAATAATGACCCAGTCATTTTCAAAACATGAGTCAAAACTTTCCTGAGCTGTAAAAATCCTTCTAGACTAAAGGCTTACAGTATAAAACTATAATTTAGTTCATCTGAAAAGTCACTATATAGAAAAACATAAGACTGTGAAATAAGTAAGATATACTAATATCATATGCTTTTGAAGACGAAAGAATTTTTAAAATAAAACTTTTAATAAAGGTTTAGTTATATTGAAAGTGAAACCGATCAAAATCTTGTAGTAAAATGTGCACTGTTTATAGTAGAAATGCTCTCTTATTATCGGTAGGTCATTAAAGTTTCCTCCTTTTTATAAAAGAAATTTCTCTATGGCTTAATTGTCCTATGACTAAAGAAGTCTATATTTTAAAGAAATGTTCAGCAAGACCAGCATTGTGTTCATATTACTAGTCATCTAATGGTTGAACATAAAACTATTGTAAACGGTATGGAGAAAAAAAAAAATTAATAGAAATTACCAAAATTAATTAATCATAAAAGAATTGCCTTCCATCACAATAATTCCCGATCATGTGTCTTAATTAAATGTATAACAATTGATAAACCTAAGCTGAGAAAATAAGTTGCATCTCCCCAACAGAACTGACATGGCATCCTCTGTTATACTTTTCCTTGGATCTCTCAATGGAATCGAATTAGTTTTAAAATGGACATGGGCATGGATGTTCAGTTTTTTGACACACACCACCCACCCATTCTAATCTCTTACTTAGTTACCTTAGATTTATAAAATATTATTAAGTACTACATTAACTTCAACTAACCTTAACTTTGATATATTGCAAGCAAATGATTTCCCATTCCTTTGGTTTGTGACAATTACAAACTCGACCAAATCTCCAGGTTGCAAACTAGCTCCATCTTTAACTTCAGACATATGGAAGAACAGCTTCTTTCCTTCTTCTGGCTCATACGATAAAAATCCAAATTGTCCTTTAATCAAACAACATATATGGTTAAGTATTATGGAATTATGTTTAAATATGGACATATGGTGCTTGGATATAATTACCCAAGTTCCTTATATAAAATAAAAGTAATTATAGTTATTTACCTTTGATTGAATCCACATTAGCTTTTTTCTTTTTCCTGACTGCATTAATGTTAACAGCTCTTCCTTCGGAATCAACCTGAAATTGCACAGCATCCCCAACCTGGAGCAGTTCTCGTTTATTTGACAGACCAGTTATTCCAAACTCAAATTCTTGTCCTTCTTCACCTTCTGCAAACAGAAAAGAAAAGAAGATAGTCATCAATAAACCATCAAGACAAGACCCTTATATATTTTTTAAAAATATCTTTATTTCCAGATCGGCAGTGTGAGCCATACATGGCTCTTTTAAAATATAAAGAATTATTATCACAACTGGGAACAATGGCAAAAGTGGTGGTATAGTATCTTAAAAAAGTCACCCCTAATGATAATATATTTATAATTAGGACTAGGATTTCATGTAATTAAAAATTCCAAATATGTAAATATAAATGTAATGATTTTGATACAAATATGGAAGTAATTATGTAAAATTAGTGAAATATGTAAACAGTAAATAGCCTTCTAAAACCGTCTATAACAAAAAAAATTGTATTTTAAACATACAAAATACAAAAAACTCTTTAATCACAATAAGAAAAACAGTTTAAAACTAAAGGCATTTTCAAACGTAAAACTACGTCGATTGAGTATTAGTATCAACTAAATTGGCTCCTCGATATTTTTGCAAGAGTTCCTTGATATATATCTTGCAAGTAGTTTTTCTCTAGGTGGATTCATCAGGCTTTTTCTTTCATAGTACTTTTCCAAAAAGAATTTAAGAAACAAATTATTAAATTTTATTAATGGAATGTCGGCCTGCACAAACACTCGACATAAATCTGTATCTGGACTAACTATCTCCGCTTGAGGTAAACGGTGTGATGAAACTTTTGATTCAATTTTGACTTTTTCTCTTTGTGAGATTCTGTGCCGATGTGTTGGGTTACTTGGGATCATTGTGTAGTGGATACAGCCTTGTAACAGAAAGAACAATATGAAATGTCTCCATCACTCCTGAATATTTCATTTCGAAACTCGCGAAGATATTTTAAAACTCGTTCTTTGTTGTTTGTTTGTTTTTTTGCAACTTTCTCCATTTCGACAAAAATGAAAATAGAATTAATCACAAAACATAAATTTTAAATCACACAGATAAACTAAATAAAAATAGGTTTGAATCAGTTTATTCAGAGCGAAAATCAAGGAAGATGGAATCTCAGAATTGTTTTGTAGGGTCTGGTTCTAAGAAGCAATTATTAACAGCTGCAATAGTAGGGCCAATTCTGGTGAAAATTTTTCTTCATGCAATAGTAATTCAGATTTGTTGAAAAGAAATATAAACATTTAAAAATGAACAAATATGGAGGAAATATGAAAAAATTTGCAATGTAAGAAATATGTAAATATAGTCAAATATGTAAATTTAAATTGGCTTAATTATCCTTATTCATTAAAACATATACTATGAGTTGTTACAAGGTGATATTTAAGTCAGAAGCCAATATGTATTTACATAGGAATTCTAGCCCTATTTATAATTATTACTAATAATTTAATATGAAATTAAATTTATAACAGAACGAATAAATAAAATAAAAATTAAAGAAAGAAAGAAAAGCAATGAATATATAAAATAATAATAAGTTTGATGCAAGAATATTAAGTATGAAAGTAAAATTGATTATATTTATAAATGAAAGGTGAACATATTATAGTATAAGTACTCTTCAAAAACTGGATCTCCACAAGATTGACAATGATTGGTTGGTTTAGGTTTAAGGCCTGAACTTTAAAAAATTGTGTAGTGAGGGATATAGGATATAAATTGTAAAATTGTATGGATGGTATAAGTATCCTATTATTGTATTGGTGCTTTTATCTCTATCTGTTCTTTTCAAACATCTGCAGGATATAAAGGAAGGATTAAAATTATCACCAAACTGATACAATATACACAAAAGCCTATATAAACTTTGTGAATTCCACCATAATCGAGACATTAATCAATAAAGTTAAAACAATTAAAATTGCTCTAAACAAAGGAATGGAATGATTTGAAACGAATGAAATATGGTTTGGTTTGTTTTCTAGCATCGGACATATTAGAATGGAAAAATTGCATAAACACACCCAGGCAACTTTCTGATTGCTACAAACTTGGTTAAAAAAAAACAAATAGAATGAGTGAAGACAGTTTGAAGGAAGATATGGTTCAGGTGGCAGTAAAAAAAAAAAAAAAAAAAAAAAAGTAAAGAAATAGTTTTTCTCTCATATCATCTCATGGTCAACCATTGATAATTTAATAAACAGTTTACTCGAGAAATTTTAGGATATACACATAATCTATAGAAATATAAACTTGAGCGTTTTTATATAAGTAATCAAGGATATTCATCAAGCACACTGTAGGAACAAAATATATTTCCTATAAATTAACATTTTTACTAGTCATCTAATAAAATTGAGCCCTATGTGCATTTCAAGAAGGTAAGCAACCAATGAAAGGTCACTAACAATAATGCTGATCATTTTTGAGATCACTAGTATTTTGTAATATTTTATCCCTTAAAAATAAAAATAAATGAATAGAATCTTTCTTTTTTTAATATAACATCACGAACCACTAAAACTACTATTGACCTTAAGGACCTAACACAATAACCAAACAAAAAATATAACAACTTTTATGGAGCATTTTATTCCTTAAATCATATTGATAATTCAATAAATGTACTCCCTAATATTTAATCCAACATAATTATTCAAAGAAAAAAAAAATAATAATAACAAATGTTCATTACCTGAGTTGGTCTTAATGAGACCCGGGTACACAGCCTGATCAGGGTTGACAGATCTAAGAGGTCGTATGACTTTTCCTGAGAGTATTTCGGGATTGACAGTGATGCCTGGTCTTATTGAGCCCTTTGGAAGCGGAGCAACATTTTCAGCTGACAGACATGAGCCTCCAGAGCTGGCACGAGGACCCACTGTATACTCAACTTCAGATCCCAACTCTAGTTGCGAGGCATCTCCATCAAAATTGCTTTAAAACAAGGCAGAAAATATTAGTCTTTTGAATTCAATGACCTAAATAACAAAAATTATTTATATTTTTAAACATTAAAAATGAACATCTCAACAAAAAAAAAATTAAATATCTAATATATAAATTTCTCATGTCACAGTTTTAGTTACTATACTCCTCCGAAACGGTTGACCGATTTTCATGAAATTTTATAGCATATTCATTAGGTCTGAGAATCGGCTACTATCTATCTGCCATACCCCATGTCAAATAGCAGTCAAGGTTTTTAGGCATGACCTACTCATACCAAGAAGACACTTCCTTCTGCCGGTACTAGGACCATCTAAGAATTTGAGTGATTGTTTAAGTCCTTTATTTAACCAAAGTTGTTTAAATTTAATCAAGAAGGATTGATTGATGTTCCTAAAAGCATAACTTAAGCTGATTCCACTTAGGGGTTCTGGTTGATGGGAATCGTTGCTGATCCCTTCCTAGCTAATTCATCAGCTTTTTCATTTCCACTGAAACCAGTGTGTCCAGGTACCCATTCAATGCTAACGATATTCTTCCTAGCAAGATTATTTAGGGTCAGATTGCATGCTTCAACTGACTTTTGAGGTAGTTGTGTAATTGTTCAAGGCCCCAAGTGCTGCCTGACTATCAGTATAGATAAATTCTTTTTGCCATTAGTATTTTCAGCGCATAGGTCAGTAGCACAGTGGAGATAAATAGCGAGAAGTTCAGCTTGGAAAACTGTTGTGTGTTTGCCTAGTGGAATACTAGCTCCAGAGTTCGGTTTGTCTTTTCTCCAGAACACCAGCACCTGAGCCGCTGTCCATTAGTGAGCCATTCGTGTAGCAGTTAATACTATGTTTGGGTCTGTGCTTCCTTGATTTATCAATGTTGACATTATAGTTGGCACTGATAAACTTCCGAATTAGTAAGTCTGAGGGCATAGCTAGGATATGTTTTCATTGAGCCTGCTAAGTAAGTTGAATGACCTTGATGGGTAAACTTGTTGGAACACTTACCTAGTTTGGTAAAGCGGTAGATGGTTCTCAGCGCATGCGCTTCCACCTCCAAATTTAGAGGCATGATGTTCAGCATTGTCTCCATGCAGCTATTGGAGTGTAGTCTTAATTGCCCCAGTTATCATGAGGCAAGCAAGCCTTTGCAATTTACAAAGTAATGTCCACTCCTAACATTTTTTTCTTATTTTTTTGGTCAATTGTTTTTTGTTTTGTTTTTTATGATGTGGCATTAAAAATACATACAACCCTAAATTTTCATCCTTCTGTCACCAACCCCTACTTTTTTAATAGTCATTTTAGTATTTTAATAATTTTTTTGCTGATCAATTATGACTTGGGAAGTTATCCCCGCCTGAGGTCTATTTGTGTCACTTCTCAGCCAGCAAACAGCACAGAGTAGGGATGGGATTGAAGCCAGTCTCCTCTTTCTCTCAGACAATAAGCCTTCTCTCACTCCCTACTCAGTTTTCGGCCATTATTATTGTTCATGTATCAAGCGTAGTAATTACCTTTACAACTATCATTTTACTATCTCAGTGTAACTCATGTTTTTCACACGGACAATTATACGTGGAATGCTTTCGAGTGAACAAACCTTCCAGTTTGCTTGTGTTAGCTAAAGATGGGCTAATAAAAAATATTGTTCACCCTATAGCATTAAGAGATTGATATTGTTTGTAAGTGTTTATGTCGTATTAATTAATGATATGGATAATTTTAAGGAATAAATTACAATGAATTTGAAAAAATGCTAAGTGTTTTGTTATTTTTATAATCCCTCATCGTTTACAGTGCTCCATGCCTCTATCACTCATATACCACATCCTTACACACATACAATAAGTTAGTTATTTTTTTCCGCACTAAAAATTTCCTAAAATAATTTATATGGCAAAACAACGTTGTTGGGTCAGCTAGTTTCATATAAAATGCTTTTTACTTTCAGTTACCTATACATGAAATATATAGAAAGGAAAATTATTGCGATCGTGAAAATTTTATAATTTGACTTTTCACCAGAAATAAATGTTTTAAGATCCTCTGAGTCCAAATGACTAAGTTCCGAAAAAAAAGGCATGTGTGTGTGTATGTGTGAAACCAGTCTAGATCAAAAACCATAAGTTAAATAAAACTGATTTTTTTTTTTTTTAAAGCGTATATATCTGAGATGTTACAGCAACTTTTTCACCATAACTCTCTATAAACATGTAAAATTTAATATCATATAGGTTTCATTCTGATTGAAATAGCCTGACAGGGCTAAATGTTGATTTTTTTGAAGTTTCTTTCAGTAAAGTAACTCAATAATTAAAGTAATTATCTATCAGGACCACACTAAACTGATAAACAAACATTTATTGCAAAAAGGTTTACAAACATGAGTGTTTTAATAACTATGTTTTGGATCAAACTGACCCTCCCTGACAATTCATTTATTCCTTTTGCTAGAGGAAACAACTGAAATCTGTCTACAACCACAATAACATGCACCCACTAACCCCAAACCTGCACTTAATTATTGCTAAGTATACACCTTAAATATTGATTTCCACATACACTCAAGAGAAACGCTGTTAACTTCAATTGAAAACTTGTACCTCCATAAACCATGAGGAGTCTTAGGTTCATTACATATAAGGATTCATAATGTTTCTAGGCTAACACAGTTGCATAGGCAAGCACTTGATCACACCCAGCTGCCAGATTTTTCCCCTATAGAATAATCATAATCATCTTGCGACAACCAGATTCCAACTCCGGACCAGTGATCAGTTGTCCAGTGCCCTGTCAATGAGCTAAACCACAACACGCTCGAAACAGGCCATGATAATAGGAAAAGATAGTGTTTAGTTTATTTCACTGTTAAAGCATCTAGTGGTATGATTAAATTAATTACAAAGTTCTTAGCTTAACATTAATAATTTTCAAATCACCTGAAATGGAAAAAGACTTCAGAATCATGAGTATCAGTCTCTATGAATCCATATCCATCTTTTAGTGCTGCGACAAAGCCCTGAAGCACTGGAGATCCATTGGAGCTAACCAGGCCCCCACCAGATCCACGTACTCCGCTACCAGGACTTGCACGTGATTCAACCCGAACATCTACTGCCATCACCTCTTTAGTCCTTTTAACTTGGCACAAATTAAACTCAACCTGAAATGATTAAACATTGTCAATTCACACTATTTTATGATAAGGAGTAATGAAAAGTAATTAATTGATCAAAATCCATATCTTCTTAACGACCTTTCTAAATAGTTGCCAATAAATGAGATATCCTTCTTGTTGACAAAAAAATATATCAAATTAGGAATTTCGTATCTAAAAAATATTAATATTCTACTAAGAAGAGTAAATAATTAAGATTTAGAAATATATAACTATAAGAAAAGGAAAATTATAGCCCAATTCACAACCAAATTTATATAAAATGCACCTTATAATCACTAAACTTATGAAATGATTAGAAATGTATTGCTTGGACAGTCATTTTTGAATTCCCATTTGATTTATAAAAATATATCATAAGTTTAAGTATAAACCTATATATTACTAGTTCTCAATCACAGAATTAAAAAAACAAAAACAACTATTCAAGCACATATATTATTTTTTGTATTAGAATCAATTTAAAGAAAGATACACTAGTTATCTTTTAATTAACACATATCAGCAAATTCCTTCACTTATTTGAACCAGTAACTCACATAGCACATGTAATTTAACACTTTTTATTCAATAAAACTTATCCCAAATTAACATTTTCTATTTTTACCTGTTTTGGAGAGAATTTCCTAAACTGCAGCATCACTATAGAAGAACAAAGCAAATGAACTTAACATTAACTGGTAAAATTGGTCTCTTGTTTTTATAAAAAAAAAAAAGATACAGCTGTTTACTGAAGCAGGGCACATCAATCAAAAACAATAACTTTTTTCTTTTTCAACATATTTTTGTGTAATTTAGAATCAATTTAATGCAGATAAGCCCACAAAAACTAATTTCTTTTTTTTTTTTAAAGGAATAACATCAGTTTTATTCAAATATGACTAGTTTTTAACAGCAGATGTCAAGAACAGGAAACATATGTGATCACCAACATGTATAATTTTGCAATGATAAAAATACAATTAACATAATATTTATAATATAAATATTTAAAATTTATTTTGTGAATTACCTAACAGAATTTTATAAAATATCTTTAAAACTGAATGAAATATAAAACTAGAAATATATTAAACATGCCAAGAGGATATGTAAACAACTGGATACAATGGTTTCAGGGTTGCCAACTGCCATCCAACTAAAATATTGGAAACATGGTGACTTAATATTGCAAGTTTTCATTATACAAAATATTTACCCAATTCTAAACATAACTGAATTTAAAAAAAAAAAAACAGGGTAGTCAATCAATTAGAAAAATATTAATTAACATGTATTTTGTAAATCATGACAAAATTGAAAACAAGACTTAAGGTATTATTTTATAGCATTTTTATTGGAGGTCTTAATAAATTGGAAGCTCAATTCAAGCATAAGAAAACCTATTTATGAAATTTATTATTTAATAATAATTTAAATAAAAGTAACTTTAAAAAATGGCTTTCTAGTCTTGCGAATGATTGATTGAAAAATAATTTTTAATATTTTACATAAAATAAAATGCCAGAGCTATAAGTAAAATAAATGAATATGTAAAACATATATAATATTATAGGAGTCATTCTCACAGAAGTGAGCCTATTTGAGACGCGATACTAGCATATATCTTAGGAATGTGAAACTTAAATTTTGCTTAAGGAAACTTCTTCCAAGATAAATTTAAATTTAAAATGTTTTAAACTTATAAGATGTACATTTACCAAAACATAACCACAAAGGGGTCCAAATCATTAACCAATCATGTCTCAAAGGCTGAGTTGGTCATACAAGTTCTGCAGTGTATGCCACTGTATAGTGCTTATTTAAAAATCACTTGTTTTTTTAAACTATGCCTCCCCATTTTGGCTTCCGCCATAAGAAATCTGGCAGCCCAGTACATCTCTGATCTGGATGGAGTTTCAGATCTTATTTTTTGTAAGCGACAGCATACTTCTAGATGTGCTGCATCCATTTCCCGCTTCGCTTCACACAAACAGCAAAGTGGAGACTACCACTCCGGTCCAATGCAAGTGCTTCGTGAGGTAATCATGGCCAGTAATCATTCTGAACCATGCAACAGCTTCTTTTCTTTGCAAATCTATCGATATCCTTTCTTCCTGAAGAAGGAATTCAGCCCATCGCTTGTTGTTCGAACTGAGCATTAAGGAATCCATATGTAGAGCATGATATGCCCTCTTAACTTCATCCCTAGCTATACGATAAGAAACTTGGTTGTCCCACTGCTCTGAAGCTGCACCTTCTTTTGCAAGCTTATCAGCTGCTTCATTTCCATGGATACCACAGTGGCCTGGTTCCATTGGAAAACTACCTGCCTACCCTGTTGAAACAGTTGTTCAATTTTTAATTGACAGTTCACTATGTCGTTATCTTGAGATATATTAGGCTGCGTAGCTGCAATGATGGCTGCCTGTGAATCCACTAACAAGGCAATGCTCTTTGCACCTATATTTGAGATAGCTTCCAAAGCAAGTAATATAGCATGAATTTTGCTGTTGAAATTTGTCAACCATTTCCCTACTGCCTTTGAGATGTTAAATAGATGCGAGTACACATAAATACACATCTGCTCCTCCATTTTACTTTGCATGTTCAGCTTAGCCATCAGTACAAATCACTTGTGATTTCATAATTTTAACAGGATTTGAAACATATAGCAATTCATACTAATAATATGATAAGAATATATTATATCAGGTTTTCATGATCTAATTAACTGTGAGCTTAGAAGAGAACTTAAAATGTTTGATATAACATCACATTATCATGGTATGTCTTATGAGATGAGATTATAGTTTATGGTTTAAAAGCTCAAAATGGACAAGTAGTTTTTTATTTTATTTTATTTGTTTGTATGTTTTTCAAAGATAAGAGAGAATAGAGAAGAATCAGTTGAAGTCAGAAACTAGGAAGGGAAGAGGGAGACTTGATTCAACAGATGAACGAATTGGCAAACAAAGACTTCAGTTTGTTATGATCAACAGAATAAATAAGCAAAGGCTTAAGAGTTCACTACAGACAGTTTTTATTTATTTATATATTATTGAATTTTACAACTGTATATTACATAAATACAATAAGTAAAAGTGATGAATTATAATAAAAGGCGTAAAAGGCTTGTGAAGAAACTACCCAGCGGTAGTACTTCGATGTTTATTTAAGTAAGTAGATCACGGGGCCATCTTCTTTTCAATCGCCTCGGAGGGTTGTCAGGAATATGTGAGGTTGATAGGTTGCGGTAAAGAGGGTTTATATGGGTTGGGAGTTAAAAGTCGCATATCTGGTACGAGAAAGGTCTGCAACAAATGGGATATTAAGGTCGTTATGGATGATTTTATGTGACGGAATAAGGAGCATTTAGGATTTTGGATTGTAAGGATTGGATGCGGGAGGAATTAGATGGCTTAGTAGAGCCCCAAACCTTGATTCCATATGTCCAGATGGGTCTGATGACAGTAATATAAATGAGCTTTTTGTAATGAGTTGGAAGTTTTGAACGTTTGTCAAGTAAGTGTAATAGTAATCGGTATCGACGGGCAGTTTCTTGTCGTTTTAGTCTTGTATGAGGATTCCATGTAAGACGTTTGTCAAGATGGAGTCCTAGGTATCAGATTTGTTCAACAGGTATAAGTGGGATATTATTGAAAGATACGGTGGGGCAGGAGGTATCAGTTTTCAATGA
Organism: Piezodorus guildinii; assembly: GCA_023052935.1. Lineage (NCBI taxonomy): Eukaryota > Metazoa > Arthropoda > Insecta > Hemiptera > Pentatomidae > Piezodorus > Piezodorus guildinii. The sequence continues at coordinate 119,067,200 of CM041293.1, read as the reverse complement.
AGGGTAAAGGTAATTTGGTGAGATTTTTTAGGATTTATTTTAATCCTCCAGTTCTGACACCATTCCTCAATGGCTGTGATGTAGGACTGAAGGATTTGGGGTGCAGCGGTTGGATCATTATGGACGGATAACACACAAGTGTCATCTGCGAAAGTTGTGAGGACAGTGCTAGGATGGAGTGGGATATCAGCTGTATATACCGTATAAAGGATGGGACCTAAGATACTACCCTGGGGTACACCTGCAGACTGAGAAAATATGGAAGAGTAGGAAAGGTTATGATTTACTTGAAAGGTTCTATTAGTGAGGTAGGAACGGATTATGAGGAAGTATGTTGCGGAAAGGAATTGATGGGGTTCAAAAGGAGTCCTGGGTGCCAGACTCGATCGAACGCTTGTTCCAAGACAGTTTTTAATAAATAATATTCCATTTAGCCTTAGATCACGGAAATATAATGAAAGAACTAAGAAAAAAAATGGGCTTTGGAACATGGCAAGGAAGATTGGGCAAGATTCCATAGAGAACTGAAAGAGAAATAACAATATAGCTGTATCTAAATCATACCTCACAACATCCCTTCGACTGATCAACTCCTCAATTTCTGGAATGATTGAGGAATCGGGAATTCAAATGAAAGTAGAAGTTTAAGCTATTCATGGTGATTTACACATATGAAAATGTGAGAAAAAAGGCATTCCACCATTTCATGAATGAAAGGAGAGAAATTCAGATTACTAAGAATTAGAGTAATCAGTTGATGAATCATTTAAATTTGGTCAATCATTCTGTTATGGTCAAATATTATAGCTCTGGTGAGGAAAATAGAAGTTGAAAGTTATTCTGAGGCAGCCACACAAAATAAATCTCAACCTAATCATTTCGGCTACAATAGCTTGTTAATCAGAACGATAGCCTGTTCTGGTTGGAATACAAGAGGATGTTAATGAAGAACAACTAATAATCACTGTTGTCGGATGCTGCTGAAGCAATAAATCATCGCTGAAAACTTTGTAATTTATACTTAAAAAGTTTATATTAAGTAAGTAAATATGATACTGGAATTTGTTTAAAGATGACCCGAGCCATCAATATAGTTCCAATACACAATTATTCACGTTTCACACAACACAGCAGTATTTATTATTAGCATTGAAAAAGTCAAGTTTTCTGCCTGCAAATCATGATTTGTGGACACATCAATTTTCTATTCCCATTAAAGCTGACTCAGAAACACATCAAATCTTATTATGAGCATGTTTTCAGTAAACCATTATACTTTGGGTGGTTTAAAAAAACTCTGGTGCACACAACACACGACTTTCACTTACCTCTGATGTTATAATCAATTTAAGAATTTTTAAAAACATTTAGGGATGAAAATTAATTGATTAATTAAATTTAGTTTCAATAGAAACATGAGCTTTATTAAATAATATATTATATTATTATCTACGACAATCAGTTAGTTTTATTGGCACTTCATCACTCTCCTTTAACTTTTACAGTTTTATGTATAAGGTAACATTTTTCCTAATATCTTTAGCTTGCCAAAATACACCTATATTACTGTTTTTATTTTTCAAAAATAAAAAATTGCATAGAAAAATAGTTCTGCTCTTTTCTCCTTGAATATCAAATTCACTCAACTTATATATTTACCCATTTTTTATCAATGCTAATAAGTGATATTGTTAATTTATTCAAATCTACAAAATTGAAGGTAGTTCAGAGGAAGAAAATTGAAACTATCAGCATTTAAGCCATGTCAGAATATTTCAATGAGAATGAAACCTACATAGTATTAAAGCCCATTAAATTTTACATCGATATGGGGAGTTTAATCAAAATCTTCAGAGATTTTTTTTGTTGAGAAAATCGTAAAAAGGGGCAAAATAAAGAAGATTTTCAGTTCAGCCGATTGTAAAGAAAAAGTTGCAGTAACATCTTGTTTTATTAACACGTTTACGCCGGGGCGAATATCTACGTTTTTCCACCTGAGGCGGGACTGTGTTAGCTGCTTACGCTTCGTGGGGCAGGGTTCCAACATGTTTAATGCGATATCACAATAGTTCGAGGCTTCCAATGTGCTAAATGCAAGAATGTAACAGTTTTGACCATACACATATGACTTGAAGGAGTAATTATGGAAATGCTTAAAAAAAGATTCCTATATTATCATTTATTATTAAAAATGATTCTTATAATATTATTATTATAAATTACATTCTTACATCATATTATGGGAATAAAAATATGAAAAGAAATCACACAACATCTAAATAAAATTCTTAGAGAAGAGTAATAAAGTAAAATCAAACGATAAGAGTCTTTGGCGGGGGGATATTGAAAGTTAGAAAATATTTAATAAATAAACCCTTATGCTTGTTAATTCCTACTACATATAATGTTTAGAAAAAAATGAAATAAACTTATTTTCTAAAAACAAGTGACTCAGCTAAGATGCAGGTAGCCCCACAGGAAATTTAAGCGTGACCCACTGGTGTCTGCTTAACTTTCATGCACCCCGCCCCACGGAACAGACAAGTGTGATCCACCGGTGGAGCATCCCGGCGTGAACGTGTTAAATATGAAATTTCAGACCTTTTTTCGCCACTTAATTATTTGGACTCCGTGGACCCTAAAACGTGTATTTTAATTGAAAACAGGAATTCGAAAATTTTCACAATCACAATACTTTCCCTTACTATATATTTCATATATTAGTAGGTGAAAGTAAAAATTGATAAAAGAAATAGTAGAACTCATCAATGTACTTACTAGGAACAAATTTTACAAGTAAGGAAGAAACCATTTGAAATTTATAATCATGTAGAATTGAAAATAAGGTATATATTAAAAAAAAGAAATGGTTCTCATGATTGACATTTTTAGTATTGGTTATTTTTCACTGCATCATAGAGACAAGAACATGTCAACAACACCTTTATGCCAATAACTCATAACGTTGAGATATTTTACTACTGGTAATTATCAACAGGTTCTTGGTTACAACATTAATATTGATAAAACTACAGTATGCAAAATCATTCCACGCATAAAGGAATGACTAATAAGTAACTAGGAAGTCCATGGATTTCATTAAAATGCCTGTTACAGCATCTGATAAAAACATAATAGTGACAGTTATAACTGTAACTCGGATTAAAAATTGCTTGGTGCAACTGGGCTGAAATTTTAATCATGATTAAGTTTTAACTGGTGTTATTTAAGAGTGAAGTTAACTTTAACAAACCTTCTTGGTACAACTGAGGGTAGTTTCTAATCATAAACAAGCCATGTTATAATGAAGCTTAAAAATTTAACATAAAATATTTATCATTTAACATTATTAACAAGTACTAAATAAGTAAAAAACCATATCTTACTTTATCTCCTATTCTTGGTAGGCCCTTGAGATCACAGTCTTTGGCATAGTAGGAAACTGTTTTCTTCACCGTTGCTCCATTCACATTAGTCGTATATGATATTAAACCAGGCTCCGGACACTTATCACTTGATCCAGTTTTTGATGGCGATGGTCGGCTAGACCAAGTTGAAGAAGCTTCTTTAGCAACAACACCACTTATACCACGCTCCAACATTGTTTCAAACTGCACAGTACCAGCGGCAAGGATTTTAATTCTTATGGCGGAATTTCGTTGATTTGCATAAGATGATTGTGGATCCTTAAAAGAACAAATAAAAATATTAACACTAACAAAGCGATTATATAAGTATGTATTTTCAAACTAAAATGTTTAACTTAGCAATAAGTTACTGATCCAGGAATTCAAAAGGTGATATACTATAAAAAAAAATTAAAATAAAGAATAAAAAATAAAAAAAAAATGGAGGGAAAAAATCAATTTTTTTTTTCTTTTGTTTTATTAGGCTTCAACTATTTTTTGAAGAGAAAATACCTTTTTTGTACTAATCAGACCCTTCATCAGTGAACAAATTTAAAAACTAACTTAAAAAGTGCCTAACAAAAACAGGTAGTGAACAAATTAGTTTTCAGTAAGGCTAAATAAATATATAATTATATGACTAAAGTTTAGCTGTTTACTCATGGAAAGAATGGAGTTATTCATAGTCTGAAATAAAACAAACAGAATAAATCATTCCCAAATGTAAATAAGCAAACATGCTTAAATTTTGCTGAGTCATTGTATAAATAACTGAGTTAAAATAAGTAAAAGTGCTAAACTGTCAATAGATGAAGGGTATCTATTCTATAACAATTTTGAAAACGGGGAATTTGTTTTAAAATTAAAAATAACATTCCATTAAATATTGAATGTAATATGGTAAAATCTTAATATATTTAATAATGTGAACATAATATAGAGGACTAGGGATGGGCATAATCGAATGAAGATTATCAGATCATTCGATTAATTTAATCATTTGAATTAATTGATTATGGTCTGGAGAAACGAATGGTCATTTGAACTTAAATTTTTAATGATATATATTAAAAGATACATAAAAACATTAGGGGTGGACATAATCGAATGATCTCTTTTTTTTTTTTTTTTTTTTTTGCTCATCACATATTATATTATATGCATATTTGCATCTAAGCTCAGTCAATCATAGATGGGGGAATTGTACCATATTGTCTTTCGGAATACATGTATTATTCGATTATGGAATCAGTCGATTATTGAAATCATCGAAGTCCGATCATTCGATTATGCCCACCTCTATAGAGGGCTGAAGAAATGTCTATAATAATACTAATAGCCCAAATAAATAAACTACAAGTAAATTAATGAAACTATTTGGATAATTATTTCAAATTCAATTCAATAAAAATACTTAAGTTACCTGGATAACAGTGAACTCTACTTCAGTCCCAGCAGTCAACTCTGTATCGACATCAAGAACTTCTGAGTAATGAAAAAACAATCTAACATCTCTTTCTGCACACTTAATGAATCCATAACCTTCTTTCAAAGCAGCGATAGCTCCTTGTTCTCTTCGTTCACCAGAGACAATAAATGACTCAGGAAGTAGAGTAATACCAGTAGCTCTTTGTAAACCATCCCGTCTGTCAGTCGCAATGTGAAACTGGACCCAGTCACCATGTCTATTTTGAAAAAAATGAACCAAATCACAAAAATTATTAGTAAAAATGAAATGAATAGATAATTTAAAATGTTCTATAAAACCATTAATATGAGAATCCTTACCTTAATGTGAATTCACCTTTCTGATCTTTCTCCCCAAAAGGAACTTCAGTTTCTTGATGATCCTGACCCCTATATCTAATTCTTCCGGGAAGGGGGTCTGGGCTTTGAGCTCTCGGGCCTCTTTCTAGTGGTTTTAAAACTTGACCTTTGACTATTTCATCACATATATCTTCGAAAATTACTGTTCCCGGTGGAAGTGTTGTAATATTACATGCGACTTCTTTTCCCTGAAAAATACAAACAATTAACATTAACCATAAAATAATGTGATCGCTGCTGAAAGAAATGAACACTTAAACATTTAAATCTGTAATTAATCCGCCGCCCTTGGCCCGGGAAATCCCCGTGTAGCCTAAAAAAGTGAGCTAGGGGTGAACAAAAAAAAAAAAATTTGGAATGCTAGGTAGCATCAGATGGAAAAAGCAAACAAGTCTATAAATTGCTAGTACATAGAGACATGCAAGGCTAATATCAGAAGAATATAAGGTTTTGTAACAAGGAAAGAAGAAACTTCATAATAATTTAAAAAATAGAAATTACCAAGACTAAATATAATATATATGGATCACTTGTAGCTGGGTGGCTAGCATAACAGCCTCCTATGCCGAAGGTCACGGGTTCAAACCCGCAGGTGATCCTAGGATTTTTTTACGGGAATAAAAAATCCTTAGTTGTGCCGTCCTTCCCGGGGGACGTTAAAAGGTGGTGCCGAGCCTGTGCAAAGTCAGGTACTCGTTAAAGATCCCTATCCTAATAAAACCTGGATACGCAAAATTTAGGACACCCACTATAGCATTGTCCGATTAGCCACAGTAGCATAAAGTGACATTAAATAAATAAACAATATAATATATATATAAGTAAAGACAAAGCTAAGCAAAGCATAAGTTTTACAGAAGTAGGTTCTTATTACAGATTGCAAAGAAGATTGTATGGCCCCAACAAACAGACCTTGGGACCAAGCTCTTCAGAAGTCTGGAGGTCCTAAGAAAAACCACTAAATTCATAATTTCACTTCCTCACATAGCTATACAGGGAAGAACGAAGAAGAAGAAATAGGATTGTGGTGGGCAACCGTTGATATTTTTACATGAGGCAAATCAGAAGCCACCAAATACTTGGGCAAGCTAAGACTCTGTAGGACCTTGATTAGGCATGCGCCTCACAAAAATGGATGAAAATGATCTAATAATCAAACAGTGAATCTTGAGTTGAATTTCCGGTTTTGTCAAAGGAGAAATTTTGGGGATCCGAAAGAACTGGGATTTATATGTTCTATACAATGATCTAAATATCATGGACTTCATGAAATTGGAAGGTTGAGTTGACCTTGATTTGGATGAAGGAGGAAAACACTCCTATGATATGTTATATTTTAATTAGAATAGATACTTTGTCGAGTTTCAGCTTTTATTTATCTATTTTTTTTTTTTTTTGTTTAATTGCAATGTATACTTACATTCCTTGTTTGAATTATGAATTCAACATCATCGCCTAACTGAAGTTCTTCTTTCGTTTTGGCCTCAGAGAAATGAAAGAAAATTTCTTTGACAACATCAGCCCTTTCGATAAACCCAAAACTTTCTTTCATAGAGCAGACCACTCCTTGATATTTGACTGGATGAGCAGGATTTTCTAATCTTACATGTGTTGCGCCTAAATTTCCTCTGTAAACATCAAAAGGTCTTTATAAAGTAACACCATGTTTAAAATTCATAACTTAACTGGACAAACAAAATTTTGTAATAAATTAAACAACGAATTCAGACAAGAACAATAATAGTTGTTATAAATGGGATGAATGGAAACAAAATATGATGAATATAAATAGTTGACCATTAGGAAATTCAGAAGGAAGATAGTCCGTGTTGTCAAGGAAAAAGAAAGACTGAATTGTCTCAACTATTTACTGCTTCGCCAACATTTTCAGTCTTCATCAAGGCATGTCAAGGTACAGGAGTTAGGAGAGGACTGGCAAAGCAATAAATAGTTAAGACCACTTCAATGTTCTTTTTCTTAACCACCACACGGACTATGTACCTTCATAAACAAAATATAATACAAAAATGAAACTTACATCTGCTCCCTGGTCTTTCTTTTGTCATTGAACAGTTCAGTCAACATTTAATAATATTTTTATAAAGATTTATTTTAATTATATAAAATTAAAACGTTGCTTTTTCTGTTCACCTCTCGCAAAGTGATGTTAAATGAATAAATAAACGAGGCAGGAAGAAAATAAGTAAAGTATTTGATTTAATATAAAGAAAATTGTCTTTACACTGTAACAGACTTAAAAACAATACAAAGCTTATTATAATGACCAAAATCCAAGATCATTTTGGTGGTAGTAATTTTATTTTTATTTTTTTTTAACTGATGCTGTTATTGGGTTGTCCAGAAAATAATACAGGATTACTATTTTAAAAGAGGAAAACAAAACTCACACCAGTTTATAAAAGTCCAAACAGTATCCCATTACTTTCAATAAATTTCAGCTAATATAGCTGGCATCTTATCGATGCACACTGAATAGACTTTGGAATTGTTAGAATTTATCAATTCAGAAAGCCCTCTAAGGCTCTTAGATCAATAATTTTTTGATAATTCAAACAGTGGTCTAGGCATTAAAAAAAAAAAAAAAAAAAATCGGAGATGTCCAGAGAGTAGGGCGGCTATGGCACAGTTAAGATTCAGACATTTTTTGACATCATATTATACATGAGACTTGTGGCAGAATGTTGTCATGCACACAAGAAGCACCTGCCGATTGACCAAAGATGGCCTCGTAATGGCCAATTCCTGATGCATTGAGTCTATTTCGTTACAATACAATTCAACATCGACATTTATTCCAGAATTTAAGAAGCTATTGTAAATCAACAGAACAAAAGAAGCCCACCAAATATTAACCATGACCTTTTTTTTAAGTTGCGCATTCTCCTTTGTGGAGGCTCAGTCCAGAATGTCTGCTGTTATCGTAAAAGATCCACTCTTCATGTTTCATGTTTTGACAAAGAAGTGAGGCACAAACTCAATGAATCTGGTTTTGTCAGCTGTCATTTAATGAGGGACTCAACATTCAAGTGTTTTCAACTTTCAAACCTTCTTGATTTGGTCACCGATGGCCGATTTAATAACATAAAGTTTCCTTGCAAGTTCTAAAATAGTTATTCTCAGATTCTACCTAACCTTGCAGAATATTGCTATCAAGAAATCCTTCCACAATCTTCTTTATCTAAAGCTTAAGCTAAAGTCTCCCTCAAAACATTTTTTGAACAACCCTTGAATGGTACAATTTTCTGAAGTTCCTAACCATTTGGACTCTGTTCCAACCAAGCTTAAATTAGTCATAGAGGTGAAATACATGAGACTCAAAATAGCAAGGCCGTCATATACAGTGGTAAATAAACATTTTCTTTTGGAAGAGGATTAACAAGTGTTGACATTCATACAAATGAAAAATACAGCAAGGATAAACAGTAATTATATAGAGGAGTATAAAAAAAAAGAAGTTAAACGCTAAATTATTTTCCAGGCAACCCAATATTAGCTTTCAACAAGTTTTGTTACTATTCTTTCCCACTGTACTGTACTTAGTTGAAAATCGCTACAAACCTTGGATTCGTTGCTATCTGAAAACTAACTTTATCTCCAGTTCGGAGACTAACATTGCCTTCAACGTCATCTTTATTATATGGTAAAAAGAAGCATTCTCCTCGATTTTCATAACTGATACGTCCTTGTGTATCTCCTCCAGAACCTTCAGATTTCAATTCGGTTGTCACAGTGCCAGTTACCCTTTCCTCACTAAGTACCTAGAATAATAAATTATATGTTAATCTGAAATAATAATAATAAATAATAACCAAAGGATTTATTATTCCCAAATAGTTACAAATAACATTAAAAGGTTCACCCATTCACAAAGTTCCTTTTAATAAAAACAGGTAGAGCCTCTATAAAATAACATGATTGTACAATATATACTATGTATATCATAATCCTATTCAGGAATATTGCATATTTCATTGATTTTGCTTCCATTTTATTTTTTTGCCATATTAAGTCTTTTGCACACGAGGTTATGATTGAGAAAATTCCATATTAGCCTGGTCTAAGCGGAGTGGTCTAGTGGAATAATTATTCTGTTTTTTTTAGCCTTTGAGTGATTCTGGATAGGAAGACCCACCTGGGGTATACCAGCCTCTATAAAGTGAGGGGAAAGATGGATCAGCAAAAATAAGGGGAAAGATCTGATCTGATGGCTGAGTGTGATAGTATAAATATACATTTTTTTTTAAATGTCTCATTGCAATAATACAAAAACTTAACATTTTTTCTTTATCTTTATAAATAAACAAATAACATAGGTAGCTATTCTCCATTTTGAAACCAAATGGTCCAAGTTAGAGTTGATCCCCAAGGATCATTATGGAGTGACCAATCATTTTTGTGCTAAATCGCAGGGTATGAACGGTTATTTTTTAGATTTAATATTTTGAAAGATGGATTAAGATTAATAAGATTGATCAGTTATTGAAAATATTAAACCAAATATAAATGAATACATTTTCATAATAAATCTAAAAATATTGCAGGTTGTTAGATCATTGGCTCTCGTAAAACAAAACTATGATCGGTCAATTAAATATTTCAATATTCAATAAATAATTCAAAGAGAATACCTTCATTAGGTATATCATATATCATTTGAGGTGGATTACTTAATAAAACATCTTAGGAAAATTTTTAAGTTTTCATTTCAAAATGAGAACAAAATATATTGTACAACTATACTGACATTTATTTTATTTTTAACATCACTATATATTTTTTTCTATTCTAACAGAAGAATAGATAAGCCTTTTTTCTAATGAATTATTTTGCTTTCTTTTAAATATTAATTGTAAATAATGTTTTAATAAAGGAATTAATGTTGAATTAAATATCTACAAGTTGTTTAAAGTCTGAAAAAGCCGTAGAAGCTGTGATCTCAACAAAAAGCATAACTAAGTATTTATTATTTATTACTAGTACAATTGATGAATTGAAAGAGCATGGTCCTCACGACTGTAAATTTTCATATAAGAAATTGCTGAAATAAGCACCAATTGTCAAAAAATATTGCCAGCTGATATCTCAAAACTCACTTTAGAAGCGTATGCCTTTTTGATTAACAATTTAAATAAAGAACATTCTAATTTACTAAGAAGAAAACATTCCAAACCCCCAATAATTGAGGGTTTAAATTTTCAGTCATAGAATAGAATAGAAAAAAAAATTTATTCTGGACTTGTTCCCTAAGAATAACATGAAATTTACAGGTAAAGGTAGCACATCTGGCCAGATAACATTAATAGAAATTATGTACATAAGTAATAAACATACATCAAATCTAAATATCATATAAAAATCTGTCCATCCACCATGCGAATTAAATAAGTATAGTAAGGTTTCTTGTTATTGCCGTTCGGTATGAAACTGAAGTCTCTTTATGATTCTTTTAATTCTTGATTCTCAATAGTGTAAGATCAACAAAAGTAGAGAAGATTTAAGAAGCCAAAGATTTTAAGATATAAAATAAACCAAAATGAATTCATCATAAAAATATTTTCTTATTTTCCTTGAAAGAGATAGATGCATAGCTGCATGATACTGGTTACTAATATGGAGTTCAAAATTTTACTGATACTTATTTAAAACATATTTAAACAGAAGTTAAATAAACCCTAGGTTTTTATTTAAAGGTATTTTATTAATTCAAGTTTAAATATTTTAGTGAGCTAGAACCATCTGAACTATTTTATTAGATTTACTGACCGACACCTGGAGTAATTTCTTCCCATAACTCTTAACGGTCAACTAATTATATCCATTATTTTATTAGATATTATTCAGCTGCAGTTAAAAAAATATCAATTCCTTCAGTTGTGCATAAAATAATTGTATACGTTAAAATATTAGTTTTTAAGACAGTGTTTCATATTTTCTGATAACAATAAAAATCCTTCAGTTTTAAAAAATATATAATAAAAAACACAGCTTTAGTTTAAAATTTAAAATAAAAGCTAATAAAAGGTTTATATCTTTTTATTTTTTTTTTATTTAGTCACAAAGAAATATTTTTGTTTCATCCAATGTTTGAATCCAAGTGACAAACCTAGCAATTATAAAATAAGAACTCTAATACATAACAATACAAAAGCAAAAGGAATTGAATTTGATGAATACGGTATTAAGAAAAGTAATCAGTTGGGAATTGATACGGTCAATAAAGTTTATTATAAGAGTAAATAAAAATAGCAATAATAATAACACAACATAACTAACACAAACTAGGACAGCACAGTTTACTTCATACAATTTCATAAAAAATATATATATATATTTACTTTATATATATTAGTTGATAAGCTTGAGCCTAGCAATGGTCTTGTCTCCATGGCCAATCTTGTAATCCCTACAGCATTATTACCCAACTGGCAGTAACATGCATGGCTTAGTAATCACTTTAAATATTTACATACCCAATATTTGAAAAAAATATTAGGTTTAAATAATTCAGTAACTTTATGGTAATTCATTATTTAACTCCTAATTGTTTAAGGTTATGAACAACTTTCCTTCCTTTAAAAAATAAAATATGACATAAAGCCAATTAATTTCACCCTCCTCCCCCTCTCTTAAGTATACTTAAGACCCACACTTTACTAAACTTCATCACTCATAAAGAGACCAAAATATATTATTTTTTAATCAACAAAAATTAACATATAATTCTAAATTAACAATCTAATGTATATCCTTAATATATAAATGACTACTCTAAAATACACACACATATAAATTAATCCAAGTATTTTGTTGATGGAATGTTTTACTTTTTGATAGTAAAAAAATAAAAATAATAAATCACTTGATATTTATACCAACTACTTAAATGCTTACCACTTCGGGTGCTATTTTTGAAACAATGCTTGCAATAGGCTTTCCTGTTCTTCTGTCGTAGGTCATTTCAAACTCGACTGGATCACCAATTTTCAGATGTTCAATGTTTCCTCCAAATTGACTAAAATGGAAAAACAGTCGAGCTTGCCTTTCACAGCATTGAATAAATCCATAGGAGTGCTAAAATATAATTGTGAATTAGGAAAGTTGCTGAACACTATGCTTAATTATTTAAGAATATATACAACAAAATTTAGTTTTATTTATTGACTTTTTTACACACAGCCCATCTAAAAGACTTTATATTTTCTTATGACCTTTGACCAGCCACCATTTAGAAATGAAACAAAGTAAGGTAATGAAGAGTTCTCAGAATTGTCATAAGGTAGACAAGAAGATTATTTCATTGCAGAAAATTAAAAAAAAAAAAATTCTAAGATACAAATAAAATAATATTACAAGGTAAACCACACATAATATACAGAATTACAAAAACTACTAATAAAAATGAAATTATCATTAAGCTTAACAATTAACATCAGGTAAAAATAGAGTCCTAAGGGGCCTGATGGCAAGGGCTGATAAATGTACCACATTAGCAACAAGTATTATCAGAAGAAAATATAGTCAGCACTGTACTGCCCCAAAACCTAAGTAATCATCTCAAGAAATGGGGTTTAATAATCGGTTTTTTATCACAACACATAAAATAAAAAACTTCATTGTCTACATACTTGTAAAGAAGTAATAAATATTGAAAATGCTTATTAAACAGAACATTTTGAGAATCCTATTTAAGCAACCTGTATCTGCACTCAGTTACAGCTTGAATAAGATGATGAACACCAAGTTTATACAAGAAAAGAAAAGACATTCATTCAACAAGTTCGACCTTTTCAGAGCCTTGAAAGGTTAAACATGGAGAAAAATAGAAATAACTTCAATTTATAAAATATTTTTCAGAAGCCACTGATATGATATTTTAAATCCTAAGATGGAAATATATCACCAATACCAATCAAAGACTATAAACCATTTTGAATGACTTGGATATAATCAGAAAACTTTACTTGATAGCAGAAATATCTCTTTTAAAAAAGTAATGCTGTCCCAAAAGAAACAATGTACGTCCTAGAAAACATCAAAAAGGTTTTAAGTGGTGAAGAAAAAGCAGTTATTCATAAAATGAAATGGTTAATCATATGAAAAACATAAATTTAGACAGGATTGGCTTTTGCATCCTTAAGATGAAAATACTGACTAAGATAATGTTTTTTTAACCATTATTAAAAGAATAATTTAATTGCTTAATAAATTTCAACTTTTTTATTCTTGCATTAATTTATTTTTCCACTTATTTCAGCATCACAGCAAGATTATGTCTAAATTATATTAATCATGTACAAATATATCCAAGAGTCATTGCCAATTAATAATAATAATGTAATAAACTGAATTTAATAACTCCAAAGATTACATTATTTTCTACCTTCTTCATTTAGCATATACAGATAGTAAATTCATAAACAAATGAAAACAATAATATTTCAACCATGTGTAAATAACAAAAATAATTAATAAAACACACCAGAACAAAACAGTTTGAGAATAAGACCTTCAGTTCAATTTAAAACACTAAGTGTAAGAATAAGAAATATACATGTATATATAAGTAGGCCAATTTTGAATTGCTGACTGTTATTCTTTGAAGCCACTATTATTCTGAAATGACATAAATGAGGTCACACACCCCAATCTTACTGCTATAAGATAGTAAATGATAAAAATAATTCATTCAATATGAACTTATTAAGTTCTGAGTAACACAAACAATATTTATTAGATGGTGGTTGAAATAATAAACTATATTAAGGACAATTTTTAAAATAGTATTGTGAAAAAATTTACTTACTAATAATTTTTCAATGATTCCTGTTTCACGAGTGCCTTGATTATTTAAAGATGAATCATTGTATGATGAATTTGTGGAGTTATTACTAATATTATAGCTATTATTACTAGGAGACTGAATAGAATCACCATTAAAGATATCATTACTTTCGTTTCCAGTAAATGTTCCAATTGGAAACCTTAAAAAGATATTAACAAACAAATAATATAGTCAACTGAAGCACCTCAAAACAAGACAAATATATTTACACTAAATTAATGGCACTTTAAAGAAGTTAGAAACTTCAAAAGAATTTAAAACTATCAATCGGTGTAAAGAAAAATTTAGAAAATTTTAAAAGTAAAGTAAAGTTTAAAGTAAAGTAAAATTTCAAAACTATTGGTAAGAAAACATAAAAAAGCAATAAACAGATTCAAAACATTATGGATGTTTTCACGTTGACGACTGTGTTAATAAAAATGTATTTAGAATAAAATAACATCTCAATCATAATTAGTCCATAATACTCTACACATATTACTTTAATGAGTTGGATAAATCCAACTATTCAAACAGTTAATTAAACTAAAACTTATGAAAAGCTACCTACCTAAGCTTTTTAGTATAAAACAAAACCATATTTTTAATAGATCTTATAGCACAAAACTATCAAAAGAAACTAAACTAATACAGAAAAACAAGGTAATGGGTGTACTATTTAAAATTTTGAAAGAGTATAATAAAATAAATTTCACTGAAAAATAAATAAATTATTTTTAAGTTATTCATTATCGTGAAGCCAATTAAATGATTAAACAAAACAATTTAAAAAGGAGAAGCAATGAGAGTATAATATAAGAGTGGAATATTTAATTTTGGTATCAAAGAAAGTTTAGATAATTTTAGGAGATTCAAATATTAAAAATAAACTCTATTTCAAGGAATATCGAAAAATATTTTGGAGCAAAGCATATTTTATCATTGTTGGGTTCTCTCCCCTACAATCGCCCTGACCTAAAATTTAGGCCAAAACGTGGGCACTATTAAATTAAGTTTCTACTTAATTATGTTATAATCTGACTGCACCCTCAACTAGCTTCTCCTCTATATTTTATCTTATTTAATAACAATATGAGAAACTACCCCAAAACAATTAAAGTAGGAAAAACTCAGATTTTAATTTTGATCAAATAAAACCACATACAAATTTTAGGATATGTCCTAATAAAACAGGAATAACCATATTAAAGAGATAGTATAAATACCTTGCAGATGAACTGGAATTATTACTGTAGACATTATAATTGGAAAAATTAGATTGAGAAGAAAAAAGATTATTGGCCATATCTTTCATTGCATCATTTTGGTAGATGTTACTAGATGGATATCCAATTCCTGGGCTGCGATAACTTGAACTTGTTCCATTACTGTGAATGCTCATTGGCTTAAAATCTATGATAGATGTGTCATTTAGTGTTGGCGGCTGGAAAGACTTCCACTGAGGATTGCTAGACATTGTTAATTTTTTTTTTTTTTTTTGCTCAATACCTTAGCAATAAAAATGTCCGTTAATTTCTTTTAAGAGCGTAACGTATCACAGAATTATAGTCCTTAAAATAGAAAGCCACTATTCCAATCTTATCAGAGTCTTAAAATCCTCCTCCTCGGCCCAAATCCGAGAACTAGGAAATTAATTCAATTTGTTTCTTCAGTTCACTTATAAATTAAAGTTTAATATCACGCATGGAACTTTTACCACCATAAAATCAACTTGGAAATCGTGGTTAAATAAAAAACTAGAAACTAAATAGAGTTAATCCTCAGATGTCTTCAATGCTTGCTGGGTTCGATTGTGTTGTCTGTTTACAATACTTGTGGGTCGTTGCTTCAACTTAAATATTTTGCCTAATCTAAAAGTTACACAAGCTGAAACAAAAAATAACAAATTATCAAAATAATTCAAAGAGATCAATAATGTAAAGTAAACAACATGCAATATAAGCAGAACTTGACAAATAAAGAAAACTTCAAACTGTTTAAATCTGCATTAAAACGGTTGAGTCACTAGTCAAGAATAAATTTTGAAAACCTAATTCTTATTAAATAGAAGTTGAGCATGCTCAAACTTGCTATAACCTTTGAACTACAAAGGTCCCTAGTCAAACATTTAATTCCAAGGAAAAAATCATAATACTGAGTTTCTATTTCAACAGTTATATATGTTTTAAAGAAAATTATAATTCAAAATTTCAACTAAGTCCAAACGATACAGTGCTAAAGTATTAAGCGATGGAATTAGGTGACAATGAAAGAGGCACATAGCTCTAAAATAAGAAAGGAGTAAATGATTGAATAAAATATGTTTTTTAGTGTAAATGACAATATCTGAACATTTGGAGAAAGCACACTTAAGTTCAGTTCAATTAAATGTTCCACTCCAAAACAGAAACAACCATGATTACAACTTCTGAAGATTGAAGGATGAGGGATAAAATAAGATTCATGGGTTGAAGAAAAAGTGTATTGAAGGGTTTGATAAACGTGATATTAACAAATTTGTACTCCCAATAATTTATTTTTTTTTAGTTCCTGAGAAAAACTGACATAGGTAGGTGTCCTATCAATAGGTACTCAATACACAGTTTTTACAATTTTATCTGAAATCGGGTTGGCGGTTTTTTGAAGAATTGTCAAATATCTGCTTATTCGTGATAAATAAATTAATAAACAACTACTTTAAAAGCAATATATTTTATTTCACGTACCACAACACAGCACAGCACTGACGACATACCGCCATATTGATGTCAACACAAGGTTCTAGAAGAGCAACTGCCCATCTTCAAGTGCCTTCGTACCAGGATATATTTTCATTGTAACATCACAGTTTTCAATAATCCTGTTGTAATACATTAAAAATACTGACAAAAATTCAGTTTTCATAACTCAGTTAATAACTTGTTTTATGTGAATTAATCATAAATATTGAATGCATATCACTTAAATGCAGTAACTTCATTAATTATTGTTGAACCATTAAAAAATCCATTGCGTTAATAATTAATCCTTCTATCGCTTTAGATTTAGTTGTTAAATTTTATGAAGAAGGTGGTGGTGATAACGGATAAAACGACAATCTACAACCCATCATTAGCATGTTAACTGATACTGGAAAATAAAATGGAAACCACTTTTTATTACATATAAATATTAACTTTATCGTTACTACCATCATTTATCTTATGTTTCTTCCAGTTCGATTTTATAGCATTAATATCATGCCAATTATTTGTTTAAGAATATCTCTATACATCAGTTATATCCTGAATTATCTATCACCCAATTGTTAAGTACGTATTTCCACAGCTATACCTAACAGAAAAACTATAGCAAGTAGTTAGGTACTAGCCGATAAATTCTTTGCATACTTTAAAAAAAATCGATTAATAGTTATATTGATGACAAAACTAGAAATAGGTGAGCGTAGAGTTAGGGATAAAATAGCTAGGCTCTTTATAATTCTGAGCAACCGAAGTACCCTTAAAATCTGACGCTATCAATGGCTGAGTATATTGTATACAAGGTTTTTAAGGACTAGGCACACGCTTTGTAAGATATATTTAGTCCTATTATGTTTAATCAATTTTGATAAGAATGGAAAAAGGATCTTTGAGCAGCAGGTTCTGCCAATACCTTGCTATTGCACTCATTACTTAACTATTACTGATTACTGTGGATATAATTAGTTGACCGTTGAGGATTACTGAAGGAATTAGTCCGGGTGGCGGTCATTAAATGAAACAACTGAATAGTTTCAACTATTTTATTGTTTGCCAACGTTTCGACCCCCATTGTGGGTCATCATCAGGGCGTCTGGTAGGAGAGTGGAAACTCACTTTCTTCAGTTTCCACTCTCCTACTAGACGCCCTGATGATGACCCACAATGGGGGTCGAAACGTTGGCAAACAATAAAATAGTTGAAACTATTCAGTTGTTTCATTTAATGACCGCCACCCGGACTAATTCCTTCAGTATTACTGATTACAGTAACATCTCGACAATTTTGGGAGTCGTTAACTTCTTTCCTTGCAGAAGAGCGTGACATTTACACTTTATCACCTTTTTGGAGATTAACCCTCAAATAAGTTAATGTTAAAGCTCGTCATCAGCCTATTGTGTAAGTACGGGACTCAGCGTTAATCAATGCTGCATCAACAGTATATGCATAAGTCCCATCAATTTTCTGTCTATTCACTGTATTACAGAGAGACCAGATATGGCGACATTATATACAAAGATTCTTCTCAGCCGAGTATTCTTAAGCACGCTTCACAAACGCGTCTTCTTAATAATCCACTTTGGATTTGGATGGGTTAACGTCTTCTTTAAAATATCTTACCTGTTATTTTCAATATGGATGAGCCCACCTTCATTTAGAAATGCAATTAACGTATGTGGGATCAATTTTCCAAGAACCATCCAAAACGGATCACTCTGGGATTCTTTAAATACTTCCTGCGTGAATTCGTTCAAGCATCTTTAATGAATATTAGTTTTCTTTCTTTAGTGTACCTTTGCCTATTCATATTACATACTAAGTAAACTACCTATATCTGTTACGAAGTATCACTCTCGTTCTTGCTGCTCATTTGATATCACCGGGTCTCTTTATGAACGGTAAATAGAGTCAGTATCCAGTCTAGAAGATATCTAGTTTTGGCGAGGCAACGAAAATTGGGACGTCGTTGAGTTAGCTACTTCAAAGTCTACATTGTAGATTCGTATCTATCAAGGAGGGGTTGAAATTGATTTTGTGTCGTCCCTTCAATCGAATCTCTCTCTTACCTTTCTGGTTAGAATAGGTAGGTAATCTGTAGAATGACCCGTCTTGTTCCTCAAGATTGGAGTTGGAAAAAGGATGTTAAATGGGATATCCCGTTTTCGCTGAAAATCCTAAATGTTAGGTTGAAAACTAACCCTGCACTAGAAATTAATCTTAAGTAGCACTTCTCTTATGTGTCTGCTGAAAATCTTTAATAATTGTCAGAACACTGGATGCTTTTACAAGAGAGGCAATAGGGGAAAGCAGCAGTCTAATACTTATAGGCTCATGTCTTGATTGTTGAGCAATGTTCTATAGAACTAAGAAAAAGAAATAATGAGTAATGACCACTTTACAGCCTTTTATAATTGAGGTCGCCATCCATAGCAATATGGTACTGTACAACCAGTGACAGAGGAACCATTGATGGCCAGCTGAGAGAGATCAGAGATGTCAAGGAGAAGACAAGATTCATGTGAGATATTTTTAAAACTTTTTATTGAAATTTGACAATGTATGGTAGTCAAGTTTACTTAGGCAGCTTTATTGGTTTGATGCTTCTAATATCATTAAGACCTCATAAGAAGTGCAGAGCTACTACCATAAAATATTTGGAAAAACTAGAGACAACTATGACAAGGTAAAAGCTTCCATAGGGCACAGGGATCTGTCCTTGGTTCTAATCTTTGAGTATTCAATAAGTTTAAAAAAAAATAGAAGAGGTGCCTTTCCTTTTGTATGTCAAAGACTTAGCAGCTTTGGTGCCCTCTAATAACAGAGCCAGAGACTAAAAAGATGAGCCAACCAGAGGCAAAATGATGCGGTGAATGATATAAATTTGGTCAATGCTTAAACACAAGCCATCCTCTTCTATACGAGCAAGATTGGCCATGAATATAGATGGCCACAGACATAGACGAGAATTAATTCTCTTTGATATATCAAAGAGAGTTAGTAACCAACCAAAGTATAAGATTAGATATTTGCTTCAATGCTACACCTCATTTGAAATACAGTGCAGGTAGGGTGGCCCTATCCTGGTTATGGGTCTTTTACTGAATGTTGAGGCGAGCACATTACCAGTTGCTATTCATAAAGGAGTTTTGGAGGGTATCCTAAAGTTTATGTGTCATTAGTACCAGAAGCTCACTCAAAGACAGTGGTAGGTTGGCATCGCATTAACTCAGAGGAAGACTTGAAGAAGGGCGTGCAGGTCTAAGAGGAAGGAGGGTGCCTCCTGACTTTCTCCTTTGTGTAGAAGTGATTAAGTAGTTTACAGGAGGAAAATATCAATTGAACTTTTGGAGAAAACTACAATAATGGAAGAAGATAAGCCAGAGGAAGCAATGAAGTCACTGTCAAGAGGACACCCCGAGAAAATATTTGTTCACTATATAACCACAGCTGCAGGGTAAATGGGTCCTTTTGAGACTGTGAACACAAATCATGGTTCCACTGTACCTCAAGCTGCATGTAGGTTTTTGAGCCAATCCTTGACCTGGATATAGATCCTCATTGTCCAAGTGAAGAGTTATGGAAACTGTTGAGTATAGGGTCATGTCCTGAGCTACATTTGATGAGTTTAAGGCCACATTGATCAGGATTAAAGAAACTCATTTTCTCACTGAGGAGAAGTTCTTGGCTTTGTGTGTGAGGAGAACTTCTAACAATCCAAGAAGATTATTAAAGAAATCAGTTATTGAGCAGGAGGGAGTAAAATCAATGATGAACATATTAGTGGTGGGAAGAAATTCATAACATTATAGAAATTGACTGTAGAAGTGTTTGGAACTTTGAGGATAAAGGTCTGGAAAAATTAGATGATTGTTAAAATTAATAAAAGTGTAATAAATCAGAATTGAGGGTAGTGAATTCTATTTGAAGGGAGATAAAATAACTGACAGATTTAAGGAGTAAAAATAGATGTTGGGAATAATATTCAGTAAATAAGTATATTTAAAAGAACTGCTGTTCAGTACAAGAAGGAATAAAAAGAGTTTCAAATAATATCTAAGTAAATACTGTTTTTAAATAAAATATAATTTAATAACTTTTTTTCATAACATATTTTCTAATTTACAACTGTATTACTTTCACTTACCTTATATATAGAAATATATGGTAAGGTAAAGTATTGCGATCGTGAAAATTTTCTATTTCCAGTTTTCGACGGAAATACACATTTTAGGGTCTCCTGAGTCCAAATAACCAAGTCCTGCAAAAAAGTCTGTGTGGTACTCCCGGGCGAAAACGAAAACTTCATATTTAAGATAAATATATGCCCGAGACGTTACAAAACCTTTTTCATCAAAATCAGCTTACCAGAAGAGCCACTTTATACCATACATTTTGCACCTTTTTACGATTTCGTCAAAAACGGCTCTAACAATTTGATTAAACTCCCTATATCGATGTAAAATTTAATGGGCTTTAATGTCATATAGGTTTTATTCTGACTGAAATAGTCAGACAGAACTTAAACGCCGATATTTTAAATTTTCTTCCTCTAAAGTACCTTTAATTCTGTAGATTCTATAAAAATAATTATATTATCTTGTTAGAAATGATAATTAACAGCTAAATATGCAAGTTGACCGAATTTAATAAACAACCAAAGGAGAAAACTGAAAAAATATTTTTTTAATGCAATTTTTTGTTTTTGAACATAAAAGCAGTAATATAGATGTATAATATACCGTTGGAAAGCTAAAGATTTTAGAAAAAATATTATCTTATACAACTATTGTAAAAGTTAACGGAGAGCGATGAAAAGCCGATAAAACAAACTGATTGTTGTAGATAATAATATAATAGATTTTTTAATAAAACACATGTTTATATTAAAATCCAATTTAAATAATTCTTTAAAAATGTATTTTCGTTTATAAATTTGTCTAAAAAGTTTTGATTTGATATAAATAACGGAGGTAAGTGAAAGTCGTGTGTTGCACTCAACAGATTTTTTTTGAAATTATAGAGTGTTATTTTTTCACATATTTCACATTATAAAATCACAGCATAATTTATTGGTAAGAATATAAAAACTTAAAATATTTTTATTCAGTTAAATCTTCTGATTTCATAGTTTGTAATACCTTAAATTTGACTATTTACCGATATGATTCTTAATGTCCTATTGTATTTTTGGTTCTTTGATTCACAACCAAGAGTCAAAAATATTAATTTCATTTAAAAAAACAGTACATATTATTTAAGTTAGATTTAGGTTAACATCATAGGTTAACATCACACCAGCAACCCTGCTGCAGGATTTATGTTTGTGGAATAGCATAATAGAAAATTATTTGGTTTGAAACGGATAAAAGTGAAGAAGTAAACAATATATTGTTAGTAAGAGGTTATGCTATTGGCTATTGAGTAAATTATATAAAGAAGATTCATGAAGTAGGTGTGGCATCTGTTGACAGGTTACTTGGGATTTAAATCAGACAAAAATAGTATCAAATTAAAAATTGATATAAATCAAAACTTAACTGTGGAATCACCTGTAGCATGATGGCTAGCATAACAGTCTCCTATGCCAAAGGTCACGGGTACAAACCCGCAGGTAGTCCTAGCATTTTTTAATGGGAGTAAAAAATCCTTAGTTATGCCATCCTTTGGAGGGGATGTAAAAAGATGGTCCCGAGCTAGTGGAATGTCAGGTACTCGTTAAAGATCTCTATCCTAATGAAACCTGGATAGGCAAAATTAAGGACTCCCACTGCAGCATCGTCGGATTAGCCACAGTAGCATAAAGTGACGTAAAATAAACAAGCAAACAGAACTTAACTGAATCTGATGATGAAAATTTAAATAAATAATGAAATGAAAAACCTAAATAAATATATAAATTTAAGATTGACACTAAATTGTGTAAACAATTTATTTATGCATTAATTTAGAGTTACGAGATTTTTGGGGAGTCTCAACTGTTCTTTCGCTATCATTATTATGATATTGTATTTTAGAGAAAGTACGAATGCTGCTCATATTTTTCTCAAGAACTCTACTATTTAAAATGTTTATGGCCATATGCTACTTCAAACTATGTTTAGCTTGGGACACCATTCATTACTTCTCCAGGTCATTTTGAAAAGCAATGGAAATACATATGGTGAGCATTTTACCAAATTGGCAAACCTGGTTATAAATTTTATTTTAGAATTAATCCAAAACTAATATTTAAAGTAAACATAATTAACTCATTATTATTTATTACTATAAAAAAATTCTACAGTCAGACCAATAGGTCAACTGAAAAATTATTTATGGAAGAATGACTGAAGAATCGGTCTTATCTGCCGGAGAAAATATATTTGTATATGAGGTTTTCAAATAATTCACATGAGACTGTAAACTCCGGATCCGCATCTGAGCTTGATCAAAGTTCTGATTCAACTGTATTATTTGAGCTTGCATCTTCTGTCGTATCTGAAATTCCATAATAAATTAATGAAGAGAAGCAATAATAATTACTTACATGTCATTGAGAAAGAATAAAAAATATAATGATATCATTAAGAACTAAATTTTTCATTAAGTCTATACAATATTTTATTCTTAACCAGATGAATTTTTTTTTTCCGTATTATATTGATTTCAGTTAGAGCAGGAGTTACTGATTGACAATTGTAAAGATCACAAGTTCAAACACGACTGTGGTAAGATAATTATATATGGTTTCATCAGCGGTGGTGGTTTCATATGAGTTCCAAACCTTTAAAGAAGGTAACCAAACATTGGTGAAAAACCTGACATCAGAGCTTGCCCTATCACCTCCTTGCACAGAAATATTATATATCCTTACTTTTCAGTCATTTCTAATTATGAATTAAAATTGTTATCAATAAAAAACTTGAACAATATTCTATAAAAAGGAAATTAGTGTACAATAAATGAACAATTATATTCATCATCATCTGTTGCTATCATCTGTCTGGGACAACTCAACTCCAGTAACCTCCGCCAGTTGGCTCTATCTTGTGGAGCATTTCTCTGGTCCCTAACACTAAGCATAGCACTAGCATCATCTGTGACAGCCTCCATTCACCATAGATTAGGCTTCCCCACTCTTCTTGCTCCATGAATTTCTTCGGTGAGGATCTTCTTGCTATATGCCCATCTAAGCCTTCCAAGCTTGACAACATCTGGGCTACACCCAACATCATCAGCCTGATGCTGCTTTCCCAGGAGAACTGGATGATGGGCCAACGTCAAGCTGCAGATGTCATCAAGAAGCTGAGAAAGGAAGAGAAGGATAGGCATGCCTAGAATAGAGTAAGGCACCTGACATTAGGTCTCCCTCCACGAAGTAATGTCTAACGGTGGTCCCGTGGAGGTTGAGAAAAAGGTGTAGGAAGGTGGATTTAGTATGTAGAGATTCCACTTATTGGCCTGTCCCCATCTTTTGAAGATACCTATATAAAATAAAAAAACACACACAGCCCTTTTTATCTTGGTCATTTGGACACAGGGGACCCTAAAAGATGTTTTTCCATTGAACTGGAATTCAAGTGTCTGCAGACTATATTTTAGCTACTACAACCAAAAAAAAACATTATGGAAATCAGTAATATATATTTTCAATGAGCTAAAGACTATTGGTTTATGATAATAAGGTTTATAATCAATGAAAAAATAATTACATCATCTCTGTCTTTCTGAGCAGCTTTGGCTGAAGCTCTAGTTGCAGCCAATTGATTCTCTAAATCAAATATCTGACTTTGAAGAGATTTCCTCATGTTTTCATATCTGTCCTTAATCCTGGAAACTTGCCGAGCAGACTCTTCCCTAAGAGTTTCCAACTGACTCTGAAGCTGGAGGCATTCCTGAACTTTTCCTTCATACTTCTTTTCAGTCGCTTTTGCCAATTCCTCAAGCCGAAAGACAGTAGACCTGTCAAATATGATAAATAAAAACATGTCTTTTTAACCAAATATGGAATTAGTCATGACACAATTAATTGTGTTTATTTTTATCTTTCCTTAGAAATAAGTAATATTTTCATAATTAGTTATTTGAAAAATATATCTTAGATAGTGTCTATACAATATATTTATAACAGCGCTCTATAGATATATTTTTTCATTTGAACAGAAGGTTGAAGAGATAAAGGAATAAATGCCACTGGAATCATTTCTTTCTATAAATAAATAATTAGATCAAAGTAAAAAGTTCATGGGCAACACTAGTAAGATAATTAATTAGCTTTTGTCAATAAATAAGTAGTGAATGTCTCCTAGTGAAGTGAGCATAGATAAAAAGTACTAAGGTAAACTAACTATTATTACAAATATAAAATAATTTTAAAAAGAGAGTATAGTATTTCTAACTTTGCAATCAAGATAAGGATAATAAGTATTTAAAAACCTTAGTTTATTATTTTCAGCTTTCGTTTCTTCCATTTTCTTTTCACCATCAGTGAGATTGATTTTCAGTGAAGCTTTCTCAGCTTCACTCTCATTTTTATTTCTATTGATTTCATCTAGCTCTTCTCTTAACTTTTCTTTCTAAAACAATGAAATATATTGAATAAAAAAAGAATATATATATATATATATATATATATATATATATATATATATATATATATATATATATATTTATTCAAACCTAACTTATAAATTAAATAAATATATTGGGTTGTCCTAAAAGTTCATGGAGATTTTAAAAATAAAATTTACCTTTTATTTTTTCTCCTAAGAATGAATCACAAAGCTAATGTTTATTTATATGCCTTTAATCCCCATAGAATTAACTATGTTTACACACTGAACTCATCTTTATTAAGAGTTATTACTGGTGACGAAAAATGGATTCTAGACATCAACACCAGCTGAAAAAAATCTTGGGGGTTGCCTGGAATGACACTGCTCACAACACCAAAGGCCGGCTTGCGTCCAAGAAAGGTGATGCTCAGTATTTGGTGGAATTGGAAGGGACCCATACGTTTTGAGCTCCTTCCACAAAACCAAACTATAAATGCGGACTTTTAATACACCCAGTTAGATCGGTGGCAGCAAGAAACGGCCAGAGTTAGCAAATCGGAAAGGAGTGATATTCCACCAAGACAACTGTAGGCCCCATGTGTCTTTAAGGACTTGGCAAAAGTTATTAAGCTTCAGATGGGAGGTTTTACCTCACCTGCTGTACTCTCCTGACATTGCTCCTTCATATTTCCATCTTTTCTGTTCTCTCGAAAATTTTCTACAAGGGAAATCCTACTCTTCAGAAGATGTTGTCAAAACAGACCTTTTACTGTTCTTTAGGAGTAAGGACAGTGATGCTATTATTACATTTTTTTTTTCATGGTAATTAGTCCCTTCCTCGTCTTCAATCATCTATAGGGCCATCATTAATTAATTACTTAAACCTTACGATTGTGTTGAGTTTGTTCTCAGCTGTCTTCCAAAATAGGAATTATGGTAATGCCTTGCTCTCTTTTATCAGATGGCCAGAATGGCCAAGGGATTTTCAGTTTGAATCCAGCCTGAATGGATTGATATTTTTGCCGTTGACCCGAAAGGAGTAATTATCCCTTCTGGTAACCTTTAGTATAATCTGCTCTGTTTGTCTTAGTGTACATAGGCGAATTTTCTGAGAGAAATTTTAATATTAGGAGTAGGGCTGCTAACACTTGAGTATCACTGTGCAATTGACTATCTGAAGAAGATCCAACGTAGTAAAAATATGGCTTAAGATGGTAGGTCAAAAATATATTAGATATTATATTAATATCAAATTGGAACCAAAATTATATAAATTTATGTAACACGAGCTTTATATTTACAATACTGACCTGGTCATTAGCTATTTCCAAGTTTTGTGACAAAATTAAACAATTTTTTTCAGCCAGCGTTTTAAGGTGAATTGTTTCTTTTAGCTTATCTTGGGTCTTCCTTAAAATCTCTGGTAGAGGAGCTAATTCCTCGAGTTTTGAATGAAACTGTGTCTGTAAATTTATAAAACCATGAATATAAACATGGTAAAATGATAAATTAATTAAATGCCACTGGTAACTGTGGTAATATCGTCAGCATCATACTAAACTAATAAATGAGATAATCAAATTTTTATCACATTCACTAGTTTAGCATGGTGTAGGTGATATATACTTGTTAATAAGAATCTTGACTCCCTTGAATATGTAGTCATACAGGTTATTAAAAGTCAAGAAAGCATTAATCTCTAATTAAAAGTTGACATTGATCACTTTGTGGGAAGCAGCTAAGTCATTTATGATTGACTACATTTAAAATAAAATTAGAATATAACTTTCCTACCTTAACTCTCTGAAGTTCAAGTGTAACCTGTTCTCCAAATCTACTGCTTTCCATTTCCATCATTTCAATTTGACGTTTTTGCTCTTCTACAGTCTGTTGTGCGCTCAGAAACTTTGAAAAAAAAATTATAATAAAAGAATGTTTAAATACACTGAACAGTCTTATTGAACTTAGTGTTGATTCTCATTACCTTTTTCCTATAATCATCTGTTTGCATAGTTTGATCTGCTATCTGACTCCTTAATTCATCAAGCTCTTCATTTATCTCTTTATACCTCTGTTTTGCTAAAACCAACTGCTGTTCCAGTTCCATCAGCTGATCTTTATTACTCGTAATCTAAAAAAACAAAATAGTTATTTTAGTTTCTGTCATTTGCAATTGTGTCTTGAATATTGAGTGAATAAGTAATCATCCTTTGCAATTATAAAAAACTTCAGAAAATGTCAGAAATTTACCTCAATTAAATATGTTTTTGATTTGGATCTAGAAGATATACTTTTAAAAGAACAAGTTTATTTGGCAAGATATTAAAAATTACATTTGAAAAACTAAATAAAACCTGTATCACTTACTACACTGTGAACAGTATTCATGGTTCTGGGCATAGAAAGCATTTAATTTTTGTAGGCTAACAGGCTATTACAAGGAGTTGATTTATTTGAGATAATACTCAAATAACAGTAGAATTTTGTCCCCAATTTTTTGTAAGGTTCAATGAGCCACAGAATGGCCCTCCTCACCACATGGTGACCTGTTAATTTGCAACAGATTTAACTATAACAATTTTTTTTGCCTCAGTCGGATTTGAATCATAGACTGGGAGATTTGTAGCACAGTGCCCTATTCCACTGCACTATTCAATAATAGCTGAGCTATTTCACTCCCTAATCAATAAAAATATTTTTTAAACATAAATTAAATGGACTTAATAATGTATTAATGATTCAGGAACAGAAACATAGGTCCTCATGAGGAAAACAATAGCCTGGGCAGTATATAATTTTACATGAATCATATCTTTCAAGATATATTTTTATTTTATTTATTATATTGGCAATGTATATTTTATTTATTATTTTGCTTCAAATAAATTATTTTATAAGTGGATAATCCACAAAATGTACAAATACTATTATTTGGATGTTCCATTATGAACATATCTTGACCAGTCTAATTGAATTTTTTGTGAATTTGTCAATAACTATTAGTTAAAAATTTCTAAAATCTCGCTTTCAAATTAATCTAAAAAAGAAAATGTCACAACTTAAAGGGACCTCTAGTGGATGTTTTATTAGTAGAAGTCTAACAGAAAATATATTTAACAATTTTATTATTTTTACTACAAAATTTAATACAACCTTGGATTTCTCATCTTCAACAGCTTTTAATCTTGCAATTAATTCATCTACTCTTGCTTCAGCTTCTTCACTTTTTTCTATCGAGGCTAATGATTCTCTTCTGGCCGATTCCAGTTCAACTCGCAACATAGATATCTCTTCTACCTTAAACACAAAATTATAATTTTAGTTTGATTAATAGTGAACATTTTAATTTAATTTATAAAAATAAATAGAATAATACTGTAAGAATGCGTCTTAGTATTAAATATAGGGAAACTAGACTAAATTTATATACATGAAATAATTTTCTCTCATCACCCTATAAGAATAACCCATAAAATGACCTTATAAAATAAGGTTCAGATAAACAAAACTTGAAATATTCTTCACATTCCTCACAAAAATATAATAGAATAGTCTTTTGATTATTTGCTGAACAAAATTCTGAGCACAATATATTTCTGATCCCTGGTTTGTAAAGGTGAAAATATATTTTTAAATTTTCCTTGGAAAGAACTAGTTTCCAATAATAATAATAATTTCAATAAAATAAAGCAAATATTATATTTGAAAAAAGGCAGTACCCTCCAGGGTTGCTATACGGCTGAAATGACAGAATAATAATTCTGCCTCAGCCAAGGTTCAAATCCAAGACCAGGAGAACAGTAGCCTAGTGCTCTATCCACTAGACCACGCTGCTCCCTTAAAAATTATTATAGTAAATAAAATAAAAGTTAAAATTTTAATGTTTTAAAAGACCAAACAATGAACATTGAACTGAGAAAATGAATAGTTGGTGTTTTAACAATGCACACTATGGATTCCAAAAATTTTCATATCTAATAAATCAATTATAGCTATTGGCATTATTTTATTCAAATAACTATATCTAACAATCTAATCGAATAAATTGTAATCTAATTTTCTGAATAATATAATGATTTTTGTGTACTAATTTACACGCTAAAAAATAACATCAAAAACTCATGCACAGTAGAGATACATCACTGAAGTTGTCTTTTCAGTAAATAAAATATAACAAGTGATTTGACCCCTGAATGCACCCCCAAATTAAATTAAATGTGCCTAAAATATTGTGAAAGGGGGAAAAAGAAGTTTAGACAGGGATCACCTGTAGCATGGTGGCTAGCGTAACAGCCTCCTATGCCCAAGGTCCCAGGTTCAAACCCGCAGGTAGCCCTAGGATTTTTAATGGGTGTAAAAAAATCCTTAGTTCTGCCCTCCTTCGGAGGGGACCATAAAAGGTGATCCAAGGCCTGTGCGATGTCAGGTACTCGTTAAAGATCCCTATTCTAATTAAAACTGGATAGGCAAAATTTAGAACTCCCACTGTAGCATCGTCCGATTAGCCCTAGTAGCATAAAGGGACATTAAATAAATAAACAAGAAGTTTAGACCAACTCAAAAGTACCTCTCCATCACAAAATCAATCTACAAATGAATTTTGAAACCTTTAACTCCAATAGAAAGAGCTACGGAGAAGCACCAGACTTAAAAAATTGGTGAAACCAAGTAAACATACCAAAATTGTGAGTAAAAATTTATAATATCCTCCTGCAAAAAAAACTCTAAATAATGAAATTCAACACATAAATAAATAGAAAATTCCATTTTTGTTTTATCTTTACATCTCAGATATGTTTACTATATAATTAAATAATACAAATAGTTAAATTATTAAATCACTAGGAAAAAAATATTAAATAATTTAGTGGGATAGATAACTTAAAAAAGGACTGTTAAGTACAACTGAACTTATTCAGTACCTTTAGTTGAAAATCCTGCTGCAATTTATTGTATTGTTCTCTCAAGTCCCTTAAGGGTGTAGCCATGCTAGGGCGTACATCAGTTTTCAAAGTTTGTGGTGGTGATATTTGGGTGCCTCTTGCTTCAGTACTTGTTGGGTAAGAACTTATTCCTGCCTTTAAACGAAAATAAAATTAGGTAAGTACTAAATCTCATAAATAACAGATTGATGCTAAAATTTATCTATTATCATTAATTATTATAATTGAAATATTGAAAGAAAGTCAGAAATATAAATAAAGCCTTACTCAGTTATAATTTTGACAAATGGATAACTTTCAAAAACTGAGATACTGTTTATACTAAATAGATTAGAAAAAAAAAGTTTTAAGACGATTTATCACATTGTTTTTAAAATATGTGTGAATAAGACAATAAATAATCAGGGTGTCATTGGTAGATAAATTATTAACACAAAATTATTACATTCGTTCCATAGATTGTTTTTCATTTTCTCTTATAATTACAAAGTGTATATTTTACTTATATGTAGCTTATTTTTGTTAAAAAACAAATTTTAGTTTCCTTTTCCTTTAAGTGCACATGCTTCCACTGTGTTATATTAGTTCCTCATTAAAAGGTGTAATATAAAAATATTCTTTATAATGTATCTACTTATTCTTTTGTTGCTAATATACCCTCCTTCATATTTCAGACCAGTTGTTTATGACAGCTGAAATATTAAATTTATATGAATATGAAATTCTTTTTATAGTAAAATGACTCTATTCGCTATAATATTGACCTTACCATTTTAAAAATAGTTTTAGAGAAAAATCTAGAAGAAGAAAAATCAAACTACTAATACGAAATCAATGTCTCAATATAATTATAAATATGTTATAAAGAACACAAAATACTCAAATAAAATATTATCAAGATAACCAGTGTGATATCTTAAAAATATTATGAAACAGGTTTTAATTCAGTAAATATTTATGTATATTGGAAGAGAAGAATGGAGTTTTCAAACTTTTATGTTAAATAGCAGATTGATGTTAGAATAAAAATGTTTTTAATTGATCTGTTTCCATAGTTTTTATTGTAGATTTTTTTTTTAAATCGTGGAACAGTTTGAATTGAAAGCATTATAAAGTTCTGACATAAAGACTATTCAGTATAATTTGTTTAATTGGTTAGATTCCAATAAAGTTGAATTCAAAATTTCATGTAGGTCATTTCCCTAAATTCATTTGATTTTTTCCTATCTTTAAGTTTCTGAAAAATTGATCTACCAATTTCCTAATAATATAATAATAATAGGCTTACCGAACCCGAAGGTTCAATGCCGATACCACCAAATTCCACCTGCAAAGACTCCTCCAATGCTCACCACTCAAGCCGCCGAGATCAGCCTTAAACGCAATCCTCCCAATGACGCTCCAGGCCTACCTTTCGGACACCTACCAGTTGGATCAGCAAATACCAACTTTCTCGGAATCCGTTCCTCACCTAGCACAACAACTTTACACGCCCATTTGAGTCTCCGCGATGCTATCAACTCAATTATATTCAAAGGATACAAGTTCCGCAATTCCGCATTGTGCAATCTTCTAAACTCCCCAGTTGACTCATCTCTCTTTGGACCAAATATTTTATGTAGTACCTTAGTTTCGAAAACCTTAAATTGTTGTTCATCCTTCAAAGTAAGTGGCCACGTTTCCCATCCGTAAAGAACCGTTAGAAGAATAATAGTTTTACAAATTCTAACATTTAAGTTTTTAGATAAAACTCGCGGCTTCTATCTGTATTTCACTTTTTCTTGTTATCATTGAACCTAAATACATGAATTTCTCTACGTGTTCAAAAGTATGCCCTGATATATCAATATCATCAAGATCGCCACCGTTTTTGCTACTAATCATATATTTTGTCTTATCGGTATTTAATTCGAGTCCTTTTTCTTTACCAGTTTTTATTAACACACTTGTATTTAGTTGTATGGTTTCCGTGTCTTCACCGAGCAGTACCAAATCACCGGCATACCCCAAAACTGGAATCTTATCACCATATTTAAACCTTTCTCGGTACACGTCACCTTTTCTATGACATATTCTAAAGCTATATTAAATAAAACAGGTGAAAGGAGTCCCTGTTTTTCAACCCTTTTTCAAACCCGATCGCATCTCAAATCTCTTGGAGTAATTATGACTGATTCTAACTTTATAGAATGTTTCCGACAAACACATCTGTACTAGGTTTACCATCTTTCTTGGTATTCCCTGTTCAATCACGATGTTATACAGCTTCTGACGGTCTATGGAATGATCTACCAATTTCAGTTTCCAAAATCTAACCACAAGCTTTAAATCAGCTAATCTTCTGTATGGTTCTTTGTTACCATTGTTTTAGTTCACAACTTGCAGTTAAAATATTTGCTCTGAGCATATATATCACATATAGTTCTCATTCCATTTTAAACCAATATTTTAATTGGATTTTTCTCTCTAACTTTTGATCACAGACCAAGTTATTATTAATAAAAACTATAATAAGTCTTTAATTGTCAATGTAAAAACAAAAATTTTAAAATATTTAAAAACCATGAGTGTGGTCTAACTCAATTTTTCCTATATCAAATAAGTTGAATGAATATTGGATAAATCCTCATTTGACAGAAGAAAGTTTCAGAAACAAGCCTCAAATTGGAAGTCTATAATTGGACAACAAACAAGCCTCAATTGATCTATAATTGGACAACAACAAGCCTCAATGAAGTCTATAATTGGACAACAAACAAGCCTATAACTGGAGAAATATGGTATATATAATTCACAATGTGGTTATTCTTTAGAGAAATATTTTGTAAGGTATGTTGAGATTGTAAAATCCTTAGCATCACATATGAATATACCAAATTATTTAATTAAAAGTACTACATTGATTTTCTCACTTTTGGAGATCTAACCTCCTTTAATTTATATTCGTCTTTTTTAAAAATCCAAATTTTAAATTAACTCTGAAGCTCTTCTCATCATAATGTTGACTTAGTTAATACGGAATTCTAAGTAGATTAATTATATTAATTAAAGAGAAGTTGGTTGAGATTGTCATAGAACACTTCAATTAAATGAACTTAACTGAAGTAAAATTATTTCATTTAATATAAAATATACCTAATATTTGTTCCTCTAATTGCAACTCATCCATTTATAAAATGTTTAAAAAAAAGTTAACAATCATCAGTAATAAAATATAACATTATATAACAAATATTGCAATTTTTCAATTCCATACATAGTCTATGCACTGTTAATGTAGCATTTTTAAAATCTTGATGCATTTAATTTGAAATAAATTGTAACGGTTTGCCAGTTTCTCAAACAGATTTAAAATCTATTAAACAATATAACTTTTATCTGACTTTATATTATTTAACTAATTACATTATCAACTTTATTTCATTAGTTCATGAACAATACTTCTGCTCTTATAGTACATTCTTCTTGTCAGATTTAAAAAGAGAACAAAAGTGAACCCACAAAGCTCAATAAATAGCCCAACATTGTATATTTTAAATAATAGGTTTATAGTGGAAAAATGATAGGATAAAGTTACCATAATTTATGGGGTACTATGCTTGAGATTACAGAATTAATAATTTTTTAATATATATCAGCATATTAAGTTTCAGTTTTTCAATAAGCCCATATTAATGATTGATTGATTATATATTTTTTTAAACTTTTATTTTACATATTTGTTATAACATGTGATTAATAACATATCATACATAAATTTTCTATATACATTTGTTTATTTTAAAATAATTAAATATATAGTCTGTCTCTTAAAACGAATAAGTCACTTACCTTGTTTGTCTTAGATACAGTACTAAGTTTACTAATATAAGGCTAAGAAATAACGTTTTTGCTTATCTAAAGCTTATGCTATCTCCCAAATAAAATATTACACACAAAAATGTTGTTTCTTGCAACAAACATCCTTCCTTCCTAGACTACTCATTCAACCCTTAAGATTGACTTTCATTAAAATTAAAATTTATCTTGAACTATATTACCAGCTTTATTTTTTCAAATATGAAATATGAGGTAATACCATAAATCCACAAAAAAAAAATTAATTACTTTCAACAATCATTGAGGTATTTTGAAAAATGATAAAATTTATTTATCAAACATTTTAAGGCGCAGTTTTGTGATTTGAAGACAAATCGCCCTTTCAAGTGCGATTCACTTGAAAGAATATCAAATTCACAAGATAGTCAGGATAATGTATACAATAGATAGAATAGGATATATGTCAGGATAGTGAAATTAGGCACTAAATTTTAATTTTCAAAGAAAATAAATACACAAAGTTCTGTTGTAACTGAATCTGTAATTTTGCTATGGTTGAATGTTATGTGAAGCGAAAATTGGTTTGCTGTTCAGGTATTTACCCCTTTGCCGGCTATTGTTGGAGCTGTACAAGTTAAAAGCTTCTTTTGCATTTCTAATTGGCGTCTTTCTTCCTGTACAGAATTTAATTCAGCCTGTAGCACCTTCACCTCTTCTTCCATAGAGGTCACCATAGTTTCCTGAAAGATAAAGTAAAGTTTGAAAGGAAGTTAATTGAAAATAATAATAATAATCATTAGAAGAGCATAAAGAGGGAACTACCGAAGAAACTCTGATTGAAAATTGGAAAAACAAGTCGCTACATGGTTGATTTCACAACTCTATGTCCCAATCAGGAGTAAATTGGGAAGCTTCTACCTTCTGGCTTAAAAAAGGTCACTTGTTTCCCGAAACGGAAGGATTTATTTTGGCCATACAAGATCAAGTGATTTCAACCAATGCGTATAGGAAATACATTTGTGGAGAGAATATAAGTGAACGATGTCGTCTTTGTAAAACGGCTATAGAGTCTATCCAACATGTATCATCTGGGTGTCAGGCATTGGCAGGAAGAGAATACCTTATGAGGCATAATAACTTGGCAAACATTATTCACCAATCGCTGGCATTATCATACCAAATGATAGCAGACGAGGTTCCTTATTACTGATACGAACCAAAACAGGTACTCTCACGTGAAAAAAAAAACAATATACTGTGATCGTTCCATTATTACTGATCACATGATATTAAACAACAAGCCGGACATAGTGGTTATGGATCAAAATGTAAAATGCGGCTATGTCATTGATATTGCTGTCCCGAATGATGACAATATTGACAAAACTATTGCTGACAAAATACGAAAATATCAAGATTTGTGCCAGGAACTACGTCAAGTCTATAAGCTGGAACAAATCAAGGTATATCCGATAATTATCTCATGCAATGGTCTCATTCCAGATGACATCATTTTAGCAACTAAAAACTTAAAAATGCCCGAAAAGGTTCTGGAAGGACAGAAAGCAGTTCTCCTCGGTACAGCCTGTATCATCAGAAAATTTTTAAATATAGTATAGTATTTTTTGCCTGGCCCTTGACTTTGGTCCGGGTAGGTAAATATTCTGGTAATACCAAGAAAATGTGCAATAAAAAAAAAAAATAATAATAATAATATATATTATATATATATAATACAGCTATGCTCGAGCAGGCCAAGTCTCAGAGCAGATGATTGGGGGGTAATGCCTATTATTAATAATAACAATAACCCACAAAGACAACCAATAAACGCAGTTACTGGAGTTTTATGCTCCACCAGGATCCTGAGTACACTACACCATTCACAAACCCACACATTACGGTTCACTTACAACAGTTAAAAGTCATTCTGATAAAAAGTTAATTTTCATTACATACTCTAGAGCTAGCTGTTATATATGATACATCATAATATTGATATGGATGAGACCCCATGTCAGGTCTATATCTAACCTTCTAGAGAGGTCGATTTTTAAAACAATCAATTGTGTATTGTAATAATGTTATGTAAAATCCTGTCTTCCAGTTCTTATACCAGTTTTATATCATATTTACAATTTGTCCTTTCAAAACTCTATATTCCCTTCTCATTGCCTTAGTTCGACCACTAAATAAGATACCAAATCCTACCTCACCATCTGACTTCTGCCTTATTTCTCTTCTCTATAATCTTTCCAAACCACTAGAACGTCTTGTACAAAATCAATTATCAAATTTCCTAGAAGAACGTTCCCTTATCAATCCTCTCCAATCCGCCTTCCGACCTGGTTATTTAATGCAATCTGCTCTCCTAAAAATAACTCATGACCTACAATTTGCCATTGAACACCAAAAACTTACTCTCCTTGTCCAGCTAGATTTTTGAAAAGCATTTGATATGATTGATCATACAATCCTTCTTACCAAACTACGACATCTTCCTTTATCCAACAGTGCTCTACGCTGGTTCAAGTCTTTTCTCTCCGATCGCTCTCAGTATGTGGTAGTTCCAGGCCAACTTCATTCCAGGACTCTGCCTGTCATGTGGTGTTCCTCAGGGATCATCACTATCTCCTACCCTCTTTTCTGTCACATAAACGACCTTCGCTTCCATATCCATTACTCACAATATAATATGTATGCGGATGACCTCCAAATTTACCTCCCCTTCCCTCCATCGGACCAATCACTAGCAACATAAAAGCTCCAGGATGATTTAAACCGAATTAGTTGCTGGGCATCTGATAACAAGTTAAAGTTAAATGCAGAGAAAACTAAGGCGATTGTAATAGGTTCCAATCCACTCCTGAAAACACTTTCCCTAATCCTGACATTGTCTTTAAATAATAAACCTATCAAATTCCTCCAAACCGTCAAAAACCTTGGATTTACCCTTGGCCAATTTCTTTCCTGGAAAAACACGTTTCCGAAATTTCATGACGCACAATTTCCATCATAAAACTCCTAAATTACCTTCGCCACCTTCTTCCATTCGAAACCCGCAGGCTCTTGGTTTGTTCACTAATATCCCCCAATTTGACTACTGCTTTGCGGTGTATGGGGGTGTCTCTGGTGATCTTAAAGCTAAACTAAAACGATTATTTAACTGTCTGATACGTTTCGTCTTTGGGATATCCAGAGATACCTCTGTAACCCGATCCTACGAGGAGTTGAAGTGGCTTACCCTTCCTACTGTTTTAAGTGCTTCCTGGCATCCTTTCTCTTCCAAGTACTCCGATCTCAACGGCTATCGTAGATCTCTGATATATATTCTCATGTAAATCCTCCGTCCACCCACTCCCGCAACACTCGTTCGTGGCCTTCAGACCTGTATGAAACGCCTCATCGAATCACAGCTTTCGACAGAACCTTCCTTATCCAATCCTCGTCCGTATGGAATTCTATTCCTTCTTATATCCGTCATTCCAATACTCTTCCAACCTTCAAATCCTAATTGTTCAAACACTTCCTGTCTATCCAATTTTCAAATGATCCCAACTGACTGGCAAATTTCAATAAAAATCAGAAAATGGAGCAGAGAGAATCGATTATTTATCATATTTTATTTTGCATTGTATTTAAAGATTTATGAATATTATTTCACACATTTTTACAAGTATTTTAAATTTATTTTGCACTTTATTTATAAACATATTTTTATTTGTTTTTATTCTTGTCTAATTTGTTTTGTTTGTTTTCCTAAATTATTATAAGAAGCCACCTTTTAATTTATTACTATTATTCATTTTCTTGTTATTTTTGTAGTTTTTTTTTGTTTTGTTTTTTTGTTTATACTCTAAGACACTGAAGCTGTAATTTTATTTTTCTGTAATATTATTCTGAAGGGACTTGTCCCAGAATAAATAAAGAATTTATTATTATTATTATTAAAATAATTGTTGTTACGGTAAAAATATATATAGCGTATATTGTATGTAGAGCATTTGTTGGTTGTGTTTCTTTTATTTTTATTTCTCCTATTATTTCATTTTTAAGGAAAACCTGACAGTAGGTCTAAAATACAATAACCCAGTAAAAATAGATTTGAAAAATACAAATAGCTTCAAACGAGCCTGGAACTGAAGCTGCAGTAGGCGAGAATCTTCAACAGGAGATAGTGGAGCAAGTGGTGCGACACCGAGTGGCGAGATTCATTCTCCCACTGCATGAGCACGACAAGGAAGACCAGCAAGAGGTGCTTGAAGGATGAATTAGTCACTGGTAATAAAAAAGGCTGTCATCAATGCATATTGTTTGGCAACAAAATTAGAAACAGACAATGCAGAATTTCTCAGTAGAATTCAACAGTACAGGTAAGAATAATACCCCCAGATGAATATGAGCATCCAAAGGCAGTGATCAAGATAGAGTGACCCATCAGGATAAAAATAATAATCATACCTACAACATTTTAAACACAATACCCATCAATTAAAAAAACAAACATATTTTAATATAGATCCCTGACTTTTGGTAGAACTTTTAATTTGGTTTCTGGTTTCTATTTTTAATGATTACTTTGACTTGAGGAAGTTCTTCTTATTTTTAGATATTAAATCAAGCATAATTTTCTTCCATCATCTTTATTATTATAATTAACTACATAACACATCAATATTCTTCGACATTTCGGGGCTTTGTTCACATTATCAAGAATTTTTTGTTCATTACTTATTGATACACATTTTTGTAGCTAACAACTACATGCACTTCTAAATGTTGAACATTGGATTCTGATATTTTTATTTAATTTATTTATCCTCTTCTTTGTAAAACAAATCATGACTTTAATTCTTTATTTCTACCTTTATTCTTTATTTATCAGCAAAAACATAATCAATAATATCTCAAGTAATTTTTATAGTTCATGTATCATCAATAAAAGAATGAAATAATCAATTTCTTACCATATCTTTGGTTGCTCCTTCCTCGCCAAATGGACCTAGCTGTTTCAATATATTACGCCTGCATACAATTTTATTGGTATACTCCTTTTGACATTTCCCTGTACAAGGGACTTGTTGATATGGAAGTTGCAGCTGAGGTTGAGGAAAACCTCCTCCCTGTTGACAATATCAATTTACAGAAGGTTTGAATAGAGCTTTCAAGTATTTACTCTTTTTTCATTAAACATAATACATGGTAATAAAAAAATTATCTTCTACTTGTTAGTACTATTACTGAAACAGAGGTTGAGAAAAATTGTGTCATTTGGTACTGAGGTGTTGATTATTCTCTATTGATATTGAATTCTGCTGGCAAACGAACATAAAAAACTTGCTACCTAAATCCTTTAGAGCAAGGGTTCCCAACTAGTGGTCTGGTGACAATAAGTGATAACTTGGAGGT
The DNA here is from genome assembly GCA_023052935.1 of Piezodorus guildinii. Lineage (NCBI taxonomy): Eukaryota > Metazoa > Arthropoda > Insecta > Hemiptera > Pentatomidae > Piezodorus > Piezodorus guildinii. The sequence continues at coordinate 119,027,678 of CM041293.1, read as the reverse complement.
CCACAAGATAGTTTTGGGAAAATATTTTTGTCAAATTGTAAAGATATAGTCAGTATTTCAAAATGAAAAATCAACTAAGGTGTCTTACTATACATAGTTTTCATGTGATAGCCACTACACAAATGCAGCTCTATTCCTCGACAATGGACCACTAAAGGCGTAGAAATACAGCAAATTTAAGCTTAAGCTGGTGTTTGTGGTCATTAATAAGATAAAACAAATTTTAGGATTTAGAGGGTCCTTGTAACTGTTGCGATAGTGTAAGGGATAGAGGTAAATTCTTGCCATTATTGCAAAAGACTGAGGGGGCACCTGGGGTTTTGTTGGAGTTCTAAATCATCAGATTACTTTCTTAAATATGGTAAAAAGGAGACCCAAAAAAAAAAAAGATACTATATTATAATCATCACCTCTCTTCTTCCTGAAAGTCATAACTTGTTATCTCTTGGTGGGCCCTTTCTAAACTTAACTAATTGCTCAAGGCTGGGTAAATGACCGATAAGGCATGGGGATTCTCGCTTTAGTCAGGATGGTAAGTCGAACACGTCATGACCTCTCATCCCTCTGCCACTATTTGTCGTGGTACTTAGTTCTATTATTCTTCTATTGTTAACTGAGTATAAATTAAAGCATGGCAAATACTAAGAGCATGGGAGGAGTATTGACAAATTATATTTAGTTGTTCAATAACATTTAGGTATCAGCATAGATGAAATCCTGAATTGAAAGAGAACAAATTAAACAACAGAATTTTCCACTTGTAAAAATAAAAAACTTAAGTTACCTCTTTTTTCTAATACCTCGAAAAAATCTAAATCTCAGAGGTTCATGAGACATTGATGAATAACATTTAAAAAAAAAAAAAAAGTCAATCACAAATGATAATGAAACAGAACTATCTAGAAGTATACATTTATGGAATCAGTCCTATCCTCTGAAAAGAAACTTATATTGTTACCTCAAAGCCAAAGGGATATAAAAAGCTAAAATGCTGTTTTGGGTGAAAGAAAAGTTTCAAACTTTCAGCCTAGTTGCATATAACAGTCCAGAATCCAATATTATGTATATAGCAGTATCTGATGTAGTTGTACTCAGTAGCACAGAATCTGATGCAATTGACTTCACTATGGAGGGGAATATACAGCCATGTCTTAGAAACCTTTCAAAACTTCTGGAATACTGATCAGGAACTTGAACTAACCCATTACGTGTCAGACCATTGAGACTACAAAAAGAAAAAAGAAAAATAATTCATTTTACTTTTTTTTTATTATATTTTTTAAGCATTTAGAAAATATTTATTTTTAAAAAAATATTTGAAACAGTAAAATTAAATGCTTTAAGAATTTAGTCTGTAGCAAGGTAAACAGTGAACAAAACATTTAACATGTACCAAAGTTGGAACATCAATGGATTTATAATGTTGAAGTATTACAGAAAGTACCAATTTTATCATTGCTACTTCATCAGTGACATCAAATATACTTTTTATGGTTGAATAACTATAATATATATTGACTCTATTGCCAGCTTATGTCCCTATGTTTGAGAAATCATACATTGTTTAAAAAAAAAATTATTAGAGTAAGAATTGATATACAACAGTGGGTTGTCTTAATCTCATATAGAGCAATCAACACACCAGCCAAATCTACCATATGTAACTTGTACGTCTTGATTACATATTGACATGTGACATCAATCTTATGTTCCTTTTAACCTTGTTGAAGGATTATTTGTTAATTTACCCTAAGTAATATTGGTACTAAATAGTAGAGCTAGCCTCAAAAATTACAAAAGAAGAATCTAGATAGCTACAGGTAGTAGATCAAGGTTGTATAGGCAATAACTGTAAGGATGCAGCTTAATCATAAGATCTAAGGACCTGCAGCTGAACAGAAACCAGAATATATAATGGAATTGAATTATGGTAAGAAATATCACTTGCAAGTTATTACTCTTGTTCAGACGTAATTCAATCTTAACAAAGCTCATAATCACCTAACTATTCACATTACCAACTATTTTATTGATGTAGCCATTTACAATTAAATGTATCACACAACTACTCATAATGCAAAAAAAATAAAATAAAATAAAATAAATAAATAAAAATAAAAAAACCTGTTCCCTAATGGAAACCATTATCTCAATTTACACTTTCTCTTAAAAGAGTTATATCTATTAAACAACTGCTAATAGAGAGCGTTTGCTAAAATCTGAAATTATATAATGAAGTAATCTAAAAAATGAACTCGTAAATCAGAGACATACTTAATAAGCTATAATAACTTTGAAATGGGCATAGCAGGCATTTATTTATTACCCGGTTGTATGGTTTTAATCCTAAAGGGCTTGGTAAAGGCAAATTCAACTGCCGATATAGATCTAACTTGCATATAGGTGTTGTTGCCAAAGTTTTTCTGCAAATCACTGGTACTTCAGTACGACACCTAAGCTGAAAATTAATTTCATATTAAATTATAAATTACTCATAAAGAACACTATTTTGTGTTAAAAAACAAAACAAAAAAAAACTTGAATTTTCAGCAAAGTATTAATAAAGCATGAAGTTTAGTAATCTGTCATTATTAATTCATCAACAAATTATTCTTGTTAGTTTGTACCGAATCATAAGTTTCAAAAACTACATTTAAGGTATTGGCCCAAGGTCTTAGGGTTAATTTTCTGTCGACCAATCTAGTAGGAACTTAAGAACATTATAATGGAATATATAATACAATTTTAAATAAACCATAAATTAATACATAATATTTTATATTAATTTTTACATTTATAAAATATTTTTTAAAAAAGAACAACTAATGTGATATGTTCTAACACACGGCCACATTTTAAATATTCAAGTCTATAATAATACATTGTATGAACTTCAATGAGCTAAAAAACAACATACATTAGCTTACATATCTGAGGTGTTACTAAAGTAAATATTAACAAGACTTATTTCTTTTTTTCCCTAATAGGTTGTAATAGTTGAACACCAAGCAAGTTTTATAGCCATATCTTGATTATTAATTTTCTTCTGGTAATCCTAGATAAATACTTAAATAAAATAAAAATGTTTTTTCTTCCTTTACATGAACAATTTAATTGAAAGAAATAATGAAAAACATAACCAATAACCTATAAAAACAAGTTCACTTGAAATTTAAAAATAATTCAAGGGCATTCTTCATCTGGACAATATAGTTAAATTAATGTCATTTTAAAAATATTACAAGGAGCATAAATATTATAAATAAAAAAATAATAAATATAAATAAACCTTGTTTCTCCTCGACTAAAAATTTTGAAAGCTATCCATAACTGGAATTTAAAACTTGAGTTAAACACATGTACAAAAAACATATGTTCCAATTATTATTTCATGTTCTGCTGTGATAAAAAAAACCTATATAATTTACTTTGAAAATAAAGCACCATACAGTACAAATTTACTATGAAAACACTATAAATTTATTTCACAATGGTTTCCAAATAGTAATATTTTAAATAAAGAATTTTATATGAAGTGATTACACAACTTTCCTAAATGCTTAGGGTTAAAATCTAGTTTAAAATGTTTGCGATATCTTCATTGATATTTTTATAATGAATATATATTATATTTCTATATTCCTATAGAAAACTTTTAAAACAATAATATAAAGGTTATTATACTGTTTTTTTCCTACTCATACTGGCCCAATATTAATCATTTCTTTTGTTCAAGAAATTTAATTACCTTTTGAATATTTATATAATTAAAATATAATTTATTTGGATTTTATGGATATTGTAGAGTACTAAATTTAGAGAGGAGTGCTTAAACATTTTTTTTCTTTGTCCATTACAAAGCTTTATTATTGATGAATGTGTAATTTTTTTTTATCTTAAGAATAATGATTCAAGAGCATTTACATTTTTCATCTATCTTCCTGAATTACATGAGTTAGAGGTGTTATGGATATATATGGAATCGGCTGCCACTTTTGCAACAAAATGGTTGATGTAATCTGGTCTGTGTGCCTCTTTAGTGTATAGCAAATGACAACGGTGCCTAAACTACTCTTGGAGATTCCTCTTAATCTTTCAATTCACCAATGTTCTTCTTAATCTTGAGACACTAAAGTGAATTAATTCCTTCCATAATGACATTAACTATTTAAAGATCCTTTTAATCTCCAATCCAGAAAATATCTCAGAGAAGAGAAGATAATATTGAGGAGAAAAAGGTCAGTTACTACTTGAGTGCACACTAAAAGAACTTCTTAGAAATTGTTCCACATTATTTATTTATTCCTAAGTCAAATTTTTGTAGGAGCATTTAATTTATGTATGTATGTATATATAATATATATATGGAGGAAGGAATCAAGATGGCCTACAGGAAAAGGGAGAGTGATAGGAGATCAGCAAGAAAACTGGTACAAGAAAGAGATGCTAGAATCAGGCTCTACATGCGATTCTCTCACAACTGCTTTTATATATATATATTTATAATATGCTTATTTTTTAAAAATATTCTCTTTTAAGAAAAATAAATCAACACAAATAACACTTCATTATTATTCAATTTACTCTCATGGTATGGTATGGGTTCTTGACAATCAGGCACATAATCTTTTATGTAACTTTTTTAATCACAATAATAACTTACAAAAATAACACAAACAATATGTAGGCTAACTATAATTATGCTCCATGTTCAGACAGCATCTCCTACCTCCCCAGCTCCCCACTTAAAAACTGACCGACTCTTCAGGTATCTCTTCAGGTACCTTTTTTACCCTATCCTACCTGCCAGAGACCTTTATTCTTAGCATCCAAAATGGATGCTATGTTTGTAAACAAACAACCAAAAAGGAGCTGTTTTTTTAATTTAAATTTTACTTTTATCCTATAGTTAGCCTGCCTAAAACAATTATCAAATAATAAAAAAAAAAAAAATAAATACTAAAATTATAAAAGATGGGTATATTACAATATATATCAATTGTTATTTTCAGTATGCATAAAGCATTTAATAATCAAATTATGAAATGACTTAATGTCAAGATGTTTTCAAGACAGGGTCAACTGTTAATATTAAATATTATTGTCAAGAACATATTTTAACACAGTTTATCTAATATTACTACCTTTTTCCTTTCACTTACCTATTCATTTAATGTCACTTTATGCTGCAGTGGCTAATTGGAAGATGCTACAATGGGAGTCCAAAATTTTGCCTATCCAGGTTTTATAAAGTTAGGGATCTTTAACAAGTACCTGACATCGAACAGGCTCAGAATCTATTTGTATCTTTCCTGAAGGATGGCATTAGTATGGATTTTTTTTTCCATTAAAAATTCCTAGGGGCCACTGCCAGATTTGAATTCGACTTTGGGCAATTGTCAACAGGAATGTCGATATTTTAAATTTTATTTCTCTAAAGCATATTGAGGTTTATTGATTTAGAAAAAATATCATTACATGTTGTTAGCATTAATAAAAAAACTGGTAAATACACAATATGAAAGCATTTTGTAACCAAATAAAGGAGGAAATTGGAGAAATCTTGTTTCAGTTAGATTTTTTTCCATCCTTAGAATAGTAATATAGATTCATAATAAGTTGGAAAGCTAAAGATTTCAGAAAAAATGTTATCTTATATCAAAAGTTGTATAAGGTAATAGAGAGTGATCAAAAGCGAATAAAACTAAGTAATTATTGTATACACTTCCATCGTAATTTTTTAAAAATTTTTTCCAGCTCTATCTTAATTTAAAAGTTTTTTAATTTATTTTAACCACAGAGCTATGTGAACGTTCTGTGTTGTGCCCATCAGATTTTTTTATCATGCACAATTGAGGTTTTGCAGTAGTTGAAATATTATATTTCAATCTATTATGAATAAATTACCATTTGTTTGGTAGCATCAGGAGAAAACATTAAAATCCTCTTCTGAAGGTCCCTGTTTTCTGCCATGACACCTTTCATTTCTGTCTGAAGAACCTCAATCTGTTTTTTAAGTCCGCTTAACATATCGTCTGACATTGCTTTTGATTGCTTTCCATTTCCAGGCCTATATTAAAAAAAAAAAAAAGAAAAAGATCTTGATTGTTGATCATTAGATGCGTATATTATGGAAAGTAATATAGAGGGAGTAAGTTATAGTTTAAAGTAGAGTAGGGTGTGAATAAAAAGAAAATATAATACTAGTTGGGTTGGATGTTGAAATCACATTGCTTTTAAACAAACTATTGCATTTTTAAGGTTAACAGGCAATTTAACTATACTTGGCTTTTTGAAAAGTGAAGCTTTTTTAAGGTCTGACAAATCTATGCTAGAGGGACTTTTGATGTGGCTTTGTGGACGATTCATTTTTTATAAAATTACGTTTTGGCTGACTTTGAGAATTGTCACTATCGAGCAGGCAGCCTTCAAACTTCACACTTAAATTTCTTATATATTCCCAATAAATTTTTTGATGGTTAGAAGTATCTGGAAGCAAAATTTATCTTTAAACCCTAGAACTCAATTGGTGTAATACATGAAATTTCAGTGCACAAAATATATAATGATGGTTTTGAGAACTTATTCTGAAATGGAAAATAAAGGATACATTTCCTCACATTAAATCCATTGCAAGAAGTGGAAATTGAGAAAATTAAATACTTCAATGAGGGCTTGAATATAATCTTTCCGGTGGCAACCTCATGGTATACCCAACTCAATATTTTTATACTTCTTGTGCTGAAGGCAGATCAGCTTATTTCTTACCACAGCTACTATGGCTGTTCAAGTATTTCTGTTTTAATATAATAACTATTTTTTTTTTTTTTTATCAATCTTGGAATTTGATAACTAGTACATCCATATAACTTCAGAATTGTAGTGGAAGAGGACCCTAAAGAGGACTAAGTCAGCTTCAAGGCTTCAAAGACATACTCCGGACAAATATTATTAAGAACTATCAAAGGCTTTGGATGGAGATAAAACTTAAATATGGACTGTAATGAGTTTTAAAAAAATACAATTTACTCTGTAGAATGCTATTTTTGTTACATTTTATTAAGTGATTAATTCAGATTACTTAACAATTATTTAATTAAGAAAATTTAATAACTTATAAAGTTTAGAAACTTCAGGCATTTTCCTATTAATACCATAGTAAATTGAAATTTTAAGCTGGCTTTGAAGTGTTATGATTAATATGAAAATATAACTTTTTCAGGACGATAAATAGTCAATTTTATAGATATTAAAGTTTTAATTGTAAAGCAGTTTGAACTAGTGGGAGTGGATACCACACATATTTAAATTGTATTTGTTTTAATGCACACGTATAATTTTTCTTTTTCAATTATAATCCTATTTCAATTTGTTTGTAGATTTTATAATTAAAAGTAATCGTTGTTTCAGTGTGTTAATTCTAAGAATTTCTAGAGAAATTTTTATCTGATCTCTTCATTATATTCTGAACAGAGTTAGGACTTAGTGTATTTCATTAAGATATTAAACATGTTTTATTACATGAAGTACGTAATATAAAATACCTATCTGCATCAGCTTTCGATTTAGTTGAGATTTCTACACTTCTTTCTTGGGTCTTATCACTTTCACTGTGTTCAGTTATGATCTGATTACCATTTGAAATTTTTGTAGTAGTTTTTGTTGATATTAATTCTTGCTGTTTTATCAATAATTCAGGTTTTCCAGTTGGCTCTGAAGAGAATCCTGATCCTATATTATCTTTTGTTTTGGCCATTCCTGGTTGAGTTTGTTTATCTGCAGAACTCATTGTTGGTGGTAGCATATCACTTTTTTGGATCATTACAGCTACAATTTGTGGATCTGTAGTTGGATACAATCCTGGTGATGCTTGTGTGTTCAGTTGACCTTGCGGATTCATTGTAGCTGGTAAAGCTTTGGAACCCATCATTGTCATTTGTCCTTGAGCACCCAACATTCCCATGGGTGCACCCATGCCTGGCTGAGGTCCCATCATTCCCTGTTGAGGTCCCACATTCCCGGTTGAGGTCCCATCATCCCTTGTTGAGGTCCCATCATTCCCTGTTGAGGTCCCATCATTCCCTGTTGAAGTCCCATCATTCCCTGTTGAGGTCCCATCATTCCCTGTTGAGGTCCCATCATTCCCTGTTGAGGTCCCATCATTCCTCCAGGTTGTTGAACCATAGGCCAAGCTTGTTGTCCCGGAATAGCCCATGGGTGATTAAATCCAACATGTCTCCCTTGCTGCATCGTCATAACAGGTTGACTAGCAGCTATCTGAGGTCTGAACATAGCAGGATAAGCCTGAGTTTGAGGTTGCATCATGGGAGCATTAGGTCTCGTATTTTGGAGTGGTGGCCCAAGCATCCCTTGTCTGTCTAACATACCTATAACTTCTGTAGAATGCAATTCCCTTGATATTTCTTTTTGAATATATCTTTCAGCATCATGCTCGGGACCATAGCCTCGTTTCATCGGATCTGGAGTTGGATAACCCCTTCCCTGTTGTTTCATGTCTCCACATGGGTCTCTTCTCTCTTTACAGACTGGTTCACAAACTATCATATTTGGAACACCTAACTCATGCTGGGAAATTCTATCAAAACAGATCACTTTTGGAAAATTATCAAAACGACTTGGACCACAAGGATTCACTTCTCTACATTGGGTAGGAACACCAAGTAAAGATGAACTAACATTCTCTATTCCTGCCATATTTTGAATATTTTTGGTGAGTTCTTCAAATTCAGAAAGTTTGGCCATCAATTCTTCCTGTTTCTTAAGCATTTCCTTGGCATCTTCTTCGGTCATGTTATCTTTCTGTTAAAAACAAAACAAAAAATTGAAATACTTGATAATGATTAAATTAAAAAAAATAATATAATGGTGAAATTAATGACAAGCTGACACTAATTGTCAAATTTGAGTTAATATAATGGAATAAATAATTTTGCGGAATTGACAAATTTGATTTAATTAAATTCATTTAAAAATTTTGGTTCATAGTGCCATTCGGTATTGGACATGAAATGAAATGAAAATGAATTGGACAACTGAAATAAAATAATTTCGATTTATAAATTAACATAGGTTAAAGAGCAGACAAAACAAGTGTTAGTAGAGGATCATATAGACTAAAATGAAACACAATTAAATTAATAGAAAAAAACCTTAGCATATTCAGCCAAAGCAGCCTTCATTTCTTCTATAAACTGTGCCATATTTTTGGCACGTTCATCAGCCTCAGATAATTTGACTTTCTTTTCTTCATCTTGTGTTGCCTAAACCAGCATAAAAAAAAAAAAAAAAAAAGTCATGATGTATTAATTCTAGATTGAAATAAAATTATAAGGATGAAGAATGTATGAATTATTTTAATCTATCAATCTATCTTCATAGCCCTACAACCCATGAAGGGTCCTGGCTTCCTCCACCAGCAAAGCGCCACGATTCCCTGTCTTGTACTGGGGCCATCCTGCTTCCCACATTCAAGAAGTTTCGTGTGTCATTGACCACACAATCTGCCCAGCGCAGCCTTGGCCTCCCAACCTTGCGACGACTGTAAACGATTTCGGTTAGTAATTTCTTTGGAGGCATATTGTCAGCCATTCGTGCCAGATGTCCTACCCAACGAAGCATCCTGATCTTAACAAAGGGAGATACATCAGTTTCACAATATAAATCGTAATGCTCTCTGTTGCTCCTCTCGCCTCCATTCATTATTTTCATAAACACCGCCATATATTCGGCGCAATACTTTCTGCTCGAATATAAGTAGAAGCTGGTCCTCAGCTCTTGATGTTGCCCACGTTTCTGAGCCGTAACATAGTACTAGTCAAATTAGCGTTTTATACATAGTTACCTTTGTTCGCCTAGTCACATGACAGCTGCAGAAATGTTTTGGAAGCCCGAAATAGCAACGATTTGTGGCTAATATTCTTCTTTTTATCTCACCTGCGGTTTTGTTGTTGTGATTCACCAAAGACCCCAAGTATACAAATTGGGAAACATGCTCAAACTCATATTGTTCAAAAGAAACCTTGGTGCCAAATAATCTGGGAGCTTCATCCGAAATAATATACTTCGTCTTATCTTCGTTCACAATGAGTCCTATGCGTTTCGCTGCAACTTCTAAAGCAAGAAAGGCTTCAATTACTGCTTGCCTGGACCGTCCCACAATATCTATATTGTCTGCATATGCCAGCATTTGCACCGATCTGTTCCATACAGTGCCTGTGGTTTGTATCTTGTAGTCCCTTACTGCTTTTTCCAGGGCCATATTAAAGAGCAGGCATGCCAGGGCGTCCCCTTGCCTCACTCCTCTTGTCTATATGAACTCCGATGATCTCCGACCTTGCACTTGGACCACTCATTGGATGCTTGTCATGGTCAGACCAATGAGTCTGATCAATTTAGGCAGAACAATCAGCTCTTGCAATGCTTTATATAGTTCCTTTCTCTCAATGCTGTCATATGCTGACTAAATCAACAAAGAGGTGATATGTGGTCACATTATTCTCTCTTCCTCTCTTGAGTATTGTGCGGAAGCTGAAAATTTGGTCTGTAGTTGACCTGCCTTGACGGAATCCACACTGATAGGGACCTATCTCTCTTTCAGCAATTGGTAGGAGTCTACAAAACAAAATATTTGAGAGGATTTTAAATGTGCATGGAAGTAAAGATATTCCTCTGTAATTGCTGCATTTAAATATGCCTCCCTTTTTGTGTATAGGATAGATCACAGTTTTTTTCCAGTCCTGAGGTAATACTCCAATGTCCCAAATGTTTATTAACATATTGTGTAAGCATTTTATTAGTTCCATTGATTCTTGTTTAAACAGTTCCGCAGGGAGTGAGTCAATTCATCAGGAGCTTTATGATTCTTTAACCTACTGATTGCTTCAACAACCTCTTCCTCATCAGGAAGTTCCAGTTCGTCTTCATAAAGTTGTTCTTGGGGACTGTGTTCATTCTCCTTTCTTCCGTTCAGCAAACCCTTAGAGTATCTTTTTCATTCTTCCATGCAAGCCTTATCCTCATTCAACAGGGTACCTTCCTCATCCACACACATAGTTGGCATCTGTTTAAATGGTTTCCTGGTAAAGTCAACTTTCCAGAAAAATTTTCTGGCTTCGTTTTCATATCTAAGTTTCTCCAGTTCTTCTAAGTCAGCATTGATTAGTAGCCTCTTCTTCTTTCAATGTCATCGCTTCCCTTCCTGACGTTTTTTTTTTTCGATAATCCTCAACAGCTTCCACGTGTCTGCCTAATAATCATAGTTCTATAAGCTTTGTTCTTAAAATCTGTGAGGGCTCTGCCCTCTTCATCGAACCACGGAGACATTAAATCTTTTTCAGCAGGCCTAAAACTTCTTCTGCCACCTGTGCTATGATTGAGGAACATTTCATCCGCTCCTCTTCGATATTTTCGATAGTTGGTTGTTGAGATAGCATTTGATCCAACTTTTCTGAGTATTGAACCTGTATTTCATGGTCTTTGAGCTTTCCCAGATTAAACCATTTAGTTACCGGTACTGATGTATGCCTCGGGCAGCTTATACGCTCTCTTATATGTGTGACGCTCAAGAAATGGTCTGAATCAACGTTAGCACTTCTAAAGACTCGTAGATCCGATATACTGCTCATGTGTCTCCCGCTTACCAGAAGATGGTCGATTTGGTTAACATGTTGGTCATCAGGGGTAGTCCACATGGAAAGGTACGTACCTTTGTGAATATCTTTATACAGGAATCGGATACTTGCCACAACTAGATTCTTCGATACTGCGAAGTTGATCAACATTAGACCATTGGGGCGGGGTGGCCGAGCGTGTTAGCGAGCGTTGCTGTGAGCACGCGTTGCCTAGCAACAGATAACCGAAAAAGTTAAAACCAAATAATTACAAGTTCGAATCTCGTGATGGGGGATTTTATCTCGGCATATATCCCCCGCCCTCACCTCCTGGCTCGAGAGAACCCCTGTATAGCCTTCAAAAACCCCTGTATAGGGGTGGACAAAAACAAAACAAAAAAACTTTAGGCCATTGTCATTAGTGTTATCATGTAAGCTGTGCCTTCGATTGTTGGCTCATATCGGGCTTCCTTTCCTACTTTAGCATTAAAATCACCAGCTATTAGTTTTATATCATATTTTGGGCAAGAATCAAATGCTCTTTCAAGTTCATCGTAGAAAGACTCCTTATCTTCTTCTTTGGCATTCTCAACAGGTGCATGAACACTAAATATGTTCATGTTAGGAAATTTCCCTTGAATCCTGATGAGGCATATTCTAGGACTGATGGCTTTAAATGTAAAGACAAGTCGTCTAAGTTGTCTTCTTACAACAAATCCAACACCAAAGGTGTGATGATTATTGCTACAACTGAAGTAGATTGCGTGATGTCTCTTCTCCAAAACTCCTCGACGAATTATTTTAATAGGATGCATATTTTAAGAGTATGTGTATTATAAAAGGCATTTGAATTCTCATCCTATGAAACTATTTACACTTATTTTCCTTTAAATGTTGTTCTTTAATAGCAAATATAAATATTTTTTTTGGCAAATCGAGGGTAAAGAAAATTTGTCGTTTCTTTTCAATTTCTATACAGTACTCATTTCTTTTATTATGGTGCTACTTTGGGCTTTGGAGGTACATTTATAGATTTCATCTCTCCAGACAAACAAAGTTTTGCATCTATAAGACCCTTATATGCCCCATAATCTTATATGCATCTGAAACCTAGACTTCATTTAACAATAATGAAAAGGTAATTCAAACATTTGAAAGGAAAGTTCTTCATAGGATATTAGAAGGAAAGAGAACCCATCAGGAAAGGAGGAGAAGAAACTCCTTTAGATCTATAGAAAGGCGGATGTTACTCAAGTTCAGTGCATTGGAAGGCTATGTTGGGCCATGTGGCTCGAATGTAAGGTGAACAAATGCCAAGGAGGCAACTGACAGAGCAGCTATTCGGACGAAGACAGAGATTAAGGCTGAAGCTAAAATGGTCCAATGTCATGGCAAGAAGTACAAGAGCTATGCCGGGCATAAGGGACTGGAAACCAGGACTCGTCACCAAGTTGTAGTACTAAGCTAATAATAATAACTTATTTCTTACTCTCTATATCAAATTTGGAACTTAAGTTAATTCCTAAAACCTAATAAGACAATTATTATAAAAATAGTAACTTTAAAGTTAGTCTTGCTACTTAGAAAATAATGCTTTTTATTCAAACTATGAAGGAAAAGAAGTAAAGATAAAATAAAAAATAGATTTCCTCCTGGTAAGGGTACGTACATTGTATCAAGCTGTTGGTATCATGATAGGATGGGATAGATCGCTCGGTATCTGTCCTAGAAGAAATGCGACAGACACCCATAGTCACATATAATAAATTAATTTATCAAGATAGAGAGAAAACCCACAAAAACTATGATTATGTTCAAGTCCGATAAAACTGATATAAAAAGAAAGAAAATTGTTCATATCCTTTTAATAAGCTGAAAATTATTCTCCTATTTAAAAACAATATTATAATAAAAACATTATAAAATAATTTTGCTAAATTAACTTTTTATATAAAATGAAGAGTTCTATTATAGTTGAATAAATATAAGAACTTAGATTATAATGATATCCATAATTTTGTATTTCATATTCCTATTACATCTTTATATCCACTATTATATACATGATTTAGCCAAATTAAAACATTGTTTAATATATTTACATACTCTATAGGAACAGATTGACCAAAATACTCTAAATTGGAGTAATATAGAAAGAATGATTAGTTTAAACATAATGTGATGGTGAAACAATTCATGTGGAGTAATAAAACAAAAAAAAAAAAAATAATTTGATGAAACCATTTATTTAAAGGTGAGAATTAATGATATAGGAATAATTAAACAGAACACAATTATAGATAAAACTATAATATAATCCTGAGGATGAGGCATGGAAATTGTAATCCTTAAACATTTTTATTCCATCTTACAGATCTGCTTTCTTCAAAAAATCGATTATCATTCATGCTACTGTTTTTGAATGCCTAATCCATTTATACAATATGACAAGTCTTATCATTAAACTAATTCAAACATCAATTGAGTCTATTGTTCTTCTGTATACATGAAATACATTGAACTATTATTTTTTTAATTAAGGGTTTAGCAAGTATATTATTTTATGTTTGTGTCTTTAAATAGTTTAAGTGACTTACTTTTGTTTTACTAGCATCAGCTGGTTTAGTTGCTTCAGCTGGTTTAGTTGCTTCAGCTGATTTAGTTGCTTCAGCTGGTTTGCTAGCATCTGCTGGCTTAGTGGCATCTGCTGGCTTAGTGGCATCTGCTGGTTTAGTTGGAGATACTGGTTTGGTGGCATCTGCTGGTTTAGTTGGAGATGCTGGTTTATCTGCATCCGCTGGTTTCTTAGCATCCTTGTGGAAAAACTTGTGTTTATTAGCATCAGCTGGTTTACTATCATCTGATGGTTTAGCAGCATCCGCTGGTTTATTAGCTTCTTCGTGTTTACCAGCATCTTCTGGTTTACTATCTTCTGCAGTATGTTCCTCTTTTGGAGGATCATGGTCAGGAACCTAAATCATAATCATATATATTAAAAAAAAAATATCAGAATTACCCAACCTTTTGAATTTATTTGTTGTTTTTCCCCCTAAATTACTTTTTGAAGTGACATCAAAGATAATGATAATAGTACATGACTAATTAAAATAAATGAATGTTAGGTATTTAAAAAATAAAAGTGTTCAAATGTCAAATAATAAACTGAGCATTGTTAAGCAATATATTTACTACCTCAAATTATATTATTTATGGTAGGAAAATTACAAAATATTCCCTAGCTTCAATAGTTGTCATATTACTTTATATTACAGAAATTTTTAATAGGGATATAAAGTTAATATTTTCAGAAACATTATATCTAAGTTAATCTAATACATATTATTATAAAAAAAAAAAAAAAAAATTAGATTACTTACCGAAGGTTTGTCAGCCATTGTTAAGCTTTGAACTATCTGCAGAAAAAAAAAATATATATATATATATATATATTTTACAACAATGAAATATAATAATCTGAACTGGATTTTTTTTTAAATGTGAAAATCTATTCTTGAGTAGTCTCTTGAGAGAGAAAGGGAATTATAAATAAGTAATCTTTAAAATTCATTATATGGTGGAGAAGTTGTTTAAGGGTGTGGTTATCAAGAAAAACACGCTAATAAGATAAACTTATGTTTCCGCAGGTGGTCCTAGGATTTTTTAATGGGAGTAAAAAATCCTTAGTTACGCCGTCCTTCGGAGGGGACGTTAAAAGGTGGTCCCGAGCCTGTGCGATGTCAGGTACTCGTTAAAGATCCCTATCCTAATAAAACCTGGATAGGCAAAATTTAGGACTCCCACTGTAGCATCGTCCGATTAGCCATAGTAGCATAAAGTGACGTTAAATAAATAAACAAACAAACAACAGATAAACTTATTTCTTGATGACCACACTGTCAACAAACTTCTCCATCATTTATTTTTAATGGTCAACAATAACTCCATCATTAATAAATTAAACTGTTGTCAATTCAAGGCTGATATTTCAATACATTTTAATTATGGATATTACAGAACTTTTAAAACATACCGACATAATTTGGTTTTTATAAAAGTATTATTACAATCTGAATATGAAAGAAGAGATTATTAGGGTGGAAGTAAAGAAAAAGCTAAGGAAATAGTGAAAACTATTTAATATCCAATGTTTTGACCCACGTTGGGGGCTTCATCAGGGCTTCTCTCCACAAAGTGTGGCTATCATTAGCTATTTACAATTAAAATTATAATAACTAATTATAAAATCATTAACTTATTTTTAGGCTTCTAAAAATGTCAAGCCCTGAACAAAGAATTTCAGCTCATTTCATCAAAATGAAAACACTTTTCCATGAAGAAGGTGGTGGAAGCAAATATTTTTAGGGAATAAAGTTTTTAAACATGCAAATATCAACAATGATTGCAGAGGAAAAAAAAAAAAATATTAATTTTTAATAAAATCTTAACAAAGTAAGATATTAATTTTTATATTTGCCCACTTTAGGGATGTTCTCTGACATATCATGACTAATAGTCATATGAGAAAAAAATGAGACTAGAAATGAAAATAAAATGTGCCAAAGACTCGATGGAAGTCATACAATTGACAATATTATTTTAATAAATATTAATAAAAAACAAGTTCATTTTGATGAATAGGAGTTATAAAATAAGACAAAATAAAAAACAAAATATAAAAAAAGAACAAATCATAAGAACCTAATAATGGAGATTACATGTAATTCATTGTTTGTTAAAACACCTAATAATTAAAATCTCCTTTGAAATAGAGGAAAAGAACTTTATTAAGGTCAAAATAAAGATAGAAGAAGTTACTTACGAAATTTTTGTCGTTAAATTCCTTTAGAACATGCTTTATTTTTTTGTTAGAAATCACTATACTTTCAGCATCTGGACTGTGAAAAACATTTTGTTTTAGCCATGAATACGACCTCGTTAACTGTTGATAGACATTTAAACAGTTATCATGTGGTTCCTCATCACCTTTGAAAGGATCGATTCCAGAAGTTTTTTTGTTTCTTTTCCAACACAAATCACTTTCAGTTCTTTTTAGAACAGTTGAGCTTCCCAAATCAGTTCTTGTTAAGCAACTTCTTTTCTAAAAAAATATTGAAAATTAATATACAGTTGATAAATATAAAATTAAGAGTTTTATAATATAAAAATTTAATTTGTCTTAACTTCATTTCTCAAATATTAAAATAAATACCTTCATCAAACACAGGGACAAAAATAATTCAGATTTCAACACCACATTACTTCTGTAAAAAAAATATATGTAATGATAAACATAAAATTTAATTGATAGAATAGGTAAATTATGTTTTTTATTTTATTTGTAAAAGTAGGAGCAGAATATCTCTGCTGTTAAGGTCATATTACCACTAAATATAAAATTAATACATGAAAATGTCGTGGTAAACTCACTACAGAGAAGTTATGGAAAGGAGTAAAACCTCTTTAAAAAAAAAGAAAACAGTGGGGTGAAAAAAAAATTTCATACTCCTCATGTTAAAAGGAAAAGTAAAATAAAAGTCTAGAAGACAGTAACAGATATAGGTCACCCTTTAGAAATACACCTTGAAATAATTTTATCTAACATATATAAATCATCCAAGCACACATCCACACATCTGGATACTGTTCTAAAGAGTACCAAGCGTATACAAAGTTTTGAATTGAATAAGTTTGAAAACTATTACAGATAAAATAATTGTACATTTTAATTTCATCTCATCTCATCGATCTAAAGAGGACTACTGGCAGTGCCCAAATGTAGCAGGGAGGAAAAAAATATAAATGTATCAGGTATCTCTAAAAACCCTCAAAAGTCCCTCGAGCTTAGAAAACAGACATAAAATGGCTAATTTTTAATACAGAAGTTTTTAGTGAAATACGTCTAAAAAAATCAACAAATAAATAGTACAGCCATTTTTAAAAAGAACTAGACTTTTCTCTAAAACCAATCTTTATTTTCTAAAGCAATTTGGAGAAACTAAAGGGGTGCAAAGAACCATGATATTTTGAAAACTGCTGCATTTGAAGACAAGACCTGAAAAAGTACTTCTTTGACAACTCATTTTATACATAAATATTCTCTTCTTTTAATCAATCTGGAGGAGCAAGAAAGAAAGTAACTCAACTATTTCCAATTAAAAATTTGACTTAGAAAACGTGAGTTTAGGTTAATCAAAAGTAACATTCATGTGAGTACTGTATCGCTTTACATGATCATGGATGTAATAAATAAAAATATGTAACATCCTATTAATTATATAGATATTTAAATACTGGACTTTAGAGGTGCGGTTAAAGGAGATAACACTCAGCTCGGCACAAAACATTTTTTACTCTGATTCAACATTTTGGACGAAGCTAATTAAGCACAATATAATATTAGTTAACAATCATGAAACTTTGTATATGTGAAGAAAAAAAAAATAATCATTTGTCAATGCAAGAATAAGCTTTTTATTATTCCATTTTAATAGTATGCTTAAAAGCTAAAAAATAAAACAGAAGTATAGAAGCTGATTAGCCAAAAGCATTGATTATAATAAGATAATGATAATTGTCGACTAACATCTTCAGATAAAAGGAAAAATAAATAAGGATAAAAAAGAACACATGTTCTCTCTTCTGTTCTATACTTCTTGTTACAAATCTCTTATGATTTTTCTTCTTCTTCTTCTTGCTACACCCTTCTATCTTTATTTATTCACTACATACTCTTTTGACTTCAATTTTACATTTTTACTTACATATTTTATGTATCTTTCTTTTCACATTCTCAAATTAATTTCTCTTTATTTTATTTTATTTGTTTTTCAATTTTGTTCATAGTTTTATTGTTTTGTTTGGACTTTATTTCCAAAATAAAAATAAAATAATTTCACTTCTTAAAAGATATCAGAGACTGATGCCACCTTTGTATTACTGCAAACAAATCTACCAAGCATATAGCATGTGGATATCAATTGTTGGCAGGAAAACAATAATTTATGAGGCAGAAGGTTATCCAATGTTAAGGATAAACCATAATAACTAACCATCCGGCGTTGATGACCTGGCTGTTGTACGCCCTAAAACCAAACAAACAAACAAACAACAGGTTATCCAATGGGCATGCATCATCGGAAAGGAATTTGATCAATCTGGTCAAAATAGAAAAACATTTTGGTATACTATCATTACAGTAACATCTAATGGTCTCACTCCAGATGATACATCTGCTCTTTCGTTCATTATAGTACATCTTCCCTAATGAGTGAGGCCATAAGTCTTAGAATTAAAAATAAAGCGGGTTCAAACCTGTAGGTGACCCTAGGATTTTTTAATAGGAGTAAAAACTCCTTAGTTTTGCTTTCCTTCAGAAGGGATGTTAAACTGTGGTCTCACGCCTGTGCGATGTCAGGTACTCGTCGTAAAAGATCCCTTTTTTAAATAAATCTGGATAGGCAAAATTTGGGACTCCCACTAAAGCATCATCCGATTAGCCACAGTAGCATAAAGTGGACGCTAAACGAATGAAATGTTTTGCTTGGAATTGATGGAGCCTATAACTTAGACTAAAACAAAATAAGTTTTACAAGTATCTGTGTTTTTCAATGGATTCCACAACTCAATTGTCTTCTTGGTTTATGGAAAAACCTTTATTATTAGCTAAGGATTTGTACAGTTAATCTCAAAATGGACGACAATATGAGGGAATTACATCACTCTTATACTTTATTCCTGTATTTATACATATTTTAATAATGCTACTTCCAAAATTAGCATCCATATAATACAAACAGATATTAAATTATTTTTAATTGCTTATAACTTGTGAATATATCACCGCAAAATAAGTAAACAGGTAATGAATAGTCTAGTAGTCCAAGTTAATGGCTTTTTTATCAATAATAAGGCCTGTAGATTGATTAACTCTCTAATTGGAATGTTTATGAGATATATGAATGTTCATATTATTATTATAACCAATCAAACAACCTAGTCTGAATCACTCACAAATTACTGTAATTAACAATAATATCCGCATAATGCCTACCATTTCATATAAGCAGCTCCATATCTGAAATATTTTAACTGTCAGACTAGCCCGTCATCTTCAATCGGAGTAAATACCTCTATTGATAAAATGTTTCTACAAAGCAAGGTAAAAAAAGGCACTGAAACATATGTAACATAGTTTAATTTGAATAGCCATTATGCTATGTAATGATTCCTAAAACTGTAAATTGAACTGGTTATATCTAAAAAGAAACAATTTAAAAGAATATTTAAAATATTATTATACATTTATATTAGTTACTTATATGACAAATTATATATATTTAGGACATGTACAAATTTAATTAAGTGAATCCATTAAAATGTTTTCTCACATATGATTTATTTAAAGGTATACAGTAATAATTTCTGTGCTCAGATGGCAAAATGATATAAATCACTATTTTTAAATGAGAGTTTTTCACATTCTGGAGTATCTTTTATTTATGTTTAGGTGGCAAAATGTCAAATTAAACATCAATATTCTCAAGTGTACATTTTTAAGTTAATGTCCAAGAGATTTTAAAAACAATCAAGGTTACTATCTATACTTAAATTCTGTGAAAAAGAGTAAAACCAATTATCAAATTTAAGTAAATATTTCATAAGATAACTAATATTTGCAGCCAGAAACACACAATTGTTTCAGATCCAGCATATCTCCCAATAATTTAATTTTAAAAATATGTTTGTTCTTACACAGAGTTAACTGTCACACAAAAACTTAGATATCTCAATTAACTATGCAATCTTATAAATATTATTATTTTTGGAGGATAATGATGGTTTAATGCAGATTTAAAACAAATTAAAGTTATTTTTAAAAACTATCCTCTGAAATACATTATCTAACCTCTCTAATCAAATGGGATATATACATATATAAAAGTGCCCATTTTTCCATTTTTTTATATGACTGTCAAAGAACTATTGAATCGCAATTTCAACTTTCGCAGTCATAACTTTTTTTCCCTTGAAGAAAATAGGCCATGAATTCCATCCATTACAAGTAGTAACCCATAGTGACAGTCAGGTCTGGAATATATGGTGGATGAGGCAGGAGTTCAAACCCACGAAGTTCTTTAAACTTGTCATTAGTTCCACAGGAAGTATGTTACTTTTTCTGGTTTTTTTTTTAGTATATTTCGAAAACTAAGGTTTTTGAAGCAAAAGATACTACATAGATAATTAAAGTAAACAAAAACTTTTTTGTTATTTTGTGGAATTAACCGTTTCGCCGCTAGACCCCGCCGGAAACGTCAAAATTTTCAGGCAGTTGAAAAAACCACGATTTTCGCGGTTTGATTGAAACGGTCAGTGTTTCTTTTGGCCTTGAATGATTTAAAAAAAAATACATGTGTATCTACATGGTAAAAGTGTTATGTAAAAATTATATTCCAGAAACGTGTATTTCCTGCTAATGTAAATTGTATTTCTTGGTAAATAACTGTCTAATGCAATTTAAACCACATTACTCAAAATATAATTTGTATCTTTTTTTAACTTAATAAAGCTTGTTTGAGTACTCGCGATCCATTCGCACAATATTCCGAAGAAAAATTATATTTAAAATTTTAAGATCGGCAATAATTAGAATCATATTTGATTCCCTTGATGAAATGCTGAATTTGAATTATCAACCTTTTTATTCTTGATTGTTTTCTTTGTAATAATAACCAGAAATATAAAGTTATGATTTTCTTAAGAAGTAGTCCAATCCTCACCACATTTATTTAATCTATCCTATTAAATATTAACAATAACACTTTAGCAGAACAGACTTTTCTCACTTCGTGTTTTAGTAAGTTCAATGTTTTCTTGTAGTGAAAGGATTGTACCACTTTTCGAAGGTCCCCCTCCCTTGTAACACCCCGACATCCACCACCCTCTTTGTTGACTTTTAATTATTGAGAACATGGAAACACTAGTTTATTGTTGTGCTGTAAATAGTTCGTATCCCTATAGTCCTCAAGTAGTTTCCGGTAGTTTTTCAGTTTCAACTCAAAATTGTGATGTTTCATTTGTAATCTTTCCTAGAAGATGGAGTTATGAAAACCTGTGTGAAACTGTGAAGGAAAAAGGCATTGTTTCGCTTTTGAAACCAGTGACAGATGGAATAACGATAAGGGATTAGCCCCCTTAAGTGAAGGAAACATAAATTTTAGTACATAATAATTGTAGAAAGTCATACAAAGATGAGCGGACCATCGTTGCCTTCATCAAAAGGCGAGAGGTGTCTTTAAAGACAACTACATCTAAACAAACCAGATCAGGAGCCTCTGAGTTTGAATTCAGAACTCATTACTTCTTATGTGGATTAGCCATTACAGAAAGGTTTTTGGTCTCAGAACCCTTTCCCCCCCCCAAAAAAAAACACTGATTGAGCGAAATGTAGTATATCACGTTCGCAAAAATATTCAAAATTTGAATAATAGTCTAATGACGGCAGCCCGTGGACGAGACGATGGGTTTAGAGGGGCTATAATATAATACCATGCGGTGTCCAGCTTACAAGTCGGACTAGTATCATTAATTTACAAAAAAATTTGATCCAGCAAATTGTTGGATTTTTGGGTATTACAGTTTTTTTAGAAGCAGGGCGGTTTGAAATTTTTTTACCCTTAAACCAGCAATCAAGCTGAATAAGGATATTCGATTTATCATTGACAAAGCGGAATTTAATACTCAGAAAATTGATGGGTACCACGCCTTCCAAGTACTGGGAGGAATTTTCAAAGCTTCTGCTGTACCCATTACGAGGATGGTACCTGCAGAGCTAGTCGGAAGATTTGGCCATATCACTTTGAAACGGTTCGAGTCTAAAGAGAAAGGTGGGGGAATTAAGGCTATAGAGATTCAAGACCCGTAAAATACATTAAAAACCTGATAAGAGTCATATCCCTCAGCAGCTAAAATTCTCTGGCTGTAGAGCAAGCACAGGGATTCCGGCTTTTCATTTGAAAGGAGCGCATTAATGGAGAAAGCGACACAGAATCTCCCTTTGAAAAAACGCACACAACTTGCCTTCCATTCATCAGTGCACCTCCATCTGATTATGACACAATCTACACAGCGATGCTGCAGCCATTGAGGAATACCTTGCAAAAGGCCAGATATGGTGTTTAATTACATTTGACCTAGCACTCAACCTAAAGACTCGGTTCGTGTTGGCTAAAAGTTCCGATCCTCGTCTTCAATTTATGGTAGTCCAGATATGTGGGTTTCACCAGCTTATGTCTGCTACCCAATGGATGGCAGTTGATGGATGGATTTAGTCAACACCTGTTATGCTTGGAGTTCAATCGAAAAAATGATGACAGGGCACGCCTATTACAGAGCTCTGGGAGCCCACTTTAACACACACTGCACTAATGAAGACTTTCATGGACAAAACAGCTCTCACAACATGATCCTAGTTAATAGCTTCATGTCATTTATTTCGCACTGTTACACTACACATATCTTCATTTTCACGTTAGAGCTCATCAAAAAATCGGTGAAATAGCTGGACAGTGCATTAAATATTTATATATTATAATGGTATGGTATTTTGACCATACTATAATATGGATTAATTTATATTTTATTAACTATTTGAATTTTTATAAGAAAAGTATTTTGAAAAGAAAGGATGAAAGGCAGCGGAATCCCTTCATAGATCTGAGGGATAAAGAGATTAGTGTCGCTACTTTCCCGATTAAGAAAAAGGAAGCCAGCTCTATTTCAGAAGACCCCAAGAAAGGTAACCACAACTTTATTTTGCGAACTGGAATGATATAATTTTATTCCTGCAGATGTCGCTCATTTTGGCCAATTCAAATCAGGGAAGAGGCTTGGAAGAAGTAGTCTATAAAAGGGCAAGAGAAGAAATCTTTTAAACAGACTAGAACCACAAGTAGAAACAAATCTAGGGGAATATCAGGGAGGATTTAGAAGAGGAAGGTCTTGCATAGACCAGATTCTGAGCCTCAAACTGATCTTAAGACTAAGAGCGTTAAGAAACAAAAAATCATTCATAACTTTCGTGGACTTCAAAAAAGCTTATGACTCAATCGATAGAGAAACTCTACACAACACCTTAAACGAATTTGGAGTAGATCTGAAGACTAGAAATCTGATCAAAATGATGCTGACAAGCACAAAATCTAAAGTTAAATTCTTGGGGGAGATATCGGAGGAATTTGTAATTGAAACAGATGTAAGACAGGGGGACGGTATCTCTCCTACGTTGTTTAATTGTATCCTGGAAAAAGTGATGGAATTATCCTAAACTAACAGAAAGATTGTGGTAACCAGAGAAATATGTATCCAATATATGGATGGCTTTTGCTGACGATTTAGCAATTTTCGCAAAAGTGAACAACAAGCAATAGAACAAATTAATTCCCTGAAGGAAATCGCAGAAAGAACTTTATTACAAATCTCATTCGAAAAAACTAAACTAATGACATGCGACACCTTAGGAAGGAAGTTTATGGATACAAAATATGGCAAAATCAAAAAAGTTATAGAATTTAAATATTTGGGAGAAATTATCACAAAAATAGGGTTGGACAAAACTGTGATGAAATCAAGAGCAAATAAAATGATGAGTGCACTGGCAAGAACCAGCAAACTTATAATAAAAAGTCCATATCTTGAAACAATCAATTCAGACACTACCACACAGTAATAAAACCGGAAGCGCTATACGCAGCGGAAAAGCTAACTTTGGGAAAGAGAAAACTAGAAGACTTGGGAACAAATGAGATAAAAATCTTAAGAAAAATTATGGGACCAGCCAAGAACAGTGAAGGAGAGTAAAGACTAAGAAGCAGCAAAGAAATTTACCAGAAAAATGAGTCGATAAATGAAACCATTTGAAAGACAAGATTAAAATATTTCGGGTACATTTGGAGGATGGAAGGAAACAGCAGGATGGTTAAGAAATTAGTCCACAAACTATTTGAAATAAAACGGTTATAACCTGGGTTAAGGAAGTAAAACAAGATCTTGAACAAGCTGGAATCAGATTTGAAGAAATAACGAACAGATAAATATTTAGAGAAAAAGTCATGAAGGGTTGTTTCCAAGTCAAACACAAAAAAGTAAGAATGGGAACCAAGTGGACAGAAGAACGAAAACAGCAGTTTTCTGAACAGATGAAGGCTTCTTATGAAATAAGAAATTGAAATGTGCTACAAATTAATCTACCATCATGATCTCCAAATGGTCTAATCGAAAAAAAAAAAAATAAAGTAATATATATATATACAAACACACACACACATTGTCCCACAAACTCATAACAGTTTTTACAAATTTTTATTAGCAAATTATAACTTGTTTATCAGTTTCAGGTTTAAATGTCAATCAATATAAATAATTACAATGACTAACAATAAAGGATTCTTTTTAAATTTTTTTATTCATAATTGGATTTGGAATAATTTTGAAAAAAAATTAATCTAGACAGAAACAACTATATTCTTTATTAAACAATTCCTAACATGATATGTATTAGTTCCATCAGATCACACATGCTCATTTGACAAATTATTTTTATCTAGAATTGATTATTTCAACTTTCAACTCAAAGGCTATAATAACATAACCTTTCACTAAACTTGCTGGTAATTACAATAAATATTTAACGCTCCAAAGTTATATTGTTTTTATTAAATGAGCTTTAAAATAACAATTTAAAGTAGTTATCATAAATAAATTTTGAAATACTATTTTTCACAGAAAAATATCACTATTTACAATAAATTTTCATTTCATTCAATAACAAACATATCACAAAAGTAATAATTCAAATATTTTCAATCAAAATTTAAAAATAAATAACAAATAACAGCTCCAACAGATAAATAAGAATCTTAACTTACTCCATGTACATTCTTAAACAAAGTTTAAAAGACATATAACTTATGTATATACAAATAAAATGTATATATCTATAGAAATATAATGATTATATTAGTTTAACTTTATGGAATGGATATCATTTAACAGTAAATGTTATGACATAGTTTTTATATTAAAATAGATGAATATAACAATATAAGGAGGGAATTGAAAATCAGAGGAACAATATTCTCCTTTCCTTTCTCAAAATATTTATTTATATATGGCCTCATATAATCTCCAAAACACCTACATAATGGGATTTGATACTTTGTGCGGTTATACTTAGATGCGTTGAAGCAGTAATTGCTTATAAATTAATTATAGTACTTAATTTATAAAGAATAAAGAATAAGAAGTAACTGGTCTCTTTTCTTTTTTTTTAAATGAAAGATAATTCTAACAGAAAGTTAGAATCCTATCATTCGTTGTTTAAATGCAATAAATAGACATAGACTAAATCATACTGTACAGCTTCTCTAATTTTATTTAGAGAAAACAGCTGGCATTTAATTATCATAATTATATCCAAAAGATGTAAAATACATGAACACAGCCAAAGAACTAAACTATAAGTGAACAAAACTAAATTAGAGAAGTGGCGATTAAAATAGAAACAAAAACTAAACTGAGTCATGTGGTCAACTACAGAGTCTAATTAGCTAAAGTACAATTCACAGGAAATAAAAGTATTAAGTATACGAACTGATGTCACAAATTACATTTTCTAATATGCTTCTCAGTATGCATATCTTATGAAGTATTAATTTTATTTTTGTACAGCTTACAATCACACAAACTTTATAACATTAATTTTGGCCAACAAGTTTCCAGTAGGCTACCTATTAATTAACTAAAGTGAGAATTACATGTTTTGAACTTAGGTACCACATAAATAAATAATAAAACAAATGTGTATAACATTTAAACCTAAAAAAGGCAAATAAAATCTGCAGTATATGCCCTAACATATGATCTATATGTGCCATTCAGCACAACTGCTGATAGTCTCTGGGCAGATGATTAAAGATTTAGATTCTCAGGTCTTGTCTTGAAAAGTTGCTGCACAACATTTTCATCAGCAAGAGTGGATGTATCGCCAACTTCTCTATCGTTGACAGCAATTTTTCTTAAGATTCGTCTCATTATCTTTCCAGAGCGAGTTTTAGGAAGTGCTGGAGCATGGTGGATGACATCGGGCATAGCAAATGGACCAATTTTCCCCCTGACTAAAAATTTTCAAATGCATTAAATTAGTCTTAAAAAACCACTTTTTATAAAATAATAACAAAATATACAACGTTTTTGGCGCTGATGATATGATAAAGAAACTCATTACAAATGATAGTGAATAGTTAAAATTATTATTAATAAAAACAAATTATAACCTTATCCTAATTAAACCTGGATAGGCCAAATTTAGGACTCTTACTGTAGCATTGTCCAATTAGCCACAGTAGCATAAAGCGAGGTTAAAAGAATAAACAAATTTAATTAAATATTTTTCAATTGTTAAACCTCTTGATTGTTTACTGTGTCAATAAGGTAATCCTTTTAAAAACTAAAATAATTTAACAAAACTAGGAATCATTTTAGTTGTATTTAAAATGATTCACTTTAGTATATAATAAAAATAATAACTCTCATGATTATCAATCTATTAAAACAAATAAAAAAAGATATATTTACCTTTGTTTTTTAATTGTTGTACTAATTTGTCATCGAAAGTGGCACCAGCATTAGGTGTTATAAAACAATAAAGGCACTGGCCTTTTACCGGGTGAGGTCTTGATACTACAGCTGCTTCTGCCACGTCTTTGTGTTCAGTTAATACAGATTCAACTTCTGCGGTAGACATCAAATGTCCTGAGACATTCAGCATGTCATCTACCCGACCAGTGACCCAAAGGAAACCATCCTTGTCTCTTCTAGCACCTGTGTACATATGATTAAATTATATGTCTTCAGAAATTAGTATTATATTAAATTTATATAATCAAAATGGGATATTGAATAGAGTAACAGTATAATCAGTTTTCCTTTCAACCTCTCCCCAGTTTCCCCCATCATCATGCTTAGCAATTAAGCTAAAAATATAGATAATTAATTTAGTATAAAGTAAAATTATTGTGATGTAATTAGTTGACCGTTGATAATTATGGAAGAATATCGTGGCGTCATAATGAAACAATAAATAGTTTCAACTATTAGTTGTTTCATTAATGACCGCCACCCGGACTAATTCCTTCCAGAAGTAAATTTAGTATATATAAAAAATCAAAATGAGCCTTTATCTACATATTTTTTTCATGGTTGTAATTTTTAGGTGAGGCAGAGAAGCTCCCCTGCTCCTCCCCTTTTCACCTCCTCTTCCATTGTGGATCCTACCATTGCAGGAAATAACGATAAGCCCTTGATCTAAATGTGCCAAGCATGCTTCTGTTAGCTTGATAAGAAACAGTATAATGTAAACTTTAAGTTGATAACTTACAGTTATCTATTTATAAATTTTCTTTAGGATATTTTTATTTTATATCCACATTCTTTATATTGCTATATTCTATTTCATTTTTTATCTTCATAGTCATTATCTATATATCTCATCTGCCTGTATTTTATTTGTTTTCTAAACGTTATAGTCTACATTTATATTTTATTTTAAATTTATAAATTTTTCTTTGCTTTATTTTTTATCATGTTTTGCTGGATACCTACACTGTATGCTTTTGAAATGATGTACATATTAAGAAATTGCAATAACCTACCTCTTAATTTCCAACCCTTTCACAATTATTCTAATTCCCACCTCCACAGTCATGACTAATATTGTCATCCCTGTCACATTAATGCACAATCCCTTATTGCCCACTATGATGAATTTCAAATATATTTTCTTGACAATTTTTACCACATCATAGCAGTATCTGAAACTTGGTTAAAACCTTTCATTCCTTCCTTCCAAGTATCTCTTACCAATTATTCCTTCCTTCGCCATCAGAGAGATGGTGGAGTGGGGATGTATATACACGATAGTCTCAAGACCAAAATCCTTCTCCAATCCCCTTCTTCTAATCATTCTCATACTGAATACCTGCTTGTGGCTCCATTTGATAGCCTTTTTGAATCCTCCCTAGTCCAATTTTTCTCCAGGTACTCCAATATCATCATCTCCGGAGATATCAATGCTAATACGATCTCTGAATCACATGATAAATCCTTTCTGGTAAACCTACTGTTTTACATAAATCTTTATATAGTTCCATACTTCCCCAACCATCATATGCAATTTTCTGACACCTGGCTGGACCTTCACAAAACTGATTCATCTGTGAAGGTCCTTTCAACTTCACTCCTAAAGTAGTCCCCTATCGTAGTTTGGACCTCCTTTCCTATGAATCCTTTAAACCGATCTGGAAACACTCCATTGAGATACCATGTACTCCTATTATTCAATCAACCCTATGACATCCACTCTTACCCCAAACCTGAAAACCATACTCAACACACATGCTCCTCCTCTTAAAACCTGAACCTTATGCCGTCCCACTGCTCTTTGGCTGACTCCTGAACTAAAGGATTCAATGAAAAGAAGAGAAGCAGCAAAACGTGATTCTGACGCACTCTCGCTCTCCTTTGCTAAAGTACATAATCGACTATGCTAGTTTTAAGCAGCTTTGGAATGGAACCCAGGACGCAGTGCGACATGCAAAATCCATCAATATCGTCAGAGTCCGGTCCAGACCTCCAGATTCTAAATCTAAAAAGAAAATTCTTCAAAAATTATCTCTTCCAGAATTCAATAACTGCTATTCCATTTCTTTCTCACCATACAATCTCAACAAGCATTTCTTGTCCTTATCTCCTGACTCATCTTCCACTACCGATATTGAACATCACAGTTTTAATCCAGAAAGTTTTCTTTACCTATGTTTTCTGTGACGAATTATTAACAGCTATTCTTAAGTTCCACTCAAACGATTATGTACTTGACAACATTCCAGTAAAACTAATAAATCCTGTCTTCCAGTCCTTATACCAGTTTTATATCATATTTACAATTTTTGCTTGCAAAATTCCATATTTCCTGTTTCTTGGAAAACGGCCTCAGATGGACCACTAAATAAGACCCTAAATCCTACCTCACCATTCGACTTCCATCCTATTTATCTTCTTTCCAAATCACTAGAATGTCTTGTACAAAATCAATTATCAAATTTCCTAGAACGTTCCGTTATCAATCCTCTCCAATCTGGCTTCTGACCTGGTCATTCAACACAATCTGCTCTCCTAAAAATAACTCATGACCTACGATTGGTCATTGGACACCAAAAACTTCCTATCCTTATCCTAATAGATTTTTTTCAAGACATTTGATACAGTTGACCAAACAATCCTTCTCAGCAAACTACAAAATCTTCTCTTACCCAACAGTGCTCTGCACTGCTTCAAGTCTTTCCTCTCCAATTGTTCTCAGTATGTGGTAGTCCCAGGTCACCTTTCTTCCACAACTTTGCTTCTGTTGTGCCGTGTTCCTCAGGGATATCATCATTATCTCCTATCCTCTTTGCTCTGTACCTTCCATTCTATATCCATCACTCACAATAACATATGTATGTAGATGACCTCCAAATGTTGGACCTATTACTAGCAACAGAAAAGCTCCAGGATGATTTAAACCAAATTAGTAGCTAGGCTGCTGACAAAAAGTTTAAGTTAAATGCAGAGAAAACTGAGGCGATTGTAATAGGTTCCAATCCATTCCTCAAAACCCTTTGCCTAATCCCAACACTGTTTATATATAATAAACCCATAAAATTCCACCAAATGGTCAAAAACCTTGGATAAACTTCCACAACCTCCACCTGGACCAATCCCTTTCCTGGAAAAACGACATTTCCAAAATTTCTTGACGCACAATTTCCATCTTAACACTCCTCAATCACCATCGTCACCTTTTTCCATTTGAAACCCGCTCTTGGTTTGTTCACAAATATTCCCTCACTTTCACTACTGCTCTGCAGTGTATGGGAATGTCTCTGGAGATCTTGAAGCAAAACTAAAATGATTATTTAACTGCCTGATACGTTTCATCTTTGGAATATCCAGGGACACCTCTGTAAACCGATTCTACAATGAGTTAAAGTGGCTTTACCTTTCCTACTGTTCTAAATACTTCCTGGCATCCTTTCTCTTCCAAATTCTCCGATCTCAACGTTCATCGTACATCTTGGATATACTTTCATTTAAAGCCTCCTGCAACACTCGTTTCCAACCTTCAGACCTATATATAAAGCCTCATCTAACCGCAGCTTTCTACAGATCTTTTCTTATCCGATCCTCATCTGTATGGAATTCTATTCCGTCTTATATCCATCATTCCAATACTCTTCTGTCCTTCAAATCCCATTTGTTCAAACACTTCCTGTCTATCCAATTTTCAAATAACCCAACTGATTTGCAAAGTTCAATAAAAATCAGTAAATAGAGCAGGAATGATTATTTATTATATTTTATTTTATATCATATTTGAAGATTAATGTATTTTATTTCACACATTTTCATAAGCATTGTAAATTTATTTTAATTAGCACTGTAAATATGAACATATTTTTTTTATTATGAAGTGACAATGGTTGACTGTGTGTATATATGAGAGAAGTTGGTTCAGGGTGCAGTCAATTTAACACATAATTAAGCGTAATAAATTAAGTTTAATGGTAAGTATAAAAAAAAATGCGTTTCTTCAAGACCCAAAATCAATAGCACCCACAAATTTACACTTACCATCACCAGTTGCATAAAAACCAGGAAATTTTGAAAAGTAAGTGTCTTCAAATCGTTTGTGATTATCAAAAAGAGTTCGCATCATTCCTGGCCAGGGCATGCTGAAAACTAAGTATCCTTCACCAGGTCCTTCTATCTTCTTTCCTTCTTCATCCAAAAGCTCAGGTTTTACCCCAAAAAATGGTAAGGTCTGTGAAATCAACATACAAATTAAATTAGTGAGCATTAAAAGCAATATTTAAAATTTTTACATATCATTAAACAAAATTAACGATGTTTGGTAACGTACATGGATGATATTAAATTGTATAAGATATTAAACATTAGGAACCGAAAAAGAGGAAAACTAAAACAATGAGGGATTTTTGGAAAACGTACAACTATACAGTAAATAGTTTCTGAAAAATCCAAGAATAATCATTATCTCTGAAAAATCTGGACTGTAAAAAAATAAATAAAAACATGTTTTATACATACTTCATCTTTTGCAGTTTTAAAGATTTGAATCAGAATTAAGGTCAATTTTGTTGTTTGTGATTCCCCATATATTAATATTATTATGTTCTTATGTTTATTATTATGAGTCTTATTTGAAATGATTCATGAAAAGTCATTTGCGTTTTCACTGCCATAATCTAGTTAGCATTGTCAATGTTTGGAGGTTCTAGTATGTTAAGCTCTCAATAAATTCACAGTTTTATCAGTTTATTCAGTTGGTTTCTTTCCTTCCAGTTACCCATTTTTAATAAATTTCAACTCTTGACTGTATTGTAAGCTAAACTTTAAGTGACCTTAATTAAATAAGATTTCAAACTTAGAAATAAATTCTAAAGAAATATTTTGATTTCCTCAATTAGAATATTACTAGTCTATTAATCCTAACAAATCAATTCAAACATATTAAATTAGGTTTTAGACGGAATTATTTTGCAAGTATCGGGAAAGGATTGCCATTTTATATTCAATGAATTTAGTAACTGATAATATGGTGGTTTTACCCGTGAAGGAAAAATGAACTTACCGCTGAACCAGGTTTCATAGGAGTACAACCTGGTAAAGGTGTGAGAACATGTCCTCCAGTTTCTGTTTGCCAAAAGGTATCGACTATTGAACATTTCTCACCACCAACGAGACGATAATACCACATCCATGCCTCTGGATTGATAGGTTCTCCAACGGAGCCTAACACTTTTAGAGTCGAAAGATCATGTCTAAAATAATGAAATTGAATATAATCAATCTTATTTTCAAATTTAAGTTAATTTCTTTCCTTTCAAATAGAAATAAACTAAGCTAAAGTAGTTAGATAATCTGTTAAAGCAAGGGTTTATTTTAAATCATTTATTCTTTATATCTAGGTAACGTTAAAATAGCACCAAGTTTATCAATATTATTCCAATATTATAATATTATAATTTCCTAAATATTATAATAAGCCATTAAAAAAACACATTTCAAAAATTTTGGACTTTAAACTTCCTTTCTAACAACCATAATACAGCATTTTTTCTCTCATTAGCATGGTCCGGGAAAATTTAATATTAAAGTTTTTTTTTTTTAAGTGTTGAAAAATTCTTAAATTTTAACAATGCAAATTGTTACAACACAATTTCATCAAAATAAATAAATCTGACAATATGCCTGATTCTACCCAATGCTAAGGGCTAAAAAATTCTGAAAGCAATATTGAATTTAAAACTGTTTTTAATTTAATATATTATGTAACCGTTCGAAAAATGTCAAATACCAATTTCAGTTTGGTCACAATCAACTGATAATTTGTCAATTTCACTAAAACTTTAATGTTCATTAAATATTTGACAACCTAAAATTATTCTAGGTGAAATAATCAGAAGTCAGTCATTTTTTTGAATTTTGCCAACATTTCGGCTTAAGCTTGTGAGCCATCATCAGGGCATTACTGCCTTGAGTTTATGCTTGGACATGGCTCAGTAATGCCCTGATGGTGGCTCACAAGCTTGAGCCGAAACGTTGGCAAAATTAAAAAATGACTGACTCCTGATTGTTTCACCTATAATTAGTTTCTACAGTCAACTATACATCCTCAATATAATACACTAAAATTATTCATTTTTTAATGCGATTCAGTATATTAACTATACAATTTAATAAACATAAATTTAAAAAAAATGAAGTATAAATATTAATAAATGTGCAATTGTAAGGTATTTACACTTACTTTTTAACAGGCTCTTCACCGAATTTCATTAGTGCTCTGATTGCAGTTGGAGCTGTATAGAACTGGTTGACTTTATACTTCTCAACAACTGCCCAAAATCTATCATTTTGTGGATGAAATGGAGTTCCTTCAAACTAAAAAACAAACAATATCTCCTCATTTTTGTGGAAAAACAATAAAAGTATAAATTTATTTTGTATAAAACATGGAAAATTTTTATTTTAAAATAGTTAGATTCTATTAGTACAACCTTAAGAGTGTAGATTAAAAAAATAAAGTTTTATAACAGAATTCTAAATGTCTCAGAAATTATTATTTTAAAATAAAATTGGTTAAAATCTTTCAAATATTTAAACATTGTTTAAAAGTCACATTTTTTAAATGTGTGAAAATTATAATTTCAATTAATTTATCTGTTCTAGAAACAACAATATCTCAGTTTTATCCAGAAATGCCAGAAATAATGTGATTATAAAATAAATGTACTAAATGTTATTTGATTATCTTCAAAATAAAAAATAAATTTTATTGAAAAAACAATATCATTTTTCTACTTAAAAACGAAAAATGTATACAATGATAATACAACATATTAGATTTACTGTTTGTTTTTTACTGATGGGTTTGCTATATACTTTAGCAGCTGAATGAATTTCTATCATTCTTCAAACCATTAAAATGGATAGTAAAATGTGTGCAGGAAAGTGAAAAATATTCAAGAAAAAAGTTTTACTCACAATAACAGATGTTGCTCCATTAGCAAGTGGGCCATATACAACATATGTATGACCTGTGATCCAACCAATATCAGCTGTACACCAATAAACATCATTAGGATGGTAATCAAAAACATATTTAAATGTTGTGGCAGCATACAAAAGGTAACCTCCAGTTGTATGTAGAACACCTTTTGGTTTGCCAGTAGAGCCACTGAAAAGTTAATAATTTACAATCGTGAGCAATAATAGAGCTTTCAATGTATTTCAAAATACAGAAAACTTTCTCTTATACAGATATTATGATATATTCAAAATATATAATAGAATATTGTTCAAACAGATATAACTAGATCAATTAGGTTTTGCTGCTAATATACAATAGACATAAATATACAAAGCTTACAGTCAATGTAATGGTAAGAAGGTTACATTAGTACGTTTCATTCAGTTGTAACAAAATCATGAATTATTTGGAAGGTGTTACAGACCATTAGTCATAATGTATTAGTGATTACTGATTTTAAAATACTTAATACACAGAGAATGATAATTTTTACAAATTGCATATTCATGACGCCATGACACTGACCTTGTATATAGCATAAAAAGAGGATCTTCAGCACTGACCCAGACAGGATAACATGAAGTTGAGGCATCCTCCATCATGTCATGCCACCAAACATCCCTTTCATCATTCCATGGGACCTATTAATACTTTAGTTAGTCTAGATAGCTGATTACTAAATAGATCTTGAATAACAACATACTGGTTTAAGTTGCCTTACATTTAGTTGTTGAGGTTGTTTTGTGTCTGAACCATTTGTGCAATTGGAGGAAGCACTTAATCGAGGTAGATGTTTTACTACGATGCAGTTATCGACTTTGTGCCCGAGGTTTTCACATTTTTGTAGTGCTGAAAGAATTATGACACTATTTTTAATAACATTCCATGTATTTAATACTATACTATACTCAGCAAAATGGGTTCCAGTTATTACAGCTTACATATAATCCTTATCTAAGTTTAGCTCTGTATTAGATATATTGTTAAAAAGAATAAAGGGCTAAATCATTGAATAAGGTTTCTAATAAAATAATTCTCTGTTGAAAATCTAAAGTTTTGAGGAAAAATGTTATCTTATATATAAAATTGTGGAAGGTAATGTAAAGTGACGAGTCATCATCATCATAATCCATCATTTCCAAACACATCATGCAGTGGGAGGTGCCTTTCTAAAGAGACGAGACCATCCTTAACTAATTTTTTTCTTTTGGCCCATTCCAGTCCTCTCTTCGTGAAGGCTTGCCTTATAATCCATCCTCCCAAGTGTGTTGGAGACTTCCTCTATATCTTCTTCCGTTTAGCCAGTTTAGCATTGTATGTCACCTGGACAAGATGATGGTTTTCCATCCATGCTATATGTCTGAATCATCTTGGACCTTGTTCTATGATACTTTCTGCCAGTCGAAATCAAGATTTGACCTTATAGTTGTGTGGCAGACTCAGTCTCTTCTGGTTTTTCCCTGATTTCTCATTTCTGAAGCATGAATTTTGCTTCTTTGCTTGGATGTTATTGACCAGAACTCTGAGGAGTAGATTAATATGGGCAGAAAGGTAGATTTATATACCTTCACTTCAGTGTTCATTTAGAGTAGTGATGGGCAAATACTCAAAAAATTTGAGTACCGATTACTGTAATCAAATGATGCTCGCCGCTGATTACAAAATCTACTCAGCTTTCCTCCTGATTACTTTCTATTTTCCTCTGTAATCAAAATTTTCGTACTTTTGAGTACTTGATTACTTTTTTATATGAGGTGGCCAGAATAGAGTATTGTATATTACATACATCTATTAAGTTAATTTATATTAATAATTTCCTTAAGCCATCTTTTTTTTCATATTGTCGATCATTTTAAACTTTTCGTTAAAAAATTGATAAGGGTAATTTATTATTATTAAGATGGTGGGTTTATAGGTTATTGTAAATTCTTCAGATGAAATCGATATCGGGGCCTATTATTATGTTTTTTTACACTTGGAATTTCATTTTAACTTTTTCGTATTTATTGGATACCAGGCTAGGTAGCTGGGTTCCCAAAGGTTCGTTACCGATTATGCTTTTAATTTTAATCGCGCTCGCTCAAATATGGATTTATTATAACTTTTTCGTATTTATTGGATACAAGGCTAAGTAGCTGCGTTCCCAAAGATTCGGTACCGATTATACCATTAATTTTAATCGCGCTCGCTCAAATATGGGTTTATTATAACTTTTTCGTAGTTGTTGGATACAAGGCTAAGTAGCTGCGTTCCCAAAAGTTCGTTGCCGACTATACCACTAATTTTAATCGCGCTCGCTCAAATATGGGTTCATTATAACTTTTTCGTTTTTATTGGATACTAGGCTCAGTAGCTGCGTTCCCTAAGGTTCGTTACCGATTAAACTATTAATTTTAATCGCGCTCGCTCAAATATGGGTTTATTATAACTTTTTCGTATTTATTGGATACAAGGCTAAGTAGCTGCGTTCTAAAAGGTTCGTTACCGATCATACCATTAATTTTAATCGCGCTCGCTCAAATATGGGTTCATTATAACTTTTTCGTATTTATTAGATACAAGGCTCAGTAGCTGCGTTCCCTAAGGTTCGTTACCGATTAAACTATTAATTTTAATCGCGCTCGCTCAAATATGGGTTTATTATAACTTTTTCGTATTTATTCGCTGTTAGGCTCAGCTGCTGCGTTATGGGGGATTCTAACCCGACCATTCTATTAATTATTCGTGTGCCCGCTACAACATGGGTTTATTACAACTTTTTCGTACTTATTCGCTATTAGGCTCAGTCGCTGCGTAACCAAGGGCTCGTCACAGATTATACTTTTAATTTTAATTACGCTAACTCATGCAGAGGTTTATTTTAACATGTTCGTATTATTTTTATACTTGAAAATATATTTACTTTTTAAAGGATTTTGTTAATGGTATTAATTAATTCAGTTGGTTGCTTTAGAGTAGATTTTGTTTGAATTTTTTTCATCAAATAAAACTATGCGTATATAATCGTTCTGTTCAGCTGATTTTTATCAAACTCCAAAATATTAACCAAATAGATAAATTGCTATCCTGATGAAAGGATTAGCGGTAACCCGATAGATCAAAAGTTACAAAAAACACGAAATAAACATACATTAGACCAACTGACTAAAAAAACATTTATACATTCACTAAATAAACCCCCCAAAACCCAATACAGAAATTATCATAGAAAAGAAACACGAAGAAGTTAAAACAAATCAATTTTTATCCGAACGCACTTAAAACCAAATAAAACGTTTATCAGCCAAACCGAAAACAAAATACAGAAATTAGTACTAAAATCAACCTATTCCGGAAGGAGAAATGTTAAAATTAAGTGTGATAATTATAAGAACCGTTGGTAACGCAGCTATTTAGTCTAGTATTAGATAAATATGAAAAAGTTATGATAAACCCATATTGGAGCAAGCACACGAATAATTAATAGAATGGTCGGGTTAGAACCACTCATAACGCAGCTACTGACCCTAGTATCCAATAAATACGAAAACTTAAAATAAACCCATATTTGAGGGAGCGCGATTAAAATTAATAGTATAATCGGTAACGAACCTTAGGGAACGCAGCTACTGAGCCTTGTATCTAATAAATACGAAAAAGTTATAATGAACCCATATTTGAGCGAGCGCGATTAAAATTAATGGTATGATCGGTAACGAACCTTTTAGAACGCAGCTACTTAGCCTTGTATCCAATAAATACGAAAAAGTTATAATAAACTCATATTTGAGCGAGCGCGATTAAAATTAATGGTATGATCGGTAACGAACCTTTGGGAATGCAGCTACTTAGCCTTGTATCCAATAAATACGAAAAAGTTATAATAAACTCATATTTGAGCGAGCGCGATTAAAATTAATGGTATGATCGGCAACGAACCTTTGGGAACGCAGCTACTTAGCCTTGTATCCAATAAATACGAAAAAGTTAAAATGAAATTCCAAGTGTAAAAAAACATAATAATAGGCCCCGATATCGATTTCATCTGAAGAGTTTACAATAATCTATAAACCCACCATCTTAATAATAATAAATTACCCTTATCAATTTTTTAACGAAAAGTTTAAAATAATCGACAATATGAAAAAAAAGATGGCTTAAAGAAATTATTAATATAAATTAACTTAATAGATGTATGTAATATACTCTATTCTGGCCACCTCATATAAAAAAGTAATCAAGTACTCAAAAGTACAAAAATTTTTATTACAGAGGAAAATATAAAGTAATCAGGAGGAAAGCTGAGTAGATTTTGTAATCAGCAGCGAGCATCATTTGATTACAGTAATCAGTACTCAAATTTTTTGAGTATTTGCCCATCACTAATTTAGAGACCTCTTTGTAATTCAGGAAGTTTCTATTTATAGTTTAAAACATTTTTCCTGCAGAATTCAGAGGATCCTTGATCGCATTAGGAGCGTCTGCTCTCTTCCAAATGGCCTCCTAGGTATTTGAAGCATCTAACCTGTTCGATGGGCTTATCTCTTATTCCTATCTCTTGCCAAGGCGTCCCGTCAATTCTCATTACTTTACTCTTTTCAGGGTTTATCCCTATATCGATTTTTTCGAGTTCTATTTGGAAAATTTTTATGCTGTGAATCAAGTTCCTGTCCTTGTTGGCTAAGAATACTACGTTATCGGCGAAAGCCATTAAGGAATATGTAACTGGCCGCAAACACCTAAATCCAAGATGAAAACTCTCATTTGGATCTTGGCCTGTGATACAGCAGAACCCAGAACCAGAATAAATATAAGAGGGCTTTAGCTACAACCCTGTCTTATCTCTAGATTGGTTCTAAACTCTTTGAAATAACAATCCGACATCCTCACTATATTAAGGTATTTCCTGTAAAGACTCATTATAGCCAGGATTAGTCCCCGGTTAACACCTCTTTCTGCCAGAGCCTTTTGCGCGTCTTCTTGCTTGATCTGCCTCAACGTAAAAAAAATAGATCTTGAGAGCTCCTGTTTTGATTGAAACTTTTAAAACTGAAACAGCCTTTTCTCATGAATCTTAGAAAAGATTTTAATTGGAATGCTCAAAAGAGATATTTTTTTTTCTCTGGCGCGACAGGCCATATAGGCTCTTGGCTGTGTGGTGTTATCTCTTGGGAGAATATACTGACCATGTTTCTTGATGAAATTTTATAGTCATCATTCCCTATGCCTATTTTGGTGAGTGGCCACCAGTAGGCTGACAGGTCTCACATACCAGGGGAGAGGCTGTGAGTGAATCCCCATTCAATTATATGCTTATAAAAGTCCTGCCCGGACTTCGATTCGAATTCACAACTTTTGACATGCGAGACTAGCATGCTAGCTACTTAGCCCTGGGCTCCCCCCTCAAAAGAGATATTTCAACACTCTCTGTTGTCACCTTTCTTGAATATTAGGATTAACGTGGTTACTTCCCAATCTCTTGCGATCTTCTTTTTCCTCCATACTAAATACAATTTAGTAACTTTAACATTTCTGGGATTATATCATCTTGTCCTGCTGTTTTCCCAAGTCATCATCATCGCTGTTATCGTGTCATTTCTTCTTTAGTGATGATGTCATCTTCCTCCCACTGACTGTTTGATTTCTCTTCCATCAAACAGTGATCGTCTTCACCTTAGAGTAACTCCATGAAATGTTCTCTCCATCTTTCCATAATTTCATCTTCTTTACGGAAGATGGTTCCTCGCTTGTCTTTTATAAATTTCAGTACTGGAGGCTTTTCTTTTCTTATGCCTTTAAGCATTCTGTAGAATAGCTTCTGATTCCTTTGGGCGTTGTTAAAGTGACGAGTAGGTCATATAATTAAGTGATTATTGTACATAAAAATGTTATGTAATTATATCTATAACATATGTTTCTAATGAAACTGAACTTAATTCTTTAAAATGTTTTTGAACTCTAACCTTATTTAATGGCTCTTAAATTGATTTTAATAACCCAGGTAAGGGAAAGTCGTGTGTTGCACAGATTAACACAGATTATCTATTCAAAACTGATAAATTCATTAAATTCACACAAGCACATACTGATATAAAATAATATATGTTAAAAAAAGGGTTGATTAGTGTGTTTGATGAGAAAAATTTCAATTAAAATGATTATAACTTACCTTCATCACAGATTTCCTTTAATCTAAGGAGCTTTTCTCCTCGGTACACAAAGTCTGCAGTCAAAAGAACCCGAGCTCTGCAGTCATGCATTCTTTCCCCAAGAGAGTCGGATGAAAAACCAGCAAACTGAAAAGAATTTTTTAAGTAATTTAAAATTTTATAGTAAAGATAATATGTGATTTGTAATTAAAAATTAATCAATGGAATAAATAGATGGATAAATGAAAACATTTAATAAATGCTACATTAAAATTTACAATGTTAAATAAAAAACAACAAAATTAACAAGATATAAAATTAACTGAGGCATATAAAATCAATGGATAAGAAAAAGTTCATTAGAACAGAAATGTGCAAAATAACTTGATTCTTCATTGCTATATCTCATGCTATTCAATACCAGCACAATGATGGATCGAGCAAATTGCATTGAAACCTTTTCAGTACTTTAAATGAAATTCAATGATTTCTTAGCAATGGGCATCTTGAACAGGCAATAACACGGATCAAATGCAAAATCCTATGGGGAAGAGGAAAAAGACACACTTATGCAAGATAGCATAATTTCATACAATAAACACTTGCTTACACTTTTTGATTGTTTATACTTAATTCAGCTTGATTGACCACAAACTGGAGAAATCTTATGCTCAACAGAGTCTAAGTGATGCATAGTGGTCGGTCATAGTCTCTCATTTACAGTTGGTTAAGGAAATTAATGACCTTCCCACTAATAGTCCTGGAGCCAGATGCATGGTTGACCACATCATCAAACTCTTCTTACGTAAATGTAATTAATTTTATGAAGTGACTAATTACATCTGATTTATTAGCCCATCAAACATACGATTAGTTTTTGTTTTAACTATTCTGTTATGTCTCAAAAATTATGAAAATAAATTTCAAGCGGTTTAGAAACTCTTACTAATGACCAACAGAAGAGCAAACGTCCAGTGAAACCAAGTGGAGGCTAGTGGCCAACACATTAAGATGTGACTATTTCAGTGAAATGGGACTTCAAATAAGACTAGATTGAGTTAATAATAATTATGTTATGACATTATAAAATTTTGTTAATTTATATCAGATTTTAATTTGGTTTTAATGTAAAATATCTAGGATTTTGTTATTTCTTCTGCTATGAGTAAAGGAATATATCAAATTTCAATATGAAGATATGTATGGCAATAATAAAAGATTTGCTGACTACAAAGTCTTGAAATTGAGAAAATGCCAAAATTGTAATGTTGTTTCAGTTTCACTTAAAAAAACATTAATATATATCATATACTATATCATGAGTTATTAGCTTTGGAAGAAAGGTTTGTTTAACCAATTGCTCAGCCACATACTATACTACTATATACCACATATTATACTATCCACATTCTGTCCTTTTCTCCAAGTTAAATAATACAGCTACACTGCCGGACAAAATTAAAGGATCACTTAATATTTTGAAATTACTGAACTGTATAGGGTATTTTTGAAAATATTCTTTTTTCTTTGGAAGTCACACTTTATTATAAGG
Organism: Piezodorus guildinii; assembly: GCA_023052935.1. Taxonomy (NCBI): domain Eukaryota; kingdom Metazoa; phylum Arthropoda; class Insecta; order Hemiptera; family Pentatomidae; genus Piezodorus; species Piezodorus guildinii. The sequence continues at coordinate 118,985,660 of CM041293.1, read as the reverse complement.
GTAATAAAAAATTATTTTCTAGAAATTTTTAATAGGAAAACAAATCAAAAAATAAAAATGTCCTACAGTCTCAAAATGAAAAAGTAAATCTTTGAAATGAAATGAAATAACAAAACTGAATAAAAAGGAAGAATTCGAGGAAAACGATCAATAATTGGTATTCCCACCTCAAGCTCTGATAATTGCTTCCATTCTCCTGCCTATTTCAGCGACCAGGGCTCTTACATGTTGTTCTGGGATGTTTTTCCACTCTTCCACTAACATTTCCCTTAAATCTGTCAAATTTTGTGGGTCTCGGGCGCGGACACGTCTTCCAAGCATGTCCCATACATGTTCTATTGGGTTCATATCTGTACTTCTGGGTGGCCAAACCATAACGTCAATTTCTTCTTGTTTGAGGAAATTTTGCACTGATCGAGCAACGTGAGGTCGGGCATTATCGTGCATAAAAATAAAGTTACCTGCGATATTTCTGGCGAAAGGTATTACATGAGTCTCAAGTACCTTCCTAATGTACCTGTCAGCAGTTCACAAGACCAACTCTGTACGGGAGTTTAAATTTATGCCCTCCCCCCACACCATCAATGACCCACCACCAAACGCAACACTTGGAGAAAAAGTGCATGGAGCATACTCCTCTCCCCGCCTTCTCCATACCTTTTCCCGTCCATCTGGAGATCGGAGACAGAATCTTGACTCATCGCTGAATAATACAAGGCTCCAATCTTCCTGAGTCCAGTTTAGGTGCTCCCGAGCAAACCTCAAGCGCTCAACCCGGTGTTCCCTGGAGAGAAGAGGTCCAGTAGCTGAAGGATGGGAGGTCAATCCATAATCGTTGTGCCGTCTTCTCACGGTTCGCTCTGAAATTCACACATTCCTGAATCTCTGGAGGAGACCACGCAGACGTTACCAGTTGATCGGCGATCCCGAAGAGCATGCAGTTGCAAAAATAGAGCGAGAGCGCCACGGTGGGAAGTTGACCTCGGACGGCCTTGTCCGACTCTTCTTGTATCCCTCCAGTTTGACGGTGCCTATTAAGCACCCTGGACACTACGGATTGTGACCGGTGGAGCCGTTGCGCAATATACCTTTGAGAAAACCCTTCTTCACTCAAAGCAACAGCACGAATTGATTCCTCTTCGGTCAATGCTCTTCTTTGGCCATCACAACGTTCTTACTAAACTCACAAGTAAAAACTAAAGTCTCTTAAATGTTAGAAAATCTTCAATAAGATGAATCTTTGCTAACAACTAACCATTTACTGATAGGAAGAAAGAAAAAAGAGGATTAACTGACCCTTTTCTCCATAAACGGGTGGGAATATAAACAGGTAGAGGATTAACTTGATAAGATACAACACAAAGTCCAGTCTGAGACAAAGGAATTCCTATTTTTATCTCTTATTAATAATAATATAAATATTTGTAAGTGATCTTTAATTTTGTCCGGCAGTGTACTTTTGTTGGTTCTTTTTGAATCCACTTAAAGAAGGTTACAACAGATAAATGGGAAATTCAGAATCTCTTCATCCATGCTGTTTCACTCTCTTCTAATCCAAAATCACATATGACCAGCGAACCATAGTAGTGTTCAACTTTTTGGAGTAGGCAAGAAATTATATTGCCTTCTCATACATTTATAAAAAAAATTAAATATGAAAGTCAAGAGCTTGAAGACTGCCTGAATAGCTGTAATCAACCCAGACTTCCTGCTTTAATTGGAGAGTACGAGACCATTAAATACAATTAAAAAAAAAAGTGTATACATAAGATAAGCATGCTACAACTTATAGAATATGATTTGAATACATACAACTATCGAATGAACTGCACCTATCCTGGAGCAAGCGAGCATGGCGATCACTGTTTCAAGTATCATGGGCATGTATATGGCAACTCTGTCTCCTTTGTTAACTCCCAAAGACTTCAGTACGTTGGAAAACCTGCATACTTCTTCCAATAGTTTCCGGTATGTAAGGCGGCTGTAGTCATCCGGGTCGTTACCCTCCCTAAAACGAAAAAAAAAATAGTGTGAATAAAATAACATTTATAATTAAACATCTTTAATTGTAAATTGGTACACATAAATACGTACCATTATAAGTACTGGTTTAAAAAAAAAAACAATAGGAGATTGATTAAACCGGACGGGTATTACTTAAAAAGGATACGATGTACTAGATTATGTTCATATTTTATACTTCTTCACAGCTACTAGAACAAAGTAAGGAAAGCATTATAATCGATTTTCCTTCAGTACATTTTTCATAGGAATCAGACCTCCTTCAGTTAAAAAAAAAAAAACAGTATTTAAGAGAGATTAAATGAAGATTTGGAAAACTTTCTGCGATAGGATTGGTCAAATTGAAATGGCGAGAAAAAATCTTGATGATGAGTATATAATATTGGAAACACATGAAAATAGTTAAACTTAAAATAATAGATGAATAAAGCATTGAAACAACTTATTGTGGCAGCTGAGTACATGCACCGGTAGATTAACTAATTTTTGAGCTTACATTTATCCTGAGAGGCAGTAACCGATGTTGTAGTGATTGTATTGTTGTAATGATGATGTATTCCAACAACTGCCTCTATATTTTTTGACTAATAACTAATCAATCATTCAAGGTCTATGGGAAACAGATCAAGTAGAAGATGGAACCACATTCTCTGATAATTTCATGTAAAGAGACAAAATGGTATTTAAATTGGATTTGTATGTATTATGATATGTAAGTATTAAATGATTAAAAAAAATAAAATGCATCACTACATATGATTTACGGAAAGCCGAAAAATTAAACTAGTAATGTATAAATAAACTTTTTATATTTAAAAATATGTATTCAATGACTTCATCAATAAATCAGCGAAGGTCTTCCTTGGAGGATCTCAAAGAAGTCGAGGAACTAAGGATTTACCAGGAGTTGGAATTTTTGCGAAATTCTCTTCAGGATAGAAACAAAAAACAGATACAAAATAAAGACGACCGAAGGAAAACAATTACTATACGCCGTGGAACATTCTGGCTTCTTCTGCAGGTGCTTTTGCGGGAATTCTAGACCCTTCCGGATGAGTATCTATGACATGAACGGAGTGGAAGCAGTCCGTATGAAGAGGCGGCTAGCTTGCAGTGGTTGCTGTTGTCCATGCTGCCCACTCCAAAGGCTTAAAATATTTTCACCCCGGGAAGGTTTCGTCGGGACTATACGAGAGAAGTACCGCTGCTGGCTGTCCCGTTTCGTTGTGCAAAACTCTATTGGTAAAGTTATTTTCAAAATCAGAGGTCCCTGCTACGCTTCCTGCCCCGGCGCCTCCATCGTGGTCGCGGAATTCAAGATATTTGACCTGAGGGGCAGAGAAGTTGGTAGGATTACTAAGGAGTGGAGTGGTCTTTGGAGAGAAATTTTTACCAAGTCTGACTTCTTCTCATTGACGTTTCCACAAAATCTCAGGAAAGAATTGAAAGCCATTTTACTATCGGCATGCTTCCTAATAGATTTCATGTATTATGAATAATAAATTCATAGATTCTGATCATGTGTGTTACACATTGTGTAATCGTATAATAAAAACACATGTATCTAATTACTGAAATGATTTTTAAAAACTCAGTTATAATCATGACATGTCTTATTCATACTGATAAGGAGGTTATCACAAGACCTATTTGAATCTATTTATCTGGAAATTAAGGATCTAATTTTCTCTAATTTCAGAGTTAAGAGTATCTTTTGTCCACCGAAAAATAAAATTGCATGCATTTAGATAAATTGAACAACTGACAAATAAAACATCCAGCTTCGTTTAGTGGCAGAGATACATCTTAGACGCGTTATATCTCTTAATCATTAAGACAATAATGGCATCCAAGACATGGAGAAGAATAGCAACAAGCAAAGTCTACTGCAGACAGAGAAATGAGCAGTTAAACAGAAAAAAGGAGTTAGTGTGCAGATCTTGACAAAAAGCACGATTTTTAATAGAATGTTTCAGATTCGGAGTATGCGGTAGACAAAGATATTATGGGAAGATTAAATATTATTATAACATCATTTCCAACCAGCAATAATCAGCTCTATAATTAAATTTGGAGAGGCTGTAAAGTTGCATAAAATCTTGTAAGCTATACGGAACTACCTTACTAACCAACTTACTTCCACTTTTACAGTATTATTTATGTTTATTTATTTAACGTCACTTTATGCCTACTGTGGCTAATCGGAGGTGCTACAGCAGGAGTCTTAAATTTTACCTATCCAGGTTTTATTAGGATAGAGATCTTTAACGAGTACCTGACACGCACAGGCTCGGGACCACCTTTTTACGTCCCCTGCGAAGGACGGCATAACTAAGGATTTTTTACTCCCATTAAAAAATCCTAGTATCACCTGCGGGATTGACCCCGTGACCTTTGGCATAGGAGGCTGTTATGCTAGCCACCATCGGTTATGTTAGCTACAAGTGATCCCCTTTTACAGTATTGTTCAGCCGGAATAAAAACCTACATATTGAATTTCATTCCATTCAACCCAGACGGGGATCCACTGATAAACAAATATACATATCCAAAAAGGCGTTCCTAATAATGCAACAGACCTTCGGCTGAAAATTGAAGTTTAAAGGATTTTTCATTTCTCAATTGATACTTTGATTACAGTAGACAAAAAAAGTTTTAATTAAAACATGTTGTGCACGCAACACACGAGTCCATAGCACATAGCTCCTTTGTTAAAATCCTTTCTTTTTTTTCGGTTGGCGCGACAGGCCTGTGGATCCTTGACCGCGCGGTATGATTTCCTAAGATTCCTCACCGCGATTCTCAGTGATATTTTATGAGGTAGCGTCATCACCTTATAAGTATAATTTTGTGCGTAGACGCGATTTGGCTGACGAGTCTCAGTCTCATATCCCCGGAGGGAGGTTGCTAGTGAATCCCCATTTAAATACATGGATGGAAAAGTCCTCCCGGGACTAGGATTCAAACTCACAACCTTAGCTAGCCACACAGCTACGGGCTCTCAAAACGCACACAAGACTGAAACGACAAGAAAACTGCCTGCCGCTGTTGCTTACTTCAACACATACTAAACAGACGCTATAATCTTCCACTTAACTACAAAAGACTCATCTATATCAGCACCATAAGGTCTATCTGGAGTACGGAGTTGAGCTTTGGGGCTCTACTAAACCATCAAATTCTTCCCATATTCAATCCTTACTATCTAAAATCCTTCGAAAAATCCTCAATTCTCCTTTGTCACCAACAAACTCATCCATAAAGACCTTTTCCAGATTCAGACTGTTCCAGTTTTTTTACACATGTTCCATATGTAGCTGATTTGGCCCGCGCGAGGTATCAATCCTTCCATGACAAACTCCACTTCCACTTTAACCCACTGGTTTCCATCCCTGCTTCCCCTTCCATTCCTGACAACCCTCCGAGGCGTCTGGAAAGAATATGGCTTCGAGACCTTCTAGTTTAGATTACCTAGTGGAGTGCTGCCAATGGGCATATTCTCCTCATGTATATTATCTATCTATCTATCTATCTATCTATATATATATATATATATATATATATATATATATATATATATATATATATATATATATATATATATATATATATATCGCTAATTTACTTGATGTTTTAACTAATGCAGTTGTAAATTTCAATAAAAAAAAAAAAATTTAGAGTTAAAAAAAGGTTAAATAATTACATCGAGTTTCCATGAAAACGCGTGGGAGCGGCGTGGTCTAGTGGATAGAGTGCTAGTCTGCTGTGCTCCGGGTCCTGGGTTCGAATCCCGACTCTGGCAGAATATTATTTATTCTGTTAATTCAGTCGGGGGGCGACCCTAGGGTATGGAGACCCTCCTGGGGCAGACCCAGCCTCTATAAAGTGGGTACCCAAATTAAATGGGGAAAAACCTGGCGGCTGAGCGCGATTAAGGCCTAATCACATCATTGCACTGCCGTTGGCCTAGAAACAGTACGAATTTCTATATGTACTGAGCCCAAGACCCTTCATGGGTTGTAGTGGTACAGGTTTTTTTTTTTGTTTTTTTTTTCCATGAAAACATGTGTTTTAGATTAAATTATTATCTTTTATATTATTATTTACATCCATCACTTATTGTTAGTTTTATCCGCTTTTCATTACTTTTCGTAACTTCATAGTTTGTGTATAATATAACATTTTTTTCTAAAAGCTTTCTAATGGTATAATAAAGTAGTTGATCGTAACTATTTCATGTTTAATAAACGAGGTCATCATGGAAGATATGACTACAAAAATCTTTCAGCTATCGTCCATACATTTTTCGGGGATATTTACAGCAGATGGTTTGTGTACGTGTAAAAGTAGGTAGGTATCAATTTTGAAAAAGAATTAACATGTAAATTTAGAAAGAATTTCGATATTCAGTCACTTTGCCTTTAATATGAAATGAAATCAACGTTCCTCCAAAAGGCGAAATCAATACCAACTGTTAGAAAAACAAATTTTACCATCCCTCCTCCGCGAAGTCACTTTAGCAACTCATGAATTAATAGTTATCATCTGCCTAAAATTTAAAAAAAAGGAGATAGTGACGTCCTTCTATTGCCTATAATAATTTTTTTATTTTACGAAATATATCATGAAAATGTCCGTTCTTTCTATATATTTTATTACCTTGCGTCAAAAGAGTTTCACAAGAAACCATTGCTGATACTGACCACTTAAATCTTTTTACTTATTCCGATAAGAGTGTCGCTAGCGACCTGCCTGACCTACTATTTCAAGGTTACAAAAAAACGCATGACCGTTGTCGAACAAGCACAAAACCTTCAAGGAAAACTGTCTTCGATCAAAATTATTATTTCCACTTCTACAAGGACTAACCGTCCTCTCAGTCATATGCTCTAAGGTGACCAGATTTTCAGATGGGCAAAGCGGGACAACTCTGAAGGAAAGGGGAAGGGTTATCAACAAAATTTGTCATACAAAATAAAAATAATATCGTAATCTTTTTTAAATTTTTAACATAAGTACAATTTATAAATAAAAAAAAAAGTATAATATTCTATTTCTTGACATATTTTTTATTTGAGTGAGTTTGTTTCAGTTGATTGTTGTCCTTTTTTAAATGATTGTAAAAATCTTCACAAGAATTTGCCAATTATATTTGACACATAAATTGCTTTCAAAGTTTCAACACTTGATTTTGATTTTTCTGATGTCCGCACTTGATTTACTGTAGAAAAAACGTATAATTGTATGTTTTGATTCTTAAAGATTAATTAAAATTTTAAATTAATTTGTGATTATCTAACTGTTCTTTAGTAAACTACAATATTATATGTCTAGGATAATTTAAAATATTACTAAAATGTTATAAGCACATATAGTACAAATGTTCGTTTCACATCGACGAAATTTCCCCGAATTAATTTGCCCTAAACATAATTGACATGAACTTATTTTATTGTTGTTTATAAAGAAATTAGTTTGATTGACTTAAGATATCTGCAAAATTTTATTCGCATATTTCTTCCTGAAATTTCTTTTAAGGTTAAGGTCGGTGATATACTTTTTATCATCAATATAAATTATGAAGACTACGAGTATTTTAAGCTAAGTTTAAGAAAATGTGTGTATTTATGAAATAACAAATAAATTACTTACTTTAATTTTCTATGGTAAATAGCAGATTTGTAATATTTATTTGTTTAATTAGCTTGCTAGCACACAGTACGAACACGAAGTGTGTCATCTGAGAGACAAATACAATGTAGCTGGGTAGCTAAAGCAATAAGTTAGTCGTAGCCTGTAGGATTCTTAGAACGCAAAACAAATTGAAGGATTCTTAGAACGTAAAGCAATGATTTTCATAAATATAAAATTTAACTTTATTCTAAAAGTCGGCAATTCAAAAAACGTCGCGGGACAAGGGACAAATTGTGAAAAAGCGGGACGTCTGGTCACCTTAGTCCTAGCTGGTGTCACAAACGACATATAATACAAGACCTAAGCAATTTTCATGACTCGCAGTAAAAATGTAATTATATGTCGTTATGATAAATCCATGTAACTAAAAGCGCCACTCTCGTACTGTACAATAATTCATTTGGAATTGACGTTAGCCCCAGTATTAACCTTAGTGTTATTTTCATAACAATAACGGACACGTGACGTACGAACATGTCAAGCACAGCTTATATGGCTATTACGTATTAAGCCTCCACAGATCCTAACAACGTAAGTACAAAATAAAATAAAAAAGAAAGAAAGCGTAGAGATTCGTTAATATTGTTTATTCAATAGCTCAAAGGACATCAAACAGTTATAATTTCATTTGGGTTTGAACTTGAAGAGCCATCACATTAATATTTTTCAATAATTTATTTAAATGCTTGTTCTACTCGCTATTTTGACATTAGTTTCTAATTTATTTTTGAACTGCATTATAAATGTAACTACAACTAAACGAGCTATAACTTCACTATTCCATCAATTTCTCCAAAGTCCAAGCCCCCGAGATCAGCCTTAACGCAATCCTCCCATCGACGCTTCGGTCTGCTCTTCGGACGCCTACCAGTCGGTTCAGCGAGTACCAACATTCTTGGAATCCGTTCCTCACCGAGCCCAACCACTTTAAGCGCCCATTTGAGTCTGCGCGATGCTATCAACTCAATTATATTCACAGGACAAAGTTATGCGCGTTGTGCAACCTTCTAAACTCCCCAGTGGCCTCATCTCTCTTCGAACCAAATATTTTACGCAGTACCTTATATATATAGGCCTTATACATTATATATAAAAGAATGAAAACAGTAATCATGATGAACAACAAGTGACTTATTCAAACTACCATGACTTTTTGAAATAGTAGTTTCATATAGAGAAATAAATGCAATTGGCTATTAAGAAACAATCTTCCATAATAAACTAATAATGCATAGAAAAAACTTTTTTTCGGCAATTTCTCAAAACGAGTAATATCCTATTGTGTTGCGGAAATTGATGTCTTCGCAATTCAACTGAAATACAATTGAATAGAACGAAACCATTTCATCTGAAATTCATTTTCCATTCAGAAAACAAATTTCCTTAATTTTTACAATAACCAAATTGCATTAATTTTAAAGCAGGTATATTATATAAAATGTTTGTTATGCATCAATTTAGTAAAGAATAATCGCGTTAAACGATATATAAATAAGCTAAAATTACATTAAAATAACCTCATTTGAAATTCAAAGATTATGAAATGATAAAAGCAACCTTGGAGAAAATGAGAAAATAGGGTTTCCCACAGATAACATATAAATACAAGGACCACAACCAGACAGTTTTTTTTTTTTTTTTAATTTATGGGTATTTTTTCAAATTAATGATATTTTGGAAGCCAAAAATGATTATGTATAAGGCGTTTAGGATACTTAAAAGTTATAACTGTGGATCACTAAAAACCTAGACTAGAAAAATAAAAAACAACCACTCTCTTATTTTAAAACTGTTTTAAGAAAAAATCGATTGCATTAACTAAAAAAAAATGGTAAGTTTTGTCTCAATGTACGAAATCTTCTTATCGTCTAGACGTTCACAAAAAAGTTGATTTAAAAATGATACTTATCATGGGTTAGTTAATAACACGACGAAATCATGCGGCAGTCGATTAAACACGAATAAAATAATCCCGAAATATAAAAACTACAATGACAGAGCATGAAAATTCAAGGTTCCTGATCAAAGTACACTACTGGATTGCATCATGTGGCATATATAGTTAATAAAATGAAATGGCTATAGTTTTTTTTATTTAAACATATATATTGGAATTTACAACTGTATTATTATATACAACAAGTAAATGTGATGGCCATAGTAAACTTACATGTAATACATGTAGAGATGCTACCCATTGGCAGCACTCTAAAAATATTCTGAACTAGAAGGTCTCGGGGCCATCTTCTTTTCAGACGCATCAGAGGATTATCAGGAATCGAAGATGATGATAGGATAGAAACCATTGGATTAGAGTGGAAATGGAGTTTTTCATGGAATGATTGATAGCTGGTTCGGGCTAATTCAGTAACATAAAGGACATCAAGGTCTTTATGGATAAGCTTATTCTTGTCAAAGTAAGGAGCGTTATGGATTTTACTAAGGATTTTGGATTTTAAGGATTTGATACGAGAAGAATTCGATGGTTTAGTAGAGCCCCATAGCTCTACTCCGTAAGTCCATATCGGTCTTATGATGGTCATATAAATAAGTCTTTTGTAATTAAGTGGAAGGTTGGAGCGTTTGTCTAGTAAATGTTGAAGTAGTAGAAAACGTCGGGCAGTTTCTTATCTTTTCAGTCTTGTGTGCGGATTCCAAGTTTATCAAGGTGGAGTTCTAGGTATCGAATCTGTTCAACAGGGGCTAGTGGAGTGCTATTAAAGGATTCTGTAGGGCAGGAAGTCATTGGTTTACGATGAAGGGTAAAGAATATTTGGTGGGATTTGAAAGAATTAATTTTAATCCTCCAATTCTAGTTCCATACTTCAAGGTCTCGGAAGGCGATAGTTTGAATCTCAAATAATTTAAATCGATATAAATATATTGCATGATGATTAGGTGTATTTTTAAAATTCTACAATCTTGCATGAGATCCTAGACTCGTAATAAAACTAACAATCATTAAAGAAAAGAACGATTTCATTGTTTAAAAATCTGGTTCTTCAACTTACCTCGGTTGTTAAAATAAATTTTAGAATTTTTAAATAATGTTCTTGTAGAATATTGTAAATAATATATCATCTTAGGAATTCTAACGGTATATTGTACATCTATATTACTATTGTTATGTTTGGAGAAGAAAATCTACCAAAAGAAATATTTTTGCACTTTTCATTCTATCATCCTGTATATTTATCAGATTTTTTATCAATTTAAACAACGCGAAAAGATTAATTTTTTCGAACCTGCAAAATTAAAAGTACTTTGGAGGAAGGAATTATAAATATTTGGCATTTAAGCACTATCACAGTATTTTGATCAGAAGAAAACCTACATGAAATATAGGAATAAATAAATACCTATTTAATTTTGTATAAAAATTGTGAGTCTAATTAAAATCATTAGAGCCATTTTTTAGAAAATTGTAAAAGGTGCAAATCACATGGTAATTTGAAATTTCAATTTAAAATTTCACCATCGCAATACTTTCATCCCTATCTCGCCTTTGAAGGCTATACGGGGTTTCTCGGACCAGGGGGGTGAGGGCGGGTGATAAATGCTGAAATAAAAGCCTCCCAAGCCCGAGTCTCGAACTCGGAATATTTTGGTTTCCTATTATTCGGTCCTTTGTATTGCTAGGAAACGCGCGCAAACCCGCTCAGCTACCCCGCCTACTTTCTCTTACTATAAATTTCACATATAAAGAAATGAAAAAAAAAATATTCTGGGATCAAGTCTCCTTAGAATAACAAACAATGAACAAAAATAAATCCTTATGGTCTGGTTACTTAAAGAAATTATTTATAAAAAATATATATAAAAGAAAAAATATGTTTACATATAAAAGATCAAATATTCATTATATCTTTAAATCTTTGCAAATTTATATTATATATACCTATACTTTACATTGGAAAGGAAGATTGAGATGCGAATAGGTAGTGGAGGAGTTGATGTCTGAAGGAAAAAAGAGGTAGCTTTACGAATAGAGATGGGCAGCGAATTCCAGAAGGATGAGGAATGAACGAGAACCGATTTGTGAAAGGATGTAATTTTAATGTGATGGGGTATAAATATTATTGATTGGGTTCTAGTATTTAACGAATGGATAGGGTGAGTCAGAACGGAGGGTGAGGAATTATATGGGTAGGTTTTCTATTTTTTAATGTTTGGAATAGGTAAGAACCAAGGAAATGTCTTCGTATAGACGGATAAAGCCATTTTAAGATGATATAATAGCCGTCTAAGGGCTCCAAAAATAAATCTTACAAAACAGTTCACAAGCCGTTTTAATTTTATTTCTAGTTCATCAGTCCACCGTACACCAGGCCGCCGTAGACAAAGTTCGGGATGATAATAGAGGAAACAAGTAGCTGACGGGTTTTCAATAATTAAGTGAAAGTAAGAATAGCGACTATTTTCATATGAGACTAACTATCGAAAACGTCGGGGTTCGCTATGAATGAAGATGACGTCTAAGGATACTGTAACTATTTTTAGTACCAGATAGAAACTTAAGATTCTTCTGAGCATAGAATAATTTAAAATATTTATAAATACCTGTTTTCACGTATTAGCCCTTGGATAAACTCAGATGCAAATAAGTGTTCTTCGAACTGGAATATCAGACATTTTTAGAATGTTTCCTCAAGATATCTATGGATCTTTTACCGAAAGATAGTTGAATCTTTCTTTCGCGGCTGTTTAAGAATATGAATATTTTATAATTCAGCCTGCAGAAGTGAGCAACTGATTGATCAGCTTAATAGGGCTTTACATTCTTCTATATAAAAATTAAACATATAGTCACTGATTGATGTTGTGTGATGCAGGCACACGAGGTTCAGCTCAAAGAGTATGATTTACTGCGTTTATTTCGTATAAAAAGTTGAAGAATCTTGTAGTATTTACACTTACATTTAGAATTGAACCTAAAGGAAAACTCAGATTAAAGTAGAAAGCGTTCTACACGGATCAAGTACACAGACGGTTTATTTTCCGGCTGAAGAAATTCTTAGTGTGCGAAAGGAGCCTTAGGAGGTCAATCTGTTTCCGGCAATTCTACAACCTTCAAAATAAGTCTTCCGTTCGTTATTGCATGTCACAAGGCCAGGCTTTTTATTTTTTTTTTCATATGTAATGGTTTTATGAAAAATTAAATTTATTTATTTAAAACCTAAATATTATATAACAGATAAAATATAGCATAGCTTCAGGTCAAACTGTTGATATAAAAGAAAGGAACAAAATTCACTAAGGAATTTTCCATAATAATCTCAAGTAATACCACCTATTTCGTTATCTTTAATTATATGATACCTAAAGTTGTATAGGAAGAAGTTTGATGAGTAAGAATTCGTTTAATGACAAAATAGTTTTATGACTAAATCCATCTATTGTGAGCATGATACCTGACTGGGTATCAAATCTATGTTTTAAAACTATATTATTAATCTGCTATAGAAGATATTTACTTGAGAAATAAATATCAGGCAACAATGATAAGGTGATCTGGAGGAAGCTGGGAATCAGAAATTGGAGGAACCATGGCAAAGTGGTAGCAGTCAGAGGCCAAGGACGGTGCACATCGAAGAAGAAGTAGAATTATGTCACAATAGAATATAAAAACGCTGCAAATTAAAACACAATGGTTTATTATTCCCGTGTAATTATAATATAGTATTACAATTAAATAGCTGTTTAGGCAATTAAATTATATGTATAGCAATTAATTAGTCAAAGAGATTAAGAAAGACGAACCAGGAACATAGGCCATTTATATTCAAGGAAAATAGGCAATCACCAATGCTAAGTTCAAAACGCTACATCGCCGTCATCTTTTTACCGATTCCAATGATTCTTCTTTTGTTTTGTGGGGAATTTTATTCTCTATCGATTAGCAATATCCATTACAAGGTAAAGGTTAATTATTAAAAAAACAAAAACAAAAAAAAAACGAAAAGTCATTACACTGGACTTATTTACTATTTCGTTTTCTTTTCTTTTAATCTCCATTAAAATAATTCCAATAAAAAAAATCGTATATTCTGTTTCGATGACGATGAAAACCGAGTTAAGGCGTATAGTTTTTTTTTTTCAAGTGATTTCATAATTTATTCAAAACTATAATAATCCATATTCACTTTAAGCAGAGGAGGTTTGGTTGTCGGAAAATCACATAACCCATACTTGGACATAAAACATAATTTGGAAACCCACATTTGGATACATATTTTGCATTGAATCAAACAAAAAAAAATCTGGTGCGGTCAACACACGTCTTTCAATTACCTTGCCTGTTAAAATCAATTTAAAAACTATTAAATATACTTCTATTTGAAAAATATTTGAAGTTGATTTTAACAAAACGTTTATTCATTTTCGTTGAAAGCATATGATTTAGATTATATAATATAACTATGTTAAATTGTTAATCAGTTATAAGTTTATTTCCTATTCGTCACTTTACATTACCTTTTACAAACTTATGTACAAGATATTTTTTCTAGAATCTCTTGCTTTCCAACGGTATATTATACTTCAATATTATGATCCTTATGTTCAAAAACACAAAAAATTCATAAAAAAATATTTTTCACTTTTCCCTTTTAGTTGTAAATCAAATTTGCTCAACTTGCGTATTATACTGCAATGTTTCAATGCTAACAATATGATATGCCTAATTTTATGAAATATACAAAATTAAAGGTACTTTGGAGGAAGAAAATTTAAAATATCGGAATTTAACCCATATCAGACTATTTCAATCAGAAATGAAACATACATCAAATTGAATCCCATTAAAGTCTACATCGATATAGTGAGTTAAGTCGAAATCGTTAGCGCCATTTTTGAGTAAATCGTTAAAAGGTGTAAAATAAAAATGTTCTAGTTCCGGACAGCCGATTTTAGCGAAAAAATTGCTGTAACATCTCAGGTTTATAGTTGTCTTAAATATGAAATTTTAGTTTTACTAACGACAAGAAACTGCTCGCCGCTTTCGATTACTTCAACACTCACTAGACAGACGCTCAAACCTTCCACTTAACTACAAAAGGCTCATCTACATGACCATCATAAGGCCTATATGGACGGAGTAGAGCTATGGGGCTCTACTAAACCATCGAATTCTATCCGTATCCAATCTTTACAATCCAAAATCTTTCGTAAAATCCTCAACGCTCCTTACTTTGTGACAAATAAAAACATCCATAAAGACCTAAAGGTTCCATATGTTGCTGATTTGGCCGAACTAGATATCAAGCCTTCTATGACAAACTCCATTCCCATCCTAACCCACTAGTTTCAACCCTTGCTTCTTCTTCGATACCTGATAATCCTCCGAGGCGTCTGAAAAGAAGATGGCCTCGAGACCTTCTTGTTTAAAATAGTTACTGGAGTGCTTCCGTTGGGTTGCTCCTCTACAAGTCTGTCTCATGTGATTTTTCTTTTAGTATATTTACTTGTTGTAATATAAATTAAAGTTGTAAATTTCAATAAATAAATATTAAAAAAAAGGTTTTGTACGTCTTTTCGTTTTTGTGCTGGACGTTTTGTGCCACAAACACACGGACTCTCGGACACACAGACCTTTTTGCGGGACTTGGTTAATTGGAATCAGGGGACCTTAAAACGTGTATTTCCGTTTAAAAATGGAATTCGAAAATTCTCAAGATCACAATACTTACCCTTACTGTATATTTTATATATAGGTAAGTGAAAGTAATAATACCAATAAATTAAACTCTAAACTAAGTTAATTCTAAAACTAATTGATGATCCTAATATTTATAGAGCTAAAATTAAAGTAAGCCTAAAGATTTAACGCCTGGTTACCACCCGATCGCACACTTTAGTTCTCTTTACAAGTTATTTATTAGAAGGAATGTTGGCAAATAGTTTAGCATGGTTTGTCAGAAGAAGTGGCATCAACGAAGTAGGTAGGATTTTCGTTATGAGGGTTGAATTTAGGTAGCAAATTGAGACGTTGATTTCCAAAAGGTACTACCAACATCCATTCCAGGAAACGTTACAGGAAGCGCAAAAATCTGTCTAACATATTATCTTCTTCTTCTTTCACTTGCTCTTTAGTGCCTTTTAGCGTAGAGCATGATTTGATAACATATTATCAAACCAATAAACATATTATCAATAACATAAAATATTATCAAACCAATTTTTTTTATTCTTTTCGCATTAAAGTCTAGAATTTATTTTACTATATTAATTACACTATGTTAAACGTATCGAATGATATGTTTTAGAATGATTTGGAGTGAAAATAAATGCGTAATTAGTACCTTTACAAATTGACTGCATCGTCGCCAAATAATCGCGTTTTTAGAGAAATTGAGAGCTCACTAGATAAAAACAAATAGAAGATTTAGATAAAACCAAAAGATGTGGAGTACAAATATGTCATAATATCAATTTCGTAAATAATGACCTTCAGTAGCTTTTGGAAATATACTTCTCAATGGTTTATTTTTTTTGGGAGAAGTTTAAGTCAGGGTTTAATTTTATAGGTATTATTTTGTTTGATTCAATGCAAAATACACATCAAAGTTTGGATTTCTTAATTAGATGGTAAATCCAAACGTGAGTTATATGATTTCCTGACAACCACATCTTCTCAAAATAAAGTTGATATGAAGTTTTATAATTTTGAATAAATTATAAAAACGGTTGAGGTAAATGAAAATAACTGAGTTAACATAAGACGTAGATATATTTCGGCTACAACTGGAACACTTCACCGTTTAGTATTTTGTGAAATGGCCTGACAAAGAGTCGAAATGAATACAGAATGAGCGAGTTTACTTATGCAGAAGATCCTTGAAGCTCTCATGAAACTGGGCATTATGACTCTCATTCTTTAATACATGCATAAAGCACTTTGCATGCTAATCCAAAACGGTTGCCGCCATTCAAATCACGGCCAGTCATTTCCAAGACAGCTTTAATTGTTCAGTCTGTTCCATTTTAATTTTCGGATCCAGATCTGTCCCGGACTAAATTATACAGTGAACCAATCTCACTTAAAATTGTATTAATTCTTGTCCAAAATATTAACTATACCAGGAAGACCTGTGCGATAATATAGCACAAATCGTATAGTCCAAGAACTGCGGAAAATGCGATTATGAGAACAAAATTTTCAATGTGATTTTCACATGTTAGCCAACTTGTACAAATTTCTTTGTCTGCCACCTCAAACTGGTCGGAATAAAAAATGGCGACCATCCAAATCCAGGAATTGACCTTATTTTATTATTATAAAGGTAAATATTACAGAAACCAAGCATTGTATGAAAATACTCATTATAAAATAAATTAATGTCCATTAAATAATTTTCGATTCGTGAGCTGATAGACGTCTGTAGGTCTTATAGGTATCGAGATATCATTGTCCATATCATACTTTGTGTTTCAACTACGAAAATAGATCTAATTTCAACGTTATGAAGGTAAATACACGTATTACAGGAACCAAGCATTAATTTCATACCTGATTGACGTCTGTAGATCTTAAAGGTACGGAGATATCTTGTCCATATAACACTTTGAGTCTTAAACAGAGGAATTCATCGACTTTTAACAGTGTTCAGCCCGGATCATAGAAACTGCCAGTTTTACCAAACTACTCATAATAAAAAAATTAATAAGCTTTAATATGAGAGGTAACAAGCAGCTGTAGATATTATAAGTACCGATAGATATCTTTGTCCATGTAATACATAGGATCTTAAATGCAGGAATTTACCTCATTTTAACATTATGAAGGCAAATGTTACAGAAACCACGAATTATACGAAAATACATCAATGGACAACTCATATACATTAATGGACAACGAATAAGCTTCAATTTGAAAGCTGATAGATTGCTGTTAGGTGTTATAGGTACCGAGATAACTTTGTCCATATAATAGACTCTCTTAAACAGAGGAATTTGGTCGTCTGTAGGTCTTATAGGTATCGAGATATATGTGTCTTTAATACGAGTGTTGACCTAATTTTAACGTTATGAAGGTAAATATCACAGATACCACCCACGATACAATAATACTCTTTATAATATACATTAATGAACATTGAATAAGTATTTTCGTATAATACATGGTTTCTGGGACATTTACCTTCATGATGTTAAAATGAGGTCAACTCCTGTATTACAAAGACAAAGATATCTCGGTACCTAAGACGGCCCCTGTCACCTTATTAAAAGTCAATTCCTCAAAAGTCGATCAATTCCTCTGTTTAACACAATGTATTATATGGACAAAGTTATTATGATACCTATAAGACATACAGACATCTATCAAGTCTGAAATTAATGTTTATTCAATGTCCATTAATTTATATTATGATGATTATTTTCGTATAATGCTTGGTTTCTGTAATATTTACCTTCATAACGTTAAAATTAGATCAATTTTCGTAGTTACAACACAACGTATTATATGGACAAAGATATCTCGATACCTGTAAGACCTACAGACATCTATCAGCTCTCGAGTCGAAGCTTATTTAATGTCCATTAATTAATTTTATAATGAGTATTTTCGTACAATGCTTGGTTTCTGTAATATTTACCTTTATAATGTTAAAATTAGGTCTATTCCTGGATTTGGACCGTTTTGGATGGCCGCCATTTTCGATTCCGACCAGTTTGAGGCGGCAGACAAAAACAATGTAAAAGTTAGATAAAACGTGAAAATCACATAAAAAAAATTCTTCTTATAATACGCATTCAGCAAAAAGTTCATCATTTATATTATTTTTATAAGCACACTCAAAGATTTAATACATCAAATTATAACCCAACAACGCGGGAGTTAACACACAGACCTTTTTGCGGAAATTGGACCCTAAAACCCCTAAATCGTTGAAAACTGGAATTCAAATATTTTCACGATCGCAATACTTTCCCTTACTATTTCATATACAGGAAGGTGAAAGAAAAATTGAAAATTAGGGCACATTTGCAGGATAAAATCTGCGTTTTATGTTTATTAACAAAAAAACAATTTTCTGCTGAAGTCGTATTCACAATGACGATTAAAATATCAAAGACATATTTTAGAGATTGCTTTTAAGTCACATTTTAAACCCATGGGAAATATAAAAAAAAACATTTGTGCAGTCACCTATGGCGCAGTGGCTAGCATATAACCCTTCTATGCTCAAGGTTGCGGATCCGAACTTGGATAGTGGGTGTCTCAACGATTTTTTAATGAGAAGAAAAATCTGAGTTATAGCGTCCTTTGGATGAGGCGTAATAAAATGGTCCTGAGCCTGTGCGATATCAGGTACTACTTAAAGATACACCTATCCTTATTAAATCTGGATAGGCAAAATTTAGGATTCCTATTGCAGCGTCGTCCGATTAGCCACAGTTGTATAAATTGACTTTAAATGAATAAACAAGCAAAACATTTGTGATTGAGAAACATATTTAAGAAAAAAAATATTAAAATCTGTAAAAATGATAAAATTAAAATTTGCAAACTTTTAATGAAATAGTTCCTAAGAACATCGCGATCTTCGACAAGGTTAAAGGAGAATCAATGGAATTCAAATAATGGAAAAGGAAGTAACCGACGACTTTCACTTCCGAGACAGAAGTTGTAAATTAGCGTGAGTGAGATCAAGGTCGCATAGGCTCGCCAAACCTCGCCCGTTATACAGAAGGCCCTGAAACAGTTTTTCAACAGTTGTTTCAAGTTTATATTCTTCTGAAAAATTAGAAGAATATTTCCTGAACATAGAACAGCAGTCTTCATAGCATATTTTTACTTTCACATAGTAAGGGGAAGTATTGCGATCGTGAAAATTTTCGAATTCCAGTTTTCAACGGAAATACACGTTTTAGGGTCCCCTGAGTCCAAATAACCAAGTCCCGCAAAAAGGTCTGTGTGTGTGTGGTAACTCCTGGACGGAAACGGTAAGTCTTATGAAACTGAAATTTCACATTTAAGACAACTATACGCCCGAGACGTGACAAAACATTTTTCATCAAAATGAGCTTACCAGAAGAGGTACTTTATACCATGCATTTTGCACCTTTTTTCGATTTTCTCGAAAACGGTTCCGACGATTTTGATTAAACCCGCTATATCGATGTAAAATTTAATGGGCTTTAATATCATGTAGGTTTTATTTGGATAAAAATGGTCTGACAGGGCTTAAATGCCGATATTTTAAATTATCTTCCCCTAAAGTACCTTTAATTTTGTAGATTCAATAATAATAACTAGATTATCTTGTTAACGCTGATGAAAAACTGGTAAATATATAAATTGAATAAACTCGATACCCAACTAAAGGAGAAAACAGAAAAAATATTTTTTTAATGCAATTTTTCGTTTTTTAACATAAGAGCAGTAATATACATGTATGATATACCGTTGGAAAGCTAAAGATTTTAGAAAAAATGTCATCTCATACACAAGCTTTTAAAAGTTAATAGAGAGTGATGAAATGAACATAAAACTAACTGATTATTTTAGATAATAATATAATAGATTTTTTAAGTTTCTATAGAAATTTAATTTGATTAATTCCTTAATAGTTTCACGTATTTTTATCTCTTACTGTATTTGAAAATTCTTTCATTGATTTTAAAAATCGAGGTAAGTGAAAGTCGTGTGTTGCCCGCACCAGATTTTTTTTTTAATAAATAAGGTTAATTAATAAACTAAAACCTGAAACGGTACCTGATACTAGATTCGGTTAAAATTAAAAATTAAAAAATTCGTACTAAAATTAAAAATTACGCAACAATGATCATCTTTTGATCAACACTAAATTGTATGGATAAATTATAGCGAAATCATATTGTTTCTTCCTTTTTTTATTTATTAAAATTTTTTTATTAAAGTTTTTATGAATGACCTCACAAAGCATACATACTTTTCACTCATCTAATGAATTTAATTTGACATCATTCACAAACAAATATAGACTTATATACATAATAAACTCTGATTCAGTCCTATTACTGAATGCATTTATTACTAATACAGGATTACCTTAGTAAAATCTGATTATATGCCAAGGCTAATTTTAGAATTTAAAAAATGGCACATAGCCATTTCCTCAACAGCCTTCGTCGTGACATTGAACCCTAGTAGAAAAATCGTAAGACTAGATGTATCTACAAGGAAATTATGGTCATTTCCAACAATCATTTTTTTTTAGAGATTTCTTAGTCTTAATCTTAATATATTTGTTATTAAAATACGTCGCATGCCCTTGATAAGTATTAATTTTTTATTATGAATACTTAAGTACAAAGAAAAAGAAAAGAAAAAATGAATTACAATTTTAAACAGGAATATTATTTATTTTTGTATACCAGTCTGTTAATTATTTAAAATAATATTGAACGCTCAGTGCAGTATGGTGTTTTTCATGACTATGAATGAGTCATCGACATATTTATGATGTAATGTGTAAACATTATGTATAATAAAGATGCGACAGTTGATCCCTAAGCTACGCCGGCTCATACAGAACCTTCTTCGGAGAGAAATCAGTGAGAGCCTTGTTGGCTAGAGAATTGTTGAACATTTGTTTCTGAAGTATTTTAATTTTAGGACATAACAATTTGGTCTCAGCATAATAGATATGTTTTAATAGAAGAGAGATATCACATAATATATACAAATTTAACAATATTTCAAAAATTTGAAAAAAATGGAAATGAATTTATTTTAATACTGAGATTGTGAAAATTTACATGATTTCCACATCAAATTCAGTATAACTTTTTCTTAAACTACGATTTTCTCGAAAATGGCTCTAACGATTTTGATTAAACTCGCTATATAGATGTAAAATTGAATGGGCATTAATATTATGTAGGTTTCATTCTGATTGAAATAGTCTGACAGGGATTAAATGCCGATACTTTTAATTGTCTTCCTCTAAAGTACCTTTAATTTTGTAGATTCTATAAAAATAATCATATTATCTTATTAGCAGTGATAAATAACAGCTAAATATGCAAGTTGAGCGAATTTGAAAAACAACTAAAGGAGGAAAATGAAAAAATATTTTTTAAATGCAATTTTTTGTTTTTTAATATGAGAACAGTAATATTCATGTATGATATACTTTAGGAAAACTAAAGATTATTGATAAAATATTAACTTATAACAGGGCTTGTAAAAATAAATAGTGATTAAAAGGCGATGAAACTAACGGATTGTTTTAGATAACAATATAATCGATTTTTTAATAAAACATATGTTGCTATAGAAATTCAATTTAATTAATTCTCTATTAGTTTCACTCATTTTTATCTCTAACTGTATTTGAACTTTCTTTTTTCGATTTTAACAATGGCGGTAAGTAAAAGTAGTGTGTTCCCAGATTTTTTGTAATTATAGTCCATTAGCCTAAATGACTAACGTATGATAAAATTAAATTGAGGTTATATTACGATTGCAGGAAAAATTATACAAAAACCGAAATATAAAAACTACACATAAAATAATTGTAAATACATAAAATAATTTGAAAATTGTCTACAGGATTGATGCGGTATGCTGTGTACTCTAGCAACTCAGCAAAGTTGAGCAGTAGACCCAAATGGAATTTCTTTCTTGAAAATACAAATAATAATTTAAAATTGTAAAATTTAGAACTTAAAAGAAACTAAATTAATTTAATAACACATGTTTCATTCTTTTATAGGTGTAGCGTTTTAGAGAAAATTTATCAATTTTCTTCATAAATGGAGTATTGGAGACTGGAGTTTTACTGAAGTAAGAAGCCGTTTGTGAATGGACCAGTTGTTTGACCGTTGGAAGCTGCAAGTTTAGGAGCATTGATGATATTTTAGTGTATCGGGGGTAATTAATAATTATCGACATTGACAAGTTATAATTATTTTCTCTCGGAGAGGCGTATGTGATTAACGGGCGGATAACTGATTTATATATTATTAATTTGGTATGAAGGCTCAAATGGGATTTTCTATTGAAGTAAGGAGGCATTTTATATATTATTTTTTTCGCTTTATCAATTTTTCTATTGATATGATCTGTGAAAGTAGGAGATTTGTCTAAAGTTAGGCCTAAGTACTGTACGGATTTTGACCACGGGATGGGAGCTGAATCTAACTTGATTTGGTGGTTCATTTGTGAGCGACGTTTAGTGAACAGGATTGCTTCATATTTGGTGGGATTAATTTTCATATTACATTTTATGCAATATTTGTTAAGTTGTTTAAAGTATTGCTGTAGGCGATTTACTGCTGTATCAATGCGATATGATAAAGTACACATTGCAGTTTCGTCGGCGTATAAGGACCACGTCACAAATGGGTTTGTTGGTAAGTCGGAAATGATCAGATCAAATAGAATTGGTGGAGATAAGCAAGAGCTTTGGGAATTTCTGATAATGACCTGATGATTAAGGGTAGCGATTCTTTGACATTGCTTAGACATACTTATTCTCAGAAGATATGGTTCTATGAATCGTAAAGACAGTACGAATGCTTCGAAAAATTATAAACGAAATCACATAAAAACTTATAATAACATGAATATTAGATTACATTGTTAAAAGCACCGTACTTTTAAGGGATCGAATTTATTCGCTTCAGAACAACTATCATATCAACAAAGTCAATCAATCCAAACGCAATCATGTCACCTTCAGCCTTCGAAGACAATCCTCCCTCCAGTTCTCTTTAACTCCATTCCGCTCCCTTTTTCTGACACAGTCCGATATCTTGGCTTCCTTCTAGACAAAAGACTAACTTGTAAACCCGCATCTAGCCTTAAACGACAAGAACTTAATCGACGATTTGGCCAATTATAAAGATTACTGAACAGAAATTCTAAACTATCTATCGAAAAAAAACTGCTAATATACAAGACAGTACTGAAACCTATCTGGACCTACGGATTTGAACTGTGGGGGACAGTAAAATTTTTTAACATTAAACGCATTCAATCCTTCCAATCCAAAGTTCTCCGAACAATAGTCACCCAATCCGCTAGCTGAATCCCTATCCAGCTCCACACATCCTTACCATCCCCCTAGAAGGTTGAAACAGCAGTGGCCTCGAGACCTCTTATAACATGTATATTGGAGTTCTAGCATTGGCTAGATTCTCCACTCACTTGCTGTATGCTTGAGGATTGTATATAGGATTGAGTGACTTTTGTTCATATTCTTATTGATTCTTTTTTATTATACATGTATATTATATTAATATTTTATAAATTATTGTTTTTTTATATATTGTGTGAATGTAGTATGAATGTTGTGCTTGATCACTATTAAAAATGTCCTAATAAAGACAGATTGTAATATTACTCAATAAAAATTGTTTCTGGAGAACAACTATCACGCGATCTTATGAATTCCTATTATTATGAAACAATGCAATATGAGTCTTGTAAAGAAAAAATTTTGATGTCAATCAATAAAGACAAAACTAATATCTGGAACTACTCTTGAGCCTTCATTAGAATATAATAGAGGCAAACCATTGTGAAATGTGCAACTCATTCTCAGCGTACTGACCGAATTCCACAGCCTCTTAGCCGGTGAAATTAAATGAGATCGAAACGAGAATATACTCATCTTTTGGAAGTATGATATTAAGGAAACAGATTACGAATTAAATAAACTTAAGGGATTAGGCTAGTGTACAGCACGTGTCGAAATTCCATAATTCCATTGAAGTTCGATGATACCCTCAGTTCAATTTAAGTATTACATTTCATCATAAATTTAAATATATTATAAAAACGAATAAATTAAAAATCATGGGTTTTTAGAAAAATGAATTGAAAAACCATACACAAATATGAACCCTAATATTCAAATTAAATATTAAGAACTAAATCACTTAAAACAATTAATTCATTACAGAAGATATACTTATGGGCAAGTATTTATACATGCACGTGTATGCTATACTACACACTTACTAATGCTAAATTAGAATTTTAAAACAGTTAGCACGTATGGTAATTTATTCAATATCTGCCTAGGGCCAAAGATC
This sequence comes from Piezodorus guildinii, assembly GCA_023052935.1. Lineage (NCBI taxonomy): Eukaryota > Metazoa > Arthropoda > Insecta > Hemiptera > Pentatomidae > Piezodorus > Piezodorus guildinii. The sequence goes on along the minus strand of CM041293.1, from coordinate 118,960,916 downwards.
TTCATGCGTCAAACCATTTTAGATATTTTTCACAATTTATTATAATTATTTTTGACACTCTTATATCTATTTAAATATCTATCTATATTTATAAAATAAAGACCACTTTCACTCGATTTTCCGGTCATCGCAGTATCCAAAAAATGACTATTGTTGTGAAGCTGACTTTTTTCGTGGAGGTTCATCTTACCGTCTAGATGTGGAATAAGGTTGGGTTTGGGAAAATTCGTCCTCTAAGTGGTTGAAAAAAAAAAGTTTTTCTAAAATGTAAAACAAAATTGATTGTCGAATAACTTAAAAACTATATGTCTCCTGAAAAATTATAAGTACTCATTTTAACGATAATAAAATTTCTAATCACCTGGAAGCAAAATTTCTTTAATTTGATATGTATAAGCAATGATACTAAGAAATTGATATCAAATATATTTATGCATATTGAGTATCGTATCCATGTTTCATGTGTAGGGTCCCATATTAAAAATAATTTCAATAGGTCATAAAACGTTTCATTCTAAGAATATAATGGAACATTGTATTTCTATAATTTATGAATACGGATATTTAAGGTTCAGCTACGCTATGGAAAAATTTGCATTCATATTCCAAAAGCATTGTGACAATATACAACGATTATACTTAAAAGCTGAGCCATACTGATTAACTATAGGCATGCCTAACTCTTCTGATGTGCTGCTATAAATTTGACAGTATAAAATTAATATCAGAACAGCGGTTTTCTGAACAGATGAAAGCTTCTTAGGAGAGGAGAAGAACAAATAAGAAATTTAAATGTGCTTCAAATTAGTCTACCATCGTGATCTCCAAATGGTCTAATCAAAAATAATAATAATAATAGGCTTACCGAACCCGAAGGTTCGATGCCGATACCGCCAAACTTCGCCTGCATAGACTCGTCCAATGTTCACCGGTCAAGCCCAAGCCCCCGAGATCAGCCTTAATGCAATCCTCCCATCGACGCTTCGACCTACTCTTCGGACGCCTACCAGTCGGTTCAGCGAATACCAACTTTCTCGGAATCCGTTCCTCACTAAGCCCAACAACTTTACGCGCCCATTTGAGTCTCCGCGATGCTATCAACTCAATTATATTCACAGGGTACAAACTCCGCAATTCCGCGTTGTGCAACCTTCTAAACTCCCCAGTTGCCTCATCTCTATTCGGACCAAATATTTTACGCAGTACCTTATTCTCGAAAACCTTAAGCCGTTGTTCATCCTTCAAAGTAAGCGGCCACGTTTCGCATCCGTAAAGAACCGTTGGAAGTATAATAGTTTTATAAATTCTAACCTTTAAGTTTTTAGACAAGAAGTGGCGAGCTAAGTAATTTAGCAACTGAATAATAACACGCATTTCCCACGTTTAACCGGGACTTTATTTCTTCCTGGATTTCATTTTTTCTTGTTATCATTGAACCTAAATACTTGAATTTCTCTACGTGTTCAAAAGTATGACCTGAAATATTAATATCATCAAGATCGCCACCATTTTTGCAACTAATCATATATTTCGTCTTATCGGTATTTAATTCGAGACCTATTTGTTTACCGGTTTTTATTAACACACTTGTATTTAGTTGTATGGTTTCCGTGTCTTCACCTAGTAGTACCAAATCATCGGCATACCCCAAAACCGGAATCTTGTTACACATATTTAAATAAAACCAATATTTAAATAATTATAAAAAATCTAAACATTTGCAGATTATTCCAAAAAAGGAGTCTGTCCTCATGGAAATCCCTTACGCTTATATATATATAACACCAAAACGAAATGAATTTATTTAGTTCATACTTTAAATGTTAATTAGTATAAAGGACAGTAGTATGTTTTCTTCTTTTATTATTTCATAAAAAAACAAAAAAAAAGTTAAAATCTTAATTTAGGCCAGACCTCAGTGCTAATAAAAAACATCTGGTGCGAGCAACACACGACATTCACTTACCTCCGTTTTTAAAATCGATTAAATAATATTTCAAGTACATAAGAGATTAAAATGAGTGAAAGCATTTAAGAATTAATTAAATGTAATTTCTATAGAAACATGTGTTTTATTAAAAAATCATATTATTATCTAAAATAAACAGTTAGTTTTATCGGCTTTTCATCACCCTCAATTAACTTTTTAAAGCTTGTGTATAAGATAATATTTTTTCTAAAATATTTAGCTTTCAAACGGTACATCATACATTTATATTACTGTTCTTATGTTCAAAAACAAAAAAATGTTAAAATGTCGGCATTTAAGCCCTGTCAAACTATTTTAATCAGAATAAAACCTACATGACGTTTAAGCATATTAAATTTTACATCGATTTAGCGAGTTTAATGAAAATCGTCGGAACCGTATTTGAGAAAATCGAAAAAACGTGCAAAATGCATGGTACAAAGTGGCTCTTCTGGTAAGCTAATTTTCATTTCAGTTTCATAGGACTTTTCGTTTCCGCCCGGGAGTTACCACGCACGGACACATACATACACACACACACACAGACCTTTTTGCGGGACTTGATTATTTGGACTCAGAGGACCCTAAAACGTGTATTTCTGTTGAAAACTGGAACTCGAAAATTTTCATGATCGCAATGCTTTCCCTTACTATATATAGTAAGTGAAAGTAATAGAGGGCTAATTTGATAAGGCGGATTGAGAAAACGACAAAGTTTTTCAAAGCAATTTTGAACAACGATGACAACAATATAAAGAAATATAAACAATGTTATAAATCCAAGAAGGGAACCTTCTTGCATTAATAAATAAGTATCCGAAAAACTGTTACGTTGCAACTTCATCTATTGTTGTCTTCAATTGCTTGAAGAGGTAATGATCCGCAACGAATAGTCACTTAAAGAGAATAATTACCTGTCAATTTGTTCAAAGCTTTAAAGTACATTCGTTGATGGGCTGTTAGTGTCATTCTCTTACAATATAAAGAGAAAAAAAATCCGAATCCTGGAAACAATGTGGGAAATTTATAAAGATAGCAAAAGATATAACCAAAGAGATATTGTGTATCACAGTAAAGACATGCCAAGGGTTAAGGTCAAAACCAAACGGGTGATATATAAAAAGGTGATATTTCTCACGATGCCCCATAATAACCATTTTTTTATTATCAAGGATGTGTGAAAACAATTGTAATAGCTGATTCTGATGGTAAACATCAGAAGGCGGTATGGAGAGTATTAAGGAGAGAGTAAACTATCTGAAAGGGGAAGGTGAAAAATATAACAGAGAGAAAAATAAAACAAATAAAGAGTAATGAAGAATACTAGGTACCATCGGGAATGAGGTAGGTGAAGGTGAGGTGAATGTAAACGTAATATTTCACATTAACCTTTTCGATCGAAATGAAATATAACAATATTTTCACCACTATTTCAATTCTTATTGGTTGGCATTTTGTTTTGAATAGCTGATACCAGTAATGATTTTAATGTCAATTATTATTATAGAAGTGTAAATATAATTATGAATGTAATAATTGGAACTATCTCTTCTCTTTCTTTATATTTATATTAATACAGTTATTTTAGAAACAGATTTTAGAGTATAATAGTGATAATTGAATTTGAAATTTTATTTTAGATAATTATTGATTTATGTTATAATAAATCAAAATATAAAGAAAGAGAAGAATTAGTTCCAATTATTACATTCATAACAGTATTAATTTGTATTTAGACCATTTATTTAATTACTTCATCGGACTTATAACGTGCGAAGTTTGTACTTGTTTTCTTCTTCCCTACCTCGCCTCTGAAGGCTATACGGGGTTTCTCGGGCCAGGGGGTGAGAGCGGGGGGTAAATGCTGAAATAAAGCCCCCCACAGCACCGAGTCTTGAACTCGTAATTGTTTGGTTTTCAAATTATTTGGTCCTCTGTGTTGCTAGGCAACGCGCGTTTAAAGCAACGCGCGCTAACCAGCTCAGCTACTCCGCCCCCAGTGAAGTTTGTACAGTCCAACTAGTAATATTTGCTTATTGCAGTGTTGGTGATCTGTAGCATTAACATTTTTATGAGGCAATATATAAGAAGAAATTCCCATTTGGATCTGCTGCTCAACTTCGCTGAGTTGCTATGAGTACACAGCATACCGAATCGATCCTGAAGACAATTTCAAAGAAAAGATAGAGGGAGATTCTGCCAAATAGAAATACATGGATATTGCTCATTACGGAATTGCTCATGGACACACATAAATCCAACCTAGCCTCAATATAAGTGGTGATGCAGGATTCCTAGTGAGTCCAGGATTATTGCCTCCGCTATGTTTTGGAGCTGATTTCTTTCCAGTCCATACTTCTTCAAAAATGATCTAGTGGCTACTGGGATGGCCCCCTTGCTTCCGATTGCTAATTAAAAATGCTTTATTAATTTTGGTCATACTTGATCATTGAACATCAAAGTTAAAAGTTGTTTGGAGGAGCGTTTTTTCTTTGGGTTTTTTTTTTGCATTTCTCGGGCCAGGAGGGAAGGGTGTATAAGAAAAGATGTGATTCCCTTATAACTCCATTATTATTATTGATAAAGAAAAAAAGTAAGTGTTCTGTGTGTATGTGAGTGAGTGTGTGTGTTAACTTCCGCGCATAAAAGGAAAGGTCTATGAAACTGAAATTTCATATTTAATACAACTATACCCCCGAGATGTTATAATAACTTTTTCATCCAAATCAACAAACCAGAAGAACCACATTATAACAATGCATTTTGCACCTTTTTACGATTTTCTCAAAAACGGCTATATCGATTTTGATTAAACTCGCTATATCGATGGGAAATCGTGGATGCACTGTTTTATGTAACCAATGAATTACTTCACAAGGACTTGGACATACTCACAAAAGTTACTTATAAGGACATACTTATAAAAGATTTCACGACAGACTGACTTACAACATGAACCCATCGGCCCAACACTTAAACCCTACACCAACCAGTAAAACCCACCCCGACGACTTTTGAGGCGGTGGTCTAGTGCAGATGGCAAAAAGCAATGGAGAACAAAAAAAAAACAATAGTAAATAAATAAATTAGTTCTTTTATAGTTCCACTCATTTTTATCTCTAACTGTATTTGAAAATTATTTAATCGATTTTAAAAACAGAGTTAAGTGAAAATCGTGTATTGCCCGCACCAGATTTTTTTTTAGAATAGAATAGAAAATAAATTTTATTCTGAGACAGTGTCCCTTGAGAATAATAAATTTGCACAGTTTAAAATATACATGTCTGGCCAACAGACAAATAAACATAATTAACTAATATTTAAAATTATGGATAAATATATACATAATGCAAAATAGAATAAACAAATAAAATTAAAATTAAAACAATTAAAATAAAAACAATCCTCAGAAAATAATTGTGTTGAACAAAATGGAAAATAAATGAGTTTAACTATAAAACAAAAAGAAGAAAAAAATAAATGAATATTTACATTATTCTGATATTTAGTCTTTTAAGAATAACATAAGCTTTACAATAATAAAGGATCTTTAATCGGCTAAGAATTAATAAAAGATAAACTAATTAAAACATAAATGAAAATAATATACTACAAAAACAAGAAACAAAGTCTTCTAATTACAATATAAAAAATACTATGACGATTGAAACAAAAGAAAATTTCAAGAATAAAAAAAAAAAAAAAAAAAAAAAAAGAATTGAAAAATCATAAATAAATACTTCTAGAAATAAAAATAATAAGAAAATTGAATAAAATTTTGTTAAAAATGATTACATTGTCAGGTAGCGTCATTTTGGGATGCTAAAAGGTAATGAAAGAGATGGTATTTGAATTTAGAGAGGGAGGAAGCATGACGAATATTTGATGGGAGGGAATTCCAGAAACTGGTCGAACGGGCCAGAAAGGAACATTCATATTTTTTTGTTCTGTGGGAAGGGATATAAAGGTTGGACATACGGGACCTCGTTTCTAGTGGGTGAATTGAGGGTTTAAACTGCAGGAGATTATAGATATAGGAAGGATGTTGGGAGTTGATGGTTTGGTATAGGAAAGATCCAAGGAAGTATAGTCTACGGGTGTGGGAAAAAGCCAATTTGATTGATAAAGATGGGATACATGAGACCGCCTCGACGTGCCATAAACGAATCTTAAAGAACAATTCATAATCTGCTTCAATCTCTTTTCCAGCATCATCGAGAGGCCACCATATACCGCACATCCATAATCGAATTGAGGAAAAATTAAAGAGGATACGAGGAGCTTACGATTTTTTTTTATTACAAAATAGGTGTAATAAAAGTCAAAATAAAGTAAAAATGAAATAAATTTTCTGCAATTCCTTAAAACAGTGTAAATCTGAATATTCTATATTATGTTATACGCTGCAGACGCGGCCTGAACTGAAAGTCCATTGTCAGCCACCGATGGCTGACGCGCTCAACGTGTTAAGACATATTTTAGGAACATTTTACCTAAATTGATACCCTTTCAATAACATTAATAAAGCGTGAAGGTAAGGTGATACTGTGGTACAGTTACGCCTCGTTGAGGACAGTTATATCTCAAGAATGCAACCGTTACCTAGCTCCAGGAGTTACGAGTCATTATTCACCGCTAAAAAATATCTTCATCTTTTCAGGTTATCTTATCTGTATAAGATATGAACAGAAAAGGAAATGTAGATTAACAGATATGTCATAATCTGTTATATTTAAAAGAAACTGACCTAGACCCTTTAACTGCAATGTGACCTTCATAAAAACAAAAATCTAGTGTTCAGTGCTTGATGATTTTAATTAATTAGTTATATTAACATTTATTATATAACACATAATTATTATATATAATACATAATATTAATGTATTGTACAATAATTATTTATTATATAATACAGTAATATTGTTAGTTTTTTTATGTGTTTTTTGGCCAGTTGTAATCATTATTTTTTTATATTTATTTATTTATATTAAGGGACCAAGTCCCAGAATAAAGTTCTTTTTTCATTCGTTCATAATTTGTACTACGTGAAGTATAGTCGTTCAGTAATCATATCATTTAATAGTTCACCATTCTTAGATGTGATCAGGGACGTAGGAGGTTGTATCCCATCCTTTCTCATGTTAAAAAAAGAATTAAAAAAAAACAAACAATTCAGGCAGTCATAGGGACTGCCGACAGAAGTGAAAACCTTTTATTTTTAATTCTCGTATTGCGCAGGAATTTCGTTGGAAAGAAAAGTACGTTCGTTAAAGTAGATTATGTTGAGAATGCATGTTTTTTTTTGTTTTTTTTTATCATTGTTTCATTTAATTGTAAAACATCATCACCCTGAAGAGATATATCATCTTGAAGTGTGTCGTCGTAATATGAATGTGACTGTAGACTGTGTGTGTAAGTTGGTGGTACACATGGCACATTTTTTTGATGGACCTACCATTTGTAACAAGGAAATTCAGACATTTAGGAATAAGCTTTATAGTTGTTTATTTATTTAACGTCCCTTTATGCTACTGTGGCTAACCGCACGATGCTACTGTGGGAGTCCTAAACTTTGCCTCTCCAGGTTTTATTAGGACAGGGATCTTTAACGAGCACCTGACATCGCACAGGCTCGGGACCACTTTTTAACGTCCCCTCCGAAGGGGATTTACTCCCACTAAAAAATCCTAACGGGTTTGAACCCGTGACTTTTAGCATAGGAAAGCTTTATAGTTGTTTCATAAAGATAACCTAAACTAAGTAAAGTCAAAATATATGTTTTAATTAGTAACGAAATATACATTGTGTTTAATTACAATTTTCATTATTAAAATTAATTTAATTTTCAAATGCTATATGATAAAGATATTCTTTTCGATTTTGCTTAACTATGATTTAAATATTGACAGTAATAATCATCATGATTTTGCTTTGTATGTCTAAATGTTCTCATGTAATTTAATGTTTTAATAATATTTACAAATATCGATATTTTAAAGTCAAGAGAATTAAGATATTCATTATATTAACTTTATATACAGCAAGAGGCAAGTTCTAAGAAATAGTTTATCTACCAAGTCTTTACTCATTCATTTGCAAACCTTAAAGTAGTCATCAGAACTAGGAGACTGAGGTTTTATGGCCATATGGTAAGAATGAACAATCAGAGGCTGAACAAACAGATTTTTGACAAAGTTCTAGGCTATAAGAATATGAGTGGTTATGCAATGCAAATAAAAGAGTAGCTCGATAGATTAAAAATCAAGAAAATAGACTGCTTAGATAGAGAGCTTTTCGGGAAGAAAATAAATGAAGTTGGGGTTCTTACAGGAAAAACAAAAAAACAGGGGAAAAATGGACAAAGGAAGAGCGGAAGGAACAGTCCAGGAAGATGAAAGAATATTGGAGAAAAAGGAAGAAGAAAGATGTGAAGAAGACAGAATGATATTCACGTGGTCCTTGATGGCCAATTCGTGCAAAAAAAACAAAACAATTTATAATCAATACAATCTGTTGTGATAGAAAAGAAAATTATCAGATCAAAATGGTAGAGAAATTTTGTTCTGCTCCCTTCTTCCTCGCAAGTAAATATTTCGGTAATATATCTTGGAATAATCTTGTTTTTAAGTAAACGAGAAAACATCAGATAATTTTTAACACGAACAAAAAACAATGCAAATTATTACACAATGGTTTATTATTGCTGAATAATTATATTAGGGTGATCCAATTTATATAGATGTTTACAGTGAACATATACTTAAAGTAAAAAAAGTATTGGAAATGGCCAATCACAAAATAAAGGCAAATATCAAAACGTTATATCACTGCTATTTCTAAACCGATTTCAATGATTTTTTTTTTTTTTTTGTAGGAAATTTAATTGTCTATCTTATAGCAATTTATGTTATTACATTTATTAACTATATTTTAAAGTGAGCCGTCCACGCGTTTGAGGGGGATTTATTTATTTTAAGTCCATTAAAAAGCTTCATTATTGAAAATTATAAACCAATAGCATTGGTACATTATTGAAAATCATAAACCAATAGCATTTAAACAAGACTTATTTACTGTTTGATATTAATTTTCATTGAAATAATTCAAATACAAATTCCTGATTCTAGAACACTTTAATGTTCCTCTTAATTTTAAAACAACCGAGTTATTGAGAAAAAGCATTTCTTATAAGTTGTTGTTATATAAGTTTAACTTTTTTTTCATGTTCTATATCTTCAATAATAAAATAAACGAGTTTTAGGGGAATCACAACTCTCATAATTTGTGATTTGACCATATAGATCAATTTTTTTTTTTATTCATTAATTATCATTTGTTTTGTTTTTCGTTCTAATCCTCGACAATCTCATGCTCAAGTGATTTTAAAAAAAAAAAAAAAAAAAGGTATATTTTAATCTTGGAAAAGAGACAAAACCAAATTCTATTTCAAGCGGTGCTTTCGTTTTTTTTATTTATTCCGTATAAGGCCTTAAAAAGGAATATTTCCAAAAGGAAACATTTTGATCCCCAATTAGTTTAATTCTTGATTTTTTTTTTTTTTTTTTATATCTTATTTATTCCTTTTCCTATATCCTTGTTATGAAACTAAACTAATATATATATATATGAAATACACTCATAAAGATGACCACTACATTATTGAAAACGAAAATAATCATAAAGAGAACGGAATACACTACTAAAATGAGTAAAATTAATATAGATAAAAATAAGACACAGGTTATTGGGGGTCACATGTGTTGTGAAATAGCTTGCATAAGCATAACAGCCTTATATGCTCAAGGTCGTGGGTCCAAACCCGGCAGATGGCCCTCGGATTTTTAATAATAATAATACGCTTACCGAACCCGATGGTTCGATGCCGATACCACCAAATTCCGCCTGCACAGACTCGTCCAATGTTCAAGCCCAAGCCCCCGAGATCACCCTTAACGCAATCCTCCCATCGACGCTTCGACCTACCTTTCGGACGCCTACTAGTCGGATCAGCGAATACCAACTTTCTTGGAATCCGCTCCTCACCGAGCCCAACTACTTTACTCGCCCATTTGAGTCTCCGCGATGCTATCAACTCAATTATAGTCACAGGATACAAGTGCCGCAATTCCACGATGTCGGCTTTTTAAAGGAAGTAAAAAATCCTTGATTATGTCGTTCTTCGGAGGGGACATAGAATGGTGGTCCCAAGCATGTGCGATGTCAAAGACCTCTATTATTAAGTAATTGCATACAGTACCATAAAGTGACGTTGAATGAATAAACATGAAACGGGATATTTAACAGTACCACCAACATATTTTATTTTAAAATCAAGAAATTTATCTATACAAGAGAAAACATTAAAAATACATTTCTTCATACGAGTACACTTACAATTAAGAAGGTCCTTATAATTACTCTGGAGAGAAATATTTCGAAGAATCATAATTTATAATATCTTTCAAGGATACATGATCTGCCTTGAAATTGCACGAATAGTAAAACCGTCTTACTTAACCGATAATAAAAAAATAAAGAATAACAAAAAAAAGTTCAGGTCTAACTAAAAATAGCACTCACGTAACTCTAGCTATATTGAACTCATCACCTGCTAAGTGACTTAGGACGGTCAGTATATTTAGTAAGGCGGTCAATTTGAATATGAATATTTCAAATGGATGCCTACTAGTCGGATCAGCGAATACCAACTTTCTTGGAATCCGCTCCTCACCGAGCCCAACTACTCGCCCATTTTATACGACAATCGACATTTTCATCGAATGTCTCTTATTTAACAGTAAATAATATATGTATAAATATAATTTCAATATTAAAGTGATTAATATTAAATTGATTTCACATAATCATTATCTCCAGTATCCATAACATCAAAGCCTGTCTTCCATTCCCTTGACAAGACTTAGCTTTTAGACTTTAGTTTGCAGTGCACTTACTTATCGTCCACTTATCCCTTCTTGAATTTCCAAAGCTCTAAATCAGTTTTCTATCAATGGACAGGAGCTTTTTATTAAAAAGGGGTTGTGAAATATTTCAGTAAATGTGACACCTTAATGACCATAATAACTCCTCGTTTCCTCACTTATTTTCCCCCATTTTGACTACTGTTGTGTGGTGTATGACTGCCTCCCGGCTGTGCTTGAAGACAGACTAAAGCGCATTATGAACATTTTCTTAAGATTTGTCTTGGGCACTTCAAGGAGGTCTCACGTTACCCACTTATACGGAGAATTAAAGTGGCTTCTCCCCTCCACCCGCAGACAATATTTCCTTGGTTCATACCTTTACCCAACTATTAACTCCCAGCGTCCTTCCTACATCCACAGTCTCCTTCAATTTAAATCCTCAGTCCACTCACTTGAAACTAGATCGCGACATTCTGACCTTTACGTTCCAACCCACAGTACCAAAACTTTTGATCGTTCCTTTATTGTTGGCTCTACTAAACTCTGGAATTCTCTACCAACCCCTACCCTCCATGCTGTTTTTTTATCCTCATTCAAATCCCAACTTTTCCTGTACTTTCTGTCATCCCAAATAGACGATCAACAAATGTGATATGTCAATTCTATCTAGAAATCTATATTGAACGGATGAAGATTACTGTTTACCGCCTAAATTTTAATTTGCTTTTAATTTCATTTTGTTAAAATAAGATTTTATTTTCTCAGAAGACAAAATTTAGAAGATATATACTTTTCTTCATTTATTTGTTATTTTTTATGTATAGTATTTCTCCATATTTTACCATTGTAAATAATAATTAGTCATGTTTATTTTGTCTATTGGCCAGACATATGATATATTTCAATTGTATAGCATTTCCAAGTCAATTGTAACCTTTTCCAAGTCAAATGTAACTTTTTCCAAGTCAAATGTAACCTTTTCCAAGTCAAATGTAACCCTTTCCATTTCAAATGTCACCTTTTCCATTTCAAATGTTACCTTTTCCAAGTCAAATGTCACCTTTTCCATTTCAAATGTTACCTTTTCCAAGTCAAATGTCACCTTTTCCATTTCAAATGTTACCTTTTCCAAGTCAAATGTCACCTTTTTCTTCACTTCTAGCCTTAAATATTCCGTTTTATTTATTTATTTATTGACAAATAATTAGTTTAATTATAATTATGACTTTTTTAATAATTTTGGCATATCCTATCTCTATTTTTTTCTGTTTATTAGATATTTGATATCAAGTTCTGTTTTTTACGAACTAATATTTAAAAAAATTAATTATTGTCTATTAAATTTTAAGATAGTTGTTGATTTTGAATTTTTAGAGGGGAGGGATACTTTTTGGGAATAATTAATGTGTTTTCGGGTATTATAATTACGTTTTTCGAGATGTATTATTTATCGCTCGCGTGCATATTAACTCGCATTTACTTTTAATGTTTTTTATTGATATAGAGATTAATTAATGTGCTTTCGGGTGGTTATGATTACGTTTTTCGAGCGGTATTTTTTATCGCCCTCGTTTATTTTAACTCGCATTTGCTTTTAATGTTTTTTATTGATATGGGGATTAATTATTGTGCTTTCGGGTGGTTATGATTAAGTTTTTTGAGCTCTATCTTTTATCGCTCATGCGTATTTCAATTCGCATTTACTTTTAATCTTTTTTATTGATATAGGGATTAATTAATGTGCTTTCGGGTGGTTATGATTACGTTTTTCGAGCTGTATTTTTTATCGCTCATGGGTATTTCAACTCGCATTTACTTTTAATGATTTTTATTGATATAGGCATTAATTGTTGTGCTTTCGGGTGGTTATGATTGCGTTTTTTGAGCTCTATCTTTTATCGCTCATGCGTATTTCAACTCGCATTTACTTTTAATCTTTTTAATTGATATAGGGATTAATTAATGTGCTTTCGGATGATTATGATTACGGTTTTCGATCTGTACTTTTATCGCTCATGCGTATTTCAACTCGCATTTACTTTTAATGTTTTTTATTGATATAGGCATTAATTGTTGTGCTTTCGGGTGGTTATGATTACGTTTTTTTGAGCTCTATCTTTTACCGCTCATGCGTATTTCAACTCGCATTTACTTTTAATGTTTTTTATTGATATATAGGTTAGTAATTGTCTTTCCGGGTGTTGTAATTACGCTTTTTGAGCTGTATTTATTGTCGCTTGTTCGCATTCCAACTTGCATTTAATTCTAATCTTTTTATTGTTATAGGGGATCTATACTTGTGTTTTTGGGTGGTTATGAAGAAACTTTTTTTGGACTGCTTATTCTATAGCTCGCGCTCGTTTCAACTTAGAGCTAATATCATTTTATATTTTGATAGAGTGGTCTTTCTTTGTTTTTGTTTCAGGGGATTCTGATTACGTGTTTTGAACATTAATCATTTATGCGCTTGGAAATTTCTACATACCGTAGATATTATGTTATAATTTGAAGTAAAAATTATTATTCGTTCTGATTACTTTTTTCAACTGGGTGTTACATCGCAATTGCGCATTGTTCTAGATCACTTTTTATTTAAGGTAAAATGTGCACTAGCTATAAAAAAATGTCATAAACTCTATTAGTATTCCCCAAAACACTATAAACGATCCCTCAATCAAATATTTATGAAATAGGAACAGTAACTTAAAATGAGTAAAAGCGATAACAAATAAGGTTCAAATAATGTTATAAGAACACCCGAAAATAGAATAAACGATTCCTCAATTAAATTATCAGATAATTGTAAGAACAAGTGAGAAAGTGGGTCCATTATAAATATTTTGTTGAAAAAACTAACCCAGGACGCTATAAAAGGAACTATAACTAATCCTTTTAAATAACTAATAAAAATATTAAATAAAAATAAATAAATAAAAAAAAGCTAAATGATGTATATTCCAACAACGTTATAATGAGAACTAAAAACAAAATAATCAATCCCAATATCCACCAAAAACTTAATCATAACCACCCCCTAAATATATCCCTAAAATTAAAACTAAAATTAATCCCTATAATATACATCTCGAAAAACGTAATTATAATGCCCGAAAACGCATTAATTAATCCCTATATCAATAAAAAACATAAAAAGTAAATGCGAGTTGAAAAACCCATGAGCGATGAAAAATACAGCTCAAAAAACGTATTCATAACCACCCAAAAGCACAATAATTAATCCCTATATCAATAAAAAACATAAAAAGTAAATGCGAGTTGAAATACCCATGAGCGATAAAAAATACAGCTCGAAAAACGAATTCATAACCACCCGAAAGCACAATAATTAATCCCTATATCAATAAAAAACATAAAAAGTAAATGCGAGTTGAAAAACCCATGAGCGATAAAAAATACAGCTCAAAAAACGTAATTACAAGACCCGCAAATACAATTAATAACCTATATGTCTATAAAAAACATTAAAAGTAAATGCGAGTTGAAATACCCATGAGCGACAAAAAATACAGCTCGAAAAACGTAATTATAATACTCAAAAACACAATTATCAACCCATATATCAATAAAAACCATAAAAAGTAAATTTAAGTTAAAATAAGTGAGATCGATAAAAGTACAGATCGAAAACCGTAATCATAATCATCCGAAAGCACATTAATTAATCCCTATATCAATAAAAAACATTAAAAGTAAATGCGAGTTAATATGCATGAGTGATAAAAGATAGAGCTCAAAAAACATAATCATAACCACCCGAAAGCACAATAATTAATCCCTATTTCAATAAAAAACATAAAAAGTAAATTTTAGTTGAAATAAACGAGGGCGATAAAAAATACCCCTCGAAAAACGTAATCATAACCACCTGAAAGCACATTAATTAATCCCTATATCAATAAAAAACATTAAAAGCAAATGCGAGTTAATATGCACGCGAGCGATAAAAAATAAATCTCGAAAAACGTAATTATAATACCCGAAAACACATTAATTAATCCCTATATCAATAAAAAACATTAAAAGTAAATGTTAATATGCACGCGAGCGATAAAAAATACATCTCGAAAAACGTAATTATAATACCCGAAAACACATTAATTAATCCCTATATCAATAAAAAACATTAAAAGTAAATGCGAGTTAATATGCACGCGAGCGATAAAAAATACATCTCGAAAAACGTAATTATAATACCCGAAAACACATTAATTATTCCCAAAAAGTATCCCTTCCCTCTAAAAATTCAAAATCAACTACTATCTTAAAACTAAATAGACAATAATTAATTTTTTTAAATATTAGTTAGTAAAAAACAGAACTTGTTATGAAATATCTAAAAAACAGAAAAAAATAGTGATAGGATATGCCAAAATTATTAAAAAAGTCATAATTATAATTAAACTAATTATTTGTCAATAAATAAATAAATAAAACGGAATATTTAAGGCTAGAAGTGAAGAAAAAGGTGACATTTGACTTGGAAAAGGTAACATTTGAAATGGAAAAGGTGACATTTGACTTGGAAAAGGTGACATTTGAAATGGAAAAGGTGACATTTGAAATGGAAAGGGTTACATTTGACTTGGAAAAGGTTACATTTGACTTGGAAAAAGTTACATTTGACTTGGAAAAGGTTACAATTGACTTGGAAATGCTATACATAACTGTTATTCTTAGATTAACAGTTAGATCATAAGATTAGATTATTAAACATTTTTTTCTATTCTATTCTATTCTAATATTACACTAAGCATGCGGTTAGGCAGTTCTTGAGGATAATTTTGTATACCCCGAATTCGGCACAATTAAATCCTCAATCAATCAATATGAGGTACGAATTAAAAATTAAAACGCTTCTAAAAGCGATGAGTCACTTAGTTATAAAGTAAAATATAAAACTTTAACGAATGCACTCAAGAATCAGAAAGTATTAGCACTGTTAAGATGCCTGTAAAAAAAGAGGTAATCGGATATTTCCATCAGTAAACCCTTCACATCTTACCTAGAACAAAATACATATATAATATTAGTAACACAAAATATTAACTTTTTAAAAAAATTATGAAATATAAATATTTAGAATTTAAGCTGCACTGGAACTTTGTAACACCAAATGTATTGCGAAGGCAAGTCAAACCGGCATTGAACATTATTTTAAAAGTGTTTTACATTAACATTAAGAATTGAGAGGCTGAGTTCCAAAAATAACTATATCCACTTTAGATAATTTTAGAGAAAACGCAATAATCTATCATTTATTTATTACTGGACCGATTTACTTGATTATTTTTTTTATCCAAATTATTCCACTTTTCCCATGACTTTTGAACAATTTAACATGGATATAGAACTCTTTAGGATGAAATTTAGATATTGGATATAGTTTTTGGAACGAATAAAACGAGATAGTAAAATATAGTATTTTTTTAAAGAATAGAACGCGAGCTAACAGTCATCATAACCTTCCTCATACAACGATACAACTAACGTCTTTATAATGTTAATTACTAATTCATGTATATTACCCTATTATTACTCTGAGAAACATCTTCCCTTGTTGGTTAACTGGATTTTGATGTATATTCTTCATAAAGAAAGCGAATATTCAAAGGACCTTTTATTTATTTTTTGGCATTATAATAAGAAAGTATGCAATTATGAAATTTGTTTTGAACTTATAATTATTCTTTTTCTGAATTTAAATGTATTTATATTATTAACTACGAGTAAACAATATTTAATCATAAAGATTGATAAATAAAATAACTTTTATTTCGGTCTTTTACCTTTTTAAAAATTAAAAAAAATCTATTAGGCTGGATCAGACAGGGTTTTTCTTCTCTTATTTAGCAAGGTCACGAATTCTAATTCCCGACCATTTTCTAGAAAAATACCATTATTCTATTAAAATGTGAGTTTATATATAAATTTTTATACTAAATTGATGAGGCTGCAAGAAGAAATACTTAATTTAATTGGGAACCTACAAGAACCGAAGCAAGGCAATTAAATTATTTAAAATAGCCTAAAAACTGATTATTAGGTTGAAACTACTGACCGAAATAATAACAGTGTTTCAAGACGTACTAAATGAACTAATAAAAATAAACAAAATGAAGAAAACAATAAATTAATGGTGATATATTACTGGGTTAGGTGCTTCTGTCGTACAGTAGGAAATATATTGGATTGTGTCACATGAAATGTCCGTTTTCAAGTTAAAGGATTTTTATTAAAAATACGATATGAAAACAAGATAATTTTATTCGAAGTATTTACCTTCTTTTTCTACACATTTTTCCAAACGTGACACCAACTTTTTTTATCCCCGAACTGAAAAACTCTGAGCTTTGAAGTGAAACAAAATCTGAAAACGCACTTTTCACTTGATCATCATTTTCAAAAAGTTTTCCTTTGACGAAGTTGTCTAAATTTCTGAACAGGTGGTAATCTGTTGGAGACAAGTCGGGAGAATATGGTGAGTGCGGAAGAACTTCGTAGCCCAGTTCTTTCAATTTTGGCACGGTATGTTTTGAAACATGCCGCTCAGTGAGATCATGCGGTACCCATGTATCGAGCTTTTTTACTTTCCCAATACACTTTAAATGTCTGGAAACGGTAGATGAACTTGCATTTAGTTGTGCTGAGAGTCCTTTAACTGTTTGGTAAGAGTTTCCTTCGACTGTATGTTTAAGGACATCGTTGTCTATTACGGACGGAGGTCTTCCTCGGGGCAAGTTTTTCAAGTCGGTATCCCCAGCTGAAAACTTGGCAAACCAACGGCAAATAGTCCGTTCATTAACACTTCCCCAAACGCCTTTCAAACATTTCTAACGGCCTCAGCTGCTGAATGGCCGAGTTTAAACTCGTACAAAAATATTACTCGAAAATCGCATGTTTCCGTGTTCATAATTGGAGGTATACTAAAAAGTGGGTATTTGATTGGGAAGCTAATGTTTATAATACAAAGATAGAGGATTAGTAACTGTTTACATTAAATATGTAAACATTCGGAAGAAAACAACAGAGACCTGCAAAATCCTTTATGTATTTCAGAAACTATAAAAACGGACATTTCATGTGAAACAACCCAATAGTACCTTTCGGAAGACAATGAAAGGAAAGGTTATATCTGTTTATAGAGAATAAAGTACCTTTGGATGTTTTTATGTGTAATGTTTTTAGGACCTTTTGAAATGAATTGCAATCTTCAAATACGTTTTTAAAGGATTTCTATGTTTTTTAGATAAAATCTGATGAAGGATTTAGATAAAACTAAACCATTAGAATACAAATATGTCAAAATATCAATTCCAAAAAAATGTCCTTTAGTACCTTTTGGAAATCAACGTCTCAATTCATTTAATCATTTAACTAGTATGAAAAAACAGATAATAAAGTACGAAAACATCACCAACTTACTCCATACTTTACTCACAAGGGGAGGACCCTAAATGTGTCTCACCATTTGATGAATATGTTTAGATGAAACTAGATCATAAACTATAACCTGCAAAATATTAGAGGCCAACTCTCCCTAGGCGTTCTGTAAAAAAGTCGGTGTGTTTGCGTGTGCAGGGCACAGTTTATTTAATATATCTGGTTTTAATGGAGCTAGAAAAATCAGCGTGGTGTTATCACCCTCTTTCCAAGCAAAACAATTAAAAAAATAAGTCATTAAAATATTTCCGTTTTATGTTAGATAAGGATCCTAAAAATATAAAAAATCTCGTTCGTGTAATATTTATTTTCAACGAAACAACAAATTTGTTTTTAAAATGTAATTGTAACAGTCGATAATAAGTAGCTTCAATACTGACTTGAAGAGTAAACAAGATTTTTATAATCATTCAAATTTGTAGGTCTAACTTCTACATAACCCTTTTACATAATATCAACAAGTATATACAGTAACAAGTACATGCAATTTATTTTCTGACCAATAATTAATTTTGAAACGTAAAAAAACATGGCTATGGTATTTTCTTCATAAAACGTATTTTCATTGACCTTAGGAAATGTTCATTTTTTTCTTAAACATCTTATGTCATGATGTTAATTCATACCGAATTTCTGCGGTGTACGTGTGAGGTGGGATAAATATTTAAAAAACCTCAAATTATTATTTTTTTTTTAATTTGCATAAAAATTGGTAATACTCTTTTCAGAGGTGAGAAGCTCAGTTTTTAGCACCCCAATAAACTCATTATTTTGATGTTATTTTAAATTTCTTTTGGGATAACTACCACGCATAAAACTGAAATATTTGAATAACTCACTTTTATTACCTTCATCAGAACCAGAAATATTAAATAAAATGTGTTTTGCTCGAGCAAACTCCCTGAATGTTTTACGGGACTCCTGAGAAGAGTTGGCCTCAAATATTTTGCACAACCTAATGGTATAATGTCTAGTTTAACCTAAAAATTTTTTAACGCAATCGGTGAGACATATTTGAGATTATTATCTCCTTGTTAATGGCATTTTACTTAAATGTATTTTAACAAAGGAGAAATCACTGTCATATACAATAAAATTAACTAATAGCTCACCTTACATAAATAAGGTATAAAATTTATAACTTTTATATAAAAACAATGTTTATAAATCATCTAATATATACAAGTATCAATATTATTAGAATTTAAGAGTGCAGGGATAACTAAGAGTGATTATAGTTGCGGCCATGACATTCAATGACATTACAATTCCATTCCACATGTCTCTTCCTCCTTCAGAAATAATTAACATCATTTTTAAATTACCTACCAAAAAAATTGGCCATGATCTCATCACATCCTATATGTCAAAACAGCTTACTTCCTATAAAAGCAATTCTTCCCAACTTATACAACGCTACCCTGTCATCCACCTATTTCTCTGAACCTCGTAAAACTGTCAAGATTCAGAATAATTCCAAAACCACCTCAACATCTATGCTTTTACCGTATTATCTTCTTTTTTTCCATTATGTACAAAATTCTAGAAAAACTCATACTAATATGTCTTTATCCGATTCTAGAAATGAACCAAGTGATTCTTGACCATATATACGGTATACCTCAATATAGTATCTTAGGTCTAATCCTTTATACAGTTGATATTTCAATTCATCCGAGCACTGATTTACGCTGATGATCCGATTGCGTTATTCGAAACACTTTAATCCTCCATCATATCCATTGAAGAATGGTGCTACAACTGAATTAAGAAAAATAAGTCCATTCCCAAAATTGTCTAAATCAACTTTAGGAGGTCGAATCTAATCAAGTAGTAATTTAAATCAATGGCTGAAAAAAATGTCTGGGCGTGTGACATGAATAGGGGTACACCAGTTTGGTTCTCATTTATTTATTCAACATTTAAATGTCTTTTGCACAAGCATTGATTTAGGTTTAAAGATAAGTATAGAATTGAAATACCACAGAAGATTAACTTTCCCTGCTTTGGCATTAAAGAAACTTTATGCCATATTACAAGTCATAATACTGATCTGAACAAGACCTTCAAGTGCAGTTTAGAAAGTGATACTAGGCTTCAGAGAGATTTACCTGACACTTATCCAGACAATCCCGAGGAAAAAAATTAATAGCTTTTAAATCTCATATCTTTAAAAAATAAAAACAAATTGCAAATGACCCGCCGAGGAGGTTAATGTTTAAATTAAGTGTTGAATCTAAAAATCCAGAAACTCTTAAAACAACGAAAAAAAATAAAATAAATAAACAGGTATTATTGCTGAATACCTCATATCTTATAACCAATATGTACTTGTAAGTGTCTATAATGAATGAGAATTGTCTATGATGAATAAAAACGCAGCAAATTATTACACAATAATTTATTATTTCCAAATAACAATATTAGAGTATAACTGTTTACATAGCTGTTGATAGACAATTAAGTAATATGAAAAGCAATAATTCAAAAGATCATATCATATCACTACCGTTGATTTCAAAACGCAATATCTAAGCTAGTTTTTAACCAATTTCAATGATTTTTTTTTCATTTGGTCGAAAATCTAATTCCCTATCAAATGAAACTTTTTATTTTTTTAAACATATTTATTGATATTTACAACTGTATTAAATAAAAATACATCTAGTAAAAGTGATGGTAATATACAAAAGTGTCATGAAAAACATGTAGAGACACTACAGTGGCAGCACTCTAAAAATATTTTAAACTAGAAGGTCCCGGGGCCATTTCCTTTTCAGGCGCCTCGGAGGATTATCCGGAATTGAAGAGGAAGAAAGGATTGAAACTAGTGGGTTAGAGTGAGAATGGAGTTTGTCATGAAAGGATTGATACCTGGTTCCGGGCCAAATCAGTAACATAGGGAACATTAAGGTCTTTATGGATAAGTTTATTCCTGACAAAGTAAGGAGCATTGAGGATTTTACGAAGGATTTTGGATTGTAAGGATTGGATGCGGGAAGAATTTGATGGTTTAGTAGAGCCCCAAAGCTCTACTCCGTAAGTCCAGATTGGTCTTATAATAGTCATGTAGATGAGCCTTTTGTAGTTAAGAGGAAGGTTTGATCGTTTGTCTAGTAAGTAAGCGGCGAGCAGTTTCTTGTCGTTTTAGTCGTGTATGTGGATTCCAAGTTAGGCGTTTGTCAAGAAGAAGTCCTAGGTATCGGATCTGTTCAACAGGAACTAGTTGAATGTTATTAAAGGATACTTTAGGGCAGGAAGTCAAAGGTTTACGGCGAAGGGTAAAGGTTATTTGATGGGATTTGTTGGAATTTATTTTTATTCTCCAGTTCTGACACCATACTTCTAGGTCTTTGATGTGGGCTTGAAGGGTATTTGAAGCAACAAATGGATCTTTATGAACTGATAACACGCAGGTGTCATCAGCATAGGTAGAAAGGAAAGTGTTAGGATGGGTTGGGATATCAGCTGTATATACTGTGTATAGAATGGGTCCTAGAATACTGCCTTGAGGAACACCAGCAGTCTGTGTAAAACGGGATGAATAGGAACTTCAAATGAAACTAAAAGCAAAAATCTTCGAAAATAACGTTACGAGCGAATACATAGGCAAGATTTCAATTTTTTTTCTTTTTTACCTTTTTTTTTTTTTTTTTTTTTATTTATCGAGCTTTACTGATTCTAAAACATACTTTTCTGTATCGTCAAAAATAACTGAGTTATGCGTAAAATTTCAATCTTTTTCTTTTATTTTTTACTTATAATAAAGTATAATTATTACTTATATATAAGTATAATTATTCGCGTTTTTTTGGTTTAAAAACACTTATAAATTTTTCTTCTGTAAAATAACTGTAACAAAAATAAAACTAAAATTATCAAATAAAATCACTTTTAATCGTTCGACATTTTAAAACTAAACAGCTGATATCAACGTCTAGGTGTAAGGATCATCGTTGCATGGACTAGTATTTTTGTGGCGAATTTCAAAAAAATTGGTCCAGTTGTTTCGGAGAAATGCCGCGGACGGCGGACAAACGGATTTTTTTTTTATTCGTTGTTGTTGTTTTAATTTTAAGGGCAAAAAACTGCTGATGGTTATTATCGCCCTCACATCTTTACAAAAAAAATTTTTATTCGTTCTTCGGATCCTACGCGTCTTGAAACGTAAGCTCTTAAATTTTGAGGGGGGTTTATTATTTTTTGGTCGATTACAAAGGTTCATTATGGAAAATAATAAACCAAAATATTATCATAATAAAGATGAAATAGTGTTAACTAAGTTAAAAAAAAAAAGTTTAAAAACTTTTTATCGAACAAATTTGTAACTATAACTCTTTTTTTTCATTGGACCATCTATTTGACCCCTTCCCTTTAAATATGAGTGTTCATGTTTGACCGTTGTTACATAGAGTATAATGGCAACTGTTTTGATTTGTTTTATTTATTATTTTATTGTTGTATAATATATATATATATATATATATATATATTATATATTTATATATTATTATTTTCTGTATATATTGTATGAATGTGGTCTCATATCACTATTACTATTGTTTATTTTGTAAAAAATTGTATTATATCTCAAGAAATAAATATGGAATGAAAATGGTTAAATGTTCAAGGTGGAATATGGTCTAAATAATTTATTAATGGACCTAAAAAAAGGTTGAAATAAAAATAGGTAATATTTTAGGTAATGCACTCTACACTGGTAGTCCTATAAAATAGACTACTCGAATACACAAACAATAATGCTGAGTACACAGGGTAAATAGATTGTACTAAAGAGGAAAGCTGAGTATGTTTAATACTCCGTAGTCACCAGCACAAGTACAGACCTAACTGTTCAACTACTTCAGAGTTTTGATAATTCGAGTGAAATACTCCGTACTTTCCTTAGTAGAAGAGGAGTTCCTAGAAAGAGCCAGGTTTTAAAAGAGCTACTTAGACTATTTTGATAGTTTTGAAACGGATTCGGTTGGCGATTTTATTTTTAAGTGGTAGCATTGATTCCCGTTACCCACAAACATTTGAAAGTTCGAAATAACCAACGGACGGACACTGCTACATCGAGTCATAGTTTTTGGCACTTAAAAGTAAGTAATTGGCTTCATTTTAATTGTTTTTTAGTATTTTATTGTAAAAAAAAATATAGGTGAATGGATTGTAGATTGTGCTTGGGACATACATTTGACCTTTTAGCTTCATAAAAACTGAGCCGCTAAAGTTATAATATAGTTGTTATTTTGTAGGTTATATTTGTTTTAAAATAAAGTAATGAAAGAGCCAGGTAATAGGCCTTTAGAGAGTTAGCTCTTTCATAGCCCTGTATTTGAATTTTGCAAATAAAATAAAATAATACTAAATATACAATTTTTTCATACATCATTATTAAATTATTTGCTTCAGATGGAAAAGCCTAGTCCAAAAAACAAAACGAATAAGACCTGAAAAATCGGTAATTGTAGAGGCAATCAATAAAGTTCTAGAAAAGTATTCAAACAAATTCAGTCCCATAAAAAAACTGCACACGTCTTAAATATATCAAGGGCCTATTTAGCTAAAATAGTTAAAAAAGCAAAGGCTAATGGTGGATTACCTTACAAATACTATACTAATATAGGAAATAGGCGTATTTCCACAAAAAAACAGGAGAATATGCTTACGGATTATTTTAAGACTGCTTTTGGTAAAATGTGATATGGCTTAACAAGACATCAAACTAAGAAGCTAGCATTCGATTATGCTATGGCCAATGATATCCGTCCAGATAGATGGAAAGAAATTGAAAATGGGAGTGATGATTGCAAGGGTGCCGGATACAATTATATGATTCGTTAGAATTGTGGTTTAGTTTTTATTATTGCTCAATTAATATCATTTTGCATAATTTATACTTTATAGTGCTGACTAGCTCTTTCATAACTTCTAGTAGCTCTTTCAATACGAATGGTTTTGAAATAGCCAAAAGACTCATCTTTTAAAAATGGATATTTCGTGGACTTTTTTTATAGTATTTAAGATTTTTCTGTACGGAATAACCTACTTAAGAAAATGAAGAATAATTTTGAGAAAACAAAAATCGTAAAAAGTATCATTTTTTGGTCCGTTTAGTAAATTGGCTCTTTCATGCCACTTCTCCCCTTTTATTATTAAAATTTAATACATGTATATAAATTATAGAAGTAAAAAGATCTGACTCAAGGTAAATTATAAATTTATGTTCATTCCTGTTTATTTTAAGAGAGAACCAATTGGTCCTAAATCTAACAGGTTATCAATAAAATTAATATTAATTTGGGTATTTGCCCATCTCTACAAACTAATATTGATTGATTCCTTACCTTCTAAATTGATTTAAAAATAAATAAGCAATAACAGTTAATAAATAAAATTGAGAAAATTGAGCTTGGACCAAATATACTCTTGCCCCCGTAACTCAACATCTGTAGGGTGGAATTATCGATTCTTCACAACTGGGTCAGGAGAGGGCTGGAAGGACTTTATTCCCCATTCGCTATTTTCCACCTATGCGTTTATTAAATAATTTTAAAGATGATATCAATAATAATAAATAAAATTAAAATAATAATAAAAACTTAATAAATATTAAAAATACTAAATGAAGAGGATAAAAAGCCTTGTTACCATTAGAAAACATTTAAAATATTATACAAAAATACCAGAAAACAGAAGCAGCTTCAGTATAACTCCCTATCGGTCTGAATGTCTATCTACAGTTTACTACTTTTTTCGTACGTTTCAAGATAGGTAGATAATAAATAATGAATTATTAAAAATCCATTTGTCCACCAACCGAAACTTTTCTCCGAAACTACTGGGGCAATTTTTTTTTAAAATTCGGTACAAAACTACTAGCGCATCCAGCTACGACACGTAGACGTTGATTTCCGAAATGGCGGCCGATTAAAAATTATTTAATTAAATAACTAAGTTATTTTTAAGGATAGAGAAAAATGTTATTACGTTAACTTAGTATTATAATGTTTTTTTAACCAAGAAACCGCAAATAATTAGAAAAAAAAATTGATAGAGAACAAAATTATTAGAGTTTTGGAATTATTAATGCGCGATAAACAGGGGAAAAAATCTATTTATTTAAGTCACAAATTGTAATATAGGTAATTTCCCCCTATTATTGAAGATAGAGAAAAATTGAAAAGATTTTCGAGTTCATAACACCGCGAAAAACAAAATCATTGAATTCGGTTCAGAAATAACAGAGGTATAGTATTTTGAAATTTGTAATTGTGATAGGCCATTTTTCTTTGAATTATTTATTGCATATCCTATTAGTTA
This sequence comes from Piezodorus guildinii, assembly GCA_023052935.1. Taxonomy (NCBI): domain Eukaryota; kingdom Metazoa; phylum Arthropoda; class Insecta; order Hemiptera; family Pentatomidae; genus Piezodorus; species Piezodorus guildinii. The sequence goes on along the minus strand of CM041293.1, from coordinate 118,935,232 downwards.
GTTACCTAACATAGCTAGTTGGAAATAATAAATCGATAACGGTAAAGAAAATTCATATCAATATCCTATCTCTAGTAGGCAAGCATACAGAGACCGCTACGCTTGCGCCAGTCTAGAGCATGTTGGTGACGCAAACCGTCACTACGGTAACGAAATAAAAGCTTTTGTCCCTGCAAAAACCGCATAACGCGCGTAAAGAAGTTTTCACTTCAAAATTAATCCTTTGATGAGTCAAAAACACTTTATTTTTCCTCTCTTTGTAAATGTGCGATATTTGTCTACAATAGGCCATTTAAAATTTTAACAGTAAAAGTAATTTCGAGTTTTTAGAATCATTCTAGGGGTTAGATTTCAAACGATTTACAGAATATCTTTTTTGCTCAATGATGGATTTTACGTTGAAATGTTATGTTTGTTTTTTTCTCTTTATATCTTTATTCACACCTGTCAGATGTCCGACAATCAGCAAATGTGTTGGACAAAAGTAAGATCAGACATGATAGGCATGGGGAAGTAAAGTGCCCAGCAGCACCCCTTCCAAGGCTTTAATCTAGCTGAGGAGGTCCCTCATCCAGTTTCGTTTTAGCCTTCTTCTGACCGGTATTACAGCTACTGACATGTCGTTAATCAGTCTATTGTCGTGTCCGTTAAGTTTAATGTGAAAACGAGAATAGATTTTTCGTATATGTTGGTCAACTGTTGGCTGCTGTAAGTCCGTATGTAGGGTTCTGTTGTTTACGTACCAAGGAGCTGTCGTTATGAGTCTTAAAATTTTGGATTGAAATGATTGCAGTTTTTGTATGTGAGTCTTTTTTGCTGAAACAAAAATCTGTGAAGCGTAAGTCCCTATTGGCTTAAGTAGGTATGTGTATGTATTCAGTTTCTGTCTAATTTTTAATTTTGATGATTTTGAAAAAAGATAGTATAGTATTTTTAGTCGGTGGTTGAGAGTCTGTCTTTTCATCTTGACATGTGGGCCCCAAGTCATCCTTCGATCGAGTGTCAGTCCTAGGTAATGTACAGAGTTTGTCTGAGGAATTTGGTTGTCGATAAAAATTTGGAATGTGTTATGTTAAATTTGAAATTTTGAGTCGGGTTGATTTTTTTTCTTCTATTTACTTTAGAAGATTGCAAATTTTATTGAAAATAATGAGTTAATCGTAAAAAAAATTAACAAAATTAAATCTACTTAATGTAATACACTTAACTGATGTTTATCTAAGGGCTATAGCATGATAATTCTTAATAATTATTCGTACCATGTTTCTGAAAATTTAATATTCTGATATAAAAGTAGGCTATTAATAAATACTCAATAAATTTAAATGAAAAAAAACATACACGTGAATGCGATATGTTTTGTGGCGTTGACCACATGCTGAAAAGGATGCGTATTTTCACTGATAACGCTAATAAATATGATAATACAAAAAAACTCTCAATTGCGCATTTAAATAGTCATTCCATTCACACCTGAAATATATCAAAATTAACACCGAGAGATGTACACGCAAGTTAAACTAACCATATCAGCTAGATCTACAAGTCATATCTAACGCAACATCTATTGACCGCTTTGGGTGTGGATTCTACCGGGAGTACTAACCCCGACTGAATTTAGTTTAAATTATTCATAATTAGAATAAACTATCAAATTAAGTCACGTTCTAATTTTAAATTACGAAGTACCATTAATTAAGTAAACTGTTATGACAACTTCAAATAGCCTGATAATATCTGTCTTGTCATTAATGGAATATGAAACGATCAAGGACATATTTTAAGAACCTAATTATCAGCATTTGAAATGAGTTTTAAATGGTCAGGCAATTGATCAGCATATATAAAATCACAATTCTTAAATAAAAAAAAATTACAATACAACGAATTCATTATCTCTGTGGCAATTAAAAAATGAAAAAAAATCTGATTAATTATGCAAGAATAATATTTTGTAAGGCGGAAGAAGTATTGATACAATTTACATATACGTAAATAAACATTGAAACATCTTCGTCATGGAATCTTATTTGAATAATAAATGTCAATAATATAAATAAGAAAACAATGCTATTTGATGATATTGAGTAACAATTTCTGGTTCAAAGTGATGCTGGCGTAAGAGCTATAATCGAATAATCAATAAATTGGGGAAATTAAGGGCTATTTGGGTCCACCCTTTGAAGTACAAAGGATGGGAGGCATTACTTAATGAGTATAAATTGAATAAATAATAAATTTAACAATTAATTGAATAGCTTAAATTCGTGAAGATTGTGCTTGATATTTTAAATCAGTACATTTTCCACTAATATTTCGTTGTGTAAAGTTTTTTTCACCCTCCATTTGACAAGCTCAAGCTCTGATGGTGTTGCTCGGAAAATTTGACTGTTCCCTTGTCAGAAATATAGAGAAGGATATTTTTTGGTAGAAGTCGGTTAAGGGTGCAGTCAAAAGAACACACAAATAAGTATATACTAAATTTATTGGTGCTGACGTTTTGGCCTAAATTATAGTCTTTCTTTAGGGCTATAAAAACAAATATAACAACCAGTAGTAGAATACAATATATAAAGATGATAAGTAAAATAAATTATACTGATAATTAAAAACAAAGTGAAACAGTGGTTATGACAATTGACATATATAATAATAATATTATTTTATTTTATTTTTATTCACTGGTCATTTTATGCTCCTCTGGTCATCGCACGATGCTACAGTGAGAGTCCTAAATTTTGCCTATCCAGGTTTTTTTTTAGGTGGGAATCTTAAACGAGTATCTGATTTTGCATGGTCACTGCATCATCTTTTTACGTTTCCTCCGAAGACCATCATAACGACGGATTTTTCATTCTTAAAAAAAATTCTTGGACCATCTGCCAGGTTTAACATCAAATTTTAGTTTTTCTTCTTTGTTTTGCGGATTGAAGGAAAACTGCTTGTGCCTGGTTCTTTTTTCTTCATTTCTATTTTCTTTAGTAGAATAGAGTTTGGGTAGAGGTATTTCGGATCCAACGTACCTGGTACTGTGTGGCCAAGTAAAACTTTAAATACATATCTAAGATTAGGATTTAGGGGGTCCTTGGTATTGAAAAGATTGTATGAAGGGGTCCACAAAAAAGTGTTACCGGGAACCGTTGTTGTTGATTATACTTTAAAAAAAAACCTGTACCACTACAACCCATGAAGGGTCTTGGGCTCAGTACATATAGAGATTCGTACTGTTTCTAGGCCAACGGCAGTGCAATGAGGTGATTAGGCCTTAATCACGCTCAGCCGCCAGGTTTTTCCCCAATTAATTTGGGTACCCACTTTATAGAGGCTGGGTCTGCCCCAGGAGGGTCTCCATACCCTAGGGTCGCCCCCCGACTGAATAAACAGAATAAATAATATTTCTGCCACAGGCGGGAATCGAACCCAGGCCCCGGAGCACAGCAGACTAGTGCTCTATCCACTAGACCACGCCGCTCCCTTAGATTATACTTATACTTCTTAAATTTTATCTTTCGTTTACAAAAACTTTATGGATTCAATAATTTAGGGGAAAAAATGTATAATGAAGATTTTTAACTTTTATTTTGGTTTTAAAATATTTAACGCACACTAGACTGAAACTGTCCGCCGCTTTTGGTTACTTCAACACTTACTGGACGGACGCTCTAACCTTCCACTTCACTACAAAAGGCTCATCTACATGTCCGTCATAAGACCTATCTGGACTTACGGATTTGAGCTTTGTGGCTCCACTAAACCATCAAATTCTTCTTTTCTTCAAACCTTACATATCCGTCATTCTTCGAAAAATCCTCAACGCTCCTTACTTTGTCACGAATAAGCTCATCCATAAAGACTTTAATATTCCTTATGTAACTAATTTCGCACGAACCAGGTATCAATCCTCCATGACACACCCACTCCTCTCTAACCCTCTTGTTTCAATAGTAGCTTTCTCTTCCATTCCTGACAATCTCCGAGGCGTTTGAAAAGAAGATGGCTTCCAGACCTAGTTTAGATTACCTATTGGAGTGCTGCCAATGGGCAGTTTCTCTTCATGTGTTTTATCTTACAGCTAATTTACTAGATCTATTAATCAATACAGTTGTAAATATCAATAAATAAATTTAAAAAATTAATAAATATATATATAATTTTTTTTTTTACAGTTAAGAATGCAGTAGTTAAATTGATTGATGATTTTTTCATTTATTTTATTTTAGATTATTTCAATCATCTGCTGGTGCTTTGGTGAATGTAGAAGATAACTGTTTTTGTTGTTTTTTTTTATGTCGGACCAAGTATATGCAGTTCGCAAGTTTTGTTACAAGTTGTTTCTGTGTCAGAGATGTGTTACGTGTTTCGCTAAGTGGTTGTTCCAATTAAATTAAATTAAATTAAGTTAAGTTTATACTTAATTGTGTGTTTATTTGACTGCACCCTCCACTAACTTTTCCATATATATATATACAGACACTGTCAACCATTCTCACTTAACAAAACAAAAAAAAATTACGATTTAACCCGGAGAGATCAGGATTTCAGATATCTGTATCTTGTTTTTTTGTTTTTTTTTGTAATTATGTTAGTCATTAGTCACGTGTTAAATTTTCTTTCATAAAAATTAGCCATACTTCCTATTACTGTTGGACGTATCACAGAAAACATTGCTCAATAATGATCGTACGATAAATAAATAATCATATCTAAAATGTTGGTGAATGGTATGACAAAAAAAAAGTTTATCACTTCCGAACATGTGAACTTTTAAAGCAATTTCCTAAAAGAATAATCGTGTTCTTCTATCAGTTATCACACGTGTTGTATAATCAAACTGATGTTCACGAATTTTCAAAATGTTTGAGTAGGTCCATCTTCTTATTGGAAAATAATGGACAAATATTTTTTCACTGCCCACTTGTCACGTCAATGGAGTGACATTAGAAAATTAGAAAAAAAATCTAGAGCCTACAGCACTTACCTCCGATATTAAGATAAATTTAAGAATTTTTAAATGGAGAGTTCAAAAATAGTTAAAGAATGACATTAAGTTTTATGGGGAACATGTGTTTCAGAATAAATGATCTAACAATAGAAGCTATTATCAACAATAATCACTTAAGTTTTATGCAATGATCGTCTTTTTCCATCAGTTTTTACAGCTTTGCATATAGGACAACTTTTTTTCTAAAATACTTAACTTTCCAACAGTATATTATGAATCTGTCTATATTACTATCCTAATAAAATAAATAAATAAAAGGTTCTATTTTTTCCTTCTTTAGTTAGTAATCAAATACTTTCAACTTCTATATTTGCCCATTTTTTTTATCAATACAATGAAGATGAAATAGTTATTTTTTTCGAATCTACAAAATTAAAGATACATTAAAAAGGAAAATTTAAAATATCGCCATTTAAGCGTTGACAGACTATTTCAATCTAATTGAAACCTACATGATATTAATGTCTATTAAATATTACACTGATATTGTCAATCAATCAAAATCGCTAAGGCTTCTTTTTAAGAAAATGTGCAAAATGAAGGGTCGGCCGATTTTGTCAAAAAAAGTTGTTATATCATCTCAGGCAATTTACACTTCTAAAATACGAAATTTCAGTTTTATACAATTCAAGGTTTTCGAGCTTTACTCACCACTAACACAGACCATATTGCTGAACTTGGTCATTTAGACTCGGGGACCCTATAATGTACACAGTTGTGGTAATAGAAATTGCATCACTTAATAGAAAAAAAAATGTTTCCAAAATTAAAAATAACCGTATGTTTTAAAAAAATGCTGATTACACAAAAAATAATATTATTTATTGAAAATTAAAGTAAAACACATGAAAAATAAAGAAGTTTAAGTTCTCTCGTAAAATGAAGTGTCACCGCTGTTTTCCGTAAAAATTGTTTCACTAAATTTTTTTATTTTTATAAATGCATCTACCCTGATTGGGTCATTAGGATACCACATACATTTTTTATTTCTCTGTTTCACAAGTACATTACAAAAGTGTTATTAATTGTACGTAATTATTGGTCCACAAATTTCACTGCACTCAAATTTTACTTTCTGGTATTGCACTAATTTATTGACTCACAGTCAAGGATTCCGGTTAGAGTTGTCTGTCACGGTTGACGATCTGTCAGTCATTTTTACTTTCACTTACTATATATAGTAAGGGAAAGTATTGCGATCGTGAAAATTTTCGAATTCCAGTTTTCACCGGAATTACACATTTTAGGGTCCCCTGAGTCCAAATAACCAAGTCCCACAAAAAGGTCTGTGTGTGTGTGTGGTAACTCAGGGCGAAAACGGTAAGTCCTATGAAACTGAAATTTCATATTTAAGACAAATATTCGCCCGAGATATTACAATTACTTTTTCATGAAAAGCAGCTGACCAGAAGAGCAACTTTAAAATGGTATGGGCATATTGCACCTTTTTATGATATTCTCAAAAACGGTTCCGACGATTTTGATTAAACTCGCTATATCGATGTAAAATTTAATGGGCTTTAATATAATGTAGGTTTCATTCTGATTAAAATGGTCTGACAGGGCTTAAATGCAGATATTTTAAATTATCTTCCCCTAAAGTACCTTTAATTTTGTAGATTCTATAAAAATAATCAAATTATCTAGTTAGCATTGATAAATAACAGCTAAATATACAAGTTGAGCAAATTTTAAAACAACTAAAGGAGAAAACTGAAAAAATATTTTTGTAATGCAATTTTTCGTTTTTGAACATAAGAACAGTAATATACATGTATGATATACCGTTGGAAAGCTAAAGATTTTAGAAAAAAATCTCATACACAAGCTTGTAAAAGTTAATAGAGAGTGATAAAAAGCCGATAAAACTAAGTGATTGTTTTACCTAATAATATCATAGATTTTTTAATACAACACATGTTTCTATAGAAATTCCATTTAACTAATTCTTTAATCGTTTCACTCATTTTTATCTCTTACTGTTTTTGGAAATTCTTTAATCGATTTTAAAAACGGAGGTAAGTGAAAGTCGTGTGTTGCCCGCACCAGATTTTTTTTGCGTCAACTAACATACTCTCTAGACCTTATATATTGTTTGTGAATTCTTAAACTAATTCACCCAAATTTTTAGAACTTGAGGACATTTCAATATGGTTTACCATATCATTGAACGAGATGGGGTTCTTTTGGCTTTTATCTATGGACTGTCGGGCTTCCTCAAGATTTACAATGTAATTAGGATAGGTTATTATGAACAGATTGGGGAGCTGTTATTGGAGGAAAATCCCCGAAATTAATTTTGTCATCACCTTCTTCTTGGGGGTCTATTGTTAAGGTAAATTCCATGGTAGGTATACAGGAAGGTGGGGGACTTAAGTTTAACGCCTGAAAAAGATGTCGGTAGTAATATTAAACTGTTATCGACATTTAAAGCCGTATCTTTGAAGGGTTTGTTTTCGATATTTTTACTATGGACTGAGTTGCTATGGTTACATGGTTGGCCTTTCTTCGTTAAAGCCGGCTATGGTTTTTTGGAACCGGTAAGGGTTGTCTGTACTGTTACACTATTGCAGATCGTATGCTTAGGTGTTTCACTTTATCTAAACCCACAAAGTTAATTGTTTCTTATACCAAAATACTTAAAATTCGACATAATTGAAATTTTTATTCTGGTAGTACTTACCAAGAACTAAAAAACGTAATTTCATTTTTTTAAATCTCTTCATTTCATTAAGCCTATGATATACACACGACTATCACTTACCTCCATTTTTAAAATCAATGAAAGAATTTTCAAATTCAGTTAGAAATAAAAATACGTGAAACTATTAAAGAATTAATTAAATTGAATTTACATAGGAACATGTATTTTATTAAAAAATCTATTATATTATTATCTAAAATAATCAGTTTTATCTTCTTTTCATCACTCTTTATTAACTTTTACAAGTTTATGCATTTGATAATATTTATTCTAAAATCTTTAGCTTTCCAACGGTATATTATACGTGTATATTACTGTTCTATACGGCATCGAACCTTCGGGTTCGGTAAGCCTATTATTATTATTATTACATTACTGTTGCTATGTTCAAAATAAAACAATTGCATTAAAAAAATATTTTTTTCAGTTTTTTCCTTTAGTTGTTTTTCTAATTCGCACAACTTACATATTTAGCTGTTATTTATCAATGCTAACAAGATAATTTGATTATTTTTATAGAATATACAAAATTAAAGGTACTTTAGGGGAAGATAATTTAATATATCGGCATTTAAGCCCTGTCAGACCATTTTAATCAGAATGAAACCTACATTATATTAAAGCCCGTTACATTTTACATCGATATAGCGAGTTTAATCAAAATCGTCGGAACCGTTTTCGAGAAAATAAAAAAAAGGTGCTAAATGCATGGTATAAAGTGGCTCTTCAGGTAAGCTCATTTTGATGAAAATGGTTTAGTAACGTCTCGGGCGTATATTTGTCTTAAATATGAAATTTCAGTTTCATAGGACTCACCGTTTCCGCCCGGGAGTAACCACACACAGACCTTTTCGCGGAACTTGGTTATTTAGACTCAGGGGACCCTAAAATGTGTATTTCAGTTGAAAACTGAAATTCGAAAATTTTCACGATCGCAATACTTTCCCTTACTATATATAGTAAGTGAAAGTAATTAAAGCATAGCTAATGCAATTTCTATGACCGCGACTGTATTTACGGTAAATCCAAAATTATCTCATCGCAATATATATTATTATTGCCCTTATTATATATTTCATAAATATATAAATGAAAGTATACGAAGATACAATATACAAAATACAAAGATAGCAAGTAAAACGGTTATTTATTTAATAATGGATTAAAAATAGTCCCCAAAAAATTTTGTTTCGTCTATTAAGTAAAAAAAAAAAAGAATATTTTTCCAATTTTAAGTTCGTTTACGATTAATTTGAAACAAAAATATTTTATCGCAAAGCCCGCACTACTATGTCTTCGGAAAACTTGAAAACATTTTCGTTGCATATTCAAGGCAATATTGGACTTGTGTTCATTGTGCTTTGTTCTTAAGGGATGGAATGTCCCAGAATAAAAATTACTTTTCATTTCAAGGCTGGAAACCACTAAAAAAGGTTCTTAAAAATTACACTTTCATTTTTGCTATTTTCTATCGACAGTTTTTCACATAGATATAACCTAAATGGACAGTAGAAAAATGACCTTCAAACCCATTCTGTCTGATAAAACTACAAGGATAAGCATACAAAGATGTTTTTTCCTGCAGATTTCTTATGAGGATAACCAAAACGTGGCTATTTCTTTAAAAGGAATGGATCTGAAATAGATAAGGACCGTTACGAAAAACAATGGTATCGTCTAAAAAAAGAGAATTGCTATTATTTTTTTAAATATTTGACAAAATAATATGGAGGTAAATATTTCATTTTTAACTAGTAAATAATAAAATTAGTCTTGATAGTCATGGTAGTTTTAACTATCATATTCATATTGTTAGGATGTCACGTGTTTGGTAATTTAATAACATTTTAACTACTAGTTATGATATAGCTGATAAGTTCTGGATTAGGCACTCACAACTACTAAAATCCTAAACCACTACTATTAGTACATTTACGGTAACCAATAGTTGCTATGGAAATTAAAAATAATAATAAATTATACTAGCTGTTTAAAATTATTTTTATTCCATTTTCGATAATAGAAAAGATCTTTTAAGCTAAGGTCGAAGTCAGAAGTCCAATTTTCATTTTAGTATAGCTTTCATATTTAAGTAATAATTATCACCATTTATATTTTAAACATTGCCTGCATAACGTAAAACTGGATGATCGTCAAATTAAAAATGTTACCAAAACAATATAAAAAATAATTTTTCTCTGACTATTGGACCATGGTCAATATCACAATCTGGCAGCAGTGATTTAAGACGATGTATCACGAAAGAAAAATGACAATTTTTATTATTTTTTTAAAGTAGAACTTAATAACTTGTCGAAGTGAAAAAATTTCAGTATTGATACCTCACGGTTTATAATATTTTTCTTTATTCAGAAACAGTTCTGTATTGAGTAACATTACAATCAGTCCAATTTAGGATATTTTTAATAGTGATAAAGTACAACATTCACACAATATATACAAAACAATAAATTTATGTAATAATAATACAATATGCATATATACCAAACAAAATCACGCATATCAAACAAACTATTGCGTATTGTTTTCAAATTCCGGGATCGTTCAAATTAACTAAATCAGATTTCTCGGGATGAATATAGTTCTGTGTTCTCTTTTTTGTATTTAGTTTCTGTCGAAGTTTTGCGATTACTAATTCATGATCAGAACCGCATTCTGCACCACGATACGATCTCACGTTAATTATGCTACTTTGCCATCTGCTTGATACTAAAACATGATCGATTTGATTCCGCGTTTGTCCATCCGGCGATGTCCACGTATACTTATGAATATCCTTATGTTTAAACGTAGTATTGGGTTGTTTCACATGAAATGCCCATTTTTATAGTATCTAAAACACATAAAGGATTTTGCAGGTCTCTGTTGTTTTCTTCCGAATGTTTACATATTTAAAGTAAACAGTTACTAATCCTCTACCTTTGTATTATAAACATTAACTTCCCAATCAATTACCCACTTTTTAATATACCTCCAAATATGAACATGGAAACACGCGATTTTCGAGTAATATTTTTGTACGAGTTTAAACTCGGCCATTCAGTAGCTGAGGCCACTAGAAATATTTGCAAGGCGTTTCGGAAAGGGAGTGTTAATGAACGGACCATTCGCCGTCGGTTTGCTAAGTTTTCAGCTGGAGATGGTTAGGAATAGAGGAAGACCTCCATCCGTAATAGACAACGATGTTCTCAAACATACAGTAGAAGGAAACCCCTACCAAACAGTTAAAGGACTCTCAGCACAACTAAATGCAAGTGCATCTACCGTTTCCAGACATTTAAAGTGTATTGGGAAAGTAAAAAAGCTCGATACATGGGTACCGCATGATCTCACTAAGCGGCATGTTTCAAAACATACCGTGCCAAAATTGAAAGAACTGGGCTACGAAGTTCTTCCGCACCCACCATATTCTCCCGACTTGTCTCCAACAGATTTCCACCTGTTCAGGAATTTAGACAACTTCGTCAAAGGAAAACCTTTTGAAAATGATGATCAAGTGAAAAGTGCGGTTTCAGATTTTGTTTCACTTCAAAGGTCAGAGTTTTTCAGTTCGGGGATAAAAAAGTTGGCGTCACGTTGGGAAAAACGTGTAGAAAAAGAAGGTAAATACTTCGAATAAAATTATCTTTTTTTCATATCGTATTTTTAATAAAAATCATTTACCTTCAAAACGGACATTTCATGTGACACAGCCCAATATTTCTAATTACTAGGTTTTTCGAAATGGCAAAGTTTATTAGTCGGGTCCCATTATCATTAGTATATTGGTGCAAACTTTCTTTGCCGATTGTAGGACGATATACTTCTTTCCTTCCAAACTTTGCGTTCGCGTCGCCTAGGAGTTTCTTAATGTAATTTCGCGGTAACTTATCGTAAACCGACTCTAGTTTATCATAACATTCGCATTTTCCTTCAGCATCACTGTCTTCGGTGGGAGAATGAATGTTTATAAACGCGATTTTAAACCAACGACCTTGAAATATAGCAATCGACATTCTTTCACTAAAAAACTGTACGTCCCGTAATGCGGAAAGAAATCTATTCCTAATCAGAAACCCGGTACCTAAACAATAATAAACCCTCCCCCCGTACCAAATAGTATACTTTCCTTCTGTTAACGAACCCTTCCCTTCCCTGGTCAGCGAACCTCTTGTAATGCAACGATATTTAAATGGTACCCCTTAACTTCATTCACGACCGACTTTAATCCACCTGCCGTATTTAAACTTCTAACGTTCCACGTCTTTATTGTTAGATCTCTAATTTTCATCTTGCGCCATGATTCCTCTGAAGCAATCCCCACCCGGAGACCCGAACGGGGGACTAGTTTACCCCCGGATAATGAGCGTTTTACCTCAGAGGAATCCATGACTGTAGGTGGTATTTTGTGAACTAAAATATGTGAGTAGGGCGTTTGAACCTACGTCACACCCTCCAGCAAACCTAGAGGGCCACTCTTATTATTGGTCAGCGAGTCCATCGGACTTAGCCGAGAGGAGTTTCCGAGGAAATTCTACCGACCATCCCACATCCGCCAACCGTGGGACGCTCCCCATACGCGGTTATGAGATCCTAATAATTAAATAAATACCAAAATTTTATTCCATTTGATAGAGAATTAAATTTTCGACAAAATGAAAAAAGAATTATTGAAATTAGTTAACAACTAGCTGAGATCAGGAAATCAAGACGAGTTACTTTTGTTTAAGAGTGAGAAGTGGATATTCATCCTGTTGGAACACAGAGTAATAATATTTAACCTACCAGTTGCCATTATACTCTATGTAGCAAAGGTCAAATCTCAACACTCATATTTAGAGGGAAGGAGCCAAATAGATAAAATACTCAGCTGTTGATATCCAATAAAAAAAAAAGAATAATGAACCTTTGTAATCGACCAAAAAATAAAATAAAATAATCCCCCCTCCCTCAAAATTTGAGAGCTTACGTTTCAAGGTGCGTAGAATCCGAAAAACGGAAAAAAAAAAATCCGTTTGTACGCTGACCGCCGTCCGCGGCATTTCTCCGAAACTACTTAACCAATTTTTTTGAAATTCCCCCAGAAATACAAGTTCATGCAACGATGATCCTAACACCTAGATGTTGACCTCAGCTGTTTAGTTTTAAAATGTCGACCGATTTAAAGTTATTTTGCTTTTAGTGATATTTGATAGAGAATTAAATTTTCGACAAAATGAAAAAAGAATCATTAAAATTGGTTAACAAATAGCTGAGATATAGCGTTTTGAAACTACCAGTTGTAATATGATATTATCCTTTGAATTATTTTTTTTCATATCACTTAATTGCCTATCAATCGCATTATAAACAGTTATACCCTGATATTGTTATTTGGAAATAACAAACCATTATGTAATAATTTGCAGCGTTTTTTAAATAATCATTTTAAATTAATAATTAATTTAAAACATTGTTGAGAAAAATAAGTTTGCCCAGGAGTATGCGAATATAGTTAAGGGGAATTTAATAAAATTTACAAGTTCCAAGGCAATACGGGACCGAGTATGTTTTTTGAAGTCCAAAACGTAGAATATGTATATAATTCAATTCCTGTTTCATTACAAGACTTTTCCACGGAATCGATTCAAATAGTAGCAGGCACAATCGTCAATAATATAACAAAAAAAATATATTTGACTTATTATTCAGTCTGAATGTAACATGATTAAACAAATATTTAAGCGGAAAACGATTTGTATTTCTGAGAAAAGTTTATTTTTTTAAGACTTTAAATACATGCAAGTTTCAAGACCTCACAGATATTTTGGCAGATCAAATTACCAGAGCAGAAATAGAAGATCATATAGAATTTCAAATGAAGGAAATGAAAGATTAATTGTATGATTATGAATTTGTCATAGGAGGCTAAGATTCTATTTCTAGCTCATTGGTCAGAGATATTAAGGTCATCAATCGCTATGGAAAATATGCCAATGCATTTGACAAAGTAAACAACATAATTTAATAAACAATTTATCGACTTCCAATTAATCACATGCGGAGCAGAGTCGTAAGAATAGCATGATGGACTGACTTTCATGTTTGTTTTTTTCTGCAATGCCCAAACCGAAAAATATCGTTACAGTAAATGTTCATTAAATGTCTGTGTGTGTGGTAAGTCTAGTGCCAAAACCATAAGTCGTAGAGACTGAAATTTCATATTTAAGACGACTACACCCCGAGATGTTACAGCATCTGTTTCATCAAAATGAGCTGACCAGGAGATGTACTTACTACCATGCATTTTGCACCTTTTACGATTTACTCACTAACGGCTCCAACGATTTTGAATAAACTCGCTAATTTGATGTAAAATTTAATGGGCTTTAATATTATGAAGGTTTCATTCTGATTGAAATAGTCAGATAGGCTTAAATGCCGATATTTTGGACATTCTTCCTCTGAAGTATCTTTAATTTTGTAGATTTAAAAAAATTAGACACATCATCTTATTACCATTGATAAATAACAGCTAAATATTCAATTTGAAAAAAATTGATAAACAACTAAATGAGAAAAGTTCAAATATATTTTTTAATGCAATTTTTGTTTTTTTTGATAATAAGAACAGTAATATAGACAGTAAACATACTGTCGAAAAGAGAAAGATTTTAGAAAAATATTATCTGATACCCAAAATGTAAAAGGTAATATAAAGTGACGAATGGGGAATAAACTTATTACTGATTAACAATTTAATAGAGTATACTATTTGATCTAAATCATATGTTTCTAACGATTAATTAAATACACGTTTAATTAAAATCAACTTCTAATATTTTTCAAATTGAAATATATTTTATAGTTTTTAAATTTATTTTAACATCGAGGTAAGTGAAAAGTAGTGTGTTGCCCGCACCAGATGTTTCACATGGAAATTGGTTTACCTCGGCTATTTCGGCTTTACCTCGGCTACCTGTATTCGTCCTATAGGGTTAAATAAGCTTTCAAAGATTTGATATTAAAATTAAACAAAACAATGATTTTTGCAGTTTACAAACTATATTCACTGTCTTAGTAGACGATTTTAGCAATATTTGGGGGGTTTTTTCTCTCACCTTTTTGGATGGTTAATTTCACGCAAATCCAGGGTCATATAATAATCATTGTAATAATTAAAGTTTTTAATGAAATAATTCAGTCATTTACACGGTTCATCATATATATTATTGTACTTATTTACATAATTCTTAATCTTAAAGTAGTGCATTCACGAAAATTCGGTTTCACTGATTGAGAATGAGTATCATGTTAATGTTAAGATGCTTCCATGTTCTGCTCATTATTCAGCTTAAAAATTTATTTAATTGTTATATAAATTTTTTTTTTTATAAAAGAATCAAGAGTTTCCTATAAGCATTAATCCATCACCATAATCACAAACAAGCACTACAACAATACAATAGAAAAATTAACATTTACAAATGTTCTCATGTCCAGTATGCGAATTTTAACGATGTTTTTTTAGCATTAATCAATAGTAATTAGTATAAGTAAATATTAGCGTTTCTTTTTTTTATTTTTAGAATATATATATATATATATATTATATATATATATATATATATATAATATATAATATATTATATGTACATATACATAAATATATATAATTTTCGGTAAGTTTAATTACATAATAGTAATCACTTACCTTAAGAACCGCTATTTGCAATTTAAATTAGCAAATTAAATCTGGAGTGGATCGTATCATTTTTGAAAATCTTGTTCGATCCTAAATATTGAATATAGTTATGGACAAAGGGAGTGTATTAATGATCCTTGGAGTACACCCGTCAAAATCACAAAATCTCGAATCTTTAGGAGTAACGAAAATATGTTAGATTATGTTATGAACTAGATCAATACTATTAGATTTTAAAAATGTAAGTTCAAGATGTTAAGTTATTTTTAATGGGGAAGTATACCAATTATTTATTTTTTTTTTATTATTTTTTTTTTAATGCTGATACCGTCATCGCTTCATAGGAACAATGAATGGGGCTTGTTCAATTCAAGTTTGCAATAACTTCATGATCGCTATGACCTGCCTTTCTTACGAGAGCAGTGACCCAGCGCTTGCGCAGAGGAATCGATTGTCACGTGTTGTGCCACGCCCCCTCACCTGATCCATTCACAAACTTGGATGTGCGGTATTATTGCACGTAGGCCCGTAAGATAAGGTGAAATTTGAATAAGTGAAAATTCTTGGAATGGGAAGAAAAAAATGCAGGAACGATGGAATAGTCTTAAGGTAATTAATAAAGGAGGAGAAATTTGGGCATAATAGAGTTTCCATGACAAAGTTTGGTCAACAGTGATACCTAGATTATTTACAACGAGCTCAAAGTGGTGTTTGGACACTAACAAAATAAAAATGAAATAAAAAAAAAAATAGAAAGGGTTTACATAAATCTGTACCCAACCTCGTACCTAAATAGTAATCCTATAAACTTCCACTCGAATGTAAAAAATCTGGGAGTGACCTTCGACTAAACTCTATCCTTCAAAAATCTATATTTCCGAAATCTCCCGTTGTACCTTTTTAACCTTAAAGCTACTGTATTCCCTCCATCACCTATTACCGCATGAAACCCGAAAACTCCTTGTTACCTCTCTATTATTTCCCCACTTCGACTATTGCTGTACGGTATACGATGGTGTTTCTGGGGATCTCGAGGTAAAAATAAAACGCTTTATTGATTGCTTTGTCCGATTCATCTTCGCGTTCCTTAGATACACCTCCATGACCCAATTTTATGGCGAGTTGAAGTGGCTTTATCCTTCCAATCGTCGCCAGTATTTCCATTACCAAGTTATCCCATCCCGCGGTCCATCATACATTTTTGACCTTCTACAATTCAAATCCTCTGTCCATCCCCATTTTACACGCTCCAGGCCTTCGGATTTATACAGTACGGCCCACCGAACTGCACATTTCGACAGATCCTTTCTCATTCGATCCTCAATCCTATGTAATTCTATCCCTCCTTCCATCCGTCACTCCAACTCTCTTTCTACCTTTAAATCCCGCATATTTAATCACTTAATAAATATCCAGGATCAATAGATTGTAAATAAGTTTTTATTTTACCGTTGTTTTTCTTTTCTTCATGAAAATATAAAACTTCATAAAATATTATAATAAAATTATCGCTTCGATATATTTTTTACTATTTTTATAAAAATTCACAGAAGTTGGGAATTTGACAGAAAGGAAGTGATTGAATAGAAGGAATTCGTATGTCGGAAGAGAATCAAAGTGACGAATATATTAAGGAATAGAATTCCATACCGACAAGGAACGGATTAGGGGAGATCCGTCGAAAGCTGCGGTTCGATGAGGCGTTATATACAGGTCTGATAGTTGAAGGCCTCGAATGCGTATTGCTGTATTGGGCGGCAAATTTGAATGAAAATATATCTAAGACGTACGATGGGCGGTGAGATTGGAGAACTTGGGAGAGGAAGGATGCCAGGAAGTACTTAGGACAGTAGGAAGGATAAAGCCACTTCAATTCTTCGTAGAATCGGGTAACTGAAGTGTCTCTGGATATCCCAACGACAAAAACTATTAAGCAGTTAAACAATAGTTTGAGATCCCCAGAGACGCCCCCCCACAGCAGTTGACCAATTGGGGGAAAATTAAGAAACCAACTAGGAGTCTACGGATTTCAAGTAAAAGGAGGTGACGAAGGTGATTTAGGAGTTTTAAGGTGGATATGAAGCGTCGAGAGATTTCGGACACATGTTTTTCCAAGAAAGAATTTGAGCGAAGTGATTCCGAGGTTTTTAAGGGTTTGGTGGAACTTTATTGAATAATTTTTGAATTGTTAGGACTGGGGCGAGGGTTTTAAGGAGGGGATTGGAAACTATTAAAATCGCTTTAGTCTTCTCTACATTCAACATGAGCTTGTTGGTTGCAGCTCAATAACTAATTTGGTTCAGATCGTCTTGAAGCTTTTCAGTAGCTTCCAATAGATCCAAAGGAGAGTAGGATAGGTAAATTTGTAAGTCATCAGCATACATATAATACTGGGAGCGATGGTTATGAAAGATCATTGATGTAAATAGCAAACTGAATGGAAGATAGTGATAAACCCTGAGGAACACAACAGGATAGGGGCAAAGTCATGGAATGATATATAAATTGACACATACATATATATATATCGTATACATATATATATATATATATATATATATATATATATATATATATATATATATATCCTTTAGAGTAAATATACATGGCTGTGCTGATTATTAATTTAGAACAACTATTCTGACCTTCATTATGGCAGGAGTTTAATTACCAGTCAAGTTCGATAACTTAATATTTTAAAATTAATATTAACAATATGATAGATGATAGATCGAGTCATGAGATAATCCTTTTTTTTATAAAGAAGGTTTAAAATTTTTAAATGACATTACAATACAAGTTCCAACTGTAAATTAACGTAAAAAAGTTTCTAATGTTATTATTGGAGTTACCTGTGGTATAGTAGCTAGCATAACAGCTTTCTATGCCCATATTATCGGGTTAGAATTCGGCAGATGACCGTAGGATTTTTTTAAAGCGAGTAAAAACTCCTTGGTTATGCTGCCTCACGAAGGTAACGTAAAATGGTGGTTCCGAGCCTATGCGATGTCAGGTACTCGTGAAAGATTTCTATCCTAATTAAACCGGGATAGGCAAAATTTTGGAATTCTTCGATCAAACATAGAAAAGTAAAGTGACGTTAAATAGATATACAAACCACTAACTTTGGGATCACTTGTAGCTGGGTGGCTAGCATAGCAGCCTCCTATGCCAAAGGTCACAGGTTCAAACCCGCAGGTGTTCCTAGGATTTTTTTAAAGGGAGTAAAAAATCCTTAGTTATGCCGTCATTCGGAAGGGACGTTAAAAGGTGGTCCCGAGCCAGTGTGATGACAGGTACTCGTTAAAGATCCCTATCCTAATAAAACCTAGATAGGGAAAATTTAGGACTCCTGCTGTAGCATCGTCCGATTAGCCTTAGTAGCATAAAGTGAGGTTAAATAAATAAACAAACCATTAACTTTATATTAAAAAGTAAACAAACAGTAATGTAGAACTGAAGCTAAACAAGGAGACTTCACGCCTAATTAATGAGGCAGTGACGTAGCGAAATTCCCAACATTGAAGAATCGATTTTTCAGTTCAATCGTTACAAAACAAAAGAGATGCTTAAAAAACAGTACGCATCTGGGGCTTTTTTGGATGTTACTCAGGCTTTTGATAGAGTATGGTACCAGGGTCTTCTTTTTAAACTAAAACCTATACTTCCAAGCACATATTACTTAGTTTTACAATCTTTTCTCTATGACCGTTTCTTCTCTGTCCGACAGGGTTCTGAGACCTCATCAATAAAACCAATCTCTGCAGGTGTACCCCAAGGTTCTATCCTGGCCCCTCTTCTCTACTTAATATACACATATGACTTACCAACAGACCAAAACATCTTAACTGCGACATATGCCGACGACACTGCAATTATTACGAGAAACACAGACCCTATAAAAACCAGTATGACATTACAGCACCATGTGGACAACGTACAAAACTGGTGTAAGAAATGGAAGTTAAAAATTAACCATGACAAGTCACTACATATTACATTTACACTTAGACGCGGAATCTGCCCTTCAGTTTACATAGACAATCACCCTTTACCGCAAACAAATACAGTAACTTACTTAGGACTAATATTTGACAAAAGATTGACATGGGACCCACACGTCAAGACAAAACGTAAAACGCTAAACTTTCGACTTAGACTATTATATTCAATATTACATAGACGTTCTAAATTATCCACCAGACAGAAACTAAATGTTTACACTTATTTATTAAAACCAATATGGACTTACGCTTGCCAAATATACGGACCCGCTAAAAAGACACACATACGAAAAATACAAACCTTTCAATCGCAATTTTCAAGACTAGCAATGAACTCACCACCATATGTATCAAACGATACCCTACACACTGACTTACGTATTCCAACTACAATAAACCACATTCGACTGACTTACAAACGATTTCACGACAAACTAAATGGACATAGAAACAAACTTGTACAAAACATGGCTACAACTGACATACCATACATAACTCGGCGTAGGCTGAAAAGGAGTTGGATGATGCACCTCCTGACCTGAAAATATATTTGTGCCTTATGTCAGGAGGATGCACCACTGGGTTAGTAGTTAGTTAGTATAAAAATATTAAGTTAAAAAAAAAAAAAAAAAAAAAAAAAAAAAAAAAAAAAAAAAAAAAAAAAGAGATGCTTGTTAAGGAAAATAGTTTTGAAAACATGATAGGAATTTCAAAAATTTTCAAAAACCTTTCTATATATATATATATATATAATATATATAAATTAATCGCCTTTTGCCTTGGTTATCGCATCACAAGTGAACGGCTTAAACCGATTTCTCTAATTCATTTTTTTGTTATGTTGACATAAATCAGAAGAAGAATCTTATCAAAGAAAAAAAAAAGTTACTTTAGTAGATACCTTTTTTTTCTTTTTTTTTTTTTTTTTTTAATATTTAAAAGGTAATAATAATCGCTTTATCTATGTATATATAAAAATGAATCGCCTTTTCCCTTGGTCATCGCATCACGCGTGAGCGGCTTGACCGATTTATCTAATTCTTTTTTTGTTAGGTTTAAATCAATCAGGAGAAGGATCTTATGAAAGAACAAATGAATCGCCTTTTACCTTTGTCATCGCATTACGGGTGAACGGCTTGACCTATTTTTCTAATTTTTTTTTTTAGTGTTTATATTAGTCAGAAGGATCTCATGACAGAAAAAAAGATAAATGTTACTTGGGTGAATAAGTTAGTTTTTTTTTTACCGATTTCGCTAAAACATAGTTCAGACAGAACATCGTCTGTCGGTTCAGCTAGTTTATGATAAACTGTAATATTTATTAAGGGATAATGGTTTTATAACATACCATAACACTAATAGCAACTGTAGGAACTTTGAAGCATACTGAACATTATGAAATGACATGCGTATGTTTCATCGTAATAATGAAAATTATGTAACGATTGAACTATTCCGTAATAACGAAACATTTTTTCCGTTACATCAAATTATTCGACCTTGTATATGGCGAGAGATGTTTTTTATTACGTACGTACTTCTCATGCAAAGCTCTGTATTGTTGTCCCCGTGAAAGGAAAAACTGCAATAACATGATCCTTAAATTTTTATCTCGATTACACTTTACAATACCATATAGAGTACTCTACTACTCTCTGGAATTCCCTACCTACTCAAATCCGCCATGCTTCTTCCCTACCATCATTCAAGTCCCAGCTGTTCGAGTACCTATTGTCATCTCAAACAGACGCTCCACAAGCCTGAGTTTTCAAATCAAATATCTATTCAAAAAGAAAATCTATTATTTATTGTTCATGATTCTGTATCGATCAATTATTATGAATCAGTTTCAATGTTAAGTTTTGTTCAACATTAGAAGTTAGTCATTTATTTTACTCTTTTGTTTTATTGTATCCTACTTTTCTTCTTAAAGCTTTGTAAATAAAAATTAATTATGGTCCTTTGGTCTTGTGGCCAGACACATTGTATATATTAATTGTACATATCATGTTGTTCTTAAGGGACCCAGTCCCAGAATAAAAATTATTTTTCTATTCTATTCTAGAGTATATACTGTGTTCTACAGATATAAGAGGAGAAAGGGGAAACTAACACAGAGAAGAAAAGACATGTTTAGACATGATTGATCAATGTTGTAAGCAGTGAAGTGGCACACTGAATTGAAATTTCATGTAAAACATGGCTAAATTTCAACTAATATCACATGCCCTTCAGTTGTCATCAGGCATTAACTATTGAAACGGGATATGACATATCACTCATTCCTCTACAAGGGAAATATCACAAAACATTATGTTTCCATTCATCTTCCAAATTTTAAATATTATTCAAGAGTTCACATATGCTATAATCAGCTAAATGGTCAGCTGAATATGAAATTTCTGTTTTGTACGTATTTTCGTTTTTGCGCTAGACGTACCACATACACCAACCTTTTTTCGAGACTTAGTCATTTGGACTCAGGGTACCCTAAAACGTGTATTTCCGTTGAAAACAGGAATTCGAAAATTTTCACGATCGCAATACTTTCCCTTACTATATATTTCATAAATAGGAAAGTAAAAGTACAAACTTATGTATGATTAAACATTTTAGAATGCAATTAGTGGCTCATTATTCATAGATAAACCTATGCGTCATCCACATACTTAGTTGGAACCGGAAACACTAGCAAACTACGAAAAATAAATATATAGTTAGATAGGTTTATTAATTTGATTTAGAGGATATCCTCTTGAATAAATAGACACTATCGCTAAACTTAAATCACTGTTCTTATTTTCAAAACCACAAAAATTGCATTAAAAAATAGTTTTCCTCTTTTATACTTTAGTTGGTTATCAAATTCGTTTAACTAGTATGTTTAGCCTTTTTTTAGAATTAAATGATATGGTAATTTTTATATAATCCACAAAATTAAAGGTACTTTAGAGAAAGAAAATTTAAAATATCGGCATTTCAGCCCTGTTAGACTATGTCAATCAGAATGAAATTAAAATGATATTAAAGCCCATTACATTTTACATCGATATAGCAGTTTAATCAAAATCGTTAGAGCCGTTTTTGAGAAAAACGTAAATAAATGCAAAATGATTTAAAATGACTCGCAATGCAACTTTTTCATCAAAATCGGCTAACCAGAAGAGCCACTTTATACCATGCATTGTGCACCTATTTACGATTTTCTCAAAAACGGCTCTAACGATTTTGATTAAACTCGCTATATCGATGTGGAATTGGACGGGCTCTAACATCATGTAGGTTTCATTCTCAATGAAATAGTCTCACAGGGCTTAAATGTCGTTATTTCAAAATTTCTTCCTTTAATGTACCTGTAATTTTGCAGATTTTAGAAAATTGACCATATTATCTTATTAGCATTCCAAAAAAAAAAGAAAACAGGTAAATACATAAGTTGAGCGAATTTGATATCCAACTAAAGGAGAAAACTGCAAACATATTTTTTAATGCAATTTTTTGTTTTTGAACATAAGAACAGTAATATAGATGAATAATATACCGTTGGAAATCTAAATATTTTAGAAAACATGTTATCTTATTTATACTATTGTAGAAAGTAATGGAGTGATGAAACAAACTGATTATCGTAGATAATAATATAATCGATTATTTAATCAAACACATTTTTCTATGAAAATCCAATGTAAATAAATCTTTAACAATTTATTTTCGTTTAAAGAAAAACTTAATTTTATAAAAATAACAGAGGTACGTGAAATTCTTGTGTTGCGCTCACCAGATTTTTTTTTACAAATGAAAAACAGCGTCCTAACAATGAAAACACAGAATTAATTCCTATATAATTATAATATTTCCTCCTTTCTAATCGAATCAACTAGAACTGTCACTGTAAGATAGTAAAAGTCCTTATCATTAGGAGCTCATTGAAGATTAAGAGTTCTTTTCACTACACTATTCAGAAATAAACATGAAAATACTATGAAATATGGAATAGAAAAGTTTTAAAAAAATGTAAAAAAGATTCATTCATACATATTTATTTTATTTAGTCAGACAACTGAGATCATTTAAGGGTTGGTTGGACTATCGGTCCAATATTTAGGTGTCACAGAGAGGCATAATGTTCTCAGTATTTCCAAAGAACAAAGATGATTTTTGCAAGAATTTTAATACAAAATCCTGAAGGGATCACTTGTAGCTGGATGGCTAGCATAACAGCCTCCTATGCCAAAGGTAACGGGTTCAAACCCGCAGGCGTTCCTAGGATTTTTTAATGGGAGTAAAAAATCCATAGTTATGCCGTCCTTCGAAAGGAACGTTAAAAGGTGGTCCCGAGCCTGTGCGATGTCAGGTACTCGTTAAAGATTCCTATCCTAATAAAACCTGGATAGGCAAAATTTTAGAATTCTTCGATCAAACATAGAAAAGTAAAGTGACGTTAAATAGATATACAAACCACTAACTTTGGGATCACTTGTAGCTGGGTGGCTAGCATAGCAGCCTCCTATGCCAAAGGTCACGGGTTCAAACCCGCAGGTAGTACTAGGATTTTTTAATGGGAGTAAAAAATCCTTAGTTACGCCGTCATTCGAAAGGGACGTTAAAAGGTGGTCCCGAGCCAGTGTGATGACAGGTACTCGTTTAGGCCAAATTTAGGACTGCCACTGTAGCATCGTCCGATTAGCCTTAGTAGCATAAAGTGACGTTAAATAAATAAACAAACAAAATCCTGAATGTTTCGTGAATTTCAAGCGCAAATTAATAAAAAATGTAATCTCAAATTGATCCGTAACGTAACTTATTCTTAGTCTTCTATTATTTATTCAACTATATATTGATTTTTATACATACACACGATTTTATATATATATATATATATATATATATATATATATATATATATATATATATATATATAGATAGATAGATAGATAGATAGATAGATAGATAGATAGATAGATAAATAGATTATAGATTATAATTGAATTGATTGGCATGATTACGATCTCAATCATATAAATGTACATGTACTTTTTTATTTGTTTAATAATTATTGTTTTTATTCACACTTGTCGTTGAGCGTGTGACAATAAACAGATATGATAACAATGATATAAATGGCATATACTTAAAATAAATTTAATAATTAATCCACTGAACACCAATGATTTCAAATATTATGAATCCAAACTATTATACGATTTTTTAGGTACAAACTAAATGTTCAACGAAATTGAGCTGTACATCTATATAGAGAATTATTTCGAATATGAAACGCAATAAATTAATAACTTCATGATAAATTATTAAGATTACTGAAGCTCATTTCAGCATATCCAAATCCGCCATCAAAGGAATACGTTAAATGAATCATATTAAGTTGCGACGATATGCAATACAAACCGCATCTTAATTGCAAGGAATGTGTAGTCTATAAATAAAAATGATACATTAATTATGCATGATCAATTATTAGAGTCGTACGAATATAATCGATAATGTTCGCCAAAGCACGCCTCAATCAATACTTAAACCTGACCAACCTTAACATTCTACGTCGGATCCGAAAACCTACTCTTCATTATATCACTAATGTTGTAAATAGTAGAAACCAAGCGAGTAATGCAAAACCTTGATTTGAGATATTTATTCACTTTATTTTTATCTAATTGCATATACATATTAATTGTATATAATGTATATAAATATAATACGAGAGAGAGAGATTTAGATTATAAAGATTTCAGTTTGATCCACTGCAAAAAGTGAAAAACAAAACTAATAAAAATCTGGTACGCGCAACAGCGACTTCACTTACCTCCGTTATTATGTCAATTTAAGAATTTTTTAACAATTTAGAAACGAAATGATTGTTATAGAATTATTTACATTGGATTTTAATAGAAACATGTGTTTTATTAAATAATCTATTATATTATTATCTACGACAATCAGTTTGTTTTATCGGCTTTTCATCACTCTCCGTTAACTTTTAAAGTAGTATGTCTAAGATAATATGTTTTCAAACATTTTTAGCATTCAAACGGTATATTACTGTTTTATTGTTAAAAAATCGAAAAATTGCATTAAAAAATGAGTTTACAGTTATCTCCGTTAGTTTGATATCGAATTCCTGTTTTTTTTAGATTTGCCGATCAGATGATATGGTGAATTTCATAAAAACTACAAAATTAAAGGAAGAAATTTTGAAATATCACATAAAGCATTGAAGACTATTTCAATTAGAATGAAACCTACATGATATTTTTTACAATTTAATTGATGTAGCGAGTTAGATCAAAATCGTTAGTGCCTACCGTTTTTGAGAAAATCGTAAATAGGTGCAAAATGCACGGTATAAAGTGGCTCTTCTGGTCAGCTGATTTTGGCAAGACAGCTGCTGTAACATCTCGGATGTATAGTTGTCTTAGATATGAAATTTCAGTTTCATAGGACTTTTTCGTTTACGCGCTGGACTTACCACAGACACACAGACCTTTTTGCGATACTTTGGACTCAGAGGACCCTAAAACATGTATTTCCGTTGAAAACTGGAATTCGAAAATTTTCACGATCGCTATACTTTCCCTTACTATATATTCCATAAATAGGTAATAATAATAATAAATCTTTATTTATTCTGGGACTAGTCTTAGAGTATACAAAAACAATACAAAAAAAAAACAATAGAAATTACAAACAATGGATTACAAAGCAGCCTCAAATAATAATATTGAAAATTAAACTAGATAATAAACATAATAAGAAATATGTACATATAAACAATTTTCATTAAAAAATCATAAAAGTGTTGTTTTTTTTAACAATATACTAACAATATAAGAAGTGCAAAACACGAGATATCATAAAATATAATAGGTAAATAAACGTTTCTATCTGTTTTGTTATTAATTTTAGTTGAAATTAGAAAACTAATTAGGATTCTTCGGAAATTGGAGAGACAGGAGATGATTGAACAGCGAGATTTGAATGTCGGAAGAGTATTGGAGTCACGGATATAAGAAGAAATAGAGTTCCATAAGGATGAAGATCGAATTAGGAAAGATCTGTCGAAAGCTGCTGGTAAGTGAAAGTTAAAATGCGATTTTTTATTTCGAGTTTCATAGACGACTTCGTGATAATTTTCGTTCGTAGTATTTAAGGAAAAATATTAGAAAATAATTTATTTTTGCAAAAAGGTGAGCTAGCTGTATAAAATTCCTCCTTCTTCCCACAAATGATGATAGATTCTAATTGAGTGTCCAAAATCTTTGAATCGAAATTGTTTCGATTTGGAGCTGCGTATTTCGTCCTCAGTTTATCCCATTTCAATATTGTTGGAATCTATAGAAAAAAAAGTATCATAATTAGTATTAAGATCTATTGCATTACCTGAGAAAGTCTATTTAAAAACTTTTATTTTTCAACTCATAAATGAATATTCTGACAAAGAATACTTTTGTAAGTCAAACGACACGTCATCAAAATGATATTTTTGCTCAATTAACAACTTAATGTTGCATCCACGGTGTGAAACATGTTATATGCAGTATAGTGCATAAGGAACAAACTGTTGAAGCGTATCCTTCAAATTATTTTGTAAGTACCTTCTACCTTTCCTTTTCTGAGGCGTGGCAGCCACCGCAAACTTCCTCTACCGTAACCCGACCAGACGGGAACTAACCCTGGGCTCATTGAAATAAAAGAACATAGGTATATTGTAAAAAAATAAAATAAATTTTAGGGTTCAAATTTGCACTGAAAAAGGAACAAAATATTTGCTATTTTGAAGAAAAAAAAAGATGTTTCATTTCACACCATATTTCAGAGCATTGATTATAAGAAAAAAAACTACTCGGAGTAACCAGAGTTCCATCATAACCATAGCTAAATATTATCATGTAGTAATATAGTTGTAATGTCGTAAAAATGATAAAGTATTAGAAAAAATACACAAGTTATGATTATATATTATAACATGAGATTATAATTTACTTATTACAACTAGGACTTGGAAATAAGACAGGGAACCCATTTCATACTTCAGTACTATTTTGTAAGAAATTATCTGTGATCCCCGGTTTCGTGTTAATTTGTATATCTTAATGGTTAGAGTAACTATTGTTCATTTAACTTCACTTTATGCTACTGTGGCAAATCGGGATATAACTTTGTTATCAGTCTATCAATTACTATTGCTACAATTTTGATGTAAAGAAAATACACTGTTTTTATCTAACGGTATATCTTAATTTTATTTTGCCAAATTTATAAAAAATATGACAGCAGCATTAGGCGTGATAATAAAAATGACTCGATACATCTTAGGTTTTATGTTAACATAAACGTCGTTGAAGATAGTCTCAACTTGTTGCAACTAAATGTGAATTAATACCATTTGTAGTTGAAGTTCTCCACTTAAGAATAACCGGGTTTTCAGTTTTTAAAAATAATTTATATAATGCACAAAAATCCAAACATTGTTTAGCAGCTTAAAATATATATATTTTTTAATCTGGTGATCACAACAGACAACTTTCACTTGCCTCCATTGTTAAAAACAATTCAATTTTATTTTTTAAATACATTTAGAGATGAAATAAAAATATTAAGATAACGTGAGGTAAGTGAATGTAAAAAGGTTAAGAAATTAATTAAATTGATCTTTGAACATTGTGTTTTAGTAAATAATCTATTATTTTAATAAATTAAAACAATCAGTTAGTTTTATTGGTTTTTCATCCTCTCCATTATCTGACATAATTTTTGTATAATATAATATTTTCCAAAAATCTTTAGCTTTCTGACAGTATGTTATACATCTATATTAATATTCTTATGTTCAAAAACTGCATTAAAAATATTTGCTTGCTCTTTTCTCCTTCAGTTGGATACAGAATTCATTCAACTTATATATTTACCCGTTTTTTTTATCAACGTCAACAAGATAATATGGTTATTTATTTCCAATCTACAAAATTAAAGGTACTTTACAGGAAGAAAATTAAAAAAATCGGCATTTAGCCCTATCAGGCTATTTCAATCAGAATCAAACCTTAATTATATTAAAGACCATTAAACTTCACATTGATATAACCAGTTTAAAATTGTTAGGGCCGCTTTTGAGAAAATCGTAAAAAGATGCAAAATGCAAGGTATAAAGTGGCTCTTCTGGTCGTCCGAATTTGATAAAAAAATATATAACATCTCAGGCTTATAATTGTATTAAATATGAAATTTCAGTTTCGTACGACTTTTAGTTTCCGTGCTTGACTTAGGGCAGGTTGAGTGAAATTGTAATTTTATCTATGAATATATATTAAGTGAATGTCCATAACTAATATGAAGCAATAAAATAAAAGTATCAACCAATTAATTGATATATTCCGTTAACGTATCGTTTTTGTCCTCAATATCTCTTCGATTTTATAATATAAGCTAAAACTCATTGATACTTATATAGAGAAATGTCTAGACCGTGAAGTTTAATTTAGAAAAATGGGTAAAATTTAAAGATCTATATATTTTTCTTCCTCCTCATGTGCCTTTCAGCGTGGAGGAGCCCCCGACCAAGCAGACCTCACATTTCAGTCACTCGCCAATTCCTTCAACTAAGCTGGGCTTTACCCTCTTTCTCGACCTAGTCGTTATTGAAGTACTCTAGGTGCTGCTTGTTGTCTCCTGCCTATTTACAGCGCATCCATACACTTCTGTGGAATTCTTTCTTCCCCCATTCTATTGGGTTGTCCGAAAAGTTCGTAGGGATTTTTACTTTCACTTACTATATATAGTAAGAGAAAGTATTGCGATCGTGAAAATTTTCTAATTCCAGTTTTCATCAGAAATACACCCCTTAGTCCAAATAACCAAGTCCCGCAAAAAGATCTGTGTGTGTGTGTGTGTGGTAACTCCGGGCGGAAACGGTATGTCCTATGAAACTGAAATTTCATATTTAAGACAAATATACGCCCGAGACAAAACCTTTTTCATCAAAATGAGTTTACCAGAAGAGCCACTTTATATCATGCATTTTGCACCATTTTCTCGAAAACGGTTCCGACGATTTTGATTAAACTCGCTATATCGATTTAAAATTTAATGGGCTTTAATATCATGTAGTTTTCATTCTGATTCATATGATCCAGGGCTTAAATGCCGATATTTTCTTTCTCTAAAGTACCTTTAATGTTGTAGATTCTATAAAAATAACCAAATTATCTTGTAACCATTGATAAATAACAGCTAAATATGTAAGTTGTGCGAATTTAAAAAACAAATAAAGGAGAAAACTGAAAAAATATATTTTTAATGCAATTGTTCGTTTTTGAACATAAGAACAGTAATATACATGTATGATATACCGTTGGAAAGCTTGAGATTTTAGAAAAAATATCATCTCAAACACAAGCTTCTAAAAGTTAGTAGAGAGTGATGAAAAGCCGATAAAACTAAGTGATTATTTTAGATAATAATATAATAGATTTTTTGAAAAAAACACATGTTTCTATAGAAATTCCATTTAATTAATTATTTAATGGTTTCACTCATTTTTATCTCTTATGCCTTTAATCCTCATGGAATTAACTATGTTTACACTGAATTCGTCTTTATTAAGGCTCAGTAGTGTAGTTTATTGCAAACCAACATGTGTGTCAATTCAATTCATTTTCGGAATATTATGCTTTTGTTTTTTTTCTAAAGGGAAAAACGCAGCCCAAACTGCAAGAAAGACAGCAGCGATTCAATTGCTGATATCATGGTTCAGAAGTGACTTTCACGGTTTAGATCAGAATATTTCAATTTGGAAGACCAACATTCAAAAAAGGTGATGCTCAGTATTTGGTGGCATTTGAAGGGACCCATCAATTTTGAGCTCCTTCCACAAAACCAAACTATAAATACGGAAACGGACAGAGTTGGCAAATCGAAAAGGAGTGCTATTCCACCATGTGTCTTTAAGGACTCGGCAAAAGTTATTAACGTTCAGACGGGAGGTTTTACCTCACCCGCCATACTCTCCTGACATTTCTTCTTCCGATTTTCATCTTTTCCGTTCCCTCGAAACTTTTTCTACAAGGGAAATCCTAGTCTTCAGAAGATGATCGCTAACGGTGGTGACGGTAATTTTGTAGATTAAATAAATAAATTTTGAGCTGTTCATCAATTTTAATTTTTGTCCAAATTTCTCTACGATCTTTCCGGACAAACCATTACACATGAGTCCATACCTAGTATGTTTTGTATATATTCTCTGTTATCTATATTTTTATTGAGTGTTCTACAGATACCATCGAAATTATCGGCATTCTATTGGGTTGTGTCACATGAAATGTCCGTTTTCAAGGTAAAGGATTTTTAATACAAATACGATATGAAAACAAGATAATTTTATTCGAAGTCTTTACCTTCTTTTTCTACACATTTTTCTCAACGTGACACCAACTTTTTTATCCCCGAACTGAAAAACTCAGAGCTTTGAAGTGAAACAAAATCTTGCATTTAGTTGTGCTGAGAGTCCTCTAACTGTTTGGTAGGGGTTTCCTTTTACTGTATGTTTGAGGACATCGTTGTCCATTACGGACGGAGGTCTTCCTCGGGGCAAGTTTTCCAAGTCGGTATCTCCAGCTGAAAACTTAGCAAACCAACGGCGAATGGTCCGTTCATTAACACTCCCTTCCCCAAACGCCTTGCAAATATTTCTAGCGGTCTCAGCTGCTGAATGGCCGAGTTTAAACTCGTACAAAAATATTACTCGAAAATCCCGTGTTTCCATGTTCATATTTGGAGGTATACTAAAAAGTGAGTAATTGATTGGGAAGCTAATGTTTATAATACAAAGATAGAGGATTAGTAACTGTTTACTTTAAATAGGTAAACATTCGGAAGACAGAGACCTGCAAAATCCTTTATGTATTTCAAAAACTATAAAAACGGACATTTCATGTGAAAAAAACCCAATATGTTTGATTTCAGTGAGGATACCAGTTTTCTTATTCTCTCTCTCTATCTCCTGATTTTTTTCCCAACATTTTTAGCAAAAGTTTCGTTTACGCAGCTATAATCCTGCTTAAATGCTTGTCTTGTGCTGCCATATAACGTTTTAGGGAGGTGATACATTGTTTTGTAGACGTGGAATTTGACATTCTTTACTATCTCAGTCTTTCTTAGAATTGTGTTACAAATCTAATAATATCTAAGGTCTATTTTCCCAGATTTCTTACAAATTGTTCCAAGGTAGTAAGTAGCCCATATTCTCCAACTCCTCTCCATTGCTTGTCAAGATATAGATCAAAGAGCTGCAATCAATTATAAGCTACAGATCGAAGAATCGATCCAAAAAACAGTATCTCAGTTTCTTTGGGAAATGGCTGAAGTAAGAACAATGCAGTGATGTCATTTCTCGTCAATCTGGAGATCTAATGATGCCATGGCATAACATTTTCGTAACTATCCCTTACATTACATTTTTACAATAGATTGTATTTTAATTTTTACCTAAGTTTATTTTTCATTTCCAAAATTTTAATTGATTTTTTTCCCCTACACAAATATTGATTGATTTTTTTCCTAATACACTAAATATGGTTTATGCCATGAAATGAAACAACAATACTAAAATGTACTATAAATATAGTTTAGTTTATTTTTCATGTTAAAGCCCTGTACTATATTACTAATAAGAATGACGACGGGAAAGTCGTATTGAAAGAGTAGTGCAGAGGATAAGACAAGGAAAAGCTATACGTCATAATGGGATTGTCCCGAATTCATCAAAAACGATTTCCCTCAACTTCTCTTTAAAAAATATAGGAACATTATCTTAGCAAGGTAATATGAGAATGGGGACTCAATTTTATAGAATCGATTCACAAAAAAAATGAGAGCCCTAATGATAGCGCCAAATGGGTCAGTCTGCAGTAGCATATAAAATGTACTATAGGGGTACTCACTACGTTTGCTATAGCATGCTATTTGTGCTATTGTGCTAAACCCATCAATTTTATACAGGAAATAACTGTAGAAACTCACAATAAGTAAAATAATGGTCATCTCAAAGATTGAGAAAGATGTGAATATCCTTAGTAATATAAGTAGGGAAAGAGCGATACTTATATTACGAGGAAGAAGATATTTCAAGTGTTACAAACAGTCGGCACTGTTGTTCTTTCGGCCTCAATGAACTGTAAACGACCCGAGCACATTAGTGAAGTATTTATGTATAATTAAATATGCACATATTGATAATGGTTTAGACATCATCTATCGAGGTTGATTCTCGTCCGGAATATGTAGAACAAAGCCAATAAGAATTCTACTCGGAAATAATAAGTAGGCACATAAAATAAATCAGTAAAATTAGCTCTTTAATTTCAAGCAAGCTAGAAATCCTTTCTTTCTTTTTTTTTTTTACTTTATTTTACGTCAAGCTAAAATTTCCCTTTCTTCTCGTGGAATCTAAGATGTGACAACTCGTTATCTAAAGTTAATGGCTCAGAAAATTAACAACCAAGCCAATGAATAGTTAAAAAAAAATATGATATTTTTATTTCCTCCAAGACTTTCTATATCCGCATAAGTCTGTATATTTGGACCGTAGATTCAAAATTTGCGTTAATAGTCCGTAACATTTTTTGTAATAAGTAGAAATATTTTGGTTTATTATTTTCAATAATCAACCTTTGCAATCGACCAAAATAAAATTTTAACCCTCCCCAACAAAATTTGAGGGCTTGCATTTAAAGATACAAAGGGCCTGAATAACGAATAAAAAAAATCCGTTTGTCAACCGTACGCCTTCCGCGGCATTTTTCCGAAACTACTGCACCTATTTTTTTTTTTATATTAGGTACAAAAATACCAGGGCATCTCACGATGATCCTGACACATGACATTGATAACACAACCGATTAGTCTTAAAATAGAGAACGATTAAAAAATATTTAATTCAACAGCTCGGTTATTTTTAAAGATGATAAAAAAATAGAGAGTTTCCTAGTTAAGAAACCGCAATTAATAAAATAATAATAATAAAATTTAAAACGGCCTGTCACCGATTCTGTTTAATATTGTGCTGGATAAGATAATGAGGATCTTCTGGGAAAATGGTAATGCAGGTGCAGTAATTGGAACAAAAAAAGACAATGTGAGAGTAAAGTGTCTGGCCTTTGCAGATGAATCTAGCCCTGCTAGCGGAAACAGAAGAGGAAGCTATAAAACAGATAAACACCCTAAAAGAAATAGCTGAGAAAACAGATCTCCGAATTTCCTACGAAAAGACGGAGATGATGACAAAAAATGCAAGAGAATTTTGGCCACATAATATGGACAAATAAAAGTGACCAAAAAGTTCAAATACTTAGGAGGGATAATATCCAACAACGGGATAGATAAAGCAGGCCTAGATGAAAGATTAGACAAACTAGAAAGACTGTACTTTGCAACTATAAGCATGTACAGTAAGAAAAGTTCATCCTCCAATGCAAAAATAAGGCACTACTGTACAGTAGTAAGACAAACAATATTGTATGGTATGGAAACAGTTTGCCTTCCGAGTCTTGAGAAATTTCTCAAGATTGAGAGAAAAATTCTTAGGAGGCTTCATGGACCCAAAATAACACAAGAGGGCTACAGGCTAAAATCCAATGAAGAAATATATAGAAATTGGAAAACCTTGAAGTAGTCATCAGAATTAGGAGACTGAGGTTTTATGGCCATAAGGTAAGAATGAACAATCAGAGCTGAACAAACAGATTTTTGACAAAGTTCTAGGCTATAAGAATATGGGTGGTTATACAAAGAAATAAAAAAGGAGCTCGATAGGTTAAAAATCAAGAAAATAGACTGCTTAGATAGAGAGCTTTTCGGAAAGAAAATAAAATAAGTTGGGGTTCTTACAGGAAAAACAAAGAAACAGGGGAGACAATGGACAAAGGAAGAGCCGGAGGAACAGTCCAGGAAGATGAAAGAATATTGGAGAAAAAGGAAGATGAAAGATGTGAAGAAAAAATAATGATATTCACGTGGTCCTTGATGGCCAATTCGTGCAAAAATTAAAAATAAATAAAATGAAATTTTACCCATAAATAGGTTTCAAACTCAGTTATTTTTGAATATCAAGGAAAAAAAATTGTATAGTTTTAGGACCAGGACACCGCGACGAACAAGAAAAAAAAAATTAAATCATGCATAAATATTAAAAATTTCTATAGAATCCATAAATCTATAGTTTTGTAATTAGTAGACCGCGATTTATTATTGGAAAATATTTATTTATTCAGATATATCACAATTTGTTGAATGTACAATAGTATAGTATTAATATTATCTGAATAATAATAGTGCTATAACGATTAATTATAAAACAGAAAAAAAATTGTAATAGAGACAAAAGTATGTGTAGTGTTTTAAAATCAGTTCAGTGCGATAAACTAAGGGAGGGGGGGAGGGATGATCAAAGACGTTTCTAGGTACATAGAGCTCGAATAACGAAAAAAAAATAAAAAAAAATCCATGTGCCAGATGTCATAATTAATAAATAACTAAATACCAAAATAGGGGTATTAAATTGACTACAAAACAAAAAAAAATCATTAAAATCGTTTTAGAAATATGCAGAGATATAGCGTTATAAAACTAGCAGAGGTGATAGCCACTTAGCGTTTTCCTTAGATTAATTTACTGCTTTTCATATTAGTTAATTGCCCGTAAAAAGCTTAATAAGTAATTATTTTTTATTTTTTGGAAATAATAAACTATTTTGAAATAATCTGCAAACTTTTTTTTTTTCTTTAGTGTTTTATTTCTAAATATTTTAAAGACAAACTGCTTGACTGTAAAAAGTTTTTAGTCTCCCTGAGGAAGCTTGGAAGGGCGAGAACCACGGTTTTAGAGGTTTTACGGACCTGATAGAACTCCAAAATATGGTCTTTAGCAAATTTGCTTAAGGAAGGAGGCAACACTTGCAGAAAGAGAGTGCTGTAATTTATCCGTTTGCTAATACTACAAAAGGGTTTTATAACAACCACAAGGCAGAAGATCGACTAACCATCCACCGGTACGCCTCGTTGGAACAGAAAGAGGAAGAATAATAGCTCATTCAGGTTTTAACTAAGCAATAAAAACCTAATACCTTAAGATTAATAAGTGTAGAGAACTTAACCTTTAATTGGTGAGGTGGAGTCTACAGGACCATTCTCCCAATCCAATCGGCTAGTGAAAACCTGACATTTCCCGTCTTAACATGATTGTAATATAGCATCCTATTTTAGTCAGTTTGTATCCGGTATTGCTTTAGGATAATGTCCTATAGCCCCCCCCCCTCACCATTACTGTTCGGATTTATTGAAAGTGTTTTTTCCAATTTGTTGAAAGAAATGTCTCGTGATCGTGTTATTTTACGAACCTTTTTAATTTTAATAAGAAGCTGGGATCATCTTTGTTAAAGGATCACATGACCAGACGGTCAGCAATCCTCAGACTTCCCCGGGAGATTCGATTATCGATCATTATTAGGGAAAAAAATCAGAAGAATCGAACACATTTAATCAGGAGATCCCCCTGAAGAAAAAGATATGTTATATTTAACCAAGAAACAACAATAAGAAGTCATCTATGGTTTGTATTAAATGTGAACAAAATATCTGTGGACCATGTTCGGATTCCTGTTGCGAAATCTGTGCCTAATATTAGCTGTGCATACTTTCTTTACAATATAAAACTTTCATTTTTTAATCATTTTCTGTTTTTAAATATAATAAACTTTAAGATAAGAACTTATTTATATATTACTTTACAAATGTTTTTATTGGTTAGGATATAACATGAAAAAAAGTATTAATAAAATGTATTTAATAATATCAGGAATTTATTCAATTTTATAAGCATCCTTTCGTATGGTACCTATTGAAAATAGGTTGAACTAACGTTTTTCACTAGAATAAAATTAACAATTAATAAATAAAATAGAATAAAATAACAATTCTAGATGTTTCAGGATTAAAAAAAAAAAAAAAAAAAATGAGGTCTGGGGTCTGAGAGACCCCACCCTCACCAATTTAGACTATAAATTTCACCTCACCAGTTAAAGGTTAAGTATTTGGGCAATTATTTGCCTAAAATATTAATAAAAGAATGATATTCTCTTAGTTATGCTTGCTAGAATTTACAGGTGCTCAATCAACCCGAACAATGTTCTTCGAATTATAACTGATTATAAGACGTATGAGTGAAAAACTTTTGATTGAAAACATTCGATTGAAGCTCACTGGGGAAAACAATCCCTTCATAGGGTTGCGAAGTAAAGTAAATCAAAACGATTGAAATGAATGCACATCTATTTTCGCATAGTTCTACCAATTTAGCTAAATAAATTATCATAGTGGATACAACATCCCAACATGTATTTATTCTATTCTTTTTATCAACTTGTATGATCTGTCAATGATTGTAATTTAATTTTTTTCTCATAATTATGTCACCTTATTATGTTTACTGTCTTCAAATATTTATCATAATTAGGGAAACGTTGGTTGAGAGGTTTTCAGTTTTACTTTATCAATTATTGTTCTTACTATTGAACATTAATTACTATTAAATATTAAAACATTTTTTAGTAACATTATGATATTATTACTATTATATGTTTAATCTGATTATTTCTTTTTATGTTAGTATTACAATTTTACTCATTGTTGTCAGATCCCGTCTAAAATGCGGTAGTATTTTCCATTTTACCCACCTTTCGTACGTTCTTTCTTATCTACGCACCTACATTCCATTCTGCCAAATTGTACCTAGTTTCCATTCCCCTACAATACGGTACGTATCTACACTCTACTCCATATTTCAAAGTTTCTTATTTCATGTAATTTTTTATATCTTTGTACATTATCTTTAGTCATTACCTGTTCTGTATAGGCCTCTCATTATTATACCTTAGTCATTGTAATTTAATTAATCGATTTCTTTACACATCTAGTCCCTTTTTATGTTTTAATATTGACATTCTCTAGCTCAATATTTTTTAAAACAGTATATTTAATCTTATTTTAAATGTATCTCTTTTGTATCTTTTTAACCCTGATGACGACCCACATTACCAAACGAAACATTGGCAAAAAATAATTGATTGAAACTACTTAATTGTTTCATTCACTGACCGCCAATCGGACTAATTCCTTCTAATAAATAAATTATTATAGTATTTTCCACAGCCCATTGTCCTGCCAACAAAACAACCATACGAGTATATTCCAAATTTCGGACTCTAATATGTATTAGACATTCTAATAAAAATCCCTAAAATCTTGTTTTAGGGATTATGAAACGAATTTGAAATGCACTGACTTATAATAATCTTCCAATAGATGACTTTTGTAACATTGTGAATGGATACAGTTTTCGGGAAAATACCAACATACACTTGAAGAAACTATACTTGTTACAAAACTAATAACAGTATTTCACTTTAACAATATTTTATAAAAATAAAGCTATAAAAACTATTGGCGAAATACACAAAAGTTA
This sequence comes from Piezodorus guildinii, assembly GCA_023052935.1. Classification (NCBI taxonomy): domain Eukaryota; kingdom Metazoa; phylum Arthropoda; class Insecta; order Hemiptera; family Pentatomidae; genus Piezodorus; species Piezodorus guildinii. The sequence continues at coordinate 118,897,310 of CM041293.1, read as the reverse complement.
ATTCTTCAATTATAATTACAATATCAATTACACTATTCGATTAACTATTTATTAGTATTTACTATAAAATAATCAAGTATAAACACATTTGTTAGTGGTTATTGAAATGGAAGACGTAGTTGAAAATTGTCTGTTTTCTAAAAATTATAAAAATTACAAATTTTTAAGCGAAATAAAAATACTTTGCATCCATTTTTGCCAGAATTAATGTTAAGATTCGATATATTTATCAAAATAATAAAATGTTATACAAACTAACTCTTAAAATCTAAGTCATCAACAAAATATCTATTATATTTCTGTTCTTACACTATACCAAAGCAAAATTTAAATCATATTGTCAAAAGAATTCTAGGAACAACAGATATCTAATATCGAAGTAAATCAAAACAAATCTAAAGATGACGTTGAAATCTCTAGAAATCATGACAGAACTCTAAAGTTGTACTTACTTTTAAAAAGAATATCATGTATAAATAAGAAAATATTTTACTACATAAATCTTTATAACTACTAGTAAATATTTTAGAACATAGATCTAACTTTAGACTGGGTTTATAAGGAATTCTAATATTGATTTACTTTAAATCGCGCGAGAAAAAAAAACAAGCTATATCCATAAAGTCATGAAGAACTCAGCTGATAAAATCACTGAATATTTGTATTTTAAATGAGAAATAGTAGTATGTTTCACAAAACCTTTTTTTCTTATCTAAGATTTTTAAGAGCATTGTGATTACTCAAAGAATTTTAATTTTAAGTTGACAGTTTTCAATTGTTAGACATGACAACTACCAAAATATTAATTTTGAATAAAATAACGTCTAAGCCAAGAATAACGTTTTCAAAACATCGCGAATACCAGATATCATTGTATTATCAAATAATTTATGGTACTCACCAGTAAAAGGCGATCTTGTCGCCGTGACCGAGCCTGATGTTCCTGTCCAGGAGGTTGTAGCAGATGTTGGTCGTTGCACCTTCCAACCAGCGGATGAAGATCGGTCCTTTGCTCACGTCAAAGTTGTAAGAGAAAAAGTTTCCTGGGGGAGTTTCCCAATGGAACTGTTTGGAGATTTCCCCCCAGAACTTCTCTGGGTCTTGGATGGACTCCTCGTACATCCTCCGATACGTGTCAAGATCGGGGACGTAGGCGATGGCCGAAAGCTCCTTCGACGGATAGTAGATTGCGTCCTTCCCGTTCATGGTGCACGACTGCGAGATCTGCGAGCGCCCGGCCGCCAAGTCAATACCTATCCCCACCAGGGCGGCTCCGGCTAGTTGCTCTATCTGCCGCAAGGCTCGCCACTTCCTGTAGCGTTAGCGAAAATAATACTCTAACCTAACCAAAATTATATAAAATCAATTTATATTTACTCAAGGTATATATATTTATATATATATATATATATATATATATATATATATAGAGAGAGAGAGAGAGAGAGAGAGAGAGAGAGTATATGTAAACACCTTGATATTTACAAAGAAACCTAAAAAACAAAACAAAATAAAATCATCTGGTGCGCGCAGCACACGACTTTCACTTACCTCTGTTGCTCAAATCAATATCAGAAGTTTTAAATACATTTAGAGATTAAAATAAATTGTTGAAGAATTGGTTAAATGGAATTTCTATAGAAATATGTTTTATTAAAATAACTATTATACTATTATCTAAAATAATCATTTAGTTTTATCGGCTGTTCATCACTCTCTAATAACTTTTAAAAGCTTGTGTATGAGATAATATTTTTTCTAAAATCTTTAGCTTTCCAACGGTATATTATACATGTATGTAACTGTCCTTAAGTTAAAAAACAAAAAATTGCATTAAAAAAATATTTTTTCAGTTTTTTCCTTTAGTTGGGTATCGAATTCTTTTAATTTATATATTTACCTGTTTTTTCATCAGTGGTAACAAGATAATATAGTTATTTTTATAGAATCAACAAAATTAAAGGTACTTTAGAAGAAGAAAATTTAAAATATCGGCATTTAAGCCCTATCAGATTAAATCAGAATAAAACCTACATGATATTAAAGCACATTTAATTTTACATCGACATAGCGAGTTTGATCAAAATCGTCGGAACCGTTTTTAAGAAAATCATAAAAAGGTACAATATGCATGGTATAAAGTGGCTCTTCTGGTTAGCCGATTTTAATGAAAATGTTGCTGTAACATCTCGGGCGTCTTAAATATGAAATTTCAGTTTCGTATGACTTTCCGTTTTGTCGCTCGAGTTACCACACACACACACACACACGGACGAACAGACCTTTCTGCGGGACTTGGTTATTTGGACTCAGGAGACCCTTAAACGTGAATTTCCGTCGAAAACTAGAAGTCGAAAATTTTCACGCTCGCCAATACTTTCCCTTACTATATATAGTAAGTGAAAGCAAAATTACCCTCAAGTAGTCCTAAAGTTGCTGTAGCGTCTCGGCCGTACAGTTTTTTAAATATGAAATTTCAGTTTTTTACGCCTTTTCGTTTTCGCGCTAGATTAATCACACACACACAGAAGGGATCACTTGTAGCTGGGTGGTTAGCATTAGGGGTGGGCATAATCGAATGACGATTATCGGATCATTCGAATTAATCGATTATCAGATTAATCGATTTGGAGAATCGAATGATCATTCGAACTGAATTGTTTAACGATAATCGAAGGATTATAAGGAGCACTACATAGTCATCATTCGGACGGGTCGGGAATTGTGGCATATTGTCTCTCAGAATGCATATTAATCATTCGATCATTCGATTATAGAATTATTCGATTATTTAAATCATTGAAGTCCGACAATCCGATTATGACGATCATTCGATTATGCCCACCCTAGTTAGCATAACAGCCTCCTATGCCAAAAGCCAGGGGTTCAAACCGCAGGTGTACCTAGGATGGTCCCGAGCCTGTGCGATGTCAGGTACTCGTTAAAGATCCCTATCCTAACAAAATCTGGATAGGCAAAATTTAGGACTCCCACTGTAGCATCGTCCAATTAGCCATAGTAGCATAAAGTGACGTTAAATAAATAAACAAACTAAACAAAAGATTGCATTAAAAAAATATCTTTTCAGTTTTCAACTTAAGTTGCATTCGCTATTCGCTATATTAATTCGCTCAACTTGCATATTTAGCTGCTATTTATCAATGCTAACAAGATTATATTGTTATTTTTATAGAATCTAAATAATTAAAGGTACTTTAGAGGGAGAAAATTTAAAATATTGGCATTTAAGCCCTATCAGACTATTTCAATCAGAATGAAACCTACATGATATTAAAGCACATCCAATTTTACATTGATATAGCGAGTTGAACCAAATCGTTAGGGCCGTTTTTGAGAAAAACGTAAATAAGTGCAAAATGCATGGTTTAAAATGGCTATTCTGGTATGCCGATTATGGTGAAAAAGTAGCTGTAACATCTCGAGCGAATAGTTGTCTTAAATATGGAATTTCAGTTTCGTAGGATTTTTCGTTTCCGCCCGGGAGTTACCACACACGGACACACACACAGACTTTTTTGTGGGACTTGGTTATTTGGAATCTCGGGACCCTAAAACGTGTATTTTCGTTGAAAACTGGAATTCGAAAATTTTCACGATCGCAATACTTCCCCTTACTATATATTCCACATACATGTAAGTGAAAGTAAAAATATGTCTAAAATTCATCAATTAAAGACAAGTATGTAATCCTATTTCTGGTTCGAATAAAAACGAAGAAAGCACAAGCACTGCACATATGGGCGGATCCAAAGGTAGCTTTGGGGAAAACTGGAACTTTTATTGGGAGAGGTGGTGTTCAAATGCTTACCAACTCCACAACTAAATGATATAAACACCAACCTATCACAATACAGCTTCAGAGGAAAGGTCGAGACCCATTCAGTGGATCCGCCACAAAATAAGACGGGTTTGATGTCGCTGGCACACCATATAAATGACTATTCACTACAACAATAATATGCCAGTATTAGTACCAGTAAGAATCAGGTACACATGGTCACAATTCACAATATAAATGCGCTTTCTCAACAATATTGGCCAATAAATTGTATTAAAAATCATAGTAATTAATGTGGTTAAGGCAATACATATCGCAGGTCCTAAAATCCGTACCAGGCTTTAGACTAAAAAAAAATAGATAAGATAATATTTAATAAATTGTTCAGGCTACTATCAAAAGATGCCGAAGGTCATTCAAAGAATATTATATATATATATAACGTAGGCAAGTAGGGAACAAAAGAAATAAAACAAATCAGTATGTCATACCTGTATCTCCTAGAGATAGAACTTGGTCTACTTCTGCCCGTCCTCAAGGTTGGTCTCGGTTTTTGCTATGTCTTGCCTTCAACGAACTCCTCATGAGAAAGGTCGTCATAAATTCTACACTATAACTCAATGAAAAAATGCCTGCGTAGTTTCATTGTCTAAAACTTAAAAATAAAACAAAAAAAAAAAAAAATATATATATATATATATATATATTATTTAAATTAAATTCATCCCTTAAAAGTAAATTAAAGGTAAATTATAATGCAAGTCTTTATCATGAATCAATAAAATATGACGATTCATAATTCAGTTTTGAATTAATGGATGCTGTTTGACTTAAAAAAGTAACAGGTTCTTGGCCAGAAACTTAATAACGATTGATGGATTTTTTTTCTATCCTAGTCTTAGCAGTCGTTTGGTTTGTTGGAGGTTTTTCATTTGTCTCTCCTATTCTACGGATATTTTTTTTCTCTCTGGCGCGACAGACGGTGTAGGCCTTTGGCCGCGTGGTGTAATCTTCAGAGAGAATACACTCACGATCGATGAAATTTTATAAGGTAGGGTCATCACTCCCTACGCCTATTTTTGTGAATGGCAACCATTTGGCTGACGGGTCTCACATACCCGGGGGAGAAGCTGTGAGTGAATCCCCATTTAATTATATCCTTGTAAAATTCCCGCCAGGACTGGGATTCGAACTCACAACTTTTAACATAAGAGACTAGCGCGCTAGCCGCTACGGGCTCCCCTATTCTACGGATATACTCCCAATATAAAATCCTTCGTCGTCTAGATGGCTTCATGCCGATGATTCGCGGTCTCATCGTTTATCTGGATTCCCTGTGGTCCTCGCTGATTCGAGAATCTACTCTTCTGTTCTCAAAGCAGGCGTTAAAAAACCTTTAGGTATTACAGAGTGTGGCTTCATTCCTGGAGGCAGACGTAGAAATCAGATATTGTAAGCTAAGTTTCCATCCCTATGGCGAGGTAGGTTTGTCCGTACATCTTTAAGGTTTTCAAGACCAAAAGATGCTTAACAAGGTTTGTATTATTTTTTCGATCATTAACTTTCCCACACATTTTTCCAATTACAATATTATTCTGTACTTTGAGGACTGTTGGAAAAATTTCTCTGACTCCAAAATTGGAACAAATTCTTGGTCTACGAAAGATTAAAATTTAAAAAAAGTATACTCATTAGATCTTCATTATGATCTCTAATAAGCTTTGCGAGTGCAGTTGATAAGTATTTTTCTCCATGGAGGATATAATTAGTTGACCGTTGGACTTAGTGGATATCATTTTAGGAAACCTGATATAAAATCCTTCGTCGTCTATATGACTTCATGCCGATGATTCGCGGTCTCATCGTTTATCTGGATTCCCCGTGGTCCTCGCTGATTCGAGAATCTACTCTTCTGTTCTCAAAGCAGGCGTTAAAAATCCTTTAGGTATTACAGAGTGTGGCTTCATTCCTGGAGGCAGACGTAGAAATCAGATATTGTAAGCTAAGTTTCCATCCCTATGGCGAGGTAGGTTTGTCCGGATATCTTTAAGGTTTTCAAGACCAGGTTTGCGACAGCCTTAGGTGCTCTAGCAAGATATTGGGTAGCATCAGATGGGGCTGGGTGACACTTATAGTTATATTGAAAAATAGCAACTGCCATTTTTATAAGCGGTCAGTGGTGGAACACCAAATCTTCATTTTACAGGGAGAAGATTTGGAGGGTCCCAATGCTACCTCTCAAAACCTCAATTAGACTTGGTATAATTGCCCCATACCGATGCAGTTCTAGAGCATCATTTCCTCAGAGCTTTTCACCAGATCCAGCATTGCTATGGTTCCGGGAAACCTCCCACGTCATGAGGGTGGAAACTCAGTCCACAAGGTGCTTCCTACGTCAGCCGCCAGAGATGCAGCTACACCTGCGGTGCTCAACACAATATATATTGCTATTGCACCTAAGGCTATCGCAAATATGAACTTGAATGTTCGAAGATATGCAACAGCTGTCAACGACAATCTAGCACGAACATAGATATTATCTCATATCCTAGGTTGCTACGATGGTTATGTGGCCAAGGTAATAACGGAGATGGTTGAAATGGCACCGCTTGCTGAAAGACCCTTCGTCCTCTGCAGATCAGGACCGTCTCACAATATCTTCCATATCCCTTTAATCAAACTCCCAAAAATGCGATTCATCTGATGAATATATACTAAATAATTACTCCAATGTTCACATACTAAATTTAACATTTTGCTGTAGTTTAATTGTAGATTCCTAACAAATATAAAATGATGCAAGTGCCTACTTTTATGTTTACAATCCACATTTTCTCCTTCTTTTTTTAAAAGTATATCGCTCGTTATATAAAGAATATTGTAGATGAAAATAAAGAATACTAAAGAGTGTGTTGAATGAAACGTACAAATGAATTCCTATCATACCTCTGTTCAATTCTAAGAGGTCACAGTTATGATATGTTTTAAGATGTAATTATCATTCTCCCAGTAAAACTATATCAACAAACGATATCAATTACTGTAAAATGTGTTATATGGTACATATTAATCAAGTTTTCCCCAAAAGAAATACGTGTTAAAGAAACTCTCAAAAAAAAAAAAACATTTCGTAGCAGAAAAAGTTGGAATTCACAATGTGCACATTCTAAATTTAACATATTGCTGTAGTTTAATTGTAGATACCTACTAAATATAAAATGATGCCTACTTTTATTTTAACATCCTTCACTTTTTACATTTTAAACTTTGTCGAGCGTTCTATAAAAAAGACTGGAGATCAAAATAAATAATATTAGAAAGTATGTTGATTGAACGTACCAAATAAGTACTTTCAGATTTCAATTGAATTCTGAGACGGGCTATTAAAAGTATTACATAGCTAACCCCTTTATGATACAAGCTTGCACTAGGCTAGTTACTATATGATTTAAGACGCAAATATCGTTATTTCCATTAAAGCTCAATCACTGTAGAATGTGTTAATTGGAACATATCAAACAGCAGCAACAAATCCTACTACGCGTGAAAAAGGAAAATTTAAAGCAACATTTCGAAGGATCGTTTGGAATTTAGAGAGCCTTTTCTTCTTGTAATTCGATGCTCTATAACTTCCATTCCATGACTTGTCGATTTAGATAGTCGTTTTAAAGTTACAGAGGTGTGTTAGTGACTAAATAGGGTTTTTCAACAAAGGTAAAATTATAATTATGTTTATAGATGACCTGTTACATTCAGGACCAATTGGCCCTCTCTCATAATGAATAAGAATTGTATATACAATTATAATCCGTCTATTTCCGGTGAACGATTGCGGCTATACCACTGAACCGAATTCAATTACAAAGGTAACCTTAGGGAAGAAAATTATACACGTTACGTTTTAGAAAGAAAGCATTTTCTGTAGAAGGCACAGTTTTCGAGTTATAGACGAAAAATTGGAGGTTATTCGGCTTTCAAAAGTTAATCTCACCACCTGCATCGTCTGAAAAGCATTCAAACGATTTCCAGCTTTGCTTACAATGATTCCCACAAACTTCCTTGTTTTACTGGGCTACATGGTATACCATACTTCATGAATTCCGAGCAATTTCCGTTTCTATGTGCAGCCTAGCCTGCTTTTATTTTCTCACTAACCATTACAATTCCTCTTCAAAAGTGAACTACTTCATTGAGGGTTTGTTATCAGCCATCTATAATTTCTAGTTCATTTAAAGGACTATCCTATCGGTCTTAAATGATAGATAAAAAAAAAAAAAGAATTTAAATGCCTGAAAAAATAAATACAGAAAAGATGCTTAACAAGGTTTGTATTATTTTTTCGATCATTAACTTTCCCACATATTTTTCCAATTACAATATTATTCTGTACTTTGAGGACTGTTGGAAAAATTTCTCTGACTCCAAAATTGGAACAAATTCTTGGTCTACGAAAGATTAAAATTGAAAAAAAGTATACTCATTAGATCTACATTATGATCTCTAATAAGCTTTGCGAGTACAGTTGATAAGTATTTTTCTCCATGGTGGATATAATTAGTTGACCGTTGGACTTAGTGGATATCATTTTAGGAAACCTGATGATGGATTTTTATAAAACTAAATGATAAGAATACAATATATCAATGTTGTTGATTATAGCTTTTTTCAGTCAAATTCATAATTTTTTCAGTCAAATTCATAATTTTTTCAGTCGAATTCATAACTTTTTCAGTCAAATTCATAACTTTTTCAGTCAAATTCATAATTTTTTCAGTCAAATTCATTCATCTGCTGGTTTTGAACTTACGACGAAGGATAGAGAGCTGTTATGGCTAGCCACTACTCCACAGGTGAACCTTTATGAATTCTAAAAGGTGTTAAGGACTAATACGTCTAAGGTCACGGGTTCAAACCTGGCAGATTCAAACACCTTGTTGAATGCATCGAGGGTCACCTGTAGTGCAGTGGCTAGCCATAACAACCTTTTATCTACTAGATAGCGAGTTCATACCAGGCAGAAGGCCCTATATTTGCTTTTAGGGTGTAAAAATCCTTGGTTATTTCGTCCTTTAAAAGAGGCTGTTATGCTAGCCACTACTCCACAGGTGACCCTGGATGCATTCAGCAATAATATACAGTATATGTGTGTGAGTATAATATGCCCAAGGTCACGGGTTCAAACCCGGCAGATTCAAATACCTTGTTAAATGCATTGAGGGTCACCTGTGGAGTAGTGGCTAGCATAACAGCCTTCTATGCTTAAGGTCGCAAGTCCAAAACCAGCAGATCGCCCTATATTTGTGCACCGCAGGTGACTCTTAAAATATTTAAAAAGTGGAACTCGTAAAAGATCCCTATCTTAAGTAAACCTGGATAGGCAAAACTTAAGACTCCCGCTGCACCGTCGGATTAAGCACAGTAACATAAAGTGACGTTAAATGGTTAAACAACAACAAGATTTAATAAAAATGTTAAGTTCTTGGTAGCAAAACTGATTAAATTGACTGTATAAAATGGGTGTAAGAAATTATGAAATTGACTGAAAAAATTATGAATTCGATTGAAAAAATTATGAATTTGACTGAACAAATTATGAATTTGACTGAAAAAAGCTATATCAATTACCCTACATGTACAAATGATGGATTAGGATGAAAAACCAGCCCTGATGATGATCCACTATGGGGATCGAAACGTTGGCAAAAAATAAACTGTAGAAACTACTCAATTGTTTCATTCACTGAACGCCACCCGGACTAATTCCTTTTAGTGATAAGTATTTTTGTTAATGTAAAATAAAATAAATCCTGTTTCTACATGTAGATTTTTGAGGTTAATGTATTTAATTGTATTTGTTTTCAAATTTAGTAATATCTTTTTGAATAGGATAAAGAAAGCTTTGGCAACTTTTCAATTTGTTTGCAACAAAAGGTAACTTTCTTTTTTTTTAATGAAAAAAAAATTAGAGACACATTTTTCACTTTATTAACAGTTATAGAAGATAATTTATTTTTAAATAAAAATTTGGATGACCCTTCTTACCACCGCTCAACACTTTAATGTTTTAGATGAGGAAGATGGTTGAGGGTGCAGTCATTAGAGAGAAACACACATCAAAAAAGTGCTATTTTAATTGTGTACCGACGTTTTGGCCTACATTGTGGACCTTCATCAGGTCTAAGAGAAACAAGATACAACCAATGTTATTATAAACTTAATAATATATTAGGTATATAATAATATGGTGACAGTCATATAATATGGAAACAAACATAAAATTAAAAATAAAATTATAATAAGATGACAGTTATAAAGTATGTAAGTGAACAAAATTAAGATGATAATATTCCTATAAGAATATTTAAAGAGAAACTAAATTTTAATTGTTCACATATTGTTCTTTTAACATTTAATCATTTACTTTGATTCTATTCTTATTGAAATATTGTCATCTTAATTTTGTTCACTTCCATACTTTATAACTGTCAACATTTTACATTTAATTTTATGTTTGTTACTATATAATATTAATGTCACCATATTATTATTATATACCTCACATATATTAAGTTTATAATTACATTGGTTGTTATCTTATTTCCCTTAGCCCTGATAAAGGCCCACAATGTAGGCTGAAACGTCGGCACACAATTAAAATAATAATAATTTTAGGCTTAACAAACCCGAAGGTTCGATGCCAATACCACCAAATTCCGCCTATACAGACTCATCCAATGCAATTAAAATAAGCACTGTTTAATTGTGTGTTTCTCTCTAATGACTGCACCCCCAACCATCTTTCTCATCTAAAACAATACTTTGTTGAGAGGTGGTAAGAAGGGACATCCAAATTTTTATTTTAAAATAAATGATCTTCTATAACTTTTAATAAAGTGAAAAATATGTCTCTAATTTTGTTTTCATTAAAAAAAAAAAAGTTACCTTTTGTTGCAAAACAAATTGAAAAGTTGCCAAACCTTTCTTTATTTCATTTAAAAAGATATTACTAAATTTGAAAACAAAAAATACATTAACCTCAACAATCTACGTGTATAAACAGTATTTATTTAATTTCACATTAACAAAAATACTTATAAACTGCACTCGCAAACCTTATTGGAGATCATAATGTAGATCTAATGAGAATACTTTTTTTCAATTTCAATCTCTCGAGATTAATTTTTGAAGACTAAGAATTTGTTCCAATTTTGAAGTCAGAGAAATTTTTCCAACTGACCTCAAAGAACAGAATAATATTGTAATTGGAAAAATATGTGGGAAAGTTACTGATCGATAAAATAATACAAAAACCTTGTTAAGCATATTATTATTATATACTTAACATATATTAAGTTTATAATAACATTGGTTGTTATATTGTTTATCTCTTAGCCCTGATGAAGGCCCACAATGTAGGCCGAAATTGAAGTAAGCACTGTTTTAATGTGCGTGTTTCTCTTTAATGACCGCACCCCCAACCATCTTCCTCATTTAATTTCTCAACGGTCAACTAAACTCCATCATTATTCAATTTTTTATAGTATACACTCTTAATGTCTAGGCCAATAAAAAGGGAAAAATCTTAATTCACTACTTACTACTTCTTTGTACATTGTTTCATATTCCCAGTTAGTATTTATAAATTTATTATTTGTTTGTTTATTTATTTAACACCCCTTTATGCTGCTGTGGCTGATCGGATGACATAAATTTATTAAAATAATATACCGGTAATGAAAAAGATATTTATGAGTACCTTAAATAACTCCAGATTCAGCATCAGCACCCCAAATAAATATGAAACTATAATAATATCAACGATTGGATTCGTTAATAAGAAAAGCTTCAAAAAATAAAATAATAGTAAAAAAATATAAAAACCTGTACTTTAAAAGGAATTATAATTTAATTTGTTAAATAATATCCTAAAGATAAAAACAAATATGTTTATCAATAAGATGCCAGGTGTTTTTTTTTTCTCAAAAATTTACAAGATGTGAATATGCTAAGCAGGAACTATATGTTATAGTGGATAGAGTAATAAATTACCTCTCTCATGAGTTTGAAACCTGGCTGTGACAGAAATATTATTTATTTTTTTACTTCAGCCATGGGCAGACTCTTTTGTAAGAAGATAAAACAGACAGTACTGGCCTAGAAACAGTATGAATCTCTAAATTAACTGAACCCAAGACCCTTCATGGGTTGTAGAGGTATTTATTTGTTTTTTAATAAGCTAAAAATCTGGACATATACATAAATAAAAATAAATATGAAGTGAGATTCATTGAACTATAATATAATATTTAAAATATATGTAAAACAACTTGGCTAAATACATCTGTTGAAAAAAAAAAAAGTAGGTAAGAAATGAGTAGAGAATTGAATTTATTTATTGGTGCAATATATACTAAGGATATTCCAACTTTAAAAACCTAAAGGAATCATTTAATTTTTATTAACTTAACTAAATGGGTAATGTGATAAATAATACTTAATATGAGTAATATGCCTTCAGAGGATTCAGAGTAATTAGGTTTTTTGCCATCTACAACAACATGCTTCATCAAAATAGATCTTCGGCTATTACTTAACCCAGTAACAATGAGGTATCTTCATTAATTTAGTCGAATCATCTCATTTTATTTTTGTGATATTCAGTATTATATCATAGAAAGCTTTGTTATTTGTCAAAGTACAACACATTAGTAGACAGTTTTAGTAATTTAAGATTTATTATAAAGAACCTAAAAAATGTTTGCTAACAACTTTCTTGAGCAATAAAAATCAATAATGTCCTTTTAGCAATAATCAGTTACAGCAATAATGTATCCAATACGCACTAATACATTTTTTGAAATAAATTTATTAAACAATCACCTTCCTTTATTCTATTGAGAGAATGAGGAAACTTGTGCTGTAAGCAATAACTATAAATTAAAATACCTCTAATTTATGAAGCTATCCTGGTAAATAGTAAAAGATTATATTGATAGTAAACCAATCAGATATAACAAAAATATGGTGTGAGCAACACACGACTTTCATTTAGCTCGACTGTTAAAATCAATTTAAAAACTATTAAATATACTTAAATTTGAAAAATATTTTAAGCAGATGTTAATAAAACAAGTATTCATTTTCATTGGAAAAATATTATTTAGATTAAATAATATAACTATATTAAATTGTTTAATCAGTAATTAGTTTATTCCCTATTCGTCACTTTATATTTCCTTTCACAACTTTGTGAGTCAGATAATATTTTCTCTAAAATCTTTAACTTCCCAACAGTATATTATAAATCTATATTACTGTTCTTATGTTCAAAACAATAGTTTTGCTCTTTTATCCTTTAGTCGGCCATCAAAAGTCGTCCAACTTATATATTTACCAATTTATTTATCAATGATAAGAAGATGATATAGTTATTATTATTGAATCTACAAAATTAAAGTTTCTTCAGAGGAAGAAAATTTATAATATTGACATTTAACCCCTGTCAGACTATTTAAATCAGAATAAAACCTCATGAAATTAAAGCCCATTAAATTTTAAATAGATATAGTGAATTTAACCAAAATAATTAGAGCCGTTTTTGTTAAAATCGTAAAAGGGTGAAAATTGCATGGTATTAACTGGCTCTTCTGGTAAGTTGATTTTGATGAAAAAGTAGCTGTAACATCTCGAGCGTATAGTTGTCGTAAATATGGAATTTCAGTTTCATAGGACTTTTCATTTTCGCACTGGACTTACCTCGCATACGCACATGCACACACCTACACACACCTTTTTGCGGGACTTGTTCATTTGGACTCAGGGGACCCTAAAACATGTATTTCTGTTAAAAACTCTAATTCGAAAATTTTCACGATCTCAAATATTTATTCCCTTACTACATTTTTCATATAAGGGTAAGTGAAAGTAAAAATTAGTTTTTTTTTTACAAAATTAAGAGTTGGAAACTGTTAAATATCTAATTGAAACTAGTTTTATGATAATGTACACAAAAACCCAAGAAGAATCAATAAATATGGAATTACAGGATGCTAAAAAAGAAGAAACGATTAAGTTGCATTTACATCACAATACCCCCTAAATCAATAGTAATAAAAGATAAAAAAATTATATTATTGTTATTTATTAAAGTATAATGATACAAATGGAGGAAGACTAATAAAAAAGATTGTAAGAAACAAGTATATTTGAAATTCCAACTGATCGTTGTGTCACATAAATTTTAATTAGCTAAGATCATTCGACTGAAAGCCAATTTTTGTATTCCAATAATTTAAGATTTACAGAAATGAAAGTTGAATCTATTCTTATTTCTTAAATTACAAATAGATCATTGAAACATAAAAAGAGAATTGTGGAAGAATGTGAGACTAGTTTTAGCTATGCATAAATCAAATTTTTAAGGATTTTTCAAAACTGTCTGGTTAGATTTATCAGAAAAATTTCACAAATAAATAATGTCATAATAAAAGGCTATCTACAATAACTTGTAAAAAAATATTGAATTTTATGCATATAATTTAAAGATAAAAAGAAAATGATAAAGTAATGACAAAATGATAAACCCACGCAGAGCTTTATATCATGTGATGGGGCAGAGGAAAGAACCAGATAAATCACTTTTCTTTTTTTGAGTGAATCAAAATGAAGGAAATTTACAATTCCATTTTTTTTTGTTCTTCTAGACCATTACCCCGCCTATAACACCAGATTTAATAGTAACATATTTACAATTGTTTGGACATTGTAACAAATATGTTTTTAGTTTTACTATGCGGATAAAATTTCACTCACTATAGTTTCTCCAATACCATGTTTTTTATTTGCACCCTGTTCTGAAAAATGCATCTTTTCGTTTTAATCCATAAATAAACAAGAGACTGTATCTGCTAAATTTGCCGGAGGTTATCTTCTCTTACCTTCATATAGTATAAAAAATAGAAAGATCCAAAACTTGAATTAAAAAAAAAAAGGTTGTTTTAATTTTTGGCAATACTACAATTAATGCCTTTTCAAATTAATAATCAACTTTAAAAAGTAAGATATGCCGTCAGTAATAACTAGAAAAACATTAAGAACCTGACAAATAACAGTTTTAAAATAATTTATAAAGCACTAATAAGGATTAAAATATATATAAAAATATAACAGACAAATCAATAACCTCAAGTATTTCACCAAACAAGTCAGATTCCATACATCAATAAAGTGTTTTATTATTAATGATATTAATGAGATAGTAGTGAGTAAATATATTAATATAAAATGGGTTCAACAAAGAAACACCACTATATTAAATGATAAGAATAAGGAAAATTTAAGACAACATTTTGAGTAAAAACAATTATTTATACATAACAAATAATATAAAACCAAATAAAACTTTGTCAATTTATAGACTATTATATCCAGAACACATAGCCAAAACAATAATACAAAAACTTTACATACAGGTACACTTAAGGGATGGCAGTGCAGGAGATCAGGTTGTCTTTACAAAATCGGAAGATGACCGAAAAATGTATAATAAATTACAAAAAAGAAAATTGTTTATACCTTTACACATTAATTTTCTGTACATATCACTAATTGTCTTGAGAATAGTATTTCAATGATGAGAGAGAGTACATACTATTACTATTATTCTTTTCCCTTAATGGTACATTAATCAATTTAGCCTTCTTTTTAACTTCTGAATCACTGGTATGTTTTTTAGAATCGGCTGAATCTTGTGGATCCTTTTTAACATTATTTTTTTTAACATCTTCCTCAGAAGAAGAATCACTTGCACTAGAGTCGTAGCTTCCAGATGATGATGATGTTTCTTGTCTACTAGTTTTCTTCAATTCTAATTCACCAGAATTGATATAATAACCACCATACTTTGTGTCCATATTTTCAGGCAGTCCTTCTTCATTCGCTTCAGTATTATCTATGAAGGAATCATCATCATCATAACCAGCACCTAGCTCTGCATAACTATGAATGTACCTATTGTCTGAAAACTTCAATTTTTTACTATCCTTTTCAGATTTTCCATCTCTGGTGTCACCTTTCTCCCTTTTTTCTATTTTAGCTCTTTCTTCATTCAATAATTTATTGTAGTTAAGAATGACACTGCCTTCCCTGTTGATCTGAGTCAGATCTATGTTCAACCTAATGGTTTTATTTGGTTTCTTTGGAGGCTCACTATTACTATTCGACTCAAAATGATTCTTAAATACGGGCATTTCTGACATAAAATTGAAACTAAAATGTAAACTAATCACTTAACAAAAAGGAGGTTGTAACTATGTTATCTTTGTTGTTATTAACCTCACTGTTATATGTTAAATTAGATAAATAAATAGTAGTTCATGATAAATCTATTCAAAGGGGTAACGGGTTAATAATCAAATCTTTGACTTCTACATTAAAATATATAAACATGGAAGGGGTAACACAGAACGAGAATCACAGAACAAATGTGAGTAATAAAAATTATACCATTCCATCAAACTTACGTACTTATTGTTCACATTGTAGATAAGGTTAGGAATGAAGAAAAAAAAAGAATGGTGAAAATGTAGCACTGATGAATAAGGTAAATAAAATAAATAAATCCTTAGCTTATTGTTGGAAATTATTAACAGGAAATACAATAATAGCGCTGAACATAAATTAAGAGAAAAGGAGGCAGTGGATATTCTAATGTGATAACCGTAATCGATACTAAGTAGATTAACTCACATCGATACTAAATATATAAACTTCAGTAATAATATTGTAAACCTTAATAGAAAATTGTTAATTAAGTTTCTCATGAAGATCTTCATAGTTATACAAAACAATTCCAATTTTATATTGCTAAAACGAATTTTTTTTTTGAAGGGGTTGAATCGATATTTTCGATAGAATTAGTCCCAATTTACATCCAATACTGTGCTAGCGTCGAAAAATGTTTTTTGTGTTGTTTTTTTTTGTAAAATCACAGAGATGTAAGCTTATAAATTGCTACAAACAAAGTCTTTGTCTTATCAAGATGTCTAGAAATAGGATATGTTGTCTGGATCTCTAGGTTTATGACGATGTCAAGCTGACCCGACAGACGATGTCCTCTCTGAACTATGTCTTAGCGAATCGTTCACGCGTGATGCAATGACAAAGGGAAAGGGGGATTGGATTCATTTTTATATATGTAGATAAAAAGATTACCTTAGGAAATTGAAAAAACAAACCTATTCACCTCAGTAACGTTTATTTTTTTTCTTTCATAAGTTTCTTCTTCTGACTAATATAAACATAAACAAATAAAATGAAGAAATCGGTCAAGCCGTTCACGCGTATCGCATCACGGGAAAAGGCGATTCATATTTATATATAAGTCAGAATGATTCTGTGAACTCTGCTCATGTTGTAAAAATGTAGTAGGATATCCAAAACACTTGCGTCTAAAACCAGTGAAAAATAGATGCTCTCCCAGGCAGTATATAGCGCCTTTTTTTTTTGGTAACTAGCTGCTTTAAGCTTGCCCCATTTCTAAATTAAGGCAGCGCTACGTAGTGAGAGTACTTGAAAATTCGTGAGAGGGAGGTATTGTGAGAACTCACGAAAGTAATATTTGTTTAAATAAATTAGGATAATAACATCAAATATTACTTTTAAAAAAATCCTATATAATTAAATATTATTTAAAAAAAAAACTAAATGATAATGTTATACCAAAACAAACAAGTGTAACATACTCATCTCGTGAAAACATATTTTTTAATGTAGAAACTCCATTTTTAAGAAATTAAACACTATTTATAATAAATTAGATGAGGAAGATGGTTGGGGGTGCGGTCATAAATTAAAAACACACATTTAAAATAAGTGTTATTTTAATTATGTGCCGACGTTTCGGCCTACAATGTGGGCCTTCATCAGGGCTAAAAGAAACAAGATAACAACCAATGTAATTATAGACTGAATAATGCGTTAGGTATATAATAATAATATGACAGTAATAAATTATGGGAACATAAATAATATTAAATGTAAAATGATAATAAGATGACAACTTTAATAAAGTTTATTTCCATACTTTATAACTGTCACCTTATTTCCATACTTTATAATTGTCATCTTATTATCATTTTACATTTAATATTATTTATGTTCCCATAATTTATTACTGTCATATTATTATTATATACCTAACACATTATTAAGTCTATAATTACATTGGTTGTTATCTTGTTTCTTTTAGCCCTGATGAAGGCCCACATTGTAGGCCGAAACGTCGGCACATAATTAAAATAACACTTATTTTAAATGTGTGTTTTTAATTTATGACCGCACCCCCAACCATCTTCCTCATCTAATTTCTCAACGGTCAACAAAACTCCATCATTATTTATAATAAAAGTTATTGTATTATACTATAAAGCTATTTACAATTGTACCCATCTCTGTAAATAGTTTATGACCATGGTGCCTCTAACCATTGTTGTTGTACATGGCACCTAAAACTGTAATCAAATAAATAAATATAATAAAAGTTAAAAATATAAATGATGAAGTTTTATAGAAAATACAGTAATTGAATATTTATACCTTGCAAGTATGTGAGGGTGTATGATGATTCAATATCATCAAGTATCATGAGTTTTCACCTACCTGTTCCCCAGGAATGTCAGATAGCCTTAAAAAGGGGTAAGCATGGAGCACCTAGTTACCAAAAATGGTATCTCTCTTGTGAGCAACAATTTTTCACAGGTTTTAGACGCAAGTATCCTCAAAACTACTACCAAACCCAGTACTTCAAAAGAAAATTTGATTAGCTCATAAATGAAAAAAATGTGTTTTTTTTATCCTAAGTTGCAAATGGAGCCATAAGAAAGGTACTACAAATACAAAAAAACAAAAAAAAAAAAATTATATTTCTGAAAGCAGATAGATAAATAAATATCCTCCCACTAGGCCTTCATCCAGTTCTGATCAATAGTCTTAGTCAACTTTTCTAACTTCATACCATTCAAGTCAATTTTTCCTGCTTTTGATTTATTCAATAAAAACATTTAAAGTCTCTTTCAATTTGTATAATGCCCAAATTTAATATTTAATGGAAATAATGTAAGGCCTAGATCCCTCTGTGTTCAGGTCAATTAGATAAACAAGGAAATCGTCTAAAAAAGTTTATTGTGGATGTAATTAGTTGACCGTTGAGAATTACTGGAAGGAATTAGTCCGGGTGGCGGTCATTAAATGAAACAACTAAATAGTTTCAACTATTTATTGTTTGCCAACGTTTTGACCCCCTTTGTGGGTCATCATCAGGGCGCATGGTGGGAGAATGGAAACTCAGTTGTGTGTGAAACTGTTTATTGTTGGCAAACAATAAATAGTTGAAACTATTTCGTTGTTTCATTTAATGACCGCCACCCGGACTAATTCCTTCCAGTAAAAAAGTTTATATTCTGAAATCATAAATAGCTCAAAAAAGTTTATTGCTTTCCTGAAGGATTAAATTTTATTGAAAAGAATAAGGACGACTGCTAAAATCTCAAAAATAAATAACATCAGGAAAATAAGAAATAGCTGGTAACATTTATTATTTATTAGATAACTAGTATTTGAAAGTCTACAAAAAAAAAATAATAATAATAATAAATAGTCCTTTAGAAGACTAGAAACATATAAAATGTTGTTATTAGATACACACTATGTTCACAAACATTAATTAAATAATATCTACATGATTTAATGTTGAGCCGTTTTTAAATATTGTCCATAGTTGTCTTCACTCATTAATTGATCCAATTCTTCAGGCTTCGTAAGAGCTACCTTGAACAGCCAACCTGAAATCATCAATTTTTGCAAATATATAATTTTTTTTTTTTTTTTTTTTTTTTTTGTGGGGGGGCAGTGAGGTTGGGTTTACATTATTTTCAATCTACTAATGGCATACAGGACAGGTTATCATACAGGTGAAACCAACCTAATCTAGCCAGAATAGATTGGTAAAGATTTATTCTGTAGTGCTGCCACAAAATTAAAGTCAACCAAGGTCACATCCTGAAGTAAATAATGGATGAATAAGAGGGCGCTGAGGTTAGTTGGCTAATACAAGTCAAAATGTGGTGGTTCAAATAAAGCCTGGATGGGTTGAAACTTATCTTAGGACGTCCTGGCATGAATCTACACCTTCCTACTCCTTCTGGTTAGAACAGATTTGCAATAACTAGAGCAGGATAAGGGTCATAAAAAATGAGGGGGGGATATAAAATAAAGTTACAATGCCAAGAATCATGTTAATAAAGTAGTTATTATAGCTCATAACAAGTAAAGTTGATTGGGACAGGGTCAATAAAGAGAAACAATAACTAAAACTCATTTTAATACATATCAACTTTTCATCCTTCATGATAATGTTATGAAGAATGAAGCAGGAATAAACTATACTTTCTTGCATGATTTTATGTGCCTGAATTACAAATACCATATTACACAAGTAATTTAAGTGCATTCTCTTGTAATGTTATACATCCAAACTAAATCATTAAAACTCATGGATTTGTATTACATTTTAAAAAAAAATAAATGTAGTAGATAATAGTGAAATCATGAATATTTAATATGAAATATTTTAAAATTTCAATAACTTAATACAAAAATATCATTAAAGGGAATTCATTTAATGATTGAAAATTAAATTTATAACATTTTAATAAGTTTTCATCTTTGCTTGAGACACAAGAAATAGTAATAAATAGTAATATGATGGCCTTTACCTCCATGCTATCATATCGGTCAATATTAGTTATACGAAGCTTTATTTACTGATTTGATATTTCTGTGAAACATGATTAATAAACAGTTTGAAGATGCTAAAGGCAGTGTATCAACATTTATCTTAAAACATACAGACAAATACTTTATCTTTACTTTCAAATTAATGTGATCTTATCTGGAAAATGATAAATCCATCTTTGTGCTTCCTAATTAGCAATATATATAAATAATTAATTTAAAGATTTCTAACAATGGGAAATAACAAATGAGCTAATGTTTGGAAGTATGACATCAGAAATTGATTATAAAGGTTATCTTAGAAAAAACTATTTAAGTTTAGAGTATGAGAACATTTATTTGTAGTATAAATTTCCAAATAATTAAGAATAGTAACCTTTTTTTAATTTAGTGTAATTTTAATAATAAGAGTCAGGTACATCTTAATTTCCAGTGAAAAAATTAATCATTAACAATGAAATATATTATCAAATTTCCAACCAATCTAGAGTTTTCAAGTTCAGACTACCCTCTAATACCCTAAAATATCTCATACAATAGCTATTTTTTTTTTCAATTAAACAAAGCAATAAATGAAACAAAACTCAATGAAAAAGATAACTAAAATAACGCAAATACTTTTAGCACACAACAATCCAAATGATATATTGAACATCGAATGATTTTATTGGAAAAGAAAAATAAAATAAAATAGAAAGACAACCAAACCCATCTAGTCATCTACTTTCTATTGATGAATAATAGTTAATATTGTAATTATTTAAAAGCAAGTGTCAAATACCAATGATCTAGCTTGTTTGCAATAAGGACTAATATTGATTATAAGTTTTGATTATTTTTCATACATATAGCAAATAACATAGATACTTCATAATGATGGAAGTATAGTTTACTTAAGATATAATATAAAGAGAAGTTGGTTAGGGGTGCACTCATATAAACACTTCAATTAAGTTAACCAACACACAAAAGTATTTGTGTGATATATATTTGGTCACTCTACAAAAGAAGTCTTTGATACATTTTTTATTTATTAAATTTTTAGACATCACAACGTTTCAGCCTCTAGAGCCATTTTCAAGTATCACGCATATCCATGTTACATATCTATTCTTTCACTGCTTCATTAGCAGTGTCCTCATAATTATTAGCAGTATCAAATTTTTAAAGCACTTAACATTTATCAGCCGTCTTGTATGTGTTCTCATGCATCAAAGACTTCTTTTGTAGAATGGCCAAATATATATCGCACAAATATTGAACCAAAAGAAAACTTAGGACAATGATTAGAAAAGTATTCTATAACAGACTTGACAGCTTATGTATTTGCAGGCAAAACTGAATTCTATTGGTTATAAATAAATAAAAAATAAAAATTACAATTATTAAATGAAATATATAAAAGTTACAAATCAATGATTTTTTAAGCATAATAAAGGAAGAATTGAGACGTTTATTTCCAAAAGGTACTTAAGAACATTTTTTACAATATTGATATAATGATATATTTGTATTCTCATCAAGTAGTTTTACCTAAATATTGTATTTGATTTTATCTAATGAACTCTCAAGTCCTTTAAAAATCCAATGTAGAAATGCAGTTATTTTCTAAAGGTACTAATTACATATTTAGTTTCATTTAATATAGTGTTATTAATATAGTAAATAAACAATTTTAGATTTAAATGTGAAAAGAATCAAATCAGTTGGTTTAATCATATAATAATGAGAGATTTTTGCGCTTCCTGTAAAATTTCCAAGAATGGACGTAATAACTTTTGGAAATCAATGTCTGACCATAGAAAAATATTACGTTGCTCCAAACTGGTTTGCTTATTGGGAGATTTTTAATGACCACACACGCCACCCAACTTCTCCTAATGATGCTGTAAGTTTATTAAATAATAAAATTAAAGAGTAAGTGCAATCAATAAAGATGAAATAAAAAGGTCTTGGACTAGATTATAATAAGGAGTGTACTGTTTTAAAGGCAATAGATAAGCAAGGAGTTGCTAAGACACTGGCTTATGTTCAACCACCAGATTTTTTCAGTAATCGAGAGTAGTCCCTTAAGGTGGAAGGGCCCTCCCTCTGCAGAAAGGTTATATAACAGTTTAATCCAGGCTGATATAAAAGAACATATTATTATCCAACCTTGAACCTGGGACCTAGAGATTATTAGCACAGTGCCCTACTCATTGACTTTTTCTCCCTTCTCCTTAGTAAAATATGAACTTTAGACACACGTATAAATTCCATATTAAATGTTCCGAAACAAATAACATACCTTTATCATAACATGATTCATTTATAAGACCTGGCCTTTCTTCTACTTCAGTATTTTTTTCAGTTATTTTGCCTGATACAGGTGAATAAAGCTCAGAGGCAGCTTTAACACTTTCTAAAGCCCCAACTTCATCTATAATAAAAAGTATATGATCAAATATTACAAGAAATATGATCAAAGATTACAAGAAAAAATAAAATGAATATTACTTCATGAAACATGTCTAACTTACCATTTTGATTTACATCAGCTCCTACTTCGGGCAATTGAGCATAAACTATGTCACCAAGAGATTCCTAAATTAAAATAATTCATTAATGATGGATTTCAATTTAGTTATAATAAAAACTACCATTATGAAGCCTTGTCATACCTGAGCGTGTTTTGAAATACCAATGATCCCAATATTTCCACTGACCTGGACCCATTCATGCTTATCACTGAAAAACCTATCTGAAAATTCAGAATTTCAAAATTATTCCTGGACAACAATCGTATTCCAACAGTTCAAAAAAAAAAACAATAATAATAAAAAACAAAGGCTTACTTTTAATTGATGAACAATAATTTCTACTATAAGTTTGATTGCAGAGCCTAATGGATTTGACAGTATGACAAGAAAACGCTAAAATCTGATGAAAGGCAGGTTGTACACTGCCTAAATATTTCAATGATTGAGCCATGTGGTCTGAAACTATTCTGGTGCTGTTTAGAGACTGAAACTAAAGACTATCTCAATTTGCGTAACAGTATTTTATCTTGGACCCCAATGGAGTTAAGGAATTATCACATAAATCTTATCGGCGCAGGTCTTATTCAAATATTATCCTTCGATTTGTATTTGCGGGACAAAGGAAATATTAATGTTAAAACAAATGAATGAACTTTAAAGTAAAATTAGTCTAACTTTATTTTGATTTCAGGTTTATTGTATGTTCAGAATCATCAGTTGAGCTACTCAGTACCAAAGAGAAATGATATATTTGAATAAAGTTTAGTTAGCAAGTTGATGACAAGTAGAGTAAAACTTGATAGCAGAATCAACAGCACTTCTTTGTTTCTCAAAACATGATTGAAAAAACATTTTACGTATTAGAATGTTCAAAATTCATCAGACTAATTATATAATTCTTATATAATATATCGACTTTCTGATAACTTCTTTCTTGTTACGTATTAATCTGAAGTAATAAATAATATTGACCTCAATTCATATAACCACTGTTCGATCCATTAATTTTTAATGAAAATCAAACATCATGTCTTCTTTGAATAATAACAGATTGAAATGGAGATTCTTTAAACATAAGCTCAAAAATAATTATATACCTCCACAAAGCTATGCCAAAAAACAAACGTACGCCGCACTACATTATGAAGGATTGGGTGGTACGGTTGGCGGTCAAATAAGACTAGACAATAGTTAAAAAAATATTTATTAACCAATGTTTTCGAACCACGTTACGGTTCTTTATCAGGGCTGCTTCTTCGAAGTAAGGAAGCTGAATGACCTATGTATAAATCAATTATAATTATTTCCCAATGTAATCTCTCCATTCTCTCATACCAACTTGCTCAACTTTTTTCACTTCCTTCATATAAATGACCTGTTCCAAGTTGCAAAAACCTTTTCTCTTCATAGACCATGTAAAATTATAAATGTGAAAATACGAAGGTAACAGTCTTCTGACTGTCCTCTCGCCACTCATTTAGTTCATGCTTCCAAGCCATTTAATTCGTTGTATTCTTACGAATGGTAAACAATCAGGTATTTATGTATTTCCTCATGCTTTGCAGTCAATGTAATTACTTAACTTTTCCGATAAATATATCTTAGAATCTTTCTTCCAAATCTGTCAGACGTTCAGTTGGTACTTTATCCCATATTCAGGTCTTAGATACGTGTCATGACTGGTCGAACGAATGTTTTGTACAGAGTTTGGTCGTGCGACTGAGCAGTCAACTTTTAATGACCTTAACTATGTTCGTACAAGATTCGGTAACATCAATATATTACGCAGGTTATACGAGCATGTTAATGTTGTCAATAAACATCATTAACACGTAAATCCAATTCCACTGCTTCCATATACAATTTAATTCATTCATTTCTGTTTTTCTAAATCATTAATAAATATAATTTACCCCACATTAACCACTCTGAGCAAGTGCGCCCTCGGCTCCCCAACTTCTGAATATTTTTAGAATTGTTTAACAAGTGTTAGGCTTCTTAGGCCAAACAAGTTATGAGTTTTTTAATATGGATAAAACTGTACCAAGGCTATTATCCCATGGGGGTAGGTTCAAAGGAATAATTTACTCGAAAAAGCTGATGCCTCGTTTGTAGCGATTATTTTTATCAACAAGAGGTTAAGGGATTATCAACATTACCATCTCATGCCGCCTGTCTTACTCATAATTCAAAGCTCTAATTTTGACTCCCCTTAATGTAGGTGAAATTAGCGTTTACCAACTATAAAAACAATCTTAATAAACGTTATATTTAATTCTATGTGAACTGTTCATTAACTTATGCTTTTTTTGAAATACTACCATAAATATTCAAAAGTACTATAAAAAATATAATGACAAAAGAGTTAGCTAATATCTTCATGAGAATTTTTCTTTTTTAGAATATATGACATTAAATATTAAAAACTTAGGAAAAAATAAGGAATAGAAAAATGTAATGTTAGAGACTGTTTTAATTATGTAATTATTCTTTGAATTCATATGCATACAGTGTTTGGAAGAATTACCTAATTTTTTTCAACCCAGTTGATCCTCTCTCTTTGAAGGTCTGCTAGGTACTCATGAAAAAAAAAATCCTGCATATGTCTATATGGAATTCAGTTTTAAATTAACTATTCAATGTTGAAATCCATTAATTCCAATTAATCTTGAGAGTAAAAACTTATAATAATAATAAATATTGATCAAGATATATTGCGTTTGAGACTTAAAAAAATTTAGGAGTGGTAGGGTCTAGTGGATAAAGCACTAGAGTACTGTTCTCCAGGCCCCGTTCGAATCCCGACAGTGGCAGATTATGAATAATTATATATTCTGTAATCTCAGCTGAGGGGGCGACCATGGGTAATAGAGACACTACTGCAGCTACCCAGCCTCTCTAAAGTGGGTACCCAAAATTGGGAAAAACCAGGCGACTGAGCCTGATCTCGACCTGATCACCTCATTGCATGGGATTGAACCGAAGACCTTCATATGTTGTAGAGGGACATATTTTTTTTTATTGATAATTATTATTTTAACTTATAATTGGTAGAAAATACATGTAAAAAGTATTATTTAAAAGGAATTTAAATTATTTTTAAGGTTTTATTTCATCGAATATACATTAAACGTTCACTATTTTTTGGAGAGAGGGTTAGACTAAAATTGTTCATGTTTTAAATTTAAGTTAAGTAGTGCTATTGTAGTACAACTATTTCTAACATTGGTATAACGTGTTTACTTCAAACCAATATGAAGAAGTGATAATATTGAGAAGAAGTGATAAATAATAGCAAAGTGATCATCAGTGACCATATAAAATATTTTGTATTCCAACTACTCCAGTGGTTCCATGGTTCAATTTGGAGCAAATGTCACTGGTCATAAAGATTTTCATTGAAAGTTTAAAAAATCAAAATTTTTTCAGAAAATGTAAGCGACAGCTATTGAAATATTTCCTCTTAATTTTTTACATACTAATTTCTTTAATGTTTTAAGTAAAGCAGGTAAACAAAAACATATCCAGAATTTTCACAACTGTTTTTATTGAAGAACATGAAAATAAGCCAAAGCCAGAAACATTTCATAAGTTTTAAAATCTAGGCTGAAGCTAAACTCGACATATTAATCTGAACACTTAAAAAAAATGTCAATTTTTTTTCCTGAGATCAATGATTATCATGACTATAAAAATACAGCCTATGTATAAATGAACCAAATCATAAATATTTTAGAAATATATATTTTTATTCTATCTTCATTATTTTATATAAAACAAATGTTTATTTAATGTCTAAAGATAATTGTTAAAGCAGTCCTATACTATAGGACCTTCCATTTGGATTGTGAATAGGGGTTTGAACAGGTTGTGAAATACACCACTCGTACCAAACACTTTTCTTGTCTGCTAATCGCCAAAAGTGGACGACAAGGTCATCTCCACCTTTCAGCTTTACAGGATCCTGTGAGATGAAAAAATAATTAATGAAAACAAATATTCTGATCACATTTTCCAATATATCAACTTTTATTAAGCTCTAAAATAATATCCTTACACCAAGTTAATAATTTATTTTTATATTTTATCATACAAAAATAAAAAAAATGGAAAACAAAATTCAATGTTGTATTTGATCATTCAAACACATGATAAAATTACAAAATCTTACATTAAATTTTGATGTAATATTGCTTTGCAACAATATTTTTTTTTTTTTTTTTGCAATTGTGAAAAGTTTTTAATCCTACATTTTAACAGAAATACACGTTTTAAAGTCCCCAGTCTATAGGTCAATACTATATCCTGCAAAAGAGTGTTTAAACAGCATAGATCAAGAATCGCCAGTTGTATAAAACTTTTTCTTTTTTTTTAATATTTATTTATTGGAATTTACAACTGTAATTTATATTACAAGTAAATATGCTAAAAGAAAAATCACATTAGACAGACTTGTAGAGGAGCAACCCAATGGAAGCACTCCAGTAACTATTTTAAACAAGAAGGTCTCGAGGTCATCTTCTTTTCAGACACCTCGGAGGATTATCAGGAATCAAAGAGGAAGCAAGGGTTGAAACTAGTGGGTTGGGGTGGGAATGGAGTTTGTCATAGAAGGATTGATATCTAGTTCGGGCCAAATCAGTAACATATGGAACATTTAGGTCTTTATGGATGATTTTATTTGTGACAAAGTAAGGAGCGTTGAGGATTTTACGAAGGATTTTGGATTCTAAGGATTGGATACGGGAAGAATTCGATGGTTTAGTCGAGCCCCAAAGCTCAACTCCGTAAGTCCATATAGGCCTGATGATAGTCATGTAGAGGAGTCTTTTGTAGTTAAGTGGGAGGTTAGAGCGTTTGTCAAGTAAGTGTTGAAGTAATCGAAATCGGCGAGCAGTTTCTTGTCGTTTCAGTCTTGTGTGCGGATTCCATGTGAAACGTTTGTCAAGGAGGAGACCTAGGTAGCGGATCTGTTCAGCCGGGACAAGCGGAATATTATCAAAGGATACAGTAGGACAGGATGTCATTGGTTTACGACGGAGGGTAAAGGTAGGTGGGATTTGTCTGAATTTATTTTCATTATCCAATTCTGACATCATATCTGGGGAGGTCTCTTATGTGGTATAAAACTTAAATTTATTATTTAACACAGGTATATGCACGGCTCAAAATATTTTGAACAAACTCATAAATGATTATAGGGCCTTTCAGCTATGCATTAGCCATGTAGGAATAGCCTGACATGGTTTAAAAGCCAAATTTTTAAAACTTCATTCTTTAAAATACCTATAATTTAGTTAATTTAAAATAATTAACCATCGTTATCAGTAATAAAATAAATGGATTAATTCAAACTATTTGATTAACAGTCGTAGTAGTTTAGTTCTAAGAGTACTGTTGGAAAGCTCAAGATTTCAGAAAAAAAAACATTAGCTATGCTCTGACACGGTGAAAGTTCATGTCAGGTACTCATTAAAGATCTCTATCCTAATTAAACCTGGATAGGCAAAATTTATGACTCCCACTGTTGCATCATCCGATCAGCCACAGTAGCATAAAGTGACTTTAAATAAATAAACAAACAAACAAAACGTAGAAAGTAATAATAAGTGCATAAACACAAGGGTTGTAAAAAATATTTATTGTAATATTATTTAAAAGGAAATAATCTTCTACATGCTGAGTCATACCCACCAGACGATGAGGAACTGGACGAGATCATCGAGTCCCTAAAAAATAACAAAGCGGCAGGAGAAGATGGGGTTCTTGCGGAAATGTGGAAACCAACTGGGGAAGATTTCAGGAAAACAGTCACAGAAATGTTGATGGACGTCTGGAGTGAAGAGAGAATTCTGAAGGAATGGTGAACCGCCCTGATATACCCACTATACAAGAAAGGGAATAAATCCGATGTGAACAACTACAGAAGGATATCCCTACTAACAGTAACACAATATTCTCTCCAAAGCACTCCTGAACAGGTTGTACCCATAACTGGACCCGAGGATCAGGGAATATCAGGCGGGATTCAGAAAAAACAGATCATGCCAGGAACAGATCCTTAGCCTTAAGCTCCTGATCAGACATTACAGAACCCAGAGCAGAAAAACCTGTTCATCTCGTTCGTCGACTTCAAGAAGTCATACGACTCGGTGGTCAGGGAGATCCTGTTTGAAGTACTCAAGGAATATAGGGTCGACCATAAAACCAGGACGCTGATAGGACTAACCCTGTCGGAGACGGAGTCAAGGACACATCAACAAACCATTTTAGATCAAAGCGGGACTCAGACAAGGAGATGGACTATCCCCGGTATTATTCGATGTAGTACTGGATAAGATAATGAGAGAGCAGTGGAAAGAAAACAACTCCAGAGCGGTCCTAGGTACAAAGAAGGACCATGTAAAAGTAAAGTGTCTTGCCGATGCAGAGGACCTCACCCTCTTCACAGAAACGGAGGAAGAGGCGATTGCTCAGATAAATGCCCTCTCAAGGATGGCCAGGAAAACAGGCCAACAAATCTCCTCTGAAAAGACAGAACTAATGACCACAGACCCAAAATACAAGAAGATGGCGGTCGACACTGTATGTGGAAAGATAAGAGTATCCCCAAAATTCAGATACCTAGGAGAAGTCATTTGCAATAATGGACCAGACCGAGAAAGCTTTAAAGAAAAAGTCACAAAATTCAAGAGCTTGTGTTTCGATCTTAGGAACTTCTACAACAAAAAGAACCTATCCCTCAAAGCCAAGTCCAACACTATAACACCGTAATCAAACCCGTGATACTCTATAAAGAACCTATCCATCAAAGCCAAAGTCGGACACTATAACACCACAATCAAACCCGTGATACTCTATGGGACAGAGACCTCCTGCCTCCCTAGCTTAGAAAAGCTTCTGAAGGTAGAAAGAAAAATACTTAGGAAAATCTATGGGCCCAACAAGACACCCGAAGGATACAGGCTAACAACAAAAGCCTGGAGACCGACATCACGGTAAGAAGACTGAAATTCTATGGACACATGATGAGGATGAGCCCTGAAAGGTTAAACCAGGAAATCTTCCGACGATTCCATCAGCGAAAGAACGAGACTGGTTTCTTCAAGCAGATCAGGGTCGACATGGATTCAGCAGGACTGAACGATTCAGACTGTCAGGATAGAGAAACCTACAAAAGGTCACTGAACAATATAAAGGTCTTCGTAGACAAAGAATGCCAAAAAAGGGGTTATGTATGGTCGGAGGAAAGGAAGCACAAACATACAGAGCTCATGAGGGAAGTATGGAAAAGAAGGAAGTTGAGGAAGAAAACGTGGTCTTTAAGGCCTTTTCACAACCCCCCTCTCCCCCAAAAAGGAAGTAAGTGAATACTTTTCAAGTTAATTACAGGCAGAGAGGTAATTAAAAGTAGGGTGATTCATAATTCATAATAAAATGTTATAAATATTACGAACCTTGATAGGAAAATAGATGGGAAACCAAGAAAACATTCCTTTTGAATGCGATTCAGGTACAATACTTAATTTAACATCTTTGTAAAGGATTGTATCAAAATATCCAGAAAACCCATGAAGAACACTATCTTGTTCCACTTTGAATCTGAATGTCTTAAACCTCTTGTTGTCAGCTTCTTCATCTGGAAAAATATGCATAAATTAAATCATCAATTCCAAACAATAAATTAGAAAACAAATCCATAATACAGTACTACTTACCCCTATTAGGATGTTTGAACGTAAACGCTTTTTGAATAGAAGAAATAGGATAAGTATTTAATTGATGAACGACATAGGGCATTTCAAATCTTGAGACTGGTAACTTTCCGATAGGTACTAAGTTGTGCCCAGCTTCTGCATGAAGTTTACAAGATTGTATTGGGCAGAGGTAGGACGAATATTCACTAGGGATGCTGATACCGTCATCTAAGAAAATCAAAAATATTTATTTCATGAGTAAACATAAATCTTGCTACAGTAAACATTTGAAAAATAATAAATTTAGGACACAAGATATGCGCTTTAAGAATTGTATATAATCACAGAAATATTATACCATGCTTGCAATTATGGCAACTTTAGTAATAACTTTGTCCTTTTTACTTTCACTTACCTATATATGAAATATATAGTAAGGGAAAATATTGTGACTGTGAAAATTTGTGTATTTCCATTAAAAACTGGAATTCAAAAATTTTAAGGTCCCCTGTGTCCAAAAAACCAACTCCCATAAAAAGGCCTGTGTGAGTGGCAAGTCCAGGATGAAAATTGAACGTTGAACAAAACCGAAATTTCAAATATAAAACAACTATGTGCTAGTAGAAGTGCTACTTTATACCACGCATTTTGCACCTTTTTAAAATTTACAGCTCTAGTGATTTTGATTAAACTCATCATATCGATGTAAAATTTAATGGATTTTAATATGATTCATTCTGATTGAAATGGTCTGACAGGGTTTAAATAGCGAATTTAAGTATTTTATTTCTCTAAAGTACCTTTAATTTTGTGGATCCCAAAAGATTAACCATTTTATCTTATTAGCATTGATAAAGAACGGCTAAATATACATGTTGAACGACATTGATGATTACTAAAGGAGAAAAGAACCAAAAAATTTATAATGTAATTTTTATATTTTTTATAACAAGAACATTAATACAGAAGAATAATATACTGTTGGGAATAGAAAGATTTTAGAAAAAATATTATTGTGGATATAATTAGTTGACCGTTGAGAATTACTGAAGGAATTAGTCCGGGTGGCGGTCATTAAATGAAACAACTAAATAGTTTCAACTATTTTATTGTTTGCCAACGTTTCGACCCCCTTTGTGGGTCATCATTTTACAAACGTTACTAACTAATAATGAGGAATATACAAATAATTCAAAAGAAACACTAACCTAACTCACTACTCAATAATTTAATCCAAGACAATAACACTACTTGTGACACTATACAACAGGGCCAAATGAGGTGTGATGTAATTATCTCACCCAATACAATCAATGATTCCCTGCTACAAGATAGAGAAATAATAGACATTGTTAACAACTTGAATAACAAAAATCTCCCGGTCATGATAAAATCATCCCAATCATAGTAAAAAAATATAACTGATTTTTTTTCTCTCATCATAACTGAACTATATAAAATTTTATTTTAGTGGAGAGAATTCCCACATTTATGAAAAAATTATTATTTATAAAAAAAAAAAAAAACATCCGAATTCATACAGGCCTCTTAGTATGCTACCAGGTTGAGTAAAGTTTTAGAAAAAATTGTCAAAGATAGATTGATGCACTTTTTATCAACAAACAATTTGCTTTTAGACCACTGTCAGGAACAGATTATAAATTCATTAGAACAAAAGAGAAACTTGCTAGTGGTAAGCTTGGATATAAAGGGAGCTTTTGACAATGCATGATTGACAACAATTTTAACAAATTTAAAGAAATAAAATTGCCAAAAAAATCTTTACCAACTCATTAAAAATTATTTAAACCATAGTCAGTTAACAAGGCTTTAGTTTGTCAGCAGTAATATGGAATATACTAATCAGGGCGTCTGGTAGGTGAGTGGAAACTGGAAACTAGTTTCCACTCACCTACCAGACGCCCTGATGATGACCCACAATGGGGGTCGGAACGTTGGCAAACAATAAAATAGTTGAAACTATTCAGTTGTTTCATTTAATGACCGCCACCCGGACTAATTCCTTCAAAAAATATTATTGTTAATATTTCGAGACCTGGGTGCTTTCATCTCTAAATTTATTTAAGAGTTCTTAATGATTTTAACAACGGAGGTAAGTGAAAGTCTTTTGTTCAGTGCGCCAAATATTTTTTTTTGTAATGAAAGATTTTAAGGCCTTACTCAGTTTCTCTCAATTTAGTGAAGTTGAGAGCCGGGCAGATGTGATGGTAAAGTTAGCTGTCATTGATTATCCAGAAAGTTAAGTCCATAGGAATCAAAAAGGTTCCATAGCTAGAGCAATATATAAAGAGATAAAATCTTATGGACAGTTTAAAACCCAAAAACTTTTTCAAATAAAAATCTTTGTCAGTGTCAGGAGAAATGTAACGCTAACACTAAGTTCATTTGTTTGAATAATAAATGTTTAAGTCATTATTCTTAATCTTAGTTTCGAGGAATTAATGAATTATATGTAGAAAAAATAAAATAAATAAATGGAGTCTACCTTTGAGTAAGTGCTGGGCACCATCAAGGCACTCCGGCGATAATTCGTTGTCTCCGAAAGACCCCAACAGCTCTGACACCAGTATATCACATTTTTCAGGGGGTTTCCAGTCCCTCATGTCAGAACAAACCACCTCAACTGAATCCTTCCATTCCTCTGACTTAGTCGAATACAATCTAATTCAACAACAAAATAACAATCCAATAAATATAAATGAAAATGATCAATAATCTGTATAAACATTAATATTAAACTTTCAATACTTACGTTACAAGTGCATTTACATTCTTCTCTACACAATACACCTTAACTTTCCTTTTGGCAGAAGATGCTGCCATCAAAGTAGCATTTACCAACGGTCCTCGACCTGCACCAACTACCATTACAACCCTTCAATAGGGTAAATGAGTAAACGGAAGAGAGTGTAAAAATAACTATAAACAGGCAAATAAATATTGCAACTTACTGAACGTTAGTTTCAGCTTCTTCTGGAGGAACTCTATCCAAAAGAGCAAGGAATATAGCATGTTTGTACTCTGTGTATTTTACTGGATCCTTCTCGAATATTTCATAAGTATGGGATTCAAGATTGTCCATAAGTGGTTGTAAGGGTATTTGTAAATGATCCTCAAAACCTCGTGTGTAAGGTATCACAGGATCTGTCCAATTGTTTGACTGTAATAAAAGTTGTAATTATATAATTGAGTTTTTAATATCAAGATCCAATATTTCAATGTAAATATAAGTAATCAAAATGGTAAAGTAAAATGAAAGAAGCAGTTTACCTGATAGACGTGATCAATATACTGAAGATAGTTTCTAGGTGCTACATGTCTAATGACTCCAGTAATTATGGGTAGAGCACCAAGATTAGCACATCTCTTGACAAATTGTTGGTGACTTCTAGATAGTACAGGGTAGCCTTTCCTATTTGTTAGGAATATAGACGTTGGGATGATAACAGCTTTGATTGGTTCACCGAGCCAGCGGTTTTGAACTTCCTGGCTTGGTAAATCTGTTGCCAGTAACAAGGCAAGGCCTAACCTACGATCTGAAGATGTCATATGCCTCATTTCACACCACCTAAAACAGTTTCAATTCAATGAACATCATTTTCCTCATTTAGCCATATGAAAGTAAAATTGAAATCATGAGTGAAAAAGCTCTGTATTTGTATTTAACTGTACAAATTATCTAGATTAACATTAATAAAAAAAATAAATAAGTGGTTTCTCAGTTAAATCGTTAGATCTAGTATGGATTAAGTCCTTGAACCAAAAAATATGAATATAGCTACCATTCCAGAGACAAAAATGTGAACAACTTACCAATCCCAAGGATCAACTTCTTCATCATCTTCAGGTACATCAGACCGAAAGAGAGCAGTTTTAGATTGAGGACTTTCCATAGGTACTTCAAACCATAACTGCTGAGAAAGGTTAAACTATTTAAAAGTACAAATTAAAAATTCCATAATACTTATCTTGTTTGAATAATAAATTATAAGCAACTTACATTTGTTTGGTATAATGTATTTTCTTGACACCTATCATATATTATTCTGGAAAGATTAATATTATTTCGTTTACGCAATTTTATGATCGATGTCTGAATACCTAAATGTGATATAAACATAAGTTCTTGATTGAGGATTTTTTCACTTTGTATCCGGTAAGGTTCATGATTACTATCAACATCAATATAATCGCTGATTCGTGCAATCACAGATGTGTTCCAATCTAATAAACAGTTAAGAACAATTTATATATTATAAATTTATTTATAAATAAAAAGTTTTATAAGACACTTAAAAATTCAACCAACCTCTAAGATTGAGAATCATTTCAGATCTGGTAAAAGCTAAAGAATCTCTATCATGTACATTAGCTTTAAAAACTCTTTTGTACCTCGGATGTGATATGGGTAAACATAAATGATCATACCTAGAAAAATAAATTAAATCACTATTAATAAGGCATTAATTAAACAAAATTATTAAAAAAAGTGAAGAACTTAAAACCAAACATCACAACAGAATAGTTCAGAAATGAAATTAAACATTTCAATAAATTAGTATATATTCTAAATTAATATACAACACACTCGATGATGGATGTTTCAAATTAAAAGGTGAAAAATAAACTTTCTATTTAAATTAACTTAGTTTTCAATAGCTTATTTTTTTTCTCTGTACTTTTTCAACTTAAGTTCCAGATTCTCCCTCCATGCTAATCTATCAAGTATCATAAATCTAATAAGTATCGAATTGAGTAGTTAAACATGAA
This sequence comes from Piezodorus guildinii, assembly GCA_023052935.1. Lineage (NCBI taxonomy): Eukaryota > Metazoa > Arthropoda > Insecta > Hemiptera > Pentatomidae > Piezodorus > Piezodorus guildinii. The sequence goes on along the minus strand of CM041293.1, from coordinate 118,861,713 downwards.
TCTAAAAATAGTATTTTACTCAGAGTATTTTGATGATTACTTTTAAAGCTGATTTTTTTTCATTTTAAACAGATTTTTTTTTTTTATATATAAGTGACCGTCAAGATTTGACACCAAATCCTATATGGTCAATACCTGTTTGCCATAGTTTAATAAAAAACACAGAAAATTAGATATAATTCAATCTAAACATATAAAGTTCTAAAACTTAAGACTGAAATCATTTGCAACTTGAAGGTTGCCTTCAAAATGTACAGTAGAAGAATAAATCAGGAATAAAACTTCTTAAACAAGTTATAAAATAAAGTTAAATTAAATCTGAAAAGAAATAAATGTATATTTATTAAATGATTACGCTTTAATAGCTCAAAAATTTGATTGCTCAAATCTACAACGCTTAGAGCTTTAGATATCCTGTAATTTCATTTTAAGAAGTTAACTGTATAAACTCAGTATGATATAATTGTCATAAGCTCAATCCAACATCATTTTTTATATATCATATACTGATAAGTAACATTTATTGAAATTCATACCGAGACAATAAGCAAATCTCCATAACATGCATCAGGAGATAATTACACAGAATGTTGGTACAGTAATAACAGCATTAAGCCTCTTTTAGATATCACAGTTTAAAGTAAAACTCACACATAGTCATTTAATTTATTTCAGCACTTAATTTTTAACAAATAAATCAAATTACACAAGAAAATAACAAGGTTTATATTATTTCACAAAGCTAATGTGCCATAAAATAAAAAGAAAGGATATGTATTTAATCATATATATACCCATTTTCTGAAGTATACACCAACATAGACTTTAAATTTGGTGCTGAACTAACATCTAAAGCACAAGATATCTTGACCATCTTTAAAAAAAGTTAAAACAACGGTGAAATTTAAAAATTAAAGAACCGCAAGGAATCAGGTTCTAATTCCTTTAAAATGTAACTTAGACAAAACTACTTTAAAACCCGCATGGAGAGCGCGAAACCTTACTTTCCTGTAACCTTAAAAACTGTTCAGGGTTAAAAAACGTAAACAATGGAGATAATCGATAGAGCTGGTATCTATCTGCCCCTTTCCTTGTGCTTCTATAATGGAGACATGTTCAACAATAATTTATTTTTTCATACAAGATTGTCAGAATAAGTTAAAAATAAAATTGTTAAACGCAAAAGCAAAGTTTAAGACTTCATATTGCAGAATTAGTTCACTTTTTATTAATATTTGGAAAATCATTGCTAGTGGACTACTAGCAAATTTATCTGAACGTTTCCTGATTTTTAGGATAGAAAGTCCATAATTATAGCATCATAAATTATTTATTTATTAGAAATCACTGCTATCCAGTGACAAATAAACTGAAGAAAAAGTGTATGAGGGGATTAAATGGTTATTCATTAATTTATTTTAAAATACTATAGTTTTTATAATAAGATAAGTAGAAAATGGAATCAATTTATTAAATACTAGGGTAAAAAAAAAAAAATCATCTTCGTATTCCCATTCACTTCATGCCTTTTTGTACACTTTACAGAGTTTTAGGTTTTCATTATGTTGATTCTGAGATTCCATATTCACAGATTGGGGTATAGAATAAATAAAATAGGTCATAGACTTTACATACAGAAGTTTACTTAACACACACAAGTACATTAGGGTACAACAACAACAAGATAAGTCAGGTTACAAAGCACTAAGGCGGTAAAACATATTCTAATACAGTGTTGTCAGGGATCCACAAATTGATCGTCCAACATCCTCCCTATTTGCGGATTCCTTGACACCTGATGCAGTCGCTGAACTTGTCCACATCAAGTGCCTTCGTCAAAGAGTCGGCGACCATCTTCTTGGTGGATATGTATGTGAAGGAGAGAAGCTTCGTCTGCACCTTTTCTCTCATAAAATGATGCCGTACATCAATATGCTTGGTCCTTGGCTGATAAGCACCATTCAATGCCAGATTTCGCGCTCCTTGGTTGTCGCAGAAGATTTGAGTAGGATTTTTCGAAGATTGCTCAATCTCTTCAGAGAGACCCCGCAACCATAAAGCTTCCTGTGCTGCTGAAGACATTGCCATATACTCAGCCTCCGTTGTTGAGAGAGCTACAGTGGGTTGCCGTTTAGTGCACCAGGATATCGGGCCATCGCACTTGATGAAAATGTAACCTGTAACTGATCTTCTTTCATCTGGGTCACTAGCCCAATCGGCATCGCAGTATCCATAAATTGGCCCAGTCTTTGATCCATCAAATTTTAGCCTATATGAAGAGGTTCCGCGGAGGTATCTCAGTATCCGTTTCACACCTGTCCAGTGTGACATGCCTGGATTGTTGTTGAATCTGCTCAGACTACTAACAGCAAACGCTATATCTGGTCTTGAAGTTTGGGCTGCAAATAAGAGGCAGCCAATAGCCTCTTGATATGGTATTTTTCTCATCTTGTCCTTTTCTTCTTCTGTTTGTGGCTCCTGAGATTTAGAAAAATTTTCACCAATGGATATTGGAGTGGATACTGGATTGGCTTCATCCATATTAAACCGTTTGAGAACCTGCTCAATATAATTCTGCTGACTAAGCCAAATTTTCTTTGATTGTCGATCACGAGTTAATTCAAGGCCTAAAAATGATTTGGCCTCACCAAGGTCGGTCATCTTGAATGATCTCGTAAGTTGCGATTTTACCTGATTTTTCAATTTTTGATTGTTTGAAAAAATCAGCAGGTCATCCACCCAGATAGCGACAATTATCATAAATTTTTCTTCTATTTTGAAGTAAACACAAGAGTCAAATTTTGACTGATTTAAACCAAACCCTTGTAAGACTTCATCCAATTTTCTGTTCCAGATTCGGCTTGCCTGTTTTAGTCCATATATGCTTTTTCGAAGTCTACATACTTTTGAGGTTCCATCGCTGAAACCAGGAGGCTGGGACATGTAGATTTCTTCCTCCAGCTCTCCCTGAAGGAATGCGGATACTGCATCCATCTGACAAATATCCAGATTATACTCTGCAGCCAACGATAGAAGGTACCTGATGGAGCTATATCTGACCACTGGCGAGAATGTTTCCTCATAATCCACTCCCCTCCTTTGGGCAAATCCCTTGACAACAAGTCTCGCTTTATGACTTGCTATTTTACCAAAGACATCCTTCTTTGTTCTGAAGACCCACTTGCATGCGAGGGGCTGTTTTGAAGCAGGGAGTTCGACCAATTCCCAGGTCCCATTGTCCATTTGAGTCTTTAATTCACGCTCCATGGCATCAACCCATAACTGTTTGTCCTGATGAGCTAACGCATCGTCGTAGGACATCGGATCTGACAGCTCGGACCCAGTAAAGAAAGCCGAATAAGTTACAAAGTCGTCTAGTTTAGCTGGTGGTTGCCTTTTTCTCGCAGGTCTAGTTGATGATGATTTTCCTATTGATGTTGTAGATGGTGGAATAAAATCTGGATCATCATCTTGGTCGTAGCTGGTTTCTGTAGTTGCGGAGGAATCTTCTATGCTTGATATAGTTTTGTGAGGACCAATGTTAGACTGCGTCTCACTGTTTGGAGAATCGTCATCAATCGATAGCCGTGAACTTATTGTATTGTCCGAGTCAGAATCAGAATTGTCTTCAACATTTGTGTTTTCAACATTGTATTCATCTGGAAGCACATAGAAGTTTCTATCGGTGCCTTCGGAAGTGTTTTTCAATAATGAACTGCCCCACTGATCTTCGGAGAATGTTACATCTCTTGATATGAAGGTAATTTTCTTCTGAGGATCATACAACCTGTACCCTTTTGTGTCTTGACAATATCCCACAAATATGCAAGGAGTAGATCTAGGGCCGAGTTTCGTTTGCTTTGGTGCAGGAATGTGTGCATATGCCTTACAGCCAAAAATTCGAAGATGTTGAAGAGCAGGCTTCTTGGCTGTCCACACTTGTTCTGGAGTTGTATCAACAGACTTGCACGGTGACCTGTTGAGAAGGTAAGTTGAACAGTTTACGGCTTCTGCCCAAAAAACGGATGGAAGTCCTGACTCAATCAACAGACACCTGGCACGGTCTAAAATAGAGCGGTTAAGGCGCTCAGCCTTTCCATTTTGCTGTGGAGAGTATGGGCAGGAGGTCTGATGCACAATACCCGATGACTTCAAAAATTCACTTAATTTTTTATTGCAGTACTCTCCTCCATTGTCAGTACGTAGGATTTTAATTTTATTGTCAGACTGATTTTCAACGAGCGATTTGAATATTTTGAAATAATCTGTGACTTGATCCTTTGATTTCAAGAAATAGGTGAATGACTTGTGACTGAAGTCATCTAAAAATGTCAACAAATATCTGGAACCTGCTAAACTGTTTACCTCCATCGGTCCTACAAGGTCTGAGTGCACTAACTGTAAACAGTGTTCAGTAGAGGAGTCACTTCCTGGGAAAGGTAATCGATGGCTTTTTCCCAACGTGCAAATGTCGCAACCAATATTGAGTTTCCGCCTAGGAAAATTGAAAGCATTAGAAATGGTACCTAACTTACATAGGCTGTCATAGTTCAAATGTGCCATTCGCTGATGCCATAGTGTCATTTCACATTTCGCTGATAATGCAAATGTAGTACCTGCAGGAACATCTAATTTGAATAAACTATTCACCAAACTGGCTGAGGCGATTAGCTGTCTCTGATTATTAAATATTTTTGCTCCGTTGCTATTGAACACCACACAATGTCCTTTACTGACAATTTGACTCACTGATAGCAAGTTGACCTCTAGTTCTGGAACATAATAAACGTTATTAACATTTACTTCTGAGTGATTATTATCTGAAATCATCACTGGTAATGAAATGTCGCCGACAGTATCTGAAGTCATTTTCTCATTATTAGCTGTAGATATTGATATTTTTTCAGTCTTTCTCGCATTAGATAACATTTCGGAGCTTCTACAAAGGTGTCGGGATGCCCCACTGTCAAGAAAAAATTCAGGATTATTAGACAATCTTGTAGAAAATGCTGCAAACAGCGATGTATCTGCATCGTAGTTCGTTTTATTTCCGCTCATTTTATCAGTTACAGGCGAAGAACAGTTCTTAGCGATGTGTCCATAACCGTTACAGTTGAAACATCGTGGGCCTCTGGAAGGCGTTTTATCAGTTTTATTTTGCTCAAATTTCCGGTATCTCTGAGTTCCCTTAGACTGAACAGAATTTCCTTTGGAACTGTGACCGTACAATGCGGAGTTTAAGTTGTCATTATTATTTTCTGAGCTCGATTTTACGATAGAAAGATCCTGTAAAAGCTTTGTTTTGACTGAATCCGCGGTTACTGCAGTACCCGAACTTTCGATTCCCATCCATTCGTCACTTACTGTGAGACCAACCGAGGTTAGTTTATGCGCAGTTGTAATTATACGGTTTACATATTCTTCTACCGAATCACAATCTTCTAACTTTGTAGTTATCAGAGTGCGAAGAAGTCCAACCCGTCTTGTCAATCCATCGTCTTGAAAGGCCTTCGATAGATTTTCCCATGCTTGTTTGGCGGTGGTGGTGTTTTGAATGTGAACATAATTCACCGGTTCAACCAATAGAATCAACTTAGAACGGCATTTCGTGTCTTTCTTCTTGTCAGGATTCTTTTCCGTAATACATTCCCACAGCTCCAAATCTTCGAGATAGGCTTGCACTGCGAATTTCCACGTGTCGAAATTTTCTCGTCCTTTTAGACGTTCAACCGGCAGCGACTGGTTCTGAGACATGACGAACACGCGAAACTTAAAGTAAAAACACTGATTTAGAAAAAACACTAAAATAACTTACACACGATCCCTGGGCCCATAACCTGTTGATTCTGAGATTCCATATTCACAGATTGGGGTATAGAATAAATAAAATAGGTCATAGACTTTACATACAGAAGTTTACTTAACACACACAAGTACATTAGGGTACAACAACAACAAGATAAGTCAGGTTACAAAGCACTAAGGCAGTAAAACATATTCTAATACAGTGTTGTCAGGGATCCACAAATTGATCGTCCAACACATTAAGGGATGTAAATTTCGTTTAAGAATCACAGAATCTGTGATTTGCTGCTTTGCTGAAAAACAAGTGCCTGAATTTAAACATCTTAACATAAATTTAAAGATTTTATTTTATAACGATAATATTTTACTCAAAGGATTTTGATAATTATTTATGTTGCTGGACTTTTATTCTTAAACCCAAAAAATTACATATAATTCAATCTAAACCTAATAAATTTCTAAGATTTAGGACTGAAATCAGTTGAAACTTAAACGGGGCCGTTCAAAATCCACAGTTGCAGAAAGTAGATGGAATCCAACAATCAATCTTGAAAAATGCAGTTTTAATTACGACTAAAGTAATATGTTAAACAGCTCTATGAAAGTTATTCAGACTAGGCCTACTATGTACTTAAAAAAATAAAAAATCTGTATCCCTACAACCCATGGTGTGTCTTTGTCTTAGTAAATATAGAGATTTGTACTGTTTCTAGGCCAACGGCCGTACAATGAGGTGACTAGGCCGAGATCACACTCAGCCGTCAGATTTTTCTCCAATTTTGGGTACCCACTTTAAAGAGGCTAGGTCTGCCCAGGAACCCTCCTATGAATACCCATCCATACCCTAGGGTCGCCCCCCGGCTGAATTAGCAGACTAAATAATTTTCTGCCACTCTCGGAATTCGGATCCTGGACCGGAGAACAGTGGATTCTATCCACTCCACGCCGCTCCCAACTATGTACTAAGTATTTAAAATTAATTACTGCATATTTCCTTTTATGACAAACAATCCTAATTTTCAGCAATGTTTTCGTAATTACTAATAGTTGAATTTACTCTAAATTATTTGTTTATAAATTTTTGTTCACTAACATAAAACCTCTTACTGCACTAATTACGCAAAGAGGCTCAAAATTACTGGTTTTAGAAGAAAATTTTATAGAATGAAGTTTCCTTCAATAGTCCTCTTTGGTTTATTTACATTGAGGTTTAGCTGTTGTTTACCAGGCATAACCTTACATATTGATTCCTAATCTGATTATCAATGTTTTCATTTTAATTTTTGACAGTCCTTAATTTTGTTTTATTTGATTAATTTAGAATGGTAGATAATGCTTATATATTGGATAATGGAGGTTATAGCATTAAAGTCGAGCATTCCCGTGCCAAAGAACCAAAGTAATATAAATAGTAAAACCCTATAAAGTATCTTTTAACTCCCAATTAAATTAATGGATTACGTTGTTAATTTCTCATATTGACTTTATTTTTAAGGATTATTCCAAATTGTATAATGAAGGCCAAAAGTGAGAGAAGAAGACTTTTTGTTGGGGACCAAGTTGAAGAATGTAGAGATGCCTCTGGCCTATTTTACCTTTTACCTTTCCAAAAGGTATGGTTCACTTTGATCGATTTAGTACTATGGATTTTCATTAGTTATTTTAAGTTATTATCTTTTCAGGGTTTATTAATTAATTGGGATTATCAGAAGACTGTATGGGATTATATTTTCAGTAAAGAGTGTTGTCCATCAAATTTTTCTGAAACTCCCGTTATTATAACTGAGCCTTATTTTAATTTTGCAAGTATTCAGGAAGCCATAGCGGAAATATTTTTTGAAGAATATGAGTGCCAATCGTTTCTCAGGATGAATGGTGAGAAAAATAATGCAATAATTGACTATGACGATTCTCTCCTGAATTATATGATTAGTTTTATTTTCATGAGATTCATTCTAATTATTAATTATTTTTAAATGCATTTAATGCAATTAAGCAGTTTTATTTTTGTTCAGCTGGAAGTCTGTCAGAGTACCACTACCGTCATGAGAATCCAAATGCACTTTGTTGTCTAGTAATTGATAGTGGTTATAGTTTTACCCATATTGCTCCTTATATAAAAGGCAAAAAGCAAAAAAATGAAATAAAAAGAATTAACGTTGGAGGAAAAATTTTAACCAACCATTTAAAAGAGATCATATCTTATAGGTAATGATTTGTTGTTTCTATACGTTTTCGACTTTAATTCAACTATAGTCTTGTAAACAATTTAATTATAGTCTTTTTATTCCTTAGACAACTTCATGTAATGGAAGAAACATATGTAATGAACCAAGTTAAAGAGGACACATGTTTTGTTTCGGTTGACTACATGGCAGATATGGCTACTGCAAGAAAAAAATATCCCGAAAATGATATTGTCAGGGATTATATTTTACCAGATTTCACAAATCTACGCCGTGGTTATGCTCAAACATTAGACCAACCCCCAGTTACTGAACAAGTGAGTATATGAATCCATTAATCTTAAATATTCATATTTCTCAAATATAGCTATAAAGAGTTCAATTTTTCATATGATATTCAATCTTTTACAGTTTCTATTTATCTGTTATAAGTTACACTATCTCTGGTTTATTCACTTCATAATGCCTAATTACCCTTCATAAAACTAGTAAACATATATTTTACTGTATTGACTGTATTGATTAAGTTAAAATTAATAATTATAAAGCTTGTGGCTGTATAAAAGGGTTTGACTATAATGACTTTAATACTTACTTATTACTTATTACTTTTTCTTTTAATACTTGATTTTAGTATTTTTGTTTATTGATAATGGTGTAATACACAGTTTTTCTTTTTCAGCAAAAGTTAAGGTTAAATAATGAAAGATTTGCCGTTCCAGAATTACTATTCACCCCCTCAGATATTGGGATAAATGAAATGGGGATTGCTGAAGCAGTCATTGACAGTGTTCAAGCATGTCCTGAAGAAGCTCGCTCTCATCTTTATAAGAACATTGTCCTAACCGGAGGATGTGCATTGTTTCCAGGATTTAAGGAGCGATTATACAAGGATGTTAGGGCCTCGGCACCTGATGAATATGAAGTACATATCACTCTCCCTTCCAAGTAAGTTAAAAGTAGATGATTTATATTTTGTGCTGTTATAGATACTGTATTATATGTAGGGACCAGATTTCCATGATTTTGCACGTTCTATTTGCATGTGTATATCATCATCATGACAGGACAGCTTTCCTGTTCATGTTTTAAGGAATAATATATTACAATTTTATATTGCTTGAAATTTCACGTTTTTCTATTTTTGGGCTAAATTGCACATTTTTTATTTATATTGCATTATTGAGCTAAATTTGGTTATAAAATTGTAATATCATTATTGATCAAACCAAATTTTTGGTAATAAACATATGTAGATATGCTAATAAGTATTTACAATTTTATTTTATCATTCTCTGGTTAAATCTAGAATTAAATTGTTAGTTAAGAAGAGAAAAAATGAACGGAAATATGACTACTGACTTCAAAAATAAACAAATGCGTCTAATATAATGTGTTTCATTGTTTTTATTCATTTAACGTCATTTTTGAAATAACCTATGCTTCGAAAGGCTGATTCAAAGACGTTTATTGTTATTGTTATTATGCTGAATCCTCTGTTTATAACTCTTCAGTATTCTCTTATGTTAATGTTTAAATAATGCAAAAAGGAAAACAAGTTTCTAATCGAAAATAAAAACCTGGATATCTAATTACCCCGAGCTTAGATCTGATGGAAAAACTTTGTTTTGTATTGCTTGTGTTAAATCAATATCATTGTGGTGTGAAAGAAAATCCCAAACAGGCACTTATTGTAAAACAGTTAACTACAAATTCATCCTTGTTATAATTTAGGGCGTAATTTATAATAAATATTATCATTTATATTTTTGTTTTCTGTACATGAGCATACATTGAAGCAGAAAAAATAGATCTATTCAACAGGCTTGGTTAAAGAATAAATCATCCCTTGATGCAGCTGGTTTCTGAATCCGGTCTGGAGGGTTTAAGTTTATTTTTTGGCTGTCCCATGGGATGATTCTTGAACTTCCTAATCTGGTCAAAATAGGTTCAAATTTTAGAACATCCCATCTTTTTTGTCGTAATTAGAGTAAAAAGATCATAAAAAATAAAAAAATTATTAAAAGATGAATTTTTGTATTATAAAAACAATTTTATATTGAATTAGATTTATGCATTGATATTAATTAAATGAATCATGATAGGTTTCCTCAATACCTTCTTATTATTCTCCCTTTTCTAAAATATCTGGTTTAATTGGTTAGTATTGTTTTATTTATTTTCATTTAAATATTTTTTTCTAGAATGTATATTTGTCACTAGAACTTTGTAAAAATATTATATTGACAAATGTTGGTTTTATTTATAGCCCTATCACATATGCTTGGCATGGAGGAAAACTTATAAGTAAAGATCCTGAGTTCTACTCATTTGTTGTGACTAAAGAGGAGTATGAAGAAGAAGGCTCTCCAATATTGATGGAAAGATTTGATGCTTAAATTAAACTTTAAATAATTAATGTAAGTCTTTTTTTTATTTTTATTTTTTTATAGATATTATTTATGGTATGATTATATACTAAATTTAATATCATGTCATTTTAAATATTGTTATTGTTTTATTTAAACTTGTTATTCAGGTATAGTGTATTTATTATTCAAATTTTTTAACTTGAAACTACTGCATCACATTAATTTATTTATTTTTTATTTTTCAGATAAAAAAAAATCTCATAAGGGTACCCTTAGTTATTTGAAGACCGACTATTCCCTATGAATAAATTTTATGTTTGTATTTTAACAAACAACTGTTTTCTCAGGAAATTTTTCTTTTGTATTATTTAAAAATACTCTATTCTTATGTAAAAGAATAAATATTGATTTTTAATATTTTCAAAATGTGTTTACCTATTCCATACTTACAAACTACAATAAGACACTGCTTTAAAAATCCTGACATGTTTAAATAACACTGGGGAACATCAATTTTGTTTTCTTAGATCTGTGACCTGTTTTTAACTAATTTTTGCTCTCTGAATTAAAAAATGTTAGCAGATACTCTCTCTTTACCCTAAAATTCACAAACTGGGCATACAAAGGAAAATAAAGTGGGTACTGACCAAATGTATTAGAATATTTTATTCATACAAAGTATTATATTATTAAAACTTAAATTGTGTTTATACAAAAAATAAAAAAAAGATATAAGGGTAAAATTTTCTGCGTATAACTTTTCCTAGAATGTTCAATCTGGAGACATTCTCATTTGATGCTCCAACAGTGGTCAGCTATCATACTGACATTCCATGTACCTTGATACCATGACCTTCTAATCTTGGTGGAATCGCTCACTCTTTTTATCACTAACAGCACCAAGATTTTCTGGAAAGTTAGCATGATGGCTATTTAAGGAATGCAATTATTTCTCATGTTACAGCTAATAAATCATGTTACTCACGATGATACTCATGTTACAGCCAGGCTATTTAAAGCTCTCTAAGAGTTATTGAACAATTTTGACATAAATTATGGGATTGTGTGTTTCCAAGAAAGTCCTTGAAAATTCTTTTGATTTGCTACCAAGCATTATTTTATAATGATGGAGTTTTGTTGAACGTTGAGAAATTAGATGAGGAAGATGGTTGGGGGTGCGGTCATAAATTAAAAACACACATTTAAAATAAGTGTTATTTTAATTATGTGCCGACGTTTCGGCCTACAATGTGGGCCTTCATCAGGGTTGACTCGACCTGAAGACGCTGCCTAAAGGAGACGATGAGGAAGATGGTTGGGGGTGCGGTCATAAATTAAAAACACACATTTAAAATAAGTGTTATTTTAATTATGTGCCGACATTTCGGCCTACAATGTGGGCCTTCATCAGGGTTGACTCGACCTGAAGACGCTGCCTAAAGGAGTGATGAGGAAGATGGTTGGGGGTGCGGTCATAAATTAGGCAGCGTCTTCAGGTCGAGTCAACCCTGATGAAGGCCCACATTGTAGGCCGAAACGTCGGCACATAATTAAAATAACACTTATTTTAAATGTGTGTTTTTAATTTATGATCGCACCCCCAACCATCTTCCTCATCTAAAGCATTATTTTATAGTTCAGTCATTGTTTCATGAAACATTCATCTGTAATAAGTTGCCGAATCTGTGGCCCCTTAAAGACACCAGCCTTTATCATCTCATATGACAAGCTAGGAAATCCCGATATGCTATACTTAAAACAGTCTCTGTCAGTTGACAAAGCTTTAAAAAATTGATTCATGAGACCTAGTTTTATATATAAAGGCGGAAATAAAATGTTTTTTCTGTTGACAAGTGGTCGACTTAGAATGTTTGGATCACCAGGTTTTAGGTCAGATCTTGATCTTGGCGGCCACTTCGACTGCGCCCAATGCTTCTCACGAGCTCTGCTATCCCACATACTTAGAAAACAGTGATACTTGGTATATCCCGGTGCTGGCCAAAAAGAAAACAAACCATTTTAAGGTCAACACCGATGATCCATTGGTGCAAGTTATATTAAAACAAGTCAATGACCTGCTTTATGTCTTTGTATTCTTCATGCAAAGAAACTGAATAGCCTATTGGACTATAATCGCCGACAAGATTGAAGTAGTGCTTTCTGTAACTTGTGTTCAGTCCTGCAAAGGGTAATCGCATGTGCAACAACTGTAGAAAAAAAACTTGTTGGATAGGAAAAAACTAATTAAAGTTTTGGAAGTAGCATGTTAATTTACCGCCAAAAGAGCCTAAAAATCTAAGTCAACAGAAATTAATTTACAAATCGTTCCCCAGTGTAATGATCTAAAACATGAAGTAATATTTTACTTAAGATTGTTTTAGTAAATTAAAATATTAGTTCATTCCATTAAAGAAATATATATATATATATTTTTTTTTTTTTTTTTTTTTTTTTTTTTTTTTTTTTTTTTTTTTTTTTTTTTTTTTTTTTTTGTCCTTAGAAGGGAAAACAATGTTAGATTGGTCATTCACTAGATCATTATAATTTTAGTGCAATATTTAATTTAAAAGGTCTAAAATTGAGCTATTAGTTCACTGATTGGGAGAAGTAGAAAAGGACTCAAGGCAGAGGCTGTGGTTCTTGGGGGAGTGTAGACCTCAGCAGTTAGCACAAGTTTTTGTGTTGGTGTAGGTTTTGTTCACAAAGAAATAAATTGTTTGCAAAAATAGGCCATCATTAAGAATTGAAGGGCTTAATTTAATGTAATAGCTGAAAATAAATGTTATGGAATAAGATAATTTTCCATGCAAAACTGGAATTATGTATCTTATTCATTTTTAATACTTTTGATCTTAGTGACCGATTGAGACGTTGATTTCCAAAAGACATTTTTTACGAAATTGATGTTTTTACATATTTATATTCTCCTCATTTAGTTTTACCTGAATCTTAAATTCGATTGTATCTAATGAACATTCAAGTACTTTAATAACGCGATTTAGAAATAATATTAATTTCATAAGATACTAATTACACATTTAGTTTCGTTCTAAATCATACTAAAACATTTCATTTCATAACTTTAATATGGTGTCATTAATATAGTAAAAAAACAATCCTATATTCTAGGGCGAAAATAATCAAATTAGCTGGTTTAATAATATGATAACGAGAGATTTTGGCGCTTCCTGTAAAATTTCCTAGAATGGATATAGTACCTTTTGGAAATCAACGTCTCAATTGATGAAGGTGTATTACAATTTAATAGCTGTAATCATGACGCTTGAAGCAATATTTATGATTTTATATTGCTGTTGTGATCTATAATTATTTCAAGTATAAGATTTATATTAAATTAGATTTCACTAATAAAGTTTTGGGTAGAATGATATGAGTTGATTGAATTGCTATTTAGTTTTTATTTCAAGTACAGTTTACTTTATTATAGATTATTATGAATAATTGTTATCACTTATGAATCCAAAATTCTTTATACAATATTTGCTTCGTCCGGTCAGGTTGCCAATGTCAGGAATTAATGTTCTTCATGATTATTTTTCTTTTCCTCTGTTGCTAAATTTATCCCTTGTTGTAGCATGTGGGCAATAGTTTCAACAGTTTCTTCTTGGGCGTGGATCTGTTTCAGAGCATTACTAACAATGCACAAGTCTCCCCTTAGTTCTGAGACCAGTGCAGTGATCTTCTGTGCGTTGCTAAGGATCTCCACGGTCTGTGTATAAGGGTTATAGCGGACTCCAAAAGGTCTTTCAATGTTCATTGCATAAGCCCTGTAACATTCAGTCATGATTTTAGTTGGAAAAATATAAAATGGTAATTTCTTCAATAATGAAAAATTTGATATTTTTTAAAACATTGAATTGAATTTTAAATTTTATGTATCATTTTTGTGGTTGGTAAATTGCATAGTAATAGTAATTTTTCTAATAAGTAATTTATATTTTATTTTTATCACCCAGAAGAACTACAGTTATAACTGAGGTAGAAAAGAAATGTGCTTGTTCTTCCATGATTGTTCCAAAAGAGATAGAAATAGAAAAAAATAATTATAAGAGAAAATTAATAAATATATATATATATATATATAAACAAAAAATTGATAATACAACCATTTTAAAACTGGTTAGAGACCATTAAGTTACCATTATTGTTAATTGTTACAAAAATTAAAAATATATAAGATATTGGTGGGTGGGATCTTATTATTTTAAAACAAAGAAATATAATAAAACAGGTTATTAAATTGGTCTAGTCCTAATCCAGTTTGGGACAAAGATCTTGGGTGGATCTCAGTGCCAACTCTTATATAATTTTAACAATCTTAACCTTTTAATTTAGTTGTTTACACGTAGGGAACTTTTTCAATAGCTGGTATTATTTTTTAGATATGTTTATTTTGGTTATGTAATATTGTTGATTTAGATGCTTATTTTTAATATTTTTTTAATTAACAAGAAAATTTTAATTATAATAAAATTAACTGCTTTTAATGAATTTATAGTGATTTGTTTAAAATGCATATAGGATCTAGAAGATAGGTGAAATACCCCAAAACATTGATAACTGATTTTTGTATTAATAAAAATGTGTTTTGGGAGAATCATAAACAAGCCCATTTCTTTTCTAGTGTAGTAATTTATCTGAATTGTGAAATAATTCAAAAATGTCTCATATTTAATTTATTTTACTAATTAAAACGAGCAGATCTCAAAGGCAAAACACTGATTTATTTAACATAGAATATTTAATAAAAATATTGAAATAATTTCATTTTGAGCGCAGTGGTTATCATTGTTCTTTGTAGGTATATTTTATAATTTAGTTATTTATACATTGTCACTATATTTTAATAAATTTCATTGAAATCTAAGCAAATAAATAAATTTATTGATATGGGATGTTCTAAGTGTGGTTATCTCATTTCAAAAGGAATGTTTAAAATTTTGATCAAGATTGAAGAAAAATTATTTCTGAGACAATTAAAAATATACGGTAATAACCTCATTTTCTC
This sequence comes from Piezodorus guildinii, assembly GCA_023052935.1. NCBI lineage: Eukaryota > Metazoa > Arthropoda > Insecta > Hemiptera > Pentatomidae > Piezodorus > Piezodorus guildinii. Next base: position 118,846,321 of record CM041293.1, on the reverse strand, counting down.
CTTTGCTTCATCAAATGAATCAGTATAGTAATAGGCATTTTGAAATGATGTTATGATGCACTCTTCTTTGCAAGTAATTTCAGGATCGAATCTCTTAATCTTATCTTTTGCTTCAATCGCATGCTTCAGTTCTGCAATTGATGACAGTAATCCTGCTCCATAGACCTTAAGTTCTCCATCTTGTTTGCATAACCCGAATTCAACTGTGAAGAAGTAGAGCTGGAAAAAAATTTATAATAAAAATAATTAGACTTCTATGTTACCATTAAATTAATTTACTTAAAATTATTTATTAATGAAGAATGTAAAATGATTTGAGAAAATGTTAGAATGATGTTATTCTGTGTACTTTTCCAAACCTTAAACCATGTTAGGATTAATAATATATATCAATTTTTTAAGTTAATTTGCCTGATTTAAAAAGGAAAAAGGTACTGACTGTTGCAAGCTTTTCTACATCATTATCTGATGCACCCAGCGATGTAAGTCCCAATTCTTGTGAAAACTGAGCAAAGCTTGGACATGCCAGTAGTGGCATATGACCCAGTAATTCATGGCAGCAATCCCTGTTTAAACAAAAAAAATGTCTCATTTTAGCGACTATTATATTCAATGAGATTTACAGATAATATATTTTTCTTTTTTCTCAAAAATCTATTATTATCCTTTTCTATTTGGTTAAATATAACTCACGGTTCTGGTGTGTAATATGGATCAGAGCTATGCCTGATGTACTGTGTGCAGTGGAATACTCTGAATGCAAGACCAGCCAAAAAGTCTCGAGCAGACAAGTAACCAGCTACTGGTCTCAGCTGGTAACCAGTTTTCCCTGTATTTATAAATTTTAGATTCATTATTATTTGCGGATTTTTTAGTTATTTTATATATATTAAAAAAATAAAATAAAAAAATAGGACCCACTTTTCAGGTATGTGCTTATATCCTGAAGCTGAGGGATGTTATCCTCTCTGTATCCACAATATTTAACCAGCTCCGGCCAATTTTCCAAATATTCTTTGCAAGCATGTTTGATATATAGTTTGTGAAGTTCTCTAAACACTGTGCCCCTAAAAATAATTAAAAAATCGATTTTAAAAGGATATAGGTGTTAAAGTCTTGAAACTGGGGAAAATGAATTAGGCATTGCCTTTGCTTCTGAATAACCTAAAATAATTTCAAAATAAATATAATATGGATACAAAATTTTATGAAAGCTAAATATTTTGCTATAAAAAAGTCATGCCATTTTATCCAGAAAAAAAGTCAACAATTTTAATTGAAAAAAATTCAGAGTATAACGAATGCACTGGAAAACAAATATTTTTTTGTTTGGTAGAGTTCTGAGCCCTAAGTGCTTCATGTTTTATTTTTTTATTTAGTAGGATTTATGTTTGGAGGGATATAAGTTCATGTACTTAAGACCGTTCATGGAATGGATTGGGAAGACAGGAGGTATTGGTACAGTAGGGATTAGAATAATGATAGAGAAGAAGCATGGCGGATTTGAGTTGGTAGGGAGTTCCAGAGAGTTGTAGAGCGGACAAGAAAGGTATGATCAAAAGTTTTCTTTCTATTGGCAGGGATGTGAAGTTCAGAATGGCTCGACATTGTTTCAAGGGAGTGGACTGATGATTTAAATTACAGAAGACTACGGATATAAGGAGTGAGCTGGGAGTTAATGGTTTGGTAAAGATATGATCCTAGGAAATATTGTCTGGGGATAGAGGGAAGGGGCCAATTTAACTCGCCATATAAATGGGACACATGAACCCTCTTTGGTGTATCGAGGACAAATCTTAAAAATATGTTCATGGTTCACTTTAACCTGTCCTCAAGTATAGTACAAGTAGTATTGTGTATTTACAATCGAACACGTAAATTGCTTTTGAAATACGTCATGAATAATAGCAAGAATAAGGCCCGGTTGCACTGACCGTGTTTAACTTTAACTTTACTAATCTGGATAAGTAAATCACGGGTTAGCAGAAATTCCATTGCACCAATCATAATTAGCCCTAACTCTATGTTAAGTGATGGTGTTAAGTTAATTCACCTTCCTACCTCGATTATCCGATGTCAATGTTACCTTTCTACTGTTACTTTAGCTTTCAAAGATTGTTTGTGTCAGTTTCAATTTGTTTTTTCTGAATATTTTCGTGATATTTATCCTAATACACCGAAGAAAAATGAACACAATCTCTTCAGATGAATACTCAACATCAGATAAAGATATAATACAATTGGTAAATATACTTTCTAGGAACAAGCTTTACAAAGTAAGGAGGAATCCATTTGAAATTTACGATGATGTGGAATTCATAAGAAGGTACAGATTTCGAAAAGAAACAGTGCTAAATATGATGGACAATTTTAATATTAATGATTTTGAATCATATCCTACAAACAGGAACATCCATAACACCTTCAAACCAGTTACTCTTTGAAACAGTTTGTGTCAGTTTTAGTTTGTTTTTTTCTGAATATTTTCGTATCATTTATCCCAATACACCGAGGAAAAATGAACACAATCTCTTCAGATAAATATTCAACATCAGATGAAGATATAATGCAACTGATATATATACTTCCTAGGAACAAGCTTTACAAAGTAAGGAGGAATCCCTTTGAAATTTAGGATGATGTGGAATTCATAAGAAGGTATAGATTTAAAAAAGAAACAGTGCTAAATATGTTTGACATTTTTAATATTAATGGTTTTGCATCATATTCTACTTAACCTCAAGAGGTATTATGCTACTAGTAGTTACCAGCAGGTTCTTAGCGACATCATTAATATTGATAAATCTACAGTTTATAGAATTATTCCACGCATAACAGCATTAATAGCCAGGAAGTCAAGTGATTTAATTAAAATGTCCGTAACAGAGGTTGATAAAAACAAAACAGTGTCAGATTTCTACAGGATAAAATGTTTTCTTTGAGTAATTGGTGCGATTGACTGCACTCATATTAAAATCCAGTGTCTAAGTGGTGCTAATACAAAACTATTTTGAAATAGAAAAGGGTGGTTTTCATTAAATATACAAGTAGTGTGCGATGGGAACTTGAAAATCCTGACTCTGTGCATGACAGTTGGATTTTCAATTAAAGTGCATTGCGAGTGAGATTTGAGTCAAGAGAATTTGGAGATTTTTGGCTTCTAGGAGATAGTAGTTATGGCTGCAAAACATATTTACTGACACCAATTTTAAACCCAACAAATGCTGAAGAAAAATCAATTGTCACACAAAATCAAAAAATCATTGAGAGAGCGTTCAGTTTTATGGAAAGAAGATTTCCTTGCCTTGCCAATGGAATTCGAATGGATCCAAAAAAAGCCCTAAATATTATTGTACCTGTAGCTGTCCTCCACAACATTGCAATAGAAACCCAGGACATCTACAACGTACCAGAACCAGAAGATTACTTTGCTGATGTTGTTTCACCTTCAGAAATTATATGTGAAAGTGATATAGCTATTCTCAGAGCACTTGTCGACACAAATTTTTCAAGATGTAAGGAAATGACATAATTTTGTATAAATTGCAATGTGTGTTATTAAATCAATTAACCTTTCCCTCTTTTGTTGTCAAGTGGTAATTTATTTGTTTGTATTTATCAATAAAGTCTGATTTTTGTATTTTATTTACATATTTTTTCCTCTCTAATTCAGTAAATTGATTAATAATAAAAATAGGTTAATTGGAATAATGAAAAATGATAATAAATAATTTGTAGGTTTCTAAATCTTCCAAAAACAGTTTATTACAATTAACTTTAAAACGAGCCAAGATTACGAGGGCCTTCCCCATCATCAGGACTCACTAAAATACATCAAAAAATTATCAATTAACATTATAAAATAACTTTTTAAATATTAACTAAAAACATTACCAAAAATATGCATAACAATGTTACAAAAAAATTATATTTACCCGAAATTCATTTAAAATTTAAAAAACTATCCATTTATTAAATATAAGTCACTAAGGTAAGGTTTACAAATTTTAATGTTTGATAAATGATTACTTAGTTTATTATGGTTATAAAGTCATAATTTTGTCTGTGGTGAATTAAATTCAACAAGTGTTCTCTTAATTTCTTTGGATAGATGAGGTATGAATTGCATTTTTTGATAATGGTATATTCTATTTCTTCCACTTATCATCTCTATATTTATCGCATTATTGATATTACCTATAATTGTTTTTTTATTATTTTCATTCTGGTAAAGATCTGTTGTAGTTTTTACTATTTATTGTTCATATTGTCATCAATTTTTGGTTTATTATTGATCAATTTATTGTTATTAACGTTAAGGTTTTTGTCCTGGGTTCATTTTTAATTTCATTGTACTTGATTTAATTTATTATTTTTTTCGAATACATCTAATAACATTTTATATACTATAGTTTTTATTCCATTTAGATACTCATTGTCTGTCTGGTTTCACAATACAATCCAGCTTCCTTGATATTCAATAGATCTTAAAATGTTTCATTATTAATTCTCAACGGTCAACTAATTATATCCATTATTGTATTAATATATATTAATCGGCAGAGTAAAACAATCATTTCAATATAACCTAACTGTCTCTGTCTAGAGGGTTTGAGTTGTTAAATACGTCACGAATATGATGACGTCCCGCGCTAACCCATGTTAACTAACTCGAATTAAAAATTTGTTGGTGCAAATGGACAAAAACTTTAATCATGATTAGCTTTTAACCCGGGTTAGTTAACAGCAAAAGTTAACTTTAACACAGGCTGTTGGTGCAACCGGGCCTAAAAGTTATAAAAGAATGTAAACTTCATTAGCATAAATCCAAAAAGTATAAATATTTTGTTTGATTGCGTACTTAAATATTTCAAACGTGATTGAATCTAAAAAAATATATAAAAAGTTATGAAGGCCAAATTGCTGATATAATTCACTTTTTACGGTTTTTTGTCATTATGTCAGATTTTGGACTCCCCGTATCTCAGAAACTGTTTTTATTACATCGATTTGTTAAGCATAGAAGTAGTAGTCAATTTAATATTCTTTTAAACAACTAACGACAATGTTTTTCATAAAATACACTGGAAGCGAGTTATTTAGAAAAAACAGAAAAAAAGTGTTTTTTTTTTCAAGATGGCGAAAAGCGCACAAGGTCTGTGAGTGTGAAAACTTGGGTTTTTAAAGAGGGGATCAGTACATACAATTATACGTCAAAATTAAAATTACCCCATCTCTTTGAATCAAAAATCCTATCTCTACTGGGCTATACGTACAATGGATCCAAAAAGTATTGGCACACCCGGTTTTTTTTCCATTTAATTCTTAAAGTGTGCAACTTATTAGTGAGTAATAAATTATATTTTTGAATAGACATTAAAAACCATTGATATGTCCAAAAATAATTGAAAAAAATAGGGTAGAAATGAATGAGCAAAATAAATTGTAAAAATGTAAGTAAAAAAAGTATTGGCACAGCCATTTATTAATAATAAAAATATCCTATTTAAGTAAATAAAACTCATTAATATTTTTTTATCATTCCTTTGGTATGAATTATATAGAGCTTGTAATCTTTTTTGCATCGTAGAAACAAGATTTTCCGTGACACCTTTTAACATATTTTTTGAAGAAATTTTGTGTTTTCTTACCTCACAATTGTTCAATGGGATTTATATCTGGAGACTGTGGAGGGAGAGGGGGTGTTTTAAATTGTCTCTGTACATTGTACAATAACCATTCCTCCGTTTTACTGGCTGTGTGTTTAGGATCGTGGTATCGCTGAAATATATCCAGTCCTTATTTTTTAGCACTGGAAAGCAGATCATGTCGCAACATGTCAGCATTCATTATACTTTCAACGAAGCATAACTTTCCAACACCATTCGATGCCATGCAGCCCCAAACCATTACATTGCCGCCGCCGTATTTTACTGTAGGCCTAACCTCTCTTGTTTGAAACTCTTTCATTCGGTTTTCACCACACAAACTACCATTCATCTGAACCAAAAATGTTGTATTTGCTCTCATCAGAAAATAAAACATTTTTCCAAAAGTCCATTGGTTTATTTATACATAGTTTTGCAAATTCAAGCCTTTTACAGCCGGAAATGTCAATACTTTTTTTACTTACATTTTTACAATTTATTTTGCTCATTCATTTCTACCTTAATTATTTCAAATTTTTTTTGGCTATATCAATGGTTTTTAATGTCTATTTAAAAAATAAAATTTATTACTCACTAATAAGTTACATATTTTAAGAATTAAGGAAAAAACATGGTGTGCCAATACTTTTTTGACCCACTGTAGAAATATCTCTTGCCGGAGGACACGCGGGACTTTTAGGAAAGGGATGCATTTCTGGTGGATGGCTCTTTACACAGCATTAATGGAAGTTGTGAACAAATGAAGTCATATTTAGAAATTTATTATTAAGGAAATACTTATGAAGTGAAAAAGGTTTTGGAAATACTTACGAAGTGAACTGCGTAATTTACTTTGTTCCAAACTTTAACTTGAGCGCTAGTTTTTAGAGACAAGAGAGAAACTTGGAAAGAAGAAGTTGCTCATTAGTGATAGAAAAGAAAGACGAAGAGGGAGACAGACTGGAGATATTTTTAACTGCGCGGGGAACTTGTGGAAGAGGGAAGGAGGCGGGACCCCTTGATTGCGCTCATTGGCAAGCAGTCACGGAGATATCGGATTAGCCTAATCCTATATTTCGGCCTAACTCCTACCCCGCTCTCCGTGTATACAGACTTATCATCACTTTGAGACTTACCAATTGTTTCTTTATATAGCCAGGATATAAGCTGAGTCAGTTTAAAAAAAATAGCTCTAATATTATTTCCGAATAATTTGATGTATATTAATTGCCGATATTCACGATAAATGTTTTGCTACTTTATACTAGAATATAACTAGAATCAGATTTCTTCTGCAACATTCGTAGTTTTAAATTAATCAAAACGAAAAAATACGTACCAATTCTCGATTACAAAGGTTTGTTATTGAAAATAATATACCAAAAGCATTTATACAGGACTGCCTTACTATTTCCTTTTCTTTTATTTCGATTTTCATTCAAATACAATTTCCTGATTCCAGAAAACCCTACATTTTATCTTTATCATCAATAATAACCGAGTTATCAGGGAATCACATCTCTTATAAGCTTTGGCTTGACTATGTAACATGATTTTTTTAAATTTTTATTTATTTTTTTCTCTTTGTTCATCGCGTTGTCTTGATCTTGATATACATACGGATTTTTATTTTTTTTATTTATCGACCTTAACTGATTCCAAAACTCTATACATATTGTTCTCCATTTTAAAAATAACTTTATATGACCATTCGCGGTTTTTTGGTCGAAAAACACTCATAAATTTTTCTCTGTCTTTAAAAATAACTGAGATATTGAATTAAATCGCTTATAATCGGCCGCCTAGTATTTTTGGAGCATAAAAAGGCCGAAGTTGTACGCAGCGTTGGTAGAGCTTGGAGTTCCTCTGAAATTGGTTCGGCTGATCAGGATGACAATGGATGACACATGGTGCACTGTACGCATTCAAACGGACCTCTCTCCACAGTTCGAAACTGCAAAAGGTGTTAGGCAGGGTGATGGCCTCGCCTGTTTGTTGTTCAATTTGGCTTTGGAAAAGGTAGTGCGCGATTCAGGGATACAGACTTCGGACACCATCTTCAATCGGCTGGTCCAAATTCTCGGCTTTGCTGACGACCTGGACATTGTCGCAAGGTCATTTGAGTCCTTAGAAGATGCTTTCCTCAGGTTGGCGGAGGCAGCGAAGGATATGGGGATGCACATCAATCAGGAGAAGACAAAATACATGAGAGCTGGGCCGGGAACAGAGACTGCAGACCGACATCCTGTTATAATGGGCCCATTTGCGTTCCAGAGCGTTGACCAGTTTGTGTACCTCGGATCAGTGGTAAATTGTGGAAATAGGATCTCCGGGGAAACAAGTCAGCGTCTCCTCAAAGCCAACAGGTGCTATTTTGGCCTCAGAAAGCACCTGAGAAGTGCCTACCTCACCCGTCGCACAAAGTGCCTTTTGTATAAGACCCTCATTAGGCCCGTCTTAACTTATGGATCTGAGACGTGGACCCTCACTGGTAAAGAGGAGAGGGATATCCTCATATTTGAAATAAAAATCTTAAGAAGGATATTTGGGCCAGTTAAGATCGGGGAAAGCTGGAGGCGGAGGACAAACTTGGAGATCTACCGGATCTATGGCGAAGCTGATGTGATGAGGTTAATCAGCTTAGGAAGACTGCGATGGGCTGGCCACGTAGTACGGATGCCAGACGATGAAATTCCCAAAAAGCTGCTGGATGGGAGGCTCCACCGGACAAGGGGAAGAGGAAGACCTCGGCTTAGATGGGAGGACACCGTTGCCAGGGATGCTCTTCGCCTACTTGACGCCCGCAACTGGCGAGCGGCTGCTCAAGACCGAACCATCTGGCGAAGACTTATTGAGGAGGCCAGGGACAACATCGGTCTGTAGCGCCACGGATGATGATGATGATAATCGGCCGCCTAGTATTTTTGGAGCCAATTAAAAAAAAAAAATAGTCCAATAGTTTCGCAGAAATGTAATTTTACACATAACTCAGTTATTTTGTACGATAGAGGAAAGTATGTATAGAATTTTAGGATCAGTAGAGCTCGATAAACGAAAAAAAAAAAGAAAAATGAAATCTCCTTTATATATACGCTTGTACTATGTTATTTTCGGTGATAGAGAAAAAATTCATTATTGTTTTTTAACAAAAAAACCGCGAATAAATATAAAAAAGAGAAAAAAGATAAGAATAAAATTGAAATTTCACACATTAATCAATAAATAAATACCAAAAATTAGAGAATTAAATTTTTGACAAAATGAAAAAAAAAAATAATAAAAAATCCATATGTATATCAAGATCAAGACAACGCGATGAAAAAGAGAAAAAAAAATCATCTAATATGGTCAAGTCACAACTTATAAGAGATTTGATTCCCTGATAACTCGTTTATTATTGATGATAAAGATAAATGTAAAGTGTTTTGGAATCAGGAAATTTTATTTGAATTATTTGAATAAACATCGAAAGAAAAAAAAAGGAAATCGTAACGCAGTCCTGTATAAATGCTTTTGGTTTATTATTTTCAATAATGAACATTTTTAATCGACCAAAAAAAAAAAATAAAAAAAAATAAAATAAAATAAATAAAAAAAATAAAAATAAATTAACCCTGCTCAAAATTTGAGAGTTTACGTTTCAAGATGCGTAGAATCCGTTAAAAAAAAAATCCGTTTCTCCCAATTAATAAATAAATAAATACCAAAAATTTGCTTTTACTGCCATTTGATAGAGAATTAAATTTTGGGCAAAATGAAAAAATAAAAAATCTTTGAAATTGGTAAACAAGTAGCTGAGATATTGCGTTTTGAATCAGTGGTAGTGATAAGATATTCTTTGAATTATTGCTTTTCATATTATTTAATTGCCTATAAACAGTTATACCCTAATATTGCTAGTTGGAAATAATAAAACATTGTGTAATAATTTGCAGCGTTTTTATAAATAACATAAAACATTATGATTCGAAATATTTATTTCAACGTAATTAGAAAATTAAAATATTCGTCGTCACATCAATGAATAATATCTATAACCGAATGTCGTTGCAGAAAACGTTTTTATCTGAAGTAATGTACAATTAGTTGGTTATTTATTAACTGTTACTGATATACTCATACCATGTTTTTATCTCTTCAGGGGTATACTGCACTTTAGGTATTGGCTGGCCGCTGGAAAAAAAAAAATTAAAGAAACTTCAATTTCCGATTACAGATATTTATATAATTAACATAATAATTACTTTATATAAGCATTATTATAATGAGATCTAAATTGTCACGAGAAATGTGATGTTGACTAAATAATTCAAATTTATTATTTTTTAAAGTTGAAAAATAAATTGATTTTTTCAAAATAGCTCATTGGTAATAATTAACTAATGACTTAACTATTAACTAATTAACTATTAATAACTTAAACAACTAATCTGATATTTTTAGATTAAAAAAATTCTTAATGTTATTATTTTTCTATTGCTAAATGAATAAATTCATGAAGTGAGGAACCTTCGATTAGATTTCTTGCGATATTTCGTCTACTTTATAGGTTAGAGAAAGACAAGGTGGGTGATAAAATTCCCGTAATTGACAGTAATTGCTTGAAATAGGTTCTTACTGTTTGTAGTTCCTTGCGATACTGGCGAAAGTTTCACGTCGCTTTCTGTAGACAGGATCCTTAAAGCCCTGAAATATTTTATCGGCATAGTATTGTAAGAACGGAGAAGAAATAAAAACAATAAAGTGATATATGTGAAAAAAAAAAAATATAAGATTTCATTATTTGCTGAAACAAATGATTATTTAATATCACTTACGGGGTGTTCAGCGTCCAGCTCTTCACCGTACATGAGGACCTTTTGGGATTTGTCCAAATCTTGAATTTTTTTCGGGAACCATGGGATTTCTTCAAAATCTAAAAATTATGAAAACAATCTATCATGTAGTAAAAAAAACCGTATAGTTCCATTGGTTTTGATTATCCTCCGTCGCTAATCAAAATTTGTAAACCCTATTTTTACTAGTTCATCGAGAATCTTTTTTCTTGTTTGAATCAGTGTTCATAATTTAAGGTGAAGTTCAAGATTCAATAGTAAATTGGAGGCTATTTTTTTAAAGGTAATACTGGGCATTAAATCATTAGACTCTGCGTAATATTAGGGCCAATGCTCCCCAGGAGTCGCGTAAAAAAATCGTAAGGTTCGCATTCGAAAAAAATATTTTATTTAATGTATCTGGTTCTAATCATGGTAGAAAAATGAGTAAGGTTTCTTAAAAACTGTGTTCCTCACTCCTGAAAACGGGATTTTTATCTGAGCACAGTTTGTTTGTTTGTTGGCTAGGGCTTTAAGGCATAAAACCTCAAGTTCATCAACGCCTGTGTATCTTTAATCTTTAATCGCTAAGGTAATATTAGAAAAAAAAATGTATAAATCGAGTAAAATTGGACTTTCATTTATAAATATAGATTACGATAAGTGCTAAAGCTTATTTCAAATTTTATTTATATTTAGAAAATTAAGCACTTTTGATATTTTGGCTATATCTTAACCTAGACTAATTGAAATGTCTGGAGTAAGTCCCAATGCACCCAAACTAGAAATGTAAAAGGGGCATTCTTGGAAAATATGTTTGACCGTTAGCATATTATTGCAGTGTTGGCATTTTGGGGGTAGCTGTTTGCTGATGAGGTAGGCATGGGTTAGATTCGCATGTCCTATTCTAAGCCTAGCAATAATTACTTCCTCTCTACGGTTGGATCGATTAGATGTGGCCCAAGCTTTTATATATTTTTTAATATTTTTGAGTTTTCTTGGTGGAACAATATCACTCCACATATTGCCAGCTGGCTGCCACTTCCTTTTTGAGGGGAAGACTTATTTCCTGCGGCGTTAAGATGGCGGCGGTACCTCGGCCCGGGTGCAAGTGCCTGTTTGGCCGCTGTGTCAGTGAGCTCGTTACCTTTAATTCCCATGTGGCTCGGCACCCATATAAAGTATACCGATTTTCCAAGGTTTTCTAGCATATTTATTAGGTAATTACGGATCTTTTGGATGATAGGGTGGATTTTTACCTTGCTAAAAGTACTGTTTTGACGAGATTATTTATATTTTTAGGGTTATTACCTAATATAAAACTTAAATATTTTACTGGCTTATTTTTTAAATTATTCCGCTTTGAAATGGAGTAATTTTGACATCAAACATTTTTTCTACCACCCTAGAACCAGATATTGAATAAAATGTGTTTTTCGCGCGCAAACTTTCTGATTACGCGACTCCTGGGGAGTGTTGGCCTCTAATATTTTGCAGAGTCTTGATGGTATAATATCTTGATTTACCTAAATAAATGTCATCAAAATCGGTGAGGCACATTTGGGATCCTCTCCAATTAAGACTCATAAGTTTATTTTATATTTCCAGAATAAATAATGAATTATGATTATTATAATAAAAGAGTACATACTTATTGTTACTATGGTTATCCACTTAAAGCCTACAACCTTTTATGAGAAGTTAGCTCTTACCAAAGCTGGCGGTGGAGGATAGGGTAGGCAGGGGCAGCTCGACCCCTTCCTCGAAGGTGGTTAGGCTGATGGCCGCCACCTCACGCCTCAGCATGGACACCACCTGCTCCATCTTCTTGTTGTCGCACTCCACCTCCACCAGGATCTCGAACTCGGAGTCTGCCCTCGCGGAAGGCCTCGACTCGATGTGCACAACGTTCACGCCCAAGTCCTGAGTCAAGAAGAGTCGAATAACGAAAGGAAAGAATTGATTTCCAGGAAAAATAAAAGAACAATAGAGATCCGGAATTTTTCGGCAGACGGAAATCCATGCCAGTATTTTTTGTTCTCTAGCCACTGTACAGAACATGTAAACTGTATTAATAAAACACATTTATCTATCTATCAATATAGATCCTGTTGCATGTAACTTAAACCTGTCGCATTACGCTAATTGGGATACCGACATATATTTTAGGATGATGCGAAATTCTTTAAACCGTTTTCGCATATATTATGACAACATGCATTGTCTCAAATGGTTTTAATATTTAAAATTGTTGAGTACGAATACCTGAAAAACTTGTAGAACTCTGGCTAGGCCGCCGACTTGGTTCTTCAGGGAGAATATGATCGAATTTCTTGGCATTGCGTTCGGGTTTCTGAACTCAGACGGTGGGAGCTGTAAGAGGGATAATAGACAGAGAAATAAAGGAGAACGAAAACATTCATTCTTAAAATAATGATTTAATACTAATAAATTAGTACCTGATTCAATGCAACAATAGAAATTCATCTATTCTTATGGGACGTAATTAAAACTAACTTTTAAAAAATGTAAAATTGCTGATAATTCTAGCTATTAATTTATATTATTTATAGATGTATAGATCATGAAGCATTGGTTTTGTTCTTCTTTTTGATCTATTTCGAAAGAGAGTTCTTGAACAGAAGAGTTTTCAACTTAAATTACAGATTTTGTTTTGAATGTTTTCCTCGTCATCAGTTGTTTAAGTGATTTTCAGCATTACTTAATTTTTTCTTTGTATGCCTTAGGATTTTTTAAAAAGGTTTGTTGATAAGAAATCAATGTGCAATTAAGATATTTAAAGTTTTTGCCAATGGATAGTCAATTGTGATAATTTACCTCCCTGTTATTTGTGATATCAATAAATGTTTTTTTCATTTGATAAGTACAATTTATTCACATATCAAATTAAATTTAATAGATAAATATACCAAAAGGCAAATGTCGAATAAATTCAACTTTCACATGAAGGACATTTATTACACCTATAAAAAACGAAGTTATTGAAACGAAAACTAGAGTTTTCTGATATTATTTTAATTGTTGTTTAGTAAATTAGTGATTTTCTAGATCAAATAAAGAAAGGATCTGAAATTATTTGGGTTCAGATGATGAACCTTGGAAATTCAAAGGAATATTTTTTTCGAAAAAAACGATAGCTCTATATTATACCTTATTATTGCTATTAACTAATTACACAATTAGGAAACATACATTCTCATTGTTTATTCTTCTCAAATTTTTATTTAAACATCGTATTTAACATATCGTACTCTAAAAGATGGATTCCATAAAAAAGAGGTCAGAGAAGGGATATGACTTACGATGAAGAAACGATTGATTTAGACAAATAAAGTATTACTTTAAAATTATTAATAAGTTAAAAAAAAAATAATATATATACTAACTTGTGGAATGGGTGGTGCTTCCTTGATCGACCATGACTCGCCACTTCGGTAAAGCCACAATCCCAGAAGGCTCTTTCCGCTCATCTTTCGTATTTAGTCTTCACTTTCTCCAAGCTGAATAGTCAATATTTTTTTTGGGAAATTTAAGTATCACTATGGAGTAACATGAAAATGATTATTCATATAAATCAAGAACTTATTTAGTTTAAGCAGGAATATTTCCAGAAATGAACGAAATGTAAATTAATATGTGTGGATATTTATTTAATGTGAGTTATTCATGAAAATACTTATAATTTGCAGCCAATATGATGTTTTTAAAAGTTATTTTTTGTTTTTTATCTGGTATCCAAAAGCTCTGTTGCTAATTACTATACTTTTTGATATAACCAATAAAGATGTCTACATGTTACAAACAAATGCGTAGGCTGAATATAATAATGATAGTCCTTTTTTAGGTTTTTAGGCGAAGAGTGATTTTTTTTTTTTAATGATCAAACAAAACAGATGGTTTACTTAACAAATGTTTACATTTACTTACCTATATATGAAATATATAGTAAGGGAAAATATTGCGATCTTGAAAATTTTCGAAATCCAGTGTAACGGAAATACACGTTTTAGGGTCCCCTGAATCCAAATAACTAAGTCCCGAAAAAAGGTCTGTGTGTGTGAAGTTCAGCGCTTAAACGAAAAGTCCTATGAAATTAGGAATTATCATATTTAAGACAACTATACGCCCGAGATGTTACAGCAACTTCTTCATCAAAATCGGAGAAACAGAAGAGCCACTTTATACTATGTATTTTGCACATTTTCGCGGTTTAAAAAAAAAAAAAAAATAAAAACGGCTCTAACGATTTTGATTAAACTCGCTATATCGGTGTACAGTTTAATGGGATCTGAAATAATATAGGTTTCATTCTGGTTGAGATAGTATTACCGGGCTCAAGTGCCGTTTTTTTTTAATTTTCTTACTCTAAAGTACTTTTAATATTGTAGATTTTATAAAATTTTAGAAAAAATATTATCTTTTACACAAGCTTGTAAAAGTTAATAGTGAGTGATTGAAAGCCGATAAAACTGACTGGTTCTTGTAGATATTAATATAATAGGTTATTTTATAAAATACACGTTTCTATTGAAGATAAATCTAATTAATTCTTTATTATAATTAATTTAAAAATTCAATTAATTAAATTTAACATCGGTGGTAAGTCGTGGGTTGCGCGCAATAGATTTTTTGAAACTAAATAATACATTCCGCTCTATAATACTTAATAATCTTATTGATTGATTTATCCTATTTTCGTATTGAACAATATTGTCCATTTCAAACTTAGTTTTTAATGCTTGATATCTAATATTGTCTATAGTATAAAATTGTGATTTGATAGGTTTACTTATATTAAAGATGTATTCTTCAATTAGTTTAAAAAACATATAATTATGATGGGACCAAGTATAAGTCGGTTAAAAAGAAATGTTCCTGAATTATTATTATATTTGTATAAGGTTAAATAATTTAATGTTCAATTATTAACTTTTCAGGAAAATTTAACATTTATTATATTTAAATAAATTACGTTATCATGGCGTGTTTCTTTTGGAAAAATATGACAAAATATAATAACCGATCATTGTTAAATTTAACATTAAGAAAGTCTAGATACTTCTGTACTTAATATACTATATTCGAAAGCGATGTATCAATTAATTTTGGACTTTATATGCAATATTGTATTTTTCCAAACCTATCTTTTCATAATCAAGTAATATTTGTCTCTTATGTAGCTCGACTCTCTCAAAAATTTAATCGCTTTTATAGATTGTTTTGTGATTACAAATATTTTTTATTGGGAACGAAGAAAGATAATGATTTTTAGGGCTATGTGGTGAAAAAGTAGATCAGTTAGATTGTTTTGCGAATTTTATTCTAAAAAAAAAAAAATCAAATACACAATAAACGATTATTACATATTTCATTTTCTTTTTAAGTAGTTTTAACACAAAGCAAATTATAATAAACACTGGATAACAATTGGTAAAAGCAATTTAATTGAAATAGTATTAAAGAAGCATAGCCCTGCCGCTCCTTAAGATACTGTTCTGCAAGACTTGACTGTTGTGCGGGCTTGCAGAACGGATAATATTACTGATCGATTCCTAAACTTTCATTTTGGAACAAATTAAATGTACTTTATCGCAATATAACCTCAATTTTATTTCACCATATGTTTGCCATTTAGGCTAATGTACTATAATCACAAAAAAAAAAAATATATTTTCTGATTGTATGGATGACTCATCCAAAATCATTGTTAACATTTTGTCAATATGTGAATAAAAGTTATTTATTTATTTATAATCTACTTTATCGCATGAGCCCCACACCTGAGTACCGTAGGTCAATATAGGTTTAACTAACATGTTGTATATGATGATTTCGTTGCTTAGTGATAATTTGTTTTTATGGTGATGAAGTCGTCTAAGTATTTATAGTCGATGATTCAGTCTTTTTTTAAAGGTAGTTACGTGTGATTTAAATGTCAGGCGTCTATCCATTGTGAGTCCTGAGTATTTTGTTTCTGTTTGTTTGGGTAACTGAACATTGTAAAGTGTTAGTGGAGGACAATCAGAATGCCTAAGCGTGAAAGGAGCCTTCACAAGAATCCTGAAGGAGGTTTTTCGTAATGGTCATCAATGTTACAATATATGCCTAAAGGCATTTCTATATTACTTGTTGTCAAATAAAATAAAAAATACTTTATTTCACAGGATAATTAATTAATTAACTAAATATATTTTATTTAAAAAACTATTTGGCAAAATATTGTGGTAATATGAAGTCAATAAATAAATGTCAATAGACATAATTGAGACGTTGATTTCCAAAAGGTAGTTAAGGGATTTTTTTACGAAAATGATATTTTGACATATTTGTATTCTCATCATTTAGCTTTATCTAAATCTGCTATCTAATGAACTTTCAAGTCCTTTAAAAGTGATTTAAAATGCAGTTATTAAAGGCATCAATCACGCATTTAGTTTCGTAGAAGAAGAGGCCTTTCAACCACTATGGATATTTTAGGAAACCATAACATCAACATTTTTGTGTATTAAATTTGTAAAAAAATGAGATTTATTTTAATAAGGACATTAGTTCCAAATCATAATAAACGCTTTATTTCTATAAACTTAAATGAAGCGTGATTAACATGGCAAAAAAAAAATAAAATAAAATAAAAAAATAACAGTTCTAGATTTTAATGAGACAAGAATCAAATAAGTTGGTTTAATAATGTAGTAAAAAGAGATTTGTGCGCTACCTGTAAAATTTCCTTGAATTAATTCAAAGATACTGTTCAAAGAAAGATCTAGAGAGGTAATATTAATATACAATAATATTTAACTTTTTGGCTGCATTTTCAACATTTTTGTTATATTGGTATATTTTAGATAACATTCTGAAAGATAATTTTCAGTATTTCTTATTTTATGTGCTTACAAATGTTTAACAGGCATTATCAATTGTAAATAAAAGGTTAAAGGCTTTAAAGAAAGACATTTTTTAAATTGTAAATAGTAGTCTTAGTGTAATTATTTATTCGATCATCAATTATTACATACAATTTCTGGAAGAATCTATAATTTTTTTTTTGAACGGTTTGAAGTTTTTAAAAAATTCAAATTATGAACACTAATATATAAATTAGAAACTCAATATTCAATAAATGTTTTGCATTTCTCTATCTAATAATACCATTTTATACATTTGTCATGAATCTTTCATATCTTCTGCATCAGGTTGTTTCACTTGAAATTTCGGTTTTCGGATCGTCATCAATAAAATAAGAGTAGGAACAATAAAAGCTATTTTTTAAATAAATTATCATTAGTTACAAATAATTTTCAAGGATTAAAAAAAAATCCAATTGTTTGAAATGGGCAATAACAAATGAATGGTCTCCCAGAAATTTATACTCTTATTCTAAGCCTATAATCCATAAAAAAAAACAAAAAAACATATTCTTTAGAAGGATTTTATGGTTCAACTCAGTCCCTTAACTAGAAAAAATGTCACTGCAGAAGACTGAGTACGTGACACCAAACGAGTAGCTTTAAAGAAATGAGAAAATAGTTGAAGGTTCGAAATAAAGTTAAACCAACTCAAATTAAAGGCTATCAATAGAAAATCCAGGAGAAGAAAAGTATATCCTGTCTCCTTGTAGGCTAGGCCTTGCAATATTTCAAATATTTTTCAGAAATCAATGCAACCAAAAGTTCGTTGATAGTACTTGAATGAAGAAAATCTTGGATCATATAGAATATGAAGCTGCCTTAGAAATCCCCAAGATCTATCGCAAGATGATGAAACCATTGATAGAAAACTTATTAAATTCTCAAAACTGATTTGTATATATATCAAGAAATATAAAAAAAAGTAGCACACCTCCAATGGTCCTATATAAACGAACTAGCTGTTGCCCGCGACTTCGCCTGCGTCCATTTCTCTTATTATGATCGCTATTAAGAGGTTTTTAAAAGAATATATTTAAAAGTACTCCTGCGTAAATTATATTCTTAGGTTTATTTTCTTGTAGCAGAAGAATATACTGATTTTCTCCGCAACCCGATCTTGACTACGCAATATATAGTTGGCCGTGTGAAAAACATTCTTGACGTAAATCGATTCCTACTTGTTAAAATATTTGCCCCCTGTGATTTATTAATTGTTATGGCAAAAGATAACGGGAAATTGAATTCTTTTAAAATTAAAAGTAAATCATTTGGAATCATTGGGATGCGAGGTTACTGTTCCCAGTTTGTTCCACTCCTATTGGTCGCAGCGTGGTTTTATACAGCCTAAAGTCTTCCTCCATAAATGGACTATCCAACACAAAAAGAATTTTTTAATTCGAACCAGTAGTTCCTGAGATTAGCGCGTTCAAACAAACAAACTATTCAGCTTTATAATATTAGTATGGATTACATAAAATGATTTTAAAATAACTTTCTAAAAAGAATTGAGATTGGTTTTCACATAAAACAAATGGGAATATTATTATTTTTTGCTGAGCGCTTCTCCGACCAACATTGATGAACTCAACTAAAGGCAGCAAAGAGACTAACGTTAACTAGATGCAGTTATTTTTTAAATTATGATATTACAGTTAAATTAAGAAACTAAGAATATGAAATTATATTCGTTCAGTATCGAGCTGTGAAAAACCATAATTTTGTTTGAAAATAAGAGCGTTTATGGAGGTGACGTTATCTTTCATGCCAATGGCCTGCAGTATAGCAAAGTAAATGAGAAAAATTGTTAATCGGCAATAAAATTAATCAAATTAGGTAAATAGCATATATTTATCTATCATACTAATATCATAAAGCTGAAGAGTTTGTAACGGGGAAAATTAACTTTGCATCCCAATGATTTCAAATGATTTGCCTTATAATTTTAAAATAATTTAATTTCCCGTTGTTATCTTTTTCCGTAACAATTAATAAATCACAGGGGCAAACATTTAAACACGTAGTAATCGATTCACGCCAATACTGCTTTTCACACGACCAACTACACGTCGCGTTGTCAAGATCTGGTGGCGGAGGGTAGCAGTATGTTTTTCTGCCACAAGAAAATAAAACTTTTTAAAAGTTTAAAAAAGTATTCTTTTTTTTTTACGCAGAAGTACTTTAAAATAAATTCTTTTAAAAACTTCTTAATCTCGATCAGAATAACAGAAATCCACGCAGAAGAAGTCACGGGCAACAGTTAGTATCTTATATGAATGCCACTTAATAAAGTAAAAATAAATTATCGGTCTATCTTTTTTCTTCTGTTTAACGGAACGTTTGATGCTCAAATTGGACACAGTGACATTAGACAACCTTAAGTTATTAATAAAACGTTTTTTCTTATTTCCATATATATTTAAAAGTAAATAAGGATTGAAGACCTAAACATAAATCTTCCGGTATTAGTGTTATCAGTGCCTAAATCTTAAGTCCAATTTTGAAATTGTCAATAGGAGGCTAAGAAATCTTAAAAAGTAGTCATATAACATATAATATGTCAAAGTGAAAAAGTTTATAAATATGTAGGGACTCATCATTACTTAAATTACATATAATAGGGAGAGTTTTATTGAGCTATGAGTGTGAACCTACAGAGAGATAGGCAGACTTCTCTAGACGAAACCTGGGCTGAGACTGGCATAGACCACCCCCAGTAGCCGCCTTCACTGCTACCCCCACCCCCTCCTCCAGGGGTGGCAAATATTTGTCGTCTTTCTGTTTGCCTTCGATGCCGCTCTTTTTACAAAGTTTGTCTTCCATAGAAGTATAATTATTATGTGTTTATTTTAAATAATTATTTCTTGAGGTATGGTGTCAAGATTGGATAATTAAAATAAATTCCATCAAATCCCACTAAATTACCTTTACCATTCGCCGTAAACCTATGACATCTTGCCCTACAGTGTCCTTCAATAACATTCCGCTAGTTCCTGTTGAACAGATCCGATATCTAGGACTTCATCTTGACAAACGCCTTACTTGGAACCCTCATACAAAACTGAAAAGACAAGAAACTGCTTGACGTTTTCGGCTACTCTAACACTTACTAGACAGACGTTTTAATCTTCCACTTAACTACAAAAGGCTCATCTACATGATTATCATACGGCCTATATTGACTTATGACTTGAATTTGATTTGGGGCTAGTTTATGGAAAACAAAGACATAGTTCTTTCAAAAAAGTTGGATATGTGTCATTCAATTAGTAGGGCAGTGATGTGCTATGGAGCAAAAGTTTGGAGTGGGGTTAGTCATAAAGCCGTGGAAAAATACAAAGATTTTTTCTTTGAAAAACTATTTAAATTGCCAATATATACTCTAACTCATTTTAGCCACTTTGAAGCAACAATATATCCATTATATATGTTCACCCTAAAGATGCATTTCGATTATATTATTAAAATTTTGAATTTACCACCACATAGATATCCAAAGATATTAGCATTACATATAATTAAGAAAAAAATAGCATGGTTCAAAAACATACTTTATCTGAAAGAATCGCATGGATTTGTGAGATTTAGTGCTAGATCTTAATTTTATTCTGTAAAATTTACAATAGCATACCAGTAGAAGTAGGCATACCTAAAATTATCCAATTTTTTTTTTTTTTTTCTAAGTCCCACGGGAGTTGGGGGTTGGAAATCGGAAATAGAAGAAGGGATATGGGATCTCTTTTTCTGCATTACATGCATTATAAGAGGGGAGAGAGGATACAAAAATTTTCGGTATATGGGAGCGAATGGGAGTCACGTCTAGTGATGGGGCTCACTAGTCTTTCTGAGTCAGTTAGTCGTTATGGTTTCTCAGTCTAGTCTGAGGGTCCGTACATAGTCTTGCCAGCGCTGTGGCCGTCCTGTCGGAGTCAGTGTGTTAAACAGTGGGTTCGTGCAGTACCGGAGACTATCAAAGAATTTGATATGTCTCCGGGAGATGAACTCTGTCACGGTCGGAAGTTCGAAGGTGTCGTGTATTTGGTCTGTCTTCGTCCTCTGTAGAGAAGAATGCCTCACTATTTGTCTCAGCACTTCATTTTGAAACTGCTGGAGCTTTTTTGCTACGGTTGGTGATATATTAGTTAGCATCGGTGCTCCGTATAGGAGGGCCGGTCTAATTAATGATTTATATATTAATATTTTCAGACGGAGGAACTTGGTCCAAGCCGAGCTAATCTTTTTGAGGCAGTGATTAGACAATTTGAGGTGCCTGTCAAGGGTGATGCTCAGGTAAACGATCCTATTGGCCGGCATGTTTTTGAGTCGGTAGACGGCGCTTATACTTCTGGAAAGAAAAAATAATACAGTCGGTCTTCTTGGGATTAACTGTAATATTTAATCTCTCCAGCTTTTTGTTATCTAATTACAAGCCATCTCCGCCTGATATAGTGCTGTCTCTGCGTTCATCGAGCAACTGTAAATCGCTATGTCATCGGCAGAGGCAGCTACAGTAGCTGTTTTGTATTTTGCTCCAACAGTTTCAGCTGTGTAGATGGAGAATAGTACTGGTGATAGCACAGACCCTTGAGGAACTCCGCAGGTGAGGTCGATTTCCTCGGAGAAGGCTCCGCCAATCAGCACTTCTATCTTACGCTCCTGGAGAAATGAACGCAAGAGGGTGTAGAGCTGCTCCGGAAACTCATTGTCCTGCAGTGTCTTACATAGTAGACTATGGGACACTGAGTCGAACGCCTCCGTGCAGTCCATTGATATCATTGCAGTGGCGTCATTTTTGAAGGAGCTCTTGCTCACTTCCGCTTGTAGCTTCGCCAGATGGTGATCCGGGCAGAGTCCGGCCTGAAAGCCGGTCTGTTCCGGTGGGATTAGGGCTACCTCTGAGCAATACGTCTTGAGATAATTACGGATAATTTTCTCAAAAATTTTGCCCTGGTGTGGAAGCAAGCTGATCGGCCTGTAGTCGGCTGGCTGGGCTCAATTCTTCGCGGGTTTCAATAGCGGGAAAAGGATAGCTCTTTTCCATGCCTCGGGGAAGTATCTCAGCCTGAGACAGGAGTTGTAGAGGTTAGTCAAATAAGCTAAGCCCCTCCTTGGTAGCTGTTTTAACAATACAGTCTGTATCCCGTCATGGCCTGGGGCTCTATTCCCCCTCGAACGACGGAGAATTGCCTTAAGCTGTTTCGGGGACACATACATGTAATTGTTTCCTATTTCTTCAATTGGAATTTCAGTGTGGGTCCCTGTTCGTTGTTTTATTTTTCCACAGTATTTTGCTCTTCGTCTGTCAACAATCTGTCTCCATCATGAAGGACTGTAGAGCATCGTTTTCTTGTGCTTGACTTTAGTAGCTTCCAGAACTTTTTGTGGTCGCCGTGCGTAGCCCGTAGCTTGTTATGCCACTGTGCAGTCCGCCATTGTTTCATGAGGTTTCGGATCTGAGTGGTAAGTGAATTTACCACTGTCTTCACCTCATGATCTCTAGTCCTGTACCACTTATCCTTCCACTTATTGCGCAAGGCGATAAGTTTCAGAATATGATCTGGCGGAAAAAATATCCAATAGCTTTTTAACATAGCTTTTAATATATCGTCACCACATACGAGAAGTAATTAAGCTCACATGTTGTGATTTAACCCGAATTATTAATTTAATGTAGTATCGTTTACGGGTTGATTCCGTCGCAGCGGATGCAAATTCTCTCCTAGGCGTCAGGAACTGGAGAGCTGCAGCAACAAATAGGGCCAACTGGGGGAGACTTTTAGAGGAGGCCTTGATCAGTTAACGGGTCGTTGCGCCTACTATGTATGTATCGTTTATTGGATTTTAATGTCATATAAAAAGTAGCTCCGTGAATCATAAAGACCTATAAGCTTCGTTCCAGCGATGATTAAACGTCTGCAGAATTAAGGATAATTTTAATAATTCTGAATCATCTACGGAAATATGGTTTCATGAAAGGCAAGAGTACCGCTGATGCTAAACTGAGAATAAGCCGAGGTTACAATTTTTGAAGACGGCCCTTTCCAAATTGTATGACATCCACCTCAGAAGAAAAAATGAGTCAGCTTATGATATCTGCTTAGATTCAGAGTAAAAAAGTAGTGTGGCGTCAGAAATCCGTCGGCAGCAATGAAAATATGTTAAACGTACTCACTTTGCAAGTTTAACAAAGTCCTACAGAATTGTCGCAAGATTGTCTGAGCTTTTGGAGGAGAGGTGTCTTTCAGCCTTTTCTTGCTACAAAGCTCTACGAGAAGGTTTACGATTTTCTCTAAACATAACAAATACAGATAAATACATAGGCATCGTATTATGAAGTGACAGAAAATGCGATAGTAAACATCCCCAAAAATGGCAGCCTTATGAAAATAGTTGTCGCATTTTAGCAGAGAAATGGGTACTTACGTTCCGAAAGAAGAGTAGAGATAGTAGTATCCTAAATTAGAGCGACATTCTTTTTCTCAAGATTTAAAAAAACAGACTGCACTACGAAACATTCGGTTGTAATGGGGCAGGAACACCGGAAGCGCAGAGGATGAGACTGTCGCTTTGTCGATGAAGGAATCTTTGAAGGGCAGAAAAGCCGTAGAAGAAGAAGGTGTAGTAGTACTCAGTTGTGTTTTAATTCGAATGCTAGCAAAATAGATCTATGAATGATGATATCCTTTGCAGAAACCCATCTTGTTGTAAGGTGTTCTTAAATTTTTTTTTTCACTATCTGTTTTTCGTTACATATGAGGGTTCGATGGCAGTAATTTATCGAAAGTTAATCGCCACAGTCTTCTTTTCATCATTTGTAAGATTTTTTTATTTATTCATAATTTTTTAAATAAAAAAAATTTCGCGATTCTTTACTTATTTTAAGTATTTAATATATTATCGACTAATAAAGAAAATATAAGTTGATCTTTTCTTGATGTATGGAATGTAACATGCAAGAATTTCATAAAATGATTCGTTATTTGTTTGTCACTGAATTTCGTGAATAGAGTATACTTTTATTACAATCAGGGAAGTCACCATACAATAGGAGTGTGTACATAAATCATACTTTGTGTAATTTTTTTTTTCTTTTTTGTGTGAACAAAAAAAAATACACATACCCATATATAAATGAATAAACAATAAAAAATAAATTTAGCTACAATAAGAATAAAATAAATAGTAAAAATTAACAAAAATTAATAACAATTAAGTGTTATTTATACCATAATTGTTTTAAAAAAATGTTTGTACTGAAGTAAGTCTCGAAACAATATTTTCAGCGTTGAATTTCAATCAAAATGATTCGAGTTTTGTTTCTACAACGTTTAGTTTCTTAGATGTTGAACTGAGGATTTTCTGAATGGCTACCTAAGTAGAGTTTTCCTCCATTTTGCCCCGAGCTAATTGCAATCAGCTTGGAAATGAAGTTAGCTGATGCAGCATGTTTAGTTCCTTGATAGAACTATTTTCGCCACCCGTCCTGCCTTACGTCCTTTCATCGTTAATTCTATTATTTCAACATCGTTAACAGATCAATTACCCAGCGTCTATTTTTAGCTAATGTTATTTTTAGATCGTTTAAGGTGAATATAAGTGAAGTCTAAGAACGGTTTTAGGGCCGGCGACACTTGGACTGATTTTCGAGTTTGGCATCAATGCCAAAGATCATTCCACGATGATCCACGGGATTCGACCATAGCATTTCGTTTCAAAATGGTGGCTGATTAGACTATAACTTGGTTATATATAAAGATTGAGAGAAAAGTGCGTTGGAATAATTATACCGTTATTAACTTAAAGTAATTAGGTATGACAATGAAACTAATGAATGCAAAAATTATGGCAATACCAAATTCAATATAAAAAAAAAAAAAAAAGCTGCAATCATTGCACAATGGTTTATTATTTCCAACTAACAATATAAGGGTATAACTGTTTATATAGCTATTGTTGGCAATTGATTAATATGAAAAGCAATAATTCAAAGGATAATAGCATATCACTACTGCTAAGTTCAACGCTATTTATTCAAAACAATATATCTCTGCTACTTCTGCACCACTTTCAATTTTTTTTTCTTTCATTTTAAAGAAAATTTTCTATGCAATAGCACATTTTTGGTATTTTTATTAGGAGAAACGGATTTGTTGTTTGTATGGTTATTTATTTAAGGTCACTTTATGTTACTATGGCTAATCGGACGATTCTACAGTGGTAGCCCTAAATTTTGCCTATCCAGGTTTAATTAGGAAAGGGATCTTTAACGAGTACTTGAAATCCTAGAGGCTCGGGACCACCTTTTAACGTCCCCTCCGAAGGACGGCATAACTATGGATTTTTTACTCCCATTAAAAATCCTAGGACCACTTGCGGTTTGAACCCGTGACCTTTGGCATAGGAGGCTGTTATGCTAGCCTCCTAGCTACAAGTGATCCCAAAACGGATTCGTTATTCGAATTCTATGCATCTTGAAACGTAAGCCCTCAAATTTTGATTGGGGAGGGGATAATTTTATTTATTTTATTATTATAAGATATGTCCTTCCGGTGATCCTGATTGGGTTCATAACATCTCCTCCGTTAAACTCCCCCAACATGTATATAATATTCTCAGAGCTTATGCTTGGACATGGCTCAGTAATGCCATGATGATGGCTCACAAGCTTGGGCCGAAACGTTATCAAAATTAAAAACTTTTCTAAAAATGACTCAAGGACCATCCAGCCAACTACAAGGGATATATATATATATATATATATATATATATATATATATATATATATATATATATATATAAAAATATAGATATATATATAAAAATCTAAAGACCAGATTTCAAAAACCTCAAGAACCAGAAACAGCAAGAATAACAAGATCTAGAAGAGAACCATCTAAATTTGTAGATTCAAATGTCTCATTTGCCCACTTACTTGGAGATGGGGACCAGAGTAATGAAGCCGAGGCCCTGCCGAAACAACGTTTACCTCAGCATAATCCACCTATTCCACAACAAACTATTCCGCAAAATTTTCCTATTCTTCAAAAAACTCCTCAACATCAAATTTCCCATATCCCTTCTCCATCAAATGTCACAGACCTTACCAGTCTCATGACATCCTTCATCTCCGAAATCAAATCCCTTGTTATGCCTCTAATATCACTCCTTACGAACCTTGTATCAAATCTCATTCCTGCCTTACAAAAACCATAAATGACCTCACCTAATTCCTTATCCATTCTCCTTTGGAATGCGAATGGTGTTAGAAATCACACTGACGAACTGACAGCGTTGTTGCAAGACAAAACAATTGACGTTGCACTTATTACTGAAACTAGACTAACCACTAAACAGCTTTTCAAAATACCGCAGTACATAACATACCGTACAGACCACCCAGACGGCAAAGCTCATGCCGGTTCTGCTATCATTGTCCACCAATCCCTCTCTCATCATTTACTTCCACTTCCTACCTATGATTTCCTGCAAGCCACAGCAATAGTAATCAAGACTTTTTCCTATCCGGTAACTATTACATCAGCATATTGCCCTCCCAAACACTCCATTTCCAACACCGAATTTGCATCCTTCCTGGATTCCTTAGGAAATCATTTTATTCTGGGTGGAGATCTAAACGCCAAGCACCAGCAGTGGGGTTCTAGAACCACGAATTCTCGTGGAAGAAATTTGCTGACTGCTCTGAATTCCCGAAATTTTAACCTCATACCTCCTGACTCCCCTACCTACTGGCCAACAGATCCTAACCGTAATCCAGATATCCTCGACTTCTTCATCCACAGCGGATTAGGCTCCCTGAACTATTCCGTAACTCGCCTTGATGAACTATCCTCTGACCATAGTCCACTGATCCTTAAAGTATCTCTAACTCCTATTCCGAAACCCATTCCACCATCATTTATCCGAGGCCCTGTCAACTGGAACCTCTTCCGCCAAATCCTCACCGATAATATTGACCTCAGTGTGACCCTCAAAACACCGGATGACCTTGATGATTCCGTCTACTCGTTTACAACCGCCATTCAGCAAGCTGTCTGGGCTGCCTCCTCTCCTAAGCACTCCAATAGAACTCCTCAGCAAAACCATTTACCTCAACACACCTAGCTGACCTCATCCATGCAAAACGCCGAGCCAGATCATTATGGCAAAGAACCCGACACCCAACAGATCGCCGCTCCTATAACTTTTATTGTAGGCAATTAAAGCGGGAGTTGGCGACCTTCCGTTCCCAGTCCTTTAATTCCTACCTCTCCTCTCTATCAGCTCGAGATAATTCCCTGTGGAATGTGACCAAAAAGATCCTAAAATACCATAAAGTTTCCCATCCTCTCCGGCGTGGTGATGACTCCTGGGCTGCGTCTGATGAAGATAAAGCCGAGGAATTCGCCACACACCTCTCCAAAGTATTCACTCCTCACCCGGAATCCAACAGAAATCATACCACAACAGTTCAAGAATTCCTTTTCTCACCAATACCTCTTTCCCTACCTCCTAAAGCTATTAATCCATCCGAGGTGAAATATCTTCTTCAAAAACTGACCCTTCGTAAATCTCCTGGACACGATCTCCTTACCTCCCAGATCCTGCGACAACTTCCCCAGAAAGCCATTATTTTTCTTACATACATCTACAACTGCATCCTTCGCACCACCTATTTTCCTCTCTTATGGAAACATTCCACAATCATTCTATTCCTAAAACCAGGTAAACCTTCCAGTAACACTTCATCCTACAGACCTATAAGTCTACTCCCCATCCTCTCAAAAATCTTCGAAAAGCTCCTTCTAAAACGAATCCTACCTATATTAGAATCTCACAACCTTCCTTCCCACCAGTTTGGTTTCCGTTCTCATCATTCCACTGTTCAACAAGGACTCCGAGTTGTAGACCATATTTCCTCAGCCCTCGAATGTAAAGAGTATTGTTCTGGTGCGTTTCTGGACATAGCGCAAGCTTTTGACCGGGTATGGCACGCTGGATTACTCTTCAAGCTTAAAACGCATTTACCCCAGTCTCTCTACCTCATTCTAAGATCCTATCTCTCAAACCGCTCCTTCCAAGTACGCTGTGGTGTAGAATTTTTCAACTTTTATCCCGTTGAGGCCGGTGTTCCTCAGGGCAGCGTCCTGGGACCCGTTCTCTACATCCTTTACACCGCTGATATTCCTAATCATCCTGACACCTTCCTGGCAACATTTGCAGATGACACCGCCATCCTATCATCCAGTTCCGATCCCGAAACCGCATCCTTAATCCTGCAAAGACACCTTTGTCTTATCGAAGACTGGTGTGGTGCTTGGCGCATAAAGGTGAACGAGGCCAAATGCAAACATGTAACCTTCACTCTTCGACGAAACTCCTGTCCGCCAGTTTACTTCAATTCCATTCCTATTCCTCCTTCAGATACAGTCCGCTATCTTGGCTTACTACTAGACAAAAGACTGACGTGGAACCCACATACAAGACTTAAAAGAAAAGAACTCAATCAACGATTCGGACAGTTATACAGACTGTTAAACAGAAAATCTGAACTTACAGTTGACAACAAATTATTAATTTATAAGACAATACTGAAGCCCATCTGGACCTACGGACTTGAACTGTGGGGGACAGCTAAACGTTCTAACATCAAACGCATTCAATCCTTTCAATCCAAAGTCCTCCGAATAATAGTAAATGCTCCTTATTATGTATCCAACTATACCTTGCACCACGACCTTAATGTTCCATTTATTTCAGACCTAATTCCATCCAAATTTTCCAAATTCCATCAGAACCTCATTCATCATCCTAATCCTTTAGCACGATCCCTATCCAGCTCCACTCATCCATACAACCCACTTAGAAGGTTGAAACGGCAGTGGCCCCGAGATATATTGTAAATACATATGCTGGAGTTCTGACACTGGTCAGATTCTCCTCTCAAGTGCGGTGTGATTGTGGCTATGGCGCCCTCACTTAGCTTCCGCTGGCTCTCACCAGTGATGCGGCTGAGAGGGAGGCGCTGGGATCCTTTGGACTCTGCTTGTCCTTCCACAAGTGGGGGGACAAGCCCCGTCCGGGATTTCCCGAGCTGATTGTAAATATTGTACATAGGTATGAATGTGACATGTTTTGTTTATTTATTTGTTAACTTCATTTATTTGTATTTATTTTGTCTACTTAATTTTGTTATTGTATACGTTTACTTATTTTGATTTTATTTTATGTAATTTGACTTTCCTTTTGTTTATATTGTAAATATTGTATGAATGAGATCCTGTAGCACTATTATTATTGTCTATTATGACAAATTGTAATATATACGAATAAAAAAAAAAAAAAAAATGACTGATTCCTGACTATTCCACCTATAATAGTTTCTACAGTCGACTATACATCCTCAATTTATTTTCTTTCGATTTTCATTCAAACAATTCAAATAAAATTTCCTGATTTCTGAAAAACTTACATTTTTTCTTTATCATCAATAATAATCGAGTTATGAGGGAATCACATCTTATCACAATTTGTGGTTCTACCATATAACATGATTTTAAAATTCTTTTTTTCTCTTTGTTCATGTCGTTGTCTTGATCTGAGAAATATATATATATTTTTTCTCTATCTTCAATAATAACCGATTATTGGTTGAATTATATCTATTATAATTTGTTACTTGGATATACAAATCAATTTAAAAAAAAAAAAAAAAAAAATCGCACTTTACTGATATAAAACTCTATACATATTTTTCTCCATCTTCAAAAATAACTGGTTTTTGCGAATTCATGAGTAAAATTTCAATTTTTTTCTTCTTTTTAAAAATTATTCCCGGTATTCTGGTTAAAAAACTCTAATAAATGTTTTCTCTGTCTTCGAAAATAACATAGTTACAAGCGTATATAAGGCAATATTTCAATTTTTTTCTTATTTTATTTAAATTCTCTCTACATACTTTTCTCTATCTTCAAAAATAACTCATTTATGAGCGTATTGATGTGTCGAATTCCTTTCTCTCTTTTTTATAATTGGTCCAGTAGTTTCGGAGATATGCCGCGGACGGCGGAGGAAGGACAAACGGATCTTTTCTTATTCGTTATTCTTATTCTAAGCATCTTGAAACGTAAGCCCTCAAAGTTTGAGGAGGGGAGGGGCAATTTTTTCGGTCGATTACGCAGGTTCATTATTGAAAGTAATAAGCCAAAATGACTATAAATTTAAAATTAAGTTTAAATAGAGAGGTAAAATTAAAAACATTATATAAATATAGACGTCCTGGCAACAAGCCATATCTAGCATGAACTGAAGAAAAACCGAAATTCAACAATATGTGGGGGTTAATGTAAAAACCCTAACGGTTTTTCATTAAATATAAAAACAACAGCTTGCCTAAACCGAAATCAATGCGCTAACTATAGGGGAATTGTGTTACTCTCTTGTGCTTATAGAGTGTCATCTAATGTCCTGTTTGAGAAACTAGTCCTATTCGCAGAGCGAGAACTTAGAAATTACCAATCAGGTTTTAGAAGAGGCCGCTCAACCACCGACCAGATCTTTACATTACGGATGATCCTGGAAAAGGGTATGGAATACAAGCTGACCACTCACCATCTCTTCGTCGACTTCAAGTCGGCATATGATAGCATCGGTCGAGAAGAACTATACAAGGCCCTAGAAGAGCTTTAAGTCCCAGGAAAACTTATGACTTGTAAAGATGGCTATGGAAAACTCAAAATGCGTTGTCCGTGTGGGGTCAAATCTTTCTGAGGCATTTAGAAACAGATGCTTCCACGGCATATCCAAGCATTTTAGGAGCAAAAACCTTTCCTCCAGTACAAACATTAATCTTTACAAGACCCTGGTACGTCCAGTGCTCACCTATGGATCAGAGGCATGGGCAACTACTAAGGCGGACGAGAACAGGCTATTAATATTCGAAAGACAGGTGCTCAGGAGAATGTTCGGAGCAGTAAGAGAAGGAGAAGTCTGGAGGAAAAGAAAAAACAGGGAGCTCTACAACATCTTTGAGGATGCTGATGTCGTTAAGATTATAAAGCTAGGACGACTCCGATGGGCCGGCCATGTGGCTCGAATGAGTGATTATGAGATTCCAAAGAAGATACTGACAGAAGAAGTGCACCGAGCAAGGAGAGTAGGGCGACCCAAAACAAGATGGCTGGATGGTGTAGGGATGAATGCAAGGAGCCTGCTCAACATCAGGAACTGGACTGCTGCAGCACAAGACAGAGCCGTCTGGCGGAGGCTGCTAGGAGAGGCCTAGACTCGATAACGGGTTTTTGCGCCGTATATGTATGTATGTATGTATGTATGTATGCTTGCCTTAACAGTTTTTTAAAAAAAACATAGGAAAAAATATCAAAATTTGCACAATTTTAGATTGGTAACGGAACATAAAATGGAGAATCTGAGGTGTACCAAGAAGTTATATAAATGAAAAGAATATTAGACAGTAAATAAAACCTAAAATTATACAGGCAATCAAACATTTATATAATAGTACTATTATTAGTAGTTATATGACAAAGAAGTGTGCCGCGAATTTACAATTTGATGAACCGTAAAATGTTAGAATATGAGGGAGAGATTATTTCTCGGTCCGTTTTACAGTTAACAGGAACCAAATCCTTTTCCATATTCATATATTCTGTTATATACTCTTCAGTAAAAAAAGAAAACTAGGAACTTAGAGAAAATGCTGCAATAGTAGGATTGCGCGGGTCAGGCGTAGCCCAGGTTAAGAGGACCGGTTCTAAAGGAGTAAGAGTGTGAACTAAAAGGTGGACATATGTAGGTATTAGTTAATAATAATAATAGTCTGTTAATTTGCTAATACCCAAAATTTACTCCTAAATATTAATTTATCAAGTATTTTTACAATATTTGAATTTGTGCACATTCTCCTTCAGTGAATTTGTCATCAGTGTAGGGTGTACGGATCTGTAATATGCATGTATACTGACGTGTAGCTGTTACAAAGTGATTAGAAATAATTTAAATTGAAATTCAGGAGTAGTTTCAGAAGCACAAACACACATTTTCTGTTTTGATGGAGGCTGTAAATGTTGCTTGAAGCTTATTATGTGTACGGCACAATGAGTTTTATACAGTAAATACGACGCAGACAACAAAGACAGTATCAGTCAGGAAAGGTCTTTGCTCCAACAGTCCAAGGGCTGGGAGTGAGAGTTGAAGATAAGGGAGTTATCGCGGCACCTCTTTGGAGTTTGTTCGTCCGTAACGAGATAGAAGTAATTTCACTAACCTTAGTTACGGTATTGATGTCATTATAAACCCAGGTTCCTTAGAGGTGTATCTAAAATTAGACTAGGAGCTATCTTGTCAGTATTCGACGTTAAAAAAAACACTATAATTTAACTTGTGTCAGTTGAAAAGAACTCATTATATGCGATTTTACAGTGAATAACATGGACGAGTTACAAAACTTTTAGTATAGAGCGAAGCCATTGTTAGGGGAGATATATCTTACTTACTAGTATATAGAAAGAAAGAAAGAAAAGTAAATTTTATTCTGGGACCTTATGTCCCTTAAGAATAACAGTAAAATGCAAAAGCTATATCTTGTGTGTGGCATAAAAATAAAAAAATCTGGTGCGGGCAACTCATGACTTTCACTTACCTCGACTGTTAAAATCAATTTAAAAACTATTAAATATACTTCTATTTGAAAAATATATGAAGTTGATTTTAATAAAACGTGTATTCATTTTCTTTGCAAACATATGATTTAGATTAAATAACGTAACTATATTAAATTGTTAATCCGTAATAAGTTTATTCCCTATTCGTCACTTTATATTAACTTTTAAAACTTTTTGTATCAGATAATATTTTTCTATAATCGCTCACTTTCCAACAGTATATTATACGTCTATATTACTGTTATCATCATCAAAAAACCAAAAAATACATAAAGAAATAATTATTTTCGAAATCCAGTTTTCAACGGGAATACGCGTTTTAGGGTCCCCTGAGTCCAAATAACCAAGTTAAGAAAAAGGGTATGTGTATGTGTGTGTTTTTGTGTGTCCGCGTGTCCAGGTGGTAAGATTATCACGAAAACGAAAAGTCGTAAGAAACTGTAATTTCATATTTAAGACAACTATACACCAGATGTTACATCAGCTTTTTCACTAAAATCGGCTGATCGAAAGTGCTACTTTATACCATACATTTTTTACCTTTTTAAGATTTTCTCAAAAACGGCCCTAACGATTTTGATTGAACTCGGCAATTGATAACGATGTAAAATTGAATTGGCTTTAATACCATGTAGTCTAACAGTGCTTCTTCCTCTAAAGTACCTTTAATTTTATAGATTCAAAAAAATTAACCATATTATCTTGTTAACATTGGTAAAATAAATATATAATTATAACGAATTTGATATCCAACTAAAGGAGAAAAGAGCAGAATTATTTTGTAATGTATTTTCTTTTAAAACATAATAACAGTAATATAGAAGTATAATATAACTTTTGAAAGCTAAACATTTCAGAAAAAAGATTATCTCACACACAAAATTGTAAAAGTTAATCGTACGTGATGAAAAGCCAATAAAAATAACTTATTGTTGTCGATAATAATATAATAGATTTTATTATAGGTGGAATAGTCAGGAATCAGTCATTTTTTTGAAAAGTTTTTAATTTTGCCAACGTTTCGGCCCAAGCTTGTGAGCCATCATCAGGGCATTACTGAGCCATGTCCAAGCATAAACTGATTTTAGTTTGTGCTTGGACATGGCTCAGTAATGATGGCTCACAAGCTTGGGCCGAGACGTTGGCAAAATTAAACACTTTTCAAAAAAATGACTGATTCCTGACTATTCCAGCTATAATAGTTTCTACAGTCGACTATACATCCTCAATATAATAGATTTTTTTATAAAACACATGTCTGTTTCGAAACTTAATCAGATTAATTCTTTAAAATTATTTTATCTCTAACTGTATATATTTAACAGACCAAGGTAAGTGAAAGTCGTGTGTTGCGCGCACCTTATTTTTAATTTTTTATACTAAATTACCTAATGATCTATATGTGTTAATAAAAATGGAAAAACAATCCTTAACACGAGGTAGACCCATTGAAAGTTCAATCTGTGAAAAAACACCTAAAAATACAAAAGCGTGACCAAATTTTATCTTTAATTTAACTAAAGGAGAAAAGAGCAACAATATATTTTTAATGTAATATTTGATTTTTTGGACTTAAGAACAGCAACATAGATGTGTAATATACCGTTGAAAGCAAACAAATTTAGAGAGAATATTACCTTTGTAATATTTGTAATATTAAATTGTAAAAGGTAACGTGAAGTGATAAGTAAGGCATACAATTTTTACTGATAATTATATGTAACAGTATGATATTGCTCTATTATTATATCTAAATCATATAATTCCAACGAAACTGAATAAACTTTTTTTTTTAATTAAATTTAATATTATTAAATTTGAGTTGATTTAATAGTTCTTAAATTGATTTTAACAGTCGAGGTAAGTGAAAGTCGTGTGTTGCCCGCTCCAGATTTTTTGAATCGTATAAGGTCGAAAATTTATGATTGGCGGCGGGAATGGATTGGAAGGGTGCAGCCCCCTCAACTAGCCATAAAATTGGGAGATGGAGCCGTACCTCGGATTCCTGCAGATGAATCGAACAAAGCCAGTGTTTTATTTTGTTTGTTTGTTCATTTATTTTATTTTATTTTTTTATTTAAAGAAATTTACAACTGTATTAAATAAATACAACAAGTAAATAGGCTTTGTATATGATTAGTACACATGGTAGTCCTGAGAAGAAACTACCCATTGGTAGCACTCCAATGTCTTATGTTAGAAGGTCTCTTGGCCATCTTCTTTTAAGGCGCCTCGGTGGGTTGTCGGGTTAATAGATATGGAGGAGAGGTCACGGATATGCGGGTTTGAGTGGGCAGGGAGTTTGGAATGAAAAGAGGTATATCTGTAACGGGCCAAGTCGTTCATTTATTTAACATCACTTTTTGCTACTGTGCCGATACGGACGATGCTACAGTGAGAGTTGTACAATGAGAGTCCTAAATTTTGCCTATCCAGGTTTTATTAGGATAGTGATCTTTAGTGAGTACCTGACATCGCACAGGCTCAGCGTTTTATTTCACCTTCGAGATCCCCTAGAAATACCACCGTATACCGTACAGCAGTGGGTGTATTAAGTTTTAACGAGGAGTTTTCGTGTCTCACAAAGGAATAGATGATGATTAGCATTCAGGCGCTTTAAGGTGGAAAAGGTACGTCGGTAGATTTCGGAAATATGTTTTTAAAAGATATACTTCCTGATTCCTGACGGTCGGGTAGAACTTTATAGGATCCCTATTTAGGAACAGGATTAAGTTAAAATTATTTCTACATTTACTTCCATTATGTCCAGGATAAATAGATTATGTATCTATTGTTTGTGTCACAGGAAATGTCCTTTTTCAAGGTAAAGGATTTTTATTAAAAATACGATATGAAAACAAGATAATTTTATTCGAAGCATTTACCTTCTTTTTCTACACATTTTTCCTAACGTGACACCAACTTTTTTATACCAGAACTGAAAAACTCTGAGCTTTGAAGTAAAACAAAATCTGAAAACGCACTTTTCACTTGATCATCATTTTCAAACGTTTTCCTTTGACGAAGTTGTCTAAATTCCTAAACATTAACACATATCTATTGGAGACAAGTCGGGAGAATATGGTGTGTACGGAAGAACTTCGTAGCCCAGTTATTTCAATTTTTGCACGGTATGTTTTGAAACATGGGGTCTTGCTGCCGCTCAGTGAGATCATGAGGTACCCATGTATCGAGCTTTCTTACTTTCTCAATACACTTTAAATGTCTGGAAACAGTAGATGCACTTGCATTTAGTTGTGCTGAGAGTCCTTTAACTGTTTGGTAGGAGTTTCCTTCTACTGTATGTTTGAGGACATCGTTGTCTATTACGGACGGAGGTCTTCCTCGGGGCATGTTTTCCAAGTCGGTATCCCCAGCTGTAAACTTAACAAACCAACGGCGAATGGTCCGTTTATTAACACTCTCTTCCCCAAACGCCTTGCAAATATTTCTAGCGGCCTCAGCTGCTGAATGGCCGAGTTTAAACTCGTACAAAAATATTACTCGAAACTCGCGTGTTTCTATGTTCATATTTGGAGGTATACTAAAAAGTGGGTAATTGATTGGGAAGCTAATGTTTATAATACAAAGGTAGAGGATTAGTAACTGTTTACTTTGAAAAATGTAAACATTCGGAAGAAAACAACAGAGACCTGCAAAATCCTTTATGTATTTCAGAAACTATAAGAACGGACATTTCATGTGTAACAACACAATATTATTGTGCAAAACAAAAAAAATAAAAAGTGAAGAGGAAGATATGGCGAAGAGGTAGGAGGTTACTAGGCGTCCCTGGCCTCGATTTGGATTCCTCTCCTTATAGGCTTCTAATGCTCAACTAACATTGCTTTGGTTGCTATTGGAAGTTTTCCGATTTTAACTTAAAGTATGGTGGAAAAAAATAGCTCCTGGAAGAAATAATTTTCAAGATGTATTGTTAAAGTGCCCCAACTCAAGCTTAACCTATTTATTATAGATAATTAATCATCTCAACTTGTTAGCAATATTAATAGCAGATATAAACTATGAACGAATTCGATAAAAAAAAACAAGTGAGAAAAATATTTCCAGTTTGAAAACAGCTTTCCAAATGATTCTTGAAAGTACATCGTCTCTTATCCAAATCATAGTAATTATTTCCGAATGATTTGTATTTAATTTTTATGTTACAAAAATACCTTTTAAATTAATTTAATTTATTTTTTTAATCCTTCGCAAAATTAGCCTACGTGGCAGATGTCTTCTCCCTAGAGAGGTTTGGTTCGAGGCGAAATCCTACAACTGAGACGATTATTTCCAAAACGCGCTAAAGGATATTTTATTCGAAATTGATATTTTGACATATTTGTACAATAATGGTTTAGTTTCGTCTAAATCCGTCATCAGATTGTATCTAAAAAACATGGAAATCCTTTTAAAACATATTTGAAAACTGCATTTCTTTCAAAAAGATACTATTAAGGTAATAATGTAAAATTGTAAATCAACTATCATACTTTCAACTTAAGACAATTTTTTAAAAAAATTTTATGATATGCTGTTGTCCCAGAGTCTACACGGAAGCATTTACTAAAATTACATAACTGCTTCAAACTATGGAAAATCCGACTGAACCATGACAAATTACACATATCACCTTTTTTACTTTCCGACATGACACGAGTCCTCCCGTAGTCTTAGATCAAGACACATATCCCACAACGAACACTATACATTACTTTTGTTTGACGTTTGACCGGAGAATGACTTGGTTTCCACATATCACGATAAAAAGAGTAACCCTTAACTTCTTTACTCACTCTTTTCAAGACACTCGGAACTAAAACTTCGACAGAAATTACACATATACTTATCTATTGAAACCCGTTTGGACTTAACGCAGCACAGATATAAGGAGCAGCTAAAAAGACTCACATAAACGAATTTCAAACCTTTCAGGCTAAAACTTTTAGAACCATTGCCAAAGCACAATGGTACGTAAGTTTCATAACTTTGCATAGTAGCTTTCATATGCCAACTATTAATAAACACTTACGGAATTACTATAAATGTTTCCACGACTAGCTACAAGAGCACCCTAACACGCTAATCAAATGGCGACGACGTTCGTGCCAGAAAATGCCTTCAGAAGCCTAAATAGGAGTTGGATGAGAGACCTTCTCCTTAATTAATTGATACTGATTTCTTGCCAGGAGTAGGTGCCGCTGGGTAATGCTCTCCATCACGCTATGTTTGTTAGGTGTTCGCGCATTCACTCATTGTATATTATGTAAAATAAAGATAAAAGATATGTTGGTACCCTGTAGGATAACACGTCCTGTTTGCGTTAATGTTGAAGTGGGTGAGCCTGTTAATCACTGAATAAAAGTTATTGTTGCAATTATTACTTCCACTTACCTATATATGAGATATATATTATAATGGAAAGTATTGCGATCGTGAAAATTTTCGAATTCCAGATTTGAACGGAAATACACGTTTTAGGGTTCCCTGAGTCCAAATAACCAAGTCCCGCAAAAAGGTGTGTGTGTGGTAGCTCACGGAAAAACGATAAGTCCTATAAAACTGAAATTTCATTTTTAAGATAACTATATGTCTGTGATGTTACAGAAACTTTTTTATCAAAATCAGCTAACCAGAAGAGCTACTTTATACCTTACATTTTATACCTTTATACGATTTTCTCAAAAACTGCTTTAACGATTTTGATTAAACTCGTTATAAGGATGTAAAATTAAATGAGATTTAAGATGATGTAGGTTTCATTCTGATTGGGCTTAAATGCCGATATTCTAAATTTACTTCCTCTTAAGTACCTAGTAGGAATCACTTGTAGCAGGGTGGCTAATATAACGGCCTCCTATGCCAAAGGTCACGGGTTCAAACCCGCAAGTGGTCCTAGGATTTTTTAATGGGAGTAAAAAATCCTTAGTTATGCCGTCCTTCGGAGGGGACGTTAAGAGGTGGTCCAGAGCCTGTGCGATGTCAGGTACTCGTTAAAGATCCCTATCCTAATAAAACCTGGATAGGCAAACTTTAGGACTCCCACTGTAGCATCGTCCATAGTAGCATAAGGTGACGTTAAATAAATAAACAAACCAACAAGTTCCAATTAATTTTTAGATTTCAAAAAAGTTTAGAACATTATCTTATTAGCATTGATAAATGACGGGTAAATGTGTAAGTTGAGCGAATTTGATAAATAACTAAAAGAGATGAGTGCAAACATATTTTTTGATGCAATTTTTGTGTTTTTGAATACAAGAATTGTAATACAGATGTATAATATACCGTTGGAAAGCTAAAGATTTTAGAAAAAAATATTATCTTATACCTAAGCTTGTAGAAATTAATGAAGAGTGATGAAAAGCCGATAAAGCAAACTGATTATTTTAGATAATAATATAATATATTTTTTTAATAAAACACATGTTTCTATAGAAATTAAGTTTAATTAATTCTTTAATGGTTTCATTTTTGTCGTTAACTGTCTTTGAAAACGCTTTATTCGATTTTAAAAATGGAGGTGAGTGAAAGTCGTGTGATGTCCGCACCAGATTTTTACTCTCTACTTGTGGTTCCATAAAAGCTAAATGGTATTTCAGTGTAAACTTTGAAAATTTATGGTAGGGTGTTTAGGTGTTTAAATTCAAAGCATCAGATCTTTTAGTACTATTGCTGTACTTCTTTCCAGTGGAATTGTTAAATGTTAAAGTTCACGAATCCCTTTCCATTGTGTATCCCGAAGCTAAAAGTAGAAGAAAGAAAAGGGACTATTGAAAGGGCGGTGGAGGAAGGACTTGATAAATCCCGAAGGAGAAGGATCCAAGGTAGCTATTGTTTTATTCAGTGCCTCAAGATTTCTCCTCCCGAGCGGCTAAATTAAAAGTGGGCTTCCTAATGTGCTGCTTCTCTTACTGCTAGCGAGTCGGCTACAATCTAGCTGATAGGGGTCACCACCTCGCCTTTATACCTCTTCTGTATCTTCATTTATCAATGTCTCGTCTCTTCTTTACAGTCCCTTTTACCTCTGATGAACAGTTTATAAATAATACAGCAAAGAAACTGATAACGTCACTGTAAACTCGTACATTTAGCATTAAAATCGTGGTAATTTAATTTATCTCTGGCTTTGAAAAAAAAAAAAAAAAAAAGAAAAGCTAATTTATCCTCTAATTTAGTAATATCCTGGGTGGGACTGTCAAATAAATATATGGTGGGAGCCAAAGCATCTTCAGAGGAAAAATGTCGAATT
This sequence comes from Piezodorus guildinii, assembly GCA_023052935.1. Lineage (NCBI taxonomy): Eukaryota > Metazoa > Arthropoda > Insecta > Hemiptera > Pentatomidae > Piezodorus > Piezodorus guildinii. The sequence goes on along the minus strand of CM041293.1, from coordinate 118,805,998 downwards.
TGGTAGAGGTCAACTTTCTTGTAAAAGATGGCTGTTGAGAGGTTTTTTTTTTTTTTTTTTACTTTATATCTTTATTCACACTTATAAATAATACAATGAAGAATCAGTGAATGTGCGGTCAATTTTAAGAAACATGGCGTGATAGGCATGAGGGAGAGCAGTACCCAGTGGTACCTACTCCTGGCATGAAATTAGTGTAAATTACTGAAGGAGAAGGTCTCTCATCAAACTCCTCTTCATCCTTCTGCAGGCATTTCCTGGCATGAGTGTTGTGGCCATGTCATTGATTAGTGTGTTAGGGTGTTCTTGTAGTTTGTCGTGGAAACGTTTGTAGTGTCCGGCATCTTAAGGTCAGTATGTAAAGTTATGTTGCTAACGTACCACGGGGCTTTTGTAATTGTTTTAAACTTTTTAGCCTGAAAGTTTGTTAATGTGAGTCTTTTTAGCTGTCCCATATATCTGTGATGCATAAGTCCAAATAGGTTTCAGTAGGTAAGTATAGGTGTTTAATTTCTGTCGAAGTTTTAGTTTCGAGTGTTTTGAAAAGAGTGAGCAAAGAAGAACTGTTGAGAGGTTGAAGCTTCTTTCACAACTTTGGAATCACCACGTTCACCAGAAACATAAAGCGCGTGCTATACATCGAAAGTAATTTTTCCTTACCTTCAATAACTCGCTGGCTTTTTTTTTTTTTTTTTGTTTTCTCAATAGGACATTCGAAACATTTTTCAGGGCGTCCTGAGCGTGTCGACAAGTAGTTTGGATAACTGATATACTAAAATCCTATTCATCAGAATCAACCCAACTCGAGTATTTATTGAAAAAATCTTCAAGGTTTCTGAAACATTTGTCTCACCTTTCCGAAATTTTGTCGGAAAGACGAGAAATTCTAATTTACAAAGTCCCGATCTCAACATCTTCTTGTTTATTAATATGAGCGGAAGTAAGAATAAATTTCGGTAAGTGGTCTTAACGGTTTTTTTGGAATACTTAACCCACTCTTCTAAACATTTTCTCCTCGTGGTTTAGAGTGTTTGTCTGAAAAAAAGTTATGTATCACCCAAAATGCATAAAATCGCAACATTTAAAGACTAGAAGGATTGATGAAACAAATCCTTGGGGTAACTTGGAGGGTATATAGTTTATCGTTATTAATTAGGGGCATACATTTACAAATTTTAGATTGCAATGTATATTTAATAACGAGTGTGGACATGTAATATCTTACCTGTCTCAGCTAATGGCCATTGTTAAATAAAAGTATTAAGCGTCTTAACAACTAATAGAACCGACTGGTAGGCGTCCAAGAGGTAGGCTGTCGTTGGGAGGATTGTGTTAAGTCTGATTTTGAGGGTTTAGGCATGATTGTTGAAGATGATTGTTGGACAAATGAGTGTAGGCAACATTTGGTGGTATCGGGACCGAACCTTTGAGTTTGCTAAACCTATTATTATTATTGGTCAGTTTATCGCATTAATAATATTATTGTGTTAACTGGAGAGCCCGTGTTTGAGTGGCTAGTCCCTCATACTAAAGTTTGTGAGTTCGAATCCCAGTCCCGGCAGGACTTTTATAAGGATATAATTAAATGGAGATTCACTCACAGCCTCTCCCCTGGGTATGTGAGACCCGTCAGCCAAATGGTGGCCACTCACAAAGTTAGGCGTAGGGAGTGATGACCCTACACTACAACATACATCGAGAAACGTGTAATTTCCTAGTTGATTACACCACGAACGAGGCCCAGGGCCTACACGGTCTGTCGCGCCACTGAAAGAAGAAGTATTGTGTTACCTAATAACCTGCGCATGGTCTTGTCGCTCCTAAAACCTCTTGTAATAGTAAGTAGTATTCTTGCGTGATGGGCTGCTTCAAGTATAGTGACATCGCCCCTTGACCTAGACCCATAGATGAAACTGCCATATTGGAATGTATATTGAGAAGTATTCTTCGCTCTGCTCCTCAGCCTGTTCAGTTAAAAGAAGATTAGAATCAAATATATGATATGGTACATATGTTTATAAAGTATAAATATCTAAAATAATATTATGAGGAATTTCACACATAAAACGTCTGAAGAAGTCAATATAATCCACAATTTATTGAATACTAATATATATTTTTCGTACATAAAATTAGGAGTAGTATAAAAACGTAAGTGAGCATAGAAAGTTCAGAGGTATAAAAAGGTGTGTGTATATAAACGTGGTAGTGAAAATAAGATGACTAACGTATCAATCATTCTATGCCTATGGTCTGAGGTCTCTAAATATGTTTATTTTTTTACTTTCACTTAAATAAAAATCCTTAACAACCTAACACAATGTTTTGAGGATAATGTAGGATTCTGGTTTAAAAAGAAAAAAAAGTAAGATATACAACTATTTTTTACTTTCACTTACCTATATGTGGGATATATATTTCACTTACTTATATATGGAATATGTAGTAAGGAAAAGTATTGCGATCGTGAAAATTTTCGAAATCCAGTTTTCGACAGAAATACACGTTTTAGGGTCTCCTGAGTCCAAATGACTAAGTCCCGACAAAAAGTCTGTGAGTGTGTGGTAACTCCTGGCGAAAATGAAAAGTTCCGTGAAACTGAAATTTTATATTTAAGACAAGTATACGCCCGAGATGTTACAGCAACTTTTTCATCAAAATCACCTAATCAGAAGAGCCACTTTATACCTTGCATTTTACACCTTTTTACGATTTTCTCAAAAACGGCTATAACTATTTTGATTAAACTCGCTATATCGATGTAAAATGTAATGGGCTTTAATACCATGTAGGTTTCATTCTGATTGAAATAGTTTTATGGGCTTAAATGACGATCTTTTAAATTTTCTTCCTCTAAACTACCTTTAAATTTGTAGATTCTATCAAAATAACTATATCAACTTGTTACCATATATAAAAAAACAGGTAAATATATAAGTTGAACGAATTCGATATCCAGCTAAAGGAGAAAACTGAAAACATATTTTTTCAATGCAGTTTTCATTATCATGAGAAAAGTAATATACTGTTAGAAAGCTAAAGATTTTAGAAAAAATATTATCTAACACACAAGCTTGTAAAAGTTAATAAAGAGTGATGAAAAGCCGAAAAAACTAACTGATTATTTTAGATAACCATTTAATAGATTTTTTAATGAAAAGCATGTTTCTATAGAAATTCAATTTAATTAATTCTTTAATAGTTTCACTTATTTTTATCTATATCTATATTTGAAAATTCTTTAATCGATTTTAAAAACGGAGGTAAGGAAAAGTCGTGTGTTGTGGGCTCCAATTTTTTTTTTCATTATTGGAGACTCTAAGACACTCGGACACACAAGAAAAGTGTTAAAGTAAAATGAAAGTGACATTAAAAGCATTTCGATATGAGACAAAAGCGGATAAGTAGTGGTTTAATAACTCTCTCATACGTCGCATTGACTAGTTCAATAACTAATTCAAACATAATTAAGTCCGATTCAGTCTATAATTTTAAAAAAAATCATCATGATAAACAGAGATGAAAAGTATTTTTCTTAACGACCTTCAATTTCGGAACTGGATGGCAATCAGCTTCCATTCTTTCCGCTTGTCATCGCCCCAACTATCTCATGAAGGACGTCCATTGAAAAAAGTGCTGTCGAATGATCTCTGACTTGTCTCTTTCGCCGTATGAGTGTTGTTTTGTGAAAAGTAAACTTCTCGAAAACAATCTAGAATTTCCTATGATCTCTAATATCTAAAGGCCAAAATCGGTAAAGATGTTAATTGGAAACAATATTTTTTCCAGAGATTCTAATACTAATGTTATAGGATAATTGAAAACCAATGTGGCTTATAGAATAGAATAGAAAAAAAAAATTATTCTGGGACCGGGTCCCTTAAGAGCATTTGGTATGTACAATTAGGATATACGATGTTTCTGGCCAAAAGACCAAAGGAATATAATTAATTTTTATTTAAATTGATATCAGAAGAAAAAAAATGGATTAAGGTATACAATAAAATAAATAACTTCTTATAGATTAAAGTGTTGAACAAAACATCAAAACTGATTCATTAAATAAGTTCAATATAACTTTATGAGTTGATATTTGATTTCAAATATCAGGCTAGTTAAGCGTCTGTTTGGGATGACAGTAGGTACTGAAACAGCTGGGATTTGAATGATGGTAGGGAAGAAGCATGGCGGATATGAGTAGGTAGGGAATTCCAGAGAGTAGTAAAGCGGACAAGAAAGGAAGATCAAAAGTTTTTGTTCTGTGGATAGGAAAGTAAAGGTCAGAATGGCGCGATCTTGTTTCAAGGGAGTGTATTGACGATTTAAATTGCAGAAGTCAGTGGATATAGGAAGGTAGCTGGGAGTGGATAGTTTGATAAAGGTATGATCCTATGAAATATTGTCTGCGGATAGAGGGGAGGAGCCACTTTAACTCGCTGTATGAATGGGTCACATGAGACCTCTTTGGTGTGCCGAGGACAAATCTTAAAAATATCTTATACGTAACACTGAGGGAAAACCACAGTTTTATTGTTAATTATTATTCCCATTCTATACATAATCTTGTTTATTAGTATATAAAAAACAAAGGGCAAATAAGGCTTTAGTATTTTCCCGAAATGCCTAATGTCTAGAAATATAATCTAATGCTTTCCCCAGTCAGGAAGAAACTGAGTTTGTGTGCGGTCGACGGATTGATGAAGTATAGAGGGTTAAGGCAGAAATAAATAATGTACTAAAAAAAATTTATTTTTAATCATCTATGTATATTTATAGATTGCCAACTTAGCAACTTTTTTTACTCGAAGTAAAATAGCTCCTGAACAGTTATATATGGTAATAATTTCAAATTTTTAATCCAAGAAACGCCAAATACAGTTTTTTTGACACACAGCAAGTCAATAAAGCTCTAACAATTAATAAATTAAAGAAAAGCGTGACTTTTTTTTCATTCGAACCTATATAACTCCTAAATGGTAGATCGTAGAGCCAAATGTTATATATATATATATATATATATATATATATATATATATATTATATATATATATTTAAAATTTCTGACTTTTAAGCTGTCTTTAATTTTTGATCCGTGCAAAACCAACGAAATCATACATTTTTGTGGTAAAAAAACGTTAAGCAATTTTAAAAAAGAACGTGATTTTTACATTTAGGTCCTAAACGGTAGGTCCTTGCGAAAAAATTTATAGATATTAAATTTAAAAAAATATAATCCACTAAATTTCTGACTTGGAAACTGTCATCAGATTCTCGATCCGAACAACACCAACAGGGCTAGAGCAGGTCACAATGAGGGCGAAAAAACGTTGCAAAATGAAACTTCAAATATCATGAATAAATCACAATGAAACAGACCATCTGACAAAAGAAATATCCATGTAAAAAACAACAATATTAATATATTAAATAAACAGTGTTGAAAACGACAGCTCCCAGATATCGTTTATTATAACATTTACTTAGACAAACGCTCTAAACTTCCCACCTACTACAAAAATCGAATTTATATTACCATCATTGGATCCATTTGAACACATGGAATAGAACTATTGGGATCCACCAGGACACCAAGCCACAAAATGCTCCGAAAGATGCTAAATGTCTCTTATTTTGTCACCAATAAATTAATCCATAAAGACCTGAATATCTCATTAGCCCGAAGTGGATATACCTCCTTTCACTCCAGATTCTGAGTCCACCTAAACACATTTGTCCGCAACACCTCATTTCCTTATATTCCTAATCTTCCTCCGAGACGCCTGGAAATAAGTTGTCCTCCAGAAGTACTAATTTAAATAAACATGGAAGTGCTACCACTGGGCTGTTTCTTTACACGCCTGAATCAAGTTTATATGAACACTGATCACAATTTACTTAATGAATGCATTTTTTTTTTTTTTTTTTTGCAAATAAAATAGTAAAGTTAATTAAAAAAAAATACGATGAGTGGTCATATCGACAATAAAAAGCTCCGTTGTGTTTCTGGAGTCTGTAGTGCATATTTATACTCGTATATATATATATGAGAGAGATTATTGCCTAATTCTTGGTAATTTTATTTATAATGTATAATGCATAATGTATCAATGATTATCTTTTTACTTATTAATAAATAGTAGTAACTATGCCGAAAGGGTCATACCAGATCGAATTTCGTTTAGATATTTTCTTGCCAACGTTTGTCGAATATATTAAATATAATTATGCTAATTGCACATCCGTTAGCGGCCGGATTACAACAATTTGTTGCACTCTTGAATCGGTCGGCTGATGACTAAAACTTAAAATCGGACAAGATGACGCTATGCGGTGAATTCACCTTCAGGCATCCGGTCGTGTTTTCCTTACGGAGTGATTCACCCAAATGGCCTCAGATTTGAATGGCATATGCCCTGAACTTATGAATGTTTATGTAGTCCTTTACGTCAACAAACTTAAATTTATTAAAAATTTTAAAACGTTTACTTACGTAAATTTTATTTGCCAATATCGTAATCACTTTTATGACAAAAATGGAAAGGTATGGATGATGAGACAGCGGAAGATACCACATCATGACGTCTTCTCTCCTTCTTTTTATGTTACTATTGCTTATATAATGAATGACTTTTAAATCTCAAAGTTTCGTGCTTGCCGATGTGACGAACTAAACATTTCCTAAGATTAATTATAAAAATTAAGATGCTCGTATTCGGTCCAGAAAATTTGTAGGTTTAATTCTTAATAAACCTTGAAAACCTTGATTGTATTCAAACACATCTAATCAATTCAAAGATAGGTTTCAGGAGAAGAAGGTGTGCGACTTGAGCATAACTCTAGCGTAAACAGACATCCGTGACCTCACTTTTTCAAGGCTGAAATACCCACGATAGAATTTTCGAACCTATTTCGAATCCCGCAATATATACATTTCTAACTGTTTAAACTATATCTAAAACTTTAAAATTACTAAAATGCTAGTATATTTGTCACATATCTTCCTGATTGAAATTTCGAAAAAAACTAATTTAAGACATAAGAACGTTTGAATAGATTGAAAAAAAAAAATCTGGTGCGGGCAACACACGACTTTCACTTACCTCCATTATTCATATCAATTTAAGAATTTTTAAACAACTTTAGAGACGAAAATAAATTGTTAAAGAATTATGTAAATTAGATTTTAATAGAAAAATGCGTTTTATTAAGTAATCTATTATATTATTATCTACGACAATCAGTTTGTTTTATCGGTTTTTATCACTCTCCGTCAACTTTTAAAATATTATGCAAAAGATAATATTTTTTTCTAAAATCTTTAGCATTCCAACGGTATATTATACATTTATATTTACTGTTCTTAATTTCAAAAACAATAAATTGCGTTAAAAATATGTTTGCAGTTTTCTTCTTTAGTTGGATATCAAATTCGTTTAACTTATATATTTACCTGTTTTTTAGCAATGCTAATCACACGGATATGGTCAATGTTTTTAAATCTACAAAATTAAAGGTACTTTAAAGGAAGAAATTTCGAAATATTGGCATTTAGGCCCTATTGGACTATTTCAATCAGAATGAAACCACCTTAAAGTGACCTTAAATGAATAAACAAGACAACAAAGCATGAATATGGTTTTCGCTCATATATTTTTCCTAAACGATTCATTATCATTCTAGATTAGAAAATGCTTCCGGTAAGTATCCTATTTGCGTAAATTTCCATTGATGATTTCTATGTTTTGAACCGTACAATAGATTTTGTACAACATCGCAATTTTTCAAAGATATTATTCTTCCTTAAATACCGAAGACATTTTCTTTAGGATCGAATTCAGAAAGCTGCTAAAATCATTTCATTTGTTATAGTGTTTTCTTATTTTGAAAGATGGGGAGATGCATATCCAAGTCGACAAAGAGTAAATAAATAAAGAGTTGAGTAAAGATGATTTAAAGATGTGATGGACATGATGATTTTGAATATAACCGACAGAACATCCCACCATTGGCTTTTCCAAGGCAGTAAAGAGAATGCCCTGTGTGTGCAAATGAGTTAGGGCTGAGGACATATTGTCTCTATCGGAAGGAGGGGAAGTCACATTAGGAGTGCCACGTTGCCACGTCTGTCGTTTCCGGGCGACGCTGCCTTCTTGATTACAGGATCCGAGCTGGAACTGGAACCTTATCCTCGGCAGGTAAGGTGTCTGCTTGAGGCGGTGACTAAGCTGATCAAGCGCCTCACTCTCGGCAGGCTCCATTAGTATCAGAGGGATGCGATCAGAGATACCGTCATCATTGTCTATTTTATTTTGTCTACTTAAAAAAAAAATAAGCTGAATTTATTTTTTAAATAGATAATACTATGGAAGTATAATATCACATTTTTCATTAGTACATTGTTGATTTCTGAGCATGAGATGTACCTGTCTCTCGGATTTTTGTTTTTTCAAAGAGGAGTTCAGTCTTGTAAACATCACAAGATTTCAGGAAAACAACAGCAATAAACTTTCGAGTTTACCTCACTATGCAGCGTTATTAATGTAAAAAGTAAAGCAGGGTCAATAGTGCATTGGACTGGTTTCGGCAATATTTATATGTATTTCGTATTTTCCAATTTAATTCTTATTTCAATATTTATTTACCTAAATGTGATATTTTCATCCAGTGATGTCCTCCAAATATTCAAATAAAAGATCTAGAATATGCAAAGATAACAGTAAAAGATTGACTCTAGGAGCGATCCCTTAAGATACCACTTTGGAGTCTGGCATTTCTTCACGAGCGATGAAAGCGAAATCTCCTTTTTCACACCAATTCCTTTTCAGGTCCTTCATAAGGAAAAAGAAGTTATGGAATATGTTCCTGTGCCCTGGGATACACGATCTCCCCAATATTTATCAAGAATATTAAAAAATTTGAACTGCTATGTGAAAAACTTAATGAATTAACTAATCCTGGCAGGTACTCGTGTCTGAATAGATCTATGATGATTGCTGATCATACATAAAGTGTAGTGGAATTTTAACTAGCACAGGTAAAGTTCAAATCACATCATTTCCCTTCAATTTCCGATTAATCCTAATTAGTTAATTTCAATTAAAATTAGTAACAAATGAGATAAAACGTTTATTTATTTATTATATTTTATGTTATGTTGTATTTTGCACATGTTATATTACTAGTATATTATTATTTTTGTTTAAATCACTGTTAAGTTCTTTTACTCAAAATTGTTTATATGTAGATATTTCTTATTGTGTTTATTATCTAGTTTAATTTTCAATATTATTAGTTGAGGTTGCTTTTTAATCTATTATTATTAATAATTTCTATTGTTTTTTTTTTACTCTAAGACTCTTAAGTTTTTATTTTAATTTTCGTGTAATGTTATTCCAAAGGAACAAGTCTCAGAAAAAATAAAGAATTTATTATTATTAAATATTTATATTGTACCATTGTGGATTTAATGTCGAGTAATAAATAAATGCTTTCATTGATAGTAAATACAGAGTGTCCTCTTTTAATCTATATTTTATGGAATAAATTTATTCAGGAATAAAAACATAAACGTTTAAGCGTCCATATATTCGCATGACCCTAAAAATATTTTATTCTTTAAAATAATGTGAAATAAATATTGTGATCGTTTATCCATTTGTAAAAGTTATTGACTTTGAATCGAACATAATAAATCACCTTTAGGTAATCTAAAACCTGGTATGTATTGATAAATCCATAAAGTTTTCGTCAGTGGTAAAATATCCTAAAAATGGACCTATCTCTACACAAGAACTCTTTCTCCCCACCAGGTGTTTAACGACAGAAACATATCTATTTATATCAACCAAAGATAAGATAAAAATACAACCCTTTCAGTACGCTAAAGAGCTGTATACAGACAGACTATGTTTAGAAAACATTTCTCCTTCTTTTTTAAACCCAGTTATATCTTTATTATATCGTTAATTGATTATTACATTTAGATCGAATTCTTTATAGCACAATATTTATTGTATCTTTTATAAAGAGTATATTAGTATAATAAGGTTATTTTTGAACATTCTCTTATTTTAATTATCATTAATTTATTCTTCATATTACATAATTAACGTTTCGGGGATAATAACGCCTCATCTTCAGAATATTTTAGTCAATCACTAATAACAATTTAAAATTAAATTAATTTAATCATTCAACAACAATAAATATCACAATTAATCATTTCATAATCACACTATAATAAATTAAAACAGTATTATATCTCTACTTACATAAAAACATCTCCTAATAGTTTTAATCCTTATTTGATTTAATAATGGTCATTTTTTTTAATCTATTAATTGTTACAATTTTGACATTTTTTTTTAATATCTATCTTCTATTACAACAATTTAACACAAGACCAGGAGTATGTAAGTAGAGATATAATACTGTTTTAATTTATTATAGTGTGATTATGAATTGATTAATTGTGATATTTATTGTTGTTTAATGTTGAAATTAATTTAAATTTGAATTGTTATTAGCCCCGAAACGTTAATTATAAAATAATTAGAATTAATTAATGATAATTAAAATAAGAGAATGTTCCAAAATAACCTAATTATATTTATTATATCTTTTTATATAGAGATTTCATAGTTTATAGCATTTCAATGCGTAAGTGGTTTGATTAGAAAAAAATATGATGATTGAAAGAAAATAAATAATATCTTATATTAAATGGATACTTATATGGATACTCTTTTATATCAAAGTATTCAGTTTAAAACATTAAATTGCGCATTGTTCTAGATCACTTTTTATTTAAGTTAAAATGTGCACTAGCTATGAAAAAATGTCATAAACTCTATTAGTATCCCCCAAAACACTATAAACGATCCCTCTATCAAATATTTATGAAATAGGAACAGTAACTTAAAATGAGTAAAAGCGATAACAAATAAGGTTCAAATAATGTTATAAGAACACCCGAAAATAGAATAAACGATTTCTCAATTAAATTATCAAATAATTGTAAGAACAAGTGAGGAAGTGGGTCCATTATAAAATATTTAGTAGAAAAAACTTACTCAGGACGTTAAAAAAGGAACTATAACTAATCCTTTTATAAAAAAATAATAATAAAATAAAAAAAATAAAAAAAGCTAAATGATGTATATTCCAGCAACGTTATAATGAGAACTAAAAACAAAATAATTAATCCCTATATCAATAAAAAACATTAAAAGTAAATGCAAGTTGAAATACGCATGAGCGATAAAGGATAGAGCTCAAAAAACGTAATCATAACCACCCGAATGCACGATAATTCATCCCTATATCAATAAAAAACATAAAAAGTAAATGCGAGTTGAAATACCCATGAGCGATAAAAAATACAGCTCGAAAAACGTAATTAAAATACCCGAAAACACATTAATTAACCCCTATATCAATAAAAAACATTAAAAGAAAATGCGAGTTAATATGCACGCGAGCGATAAAAAACACATCTCGAAAGAAGTAATTATAATACACGAAAAACATTAATTATTCCCAAAAACTATCCCTCCCTCTAAAAATTCAAAATCAACAACAATTTTAAAACTAAATATTTTTTAAATATTAGTTCGTAAAAACCAGAACTTGATATCAATTATCTAAAAAAACAAACAAAAAAAAAAACAGTGATATGATATGCCAAAATTATTAAAAAAGTCGTAATTTTAATTAAACTAATTATTTTTAATAAATAAATAAATAAAACGGAATATTTAAGGCTAGAAGTGAAGAAAAAGGTGACATTTGACTTGGAAAAGGTAACATTTGAAATGGAAAAGGTAACATTTGAAATGGAAATGGTTTCATTTGCTTTGGAAAGGGTTACATTTGAAATGGAAAGGGTTACATTTGACTTGGAAAAGGTTACATTTGACTTGGAAAAAGTTACATTCGTCATGGAAAAGGTTACAATTGACTTGGAAATGCTATATAACACTATTATTGTTTTCGGAAAAAAAAAAATGTTCATGGAGTCCATTTCAGTGAAATCATTTAAGTTGTAAGTTCAGAAAATAAATTGTGAAGAACCAGCTGTATTTTTTGTTATATCTTATTGCGCAGTAGTTAGAAGTTAATAAAGAAATACAGCGATACTAACATTTTCATATATCAATTAATTATAGTAAAATAGCAAACAGTTTTTTAACACTTAAAAAGGAATTTTGCTCGCCGTTTAAGGCTACTTCAACACTTACTAGACAAACGGTCAAACCTTCTTCTGAACTACAAACGGCTCATCAACATGACTATTATAAGACTAATCTGGACTTACGGAGTAGAGCTTTGGGGCTCTACTAAACCATCAAATTCTCTCCGCATCCAATCCTTACAATCCTTATTTTGTCACGAATAAACTTATCCATAAAGACCTTAATGCTCCCTATGTTACTGATATGGCCCGAACCAGGTATCAATCCTTTAATGACAAACTCCATTCGCACTCTAACCCACTAGTTTCAATCCTTTCTTCCTCTTCAATTCCGAATGATCTCCGGGGCGTCTGAAAAGGAAATGGCCCCGGGACCTTCTAGCTTAGAATATTTTTAGAGTGCTTCCAATGGGAAGCTTCTCTACATGTACATCATGTCATTATATTATCCGCTGTTTCTGAAACCTGGTTAAAACCTTTTATCCCTACGTCCTCTGTATCCATTCCTAATTATACCCTCATTCGCCATGATCGAGAGGGCAGAACTGGAGGAGGGGTCTGTGCTTTCGTTCATGATAGTTTGAGAGTCAAAACCCTCCTAAAATCTCCCTCTCCTAACACTCCTCATATCGAATATCTATTCCTAGAAATTTTTCAAGATACCTTTACTCTCCTATTCATCGTCATATATCGTCCTCCACAAATCCGATATGATTCCACCTTCGAATCCTCCCTATTTACCTATATACCAATGTACAACCATGTTATAATAACCGGTGATCTCAATACCAATCTTATCTCCGATTCACCAGATAAATCATATCTGACAAACCTCTTTCATTCCCTAGACCTTTTTATTGTTCCTTTTCAACCCACTCATCACACGCAATTTTCCAGCACATGGCTTGATCTCTTTATCATTGACTCCTCTCATAAATTAGCATCCTCATCTCAGCTTCCTTTGCCTTTTCTTTCGCATCACGATCTCATCAATATCTCCTATAATATTCCAACTCCACAAATAATCCCTAAGAAAGCCACTTGGCGCGATCTAGACTCCTTGACAGCAGAAAAGATAAATCCATACCTTGATCCATTATCCCAATCCTTGGAACCTATTTATTCCTTAACATCCATTGATGAAATGGTGGAATGCCTATCCTCTAATCTATTTACTTTCCTTGACCATCATGCTCCGCTCAAGACTTCCACCATCAAGCGCCTCCCAGCACCGTGGATTAATCAAGAGATAAGAGATTTGATGAGGCAAAGAGATGCTGCCAGAAGAAAATTTAAACGCACAAAAATTAGTAATGATTACTCCACCTTCAAATCCCTCAGAAACCTCACCCAATCTTCCATACGCCGTGCTAAAGCTAAGTTTTTCCATGATTCCCTTTCACAAGCTCCTGATTCCAAATCCAAATGGAAAATCCTTAAAAAATTATCCGTGATAAATTCAAAATCCAATTCCATCTATCCCGTAACTCCCGACGAACTGAATAAGCATTTTGCTGATCCTCTTCTTATGCCTTACCCGAGCCAAATCTGCTTTCCTCAACGCACCTTTGACTCAGAAAACTTCTATTTCCAGAACATCTCACCCGACGACCTCCTATACTCTATCCTTAAATCCAAAACCAATGATTACGGCCCTGATCAAATCCCAGTGAAAATTATAAAACTGTGCCTCCCAGCTCTCCTACATATCCCGCTCTCCTACATATCTATAACTTCTCTCTCCAACGCTCCGTATTTCCAATAGCCTGGAAAAAGGTTATAGTTCGTCCTTTGAATAAAGTTCCTAACCCTTCCTCAGCATCGGACTTCAGACCTATATCGATCCTATCCAACCTCTCAAAACCGCTTGAAAGAATAGTTCACTCCCAATTCTATAACTTCCTTGAACAAAAATCTCTACTTGTTCCCTTCCAGTCTGGCTTTAGATCCCAATATTCCACACAATCAGCTCTCCTAAAAATTACCCAAGACCTTCAATCCTCCATAGACAAAAAGAAAATATCAATCCTAGTTCTCTTTGACTTCTCAAAAGCCTTTGATATGGTAAATCATGAAATCCTTCTTTCCAAACTCCGAAACCTCTCAGTATCTGATAGTGTCTTAAACTGGTTCCTCTCCTTTCTATCTGCCCGAACTCAAACTGTGATGATCCCAAATAAACCTCCTTCCTCACCGATCCTGTTAACACATGGAGTTCCTCAGGGATCATCACTTTCACCTATCCTTTTCTCGATCTATGTTAATGACCTACCCAATTCCATAAATCACTCTGAATACCACCTATATGCCGATGATCTTCAAATTTACCTTTCCTTCCATCCCACCGAAATGCCTGAGATGGTCCAAAAATTACAAGAAGACATCGACAGCATCAATTTATGGGCCATCAATAATGGCCTAAAGCTTAATATCGATAAAACCAAAGCCATTCTCATTGGTTCCAAACATCTCCTCAACTCCCTCACCTGTCACCCTTTACTCTACCTCAACCATAGACCCATTATCTTCCACACGTCTGTTAGAAACCTAGGTGTATTCCTCGACCAAAACCTTTCCTGGAATAATCACATTTCCCAAATTTCTAGAAAATCCATAGCCATCCTTAAACAGATCCTCCGATTACGCGAACTTATACCCCTTAAAACCCGCCAACTCCTAGTATCCTCTCTTATCTTCCCCCACTTCGATTATGGCTGCCTGGTGTTTGGAGGACTGTCCGAGACGCTTGAGATGAGGCTGAAGAGACTGATGAACTGTTTCATTAGATTCATCTTCGGAATTCCCAGGCGCTCTCATGTCTCCACCTGGTATGCAGAGTTGAAGTGGCTTTAACCAAAATTCCGACGGCAATACTTCTTAGGAACTTACCTTTACCAATCCTTTAGAACCAAAAAACCCATTTATATCTACAATATGTTCACCTTCCTATCCTCTGTCCACTCTATCAACACAAGATCCCAGCCCTCGAACTTGCTCATTCCATCCCACAGAACTGCTTCCTTTACGAGATCCTTTGTCATACGTGCATCTTAATTTTGGAATTCCTTACCCATGTCGATTCGTACATGCCAATCCTTAGCCTCCTTCAAACATCACCTATTTATCCATCTCCTCGAATATCAATCTTCCGTGCCTTTATAAACTTAATCGTTTGGCCTCTTTATTTTTATCTTGATTTTAACTATATTTTGTTTTAATATCTGTATTTCTTTGAGGTAATATGACCTTGTATATGTATATATATATGTGTTTGTGTTTTTGAATGTGTGTATAAATATGTAGGTATATAAATGAATGTGTGTGTGTATATATGTGTGTATGTCTGTGTGTGTGCATGCATGTATATACCATATGCTATATAATTTGATACCATGTTGTTAAAATTTATATAGCCAGAATTTAAATATTTTATTGTACATTTATATTATTCTTAGGGGACTAGCTGTCCCAGAATAAAATTTCTTTTCATTTCATTTCATTTCATATTATATAACTATCAAAGTTATTAGATGTATTTTTTTTGTATATACAGTTGTAAATACCAATAAAGTAAAATCAAAAGAGGAATTTGAGTTTCTTTTCTTATGGCTAAATTGATTTTCATAATACTTGGCGAAAATAAAATGTTTAGAAAGTATTGTATAAATAGGAAATATGTTTATACTTCTAAAAACTTTCTGTTAACTTAGAAAATAAACTTTATGTTGTAAAGACAATGACTACCCCACTATAATTGTTGGTATTAACACTTGAAGTGCTCATATCGAGGAGGAAATGAAGCAGCCCGAAGTGCTGAGATCCTTGGACTTGGGCTAAGTAGCCGAGCCTAGTCCCTATCAAGTGCTAATAGCTAGAACAAGGAGAACCCATCAGCTTCCTTTCGATCTCGCTAAATATTTGCCTCTCCTCTTAGGACTTCTGTCGGCACTCCAAGTCTAGGATTGACTTTTGCAGGCAGTTTAAAAAGAAATATATTTTTACCAGTTTATTGAATTTCTTTTTGAGAACATATACAGTTATTTCGACATTTGGGATACGTTTATAGGTAGTAAAATGAACCATGAAGGACACGATCTAATAGCTCAAACGTTTCGTGTGGAAGTCAACTTGAATTCCTTGACTAAAGGTTCCATTTTCGGTTCAAGCAGGTTGTATGTGTACACGCCTTCACTCTCAAAACATATACGTAGCATAAAACAATAATAATTTGTTTATTTATTCTAGGAAAGGTCCCTTTGAAATAATACAGATGATAATAAATATGGGTGCCTTATATTAAGGATAAGCCATACAGTAAAAAGTAAGTAAAAATAAAAAGACAAATGACAAAGGAAAATATAATAAAATAATAGGTAATAGAGTTCTATGTGGAAGAGGATTCGATAATGAAAGATCTGTTGAAAGCAGCGGTTGTGTGGGATGTAATATACAAATCAGAAGGTCACGTATGAGTGTTGCGAGGACGGATTGAGGATATACTTATACGTATAGAGGAATGAATATACGTGCATAAATTAAAAACAAAATAAAAAACCCCGTACCAATAAAAACCATGAAGGATCAAGTGCTCAGCACATACTGTTGCAATGTCAACGGAAATTCAAGGAAGTGATTTGGTCGATATCACACTCAACCATCAGGTTTTCTCCCCATTTTTCAGGTACCCAATAAAGAGGCAGGTGGACATCGAGGAAGGGTGAGCCAAGTGGGTTGAAAATTGTTAAAGAGAGAGGGTGGTCAAAAATATAAGTAATGTTTAAAAACACTGTCTAAACGCATATTGATATTAAATTTGAAAGTTAAGTAAGTGCTTTGAAGTTAAAACATTCTCTAACTTTACTTTTCTAACTTTCACCTTGAAGCAATACGGATAAAATCGCATGGGAAGTATCGAAGATACAGTCCATATTTGCTATGAAACCTATGTATGAATGGCTGTACATACAGCATGCAATTTCATTATATCTTCAGCTAGTAGAGTCTGCGGATGTTCCAATGTTCGGCGGCCTCCTTGGATCTTCTCTGGACTTGGATTTGGAAGTGGAACCTGAAGACACACACTATATCACAAAATATTATTTCCTCGATGACGATATTGTGCTACTTGTTGATACTTTTGAGGAGGTGAGGGCGAAATAACTACAGCCTGGCACTATTAGTACGAATGGTTCTTTTATTGTTCGTAATGATAAAAACAGTTAAATAAAGCATAGAATACTATAATACAAAAGAAGAACACAATATGAGGAGCACACACAAATTGAGATAGAGCCAACCCACAGCTGGTGAGAGGTTGCAATGGATTTGCCACTGTAAAATAAAATAATCTTTCTACTATCATAAAACACAGAAAATAAAATAATAAATAAAAATGACCTTCAATTAAATATAAAGAAAACTAAAATATAAACATGTTTGAGGCAGTGACAAATCCATTTCACATAACTTCTTTGCTCCCACCAGCTGTGTGTTATAACCTCACTCCCTCACACACATCAGGCCCATCACATCACTCCCCCCCAATGACATCGGCACAGAAACGAACCTTTGGCTTTACCACCCGACCAGACCGGGTGCGATAAGGCGGTGGTGCATCCTGCTGTTCTGAGTCGAGGTCATTTGAAGGTCCGGAGTCCACTGATGTGGGAGAAGGAGTGGGGTGATCGCACTTGCCGCTGGCCACACCAGAGGGCGATGGAGTAGGCAGATCCCTGTTGCCGCTGTCCTCTGCCGGTCCCGGGAGAAGATGTGCTACCTTCAGGCGATCCATGGAGACGGTCTTCGGTCCCGTCGGTAACAGCAGCTTGAATGTCTTCTCCTCCCTCGAGAGAACCTGATAAGGGCCGGTGTAAGGCGGCGTCAGCGGGCGTCGGACGGTGTCATCCCTAAGGAAAACGTGGGTGCAGTCCTTGAGGTCGCGGTGAACAAAGGTGCGAGCCGTACTGCTGCGGTGCGGAGCTGGCCGGAGCGTCTTCATCGCCTCCCTCAGCGTCTTCAATGTCGCCTCCGCGTCCTCCCGCCGTTCAGAGGGTTCAAAAAATTCTCCAGGGAGGCGAAGTGGTTGGCCGAAGACCATTTCCGCAGCGCTGGCACCAACATCTTCTCTCACCGCCGACCGAAGACCCAATAGGACGGTGGGTAGCACCTTTGTCCACCCCATATTTCCCAACGTTGCTCTTAGGGATGCCTTGAGGGACCTATGCCACCGCTCCACGCACCCGTTGGACTGAGGATGGTACGCCGTAGTCCTGCTCCTCTGGATACCAAGGACGCGAGTGAGGCTAATAAAGAGGTCTAACTATACTTCAATTTAAAAAATACTTTAAGTTGATTTTAATAAAACGCGTATTCGTTTTCGTTGGAAACATATAATTTAGATTAAGTAATGTAACTATATTAAATTGTTAATTAGTAATAAGTTTTTTCCTTTTGTCACTTTATATTACCTTTTACAACTTTATGTATCAGATAATATTTTTTCTAAAATCTTTCTTTTTCCAACGGTATATTATACGTCTATATTACTGTTCTTATTTTAGGAAACGGTTGGAGGAGGCCAAGACCCGTGACCTGGTTGTAGCGCCGTGAAATAAATATATAAACTGGAAGCTAACAGCGAGATCTTTGAATTTTAAATGAACATGTTAAATAACAATTTGTTATCGACTATATAAAATATACCATACATTACATAATGTTCTCTAGGAGAACAACAATTTTAACGTAAAGAGAGGCCAAAGCCATTTCAAACACACAATCAACAGCTGATTGTGGTGTCATGATAATGGAAAGGATATGAACTCCGAATGATAAAAAACAAAAGAAAAATACATCGAGCATAATAATATGTTCGTTTAAGCATACGTATATGTTTATATATACAATTTGTATATACATTTGTTCGCGTGTATTTGTAGTGTAGAATAACTAAAAAACTTTAGCTAAGTTTCGTCAGATAACTGCAGAACTCTCATTTTTCTATTTAATTTGTCTGTATATTGAGATCTATCTCAAATTTAGTCACGTAGCTGTCTTGTGCTTTCTAGAAGCTCAATAAAACGTTTTTCGTTTCCTTAATCAGAATTAAGTTGTTCTCAAAACAGAAGATATTTGAGTCATAATATGTTTAAGAACCAATAAAAATAGAAACAATTAGATACTGTTAATAAAAACTGAATTTTATCAACTCAAGGAAGTTGTGAAACTCTTTTCCCTCTTGATTGTGTTCATGGAGACTCAGATATGTGAATGTAGTTTACAAGAGTAGCCTCCTATGCCTAAGGTCACGGTTTCAAACTCGCAGGTGGTCCTAGGATTCTTTAATGGGAGTAAAAAATCCTTAGTTATGCCGTCTTTCGGAGGGGACGTTAAAAGGTGGTCCCGAGCCTGTGCGATGTCTGGAAATGCAAATAAAATCTGCAAATAAAATCTGGATATGCAACATTTAGGACTCTGTAGCATCGTCCGATTAGCCTTAGTAGCATAAAGTAACGCTAAATAAATAGACAAATTATTTACAAGAGCTGGAAGGATTGAGCATATGTACAATAATAGCTCATGTTTTAATACTTACAAATGAAATTGCCCTTAAAACAAACTCAGCGCAAACGTTTTAGTATTTAGAGTAGGATGAGAATCTTCAAATATTTAAATAATAAATTTTAAATCTAACATATATCGAATACGGCGTAGAGTGTATTATGTGTCTTTGTCCTGTAAACATTCTTGGGTCAAGTAATCTAGATTCCGATCGGGAACTGACGCAAACGGTGACGTACGTAGGCTTTGACTGTGGGGCTTTGTGTTCTCTTAGGTCAGAGTCAACTATATAACCATTGCTAGGCTCTTTTTATTTTTATATTTTTTAAATTAATTTCATTTTTAATACCAAATTTTATTTTAATTATTATTATTATATATTTTTTTACAGTTTTATATATATATATATATATATATATATATATATATATATATATATATATATTTACATTTTTTTTTTTTTTTACACTTATATAAAGAAATGTGTATCCCATAAGACCCCTTTATTCATTAACTTAGGATTTAATAAAATTCAACAATATCGAATTAAATAAAATAATTTAATGAGCTCTAACTCTTTAATCCCACTGTCATTGGAAATATTAATATCTTACCAATAGGTCACACCAAAAATAGCATTGGACATTTTTTATTTCGAAGGTAATAACAGATCTACGCCACAGGCCAAAGTTATAACCGATATAGATAAGCTTACTTATATAGAGCTTTTAAATCCTTAAAATAGGTTCCTCTAGAAAACTATTAATTCAGGGTCCAAAAGCATTATTTAGACTAAAATTCTGTTGTGTAAACCGGCATAAGAAGGACCGCTTTGTCAAATTTATTTCGCTAAGGTTAAAATAAATATTAGTAATGAGGGGTTTTATAATGTTTTAGATTTTTTAAAGACTGTCGATTTCACCTTTCTTTGTACGACAGGCCTACACTTGATATGGCCTCTTGAACTTATCAAGTGGTATTCCCGGGAAGGATAAATTTCCATATTATTTTTTTCATTAAAAAACTCTTATCCACCAATACCCTGAATCGTGTAGCTCTCTAAAATAACTAGTTGAAATACTGACTTGTTTTTCTGCTAACTTAGCTATGCAACGCTTAAAGTTATGGTTTGTCGAGCAAATAAAAATAACTACCTACCGTGAAATCCTCTAAACGAAAAAAACCCATAATAATCCATGATTTGACTTGATCAACGTTTATTCAAGGAGGAAAAATAATCCTCGCTCAAACATTAGGCATTACCTGTGACTTATTCATAAATGGAATACAATATAGCAGTGGTCACAACTAATGGCAAATTTCTCCAAGGTCACGTAATGTTTTAAGACAAATTTTAAGAAAGGCTTTTAGATCTGTTTGTTTTGGGGGGTTTGGAGGTTGCACCAGCACAAATATATAGAGCAAGTCATAAAGACTCGTCGAATTAATGAGTTAGTAAATGTACAAGGCAAGCAATCAGAAAGAATGTCAAAGGGACATGAAAGTACGGCCAACAGAAAAGGCAGTAAGACTAAAAGTTTAAGACGGAAGTAAGAAAAAAAAGGAAAAGGTAGCTAAGAGGAGATTGGATCCAAGATGTGGAGGACGACCTTCGGAAGCTTGGTTAAGGAGACTGGAAACGAAAGGCAAAGGATAGAGCCGAATGGCGGAAGATTGTGAGGGGAGCCAAGGACCATCCCGAGCTTAGAAGTATTTGAATAAATAAATAACATTTCTGCAACGATTCAGGTAGCTGGTAGTTGGTTGAGGTTGTCTCAACTCTCTACCTTGTGAAGTATCTTCATTTTTTTTCCACACTTCTTGATAAACAACTTCACAATAGTAAGTAACTAGTGATTTTCTGATGTTTAATCTAACTTAATAAAGTTTACCTGTCCATTTAATTAAGACCCACTAAAATAAGTATCATAGCCGTGACTATTTTAAGGTATACAATGCCAAATAAATATTATACTAACTCAGGGTATTGGTGTGTTATTGATTTAACATTCTTAACAACTCCTAAAGAGGCAAAAATACAGATTATTCAAGAGATTACTAAAAATTATGGGAAGGTCGAGATCCATTCTTTGGATGGATTCAAAATGTCGTAGTTTCATACTCGAAGCTGCTAAGGTTTAACTTTAACATTGTCATCCACCTCCTCATCTTTTTGACTGAATTATGGTAAAAAACAATGAATAACAGAAACCGACATTTTTTCTTAAATCTAAAAACAAAATTTTGTACAATATCGGCCTCTCTCCTTTAACAATGATGGATAAAATATATCCTTTAATTGTGCGCCCAGAATATTTAACCTGTCTCATCCCGTTAGTAATTAATAAATTTCAAATTCAGAATTTTAAGGGTAGCAGAAAAGCTCAGCGGTTAGGGCATTGATCTACGTATAAATATCTTCAGACCTAGAAGTTCGAGTCTGGCTGAGACATTATTTTGTTCGTAAAGTTTAATGTAACCGTGGGTCGACTCAATACTCTACTTGGGTTCATCCATTCTCAATTGATGGTGCTTGATTTCGATCAAATTTCCGTCTTGCTTTGTGTCTAGAAACAGAACAGTTCGTTAATATGTACTGATTACTGTTTATCCATTTAACGTCACTGGTTCATTAATCTATAGATTTTGATTATCATCAATCTGGATGTGCGTATGTAATAGCTATTAGACTAGTTTACACTGATGTACTTAAAATAACTTTTTGAATTCATTCAAATACCTTTTTTTTTTTACTGTCTATACAGTTTCCTGAATTTCGGCGTGTAGTGGTATACTTTCCGTATTTATTAATAGGTGAAAGATAATTTTTTTTTTTTTTTTGAAATGGAAGTAATTGCTTGAAGTAATTGCTATCTTCTATTACTTTAGAATTTTTTTCTTGGATGTAAAATATTTTCTTCCGAGTTTTAAGGTTATATTAGAAGTTTTCTGTTAGGTAGTCTTTAAATATTAATATGTTTAGTAATGTCATAAACAAAATAGTCCAGATTAGAGTTTTCCTGAAGTGAGTGATGAGCAATGGGTAGTTGGTAATGTTGGAAACCAAAGAGGTAGGAGGGAGACCTCCCGGCGGTTAATGTGATAAGCAGCTGTGTTCGAAGGTGCAGCCCAGGGCTGGCCTCCGTCTAGGTCAGCGGTGTGTCTCCTCTCGAGATATGTGACAGCTCAAATCAATTTTAGTTTTTTCTGTTTAAACAACCAAGAAAGATGCCTGTGGCTTCAAGCAGCAGGTGTTCTTTAAAGTGCAATTTTAATTTAGGCCAGTTTTAGGTGAGCCATCCATATAAGTAAACAGTTGTCACTATTTGTGTTCCTTATTTTGACATGTATTAATTTAACGTTTGTTTTAAACGTAGTTTTCGTATATTATGAGGTTCAACAAACAGGAATTGTTGACACTAGCAACACAACCATCCCAGGAATTCGACAAGGAAGGGATCCTTTATCTTCGAGAAAGACAGGATGGTTTTTTCAGACGCACAGAAAGTAAATATGACTGGTTATTTAACCATAATGTTATTTTGTATATAAATATTTGAGGAATGAGCTAATATACTACTCTTTTAACTTCTGATATTCTCGATGTGTGACATTCAATACCTAGTTTTTTCAAAGACTTTGGCACAACAAATCAATTTAAACTTTTCTCTAAGTGCTCATTGTAACAAATTGTCTGTGCCTAATTAGAATTTCATTGCATATCACCTCATACCTGTGAAATCAAATGATATAATATAGGGTGACTTAGGTCTGATCTTTTTGACTAACTATCATAAAAATAAAAGCATGCTTATAATATTAAAGTGGTTTAAGAATATCCCAGTGCGTTGTTATCATGAGAACATTCTATTTTAACATACTTAATGGGTTTCATTTTGCATGGTATTTATTGTGTATATTTTCAATTTACACTTTAGGAAATTGTTTAATATGCCCTTTGACTTAGTTGTAAACTAAGTTGTTTAATTGTAGGTAAGTGTGAATGTATAAGTAGCTTATTCTGCTTTGAATGTTATTTTTTTACTATTTATTAAGTTTTGTTATGTGATCTATGCGCAATGAAAATATTTTATTCAGTATGTTTTTGAATATTAGTTATAAATAAATGTGATCTCGATTAAATTTTAGTCTAAAGAATGTTCAAATTTATTTTGTAATTAAATTATACTATTATATTTAATAAAAATAATTTTGGTATTCATAACTTCAGTTTTCGAACCATAATTTTCTATATATCGAGGGGAAACAAAAGTATAGAATGATATTTATGAAATATTTTAAAGTTTTCTTACAATTATTGTTTTTCTATTATTTATTTTTAAACATTTCAGTTGTTGTCAGCGATATTTTAAGATGTAATTAATTTTATTTCATAGTTTTCTGAGACTTGTGGCTTTATGATAATGTTTGTTTTAATGTTATGTGTGCTTTAGAGTTCAGTTTCAATGGTATTATATTGTGCTTTATTGCTTTATCTGTTTTAAAGAGTTATAAAACACCTTTCATTGTTAATCTATGAAACTGTTAAGTTAAATGATGTCTCATAATTTTTTTAAGTGAAAATCTCCCTTAATTTTAAAATAAATTTTTCTTAATATTTTCCAATTGATTTAGAGATAACAGGACTATTTTTTCTACTAAACTTTTTAATTCATATGCTTTAAGATTATTAATTTATTTGATTTGCATTGTAGTTGATGTGTGCATATGAATGCTTGTGATCTTTTATGAAAGCAAATTGTTTTTATATTTTATTTACTTTATCAAAAAAATACTCTTTTGATGGAGCATGGATTATAGTTTTATCAATATTTCTCATTTTATATCATATAGCATTTATTTGCAATGTTATTTTGAATAAAGCATGTTAAAGATTATTTTCATACCAGTAATATATAAGTATTAAATAAATGTTATAAAATACTTAAAGAAAAGGAGTCTCGTCTAATTAAAAAAAAAAAACAAAAAAAAAAAACACTGAGGTGAAGCTCTCTTTTATTTCGCGTAAAGATTTGGTTTGTGGTGATGTGTTGGTTGTTATGTTATCGCAATTCCAGGAAGAGACAGCAAAAGAGGGAAAAAGTCTAAGAGCATCCGAGAACTGAGCTGCTATAGCGGAACTAGCAAAGGTATATTGAGTGTTTAATAACACATCATTATATTAACAGCTTACCGTCTCTATAACTGCTCATGATAGTTTTGTTATTGAATCAGTTATTGCAGAAATATCTTTTTTTTTTAATGTCCATTTCAAGTTTTAATTCATTTTTAAAAGTAGTATGGAAAAAAAAATAATAATCTGATTTACTATTCAGTGTTCATAGTCAATGGTATTCTTTCTAATGCGTTTAAAATTCAATTCGCTTAACTCGAACCTGGTCAAAGTGTACTGAGCTATCATTTCTTAAATCTCAATTGAATATTTAGAATATAGTTCATCCATTCCAGGCTATATTTGATTGAATCTTGTTTTAAGATTTGATGATATTTTTCTTGGAGATTTTATAAAGGAACATAGTTTGAGAATATGAAGGCTGAACATGAAAATTGTAAATATGTCTAAGTGAATTCAGATTTTTTTAAAATTATTTTGTTTATAATTTATGAATAAAAATTTGTTATTTTACCCTCAATATCTCCAAATATTTGTTGTTTATATTTTCAAATATCTCCTTTGCTTTGATTTTTCAAAACAAGCTATTACATTTTCAGTACCAATGTATGGGGATTTGATTTATCTTTTATGCAAAAATCACAGATGTTTCTGCAAAAGTAATTTTAAAATTTTCATGAATGATAAATAACGCTATATCAAGATTAAATATTTGATTTCATGAGCTAGTTATTCAGATAATTTTGAGCTACTAACCGATTCTTAGAATTCACGCTATTTAACTCTCAGCATTCTAACACACTAATGTTGCTAAAAACTAACCAAATATGCACAAAGGCTTCAATTTGTTAAAAAGTGTAAGTATGTCATTTATTTATGTTTTAAATTAATGTAAAAGATTTATTATAATGTTTGTGCATTGGTAAAAAATAATTTTTTTGTTATTTTTGAAGGCTTATTACTGTTGTTGTTTTTTTATTGCATTGCTTTAAAATGATAAAAAGATAGATTTATTTGTAGCTTGCTTTAGTAGAGTCTTGATTATAATCGGATTATTATTCAGCACGCTTACTGGCTTCTAAGTTTGTTCTTTTTTATTCTTAGTTTTTTTTCTGTTATAATATATACATGTTTGTGTGCAGTCAGCCTAGAGAGATGGTGTCGCCTGCGAGGAAATCTCCTTTTCTATTTCAAATCAAGGGACCAGTGGTCGGAACCTATCGGTGTGATAGTTCTCGAGCAGTGTACCATTAAGCTTGACCCTCCTGCCCAGGAAGGTCCTTATGGTTTCACTCTAGGTAAGCCGAGATCATTATCTTTATGACTTTTATATATATTTTTTTTTATCTCTTTCCATCAAAATTTCCAGACAATATTAGTGTTTCAACTTTATTTTACAGTTAAAGAAATTTTATTATCATTTAGTATTCCTATATGGACCCTAATAAACCATAAAAGGAAATATTTGTTTTGTTTCATTTAAAGTTAGTTTTTCAGAAATGTGAGTTTTTCTGTTTATTAGAATTTCTTATTGAATTAAAAAAACAAAAACCTTTATATTATTGACATGGATATGTCTTTTGGCTGGGGCTCAATAACTTTGTTCTATAACATTATTTTCAACCTCCGTTTGACATACTCTAGCTCTGATAGTGTTCCTCTTATCGAAACTTTTATGCAATTCCCATGTCAAAAATTTAGTGGAGAATATAAATATATAAATGTTTGTTGCTAGGGACTACTGTTTAGGAGCTGGTTTGAATGAAAAAAGTTTACAATGTCTAAATGTAAACAGATAATTTTAAAAAACAAAACATTTTTTTGTATATTATTTATTTAGCTTCTGTACTTTATCAATCTACCTGTCCATCCTCAAACTTAATTTCTCCCTGACTGACAAAAGCAGTAAATCGTTCATAGACATATCCATCATCTATTGTTTTCCCTAGTCAGGGAGGGATACTAAAGACACTTTTAATTTTCATTTATGGTGTTAAGAAAAAATATTGTCAATTAATTTTTGCACGATCAAAATTTAGAATTTGAATGGTTTTTAACATGAAATGATTCATGAAGAATTTACAATTTTATAATGATTTGTATTCTCCAATAAATATACTCTATCAATGAATCATAATAATAATAAAAAAATATAGTATAACATATAATATAAAAGTTTAATATATAATATAAAATATAAATATAGTATATATAAATTTAAATGAAATATGAATATAACACATAATAATAACAAATAAAATAAACCTATACCACTACAACCTATGAAGGATCTTGGGCTTAGTACATATAGAGATTCATACTGTTTCTAGGCCAATAGCCGTGCAAAGAGGTAATTATGCCTTGATCATGCTCAGCCGCCAGGTTTTCCCCCCCAACTTTTTGGGTACCAACTTCATGTCACCCTCCCGGCTGAATTAACAGAATAAATAATATTTAACCACAGCCGGGATTCGAACCTAGAGAACAGTAGACTAGTGTACAAGAACACATAATAGTATAAAATAAAAATAATAAATAAATATACTCTATCAGTATCTGAAGTGAGAGAAAAAAAGATCGTTTTGAATTTTTAAAATTAGTAATATTTTCACTGTTACTTTTTAATTAATTATTGTTTAAATAATCTACCTTAATATGATGGCCAGTAATTAGAAATGATTTATGAACTCGATTACATAATTTTTTTGTTTGTTTATGTGTTATAAGAACTATTTACTATAGGTAAATTTCATTCAGGGAATCCCGTTACATAATTTGGATGTTAAAAAAACTCTGTATCAACACACATTTACATTTGTAAAAGATATGATACCTATGTAATATTTGATTTGTCTTTTTTGATGTTGTCGTTATCTTATCATAGGCAACAATTAGATAATTTTAACTAATCTATGATTTAATTAATTTTAAGTATACGATGGAGGGTTCGACCAGCATTTAGCTGCGAACTCTGAGACTGAACGGGACTCATGGCTCGATACGATACAGCTAGTCAGTTACAATAAGATGCGATCCAAAATGCAGGAGCTCCAAGAGCGGTTAGAAACCAAAAGGGGCCATGACCCCGACCTAGATGTTCATATGTGGCGTTTACGAAGAGGAAACACAATTGGTAATCCATCTTTTATTTTTTTCTTAAGAATTTTATTATTTAAAAGTTGGTTTAAAAAATGATCAAATAAAAGAAATGAAATTAAAAAGTCTGAAGTAACATAACAAAATTAAAATAAAAAATCATTTATTAGTGTATACTAATAAAAATATCTTTTATCATCTAATTCTTATTACCATAATTATGTTTTAATGTCTAAAAAGAAGAATTAAATCGAATATTAAATAGCTGACTGTGGAATGAATATGAAGGATGTGATAGTTCGGTTGGTGATAAAAAATGATAAGAAAATAGTTTGAAACTATTATGTTATAATCCAACGTTTTGACCCATTGGGGTTCTTTATCAGGGCTAAAACATAACATAACTATAAAACAAACATAACAACAGGACTCACTCTATTTTTCTTAGATTTATTTATTGTAACTTCAGCCAGTTAGTTACACACTTTCAACTTGATTATTCGTAGAAGAAAATAAACTTTATTTACATATTTTCAAATTGACAAAATATTTACAAATGATTTCAGATGAGACATCCTTACAATCAGAAAAATGTTTTGTTCGTTTGGTAATTATAATCTATTAGCCTAATGGCTAAATAAGTGGTCAAATTAAATTGATATTAACTATGGTACTAGGAAAAATTATACAAAAACTTGAAAATATAAACTTTAGAAATTAAAACAAACTAGCTTAAGTTAACAACACATGTTTAGTTCTTTTATGAGTGTAGCGTTTCAGTGAATTTTTATTATAATTACCGATTTCCTTTATTAATGGATTTTTGGAGACTGGTGTTTTACAGAAGTATTAAGCTGTTTGAGTGTGGGCAAATTGTTTAACTGTTGGAAGCTGCAAGTCCTGGAGCATAGATGTTATTTTAATGTAGCGGGGGTAATTTTTAATTATTCGCATCGATAGGTTTTGAATTCTTTCAAGTTTTTGATAATTAGTCAAGCAAGGTGAGCTCCACAACCTTGCTCTAAAGTTTGGATTATAAATAGTTTTCACGATTTTATAACTTTTTTTACCACCACCCAAACCATCTTATCTATCCTTCTTGAAAAAATTAACTGATCAACAATTAACTAGAAACAGTTTTCTATTGACCATTTCTTTACAATAATGACATATTTCTTATTTTTCGGTAGTAATAATAAATTGAATTTGATTAAGTTAAAGAGTTACCTTCGTTAGCGTATCAAAAGTGAGATTTATATATAGAGCCTAACTTATGAAGTTTAAAAAAGTATTTAATGAAAGATGAGATGGTTTTGCTATTATGAAATGATTACAAAAAATATTTGTCATTATATCTTTTTGTAAAAATTTATGACCGCTAACAGGACCATATTATCCTTCATTACAATCATTTAGTCATCTGTTTGATATTCAATGTGTTATTAAAAAAAAATTAAATCAGAGCTGATAAACAAAAAAGAAGAAAAAAAAAAACAAGAAAAAAAAATTATTTATTCTGAAACAAAGTAATCTTGAGTATATAAATATCTATTTTATAAGTTAGAAAATATTTACCATTGTACTAAAAACGTTGTTAGTGAATTGGTAAAATATGAATTTGTGTAAAAACTTTATAAGTTCTTTAATACGACTGAGTGGCTTTTAAATTTTTTAAAAATTATTCAATTCTGAAAATGTGTAATGTTTTTATTTATTACTGTCCTATGTACTATTAAATTAATACGAAGCTGTATATTCCAAGGAATTGAATTTTTTTAAATAGTAGTTCTGAAATAAATTAATATTATATTATATAATAACGTAACAGTAAGGACTTGACAAATATAAATAATTTTAGACCCGAGTGAGTTACCAGTTTGTGAAATATCATTGGCTTGTGACAATCTCCTTTGCGATGGTAATGGCCGCCCACCTAATCCTGGGCTGGCTGTACACGTCTTCATTCCAGCAGCTGCACTTTGGCTGAAATATGCAAATACCGAAATAATTCAGGTATTTAGTTATTCTTAAATCAAATTTTAACAATTAACTAATGAAATATAACTTGAATTTAAATAAAGTGTTTATTTTATACTTTTTTCTATAATTTTCAGAGGAGCAGCAACCCTAGTTTCCTCAGTACTATCAGCTTTAGAAGCAGTGATGGACTCAACAGTGAAACAAAAATAAAGTTTACAGCGTTTGATGTGAGGGAGACAGTTTCTCAGACAGCGACTCCTATAGGTATACTAAACCATTTCTGTTTATCTCATTACAAAATATTTACTAATTATAATAATTTTGGGGCTCAATGGGACCAGGGCATAAGGTCAGAATCTCTAAAAAATTAGATTTACCAGAATTTGAAAATATTTTTGTGGCTGTAAAAAGTTGATATATTAATTCTGATCTGTCTTGTTATTTTTTAAGTATCAAAATGCTACCAGCAGGAGATTCTTTGCTTTTTAAAAAAATATTTTAATGCTATCTCAAAATAACTATTGGAAGAAAAGGTAGAGGAGGGTTTTTTAGTCTCTTGGATTTGAGAAGTAATGAATACTAAGTGGGAACATGAGATGGTCAGATGAAAATTTTGCTTTATATTTTTTATGTCAAATTTTCTTATTTAGATCAAGATCTCTAATTACATATTATTTTTATGTTAGTTTAGTACAAATATTTTCTGGCCCAAAGTCAGAATAATTTTTTTTCTTTAAATGTTTTTTTCATATTTCTAATAAATGACATGAGTAAATATGAAGAGGCGCACTTCATTTTTGTAGATGTATACCTGTGTAACCATTCAAAAATTTAGGAATGAACAAAGCTCAGTAAAAATTCCAATCAAATATAAGCCTGTTGTAGTTGTATTTTAATACTTTATTTTGTAAGTAATTATTATTTTTTCAAGTAGTTAGCTCTGTATGACTGTGTTTCAAATTTCAGGAAGTGCTTGTGTTACTCTATCCTCTCTTCAGGAAACTGACAGGCTGAGGATACCTTTGAAGGGGAACAACAACACAACAGTAGGCTTCCTCAGCATCCATGTTTGGTCCCTGGAACGGGAGGACAGTAATGCCAGTACCGAGAGCACCCCCCTTAGAACTGTATCCCATCATGACTCTCTGGTTCGTTTTTATTTCAATCATATTATATATTTAATTAAATGAAATTTGAGTGTTGAAGGTGACAGTCATTAATAATATACTACTTGATAATAAATTAAGCCAAACTGATTTCCTATAAGGCAGTAGCAGTTCCAAAAAACTTGCATTTGTTATCTATTTTATTTATTTCGACTCTATTATCTATTTGTATCGGTTCCCTTTAGGATTGTAATATTTATTTGAGATATATTTGTTTGTTTATTTTAGGTATATTGCCATCGTAGGTCTCAGTCCCTTCCTCCAAGACTTGGCTGTAAGTTGAAGCTCCCTAGACAGGGTGCATTTAAACATATATTTGGAAATACCACTGTTCAGACGTACAGGTTCCATTCGGGTCTTGGTGGTGACATAAGTGTACATGAGGTTATGGCTGAGAGCATGTTATGTTTCCAACTTCCACAACAGCTTCTGTAAGTTTTGTTTTTGGTATTTTCCTTTATTACTAGCTTAAGTACATGCTGTGTAGTGGGAAGAAAGATTTCTTTCAGAGCAGTGATAAACCGATTTCTTCTATTCTATGGTTACTCCTTAATCAAGGTTTTTGACTTATAGAAGATCTATAATAGACAAAATTGTTTTTATTTTTTTTTATTAAGATAGTCTGAAAATTGACTGATTCAGTTGTTTTAACTCTGGGATTCAGCTTCTTCAAAGTGCATACCTGCTAAGGTTATTAATTTGTGGGAAACCTTTCAGTTGAGCAAGAAAACAAAACCTCTACCACATACTGGACATATAGGTTTTATTTGAATATTTTTTCTAATTAAAAAAACTACCTATGATACTGAAATATGGATGGTTAAAAATAAAGTGAATACTCGATAAGTAAATAAGTAAAATTAAAAGGTAACTCGAATATAGAAGGAAAATAAATAAAAATTTTGTTGTCATTATAAGATCCATTTCTCATCATAAGGCACAATGAATGAATGAATGAAAAATAAATTTTATTCTGGGATTTTCTGGGAGAGAGAGAAATAGAGTTATCTTCTGGCTATACAAAGTTTATAATTTTATTATATACATCATTTAAATACATAATGAATAGCAAATAATGATAAATTAATATATATGTACAAAGATAATATTGCTGCCTTAAAGAATTTTAAATAAATAAACAAAAACATATACATAAGCAATAAAAAAATAAGATAAAAATTGAATAAAGAAACATAAAGGCTAAACAGTTCAACTTAACAAAAGCAAGGTAGATTGATATTCCTAGGAGATGGATGAATATTTGATGTTTAAAGGCAGTTAAGGATTGCGATGTATAAATGGACTTAGGTTATGGACATAGTATTCGAATGCAATCAAGAAATCGGTCAATTTTATTACGTTATAAAAGTATGGAACAGATTTCAAAGCGGTGATTTTTTTGGTGACTAATTGGTATGACACCTACTTCGACAACTTTTTTGCCTTGTCAATTGCCTCCAATTGGTGTATGACTGTCGATTGGTTCACGACCGAGTTCTACCATCATTTTTCAGGGTGGTTTTGGCCAACCAAGTCTTCTTTCATTATTGATCTCAGCTGGTCTTTATCAACTGTAGAATGGTGGGCACATTCTTCTTTATCTTTAAAATTGAAATATGTACCGTGAAACTTCTTGATTCAATGCTGCACTATGCATTTGTTAATAGTCCCCTGACCCTACTTCATTAATATTTTGAACAGTTTGTGCAATACTGTGTCCTAATTTAAATTCGCAAAAATTAATTTGAGCTTTCAATTCAATTCAACCTTTAAATATACTGAACAAAATTATTTTACTGATTAAAGTCATGTGAAAGAGAGGGTATTAAAATAAGATTTACCATGGGATATGAGGAATGAATGTTAGGATTTGCTTTGTTTACCCAATTGGTATTAAGATATTTCAATGGAGGAAATCTGCATTAGTTTTGCATCAAGCCGATATCATTAATTTCTTCTAGATCTTTCATCCAAATCCTTTGTATTTGTTCTTTCTATATTATATCATATTCTTTATCATTTTGGTTATTTTCTTGTCTTATTAGAAACATTTATTATTTAATTTTTACGTGCAGTCTTTTTAAGAAAAGAGTTTAGTGATTTAAAATTTAATTTAGCGGACTGTGGATTAATGAGGAAAAAGAGCTGCTACAAGAGGTGTCTGGAATGGGTGAACTTGTTGAACCGTGGCATTCACTTCAAGTCGAACTCCTTGACAGGCATCTTCACCTGCTACATCTTTATTCTCAAGCCAAAGAAAATCTCCAAGCTCACAAAGGCTAGTATTGTTATTAAAAATTTAATAAGAATTTTTTTTTTCTCATCATTGTCATAATTGTTCTTTTGTTTGAATATTTGTTCAATAAATATCAGGCCGTTTTACAAAAGAAATTCTTGGATATATTTTTTTAAAACAATTTATTTAATCCAGTCATCACCTTGTAATTGAATTGTTGAAAATGTATAAATGCAATGAGACTTTAATTGATTACAGAAGCTTGATAATGGACCTAGAGGCTGAAACGTCGCGATGACTGGATTAAATAAATTGTTTTAAAAAAATATATCCAAGAATTTCTGTTGTAAAACGGCCTGATATTTATCGAACAAATTTAATAAGAATTTCCATCATGATTGTCGCCCATTTATCTATATATCATCTGATGATTAATAGTATTTTAATGGTTTGAATTAAAGGTTCTATCTCACTCTAAATATACAGTATGGGTTATTCATTTTAGAATAAATGTTTTTTATCTTACAGGTAGTTTTTTCAAACCTTCATCTCGTAAGTTTGACAGATCGTTAGAATTTGCTCCCGTCAATCTTCATCTCCAGAGGATGTGGGTTCAGAATGATACTCTGAAGAAATGTGGTTTTTATGATGTCATAACAGTGGGTGCTTTTACTGCCCATTCTCACAAATCTAAAAATGGCGGTTTAATTAAGTATGTTATATTTCTACCAATTCTTATTGTTGTTTTTGTTGCTTTTTCTTGCTGCTATTGGTATTACCCTATTTGACTCGGAATTGGAACAGGTTTTTTTTTAGACTGTTACAGCAAGTGAAGGAGTCGCCGATCAAGAACAAAAGTGAGAACCCTGTCATCGATAAGATATCAATGGCCCATGATGCCATCCAAGCCATCAAGCAGCTTAGACGGGAAGTCGTTGATGGTATGAAGTCTCTAATGAAGTTGGCCAAGGAGAAGAAAACTATGGGCATGCTTCCTATTTGTGATGATATGGTCACCAAAGTTAGTAGTTTTATGTACCTATAATGGTTGTTTTTAAGGTATTTGATTATTATTTCTAAAAAAACTATGATAAAGTTTTTCCTAAACAGTAATAATTCAATTGTTAATTTTTATGATAAATAGCAATATTTTATTGTTGGTAAATTCAGAAGGAAGGCCAGAAAAACAA
This sequence comes from Piezodorus guildinii, assembly GCA_023052935.1. Classification (NCBI taxonomy): domain Eukaryota; kingdom Metazoa; phylum Arthropoda; class Insecta; order Hemiptera; family Pentatomidae; genus Piezodorus; species Piezodorus guildinii. Next base: position 118,771,443 of record CM041293.1, on the reverse strand, counting down.
AGAAATAGGCGTAATTATTCATTGCCAAAATTTTGACCAACATTGCAGGTCTTCATCAGAGCACCTTAAGGCACAGTGGTTATGAATTGGTTGTTATTATCAGGAATAAAAACTCCAGTTTTTTTAAAAACCCACAAAAAATGTTTCAGATTTATCTAATTTATCTTAATAATGATATTAATAATAGGCCTAGTGAACCCGAAGGTTGATGTCAATACTTTTAATCTTTGCCTACATAATTCAATGTAATGATAACTATCCAAACTCTGGTCCTCGAGGTGAGACATAACACAGTCCTCCCAGCTATGCCTTGGCCTACCTCTTCGACACATACCAGCCAGTTGAATGCATATTACTTTTTAGGAATTTGTTCATAAATAAATGCTTTAACCTCAATTATACTGGAGGAGTACAAGCTTTGTAATTCCGTGTTGTGTAATCTCTAAATTCTCTCACTGGTTTCATCCCTCATTAGGCCAAATATTTTATATAGAATATTATTTTGGAAAACTTTAAGGCCTTATTCATCCTTCAGAATTTGCAACCACGTTTCTCTCCCATATAGAACTGTCGTAAAGATAATAGTGTGTAAATCTAATTTATCTCTAATCCCATAATTGTTTCTTTGAAATCTCAGGTTTGGGACTAATATAAAATTTAAATAAAAAATGTATTATTGAAAGTGTTTAAAATAAATTGAATTATTATTATTAAATATTAGTAGTTAGAGTAGAATATTTAAAAATTAACGGGTTACTTGTTATGTTTACAGACAAGGACCCTGCTGACCCTTTGGGACCCTGGCCTGGTAGAAGAGGCGTTGAAGTTTGTAGAAGAGCACAAAGTGAGTCGATCGGAGGGAACACCGTCCCCGTTCAAGAGAATCACCCAGCAGTTGCGATTCACCGGATCTCCCGACAGTCCCAGCCAGGAGGCCTTCCTCACGTTTCCTGATGATACATCTACACCCATTGATGAGAACTATAATCTTGAGGTATCTTTAAAGTTTTAAATTATTTGTTCGGGTTTAAATAAAAAAAATTAGTTTTGGTTTGTAAAATATGTTAGTGGCGTTTTTCAATATAATCCTCTCTGTATTTATAAAAACATTATCAACTTGGTTAACAATGTTTACATATTCTAAAAAATCTGGTGTGCGCAACACACGAATTTCACTTACCTCCATTATTTATATCAATTCAAGAATTTCTAAACAAATTTATAAATGAAAATAAATTGTTAAAGAATGAATTAAATTGGATTTTAATAGAAACATGTGTTTTATGAAATAATCTATTATATTATTATCATCAATCAAAATCGTTAGAGCTGTTTTTAAGAAAATTGTAAAAAGGTGCAAAATGCATGATGTACAGTGGCTCTTCTGGTTAGCTGATTTTGATGAAAAAGTTGATGTAACATCTCGTGTGTATAGTTGTCTTAAATATGAAATTTCAGTTTCATAGGACTTTTCGTTTATGCGCGGGAGTTACTACACATGGACACACAGGATTTACACAGTCTACCACAATAAAAGAAGAAAAGAATAATTTAACACATTGATTGCTATATTTTTGTCATTTGTTTAGTATATTAATGATATAATTATTCAAAGAAATGTGGTTTAATTTTCCTCGACCTCCAATGGCTGTGCTAATTTCATTTTATTGGTAATTATGTAGTTAGACTCTTCTTATGTTATGAGTTAAGTGTGTTGAAATTGAGTTACCGGCTGTGTTTTTGTGCTTGTCAGAGAGCCTAGGAACTGATTTTTAAGCACACAAAAGTTATTGTGAAGTTCTGTCTTGTGTTTACTCCTACTTTTTTTATTCTCCATTTTGTTTACTCTTCTGATTTTGATTGAAGTGAAATGAAAGATAAAATGATGAAAAGTATTTGGAAAGAATCTGAAAAAAGAACAAAATAAGAAGAAAACTTTTCATTTATTTTTCAGTTAATTTTTGTGATAGGTGTTTGAGAAAAAACAAAAAAATAATTAAAGATAAATAGGAGTTGTGATATAAGATAACCACAAGAACTCAAAAAATGAACCTTTTCTTGCAGAATATTGTTGACCTTGACCTTAATCAAGAGAATAACACATTGGTAGGTTAGGTTAGAGGGGTTTAAAGCATTTAACAGAAGTTGGGTTTGGAAGGAAAACTAAAAGTTTATAATATGTTTCTCTTAATCTAGCAAAGTATCAAAAAAGCTGAAGAACATGCTCAAGAGAATGGAGAGGTCGAAGAAAAGAAGAAGGACCCAGGACTGTGGTTGGATACCCACGCCATGTGCAGCTCACCGTCGGCCAATTACTATCGTCCCACGGAGGAGCCAGAACCCTGGGACCTGACCCAGTTGAACATTGAGGCTTCTGTCATGTGCCTCGTCAGCAAGGTCAAGTTCCTCTGTGGTCGCTGCAGCTCACCTGCTGTCAGGCTCAGGTATGTTTGTGTCTTTAATTTTTGGAGGATATTAATAAATATTTAAACTATAAAACATTTATTCTCGTTATTTAAACTAAATTTGATTAATTTGTTGACATTATCAGATAACTTGAGAAATTTTTCATTTCTTAACCCTTTAAGTGTCATTCATATATCTTTAGATGAACGTTATTTTTAATTATTATTTTTCGACATGTTTCTTAATGGTTTTAAACATTTTCAGGAATACTCAGAAGAGTATTGGGCGATCTCAGAGTTTCAGAAGCGAACTTTGCACTTCACAAGTACCCGTTTCTGAAGGCTCTGAACAGGTACAAAAGGAACAGAATGATGATACTCCATTGAAAACTAATGGTGAAGTCACTAATGTGCCTCCTAAACCTCCACCTAGGAACAAATTTACAGAAGGTATGAAATTGTCTTCATCATATAAATTTGTATTAATCTAATTCCTTAACACAGTTTTAAAGTTCATTAATGTTTTGTTATAAAAATTTGAAAGATTTTCATCTCACCCTAGATTGCCATGTTGTGATCATTGTACACAGCATTTAGAAAATAATTTTCTGTTTCTGTGAGATAACTTTAGTTTCTCAATAAATTGTGATTTATATGCTGTACATTAATAGCCTAAGCCTCAAAACCACATTGGCAGCGATTATACGGTCCTACAATGCCCAAATACAATGAATATCATTGGATTCAGAATTTCATGGAGATACACCCAAGCAAACTCTTAAGTTCTTTATTTTGTATCACCAATGAATAAGTTAACTTCCCACATTTTTATATTATTTCTTTAGTCCCAATTGAGCTGAAGTCAGTCTAACCGCAGGTTTAGAATTAGCCAACATGAGCGACTGGAGTCGTGAGCTGCGACCAAGCATGAAGAAGCTGCGCCAAGCCATGGATGGACTCCTGAAGACGGCTCGGCTGACACATAGTGTCTTCAGGCTGCAGGAGGACAAGCGGTCTGCCCAGCGATCTTGTAATGTTCGCTATCGGAGGCATGTTTGCTTCTCTCATGCTGTAAGTCTATGTTTCTTTATTTTAAAAAATTGAATTATTATCATTGTTATACCTAAAATATGTGACCTTCGATTTCAATTTTTTTTATTTATTTTTTTTTTTATAGAACTTTATTCATTTCATTTAGGACCTTTATACTAGTGTATTACAGCCTAATACCTTTTATAATACAGCAGCTCTGTAGCTACTGGTAATAAACTAAACCAGTTTGTAATTCGGATTATTGACAAGTTACAGACTCAGTGGTGACTTGACTCCACACACCACACACGAGTCTACTCATCAGAAATCACAATCTCCTCTTAGATCAGAGTCATGATGGGTGCCGTGCATGAAATGTCTTTGGAAGGTTCAAACGATGACGAAATTGTCCTGCTGTATCGCAGGCTGAGAAGAATAGCAAGAAGGTTTTGGATACCTTGAAAAAAAGTAGTGCTGTGTGTAGTGTCCCATTTGATTATACAGGGAGTGGCTCAAAGTAAACCAGTTGGCAACTCTTGTGACTTATCAGTTTCTTCCCAGTAGCTTCGTGTTTAGAGGGCCTTTTAAATCTATTAAATTTTAAACAAATGGGTTCACATAAAGAGTGATCATGACACCGACAATTTAATTTGACATAACTTGATATAATAGTGTTCCTTTATTCACATTTAACCCTTACCACTCTGTTGTCTCCGCTCCAGCAACATAAAGATTATTTAAGTAACTACGATTTGGAGTGGAGGAGTGGCGACATATACAATAGGTATAAATTTTATCTGCCCTAAACATATAGGGATCCCATTGCAAGTATTAACATGTTACTCAGATGTGTACTGTACCTGCTGGTGATATGTCGTGCGTTTTGCTCCCTTTTATATTCAAAATAGTAACTACACATTTTATTGTTTTGAGTAATATTTACCATGCAAAAATTATATGGAGAATTTTGAAAGTGAAGGTTAGTGAAAGTGAAGACAAGTTTGTTTTTGAAAAGCTGAGTGACTATTTCTGTGAATTTTCAGTGTGACAGTGATAGTAGTGAAAGTGATTTTATTGGGCATAGGCGAAAAAATATCTTGTTTTGGACATCAGCTCAAGTAGTTCGAGTATGTTAGACGTAGACATAGTCTTTTTTAAAAATATTTTTGTATTATAAACCATGGAGTTTCTTAAATTTCATATGAAAAAAGCACTGGAGTGGTAAGGGTTAATCAATAATGTTTTTTTTTCAATTTTGCATGTTATTTTTATTGATGATGTTATACCAAATTCATAATTTCTGACTTTATCTTAGCCAAATACTCTAGTACTATTTAATTTTTTCTCTATTTATAGTTGACATCTCTCGTGACAGGGCTGATGGCACGACTTTGGTGCCAGAAAGCGGACACAATGTTTCTCCACGTGCTGACTACAGTTGGTCCTCTGGCCTACTTCGAAGGCCTCCTGAGTTATTATGGTGATGAAATCGACATGTGGGGAGACATGGCTGTTGCTATCGAGGACCTCAAAACCGTCTCTTTCACTTTGGTCCATTCATCACCAAATTCAAAGTAATAGTCTTATTAAATTAATCAAGAGAAAAATTTTTACTTTGTAAGATTTATTAACTAGTTTTTCTGGTCTAGTCCCCATTTAAACCAGTATTTATGGATTTAGTATAATTATTTTAAAATACTTTTATCATTAGAATTATGACAACACTGGTTTAAGTAACACATTGCTTTCCTGCATACTTCTATCTACTGGGACTATTACTGTTAGTGGTAATATTGCAGTAATCCTAGCTCATTTTTTTAAATTTCTTATTTATGAAGCATTTACTCTGAGTGGAATCAATTTGCAAAAGATAAAAGTAGTTTTACAAAAAATGTTTACTTCTTTATAAATCTCACACATCAGAGTCCATTTGGAGCGAATGTTTTGTGAAAATAATATATTAATAATGATTAGTCTGGAATAGTTATTTATTTATTTAATTTTTTTTTCTTAAGTAAGAATGAAATATTTAAATTTATTTTCCCATCTGTATAATTTTAATGATTAATGTACCTAAAACTGTCCCAGAGCTCTTATATTTATTACCAGTTAAGATTAAAAAAATATATATTGAATTTAAAAGTTATTAAGAGTTGATTTGTTTTCCCTAGAGGAGGAAGTTATAGCCCTCGAGTTGTTGGACCACGCTGCTCCCTCCAAGTCCAAATCCCAGCTCCGGACTCAGTACTTTCTCTGCTCCCGCTGTCAGCTGGAACTTCTTTTCATGTGACTCCTGTCTTCTTCAATGTGGGTATTAATGAAGAAGCAACGCTCGCAGAGAACCTAGGCACAGCTAAGCCCCAGGAGCGGAGTAATGCGGACAATTTCCTTCTGCTCAATGATTATTTCCATAGATTCAGGAAGATAGGAATACCATCAGTTTGCACCACTGTTAGAGGTTTGTGTTGCATTAAAGTCCGCTGAGGCTATATAACTGCTTTGTTTCTGTAAAAAGCTTTGTGGCTTAGCTAATCTTCAGTGATACTTGTTAACTAAAACCTAAAAACCATTGACTGCCATCCACAAGGATGTCCACTCAAGGAGAGAGGTTAATGGGCCCCAAAGGATCATCTTGCTCAGTTCATGTAGTTCTACCTCAATGGTATTAATTTTGGTAGTTTTGATGAGTTGGTACCTTTGAGCAGTTGGCTACTGTTACTAAAATTATATCAGAATTTCGTTAGGAATGGTAATTGTATGAACTAGTTTGTTGTCATCAGAAATATACAAAAGAATTCTCAGTTGATATAGTTAGTTTTCTCGGTACTAGTTCATGCCAATTATCCTGAATTGATATTATTAGTCTATAATATTTGTCTTAAATCGGTCAGGGCTTATGAAATATGAGTGATATAAAAAAGGTAAATGATAAACCTATATCTCTATAACCTATGAAGCTCAAAGATATAGGCTCAGTTCATATCGAGATTTATACTGTTTCTGGGCCTACGGTCATGGAATGAGGTGATTATTCCGAGATCACGATCTTCGCTAAGTTTTACCCCAAATTTTTGGAAATCCACTGTATAGAAGCTATGTGTGCCCCCCCATAAGGTCTCTCTGCCCCGGGGTTGCCCTACACCTTAAGTAACAGAATAAATAATTATTCTGCCATAGTCTGGGTTTGAACTTGGATCCAGAAAACAGTAGATCTGTGCTCAATGCTGTAGATCATGCTCCTCATCATATCTTAAAGGTACCTTAGTTTTTAACAATGCTCTATGCTAAGAGAAACAACTGAATGAAAAAAGGAATGCTGACCAACTATATTCTAACACAGCATACTACTTGCCCTCATTGACCTTTTGTAAAATCATTATATTGAAAAAGCTGTACCTTTATATATATATTATATATATATATATATATATATATATATATATATATATGATTTTTTCTTTGATGGCTTTACTGGTTATTTCTCACTAATTATGTTAGCCCTTGAAAAGTTCTTTATTACTTGATAAACCAGGTTATTGCCTGTTACTGCAATCAGTTTAGGAGTGTTTTTCAGAAAGATGGGCTAGGTAATATCATTTCCTTTTTAAACATTATAATTATATATACATATAAACAGATGCATACATTAAGATGGATAAGATAGTCTTACTTCCATTGTATGAGAGGGGAGGCGTGTTTTACTACTGGCTCATCTTAACAGTTTAGCTGGCTAAGATGGTTACGACTTTGACTTGACGGCACAAAGTTTCTCTCGCTTGTTGCTTTGCTTGACCTTGTGTGTGGCTACTCACTAGTCTTTAGTTTTTTGTTACAGATATCTCTGAAGATAAGCCTCAAGAAGGCTTGAAAGCGCAAGAAGGTGAGGATTTTATGGTCTAAATAATAATAGGTCTTTGTACAATTACTTTTGTAAGTTCTGTTGATTTAATGCTCAGTTTACTTTTAATTATTGTATTACAAACTTCTTATTTAAATTAAAAATATATGATTTAGGATCTGCAAGAGGCAGGCATCATTCATTGAACGATCTGATAGGCCAGCTGAAATATGAAGTATCTTCTTCCAAGTCAAAGAATGTCAATATACTTCAGTTAGCTGGGCACATTTGTCGTAGAATGAAAGGTCTGGAATAGCATTTTATTTTGGTCTTAAAATGAATCAATGTTTCAAAATATGGAAATAATGTCTTATTAACTATTCAGGTCTTCGGTTCACAAGTTGTAAAAGTGCTAAGGATAGAACAGGAATGTCTGCCACACTGGAGCAGGTGAATATTCTCTCGATGGAGTACGATCTAGCAGAACATGAATATCAAAAAGCTCTTGACTGTATGAGAAGGTAAAATTTTCAAAACACAACTATTTAATTTATTTATTAAGATACCCATTCATGTAAAAAAAAAAAAAAGAAAAGTTTATTAGTTTACATCTTATTCACTTATCATGAAAAAGGTGCAAACTGGGCTAATAGTTAAAGACACAATTGAGACGTTGATTTCCAAAAGGTACTATATCCATTCTAGGAAATTTTACAGGAAGCGCGAAAATCTCTCATTACTATATTATTAAACTAGCTAATTTGGGTCTTTTTGCCTTAAAATTTAGAATTATTTTTTTACTATAATAATAACATCATATTAAAGTTATGAAATGAATATTTTTAGAATGATTTGGAACAAAAATAAATGCGTAATTAGTACTTTTAGAAAATGACTGCATTTCTAAATCACGTTTTTTAAGGACTTGAGAATTCATTAGATAACATCAAATATAATATTTAGATAGCACTAAATGATGGGAATACAAATATGTAAAAAAATCAATTTCGTAAAAAATGTCCTTTAGTACCTTTTGGAAATCAACGTCTCAATTATGGTTCTGGTGGTAGTAGTGTATGCTACACCACTGATAGGCATTCTTATAAAAAAATTACTCGCTTATTTATTTTCTTATTTTCTAAAACTTACATTTTCATACAAATCAAAGTGATGTTTGGTGAGTACATGTCCCAATGATGTGAATAGATGGTAATGAGATGGAGACAAGTCTGGAGAATAAGCCGCATGCGCTAGTATTTGCAATTGAACACCTTGATCGTATCCATGACCCGTTTTGCTGTGTGTGAGGGGCATTATCATGAAGCAAAATGATTTTATGTTGCCTTTTTTTGCATAATCTGGTCATTTTTAAAGTATTGCTCGATTGAAATCGATCATTTGTTCTTAGTAGCAATCAGTGTCAACGGTTTCGCCAGGTTTTAGTTGCTCATAATATATTATACTCTTTTGATCCCACCAAAGGCACAGCATTGTTTTCTTTCCAAAACAATTGGGTTCTGCAGTGGATTTTGATGGTTTGCCTGGATTCAACCATAATTTGCGACGCTTAGGATTCTGAAAATATTTCCACTTTTCATCACCTGTCACTATTTGATAAAGAAATGATTTTCTCTTACATCTGACGAGCATTATTTGAAAAGTGGTTTTTCGATTTTTTTGCTGTCTTTTATTAAGTTCATGTGGTACCCATTTTCTCATTTTCTGAATCGTTCCCATAGCTTTAAGACGAAGAGGTACACATTTATATCACATGTAGTATCACATTTAATTGTTCCATGAGTTCTTGTTGAGCCTGAGTATCATCTTCATCCAATAAGGGTTCCAAGTCCTTCTCTTCAAACTTTTTCGGTGGTTTCTCACACTCCTTGTTTCTCATGTCGAAATCACCACTTTTAAAATTTTTAAACCACTCAAAGCATTGAGTTTTGCCAAGAGCATGTTCACCTTATGCTTTAACAAGCATTCTATGCGATTCTGCAGCAGTTTTCTTCAAATGATAGCAGAAAACCAATGTTTTCCACAGATCATAGTTTGTAGGAACAAAACTAGACATGTTTGAGGTTATAGAAAAATATACTGGTATATGAAACTCAAGTTATTGTGTGTTGACAAACTTTGTCAGCTGTTAGAGGGAGAAGATGGCCCTACAGAAGAAGCATTATGGTCTTTAAACTGATAGCGAGCACCATCTATAGGAAAATTCCGGTTTCATACCTCTACACCTGGTATACATATTTTATAATAGTCAGTATTAACTTGAGTGATAAAATGTTTTTATTTTTCCAGTGAAGGGACAAGACGAGAGAACACCTATAAAAACACTGGGCTTAGAAAATATGCTTTCAATAGTCTCCAGATTTTGACTTTGCCCAAAATGTACCGACCACCTGCGGGGACATTCGGTTCTGCACAAACTTGAGGGAAAAGCCATGCAGGACAAACATGTCTGAAGGTTAATGATGAACTCAATCGGTATCAGTTTACTTGGAAGGTTAAAAACAATTTACAAATATTTTGTTTCGTGAAGATATTTTATTTTAATGTTATCATAATCAGTTGTGGTGTTTAATTGAATTTTAAAGTATAATATTAAATTATTAGCTGATATATATTTATATATAAATCATGTAGTGGAAATCTATATATTTGTGACCTGATGTGAGCTAGTAGATGTACTGTAGAGATATGTTTCTTTAAATTTAAATTTTTTTTAATTTTCATTTTGGCATTATGTAAAAATTATAGTAATTAAAAATGACCAGATATGAAGTTTAGTCTTTGATGTGATTAATTTTTTAAGATGATAAGATGTTTAAAGCGACAAATGGTTCAACAAAGGATCATTTAGCGGCACATAGTCGAATGTGATATGTTCAGAATGTTATATTAATGACTTACAAATCGATGATAATTTTAGAGAATGATGTCTTCTAGATACGCTTGTGATGTAGTCTGACTAAATATTTAAAAGAACGTGATGAAAGGAGGGATAACTCTTAATTGTGAAACATTCTTTACTTTTATTACCTCAAACTTATTCAATTGATTACAATTCATTCCTAAATAAATTATTGTAGAGTGTAATGTGTGAAAAAAGTTTAAACAAAAAAAACTCACACTAGCCTCTTGACTTTATTTTAGTAGTGAGTTTTTAAGAGAATATTTTCTTGGGATAATTATGGCACAATGTAAATTTCTGAAATAGCTGGTAGATTCAGGGTTAGTTACTTGGTAAGTTGTGACGAATGATAGGGTGTATGTTACGAGAAAATAAGTTGCTATAGTTTCTATTTATGAATTAAGTTTTTAATATTCTTTAAGCCTTAAATACATTTTTTTCGTGGCCAAAAGTACCAAATGTAATATTAAATGGTGAATCGGAAGATTAGTTTTATAACCAAACATTTAAAAAGCTAGAGCTGTGCCAGAATTTAGTTTTACAATATTGATATTACAGAGAAACATTTAGGATTAGAGGAGAAGCTACTGGCTTGGAAATGGCTGTACTAACCTCTGCAAATCGCTCGAAACTGTAATTAGTTTAAATATTTTTATTTTAATGAAGTCAATGGAAAGATATTTTTTATCATATTTACAATGGAATAAATTTAGTTTACTATAACTCAAAAATAATGTGTTGAGGTTATTTATGTTTTTATATGTGGTGTTAGGCCATGCTGTTAGATCGCTAGGTAAATAAGTATATATATATAATTGGTTCATTTATGTTGTTTAGGAAGAAAAGACAAAATCTTTATTTATTTTTTTTTTAATCCTGTGTATTCAAATTATAATTAAAGTGGAACTATCTCAATTGTCGAACTATATTCAATTAATGATATTAACTAAATCAAATTTATATTTAATTAAAAACTAATTTATTTCTATTCTTTCTGAGTCCAAAGAAAACAATATTTATAAAAATTAAGTGATAAAAAGTTATTTCACCTTAAGTTTAGACCAAAACTACTGGGGAATCATTTACATGATATTTTTACTGAAAAGGCAATTCTGTAAATGCTTAGAAATTATTTTTCCCATTCTTTTTGGTGATTTTTGTCAAATTTAGTTATTGAAGAACTGAGCATCTCTCTAATGATGGAGTTTAGCTGACCGTTGAGAAGTTAGATGAGGAAGATGGTTGGGGGTGCGGTCATTAGTGAGAAACGCACATTAAAACAAAGTGCTATTTATATTGTTGAAACGTCGGCACACAATAAAAATAGCACTTTGTTTTAATGTATGTTTCTCTCTAATGACCGCACCTCTGAGCATCTCTTCTATAGTCCTTTGGTCCAGTATGATATGTACTTGGCAGGATTTCTAACTCTTGGAGGCTTAGGTTTTGAAAAGAAAGTTTATTTTCTGTTATATAACCATAAACCCTCAGACAGGAGACTCTCCTGTGACATATAATCTCTTAAACTTAGTTTCACATTTTGTTGGGTCCAAGGAAAAAATCTTGCACTACTGTTTGTCAAGAAATCATGCTTCCTTAACAATTAATACAACAATTATTGGTTGTAATATTGCAGACTTTTTTTTAAAGATGAATGAGAGCCTAACACAACCCGTGTTATATATAAATCCAGAGTATTACACGCCATGTTAGAATTATATTTTACTGTATTAAGAGATTTAAAAGTTTTAATATTAACTAATTTGTACTGATTCCATCAAACTTTATTTTAAAACATCTCATTTTTGAATATGTTGGTAGGATATAGGATATAGGCGAGGAATATACTCTCTTGCTTGGCATGGTCTAACATGTAAAACTACAGACAAATCATTTCAAGTTACGAATTATTTAAGGGAAATTGTAAATAAATTTTGATTTTTCACCTCCTTTCAAAGTCTTAACCTTTTACGGATTATAGAATGTATTAACTGAGTATTGGAATGGAGGGTGTATACTGTAGGTTTTGGGTAACAATTTATTGCTGATCATTGTACTAATATTCAATTGGATCTCTCAAAATCAACTTATATCCTTTGATTAGTAATAAGAGGTTATCTAATTTATTTTGAAATGATTAAGATACAGAATATACTTTTAAAACTAATGGCATAGTTAAATTATATTACTTCTGTGTTTCATTGATGATTAAAGATAGTGATGGCTATGCTTCTTTAATACATTAAATTTTGCTATGATTGACCTGATTTGTCTGGTGTAAGAAAGTGGTAGTTTCTGTAATTTTCTAAGTATCTTAAGGCTGCTCACTCTTCAATCATAATATAAGAAATGTGCCAAAAAATGTAAAATTAAAAAAAAAATGATAACATAAGGAAATAGAGGGAGAAGTTGCCTATTTTGGAACTCTAACTTCGGCCAATCTTTCTGACATGAAACTTCTTGGAATTGAAAACACTAATTTTCCGTATGAGAAATACCTTTCAGATTCACTCATATTTAACAGCAGTGAAGGTCCTGATAATATAATTTACTAGTTTTTATTCTACCTTTAATAAATATTGGTGACCTAAATTTGTTCCTTTTTAATGTCCTCTAGTCCTATTAAGGAGATGTAATATTAAAATGATATGATCATGTCTCCGTTCATCTACTATTTTATTTCTATTTTGGTTGTTTAAATTAAAAATAATCATCTATAGAATAGTGCATGGAACAATATAACATTCCTTAATGAGCTGATCAAGAAAGGATATCTCGAGAACAGTTATTACTAGACTTTACTCTGTTAATCATAAATTTAGAGTGAATTAATTTTTATTTTGTTCTCAGCCCACAACAAAAAAAATAAATAAATAAAATAGAAATATGAATTCTTTACTTTAAAAAATAATTGGTCCAAAGTAGGTGACTCTCTCTGCATATTATTAGTTATTGTTTGTATTTTAGATGTTTAATATTTTAAGACAGAAAAAAAAAAATAACAAAAGTGAAGACTTTCAGCTATATTTATGTGATTGATTTATTTTGTTAGAATAATAATTTAATATGGCTATATATCCAATATACTTTTCTACCGTTTTTATTTAGTGACAAAACAGTATTTTAAATTCTTCCATAATTTTTATCTTTAAGGCCAAATTAGATCCCTAACGTGACCAATTTTTTAATGATATATATGTTTACTATTTTTTGGAATGTGTGCAATTAGAATTGAAAATGATTGTTGATATGTGATTTATTTGATTGTGATTCATCTTGGTGACACCTTCGCTATCATTGATATTGACTGTCACATTCACCGTATGGTATGAATATATTTACTACTAAGAACCTATTGAACCTTGAAATCTTAATGGTTTTTTGATTAATCAAATTTAAAAATCTATTCTATTAAGATTTTTTGTGATATAATTTTCATTACTTTGATTTCAAGTCTTATCTAATATCCCTTACCATATTTTTCAAAACTGATGCTTTACTTATTAAAATTTAGATATGTTTATTTTGCCTCATGTATATGAAAATATTGGTCCCTCTTTATCTTAATGAAGTCCACTTATTAGTATCCTAGTTAATATTTTGCGGAACATATTTCTTTAATTGTATGCAAATTGAATTTCCATTCCAAATCCCAAGTCTTCTTCCTGGCACTTGAGGATTGCTTATTGATCGCTGATTGTTTTTTTCAAATCTGCCTCTTGATTAATTATAATTTTTGAAAAAGTTCACGGTCGCAATATTTTCCCTTATTATGTATTTAATATATTGGTAAGTGAAAGTAAAACTTTCGAAAATCGTGTTTTATTTTTTGTTTTATTAACTTTTTAATCAAGAAGAATGTAATGATGGATTAAAGCATTTCTAAGTTAAGTATGAATATCAAAGTACATAAAGTGACTATTTTACAAAAAATTTAACCCGCCTAATTATTTTGGTTTTCATTTATCTCATCAACTTGCTTTAGTCTTAGTTTAAATTATGTATAATTTAAATAATAATTTTGTAGTATATAATTATGTATATTTAAAAGAGAAAATACTTGTACATAAAAAAAAGTAAATTAATGTTTGCTGATTGTACAGTTCTCATGTTGATTTTTGTTACTGTAATTATTTTAATTATTGTTTAAGGAAATAAAAAGATTAGCTTAAAATGTTTATTTGATGAAGTGGACATCTGGAATGTGATTGATTTTATTTTGTATATTTGTCATTGGATTAGGGTTTTATTTATCAATATCGGTTTTATATAAATTTTAAGTTACTAATTTAAAAAAAGGATGGAATATAAGCTGATTCAAATGCATATGTTTAATTTTCTATATGTTTATAAACATTTGCAAGATTTATTTGCTGTAATAGTAACTCTGCTGGATTACTGCTTAGATAGTTCTTGGGGGTCTTTCTCTTTGATCTGACTCTCAACAATATTAAATTTTTTTTTTTAATCCCCATTTGTATTTCTAAATAGGTATATATATAAAGGTACTGGTAACAGGATTTTTGCATTGGCTGTTTTCTCATATTCTGGAATCTGCTTATTCAGCTTCCAACATATAAGTGTTCTCATGAAATCTTAGTAAATTACGTAGTACGAAATTTGATTACTTAAATATTTTGAATTTTGTATTTATGCTTTTAAGGTTCTGTTTAAGAATAAAGTAATATTCAAGATTAATACTATTAACAAAACAGTTTAAAAAAGGATGATAAATGTGAAAATAAACTGATTAATGTTAAAATTAAAAATAAATAATCTTTATAATTGGTAAAAATAAAATTAATCATTTTATGAAAATTAATATTTAAAAAAATATACTAATTATGTTTACTAATGTATATATTTATTAGTTTTATGTATTGGCATTTTTTTCAACATTGAATTTCGTCAGAACAGAGTGCCATTTGATGTTATATAGTATTAACTGTTCCTGTAATTTATATTATTAATTTTTACTTAATTGTGTTATAGTGCAATAGTGTATTTTTTTTAAACATTTTAAATTTAATTGTTGTACAGTACTATTCCTTGCCTTTATTTTATTGTTTTTATTTTATTTATAGATTTACTTACCCTTTTACCGAGATTAGTCAGATGAATTATAGTTTATTTATTGTTTTTTTAAATATTTATTGTGATAATTTATTGTAGTGTGTTTATTTTATAATTAAGTTTGTTCTGCTTATTTTGTTATTAAAATCTGAGATAACTTTGTAATATTTGTGTACTTACCACCTAGTAAATTTTTTTTTTATTTTTGTTTTTATTGATAAATTAAAAGTCTTCCACATAACATTGATTATTTTGAAGGAATGTTCCCTATCCCTATCCCTATTCTCTGCATTAATTTTTGGATGATTTTACTTATTTATTTCAATCAACTGATTAAATTTACTGAGAGTTAATAAAAATTTAAATAACTGAATTAAAAGGACAGAAAAAAAAAAAAAAAAACCTGGCAGACTCTGAAATTGTATATCTAAACAGAGATAGAACACTGAAAAATCCATTTTTCTCTCATTTTCACTTTATAAAACCATCTCAAAATTGAGAGTTCTAATGATTCAGTTGTAATTTTTTCAGATATCTTAATCATAAACTCGTTATGAGATATTTCTTATTAAAACGCATGATACTCATATTTAAAAAAAAAAAAAAAGTGCGTCTTGTTTAGAACCATTTTGGCTCAATTTTTAATTTAAAGATCAGTACAGGAAAATTTTAGAACTGTTCTTACTCTAACCATTGGATATGTATTAATTTAATGTAATTCAGAGATTTGTTTTTTTAAATAAATTATAGTTTTATGTGTGACATATAAGAAATTTAAATGAAAACAAAAAAAGACTAAGATATCAGAACTTGTGTACCTAAATCAAAACTGATACTAAACAACTTTGTTTGGCAGGCAAGTTGGCTTAGGTATTTTCTACAAGTGAAATTTATGTGTTTTCTGTATCATTCAGAATCGGGAGGAGAGATAGGTCGCAGAATTGGGGCAGCTAGTAGTGTTCTATCTCCTATCTTCTATCTCTAGTGTGTTGGAGGAGGTTTCTGGGAAAAATAGAGTTATCAAAATGAACCAAAATCGTAATTTATAAATCATTTCTTTCCCTATCCTTTTGTACTCCTCTGAATTATGGGCTCTCGCCTCAAATCACAAGAGCCAAATCCAAGCCATGGAAATACCTTACCTTCACAAGTTTGAGGGGAAGGTCAGATGAGCTAGGGTCCGGAAGGATACTACGGACTACCCTCAAAGTCATACCGGCTGATCTCGTCCTAGAGGAGCACAAGCTAAGGCTATATAGCATAAGCTAAGCTAAGGACATCTCCTTAGGATGGATGAGTCAAAATAGAATGGCCAGAAAGATATATGAGCCCTGTGTGGAGGTTAAGGCCTAGAGGAAGACCGCACATTTCCTGGGTAAGACAGTGTTCAAGAGGCATTGAGGAGATGAGGTAGGGATTTGAGCAATAGAAGAGATTAGGCTCAAGAAGGGACATATGATCTAAGCTCTATGGAATGTAGCCCATACTGTTCTAGGGTATATAGGAGTTGATAATATGATGCTGATGATGGTGGTATCATAACAATTGTTTCTCAAAAAAGTCATACATTAAACACATCCAGTTGTTTATTGTTTATTTATTTAACGTCACTTTATGCTACTATGGCTAATCGGACGATGCTATAGTGGGAGTCCTAAATTTTGCCTATCCAGATTTTATTAGGATAGGAATCTTTAACGAGTACCTGACATCGCACAGGCTCGGGACCACCTTTTAACGTCCCCTCCGAAGGACGGCATAACTAAGGATTTTTTACTCCCATAAAAATATCCTAGGACCACCTGCGGATTTGAACCCGTGATCTTTGGCATGGGAGGCTGTTACGCTAGCCATCCAGCTACAAGTGATCCCAAACAAATCCAGTTAATGAAGTTGGTTTTAATAAGATCCATCATAAATGTGACATAAGAAATACCTACTTGTTAAAATTGTAAAAATAAAACATATTAATCTTAATTAATTACTATTTAGTGGTTTTTCCATGGTCCAATGCCCTGAAACTGAACATAAACTATGCTCCCCTGAATGCAGTCCCAGGAGCCAGCGGACACGTGAGAGAAGTTGGGTCCTTCTGTCGCAAATGCGGCAGAGTTTGAATCACCAGCCCATGTCCTGGGAAATAGCCCCAACAACTCCCTTCTCATCAAGCGTCGGCACCACAGGGTTTAGAACGAGTTAACAAAGCTCCTCAGGGAAAAAGATTTCACCTGTTTTGACGAGGTCTACTGCTTTGATACGGACGGATCAGTTTGGTACGCAGACATCGTTGTATTCCCGAGGAACGAAACTACTGCAATGATCCTAGACCCTACCGTTCTATATGAGGCTAATTACATCGATCATGCGGTTGGAGATGAAAGGGAGAAGAGAGCAATCTACGAGAAATGTACCCCTTTCCTAAAAGAAAAGTTTATTTATTTAATTAAGAAAAATTTATTCTTCAACCTTATTACTATGCTATATATTTTATCGAACATTAGCATAATAAAAATAAAAATTGAAAAAGGGAAGTTAGTATAAATATTCCCCTGATATTGTATTATTATCACTAGAACTGCAATCATGATACAGAGTTCACAAACTTCCTTATACGATAAGGTTAAAATTTTCCAGTTTGTTGTTCGAATATATTAAATTAAAATTATTTTATAAAGAACTATTATTTATTTATTTTTTGAGATATCAATTAAAGGTTTGACACTTATATTAATACTGAATGTAGACTTGTTAATTCCATGAATTGATGATACATTAATTTATAAAAACCCACTTTCCACAGGTGTAATTTAAATCGTTGTTTTCATAAAGTAATTGGAGCTGGTACACTCACCACAGTTTTTTCTCTATTTTTTTCAAGTATTGAATGTCAGCTATTAAACCGTTTCTAATAACAAGGGAAGGTTGTTAGCTAACATCTGTCGCAATAAACTTTTTTTCTAATTTTTCTTTGCGGTTTTCGTACTAACTACTTTTCGTTCTTTAGAATGTTTAGATGATTAAAACATTAAGCAACATTCTCATTGTTTCTGTTTTTTGTATTTGTATTTTTCTGATGTTTATTTGAAGCTAGGTTTTTCAAATTCCAGATTATTGAATTCAAATCAAATTCCACTTATTGATAGAAAAATTGAAACGTTGATTTCCAAAAGGTACTATATCTAGTGTAGGAAATTTTAAATGAATCTCAAAATTTCTCATTAATTTATTATTTATTATTATTGTTCATTTTGTAACAAATTGTAATATATCTCAATAAAAAAAAAAAAAAAATTATTATTAAACCGCGTTATCATTAATTTATTTAATTATGTTCGCGTTACAATTTTTTTTTCCAAGGCAATGTTAAGATTATATAACCCTTCAAACATGTCGACTTATTTAATGTCAACATTTCGTGTAAAATTACGTGTTTTATCATAGTGTTTTTCCTATCCTTACGTTTCAAGTTATCATCATTTCAAGTTATTACTATCAAGCAAATCTTAGCCTACAATTTTCATCTGATTTTCCTACATTAATTTTCACACATTATTACATCCATGTTATGCCCATTTCTTATTACTTTCAATTACATATATATTAAATATATAATGAGGGAAAGTACTGCAATAGTAAACATTTTCGAATTTGAGTTTTCAACGGAAATACACGTTTCAGGGTCACCTGAGTCCAAATGACCAAGTCCATTAAAAAGGATTTGTATGTCCGTGTGTGGTATAGTCTAGTCCGAAAAAAAAAACAAAAAAAAAAACTAAAGTTTTATATTTAAGACAAATATGCGCCCGAGATGTTACAGCATCTTTTTCACCAAAATCGGCTAACCAGAAGAGCCACTGTATACCATCCATGCATTTTGCATCTTTTTACGATTCTATAAAAAAGGCTCAAACTATATTGATTAAACTCCCTTTATCTATGTAAAATTTGATGGTATTTAATATTATATTTGTTTCATTGTGATTGAAATAGTCTGACAGAGATTAAATGCTTATAGTTTAAGTTTTCTCCCTATACAGTACCTTTGATTATTATAGATTTAAAAAAAAATATATATTCGTATTATCTTGTTAGCATTGGTAAATAACGGATAAGCATATATTTTCAACGAATTCGATATCCAACTATAAAGAAGTAAAGAGAAAAAATATTTTTGTAAGCAACTTTTGTGATTTTAAAGATAACATGAGCAATAAAGATATATACCGTTGGAAAGCTAAAGATGTTAGAAACAATATTATATTATATACTAAATTGTAAAAGTTGATAGAGAGTAATGAAAAGCCGATAAAACTAACTGATTGTTGTAGATAATAATATAATAAATTATTTAATGAAACCCATGGTATATTGAAACTCAATGTAGAATAGTATAGCATAGAATAAAAAAATAATTTTTATTCTAGGACAGGGTCCCTTAAGAACAATTGGTATGTACAATTAAGATATTCAATGTGACTGGCCACAAGACCAAATGATTATAATTAATTCTTATTTACAATGATATAAGAAGAAAATAAAGAATATAATAAAACAAAAGAGTAAAATAAATAAATAACTTGTAAATGTATTAATTTCTTTCACACTGTTTGTATCTCTAAATGTGAAGATTCTTATATTCATTTATCAACTGAGGTAAGTGAAAGTCGTGTATTTGATATTTTATATCAAATATATTAATTTTAATAATAGAATTATTTATCAAAGTGGTACTGACGTCCTTTTGTTCCGGTCCAGTTTTCTTATCTCGTCCTTGCCAAAAAATAGAGAGTCGTTTCCTCGAAGAATATCTTTGTGATATCGAAATCAGCGATATTAAAGAGTGAACAATTTTAAATACAAATAAATAAATTGCGATCCCTGGAAACGGCTTAGATTGTTCACACAAATAAGGTGTTGATTTCTTCACCTCACTTCACTGAACCATTAGTGTGGTTGTTTTGAGCAATAGTTATTAAAATTTTCAACCTTTAGTTTTGATGGTTCTGTAGGATTATTTGTTTAGGAGATGGCGGAAAAGATTAATTTAAATTATAGTTTGTCACGACTGGCTGGCCATCCGTACCTAACTAGCAAGGTTATTAAAGATCTCACTTAACATACGTTAAGTAGACCATGTAAATATATGTTCTTAATGATATTATTTTAATTATGAAGAATTCACTGTCCCTACGAAGTAAATAGTTCTATTTTTACTTTCACTTACCTATAGATGAAATATATAGTAAGGGAAAGTATTGCGATTGTGAAAATTTCAATGCAAATACACGTTTTAGGTTCTTTGAGTCCAGATTTTGTAATAAGAATTTTTCCTCAAATTTCGATATATTCGAGGTATGAAAACGTTATAATCTGAAATGCAACATTTAAGATTTCGAAACAATAAAACGTTGTGCTATAATTTGCATTTTATTTTAATTTATAAAAACGCTTCAAGTTATTACACAATGGTTTATTATTTCCCATCAATTCTTAATCAAAGAGATTAGAAAGACGAACCAACTCCACGGTCAATTTATATTCAAGGAAAATTGGCAATCACGACTGCTAAGCTCAAAACGTTATTATCTCAGCTATTTCTTAACTGATTTCAATGCTTATTTTAATTTATTTTTTGGTTTTGTAGACAATTTAATTTTATTTTAAAATTGGTATCTATAAATTCAGTGCAATGATAAATTCATAGACTTGGTAATTTTAAATAAAAAAACAAAACATTTCTCATTGCTCTTATTCCGAAAAACTTTACATTTGTTCCCTACCTTTAAAAATAAATGAGTTAGAGTCGTATAGCATCTCCATGTGAATATAATTTATTTATTTTTGATAATTAAACTCTATGTTCTGATTCTAAAACAGTATGTGTTTTTTTTTTCTATTTTCAATTATAACTGAGTTATGGGTGTGTATATAGGTACAATTTATAATTGTTTTATTTTTTATATTTTATTGCGGGTTACTGATTTAAACTATTAATTGTTTCTGAGTTAAAAATAATTGCGATTCCTAAAATAATCGCAGATATCAATGTCAGAGTGTTAGGATTATTTTTTTTTTGGCGAATTTTGAAAAAATCGGTCCAGTAGTTTTGGGGAAAGGCAGCGGACGATAAACAGACGGAGTTTTTTCATTCGATAGTTGGATTTTAAGTACGTATATATATATATATATATATCCATGATAAAACCATTTTCGCCTTCCAAATATTTGTTAATAAAGTATTCTTCAATGATTGCTGCTTCTGAGACTAAGGGATTCAATTATTTGCTAGTTGGCGCCAGGAAATGCGGACCATATGGTAATGTACTCAGTGCTCGCCCAACTTTTCCATATGTGAAGAGAAAGTAGAAATGAATAATATAGCGAAGCGTCGCTCCTAGCAGCTCAGCCTTATATAGCTTCCTTCTTTGGCTTTTGGTCGCGAACTTGCTGAGATTAATATAGAAAACATAAGCCTACCGAATCTACGATGAGTGTTGTTATGTGCTTTGGCGATGATTAAAGAAACACGAAGAAAGGAATAGTTTCGATTTAACGCCGAAAAGTAAAATATATTATAGTGAAAATGTTTACAAAGCTGAAACAAGTCATTATAAAAATTTATAAAAAGCACTAAGTGAATATATTTTTATTATTGAAAACGTGAAGTGAGAATGATTGACTGTGTTTTTATAAGGTAGAATTTAGTTCAGGATGCAGTCAATAGAACACAAAATTAAGTATAAAATTAATTTTCTGGTGCCGACGTTTCGGCCTAAATTATAGGCCAACTTCACTTTAACAACTTGGTTGTGTTGCTTTCCTTCAAACGCCCTGAAGAAGGCCATAATTTAGGCCGAAACGTCGGCACCAGTATATTATGTTTATACTTTTTTGTGTGTTATTTTAACTGCACCCTGAACTAACTTCTCCCTTATTTTTCTTATTAATTCATTTAATGAAATTTACAACAATATTGATGCAATACAACATGCAAATAAGATAAATATATGGTTTAACACATGCTAGTCTTGTGAGGAAACTAGCCCCTTTGGTGGTACTCATATTTCTAATTTATGGTAAGAGGTCTCTTGGCCATCCTTAAGTAGCCTCAGTGGATTGTCATGAATACGTACGGAGGAGTCGTCGCGGATAAGCGGGTTTGTGTGAGCAGAGAGTTTGAAATGAAAAGAGGTATGTCTATTTTGGGCTAAGTCTTCAACTAATGGATGCATTTATGGCTTTATGTATGATTTTATAAGTAAGAATGTAAAGAGCATTTAAGATTTTACGGAGGATTTTGTATCGCAAGGGTTGGATGCGAGAGGAATTTAACGGTTTAGTGGGCTTAATGCTATTGGTCCAAACAGGCCACCTCGTTACCAGGAGATGGGAGAGGAGGCCTTTAGGTCCGGCATTAATCCCCCACCCTCATCCCTGTCCCGATAAAACACCCACATAGTGAAGTAGGGATAAAAAAAAGTCCGCAGAGGTCTGAAAACATTTTCTTTAAAAACGATTTACAAATTTATTAAAAATTATTTATTATGTTCTAAGATTTACACAATAAAATTTGAAAATGTCGAAACATTGCGGATGTAAGGATATGTTGGTTTAACTATCTTGTGCATCGGTAACATATAGGTTCACTGACATTTATGCGGAAAAAAATACAACACTGAAGATTATGTTGTTACATAATGTTTTTCATATTATTTGGAAATAGTTATGTATTAAAATATCATTTACAAGACTTTCCTTATTGCTTTTGTTTATAGTCTAAAAAAAAGAAGATCTTATTCCTGCTAAAATTAGATTAATTAATATTAAAATTTTGTTATGCAATTTTTTTATACAATAGTATTTTTACACAAGCCAAATGATCGATCATCAGTGGTATAATGGCTAACATAACGACCTGTTATGTCCGATTTAGAAGGGTTTGATACATCTGTGCCACTTATATTATAGTTGTATTATAGTCTCATATATTTTCCTACATCCATAACACACTATATTATTTCCATTGATAAAGCCTTAGAAAGGGGATAAACCTGAACATTACCTCCCAATCAGTTTATTACCGCACATGACCAAAATATATGAAAAAATAATTTAGGATTATATACAACAGTTTTGCCTAGAAAATTCCATTATCCCTGATCAACAAAACGGTTTTCGACCTCTTTTTTGTACGTAATATCCATTAGCAAAGGTTTAAAATGAAGTTACTCACAACCTAAGACGTAACTATGCGACTGCGATGATTTCGATTGTTCCAAAGCGTTTGTTTGACTCGGTCTCGCATTCAATAATGCTCGAGAAACTAAGAACACCGCAATGCCCGAAACAGCTGTACTCTATCCTCCGTTCTTTTCTCGATGGTCGTAATCTTACCGTATTAATCGGCAATATTTTCTCGAACTTGTGGAGTACCGCAAGGTGCAGTTCTTTCACCCACCTTATTCAATATCTATACCGCGGAAATAATTAGCAGGAACTATGAAAATACATCTGTCCTGGCATTTGCCGATGATGTGGCGACATATAGTAATATCACGAACCCTTCAAAAGCACTTAAGCAAGTAGAGGAAATTTGTGAGATCATAAAGAACCAACTGAATACCTTAAACATACAAATAAACCCATCTAAAACGGACTGCATTATATTTTCTTTAAAAAAAAATAAGAAAAAACTGCCGACTAAGTTTCAAATTGAAAATTCACACTTAAAAATATCTTGAAACATCGTCTACATGGGTATAAAATTTGATAGGCATTTAAACAATCATATCATTACCAAATTATCAAAAGTAAGACAGAAAAACTACAAATTTAACCATCTCTTCCAAACTCCGAATTTAAGTTTCAGATTGAAACTCCTCATTTACAAAATTGTGATCAGACCCTCTCTATTATACGTTGCACCGTTAATAACCCATTGTTCAGAAAATTGAAAAAAGAAGCTACAGCAATTCCAAAATGGCGTTTTAAAGAAAATTGCAGAAGAACTACCTTTGAAAAAGAAAAGGCAGAAAGACTTCATTTACTATTTAATATTCCTAAAGTAACAGCATTCCTTCAGAAAAGAAGACATAACTTTTATGATTTCTTAGAAATGTTTTCAATGAAAACTAAATGAATCGTTGTGTTCCTACTGATCCGGTTTTATAGTGTTAATCTTAGCAGTTTGAACTTAATTGTTTAGATTAGGATGCCATTTTGGTTTATTTTTGATCCTTTGTCGGATTTAGGATTTCTATAAATATTAGATCATGTATTGGGTAAAAAAATAATGGGCTGATAATTGAAAAAATATTCTCAAACCCGCTGCTCACGTTAGCAAAAAATATAATTTAGAAGGTGAAAGAGGTTAAATAAATTTATTGTTGAAAATAATTAACCAAGACCAGTATTAAAACAGTGTATAAGTGTTCAAGTCCAACTAATGTACAACTGTCTGTTAACTGATCTGCCCAACCATATCGCTGATTAAATCCAAATAAATATTTATTTTGTGGTATTGTAGCTTTTCTTGACTAAAACCATTTATGTTAGAGATTTTTTTTTTTTATAGTGAAAAATAAAGATTACATTCGACGTATTAAAGTCATTATATCTCATTTTAAAAAGAGACAAACTTGCGTGTGTTAAAAATGTGTGATTAAGTGTAGAGGTAAATTATTAAATAGCTCCTTTCCCATATTAAAGAAGATTGTTTTAAGAACAAAGGGAAAAACTTTTTTTTCTAATTCTTTTTTTTTGTTTTAGATCTTTAGCGGTACAACTGAAGAGTTGAGATAAATGGAATGACGCGAGGAAAGGGTAATAATTTGAATTAATTATCTACAAAGTCTAAATATGTCTTGAAAAAAAAAAAAAAGAAAAAGTTAATGACTGCTTGTTACACATGAACTGAAGGCAACGCTTAGCTGTGTAAAAAAGAACTTTGTTGGCGGCAATAGCTCCAGGCTATACCTTCTGGTCAATTTTCCAACACCTCCTTTGATTTCTTTCTCAGGGTAGTACTACGTACTATATCATGTCAAAATGAGTGTACATATTACATTGTTATAAGAAGAAGAAGAAGAAAATAAACTTTACTTACATATTTACAAGATTTTTACAAATGATTTCGGATAAGACATCCTTACAATCAGCAAGATTTTTTTGATTTTTAGGTAATTATAATTCATTAGCCTAAATGACTTAAATGTAATACATTGAAACTGAAATTAAAGTGAATTGTAGGAAAAATTATACAAAAAACCTACAAATAAAAAAAGAATAAAATGAATGAAAATATAAAATTTATAAATTAAAAAAAAAATCTGGTAAGACATAAAAATAAGTGAAACTATAAAAGAATTTTTTAAATTGAATTTCTATAGAAACCTGTGTTTTATTAAACAATCTATTATATTATTATCTAAAATAACCAGTTAGTTTTATTGACTTTTTACCACTCATTATTAACTTTTACAAGCTTGTGTAGTAGATAATATTTTTTTTCTAAAATCTCTAGTTTTCCAACAGTATATTATACATGTATATTACAGTTTTTATGTTGAAAATCGAAAAATTACATTAAAAATGTTTTTTTGCCGTTATCTCCTTTAGTTAGAGATCGAATTTGTTCAACATATATATTTACCTGTTTTTTTATCGTTGATAACCATATTATATTGTTATTTGTTTAGTATCCACGAAATTAAAAGTATTTTAGAAGAAGAAAATCTAAAATATCGGCATTTAAGCCCTGTCATACAATTATTCAATCAGAATGAAACCTACAGATAATAAAGTCCATCAAATTTTACATCGATATATGAGTTTAATTAAAATAGTTTGGGCCGTTTTTGAGAAAATTGTAAAAAGGGGAAAAATGCATGGTATAATGTAAAACTACCGGTCAGCCGATTTCAGTGAAAAAGTTTCTGTAACAACTGTAGGCGTATAGTTTTCTTAAATATCAAATTTCAGATTTGTACGTATTTTACCTTACTATATATTTCGTATATAGGTAAGTGAAAGTAAAAACTATCTTAATTTAACAACACATGTTTTGTTCTTTTATGAGTGTAGTGTTCCAAAGAACATTTATTATATTTTCGTATTTCTTTTATTGATGGGTTTTCGGAGGCTGGAGTTTTACTGAAATGAATAAGTTTGAGAATGGAAAAATTGTTTAACTGTATGAAGCTGCAGGTCTTGTAGCATAGAGGGATTTTCGTGTAGCTGTGGTGATTATTAATTATCTGCATTGACAGGTTTTGTATTCTTTCAAGTTCTTGGTAATTAGTTAAGCAGGTTGAGGCGTATGTAATCAGCGGGCGGATAACTGCTTTATATATTACTTTCACTTACTTTTATATGAAATAAATAGTAAGGGAAAATATTGCAATCGTGAAAATTTTCGAATTCCAGTTTCCAAGGAAAATACACGTTTTAGGGTCTCTTGAGTCCAAATGACCAAGTTCCACAAAAAGGTCTGTGGGTCTGTGTGTCCGTGTATGTGTATCTGGCAAGCCTAGCGCAAAAACGATAATTTGTTTAAAACTGAAATTTCATATTTTAAGAGCGTCTATGTCTAAGATGTTACAGGAACTTTTTCATCAAAATCAGTTAACCAGAAGAGCAACTTTATACTATGCATTTTGAATGTTTTCCTCAAAAATGGCTTTAACGATTTTGATTAAACTCGCTAAATCTATGTAAAGTTTAATGGGCTTTGATATGATGTAGGTTTCATTCTGATTGAAATAGTCTGACAGGGCTTAAATGCCGATATTTTAAATTTTCTTTCTTTAAAGTGTCTTTAATGCTGTATATTAGAATAAATTAATCATTTCATGTTATTAGCATTGATAAAAAACGGCTATATATACAAGTTGAATGAATTTATGAACTAAAAGAGAAAAGAACAAACATATTTTTTTTTTTGCAATTTTAAAAAAAAAATAACTATAATATATAGGTATAACGTATCGTTGGAAAGCTAAACATTTGAAAAAAATAATATCTTCTGCACAAAGTTGTAAAATGTTATGGAGAGTGATGAAAAGCGGATAAAATAAACTGATTGTTTTAGATAATACTATAATAGATTATTTAATAAAACACTGGCTTCTATCGGAAATCAATTTAATTAATTCTTTAAACTTATTTCTTCTCTTACGGTATTTAAAAAATCTTAAATTGATTGAGAACGGAGGTAAGTGAAAGTCATGTGTTGTGCGCACCAAATTTTTATTAATTTTGTATGAGGGCTCAAAAGGGATTTTCTCATTGCTATAATATGTTTAATGTATATGCAGTTTTTTTACCATTTAAAAAGCAATGACATTGCCTATTCAGTCTAGTTTGTTAAGATATAATGCTTTGATATGCAGGGTTTTATATGTCTATTCATATTAATACCAGTTTTCAATGAAAATGCACGTTTTAGGGCCCCCGGAGTCCAAATAACCAAGTACCGAAAAAAGGTCTATGTATGTGTGTCGGGATGTGATAGGTTAAGCGCGAATAAGGAAAATACGTACAAACCTGAAATTTCATATTTAAGAAAACTATACGCCCGAGATATTACAGAAAATGTATCACTAAAATCGCCTGACCGGAAGTGCTACATTATGCCATGCATTTAGCACCTTTTTATGATTTTCTCTAAAAAGGCTCCACGATTTTGATTAAACTCGCTATATCGTTGTAAAATTTAATCATGTAAGTTAATTCTGATTGAAATAGTCTTGCAGGGCTTAAATGCCGATATTTTAAATTTTCTTCCTCTAAAGTGTCTTTAATTTTTTACACTGCAAAAGATTAACTATATCATCTTAATGGCACTGATGAAGGACGGCTAAATATCAAAGTGCAGCGAATTTGATAAACAACTAAAGCAGAAAAGGGCAAACATATTTATTAATGAAATTTTTTTGTTTTTGAACACAAGAATAGTATTATAGATGCATAATATACCGTTGGATAGCTAAAGATTTTAGAAAAAATATCATCTGAAAAACGGAATTGTAAAGGGTAATGGGGAGTGATGAAAAGCCGGTAAAACTAACTGATTGTTTTAGAAAATAATATAATAAATATTTTAATAAAGCACATGTTTCTATAGGAGTTAATTCAATTAGTTCTTTTGTAGTCTCACTCATTTTTTTCTCTAACTGTATTTGAAAATTCTTTTATCGATTTTAACAACGTAGGTAAGTGGAAGTCGTGTGTTGCCCGCACCAGATTTTTTGTTTTGAACTTGAGAACAGTAATATACATGTATAATATACCATTGGAATGCCAAAGATTTTAGAAAAATCACCATCTTATACATACTATTGTAGAAGTTAACGGAGAGTGATGAAAAGCCGATGAAACAAACTGATTGTCGTAGATAATAATATAATAGATTTGTTTATAAAACACATGTTTCTATTGAAATCCAATTTAAATAGTTCTTTAACAATTTATTTTCGCTAATGAATTTGTTTAAAAATTCTTGAATTGATATAAATGATGGAGATAAGTAAAAGTCATGTGTTGCGTACACCAGATTTTTTTTTAATTTATAAATTTTATATTTTCAATCATTTTATTCTGTTTTATATGTAGGTTTTTGTATAATTTTTCCTACAAATGCATCATAATTTCAGTCTCAATCTATTACATTTAAGTCATTTAGGATGGAGACCTCAAGTTTATAGGTATTTTTTGTTTGATATAAGACCTCTCTTATTTGGATGGAATTTATTTTTAATTAAAACCATGGATAACAGCAAACTTCTAAAAAATTAAATTTTCTCCTGAGGATTGGACTATGAGTCAATCGAACTTTTTTGTTCCTCTTGAGGCCTTGTGTCTGCTCTAACAATATTACTTGGCATTTATGAGACAAGTTCAAGTTGAAGATTTAAGTAGGATTTGAAAACAATCAGGTTGTTATTTTTCTTTGCCGCTTTTATTGTTCTTATTCGACTTTCATCTTTTTTATTTATTTTTATTATCTTTTTTTTTGGGCTGTAGTTACCTTATGAAGGTTTTAATTAAAAACTAGACTAATTATAACTATATAAGGCAACTAACTATACACCTGAAAAACTAAATATGTCTAAGATGGCTTGAAGGCCGGTAAGTGATAAAGAAGAACAGTAAAAGTGATGAGGGGAAAAAAAATCAAATTATTTTCTTATAGTTGTGTTATAGATAAAAAATAGTTAAATCTATAATTTTATTGTATGTAAACTTTATTTAAGTAGTTATTTTATTACTATATATTACTATAAAATTGTTAGCTGATTTCCTTATTTTAAAAAATTAATATATTATATTATTTAATTTTATTCACCATGAATCGTTTAAGTCACGATGATTCGGTCAGAATAATGAAGAAGGAAAATCATTGCGTTACATTGCGAATCGCTTTGGGATTCACTATTATAGGGCCATAAAAAAGTACAGAGAGACTAGTAGTCATTCGAGATGACCAACTTCAGGGCGTCCCAGGGTTACTAACCCTATAGATGACCGCTTCATTGAAATACAAGCCCTTCGGAAGCGTAATTCCATCGCCTCTTCCATTAAAATCTTGATCGCTGGTGTTCGAGGGTTAGCAAGCTCGGAGTCAACGGTTATTACTATGTAGTTGTTTCATTTACTGACCGCCACTCGGACTAATTCCTTCCAGTTATCATCCTAGTACATTTATTTATTAACCACCAATCTGTAACACATGAGCTATTTTTAAATAAATGAAATTTATTACTTACTGCAAGATAATCTCTTTGTTTTTTTTAGCTGTATGTGTATTGATATACCATTCAATGTGTATACACATTATTGATAGTTCTGAAAAAACAATAAACTAATAGTTATAAGGACACTCAAACATTTATATCTTGTATGTAAGCAATAAAGAACCCTCACAACCTCTTAATAGCTTCTATTAATTGTTGAGATAAAGCAAGGCGGGCGCCGATGATCTTAGATTGAAGAACCAACGAGATGATCTCACCGCTGACTCAATAACATAGCTCTCTCCACCGTCAATTGCTTAACAATTAGTTTTGTTTATTGCACAAGTTGTCGAGTTTTTTGTGACTTGATAACTGTAGAGTGTATAAATAGAAACATGGTGATAAGCTCGACGCTATCAGTCACTACAAGGTCGCTGTATTTAAACATCGGATAAGAATGCTTAAAATAATCAGAATAAATGAATAACAATGTGCTATTCTTAAACAACATTTATCATATTCCAAAATTCAATTATACTATTTTTAAATAACATTGAAGTTTACATGACCCGATTTATGACCTTTGACAGATTTTTAAAATAAATTAAGGCAAAACGATACATTACATTAGGTGCATTTTTGAATCAATCCTATAAAACCCTGCAATTTATTACCTGTCAAAGGTATCTTATCATGCTTTTTTTTTCTCATAACAGAATAAAGGTGGAGTTGATATAAAAGAGATACACCGTACAAATTTAATCCAACAATGAAAGATAACCCTCATATATTCTACTTATTTCATTTAATATTTATGGATTTTACTTTCACTCACCTATGTATGAAATATAGAAAGAGAAAGCATTGCGATCGTGAAAATTTTCGAATTCCAGTTTTCAACGAAAATACACCTTTTAGGGTCCCCTGAGTCCAAATAACTAAGTCCCGCAAAAAGGTCTGTGTGTGTGTCTGTGGTAAGTCCAGCACGAAAACGAAATTTCATATTTGAGACAACTATACGCCTGAGATGTTATAGCAACTTTTTCATCAAAATCGGCTAACCAGAAGTGCCACTTTACACCATGCATTTTGAACCTTTTTAAGATTTTCTTGAAAACGTATTTAACGATTTTGATTGAACTTTCTATATCGATGTAAAATTGGACGGGCTTTAATATCATTCTGATTGAAAATGTCTCTCAGGGCTTAAATGCCGATATTTTAAATATTCATCCTCTAAAGTACCTTTAATTTTATAGATTTAAATAAAATTGGAACATCACCTTATTACTATTGATAAATAACGGATATATATGCAAGTTGATAAAAAAATAAAGGAGAAAAGTGCAAACATATTTTTTGAACACAAGAATAGTAATATACATGTATAATAATATACCGTTGGATAGCTAAAGATTTTAGAAAAAATATTATCTAATACATTGAATTGTAATGATTATTGGAAATCGACGAAAAGCCAATAAAACTAACTGATTGTTATAGATAAAAATATAATAGATTATTTAATAAAACACATGTTTCTATTGAAATTCAAAATAATTAATTCTTTAACAATTTATCTGTATCTTTAAATGTATTTAAAAATTCTTAAATTGATTTTAACAACGGAGGTGAGTGAAAGTCGTGTGTAGCGCGCACCAGATTTTATTTTTCTCATAACAGAATAAAGGTGGAGTTGATATAAAAGAGATACTCCGAACAAATTTAATTTAACAATGAAAGATACCTCTCATATATTCTACTTCTTCCATTTAATATTTATGTATTTTTCACAAAGCTTCGGTATAAGATTGTATTATATTTTTATAGATGGAATAATCAGGAATCAGGCATTTTTTGAAATGTTTTTAATTTTGCCAACGTTGCGGCTCAAGCTTGTGAGCCATCATCAGGGCATTACTGAGCCATGTCCATGCATAAACTCATTTTAAACAAAGCGTTTTATTTTGTTTGTTTGTTTATTCATGTAACGTCAGTTTTTGCTGCTGTGGCTGATCGGACGATGCTACAGCGGGAGTCCTAAATTGTACCTGTCCAGGTTTAATCAGGAGAGGGGCCTTCAACGAGCACCTGACATCGCACCAGGACCACCTTTTTACGTCCCCTCCAAAGGGCGGCACAACTAAGGATTTTTTACTCCGATTACAAAATCCTAGGGCTATCTCTCAGATTTAAACCCTCGACCTTGGGTATAGAAAGTTGATTTTTATACTATCCAATACACCACATGTGTCCCCTATTTATTTTATTTTATAAGAATTTAGTCCAGTAGTAAAGTCGAATGAATTATAAACTAGATGTGGCCAGTAGATTCGCCCGAAATTTGGTGAAGGGTATATGACCGAGTGCATCTGAATAATATCAGAAATTATTAATTTTTATTATAATTGCAATTTGTTTGAGTGAATAAATGTATTGCTAGGTTCTTTTTAAATAAAATGATCCATTTTCACTCAACACTTCTTTATTTCCTTTTTCTTTCTCCCTACGTTCCGGCCTTTGCCGTTTTCAAGTGTTCGGTAATCATTCTTTTATATGGCACATATATAAAATACATTTTGTCACATTAAAAAAAAATAGATTACAGGCTGAACTAGCCTTGTCAGCTTGTTATTATCTACTTTTCTATTCTATCTTTAGCTCACTATAATAATTCTTTATTTTGTTTCTTGGTTTTAAGGCAAAATTATATTCTTCCATATCATATAATTTAAAGGATTTTTTAATTTCCTCAGAAAGTCCCTTTATATAATTGCAGCTTTGGCATTTTTGGGGTGCCTTTAACCTGTTTATTTTTCGCCATTGCTATTATTTTTATTTTTAGTTCTAATATTTTATTCCCATATGGATTTTACTATTCTTTTGGAGAAAATTGTTTTTGTAAAAATTTGAAAAACCTTCTCTTTAAACTTTCGTAATTTGTTATTGTAATAAATTTTTTAGGAAAATTATTTACTATGTTATACTTCATATGATACAGATGGCTCGAAAAAAATTAAGAACTGTGTTACTACTATTGTCTTTTATGGCCTATTCTGTGATGATTTTTCCCTTTTTTAATCATCTTCATATCCAGGGATCTTAATTTGTCTTCTTTTTCTATTTTCATAGTGAATCATTCATGGTAATTATTAAGAACTTTTAGGAACTCCCCTACTACGTGTTTTTTTATTACGCAAAATATGCCATCTACATACTTTACTAAAAGTATTACTTTTATACCTGCACTTTCTAAAGCATAATAACAGTAGTAGATAATAACAAGCTGACAAGACTAGTTCAGCCTGTAATCTATTTTTTTTTCAATGTGACAAAATGTATTTTATATATTCGCAATATAAAAGAATGATTACCGAACACTTGAAAATGGCAAAGGCCGAAACGTAGGGAGAAAAAAAAAAGAAATAAAGAAGTGTTGAGTGAAAATGATCATTTTATTTAAAAAGAACCTAGAAAATCAGAAATTATTTTAAAATAAATAATCATTTACTAAAAGAAAAAAAAAAATAAAGTGTCTTCAGTTTATAGCTTGTAGCATTAGAAAGGAGAAAAGAGAGTTCGTTGTGATGAATTTAGCGATACTTTGAAATGACACATTATATCATTACTTGTCAGTAGTTCGAAGGTCGTATAGGACAAGGCAGTTTTGGATCTCTATTTTTTTCTCAATATGTCTCATACTTTGGAAAAACTGACGGAGGTAAGTAAATTTTGTAGATGATTTATCAATTTATCGGCTTTCACGGTAGAAATACTTTTTACTCTGGAGTACTCTTAATGGGTAGTTTTTTTTCTTCAGTTTTTAACTTTATTTTATACTTTGGCATATCGACTTGTTTTTATTATAAAATGCAGTATTGAATTCCAAAAATAATAATTTAAAAAAATCACCTTAAAATATTAATTTTTACCTGACATAAGTAAGTTAGAAGTGTATTTTAAATATTGAAATTAGCTAATTAGTTTTAAAAAATAGGACATTTTGCAATCGGTGAAAACAAATATATCTCTAACCAGGACTAAATATCGATAAAGGTTGAAGATAATTTTCTTATTAAGTAGAATTAATATTTTGGAGAGTGTTTTGCTTAATCAAGATGATGATGGGCTACGGAAATTTTTTAAATTGATTCACTCATGAATATTTATGTGGTTGCAAAAATATTTTTTTTTTTTAGGGCAATGAAATTCTAGCCGTATGTTTTAATAAACAAAACGATTTTTTTATATTTTCAGAAATTTATTTACCGATTCTTGTTTATGATTACCTAAAGCCTAGTAAACAGTAATTTGATATTTGAATTAATTGTAAGGTATCTATTGCATAATAATAGTTAAAAAAAACTAGTAGTATTATTGTCATTGGATACCATAATGACGCAACTTGTTTACTCATCATAGTTTTCGTCGGTATGTGGTTGTCAAAGAAGCAAAATATTCAATCAATACATGATCTTTTCTATTGGGTTGTGTCACATGAAATGTCCTTTTTCAAGGTAAAGGATTTTTATTAAAAATACGATATGAAAACAAGATAATTTTATTCGAAGTATTTACCTTCTTTTTCTACACATTTTTCCCAACGTGACACCAACTTTTTTATCCCGAACTGAAGAACTCTGAGCCTTGAAGTGAAACAAAATCTGAAAACGCACTTTTCACTTGATCATCATTTTCAAAAAGTTTTCCTTTGACGAAGTTGTCTAAATTCCTGAACAGGTGGTAATCTAATGGAGACAAGTCGGGAGAATATGGTGGGTGCGGAAGAACTTCGTAGCCGAGTTCTTTCAATTTTGCACGGTATGTTTTGAAACATGGGGTCTTGCTCCCGCCGTCATGAGGTACCCATGTATCGAGCTTTTTTACTTTCCCATTACACTTTAAATGTCTGGAAACGGTAGAAATGCACTTGCATTTAGTTGTGCTGAGAGTCCTGTAACTGGTAGGGGTTTTCCTTCTACTGTTATGTTTGGTTCTTGTCTATTACGGGACAGAGGTCTTCCTCGGGGCAAGTTTTCCAAGTCGGTATCCAACTGAAAACTTAGCAAACCAACAGCGAATGGTCCGTTCATTAACACCCCTCTTCCCCAAACGCCTTGCAAATATTTCTAGCGGCCTCAGCTGCTAAATTTGGCGAGTTTAAACCACAAAATCCGTCCGTGTTTCCATATTCATATTTAGAGGTATACTAAAAAGTGGGTAATTGATTGGGAAGCTAATGTTTATAATAAAAAGGTAGAGGATTAATAACTGTTTCCTTTAAATATGTAAACATTCGGAAGAAAAAAGCAGAGACCTGCAAAATCCTTTATGTATTTCAGAAATTATAAAAACGGACATTTCATGTGAAATAACCCAATAGTTGGGAAATATATTGCTATCCCTTTTTTACACGCCCCAAAAGACGATTGAAATGTTTGCTGGTTTCCTTTTTCGTTTCTACTGTAGAAGGTATATATGTTATAGTCAAGACTCTAACGTATTAAGTTAGCGCCAAGTATTCGGTTTTCTAGGCTATTTTTAACTGTTGAGTGGTCCAAACCATTTTAATAAGACGCCTTAAGTATCCTTATTATTAGTAAACCACCGAAAAATTAACGAAAATTTGAGATGAAAATAAAAAATTATTTGTGCATAACTCATAAAAAATGTATTTAAAAATAATTATACGGCAAGGAACCAATTGTATTGTTATTCTTGGAAGTTTTTAGGAGCAATAAAGTAGCTTTTGTGTTTATATTTACTGCTACTGGGGTGGTATTGTTTGAATAAATTATGTTATACTTAAAAAAAAAAAAAATCACAAAACGGGAACTCACGATTTTTTCTTAGCGCTGTTGTTAAAATCGATTAAAATTTTTCAAATACAGTTAGAGATAAAAAATGAATAAAAGTGAAAATAAATAGTTAAATTGAATTCGCTATAGAAACATGTGTTTTAGTAAAAAATCTATTATATAAATCCATATGTATAATCTTCCATAATAATAAGTTCTTTACAGAGCAATGACTCACAGCTACCTTCTGAAGGGACTCCACCCACCGAACTGTAGGATCTACCAGGCATATCTGACCGTGGAGCATATCATCCTGCACTGTGAGGCCTTCAACGGTGAAAGAAGAGAATTCGACATTGGAAACAAGCTAGAAATAGCTCTTAGTGATTATGAAATGTGCGTGCAAAAGTTACTAAAGTTTAAAAAAAAATGTAAACTCTACAATTTGATCTAATTCATTACACCATAAGACAGAATGTTTATAATCCAACATTTGTTATATATTTTTAACCATTATGAGCTAAAAAAATAACTATGTATCATGCAAATGACCCTATAAGAGTAGATGCCTTTTTGTAAATAATTAAAATAAATAAGTTCTTTAGTTAATATAATAATTACTGTGAACTGTAACTACTGTATTTACAGAGATCGCCTCTTAAACTACTACAATCAAATATTTTTTACGGTAAATATAAGGGATCCTATTATATCTTATTCAGAGTGGCTATCAATTATATAAAAGTAAACCGATGGAAAATTACTGCCATTTTAGATATTGGGTGTTTGCGTCCTTCAATGGCAAAAAACATCTAAAGGGTGATTTGTGGGAATAGGGTTGCATAATCTATTGTTAGAGTTCATGAGGTCAGGTTCTGCAGATATGGATGGGCCTAGGTAAGATGTATCTGCTCAGCATATCGCCAAGATAAGAGGATGGGCCGATATCGCTCCTAAGGAAAAAAGGGTTTGACGACATACCTTTGCGTCATAGGGTTTGATAACATTGACGTAATAAGAAATCAATTTTCGGCATTCAATCCTTCTTAAGTTACGGAGGATAGTGGGTATAAGTTAGAAACTATGTTGTGAATATAGATTTCTGAATATATATATGTGTGTGTGTGTGCGTGTATATGCAATTAATTACCATTAAAAACAATTAGAAAAAAATTAACGTATGTAGTAGTTGCAGAGTAATTAAGGAGGATATACAGTGATTTATTATATATCACAATTACAGTTTTAATTTAATCATAGCTCTAATCTTATCAAATAAATTCATTAAAATGAAATTTTTTATTACAAATTAAAGCCAAATAGTGTCTACTAATAATAAAATTCTAGAAAGAACTGATTAAGGTAGAAGGAAAAGCATAGAGAGTGGAAAATTATTTTCCTGAATTACCAGAGACCTAGAATATGGTTTATGGAGTTTATTAAATTTTAGTGCCTGTACTTAGGTTTTGGACATACTTTTTTTTAAACCTTGATTTTTCTCTCTTTTAAATTGAGTTTTGGAGCTGTTTCTTACAGTGTGTATTATTCTTTAGGTAATCGAATTTTAATATATGACTCATTTTTGGTTTATTATTTTCAAAAATGAAAAAAAAAAAAATTGCTTCCCCTCAAAATTTGAGGGCTAACGTTTGAAGATGTGCAGAATGCGAATAATGAATAAAAAAAATCCGTTTGTCCGCGGCATTTCTCTAAAACTACTGGACCACTTTTTTTTTTTTTTTTTTTTAAATACGCTACAAAAATACTAGTCCATGCAAGGATGGTCCTAAGACGTTGATATCAGCTGGTTATTTTTAAAATAAAGGCGGATTAAACTTGATTTATTTCAATAACTCAGTAATTTATGAAGATAGAGAAAAAATTTATGAGTGTTTTCTAACCAGAAAACCGCTAATAATTATATATAAAAGAAAAAAAAATGAAATTTTACACATAAATACGCGCATAAGTTATGAGTCATAACTCACTTATTTTTGACGCAGAGAAAAGTATGTATACAGTTTTAGAATCGGTAAAGCGCGCTATATAAAAAAAAAATAAATAAATAAAAAGAAATCTTACCTATATCTACGCTTGTAACTGTATGAAAAGAGAATCATTGAAATTGCTTATCAATTAGCTGAGATATTGCGTTTTGAAACTATTAGTAGTGATATAATATTATCCTTTGAATTATTGCTTTTCATATTACTTAATTGACTATCAACATCTATATAAACATTTATATCCTAATATTCTTATTTAGAAATAATAAACCATTATGTAATAATTTGCAGCGTTTTTCTAAATGAGTGGAAAGCGGCAAGCATTTGTGTTGTTATATACATCGTTTTGTGTATATATTATTAATAGTCTAGAACAAACATCCTGTGTATATATATAATATTATATTTTATCTGGATATGTTGAAATTTATTTAAATTAAATATATATGTTTGAGGAGGTCGAAAGTTTCTTGAACTCGGAAGGAGTGTAAATCTGAGTTCATAGTCGGGAACTTATCGCGCTTAGACTATGCAAATCTTCCATATTTCAGCACTCAGGAGAAACATTATTCATGAAGTCTTGTGGAATTTCGAGGTGAGCAATATGGAAATGTAGCGAAGGTAATTAATTGTCGCACGCATCGATTTATTCAACAGATGTTTAATTTATTAGATACGTCAGGTTCTCAATGAACAAG
Organism: Piezodorus guildinii; assembly: GCA_023052935.1. Lineage (NCBI taxonomy): Eukaryota > Metazoa > Arthropoda > Insecta > Hemiptera > Pentatomidae > Piezodorus > Piezodorus guildinii. Next base: position 118,732,941 of record CM041293.1, on the reverse strand, counting down.
GCAGGGTTGACGTAATGATTATCACATAAGATATCCATAATAATTTTGTTAACCGGAGCATGATCTTGGGTCAGTTTTTTTTAATTGTCATCATTCAAAGGTTTAACTGGCTTTTACACTGAGTCTTTCTACATATACGAAGTAATATAAACTCAAAATGAGAAGGGAAAAATAATGTTTCAGGTTTTTAAATGTTTCTTTACTAATTAAAACCACAAAACGTATTCTTAAATTATTATTAACCAACTACCGATGCCAAAATTTCATCACAATGGTTTCATAAATATAAAAAATAGTGCACGTAACACACGGCTTTCATTTAACCCCGCTGTTGAAATAAATTTAAGATTTTTAAATCAAGTTAGAGATTGAAAAAGGTTAAAGAATTACACTGAGTTTCAATTTAAATATGTGTTTTATTAAAGAATATATTTTATTATCTACAATTAGTTAGCTTTATCTGCTTTTCATCACTCTCTATTACCTTTTACTTCTTCATGTATAAGATAATATTTCTTATAAAATCTCTAGGTTTCCAGAGGTATATTGTACATCAGTATTATTGTTCTCAAGTTCAAAAAAACAAATATTACAAAAAACAATTTTTTTTCTCTCTTCTCCATTATTCGGATATCAAATTGAAGCAAGTCTTGTTAATAAGATTCAATTCACTTTGATATCCGAATAGGACACTCACGACTAACCCACCAACAATTGAGACGTTGATTTCCAAAAGGTACTAAAGGACATTTTTTACGAAATTGATTTTTTTACATATTTGTATTCTCATCATTTAGTTTTATATAAATGTTCAATTTGATGTTATCTAATGGAATTCTCAAGTCCTTAAAAAAACGCGATTTAGAAATGCGGTCATTTTCTAAAAGTACTAATTACGCATTTATTATCGTTCCAAATCATTCTAAAACAAATTATTTCATAACTTTAATATGATTTTATTATTATAGTAAAAAAATAATTTAAATTTAAGGCAAAAAGACCCAAATTAGCTAGTTTAATAATATAGTAATGAGAGATTTTCGCGGTTCCTGTAAAATTTCCTAGAATGGATATAGTACCTTTTGGAAATCAACGTCTCAATTACTGAATGGATCACCAATATGTTATTGTGCACAGTGTAACGTACCTATCACCATAAAACACAGACAGACAGACTGCAGGTAATTGATAGGTGTCCACTTCCTGTATCATTCAAATACTTTATTAAATGACAACAGTACATCCATCCCAAATTTATTTAATTATTTAAAAGAAATATATAATATATGAATCGATCTAAAGCTCCCCAACTATACTTATTATTATTTGATCATGAATAATTTATACTTATTATTTTTATTTGTTTCTTATATAATTTTTATTACAATTAAATTATATTTGTCACTCTATTTATTAGCCTTCTCCATATACCTGCCTACCATTCATACATTTACCTTCTCAATCTATCTAACTATGAACAGTTATGAGTAATATCTTTGAAATAGCAATATTTTACGTCGGCAAAAATAACCATTGTTGTTTACTACGGAAACGGCAACAAAATGACCCATTTTTACCTTCCCTTACTGCATATTTCATAGGGAAAGTATTGCGATCGTGAAAATTTTTGAATACCAGTTTTCAACGGAAATACGTTTTAGGGTCTCCTAAGTCCAAATGACCAAGTCTTGCAAAAAGGTCTCTGTGTGTGTGTGCTAACTCGCGGGCGAAAACTTAGGTTTCATATTACGACAACTATAATATGCCCGAGATGAATCTTTTTCATCAAAATCAGGTAACCAGAAGAGCCCCTTCATATTATGCATTTTGCACCTTTTTAAGATTTTCTCAAAAACGGCTCTAACGATATCGATGTAAAATTTGATGGGATTTAATATGATAAGGTTTCATTCTGATAGAAATAGTCTGGCAGGGTTTTTTTTTTTTTTTTATTATATTTTATTGAAATTTACAACTGCTAAGGAATTACTCCGGGTGGTGGTCATTAAATGAAACAACTGAATAGTTTCAACTATTTTATTGTTTGCCAACGTTTCGACCCCCATTGTGGGTCGAAACGTTGGCAAACAATAAAATAGTTGAAACTATTCAGTTGTTTCATTTAATGACCGCCACCCGGACTAATTCCTTCAGTAATTCTCAACGGTCAACTAATTATATCCACAATGAAATTTACAACTGTACAGGAATACATCAAGTAAATAAGCTGAAAAAAGATAGTGTACATAAAAAACGTGAAGAGAAACTGCCCATTGCCAGTACTCTAAACAAGAAGATCTCGAGGCCATCTTCTTTTCAGACGCCTCGGAGGATTGTCGGGAATTGAAGAGGAGCAAGGATTGAAACTAGTGGGTTAGAGTGTGGTTGGAGTTTGTCATGGAAGGATTGATACCTGGTTCGGGCCAAATCAGCTACAAAGGGAATATTCAGGTCTTTATGGATAAGCTTATTCGTGACAAAATAAGGAGCGTTTAGGATTTTTCGAAGGATTTTTGATTGTAAGGATTAGATACGGGAAGAATTTGATGGTTTAGTGGAGCCCCTGGCAGGGCTTAAATACCGATATTTTAAATTTTCTTTGTCTAAAGTACCTTTAATTTTGTACATTCGAAAAAATTAACCATTTCATGTTGTTAGCATTGATTAAAAATCGCTAAATATATAAGTTGAACGAATTTTATAATAAACTGACAGAGAAAAGTGCAAAAGTATTTTTTTAAGTAATTTTCGTTTTTTTTTTAAAGATAAGTACTGTATTAAATATATATAGTATACCGTTGGAAAGCTAAAAAAATTAGAAAAAATATTATTTTATGCACAAAGTTGTAAAATGTAAAGGATAGTGATGAAAAGCGGATAAAATTAACTGATTATTTTAGATAGTAACATAATAGATTATTTAATAAAACACATGTTTCTATCGAAAACTAATTCTTTAAACTAATTTCGTCTCTAAAGGTATTTAAAAACTCTTACATTGATTTTAACTAGGGAGGTAAGTGAAAGTCGTGTGATGCGCGCACCAGATTTTTGAAATTGTTGGTGACAGGAAATTGGATATTTTAGGAATGTCAAAACCGGGATTGCATTCAAGAGAGACAATGCTTTCCATAAGGATTCAAGGGTGTTATTTTCTAGAGCTATTGCCACTAGGAGAAACAATCAATTCAACCCTAACTATTGCTCACAATTAACAGAATTACTAGAAAAAAAGAAAGATGAAAAATGGATATTTTACGATAATTTAGTCAATAGAAAATCTTGTGTACCTTGTAGTGATGCTCTTTGAAGAATATCTAAACCGGGATTGCATCAAAAGAAGGTAATGCTTCCCATACGATTTGAAGGGTGCTATTTCCTATGAGCTATTGCCATCAGAACAAACAGTTGATTCAACTCCATACTGCTCACAATTAACAAAATTGGAGCAATAAATTAAAAAAAATTACTGAGCCTTGGATGGAACCTATTGCCCCACCTAGCTCAAAGTGACTACCACTTGTTCGGGTCTCTGCGGAGCTCTATGAATGGGAGGAAAATCCCAAAATCATTTGGATCAGCTTGTTAACAATAAACTCCAGACATTCTATGTATAATGACGCAGTTATTGGAAAGATGGAAAAAGTCATACATTTTTTTTTAATGTTTATTTTTCAAGATATTTTTACAAGCCTCAGTATTCAAACACGCTGTGGTGTTACAACAATTACATGTTACACTTTCATATAATAAATAATACACTTTCAGTCATATTAAATAATGGTCTATGTATTGTAGATTAAAATAAATTTTATGACAAGAATACATTGAGGTTTATTCCACTCTGAAAAACCAAAAGGGCTTATATGTTAACCCAATATTATATTGGCATAATATATAATGTTATGCAAAGTTTTCCAATCGTTTTCAATTATCTTTATTCGTAATGTAGTCTTATTTCGTTCTCATAGCTCATAAATCATTTTATTTATCATTATTTTTTTTGACCCACCAACTATATTTTATAAAAAAAAATAAAAATAGAACAATTAAACAATATTATCTCAGCAAAAATCCGGATGCTCTTAACATTGCAGATTTTTTTTACTCTTTTCGCGTGTGAGGTAATTTATTTTCAATAATCATTAATTAACAATGATATTTCCAGTCATATCACGAATCGATAAAATGTATATTTCACCCAAGAAAAACAACTATTTTTATCCAAGAAATGATAGAATCCATTGAGTTGTTTTTCCAATTTCCAATTGTTTTATTATCTGTTTACGCAATTCATCACTTTCTTGAAAAAATATTTGTTAGTTTTTAGTAATAAATTCCTTATCAGAATCGGGATATCGTCAATAGCCACTGACTGATAAAATTCTAGAAATAATTGTTTAAGGTCAAATAAGACTCTTAAAAATGAACAAAATACGCATGAAAGTGGACGTCCAAATCAGTTAAGGACTTTCTCTTTATCAGTCTTTCTATGACATTATAATATTTGTATATTAACTTCTACCTAATTTTCTTTTTACACCTCTGGGTTTTCCGCACTTTTGCATCTCTGAAAAATACAGCTTTTTGTCCAAACCATTTAAAAAAAATCAATTTCATTGAACTTGAGTATATACTCTTTCAGTTAATTATTCAGTTCTCGGGTCTCATATACCCTCTCCAAACTGCGCCCCTCACAAAGCTACGCTCAGAAATATTAGAAGGTATGGACACCATGATTCGCAGGAATGTCAAAGCCATCATCGGACTCCCCGCGAACACCTCCACGGCGATGCTGTACGCTCCCAGGAGGTACCGAGGACTAGGATTGATCCGCTGCCAATGGGAGGCTCCTCTACAACACTGGTCCATCGCTCAGCGACTGTCCAATGTGCCGAATGCCCTGTTCCAGTCCATATTCGATTATTCGACCGAAGTTGCAACATGTGCTGAGAGACTGGGGGTTGAGCAGGGGCACCGGAGTATGAGAGCTCTACGGCAGTCGCTACGAGAAAACTCGTTCGAGGAATGGGCCAGCTGCAGGTGGCAGGGCATTGGGGTACGACATTTTAAAGAAACCCCGAAAGCTAACAAATTTATGTACGAAAAGCAGATACTTTCGGGGTCTGAATGGTCCAATGCCCTGAAACTTAATATCAATTATGCACCCCTGCGTGGAGTCCCAGGTGTCAGCAGACAGGTCAGAGATGTTGGGTCCCTCTGTCGCAAATGCAACAGAGAGCCAGAAACACCAGCTCACGTGCTGGGAAAATGTCCCAACAACTCTCTCCTGATAACACGCCGTCACCATAGAGTAAAGCATGAGTTGATGAGGCTCCTTAAAGAACGAGATTTTGCCTGCTTCGAGGAAGTTTAATGTGTGGATACGGATGGATCCACGCGATATGCTGATATCGTGGCATTTCCTAAGACCGGAAATTCGGCTGTCATTCTGGATCCCACCGTGAGATATGAATCTAACGACCTTGAACAGGCAAGTAAAGTGGAAAGGGAAAAGAGAGGAATCTACGAAAAATGTATCCCTTTCCTCAAGGAAAAGTTCCGCGAGAGCCAAGTAAAAGGCCTTTGGTTCGGAGCCCGCGGAGCTGTGCCAGGTTCAAAAAGGAGCTTCATGGAGGACATAGGTGTCGATATAAAAGACGTAGCAAGGATAGCAGAAAGTGTGGTTCTCGACTGTCTGGGAATTATACACTATCACATCTACTCCAAACAGGTATAATTGGAGGGGCATGCATGTGCATCTGTGTTCAGTTATATTTTAATTTAAACAGATTATTTTAATATAAAGATATTGATTTTGGGTGCTGAGTGTTTTTATTGATGATAGTGTGATTTTTTAGGATGTAGTTGTTTAATGTCTATATAATTTGTTGTTGTTTTTTTTAAATTTAATCTTTGGTTTATATGTATAGATATATCTAAGTATTTGTAAGAAAATGTGAAACAGTAGAGAAGGAAAAGAGAAAAAAAAGCAAAAAAAAAAACAGGAAAAATAAGTAGGAAAAAAATTTTAAAAGAGTAAAAAAAAAAAATATATTGTATTTATAGTTAAATAAAATGTTAAGAATATTCCTGTAGGAAAAAAAATCGGTATGCTGTGTTATAGCAACCCAATTAAGTTGGGCAGCATCATTTTGTTTATTTATTTATGAATAAAGTGTATCTCTCTCTAGTAGTTATTTATTAAAATAAAGCATAATAAATCAATAAATTGGTCTTTCGTATACAATTTTAAACAAATATCATTTTTATTGCTTGAGAAATTGGAGTATAATGCCAAAATATAATTTTTTTAAAAATAATCAAACAATAGTTTAGAAAATATTAACTTCCGTAAGATTTATTAAGCAAAGCTAGTACCGCACATATTCAACCTTTTCCAAGTCAAATTCAATGTTTTCCATTTCTAATTCAACCATTTCCAAATTAAATTCAACCTTTTCCATTTGAAACTAAGCCTTTTTTTATTTCAATAAATTGATAAAAATCATGTAAACATAATGTAATTATGATTTATTTCAGTAATGAATTATGTTTTTAGTTAATTGTTCCCAGAGACCCTTTTACGTACAATTAATTACTCACGATTTTAAGACTAAGCATCGATTAATTTTTATTGTTTTCAGATCTTTTCGATGCTAGGATTAATATTGGGAGTTATCAGGGGCTCATTTAATTTTAAGATCACTGGTTCAAATATAGGTTTATTTTATCTTTTTCGTATTTATTATTTACTAGGCTCGGTAGCTGTGTTACCAGGAGTTCGTGTACTGATTATACTATTAAAGTTCACTCCCCTGAGCGAAAGAACTTGAAATTAATAGTATAATCAGTATACGAATACTCAATTACGGAATCAGTATCAAATAAATCCGAAAAGCTAGAATAAATCGATATTCGAGTCCGCGATCTTAAAATTAATATTAAACGAAACTCCAATAACCCCCATTACCAGCCCTAGTATTGAAAATGTCTGAAAAAGTAAAATTAACGGATACCTAGCCTTAAAATCGTGAGTTATTGCATGTAAAAGCACCACTGAGAACACTTATCAACCCAAAGGTTAAAAACACAATTAATATTTAAAATGTACATAAAATTATATTAACATGATTTTTATTAATTTTTTGAAATCGAAAAAGGTTGAATTTGATTTGGAAAAGTTTGAATTCGACGTGGAAGGAGTTAATATGAAATAAATCAATCTATGGGGAAAAGAATTGTATGAGAGTTGACATTTGTATATCCATCAATATTCTTATTTACAGGAGTGATTGCAACCACAATCGTATTCTTTATTATTATTATTTATTAATATTAACAACAGTATTTGATAACAAAAGTAAATATGCTACAGGAAATAATACATTAAAAAAACGTGTAGGTACGGAGTATCCCTAAGGAAAGCATGGTTTGAAACTTGTGGGTTATAGTGGGAATCGAGTTTTTAATGGAAGGAGTGGTACCTGGTTCGGGCTAAATCGGCAACTTATGGAAAAACAGCAATATTTTTTAGATCATATCAGAAATATATCACTTTTTTAATTCGATGCTCTTTTTTTCAAATGTTATTAATGATACCATTATTAAACTGCTTTAGCGATTTTTTGAAAGCTCGGTTCATTTTCCCTAAGTACTAAATTTTGAAATTAAAAAAAATAATTACAATTACAAATATTTTTATATGAATATTTTCATTCATTAAACATTTTTGAAATATACCATAATGTTCAAATATTTAAAACCATCATAAATTGTAAAATAAAAAATCAGCTGGTTAGCTATCATAATTTAAAAGAAAATATTACTTTACAGGCACGACTAAAAGCGTCTTCAGGCACCACTTCCGTGACATTAATTTAATTACATTATTACAGTAGATTTTAAGCTGACATTTTCTAGCAGTTTCGATGATTTCTGTTTAATTTTTTATTAATGCATAGGTTATCCGTTTATTTTAATTAACGGTGATATAGATTTGTGAGTAAATGTGCCATTACATTCATAGTCACATCAATTCAATGAAGAACCGTTTACATATTTAAACTATAATGAAAAAAAGGGCAAACTAAAATACATATTCTTAGAAATAAAAATTCATCTATTCTTTGTATAATTACCAACTATGTCTCTTGCAACTTGAGTTTGATAATAGTCACATCGTCTGTGATAGATTCAATATTTTACTGTGATATACCCACAAAATTTAAATATTTAAGGCCCAAAAAGTGTATTTTTTTCTTAGCTAATTTATTTAACCATATGTATATTTACGAAAACGATAGGGGGAAAAAAAAGAACGAGAAATATTCCTCAAAATTGATCAACTCAAAGAATAATTTTCAACGAAGATTGGAAGGTGATGGATATATTTGATATGTAAAATCATCTGTTTAATTACCATATTAACCTCAAATATGAATTAGAAAAGTGATATAACTAACCAAATCTTTAAGTTCTTTACACCCTAAACAATTACACACAAAATAACACAAAAACGGACTCGGTATAACAACAATGTCCCGGAAGAAGCTCTTGTACTTCGCATATTGTGTCAACATGCTTAGTAGCAGGATGGAGTGTTGTGTTGACAAGAAGGTTATAAGGAAGGGTCTCGGAAAACTGGAAGGACACATTTTGATGTTCGGATCCTACAACACAATATGGCATGGCTGTCTCCCAAGTATCGTTCCGGTGAAGGACAAGAACGCAGTGGTCTGGGGGGCATTGTGGGAGATAGATGAGTGCATGAAACCTAGGCTGGACACCCTGCAAGGAGTTGGATCGAGGGTGTACAAACCAGTGGAGGTGGATATCAGTGCTCTAAAAGCTAAAGGAGGCACATTCAAGGCCCTCAGTTACAGCCTGGTCGTTGAACCTATTGTACCTGACCTCTACAAGGGCAAGCCGAGGATGAAGTTCCGACCGTCCAAGCTGTACCTGGAGGAGATGCAGGAAGGTGCGGAGGAGAGCTGCCTCCCCATCTACTACCGGAAGTACCTCAAAACCATCTCCCACAACGGGTACACTGGCAGTGTCAGGCCGGATCTCACCGTCGAGGAAGAGCCTTTGTATTAGCTGCTTGTAGCCTATGAAGTATCGAGTCCAAAAAAACAAAACATAAAAAAATATATGCTTTCAGGTTTGCCCTTGCAATAAAATAGAAATGAGAAATAGTAGATGTCTTAATGTAGATAAGTGCTGAAGTTGATTTCATCTCATAACATATACAAATGTTCTGACCGACTTTTGGAAGGACTAATACATTAAACACGAAAAACAATTAAACAGAAATTCCTAATTCATGTTTTTAATATTCTTCTCACCCTACATTCTGATACCCGCACATAGTGATCAACAACTAATAATATTAACAAATCTCGGTACTATAAACTTAACAACACATGTAGCCTTCATACATCAATCTTTAGCATTCATACATCTATAGACCACGGCCGATACTTTTTACTTTCAATTACTTATACATATATGAAATATACAGTAAGGAAAAGTATTGCGATCGTGAACATTTTCGAATTCCAGTTTAAAACGCAAATACACGTTTTAGGGTCTTGTGAGTCCAAAAGTCTCGCAAAAAGGTCTGTCTGTGAGTGCGCCTCCGTATGTGGTAAGTATAGCGCAAAAACTAAAATTCGAATGAAACTGAAATTTCATATTTGAAACATCTATACGCCCGAGATGCTACAGCAACTTTTTCACTAAAATCGGCTGACCGGAAGTCCTACTTCCTCCTTTGCATTTTGCACCTTTTTTTTAGATTTTTTCAAAAACGGCTCTAACGATTTTGATTAAACTCGCTATATCGCTGTAAAATTTGATGGGTTTTAATATTATGAGATTTCATTCTGATTGAAATAGTCTGGCAGGGCTTATATGCTGATATTTTAAATTTTCTTCCTCTAAAGTACCATTAATTCTGTAGGTTTTATAAAAATAACTATATTATCTCGTAACCGTTGATAATTAACAGCTTTTTTTTAAATTTTTTTATTAAACATATTTATTGATATTTACAACTGTATAAATATATACAACAAGTAAATGTGATGGATACAGTAATCTGACATGAAATACATGAAGAGATGCCACCCATCGGCAGCACTCTAAAAAATTTTAAACTAGAAGGTCTCGGGGCCATCTTCTTTTCAGACGCCTCGGAGGATTATCAGGGATAGAAGAGGATGATAGGATAGAAACTAGTGGATTAGAGTGGAAATGGAGCTTTTCATGGAATGATTGATATCTGGTTCGGGCTAATTCAGTAACATATGGGATATTAAGGTCTTTATGGATGAGCTTATTCGTGACAAAGTAAGGAGCGTTAAGGATTTTACGAAGGATTTTGGATTGTAAGGATTGGATACGAGAAGAATTTGAGGGTTTGGTAGAGCCCCATAGCTCTACTCCATAAGTCCATATCGGTTTTATGATGGTCATATAAATAAGTCTTTTGTAATGAAGTGGAAGATTGGAGCGTTTGTCCAGTAAGTGTTGGAGTAGTCGAAAACGTCGGGCAGTTTCTTGTCTTTTCAGTCTTGTATGGGGATTCCATGTCAGACGTTTGTCAAGGTGGAGTCCGAAGTATCGAATCTGTTCAACAGGGGCTAGTGGAGTGTAATTAACAGCTAAATATGCATGTTGAGCAAATTCGATAAACAACTAAAGGAGAAAACTGAAAGAATATTTTTATTTTTTTAACGCAATATTTTGTTTTTAAACATAAGAACAGTAATATAGGCGTATAATATACCGTTGGAAAGAGAAAGATTTTAGAAATAATGTTATTTCGTACACAAGCTTGTAAAAGTTAATAAATATTGATAAAAAGCCGGTAAAACTTACTTATTATTTTAGATAACAATATAATAGAGTTTTTAATAAAACACATGTTTCTATATTAATTCAATTTAATTAATTCATTTTCACTTATTTTTATTTCTAAATGCATTTAAAAATTCTTTAATTCATTTTAATAACGGATGTATGTGAAAGTCGTGTGTTGCGCGCACCAGGTTTTTAATTTTAGAGTGGTTTAGAAATAATAAATATTAGTTGTGATTAGTTTTAGGTAAACAAGAATACTACAAATGTACACAAACGTTTTCAGCTGTATGTATGTGGTGATGGTGTATTAGTTATAAACAATTATAATGTAATTGAATTGTTTACATAACATTGGGTAATTTTAATAACCTCTATACATGAAACTGAAAATCTCTAGTAATGATAAGGTTATCAGTAACAAGTCTAGTCTCTAGGGTGGCAGTTGGGCTCACGTTTAAGTAAAACTCTTCTATGCTATTCTAAAGTCACCTGTAACTTTTGTGTTAAAATTAAAGAAATCGGGCAATACTCGTCCGGTTTTTTCATCCCATTTTTGGATTCTAGACATCTTGAAATATATCTTGAGGCCAAAAATTTCAAAAGTAGACGCAAACTAAATGCAAAATAAAGCTATTATAATCAAATATTAAAATTATTTGACGACACACAATTTGCACTTACCTCGACTGTTAAAATCAATTAAAAACTATTAAATATACTTCAAATTGAAAAATATTTTAATAAAATGTGTATTCATTTTCGTTAGAAACATTTGATTTAGGTGAAATAATATAACTATATTGCATTGTTAATCAGTATTCTTAAGTGTATTCCCTATTCGTCACTTAATACCTCTTACAACTTGGTGCTTCTCATAATATTTTTTCTAAAATCTTTCTCTTTTCAACGGTATATTATAAGTCTATATTACCGTTCTTATTATAAAAATACCAAAAAACATAAAAAAAATAATTTTTTTTTGCTCTTTTATCCTTTTGTTTGTCATTAAATTCGTCCAACTTGTATATTTAGCCATCCTTCATCAATGTCATTAAGATGATATGGTTAATCTTTTGGAATGTTCAAAATCTAAGGTACTTTAGAGGAAAAACATTTAAAATAGCGGCAATTAAGCCCTGTCAGACTATTTCAATCAAAATAAAAGCTATATTAAAGCCTATTAAATTTTACATCGATATAGCGATTTAATCAAAATCGTTAGAACCGTTTTTGAGAAAATTGTAGAAAGATGCAAAACGCATGGGCTCTTTCTAAAAAAAACAAATATTTTTACTCTTTTATCCTTTAGTTGGATATACATATATGTATATAATATACATTATGTATATTAAAGCACATTAAATTTAACATCGATATAGAGAGTTTAATCAAAATCGTTAGAACCAGTTTTGAGAAAATCGTAAAAATGTGCAAAATGCATGATGTAAAGTGACTCTTCTAGTTTGCTGATTTTAATGAAAAAATTGCTGTAACATCTCGGGCGTATATTGTCTTCAATATGAAATTTTAGTTTCGTGCGACTTTCGTTTTTGTGCTGGACTTACCACAAACACACACAGACCTTTTTGCGGGACTTGGTTATTTGACTCAGCTGACAAAAAATACGTGTATTTCCGTTGAAAACTGAGATTCGAAAATTTTCACGATCGCAATACTTTCCCTTACTACATATTTCGTATATAGGTAAGTGAAAGTAAAAATACAAAATTTAATGGATAAGGAGATTATTTATCTAAATTCCATTATTTTACAAATAAAAGTTATTAAGAAGTGGGTAAATAACTGCATACCGTCAATGATTTTCAGTGAATATGTTCTTGAATCTTGTCTAAAATAATTTTCCTTAATATATGATATATTTGCAGGATGTGAGTGATACCTTGAAGACGTTTGCTATGCCTGAATGTTTATATATTATTAGCTACCATATTATATTAGAATTATTAATGTATCTGATACATTATCATTCAGTACTTTTTTATTTATTTATACGTAGATGATTTCTACTATAACAAATTCTCTGTACTATAACTGCCCGCTTATCAAATTTCCATTGACAGACACTAATCGATTTACAACTTCATTAAGTTATGCTTAATTTCGATAAAATAGTAAAAATTTAATACAATTTTCACGAAAAAACCCACAAAAAAAAACATTAAACAGTAACGAATTTGTGTTTAGGCCTTTGATAGAGTCTGTCACCCAGCACTGGTGTACAAACTCCGTAAATTCCTTCCTCCCACATACTTCTTGATTGTTCCTTCCTACTTCTCTGATCGATCCTTCAAAATAAATCACAATAGTTCCGATTCATCCCTTTTAACACAGATTGCTGGTGTTCCTCAAGGAAGTATCCTGGGACCCATTCTATACAGCTGATATCCCAACCCATCCTAACACATTCCTTTCTTCCTATGCTGATGACACCTGCATGTTATAAAGATAGTTTATAAAGATCCATTATATAAAGGCCTCCATTATATTATATCCTTGATATAAAGGCCCACATCAAAGACCTAGAAGTATAGTGTCAGAACTGGAGAATAAAAATAAATTCCAACAAATCCCATCAAATAACCTTTACCCTTCGTCGTAAACCTTTTACTTCCTGGCATACAGTTTCGTTTAATAACACTCAACTAGTTCCTGTTGAACAGATCCAATACCTAGGACTCCTTCTTGACAAACGCCTAACTTAGAATCCTCATACACGACTAAAACGAAAAGAAACTGCTCGCCGTTTTAGGCTACTTTAACACTTACTAGACAAACGGTCAAACCTTCCTCTGAACTACAAAAGACTCATCTACATGACTATTGTAAGACCAATATGGACTTACGTAGTTGAGCTTTGGGGCTCTACTAAACCATCAAATTCTTCCTGCATAAAATCCTTACAATCCAAAATCCCTCGAAAAATCCTCAACGGTCCTTACTTTGTCACGAATAAACTTGTCCATAAAGACCTTAATGTTCCCTATGTTACTGATTTGGCCCGGACCAGGTATCAATCCTTTCATGACAAACTCCATTCTCACTTTAACCCACTAGTTTCAATCGTTTCTTCCTCTGCAATTTCGGATAATCCTCCGAGGCGCCTGAAAAGGAAATGACCCCGTGATCTTCTAGTTTAGAATATTTTTAGAGTGCTTCCAATGGGAAGCTTCTCTACATGCATCTTATGCCATTATATCATATAACTATCACATTTACTTGATGTATTTTTTTTTGTTGTAAATACCCCCCAAAAAAAAAAAAAAAAAAAAAAAAAAGAATTTATGTTTAATTACTTCACCAAATAAACAGTAAACATCGTCTTAAACCTATGGCATTCTGCCTTACAGTATTCTTTAATAATATTCCACTTGTCCCGGTCGACTATCTAGCACTTCTAATAGAAAAAACTCTAAAATGGAATCCGCACACAAGACTCAAAAGACTAGAAACTGCTCGTCGTCTTCGGTTACTTCTACACTAGATAGACGCTTCCACTTAACAACGAAAGGCTGATCTTTCTTACGGAATTAGGTTTTGGGGCTCTACTAAAACATCGAATTCTTTCCGTATCCGAACCTTACAATCCAAAATCCTTCATAAAATCGTCAACGCTCCTTACTAAGAATAAACTCATCCACAATGACCTTAATGTTCCACATGTTGCTGCTTTGACCCAAACCAGGTATCATTCCTTCCGTAACAGACTGCATTCCCACTCTAACCTACTAGTTTCAATACTTGCTTCCTCTTCGATTCCTGATGATCCTCCGAGTCGTTTAAAAAGCTCTTGTATTAAAGCTTATTTAATTGTTGTATTATTCAATATAGATGTAAATTTCAATAAATCATATTTAAAAAATAGTTTTCTCAATAATTTTTCATAATGTATATTACATTATTATTGCCTATGTACAGAAAAGTTATGTTTTCCCGTACATAATGAGAAATCAAGTTTATAGAAGTTTCATGGTTTTAATAATTTATCGAAAGTAAATTGGATGAATAAAATTTAATATGAACAAATTTATGACTTGTGAAAATTAAAATTGCATTTCAAAAACTGCGACTTTTTATATAGGAAGCGGACTACAGAAATTTTTTTTTTGTTTTTAGTGGCGCGACAGGCCGTGACTCGCGTTTCACTATACAATTTATAGTGTAGACCCATCACTCCCTACGCCTAATTTTGTGAGTGGCCACCATTTGGCTAACGGGTATCATACCCGGGGGAGAGGCTGCGAGTGAATCCCCATTATATTACATCCTTATAAAAGCCCCGCCGGGACTGGGATTCGAACTCGCAACCTGTAGCATGAGAGACTAGCGCGCTAGCCACTCAGCCACGGGCTCCCCTAAAACAGAAAATAGTAAACCCAAATAAAATATGTAAATGCATTCGCCTTTCGGCTTTTCAGTATATATTTATGACACTATGATACACTTCTTATCTGATGATTTAATCCCTAAGGTGGATTGTTTATCCTGTTTGTAATATATCAATAACTATATCTGTTAACTCTTATTGAAACTAGCTTAGTATTGTATTTGCTATTGCACTGTGAATATGGAAGAAAATATCATTCATTATTGATAGATTTATTTGTATTATTTTCAATAGGTAAGCGTACTACAGCACATACAAAATGCATAGCCCAGGCAATGGAGGTTTCGTGTCGGAAGAAATTAGAGACAAGCTGATTTTTTGCCAGTTTTTAGGACCTTATTAGAGGAACATTTTCTCAAACGTCCCAACTCCTCCCCCTTGTGCTCCCCCTGCTAGTCCTCCTTGAACATCCGTTTCAGAAGTCTTTTAGATGTAATCCGTAATTTGGCTATTATTCGTTCGATATTAATGCGTAAAGTGTCATTTTATTTATTTATCAACAAACTCTAAAACATGTTTGCGTACAATTTATACATTCGCTGCAAATTCCTAAAGCATGCAGAATATTCTAATTAAAATTCATATTTTATGTGGTTTTCTTGATATAGAATTTCTATTTGAAGTTATGTCCGAAAATATGTCAGATAAAAGTAGCACAGTTCCTACTCTTTCATATTATGTAAGTAACTTTATATTTTTTGGGTCGAGAACCTACAGATAAAATATTATTAATAATGGAGCTCTGATTGTTATTTGTATATTAATATTTTATAAAAAAAAATATAAGTATATAATAATAATATACTACTATTATATACTACGTGCAATAGAAAACAGCAACGAAAGGTCCAATTTTTTAAAAGTTGTCAACAGGAGATGGAAAATGGATATTTTACGAATGTCAAAACCGGGATTGCACTCGAAGAAGACAGTGGTGTCCATAAATTTTATATGATCTATTATCATTAAGAAAAACAATCGATTCAACTCTATACTGCTCACAATTAATATAATTAGGTAATTCAATTAGCTGAATTGGCGAATCGGAAGGGTGTCGTT
The DNA here is from genome assembly GCA_023052935.1 of Piezodorus guildinii. Classification (NCBI taxonomy): domain Eukaryota; kingdom Metazoa; phylum Arthropoda; class Insecta; order Hemiptera; family Pentatomidae; genus Piezodorus; species Piezodorus guildinii. The sequence goes on along the minus strand of CM041293.1, from coordinate 118,716,611 downwards.
TTCCAACAAGACAACGCTATATTTTAAAATAAAAGCATAAATCGTGTCTGGAGTCTTTTCAATATTTCATGTATTTTTCTATATTTAGCTTGTATATATATTAGTATATGTATTAAGTTTCTAGTATCTGTATTCCAGCCATGGTGCATATAATGACTGATGCAGAAAAAGTAATTACACCCAGACAAAAACAAAGGAATAACAGCGAAACCACGGGGCAATTTGGCTTCCAAGGACAGGCTGTGGTCCAAAGATGTGCCAATTTTCTTCCAGTGGTTCCAGACTAACGGAATTAGTCTCAAAATATCTCATATGTATTTTAATTTTATTTGAACGTAAGAATCAACTATAATGTCGGTTGTAATATTAATTAATTTGAAAAAATATAAGCCAATCTTTAGAACGGATTAATTAATTAATTAGTGTTTCTTTAGTACAATAAGAAATGATTTATTCGTTTTGAAGGGAGACAAGAGGTACTTATTTTGTTATTATATACCCTTATTTTTATTTTTTTAATGTAATTTCACTTTTCTATCGTTTATACTGTAAATATTGCATTAATGTGTTCTTACAGCCCTATTATTATTGTCCGTTGAGACAAATTGTAATATTTCTGAATAAATTAATAAAAAAATAAAATGTTTCTATTACTTATAATACACTAATATTTCGGGCAACTATAATAAAATGTATGTCAGAAAAAGTTCCTCAGGATAAGATTAGACCATATTGAAGTCAGAATTGAGGTATAGATGTTAATTATGTGATTTATTCTTGGAATGAATTGAGGTGTCTAGTTGGTTTGGAATATGGATGAGTAGCGAGGTAATTTAAATATTTATACTATTTTGGTAATTAATGAAGCTAATGAAACGGGTAAAAACTCATGAGTTGCGCTTACTACTGTTAAGCTCAAAACGCTGTATCTCTGCAATTGAGACGTTGATTTCCAAAAAGTACTAAGGACATTTTTTACGAAATTGATTTTTTTACATATTTGTATTCTCATCAATTAGTTATATCTAAATCTCCTATTTAATTTTATCTAATGAACACCCAAGCCCTTTCTAAACGCAATTTAGAAATATAATTATTTTCTAAAGGAAATAATTACATATTCAATTTCGGTCCAAATTATACCAAAACATCTCATTTCATATATTTAATATGATGTTATTAATATACTAAAAAAACAATTCTGGATTTTAATGCGAAAAGAATAAAATTAGCTAATTTAATAATATAATAATTAGTGATTTTCGCGCCTCCTGTAAAATTTACTAGAATGGATATAGTACCTTTTGGAAATCAATGTCTCAATTGCTAACCGTTTTCAATGATTATTTAATTTTATTGTAGAGATTTTAATTATCTAACGTACGGCAGACATTATTAAAAATAAACAACCCAAAAACAATATTAATTAAAAAGATATCTGTATATTTATTCTTTTCATACTTTTTATTTTTTTAAAATACGAATAAAGAAAAAAAAAATTGTACAGTCTTAATCAGATCGAAATCTTGAAAACCTTCGAATACCAGACCGCGTCTAGCTTGTTCTATAACTGTATAGAACCTGACCTTCCTCTATTTCGTCTTGGTTAAACCTTGAGGGAACGGCTGAAAATCATGGACATAATTTCCTTTTTTGTTAGCGCTGTGTACTATGACCAAAAATAAGATAAATTATATTTACATTCATTAATCTTATTAAACTTTTGTATTAAATCAATATTTATTACTTTCATTATTGGAGTATTTATCCTACAGCATATGAGTATTTACCCCAACCATTAGCTTTATACTTATTTAAATTACTAAAATACTATCAATATTTAAATAACCTCACACCACACCCATGATATTACAAACCGACTAGATTCAATTAATTACAAGAATAAATCACATAATTAACATCTATACCTCAATTCTGATTTCAATATGGTATAATCCTGTCCTGAGGAACCTTTTCGGTCATACATTTTATTATAGTTGCCTGGAATGTTAGTTGTAGCGCCATCGATGTTTGTATGTATGGTATATTAGTGCTATATAAGCAATAGAAACATTTTTTTAATTCATTTATTTAAATATATATTGTCTTTATGGACAATAATAATATGGCTGTAAAATCACATTCATACAATATTTACTGTACAAACGACAGAAAAGTCAAATTACATAAAAGAAATGTGAGTGCTTAAGATCGCACGGCAGAAGTGTAAATTTTATTGCGAATCGTAATTTTATATATATTTTAAATAATATTATGTATTATTCTTCTTCCAGTGGCGCGATAGGTCGTCTAGGCCCTGGGCCTCGCGGTGTAATCTTCTGGGAGATTACACTCACGTTTCACGATGCATTTTGCAGTGTAGGGTCATCGCTCCCTACGCCTAATTTTGTGAGTGGACACCATTTGGCTGACAGGTCTCACATACTCGGGGGAGAGGCTCTGAGTGAATTCGCATTTATTTATATCCTTATAAAAGTCCCGCTGGGACTGGGATTTGAACTCACAACCTCTAGCATGAGAGAATAGCAACGGGCTCCCCATAATATTATGTATTATTATTATGGATCGGATTAGTAGGATTAAAAAAAAAAAAAAAAATCAGAAATTAAAGTTGTTGTTTTTTATTCTATACAAATCAAATTATTTACTTTCGTTTTCGTATTCTACTGAGGGTACAATGGGTTTGTGAAAACTAAAATAAATACTTTCGATTGAATTTTACTATTTTTTTTTGTATTATTTGACATATTTAAATCCAGTGTGGTCTTTAAAAATTCTTTGCTTTAATGTTTTTTGTGAAAAGTCGATATTGAAATCTCCACTCAAGATCATGGGTAATTTATCCAAGTTCCGATTAAGCAAAGCAGGCCCTTCTGTTGTGTGTTTAAAAAAATTTAAAAGAGTAAAAAATAAAAAAAATAAAAATTGTATTTATAGTTAAATAAAATGTTAAGAATATTCCTGTAGGAAAAAAATCGGTATGCTGTGTTATAGCAACCCAATTAAGTTGGGCAGCATCATTTTGTTTGTTTATTTATGAATAAAGTGTATCTCCTATATATATATGTTAATTTTTGTGAATAAATTCAATTATTTTCTTTACACTTTGATTAATTGAGATATGAATGACAACTATTATGATAGGTAGTCCATTTTCTACTTCACGTTTTGCCACACAAATTTCTTCATTAAAACTGTATTGATTGAGAATTCCTAAATTTCGCATCCATCTATGAAGTTATGATATTTGTCGGGTATGTATTTCTTTTATATATGGCTACCTCCTAATTTAGTTATACAGTGGAAATTTGGGATATCGATGTTATCTTCGTTGTTCGACCATGTTTCAGATAAAAGCAATATCGTTGAACTTAGAACAACACACAAAATCAAAAGTGGTGAAAATTACCCGAGGCGACGAGCTTCTCACACCCGCAGATCAGGCCACCATTCTAGCACAGTATTATGTTGACCGAGACAAAGCACGCACCGACAGCACATACGAACACAACCCCACGACAAACAACACACAAACCCCCCTCTACTCCACGTATAAACAACTGACTGCAACATTGAGAAGAACAAAGGGAAACAAATCAACAGGACAGGATAACATTCCATATGTCCTACTCAAACAACTCCCGAGAAAGGCCCACATGTTTCTCCTAAATATTTTCAACTCATGCTCTCGCCTCAGATACTTCCCAAAACAGTGGAAACATGCTATAATAGTTCCACTCCTAAAACCCAAAAAACGAGGAAAGGTCCCGGAAGAATACCGACCCATCAGCCTCCTCAACCATATCTCAAAAATATATGAGAAACTAATACTCATACACATCCGAAAACACTGCGACGCACACGACGTAATACCCCCAGAACAAACTGGGTTTCACCGCGGAGTCAGCTGCTACCATCACGTTGCTAAACTACAGCATGATACAGCCAACAACCTTAGACAAAACCGTGCCACAGCCATGATATCACTCGATTGCACACAGGCGTTCGATTCTGTATCCCACACCACCCTTATTGACACACTAAGGCTTCACCGATTTCCGGACCAACTGGTCGACTTAATAGGATCATACATCAGTGGGCGGACTTTTTCAGTCCGTGTGAACACTGAATTGTCTACCCAACGCACAGCGACATGCGGCGTCCCACAGGGCTCGGTCCTTGCGCCTACACTATTCAACATATATACAGCCCAAATAGTAGGGCAAAAAATCGACAGAGTACAAGTCGCCGCATATGCTGATGACATTGCCATATACACGGCCAGCATGAATGCGGATAAAGCAATGCGCAGGGCCCAAAATGCAGCTCAACTAATCACAAACCAACTGAACGACATAAACATTAAAATAAACACTAACAAAACGGATGCAATTACTTTCTCATACATGAAAACACTTAAACACCAACCCAAACTAAACGGAGAAACTATACAAACCAAAAAACGACTCACATACTTAGGAATGACACTAGAGTCACATCTATCATTCACAGCACACATTTCAAACAGAATACGAATTGTACGAGCGACAGCAGCACAATTAAATCACCTATTATACTCACCAGGGCTGTCACTAAGACTTAAACTACTTATATACAAATCAATCCTCAGACCCGCACTCCTTCACGGAGCACCTCTCCTACATTACCTATATCCCACAGCCCTGAAGTCACTTCAATCAACCCAAAACAACATATTACAAAAAATCACAAAACATACAACTCTCGAAAGACGGAGCATGGACCACATACACGAGACTTTAAACTTAGAAACAATACAAACACACATATCACGACGACATATAAAATTCTATGACAACATACAAGCGACATACAACCCGCTTTTCCAATCCATCACTCCTTCCAAGATCCCAGAGAGATGGCAGGGTCGTAAAGGTCCTGTCAATCCAATATACATCATTAAGTAGCATACTACTTAATAATCCCCCCCACACCCAATATCCCTTTCCTTTCCTTCCTTTTCCCATATCTTCTACATTACCCAATCCCACCCCCCACCTCTCTATGTCTAATAAATTTCTTTTCAGGTACACTTTAATCTTTTGTTATGTTTTAGTTCAAAGTTTCCTCTTCAATTTAGCTTTATATAACTATATACCATATAAACAACAAGCGGAGGCCCCTCACTTTCAAAGTATATCAACACCCCGAACAGGGAGTATATTTTATAACTAATAAATTAATAAGCCTTCAAATACCGGTAGGTAGAAAAAGGTATTGTAAGTAAACTCAAATTTTAATGTATATTACCATTATTATTTTTATATTAATTCTATGTTTTTTCTGTTTGAGGGATTGAAAAAAAAAAAAAAAAAAAAAAAAAAAAAAAAAAAAAAAAAAAAATAGAACAACACCTTCGTCAAGATCCAGGCATGTGCGCGAAGACTTTAACAATTTAATGAATAAATTGTTATATTCCATTTTTGTAGGAAATAAAGTATAAACATGAAATGACATACCTATACGATCGAATCACTCTTTATAGTGAAAATAAAAATAGTTATGTTTTTATAATGTTTAATGTTTTTCCACTCTATAATACACCACTAACTTCATAAACTAACCTCAAAATATGAACCGAAAAAGTGAAATAAATTATTGTTAAAATAATAATTATTATGACGTATTAATATTAACCATTAAAATCTAATGATAATATTAATTTATAATAATTCTGAAATAAACACACACACACACTAACACAGCGACACAATGCAGATGACTACTATTTTTCTCGCTCAGTTTAATTATACGTTCCTCATACGTAGCCTACAAAATCTGTGTGTGGTGCGCCAAATGATATTTACACTTCAAAAATAAATTAAGGAATATTATAAACAAAATAATTACCTTATTTCGCGGTATAATTTTATATGATAGAGAAGGGTAGAATTTATTTTTAATTTCTATAGTATTTTTTAGATTCCTGTACTTTAAATTAAAATTTCATTTTCTATTTTATTATGCTGTTTAGAATCTGGCTATTGCTTCACTTCATGTTACTTTACTTACTTTTGTTAATTATATTTATATTTTATTACTCCATTTACTTATGTTGATATATTAATTATTTCTTTATTAGTTTTAATAACTTTCTTTTTCTGTTTTTTTTATTACAATTTTGTAAAATTACAATTGCAATTATCAACGCCTACACAATATCTTATTTTTTTAGCCCTGATGAATAATAAATAGTTTTTCACTATTTTCTAATCTTTTATTTTGACACCCACCCGAATCATCGCTTTCTTTATATTCATTTCACGGTTACCTATTGAGGATATATAAAACTTAAAATACTTCGAAGAATGAAATAGGGAAGTATAATGCTAAATATCACAACCTTTTCCTCTCTTCCAACATTTTTATGTAAGAATGTGTTTAACCTGGACCACTAAAATCCATGAAGTGCCTTGACATCAGTACATAAAAGGATGCATGCTGTTTCTAGGCCAAAGGCTGTATAAGGTGATTGGGCCAAGTAGCGCTCAGCCGCCAGGATTTGTTCCTAAGTTTTGGTACCCTCCTTATAGGTTCTGGGTTTGCTCCGAGGAGGATCTGCCTACGAAGGTGTCGATATACTTCTGATAAAACATAGTAAATAATTACCTCGTCAGATCTGGAACCCGATACATCTTATTCGTTTCTGGAACATGGTTATTTGGTGAGAAGGCTTGTGATATTGCTTGGTCACAGATGACATGGCATGTGATAATATGAGACTTAACCTCCGCCTTGGGAACCAGTGAGCCATGAACTAGTACAATGAGCAGGAAGTTCACATCTCCACCTCACAAAGGAGGCTCCGTGTGGGGGTGGTGCTTCGCCGGATTGTATGTTGTTGTGTGTAATGATGCTAAGTCTAGCAATGAGTTATAGGGGTTGTCCGTCAGGCTTAGAATAGAAACCACAGCGGGAAATCTATACCTCTTACCCTCTCCTGCTGTGAATACATTGTACGATATATGTTATAAATAGCACACACTGTTAAAACGTAAATAGAAAAATATTATACCATTGCTCAATGTTAGAAATTTCTTTTTGATTTCATCCTCAGAAATTCAAAGGTGGAACAAAAATCTAATGCGGGCAACACACGACTTTCACATACCTATTAGGATCAATTTATAAACTATTGAATATATTTCAATTCGAAAAATATTTTAAGTTGATTTTAATAAAATTTGTATTCATTTTCGTTTGAAACATATGAGTTAGATTAAATAACTACATTAAATTGTTCTTGCTGGACTTGGATATTTAGACTCAGGAGAACTTAAAACTTGTATTTCCGTCGAAAACTGGAATTTAAAAATTTTCACGATCGCAATACATTCCCTTACTATATACTTCATATGTAAGTAAGTGAAAGTACTAATATTATACCATGGCTCAATCTATACATTTTTTTTTTTTTTTTCTCTCCACTTCAGTCATAAGTGGAAAAAAAAAATATGAAGTTACTTCCCAATAGATCTGGCCAGTCCGGGAAGTCAGACCATACTCCCTTCAGAGAAGGCCTATAAAGTGTAAAAACTTTATTTTTACATCAATTAACATTTATTCTCAACTAGAAGAACTTTATTAGTTTTATTGTTATTGTAGCTACAGTATCGGTGATTTTGTAAATATTTATATATCAGTTATTGTAATTTATTACTTTGATTTCTTGATTATGATTTACTCTTTATAATAAATGATTAATTCATTCATTCACATTTATGAAGTAAAAATGTTCCAATGCTAATGTCTTATAAAATAATATTTCGACGTGCTTAAGTACAAGAAGCATGTATGTTTTATGGGCAAAACAATAGCATTGAAGTGGTATAAATTTCAGTGAATTTCAAATGAGCATTTTTCCTCACATTTGCGCTAAGTCTAGCGCAGAAACTAAAAGCAGTACGAAACTGGAATTTCATATTTAAGACAACTATAGGCTCTAACGATTATGATGATTAAACTTTACATATCGATGCAAAATGTAATGGTTTTATTTCCATGGTTGTAGATAAAAATATAATAGATTATTTGATAAAATACATGTTTTACTGAAATTCAATTTAATTAATTCTTTAACAATTTATTGTTATCCTTGATGTATTTAAAGATTCTTAAATTTATTTTAATAATGAAGATAAGTGAAAGTCGTGTGTTGCGTGTACCAGATTTTTTTAAACAAATTATTATATATTTTTATAACCTTTGGTAGTTTATAAATACCTAAATAACATCGAAAATTCCTTCAAATTCAGTTGTTTTGAAAAAAAAAAAAAAAAATGTAACATTGGATTATACACTGTCAAAAACATAAATATGCAAATCGAAGAAATGATTAATATTTCCCAAACATCTTAATTTATTCGTTATTTGGGTTCTACGTATCTTGAAACGTAACGTAACTTCAAAATTTGAGGGTTTTTTTTGGTCGATTACAAAGGCTATTTATTAAAAATAATAAACCTAAAGTATCTATACTAGACTTCTTAACTATTCTCTTATCTTTTCTTTTAATTTTAATTGAAATCATTCGATATCCATTCCGTAGAATGGATGATAACAAACTGACCAAAAGAATTTTAACTATTTTGTCAAAAGCTAACCAGGAGGAGGTTTCCAGAAAAAGAAAAAACAGCCAAAACTTGATAGAACGAAAAAGAGTCAGAATGAACATATTCTGAGAAAAGACGAAATCCAGATTATGAAAAAAAAAAAAAACGATTTATCTTGTTTGATTTCATTCACCTCTTTTATCAATTTCCTATTTTGATTTTTTTGTGATTAAATTTATATTTAAATTTAATTATAATCATTTATCTCATAATTAACTTTTATATATTTTGGTTAAACATGGATAATTTTCTACTGCAAGAAATACCAATCCTCAACATTTAGAGGGGAGTGAGAATGGTGCACTGTTCCTAGTTCCTAATGCACATAAATGCAGTAATTGGATGATCTATACTGTGGCGCAGTGAGGAAGTTGTTAACACGGATTTAAACTCCAGTTAGCGACTTCGTAATTTCTTGCATTAATCTCAGCAATAGATAATATAAAACTTAGATATAGCCATTACTAAAGTTTTAATTGTGCAATAATGTAGATTATTATTTGTATATCCACCTCTACTCTTAAGACTTATTGGCGCGATCAAATAAAGTTCTTGCAAGCAACCATAATTACTTATTATTAATATTGTATTTTATTGTTGTAAAATAAACATAATCTAGGGTTTATCTTGAATCTTTATTTCTTCCCCTCTTCTATCTTTATTTGTTTATTTATTTAACATCTCTTTATGCTGTTGTGGCTAATAAGTCGATGCAATAGTGGGAGTCCTAAATTTTGGCTATCCAGGTTTGATTAGATTAGGGATCTTTAACGAGTACCTGATATCGCACAGGCTCAGGACCACCTTTTAAAGTCCCATCCAAAGGACGGCATGACTAAGGATATTTTACTCCCATTAAAAAATTCTAGGGCCTCCTGCGATTTTGAATCTGGAACCTTGGGCATAGGAGGCTGTTATGCTAACCACCATGCTACAGGTAACCCCCATTTTTCTATATTTATATTAGTTTCTACAGAATTCTACTTAAAAAATAATTGCACGAACAATTATAAAACAACATCGTGAACCTTGACATTTCGAATAACGAATCAGTACTACTTTTTCCACAAGAAAAATATTTTATACAATGAGTACTATTTTTTGCTCACCTAAGAGGAAAATTCGAATCGAGGAAAATTAAATTGAAAATCTTGCTAACAATAGAAAACTAATTACACAGATTATAACCATGATGGTCGACGGTCTACTCATTCTTCGGAGTCTATTTTTTTCAAAGTCAATTGTAAGGAAAAATGTGAAGGAATTAACTGTAAAAAAAAATTAGCGCCCCAGGCATTAAGTCATCAGTGACCCTTCCAATCTTCTCATACCTTATCATTAAAAATACTTTTATTTAAAACATACCAATGTTTAATAAAATTTCAATATGTTACGCATCTGAGGCTGATAAAGTTATTAAACAAATGCTTTATTACATAGAAAAAATCTAAGGTATCCTTTTTTCAAAGGACAGCGTATTATTCGTAAGAAACATTTTAAAAATTTAAGTTAAGATAAAAACAGAGTTTCTTTTTCGCAATCACTATTTTACTTCACCAAAGATTGAATAAGTTAAAATTATAACTTGGATTTATGTTATATCAGTTATTTGAAATAAGAGGATTTTAAAAAGATTTTGCCTGTGTGCTCAGAGTACGTATCTTATATTATATATCTTCGGCGTAATAAAATATTCTTACTGAGTATGAGGTGTTCATTAAAATAGGCAAATAGGAACCAATATTTGGGGCGATTCATTTCGAAGTTACTAAAAAAAATCATATAAATAGACTCGAATTAACCTGAATGATCTCAATGTGAATTACCAATTTTTACAAAGAAAGTGAATTGATTCTAGTCAGTCCTGATTTTAAATGTGATGTAGGGCATGCAAATCTTATGTACACATAATACTTTTCTTTAAAGAAGTAGATTGACCAGTATTACCCGAATTTATAAATTTTTTCATGAAAATATTATAATTATGAACAAGCATTTCAAACTACAGCAATAATTTGCCCAAGAATATTTCTGAAATAGAGCCCAATGCCTAATGAATTTTTATTTTCGATTTACGGAAGTACTATTTTCACGCAAGAGTAAAAATACTAATATATAGTATGTGATTGCATAAGAAAAAAAAATCTGGTGTGGGCAACACAGGACTTCCACTTACTATGGTTGGTAAAATCAACAACTTATAAATGGGGTTTGTTTTTTTGTTCATTTATTTAACGTCACTTTATGCTACTGTGGCTGATCGGACGGTGCTACAGTGGGATTACTAAATTTTTTTCTATTCAGGTTTTATTAGGGTAGGGATCTTTAACAAATACCTGACATCGCACAGGCTTAAGACCACCTTTTAACGTCCCCTTTGAAGGACGGCATAACTAAGGATTTTTTACTTCCATTAAAAAATGCTAGGACCACCTGCGGGTTTGAGCCCATGGCCTTTGGCATAGGCGGCTGTTATGCTAGCCACCCAGCTACAAGTGATCCCATAAATGGGGTTCAAAAAGGGTTAAATAACGATATTTAGTTTTGTTGGAAACACTTGTTTCAGATTGATAATTAAACAATTTAAAATTGTTATCTACTTTAATTTTATCCGCTTTTTATCACACTCCTTTACATTTTAAAACTTTGTGTCTTAAGTTAATTTATTTTCTAAAATCTTTAGCATTCTAACGTTTTACATCTATATTACTGTTTTGATGTTCAATAACACCAAAAATTTTATTTAAAAAATATGTTCGCTCTTTTCTCCTTTTGTTGTATATCGATTTCGTTCAATTTATACATTCAGACTTTTTTATCAATGCTAACAACAAAAAAATGGTTAATTTTTTCGAATCTACAAAATTGAAGGTACTTTAGAGGAAGAAAACGGATATAGAATTCATTCAACTTATATATTTACCTGTTTCTTTATCAATGGTAACAAGATGGTATGGTTATTTTTACAGAATGTAAAAAATTAAAGGCACTTAACAAGAAATGTTTTTAATATATCCGGTATTTAAGCCCTATTTTAATCAAAATGAAACCTATATCATATTGCATTCAATTAAATTTTATACCGGTATAGCGATTTTAATCAAAATTTTAAGAGGCTTTTTTGAGAAAAACGTAAAGAAGTGGAAAATGCATGGTATGAAGTAGCACCGGTCAGCGCATTTTTGTTTAAAAAAGTTGCGGTAACATCTCGGGCTTATAGTTGTCTTAAATATGTAATTTCACTTTCTTGCGACTTTTCGTTTTTGTGTTAGACTTACCACACACATACAGAACTTTTTTTGGGCCTAGGACTCAGGGAACTCGTGAAACGTGAAAACAAGAATTCGAAAATTTTCGCGATCGCAATACTTTCCTTTACTGTACTTATATAGGTAATTGAAAGTTAACGTTATGATGATTTGTTAATGAAGAAAGAGTTAATGAGCCTTACCTAACCTAAACATATATATTTCCTAGTTTGTAGTTCTAAGTATTTCTATGGACCGTTAACAATCACATCGTTAGAGCGTCCCACGTGAATAGCGTTCCCACTCAGGCGGACGTATCTAGGACGGCTCGAGACCATATGCTATGAAGGCCATAAGAAAAGTATTCTCACGGCAATAACTGAAACATAAACACCCTAATTAGGTAGGCATTTCTAAATTTACTGGTTGAATTCATAAATTAATAATAGTTATTCTTTGATTATTGTATTTATACATATATATATATATAACTTATGCGTTGTCCGAAAAATAAACTAAAAAAAATAATGAAAGGGGCATAAACAACACGCTTGATGGCTATTCAAACACTAACTTTATTTGGTCTTCTAATCCTCTATATATACATTTCTATTGTTTACAAGAGGTGGTTTGGAATTAAGACTGATAGTCTACCTTATCAGTCCTTAACTCCCCCCCACCAGTTTACGAACAATCCTCGTAAACTATATACAAAAACAAAAAATATAGAAATAAACTACATGAGACATTACAAAAGAAAAACACAAGTACAAAACGCAAAAGGAAAATACCACCTGAAAATAGAACACAAGAGATTGAGAGAAAAATAAAAATAAAATAAAACAACACTTCCAGCAATCTGAACACTGCACACTGCAAAAAAAACAAAAAAAACTGACACTTCAAAAACAAAAATGCAAAAAGCGGAGGACACTCCAGCGTTCTAGGATGCCCCCATCGGTGGGAGTTTCAATTGTTCGAGGTGCACTGTACGCCGCTTCCTGGGTTCCCGTAAGCTCTCGATCGTGACCAAATTGTGTTCACGGATCACAACCACCCGGAAAGGGCCCTCATAACGCCGGAGTTCCTTTCCCCTATTGGTCCCCACCCGCCGGTATACCACCGTACCGATTTTAATGGATCCCATTAGATCCCGCACCCCAAGATTATGCCGCTCCACCCGGCGACGCTTTTCCCTCTCTATCCGATCGCGAACCGTGACCCATAGTTTCCTCAGCGCTAGACTATTGCTCACAATGGGCCCCTCATCTCCCGCCGCACCGCGGCAATCACGCCGGCGACCCTGCAAACCGAAAAGGATTTCGAAAGGGGTAAATTCCGTGACCGAGTGGACGGAGTGGTTATACGCGATGATGGCACGCTCCATAGCCACGTCCGGCTCCAACCCCTTCTCTAATTGAAACACCCGCAGGTGGTCACTCAATGTGCTGTGAAGGCGCTCGATACCACCTCGGCTTTTCGGATGACCCGGTGTATTAAGATGCCACGTGACACCCAAAACCTTCATCTCCTCCCGGACTCTGGCGTTGTCAAATTCGCGACCGCTATCCGACGAAACCGTCTCGGGGACGCCATAAAACTGAAACCAAATCCAAAGGGCCCGCAACACCGCCTCCGCCGTACGCTCTTGAACGGGATACGCCATAGCCACCTTGCTGAACAAATCCAAAACCGTGACCCATTTATAGCCCTTCCACGTAAAGGAATCGATTTGAAGATCCACGAGAGGCGCATCAGCGGTAGGGGTTTCCTCCTGGACGGCGCGAGGTGGATGACGATCATATTTAGCGCGAAGGCACACGTCGCAATTTCCGATGGTCTCCTGGATGGTGCGCTTCATCCCCCGCCAATAATAACGCCGCCGCAACGCATGCAACGTCTCCGTGAGTCCCCGGTGGTTCGTCTTTCCTTGATGATAAGCGAGCGTCACCTCCTTCTGCCGTTCCTCATCACGGATGGTCTCGACTAGCATGGAACAACGGACAAACGACCGGTCAACTCCGATACGCTCCGCCCGCCACAACCGTTGGATCCGTTCCCATATCAAGGCGTTGCCGACAAAGATGTGGTGGGTCCTATCCGGTTTCGACGCGTCCGCCAGCGCTCTACACACCTGGTCATCCCCGACGGACGGCTGAGACCAGACAGTGACAACCGAACACCCGCCGAAGCGTTGAAAATCGATCTTAAGGAGCCCCGATGTCCTCGTCTTCCAGATAATCTGGTGGCGCTTGTCATTCACGATTTCGTCGATTTCCTCCATGACTACAGGACGCCCCTCAGAAGAACGCTCGTCCCCCGACGACGCGGTCTCACCCGCAACGCCCGCCGCTCCAGGTTGGGATTCCTCCCCAGGAGTCCATTCCCTGAGAAACTGTCGAACATCGCGAGAAGACTCGCCCCGTTCCTCCTCTACGGCGTTCACCATGAGCGCCCGCGACAGCCAATCCGCAACAACGTTCCCCTTGCCCGGTTTGTATACAATCTCCATATTGTACTGCCCAAGTAGCTCTTTCCAGCGCGTGACCCTCGCGGAAGACTCCTTCAGCCTCCCCACCCATTGTAGCGGACGATGGTCCGTATGGACCCGGAACCGCCTCCCGAAGACGTACGGCCGGAAATGGTCGACCGCCCACACAATACCGAGGAGTTCTCGCTCCAAGGCACTATAACGAGACTCCGCGTCCGTGAGACGCCGACTGGCGTATGCAACAGGGCGCTCCCCACGGTCACTATCCTGAGATAACACTGCCCCAAGAGCGTATTCACTGGCGTCCGTCGTAATAGTGAATGGTCGGTCGAAGTCCGGAAATGCGAGCACCGGATCACGCTGCAAGTGCTCGATGCACCGGCGTACCTTGTCCGCAATATCTGGGGTCATCACGAGTTTACACCCTTTCCGCAGCAAATTGTTAAGGGGCACAAGATACGCAGCCATAGCTGGAACAAAACGGCGATAATAATTCAAAGCGCCCATTAACCGCCTGATCCCCTTCACCTCGGTCGGGATGGCCATACGCTGTAAGGCCGCCACCTTCTGGGCATCCGGCTTCACGCCCTCCGCGGAGATCGTATGACCCAAAAAACTAATTTCCCGCTGACCTAGGGTGGACTTCTCAGGAGAAAGGCGGAGACCAAATTCCCGCATGCGGTTAAAAACAGCCCGGAGATGCCTAACGTGGTCCCGTTCTGACCTACTAAAGACCAGGAGATCATCCATATAGACCTGGCATACGGATTCGTCCAAACCCCGAAGGAATTCGTCCATCAACCTCTGGAACGTGATAGGAGCATTCTTCAAGCCAAAGGGCATCCGGGTGAATTCATAATGGCCCCTCTCGAACGTGAACGCGGTCTTGTGCCGGTCCCGAGGATGCATTCCGATCTGGTGATAACCCGCCTTCAGATCCAAAGTGCTAAAAATTTTCGCACCACCCAACCTGTCCAATATATCATCGAAACGGGGAAGGGGATATTTCTCATCGACGGTATTCTCGTTCAGCTTACGATAATCAATGACAACCCGATACTTTTCTGTCGTGTCGCCGGGTGCACTTTTCTTTTTGACGGCCCATAGCGGACTATTATAAGGGGACGTACTGTCCACGATTATACCCTGCCGCCGTAAATCGTCCAGCTCAGCCCGAATATGGCTACGAAGCGCCTGAGGGTACCGCCTTTCTTTAACGTAAATCACCCGGTCCTGCTTGAGCGGAATTTCGTGCACCGTTTTGCCAGTAACCCCGAGGACATCTCCTTCTTTAAAAAATATATCGCCGAACTCATCGAGGATAGATGTTTTCCACGTATCAGCCTGATTCACCACCCGCAGCCACGCGAATACATGCAAACTTTCTACCTCCGATTCTTATATCCCATTGGCCCCCCTGATTCCTGATCCGCGCGCCGATCTTTCCTAACAGGTCATTCCCTATGATCACCTGATATTCCCTTGGCATCCTACTTACCACATGGACTTGTAAATTGCCGCTCGTTTCTCCCCACGTACCCAAACCCAGCTCGATTTCCCCCTCCACACTACAGGGCCCTCCCAGGGTGATTAAATTACATTGGCATACCTTAACCTGGAGTGCCCTCTCTCCACCTTTCCACTTCTCTAGCGCCTCTCTGCATGCGATGGTGCACGAGCTCCCGGTGTCCACCAGGCATGCGACTCCCTCCACGCTGATGATAGGCAGACCGCCGCTCTCTCCTCTCGCATGGTAGCTCACCAACGTGCGGTTGCCCCTCTGCAGATACCCGCCTCAGATTTCCTCACGGGAGGACTGCGCTGCCGTTTCCGGTCGCCTCCACACACTCCTCCTGCTCCTCTGGCCACCTCCTCGAGCGGGGACGTCCGCCTCAGTCTCCGTTTCCGTTTCCTCAGACCGTCCGGATGATTCGCTTGCCGATGCCATATGCCTCCTCTGGAACCGTCCTGGTCGGACTCTTTGAGCATTTACTTCCATAGGTTCCGGTTGGTTTGCATCGCGCCGCCGGTACATGTAAGGGCAATGTCTTGCCATATGTCCCTCCACTCCGCACTCAAAGCACCTAGTGCGTGGACATTGGGCCACCAGATGCCCGAGCTTGCCACAACCATGGCACTTGCGGTCCTCCCGCCTCCCGCTGCTTCTCGGTTTTGCTGGCCTTCGATCACCTTGCGGAGGTCTCTCTCTCCTATTCTCCCGAAATTCTCTTCTTTTCCAAACGGGAGTGGTCCTAGGCTGATTGTGCGAGACTCGTGTCCAACCATGTTCCTCCGTCTCCATCCTAGATTCTTCCTCGCGGGCACTGGCGTCCATCATTTCTTGAGCGCAGTCGATGAACGAGCGCTCCCTCTGAAACCCTTCTCTTTTACCGGTTTCCTTCGCCAGCTGCACCTTTAGAATTATAGCTAGAAAATCCATCCTAAAGTGGACCTCCTCAACACTTGCGGTCTCTCTCATTTTCTCCGTTATTCGGTTAAACTTCGTGAGTAGTTCTCCCGCATACTGGCCATTAGACTGCCGCGGCTTCTTAGTTTCTCTTATTATGTGAAAAACATCTTCTTCAGGGGCCCATCTTCCCCCTCCGTAGGCCTTCTTTAGTCGCTCTTTCACGACGCTCCAGGGTGTCTCCTCATCGGCTTGGATATGATTCAGGATGCTCCTCCTCACCCTGCAAACCACTGCAGCTTTTAACGCCTCAGCATCTTCTCCGTCTAACAGTCTTTCAGACAACTTTGACTGAATCCTCACCATCAAGCGATCGCCCCCTTTTAGAAAGTGATTGAGCTCACCAATCTCTCCAGTGAATCTGTCAAGGTCGGATGTAGCCTTCCTCAATTCCTGAGCTGTCGCTGTTTGGATCTTCACCCACTCCAGCGTCGTTCTATGCGCCTGCGCCAGTGAAACTTCCGGTAGTGGCGGTAACTCAACTGCCGCCGCTGCCGCCTGCTGTGGCCCAGCCGGTGGGACATTTAGAACGGCTGGTCTCAAAACTACGTTTTCTGCCATAATATTGGTTTTCGCAGGCAAGAGATTAAAAAAAAAAATAATAATAAAATAACTCACGTACGCTGAGTAGCAGGTAAGTACAAAAAAAAATTACGTGTTTCGAACTTATCTAAAGGTCCCGGGTTTCGGCACCACTTATGCGTTGTCCGAAAAATAAACTAAAAAAAATAATGAAAGGGGCATAAACAACACGCTTGATGGCTATTCAAACACTAACTTTATTTGGTCTTCTAATCCTCTATATATACATTTCTATTGTTTACAAGAGGTGGTTTGGAATTAAGACTGATAGTCTACCTTATCAGTCCTTAACTTATATATATATATATATATATATATATATATATATATATATATATATATATATATATATATAAAATTGTTAATCGACAAACATGGGAAGCTGATTGAAGATCAATGTAAGCTGGGTCAGAATGCTCGAACAACCAGGCGGAGAAGCTAGCTGTTTTAAGAGCAACAGAATATCTCCTCGATAATATTACTGACACATTTACAGACATAACTATCTACACTGACAACATGAACTTTATACACTCCATCCTAAATTCGAAAATTCATGACGGACTAACCGAGGAAATCCGAATTAATTTGACGAATCTACATACTCAAAATAAAAACATTAACATTATGTGGGTTAAGGGACACTCAGGAGTAGAAGGCAACGAACGAGCGGACACCCTAGCAAAGATAGCGGCTCAGAGTGACCTTCCAATATCGTACAATAAGGTTCCCAATCCTACATCAAAGGGGAGATGAGGAAAGAGACGGTAGTCAAATGGAATCGTTCCTGGACTGCTTCGCTGAAGTCACCAAGCCTTCATAGATTTGTTCCCTATATCACACTAAACAACTACAAACACATACTAAGTAGTAATTACAAGGTGACACAATTTCTGACTGAACATGGACAAACAAAACAATACTTAAAACGCTTTAGCATACTACAAGATAACAAATGTCCATACGATGGTAACATACATAATTTTCGACACCTACTATTCGACTGTAAGAAATTAGAGAACATTCGAGCTAAACTTATTCAGGACGTTATATTAGAGCACGGGACTTGGCCAGAAACAGAACAGAGACTGATGACAAAATTTAAAAAGTATTTTATAAATTTCGTTAACAAAATATACTTCAACCAACTTAATACTGATTGTAGGAAGGCAGCTCAGTCCATGTAATTCTTGTTGTGCTAAATTCATTCTTTTTTGTTTGTATATATTTAGTTGCTTTATTCTAATTGGCAATTGAAAAATATTGAAAGGTGTAATTAACATTATTTTTAAGCTATATTCTTTTGTTAGTTATTTTTGATTGATTTTAAATTAATCTTATTTTTGTTATTTTTCGATATATATATAATGTTTAAAATGAAGATCAAAATAATGTAAACTTAATAATTTGTGAAATATAACATAGATTACGTGTAGTGTGCCTAAAAATAGGCATGGAACATGTATATAAACAAAAAATTAATAAACTCTCCTTCGTTGGGGTTACCATAGGAGGAAAAGATATATATATATATTTTGTAACAAGAAGAGTTTCGTATTGTGAAGAGAAGTTACGATTGGAGTATTTGCTGATGAAATAAATTCTAAAAACTCTACATATCTGTCACTGTAACTGTGTAAGTAGTGTAAGTAACTGTTGAAAAAAAAATTCCTTTATATGATATAAAAATAAAGTTCAATAATAAAAAATAACGTTACATATTATCAGAATCTTTCACTTACCTCCGTTGATAATATATGTAAATTAACGAATTATCAAATAAAGTTAGAAATAAAAATGAGTGAAACTAATAAAGAATTAATTAAATTGAATTTCTATAGGAACGTGTGTTTTTTTTTATTTTATTTTTTTTTTACGGCGGCAATACTTTCGCTTACAATTTATTTAATAAACAGTGAAAGTAAAAAATCTCACTGATAGTTAGCGTCATGGTAATTGTGGGAATCAGGAAGGGAGTTTATCTCAAACAGGAAGCTGAAAGGCTGGCCATAGAAGAAACGACCTTACAGAAGGGAACACCGAAGGTTTTTGGGCTGGGCCTACGTGACTGCCTCCACGTGTACTAAGGGCCCTTGGCTCCAACAGTATTGATGGAGGGTGGCTTGCGAATCGTCGAGTACATCCTTTATACATATAAAATCACACTAATAAGCAATACTTATTTTAATTGTGTCCCGACGTTTCGGTCTACATTGTGGGCCTTCAAAGAGAAACAAGATAATAACCAATACAATTAGAAAATTAATTATAAGTTAGGTACAATAATATAATAAAAGTAATACAATATAGAACCAAACATAAAATTAAATTAAATTAAAATAATTATAAAATTACAGTAATAAAATATGGAAGCAAAAATAAAATTAGATGAGAATATTAGAATGAGAATATTTGTAGACTGTTAATAGAAACAAAGCAAATAATTAAAAGTTAAAAGAAGAGCAATATGTGTACAGTTCAATTTTTAAATACGTGTATGAACAGTTTTGAAGTGATATTTGACGGCTTATTTTAATATTATCATCTTAATTTTATATTTACTTTCATATTTTATTACTTTGATTTTATTATCAAATGCACAGACGTCACCTTCACGCTTCGACGCAAATCCTGTCCAACGGTTCATTTCAATTCCATACCGCTTCCTTCCTTAGACACAGTCCGGTATCTTGGCTTACTACTAGACAAAAGATTGACATGGAACCCACATACAAGACTTAAAAGACAAGAACTCAACCAATGACGTGGACAGTTATACCGACTATTCAACCGAAAATCTAAGCTTACAGTTGAAAACAAATTATTAATCTACAAGACAATACTGAAGGGGACACCTAATTAATTAATCTACAAGGGGACACCTAACATTCTAACATCAAACGCATTCAATCCTTTCAATCCAAAGTCCTCCGAATAATAGTAAATGCTCCTTATTATGTCACCAACTATACCTTGCACTACGACCTTAATGTTCCATTCATTTTAGATCTGATTCCATCCAAATTTTCCAAATTCCATCACAACCTCATTCATCATCCTAATCCTCTAGCGCAATCCCTATCCAGCTCCACTCATCCATACAACCCTCCTAGAAGGTTGAAACGGCAGTGGCCCCGCGATCTTTTGTAAATATCTATTCTGGAGTTCTGACACTGGTCAGATTCTCCTCTGATGTGAGGTGTGTTTGTGGCTATGGCGCCTCACTCAGCTTATGGCGACCTCACCGCTGGCTCTCACCAGTGATGCGGCTGAGAGGGAGGCGCTGGGATCCCTCGGATGCTGCTTGTCCTTCCACCAGTGGGGGGGAAGGCGGACTCCTCCCGGGGTTCCCCAGCAAATTGTATATAAGTATGAGTGTGTTCATTTCTTTGTTAACCGTAATATTTATTTAATTTATAAATTTTGTTATTATATACCTTTATTTATGTTAGTTTCATTTTATGTAATTTGACTTTTCTTTTGTATGTATATATTGTAAATATTGTATGGATGTAATCTTATAGCAATATTATTATTGTCCATTGTGACAAATTGTAATATATCCGAATAAATAAATATTTTCAGAATTTTATTATCATTTTAATTTAATTTAATTTTATGTTTGTTTCATTATTACATTTCGGTCATCATATTATTGTACCTAAATTATTATTAATTTTCTAATTGCATTGGTTGTTATCTTGTTTCTCTTATCTCTGACGAAGGCCTAAATTGAAGGCTAAAACGTCGGTACACAATTAAAATAAGTATTGCAGAACAAAGTTTGCCGGGGCAGCTAGTAATATATAAATAGATAGATAGTATATAAATAATAAGATAATGCAACCATAGTTAGAAATAGCAACTCTGCCATTTGACATTAAATTGAAGAGTTCGTGGACCTTCAGGTAATACGCTTGTATCTAACTTAGGTTTTAAATGTTATTACGTGTTTTAAATGTTTTACTGAAAGGTCCTTTTCCAACCAAAAAAAAACACTTATTGATCAAAGCATTTACCGATTTCACATGCATATTTTTGGAAGAACCAAGTAACAGTATTCGCATAGGTGTATGGAAGGGCGAGGGAGAGGGGGGAAGGAGGGCCGTGGCAGTTTTAGTGTTCTTTGGATTATTACTTTTACTATGAAATATATAGTAAGGGGAAGTATTGCGATAGTGAAAATTTTCGAATTCCAGTTTTAAACGGAAATACACGTTTTAGGGTCCCCTGAGTCCAAATAATCAAATAAGTCTATGTGTGTGTGTGTGTGTGTGAGTGTGTTTGGTAACTCCCGGGCGAAAACGAAAAGTTCTGTGAAACTGAAATTTCGCATTTAAGGCAACAACACGCCCGAGATGTTACTGAAATCAGCTGACCGGAAGATCTACTTTATACCATACTTTTTGCACTTTTTTACGATTTTCTCAAAAACGGCTCTAACGATTTATCCATGTAAAATTTATTGGGCTTTTATACCATGTAAATATCATTCATGATTGAAATAGTCTGGTAGGGCTTAAATGCCGATATTTTAAATTTTCTTTCTCTAATGAACCTTAAAGTTTGTGAATTTAAAAAAAAAATTGGAACATCATCCTATTAGAATTGGTGAAAAACGGGTAGATATGTAAGTTGAGCCAATTAAAATAAAAACTTTTTTTTTTTTTTTTTTTTTAACATCATTTATTGAAATTTACAACTGTACTTCAAGGTACAACAAGTAAATGTGACAAAAGTTAAATGGCGTGAAACAACTTGAAGAAGAACTACCCAATGGCAGCACTCCTGAAATAAAAACTGAAGTAGAAAACTGGAAACATATTTTTTTTTAATGTATTTTTATGTTTTTGAACAAAAGAATAGTAATGTAGGTGTATAATATGCCGTTGGATAGCTAAAGATTTTATTATACTATCTAATACACGGAATTTTAAAGGTTAATGGAGAGTGATGAAAAGCTGACAAAACTAGTTGATTGTTGTAGATAAAAATATAATAGATTATTTAATAAAACACATGTTTCTATTGATATTCAAAATAATTAATTCTTTAACAATTTATTTGTATCTTTAAATGTATATAAAAATTCATAAATTGATTTTAACAACTGAGGTAAGTGAAAGTGTTGCGCGCACCAGATTTTTTATTTTATTTTATTCATGTATACACGAGTTTTATTAATATTTTCTAAAAAAAAAAAAAGTTCAAACGTTGTACAATTTATATTTTAAAACAATATTTGTTTAATTCGTAAATCGGATTTACTTAGCGAAGGCTCGGTTCGCGAACCCTAGCAGTTAATATTGGCACATACTTTCAACATTCCTTTTTCAAACTAGGCCAGGCAATATGGCAGCGTGTGGCATTCGCCGAGTTATTGAAGTTTGGAATCACTATAATAAAAATCGTACCTATTTTTGGCATATTTTCTCTTCTGATCTAAATATAGTTTGTTAGGTCATCCATTTAACGTCACTTTATACTATTGTGGCTTAGCGGACGATGATACTGTGGATTAATAAATTTTGGCTATATACGTTTCATTAGGATGAGGTTCGTTAACGAGTACTGGCATTGAACAGGCCAACATTTTACGCTTCCTTCGAAGGAGGGCATAACAAAGAATTTTTTAAGCCTTTTAATAATCTTAGATTTGAACCTGAAAAATAGTGAGAGCTGAATATGGTTTTTCTAGACAGCGAATCAACACATACATCTAAAACATAATAGATGTGCCAGAGGAAATGGAAATTTAATATAAATAATTTATAATTAGAATGACAATGAATAGGTTAATTAAAATTTGAAATGATGATAGGGTATTTTTAATACCAGAATCATCTTTAACCGCCTTTAACTTAAAATAAAGTTAATCAAATTTTTACTTAGTATATATAGTAAGGGAATTACTTTCACTTACCTATATATGAAATATATGGTAAGGGAAAGTATTGCGATAGTGAAAATTTTCTAATTCCAGTTTTCAACGGAAATACACGTTTTGGGGTATCCTGAGTACAAAAAACTAAGGCCCTAAAAAAGGTCTGTGTATGTGTTAGTCCGTGTATGTGTGGTAAGTCTAGCACTAAAACGAAAAGTCCTATGAAACCGAAATTTCATATCAAGACAAATATATTTTGTCCGAGATGTTACAAAACCTTTTTCATCCAAACCAGCTTACAAGAAGAGCCACTTTATACCATGCATTTTGCACCTTTTTACGATTTTCTCAAAAACGGCTCTAACGATTTAGATTAAACTCGCTATATTGTAAAATTTAATGGGCTTTAACATGATGTAGGTTTCATTCTGATTCAAAAAGTCTGACAGGGCTTAAATGCCGATATTTTGAATTTTCTCTCTGTATTGTACCTTTAATTTTGTATATTATATAAAAATAACTATATTATCTTGTAAACATTTATAAATAACAGCTAAATATTAAAGTTGAGCGAATTACATAAACAACTAAAGGAGAAACCTGAAAACATATTTTTTTAATCCAATTTTCCTGTTTTTGAACATATGAACAGTAATATGCATGTTTATATACCGTTAGAAGGCTAAAGATTTTAGAAAAAATATTATCTTTTATACACAAGCTTATAAAAGCTAACAAAGAGTGATGAGAAGCCGATAAAATTAACTGATTATTTTATATAATAATATAATAGATTATTTAATAAAACACACGTTTCTATATAAATTCAATTCTAATTAATTCTTTAATGGTTTCACTCATTTTTATCTCTAACAGTATTTGAAAATTCTTATTAGATTTAAAAACGGAGCTAAGTGAAAGCCTTGAGTAGCCCGCACCAGATTTTTTTAATACTACAATCTTATTTAACTGCCTTTAATTTTAAAATGAAGTTAATAATTTTTTTATTTCAGCAATATAAATACACCGGAAGGTAACAGTTACTGCCAAATAGGCCGTGTGGTTTAAAATTGGACTCAACAACTAGCCAATGCCAGGCTATTATTAATATTTTTAATCGACCTCTTAAGGATAATAGTGCTTATGTATAGAATTGTGTATCTCGAAATAGATCCATGTCTTAACATTTCTTATATTGATATGTAGGTACGTCGATAAGACCTAAAGCAACCGGCATTGGCCAATTTATTTAGGTGTTGAGACAGCTGGTCCAAGTATTTAGGCTAATGACTTCTCCTACTTAGAATAGTTATTCAAGTGGGATCTTTAAAAGAAATAGGTTAATAGTATATTGAAAATGTAATCCAATTTCTAGGTCTGTATGCATGAGGGTACTCACGCATTGGAATAACAATGCGAACAAATGAAAACATTCTGAAGAGAAATCGCTAATGAGCTAAATGGAATTACAAATCTTAAAATTAAATTTAGCTTAATATTCACTGTAGACTCTAATAATTAACATGTAATTTTAAAGGTTAATATCTAGATCATAAGCTGATCTCTGGGCGTTAGTACTTTTTCGAAATTATAAGTATGAATAATAAATAGTATTTTCATCTTCTACCTTCTTTCCTTGCCCTCTCGGCAGGTGTGGCCCAGGGCTCAAGTATCTCCCCTCTCCTTTCCAACTCCTTTATCAATGATCTTCAAATTCATGCCATCACTGCTCCAATCATTAGGTCTACCTATCCTTCTCTCCTTCTGAATTATTCGTAATATTTGCCAATATTCAGGAAGACCTCGATAGAATCTGGCTTAGTTCTAAGAAAATGCAGGCCATTGTTATAGGTTCCAATTCCCTTCTTAGATCCAATACTTTCTTTCCGAGTCTAATCCTAAATTATCACCCAATCACCTTTAGCTCCTCTGTCAAAAGTCTTGGTATTATTATTGATCAAACCTTTTCTTGGAAACTCCATATTGTTCAAATATCCCGTTCCCGGAATCTTCTCCCTCTTCCCACCCGTAAACTTTTCGTCTCCTCATTAATATTCCCCTACTTCGATTATTGCTGTGTGATATATGGTTGCCTCTCGAATGGACTCGAGGACAGACTCAAGCGTGTCATGAACATGTTCATAAGATTTATCTTCGGTACCTCGTAGAGGTCTCCAGTGACCCACTTACAGAGCGAGTTGAAGTGGCTCCTACCTTCTTACGTATACAATATTTACTCGGATCATACCTTTACCAAATCATAAACTCCCACTATACATTCACAGTATCTTTAAATTTAAATCCTAAGTCCACTCTCTGGAAACAACATCCCGTCATTCCGACCTTTACATTCCCACCCATAGAACTAAATATTTTGATCACTCCTTTTATATCCGCTCTGCAACCCTCTGGAATTCCCTACCTACTCATATCCGCCATACTTCTTCCATTCTATTTTTCAAATCCCACCTTCTCTTTTTTAGGTAAATATCAGGGTTTAATGAGAATGTAAGAAGGAATGGTATTTCATAAACCTTGATAAATAATTGGTTCTTGATTCTTCCAAAACTTTATTATACAATAATAATTATTTTGAGTCTACGTTTCGGGGCTTTTCCACATCTTCAGGAATCACTGACGGCAACCAATGGTTTCTAATCAGTCATAATGGTATCCATTATATCTAATTTTGTCAAATACCAACAAAAATGTCATTAAAAATTCTCCATATAAAATAAACTATCACAGCAAACATATTCTTTGGCCCCTAATGAATTAGTTTAGGATCCATTATGACTGATATTAGAACTTGTATTGGAACTGATATTGGAAGAATTAAGAAATAATGAATTACCAAAAATATACGTTTCTTCTGAATATTAATATTAATATTCATAAACCTTGTGTGTAGCATTAGGATGAACACAGAAGTCAAGGTTTTTCTCCTCCATCTTAATTTCTTGCACCGCTTATTATCCTGTTAATATAGGTCTATAAAGGCAAGGCTGTCAAAACGTACCAACATTTTTCTAACTTGTGTGTCTTAAAAAAAAATTCTTAAAACGACATTTTCAAACATTCAGAAAACTATGTTTTCCATTTTGGGTTTTATAAATTTATATATAAAATATTACACGGGGTGCTGAAGACTACAGGAACTGAGGCGCCCGAGCAATGATTGATGCCAGGCATGTTAACCAATCGGGTCAAGGCACAGCTCCTTCCCCTGACAAAGAGCCGAAATTCCGCTTAGTCAACCCGTCCACCAAGTGAAACTAGCAGTCCTCTTATATTTAACAAATGATTAAAAACATTTATCGTCATATACTGCCTTCACTTGACAGGTATATTTTTTGATAACAATATAATCTTGTTATCAACGATAAAAAACAAGTAAATTTATAGGTTGAACGAATTCGATATCTAACTAAAGGAGAAAACTGCAAAAATATATTTTTTTAAAAGCAATTTTTCGTTTTTAACCATAACAATAGTAATATAGATGTATAATATACCGCTGGAAAGCTAAAGAGTTTAGAAAATATATCATCTTATACACTAGCTTGTAAAAGTTTGTAAAGAGTGATGACAAGCCGATAAAACTAACTGATTATTTTTCATAATAATATAATAGATTTTTTGATAAAACACATGTTTCTATAGAAATTCAATTTAATTAATTATTTATTAGTTTCACTCATTTTTATCTCCAAGTGTATTTGAAAATTCTGTAATCGATTTTAACAGCGGAGGTAAGGGAAAGTCGTGTGTTGCCCGCACCAGATTTTTGTAGCTAATAAGGCACCATACCAAAATAAATAAAGCGAAAGCTGGTCCAGAAACTTTGATGTAGTCTTGAAACATGAAATATTTATTTGAGGTAGAAAAATTAGGGCTGATTTATCTATATTTCTTCCAAAACATCTTTTTATTTTACAGTTTCGTCACATAATCAATGTTTCGGTTTATAATAAATATTGTAAAATTTACCTGTTTTTTTAAAATTTCTTATAACATCTGTTTATCAAAAACTTCGCAGTTTTCATTTTTCAATGAATAATAAAAAAATCAGCACATTAAACCTTGACCTAAGTAAGGCAATGCCTTAGATATTTGTCCTCAACTGGATTAAGGTTTGACAAATATTAAACATGCATGATTCTATTATATTGTTTTTAAATAATATGAATCACTTCTAATATCTGTAATATTTTTAGTGGTAACTTGGATGTCTGGAGTCTGTTTTGAAATTTAATGTTTTCTATATTTTTGTTTATATAAATGGACTCTGTTTTTTCTAATTTTTCGGTTTCTAAAATGTTGGTATTTTACATTTTTTTTTTATATTTTTTATTTTACATATTTATTGATATTTACGACTGTATTATATACATCAAGTAAATGTGATGAAAATAGTAAACTTACATGAAATAAATGTAGAAACTCTACCCATTGGCAGTACTCTAAAAATATTCTAATCTAGAAGGTCTCGGGGCCATCTTCTTTTCAGACGCCTCGGAGGATTACCAGGAACCGAAGAGGATGATAGGATAGAAAACTAATGGATTAGAGGGGAAATGGAGTTTTTCATGGAATGATTGATACCTGGTTCGAGCTAATTCAGTAACATATGGAACATTAAGTTCTTTATGGATGGTGAGCTTATTCGTGACTGTAGTAAGGAGTGTTAAGGATAATGAATTGTCAGAATACGAGAAGAATTCGATGGTTTAGTAGAGTCCCATAGCTCTACTCCGTTAAAATCTTTTAAGTCAAAATTTGTGATTGAGTTGTAAGCTGTGCTGTGTCAATGCTGTAGTATTAACAGTTTTACTATTATTACAGATAATTTTTATTGTTTTGTTGTATATCTACCAAGGATGGTTTTCCAAGTTGCTTCTGCTTTAAAAACCGTTGCAAGCGTAAACTGGATAACATATCTTTATGAATACATTATACTATATATATATATATATATATATATATATATATATATATATATAGAGAGAGAGAGAGAGAGAGAGATATTTAATTGACAATGTATAGTAAAAGAGATATTATAACTAAGAGGGGTATCGAATAGAGAAAGTGAAACTCAATATCTTCACTCTAATTAAGGAAAAACCTTGACCTTGCCTAGAAAAATATTTGGACGGCAACAAGATACAATGAGTATGGTATTAAGTGGGTCACTAAAGATAACTCCACTCCAACCAATCCATGATAAATGGAACTTGGAATAACCTTGAGTGTGGACTCCATACTATGGAGTAGTTGGAGTAGACGAAAACAGCTGGAATTTCATCGACGGTAAAATGACGTTATTCTAACCGATCGCTTGTGTGCAAAACTGATGAGGGTAGAATAATGAATTGCATAGTTTTAGGGTGTGATATAATAATAATAAGTGTGACATTAAAATGAAAATGTAGGATAATAATGTATAGAATATAGTAAACAGATATTTATGTGAATTAGTTAAGATTTTGTTTATTTTTTATAATATTAATTTATTAGAAAATACAGTAAATATTAATATGTAATGTACGTAAATATTAATGAATATAAAAGTAACAATAACAATTGAAAATTCATTACTTCTAATATGCATACAATTTTTAACATTTTCTATTTTTGGTAAAAGGCCTAGAATTACTATTTAGAATAACTTATTTGATGTTTTGAGAACTGTAGAACCAAAAAAGCAACATGAATACCTGCACATAATTCAATAACTGTCCTTACTAATTAGCTAATGGAGTGTAGTGCCTCCAACCCCAATTTTTTTATTTCACTGTTCGATTCGAGTGGTCGTCAGTGGGAGCTTTCACGAGAGTGAAAGTTAAGCCACAGTGATAGTGTATCTTCTCCATGAGAAATGATATTAGTCGGACAGGGAATGGTACTGAAGTCTTGTAAAGGTATCTGTAGATACGAAATCCACCACTGGATCAAATCTTAACCGAATTTTATGTTATGAAGGTTTAAATTTATTGGTTGTAAGAGGATGTGTATCGTGTCAAAGGATTATTCAAACACCAACAACTGGTGTTTTTTGGACAGATTGTTCTAAATCGAGATGTGTTAATCAATCGGAGTCTGATGTCTTATAATCTATTCAAAAACAAGATAAAATATATATGAGTAGAGAAATATAAAAAAAAAAATTGTGGGAATCCAGAGAGGAGATATCTAACCTCACCTAAAGACATTAGGCGGTCGATGACTCAGGACTAGTTGGCACAAATAAAACGTCCTTCTTCTGCCTTTGAAAAACATTTTTAGATTCAATGAATTTGCAAAATATATTATTAGATATTCATAAATTATTTATTTTAACCACAAAGGACAATATTTTCGTTAAAATAAAATAGGACTGCCTTAATATGACACTCACTTCCTTGTTAAAGATGCCAATAATTTTCTTCGCCTTATTTTTTTAGATTAAAACTAAAAACAACCGACTGTTATGTCTATATATCTTTTTCTGAAGTGTATTTACTGAGGCTAATAATAAATAAATAAAAAAATACATCATAGTAAGTAAAATATTCTAAAACTAAGTCACCGGCCAGACAAAAGAGAGAGATATTAGGGGTACTCCCTACGTTTGCTAGAGCACATCTTTTGTGCTGTAGTAAACGTAGTGAGTACCCCTAATATCTAAAAATATTGTTATATTTTAACTTAATACCACTGTTAAACATCCTAATGTGTACTATTATTGCTTTGATATAATAAATAAACCGTACGAGGTATATTGACCTTGGGCCAAGACACTAGTCACACTAGCTTCTACCACGATGGGCACCAACCTCCATCTTACTCTCTTCCTTTAATGTAACACCCATTGTAGAGGGCCTTGTGTGACCCTGCTCACCTATATTAATAACCACACCTCGACATGGACTAGTAGAATGTTTGCATGAGGGAGGGACAGGTTGCAAATATAAGTTATATTTTCTATACACTGTCTATATTGTATGATTATGAAAATTAAGTGTATAGTTGGAAGTAAGAACAGGTTCTAACAAAATCTTTTATCTTAAACATATTTTATTTTTTATACATTTTTTCCAAGATTTTTTGGTGAGAACAGCTCCTTATTCAGCTCAGAGACCTTAAATCATACATAAACAGCTATAAAATGACATATAATGAAAATGAAGTTTATAGATGGTCTATCAATAGCAAGAAGTCTTCATTTAAGTAAAATTTATACATTTACTGCTTTACATAATTATCATTGATTGAAGTTAATTTTATTTGAGAATTATGTTATTACAAAAGTCATATAGTCACACATGCAAAATCACTCCTACAGACTTTGAAAGTGGGACTTAGGTATAACGAAAACTGCTTAGTCGAAGAGATAAAAATTAATTTCAATTCAAAGGAGGATTTAATTGACTTGATAAACCCTATTTAAGTACGAAGAAGAACAAACAGAATAGAATAATAACTTAAGAATAACAGGCATGTTCATTGAAATATAAAACAATATAATAAGTCTGGGCTATAGACAAAATAAACATAATTAATTATTATTTCAATGGAAGGAGAAGAAATATTACAATAAAAAAAAAAAATCTTCTGAAGACAATATTTTTGAAAATAAATGAATTTAAAAACAAAATTTATATTTAGGCAGTAATTGGTTTTTCTTAATTCAAAGTTATATACCATAGAATCGAAATATCATAATTGTTGAGCATCTGTTTGGGATGATAAATGGTATTGAAAAAGTTGGGATTTTAAAAAAGATAGAGCAGTATCATCAGGGATATGAGTAGTTAGAGAATTTAACGAAGGAGCGATCAAAAGTTTTAGTTCTTTGGGTATGGACGTTAAGTTCAGAAAGGCGCAATTTTGTTTCAAGTGAGTGGACTGAGAATTTAAATTTAAGGAGACTATGTAGATAGGAAGGAGTTAATGGTTTGGTTAAGGTATGATCCTAGGAAATATTTTCTGCGAGTGGAGAGTAGCAACCACTTTACGATGATATTTTAAATAATTAGCAAAATGAAAATGTTAAAGACAGTAAATCATCTTAAAGACAAAAAAATGAATCAGTATTAAAAATTGACATTCCACCATCTTTGTGCGATGGTAATAAAAAGATACGACAAAAAATCTTAAGTTAAGTAGCGCCTAAACTTGATACGTGAAATGTAGATGATAGAACCAAATTTAAAGACTTTTAAACTAATCTTTAGTTGGTTCTTTTACCAGTTAGTTTCTTTAGAATACTTTAATAGATCCAAGTTTTTCCTAACTGATAGAACAAAGGGCCCGACTATGTTTGTAAAGCACCGCCTGAAGTCTGTGCACATCCATCTCTTTCCAACGTTGCGACAGCTCACGGTGGGGAAAGCTGAGGATTCAGACCAAACATGGAAGTGCGTGAGTCAGAGCGGTACAGCTAGCGCCTCTTGTATAATGTTTGGAGAGAGTTATTGCGAATATGGGGGTATGCACGCCAAGTATTGTGTCTGTGGGAGAGTATGACAACTGGAATGGAAAGCCTCATTCTATTATATTATTTCCTATTTGTTTACTATTTCCTGTAAAGGAGACGTCAAAATGGTTTTGCAGCTTTGTTTCGTTAAAATAAACATCTTTTTAAAAATACTACTGTGGCTTTTCTAATAATTCTTATGCTACACAGTAAAAATAGCTCTTAATATTATTATTTCGGTATCTCACTGCTCCTAATGTTATGATCAGATTTGGGATAGAAAATTATTATAAAAGTTAGAAGTCAATAAAATAGTAGGTTTCTATTTCTTCCCCCAAACAAAGTTTATCACAGTAAAAGTTTAAGGAGTCAACGTTTCGGGGACCTTCCCCATCATCAGGACTCACTGAGTTGTCTAAAAGTAAAAAATCCATTTTGTTCCATAGTTAAAAATGGATTTTTAAATTTTAGACGACTCAGTGAATCCTGATGATGGGGAAGGTCCCCGAAACGTTGACTCCTTAAACTTTTACTGTGATAAACTTTTTTGGGGGGAAGAAATATAAACCTACTATTTTATAGATATCATTTGCAATCTTCCTTTAAACCTGTTTTAATTAAAAAAGGTTAGAAGATATTTTCATGTGAAGAAGTCAAGAATTGAGATAAAATATAAATCAATTGAAGTTACAAACATTTTTTTTCTGCTGAAAAAATTAATGTAATAGGTTTCAGATAGGGTCACCTGAAGGTATGGACTAACTTGAAAACCTTCTAGGGACATGGTCGCAGGTTCGAACCCGGCAGATAGCTAAGGTTATTTTAAAGGGAGTAAAAATAGCCTTGGTTCGGAGAGGACGTAAAATGTTGAACTCAAGCCTGTGCTCACGTACGTTTTAAACTGATTAAACCTGGATAGGCTAAATTTAGGAATCCCGTTCTAGCATCGTCCGATTAGCTCAAAGGCAAACTGTTGAAGCAAATTTGAGATATACTTTTTTGTACTGTAAGTTGGAATGGTAGCAGTTTATTAAGCGCAGAACTGGCAACAGGAACAAGGATACTCATAGGGATGTTCCAAGTGCGAAATGAGTGCTTAACTAACCGAAGTGCTGGTTGAAATAGCTAACCCTCTATGCCAGTTCTTTGTCTATCTTGAAACTATATTTAGTTATGAGGTCTAATAAAGTACTGGATTAGGTCAGATACATTAGGATAATACATTATAAAACCAACAGACAGACCTAATACAGAAAAATATTGCAGTTAAAAAAAAAAAAATAAAAAAAATAAAGGAGGAAAGATATGTGAAGTTGAATCAAACTTGGGGCTATCCAAAATTTTATTTTTTCTTTATGAGGTTAGTAAGTTAAGCATTGGCGATTTCATAGGAGATTAAAGTTTAGTCTACAATTATTTAATCAACAATTATGAAAAATTGAATTGATCGACCAAAAAGGTTACATGTTTTTTAAACATGATTATGATCCATATTTTTCACTCAACAATTTATTTTCATATTCCCAACTTGGCCATTGGCTATTGTCATTTATTACCTTTGAGTGTTCATTATCTTTTAAAATTAAAAAAAAAAGAAGATCTTATTAGATTCCTTGATAATGACCTACAATCAAAACTTTGGAAATGGAAAAATAAATTGTTGAATGAAATATATGGATCACAATTTTTTTTTATTCTTTCTTTTGCCTTTACCACAGAGGGTCACTGGTATGATATGAATTGTTTTAAAAACCTATAGTTAAAATAATTCTCTAAAAAAAGATATACATATATAACAATAGGATTAAATTGCTAAGATAAATTTTTTAAGATTTAGTACAACAGTATGTAACCAGATATTAGAGTTGGGATGAGTGACGTTAAAACAAAATAAAAGATGGGCAACGTACACTATATCCCGTTTCGAAACGAGCTGGTCTTGAGTACATAACATTAAAATAAAAAAAAAAATAGGTAACATTAAATAAAAAGATAAAATTGAAAGGAAACAAAATAAATAAAAGTTTAATAAAAAAAATGAGGAAAATTTACAACAAAATAAAAATCATTTGATCTATAAAAAAATAAAAATAATTCTTCGATTAACCAAAATGTAAAAAAAAAAAAAAGTTTAAAAATTGGATTAGTGTGTTAGTACTATTAAGAATGGTACAATAAAAAAAAATGAACAAATATAATGAGAAAAATAATTATCAAGGTCCCGAGCCTAAGTGATATCAGGTGTTCGTTAAAGATCCCTATCCTAAGAAAACCAGGATAAGCAAAATTTAGGACTCCCACTGTAGCATCGTCCGATTATTCACTGTCAGCATAAATTGACGTTAAATAGATAAACGAACAAAAAAGGTTTGTTTGTGAGAAAACATTAAATATGCTAAATTTTAATTTTAATGTTTTACTTATTTACTTGTTTTATTTATTGATTGAAACAGTTGTGAATTTCAATACAATATATATATATTGATTATATGAAATATATTTATCAACAGTACTATCTATTTTCATTTAAATTTAAATTGATAAAATAAATAAACTAGATTGAAATGAACGACAATAGAAACTAGAGCATTCAGAAAATACATGCGAAAGGATGAATACATTTGTTATTAAGAGACAGAACATTAGGAAATTGACAAATATCTTGAATCGTTAAGGTAAATTTACATCTTTAACATATAAAACAACAGAATCTGCCGAAAAATTGGTTGAAGATAGAGGAAGACAAAGAGCCTTAAAGGTCACTTAGGGTAATAGTGGGAACCATCCTCTCCACACTCCCGTTTTTTCTTTCCTATTATACATCTTATGTAACCTATAACAATGGAGGAAACCCAATTCTCTGAGCAAAGAAAATCCTTGCTACAATATAATGTTCCATTTTCCGATTAAATTAGTATCTAAGGTCGTTCTGAACTGAGAAAAAACCTTAATCTTTTAAGGAAAACTATATTCGGTATTGAAAAACAAAACAATTGTCAACAAGAAAACCATAGATATTTAGGCGTAATTGTTTTTGATTTTATTATTAAATCAAGTAGGAGGGATGTAGACAGAGCACTACGTTTCTGTTCTGTTCCGGGTTCGAACCCCGACTATAGCAGAATAATTATTTATTATGTTACTTGGGCTGTAGGGCGACCCTTCACGACATATCCAGCCTTTATAAAGTGGGTACCCAAAATGGGGAATAACTCTGACGGCTGAGCGTGATCTCGGCCTAATCACCTCATATGCCTAGGAACGTTACTTATCTATATTTGCACTGTACCCAAGACTCCTTACGGGTAGTAGAGGTAAAGTTAAGACAAAACACACAATGCATTTTGAAAGAAAATGCAATAAAAAGTTATTTAGTTAGTTAATACCTAGTTTATTTTGAGATTAAATATTCAGAAATATGGCTGGAATAAAACCTTAAGATCCCAGCAGATCTGTAAAAGACTTCCTGATGTAAATTAAAATAAATTATTTAAGAAACATCAATTTCACTTATCTTTTAATCAATAAAAACCTACTACTTAAGCTGAAGAAAGGGAGAGGGATTATGCTAAAGCATTTATTAAGATAAGGCCCAAACAGCAATTATAAAGACTGATAACGTTTTTAGTGTTGACTTGAAAAATGGGCCCGAAATGAGCTGCTGTCATTTTCAGGTCATTGATTTAGAAAAAATATAAACTAGTAATTAGAAAATGTATTAATTAAGAAAACATAACCTAAATAATGCTTTTTAAATTTAACTATAAGTTATCTTAATGTTTTATACAGTATTCCATTTTACATAATCCATACTATATTATTTACAAAGAAGTCATCAGTGGCATCTGCAAGAGTCATAGACATACTGAAAAAAGGGAAAAGAGACTTTTGAGAAACAAAAAGAACTTTATTTAACTCAATGGTTTCATCAACTTTGCTTGCTTCTGAAGTATGGAGTCCCAATTATCTTGAGGCCATCGAAACGGTCCAACTTAAATCTTTAAAGCGCTTATTTGGGTGGCCTAGAATTACCCCAAATTATATAGTCCGTCTCGAAACAGGAAGAGAACCATTAGCCAGGAAGGTGATAAAAAAAATGACAAATCTATGGACCAAGCTCGAGTTCATGCCAGAAAAATGACTTGCAAAACTTTGCTTTAACTGACTGAAATCATTAGACAAGGATAATCCTGAAATAGACTTCAATTGGGTGTCCCAATTTAGAGCAATAGCCGAGCTAAATGCCTTTGCAGAAGAGCTTTCTGTTCACCATACAAACGGACTTCTTCGATACAAAGACGACATGCTGGAAAAAGCACATTATCTCTTAGGCGACATAGAAAGAATCCTAAATTCGACTAATTACTTGTATGCAGTTATATTGCTCCCGACCCTGAAACGTACCTTACATTCAAAGTAAATATAAATAAATTGAGATGTGTCAGCCAATTAAGAGTTGCAAATCCAGAACATATCAGAATCTATGGAAAAAACTCGAGTCACAAGAAAGCAGTATATTATGTATTCGATTTATCTACAACAGTCCACGTCACATTCTCCTTCACTGCCCGGCACACAATGAAAATAGACGACAATTTCTTCCACACTTCATCTTAGAATCTTCTGACAACCAAAGCATCCATGTTATTGTTACGGGCTACGGGGTGTGAGAAATGAACTACTCCAGTTTACAAATTACAAATATTTATTAAATACAGAATGTACAAATACAAAGGGATTACTAACCACTATAGTTATAATAATAATTGAATCACTAGCTTAACTACTAACAGTATACATATAAAATGAGGTATTCCCAACAAATAAGCTACTTACGTAAACTTATACAATATGCCAGACTTATTCTAGAACTTACAACTATAAAACATATATAAACTACAGTCTTCTAATTTCCCACCGACCGGTTATCACAGTACTGACACACAGTTTCACTATACTGTCACGACCTGTTCACTGTCACTGTTCACTGATATATCACTGATACTTGTTGAGCCGGATTAAGACTCACTGACCCAGGCGTAGTGGACCGGTATTTGTACCACCACCGAATCTTCTAGACCCGGGCGGCAGGTAAGGCGGGTGGGCCGTTTCTGGCACTTCGAGGACTGTCCAGGTCCAGAATTCTCTAGCCACATCTAGGCCCCTCCAGGCGTGGTCCACCCGTCATTGTCTTGACCGTAGCATTATACTGAATATCGATAGTGTAGATAAGTTACATAAAGTGTACTATTACATGATAGGAGTTCAAAAAGTACTCAATTCTTTATCCTAGACTATTTTCTATTCAGTGTTTATTTTTAGTTTCTCTTCAAAGTGACATTTTGTTTATTTAATGTTACTATTATAGCACCAGTAGTTGTTTTTCTTTATTCTGTAATTTATTTTAGAAAAGCCAAATTGTTTTAGTAAATTTTCACTATTATTTTTTTTTAACGAAATGTATATGACCAAAATAGGCTCCATTTGTATGGGGAAGCCCCAAAGACAAATAAAATTTCTATTCTATTCTATACTATATTAAAAAAATAGTTAATATTTTAAAGTTAGTTATATACGTATTTTCTTTTATAGTAAATCTCTTAATATAAAAGCCAAGTAATGGTGTGCTGGATTAAATGTTCGTGTTCTCTGAAATTTTCGATTATTATGACATTTTTGCTCGGACACCTCAGGGTTTCTAACAATATAAATATCTCACATTGGAGAAAGGAAAGCGATTCCTGTATCCTTGCCAAAGACATCGCTATAGTTTATCTTCCTCTCAGGTGACAAGCTTCGAGGATGTACAGTAGAAAGTATGACACCCAATGCCTGCCAAAAAAAAAAAAAAAAAAAATATTATATATATATATATATATATATATTATATATAATAACTTAAACAGAATAATCTAATTCTGAGCGATTCTTTGCATTCTTGTGATTATTGATATTCAAATATTCTCAAGGAGGAAAAATATTAATGTGTCACTTTTTATGTATATATATTCAATGATCCGACCCAAAATTTCAGAAGATATTAACTTAGTCAACGTTGTTTATAATTCTTGGGTGAAAATACATCCTCGACTCCTTGATTAAGAACGAACAATAAGCAGGCTTTACATCTCCCAAAATGGAATGGTTTTCGTGAGAAATTAGTCAACAAAATAGGGACTTACTAGAAGTGCTACGAAATTTCCTCAATTTCACTAAGTTATATTTATTCACATAAACATAACATATCATTATTATATATATAAAGGTTAGGTTTGGAAATTGATCATTGATTAGGTGGAAAAATAAACGGTGTTTGAACATTGTTAATAATAAATAAAATAAACTTATTCACATATTGAAAATTTTAACAAATGATTTCGGATGAGTCATCCTCCCAATTAGTAAAATATTTCTGTTTTTTGGTAATTATAGTCCATTAGTAATGACATATGGTAAAATTCAATTGAGCGTTGTATTAGGATTGTAGGAAAAATTATACGAAAAACCTACGCATAAAAACTACACATAAAATAATTGAAAATCCATCAAATAACTGAAAAGGCATAAAATATTTTTAGGATACATACAATAAATGAAAATAAATAAGATAATTGAAAATAAAAAAATAATTGAAAATTCATAGAATAATTAAAAATTACAAAAAATAATTTGAAAAAATCTGGTGCGGGCAAAACACGACTTTCACTTACCGCTGTTGTTAAAATCGATTAAACAATTTTCAAATACAGTTAAAGATAAAAATGAGTAAAACTAATAAAGAATTAATTAAATTGAATTTCTATAGAAACATGTGTTTTATTAAAAAATCTTTACATTCTTATCTGAAATAATAATCATATTATAATGTATTTCTTCACTCTTAGTAACTTTTACAAGCTTGTGTATAAGATAACATTTTTTCTAAAATATTTAGCTTTCCAACAGTATATCACTGTTCTTATGTTCAAAAACGAAAAATTGCATTAAACCAATATTTTTGCAGTTTTATAGGGAAACTAAAACTAAAGGTAGTTACGGATCGAATAGGTTTAACTTATATATTTGCCTGTTTTTCATCTTTGATAACAAGATTATATTGTTATTTTTTTAGTATCTTTAAAATTAAAGGTATTTTAGAGGAAGAAAATATCGGCATTAAGCCCTGTCAGACTATTTCAATCAGAATGAAACCTGCATCATCTTAAAGCTCATCAAATTTTACATCGATATATGGAGTTTAATCAAAATCGTTATAGCAGTCTTTGAGAAAATCGTAAAGGTACAAAATGCACATGGTATAAAGTATTTTACATCTTGCGGTCAGCTGATGAAAAAGTTTCTGTAACATTTTGGACGTATAGTTAGTTGCCTTAAAAATATATATATATATATATATATATATATATATTTTATATATATATTATATATTTTTTTTTATTTTATATTTATTATGAGAAATATTACAATCTGTTTCAGAATGAACAATAGTAATAGTGATTTAGGACCACATTCATACAATATATACAGAAAATAATGATAAAGTCAAAGCCTTAATATGAAATTTCAATTGATAGGGCTTTTCGTTTCACCGGATTACCACACACAGACCTTTTTGTGGGACTTGGTCATTTGGACTCAGGGGATCCTAAAACGAGTATTTCCGTTGAAAACTGTAATTCCTAAATGTTCACGATCGCAATACTATCACTTACCTATTTATTTCATATATAGGTAAGTGAAAGTAAAAATGTGTCATCGTCAAGGAGGCCATAAATAATTCTTATAAAGTTATTCATCAATATTTTTAGCTTCAGCTCGTTTTCACCAGAATGTCCTCAATATAATAGGCATTCATAGGAGATGATGGACAATTCTAAAAAAAAGAGGCAAACGAGGAGATGTTTGGGGATAGTAATTTGGGAATCATCAGAAATAGAAATGATCAAGGTATTCCAAAGCGAAAAGCACTTAATTTTTATAGGAACCCGGAAAGAAATATATTCATCAGAAGGTTGACACACTGTATTCAAGTTATGAATGGAAGAACGCGGGTGAGGAGGTTACGTTATAAACAGGTTTATTTTGGCTCAAAAGGATTGGAATAAGACTGAAGGATTTTTTTTTTGGAATTTATGATTAACCCAACCTTGACCGAAATATCAAAAAGAAATGGGAGGGGATATAAGGAGGTCGCTAATGAATCAAGTCAATTTCTTAGAATAAGGATGTTACTGAAATTATAAATGGTTGGGTCGAATGTTGGTATTTATTGGCTGATTTTGCATCGAATGGTCCTACCGTTCATATTAAGGAGTGAAATCTAGACATTATCCTCATCCAACAAGGTAGAGAAAATTGCTAATCACCTCAATTATATCTGCTTGTTATGGCATGCAGATTGCTATTCATTAGAGGACTTGAAGAGAATGCTGGGCCCCTGCTTGCATAGCATAAACAGCTCATTATCTTTCAAACCCATGGTTTCCTGGAGGAAGTGCAGGTCTTGGCATAGAGAAACGTCCTGCGGCCAAAGGGAGAGGCTAATGCCCTCTCTAGAATAGTAGAGATTCCACCTCATAAATAATAGTATTACATATCGCTAAAATCTCATGGGAGTAGTAAATACTAAAAATCATCATAATATAAATATATTAAATCGAAACATGTCAATTAATATTAGTCTTACTACTAGTAAGACGATTTAAAATTATTAGTATTTAACTTTGAGTAAATTATAATAATAGTGAGCAATA
The DNA here is from genome assembly GCA_023052935.1 of Piezodorus guildinii. Classification (NCBI taxonomy): domain Eukaryota; kingdom Metazoa; phylum Arthropoda; class Insecta; order Hemiptera; family Pentatomidae; genus Piezodorus; species Piezodorus guildinii. Next base: position 118,676,056 of record CM041293.1, on the reverse strand, counting down.
CAATTATTTTCATGAAACCTTAAACAGGATTAAATGTCACAATCTGGATTCCCAATTATCAAACTGTGAAATCATCTAATAAACTCCTTGGAATTGCTCTTTCTAAATACTTTTTGCAATTCCAAGCGTCGCACAGTGGACAAAAGTCAAGTCAAAAGTTTGGTATTTTTCAGTGTTTCACCTTTTTATTATTAGTTGGTAAGACCCTCAATACTAATATTTCACGCCTTACCGTATTTACAAATAAATAGAAAATGAGTGAATCATTCCAGTTCACACAAGTGCCTAATAACCGACAGTGGGATTATCTTTATTCGATGGTCATTTATTGTGTTCAAAGTGTATTTAGAGCAAAGTCTTCTTGCTTTTATTTAACAATGGACATTGCTGAGACAGGTAAGACATTATACTTCCAAACTCGTTATTGAATATACATTGCAATCTCACCTGTAGAGTTAATTTAGCAATTTGTAAATGTATGCCCCTATTTAATAACAAAAAACAATAGAACCCCAATGTTACCAAAAGGATTTGTTTCATTGAGCCTTCTAGTCTTTAGATATTACAAAGAATTTTTGCGATTTGGGTGATACATCATTTTTTTAGAAATAACACTCCGAATCAAAAGTTTTACAATATATAATTTAAAGATTTTCTTAAATGATATAAAATACACCTATTAGCAGGTTTTAACAACTCCAAGCCATAATTAGATTTTTTGTATTATTTTTATCGTATTCTGGGACTTCAAACGTAAAATGTAGGGAAGTTTTAGATTTTAGCAAATAAATTTGATGTTTGACCACTGTACTCTCTCCAATCGTGTCAAAAAATTATTTAGTTTTTATAATTTTTTCTTATATTTTTTTTCTCATTTTTCCGTAATCTAGGGCCCCGAAGATTAAATAAGCACAAGTTTCAGAATTTTGTCTACCTAAATTGGTCATAGTTTCCACTGTTCGTCGTTTAAGTTTTAATTTGTTTTTTATTCAATTTCCTGTACTTTATAGCTATTATATTTTCAATTATTATATATGCACTAATATTTGTTGGTATCAACCTCTCATAGAACATTTTTTGGGCTACGTCTCGTAATATTCTGTAATGATAATAGACTTTTATACAGGAGATGTTGTTGAGATGAGGAAAATTGTTTTGGTAATTGTACACATTGTTCAAAATGTGTATCTTAAATGTCATTATAGGTAACTTTAACATAAATTAAAATCCAATTTTTATTATTTGAGTGAAATATTTTCGATTAGGAATTATTTTCAATTCAGAACCCACGGCTCCGAAATTCAGATTTTAATAAAATTAAATCTGTAATAATGAATGAGAAGAGGTTTTTAAATGTTTTAATAAAAAATAATGACCAGTTAATTTTTGGAAAAAACCCCAATTTTCATTATGTGAAGATCTGTTTCATTTGTTTAAATAGCCAGAGGAAAAAACTACAACAATTAATTATTGTACTTAAAATTTAGTTTCTACAAAATTAGTACACTCTTTGGAAAATTCGTTTAAATCACGACAAAGCAAAACACGTAACGTTCACACTACGACAAACCACTTGCCCACCAATTTTTATCGACAGCAACCAAGCTCCTCAGACCAACTCTGTTCATTACCTAGGACTGACACTCGATCTAAGGATGACTTGGGGCCCACCTTTCAAGATGAAAAGACAGGCACTTAACCACCGACTGGAAGTACTATACTCATTTTTATCTAAATCTTCAAAATTAAAAATTAGACAGAAACTGAATACATACACATACCTACTTAAGCCAATATGGACTTACGCCTCACAGATTTTTGGTTCAGCAAAAAAGACTCACATACAAAAACTGCAATAATTTCAATCCAAAATTTTAAGACAGCTCCTTGGTACGTAAACAACAGAACCCTACATACAGACTTACAACAACCAACAGTTGACCAACATATACGAATTGAACACTCTATACTCGCTTTTACATTAAACGTAATGGACACGACAATAGACTCTTAACTGATTAACGACATGTCAGTAGCTGAAATGCCAGCCAGAAGAAGGCTAAAGAGAAGCTGGATAAGAGACCTCCTCTGCTAAATTAAAGCCTTGAAAGGGGTGCTGCTGGGCACTTAGCTTCCCCATGCCTGATCTTAATTTGTACCGCACATTTGCTGATTGTCAAATATATTCTGACAGGCGTGAATCTAGATATGAAGAAAGAAAAAAAATTTAGTTAATAATAATACAACACAAAATCAAAACATTTATTTGTAGTGTGTTTCTAATTGAGATTTATGATAATTTTAACAATTATGAGTAAATCTAACCCCTTAAAAATACTTCAAATATAAATTATTATGACCTAAGATAATAATAAAGAATGATAATTTATCATCTGAGAACGTTGTTTAGCAAAAAATAAAGGCAATCTTTTACCGAATTGATAAAAAAGCTTCCGTTAAATGTAATATTGCTTTCTAAACTGTTAGTTATAGGTGCTAAATGAGATTGGAAAGCGAACAGGTGGCGCGACCTCGACTGGTGGTCACCTCTGACGCAGTAGCTGGGCCTTGAACTTGGCCTGCGATGACTTCGTGTCTCCCCGGCCGGCAAATCTTCCATACCATCCCAACATATATATGTACATTATAAAAATAATCTCTCGCACCTCCTTCAATTCCACGTTATGTGTTATATAAGGCGCCAAGTTTTTTGTTCCATAGCATCCGATAATTCCAAATCTATTAAAAGTAAGAATAATGGTTTAATATTAGATTCCTTCAAGAAAAAATTAAATCTTGCGTTAAATAAAAATCCTTAACAACCTAACACAATGTCTTGAGAATAATGTAGGATTCTGGTTTAAAAAGAAAAAAAAGTTAGATATACAACTATTTTTTTACTTTCACTTACCTATATGTGGGATATATATTTCACTTACTTATATATGGAATATATAGTAAGGGAAAGTATTGCGATCGTAAAAATTTTCGAATTCCAGTTTTCAACGGAAATACACATTTTAGGGTCCCCTGAGTCCAAAGACCAAGTCTCGTTGAAAGGTCTGTGTGTGTGTGTGTGTGTGTGTGTGTGTGTGTGTGTGTGTGTGTGTGTGTGTGTGTGTTGTGTGTAAGTCCATTAAAAACCATTAGTCGGACGGAACTGTAATTTCATATTAAGACAATTATACGCCCTAGATGTTACAGCAACCTTTTTATCAAATCGGCTAACCAGAAGGGCCACTTTGTACTTTTCATTTCGCACCTTTTTACGATTTTCTTAAAACGGCTCTATTGATTTTGATATACTGTATATCGATGTAAAATTTAATGGGTTTTAATATTGGTGTAGGTTTCATTCTGATTGAAATAGCCCGACATGGCTTAAATGCCGATATGCTAATTTTTTTCCTCTAAACTACCATTAACTTTGTACATTCATAATGCTTACTTGAGCTTAAGTTATATGGTGAGCGCATTACATTAGATTTAATAATACTTATTCGTGCTTTCTAGGAATCTAAGTGGAGAAAAATAGGTAATGAATTATCCATTTAAAGGTGTGAAATGAGATTTGAAAACACCCATAATTCTCTTTCAATGCCATTTATTTTTATCTTTCATTAGACCATCTCATTTTTTTTTTTTTTTTGCATATCACGATTCGCCTAAAACTGTATAAAACTATGAAAGAACAAATTAAAATAATTTGTAGATTTTGAAAGCACTAAACTTCATGAAATTTTGCACATCTTATCTAGAAATAAGATAACTGCTAAAATTTATGTTGCACTAAGCTTATAATAATTTACAACGGCCATTGTTTGTTCAAAATAGAGATAAGATTTTCAAGAGTTCTCAGAAGAAGAGTTATGCAACATCACTTTGCAAAAAAACTCAATTAAAAGTTATGACTCATTGTACTTGTTACAAATTATCAATATTATAACTATCGTTAACTCTTTATAGATGTAGCAGCGAGATTGATCAAGATCAGACCAATAAGTACTTCGGGTACGTATACCAAAATTAACTTGTATACAATTTTTGATTTTAAATTTTGCGAAACATAGGGTTACTAAATAAGGGGCTGAGGTAACCCCCACGCGCAAAAGAAAAGTCCTATGACACTGAAATTTCATATTCAAGACAATTTTACGCCTGAGTATGTTACAACTTTTTCATAAAAATCAGCTAACAAAAGATCTAGTTTATAACATGCATTTTGGTTTTAACATCATGTAGGTTTTATTCTGATTGATATAGTCTGACAGGATTTAAATGCCGATATTTCAAAATTTCCTCCTCTAAAGTACCTTTTATTTTGTAGTTTTTATAAAATTGACCATATCATCTGATTAGCAAATCTAAGAAATAGTTAAATATATAAGTTGAATGAATTTTATACCCAACTAAAGGAGATAACTGCAAAAATATTTCTTTTTGTTTTTAACTTAAGAATTGTAATATATATGTATAATATACCGCTGGAATGTTAAAGATTTAAAAAAAAAAAAATTATCTGATACATACTATTGTAAAAATTGACGAAGAGTGATGAAAAGCCGATAAAACAAACTGATTTTCGTAGATAATAATATAATAGATTATTTAATAAAACGCATGTTTCTTTTAAAATACAATGTAAATATTTCTTTAACAATTTATTTTCGTTTCTAAATTTGTTTAAATTGATATAATAACGGAGGTAAGTGAAACGTGTGTTACGCGCACAAGATTTTTTAAATAAAAAACATGTTTCTATAGAAATTCAATTTAATTATTCTTTTATAGTTTCACTTATTTTTATCTCTAACTGTTTCTGAAAATTCTTTAATCGATTTTAAAAACGGAGGTAAGTAAAAGTCGTGTGTTACCCGCACCAACTTTATTTTATTTTGGGAAGTTAAAATGTAATATATGATATGGTGTTTATTTTATTACTATTTTAGAATTTTATCAGGATATTAAATTAATTACTATTATTATTATTATTACTCGGCTATTACAGGAAAATGTTTGTCCATATGTACTTCATTTGTAGTACGACAGGGCTTAAATGCCGATATTTTAAATTTTCCTCCTGTATAATACCTTTAATTTTATAGATTCTATAAAAATAACAAGATAATCTTTTAAACATTAATAAAAATGGACAAATATATAACCTAAACGAATTGATGTGCGATCAAAGCAGAAAAGAGCAAAAATATTTTATGATGCAATTTTTGAACATGAAAACAGTAACATAGACATATTATATACCGTTGGAAGCTAAAGATTTTAGAAAAAAATATTATCTTATAAACCAAATTGTAAAAGTTAACGGAGCATGATGATAATCGATAAAACTAACTGATTGCTATAGAAATTTATTGATACTTAATGTAATTAACTCTTTTTACAATTTATTTTCATCTCTAAATGTATTAAACAATTCTTAAATTGATTTTAACAACGGAAGTAAGTGAAAGTCGTGTGCTGTGCCTATTAGATTAATATTAATAAAATAGGGGTACTCACTACGTTTGCTATAGCATGCTATTTGTGCTAAATCCATCAACATTTTATACAGGAATAACTGTAGAAACTCGACGTTTGGCAAATAAAAAAAGCTATAGCAAACGTAGTGAGTACCCCTTATGTTTCTCTGGTAAATGCTATATTTATTTTCTCTTTGACGAAAGAATTTCTACTCTCTGACTGTATTCAGTGACCGTAAAGCTGAATACAATCTCCCCTCGGTTATAGACAGGGTAGACCTGCAAACCGCAAACTTGCAGATCTTCCACCACCGATGGCCGCTCGGGAGGAAATGAATCGGCTCCTGGGAGGTCTGTGGTCGCTTTTCGCCAGCGTGGTTAGATCAAGAATGTTTCACTGCATCGCATTCTCCTTTCTCTGTTTTAGGCTTCCAATGCACATCTATTTTAGCGCAGATAGAGTAAGTTTGAAAATAGTCGATTAAAACAAAATATTAAACTAAGAGTGCTAGAAAAAGGAAAAAAAAAACACAGGTCTTTCACTTACCTCGGTTATTTAAATTAATTTAAGAATTTTTAAACTAATTTAGAAATGAAATAAATTGTTAAAGAATTATTTATATTGGATTTTAATAGAAACATTTGTTTTATTAAATAATCTATTCAATTAATATTTACGACAATCAGTTTGTTTTATCGGCATTTCATCACCCTCCGTTAACTTTTACAATAGCATGTGTAAGACGATTTTTTTTCGAAAATCTTTAGCATTACAACGGTATATTATACTTACTGTTCTTAAGTTCAAAAAATGAAAATTGCATTTAAAAAATATGTTTGCAGTTTTCTACTTAAGTTAGATATCGGATGCGTTTAACTTCTATATTATCTGTATTTCAGCAATGCTAATCAGCTAATATGGTCAATTTATTAAAAAATACAAAATTTAAGGCACTTTAGTAGAGGAAATTTTGAAATGTCGGCGTTTAAGACCTGCCAGACTATTTCAATCAGAATGAAATCTACATAATATTAAATAGCAAGTTTAATAAAAATTATTAAAGCCGTTTTTTAGAAAATCGTAAAAAGGTGCAAAATGCAAGGTATACAGTTGCCCTTCTGGTTAGCTGATTTTGATGAAAAAGTTGCTGTAACATCTCTGGCGTATAGTTGTCTTAAATATGAAATTTCATTTTTGTACTCCTTTTCGTATTTTTCGTTGGACTTATCAAAAACACACAGACCATTTTGTGGGACCTTACTATATATTTCATATATAGGTAAGTGAAAGTAAAAATGAAAATATGAATCTAGTGATTTACTTAGTTAATAACATAAAGAATTGATCTTCATTATACTGTCCACCCAGCAAAAGATAATGAATAGCTCATCTTAATTATAATAACTGTATACGCTGGGTTCTCCGTGAAAGAATAATACTTCCAAGTGACAACTCAAAATTGAGGGTGGTTCTATTGAAATAAATAAGTGGACTGTATAGATTTAAAATAAATAAAAATAATGAAAACAAACGACGAATCACTATACATTTAATACACTGAAATACATATGAACAAGATAAGAAACAAATTAACCTAACAAATTTATATAAGAAAAAAATTAACCTAATTATAATTAAACAGCTGTAAGAAAATGTAGGAAACAAAATAAACCTAATTAAAATATTGTAAAAATAGAAGGAACAAACTTAACTTAATTAATGCTTAAAGATGTAAAAAAAAATAGTTATCAAATTAAACAGTTTCTTGAATAAGAATTAAGAAATTAAATGTTCCATTAATGGATAAAGATAGGTTATATTCACGTGAAGATGTCCAGTTAAGTGTTGAAGAAAACGACCGCAGGGGGGCTTGAACGAAGTCGTCTTGAGTATTTGAAGAAAATTACCGCAGGGCGGCTCTTCCAAGTTCCAAGGGGAACGATGAGAAGATGAAGAAATTCGTTTCCAAACGTTCAAACGTTGAGAGGAATCTTGGGTCTATATACGGCACATCTTCACCGCTCAGACGCTAGCTTAAGACTCGACTGGCACGAGGCAGTCAAAAAACAATTGAAGTACGATCGTCTTTTGTCTTTCTCTTCTACTGCTCTCGTTTAAAAACTTTTAATTATATTTAAAATAACTATTTAAAAAGAAATTAAAAAATAAAGATTAAAACAAAAAAAAAATGATCTTATTATAAATATCATAAAAATTATGAACTTATCATTTTTCGATTGAAAAACTATAAAAACTTATCAGGCCGTAACATGTGGCGTGAACAATAACAAATTAAATAATTTAATTAGGTTGCTGAACCCAGATATAATCTTTCATACTATATCCTTGAGGCATTCCAAATCTTTTACTTTTACTTACCTTTATATGAAATATATAGTAAGGGAAAGTATTGCGATCGTGAAAATTTTCAAATTCCAGTTTTCGACGGAAATACGCATTTTAGGTCCCCTGTCCAAATAACCAAGTTCCGAAAAAAGGTCTGTGTGTGTGGTAAGTTTAGCGCAAAAACCAAAAGTCTTACAAAACTAAAATTTCATATTTAAGACAACTATACGCCCGAGATTTTACAGCGCCTTTTTCATGAAAATCGGCTAACCAGAAGAGCCACTTTATCCCAAGCATTCAGCCCCTTTTTATGATTTTCTTAAAAACGGCTTAAGCGATTTTGATTGAACTCCCTATATTTAATTTTATATCGCAGTTTCAAAAAAATAATTTCAGGTAATGACGTTTTCACAGCAACTAATCAACTATGACCTTATACCTAATCATTTAATGATTACCGACAATTATTCTAATTACCTGAAAAAATAATCCTGTTTAACCTATAATTAGCTTAAGTAGCTTATGCTAATAGAAAGCTTGTTTTTAAGTTTTGTAAATGAGAGAATTCTCTACAATGGAGTTAAAAAGAATGGAGCACATATGGGAATTAATGATGTATTCACATATAAAACAATGATTTATGGAATATTATGTAATAAACAACTGTAAAAGATGTACTCCGTGAGGCCTGCTTCTTCTGAGTTCTGAGTAAGAATTAATGAATAATTCTTGATTGAAGAAGCCAAAAGCATGTCCGGCAAAACATCGGTGAAGCAATTGAAGGCACAGAAAAAAAGAAGAAGAAAAATCTGAAAATAATTATTGAGCCTGCAATATTGAATGGTTGCACACTTCTTTTCGATATTCCAAAAATTTACACATTACAGTTGAAAAATAGTGATGATGCCATAATTAGCAACCATAAGTTTTAGCAAATTTTTCTTGGTTAAATAGATAGCTTTATAAATGAATTTTGATTTGATTTCAAAATAAGACAAACAGATATAGTTAATAAAAAATCGAGTATCATTCTCAATAATTAGTATGCACATACTGTTCAAATTCCGTAAGCTATTTGCTGAATAAAATTTCTATATTCTTTCCACGCTAAGACAATGACATACAGGTTTCTTGACCCCAGACATTTAAATCTGAATGTTCCTTTTATTTTTTATTTTTCGGAAATTGCTTAACCATGTGAATAAGAGATAATAGCCTCATTGTATTTTACAGGAAAAATTATAAATTGATAGGTAGAGCGAACAACTAAATTACTGAAATGACCTTAGTTACAAAATGTATTCATAAAAAGTCATTGTTTACTTGATAATCGCGTATTTCATAGGTTTTAAAAGTTTGTGTTTTAATTAACGATTTTTCATGAACAGGTCAAGAGACAAATTGGGAAGTACACATTTTAATTTCCGAAAGTAAACGCCAAACATCTGGAAACTATTCTTAATAATCTGGTGTGCTTCACGACTTTCACTTACCTGTGTTGTTGTTAAAATCAATTTAAGAACTTTTACTTAAAGTTAGAAATGAAAAAGATTTTCACTACGTTTCGACAGAAACGTGTGTTTCATTAAATAATCTATTGTATAATTATCCACTAGTAATTTAATTTTATCGGTTTTTCATCAAAATCCATTGCCTTATACAATTTTCGGCATAAGATAATATGTTCTCTAAAATCTTTTGCTTTCCAATGGTATATTATACATCTATTTTAAACAAATATATTTTTATTGAAATTTAGAACTGCATTAAAATACAAGTGAATATGCTGAAATCATAAAAGACATGGAACAAACATGAATATAAACTACCCATTGTTAGCACTCTTTCGAGTGAATCTAAACAAGGAGGAATTTTCTTTTCAGACGCCTCGGAGGATCATCAGGAATTGAAGAGGAAGCAAGGAATGAAACTAGTGGATTAGAGTGGGAGTGGAGTTTTTCATGGAAGGAGTGATACCTGGTACGGGCCAAATCTATTATACATCTAAATTAGTGTTATTATGTTTAAAAAAATCTAAAAAAAAATTTTTCTATTTTTTTTTTTTTAGTTAGTTTTCAATTTATTTCAACTTATATTTTTGGGTCCAGATTTGCTTAAAGGCTTCTGGGACCTTCTGGACAATTCTCGAAGTGCCTAGAACGACCCATTCATTCGCCTCCCTGCATTTACCTGTCCGTATGTAAGTAGTTTAGCTGTAAGGAATATCTGATTTTATTTGTAGAGACTTAGTAGTTAAATAGAAATAGGCCTAGGTTAAATCTTAAGATAATTATTGTTGTTGTACATTTAGTTAAGTTAATAATTCCTTTGTATTTAAATAAGTATTTAATAAATATTTGCATTTTGTAAATTGAGACCAGTTTATTTTTCACACCCAGTAGCCTGTAACAATACTAAATTCAATGAGAAAAAAAATATCGATATTTAAGCTGTGTCAGACATTTTCAATCAGAATGAAAGCTACATCATCGATGACATCGATTTAGGGATTTTAATAAAAAACAGAGGTGCCAAACTCTATAAATAAAGTGAATAAAGTGGCTTTCCTGGTTCGCCGACTTTGTTGCGAATGTTGCTATAACATCTCAGGCATATAAAAAAAAAAAAAAAAAAAAAAAAAAAAAAAAAAAAAAAAAAAAACCTGTACCACTACAACCTATGAAGGGTCTTGGGCTCAGTATATATAGAGATTCGTACTGTTTCTAGGCCAACGGCAGTGCAATGAGGTGATTAGGCCTTAATCACGCTCAGCCGCCAGGTTTTCCCCCAATTAATTTGGGTACCCACTTTATAGAGGCTGGGTCGGCCCCAGGAGGGTCTCCATACCCTAGGGTCGCCCCCCGACTGAATTAACAGAATAAATAATATTCCGCCACACCGGGATTCGAACCCAGGACCCGGATCACAGCAGACTAGTGTCTCAGGCATATGCGTTTCTAATATATGAAAATTCAGTTTTACACAACTTATCGTATTTAACTGACTAGACTGACTACATACACACATACCTTTTTGTCCAAATAACCATATTGGACTTTTTTATTTGGACTCAAGGGACCCTAAAACGTGCATTTCCGGTGAAAACTCGCAAAAAAAATACTTCCTCTTACTCTATATTTATAAATCATGAAATTATCAATGGTCGATTTAGCCAACGAGACAGGTTATGCTCATCCATTTTAAACTGAGTGGTGGTAAGGTCAGAATTCATTTCATAGATCCGCCACAAAACAAATTTTAGTCCGCTAAGACTGGATTGGACCAGCACTGCTTCGAACTACAAACTGCCCAATATATTGGGTAGTTACTATTTATTAATCGATTATTTAAGAATGGAGTGACGCAACCGAACGACCGTTGTGACAATACTGATCGCATTATAAATGCATCATGGTGATGAAATGAGGCGGTCTCATTGAGAGCCTAGCGAAGGCCGGAGGAAGTCGTAATGGGAATAGCTGCTATTAAATGTATTATCAATATAATAAATCTCAATTATCTTCCCAAAAGACTGATTTGTAATTATAAATATTTTTATTACAAAATTGTTACTCAACAATTAAATTAAGAAATTAAATCATGCGACTTAACTCGCAGTACACGACTTTCAGTTACCTTGGTTGTTAAAATCAATTTAAAAAGTATTAAATTTATCTCAATTTGAAAAATATTCATAGCTTACTTTAATAAAAAATGTATTAATTTTCGTTGAAAACATACGATTTAGATTAAAGAATATAACTACATTAAATTGTTTTATTAGTAAAAAGTGTATTTCCTGTTCGACACTATATATTGCCTTTTACAACGTAGTGTATCAGATAATATTTTTTCTAAAATCTTTCCTCTCTTTCCAACGGTATATTATACGTCTGGTTACTGTTCTTATTATCGAAAAAACAAAAATTACATTAAAAAATATTTGTTCTCTTTTATCCTGTAGTTTGTCATCAAATTCTTCAAACTGGTATATTTAGCCGTCCTTTATCAATGTCATTAAGATAAGATATGGTTAATATTTTGGAATGAACAAAATTAAAGATAGTTTAGAGGAAGAAAATTTAAAATATCGGTATTTAAGCCCTGTCAGACTATTTAAATCAGAATGAAACCTACATGGTATAAAAGCCCAATAAAGTTTACATAGATACAGCGAGTTTAATAAAAAATAGTTAGAGCCGTTTTTTAGAAAATCATAATAAGGTGCAAAATGCATGGTATAAAGTGGCTCTTCTGGTTAGCTGATTTTGATGAAAGAAGTTTTGTAACATCTCGGGCGTATAGTTGTCCTAAATATGACAACTATATGCTTCCGTTTCATTGGACTTTTCGTTTCCCCCCGAGAGTAACCACACACACACATACCTTTTTGCGGAACTTGTATTTCCGGTGAAAACTGGAATTAGAAAATTTTCACGATCGCAATCCTTTCCCTTACAATATATTTCATATATAGAAAAAATATATATAGGTAAGTGAAAGTAAAAACGTGCAATTCATCCCAAAAAGGGCAAAACGATAGATTTTTTATAATATTAAGTTGTAACATATTATTTCCTAGGCGACGAATGTGATATTTGTTATAGCGGTTATTTATAAACTGATAAATACAATCAAATAAAAAGTGATGAAAATAGAAATCCGGTCTCTACTAATTCCCATGGTTCATTTTTGGAACCGAAAAATACAATTTAAAAAAAAGAAAAATATAATATATTAGCATTCATTATACCAAGAGGTAAGTGGTTACGAAAATACCACAGTGGGATGGGAAACATTTTGTTGAGGCCTTTGACCCCCGAAACACCGGGCACACACTGGTACCAATAGCAAGGAGAGAGTTTGTTTACATTCAAAACATGAATGGCCAATGGAATGTAATCCTTCCGGCAGCTCTGGGTATATTTAGATCGTCGGGGAATAGATAAGTATAGGAAGGTCTATAAGTAATAAGCACATGTTACAGTGAGTTCAGAAGTGAATTTCAAAGATAGCTGTAAGTTCACCTTCCTTTTCATATTCACAACATAACTAATAAAACACTTTATATATATATATATATATACATACATATATATATATATATATATATATATATATATATATATATATATATATATACAGAGAGAGAGAGATAGAGAGAGAGGGAGCGAGAGGTCACCTAAGAATAAATGATTGAACGTTTATAAATCCTAAGACATCCTATTAAATGATCATACAAGTTACAAGTAAAAGACAATACTTATAAAACAAAAAATGAATTATATTTAGGTCGTCATTAATTTTAACGACCTAAATATTAACGATCTAAATATAATTCATTTTTTGTATTATAAGTAAAAGACAATACTTATAAAACAAAAAAATGAATTATATTTATGTATAGCCTAACTATTTATATGGTGAGTATGCATAAGAGGAAGCGAGTAGTAGAATCCATAAATCACCTCACTCAGATACGTGGATGAGAGTAAGATGCACTGGGATCCCTCGAATACTGACAAGAACCGTCCGCGGTTCCACCAGCAGATTACGAAGTTGTCTAAATTCCTGAACAGGTGGTAATCTGTTGGAGACAAGTCGGGAGAATATGGTGGGTGCGGAACAACTTCGTAGCCCAGTTCTTTCAATTTTTGCACGGTATGTTTTGAAACATGGGGTCTTGCTGCCGCTCAGTGAGATCATGAGGTATCCATGTATCGAGCTTTTTTACTTTCCCAATACACTTTAAATGTCTGGAAACGGTAGATGACTTGTATTTAGTTGTGCTGAGAGTCCTTTAACTGTTTGGTAGGGGTTTTCTTTTACTATATGTTTGAGGACATCGTTGTCTATTACGGATGGAGGTCTTCCTCGGGGCAAATTTTTCAAAACGGTATCCCCAGCTGAAAACTTAGCAAACCAACGGCGAATGTTCCGTTCATTAACACTCCCTTCCCCAAACGCCTTCCAAATATTTCTAGATATTAAATATAGTTATATTATTTAATCTAAATCATATGTTTACAACGAAAATATGTTTTATTAAATTAACTTAAAATATGTTACAAATTTAAGTATATTTAATAGTTTTTAAATTGATTTTACCAGTCAAAGTAAGTGAAAGTCGGGTTTTTAGCAGACTTTTAGCATTACAAGAAGTAAAAAAAAAAAAAAAGTAATATTTCATCATCATTAATATAATTTTATTGAGAGGGTCATAGTCAAGTTATATTATAACCTAAGTTTGGATAAAGTAATCATGTTTGATTCATAAAATTATTGTAAGGAAATAAAAATGATTAAATTAAAGTATAATTAATTTTAAAATATAATTAATATATTTTGTTATACTTAATCTTATTAAGAACTAAGGATCAAGTTAGGTTCTCTAAATGGCAATGAAAGGCACAACAGTTGGTCTGTTGCTTCCTGTGCCAAGCAGGTGTTCCTAACTATCCATCTCAAGCAGGTACTCAAGGAAACGTTCAGTAACTTCTTGGATTACAACCACTTCCATTACAACCATACAAAAAGGCTCGTCAAGACCTTTAGGAATATATAATAACTGGTGTATATATAATGAAATTATTACTGTAATACCTTTACCTGCCATTAGTATTTAAAGTTGTCTGTGATAAACAGTTCTTTTGATATTTTCCTTCAAAAGCTAATTCAAAATAATATGAATTTATATAGATAAATTAAAAAAATCTGGTGCGCGCTACATACGAACTTCACTTACCTCCGTTATTTATATCAATTTAAAATTTTTTAAACAAGTTTAGAAACGAAATAAATTTTTAAAGAATTATTTACATTAGATAAAATAATCTATTATATTATTATCTACGACGATTAGTTTGTTTTATCGGATTTTCATCACTCATTGTTCACATTTGCCAGAGTATGTATAAGATAATATTTTTTCTAAAATCATTAGCACTTCAACGGCATAATATACATGTATATTACTGTTCTTAAATTAAAAAAAAAATGCATTAAAAACATATGTTTGCAGTTTTCTCCATCAGTTGGATATCGAATTCGTTCAACGTATTCATTTACCTCTTTTTTTAGCAATGCTAATCAGATGATATGATTATTTTTATAGAATCTATAAAATTAAAGGTACTTAGAGAAAGAAATTAAAAATATCAGCATTTAAGGCGTGTCAGACTATTTCAATCAGAATGAAACCTAGATCAAATTAAAGCCTATCAAATTTTACATCGATATATCGAGTTTAATCAAAATCGTTAGAGCCATTTTTGAGTAAATCGTAAAAAAGGTGCAAAATGCATGGTATAAAGTGGTTTGTCTGATTAGCTGATTTTGATGAAAAATATTCTGTTAAATCTGCGTATTGTCTTAAATATGAAATTTCAGTTTCATAGCACTGTTAGTTTCCGCCCGGGAGTTACCACACACACACAAACACAGACCGTTTTGCGGGACTTGGTCATTTGGACTCAGGAGACCCTAAAACGTGTATTTCCGTTGAAAACTGGGATTCAAAAATGTTCACGATCGCAATACTTTCCCTTACTATATATTTCATAAATAGGTAAGTGAAAGTAAAAATTATATACTGAAAATTAAAGAAAAGCACACATAAAAATCAATTTAAAAAATATTGAAGTTTAAGTTCTCCGTAAAATTAATATTAATATTAATTTTCAAAACTATAACCACTGTTGATTTGTTTCACCGCTGTTTTCCGTGAAAGTTTTTTCACTTTATGTAATCTCACAATGTTAAATGTTTCTCTTAGCAAAATGCGTCGTTTAAGCAATCGTATTTACTACTTTTATATGTAATATAAGTATAACTTTAAGTTTGTTTTTTTAATGTATTTATTTTTATGCCAAACACAAGACTCAGTTTTTGTACTTTATTGTTATTCTTAGAGGACAGAAGATTGCAGAATAAAATTTACTTTTCTTTCTTCTTTCTTATGTATTTTTTTTACTAAGTCTCAAAACTCTCAAAAACGTATTTAAATAATATAAAATACTAAAATAATGCTCAAGGAACAACTTGAGCCTCATTGTAAATAGTTTAAAAAGTATATAAAAAATCAAAATTCAAGAGTCTCGGTATACTTAGCTGGTAGGTCATTGTAATAAATGAGTTTCAGTTGATTCAGAATTGTTAAAAAGAGATACGCAAGTGTTTGCCTTTCCATGGTTTAGGGTATTAGACGAGAAATTGAAATTTTACAATGTTTATGTTTGCGGTTGTAAATTGTACACACTTATTATCGTTATCAGTCATTATATACGTGTTTGCATTTCGAAATTTATTATTAGAGATCATGTAAGATAAAGCATTGAGTAAGTGCTACTATGTTTCTCTTTGCTGAAATATGACAATTAAACGAGGTTGATACAATGATCACATACCCGTAACCGCACAGCGCACATCAACTTAATAAAATAAATGGAAAAGGAATACAAACGATGGACCATGGAAATGGGAAATTGGTAAACGACTGGCTATGTTTCGAGACCTGGGGAGTTTCAGGGTACTCTTAAACATTACTAATAATTGTGAGGGCTGGTTTGTAAAATAAAGCAGTGGGCTGTAATAAGATTTTAAAAAAAAGGGTTCTATTATGGTATTAAGTTACAATCTGAATCCATTGCCAAAGAAGCATATAATGATGGTTAATTTATTATAAATATTGTATGTATGGTTAATTTGAACTATTACTAAACATATCTGCCTGAATTCGGGTGGGGCGGTCTTTTCTCTTGAATTATATTATACGTTTTGTGCTTGTTTTATTTATATTTAAAATATATTCCTTCATTCTCATTTTAAAATTTTACTAAAATACGCGGAAAATAAAAATCTATCCTCATTCAAATCACAGTCTGGGTGATTGTGATATTCAATTCTAAATATCGAATTTCGAATGAAGGAAAGTAACTGTCTACTCTCCAAATTTTAATATTTTTTATTAATAAATTTATTTTTCATTTTGTTGAACAAACTTGTCTTCTTTTAAATACTATTTCTTCTATTTATAAGTTAATAATTATTAATTCATTTTGTCTTTTGGCCAAACATATTACATGTTTCAATTGTACATATCTGTTATTCTTAAAACAAAATAATAATAAATTTTATTAATAATATTTTTTTTTTCGTAGACGTAAACCACTTGGGTCATTTTCGCCTTAACTCACTTTGATAAACGGATTAAATATTATAGTCTATTGTACAAGTCGGTCTGTCGTAGGAAGTCAAAAATTTTTGCTGTTGTCTTGTAAAACGGTTGGTAAATCAGTGTCAATTGTAATATGTGCTCTGTGATTATCATAAGCCCTACACTCTGTCAAAATGTGTTTAACAGAGATTGGGCAACCGCATGTTAGGCAGTCCGTAGGAGGCTCCCGTGCCATGAGATGTCCGTGAGTTAGTCGGGTGTGTCCAATACGCAGGCGCGCCAGGATAACCTCTTCCCTTCGCTTTTGTCGTAGGGACGAATGCCAATATATAATATATATAATATATATAATATATATAATATATAATAATATATATATATATATATATATATATATATATATATATATATATATAATTTCTAATCATTTCAAGTTGTCTTTTGAGTCATATCTTACATAACTTTGATAGGTAAAACCTTTTATTTTATTTTAATTGATGGCTCGTAAATAAGTCTGTTCGGATTAATAAGCTTTTAATAGAGCATGTAATACTTTAAGTCAGAATTGGATTCCGCTGTTGTATTGGTGTTTTATGATCATAATATTGACCCAAAAACATCATAATATTGACATACTAAAATCCTTTCTTGAATAAGAGATCATAAATAATATTAGGAATTGGATTATAGGAGAGCTGTGATCCGTAGAATTACATACTAATTGAGGAAACCTAATTTTACAAGAAATATTTAGGTTTTTTTTTTTTTTAGGTTAACCTTAGGATAATGAAGCTATGAAAGTTTTAAAATTAATTTTTTTTTTTTTTTAAGAATCGGACAGAATGTACTTTTGATCAGATGGTATCACTAGTTGTCACGCTTTGTCACGCCGAGCGATTGCGCCTCTCTCTAGACTCCAACGCTACGTCATTTAATTTTCTCTTTTTAAGACTTGAACCGTTTATTCCTCGAATTTTAAGTTTCAATTAAAATTCCAAACCACTCTTACGAAAAATGTTATTTTACTATGGATTTTCGCAGCTTAGTGCTTTTAATCAGCTCCCGTTTCCTATCGAAATCAGTGATGCAGTTGAAGGACTGGGATCACTTGAATCTTGTTTGTCTCAACTATTACAATTTAACTATTAAATAATGGGGTCACCTGTAGTACAACAGCTTTCTATGCCAAAATTCGTGGGTTCAAACCTGTAGGTGGCCCTAGGATTTTTTAATGAGAGTAAAAAATCCTTAGTTATACCGTCCTTCGGAGAGGACGTAAAAATGTGGGCCCCAGTCTGTGCGATGTCAGGTGCGCTCGTTAAAGACCCCTATCCTAATAAGATACTCATACTAATCATACTATATATATACTATATATACTATATATATATATATATATATATATATATATATATATATATATATATATATATATATATATATATATATATATATGTATGATCCGCCTTCATCTATGATAATCCTGCCTTTAATAATTTAACAGATCCGATACTAAGGACTCCATATAGACAAATGTTTTATTTGAAATGGTCATACAAGACAAGAAAAGAATCTGCCCGACGTTTTTGACTACTTCAACAATTACTATAGGAACGCTCAAACTTTCCAATTAACTACAAAGAGCTGATCTACATACTATCTTAGAACTTACGGTGTACAGCTATAGGGCTCTACTAAACCATCAAATTCTTCTCGTATTAAATCCTTACCAACTGAAAAATCCTCAATGCTCCTTAATTTGTCACGAATAAACCCAGACATAAAGGCCTTAATGATGCCGACTTGGCCCGAATGAATTCCGCTAAAAAGAAGATATTACTGGGACCTTCTGGTTTAGCATAGTTTTTGGCGTGTTGCCAGTCGGTACTTTCCCAATATATGTGTCATTTATAATTTTAATATTGTGTAAAATTTACTAGATGTATTCAATAAGACAGTTGTGAATTTCTATAAATATATAGATACATAAAATAAATATAAATATGTGATCTGATCTCTAATATTTACTAGTATCTTTCTAAAAACTAATCATTTCTGCGATCTCGTATTACGATGTCTGATATTGAAACACGACGTAGAAACGATGTAAATACATTAGATGGAATCAATAATTTTGACGTCGGTAAATCGCTGAGCACTTTGCGACAGCCCTTTCAACCTCCACGAAGGTAGCTTATTACGTTCTTCGTGAAACCGATCGCTTGTGATGTCGGACATCATCGATTGCTCCACTTATCGTACCGTCCCATCAACCTTGACCTAGCCTTCTATCCGGCAATATTCCCTAAACAACGTAGAATACGATGCACGAAGAAGCTTTTGACCGTTGGCCATTAGGATAAGATTTCTGTGATTTCGAATTTCTATATAATTTTGTCTTATTTTATTCACTATCGAGTCAATGGATATATCCGTTTCAGAATACACAATCTCAGCCATTAGTCGTTGTATTTAAGTGATTGTCTCTTGAATAGGACCGATTTTGGCACTGTAGTTGAAAAATTGTTTTTTATTAAGAATGTAGCGCCAAAACAGATTGGAAAATTTTGGCACAGCTTGCTAAAAAAAAAAAATACCCTTAAAGCCTCTAAAATTTAGTTAAAATAGAAAGGGAAAAAGTTTAATGAAAACAAAATTTTATTTGTGTATAATGCAAAATATTTACGATTTATGTTTTTGGTTTGTCAGACTATTCACATTATCGATATATTCCTCATAATCAGGAAGGGAGGAGTTTTAATCGGGTCTAGTTTTCGATTTGTAGTTGTCAAATATTAGGATCAGAATCTGCATATGTCCAAAATATGCATTTTTAGCAATAGACATGTGTTTCTCTGTCACCGTTATCTCTTTGCCAAGTGGATCCATTCTTTCAAAATGCTATTTACAAATCATTCATTAATGTACTTACAAGGAAAGGATCCCAAATGGGTAAAACTAGACATTTACCCATTGGAATCTGCAAAATATTAGGGCACAATGCTCCCCACTAGTCGCTTAAAAAAATCAGAAAGGTTATGCTAAATACACATTTTATTTAATACCTGTGCTTAAAGTAACTATAGAAAAATAAATTTAGTGTCAAAACTACCGTACTTTAAGCGAAATAATTTAAAAAAATAAAGCATGAAATATTTAAGCTTTGTGCTTGGTAATAACTCTAAAAATATAAATAATCTCTTTAAAACAGTATTCTTAATAAGGTTTCTAAAAAAACTGTCCTCAGATTAAGATTCATTTTTAGGATTGAGGAACATATTTTTTAAGAAACATTATTAAAAGTACTGTTTCGACAAGATTATTTATATTCTTAGGGTTATTACCAAGCATAACACTTAAATATTTTATTGGCTTATTTTGTTAATTATTTCGTTTTGATATTATAGGTTGATTTTGACACGAAACTTATTTTTCTATTTTCACTAGAACCAAAGATATTAAATAAAATGTGTTTCGCCCGCAAACTTTCCGAATATTTTACGCTACTCATGTGAAGCGTTGGCCCTTGATATTTTGCAGGGTATAATAGTTTAGTGCCTAGTTTTACTTCAAAAAATGTCATCAAAATCGTTGAGACACATTTGGGACCCTCTCCTTGTTTTATATATATATATATATATATATATATATATATATATATATATATATATATATATATATTATATTATCTTTTTGAGGAATCCCTAATGGACCAGTTTTACCAAAGACTCAATAATATTTTTAACAGCAAATAATGTTTGTATAGATATTTTTACTGTAAGTTCGAAAGAAGAATATATGGCGGAGTTAAAAATATTATACGAGCAAAAAGCTTGGAGAAGGAGAAGCAATATTGAATTAAGAGCAATATATAGAAATGTGAATGTCAAACCATAATTAAAGGCTTCGCCGGAATGCTTATCTGGTGTGAAATGAAGCAAGATGAAATCATGTATAGAGTGTTGAGCGCGCGTATTTATGGAAGAAGAGTTGGGCGTCCTAAGCTTTGCTGAAAGAATAGAATGGAGACCCTGCAATGCAAAAACCCTGCTTGGTCTGAAAGATTGAAGGGCAGCAGCAAAGAATAGGGGAGGGCCTTTTGGAGCAGGCTTTGACCCAGCACCTGGGTCGAAACGCCAACGAATATAATATAGAACTTTGAACTTAAAACGATAAGGAATCTCACGCAAAGGCATACACCAATGAAAACTTAACAATAAAAAAAAACCCATTAATAGAGACTGATTGATCGTATAACTAATTACTTTTGTAATTCGTCGAATCATGTTTTATGGTCAAACGTTTAAACTGTAATTCAAAATAAGACAATTTTGTTAGTATCAATCGTTCTCCAAAACTAAAGATTCTATTTAGATGGAACTTCAGACATTCATAGATTTCTTTAAAGACAAAGGCGTTTGATAGTGTTTGGCACAAAGGTCTAACATGGAAAATAATACCGCACCTGCCTTCTACATATTTTCTAATTCTCCAATAATTCTTTTTTGGTGACAAGTTCTTCTGCATTTCCATTGATTCTTCCATTTCTCCCTTCTTTCCTCAATACGCTGGCGTGACACAAGATAGCGTATTGAACCCTCTTCTCTACTCTGTTTACACTTCTATATTAAGCACCCTTGCACCACCATCTATACCTTTCCTGACGATACACCATTTCTTTCTTCTCACAGAGATCCTACTATAGTTTCTTTTCCCTCACAAAATCATATACTTCATCTAGAAATGTTGTTTCGAAAATGGGAAACGAAAATGAATGCCTTCAAATCGAACCACGTGAGATTTTATCTACGGAAAGGTACATCTAGATGTGAAAACTGACAAAAATGCAGTACCTTCAAAAACCTATGTACGATACTACCGTAGACTATATTTGGATAAAACACCAACATGGAACTTATATAAGAAATTAAAGCGACATGAACTAACAAGACGTTACAAACAACGTTCACATCTATTGGATAAAAGATCACTGCTAAATTTACGAAACAATCGACTAATATACATTACTCCCTTGAGACCAACAGTAAATTATTACATTCACGACAAATATAACACGTTTCATTCATCGACACATAACCATCCAAATCAACTTGTTTCTTCTCTTTCTTCCTTCCAGTTACCAGGGAAACCTCAAAAAAGACTTTAAATACAATGAGTCTACTTCACTAATAACAATTAATACAAATTTAGTACGCTGGTCACGAAGAAAATAGTACTTCACATTCGTTGGATGCACAGTAACGCAGTTGCGAATAAAAAAAATAATAATCAATAGAATATTTCATATTTATAAGAAAATTCACGCGAAGGCAGCAGAAGCCTTCACCATTTTTATCCGGGGGTCCATTCAGAATTAGTCTGTGAGGAGGGAGTGGAGTAGTTTCAATAGCCTATATAACTACAGTTAAATAAAACAGAAAGGGTTATCCTTTTGATCACTATTGCCACTGTGGGTAGTTTAAGATTCATTCCTTGAAACCACCACAGTATACATTTATTTTCATATCGCAGGCCCAATGTGACTTAACAGTGTTTGACGAGTCAAATATCGAGAAAGCGTTAACATTATGAATGGTAATTTATAACTGTGATTTATACTGAACTTTTTTCGTATGTTGCTTTAATTGATTGTAGCATTTTAAACAATATATATGTGTCTTTTTAGTGGCTATTTGGGGAAGTGGAAGAAATCCCCCTTCTTTCTTTTCCATCCGCCCCTGTTCTGATCAACCCTCTAATAGATGAATAGTTCGAATTGAATAACGTACAACTTCAATGGTTCCACTCAAGCCTTACATTGTATCCAAATGAATAATCTAAACATCTCCTATTCATTTGAGGGGAATCTATTCAAAGCTGTGGGTAAGTCATTGATAATAAGTCGTCACCATGAACACAGTGTTCCAAACGGAAATGTCAACATGATTAGTTAAAAGGTTTTGGTGCTTGCTGTAAGTATAACTTTTAGATGATGAATGGGGCATTAACCAAATAAAATTAACATCAGTGTATTGCTATAGAAGAAATTTAGTATTCTAGTAAAATGGATTGTATAAATATCAGGAAAACACTGAAAATCATTTATTTGATCCCCAAGCTGTAATGACAAACGGAATTATTATTACAGTCATAAAAATATTTTGACTAAAATCAATTATTTATTTAGTAACGAGAGAACTAGTGTCTTTACTATATTATTCAATCGCCAATAGGAGTCCAATATCCAGGGAGGGTTTTAAAATGGATTTGAGGGTCACCCGTGCTGTATTGCTGTTCTGCTAGAGGGCGGCACTTAAAATATGTTAAAGGCCCTGTTTCCTTTACATATGTTTGCACTTTTCTCCTTTAGTTGTTTATCATATTCGCTCAACTTTCATATTTAGTTGTTATTTATCAATGCTGACAAGTTGATGTGCCTAATTTTTTTAAATCTATAAAATTAAAGATACTTTAGTTGAAAAAAAAATCAAAATATCGGCATTTAAGCTCTGCCAGATGAAATGAAATATCAACCAGAATAAAACCTACACCATATTGAAGTTTATCAAATTTTCCATCTTTTAAAGTTTTCCATCTTTAAGAGTTTAATCAAAATCGTTGGAGCCGTTTTTGAGAAAATCGTTAAAAGGTGCAAACTGCATGGTATAAAGTAGTACTTTCGGTGAGCTGATTTTGATGGAAAAGTTTTTGTAACATCTCGGGCTTATAGTTGTCCTAAATATTTATTTTCAACTTCATAGAGCTTTTCGTTTACGCGCTGGAGTTACCACACAAACACACACACACACACAGACACAACATACACACAGAGATCTTGTTGCGAGACTTGGTTATTTGGACTCAGGGGAGGTTGTATTTCCGTTGAAAACTGGAATTCGAAAATTTTCACAATCGCAATACTTTCCCTTGCTATGTATTTCATATATACGTAAGTGATAGTAATAATCTGTTTTAATAAATGAAACTCTAAGGTACGATCCCGAATGTGATTATTGTACAATCTAACCGAAAATATGAAATATATAAATAGCATATGGAATTATAAATTGTAAATAAACGAGATAATTCCGAGTCCAAAACTAAACCTAATCCTCAATACGTCAATCGGTCCTTTTCATTTACCGATTTTATGTAAGACATGTAATTCAAGCTAGATATCGCAATAGAGGATTTAAAAGGAATGCTGTTAGTACAACTCGGAATAAAAATGTAATCCTGTCTTACTCAATTTCTCATTAAATTTAATCTCACGAAGATGTTACGGAACATGGAGTAAAAAATATCAAATTACTACATGTAACTTAATCGAAGCGAAATCGATAGGGAATAAAAAAAAATCCCAGAGCTTGGAATGTCGCAATCGAAAAGTCCATTTGTCCTATCTTTTTCGAAATTTATTCCGGCTAGTAAAACGGATTCCTTGTTACGCCAACGCTTCCTCAGGATTTCAGAAGTTTCACGATTTCCTTCTTTCCTGTACACTATTTACTTCATTCAAATTTACGTGTTACCATTTTGGAACTCTTGTTTTAAGACTTTTACTGCTCAATAATGGCAAAACTTTCGTCTATTGCATATTCTAAATATTTATGAGTCACATAATGTAGAATAATATCAAGGCTTTAAGAGTATTATCCTTGTTAAAATACACATCAAATTTGAATAGTCAATGATTAAAAATCGAAACAGTCATAAAGTATTTAATTACCTAGGTGTAAAATAGTGATATATTATTCAAGAAAGATCTGGAGCTGGATAACGACATACAATTAATAATTAATTTATTTATAGCACAATGTTTTGTAATATAGTACTTCGGTTTTGTAATTGAATTTATTTGTGTGAGTTTTATATAAGATGTCTTAAAGTTGATGATGGATGGTAAATAATGATATATTTCTAATTTGTATTACATTGAAAGAGAAGTATTTATTACCTTTATCAAGTAATGTAACAAAAGATGAAAAGGATCGTACAGCCTAATGGATGTTTTTATATTAATAACTAAATAGATATATGTATTATGATCAGTGACAATAGGTGGAAAATAGATCTCTGTGCAGACTCAATTTTAGACTCGGTAGGCATTGCAGCGGGGTAAATAAAGATTTTTATATCCCAATTTATAAAACTAATTTAACCAGCGCATTGCAATAAATAAAATGTCGATAAATTAAACAAATTAAACCAACTGGATTTTAGTACGACTTTAAGAATACTGAAAAATCAAATTGAAAAATTGATAACACAGATTTAATAATTTCTGAGCTTGAGCATTTTTTTGTAGTTTGCACTTCGGATATTTTTTGTAGGTTTTCTTCTTCTTATTTTTACTTTTTGTTTTATCTTTCTATTTTCTTTTTGTTTGAAACGCTAGAAATTAAGAAAAATAAATGCCTAATGGGTGTTTTTATATTAATAACTAAATAGATATATGTATTATGATCAGTGACAATAGGTAGAAAATGGATCACTGTGCAGACCCAATTTTAGACTCGGTAGGCATTGCAGCAGGGTAAATAAAGACGTTTATATCCCAATTTATAAAACTTATTTAGCCAGCGCATCGCAATAAATAAAATGTCGATAATTTAGAAAAAAAATAAACCAACTGGATTTTAGTACGAATTTAAGAATACTGAGAAATTTAATTGAAAAATTGATAACACAGATTTAATAATTTCTGAGCTTGAGCATTTTTGTTGTAGTTTGCACTTCGGATATTTTTTGTAGGTTTTCTTCTTCTTTTTACTTTTTGTTTATCTTTCTATTTTCTTTTTGTCTGAAACGCTAGAAATTAAGAAAAATAAATGTCGGGTGAAGAAAATATGTATCATATTTATTATAAACCTATAATTAATAATATTTTTACTATTGAAATATTTTCTTTTTTTAGCTGCGTTGAAAATAAAAATTAACCAATCAATTGATTTAGATTAAATATAAAAATGAGTAATTTAGTATAATAGTCCCATCATCAATAGATAATTTACAAGATTTCTCATGAAATTTCATCAATAATGTTTAAGATATTTTTATTACACATTGATTAGATTTATTTTGATATTTTGGCACTGAAGAATAAGGCACATATGTTAAAAAACAATTATTTTTTCTCGCTCGATATTTTTAATACGTTACCGTGAAACATAATGATGATAAAATTATCTTATTATTATAAAACAGATCACTCAACTGTACGGGAGTGTCGAGGTTAGATTTTCGATAGGTGTTCCCATTTTCGACCGATGACATTCCGACTTATTTTTGGGTCAATATTTGATATTTACCCATTGCCAAATGTTCAAATATCAATGCACTTTATATCACTTTATAAAGAGGTTAGAAAACAACAATATTACTTCAAATTAAAAATTAATATTACATATAATGATTAATAATTTATTCATTTGTCGTTAGAGCAATCCCTATACAAACGGAGCTGGCTGGCACAGCACAAATAATAAATCTGTCTTCAGCATACAAGCCTCAAGGGTTAAAAACACAATGTATAAATAACATTATGTTAATTTAATTTTTATTATTTTATCGAAATCGAAAAATTTGAGAATTTGAAATGGAAAAAGTTGAATTCGACTTGGAAAAGGTTGAATTTGTCTTGGAAAAGGTGGGATTCGACTAGGAAAAGGTATATATAGCGTTTAAAATTTTCATGAGTGATTTTGAAAATCGCTCGTTAAAGCAGACATTTTTTCAGAAAAATTAAATAAATATTTTTTGACATCACATTTAGAACCAAATAAGTGAGATTGAGTTGCTAAAGAAAATCTGACTATCTTGCTACTACAGCTAATAAAAGAACTATTCAGATTAAACAAGGTGTCCTGATTGTTAATAGTACAAAAATAAAGTAAAAATCATGTTTTGTTTTTCCTAATTTTTCAGTAGAACAATCGGGTCATCTGGGAAGGATGTTACGTGTGTTATTATATAAAATAACCCTTATTTAGTATTTTTTATTTATAAGATGGCTGAAGTAGTTGTTCACATCTCGCTCGGTTAATTAGTTTTGTATTTCCAACGTTAGCTATTATTAAAAGTCCAATATCAAGTAGTGGTAATTATTCCGATGATACTAATGGGTCCCCAACTACGAAAACAAAAAGGGAAAGTCTTTCCTTCAATTATTCAGCGATATCGAATCCTAAATGTGTATCGATTGGCAGTTGACGCGCAGTAAGGTCACGCTAAGCTGAGATCGGGTGCAGTCCGAGTACAATAGCAAGGAGATCCGCCTTTATTCGATATCCAGGAGCTGCGGCGTCATCAGGGCACAGCACTGAGATTATGTATGGTTTATCTAGATGGTTATCTAGGCTAGGAAACTATATTTATTACGGCTTGGGGTTGCACAAGAAGATATCCAACTCAGAGTCGGAACAGGGCCGAAAACAAAAAAAAGATTCTAGTAAAGCCAAAATAAGAACATAATCAATAAACAGTTACGAGAATCCTCAAATTACACAAACGTACTGAGCATAAGGTAGATGTAAACAAATGAATAGGGCGTTTGAGGAGAAGGCGTGGTGTTAAAATCAATCAAGACCCTTCTTCCCTAAATAGGGGCTGCGTGAAAAATAAAATAAAATCTCATAAGGTGTAAATTTTTTTATTATTTTTTTAAATTTATTTATATTTTATTGAATTTTACAACTGTATATTAACATAAATACAATAAGTAAAAGTGTTAAATTATAATAAAGGGTGTGAAAGGCTTGTGAAGAAACTACCCAGCGGTAGAACTTCGATGTTTATTTAAGTAAGTAGATCCCGAGGCCATCTTATATTCAATCGCCTCGGGTGGTTGTCAGGAATATGTGAGGGTGATAAGAGGGTTTATATGGGTTGGGAGTTTAGAATTAAAAGTGGTATATCTGGTACGAGAAAGGTCTGCAACAAATGGGGTATTCAGGTCGTTATGGATTATTTTATTTGTGACGAAATAAGGAGCATTTAGGATTTCGCGAGGGATTTTGGATTGTAAAGATTGGATGCGGGAGGAATTAGATGGCTTCGTAGAGCCCCAAAGCTCGTTTCTATATGTCCAGATGGGTCTAATGACGGAAACATAAATTATCTACGGGCCGTTTCAGTCTTGTGTGAGGATTTAAATTAAATTAATTTTTAAAAACCGTCTATATGAGGGGTTTTGACACCATTCCTCAATGGATGGTGTAAATTTAAATCGATACTGTTTTTTATACTCTACAAATGAAAACTATTTCAATATAATGACTATCAATCAAAATTATCTTTTTATCTAATAGTTTTTTTTCTCCATGAATGGATGGCATTGGCATACACCATACAGCCATTTTATATCTAATAGTTGATGTTGAATTTTAACATCAAATTGAGACAAAAGACAATTAATAAAACTATATATGCAAGAATAAAAAACGTCAATAATGATTATTTGAAGTAGATGAATGAAGTAGATGGTTCCTCTCTACTTCTCTGTTGGTCACCAAAACGTTATATACGTATTGGGTTGGCAAATAAGTCGTTTCGTTTTTCGGGGTTGAATAAAACTCAATGTATTATAGACATAAAATTTATTTTAATCTACAATATAATGGCCATTATTTAATATGATTTTTTCCAATCTGCAAAATGCCATCTTCGTATAATGACTGTAGTTTATTGTTAAAAAACTGATCCAAGGGGTTCTTAATGTCCTCTTCCTTTTGGAATTTCTTTCACATCCAAGGAGTTCTACATAGACCGGAATAAATGGTAGTCGCTTGGAGCTAGGTCTGGTGAATAGGGAGGGTTGGGCAAAAGGTCCCATACAAGGCTCAATAATTAATTGAGAGTTTATTTCTAATTCTTGATTCCATTTTTTCAATTTTGAGTTGAATCGATTGTTTATTTGATGGCAAAAGTTCGTATAAAATAAAACCCTTGAAATCCCACCATATGGAAAGCTTTATCTTGTTCAGATGCAATCCGGATTTAACATTCTTCTAGGAGCAGACTTCTATGAGGACGACCAGACCGTTGAGTATTATTGATGTCAAAATTTCCTGATTGAAATTTGGTAAACCAATTTGACAAATCGTTTGGTTATGACATCATCCTCATAAACATTGAAAATTTGTCAATGTATAAGCTTCTGCAGCATGTTTATATCTGTTCAAGTAAAAAATTGCTCAACTTGCCCAGCCCTATCCTATTGAATATATGGAGGCTTGGATGGGTAGGGTAAGAAGATGGAAGCGCATCAGGGAGTCTCTTCACAACCGTGGGTGCTTCAACTGTTGGCAGCGGACCAAGACCAAGCAGATAGGCAGAATAAACAGAGATCCCAAGCAGCAGCATGCTACGAATCCAAGAGCATATCCCAAGATAGACACGAAAGAATGCAGCAATTAAACATATTTATCAATAAAGACTAGTAAGTAAATAGGCAACGTACCAAAAAATGGACTTAAAGTTTAATTTTTAAAATATTCATAAATGTAATAAGAATATTCTTTTCGCTTATTAATATATACAAAGTAAAGAGAAGTAGTATGAATCACAAAAGTATGATACCAGCAGAAGAACACATTTTAAGGTTTATGGATTTCAAATAACTAAGTCTCGAAATAACTGGTGCATTTGCGCTGTACATAAAAAGTAACACAAAAATGATATCATGTTATTCAGGTAGGTGTATCCCTTAAATGCTTCAGAAACTTTATTTTTTAAAATCGACTCGATAGATCAATTTTACATTTCTTTACAATTACCTCTTCAATGGCTCTAACGATATTGATGGAACTGAAACATTTGTCAGTTTTATGCTCTTAAACTTTTAATATAATTATATATTGCCATTAAAGATAAAGGAAATACAATATTGTCAAAAACAAATAAAAATTTATTTGAGCATTGTTAAACGTCAAACATGAAAATTTCATTTTTTTTTTCTTAATAATAATAGGACCTAACTCACCCAAGGTAGCATTCAAACAGCCCTCATCCAAATAACTGCATCCACTAAACCTTATCAAAACTGACGATCTGATCTGACGAATACTCTTTTATACATTTTTGCCCTCCTTCCTGACGTTACAAACCTACATTTTTTAGATAGGGAGGTAAGGTGTTTTAGGGCGATAAATTTCTAGATTATTATGCCCGTAAATCGTTTACTCAATATATTATTTCTTAATTTAGAATAATTAACCTGTATAATTTTTTACAATGCATAGCTGATAATGGTAGACTTAAATTAATAATAATTAAAATTTTTGTTTTTTCTTTATTTTCTTTTGTTTATCATTTTGTCTTTTATTTATTTTTAAATTTATGTATCTATATTTTATTATATGTATATATCTTTTCCTTTTACACTGTTTATTTAGTTATTTTATTTTTTATTTATTTTTATTATTTTTTTATATTTTTTTATTTTTATTTATTTATTTTATTTTTAACATATATCTTTATAACTTATCGTAAATCTGAATTTCTTTTAGGACTTCTATGACTAAATCGAGCACCTGCTTATTATCAATTAACTCTGGAGAAGCTGCGTGAGGGGCACTAGAAGAGAAGAAGTAGTAATCACCAGGTTGCGAATCGGCCACTCGCGACTCACCCATGGCTACCTTATGGATAGATCAGAGGAAACAAAATGCGTAAGATGCTCTACTCCGCTCACAATGCAACACATCTTAGAAGACTGTACGCTGTATGCAGCTGCGTTTTCTTCTCGAGCCCTGCCTAGGAAACTGCCTACATTTTTTAAATTCGTTTGTTTGCAACCTACAGTCCTTTTGGATGTAATAAATATCACTTCATAATACTAATTATATGTATATATTACAATCTGACCTTGCTGGCTTTTTGGATTACTTTTCTAAATTAAACATGTATTGATCAACTTAATTTTATAAAATCTTAAAAAGTTCCTATTCCATTAAGTCCCACGTTTGTATAATAATAATACAAATAATAGGCTTACCGAACCCGAAAGTTCGATGCCGAAACCACCAAATGCTGCCTACAAAGACTCATCCAACGATTATCCAACTTATTCCATATTCGTTTTTCAAATCGCAATTCCGCATTGTGCAACCTTCTGAATTCCCAAGTTGCCTTAGATCTCTTTAGACCAAATATTTTACGTAATACTCTATTCTCGAAAACCTTGTGGTGTTGTTCATCCTTCAAAAGTAACGATCACGATTTACACAATTATCATCACATTTACATAACTATTACATTCTTATTGATATTCCACGACTATCATCAACGCTTTGTATACTTACTTATTTATTTATAGAAAGAATTATAGTTATGTAAATTATTGATTTTTATGCCAAACGCAAGCCGAATAATAAGCATTAGAAAAATACAGTATAAAGTATACAGTATAAAGGTCACGGGTTCAATCCCGCAGGTGGTCCTAGGATTTTTTAATGGGAGTAAAAAATCCTTAGTTACGCCGTCCTTCGGACGGGACGTTAAAAGGTGGTCCCGAGCCTGTGCGATGTCAGGTACTCGTTAAAGATCCCTATCCTAATAAAACCTGGATAGGCAAAATTTAGGACTCCCACTGTAGCATCGTCCGATTAGCCATAGTAGCATAAATTGACGTTAAATAAATAAACAAACAAACGGTATAAAGAATTATCTGTTGTTTTTTTCTCAAAGGTTTTAATTTGGTTATAACTTGTTATGTTTTAAAATACTAGGGATTTCTGTTTAATTCAGTGACTTTGATTTTTTAAATTTTATTCAAGCTTAAAAAAAATCCTTCTATCCGTCCTTAAGCAACCCCATGGCTAAGATTTAGTCCTTCAAGCGGAGAAATTCCTATCCTTTTAGTTAGAGTGCTCGTTGAGTAAGGAAAAAATAAAATAAAAAAATACTACCGAGGAAGATAGAAGGTTCTTTTGAGATTGATGAAGTAATTTCAAGTCTGTGAGAAGATCGGTGATGTCATGAAGAAACACGAGAGTGACATCACAAAAGATGCTTCAACATCACGGCTGGCCATTTATCAAGCGAATCTGTAGTCTTCCAGCGTACCTTTTCCATCTTATAGTTTAATTACAGTTTGTAGCGACAATTAAAAATGATTAGCTGAGCTAACTCAGATCATTTAATAAGCCTATTATTAGTCTAATTACAATTAATTGTACCTCAAACATCTGTCAGCTCGAGCTTTCAATATCCTTAAACGTTTCTTATTTATCGAAACATATTACAATCCATCCTACAGTAAAAATAAATAGTTGTGATTGCTATGTTTATCTGCATAGCTAAAAATAATTAAAACAAAACAGCAACTTAAAATAAATAATAATAATAATATTCCATTACTTTTACTAATATAGTAAGGGAAAGTATTGAGATCGTGAAAATGATCGAATTTTACGGTCATCTGAATCTAAATGACCAAGTCTATTACACAAACACGAGAAGTCGTAGAAAATATAAATTTCATATTTAAGACAAGTGTATGTTTAAGATCTTATAGCAACCAATATTTACTGACTAGAAGTGCTACACAATTCTACGATATTTTCAACAGTTTTTCCGTTTGCTCCAAAAACGGCTGCAACGAGATTGATTAAACTCAACATATTAGTAATATATTAAAAGGGATTTTTATTTTTTGTAGGTTTTCTTCAGATTGAAATACTGTGACAGCGTTTAAATTCAAAAATTATAAAGTAACTATAACTTTGTTAATTAGAAATAAGTAACCATTTTAATTTTTTAACATTGAAACAAATGTGTAAGTATGTAATATGCAAACAATTGATAACCAACTGCAGGGGAAAAGAGGAAAATATTTTTTTAGGTTTTTTTATTTGCACAATAAAATAACAATAATTTGTGTTGCAAAATATTTATATTAACATTAATTTTTATATTATTAATTAATCAATATATTTATGTAAAATATAAAATTCGTATTTTTAAATTAAATACATGTATTTTTTTAAATTCTGTTCTCTCAGAACAGTTGAAGGAAGGACCGAGGCTTTGCGTCTTCCAAGTCAAAATTTCCGGTTTTCGTGCGAGCAAACCACTTACAGGCGGTGCTTTCTCGCCATACACACTTATAATTTTGTTAACAGTGCAGCGAATTTTCCTTTTTGGAAAGAATTAAATTTTATTTTATCCAATAGATGTTTGGTATATCGTTGAACAACAATATTTCTAAGAAATATTTTCTAATATACAAAATTGTAGAATGTAACAGATAATGACAAAAAGCTCATTATTGAAGCTGATCACGTCATTGATTTTTGTAAATAATAATTTCCATAAATATATATATATATATATATATATTATATATATATATATATAAAATATATATTTATTGATATTTACCACTGTACAATAAAATACATCTAGTTAATGTGATACAAGATTATAGGTTATACTACCCATTGGTAACATCTCCAAAAACTATGCTATATGCTAAACCAGAAGATATCGAAGCCATCTTCTTTTCAGACGCCTCGGAGGATTATCAGGGATTGTACAGCTAGCAAGGTATGAAACTAGTGGGTTAGAGGTGGAATGGACATTGTAATGAAAGGAGTGGTTACCTGGTTCATGCCAAGTCAGCAATATAAGCGAAAGGTTTGAGCGTTTGTCCAGTAAGTGTTGAAGAAGTCGAAAACGTCGAGCAGTTTCTTGTCGTTTCAGTCTTGTGTGAGGATTCCAAGTAAGACGTTTGTCCAGACGGAGTTCTCCTAGATATCGGATCTATTCTACTGGGACAACTGGAGTGTGATTGAAGGATACTGTAGTGCAGGATGTCATCGGTTTACGACGCAGGGTGAAGGTTATTTGGTGGGATTTATTGGAATTTATTGTTATCCGCCAATTCTGACACAATACTTCAAGTTCTCTGATGTGGGATTGAAGGGCTTGAGAGGCATAGGTAGAAAGAAAGGTGAAAGGACGGGTTGGGATATCAGCTGTGAAGAATGGATCCAAGAATACTGCCCTGAGGAACACCAGCATACTGATTAAAAATGGAGGAATAGGAATTATTGTAGTTTACTTTAAAGGATCTCTCAGTGAGGTAGGACTGGATGATGAGGAGGCATGTAGGGGGAGGGGGAGGAATTTGCGGAGTTTGTAAAGCAATCCCGGGTGCCATACTATATTATTTAATATGAAATAAATGCTTCCATCTAAACTACATAATTATTTTTTAGATTATCAACTAATTAAATTTTTATAATGCATCTTTGCCAATTTCCGATTTAGCTATACTTAAGAAAAAAACTATATCGGTTTATTAGCAAATATACGTATCTATTTCTCTATCGGTAGTTCTCGAAATATACAGGCGGAAGTTTGAATATATTTACATATGACCTTAAAACTCTGTTAACAGATTTAGCCAGAAATAGACAAACAACCTTCCGCTGAAATTTTCATAGTCATCTGAAACCGTTAGCTTTGAACCTGTTTCCACGTATCTCATAATTCTTTTCGAGGTCTCAAAAAGAAAAAGGCAACACAAAAAGTCCTCCTCTCCTAGAACACTCAATAGTTCTATACTATTTCTTTTTATTAAAGAATAATCAGAAACATTAACTTGAAGTTTTATCACTTAATATACCATATTAAATATGGTAATGCATTTATTAACTATTAAACTACACGATTGAATCATCCTTGTGTCACTCTGTACATGAGTGACAGGTAATTGTTATTCAGTTTTCAAAAAGACCTTTATGACCTGCTTTGGAAGGTCACGGACTACCTATCGGATTGCCATTGGGCACTTTTGACCTCACGTCGAGCTAATAAAATCCAGTAATTTATCAAAGTAGGTTTTTTTTATTTTAGAATAATCGCCTTATAAATAATATTCTTTAAATAATATTTTAATAATATTTAAAAATTACTGTAATATCCTCCCCAATACTTGTTTCAAATACAAAATTTCAGTTTCGCACATTTAAATTTAGAACTCAGATCCTAAAATGTGGATTCCCTATACTTTCCCTTGCTATATATTTCATACTTACCCATCCCTGCTTCACACGAGTGCAATTTGAATGAGGTGTCATTTATATTTCAAAAAATCTCTGTCTGACCGATTAAGAATTTATCGCTTTGATAGTTTTATTTTATAGGGGTAGGGTTAGGGTATTGGAATATGGTGCTCAACCTCTTGGTTATTAGCACCGAATAAATTTGTAGTAACAGATTTGTTTTACTCTTTTTTCTACTTTTTATTTATTTATTTTTCCTTCTATTTTTTTTTATTGTTTATTTATTTTATTTTTTTTGTTGACACATTCTGAACTAGAGAATTTATTCCAATTTTTATTTTTTATTTTTATTATTATTATTATTATTTAATTTTTTTTTTCTTATAGTTCCGGGAGTTCTTTTATTTTATAGTTTCCGAAAAGTACAATTAGCAAGAGAATATGTTTATTTTATTACGTCTATTCATTACTATATTTAATCATCGGCAGAAATGAAAAACATTAATTAAAATTAGTTAGTTTATTTGTTTGATATTTTACAGTGAAGCACAGATAATTGAAAATTTAATTTTCTCATATAATGAATACCTGATTGCTATGCATGTATTTAAGAACTACAGAAATAAGAACGGTTCCTATTTTATTTGGTTGTTATTATTTTGTATTTCAAATGAACTATATGAAGTATCTATAGGAATCCCATTTGGTTAACAGTGAATTCTGTTTTCATGAAATAGCATTAAATTTAAAATAATTTATAACAATGTTAGTTTTTAAATCAATAACAACTTACTATTTTTGTTGACAACTTAGTTACAATACGCTATGTAAGATTGTTTCATGGAAGAATATAAACTTGTACGATGCTGTACATTTAACTATTATAGCCTCCCTCTTTAAAAATAACTCATGTTTATAAGTTTATGGGCTTAAAACAACTTTATATTAAATTGTACGATTTCTTTTATTGCATGTTAATTTTTTTTTAATTTTTCGCTTTCCAAAGGTATATTATACGTCTACAGGCAGGTAGGTAAGATGTTTTAGGGCGATAAATTTCTAGATTATTACGCCCGTAAATCGTTTACTCAATATATTATTTCGTAATTTATAATAATTAATCTGTATAATTTCTTTACAATGCATAGTTGATAATGATAGACTTAAATTAATAATGATTACATTTTTTTTTCTTTTGTTTATCATTTTTGTCTTTTATTTATTTTTAAATTTATGTATATATATTTTATTATATGTATATATCGTTTCCTTTTACACTGTTTATTAATTTTTTTTTTATTATTATTTTTTTTTTATTTATTTTTTATTTATTTATTTATTTTTTTTTTATACCTTATCGTAAATCTGAATTTCTTTTAGGACTTCTATGACTAAATCGAGTACCTGCTTCTTATCACCTAATAATGGTGGCAGTTTCCTAGGCAGGGCTCGAGAAGAAAACGCAGCTGCGTACAGAGGACAGTCTTCTAAGATGAGTTGCATTGTGATATACGTCTAAATTACTAGTTACATTAATATTAGGAATAATTTTTTAATGACTTGGTTAAAGAAAATTTAATTTTCTCTTTTAAAGAAAAGCTAAATTGCAATGTATTTTACTTACAAACCTTCAGGAAAGAATGCCCTGAATGATGGTGAAAAACGAATCAAAATCCGTCTTGTGGTTCAGAAGGAATTTGCGGAAACCAAAATCGCTTTATAATTTAATATATGTAGAGAAGGTGTAGATAACTGGAAGTAAAAATATTTTCTCTACTACATCCTTGGGGGGTATTTGATTCAGTAAATGTAAGAATCTACTGTTTCAAAGACAACTGGTGTGCATGAAGGTGATTTGGCCGAGACCATGTTCCACTGTCGTGCCTTACAAACTAACCGAGGCTAGATGGAGGCCCCAAGACCTCACCCCACCTGACCTCAGTGTGAAACCACAGGTAGTATAATCAAATACATTGTCTTGTCATCAGCCTAAATCGAACCCGAGAAATTAGTTTTACAGTGCCCTACCCAATATGTTATCTCAATCCCTAATACAATTTTCTAGAAATTAAAAATAATAAATTTTTATTATTAAAATGTTTATTTTTTCCAAATAGGAGAGATACACTTTATTCATAAATAAACAAACAAAATGATGCTGCCCAACTTAATTGGGTTGCTATAACACAGCATACCGATTTTTTTCCTACAGGAATATTCTTGATATTTTATTTAACTATAAATACAATATATTTTTTTTTTTTTTTACTCTTTTAAATTTTTTTTTCTACTTTTTTTTTCTGTTTTTTTTTTTTGTTTTTTTTCTCTTTCCTTTCTCTACTGTTTCACATATTTCTTACAAATACTTAGATATATCTATACATATACACCAATATAACTGCTTAGCTGTTTAAAGGTAGTTAACTAATATGAATAGCAATAAGCGAGATGTGAAGGTCGGGAGAGTATTGAGTTCCTAACGGATGAAGATCGGCTTTGGAAAGATATGTGGAATGCTATGATTCTATGGGGCGTTATATACAAAAAAGATATAGAATGAAAAATTAAACGCAACTAATATCTATCCTAAAAGCTTTCTTGCACTAGGACTCTCAGCTTGTCACCAAAATAATGTTCTATAACTTGAATCAAAAGTCCAGAACATATTACAATTGTTTTTCCTCTTTATTACACTCAAGAAACTAATTGTCTTGCAATTAGTTCTAGGTCAGCGATATCTCAAGAATTTAAGACTATATACGTCATATACGGGATAACCTATGATGTAGTAGCTAGCATAACAGCCTTCTTTGTCCAAGGTCGCAGATTTAAACCTGACAGATGGTCCTAGGCTTTTTCAATGAGAGGAAAAAATCCTTGGTTATGCCGTGCTTCAGAGAGGACGTAAAAAAGTGGTCTTCAGCCTGTTTGATGCAAGGTTAAAGATCCTTGTCATAATTAAACGCGGGTAGACAAAATGTAGGACTCCTCGTGTGGCATCGTCCGATTAGCCACCACAGGATAAGGTTAAATCAATCAACAAACAAACTACATAAAGTCGTGGTCATAGAAATTGTATCACTCCATAAAATAAAATGTTTCCAAAATTTAACATAACCGCATGTTTTTAAAAAAATGCTGATCACACAAAAAAAAAATTATATATTGAAAATTAAAGACGAGCAAAATCAATGACAAAAATATAGAAGTTTAAGTTCTATCGTAAAATAAAATATTATATTTATTTCCCGACCTCCAATGCCCTCATTATCTCAGCGGGTCTTCCTCAAGGCTCTTGCCTATCTCCAATACTGTTTAATTTGTTCATTTCCGACCTACCGTCCCACCCATCTGTAATGAGGTTCTTTCACGCCGATGACGCGGCATTATATTTTTCTTCATACCGCATCGACACAATAGTAAATCGCCTACAACAATACTTGGATAAAATGGAAGTTGAAATTTAATCCCACCAAATCCGAAGCGATTCTATACACCAAACGTCGCCCACAAATAAACCACTTTTTCCATCCCTTGGTCAAAAGGGTCCGTCCTAGGACTAACTTTAGACAAATCCCTTACATTCACTGACCATATCAATAGAAAAACCGATAAAGCGAAAAAAACGATTTAAAATGTTTTCTTATTTTAACAGAAAATCCCATTTGAGTCTCATAACAAATTAATAATATAAAAAGCAGTTATCCGCCCGTTGATTACATACGCCTGTGCCAGGTTGAGTGGCACCTGCTTAACTAATCACCAAAAATCTGTCAATGCGGATAATTAATAATTACCACAGCTACACAAAAATATCGTCTTTGCTAGAAGACCTGTAGCTTTCTACAGCTAAACGGTTTATCCATTCTCAAACTTATTCTTTTTCAGTAAAACACTAGCCTCCGAAAACCCATTAATAAAAAAAAATATGTAATTACAATAAATATTGTTTTAAACGCTTCATTCATAAAAGAACAATTCATGTGTTGTTAAATTAAGATAGTTTGTTTTAATTTAAAAAAAATTATAATTTTGATCATTTCATTCTTTTTTATATTTAGGTTTTTTGTATAAGTTTTCGTACAACTGCACAATAATTTCAGTTTTAATCTATTACAATTAAACCATTGTATTGTAATTACCGAAAAATCAAAAATCTTGCTGATTGTAAGGGTGTCTCATCCGAAATCATTCGTAAACATCTTGTAATTTTGTAAATAAAGTTTATTTTCTTCTTCTTCTTCTACATTAATTTTCAAAAATAAGGCCGCTGTTAATTTGTTCCGTAAAAATTGTTCCACTCCGTGTAATATCACAGTAATAATTGTTTTTGATAGCAAAATGCTTAAAATTACATTATTAAAAAAAAAAATATTCTAGTAATAGTTAAAAATACTAACCAAAAACTAAGAAATGTTCTATATATTTTTTAAGTTTCTTTATTTCATTGATCCTATTATATGAATAAGTAGACGAAAACAAAAATATTCGATTGGATCAAATTCATTACCATAAAAATGAAAGCATAGCTGATGCAATTTTTTTGATCACGTATGTCCTTCTCCCTGGAAGTCATCATTGCGAAGTGACCGCCGCTAGAAAACTGTTTTAGCGAGACTTCGTATCGTTCATAGCAGACTCACACATCTCCATCTCATCCTCAGGCAGCTCGAACCAAGCTGTGCAATGCTGTGCCAATATGTGCCTCTCTCAATAAAACATATAATTGAGAACTGCCCCAAATTCCTTTTACTAATGAATAAATTTAGTCTACCCAGATCGCTGTGTGAGAGCTTGTAGGACTTTAGTAAAACAATTAATACACTGCTAATTATATCAAAGAATGTAATCTGCTCCAGGAATTTTAAGAAAATAAAATAAAAATAAGAAAAAAATAGAATAAATTAATTTTTAAACAATACATAAATAAAAATTTGTGTTTTATTTTTTTTTAACTAGTTAAATTTTTTTTTGTTAATGTAAATATATTCGGTGCTAATAACCAAGAGGTTGAGAGCCTATTCTAATACCTTAACCCTAACGTTTGTGAGTCCTACTAATTGGACAATTAGGACGTTCGACCAATTTCTTTAAATTGGTTTATCAGTAGCCCATTGTTATTAAATCTGTTAAAGGTTATAGTTAAAATAAATCATAAATAGCTGAAAAAACATATGAACCATTACAATTTTTTCGCCGAACTATTTTTTTTCGCCGAAACTGATAAGAGCTATCTATATCAGCCGAGTAATGATGGAAATACCCGCAATCTCTTCTCAGAAGATAGTCAACAGTAATAGAGAGTTTGGAACGCGGAACTAACCAAGAAGTCTGGTGACAAAAGGACTCTCTCTAAAGATCCACTCTCTTAGCATTATCTTCATTAATTGGGACAAGCCTTTCAATCACCCTTGGAAAGATAGCCACCGACCTTTTCAATGGAGAGATTTTATTGTCGGTACTAATAATACATTAAGGTCAATTGATTTTTACAACATCCATTAGATAATTACTTCGACTGATCAATGAGCTGGAGACTGGGGTAGAGCATAAAATGAAGGAAAAACAGAGGGACCTAGTAGTTTTGAGTGGATGGGATGCACTCCATCGGTGGAAGCCGCTTAGATCTTGTTTGTACAGGAAGGGATTAGCGAGGTAACGCGAGTAGCACATTACTTAAAAGGAAACTGGCAAAACCCAAAATATTATTTTGGGGGATGTTGGTAAAGATAGAAGAATGTAATTTGTCGCTAGGGAGGATCGCTAACCAGACATGTTGTTAAAAATCGCCAACCTATGCTCCTCTCGGATGTAATTTTTATTCAGAATGTCTTTTTCACATAAAAAATATTAGAGTGGATAGAAAACAATGAAATGAAATAATGATAAATAATTTATTCTAGATTCTTTCCAAAATGTTTATTTTACACCAATAATCATTATGAGTCTATGTTTCGGGGGTTTTCTCCTTCTTCAGGACTCACTGACACCGAGCAATGCTTACTAATATCAGTTATGTAGGTATCCATTATCTAAAATGTTTTTAATTATTAAATAAACAAAAAAATCTATGAAATTAAAATTTGTTATACATAAAATCTACCCATCACAGCCAACATATTCTTTCGTCAACGTATATTCTGGTGTAAAAAAAACTTTTTCGGAAGAATTAAGAAAAAAATATTTATTATTTTACTGGAAGGAATTAGTCTGGGTGGCGATCAGTAAATGAAACTACTAACTAGTTTCAACTACTTATTTGTTTCATTTACTGATCGCCACACGAACTAATTCCTTCCAGAAATTCTAAATTGGTCAACTAATTATATCCATTATTCACCATTAATATTTTAATTGTACATTAATTGTAAAATTAATCATTAATGATCAGGTTAGAAGAGCTATCGGAAATCCCATAGTTCCTACTTGAGGTTCGTAACAGTTAGTTCAAAACCAAAAAATTGCATAAAAAAAATATTTTTTAGTTTTCTTCTTTAGTTGGATATCGAATTCGTTCATCTTATATATTTACCTGTTTTTCATCAGTGGTAACAAGATAATATGGTAATTTTTATAGAATATACAAAATTAAAAATACTTTGGGGAAAGAAAATTTAAAATATTGGCATTTAAGCCCTGTCAGACTATTCAATTAAACTTACATGATATTAAAGCCTATTTAATTTTACATCGATACAGCGAGTTTAATCAAAATCGTTAGAGCCGTTTTTAAGAAAATCGTAAAATGGTGCAAAATGAATGGTATAAAGTAGATCTTCAGGTCAGCTAATTTTGATAAAAAAGATTTTGTAACATCTCGGGCGTATAGTAGTCTTAAATATGAAATCTCAGTTTTACAGAACTTTTCGTTTTCGCCCGGGAGTTACCACACACACACACACACACACACACACACACACACACACACACATTTTGCGGGACTTGGTCATTTGGACTCAGGAGACCCTAAAAAGTGTATTTCCGTCAAAAACTGGAATTTCCCTTACTGTATATTTCATATATAGGTTAGTGAAAGTGAAAAAATAGAAAAATATATTCAGCTTAAATAATATAACAATATAAAATTATTACATACAATAATAATCACTTAAGTTTATGCCCTATTCGTCACTTTACATTACCTTCCACAACTTTTTATTTATGATAACATTTCTCTAATTTATATTTTTCCGACAGTATATTATACAACTATATTGCTATTCTTATATGATTAGTACGAAATATATGATTTGTAGCAGAGACGGTGGCGATCTTGGTGATATTGATATATCAGGGCATACTTTTGAACACGTAGAGAAATTCTATGTAAGAAAGTATTTAGGTTCAATGATAATAAGAAAAAATGAAATCCAGGAAGAAATAAAGTCCCGATTAAAGGTGGGAAATGCATGTTATTATTCAGTTGCTAAGTTACTTAGTTCGCGGCTTCTATCTAAAAACTTAAAGATTAGAATTTATAAAACTATTATTCTTCCGACGGTTCTTTACGGATGTGAAACGTGGCCGCTTACTTAGAAGGATGAACAAAGAATTAAAGTTTTCGAAAATAAGGTACTGCGTAAAATATTTGGTCCGAGAGAGATGAGGCCACTGGGGAGTTTAGAAGGTTGCACAACGCGGAATTGCGGAACTTGTATCCTGATAGCATGGTTTAAGCTGATAGCAACTGAGGTTGATAGCATCGCGGAGACTCAAATGGGCGAGTAAAGTTGTTGGGCTCAATGAGGAGCGGTTTCCGAGAAAATTGGTATTCGCTTATCCGACTGGTAGACGTCCGAAAGGTAGGCCGAAGCGTCGATGGGATGATTGCGTTAAGGCTAATCTCAGGGGCTTGGGATTGAACGGTGAACATTGGACGAGTCTGTTTAGAGAGAATTTGGTGGTATCGGCATCGAACCTTCGGGTTCGCTAAGCCTATTATTATTATTATTGTTTAGAAAAATCGATTCGTTTAACTTGTATATTTAGTAGTTTTTTGTCAATACTAATAGAATATTTTATGGAAAAGGATTCTTCGAAGTTGAAGATACTCTAGAGGAAGAAAGTTCAAAATGTCGACATTTAAACCCATTCAGACTATTTCAATAAGAATTAAACCTACAAGATATTAAAGCCCATTCAATTTCACATTGAAGATTAGTTTAATCGAAATCGTTTGAGCAGTTTTTGAGAAAGTCTTAAAAACTTGCAAAATGCATGATTTAAAGTTGCTCTTCTGGTTCGCCGCTTTGAAGAAAAAGTTGTAACATCTCAGGCACAAAAGCTTATAAAATATGAAATTTTAGTTTTATAAACTTATCATTTTTGAGCTTGACTTTCTACACATACTGTCGAACCCAGAACTTTTTGTGAGACTCATTTGTATTGAGAATTCGCTAAAACGCGTATTTCCAGTAAAAAGTTTGATTAAAAAATTGTGAAGATCGCAGTACATTTCCTTACTTTATATTTCATTTATAACAAAATCACATTGAGATTCAATGATTATAATTAACTTATCTGAAAT
Organism: Piezodorus guildinii; assembly: GCA_023052935.1. Classification (NCBI taxonomy): domain Eukaryota; kingdom Metazoa; phylum Arthropoda; class Insecta; order Hemiptera; family Pentatomidae; genus Piezodorus; species Piezodorus guildinii. The sequence goes on along the minus strand of CM041293.1, from coordinate 118,632,516 downwards.
ATCAATGAGCTGCTCATCCTTGATCCTCTTGATGTGCATCCTAAGGGCGAATGTTTGGAGAAATTTATTTTTGAAAGACAATATGTGTTTTTTCAGTCGTATTATATCAATTGGACTCGCCGTCCACGAGACAAAACTACAAGGATATCATTTATTGGCCTCGTGTTCTTTCAATCGGACCTTAAATGCAATCTTGTTATCACATGAAATATATATATATATATATATATATATATATATATATATATATATATATATATATATATATATATATATACAAATAATTTTGGGAAAACATTTATTTGATAGGTGTAAGTGCGGACTGATTTTTTTACATTAGGAGCAAATATCTGCAGACTAATGACTCATGCTAAACGTCTAAGTTCAGAACTTCAATTTCTTTTTACCACTTCAGAAAAAAACATCTATATACAAATAATTAATTGTTTACAAGCCATTAGACTAGTTTATACAAAGATAAAGCAAAATAAGCATTTTCACAAGAATTGATTATAGTTTGGACTATTAACCTGTAAGAAGAAGAAATTATGCGATTTATTTTCTAATTAATGATGCTCTAGTAGACTTATCATTAAAAAAAAAAAAAAAAAATGTTTATCCTCAGAAAATCGATTAGCAGCCAGAAATTTTTATTCTTTTAGAAATGTATTTTATTTAGCCAATCCATAACGTTAATGTTTGGTATAATCGTAATTGTGACGCTATTTAAGAACTTTATTGTTAGAATATAATATCTAGAATATATGCTACGTTAATGTTCTTATCATATTTTTTTAAAGGAAGAAACAAAACAACAAAAGGAAATAACCCAACAAGAGAAATGCTTCATTTCTTGGCAATGTTGCCCAAATACATCGGTCTGTTTGTCGCTGCATACCCATCATCAATCCACACTGAACACACTGAAGATAAATATTCCTTTACGATAAAAGATGAAATGGTTCGGACACTTGAACAGTTTACTATGTTTAAATTATCATCAATACTTAAAATAAAATATCAAGCTTTATTCTTGTAAACACTCAGTTTCTTGACTATCCATATCAGGTTGATTTTTTTCCCCACCATTCTAATAATTCGCAACTGCGTTACTGCGCATCCAGCAAATGTGATGTACTATATTTTTCGTAATCAGTGTTCGGAATTATTGCCAAATGTTAGAATAGAGATCTCTTCTTTTAAGTCTCCTTTATGGTTGATTTAGGTGGTTATATGTCGATGAATGAAACGTGTTAAAATATTTTTTAAATATAAGAATTTACAGTTGGAAAGCTTGTGTTATTGTGTATGGTGTGATTCGAAACATACCATAGTGCGTAAACAATTGTTAATAAAATTTTGGATTAGGTTATTTGTATGTACGTGTTTTGCAGACCTCCAAAGTTCTGATGCGTATGCTTAGATTGGTCTTAGTAGAACAGTGTATATTAGTCGCTTGTTTCGTAAATTTAGTGGTGGTCTGTGATCCAAAAGATGTGGAATTTGTTAGTAACATCTTGTCAGTTCTTGTCCCTTTAATTTCGTATGTATGTTCCAAGTTAATCTTTTGTCCTAATATAGTCCTTGGTAAAGTATGTAGGTTTTTAAAGGTACTGCATTGTTGTTGATTTTCACAGCCGTGCCTTACTCACTGATTCATTTTTTACCTAACTTATGATAAATTGTTTGGAATGGTGTTATTAGCAGGAAATAATAGTTCTTACTTATTTTTAATTTATAAATAGAAATATATTGTCTTGATCATCTGTTTTCATCTGGAGCTATAGACTGAAAAAAAAAATCTTGGAATAATTTATAAGATACAACCATAAAATTAAGATATAGAACGTATAAAATATACAATATATTATAAAAATTGTAATATATAAGATGCGATAAAACTAATATGGTCTATCAAGTAGCGGCCTTGCTAGAGGAATATTCTTTAGAAATTAGCAATCAAATCATAAAAACGGTCCATTAAATATAATTACCTACGAATATAATTGTTAGAAATGAATGAATATTTTATAGAAATGTAAAAAATGAAATTGTAAGTATTTTTAATAGCGCATGTAATAAGTTTGAACTATAACTGATACCTTGATTGATTGAGAGTTTAAAATGTGTAAAATTAAAGTATAATATATCCAGGAAAAATTATAAAAGCAAAGAAAAAAAACTTGAGTCTACATCTCTCGTAATGGATGAAATAAATCCCTTAGCTCATTAGTAAGAGAAACGGTTCTTTTGGCATCTGTCCAGATTTATTTTAATACTATTTACATGTTAAAGTAGTATTTTCTAAACAATTACCGATTTATATTAAGAATCCTTCAACAGTCTTACAACATTTTGGATGATATAGATTTCTGTTTTCCCTCTTACCTGTACCTTGTTATATTTCAGCAGTCTTAAATGTCTAGGGTTGGTGAAAATATTTTTTGTTTATAAAGGATTTTTACAAAGAACAAAACATTTAAACCTAACAAATAACCTAGTTAAATAATTTTTTCAGCTGCAATCTGAGTCTAATTTTAAAGGTATTTATTTTGATCTAGTATCGTTTTTCGCCAATTTATTGACAGTTAAAGGGATGGATATATATATATATATATATATATATATATATATATATATATATATATATATATATATATATAATTTGTAAAAACATTATAGAAATATTTTATATACGTTATAAACATTTTAATATATATATATATATATATATATATATATACACGCTACGGAATATTTTGGAATATATATATATATAATAATGAAATTCAAAAGATTCATTGACAGAATAGGGTAAATATTTCCTCATTACTGACAATAATCATAGTATTCCTGTTTAAGTACAGTCCATTGTACAACGAATATTTTGAGTAAATAAAAACAAGCTTAATGTTACATGATATTAAAAAAAATATATACAAACGATATATAAATTTTATATCAACTGTATTATAACTAATTTATTTTATTATTATTATTATTTTTTGTTTTTTGTCTCGTCAAAACTTACGAAATACATACATTTATAACAACCAGTAATCATACGGGTCCAGATGACCATGAAGTGCTATTAAGTTTTAGATATTTTCCTTTAATATGACTTAATCTGTTTCTATATTATAGAGTCATACTAAGCAACAATCTTCATCTAATATAATTAATATGTTTTTCTATATAATAAACATAATAAATAAGGATCATTTTAAAGCACCAGAAATAGGTATTCCCTAAGAGATTACAAGGTAATCGGTTATATTTAATGTAATATTATTAAAGTAAGAAATATTAATAAATAAATAACATCAATAAATCGGGAAAAAAATGTTGAATGTTGCTTCTAAGAAGAAAGGTTTAATTTGGAAAAACAGTCGAAATGAACACTTTGGATTCGTGACAAGATTCTTAGATAAACGCAATACTATAAAACCTCATTCCAATGCATGTATATATATTATATATTTTTTAAATTTTTTTCCATTATTTAAATAATTCGATATTATCTTCTGTATTTTCAGCATATAAATCTCTACTATTCAGGCCATAAAACTAAGTTTCTTTTAGGACCGCCTGTCTCTCATATTCAGGGTGTAGCAGGCAACACATGCGGCCTACCGTTACAGGTATAGTTCCCAGAACCTATGAAAAGGGACTACGTGCACTCGAACACGTATGTGAGATTGGTATGACATATTAAGGACAAGAATAGAGAAGAATAGAAGTGATCCTATAGGGCTCTTACAATAAATTTATAAGACATATCTTTGAAGTTGAAGATGATCTCCTGTTTCTGGCAGAAGAACCGTGTTCGAAGATGTATTATGTCGTTTCCTCATCTATTTGAAGCAATAAGCACTATAATAAATTTAAATATTTTACTAGCTTTCTTTTCAATTGTTGAATCCAGAACTTACCATATTGGCTTTCACACTGTATCATCTGTCTACCTTATAAAATCGTTTTTTTTGGGGGGAGGAGGGGGAAGGATTTTTACCCATCAACAAAAAGCTGTATTTTTACTGTATATTTAAAAAAAACACTATTTTTTCGTTCTCAAATTTTCATCAAGAATTTATTCATCATATTGATTTATTTAATTTGGTAAAATAAAAGTACTTTATACGTAAAACACAAAAAATTATACTTACAACAAAAATATTTATTGAATTTTATAACAGTATTTAAAACAAATATTTCAGATATAATGAGATGACTAGCGTGTTGAGAATCTATTATACATTTATAGCACAATGCTAAAGCAGAAGGTACGCTTATACTTTTTTTTTCAGATTCATAAGATTGTAAGGAAAAAGTGAGTAATATGACCAAAATATATATTTTTTAAAACGACCAAAAATTTATGGCAATGGATTAAATTATGTTTCATATTTTTGAATATTTAATGAATGCCTTCTTCATTTACGCTTTATCATTATTATTATTATTATTTATATTTTACAATAACTCCTAGTAGGCTTACTTGAAACGCTCAATTGAAATTTTTGTATTCACTTTATTTCTACACGACACTTCAAATATGTTGGTATATGTAAATTTTAACAGCTTTTTTTATAATTACTCAACTACTGTGAAATCATTATGTTATTTAAACAAAACAAATTTTAAAAACTTACATATAACATATTTATTCCATTTTTATATTTAAAAAAAATGAAATTATTATTGTATGATACAAAGATATATAACAATGGGTAATAAACAACTCGAAAACGCTCGTTTCAAGTCATCATATATTATTTCTTTAAAAAAATTATTTGAAAAATATGTCCTTAAAAAAAAAATAAAATAAACCTGCAAATATTTTGTCAGAGAAGAAAATATTTTTCTGGAAAACATATTTGTTTGCGATCAAACGAAACATACTAATCATTTTCGATTGTTAAAAACATCTTAGTTTCTAAAAAATAAATAGTTTTTTACAGAAGTATCTATTCTTTATTACAATGCTAATTAAATTCACCTTTATTTTTTACCTAACGTTAATGGAAGCTGCATAATTAATTATTAATTAATTCAATAGATATGATAGTGTGTTCATTTATTTTTTAGCCTTGTATTTATATTATTTACATATTTGTTTATTATATAAATATGTTTATTCATTTTTTTTAAAGTAATTTGACTTAACCATATTTATTTTGTAAATATTGAATGAATGTGATCTTATAGCACTATTATTATTTTTTCTTTAGACACCGTCTCAGAGTCACCCTGATGAAGGCCCATAATATAGGCCGAAACGTCGGCACCCAATTGAAATAAGTACTACTTTTTAATGTGTGTTTCTTTCTGATTCCCAACCCTCTTCCTCATCTAATATTATGTCCCGTTGAGACAAATTGTAATATATCTGTATAAAAAGTTTAATGAAAAAAAAAAATATTCTTTAACTGAGAAGACCGAAACAATGTTTAAGTAATTTCGAATATAAAGCAGAGTGTAAAGGTTTTTAATAAAGATGAATTCTAGTAATTTGTATTGCATAATATAATATATAAAAATGAACTGTTTTTCTCCAACTTTAACCAGTGTCAGGAAAATACATCTAAACATTGTAGTAAAGAAGTGATTAACCAAGATAAAGTATTGTGCTCCAATAAATAACGTTTTATTGTACTTTATTGTACCAATAAAAATATCATGAGTGGTAAACGGAAGATTAGCTAAGGCGTTATAAGATATGGGTGTGTAGTAGAAGATTGTGTGTAGGACGATTTTTCATGATGGTTTAAAACTAGTGAGTATAAAAAAAATGGTAATGGTAAATGGTATAAAAAAAAAAAGTTCGTTTTATTTTTATTTTTTTATTTTATTATTATTATTTTTATTTATTTATTTATTTTATTTTTTATTTATTTATTATTATTATTATTTATTTATTTTTTATTTATTTTTAATTTTTTTTTTTTTTTATTCTTTTCTTATATGTAGTTATCTTATATAATTGTTTGTATTTAACTTAAAATATTATATCTGTATTATTAGTATTATGTATGTTTTAGTGTATTATGTATTTTATTTTATTATGTATTTTGTGATTAGTATATTTGTATGTATTATTTTCTTATTGTATGTATTATTTCGTATATTATGTATAATGTTTTGTATTGTATTTTATTATTTATCATGTATGCATTATTATTAGTATATATGTATGTATTATTACTTTTATTATATTGTATCTGCATTATTAGTTTAGGGCTAAAATAACCTCTATGGTTGAAAAGCCTTTATGTTACAAATAAATAAATAAATAAAACTAGTGGGTTTGAGTGGGAATGGTGTAGTCATTGAAGGGAAGATATCTGGATCAAGCTTAATCGGTAATATACGGATCATTGAGACCATTATAAACAATTTTATACGGAACGAACCATCGGTCTAACAAACTATTCTGGGTCACCTGTGGTGTAGTTGCCTAGAATTATAGCCTTCTACGTTCAAAGTCGCGGGTTCAAACCCAGCAGATAACCCTGGAATTTTTTAAAGGGGGTAAAAAATCCTTTGTTTTGCGTCCTTCGTAGGGGAAGTAAAAATAGTGTTCCGAGCCTGTGGGGTATCAGATACTCGTTATAGATTGAACTCCTGATTGAACCTAGATAGGTAATTTAGAGCTCCCAATGCAGCCTTGTCCGTTCAGCTACAGTAAGTTTAAGTGGCGTTAAATGAATAAACTATGAAACAACAACAAATTATAGAATAGTGGAGCCCCAAAGCTCAACATAAAGTATCATTATGGTGGTTCTGAATTCGAGCAGTTTATATTACTTAATTGTTTGTTTATTTTTTAACGTCACTTTAGGCCTACTGTGGCTAATCGGACGATGCTACAGTGCTACAGTGGAAGTCCTAAATTTTGCCTCTCCAGGTTTTATTAGGATAGGGATTCTTAACGAGTACCTGACATCGCAAGGCTCGGGACCACCTTTTAGTCCCCTCCGAAGGACGACATTACTAAGGATTTTTTATTCTTAAGGTTTGAACCCGGGAACTTGGGCATAGAAGGCTGTTATGCTAACCTCCATGCTATAGGTAACCCTCATATTATTTAAGTATGTGAAGATTCAACATTAGACTTTGTCGACAAATAAGCCATATATTTGTAACGAAGGATTAATTTTTAATATTTGATAAAATTTATATTCACTTTTAAATAAAGTTATTAATAGAATATAATTTTAATTAATAATTGTAACACATTAATTTTTTTTTTTTTATAAAAAACACTATATTTTTGGAGGTCCACAGCAGCTGCGAAGACGCCTTGAGTTATTTGGAAGGAGCGTACAATAGACCTTTTGTGTTGCGGTTGATCCCATACTGGAAAAAAAAAAAAAGACCACGTCCTATCCTTTATTACTGCTGAAGAAAGTTTGCTCGAAGAAGCAATATCTATCTTCTTCATAATTCAATAAATATAAACCAACAATAGTTTTTACTCTTCGACAAGCTCTTTCTTCAAATGCTTATCGTCTGGGGCTATGATTTCTTGTCAAGTTTGAACAAACACCTTCCGGATGTAGACTTCAACTTTCTAGTTACAGCTTATAAAATAAATGATTCAGGAATTAATAATTATTTCCTTGCGATTCTTTGGACTTGACAAATTTACTTAAGCTGAAATAATTATATTCTAGGGACTGCACATCGCTGAGACGATAACCAACACAAAGTTTTGGTTTAAGTTTGCACAGCTATAGTAATTAAGTTAAAACTGAAGAAAAGCAGGTTATAATCAAATCGTTCTACAAATTTAGATAAAATAACTGAATTTTTTTGTTTTTTTTCTGAATATTGGTGAATATATTCATAGATGAATGTATGTAGTGATACAAATTAATACCGCAAATAATTAATAATAACATTAAACCTTCAATATACCAGAAAGAGATGAAAATAAAGTAGTTCATAAATAATTATCTAAACATTGACTAATTTTTTTTTTAAACACCTGAATATTTACAACACGATATTGACAATAAAATTCAGTAGATAATTTCATTTTTAAAAGCAAAGGGAAACACTTGTTATTAACAAAACTAACGTAAAAAAGAAAGTTTCTGGTCACTATTACCATTGTCCTTTAGTAGGACAGAATGTGGTATTTATAAATATATAAAATGAAAAAAAAAAAAAAACTACTAAAAGTTATTGTTTTACCACAATCAAAATTGCCAAAAAATTATTCAATTATTTTTATGAACAGAGAAATTAGGACTAATGTCAACAATACCTTAAAGAAAGTGAGTTTCAATACCAATTGAAATCCTATTACAAGATGGATGGGATAGACAACCGATGAAGAAAGAAAAAATAATTTAAAAAAATTAATGCTACTAAATCAATCCTAATACCGATGCGTTAACAATATATATTATCATTTATAATGCGGCACCTAAGCTAACTCCAGTCAAATTACACTGGTTCGAAATGTATTTTCAGGCAGGCACTAAAAATTAATATCGATTACTTTTTTACTTTTGATAAAGTAGATTGTTTAATTTGTTTTCATACCTACTTCTCTGGTGGCCTCCATCAAAGCTAAAAATCCTTCTTCGGCAGAATGCAACAACCGCCCCACGATGTCCACATCATCCGCGTAACCCCAATAGCTGAACCATCCGATTGTAGATGGTCCCATTATTTTGGAAACCAGAATTCCTCACTGCCTTCTCCAGTGCCAAGTTGAACAGGAGATGCGCTAGTCCTTGGTGAAGTCCTTTTGTTGAGGGAAACTCTTCTGTCCTTTGAGCACCAACCAGCAAAGTACACTTTGCATCTCTCACGGTTACCTTTACCAGTCGAACTAGCTTATCTGGAATGTTGAACCATTCAAGTGCCTTGTACAGTTCTTCCCGGTTAATGCTATCGTCTTAGTTTAGTTTGAAGTCAACGAAAAGGTGGTGGGTTTTTATGAGGTATTCGTTTCCTCTCTCTAGGATTGTTCTGAGGCTTCTGTTCTTACTTGGTCCATCGTAGATCTGCCTTGCCTAAATCCGCATAGGTAGGGACCAAGCTTCTACTCTGCAAAGGGCAGAAGACGCTGGAACAGGATGTTAGATAAGATATTATATCCGGAGGAGAGAAGAGAGATACTCCTATAATTTTTACATTGGAGTTTGTCACTTTTTTTTAAGATAGGACATATAGCTGACTTTTTCCAGTCTTCCGGCAGAACCTCTTCCTTCCAGATGGTCATGATTAGGTTATAGAACCTATTAATCAGTTACTCGTCTCCATTCCTGAAGAGTTCAGCGGGGCATGTCATCAGCTCCAGGAGCCTCAAGGTCTGATCTCTGGCCCCTGGCATCTAGGAACAGGTCCTCTCTTGTACCATACCCAGTGTATGTTCTACAGGGGGCTGAGCTGAGAAGCTCGTAAAAATGGCTTTTCCATTGCAATAGAACGACTTAGAAGTGGACGAATGCAAAAATAAAAATATATGGCATCGGGAGAAATCCCCCGACCTGGCGAGACCATCAATATTTTTTTTTTTAAATATTGCTTTATTGAGAAGTAATACAATCTGCCACTATCTTGGGCAATAAGTATTAGAGATAAAAGAAGTCATTCATTCCATATGTGCAAAGTAAAACAATTAAAAAGTAAAATGCCTCAATAACAAAAGAAGAAAAAATAAATAAATAAATAAAAATAAAATAAAATAAATGAAAAAAAAAGAAAATAATTACAATCTTGGCCACATTCATATCTATATACAATATTTACATACTGCCCCTGGGAACTCCGAATCGAACCTCTGCATCCAGAAATGGATGCCGAGGCACAATGTCAGGAGATCCCAGCGCCTCTCAGTCAGCCGCTTCACCAATCTAGTCAGTGGAGACTGAGTAAGGGCGCTAGAGCCACACACTCTCAGGCATGCATCAATATTGGCATCAATATTGAATTTTTTTTAATACTTACCACACTTGAAAGAAATTCAAGAAAATAAAATTAATGTGCACTGACTTTGTAAGTAAATAAAAATATACACCAAATTGTAAATAAAAAAAATACAGGGTTACTTACTATTACAGTTTTTAGAATTAATAAATTTTGAAAATGAATTTAGCTTTTTTGGAATGAGAAGACTTCGAAAAGAACTCTGCTTGAAATAAAAATGTTTTCAAGATTTCTTTTCTCAGCTTAATTACCAACATTGTGAAATATTTATGGAATGCAGTGAAAGTTAGAACCTCTTCTATTGAATCACACAAGATGTAGCAATGTAATGAGACAATATAATCTACTGTTCCTATTTTATCGCAAGGAAGTGGGATGAGCATTAGAGATAAACTGCATACAAAGGATGAACGGTCCTGACTCAGCCTGCTCCAAGGGGTGACAAGAATAGATAATCCTTATGAATAATAAGAAGATTGTGTGGTGTCAAGCATGACAAACATCCTGATTAGCTCAGCAAACCAAGATCCGATCGTAAAACTCAGATTCAAATGGCATTCAACGTGAGGTGGGAAGTGAAAGTGAGTTTATAGGAAAACAGTAGATTGCTAAGTGTTGTTTATTTAATCCTTAAACTTAAAAGAGGATGAAATATGGGTTTTATTGAACCCTTGAAGGAGAGAATAGTTTTTCACTATAGCCATGGCGGATTCTGGGACAGTTTTGTTTTGAGGGTGAGAGGGAGAAAGATTTATCGAACTTTGGCTTATATTAGGTATGTAGAAAAAGAAACACATGGGTAGGACTGCGAGAGAGGCGTTATCACTCCCAGGGCACCGCCTTTCTTACTCTAGTGGAACTTAATCGACCTCCCAAAATGGAACTATCGGATAGATGGCATTCTTTGTGGGATGAAAGAACATCAAAACATATGAAAAAAACAAAAAAAAAACAGTAAAACTATGGTCAATATTCTACCGTATCAGGAGGAGTCACTCTAACGTGCTTGAGAACTGGCCAAACAGGGTTCACTCATTCACATCTAATAGCAGACAGCCACCACTAATATGCACGCATTGCAATTTCATTCTCTAGCTGAAACATATTTCCATTATACAGTAAGCATCAATAGAATTTATCCAAATTTATCCAGAATTCTCATTGACTGGATTGATATTTAAGTTTTTGAAAGTAAACAATCTCTTGTCAAAATTATAACACCTGTTTCCATAATATTTTAATTAACTTTTATGACTTTCTCTGTATTATAAATATAACTCTCACTAATTAAAATATATATATATATATATATATATATATATATATATATATATCAACAGCTATATAAACAGTTATACCCTAATATTGTTATTTGGAAATGATAGACCATTGTGTAATAATTTGCAGCGTTTTAATAGCCTAAACAAAAATTTCTTGAGTTAAGGAAGATTTCCTGGCTTGATAAGGGATGAGACTGGATTATTATCCAAGGTCTGCTGGAATTAATCAGACCAGCCATAATGAGCTGTCGACCTTCCCCCGACCGATAAACAACTGGGGCGTGGCAATCATAGTCCCTTCTATCTAAAATCTCTCTTTGGCAAGGTAATCATATTTTAAAATAATAATAAAAAAAATTAAATATATATCAGTCCTATATATATTGCTGGATTTAAAAAACAAGGAGATATGGCGCTCTACATTCGAACGCCTTTGTGTTGAATGGGAAATATTGGAGAAGAAAAAATGTGATCTTAGTTAACAATACAAGTGGTCTGCTTTGAATGACACGATCATTTTCAACGCTTGGAATAGTATTCCTGACTCTTACGATCAGCTGAAAAAGCTCGCGTCTTCTGTTCTTTCCCTTTTCGTTTCTACATAAATATGCGAGCAATCTTTGTCAAGCATGAACATTATCAAGAGTAAACTGAGAGAACTTGGAAACATGCCTAAAATTAAAAACAAAAACATACAAACCTGACTTTCTCCAACTTTCCAAGGGGATGCGAGCACATTGTTCGCACTAATAAATATTTTTAGCCATGAAATTTAGTTTTATTTAGTGTACTACTTATTTAGTGTAATAAATGTTTACTAGACAAGCAGATTTGGCTCCCAATTTTTTAAAAGTTGTTGTAGAGCAATAACAATTTTTATTGAAAAAATTTTACAATCTGTCCCAATTTGGACATTAATAGTAGTGCTGAATGACATCAAACATACTACATTCATACAATATTCACACAACATAAAATTACAATAAAATATATACACAATAATGAATCAATACAAAAGTCAATAATTCACTTATACCTATATACACATACACACACTCATGCATACATCACATTGAGTGGAGAATCTAGCCAGTGCTAGAACTCCAATATATTTACAAAAGGTCGCGGGGCCACTGCCGTTTCAACCTTCTAGGTGGGTTGTATGGATGAGTGGAGCTGGATAGGGATTGAGCTAAAGGATTAGGATGATGAATGAGGTTCTGGTGGAATTTGGAAAATTTGGATGGAATTAGGTCTGAAATAAATGGAACATTAAGGTCGTGGTGCAAGGTATAATTGGAGACATAATAAGGAGCATTTACTATTGTACGGAGGACTTTGGATTGAAAGGATTGAATGCGTTTGATGTTAGAACGTTTAGCTGTCCCCCACAGTTCAAGTCCGTAGGTCCAGATGGGCTTCAGTATTGTCTTGTAGATTAACAATTTGTTGTCAACTGTAAGTTCAAATTTTCTGTTGAGTAGTCGGTATAACTGTCCGAATCGTCGGTTGAGTTCTTGTCTTTTAAGTCTTGTATGTGGGTTCCAAGTCAATCTTTTGTCTAACAGTAAGCCAAGATACCGGACTGTATCTGAGAGAGGAATCGGTAATGAGTTGAAATAAACTGGCGGACAGGATTTTCGTCTAAGAGTAAAGGTTATGTGTTTACATTTGGCTTGGTTCACCTTTACACGCCAGCTATTACACCAGTGTTCGATAAGGAAAAGGTGTCTCTGAAGGTTTAAGGATGCTGTTTCAGGATTGGAACTGGATGAAAGGATGGCGGTGTCGTCTGCAAAAGTTGCCAGAAAGGTATCAGGATGTGTAGGAATATCAGCAGTGTAAAAGATGTAGAGGATGGGTCCCAAGACGCTGCCTTGAGGAACACCGGCCTCAACGGGATAAAGGTTAGAAAATTCTTCACCACAGCGAACTCGGAAGGAACGGTTCGAGAGATAGGATCGGAGAATGAGGTATAGAGACTGGGGTAAATGGGTTTTCAGCTTGAAGAGTAATCCAGTGTGCCATACCCGGTCAAAAGCTTGCGCAATGTCCAGAAACGCACCAGAACAATACTCTTTGCATTCAAGAGCTGAGGAAATATGGTCTACAACTCGGAGCCCCTGTTGAACTGTGGAATACTGAGGACGGAATCCAAACTGATGGGAAGGAAGATTTTGAGATTCTAATATGGGTAGGATACGTTTAAGAAGAAGCCTTTCGAAGATTTTTGAGAGGATGGGGAGTAGACTAATAGGCCTGTAGGATGAAGTGTTGTTGGAAGGTTTACCTGGTTTTAAAAAAAGGATGATGGTGGAATGTTTCCATAACAGAGGAAAATAGGTGGTGCGGAGGATGCAGTTGTAAATATAAGTAAGGAATATAATAGCTTTCTGCGGAAGTTGTCGGAGGATCTGGGGAGTAAGGAGATCGTGTCCAGGAGATTTACGGAGAGTCAGTTTTTGGAGAAGATATTTGACCTCAGAGGGATTAATAGCTTTAGGAGGTAGGGAAAGAGGTATTGGTGAGGAAAGGAATTCTTCAACTGTTGTGGTGTGATTGATGTGGGATTCCGGGCGAGGAGTGAATACTTTGGAGAGGTGTGTGGCGAATTCCTCGGCTTTATCTTCATCAGACGCAGCCCAGGAGTCATCACCACGTCGGAGAGGATGGGAAACATGATGGTATTTTAGGATCTTTTTCGTGACATTCCACAGGGAATTATCACGAGCTGATAGAGAGGAGAGGTAGGAATTAAAGGACTGGGAACGGAAGTTCGCCAACTCCCTCTTCAATTGTCTACAATAGAAGTTATAGGAGCGGCGATCTGTTGGGTGTCGGGTGCGCTGCCATAATGATCTTGCTCGGCGTTTGGTGTGGATAAGGTCTATAATAGGTTGTGGAAAATGATTTTGGTCTGGATTTCTATTGGAGTGTTTAGGAGAGGAAGCAGTCCAGACAGCTTGTTGGATGGCGGTGGTAAAGGAATAGACGGAATTATCTAGGTCATCTTGGGTTTTGAGGGTTACTCTGAGGTCAATATTATCGGTCAGGATTTGGCGGAAAAGGTTCCAGTTGACAGGGCCTCGGATGAATGATGGTGGAATGGGTTTTGGAATTGGAGTGAGAGATACTTTTAGGATTAGTGGACTATGGTCTGAGGATAGTTCATCAAGGCGAGTTAAAGACAAGTTGAGAGAGCCTAATCCGCTGTGGATAAAGAAGTCGAGGATGTCAGGATTGCGGTTAGGATCGGTTGGCCAGTAGGTAGGGGAGTCAGGAGGCAGGATATTAAAATTTCGGGAGTTGAGTGCAGACAGCAAATTTCGTCCCCGAGAATTCGTGGTTCTGGAACCCCACTGCTGATGCTTGGCGTTTAAGTCTGCACCCAGAATGAAACGATTTCCTAAGGAATCCAGGAAGGATACAAATTCAGAATTGGAAATGGAATGTTTAGGAGGGCAATACGCAGATGTGAGGGTTACCGGAAAGGAAAAAGTCTTGATTACTATGGCTGTGGCTTGTAGGAAATCATAGGTGGGAAGTGGGAGTAAATGATGAGAGAGGGATTGGTGGACAATGATAGCAGAACCGGCATGGGCTTTACCGTCTGGGTGGTCAGTACGGTATGTCATGTATTGCGGTATTTTGAAGTACTGTTTAGTCGTTAGTCTTGTTTCAGTTATAAGTGCAACATCGATTGTTTTGTCTTGCAACAACGCTGTCAGTTCGTCAGTATGATTTCTAACACCATTCGCATTCCAAAGGAGAATGGATAAGGAGTTAGGTGAAGTCATTTAAGGATTTTTTAAGGCAGGGATTAGATTCGATACTAGATTTGTAAGGAGTGATATAAGTGGCATAACAAGAGATTTGATTTCGGAGATGAACGATGTCATTAGACTGGTAAGATCTGTGACGTTTGATGGTGGAGGGATATGAGAAATTTGATGTTGAGGTGTTTTTTGAAGATTAGGTAAACTTTGAGGGATAGATTCTTGTACAATAGATTGAGAATGTTGAGGAAAATGTTGTTCCGGCAGTGCCTCGACTTCATGATTCTGGTTAGCACCTCCAAGCAAGTGGGCGAATGACACGTTAGAATTTACAAGTTTAGATGGTTCTCTTCTGCTTCTGGTTGGTACAGCTGTTTCATTCTGATCCTGAGGTTTTCGGTATCTGGTTCTGAGTTTCTTGTAGATTTCACATCCCTTGTAGTTAGCCGGGTGGTCCTTGAGGCACAGAGCACATACAGCGGGTGTTGATCTTGATCTTGTACATTCTTCTGTTTTATGCTGTTCACCGCATTTCACACAGCGTGGTATGTGATGGCAATAACTTTTGGTATGACCATATGCCTGACAGTTATGGCACTGGACTATTTCTTTCTTTGTGTAAGGTTTTTCAACTTTTACACGGGTATAGTACAGTCTACTGAGGTCATAGATTTTTTCGACTCCTGCTGATGGTTCCAAGTCCACGAAGAATAGAGGCAGTGGACTTTTATCTTTTAGAACGTTGGTGACTTGCCTCACTTGGAATCCTAATTCTGTCAGTTCTTCTTTGATTGCTTCAACGGGTGTTGAGGAATGTAGGTTTCTGATTACGACCCTTAATGCTCTCTCTTGGCGCAGCTGATAAGTATGAAAGTCAGCTTTGGTCTCAGTCAGATATTTTACAATCTTTCTGTAGGTTTCAGCAGTAGTCGGAGATATTTTAGTATCATTGGTTCTACTTATACAATAATAACTATTAGGATCTGTTACTTTGTTTAAATGCGCACACATCAGTTTAAAATTTTTAATATTTTTAACAAATATTGGTGGAGGTAGTGGTTCTCTGGGTATAGGAGAAGATTCCATGGTTTCTTTTTCATTTTGGAGGATCTGAAATGGATTCGGTGTAAAAAACGGAGATTCATCAGTTATTCCTTGTGATGATGTGCTGGGCTGTGGTTCAGAACCTAATGAGGTAGCTGACGCGGTCGCTGGTGGAATCATTTTTTTATTTTGTTCACGGCGGGGTCTCTGTTTTGTGGGAGACGAGTTCGAACCTGCAGATCTAGATCTTTTACTTGCGGACTTTGAGGACATGACTTGATGAAAATATCTCATTGATTAAGAAAATAATAATAATAATAAAATAAATAATGAGATATGAATTAAAGATAAAAGAAAGATAATTAAAAGAAAAGCCAGCCCTAGCTTGCCGAGCTAGCGGCAATCAGCTGATCAGTGACCCTTCTTTCACTTTTTCGTGATTGTACAAAGTAAATTATAACTTTGCTTACCGAAACTTCTCCAATATTCACTGCCGTAATATTCCTGAGGTCTAGTGATGTTCTCCAGACTGAATTCTAGCGAATTCCTACTGAAAAAAGCAAAAATCTGAGAGACGATGTAACGTATGACTGTTATCATCGAGCGCATCAGCTGATACCGAAAAGTTGTTGTAATGTTCATATTTGGCTCTTCGGCTAATAAGTTTGCCGACTACTGCGCTGTATCTATATTGGTGTTGATCAGATTGAAGATTTGCCGACAGTTTTTCTATTAGAAATTTAGAGGAGAATATTACTGGTTATATATCATAAGGCATTAGGACCTTATGATATATAACCGGATTAGGAGCTATATTGGTTTCAATGAAAAAAGAAAACAAATCGGTTTTTTCACCCTCAAAAATTTAATACGCATTTTGTTGGTCTTGCTCGGAAGATTTTTCGACAATATCTTTATCAGATCAAATAATATAGATTATTATTTATTATATAATATTTGTCGCTAGGACCAACAGTTTAGCAGCTATAATGGTTTATATGAAAATAGTTACGTTCAAAACCACCATTTTCTACCAACTTTGTTTAGTTTAATTAATGATTAATCCACCAGTCTTTCTGCCTGTGGAAAATCAATGGATTATAGATTGATATATTCACGATCAATTGTTTTCTCTGTCAGGGAGACTTTTTTAAATATTGTTGACCATGATTATATAACCACCAATAATACAATGAAAATATGAAACTTATATATTTATAATCTGTATAGAACGTTTCTTGCTTCAACGTTATTGAGAGATATTTAAATAAATCAAGCAGGTGTTACAGAAGAGAAGACATCCACGTGAAAGAGGGAAGAGGAAAGATGAGGATTATCTTGATCTGTGTATCCATCTGAACGGAAGATCTGAGGGGGCTGATAAAGCTGGCTGGGACTATTGGACTGTGATCCGACCCCTCGGGCTTAACCTACTTCACGTCTTATCGTGTATTATTCTGCTCTCATGACGTAAAGGGCTATAAATTGTTAAATTGAATTTCCAAATATACTCAAATCTATATTTATAAACAAAAGTATCATTTCAAGCACTTTTTTTGTTATTGTAAATCTCAAAGATTGTTGTACAGCTGAAATTCTCTGAAAGATTCTTCTTCCCGTCAAGATAAGTTGGGACAAATTCTTTCTCTAAGTGGTTGAAAAAAAAATATCATATATTAGAAAAAATATTATCTGATACGCAAACACACAAGTTTTATCAGCTTTTCACTACTCTCCATTACCCTTTACAATTCCGTGTATCAGATAATATTTTTTTCTAAAATCTTTAGCTATCCAACGGTATATTATATATCTATATTACTATTCTTGTGTTCGAAAACACAAAAATTGCATAAACAAATATGTTGGCTTAACTTTCATATTTAGCTGTTGTTTATCTATGCTGTACCTATGTATAAGATGATGTAACTAATTTTTTTTAAAAAAATACAAAATTAAATGTACTTTACATGAAGAAATTTAAAAATATCTGCATTTAAGCCCTGACAGACTATTTCAGTCAGAATGAAACTTACATGGCATTAAAGCCCATTAAATTTTACATCAATACATATAGTTTAATCAAAATCGTTAGAGCCGTTTTTGAGGAAATCGTAAAAAGGTATAAAATGTATGGTATAAAGTGGCTCTTCTAGTAAGCTGATTTCGATGAAAAAGTTCTGTAACATCTCGGGCGTATAGTTGTCTTAAATGTGAAATTTCGGTTTTATAGGACTTTTCGGTTTCATTGGACTTTTCGTTTTAGCCCTGGATTTACCACACACACACAGCCCTTTTTTCGGGACATGTTTTGGACTCAGAGGACCCTAAAAGGTGTATTTCCGTCGATAACTGGAATTCGAAAATTTTCTCGATCGCAATACTTTCCCTTACTATATATTTTATATATAGGTAAGTGAAAATAATAAGCCTTTTCCCTTTCCCGCTACTTTCAGGAACACTCACAAGAACTCGCTCTCACGAATATTCACCTATCTTTTCTATCAATGTGTAGCTTGGCCTTGAGGGCAAATATCAGAATAATAATAATTAAAGATATATCAAATGAGATTAAAATTGTACAACCTTTCGATTTTTTTATATTTTATAAAATGTTTCATTTACGTGATCAATAATTTGAAATTATGTAATTTGTTCAAGAAGTTATAAGTGAAATTGCACTACTTCTGAGAGAGGGGGAATCCTGATGCCTCATAGGCGCCAATGAATGCTTTATCACTAGGTCATTCTGCAGGCAAAAGTCGATACCGTTGAGTGCGGTGTCACATAAAACAACTCATATATACTATTTATTGCATCTATTTTTTAATACATATTATTTATAAGCGATAAAAAATTCATATTGAATTTTCAATATAAAGTTTATCAAAATAACGCCATAACTTAGTTAAATTCAGTTAAGAAAAAAATATATATTAATAATCATAAAAGATATGTGGTATATCACGAACAAAAAAAATTCATCAACAATTTTATTACTGCTTCAGATTGAAATAATTAGATTCTATTTTTTCCGACTTTTTTTGTGGCAAAAAATTCAAAGGTCTGACTAAAGATGTTTTTAGATAACTTTTTGAATGTTTAGTTTACACTGTAGTGGTAATTTCGGAAATCAGTCAAGCAATCTAAAAAAAAAGTGGATATTATTAGTTCAGTTCTTTCCTTTTTCGATAATAATAAACTTAAAATCTAGTATAGGAATATTATGGAGGACAATAATTATGTTTACAAGTAAAATGATGATTCATGCCTCTTGGATTTATCAGACAAATAAAGAAGATGTTTTCAGTTTCTGAATAACACCTGACAAATATTTTGTTTTTATTGTAGCCACCAGTAATATATTCTTTATTGATTGGATTTGTTATTGGAAAGATTAAAGCTTCAACTGTCTGCTAATATATTCCAAATGATCTCCTTTCGTATAAATAATCAACTACATATATTATTTTTACTTTCAGTTTGTTTATTGTTTATTTATTTAACGTTCTTATGCTACTATGGCTAATCGACGATGCTACAGTGGAGTCCTAATTTGCCTATCCAGGTTTTATTATGATAGGGTCTTTACGAGTACCGACATCGCAAAGGCTCGGGACACCTTTTAACGTCCCCTCCGAAGACGGCGTAACTAAGGACCACTTGCGGGTTTGAACCCGTGACCTTTAGCATAGGAGGCTGTTACGCTAGCCACCACACAAGTGATCCATTTTTACTGTCATTTACCTATATATGAATTATAGTAAGGGAAAGTATTGCGATAGTGAAATTTCGAATTCCAGTTTTTAACCGAGGGTACCCTAGTCCAATGACCAAGTCCCGCAAAAAAGTCTGTGTGGTGTGTGGTAACTCTCGTGCGTAAAGAAAAGTCCTATCAAAATGAAATTTCATATTTAAGACAACTATAGTCCTGAGATGTTATGGAACTTTTTCCATTAAAATAAGCTAACCAGAAGAGCCACTTTATATTTTGCATTTGCAACTTTTTACGATTTTATCAAAAACGGCTTAAACGATTTTGATTAAACTCGCTATATCGATGTAAAATTTAATGGGATTTAATATGATATAGATTTCATTTTGATTGAAATGATCTAACATTGTTTAAATGCCGATATTTTAAATTTTTTTCCTCTAAAATTTATAATTTTATAGATCTGAAAACATTAGGCACATCACCTTGTTAGCATTGATAAATAACAGCTAAATATGCAAGTTGAGCGAATTTAATAACTAACTAAAGGAGAAAATGTCCAAAAATATTTTTTATGTACTTTTTGTTGGATAGCTAAAGTTTTAGAAAAAATATTATATAATTCATACAACTAACTGATTGTTGTAGATAATAATATAATAGATTATTTAATAAAACACATGTTTCTATTAAATTCAATTTTATTTATTCTTTAACAATTTTTTTTATTCTTAAATGTTTTTAAATTGATTTTAACAACGGAGATAAGTTGAAATTCGTGTGTTGCGTGCACCAGATTTTTAAAAATGTTTTTTATTCAGTCCATGATTCAGCCTTCGAAATTCGAATTAAATAAAACATGGCTCAAGAAGTCAGATAAGTTACAAGTCACTTCTAACTCTCCTTTATTTCGACAATAAATTGCTGATTTTACTTATGTGTAAAAATGTAGAATGCTTAAAGACACGCAAGGTTGGTGAACCGTGGATCATTATCCGTCTAGACAGCTTTAATGATTTAAGACTTATGATCGGAGAACAGTCTTCAGAATACCTTTGCTTGTCTAGAAACTGCAAAACTGGATGGAGTACTTTCCGATTTTTGGCTTGACCAACTGATCGTGTGAGAAATCACAAATAATTGGTCATAGCATTACAATTTAGATTTCTCTCATTTTTATTTCATTGGATATTATAGTTGACCGTGAAAATACATGAATGATAAGTCCAATTGAAGGTCAGTAAAAATAATAATTAATAGTTTAAAACAAATAAATAGTTAAAGCTATTTAATTGTTTATTTTTTATGAACTTCAGCCAGGACTATTTCTTCCTGCAATATTTTTTCTTACATTCTCAATATTATTGTTATTAAAATAATGTACAATATCTAATAAACTGTAATCAATCTAGTGTTTTACAAATATATCCTAAAGGATTGCAGACTTTAAAATTCCCTCAATACTAAAACCAATTTTATACCAAACCTAGACATATTTCAGAGACATTACAGGCTCTCTGAACCCACTTATAATGGATAGGCAATTACTAATAAATTCTCTCTTAAGCGTCACATACGTAAAGAAACAAAACGCTTATTCTTAAGTTAATAATATGTATTAAACCTTCTTTGACATTTTATTATTAAATTCTGACTTTAAATAAATATGTGATAGATATATGTGATTTTACTAATTTCTATTTAGAATAGAATAGAAAATAATTTTTATTCTGGAGTTGGCCAGCCTTTTAGTCTTTCTGGCCAACAGACAGGAGGAACATAATTAATAATAATTACAATTATGGGTTAATATATGTGTGTAAAAAATATATATATACAATGATGAAATAAAATAAAAACAATTCTTAGAAAATAATGTGTTATGAACAAAATAAAAATAAATTAATAGATAACAGCGTTTAAATATCGACAATGAACAAATATTACACATGTTTCAAAGTGTGACGTAAGGAATATTATTATCACAGTTTCTAATCGTCTTTTTGGGATAATAAAAGTTATTGAAAAAGTTGGGATTTAAATGAGGAGAGGGAACCAGCATGGCGGATATGATTAGGTAGAGAATTCCAAAAAGTAGAGGAGCGGACAAGGAAAGGAACGATCAAAAGATTTAGTCCTATGGGTAGGAAAATAAAGATCGGAATGGCGCGATCTAGTTTCAAGTGAGTGGACTGAAGATTTGAATTGTAGGAGACAGTGAATGTATGGAGGGTGTTGAAAGTTAATGATTTGGTAAAGGTATTATACTAGGAAGTATTGTCAAAGAATTAAGGGAAGGAGCCACTTTAACTCGCCGTAAAAATGGGTCACATGAGACCTCTTCGGAGAACTGAGGATAAATCTTAAAAATATGTTCATTATTCGTTTTAGCCTGTCCTCAAGCACCGTCGAGAGGCCACCATATACTAAACAGTGGGGGAAAATAAGTGCGGATACAAGGAGATTACGGATGGAAAGTGGAAGAAGATGGCGGAAGCGATGGAAATATTTTAGGGTACTCATTGTTTTTCGGGAAATTTGGCCAATGGTAATATCCAGGTTTTTGACAGGGGAAGTGAAGGTGATCATTTAAGGTTAGACTCGGAAATGTGGTATTGGAACTGAGGAGGGAATTAGAACCAATCAGAATAGCCTGAGTTTTCATAGGATTTAGTATTAGTTTATTCCGGGTTGCCCAGGCACAGATTCCATCAAGGTCTTCCTGAAATTTGGCAAAATCCTACTAGTGAATCAGTGGGAGAGAAGGATAAATAGATCTGGAAATCGTTAGCGTATAGGTGGTGAGAACAGTGATGGATAGATTTGGGAAGGTCATATTTACTATTTTCTTTTATTTTAGTTTTTTAAGCAGGTTATTTATAAATTTTTCCTACTATTATTACTACATTAAACTCCAGTTTCAATTAGTATTTGGAACAAATCCCAAATTGTTGATTTTAAGGATATCCGAAATTAATATATTATTGTATATTTTAAATATGTAAATAAATCTTTTCTTTCTTCTTCTTCTCCTTTATAAAAGAAACGAAACATTGTTAAATCATTAGAGGTTTAATCATAACTCCCTAACAGGTGTAGTATTGAATATCAAACTGAAAAACTTAGTTAATAGCTTCAAATTGTTTCGGAGAATGAACGTTGATACCTCATTAT
Source organism: Piezodorus guildinii (assembly GCA_023052935.1). NCBI lineage: Eukaryota > Metazoa > Arthropoda > Insecta > Hemiptera > Pentatomidae > Piezodorus > Piezodorus guildinii. The sequence continues at coordinate 118,609,582 of CM041293.1, read as the reverse complement.
AGTGTTCGATTACATAATAGTTATGAATTTAATGTTAGTCAAATATTAGTGACTAAAATAATTATTTAGTATTGCCAGGAGATTAAGCATGATTATCACTGGGGAAGTAGGTTGAAAACCGTTAGAGAGTAAGGAGCTTAAAACGTTATTTTTTCCAAACATTATATTGGTATATTTTTTATTTTTTTTAATTTATTTATTGGAATTTACAACTGTATACAGGAATACAACAAGTAAATTAGATGAAATATATAAAGGCATGAAACACATGTAGAGAAGCTTCCCAATGGAAGCACCCTAAACATGTTCTAAACTAGAAGGTCTCGGGGCCATCTCCTTTTCAGACGCCTCGGAGAATTGTCAGGAATTGAAGAGGAAGAAAGGATTGAAACTAGAGGATTAGGGTGGGAATGGAGTTTGCCATGAAAGGAATGGTATCTAGATCGGGCCAAATCAGCAACATACGGAACATTAAGATCTTTATGGATTAGTGTATTCGTGAGAAAGTAAGGAGCATTGAGGATTTTACGAAGGATTGGTATAAATATAAATTTGAAAATTGAGTAAGAGCTTGGAATGAAAAACCGTCTTAATTCACGCCAATTTTCACTTTCACTTACGATATATGACATATGTATATAGTAAAGGAAAGTATTGCGATCGTGAAACTTATAGAATTTTAGTTTTCAACCGAAATACACGTTTTAGAGTCCCCTGAATCCAAATGACCTATTCCCACAACAAGTTCTGTGTATCTGTATGTCTTTGTGTGTATGTCTAGCACGAAAAGAAAAGATGTAGAAAACTGAAATTTAAAATAACTATACGCCCTAGCCGTTATAGCAGCGACTTTTTCATAAAAATCGGCAAACCAGAAGAGCCACTTTATTCCAAGAATTTTGCACCTTTTTACGATTTTTTCAAAAACGGCTGTAACAATTTTTGGCTATAAAAACTCACTATATTTATGTAAAATTTAATGGGCTTTAATATCATATAGGTTTCATTTTGATTGAAAAAGTCTGACAGCTTAAATGCCGATATTTTTCAATTTTCTTCCTTTAAAGTACATTTAATTTTATAGATTCGAAAAAAATAAGACTATAATCTTGTTAGCATTGATAAAAAAACGGTCAATATATAAGTTGAACGAATTCAATATTCAACTAAAGGAGAAGGGAGCGAAAATATTTTTTTAAGCAATATGTATGTTTTTGAACATAAAATTAGAAATATAGACGTATAATATGCTGTTGGAAAGCTATAGATTTTAGAAATAATTTTATCTTTTAAGTTAATAGAGAGTGATAAAAAGCTGAAGAAACTAACTGATTGTCGTTGATAATGATTTAGTAGTTTTTTTTAGTAAAAAACACATGTTTCTATTGAAACTAAATGTAATAAAATTCTTTAAGCTTTGCTTATCTCAGTATTTAAAAATTCTTACGTTGATTCTAATAAAGGAGGTAAGTGAAAGTCGTGTACTGTGCGCACGAGATTTTTTATTACTTTATCTCTTATTTTTATTTGCTTACTTATGCTAGGATTTAAATTAAAGTCCTTGTGGCTGCTTATTAACAAACGATAACCTCTTTTTTTTTCAGCTCTTCTAAGATAATTTGCAAACGATCACGGTTTTGTATAGCACATAAATAGCTTTTAAGAATTATTTTCCTTTTAGATTTCTAGGAAAGGTTTTATGAATAGGGAAACGTGCTCATGAAACTCTTTACAGAAGATAAGAAACACGAATTAATTAATAAATAAATTAAGTAGAAATTTCGCAGATCTTCTATTAAAAATGCATAATTTTTAGCAAGATAGTTCCAATTCAATAATAATAATAATAATAGTTTTATTGGCATCATATTGACAAAAGCCTCTCCCATAGGAAGGAATTTATAGAAGTTGGCTATAGTTAGAAATAATAAAATATTGAAAAACAAGCAAATAATCCAAAGAAAGAAAAAATACAAATAATTATAAAATACAAAACTCTAAAAAAAACAAACGAAACCCTTGAAAAATACACAAAATCAAACAATTAAATATTTTTTAAAACTTATCCACCAGGATTTGTCCCTCGCAACCAGCCACCAGTTTTCGCCAACAGTCTGCGTCAATTCATCCTTCTACCTGCGATGTGGTCGCCCCCTCTGTCTGCTGTCCTCTCTCGGGATCCACTCCGTGCAAGCTCTGGTCCATCTTTCGTCTTTCAGCCTGGCCAAGTGCCCAGCCCAGCTCCATTTTAATCGATGTGCCTCAACCCTTAGACTTTTAATGTTCACTTTCTGAAGAATATTTTTGTTTTTTATTCTCTCCCTTTTCTGAATAAACATTAAACTTCTTAGAAGCTGCATTTGCATAATATTCAGCCTCCGGTCGAGTTTTCTTGTAAGTGCTCATGTTTGAGCCCCGTAGAGAACCGTGGGATATACACATGTGGTAAGAACTTTGGTTTTAAGATCTAGTGATAGATCGCTTTTGGAAATCTTTTGGAGAGACCAATATTTGCACCACCCGTGCTTAACTCTTCTTTCTATTTTCTCTAAATGATATCGGTGTGCCCTAAGTAAATGTACACCTCTACATATTCTATCTCACTATATAATAATAATAATAATAAATCAATAATCACTACTTCTGATTCAATTGAGATATTCTCAATTATACTATTTTTCCTCACACATGTCTATCTCATCCTCAGGCAGCCGGGACCAATGTGTGACTTGTGCAGAGTGCCTCTCTCAGTAAAACATATAATTGAGAACTGTCCCAAATTCCATTTTCTGATGGATAAATGTCATCTACCAAGATCGCTGTGTGAGAGCTTGAAGGTCTCTAGTGAAACAATTCGTTCACTACTGAGACTCATTAAAGAATGTCGTCTGCTCCAGGAACTATATGGAATACAAATTATAATAAAATAAAAAATAAATAAATAAAATAAAAATGATAAATAAAAAAAAATAAAAGTAACAAAATTGAAATAAATTATTTTTTTAAACAATATATAAATAAAAATTTGGGTGTTTTATTATTTTAAACTTGTTACAATTTTAAAATTGTACAATAAATATACTGCTAATAACCAAGAGGGTGATCACCTATTTCAATTCCCTAACCCTAACCCTACTTTTTTCCGCTACTTTTGAAAACTATATTTACTGTTTCTAAATTATTATCCCAATCAATAACCATAATTATTTTATTGACAAGAGCTATTGACCTTTTACATTAAATTTCAAAGTTATTTCGAACTATACCTTAAAATACATTCATTGAAAGCTAATAACTTATCGGATATTTAACTGTTAGATTTATAGCCACACCCTGTACCGCGCCTAAGCCCTTTATACCCTCATTTCCCATTCCTTCCCAGCAAGAAGACGCGAGGAGGAAGTAAAGTAGAGAGAACTATTTCCCGCTCACTATATCTCTCCAAAGACAGGCTATGTACTGTGTACTAACCTCTTCCTAGTGCCTTTGTGATATACGGCTTTCCTTACTCCCGCCAGCTCGGCTTATCTTTAGTACTTTTCCCTTCTTCCGTTATCCTCCCCATCCCCTCAAAGGTGTGACATATACGCGTTTTATTTCTTTTGTAATAGTTACATGAGGCTCTGCATGTGTATAACATAGGAAAAACAGTATCAGTCAGGTCCATTCAGGTTTAAATTTACTGTTGTTGGATTTTAACATCTATACTAATATTATAAAGCTGAAGAGTTTGTTTATTTGAACGCGCTAATCTCAGAAACTACTGGTTCGAATTGAAAAATCATTTTGTGTTGGATAGTCCATTTATCCAGGAAGGTTATAGGCTATATAACATCACGCTGCGTCCAATAGGAGTGAAGAATCAGAGGAAAATCTGGGAAAAAAACGGGGAAAATTAGGAGGAAAAAAACCTCTCATCCCAATGATTCCAAATGATTTATCTTTTAATTATAAAATAATTCAATTTCCCGTTAATTTATCTTTTGCCGTAACAATTAATAAAACACAGGTGTAAACATTTAAACACGTAAGAATCGATTTACGTCAAGATCAGGTTGCGAAGAAAATCAGTATGTTCTTCTGCCACAAGAAAATAAAACTAAAAATGTCACGCAGAAGTACTTTAAAATATATTCTTTTAAAATTATCTTAATAGCGACCATAATAACAGAAATTGTCGCAGACGAAGTTGTTTGAGAATATGTCTGGGTTTGGAAATCTTCGACTTTCGGGTGGTTGAAATGTCTAAAACCTTTTACAAAATTAGTTTTTGAATAACACAAAAACTAAACGCTCCTAAAAAATTATAAGTACTCATTTGAAATATCAAATTTCTAGCAACCTGGACGTAAAATCGTATTAATCTGAAATGTATTAGCAAAGGCACAAAGATTCTATAACAAATATTTTTAAGCATATTGCTGTTGTTATCTATTCGTTTAACGTCACTTTTATACTACTATGGCTAATCGTATGATGACTAATTTTTGCCTATCCAAGTTTAGTTAGGGTAGAGATGTTTAACGTGTTCATGACATAGCAAAGGCTTGGGACCACCATTTTATGTCCCCTTCAAAGGATTATGCCCTCCAAGGTTTTTTTACTCTCATTAAAAAATCTTAAGGGCACCAGGCTGGCCACTACATACAGGTGACCGACCCTTTTAAGCATATTTCATTTCATATTTGTTTCGTGTGTAGGTTCATATGAAACTATATTCAATTGTATTGTTTTTTAATTATTTAAATTGGCTAAAAAAATATTAATTTCAAGAACGTAATAGAACATTATTTCTAAAAAACTCGAGTGATTCAGGTGTAAGGTTTCACCAACGAATATCAATAATTCACGTTTAGGTTGCCAACGGTTTGTGACGATTATTTTTATATATTATGTGATTATGGGTATAACTACTTCTACTGGTTCGCTATTGTAAATTTGACAGGAAGAAGTCTAGATCATGCTTCAAATTATAACTAAGTGTAGCTTATAGTTGATATTTATTATTACCACTCTTACCATAAATGCTCATAAATTAATACGAAATGCATTATTCGCGAGCAAAGCTGGGGGTCACAGCTAGTATAATATATATGGGCCAATCCATTTGAAATCGTCCAATTTTCGTTAATTTTGCCGCTTGACATATTTGATTTTCGTGATTTTTTGACCAGTTATTCTCTATTCTTTCATGAATATAAAACCATAAATATTTTTCTAGCCAATACTTTTAGTGTTGCAGCCGTTTTAAGCCACCTTCAGGGGCGAAAACATGTGGTGGAAAAATGTTTCTAATTCCTGTAATTTTTTAGATATCAAATCAAAACAAAAATTAACAATAAGATTACGACATGCTTTGCATTTTTTGTCCTTAAGACTCATTTCCTAAATAGTGAAGAAAGACATCTCTAAAATGACTAAAACCGAGACTTTTAGCGAGATAAAAGTATATAAAGGAAAAGAGACTCAACTTTGATTATTTTTTCCCTTTATAGCTTATACATTGTTCTACTTGTGTAAAAATTTCGATCTTGAGAACATAGTCCTTTTTTTATATGAATTTTCAAAATAGGCGAAAATTCAATTTTCGCGATATTTACACGAAAATATCTCAAAAGGGAGTGAGTGAAAAATTATGAAACATAATTATGAATTATCTATACGATGAGTTTAAGTGATAGGAATTTGGTCTGGGGTCTGCACGGGAGTCTTACTCGACGTGGAACAGGCCTTTGACCGAGTCTGGCACCCGGGACTGTTGTACAAACTCCGTAAATTCCTCCATCCAACATACTTCCTCATCCTCCAGTCCTACCTCTCTGATAGAACCATTAAAATCAACCACAATAGTTCCTATTCATCCACTTTTACTCAGTCTGCTGGTGTTCCTCGAGGCAGTATCCTAGGACCCATTCTCTACACAGTCTATACAGCTGATATCCCAACCCATCCTAACACATTCCTTTCTACCTATGCTGATGACACTTGCGTGCTATCAGTTAATAACGATCCAAGTATTGCCTCTCAAAACCTCCAATCCCACATCAGAGACCTTGAGGTATGGTGTCAGAATTGGAGAATTAAAATCAACTCCAATAAATCCCACCAGATTACCTTTACCCTTCGTCGTAAACCTTTGACTTCCTGCCCTACAGTATCCTTTAATAACACTTAACTAGCTCCTGTTGCACAGATCCGATACCTTCATCTTGACTAACGCCTAACTTAATCGAAGTATTTACCTTCTTTTTCTACTTCTACCCTCTTTTTTCCCCGAACTGAAAAACTCTGAGCTTTGAAGTGAAACAAAATCTGAAAACGCACTTTTCACTTGATCATCATTTTCAAAAAGTTTTCCTTTGACGAAATTGTCTAAATTCCTGGACAGCTAGTAATCTGTTGGAGACAAGTCAGAAGAATATGGTGGGTGCGGAAGAACTTCGTAGTCCAGTTCTTTCAATTTTTGCACAGTATATTTTGAAACATGGGTTCTTGCTGCCGCTCAGTGAGATCATGAGGTACCCATGTATCGAGCTTTTACTTTCCCAATACAGTTTAAATGTCTGGAAACGGTAGATGCACTTGCATTTAGTTGTGCTGAGAGTCCTTTAACTGTTTGGTAGGGGTTTTCTACTACTATATGTTTGAGGACATCGTTCTCTATTACGGATGGAGGTCTTCCTCGGGGCACGTTTTCCAAGTCGGTATCCCCAGCTGAAAATTTAGCAAACCAACGGCGAATGGTCCGTTCAATAACACTCCCTTCCCCAAACGCCTTCCAAATATTTCTAGCGGCCTCAGCTGCTGAATGGCCGAGTTTAAACTAAACAAAAATAATACTCGAAAATCTCGTGTTTCCGTGTTCATATTTGGAGGTGTACTAAAAAGTGGGTAATTGATTGTGAAGCTAATGTTTATAATACAAAGGTAGAGGATTAATAACTATTTACTTTAAATATGTAAACATTCGGAAGAAAACAACAGAGACCTGCAAAATCCTTTATGTATTTCAGAAACTATAAAAACGGACATTTCATGTGAAACAACCCAATATTTAAAAAACGAACTGGGTTTTAGCCACTAAATATTATTCTATAATACTTATTATATAGAAGTATAATCCGTATGAGTTTCATTATTTTTCACTCAGTTCTTTTTGAGACATTTTACTATAAATAATACTGAGCTGGAAAATAATTCTTCTTTGAAAATTTGGGATAGCGACCTCTACTTGCACTGTAAAATGTCTGTATTTTGATTTAAATAAAAAAGTTAAAAAAATAGGTTTCTTCCATTGCAAAGAAAATAAAGAGTGTATGTAAATATCTTTTGAGGAGCAAGGTGTAAGTGAAGAGCAATCTATATGATAAGCAGGTCTTCAAGGCTAAGCACGAAAGTACTTATTGTTAGAACACCTACAATTACACGGACCAATTTTCCTGTCTTTCTGGCGCCATTTCAGGAAAATACTTTCCCGCATAATTTTAATAAACAATCCTCTTATCTCTTTTAAGTTAAAAGCTTTTTATTACTTTTTCTATTTTTTTGGTTTATTATTTTCAATAATCAACGTTTGTAATTGACCAAAAAAAAAAAAAAAAAAATTACCCACGCTCAAAATTTGAGGGTTTACGTTTCAAGATGCGTAGAATCCGAATAACGAATAAAAAAAAAATCCGTTTGTCCGCCGTCCGAGGCATATATCCGAAACTACTGGACCAGTTTTTTTTAAATTCACTACAAAAATACTAGTCCATTCAACGATGATCCTAACACCTATACGTTGATATCAGCTGCTTAGCATTGTGCTCAATGACCAAGGAATATCTGCCAGCTTTGTTTGAACATACAAGGCAGTAAAACCATTTTTTTATTGTCTAAAAAAAACAATGTAATGAGCATTAAAAGATAAATTAAGGTTACAAAAAAATAGGTAAAGAAGGTTATAAAGCCTGAGAAAATAATTACAACGCCCATAAATATTTGTTCTCAGAGCTAATAATATAGTTGTAATATTATCATAAAAATAAAATTACAGCTTTAGTGTTACATAATAAAATGTACTGAAAAAAGAAGTTGATTATGTTTTCTTTAATTTTGAACAAACGGGAAAATAATAGAACTTTCTTTTATGAACAGCTAAAACATCTAAGACGTAATTCGATACAGAAGGAAATTTAGTTGCATTGAAATATTAATAAGTTTTTCATTTTTTGTTGCAACTTCTACTATTAATTGTTAGAATCAAAACATCTGAATTTGTTTTATATTTAATTAATTAAATTCAAATTGCTAGAGTTAGAATGAGACCACTCGACAATAAATCAATTATAGTATTTAATAATACAGTATCTAAATATGATATAATATAAACAAGAAATATGACGAACAATAAGATGGAGTAAATAAGATTAAGGACATAATTCTGAAGGATTTTCTTTTACTATTGCTAGATTGTAACAGTGTCAACTCATGAGAAACTCCAATCACCGAAATTATCTGCTCCTTAACCATGCCTAATGAACGAAATCGAATCGGAAAGCAGTTAAATATCCAGAATTCTGATAATTGGCATAGTATTGGAGCAAATATGACACGGCTTAAAAGCACGGATGGGTGGTTGGTGTGAAATTTAACAAAATATATATTTCGCAGCATAGCATGTTCGCTTTCGTTGAGGGATGAACAATGCCTTAAGGTTTTCGAGAAAATATTTGGTCCGAAGAGGGATAGAAAGTAAAAAGACAACATTAAAAGAAAATACCTAAAGTAAATAATAAGTGAGAAATAGACCACTTTGATATCTGATGAGATTAAACTAATAATTAGAAACAAAAGAATACACAAAAATGTTTAACATTTCTATTGCTACGTTTATATGAGTCAGGAGAAGGATCATATAAAAGGAAAAAAAGATAAACGTTACTTAGATTAGACTAGATTTGTTATTTCAATTTCTTGAAGTAATTTCTTTATCTTCATATATAAAAATAAATCTCCCTTTTTCCTTGGTCATCACATCACGCGTGAATGGCTTGACGATTTTGATTAAGATATAGTTCAGACAGGACATCGTCTGTCTGGTCAGCTAGTAATAGTATAATAATGAACGTTTATAACATTTATATAATAATTCTCTTTTGCTTCTAATTATTAGTTTAATTTTTATTACAACAAGCCTTTGATAAGAGTCTGGCACCCAGGACTGTTTACAAACTCCGTAAATTCCTTCCTCCCACATATTTCCTGATTCTTCAATCCTACCTCTCTGATAGATCCTTCAAAATAAATCACAATAGTTCCTATTCATCCCTTTTCACACAGACTGCTGGTGTTCCTCAAGGCAGTATCCTAGGACCTATTCTATACACAGTATATACAGCTGATATCCGAACCCATCCTAACACTTTCCTTTCTACGTATGCTGATGACACCTGCGTGTTATCAGTTCATAAAGATCCATTTGTTGCCTCAAATACCATCAAGCCCACATCAAAGACCTAGAAGTATGGTGTCAGAACTGGAGAATAAAAATAAATTCCAACAAATCCCATCAAATAACCTTTACCCTTCGTCGTAAACCTTTGACTTCCTGCCCTACAGTATCCTTTAATAACACTTAACTAGCTCCTGTTGAACAGATCCGATACCTTCATCTTGACAAACGCCTAACTTAGAATCCACATACACGACTAAAATGACAAGAAACTGCTCGCCATTTTAGGCTACTTCAACACTTACTAGACAAACGATCAAACCTTCCTCTTAACTACAAAAGGCTCATCTACATGACTATTATAAGACCAATCTGGACTTACGGAGTAGAGCTTTGGGGCTCTACTAAACCATCAAATTCTTCCCGCATACAATCTAAAATCCTTCGTAAAATCCTCAACGCTCCTTACTTTGTCACGAATAAACTTATCCATATGTTCCCTTTGTTATTCATTTGGCCCGGACCAGGTATCAATCCTTTCATGACAAACTCCATTCACACTCTAACCCACTAGTTTCAATCCTTTCTTCCTCACCAATTCCTGATAATCCTCCGAGGCGCCTGAAAAGGAAATGGCGCCGGGACCTTCTAGTTTAGAATATTTTTAGAGTACTTCCAATGGGAAGATTTTCTACATGTATATCAAGTCATTGTATTATATAACACATCTCATTTACTTGATATATTTTTGTTAATACAGTTGTAAATACCAATAAAATGATAAAAAAATTTATTACATATCATATTTAAACTAAACATTTTTTTTTTTTATTTTTAGTAAGTATACTCTCTGAGACTTGGATCAAGTTTAGATAACTGGAGAGAAGCTTCTCCATCGTTCTCCTTTCAAGCCTTCTTGAGGGGACAAGTCGAGTGGCCTCATCATAGCAGACTTCATTATCTCAAGAATGTGCAATATATGCGTGCACCTCAACAGTTAATTATATTATTAATTTAAAACCTTAGTTAACGTTTTTATTATTCTAGGTTCAAAAGAGAGCGTTAAATGAATATTTGTCAATACCTTGACACATTTTAATATTAAAAGTTAATTCGGGTTACTTAAACAAGAGTACTCGATTCCCCTGGTGTTTAGAGCTAAGGAATCGAAATGTCAAAATGAAAGATAAAACAGGTTTTGCAGGGGATTCCCATCGCCATGGCTGAATAGTAATCTGCTAAAGGCTGAAGTAAGGTAATTGAGGGTTGTTTTGGTTGTCATTGTCTTGTAATAACTGTATGCTTTATAAGTGACCTTCAGCATATTTTTGTTTATTGTTTTCGATAATAGGCCTCTGCAATCGAAAGTCTATTCTATTACCTTAATATAAGGCGTGATTTAAAAAGAAAATGTTAGAGTACTTTTCCACATTTGCGATATAGAAGCTATATACATTTGCGATGTAGAAGTTATACATCGCATTAATTGTTAGTTTTATAAGATTTTTTAAAATAAAACCTTCTTTAGGATTTTTCCTAGGGTTAAAAGCTCTCGTAACCATGGTGACGTCACCAACATGCTCGAGACTGGCGCATGCGCAGCGGTCTATGTATACCTGTCCACTAGAAATAGGATATCGATATCAATGTCCGTCAACGTTATCGATTCCGAAGTAATATCTCCACCAAAATATCGATATTTATAATTTCTGTATTTAATTAAAATCAATTGCAAATTAAATGAGGCAAGAGATAGTAGATAAACCATGGCTTAGAAGTTAACTCTACTTTAATATACGGCTTTAATATTAATTTTGCAGATGACAAAAATGTACCGATTATTGCGTTTTAAATGAAAAATTTGGATTAGCCATGTCCAATGATTGGAAATATAGCACAACAAACTACAAAACGACAATCAATGCAGTTTTTTCACGTTATTTAGATAAATTTCAAACAAAACTTTTTGTTTCATACTTTTGTTACCACAGATCCATTGTTTCGTTTCTAGAATATAATGAAATCGGAAAGTACAAATAATTTAAATATTGTAGAAATTGATGAGGATCGAAATTTATGTAAATAGTTACAGTATATAAAAATAATATCAGGGTATTGTAACTATTATATTTTCACAGCCATTAGTTTCCGAAGATACATACTGGCTTATAATATTTTTATTTTTATCTTATCATTTTCTTTTTTACTTATTATTATTCACTGTATATTTCTTATTTATCTTACTCAAAGACAGTAAATATCACAATTTTGTATTTTGTATTATTTTAAAGGGACTTGTCCCAGAATAAAAAAGTTATTTATTATAAATCTTAAGAGATTGGTTTAAATTTTTCAGGGCCGTATAACAACAGAAAGAAAGAAAACAATGAGAATAATTTATAAATAAACTTATATAAATACAGTAGCCGTAACCCGCGGCTATGCTCGCGAATATTTTATTTTGTCTTTATTTAAATTTGCATAAATGCGTTTATGAGTAGTAAATATAAAACAAATATGATGGAGCAGTTGTTTGGGGAGGTGGTAACAAAGGAACTACCAATAAAACAAACTTATTTTATTATTTTCTTACTGGTGTGTTTTCTTAGTGGCTTCACCCTCAACCCACTTCTTTACCATATAGTCAAAACGGTCAACAACTACTCCCTTATTATAAGACGTATAAATTTTCAAGAAATATAAATATTATATTTTTAACAATTACATTGGATCAATGTATATCAATCACATTTATGTTACAAACGTGACTATATACCACGATTACGTTACAGCTAAAATATATTAAGTAATTTTGGGTATGCCTACTTCTACTGGATCGCTATTGTATAGAAATACTTTTGCGTTTTATACCTCCACAAAACATATCTTCATCTTGCGTTAGACGATAAGAGTCAAGAATATGCCACAATTTCAACGATTTGGGGAACGTATAAGGTAAAAAGGCTTTTTATGGTTATTAAAACGGCCCCCAAAGAATTTCATAAAATAATTGATCAAATCATTCAAAAGTTAGACGGAACAGTTGCTTATTTTGATGATTTCCTTATTCAGGGAAGTACATTTCAGGAATGCTATTCACGATTAATTAAGTGCCTTAATGTTTTGCAAGAGAGCGGGTTACACATAAATAAATCTAAATGCAAATTATTTTGCACGTCAGTCAAATATCTCGGAAATAAAATTCGATTTACTCAATGTTACAATTACATACCAGTACCAAGTAGCCACATCCAAATTATTCAATAACATCGTTTTATCTTTTAAACATAATCGTTGTATATCATCATAACTCTTTTGCAACTCATAACTCATCGCAAGTCATTCAAATAAGCACTCATAATTTTTCTAGAAACGTATAGTAATATGTATTTTATTATAACTGGAAACTATAATGTGAATGTATATTTCATAAATAAGAACGCATCAATACACACTTATATTTGAATTAATAATCACATATGTGAATATATGGGAAGGTTACTTACTGGGAACCAGTGTTGCCACAGTTAAACAAATTTTATTTTACGTTTTAGAAAAATATATTTTTCAACCATTTAGAATAGTAATAAAAACTATCCTATCATTTAAGTTGGACCGAAAAACAGATACTTAATAAGTTTGATCTGAGTCGGTTCAGTAATTTCAGAGTTCATCACGAACAAAAATTGTGACACGAGATTTATATATATATTGTTTGATCAGTTCTCGACTGTTGATAATTTAAGTTTGTGTTGTTCTTAGGTTTCAGTCAACAAATAAACAATTTTATCTATGCGACGTTTCGAGAATTTATTGTTCTCATAATCATGCCTTAACATTGGAAAAAAACAAACAAAAAAAACAGAACATTAATATTATTATACAATAATTAATATATGATGTTACTGTTAGAGATCCTGACTCCCCTACCTACTGGCCAACAGATCCTAACCGTAATCCAGATATCCTCGACTTCTTCATCCACAGCGGATTAGGCTCCCTGAACTATTCCGTAACTCGCCTTGATGAACTATCCTCTGACCATAGTCCACTGATCCTTAAAGTATCTCTAACTCCTATTCCGAAACCCATTCCACCATCATTTATCCGAGGCCCTGTCAACTGGAACATCTTCCGCCAAATCCTCACCGATAATATTGACCTCAGTGTGACCCTCAAAACACCGGATGACCTTGATGATTCCGTCTACTCGTTTACAACCGCCATTCAGCAAGCTGTCTGGACTGCCTCCTCTCCTAAGCACTCCAATAGAACTCCTCAGCAAAACCATTTACCTCAACACCTAGCTGACCTCATCCATGCAAAACGCCGAGCCAGATCATTATGGCAAAGAACCCGACACCCAACAGATCGCCGCTCCTATAACTTTTATTGTAGGCAATTAAAGCGGGAGTTGGCGACCTTCCGTTCCCAGTCCTTTAATTCCTACCTCTCCTCTCTATTAGCTCGAGATAATTCCCTGTGGAATGTGACCAAAAAGATCCTAAAATACCATCAAGTTTCCCATCCTCTCCGGCGTGGTGATGACTCCTGGGCTGCGTCTGATGAAGATAAAGCCGAGGAATTCGCCACACACCTCTCCAAAGTATTCACTCCTCACCCGGAATCCAACAGAAATCATACCACAACAGTTCAAGAATTCCTTTTCTCACCAATACCTCTTTCCCTACCTCCTAAAGCTATTAATCCATCTGAGGTGAAATATCTTCTTCAAAAACTGACCCTTCGTAAATCTCCTGGACACGATCTCCTTACCCCCCAGATCCTGCGACAACTTCCCCAGAAAGCCATTATTTTTCTTACATACATCTACAACTGCATCCTTCGCACCACCTATTTTCCTCTCTTATGGAAACATTCCACAATCATTCTATTCCTAAAACCAGGTAAACCTTCCAGTAACACTTCATCCTACAGACCTATAAGTCTACTCCCCATCCTCTCAAAAATCTTCGAAAAGCTCCTTCTAAAACGAATCCTGCCTATATTAGAATCTCACAACCTTCCTTCCCACCAGTTTGGTTTCCGTTCTCATCATTCCACTGTTCAACAAGGACTCCGAGTTGTAGACCATATTTCCTCAGCCCTCGAATGTAAAGAGTATTGTTCTGGTGCATTTCTGGACATAGCGCAAGCTTTTGACCGGGTATGGCACGCTGGATTACTCTTCAAGCTTAAAACGCATTTACCCCAGTCTCTCTACCTCATCCTAAGATCCTATCTCTCAAACCGCTCCTTCCAAGTACGCTGTGGTGTAGAATTTTCCAACTTTTATCCCGTTGAGGCCGGTGTTCCTCAGGGCAGCGTCCTGGGACCCGTTCTCTACATCCTTTACACCGCTGATATTCCTAATCATTCTGACACCTTTCTGGCAACATTTGCAGATGACACCGCCATCCTATCATCCAGTTCCGATCCCGAAACCGCATCCTTAATCCTGCAAAGACACCTTTGTCTTATCGAAGACTGGTGTGGTGCTTGGCGCATAAAGGTGAACGAGGCCAAATGCAAACATGTAACCTTCACTCTTCGACGAAACTCCTGTCCGCCAGTTTACTTCAATTCCATTCCTATTCCTCCTTCAGATACAGTCCGCTATCTTGGCTTACTACTAGACAAAAGACTGACGTGGAACCCACATACAAGACTTAAAAGAAAAGAACTCAATCAACGATTCGGACAGTTATACAGACTGTTAAACAGAAAATCTGAACTTACAGTTGACAACAAATTATTAATTTATAAGACAATACTGAAGCCCATCTGGACCTACGGACTTGAACTGTGGGGGACAGCTAAACGTTCTAACATCAAACGCATTCAATCCTTTCAATCCAAAGTCCTCCGAATAATAGTAAATGCTCCTTATTATGTATCCAACTATACCTTGCACCACGACCTTAATGTTCCATTTATTTCAGACCTAATTCCATCCAAATTTTCCAAATTCCATCAGAACCTCATTCATCATCCTAATCCTTTAGCACGATCCCTATCCAGCTCCACTCATCCATACAACCCACCTAGAAGGTTGAAACGGCAGTGGCCCCGAGACATATTGTAAAAATCTATTCTGGAGTTCTGACACTGGTCAGATTCTCCTCTCAAGTGCGGTGTGATTGTGGCTGTGGCGCCCTCACTTAGCTTCCGCTGGCTCTCACCAGTGATGCAGCTGAGAGGGAGGCGCTGGGATCCTTTGGACTCTGCTTGTCCTTCCACAAGTGGGGGGACAAGCCCCGTCCGGGGTTCCCGAGCTGATTGTAAATATTGTACATAGGTATGAATGTGACATGTTTTGTTTATTTATTTGTTAACTTCATTTATTTGTATTTATTTTGTCTACTTAATTTTGTTATTGTATACGTTTACTTATTTTGATTTTATTTTATGTAATTTGACTTTCCTTTTGTTTATATTGTAAATATTGTATGAATGAGATCCTGTAGCACTATGATTATTGTCTATTATGACAAATTGTAATATATACGAATAAAAAAAAAAAAAAAAAAAAAAAAAAAAAACTGTTAGAGATATAAAGAAGAGTACATTGAACAATGAATAATCATACAGTAGGTACATAGATATTTTAAATTAGGATTTACATTAAAGATATTATTATAAAATTATAAGTAATTTTAAGTAAAATCCAAAATTGTAAGTAATTTTATAATAATATCTTTAATGTAAATCCTAATTTAAAATATCTATGTACCTACTGTATGATTATTCATTGTTCAATGTACTCTTCTTTATATCTCTAACAATAACATCATATATTAATTATTGTATAATAATATTAATGTTCTGTTTTTTTTTTTTTTTTTGTTTTTCCACTGTTAAGGCATGATTATGAGAACAATAAATTCTCGAAACGTCGCATAGATAAAATTGTTTATTCGTTGACTGAAACCTAAGAACAACACAAACTTATATATATATATATATATATATATATATATATATAATATATATATATATATATATATATATATATACATTTGTTATCTTAATCCCCAGCTGACAATAAGTTTAAGTTTAATCTTGCTGAGTAACAGGATAATAATCTACACGAGAGAAGTTGATATCTTGGCGGAAGTTGTGGGAGGTGCGGAGCATAAGTTCCTTGTTCACTGTGCACAGCCTTGCGGGTAGTCCTCTGCCCTTCCTGGGGAAGTCAGCAGGACCGGCCCACATTCATTACACTCACATAGAATGCCAAGGATTGAAAAAGGAACAAACGTTTAGTCCGTGCGTGCATCACGCACACTTCGCATCCTATCCCACCTTCAAAGTTCTCAGCTTGTGTTAATGTTTCAAGACTCGAATCATCATCGCCTATTTAATCGAGATGCTTAACGTATACTTTAACGATTTGGAATTGAAATCGTGTTCATGAGAAAAAAAAACGCTGGGAATCATTACACATTGGTTCATAATTTTCTAATAATTATATTATAGTATTACAATTGAAATATATATGTAGGCAATTGACTTCTATCGATAGTATTAAAATAATCAAAGAGCTTAATTAATTAAAAGACTAACCAGCAAAAATTCCAATTTATATATTTTTAAAATTGTAATTCAATATAATAGTATCAAAATTCATAATGATATTCTTCCGCTATTTCTTAAACGATTTCAATTTCTCTTTTGAAGAGAATTTTATTTCAATATCCAACCAAAAACAATTTTATGGTTTTACTTTTATTTTATTTCTTTATTTCCTGATCGGCTGCATGAACCATAAATGTTTTTATTTATTTATTTTTTTATAAAAGAATTATCATTACAACTGGTAACAATTGAAAAACGTGGAGGTCTAGTCTCATACAAAAGGTACCCCTAAACATCATAGATTTATAATTATCCCTAACAACTGAATAATGAAATTAAATTGATAACAGAGAGAAATAGAAGTAATGAATGTATAAAATAATAATAAGTTTGTGGCAAGAATAGATAATGTAAAAGTAAAATAGACTTTTGTTCTTAAAAAAAAAAAAAATATTGGGTTGTTTCACATAAAATGTCCGTTTTTATAGTTTCTAAAATACATAAAGGATTTTGCAGGTCTCTGTTGTTTTCTTCCGAATGTTAACATATTTATAGTAAACAGTTACTAATCTTCTACCTTTGTATTATAAACATTAGCTTCCCAATCAATTACCCACTTTTTAGTATACCTCCAAATATGAACATGTAAACACGCGATTTCGAGTAGTATTTTTGTACGAGTTTAAACTCGGCCATTCAGCAGCTGAGGCCGCTAGAAATATTTGGAAGGCGTTTGGGGAAGGAAGTGTTAATGAACGGACCATTCGCCGTTGGTTTGCTAAGTTTTTAGCTGTATGAAATGCAAGTGCACCTACCGTTTCCAGACATTTAAAGCGTTTTGGGAAAGTAAAGAAAAAGCTCGATACATGGGTACCTCATCATCTCACTGAGCTTCATGTTTCAAAACATACCGTGCAAAAATTGAATGAACTGGGCTACGAAGTTCTTCCGCACCCACCATATTCTCCTGACTTGTCTCCAACAGATTACCACCTGTTCAGGAATTTAGACAACTTCGTCAAAGGAAATTTTTTTGAAAATGATGATCAAGTGGAAAGTGCGTTTTCAGATTTTGTTTCACTTCAAAGCTCAGAGTTTTTCAGTTCGGGGATAAAAAAGTTGGTGTCACGTTGGGAAAAATGTGTAGAAAAAGAAGGTAAATACTTCGAATAAAATTATCTTTTTTTCATATCGTATTTTTAATAAAAATCCTTTACCTTGAAAACGGACATTTCATGTGACACAAACCAATAATAATAAATAATGAAAAAAAAATTAAATAGTAATAATATGGGGTTCATGAAGCTAAATAATGATATTTACAATAGAATATCTTGCAGAAGTCTGGGTTTGAGCCTGCTTGATGTAGTTGGAACACCAAAACTGTAGGCTACTGCACCTCTCACTGATGGCAGCAGGAAGTGATATTTGTTGAAGAGATTTTTAATAAATTCTTCCATGTATTAGATTTTTAGCTCGCGATGTAGTTGACTATTTCTTATGAACCACGGAGCATCTACTGCTATTTTTAATATTTACTTTTGGAATGTTAGTAATTTCTTTTTTCTTTCTTTTTCACAACCATACATGAGTAGTAGGCTTAGGATAGTTTTATAAATAAGAATCGTAGTTTCAGGTGATTGGTTTACTAAATTGGTATCGTGGAAAGCGTTTCTAATGATAACATTTCTATTCTATTTTTTTAATAATTAATCGACATGTCCTGATTCTGAATAACTGAGAATTGTCAATTCTTAATCAAAACTAACTAAATTATTGAAAATATTAAATATTTTTAATTGGCTACTATTTTAAAACTAATCAGTTGACTTTCCGGTGTTCTGTTAATTTTAATTTTGCCGAATTTCGAAAAAAAAATATGTTCTTTAGTGTCGAAAAAGAAAAAAAACAAAAAAAAAAAAAAACGGAAGGTGGTTAGAAGGATTCGTTTTTTAAATACGAAATTTGGATCGTTTGTTTTTTCTTCTTGGTCGATTACAATTTTTTACCATTGAAAATAATTAATCGGACATGGTTACATATCGCTAACTAGTATACTGGTTTCACATTATTTTATCGATAACTTAAAATTTACCTATCAGAGATGTTAAAATAGTTAAGGTACTCCTTCTTAAAATGTTGTATCACTAAATTTTGTAATTTGAGGTATTCAGCAACAGCAGATTCCTTCGACTGATTTTATGGATTACTGAAAAAAATGCCTAAGAATTTTATTTATTTTGTACAAGAACGATATCGTAGATAATTAGTATCCTTTACTATTTTTTTTTTATTATTTCTTAATTTCCAGATCGGTTTCGGGGTCAGCACGGGTTAATATATAAAAAAGTAATTAAAATATCTAACAATTGACAACCAGTCTCTATACCTCACTCTCCGATCCTATCTCTCAAACCGTTTCTTCCGAGTTCGCTGTGGTGTAGATTGTTCCAACTTTTTTTCCCGTTGAGGCCGGTGTTCCTCAAGGCAGCGTCTTGGGACCCGTCCTCTACATCCTTTACACGGCTGATATTCGTACACATCCTGATACCTTTCTGGCACCTTTTGCAGACGGGACCGCCATCATATCATCCATTTCCAATCCTGAAACAGCATCCTTAAACCTTCAGAAACACCTTTTCCTTATCGAACACTGGTGTAATAACTGGCGTGTAAAGGTGAACGAAGCCAAATGTAAACACATAACCTTCACTCTTAGACGAAAATCCTGTCCGCCAGTTTATTTCAACTCATTACCAATTCCTCCCACAGATACAGTCCGGTATCTTGGCTTACTATTAGACAAAAGATTGACATGGAACCCACATACAAGACTTAAAAGACAAGAAAGAACTCAACCGACGATTCGAACAGTTATACCGACTACTCAACAGAAAATCTGAACTTACAGTTGACAACAAATTATTAATCTACAAGACAATACTGAAGCCCATCTGAACCTACGGACTTGAACTGTAGGGAACAGCTTAACGTTCTAACACCACACGCATTCAATACTTTTAATCCAAAGTCCTCCGAACAATGGTAAATACACTTATTATGTTCGAACTATACCTTGCACCACGACCTTAATGTTCCAGTTATTTCAGACCTAATTCCATCCAAATTTTCCAAATTCCACCAGAACCTCATTTATCATCCTAACCTCTAGCTCAATCCCTATCCAGCTCCACTTATCCATAGAACCACCTAGAAGGTTGAAACGGCAGTGGCCCCGCGACTTTTTGTAAATATATTAGAGTTCTAACACTGGCTAGATTCTCCACTCAATGTGATGTATGGATGAGTGTGTGTATGTGTATATAGGTATGAGTGATTTCTTGACTTTATTGTATTGATTCATTGTTGTGTATATATTTTATTGTAATTTTATGCCGTGCAAATATTGTATAAATGTAGTATGTATGATATATTTCACCACTACTATTGATGCTCAAATTGGGACTGATTGTAATTTTACTCAATAAAAATTGTTGTTGAATTTTAAAACAATTGACAAAAGGGGGGTATAGTCTAATTTATTATTATTAATGTTAATAAACGTCGTTTAATGCTGTTTTTTTATTTGTTTTATTAGGAAAGTTTGAAGCCATTTTACCTTGAAATGTTTAATGTTGATAAAAACTGTTAATTTAGAGAATTGTATGTGAATTGAATAGGTGCTAAAAACGAGCCTTTTTGACCTTTTGAATATATATAAAAAATATTACTTATATTATAAAAGTTAAATTAACATAAAAAATACTTTGACCCGACCGTTTTATTTTTAACATTATCTTTATATTTTATCTAATCTCAGTGGAAACATAGAAATCACTATCTCTGTTCTTATATATTTTTTTCTGCGGAACCATAAACTGCACATGAGATAATGGATACAGTAAAAACGGACATCACGCGATTCTTAACAAAGAAAATTATCTAAAGCATATTATTATGTAAAATTAATTATCGATAAGAAGAGGAAATTTTCACAATTATTAAAAAAAAATCGTAAGGATATTGTTTTGGAATCAATCATTTTTTTCTCACGTTTTCCGTTAACACTCAGCTGTTATCTTTCAGCTCCCAGCAATAAACACATACCATAGCTTCTTTGAATTTACCTAAATATTCTACAAGAAGAAGGTAATTATAAAAGAAACACGATTTTGAGTTGCTAATTTTGTACTCGACAGAATTAACAATTTGACATTATCAAGGATTGTAATTATTACGATTTTTTTTTTTTTCCATCGTTTCAACTAGGGCTTCTGCTTGACAAACTTACATGGAATCCGCACAAAAGATTGAAACGATAAGAAACTGCTTTCCGCTTTCGGTTTCTTCAACACTTACTGGACAGAATATCTAACCTTCCACTTATCTACATGACTATCATAAGGCCTAACTGGAATTAAGGAGTTGAGCATTGGGGCTCTTTTTAAATCATCAAATTCTTACCGTATCCAATCCTTACAATCTAAAATACTTAACGGTCCTTAATTTCACCGAAAAAATAAATATCTTAATATTAGATATGCTGCTGATTTGGCCCGAACCAAGTATCACTCTTACGAAAAAGTTCAATTCCACTCTAACCCACTAGTTTCCATTTGGGCTTCTTCTTCACTTCCTAATATTACTCCAAGGCGTCTGAAAATAAAATGGCTTCGAGACTTTCTAGTATAAATTACCTACTGGAGCGCTGCAAACTGGAAGTTTCTCTACATGTTTTTGATCATATATCATATTTACTTGTATGATTAATCAATCACAGTTGTAAATTTAAATTAAAAAAAAAAAATCGTTTAAAATTTTATAAAAAAAAAAAACTTTTTTCTAAACAAATAGCACATAAAAAAAAAAAAAAAAAAATGAGTGCTGAATAAAATATTGAATATTCTCAACTTCTTAAATTCTACTCTTTAATCGAAAACATAATTCTTCGAGGAGAACAATAACCTCTAACATCAAAGCTATATATCACAATGCACGTTCTCAAGTAAGATGTATTGTTCTTATCTCCATAATCAGGAAATCATTCATCTTATTCAATGTCATATAAGAAATATCAACACAATATAAGTATTAAATATTTTTTAAATATATATGTAAATATACCTACGCGAGCAAAAATAAGGGCATCAAACACAACGTATTATTAAATACTAAGTATAATAACTAATAGCCAGTTTTTATTATATTAACCGTTTTTCCCTTAATTATGGAGCTTAAGTTGAATGCTGAGATGGATGGATATAATATGATGGAGAAGTCGGTAAACTTATGGCGAAGGCAGAAAAATAAAATAGTTTTTAAATGTAAATAGTTTACTGAACTTTGGCCTATTGAACTTGATTTCATTTAATGTTAAAGGAGTATTATAAAACATATTTTAACTTTTTATTATCATTGTGGAATTATACGTTAGTAAAATAATGTAAACATTTTATATCTTACCATTTGTTAAGAAAAATCTGGTGCGCGCAACACAAAACTTTTACTTACCTTCGTTGTTAAAATTAATTTAGGAATTTTCCAATATATTTAGAGATAAAAATAAATTATTAAAAAGTCAATTACCTAAACATTTGTTTTTATTTTTTAAATATTATATTATTTTCTACGACAGCCAGTTTTATCCGCTTTTCATCACTCTTCGTTAACTTTCACAATTTCGTATATGAGATAATAGTTTTTCTTAAATATTTAGCTTTCCAACGGTACATTATACCCCTATATCACTGGTTTTATGTTAAAAAATACAAAAAATTGCATTTAAAAAACACGTTTTACCTGTTTTCTCCTTTCGTTGGATTTCGAATTCGCTCAACTTATATATTTATCCGTTTTTTATCAATGCTAACAAGATGGTATAGTTGATTTACTTAAATATGCAAAATTAAAGGTACTTCAGGGAAAGAAAATTTAAGCTATCGGCTTTTAAGCCCTGTTTGGCTATTTCAATCAGAATGAAACCTACATCGATATTGTGAGTTTAATCAAAATCGTTAGAGCCGTTTTTTAGAAAATCGTAAAACTGGGCAAAATGCATGGTGTAAGTTAGATCTTTCGGTCAGCCGATTTTGAAGAAAAAATTGCTGTAACATCACGGGCGTATATTTTTCTCAAATATGAAATTTCAGTTTCGTACTTTTCCTTTTAGCTGTTAGACTTACCACAACCGCGCGGATAAACGGACATACACAAACACACTTTTTTTGCGGGACTTGGGCATTTGTCTCATGGGACCCCAACACATGTATTTCCGTTTAAAACTAGAATTAGAAAATGTTCACGACCGCAATACTTTCTCTTACTATATATTTCATAAATAGGTATGTGAAAGTAAACAGAATGATTTCAAAATCTTTTAGGTTCACTAAGTAACGGAATTTGGATATAACATAAGTAAATATATATGGTTAACATCTAATAACATAAGAGTATATAAATTAAAAATAATTTAGTAAGAAAATATAATAGAGATGATATGGAAATTGTTGCTAAAAATTTCATAATTCTTTGAATCATGTAAAGTGTTTTTGATTCATCGTCCCTTTTAATATTTGATTTTTTCTTGTTTCTTGACATGCAATCCTTTGTCTTTTAAAGCTGTAGTGTGAAAATTCATATTTAGGTCTGAAGAGTTGTCTAAGAGGGTTGCTTCCGGTAGGCTGGACTTCGGAAACCCGAGGAAGAGAAAGAATCACCGGTGGGTAATTCTTGTTAACCAGTTGTAAGAATCCAAGTATTGTATAATACAAATACTAAAAAAAAAGACCGAATGAATATAAGTCATCAAAATTAAAGTAGTTGAAATATTGTCCTTAATTTAAAGGTATGTTATAAAAATTCATTGTTGGTGAATTTGAAATGGCAAAACATCTGCATGGGTTACTTAAACCGCAAAACTATTGCTAGCTTGAAAAAGTGGGTTTCAATCCCATTTTTAACGGTGTCATCTAAGGTTTAAGCCAATCCGTTATAGATGGGACTGTTAATATTGGTTAACCGATGCATATAAACTTTAGTAACCACTAGCGATCATCTCTCCTCACAATACAATTTACATACATTATAGATAAATCTTGATCTTACAAATTATATTATACATCAGCTTCGATTATGAGAGCATTAAATTACACCACCTAAGAATTATGACTAAATTTTTTTTACATCTATATTTTACCATCACCAGATACCACAATCAAACACAGCAACGTACTTAGGATTTATTTTTGACAAAAGGTTGACATGGGGCCCACACGTCAAGACTAAACGTAAAACTCTTAAATTACTAAATTACCCATCAGACAGAAACTTAACGTATACACTTATTTATTAAAACCAATATGGTCTTACACTTGCCAAATATACGGACCTGCTAAAAAGACACACATACGAAAAATACAAACATTTCAATCGCAGTTTTTAAGACTGGCAACGAACTCGCTACCATATGTTTTATCGTTTGAAACAGAAAATATAATTCTGCTTAATGTCAGGAGGATGCACCACTGGGTGCTGTCTCCCTCATGTCTGTCCACGCCATGTTTACTTAGATTTTAGCACATTTGCTGGTTGTAATTTTTTTTACAGGTGTAAATAAAATATTAAGTGAAAAAAAAAATTACTATGCACAAAAACGAGATTTATTTAAAGATAACTTAATTAAACTATTTATATTTAGGGCACTAGAAAACTTCTTTTTTGCACTTGATAGATAAGGATGTAAAACGTTTTAAGTACCTCCCGAATTACATCAGCATCTTCCTACAATAGATCGGAAATGATCTCGCTGCAACCGGTACATTTTGCCAGTTTAATGTGTGTTAGTCTAATTATGAGGAAAGTTTGAATTCCTAACATCCCACTCCACTGTTCAGTAATGACGTTATCTCCTGTGGTTTGAAGAGCGGATTTTACTGCAAGACAGCCTTCCTTGTCTGTGACCCGGGATTAATTTATCTCTGTTTTATACTTCCTCATCATCCAGTCCTAATAATAAATAAAAATAAATCATATTTATCTCTTTTTACTCAGGCTACTAGTGTTCCTCAAGGCAATATCCTCGAACCCATTCTTTGCATTGTCTATACAGCTGATATCCCAACACTTTCCTTTTTACATTTGCGTGTTTTCAGTAAATAATAATCCAAATACTGCATTATAAACTCTTCATTCCCACATCTGAAAACTGAAAGAATGATGTCGAAGTTGCAGGATTAAAATAAACTCCAAATAAATCCCATCAAATAACCTATGACTTTCTGCCCTACAGTACCTTTTACTAATTTTCTTTCTTTTTTTCCGGTATCTAGGATTCCTGCTTGACAAGAGTTTAACATATAATCCACACAGAAGACTGAAACAACATTAAGTCTCCCATTAAACAATGTAATAAATCGGCTACTTAAAAAACAAAGAAATCATGAGCGAAAGTTTTGTTAGCTGACCGCCTCCCGGACTAGTTCCTTTTAGTAAATCTCAACGGTGAACTAATTCCCTGACGAAGACCTCACAATGGGGGTCAAAACGTTGTCAGAAAACAAGTGGTTGAAACTACTTAATTGTTTCATTCACTGACCGTCACCCGGTCTAATTCCTTCTAGAAAGTCCTATAAACTAATACAATCCTTCACTTGCAGAAATATGCTTCTGAAGTAAATTTGTCATTTATATGTTTATATTACAGCGTTTGAAAAGTTATGTAATTAAAAGAATTGTGTATATGACACCTTTTTACAATGAAATTGATTTTTTATAGGGGTTGAGTGTAGTTTTATCTCTATACAAAAATATTGGGCAACGGGGAAATTAATCTTCCGTGTCCCACAGCCTTCATTCCTTCACTTATGAAAATCCACAAGCAATTATTCATGCTTGCATTAGCTGTGGGCGGAACTTATATGCCGTGCACTGTTCCGATAAGGTCGAGGCCGTCTGCATTATGTAATGATACGGGTGAGTTTTTATTTAATTCTAAACCGATCTAAGAGGCATTGCAAGGCCGCTTTTTTATTCTTTTACGTCTAAAAACTGACCCCATTAGCTCATCCGACCTTTCGCTACGGGGTTTAACTTACGAATAAATATTTTACAATCGCTCCATCTTTTGCGAAACTTAAACTTATAAATTATCGGGTGACGATAGTTGATTTCAAGTCACCTATGTAGAGCTTTTTAAATGATGCTTTAAAGCACCACTACATTCAAAGGGCCAGTGAAAAGAGAAAAATGGACTTTCTGTTAGGGTCTAAATTGTGTTATTAAAACACGTGAGATATAAGAAATATTATCTAGCACAATAGAACTATAAACGATTTTTTTTCATCTCTATTCTACTCCATGAAAGATCTCCACGAAGCCAAAGACCAACATAAATTAACTATCCTCGTTTTTCTTTACTTATCCGAAACATTTGATTCCGTGGACCACAATATCCTCCTATCTAAACCCCATAGTCTCCCAGTTTCCACAGGCGCTCTTCAAAGGTTTCAATTATTCCTTACCTGCCGTTCCAAGTATGTTGTAGTTCCCAATAAACCCCGCTCTGACAAAAGGAGTACTCCAAGGTTCCTTGTTGTCTCCTACCCTTTTCTCCATATTCATAAATGATTTTCCGTTCACCATTAAGCTCTCCCAATACCATCTTGACGATGTTCAGATCTATATTTTCTTTACCCTAAATGACTTTTCTGATGCTATCTTTAAACTAGAGGAGGACATAAACAACATAAATATCTGGACAAAAAGCAACAAACTCCTGTTAAGTGCTGACAAAACGAAAGACATTTTGATAGCATTCCTCCCTTTGCTTAAATCCATGTCCAGCTGTTCCAACCTTTTCCTAAGCAATACTCCTATCCTAGGACAGATTGGCAAAAATTATGACACCCACTGTAGCATCATCTCATCATTAGCAAAAGGTGGCGTACAATGATTAAACAAAAGGTACTTTACTCTACATGATAATATCATCATTACTTTTTACAGTAATATATTATTTGTGTCACAATTTAGATAAAATCCCCTTGTCTGGTAGCTAGGAAAATTCAAAACTTTTTAAAGCATTTCTAAAATCGACAGAGAGAGAAATGCTTTATTTATTTGGCAATACTGCCCAAATACATCGGGTTGCTTACATAATACAGCATACTTTATTAATCCCTTGGACATATTTCACATATATTTTCAATTTTTTTTCCTATTCTAGTACAAATTTATAATATTTAATTATTTAATATTACAATTCTTTATTTAAAATGTATAATATTACAAAAACGTTGTTGCGATGTTGTGGTGTGAGGCGTATACATTACTCATGATGCACCAATAGCACTTAATCATCTTCAAAATATATAACTTTTCCTTTGAAACTGGTTTTAGATCTTGACAGAAAGCCTTCATAAAATAAAAGTGGGGACTAGCTGTACCGGTTAGCAGTAATGAGAAAATAAAAATAGTACGATTACCAATAAAATATTATTTGTACATTAGCGTCCTTCCAAAATGAAAGGTTAACAGTTAGGTAATGGAATATATAGCTGTTAAAATGAAAAAAAAAATTTTGATTTAAATTAAATAACATTTACCAACCGTTTGAGATTAACTGATATTCCTTCTGAAATATTTCCACAATTTTTGCTTCAATAATTATATTAGGTTGGGATAGAATGAAAAAAATATTTATGTAATACTGAAGGTTCATATTTAGTTTTGTAGTCAAAACCATTCTAATAAATATCTCATTGTGTATTAACTTATCAAAAACAGAAACATATTTTAAAGAATAGATCAGTACTCAACTTTACTTCAATACTTTTGCCAGCATTGGCTGACTGCCATGTTGTCTTTGTAATTTATACTATTGTTTTGTGCTATATAATTTATTGTGGGTGAGGGTTGTTTTACATAGGCTACCGTATACTAACAAAATATTAACATACAAATGCTGGAATTCTTATGAAATAAGAGAGTGCATAAAATTACAATATGACTATTTACAACATGAATGTATAAAATGGGACTTGCTCTTTTGATATTTTGGTACTACAGTGGGAGTCCTAAACTTGGCCTATCCAGGTTTAATTAGGATAGGGATCTTTAAGAAGTGCCTGACATCACACAGACAAGGAACTATGTCTTATTGTCTCCCAAGAAGGCAATAACCAAGGAGTTTTTACTCCCTCAAAAATATCCTAAGCACACCTGTCGGGTGTGAGGCCGCGAAATTATGTTATGCCAGCCTTTACACCACAGGCGACTCCATCGATTTTAATTATCCAGCGTGTTTTTAAATGAGAACGGAAACAATCACGAAACAGGAATATGTAAAAAATATTAGCTGTAAATGATAACCTTGAGAAAATCGATGAAGGTTAAATGTCAATGGGATCATTAAACATTAGGGCCTATGCCGTTCTATGCAACCGGCCTTGGGGGGTGCAGCACTAACCAGCTCAACGCGGAACTGAAAATATTCCATTCGTTTAGTTTAATAATTTTATTGAATATTGGACATTTCTGTTTGTCGATATGCAACGTAGGATGTTTAAAAGAAAATTATAATACTCTCTATTTTGAAGTGCTTTATTCTTTACTCATCGATATTTGAAAAATACTCCCCCTTTTTTCCTAAAGACCTTTTATTCTGTTTTATTTGGAGGTTGCCAGGGCAGAATCCAATAATGGGTAGTCTAGAATAATAGAATTCATTTTGATTCTTTTGTTTTAATAATATTCAGCAAAGACCAAACCTTCAGTGAAGCCAAGAGCGAGTTTTTTTTAATGTTTTTATTTGCTTATCCGCCTCTACCCTTAAGGGCCATTGGGGTGGTCGAAATAATTATATTTTATGGTAGAATCCTATTGTTTTTGTGAATTCTATTATTGTAGTTATACTTTATTCCTCATCTTTAAGTATTTTTCTCATGGTTTTCTTTATGTTGACTTTTTTCCTTGATTGCTCGAAATGCGGGCACTCAATTAGCAAGTGTTGCACAGTTAGAGAAGTATTGTTGCATTTTTCGCAGGTTAGCGCTTCCA
This sequence comes from Piezodorus guildinii, assembly GCA_023052935.1. Lineage (NCBI taxonomy): Eukaryota > Metazoa > Arthropoda > Insecta > Hemiptera > Pentatomidae > Piezodorus > Piezodorus guildinii. The sequence goes on along the minus strand of CM041293.1, from coordinate 118,580,514 downwards.
GACGTCTCAAAGGTTTAAAATGGCAGTGCCCAATCCTTAGCCTGGATACAGTAATTTCCTCTCTCCTTGAAGTTCTTGCACTAGTTCTCCATTTTTGACAGTCGGATTTGATAGCTCTTAATTTGGATATTTTCTCTCTCCAACCATCCTCCCACTCTTTAGTATTCATATCATCATATCACACTTATAGCTGCTCACCTAATCCTCCATTTTGGTTTCTTTTATTTGAGTAATCTCCACGGCTTCTCTTTTTCTGGCTGAATCAGCTGCTTGATCAGCTTTTTCGTTCCCCATAATTCCACAATGAGACATAACGTTTGTCTCCCACCATTCATTTATTATATCTCTATTTATGGCATTAGATGATGTTTGGCTGTGAATGGCTGCAATAACACTCTACGAGTCTGCAGCGATAGTCCATGACGTTTTTTATGAGCTTTTTATCCATTTGAGAGCTCTCAGTATAGCTGTGGAGAAGACAGAGTACTCTCCTGGCAGGCTGAACATGAGCTGTTAAAACAAATGTTGCCTACACAAAGGTAGAAGGTAGGGATGGTGTTCTAGGGCGATAAATGACGAGATTATTTCGCCCATATTATTATTATGTCTACACAAATTCGTCCAATGAACACCGTTCAAGTCCCAGCACCTGGGATCAGACTCAACACAATCCTACCATCGAGGCTTTGGCCTCCCTTTCAGTCGCCTACCTAACATTTTCGGAATTCTTTCCGACAACCTCTATACTTAACAACTTTACTCACCCATTCGAGTCTCCGCGATGCTATCATCTCAATTATTTACTCAACACAATTTAATCAATTAGTAATGATCACAAAGTAGGAATAATTAATGAAAAATTTACATTATTGGTTTTTAACCACTTTCCATTTATTTTAATACCTTACGTACGATATGGCTCGTAATATTTTCTCTAAAACCTGGAGTACTGTCTGTTAGAATATAACCTGTACGATAATATACGGTGGCAACACTGAATAACCATAAGCTCCCTCATCACTAACAGATTTTCATAAGTTTATGCGCATATAATAACATTCTTAAAAACATTGCGTTTAGCACTTGTAGGACTTGCGCTTGTATTATACATATACATATATATATATATGTATTGTATACGCTGTGCTATCCGTGAAAGAATAGTACTTCCAAGTGACAACTCAAAATTGAGGGTGGTTCTATTAAAATAAATAAGTGGACTGTATAGATTTAAAATAAATAAAAATAATGATAGCAAACGACGAATCACAATACATTTAAATACATATAAACAAGATAAGAAACAAATTAACCTAATAACTTTATATAAGAAAAAATTAACCTAATTATAATTAAACAGCTGTAAGAAAATGTAGGAAACAAAATAAACCTAATTAAAATATTTTAAAAATAGAAGAAACAAACTTAACTTAATTAATGCTTAGAGGTGTAAAAAAAATAGTTATCAAATTAAACAATTTCTTGAATAAGAATCAAGAAATTAAATGTTCCATTAATGGATAAAGATAGGTTATATTCACGTAAAGATGTCCAGTTGGGTGTTGAGGAAAACTACCGCAGGGCGGCTTGAACGAAGTTCTCTTGGGTGTTGAAAATGACCGCAAGGGGGCTTTTCCAAGTTCCAAGGGGAACGATGAGAAGATGAAGAAATTCGTTTTCAAACGTTCAAACGTTGAGAGGAATCTTGGGTCTACATACGGCACATCTTCACCGCTCAGACGCAAGCTTAAGATTCGACTGGCCACGAGGCAGTCAAAAAACAATTAAAAACGATCGTCTTCTTTTTCTTTCTCTTCTACTCAAAACTTTTAATTATATTCATAATAACTATTTTTAAAACAGATAAAAAATAAAGATTAATACAAAAATGATCTATTGATAAATATCAAGAATTTATACAGTTTAAATTTTACAGTTTTCCTTTTTTTTTTTTTTTTTTTTTGATGACATGATTACAGAAAGTTTATTTTTTCTCTTCCAAAGAAAACTTGATTGCAAGGTATTTTACTTATAAACCTTCAGGAAAGAACGCCATACATTATAGTGAAATTCGTACTTCCGTCCGTATAAGTAATAGTTTCAATACATATTCTCTAATTTAATTGTATATGGACAGAGGTTGAAAAAAAAAAACAACTGATATTATCAATCCACATACCCTCTCTCGCCCTCACGATTTTCATCATACTAGTCCAAATCAAGAGCACTCCTTTTATAGTTTTAATTATATTTTTAGAAAATATAAAAAAAAAATCTTCAACCGGAAGCAACGCAGCTTCACTATACCTAAAAATAGGTATTTGATAAGTATGAAACGTGTTAAATGTTTAGAGTGAAAAACGTTCGTTTCACAATACAAAAGAAGTTTTTTGTTAAAGCCAAACTAGCTCGGAAACAGTAGGTCCTCGCAACTAATGGTGTATAACAAAATATATTCTCCACTAAATTTCTTACTTGAAAACCGTCGTCATATTTTCCATTCGAGCAACAGCAACTAAAGTGTCAAAAAGGCACTAACACATTTAAATATTGTAGACAAAACGTGAAATTTTTTATAGACACCAATTTAGCTCTTAGAAAGCAGTTTCTAGATACAAATTGTATACAAGAAAATAACTTCCGATCCAACAACACTGAGCGTGCCCATAAAGTCCCAACACTTGATAATGTTAAGAAAAATATAACCTTTTTCATTCGAACTAATTTAGCTCCTAAATTGTACGTTCTTGCAACAACTTTGATATAAGAAAATATTTTTTTCATTAACTTTCTGACAATGTGTTGTCGATCCGAGCAACACTATCAAAGCTAGAGAGTGTCAGTGTCTTACATTTTTTAGGATGAAAAAAAACATTACACAATAAACACTACTGACCTGCAAAGACATATCTATGTCAGTATTGCATTTGTTTTTTCAATGTCATTTTTTCCCTATTTAAATCAGATAGAAATGTTAGTAATACACATGTTCAAAGTAGATACATTTGTTATCCTTTATCACGAATTTGAACTAAAAAGGTCACATTTTTGGAAAATTCCTCTATTATTAGGAACTTTTCGAACACCTTAAAATATTAAAAACGCACTTCCATGAAACATTTAGCGAGAAAATAAATCATAGTTTGCATTCGGTTGTTTTGGTTGAGCTCCATAGTTGTGCTGTACTACTGATACTTTGCCAGGAACAATACCGATCATCTTGTTTTTTTCAAGAACTAATTTCGGAATAAGAAAGCTCTTTAAAAGATCTACTAGCCTGATACATTTCCTAAAAAAACAAAGAGCACACACCCCACACTTGGTGGATTCAAGGAGTTTCTGCACAAAGCTCCTTTGCGAAGCTGGATTCCTTGTAGATATGCACAAGATATGAAAAATATTTCAGTATTCTACTGACAGCGTTCCACTATAAAGCTCTTCAGTGAAGCTGTTTTCCTGATACATTTTTAAAAGACGTAGAAACGGATAGAATTGCCTTCCCCATTCTCCTTCCTCCCTTTTCATTTATTTATTTAGTTCCTCCTAACGCTCAATTTCCAATTATAAAGTATAAATTTAACATTTTATACTTTATTTTAAATCTTACTTATAGTAAACCTACTGCATACAATTGAACTAAATTGTTTAGTAAGAAGATTTATTAAACTTTTAATTTTATACGAAATTTTATACTAAAGTCATAAATGAAATTGAACATTAGTTAGTCATAATAATTTGATTTTCGTTTAATTTAGTCTTGATAATTGCATTTAATTTCCTCTAAATATATTATCTTTATTAAACCCTTATGGATTAATTACATTAATTTATCATCTATTGACACGCCCATGTGAATGATACTAAATGATACTTTAGTTACAGTACTTTTTTTTTTTTTTTACACAAAGTGACCTTCGAGATTTGAAACCAAATCCTACATGTATTATAGTACTTAGAGACAATTTTAATTTTATATTTAGTGGTTTTCCACATTAAAGTGATGGGTGAGTTTAATTAAACACGAACTCTCTTACAATATTACGCAAACTATAAGTACATTGATCTTTTTAATTAACATTGTATAAACAGAAATTTTATTTATTACACACTAGAAATTTTAACATTCATACAATGTAAATTGCCATCAGCGATTTCTTTGCAATGAACAAATGTGTGGACTGCTGAAGCAGCGGTTCGAGATGAGGTAGCAAAGCTCGTTAATAGTCAGTGAACCGGTAAAGACAAATGCAAACCTTTTTACTAAAAGATTTTAGTATGTTTAAAGAAAACCATCTATCATAGCAAAGGAAAAAATAAACGTCTGTCTATTTGAAACTGGTTGATTAAAAAATAGCGGTCATTCAAAAAGGGAATGTCACTCTTTTCTAACATAATTATGGTTACTATCATGGAAACGGCTCATCTTATGAAGATAATCGTTATAAAATAAATCATCAAGTATTTAATAAGCTTTCATTTGAGCGGTAAAAGACATTTATATAGATATTACAAAACAAAAATGGTTTTGCGAAAAACGATATATCACTTTTTTCTAACATAATTATTATTATCATAATTCTGACTCATTTGACCACGATTTTCCTTTTGACCTCATAAGACTAGACGATAAAACGAATCAAACAACGCTAGCCTGCCTCACAAAAATGCCGCGGCAGGAATGTTTCAAAATTGGATTTTTAGGGACAAATTCTGAACCATGTAATCATTGCACTGACATTATATCGGTAAGTATTAGACCTCCGGATTTCTATTACTACTCAAATTAAAGCTAATTTTATGCCCCGTAATGTAATTTCTTACTATTATATTGTTAGGAGCAGCACTTTCTATAATAGTGACCCAATTAATGACCAAAATAAGAAGTTTTTCGGTTTCCGTTTTTTTGTAAGAACCATATCTCTATAACTATCAGTCATACAGACGTGTTTCACAATTCAAATTAAAGGTAATTTAATTTTCTATATTAATTGTTACAACCATTATCCTCATAGGATGAGCGGTTTCCATGGTAGCAGCCATAATAATATAAGAAAAGAGTGATCTCTCGTTTCCCGTAAAGTAATGTTTTTTTGTAATACATCTGTATCGTTGAATATTGAACATACAAATGTCTTTTACCTCTCAAATGAAAGCTTATTAAATACTTGATGATTTACTTTATAACGATTATCTTCATAGGATGAGCGATTTCCATGATAGTAACCATAATTATGTTAGAAAATGGTGATATAATGTTATTTTTAAAATTATTTATTTTTTGTAATGCCTCTATATTGTCAAATGTTAGAATTAGGCAGTGGTAGATCTGACATATATATCTTAAATAATATTGGCCATAAAACACTCCCCTGCAGTACACCTGCCTTAATTTGCTACATGGCTGATATCTCAGTCCCTACTTTCACGCAGAATTTCTATCGGTTAGCCTATGAAAGAAATATTTAATTGAAAGTCGGCGGAAGTAGAATTTTCAGCAAAAAGCAAAGCAATCCTTCATGCCCAGACCTTATCGAAATCCTGACAGAATCATTAAATCATCATGAGTTATAAATGTACCACTGAGGTGGTTAGCAAACAATTGAGCTTTTTGTGTGTCTAATTTTGCCCAAGAACCCCCTGTATATCTAAGTGGATGAGAAACTTAGCAGAAGTATCCGTAAGGTGAAATTAGATAATGGTTTCTCACCTGTCGATAAACGGCTCAAGAAATTATCAATAGTTCAGTCTTTAAACGTTTTATTTCCTAATTAAGTTTTCGTATTAGTTTATTAAAAATTAAAATTGTGATTGCCCCATAGGTAACGAGTCGTTTGCCATAATTTCTGGCTTTTCTTTTCATGACAAAGAGGTGGCGAACACCTTAGGGAAGATGCTTTTTTCCGTGTTTGTCTGTCATTTTGTTCCATGCAGAATTTTGAATGGTTCGTGTTAGGTGATACTGCGTCGTCTAAAACACCTAGTGTCCGTATATTAGTATTGAGCGACAATGAATTTTCAATGCATAATCTAAACTTACACTAATCAATTTTGGTCGTAGAGTTTTAACTATCTGTTTAGAGGTTATCGTTAAAAAAAGGAAAAAGTGATCGCAAGATAAATTAGTATGGTCAATTATGTTACAGTTGTGCACATTTAGCTCCTTGGTGACGAAGAATTCCAAGGCGTCATGCACATTATTAACATCAGTGGGCCAATATGTCGGTAAAGGCGGAGATAGGAATTTACATTGCTGAGCAAGAATCGCTTTGTGAAGGGCACTGGCCCGTATATTTTATCATATTTTCTGCTACGGAGTGTGGCCTATTAATATGTTCTCTTTAATTAGTATTACTTCTTTTTCGGTGATTAGTCGGTATTTCCTTGACGAAAAGGTAATGAATTCGCCGCACTATAGTTGCCAAGACAGAAGTAATTAAAAGTTAAAGAATGCTCCCTGTTTGGCAGTTTAGCACTTTCTCAGCTTCAAGTAAGGATACGTCAACTACTTCTATTATTAATGAATGTTATAAAATTAGTGATGAAAATACTAGTGAAGAACTAAGCCTAGAGCCTGCACCAAGCAATGGAGGAGAGTGGCCTCAAGTGAAAGGCTGGGAATTATCTATCTACCAGAAAAAAGAATAAAAAGAGTAAATAAGTGAAATAAAAATAATAACACGTATAAACGGGTAAGAACGGGATAGGAATAAACAGATATTTCTTCTTCTGATTCCCTAGAGGCCATCCACTCCACAAATTCTGGGAAATATTTTGTAGGTATTTTGGTTCCTCTTTGAATGCGGACATTCTAATAAATTTAGAAAAAAAAAAAAAAAAAAGCAACAAACTGATGGAGTACTATAGGACAAGAAGAAAAAATATAAATAAAAATCTTAAACCTAAATTTCTTATCTGAAATCATAGACGGTATTGATATTTAAATGATGGTTGTAAAAACCGTAATTTTGAATTATCATAGTTTTATTAATTTACCAAATCTATTTTGGCAAAATCTCATAAACAAAAGTTTTGAGCGAGGTTACAGGACGAAATATAAAATAATTATTCGCTAACAATAAGTTAAAAGGAAAATATTTCGGGTATTCTAAAATTAACCTCACGTTACCACTGCTTCTTCAGTATTGAAAATTTAATTATTTTAAAATTTAAGCTATCCTTTATAGTATAAATCTATTTGTATTAGTTTTCATATGTATTTAATTATTCTCTAATAACTAAAACCTAGTTCCAATCGTACTTCTGCTTTCACTTGTCACTCGAAATAGAATATTTTTCAAAAATAACCTGAGTCATGTTACAAAACAATTGAGAGAACGTGATTATCCATAAAATAGTGGGTCAACCAAATCATGAATATTAGATTCTAGGTTAATAACTTTTAAAACTATATTTGAATTCTCCAACTGTAAGGGATTTTATTTTTTGTTATACAAAAACATAAAAATTTTAAGAAATCTCTTTGCGTGTATAAAAAAAAAAAAAAAAAAAAAAAAAAGAAAAAAAAAACCTTTGTACAATGACCACCTTTTTTGAGAAGAAGGATACCAAGCAATTATTGGTAATCATGGTTACTTTAATTACTATTAAGATCGATACCAATAATGCCAGTACAACAATTAGAAAATATTTAACTTTGTTTATAGATTCAATTAGTTTTAGTTTTATTCAAACACATCTATCTACCAGAAGTTATTTTAACTTTTTCAAAGTGAAAACTTCTTTAAGAGCGTTATGCCATTTTTGGCAGGCGTAAATGCCTTGATTTCGTAACCATGGTAACATCACCAACATTCTCTAGACTGGCGCATGCGCAGCGATCTTTTCATTTTTTAAAACTTTATTTTTAAAAATCTTCATTTTACATTAAATTATATATAAGAAATAAAGGGGTAAGATGCACTCCTTTGAGTCAAAAATCCTGTTCTATTTGCAAATTTAGTTTCAAAGTAGAAAAATAAAATTAGGTTTAAGCGATATAAGAAAAAGGACAGAAATTATCCAACAGTCTAATAAACAAAATTTGACATATACAAACAAATTAACAATAACAGTTGAAGAGAAGAGAAAATTAAGCGTCTAATAATAAAAACGGCGGTATAGATATAGGAAAAAAAAATTATACATTTTAATTTTTCATAGATAGATCAATCTTCTAATAGAGAATAATTCGAAATATAATGCCGAAATTCAAGATGAAGAGAAAATCAGGGTCGTAAATATCAACATAGGCAAAAAAGTCAACGACAAAGACAAAAAAAGAGCGACTAATTTAATTCTTTCACAGAAAGATCAATCTTTTGAAACAGTTATAAGCATATTCCTTAATGTCCGAATTCCAATGATGGGAATGGCAGGTCGATGAAAAAAAAAATGTGCCATGTGTACAACCAATTCATACAGTCTACAGTCACATTCAGATTACAGTGGCATAATTCAAGATGATATATCTCTATAGGGTGATGATGTTTTACAATTAAATGAAACAATTATAAAAAAATTCTTCATACGCACTCTTCTTTCCAACGAAATTCCAGTACAAATCGCGAATTAAAAAAAAAAGTTTTCACTTCTATCGGCAATCCCTAGGAATTATTTTTTTTTTTTTTGTAGCATACCTTTTTTCTTTCTCTCTCTTTTTAAATCTTTACGAATCAGAAGCAATATTTTTCCTTTGGTAAGAAATATTGTATATTTTTATTCTACATATCGGTTAATCTTGAGGGACCCAGTTACAGAATCAAGATCATTTTCTGTTCTATTATACTCTTTATAAACACCAATTACAGAATTTAATTGTAATTTAATACACTCAGTGTTCATGTAGTTCTGAATATAAAATTGAATGGATTGAACGTGCATAGTTTTCCCACATTAAAAACTAAGGAAAAGCCAGAAAAGAAATATAGTTAAAATAGTTTTGAGGAAAAATTGGCATCTTCTCTTTCAAGAAATAATAATTTTGCAGACAATTTTATGCTTTTCCTGATATTGTTGTTGTTATTTGAAATTATCCTTTCTCGAACAAATTCTGACCACTAAGAAACGGTTCAAATGTCAGTCCCTGAATTCCATTAACAAGTGTTACTTAAAATTTCTAGTGGAGCATCAGATTACATTAACATTCTTCCATATAACAATTTTAAAAGTTTAGATACAGTAAACAAAATAGAAAAAGGTTAACAAACGAATTAGGACTCCAAAGAAATATTTGTTTTGATGGAATAATAGAAACGTAGAATTTATTAGTCACTGCAATTACTTCAGTTTAAGAGGTTTTATTTTTTTCCTAAGGGTGGTCACTCTCAAATTTCTTCTTTCACTCAATTTTTTATACATTAGTATTTATAAATCTTAAGCTTTCCGACGTTGCATAATACAATTCAATATTACTTGTCTTATAAAGTCTTACATCAAATTTGCCCCGACCGAACCGATATTTCTCTTTTAGTTTGCCGTAAAGTTCTTTATCTAAATATGGTTTATAGTTTTACATATTTACGAGTAATGAAAATGGAAACCTGTTATTTATTAAAAAAAAAATCCTTTATAGGAAAAAATAATAAAATTTCATCGTTTGAGAAAACGATTGCTAAAAAGACGATTTTTCCAATTTCATAAAAACTACAAATTAAAGGTACTTTAGAGGAAGAAATTTTGAAATATCGCCATTAAGTATTGTCAGACCATTCCAATCAGAATGGAACTTACATGATATTAAAGCTCATTAAATTTTACATCGATTTAGTGAGGTTAATCAAAATCGTTAGTGTCGCTTTTGAGGGAATCGTAAAAAGGTGCAAATTGCATGGTATAAAGTCACTCTTCCAGTTAGTCGATATTGTTGAAATAGTTGCTGTAACGTTTCGGGCGGATAGTTGTCTTTAATATTAAATTTCAGTTTCATACGACTTATTTCGACTCAGGTGACATTGAAACGTGTATTTCCGTTAGAAACTGGAATTCGAACATTTTGACGATCGCAATACTTTCTGTTACTATATATTTTATAAGTGAAAGTAATATTGTAATCCCGAATTATGGAGTTTTTCAATTTCAAAAATGGAAAGACAACCATCACTAGAATAATAAACTTTTTTAAAGATAAGTATAGTGGCATGAATAATATTTTAAATTAAAATCTAGTTCAAATAATCCTTCCCGCAACATACTACTTGATAATCCGTTCCTACCTCACTAATAGAACCTTCAAAGTAAATCATAACCTTACCTAATCTTCCATATTTTCTCAGTCTGCAGGTGTACCTCAGGGTAGTATCTTAGGTCCCATCCTTTATACGGTATATACAGCTGATATTCCACTCCATCTATCCACTGTCCTCACAACTTATGCGGATGACACTTGTGTGTTATCTTTACATAATGATCCATCCGCTGCATCCCGAACCCTTCAGTCTCACATCACAGCCATTGAGGAATGGTCAGAACTGGAGGATTAAAATAAATCCTAACAAATCCCACCAAATTACCTTTACCCTTCGTCGCAAACCGATGACTTCCTGCCCCACTGTATCCTTTAATAATACCCCACTCATACCTGTTGAACAAATCCGTTGCCTAGGACTCCATCTTGACAAACGTCTTACATGGAATCCCCATACGCGACTTAAACGACAAGAAACTGCCCGTAGATACCGATTACTACAACACTTACTAGACAAACGTTCAAAACTTCCAATTTATTACAAAAAGCTCATTTATGTTACCATCATCAGACCCATCTGGACATATGGAATCGAGCTTTGGGGCTCTACTAAACCATATAATTCCTCTTGTATTCAATCCTTACAATCCAAAATCCTTCGCAAAATCCTAAATGCTCCTTATTTCGTTACGAATAAAATCATCCATAATGACCTAAATATCCCATTTGTCGCAGAACTAGCCCGAAACAGATACGCCTCTTTTCATTCCAAACTCCCAACCCACAAGAATCCTCTTGTACGCAACTTATCATTCCCATCTATTCCTGACAACCCTCCGAGGCGATTGAAAAGACGATGGCCTCGAGACCTACTTTAATTAAATTGACTTTGAAGTGCTACCACTGGGTAGTTTCTTCACAAGACATTATCACGCCCATAAGTGTCAATTAGCCCATTTACTTGTTGTACATATTGTATGTTCAGTTGTAAATATCAATAAAATATTTAAAAAAAAAAAAAAAAAAAAAAAAAAGTTCAAATAAATTAAAATCTTATATCCTTGGTTTAAAACGGTTGAAAATTGCCGAATGACGTGATCAATAACATGTACAATAAAGAACTATAGAAGTTATTAGAAGTTCCTTAACGGTTATTCTGTATCAAATAAGGTCATTTTTTGGTCCAAATCATGTTATTTTTTGGCATGATCCCTTCTGGAAAGCGTTCCAATTGAGCGGCTTGCCAATTCGCTTGTGTAACGTTATCCTCTTTTCGCTGCTATTCAAGAGAGACGGAACCAACACAACCTTGGCAAGCCGCGGCCTTTAGTTGCAACTTCATTCCTGCTTCATAAAGTAAATGTAATAATTGTAAGAATAGAGGCGTTAATAAAGACATTGCATTCACTTGAAACGTTAAGGAATGTTGTTTTCCATTACTTCTCAATAGTTCTGAGGAAAAATACTTAAATATCTTATGGCTGACACTGAGATAACAAATATTCCTCTTGACAAAGGTCAGCAAGCCTTTTATAGTTAATTTAAAAGATTTAAGATTGGTTTAAACTTTTAGATATTCTAAAAAAATAATAATTTACTGTTCCCTTATTGCTAGTTAGGAATATTAGCGAATTGAAATATGTTAGGAGTTTCCTTAACACATTATCTCTGTTATTAGTCTAATTCATATTTTCTATTTCACTTACCTATCAATGAAATATATATGATGGGAAAGTATTGCGATCGTGAAAAGTTTTCGGATCCCGCGAGTCCAAATGACAAAGGTCCGCAAAATGGTATATGTGTGTGTAGTAACTCTAGCTGAAAAACGATAAGTTTCATATTCAGAAAAAGTATAAGCCTGAAATGTTACAGCAACAATTTTTATCAAAATAGGCGGACTAGAAGAGCCACTTTCCGATTTTCTCAAAAAACGGCTATAACGATTTTGGTTAAACTCTCTATATCGATGTAACATTTAATGGGGTTTACTATCGTGTAGGTTTCATTTTTTAATTTTCTCCCTTTAAAGTATTATTAATTTTGTAGATTCGAAAAAAATAACTATTTTATCTTAAGAGCATTCATACAAAACTAATATGTATAAAAGTTAAACGAATTTGATAACCAACCAAAGAAGAAAAGAGCAGAAATATTTGTTTTTTTCTGGGGTTTTTTTCTGAACACAACACAACAAACGTTGCAAAGCTAATGTAGTGAGAAAAAATATTATCTTATGCACAAAGATGAGGAAGGTAATGGAAACTGACGAATGGAGATTATTGTAAATAAAATTTGTATGCTGCTATATTATTAAACTCTAAATTATATGTTTCCAAAGAAACTGAAAGTTAAGGTTTTTTTAACTCTAACTTTATTTAAAAACTTCTTAAATTGATTTTAACAACCGAGGAAAGTGAAATCATATGTTGCGCGCAACAATTTCTTTTTTTTTCGGATTTCGGAGGATAATAAAGAAGTTAAAATTGTAATAAGGTATTCCGCTACAGTTAAATCAAAATAAAATTCATAAACTATCAAGAAATTCGTCAATGTTGCTAAGTTTCCAAACCTATATCATGAAGATTGTCCAAACCTATATCATTGCTTGGGAGTCGTGATAAAGATTATATTGCCTCACCACTGAGCGGACATTAATGTCATTAACGGAATGTAAAAAGCATAAAACTGAATACATTGTCTTCTAAGAATAATATTAAGAAACTGGTAACCCTAAAAAAAGAGGAATCACTTGTAGCTGGGTGGCTAGCATAACAGCCTAATATGCCAAAGGTCACGGGTTCAAATCCGCAGGTGGTCCTAGCATTTTTTAATAGGAGTAATAAATCCTTAGTTATGCCGCCCTTTGGATGGGACGTTAAAAGGTGGTCCTGAGCCTGTGCGGTGTCAGGTACTCGTTAAAGATCCCTATCCTAATTAAACCTGGATAGGCAAAATTTAGGACTCCTACAATAGCATGAAGTGACGTTAAATAATTTACAAACAAACAAGAAACTGATAACAATTAAATAAGTTTTAATCATTGGTTATGTCATTGAAGTACGTCGAACTCATGTTTAATGTTTTAATCATCAGGCTATACCTATTTCCATAACAAATTGTATGAACAATACATACCATACAACTGATAATAAACAATGGTCATCTAAAAAAACAAAAAATCATTCGATAAATCGTGAGATGTTTTCTTTTTAGGAATGAAAAGATAATTGTCCAAAGCTATTGTCGAGGACATAAAAACATTTAAGCTGAATAACAAACAGAACGATTAAATCGTCATTTGAACATCCGCTGCCTGCATTTCTACGAAACAGCGGTCAATGAACAACTTGATCAGGCGTTAGATAAGCATTTAAGTCTTAATAGTTTTCACAGATTTTTGAATAACTATATCGCTTAATGATTATATCGTTTTTTACACACAGAACTTCCTAGTTCTCTATGATATTTAGATTGCTGAAATTCTATCCGTCATATAACCTAATGAATGATCAAGGCGTGTAAAAATAAATAATGATATATTTATTTTATTTTTTAATATTTTTTTTCATTATTAATTGAATTCAACATAAGAAATATCGAAGTAACTAAAAATATGACAATTTTTGAGGCGGTGGCATAGAGATGATTTGATTAAAACTTTTATTCGGAAGCTATCATTTTTTTTTTTTTTTTTGCAGAAGGCAAATACCGTTTATATAGGCTTTGTCATCAAAATCAGCTAACCATAAGAGCCACTTTATACCATGTATTTTGCACTTTTTCACGATTTTGTCAAAAACGACTCTAACGATTTTGATTAAACTCGCCATGTCGATGTAAAATTTAATAGGCTTTAACATCATGTAGGTTTCATTCTGATTGAAATAGTCTGACAGGGCTTAAATACCGATATTTTTTATTTCCTTCCTGTTAAGTACATTTATTTTTGTAGATTCTATAAAAATAGCCATGTGATCTTCTTACCAATGATAAAAAACAGATAAATATTTAAGTTAGACGAATTCGATATTAAACTAAAGGAAAAGACTGAAAAAAAAATCTTTATAGCAATTTTTGGTTTTTGAACATAAGAACAGTTATATACATGTATAATATACCGTTGGATAGCTAAAGATTTTAGAAAAAATACTATCTTATACGCAACCTTGTAAAAGTTAAAAAAGAGTGGTGAAAAGCCGATATAATAGATTTTTTAATAAAACACATGTTTCTATAGAAATTGAATTCAATTAATTCTTTAATAGTTTCATTCATTTTTATGTCAAACTGTATTTAAAAATTCTTTAATCGATTTTGAAAACGGAGGTAAATGAAAGTCGCATGTTGCACGCACCAGATTTTTTTATTCATCGAAAACAATTCTGAAAATTGCAAACTTTATATTAATTTCATATTGTTGTTACAAGATGCATATTACTTTTGTGTGTTCAGTTTTTACAGACAAAAATGCATGACAGCTTGAAGTGTCTTCTATCCATTATAATGGAAAGCAAATGGATGGCTCTGAGAAAAACAGATCAATCTATTATCCAACAAATTACAGCTGGCGACGACCGGTGCATAATTGATGGCGTTACGACCATTCAGAGGACAATGATATTAAAAACTTGCATGTCAGTCTTGTTTGCCAAATTGGACGCAATCATGAGCTTGCATTTATTTTGCCTAATCTACAAGTTGAAGGGCAATGTTATTAAATGTTAATTTCCAAGGGAATGAGATGCAAAATAATATTTTTGGTTTATAATATTTATGTATATATATATATATATATATATATATATATATATATATATATATATATATATAATATATATTTAAATAAGTATAAACTAAAGACCAAATACGAGTGTTACATAACTCTCATAATTTAATACGGAATTTTTAACATTTTACGATTGTATTAAAGTTAGCAGATATTTCGAAGTCTTTAGGAGATTTTGAGTATTAAATAGATTAGCTTGAGGCTGATTCTGGTAATGGCCTGATCAAAGAATATTATTAATAATAATGATAATATTAATTATATTTATATATATTATATATATATATATATATATATATATATATATATATATATATATATATATTGGTTCATATTAAATTAATCAGTATAGCTAGAATACATATGTGTAATATTTTAGTTAACCGAATGATACATTTCAGAAGATACTATTATTATAAAGATGTCCTAAAACAACTCGAAAGCAAGTCAAAATGATAAATTATTATTAAATTATAAATTATTACAAAAATATGTTGTTACCTTCATATGTAGATGAACTATTTTTACATTGTATTTCAATTTATTGTAGATCCAAGCACTTGAAGAAATACTGAGATATCATCTATTTATTTATATATTGTTAGCAATTGAGTAGAATCGATATTAAGATGAGCAATTGCCTTTGATTGGTATATTTAGGTTGGTCCTTTTGATAGGAGAGGATGGAAAACTTTTTAATAACATCAATTAGAACTAAGTAGAACTGATATGTGACTGAGCTGACTCTAGTTAACTGGTTACTGATATGTAACGTATCAACTGATTAGAAAGTAATTGGGTCAATGGAAATTACGAAAGCTTTGAATAAAATATTAGTTTGTACATTAAATATTCTTCCGAACCTTGGTTTAACATCGATAGACTAGAATAATTTCTTTGTCATGCTAACAATTGACATTCTGTTTTTACAAAGGTCTAATATGAAAAACAATACTTTCTCTTATAATGTATTCCATGTATATGAAAGTGAAAGTAAAAATTAAATTATATTTATGAACATTAATCTTACAATAAGTCACTTGATTTATAATTAACTCTAAGAATAATTAAACAAGATTTGACTTTTTAAATCTATTTTTACTTTCACTTACTATAAATAGTAAGGGGAAGTATTGCGATCGTGAAAATTTTCGAATTCCAGTTTTCAACGGAAATACACATTTTAGGGTTCCCTGAGTCCAAATAACCAAGTCCCGCAAAAAGGTCTGTGTGTGTGTGTGTGTGTGTGTGTGTGGTAACTCCCTGGCGGAAACTGTAAGTCCTATAAAACTGAAATTTCATATTTAAGACAAATATACGCCCGAGACGTGACAAAACTTTTTTCATTAAATGAGCTTACCAGAAGAGGCACTTTATAACATGCATTTTGCACCTTTTTTCGATTTTCTCGAAAACAGTTCCGACGATTTTGATTAAACTCGCTATATAGATGTAAAATTGAATGGGCTTTAATATCATGTAGGTTTTATTTGGATAAAAATGGTTTGACAGGGCTTAAATGCCGATGTTTTAAATTTTCTTCCCCTAAAGTACCTTTAATTTTGTAGATTCAATAATAATAACCGGATTATCTTGTTAACGCTGATGAAAAACTGGTAAATATATAAATTGAATAAATTCGATACCCAACTAAAGGAGAAAACAGAAACAATATTTTTTTAATGCAATTTTTTGTTTTTGAACATAAGAGCAGTAATATACATGTATGATATATCGTTGGAAAGCTAAAGATTTTCGAAAAAATATTATCTCATACACAAGCTTTTAAAAGCTAATAGAGAGTGATGAAATGAACATAAAACTAACTGATTATTTTAGATAATAATATAATAGATTTTTTAATAAAACACATGTTTCTATATAAATTCTATTTAATTAATTCCTTAAATGTTTCACGTATTTTTATCTCTAACTGTTTTTGAAAATTCTTTCATTGATTTTAAAAATGGAGGTAAGTAAAAGTCATGTGTTGCCCGCACCAGATTTTTACTGATGGTAAGATAACATATTTTGAGTTGAGAATGGTGATAGTATCTAAAAAGAAGAATAACCTCTAGTTATTATATTAACTAAAAACCTATGATGATAACAGGCTATACACTCGTGGAAAACAAAGTGCACACCACACTTTTTTCGATAGTTAAATTATATAATATTATTTCGTTTCATAACCATGTTTGTTTACTTAAACCTATTACTCAGATTGAGTTTGTTTTTGTTTACTAATCAATCACAAATCCTTCAATATATTTACTAGACAAATAAAAGACACTACTATTTAATTCCAAAATGAGTCATTATGTTTCTAGATTTTGTGCCGGAAACATGTACTCCGAAGATCTTAGAATAAGAGTGAAACGTGGTGTGGACCGGGGAATGAATAAGGTGCACAATATTATTTCAAAACGTGTTGAGGTCATGATAAAACCCGAAGTGCGAAGATGGAGTGAGCCAGGAGAACTAACAACCGCAACATATGTGCAGAGAGGTCTGGGAATCGAGGCTTCAACCCGTACTGTCGGATGGAAAAAGATGGGATATAAATATAAATAAAAAAAATTAAATATTCCTTTATCAAAAATACTGGAAATGGCTCGAAAATGGTTAGCATCACCGCAGGGAATATGGACCAAAACCGTGTTTACAGACGGAAAGAAATTCTGTAAAGATGGACCTTGATAATGAACATTCCTTCGTCGAGAGCGGTGCAACATGTTATACAATCGTCAGAAACGACAAAATCGAGGAGGCAGTGTTATAGTATGGGGAGCTATTTCTGCTTGAAGTACCTTTTGTTGCGAGTAAACCAGAAGATGAACAGTAATGTTTACATAGGACTAGCTTTTATTTGTTTTTTTAAATTAAGTTATTGTATATTTCTTTCATTTTCTGTCGTTACCAAATTTGACTTTACCTTTGTTTATTATGTAAATATTGATTAATATGATCTTAAAGTATTATAGTTCATATGGAGACAAATTGTAATATATCTGAAAATGAATTGCGTTTAAAAAAAACAAAAAAAACTTTAAACTAATGTAATATTTGCTATGATATGATTTCTTGCAAAGCAAAGATACACTTTTTGTTTTTCAATTTGCTTAAATGTTCAAAATTGCAAATAGACTACTAAAAAATAAACACTAATAATAATAATTTATAATAAAAATATAAATATGAACCTAATTTAAAATATTTTAGGGTTTCTACTTTAAATAAACCCGTAGCTGAGTAGTTAGTGCGCGCACTAGTCTCTCACGGTAAAGATCGTGAGTTCATATCCTAGTCCCGGAGGGACTTTTCCAAGCATTTAATTAATGGGGATTTACTCACAGCCTCTCCCTCGGGTACTTGAGAAACGTCAGTCACATGATGGCCACTCCAAAAATTAGGAGTAGGGAGTGATGAACATACACTATAAAATACATCGAAAAACATTATTGAAATCTCCCAGGAGACTACACCGCGAGACCAAGGGCCTACACAGCCTGTCGCGCCACTGGAATAAGAAGAAGAATTTAAATTTATTTTAAGCAATGAAAATTATAAATTTAATTATTTAATATTATTGGGGAGTCCGTGGCTGAGTAGTTCGAATCCCAGTCCCGGCGGGGCTTTTATAATGATATTATATAATGGGGATTAAAATTGGAGGCTGATGTCTACTTCACCACTATTTTATTGAAAAAAATTCGTACTACGTTTCGGCTACAATGCCATCTTCAAAACCCTAACTGGTAAGCAGCTACTCACACTAAATCTAAGTTGTTCCACTGCACCTGAAGATGGCATTGTAACCGAAACGTAGTGCGAATTTTTTTCAATAAAATAGTAGTGAAGTAGACATCAGCCTCCAATTTTATTCATAAAAATTTGACCTTCACCTAAAAGAATCTACACCTTATGTAATAGGGATTCATTCAAAGCCTCTCCCCGGGTATGTGAGATCCGTCAACCAAATAATGGTGGCCACTCACAAAATTAGGGGTAGGGAGTGATGGAGTGAACCGCTAGTGTAAACTCCCGGGAGATTACACCGCAAGGCCCAGGGCCTGCACGGCCTATCGCGCCACTGAAAAAAAATTAATATTATTGTATCTACGACAATATTTTAATTAAATCTATTTTAGAATGTGGAGGAAAAATATCAATTTTCAAAGGTTAGCTACGAAAAAAAATTGTTAATTTTTGCCATGTGAAACTAGCAGTATCAATGATGGATCCTATCTATATTTTTAATTAATTAATCTATATTTTCGTAATAAACCAGGATCAATTTAGACTGAAAGTCTAGGAAATAAGTTTAACAGACAAGAAAAAATATTTAAATTAAAAAAATTAATCATTTCATTAGACAGATACCCACCAGTCGTTATCTTTAAAAAATATTTTATAACCTTCAGATTGATTAATGTGCATTGATCAATAAAGCGAATTGTAAATGAATTATTGTGATTTTAAAACCAAATTAGAAAGTAAAGGAGGATAAAATTAACATTAAAGTATATTTATCTACATTCAAAAGAATGCGTAACAGAATAATTGCTGATCCTTGTGATGATTGCGGAATTAATAAATCGCTTACTAAATTGCGTGTTCTCAACTAGCTCATTTATTTCAAAGGAGACTGACAGTAATGTTTGCATGACAAGTTATCCAGACCGTTGACAG
The DNA here is from genome assembly GCA_023052935.1 of Piezodorus guildinii. NCBI lineage: Eukaryota > Metazoa > Arthropoda > Insecta > Hemiptera > Pentatomidae > Piezodorus > Piezodorus guildinii. Next base: position 118,560,850 of record CM041293.1, on the reverse strand, counting down.
ATTGCATCAGGTCAATTTCTGATCTTCGAGATGTTCTTTCAAAGGTTCATTATTCAATATGTACGGACAGTAACAATAAAACTGTGTATATCTAAGAAGAAATCTGAGAATCGAAAAAAATAAATATTAAAACTTTATGATATGTTCAATGAGAAAATATTCGATAAAATAATTGATTTTTGTAGATGTTCTGTTGTAATTTAATCCTTGCAAGGAAAAAGTTAGACATAAACTTGAAATGAAGTTTATCTTGAGCCACATTTGGCCCAGAGCCAAAGCGATCTGAGTTCAAATCCCCAGCAGAGAGTTGACATGTTTTGTTTTTTTTGTTTTTTTTTGCTGTAGCACAAAAGCAATCTCATTTCTTTTTTCTTTTTTTTTTTTTTTTTTTTTATCCGGTCTAAACAGTTCAATTACCTTTATATGTTTTCCATGCGCGAAGTATTATACACAAGTTAATTAAAATTTAACGAAAACATTTTTCCTGTTAAATCAACTGATTCATCCGAATCAATATTGATAACTAGAAGATTAGATAGTTTGGACCTACAATAAAAACAAATAAAATCTCTTGGCCGCTAATAAAAATATGTTTTGATTCGAGAAAATCTCATTGAACACACCCATACAAGCTATAATCAGCTATAATATATGTTATCAATAACCTCTCAATATTGATGCGATTTAATTAGTGACGACCTGGGTAACACTGACACACGTCAAATGTATTCCATTAATTAGCAACTAATAAATAAATGATGAATGAAGTATTTACATGCCAAGTAATTAATTCAATTATTTGTGTTTATCAATCATCTACAAATTTAGTTCTTAATCAATTAAGTTATTTTTTTTAATAATATCTTCAAATTAAATAATCATTTACTGCCTCTCGAGGTGAAGATTTAATAAACAATAACGTCAGAGTTTAAAAGTACTTATACAATGCGGGGTTTTAATTTTTATATACCTTATTTATTTTCTATTTTATGTAATTTGACTTTATCATTATTTTCTGTATATATTGTATGAATGTGGTTTATCAATCATCTACAAATTTAGTTCTTAATTAATTAAGTTAATTTTTTTGTTAATCATATCTTCAAATTAAATAATGATTTACTGGCTCTCTATGTGAAGATTTAATTAACAATAACGTCAGAGTTTAAAAGCACTTGTACAATGTGGGGTTTTAATTTTTACATACTTTCTTTACTTTATATTTTATGTAGTTTGACTTTATTAATTATTTTATGCATATATGATGAATGTGGTCTCATATTATTATTACTACTGTTCATTTTGAAACAAACTGTAATATATCTCAATAAATGTTTAAAAAAAAAAGAAAAGTATATTGAAAGATAAAGAAGTTCTATATCTCGGTCCTCAAATAACAAGCAATAGTAAAGAATTTCTTAAATTTAGACCATTATAACCACATGAGATTTTTTTTAAATTGCATTAACTATAAATAACAAAACTATATAAAGTTCAATCATCGTGCTCTTCAGAAAGCACTTGAGCCAATAAACATGGAAATACATTTTGGTAAAAAATCATAAAAATAGAACTGAATTAGACTAGTCATGTGAATAGGGAGAGAAAAAATTGAGGAGCTGAATCATTTTAAATATCTAAAAGCACACCTAAATGAGCAGGGCTGGGTGGACGAACACATAAAGGTAAGGATAAAGTATGCAGAAAGTTAGTTCCAATCTCTTAACAAAACATTTATAGGTAAAAGTGGGATCTCCAAGCTCACAAAAATAATAGTATATAAGACAACATTCTTACCAATTCTGACCAAGTCAACTTCAGGCTACGGAGATGCAATAGTTGAGGAAATGGCAGGGTAAGTTGAAACGAGGCAGAATTAGAAATGTCCCCAAAAAATATAAGCTCAGCCGAGGGTTTTATTGAAGAAAGCCAGCTAAGATGGTTCAGCCAGGTCTCAAAAATGTTGGAGGACCAAGGAAGACTTCAGAAGAAGAGGAAGGGATCAAGAATGCCTGCAGAAAAAGGGAAATTGACTGGAGTGCAAGAGAAGTAGAGCAGTGTAGAAATAGGTTGGATCAGGCTTTTCTTACGTCCACTCATACTGCTTTAATGGTAGAGAGGAAGGAGGAAAGAAATAGAAATTTTAGAAACACCTAGTGCGCGCAACACACGACTTTCACTTACCTCCGTTTTTTAAAATCGATTAAAGAATTTTTAAACAAATTTATAATCGAAAATAAATTGTTAAAGAATTATTTAAATAGAAACATGTGTTTTATTAAATAATCTATTATATTATTATCAACGATAATCAGTTTGTTTTATCGGCTTTTCATCACAACTTTTACAATAGTGCGTGTAGATAATATTTTTTCCGAAATCTTTACCAATCCAAAGGTATATTATACATGTTTATTACTGTTCTTATGTAAAAACCAAAAATTGCTTAAAAAAATATTTTGCAGTTTTCTCATTTAGTTAAATATTGAATTCGTTCAACTTATATATTTACCTGTTTTGCTAATCAGGCGATATGGTTCATTTTTTCGTATCTACAAAATTAAAGGTACTTCAGAGGAAGACAATTTAAAGTATCTACATTTAAGCTCCATCAGACTATTTCAATCAGAATGGAAACCTACATATTATTAAAGCAAATTAAATTTTACATCGATACAGCGAGTTTAATCAAAATCGTTAGAGTTGTTTTTGAGAAAATCGAAAAAAAGGTGCTAAATGCATGGGATAAAGTAGGACTTTCGGTCAGCCAATTTTGGTGAAAATGTAGCTGTAACATTTCGGGCGTATAGTTGTCTTAAATATGAAATTTCAGTTCCGTACGACTTTTCGATTTTGCGCTAGAGTTACACACACACACACACCACACACACACGGACACTCAGACACACAGATCTTTTTGCGGGACTTGGTCAATTGGACCCAGGAGACCCTAAAACGTGTATTTCCGTTGAAAACTGGAATTCGAAAATTTTCACGATCACAATACTTTCCCTTACTATATATTTCATATATAGGTAAGTGAAAGTAAAAATATGAAGATGTTCATAATACTTACGAATTACGTATAACAGTTTATAGTTTATTTATTAAATGGCGTATTAGAACCTCTTTATTCATTACGAAATATCTAAAAAAAAAATAATGATTTAATTTAAATTATTATAAAATAATATAGCGTAAATATTATTTTAAAATAGATTGTTCCAAGCGTCAAAAAATAAATTCAACCTAAAAAATATAAAAGTGTTTATAACGCACAATGTAATTTTTTTTCTCATCCTCCATTTATTTTTAAACGAAAACATACAAAATAATATATGTATACATAAAAAATTTGTAAATATTTCCTTCTTTTTCCCGAGGGCATTTTAAGGCGAATAAAACATTGAAAATGAACTGTATGTGCTTAAAAGTATTTTGGTTTTTGCCCTTTGCAATCTGCGAATGGGAAGGAAATAAAACTTCATAGTTCTAATCCTTCTAAAAGAATAAAATATTCAATAATGAGAAGAAAATGTCGACTCCATTATTTTATCGTTAATTAATGAGTTTATAAATAAATGATTATAAAAGAAATAAAAATAAGCAGTTCATAAACTAGATGGGCGGCGGCTTCTCGATTTAATGTGAACCATGCTATCCACATATACAATAGTATTAGAACCATATTTATTTCATTTATTTTTTCGTAATAAAAAAAAAAAACTAATGTGTTAGTGGTAAATTTGATTAACTGACAGTTTTATGAAAATCTATATTTATTCGATAAAATACTGTTAGCACAAGGTTCCTGAACTTGATTACATCTTTCGGATGAGTGTAGTGCATTCTTATTGATTTTTAAACTTTCATTATAAAAAGAGTCATCTGTAAATACGATTTTTAATAGCTTAAGTTACTTACATAAGCTTCGAGCATTTACAGTAAAGTAGTATTCCCTTCTGCAGTAAACTACTTGTATTGTTTTTATTGTTATTGTTATTGCTATCGCTATGATTCCAGAGAACAATTAATTAGTAACTCCCATGAGGAGGCTCGCATAGCCTGCCCTTTCAAGCACTAGCAGAATCTTCTAGAGGACGTGCTCTGCGTCCGGATAGTGTACAAGGAGGATCCGACAGACAAGGTGTCCGAATGCCCATCCATCAAACAGGCTTCTTCCTTGTCTGAAGAACCTTTAGTCGACAAGGAAAAAAAAAAAGAGCTCCATCATGTTCTTCCAAGCGATCCCTTTTAGAGAGAGGAAGAGCTCCATGCACCGTTAATTGATCGACTTCTAGAAATCCTACAAGGATTCAATACCATTCTATGTCCGTGCTCAATGAATACTGGAACTTTATTTTTATACAAATTAATTAAATTAGGTATTAAAATGTGATATCAGGATATATCAGGTTGTGACATTCTGATAATATATAATTATGGAAAAACAATTATTATATAATACATATAAATAAAAATACTGGAATTTTAAATATAATAAAGTTTATTGAGAGTAATAATGACGATTTATTCTTCCACTTTATAGCTATATATATGTATATAGCTAAGACACTCGACGGATTTTAATACGGGTTTCAGTATCATTAAGGGTATTCTTTCCACGAGGTTTATAAGTAAAATGGGTTACAATTAATTACTTTGCACTTACCTATATATGAAATATATAGTAAGGGAATGTTTTGCTATCCTGAAAATTTAAGAATTCCAGTTTTCAATGAAAATACACTTTTTAGGGTCCCTTGACTAAAAATGACCAAGTCCCGCGAAAAGGTCTGAGTGTCTTTCCGTGTGTGTGTGATAAGTCCAGCGCGAAAAGAAAATCCTATGAAACTGAAATTTTATATTTAAGACAACTATACACCCGAGATGTTACAGCAACTTTTTCATGGAAATAAGCTAACCAGAAGAACAACTTTATACCGTGCATTTTACACCTATTTACGATTTTCTCAAAAACGGCTCTAGCCGAATATTGCTATACTTAAACAGTAAGACTCGCGGTTATGTGTTTGGACGATAAATAACTATTATTTGAAATTATTTCCAGGTTTATGCTCAATGGGCGACCTTAACCTGTCACTGGCTCCGAGACTAAATGTATCATGACGGTTAGAAATAGATGATTGAGGCCAATAAAAATTGTTGGTCTTGTTTCATATCGAATTGTGTACACAATATGTTTCGGTCTTTCGTGATTTAATAACACCTTCCAGAGAGAGTGACATTTGTTTTCATACAGAAAGTGATTTTTTTATTTTGATCGTCAGCGGATTAAAAAAAAAATTGATGATTGAGAAGGAATAATTGGGCATTAGAAGAAAAAAAAGTAGGAATCCTTCCTCATGGGCTGCGTTCGGAGGTACGGAATACGGTTAAGAAGGAATTTCTTATTGAATATATTGTCAAAATACACTCATTTGTGCTATGCAGAGAACACAACTATCTTAACAAAATATCTCCTATCCTACACACGCCATTGCATTATATTACAAAATATTTAACACAACTTCCCGACTAGTGCAAAATTTCTGTTCAACAACTTTCTGTTTAGCTTAGTTGTGAGTGTATTTAGCGATGAGGTGAGGCGGATTGATCTTACAGTTGTGGTGTGGAGAGAGGTGGGCATGTTGGAAAGCGAAGAGCCCATATGAACCATGATGTGATAGTTTTAACAATACCTCTAGAACACATAAAACATGTTGGGTTTATTACATGGGTTTCTCATTGATTCTTGGCCAGCAGCTTTGTCAGGAAGTAATTAGGCCGAAATAAAGCTTGGTTTTTTCCCCATATTTTAAGTACCGACTTTGTAGAGGTCGGGTGTGCTTTATGAGGTTCTCCCAACCCAAGTGTCATCCAACGACTGAAATAACAAAATTAATAATTATATTGCCACGGCTCGATTTAAAATCAGGGGCCGTAAACTAGTAATCCAGTGTCCTATCCATTGTACCGCCTGATAGTTTAAAAGTTAATAAATACAGATGTAAAGAAACCCTTAGTTTAATGAACTATAGTGACGTGATTATGATATTTTGCTAATCCTTGTTACTACAGTATTGTCAAACGAACTTCTTCCTGATGTAAAGATTAATTTTTTTTTATAAATAGTAGGTTAATTTCTCACCCATTTTATTTATTAATGTTATAACTACTATTGGTAATTACTGAACAAATCAACCAAGATATATTTTCAGTATTGCTGTGAATAATGATTAGAATTACTTAATTTATACTAATATTGAGTCTAATATAAGATGATCAGTGAATGCCAGTTATGCCTAGTTGTTTATATGTGATATTTAAAACAAATATGTGGACACACAACCACATAGAAAAAACTGCATTTCACCAGAATAAATAAAGCTTTAATTTCCTACAGCCATCATATACGATAAGTGGATACTTCAATATTGAGCTTCTCGGAAGCCTTGCAACATATTTACTCCACGTAGGCAGGAGGAAAGTTATTTATCGTTGCATTATTTACTGTTTGTCCAGCACTTATCTTGTATTAGCATAGCAGGCTGGAACGCAGGTCTGACGTCAATCCCTAGGTTTCACTCAATCCTCGGGGAAACCCACAGCTAACTGCCAAGACTTAGACTACTTTAAAATGCTCAACTGGACTTATCAGTGTATTTGAAACGGTCTTCGGCACGCTAACAGTGCTTGACCAAGTGTGAAATGAATTCTTCATGGCCAAAACAGCCCTTAGACAGACTGGATTCACCACAGGAAAGTTTTTTTTTACATCGAACATTAACCTACGTGGGATAGATAAACACCATCAAAGTTATTTTGTAAACTGATTTATACACTACAGAATTATTAATGGCGGAAACAAATAAAAGTTTCGAATGATAAGAAATTATTTCTTCTTAAAGATTGGTTTTCAAGAAAAACAATCAAAACGAAAAAAATCTATTGTGTAATCATTTGACGATTCCTTAAATTAGGGTCAAGTATCAGAAAATAACACACAATTATAGAACAAAACAATAACAGTGCTGCGAGATATTTACTTTCTCTCACGAATGACTTCAGATATTCTATATTTAATTTATTTTAAAATTTAACATAAAAATAGTATTATTTTGTACTTTATCACACACTTTCATCTGATTCACTTAAAATAACCTGTAGCACTGCAACCCCTGAAAGGTCTTGGGCTCAGTACTTATAGAAATTCGTGCTGTTTCTAGGCCAACGGCCGTGCAATGTGGTGATTCAAATGAGATCACACTCAGCCACCAGGTTTTTCTCCCATTTTTGGGTACCCACTTTATAGAAACTGGGTGTGGCCCAGGAGGGTCTCAATACTCCAGGATCGCCCCCTGGCTGAAATAACATAATAAATAATATTCTGACCCAACCGGGATTCGAACCCAGGACCCGGAGCACAGTAGACTAGCACTCTATCCACTAGACCACGCCACTCCCTTATATAATTGGAATTATTTAAAATTTTGCTTAACTTCAATTTTATTTGGGATGAGATTTATAATCCCTCATAAAGTAAGTATATAAACATATTAATTTTCTAGTATGTAAACATAATTATACTATAAGGTTCGGTAAGTTGTTAAGAAAAAATTTGCGAAACCGATATTACATGTTAAAGATGGGACATGCACCATTTTTCACCAATATTGACTTGCCAGTAATGCTACTTTATTTCATTCTTGAATGGCCCAGATCATTTTAATTAAACTCATTGTAGTAATGTTTAATTATGCGGATTATTTACCTAAGTCTTATTCCCTTCTTCTTCTTTAATTTTCTCCTCGTGCCTTTAAGAGTGGAGTTAAGTTATTCCAACCCAGGATCTTCATCTCTCTCCGTCTCCGGCAAGAGTCTTCATCTCCTGCATTGTCTTGCCTCTCGCTTGCCCCAACTTGGTAATATAGCCATTGGAGCTAGGCCTAGGTCTTCCTCTAGGTCTAGTGCCTACTGGTCTCGCCTCCATGAATTTGCGTGGGTCTCAATCGGGGTTCATCCTATACACACCATTCCAACTGTCTCTTCTCCAGGGTATCCTTAATTGCAGAAATGCCATATTTCCATTTAATTAAAATCATAGTGCCTGAATCTCGAATTTTCGAAATTTATTATTCACATTCTATCATGGCGAATGTCCAGCGGTCTATTTCGAGGATAAACCTATTCCCATATCAGAAGAAGTACGATATTTTGGGACTTTAATTAGACAAAAGACTGACTAGAGGAGCCACATTAGACTAAAAAGAAAATAGCTGACAGACGATCCCGTTTAATTGACAAACGATCAAAATTATCCTTGAACACCAAAATTGCTAATCACAAAATACTGATCAAACCCATATTTAAATACGGCATAGAGCTATGGGGATCTGCCAAAACCTCTAACATCCAAATATTTCAGTCTTCCAATCGAAAATAATACGAAAAATCGTTGATGCACCGTTTTATGTAACCATCGAATTACTTCACAAGGACTTGGGCATACTTACAGTTTCAGACACAGCCACAGAATATAATAAAATATTTCACGACAGACTGACTTACAACACTTAAATCCAACACTAATCCGTACTACCCACCCAGGCGAATTTTGAGGCGGTGACCTAGAGATGTCTTGAATAAATCTACTTTTCGGGAGTTAACATATTTGCTTATTGCATTATTTTTTTAATTTATTTTTTTATTTTATTTTATTTATTTATTTTTTTTTTTTTAGTAGATGGCAAATTGGAATTCGGAGAAAAGCAATTGTAAATAAATAAAAATTATTCTATGAGAGAAATTGGTTCATGGTGCAGTCAATATAACACACAATTAAGCGTAAACTTAATTTATTGGTGCCGACGTTTCGGCCTAAATTATAGGCCTTCTTCAGGATAATTGTGTGAGCTGAGAAGGCGTCACCAACAATGGCCTCTGTCCCAGTAAAAGATGTAATTGAGATGTCTACTTAGATGTTAAAGTAAAACTTGTTTTCAATGCCATGGTGAGAAACCAAATACTTCTGCGGCTCTGAGAATATACTTGACTTCAATTTATTAGAAAAGGATATCAAGGAATCAACCAAGCAAGGATCAATTTCACTTCGTTTGAAAAATACAACTTTATCTTTTATTAATCGAAAGTATCAATTACAATAAGCTAAAGTTCAAACGATATTTACCTGATTCATCATCACTTTTTCCTTAAGCACTGAATTTCACTTACCTGGCACCTGAAAAAAAAAAGAAAATACATTTGTTATCAATAATTCTCCTGCAATAAAACAATAATTTAGTATATTTTATGCAACAATAAATTTAAAAATATCGACCTAAAAATATCGAATTCACAAATGAACTGAAGGGTATTTAAATCGTTAAAAAAAAAAAAAATTCATATGCAAATCTGTATCACGACCAGCAAGTATTTACTAGTATATCTATTAGCGGTTAGAACCAAGAAGTAATGAATGAATACATAATTTTATAAAGTAGTGTGTAAATTATTTTACAAATTATTTATTTTTCAATAAATTCTGCAATTTGTTGATGACCAGGTGGTAATAGCGAACGACAATGGAGATGTCAACTACATACCAAGAAAGCTCCTGGATTACTATAGAGCATGGGACCTGGAATTAAGTAAAGAAAAAACTAAGCGTATGGCATTCAATGGGAATATAGAAGCCTTATCTCTAGAAAATTGGGAATTAGAAAGGGTAAAGGAGTTTAAAAATCTTGGCAGGTGGATAACTGAGGATAGCAGCTCTTCCGAGGTCATCACGGAAAAGATTACGAGAGGAAGGCGGATAATTGGAACCCTGAATTCTGTATCATGGAGCAAGCAGGTGAGTCTCCAAACAAAAAAAAAAGCTATACCATTCTTTTTTGGAAAGCGTCACGCTGTATGCAGCAGAAACATGGGTGATTACCAAAAAGGAGACTGCATTATCACTACAGGGTGATTATCTTGAATGTAGCATGTCCCCAACCAAACTATTAGACGGAATGTCCGAGAAGAAAAAAATAATCTGAACGAAATATATATATAAAAAGGCTAAAATAGTATTGACATGTACAAAGAATGACAGAGGAGCGATGGCCAAAGATGACCTTTCTCTATTAACCTATGGAAAGGCGAAAACCCACCAAAAGAGATGGTTACAGGATGGGAAGGAAGGCAGGGCTGCCAGGGTTCTTCGAGAGGGAGACTGGCTCGACCGAAAGAAGTGGCAAAATAATTTAGGAACGAGAAACAACTAAGTTGTAAAAAAATTCGTCAAATAATAAATTAATTTTTTTTAAAAATACGAAAACGGATATTAAGTTAATAGTTATCATATAGTAAAATTACAAAAAAACATAAAAAATACATCAATCAATGTATCCCTGAAATTGAACTTTCGATAAAATTAAAATGGCAATGGGAACTTTTCATTTCAAAAAGATCAATACAATTTTCGGGATTGGGATTTATAACTATTTTTAAAATATCCTATGAGATCTGTGTTACCCATGCGAAGGACAGAGAGAGATAGTTAGTCGTGATTGGGTAGTACTAGAAGTTGGAGATTTGTACAGGAAAAGTGTTAGATATCCAACCTTTGGTTAGAATTCCAACATTTAACCTAAAATTAGAGTTAGTTAATAAATAAGACCCTTTTGTCGATAGTTATTTTTATTTATAGTTATTTTTTGTAACTTTTTCCACCCTTAAGAACATAACATGCTTCCATTCATTCATAACAAAAAATTGGCGACAGATTCTTTATCAGTAATGTAATTTAGAATATTTTGTGGTAACATTCGTTGCTAGGACCTACTGATTAGGAACTATCTTAATTTGAATGAAAAATAAATGTTTGAAAACCAAATTTTCTCTGAACTTTGTTTTTTTGAATTTTATAAATAATTTAAGTAATTTGGTCCTTTTAATTCTAAAATTTAAATCGATCTGAAGAAGAGACAAGTTGAGAACGATTTGGAGATGTAATCGACAGAACATTTGGATGTGATACTAAGCCTGGAAGTATATTTCACTAAACTTATCGATGGCTATATGGTGGTGTGATCCAAAGAGAACTCAAGCCCCTGCTAAATGAGATTTTACAATTAATAGTAACATTATAAAATTGATTATTCCTTAACTAGATTAATTGAACTTAATGTGTTAATAAAATTTCATAATCGATACATGATCAATTCTTATAAAGCAGTAGATTATGGATATACAAATCCATGATCAATGGTTTTTCTTAGCCAGAGAGAAATTTCACTTTTCTTTTTTTTTTATAGTTTACATTCTGTAGAAGTACCCAAAAATTTATTATAATCCATAACTATGGATTCTTGTTTTGTTATTTGTTCCAGTGATTGTGTTAACCTACATTTTTTCTTCGTTTCTTCTAATTAGTATTAAGCAAATTTTGAATTACTTCCAATTATATAAGGGAGCGGCGTGGTCTTGTGGATAGAGCACTAGTCTACTGTTCTCCGGGTCCTGGGTTTCGAATCCCGGCTGTAGCAGAATATTATTTATTCTGTTAATTCAGTCAGGGGACGACCCAAGGGTATGGAGACCCTCCTGGGGCTGACCCAGCCTCTATAAAGTAATACCCAAAAATAGGAGAAAACCCGGCGGCTGAGTGTGATCAAGGACTAATCACCTCATTGCACGGTCGTTGGCCCAGAAACAGTACGAATCTCTATAAGTATTGAGCCCAATACCCTTCATGGGCTGTAGTGGTACACGTTTTTTTTTTCCAATTATATTATTGACATAATGATATCTAATAGATGCTACAATATATCCATTTTAGAGAATTATATATGCGACACAAAAAACTCCTCATCGATTTGTTGTTGAATCAATTTATTTCATTAATTCTGAGTTAAAACCTGAAATCGTTTTTTTTTACTGCATTAATTACTTTATTTTTAAGTTTTAGAATACTTTAAGATGAAATTAAATATGTACCCAGAGCCTTTTAGAAAGAACTGCAATTTTAAAAACCGTTTTTAATGGACTTGTGTATTTTTTCGATGATGATCGCGGATATGATGATAATCATTAAAGAATAATATTCTCTAGTTATTGAATTTGGATATAAATTTAGTCCATAGATCATTAATAGAAGTGGTAGTGACCGCATAAATGAGACATTGATTACCATAAGATCACTTGATTACCATCATATTTATTTTAGAAAATGTTTACAGGAAACTCAAAAATTTCTAATTTATTTGTTTATTTTTGCACTAAAATCTAGAATGTTATTTTAAATATTTTAGTATTGGATAACCAATAGTTGACCGTCAAAAGAATATGAAAGAAGAGATGTTCTTCATTTCTGAAAGTTTTAAAAATCAGATAAGTCTGATTTTCTTATATATTTTGTTTTACTGCCATCCGAACCATCTCTGATTTCTTATTATGTTAATAAATTTTAGCTTTAGGTTATAGAAGGACATTAATCTGTTACTACAAATTTATTCGGTGCTAATAACCAAGAGGTTGAGCACCTACTCCAATACCCTAACCCTAGAAGGACATTTTTTTTTTTTTAATTTTCGAGTGATTTTGAATTAAGTTGAATTTGTACTTCGAATCTTTTGGAAAAAACTACAGTTTTCAAAAGCATTAAGAAAGAAATTAATTATAATTATAATAATTATAAGTTAGAATAAACGAAACAAACTGTATATTAAATAAGTCCAGTATGGATTGATGAGTGTGCTTTGTGACAAGCAACCCGATGTATTTGTGCAACAATACCTAACTAGAAAATAAAGAATTTCTTGCGATTTTGTTAAGGCGCAACAAGTCCATAACTAAAAAAAAAAAAAAAAAAAAAAAAAAAAAAAAAAAAAAAAAAAAAAAAAAAAAAAAAAAAAAAACCTGTACCACTATAAACCATGAAGAGTTTTGGGCTCATTACATGTAGAGATTTATATTGTTTTTAGTCCAACGACGTTCAATGAGGTGATTCGGCCGAGATCACGCTCAGCCACCAGGTTTTTCCCCATTTTTGGGTACTCACTTAATTGAGGCTGGGTGTGCCCCAGGAGGGTCTCCATACCCCAGGATCGCCCCCTTCCCCCCGGCTGATATAGCAGAATAAATAATTTTCCGCCATACTAGACCACGCCGCTCCCTTCCCTTAAACTATACTGAAATTAATTATTAGTTGTAATCAGAAATTCGAACCTACTTAGTATGCATGAGTGCACTTATGACTTTAATGTTTCAATCATTTATATTATTTTTAAAACAAAGAAAAAAAATATATAGAGGTACTTTGATAGAGAAAAAGAATCCAGAGAGGTACTAAAAAGTAGTCCTTCGACCTTGTAAGGTTATAGAATGATTATATTGCTTTATTATGTAACGGTTTCACTGTCACACAAAACACCAGGTTGAAAGTAATTTAATTATTAATATTTAGCTTTTACCTGCAACACATCCGGTAACCAACCAATTACCTGCAGAGAATGTGTAAGTTGTTTTGATGTGGTGAGCAAACAAAAAAAATTCGTATGTCTGGACCCTCAAAAACATTTTTCTCATTTTATTTTTATTTCTTATTTTCTCTAATTTTTATCGTTTTAAATGTTTTTTTTCTTTATTCATTAAAGTGACTTTTGTTTTCGTATTTTATATGTTTTTATTAATTTTCATTTGGTCCGAAGAGAGAGATGAGGCTACTGGGGAGTTTAGAAGGTTGCACAACGCGGAATTGCAGAACTTGTATCCTGTGAATATAATTGAGTTGATAGCATCGCGGGACTCAAATGGGCGAGTAAAGTTGTTGGCTGGATGAGGAGGCGGTTTCCGAAAAGTTGGTATTCGCTGATCTGACTGGTAGCGCGATGGGAGGATTGCATTAAGGCTGATCTCGGGGGCTTGGGCTGAACGGTTGAACATTGGACGAGTCTGTGTAGGCGGAATTTGGTGGTATCGGCATCGAACCTTCGGGTTCGCTAAGCCTATTATTATCATTATTAATAATTTTCCAATATCCATCAAAATTATTTAACATATTTATCAAAATAATTTAGTTTGATATATTGAGATATGAAGATGATAGTATGCTAGATGAGCATTGCTAATGAGCCGGAGAGAAAGTGCAAGTGCCAGGATCTATTTCAGGATAGTCCTTGCTAGTTCTGTCTCTGATTAAATTTCTTTGGATTCCTTCCGATAGTGGCTATTTAAGAAACTATTTAAAAAATTTAAAATAGAAGAATAATTATAATTTGTTTTTATAGTAAAAATGATTCAGCAAAGTTATCATACAGCACGGAGTTGTGATATTTAAAATCAGGACTATTGTAAACGAATGTGCCTTATATTAAATGTTTTCTATATGAGTATTTCAGTTCTTCTTAAATATTATATTAAAGTACTGGTTCATCTTCATTGACCTTACTTTTTATAGACAATAGTATTTTTCCCAACCGTTCATTACAATTAAGGTCATCTATTGTTTAATTTTAATCGTGTACTCCTATTTTCATTTTTTAAACATGAACACATGACTAAATAAGATTTTTTTTCAGAACGAAAGCATTTTTTTTAAAATTTGATAAATGACTTCCAAACTATTTCCCATTGATATAATCAATCTTTTGTACTCTGAAATAGTTTTATATGCTCGATATGGTTTAGGACCTTCTCAAGGAAATGTCTCATAGATCAATATTCATACCATTACTATATAGGAAAAAACCAAAGGAATGCTAAATACGTAGATGATATAGCTATAATTACAAGATATCAAGGCATCTCTGATTTCAACAGTTTATTAGTTACAATATTATTTGTTAAATAAATAAGTGTATAAAGAACTACCAAGTTTGGTCGTTCCTTTCTTGTCCGCTCTGGAATTTCTTACCTACTTATCTCCGCCATACTTTTTTTCTATCATCATTCAAGTCTAAATTTTTTAATACCTTCTATCCAAATCCCCAATTCTGATATTTCGAACCTCCTATCAGACCTTCACCTTAAATAACTCCAAAATTTAATATTCCTCATCAGAGTGTCATTATGCTAAGAAATAAAATACTTCTAGGATTCCTGACAACTTTATTTTTAGTCAGTAAAATTTATTCACAGATTGCAAAAATATCTAAGATAATTACGTATGATAATTTAATTTATTATAATGACTTCCTTGCCCTACAATATCCTTTAATGACACTTCACTAGTCCCTTTGAACAGTTTGATACTAGGACTCCACCTTGACAAACGTCTCACTTGCAATCCCCATACAAGACTAAAACGACAAGTTACTGCCCAGCGTTTTCGACTACTTCAACACTTACTGGCAAACGCTAAACCTTCACTTAAGTTACAAAAGACTCATTTCCATGCCATCATAAGACCGATATGGACTTACGACTAGAGTTGGTTTCTACTAAACCATCAAATTGTTCTCGCATCTAATCCTCACAATCCAAAATACTTCGTAAAATCCTTAACACTCCTTAATTTTTCGCGAATAAACTCATCCATAAAGGGCCACAATGTTCCATATGTTAATGAATTAGCCTGAACCAGCTATCAATTAATCCATGAAAAACTCCATTTCCACTCTAACCCACTAGTTTCTATCCTATCATCCTCTTCAATTTCTGATAATCCTTCGAGGCGTTTGAAAAGAAGATGGACTCGAGGACCTTTTAGTTTAGAATATTTTTAGAGTGCTGCCATTGGGTAATGTCTCTACATGTATATCATGTCAAAAATACTATGGTCCAACACCTTTACTTGATGTATTTTAATACAGTTGTAAATAAATATGATCAAAAAAATGATTTTGTAATAATTCATTCAACACTTTTTTGAATAAAATTCGATCTTTTAAGTAATTTTGATTAATTGAATATCTGATATTTAACTCCACTAACACCTTTTTATTTTAATTTAAAAATCTCAATCCATCGTTGGTTGGTTGGTTTTTAAAATTTTAATGTCATAAAACATCGTGGTCATCAGTGCCAGATATATTGATTTTAGAAGATTAGTGTAAAATAATAATATTTGTTAAAATATTAAAAGATACTATAATATATGTATAAGTTTATTTAGATGTTAGATGTTAGAAAATAACAACAATCCATCGTGGTAACAAAATATCGTCGTGACAATAATCCATAGATAATAACATCAATCCATCGTCAGCTATTTATTTAGATCTAACTATTCACATAGCAAACCTACAATTAATTCAATTATAATTATTTGTTTATTAGAGCTTTTCTTGATCCATAAGATAAGAAAAGAATTATAAATCAAATAAAACAAAGGGGCCTGAAGGTCTTCCGAGAGTTGAAGACACGCTATCTAATAAAAATATTGCTATTAACGTCGAACTATTAACGTTAAGCATGCGACCATGGCCTTGACATAGCCATTTTTTTTCTCTATTGAATATAACTATGAAAATAGATAGAAAAATAATATTTTTTCTCTCTATTTTGTAGGAAATCAATAATACATTAGGGGTGTTGATAAATTGAGAAACTATTCACATCATGTCCTAAACTATTTTATTAATTTGAAATACCTAAACTCTTGGAGTAGTTCTCAAATACAAAAAAAATTTCTTGATGCATTGAAATTCAGAAACGTTCGAGGAGCATACATATAATTATGCAAGGAGATGAAAGAGACGGTCAGGTAACCGCAGACAGAACGGCTACACATAACGAACACTGATCGCATCCTCGATACCATATTGCTCCGATTATTTAGGTAATTAGTGATCAAGGGCTCTGAAGCTTTTGGGTATATAATTCCCATAGAATTTTTTTCTCTTCCTTTATCTTTATTCACACCTGTCAGAAGGTACCTGACAATCAGCAAATGTACGGTTCAAATGTGAGATCAGACATGGTAGGCATGGGGAAGGAGAGTGCCCAGCAGGATTTAATTTAGCAGAGGTCTCTCATCCACCTACTCTTTAGCATTCTTCTGAGTGGCATTTGAGCTATTTACATGTCTTTAATCAGTCTATTGTCGTGTCTGTTAAGTAAATTTTGAAAACGAGAATAGAGTGTTTGTATATGTTAGTCAATCCTAGAGATAAAAAAATAACTTTATTCTTGGACTAGACTCTTAATAATAGTAAACTTGTATAATTAAATAGACAATATATTGTACTATGTCTGCCCAAGGAACCAAAAAAACCAATTATCTTCTTCTCTGTACATATAAAATGATATTTTTCTTGTTTTCTGAAATCTCTTTGCAATCCATGCGACTGATTTCACTACGGTTTTCAGAATCTTAAAAATTAATCTTTCAGTAATCAAGTCATCAAATTTTTTTCCTGAATTATATATAGTAATAAAGACGTACAATATACCGTAGGGAAGCGCAAGATTTTAGAAAAGTTAGTATGCAATTAAATAAGTCGTAAGTTAATATAAAGTAGTCATAAGCGCACAAAGTTATGAACATATTTTATTTGCTTGAAACGTTTGTGATGAATAGATGATGATTCAGTGTTGCCAATGTATAGTGTCGTAGAGCTTATATACTCCCATACAGTGCGTACCAAATCATACATAAGTTCTTAAAATAAACGGAAAATTGTTTAAGATGTATGATCGACTGTTGCAATTGTCATAGGTAGAAATAACCGGGAGTCAGTCATGTGAAAAATATTTTTATTTTGCCGACGTTTAAACAGAATGGAATTTAAACGGAAAGTAGCTATAATTCCATAAACTAACATTGTTGATAATTAGGAACCATTTAATATAACAAATACATAAACTGAAACAATTTAGATCTTTTGACCAAATATGTTTTTAATTTTTCGCCTATGATTAAATACATTAATGAATAGAGGTTGTATAATAAACATAATATTTTCTTGCTAAGTGCACTTTTTGTAGCGATGAACTCATAATCCCAAAGTAATAAGCTCTTAATTGGATGAACTGAACTATTTTAAGCATTAATCACGTTTAAATTTCACCCGTCCGAAGCAAGGATGTGTCGCTAGTTATTTATAAAGGTTTGAAAAAATATTATCAAGGCTTTTTAAACTTTAGATACATGAGAATAGTTGAAAATGGTGTTGTATAAAAGATATGGATAACAAGAACTATCATCGTATACCATTGCTCTATAAATAATGGGTTTCAGATCATTTCCACATTTGGATCACGTTTGAAACGAAGATAGTTCCCCAGGGGGTCTTTCAACTTCCCAACGGGTATGCAGGCTTTTGTAAAGGATATCGATCCTCCAAGTCCCAGTTACTGCATTCTCGGGGACATCGCCTGCGGCGCAATAAACTGCGATGATAGTCTTGAAATCAATAAACAAAAAAGGCCTTATCTCTTGATTATCAAATGCTTCATCATACGACCAAAGGAAATCGTAGACTCGACTCACTTTTTCCCTGAAAAGGAGGAAAGAGATAGCTATCATGACGCATTTTAGAGGAGCAAATGATAAAGTGTATAAGATACAAAAGAAGAGTAAAGAAAATTTCGTGGCCATAACTTTCTAAAAGTTATAACCCTATAATTTTTTTTTTTTTTTTTTTTTTTTATTCGTATATATTACAATTTGTCATAATATACAATAATAATAGTGCTACAGGATCTCATTCATACAATATTTACAATATAAACAAAAGGAAAGTCAAATTACATAAAATAAAATCAAAATAAATAAACGTATACAATAACAAAATTTATAGACCAAATAAATACAAATAAATGAAGTTAACAAATAAATAAACAAAACATGTCACATTCATACCTATGTACAATATTTACAATCAGCTCGGGAACCCCAGACGGGGCTTGTCCCCCCACTTGTGGAAGGACAAGCAGAGTCAAAAGGATCCCAGCGCCTCCCTCTCAGCCGCATCACTGGTGAGAGCCAGCGGAAGCTAAGTGAGGGCGCCACAGCCACAATCACACCGCACATGAGAGGAGAATCTGACCAGTGTCAGAACTCCAGAATAGATGTTTACAATATGTCTCGGGGCCACTGCCGTTTCAACTTTCTAGGAGGGTTGTATGGATGAGTGAAGCTGGATAGGGATTGTGCTAGAGGATTAGGATGATGAATGAGGTTCTGGTGGAATTTGGAAAATTTAGATGGAATCAGGTCTGAAATAAATGGAACATCAAGGTCGTGTGTAAGGTATAGTTGGAGACATAATAAGGAGCATTTACTATTGTTCGGAGGACTTGGATTGAAAGGATTGAATGCGTTTGATGTTAGAACGTTTGGCTGTCCCCCATAGTTCAAGTCCGTAGGTCCACATTGGTTTCAGTATTGTCTTGTAAAGTAATAATTTGTTGTCAACTGTAAGCTTAGATTTTCTGTTTAGTATTCTGTATAACTGTCCGAATCGTCTGTTGAGTTCTTTTCGTTTAAGTCTTGTATGTGGGTTCCAGGTCAATCTTTTGTCTAGTAGTAAGCCAAGATACCGGACTGTGTCTGAGGAAGGAAGCGGTATGGAATTGAAATGAACCATTGGACAGGATTTGCGTCGAAGGGTAAAGGTGACGTGGGTGCATTTGCTTTCATTAACCTTAATACGCCAATCATTATACCAGTCCTCGATAAGACAAAGGTGTCTTTGCAGGATTAAGGATGCAATTTCAGGATCGGAATTGGATGATAGGATGGCGGTGTCATCTGCAAATGTTGCCAGAAAGGTGTCAGGATGAATAGGAATATCAGCAGTGTAAAGGATGTAGAGGACGGGTCCCAAGACGCTGCCTTGAGGAACACCGGCCTCAATGGGATAAAAGTTAGAAAATTCTACACCACAGCGAACTCGGAAGGAGCGGTTTGAGAGATAGGATCGTAGAATGAGATATAGAGACTGGGGTAAATGCGTTTTAAGCTTGAAGAGTAATCCGATGTGCCATACCCGGTCAAAAGCTTGCGCTATGTCCAGAAACGCACCAGAACAATACTCTTTGCATTCAAGGGCTGAGGAAATATGGTCTACAACTCGGAGTCCTTGTTGAACAGTGGAATGATGAGCACGGAAACCAAACTGATGGGAAGGAAGATTTTGTGATTCTAATATAGGCAGGATTCGTTTTAGAAGGAGTTTTTCAAAGACTTTTGAGAGGATGGGGAGTAGACTAATAGGTCTGTAGGATGAAGTGTTGCTGGAAGGTTTACCTGGTTTTAGGAAGAGAATGATTGTGGAATGTTTCCACAAGAGAGGAAAATAGGTGGTGCGTAGGTTGCAGTTGTAGATATAGGTAAGGAATATAATAGCTTTCTGCGGAAGTTGACGGAGGATCTGGGGGGTAAGGAGATCATGTCCAGGAGATTTACGGAGGGTCAGTTTCTGGAGAAGATATTTAACCTCAGAGGGATTTATAGCTTTAGGAGGTAGGGAAAGAGGTATTGGTGACAAAAGGAAGTCTTGTACTGCTGCGGTATGATTGCTTTGGGATTCCGGGTGAGGAGTGAATACTTTGGAGAGGTGTGTGGCGAATTCCTCGGCTTTATCTTCATCAGACGCAGCCCAGGAGTCATCACCACGCCGGAGAGGATAGGAAACTTGATGGGATTTTAAAATCTTCTTCGTGACATTCCACAGGGAATTGTCCCTAGCTGACAGAGAGGAGAGGTAGGAATTAAAGGACTGAGAACGGAAGGTCGCCAACACCTGCTTCAATTGTCTACAATAGAAGTTATAGGAGCGGCGATCTGTTGGATGTCGGGTGCGCTGCCATAATGATCTGGCACGGCGTTTTGCATGGATTAGGTCTGTAAGGTGTTGAGGCAAATGGTTTTGGTGAGGAGTTATATTGGAGTGCTTAGGAGAGGAGGCAGTCCAGACAGCTTGCTGAATGGCGGTGGTGAAGGAGTAGACGGAATCGTCAAGGTCTTCTGAGGTTTTGAGGGTCGCTCTGAGCTTAATATTATCGGTCAGGATTTGGCGAAATAGGTTCCAGTTGACAGGGCCTCGGATAAATGACGGTGGGATAGGTTTTGGAATTGGAGTGAGAGATACTTTTAGGATCAGTGGACTATGGTCTGAGGATAGTTTATCAAGTCGAGTTACAGATAAGTTGAGGGAGCCTAATCCGCTGTGAATGAAGAAGTCAAGGATGTCAGGATTACGGTTGGGATCGGTTGGCCAGTAGGTAGGGGAATCAGGAGGTAGGAGATTGAAATGACGGGAGTTGAGTGCAGACAGCAAATTTCGTCCACGAGAATTCGTGGTTCTCGAACCCCACTGTTGATGCTTGGGATTAAGTCTGCACCAGAATGAAATGATTTCCTAAGGAATTTAGAAAGGATACAAATTCGGTGTTGGGAATGGAATGTTTGGGAGGGCAATATGCTGATGTAAGGGTTACCGGAAAGGAAAAAGTTTTGATTACTATGGCTGTGGTTTGTAGGAAATTATAGGTAGGAAGTGGGAGTAAGTGATGAGAGAGGGACTGGTGCACAATGACAGCAGTACCGGCATGGGCTTTGCCGTCTGGGTGGTCCGTACGGTATGTTACGTATTGAGGTATTTTAAAGTACTGTTTAGTGGTTAGTCTAGTTTCCGTAATAAGTGCTACGTCAACGTTTTTGTCTTGCAATAAAGCTGTAAGTTCGTCAGTATGATTTCTAACACCATTCGCATTCCATAGGAGAATGGATAAGGAGTTAGGTGAAGTCATTTAAGGACTTTTTAAGGAAGGGATTAAGTTTGATACAAGATTAGTAAGTAGTGATATTAGTGGCATAACGAGGGATTTGATTTCAGTGATGAAGGATGTCATCAAACTTGTAAGGTCCGAGACATTTGATGGATGAGGAATATGAGAAATTTGATGCGGATGAGGTTTTTGAGGGTTGGGTAAATTTTGAGGAATAGTTGGTTGTGGAACGGTTTGAGGATTTTGAGGTGTGCGTATAACCCTATAATTAGCATAATAAAAACCACCTTAATAGTATAACTAGCTGTTGCCCGCGAGTTCGTCCGTGTCAAATTCTGTTATTATGGTCGAGGTTAAGAAGTTTTTAAAAGAATATATTTTAAAGTTCTTCTACATAAATGATATTTTTGGTTTTATTTTCTTGTGTCAGAAATCCGATCTTGACAACGCGACATCTTGGATCTTGACAAACTCCATTCCCACCCTAATCCTCTAGTTTCAATACTTTCTTCCTCTTCAATTCCCGACAATCCTCCGAGGCGTCTGAAAAGGAGATGTCCTCGAGACCTTCTAGTTTAGAATATTTTTAGAGTGCTTCCACTGGGAAGCTTCTCTTCATGTGTCCGATCTTGACGGCCGTGTTAAAAGCAGTCTTGACGTAAATCGATTATTTGAATTTTGCTCCAACGATTTATTAATTGTTAAGGCAAAAGTTAACAACGGGAAATTGAATTTCTTTACAATTAGTTGTTATATAGTAGTTAGTAGTAGTTATATTTTAACGTGTTATATAGCCTAAAGCTTTCCTCGATAATCGGACTATTTAACACAAAATATTTCCATTCGAACCAGTAGTTTTTTCAGATTAGCGCGTTCAAACAAAAAAACCTCTCCAGCTTTATAATATTAGTATAGATATTTAAAGTTTACATTTCGAATTTTAATTATACCATTGGTTTTATTTGATTAGCGCCTAATGTCGTAAGAAAGCCGGAGATAAAATAGTCAAAATGCCCTGTTTGATCTACAACCTAAATCATATTTGGCCTAAAATGATTTATCATCTTCTATTCGCTACGATTCACGGAGAGTTGAGATCAAGGATGGGTCATTCATCGTACTGGCATCATCGAGATGGAATCCTCATGTACATTTGATAATTTCCAAAATCCAGAGGTATAATTAAGGATTGGTTTTGTATATTTTCTCTTTGGTTAGTGGACCTAATATATTTCCAAATGGGTTTTACTGTCTAAAATTAAAATATTCAAGTTTACTTTATGTTTACTTACATCTATACGGATGGGCTCCAAGCCCCCTGTGGGGTTATCCTCACAGTACCCCATATACTGTTGGATTGCTTTTCATTCGAAGCCGAGCGAAGAGGGATTGGTATGGAGACTGAAATTGGGACAATATTACAAAATACCCAGGAGTCAGCCACAAAACTGATGAATTATCTCAAAGATACATCAATATTCCACAAAATTTGAAGAAAAAAAAATTATGTTTATGTTGTCGATTTTTAATATTTGTATATATCTTTTTATTTTATTTGTTTTCTTATATGTAATTATCTAGACTTTATCTTTATTTAAGTTAAATGACTGTATTTGTATTATTGGTTTAGGGCTAAAATAACCCTAGTGGTTGAAAAACCTTTATGTTACAAATAAATAAATAAGAATAGTTTAAGTAATGAATCATGAACTCTTTACTTTTTCAGACAAAGAATGCTCAGCTAAAAAGTGACATTATTTATGTCCATCTAGTCGTTGGACAATTAGCATTTTTTTAAATTTTAATAATGCTTCATTCACACCCTCACCTACTCTATCGTTAAAAGAAACAATTTCCAAGGCAAAAAAATTGTTTATTGTAGAACTATCAACTTTTAGATCCACATTATATTTTTTTATTCACTACTAATAAACATATTGGTTAATAAACTCTCTCAAACAAATACGTAAACATGGTTGTTGTGTTTAAGAAAGAAAAAGACAACACCTGATTTCAAGAATATCAGAGAGATACCAACAAAACCAAGAAAACTTGTTTCTTCAATATTTTTTTTTTTTTTTTTTTTATTTTATTGAGATATATTACAATTTGTTTCTATATGAACATTAGTAATAGTGATATATGATCCCATTCACACAATATATACAATGATAAAGTCAAACAAATAAAATATAATATATATACAAAATAAGAAAACAAACAACAACCTATAACTGAGATAAATACAAATAAATGATATATATAGAATTAAATAATAATAAATATAAAAACAAAACAAAACAAAACATTAACCTATAATTGAGATAAATAAAAGTTTGCAGATAAACAAACATCATTCAAACAAACATAACTATATACAAAATATACAAGTGCTATAGAGGGACCCCAGACTGGGCTTTTCCCCCCACTTGTGGAGGAAAAAGCGGAATTCAAAAGATCCTAGACCCTCGCTCTCAGCCGCGTCACTGGTGTGAATCAGTGGAGGCCGAACTAGGGCGTAATAGCCACAAACATACATTACATGAGTGGAGGATCTGACCAGTGTCAGAACTCCAATTTAAACGTTTACAATACGTCTCGCGGCCACTGCCGTTTCAATCTTCGAGGAGGATTATAGGGATGGGTGGTACTGGATAGGGATTGTGCTAGAGGGTTAGGATGATGACTAAGGTTCTGATGAAATTTGGAAAATTTGGATGGTACCAGGTCTAAAATAAATGGAATTTTAAGATCGTGGTGTAGGGTAGAGTTGGTAACGTAATAAGGAGCATTAACTATTGTTCGGAGAACTTTGGATTGGAAGGATTGGATGCGTTTGATGTTAGAATGTTTAGCTGTCCCCCACAGTTCAAGTCCGTAGGTCCATATTGGTTTCAGTACTGTCTTGTATATTAGTAATTTGTTGTCAACTGTAAGATGAGATTTTCTATTTAGTAGTCTGTATAACTGGCCGAATCTGCGGTTAAGTTCTTTTCTTTTAAGTCTTGTGTGTGGGTTCCACGTCAGTCTTTTGTCTAGTAAAAAGCCAAGATACCGGACTGTGTCAGCGGAAGGAAGCGGTAGGGAATTTAAATAAACCGTTGGACAGGATTTGCGTCGAAGAGTGAATGTGACGTGTGAGCACTTGTTTTCGTTCACCTTAATACGCCAAGCGTTACACCAGTCTTCGACAAGGGAAAGGTGATTTTGTAAATTAATCGATGCTACTTCAGGATCGGAATTGGATGACAAAATGGCGGTATCATCAGCAAATGTTGCCAGAAAGGTATCGGGATCGGTAGGGATATCGGCGGTGTAGAGGATGTAGAGGACGGGTCCCAAGACGCTGCCTTGAGGAACACCAGCCTCAACAATATAATGTTTGGAAAATTCTGAGCCACAGCGAACTCGGAAGGAAAGGTTTGATAGATAGGATCGGAGGACTAGGTATAAGGATTGGGGTAAATGGGTTTTGAGCTTAAAGAGCAATCCCGGGTGCCACACCCGGTCGAAAGCTTGAGATATGTCCAGAAAGGCACCCGAACAATACTCCTTGCACTCAAGGGCAGAGGAAATGTGGTCCACAACTCGGAGTCCTTGCTGAACCGTGGAATGTTGAGGACGAAATCCGAACTGATGTGAAGGAAAATTTTGAAATTTGGCTAGGATTCGTTTTAGTAGGAGCTTTTCGAAAATTTTTGAGAGGATCGGAAGTAGGCTGATAGGTCTGTAAGATGACGTGTTGTTAGAAGGTTTGCCTGGTTTTAGGAAAAGGATGATAGTTGAATGTTTCCATAAGAGAGGAAAATAGGTAGTGCGTAGGATACAGTTATAGAGATATGTAAGGAATGTAATGGCTTTAGGTGGAAGTTGTCTTAAGATTTGAGGAGTAAGGAGATCGTATCCAGGGGATTTACGGAGAGGAAGCTTTTTAAGAAGATATCTGACCTCAGAGGGATTAACTGCTTTAGGTGGTAAGGAAAGCGGTATTGGTGATATAAGGAACTCTTCAACTGCCGCCGTATGGGTAGGATTAAGCTCTGGATGAGGAGTAAAAACTTTGGAAAGGTGCTGTGCGAATTCCTCGGCCTTATCCTTGTCAGAAGCAGCCCAGGAACTATCACAGCGCCGGAGAGGATGGGAAATGGTGTGGGATTTTAGGATTCTCTTCGTGACATTCCAAAGGGAATTGTCACGAGTCGAGAGAGAGGAGAGGTAGGTATTGTAGGATTGGGAACGGAAGATCGCCAACTCCCGCTTTAATTTTCTACAAAAAAAGTTATAGGAGCGGCGATCCTCTGGGTGGCGGGTGCGTTGCCATAATGTTCTGGCTCGGCGTTTGCTGTTGATGAGGTCTGTCAGGTGTTGTGGTAAATGGCTTTTATAAGGAGTTATTTGGGAGTACTTGGGAGAGGAGGCAGTCCAGGCAGCTTGTTGAATAGCGGTTGTAAAGGAATATACGGCGTCGTCAAGGTCATTTGGGGTTTTGGATGAAGAAGTCGAGGATGTCAGGATTACGGTTAGGATCTGTTGGCCAGTAGTTAGGAGAATCGGGAGGTAGGAGATGAAAGCGTCGGGAGTTGAGTGCAGATTGCAATGTCCGTCCACGAGAATTGGTGGTTCTAGAACCCCACTGTTGATTCTTGGGTTTCTTCAATATACACGAGATACAAATCGAATGAAACGTAACTTGAAGAGCGAAGTTTTATCAGAACCGGCCCATCACTTATTAAGTTACAGCTTCGCCTTTCTCGAAAAAGCAAATTCTACTCTGATCCAATCGTTCTCAATATTCTAAATATCTGAAATATACTAAAAAATTTTTTTCTCTTTGACTTTAAAGTTACGAAACAATGAGTTTTTCATATATTCCTTTTTTAAATGCTACTTAAAATTATTAGGATAACTAGTGATTGCGGTTAAAGGCCCACAAATTCTGACAGAAGACAAATAATTTACTTAATAATGATTTATTTTACTTACGTAAGGTTCAATCCATTCGAAATCGTCTAGACCACGTATGTAGACATGTCTATATAGACATGAGACTATGTCTATATACTCTGGTACTGTCTACATCTTTGGTCCTTTCAGCCAAGTAGCTAAGACAATTGAGACGTTGAGTTCCAAAAGGTACTATATCCACTATAGACAGTTTTACGGGGAACACAAAAATCTGTCACTTATTTATAACTTCAATTTTATCAATTTACTTGATTATTTTTTTTTATTGAAATCTAAAGTTGATATTTTACTGTTTTGACAACTTATTTTTCTAAATTATTGCATTTTCCCATGACTTTTTAACAATACAATATGGAAATATTACTCTTTGGAATGAAACGTGGATATAGTACTTTTTGGAATGAAACGTGGATATAGTACTTTTTGGAATGAAACGTTGATATAGTATTTTTTGGAATGAAACGTGGATATAGTACTTTTTGGAATGAAACGTAGATATAGTACTTTATGGAATGAAACGTGGATATAGTACTTTTTGGAATGAAACATGGATATAGTGCTTTTTTTAAACAATTAAAAGGGATATAGTACTTTTTGGAAGAACATAACGCGAGATAACAGCCATCATAACTTTCCTTACACAAGATTATTCATAAATAACGTCTTTATTATAATACATAATTACTAACTTATGTATCTTTCCCTATTCTCATAGTGAGAAATATCTTTCCCTGTTGCTTAATCAGATTTTATTGTCTATTCTTCATAAAGAAAGTGAATATTCAAAGGACCTTTTATTTATTTTTGGCACTATAATAAGGAAGGATGTCATTATGAAATATGTTTTCAACATTACTTATTCTCTCTCTGAATTTAACAAATGCATTTATATTATTAACTATTAATAAACAATATTTAACTATAAAGAATAATAAATAAATAACTTTTACCTATTTAAACAAAAAAAAAGTCTATTAGGTTAAATAAGACACGTTTTTCCTTCTCATATTTAGCAAGGTCAGAGAATTCTGATTCCAACCATTTGATAGATGATGACTTTATTTGTTAAAGAAATTTTCATCCAAAAATATACAAAAA
Organism: Piezodorus guildinii; assembly: GCA_023052935.1. Classification (NCBI taxonomy): domain Eukaryota; kingdom Metazoa; phylum Arthropoda; class Insecta; order Hemiptera; family Pentatomidae; genus Piezodorus; species Piezodorus guildinii. The sequence goes on along the minus strand of CM041293.1, from coordinate 118,533,121 downwards.
ATAATAAATAAGCTTTATACAATAATTTAAGAGTCACATCTATTGAAATATTAATTCTAATTCCAACCTTTTGTTAGATAAAATACCATTATTATATTACAATGTGAGTTTCAGAAAATTTTATATCTAATGCATGTGGCTGCAAGAAGAAATACTATGAAAAAACTTAATTTAATTGAGACCTACCAAAGCGACGCTAAGTTTAAAGTTGTTTAAAACAGCCTAAAACTGTTTATTAGCTTAAAACAATTGATTGAAATAATAGCGGGGATTCGAGACGTGCTAAATGAACCAATAAAAATGAAGAAAACGATAAATTAATATTAATGATAATAGGAAGTATAGTAACTTTTGGAAGGAAATGTTTTTAGTACCTTTTGGAATGAAATGAAATGTGGATATAGTACCTTTTGAAATAAAATCCGATTTTTAAACACGTTTTTAAAGGATTTCTATGTTTTTTAGATCAAATTGATTACGGATTTAGATAAAACTAAACCATTAGTATACAAATATGTCAATAATTCTCGAAATTTACATCATCAGATACTTTTAGAAGGAAGGTTGGAAAGGATTCTCAATGCCTTATTATTTTTATCTTGAAAATTCTTATCATTGCACTACTTGTATAGATTTGGATCGAGGGATATAAATTTTCAAAGAAGGTTTATTGCCAAGTTCACAAGTACAATATTAATAACTGGATATCGCAAAAGGAACTGAAAAAAATAGGATGAAACTTAATGAGATTATACCTCTATATGGATAAGTACTGTTGGATAAAATTTATTATTGATTAAAGGCATGTATGTTTGTTGTCCGCACATAAATTTATTATTGGAACAAGATTGGTTCCAATCGTGAAGTTGTATTTGATTTTTTGGAGTAAAAGTTATAAATTTAATAAATAAGGTGGATCAATGCCGCAATATTTAACTCTAAGGAATTAAGTATCTAAAATTATCAGCCTTTCATTAGATCCACTAGTTTAAACTTTTCAAATTATATTGGGGCTCAAGGTCCTCGAACTTAATTGAACCCGGTTGCAAGGAAATCTGTTGGTTCGAAACTTCCTTCTTCGTTAGCGATTCTGGATTTCCCCTCTGATTAATTGGTTATATATTGAATGACAGTTTGATAAGGTATTTGGCTTTTCCTTAACCTTTTTAGATAAAGATAGGCTCGAAAAAATACAGATTAATTGAAGAACTAAAAACCTTAAACTTTTTTTATTTTTTTAAAATTAAATTTTATTGAAATTTACAACTGTATAGGAATACATCAAGTAAATGTGCTGATTAAAGATAGTGTACATGAAAAACCTGAAGAGAAACTGCCCATTGGCAGCACTCTAGTAATTAATCTAAACAAGAAGGTCTCGAGGCCATCTTCTTTTCAGACGCCTCGGAGGATTGTCGGGAATCGAAGAGGAAGCAAGGATTGAAACTAATGGGTTAGAGTGGGATTGGAGTTTGTCATGGAAGGATTGATACCTGGTTCGGGCCAAATCAGCTACAAAGGGAATATTAAGGTCTTTATGGATAAGCTTATTCGTGACAAAATAAGGAGCGTTTAGGATTTTTCGAAGGATTTTGGATTGTAATTTTGGATACGGGAAGAATTTGATAGTTTAGTGGAGCCCATTGCTCAACTCCGTAAGTCCAGATAGGTCTTATGATGGTCATGTAGATGAGTCTATTGTAGTTAAGTGAAAGTTTAGAGCGTTTGTCTAGTAAGTGATGAAGTAACCGAAAGCGGCGAGCAGTTTCTTGTCGTTTCAGTCTAGTGTGCGGATTCCATGTTAAACGTTTGTCAAGTAGAAGTCCTAGATAACGGATCTGTTCAACTGGAACAAGCGGAATATTATTAAAGGATACTGTAGGGCAGGATGTCATAGGTTTACGACGAAGGGTAAAGGTTATTTGGTGGGATTTGATGGAATTTATTTTAATTCTCCAATTCTGAAACCATACCTCAAGGTCTCGGATGTGGGATTGGAGATTTTGAGAGGCAACAGTGGGATCATTATTGACTGATAATACCCAAGTGTCATCTGCATAAGTAGAAAGGAAAGTATAAGGATGTGATGGGATATCAGCTGTATAAACTGTATAAAGAATGGGTCCTAGGATACTGCCTTGAGGAACACCAGCAGACTGGGTAAGAATGGTTGAATAGGAACTATTGTTGTTGATTCTGAAGGATCTGTCAGAAAGGTAGGACTGGATAATGAGGAAGTAAGTAGGAGGCAGGAATTTACGGAGTTTGTAAAGCAGTCCCGGGTTCCAGACTCGGTCAAACCTTAAGCTTAAATTTGAAAGAGAATGTGTATAGCTTTGTTGGTAAATCTCATTATGTTAAATTAATAAAGACGGTTCAGAGTCAGATAATTAAAAAAAAAAAAAAATATATATATATATATATATATATATATATATATATATATATTTTATGGAATGCTAATGCGCTTGTTTACCAAGCTGCAAGTTGTCAGTTCAAATCCCAGTTCCACCCGGACTATGTCAAGCTTATAATGAAAAGGGCTCTATTAGAGCATCCCTCGGCTAAGTGAGGCTCGTCAGACAACTGGTATGAGCTCACAAAAATCGTAACGATGCCCTTACCCTATAATGAATCATTGTGAATCACGGTGTGGTCTCCTTGGAAACAACATCATAGCCTGTCACGCCAACCAAAATAATAAGAAATAAAGAGATGTAGATTCTTTTCTCTCACAAACTTAAAGTTACATTTAGCTTTTAGATAAAACGTATTTTTTTTCTTTAATTTTAATTTTTTCGGCAGGGGTACCATCAAAATTGGTGTCTGATTTACCAAACACCTATTGAATAATATTTCTGTGACATATTATTCCATACCATACAACCTTTTGAAATTGATTGAATACACTTTGTTACTTCTCAATAAAATGCTTATGAGGATTTTTGGGATGGATGTACCCTCATGTTATTTTATTTTCCTATTTTAATCTTACAATAATTTTCCTTTTGGCGTGGTCTAGTTGTAAGCGCAATAGTTTACTGTTCTCTGGGTCCTATTTTTGAATCCCAGCTGAAAATTATATATATTGTGTTGTTTCCGCCGGGGGCGAACCCTAGTGTATGGGGACCCTCCTGGGACAGGCCCAGCCTGTATAAAGTGTGTGCCCAAAAAATGTGGAAAAGCTTGGAGGCTGTTTGTGATCGGCCTTGTCACCGCATTGCACGCCCGTTGGACTAAAAACAGTAGGAATCTGTAAATGTACTGAGCCTTAGCCCTTCAAGGGTTGTAGATGTACAGATTTTTTTTTCTTTATATAGGAAAGTATAATAATATAATAATAATAATAATTAATAGGCTTAGCGAACCCGAAGGTACGATGTCGATACCACCAAATTCCGCCTACACAGACTCGTCCAATGTTCACCATTCAAGCCCAAGCTCCCGAGATCAGCCTTAACGCAATCCTCCCATCTCCGCTTCGGCCTACCTTTCGGACGCCTACCAGTCGGATCAGCAAATACCAACTTTCTCGGAATCCGCTCGTCATCGAGCCCAACAACTTTACTCGCCCATTTGAGTCTCCGCGATGCAATGAGCTCAATTATATTCACAGGATGCAAGTTCCGCAATTCCGCGTTATGCAACCTTCTAAACTCCCCAGTGGCCTCATCTCTCTTTGGACCAAATATTTTACGCAATACCTTATTTTCGAAAACCTTAAGCCGTTGTTCATCCTTTAAAGTAAGCGGCCACGTTTCACATCCGTAAAGAACCGTTGGAAGAATAATAGTTTTATAAATTTTAATCTTTAAGTTTTTAGATAGAAGCCGCGAACTAAGTAACTTAGCAACTGAATAATAACACGCATTTCCCACCTTTAACCGGGACTTTATTTCTTATATAGGAAAGTATATTGTATAAAAATTACAATGTTTTTCTTAATATTTTATAAATAATAGAACTAAGGCCATTCTCAATAAAATCGGAACATGGTCTTGACAGAGAAACTGCTGGTTTTCCCCGTGGATCCGGTCTGAGCCTGTTTTATAGAGGTATAGCGAATCCCACCAGAATTATACGGACCGCCACAAGCTTCCTTTCACGACTCAACGATTATGAAATATTTTTAAGTTTATTTAGTAAAAGGTAACACAATTTTAATATTATTGAATATAACAAAAGCTTGTAGTTATTTTTTAAACTCTTAAAACAACTGAAATTAATTCGTCGTCATCAATGGAGTCAATTTTCGCTGAAAACTCACTATCGGAATAATGTTCAGATAGCATCATAATTGTTTACTATTTTTTTCATTGCCTAGAATGTTGAAAATGTAAAGATACGAACATTACCAAAAAAAATAAATAAATAAATAAAAAATAAAAGTAAGATCATCCTATTAAATATGCTGTTCTATGTAATTCAAACAAGTTGTAAAATCACAATACTACCAACTTTTCAAACATACTCAATTTCAATATTCTTATATAAAAAGTTTAAACAAACTGTGGAGCGGCCATTATTATAATTATTTTTTTCCTTGTTATTTACAATTGTTTCTTGTGAAAATCTTTTTTTTTTTTCCTTAGGAATTTCTTTTATATGAAGCTTTCCTTAACCAAACTCCTTTCCTATGGTAAAATATTTAAACTAACAACATTATACATCTACAAACAGCAATTTCTGTGGATTTCATGTATTAATAAAAGCAATTATAAAATGTTAACGTTTACATTTCGTAGTGTATTCAATTTATTGGTTACACTTGACAGTTTCATTTTTATTTACTGTATTTATTTTAACAGTGACTTTTATATTTACTTTATAGTAATATTTGTTAATATTGTATAGTTTATTTATATAATTGGTTGTTTCAATGCAATAATTTTCTTTCAACAGTTTAGATCCTCTAATTTCTTTAAAGTTTTGATCCTTTAATGTCTAAAATAAATTCTAGTAATTATTTCAACGAATTTCGTCATTACAATTGAAGACTAAGTCCTAAAAATTTTCATAATTAAAGCTATATTTTAATACACATATTATTTAAATTTATTATATTATCTATTTAAAGAATCCGTTCTGCATATTTAAAGAATGAACAAAAAGCTGAAATAATCTTTAAAGCTCTAGAAATATGATTATATTTAAAAGAGATATTTTTATATCTTTTGAGTTGATTTAAGCTTTAAAATTCATTTCCCATGAATCGAATAGCATTTGTTTCTAAATTAGTACGAAGATTATCTTTAAATTCCAATAATTTAATCCATAAATAAATAACATAATCACTATATAATCCAAATATATATATATATATATATATATATATATATATATATATATATATATATATATATATATATATATTGTGTATAAATGAATCGCCTTTTTCCTTGGTCATCGCATCGCGCGTTAACGGCTTGAATTCTCTAATTCTTTTTTTGGTATGTTCATATCAGTAAGGAGAATGATCTTATGAAAGAAAAAAAGAGAAAAGTCACTTTGGTAGATAGGTTTTTTTTTTTTTAATTTAATTTTGCAAGGTAACTATAATCTCTATATCTTTATATATAAAACTGAAGTCATGAGAAAAATCTTATGAATGCAAAAAAGAGAAATGTTACTTAGGTCAATAGGTTTTTTTTTTTGTTTTTTTTGTTTAATATTTTAAGACAATAATAATCTCCCTATCTCCATACACTGAAATAATTCGCCTTGACCGATTTCGCTAAGTTATAGTTAAGACAGGACATCGTATGTCGGGTCAGCTAGTATAATTAAAAAATGAAATATGCAATGAATTCCCTGGCATCCAAGTTCAGCTGCTCCGCAGTCCAGGTGTTCTTTTGAAACCAAAGACAAAAGACCTCATTATGGAACCCCCTTTCATGATAGCTTTATGTTTGAAACCGCCAACACGGCTTAATTAAGGAAAACTAATACGAGTTAACATGTAAAGCTGGTATTCCAGAAAGAAAGGGCTCTTCTAATCAAGTTACGCTCTAACATCTGAGGATGTTTAAGGTTAATAACAGTTCTGATAGTTAATAATATTTAAATAAACCATGCATTTATTAGTTTACAACAGACATATTAATTAACTCATATTTCAGGTCACGAAAATATATTCAAAGTTCTCTGATTTCAGGTAATATACATAGTTCTTCACCAACTGCAGATATTGGAAGAGACAACTTGAGCAATGAATATTAAACTATAATCATTAAATGATCAGATTAAAGTACCTTATCAGGTTGAATATTAATCAAAGAAACCAAGTACGTTACAGAAAACTCATTTACGCCACTACTATCAGACCTATCATTTTCCATCAAAATGTTCTAAATTCCATCAGAACTTTATCTATTACCCCAATCCTCTACAATCAATCCCTTTCTTGCTCCAAACACCCTTACTATCCCCCTAGAAGTTTGAAACGGCAGTAGCCCCATGATATCGTAAGTAGGTCTATATAGGAGTTCTAGGACTCAATGTGTTGTATGTATGAGGTGTATATAGGTATAAACGATTTCTAGACTTTTTATTAATTTTATTGACTCATTATTGTGTATGTATATACATATAATTTTTTTTTTTATCTTTTCCTCCTATGGTAACTCCAATGAAGGAGAGTTTATTAATTTTTATATACATGTTCCATGCATATTCTTAGGCACACTACATGTAATCTATGTTATATTTCACAAATTATTAAGTTTACATTATTTTGATCTTCATTTTAAACATTAAATATATCGAAAATAACAAAATAAGATTAATTTAACATCAATCAATAGCTTAAAAATAATGTTAATTACACCTTTCAATATTTTTCAAAATTAGAATAAAGCAACTAAATATATAAAAACAAAAAAGAATGAATTTAGCACAACAAGAATTACATAGACTGAACTGCCTTCCTACAATCAGTATTAAGTTGGTTGAAGTCTATTTTGTTAACGAAATTTATAAAATACTTTTTAAATTTTGTCATTACTCTCTGTTCTGTTTCTGGCCAAGTCCCGTGCTCTAATATAACGTCCTGTATAAGTTTAGCTCGAATGTTGTCTAATTTCTTACAGTCGAATAGTAGGTGTCGAAAATTGTGTATGTTACCATCGTATGGACATATATAAATATATATTGTTATTATTTTATTGCTGTGTAAATATTGTATGAATGTAATCTTTTACCACTATTATTAATGTCCAAATTAGGAAAGATTGTAATACTACTCAATAAAAATTGTTGTTGATTAAAAAAAAAAAAAAAAAAAAAAAACTATCAGACCTATTTGGACAAACGGAGTCGAGCTTTGGGCTTTATCAAACCTTCTTATTCCTCCCGAATCCAATCCTCAATCCTTCGCGAAATACTGAATGTCCCTTATTTTATTACAAATCAAATATGGATAATAACCTCAACCTTTCATTAGTCACAGACCTATCCCGAAATAGGTATACCTTTATTCATTCCAAACTCCCTGCTCACACAAAACCACTTGCCCACAACTTATCTTCCTTAGATATTCCTGAATTCCATCCGAGGCGATTAAAATTAAGATGTTCTCGGGACCTGCTACTTTTAAAATAGTTAATGAAGAGCTATCAATGAGTAGTTCTTCCACTAGACCTTTTTTTACGACTTTTTTTTCATCTAATAATAATAAGGCTTACCGAACCCGAAGGTTCGATGCCGATACCACCTAACTCTGTCCACACAGACTCGTCCAACCGTTCAAGCCCAAGCCTTAAGCCGTTGTTCATCCTTCAAACTATGCGGCCACGTTTCACATCCGTAAAGAACTGTCGGAAGAATAATAGTTTTATAAATTCTAACCTTTAAGTTTTTAGATAGAAGCCGCGAACAAAGTAACTTAGCAACTGAATAATAACACGCATTTCCCACCTTTAACCGGTACTTTATTTCTTCCTGGATTTCATTTTTTCTTGTTATCATTGAACCTAAATACTTGAATTTCTCTACGTGTTCAAAAGTATACCCTGATATATCAATATCACCAAGATCGCCACCGGTTCTGCTACTAATCATATATTTCGTCTTATCGATATTTAATTCGAGTCTTATTTCTTTACCGGTTTTTATTAACACACTTGTATTTAGTTGTATGGTTTCCGTGTCTTCACCTAGCAGTACCAAATCATCGGCATACCCTAACACCGGAATTCTGTCACCCATATTTAAACTTTTCCCGGTACACATCACCTGTTCTATGACATTTATTTCAACTAAACATTTACTTATGTTTTTTGTTGTTTTTTTGTTACAATTATAAATTATTATAATGAGATAATATTAAAAAAAAAAAAATATATATATATATATATATCTAGGACCAATAAAAACAGAAGATGGATACAGACTGCAAAGCAAGAAAACAACAGAAAAACAAGCCAACATCGAGACAGACATTAGGAAAAGACTGAAATTCTATGGGCACATACAAAGACTACCTGAAACAAGACTGACACGACAAATACATGAAGCAACAGCAACACTCAAAAGCACTACGAACTCGATCAAACAGATACGAGAAGACTTACGAAAAGCAGACATAGGACAAGAGGAAATACAAGATAGAAACATATTTAGAGACAAAATAAACAAATGGGAAGTAACTCGAGAGCAAAACAATCAGAAACCATACAGACCCAAATGGTATGCAGAAAGAAAAGAGAAGTTCAGCCAAAGAATGAGACAATACTGGCAAGACAAAAAGAACAAGAAATAAGAAAATTGAGTCATAAGTGCATATCGCCTTCCTTTTAAGAAGATGTCGCACTAACAATAATAATATATATATTAAGTAATTATTTTAAAAAGTCCATATGTTATAAGAGGCAGAATTATAGGTTCCATATATTTCAAAAACTTAGCTGAAACCGATAATTAATAATAATTATTACAATCTATAATACAGTTCTGAATACAATTAATGTTAGTTTTCAATTGGAAAGTTATAAACTAAAGAAGCAATAAGGAAAAAAGAAACTTTTTCAGTTATTCTGAGCATTATTTTAAAGAAAATAACAGAGCTAAGAATAGGTCAAAAGGGAAAAAATTAAGAAAAAAATGTTATGCAACCGATAGACGATAAAACCATGTGCCCGATTGAAGCATTAAAGAAATAAAAATGAAACACGAAATTTGATCAAACCAGATTAAAAGTGTCATCAATAATTTGCCGTAGAAATGATTACGAAGTTATTATAGTTGTACTAAACTATTTTTATCTTAATAAAACGGTTACGCTTTTAATTAGCTCTTGTTTATTTCTCCAATTTTCGGAGATTTTAATTATGTAATCAGAGTATTTATGGATTAGAGTAACTCATAATCTATTGCATAATGTACGAAAACATTTAATTACATAATATCGTTTAAAAAAAAAAAAATGCTATATCTATCTCTAGAGATGGGCAAGTACTCAACTTTTTAGACCACAGAATTACTGAAACAATACAGGTCTATACTCCAGCTAGTGGCTGTGGAATACGAAAAGTAATCGGCTTTCTTCTTGAGTACTTTATATTTTCTCGTGTATTCAGAATTATTTCATCTTGAGTATTTGAGTATTTTATTTTATAAGTCTTTCAGAGTAAAGCTCTTTACCTACATACATTACTTTTGGCCATAATATTTTATTATATTATCCATCATTTCAAAATCCTCAGATATATTTGATATTATTATTATGTTTATTTTGTCATATAATGACACAATACTAAATATTTTAAGATTACCCGCTATTGTAATGGTTATATAAAATATGTATACATCTAACGACTTTAGACTTTAAAAAAAAACCATTTAAAAGCCGAAATATAAAAAAACATTGTGCATTCTATACATTATAACTTACTAATGTTGGTAATAAACTCTAAAATGAAAGAATCATAAAATAATCTAATAAAAAATAAAAATAAAATTATATATATATATATATATATATATAACAGACTAAATGGAGACAATAGGAGGTACTAGGATTGTTATTTTTTTTTTTTTTTCGGTTTGGCCTTTGGAAAATTTCAGTATATAATTTGAGAGAGTATCTTTAATTAAACGAAATGTAGTTTTCAAGAGCAAAGAACTCCAAAAGTAATTGAATTTTCAATAACCAATAAGAAGAACCACAAAATATTTGAGTAACAAGTGGTCCAATACCTTGTATCCCTAAAAGACTTTCCGCTTTCGACGAATTTCATTAAATTTTGAAGAAAATTTGAGATGCTACCAACTGATGATACCAAACCATTCTACTAATACTTTTTTCTTTTGTATGCACACGCAAAACTCGAGGAATTCTAAAATTAAAACAAAATAAATTTCAGCATGAATAAGCTATATCAAGAAATACTTCAATATCACACCGCGAATATATCGAAACGCATTTGGAATTCGAAGCCTTCAACCTGAATTGCGTATGAAATAGTATCGCATGTATGAAATGACGGGGGCTTGCGTCGTGTCAGAGGAAATAGCTATATTTATATTCATGGGATTTTTTTTCGTTCGACCTATTCTGGTTGTTTGAGTATTATTCGACGTATCCAAGTCCAAAAACTGTTGTAAAAAGACCTGGTAAAAGAAGACCAAGTATGGATCACACGGTCACTTTAAATTTGTGAAGGTACTTCAAGATTTTTTGCTTATCCTCACAACACAGACTGTTCAAAACTTATTTGTAAACCTAAGGAAGTCGTCTTTAAAACGTAACTGAAAATCGTGCCAGACGTTAAACAAAAAACATATAAATAATAATGCATTAAAATAATAAAATAGCAGCTTATTTCCATTTGATTGCATCTATAATTACATTCAACCATAAGGAATAATAAATTAGTAATAGGATATTTGCATGATAGTATTTATTTTTGAAAAACGAGGGAATATTTTCTACAATATGATTATTTATTAATCAGGCTTTCTTCTTATAGTGGCGCGACAGGCCGTATAGGCCCTGGGCCTCGCGGTGTAATAAGCTGGGAGATTACACTCACGTTTCTTGATACATTTTGTAGTGTAGGGTCATCACTCCCTACGCCTAATTTTGTGAGTGGCCACCATTTGGCTGACGGGTCCCACATACCCGGGAGAGAGATACTGTGAGTGAATCCCCATTTAATTACATCCTTATAAAAGCCCCGTTGGGATGGGGATTCGAACTCACAACCTATAGCATGAGAGACTAGCGCGCTAGCCACTTAGCCACGGGCTCTTCCATCAATCTGCTTTAATCAAGATAAATAAAAAATTAATGCAGTCGAAATCAATGAAAATTATAATAATAAATAAATACAATTATTTCACTATTAAATTCCACTAACAAAAGATTGGTTTATCAAGTACATCAGTTAGACGTCGTAGGTAAAATACAATATTTAATTTGTTCAGATGAAAGTAGCAATTGCTCAGAAAACTATTCTGTACAAAACTTACTTTTAAACCTTAGAAAGTCCACTTTAAAAAGTAACTAAAAATCGTGCCAGACATTAAACAAAAAGTGTATATATTATATATATATATATATATATATATATATATATATATAAAATAATGCATTAAAATAATACTTATTTCCATTTGATTGCATCTACAATTACATTCAACCATAAGAAATAATAAATTAGTAATAGGATATTTGCATGATACCATTTATTTAAAAAAAAAACGAGAAAATATTTTGTACATTATGATAATTCATTAATCAGGCTTTAATCAAGATAAAAAAAAAAATGCAGTCGAAATCTATGAAAATTATAATAATAAATAAATACATTTATTGTATAAATTCCACTAAAGAAAGACCAAAGTTAAATTATCTTTGTTCAGATGAAAGTATCAATTGCTCAGAAAACTATTCTGATCCTACTCTAATTTGTGACTTCAACAAAAAACAAGTTCTTAAAGCTAAATTTAAAATTAACTGTTTAAAAGAACCGGTTTGTTTGAAAACTTACCATAAATATACTTTTCCTGATGACAATTTACCGGTTCCGTGTAACGGTGAACTTAGGAACTTATTACTACGAGTGAATGTATCTGAATCTCTGATAAGAGTAAAGTTGCCAATTCCTAATACATAGTATATGATCTGAAATAAGAGTTAAATGTGATAGTGAAAAAGATATAATGCGCATAGAATGATGACAAAAATAATAAAGAATAGAATTATGAAAGAGTTTTAAGGAAGAAAATTATGTAATGTTTTGAAAAAAGTATTTCAAATTAATCTAAAAGTAACATAATAATAAATTGAAAATGTCATGATTATATGCAATGTTTTTTAGTATGTACCGAGTGTTTAATGTGTACTAATGTGTTTAATAATTTAATCACTATTCTACTGTTCCCCGGGTCCTGCGTTCAAACCCTGGCTGTGACAAAGTATTATTTATTCTATTTTTGTTTTTAGCGGGGAAGCGACTCTTGGATATGGAGACCCTCATGGGGCAGATAGAGTGGATATCCGAAAAATGGGGAATAACCTGGCTACAAACCGAAACACCTAAAACAGTACAAATCATCCTCCTCTTTTTTTTCTTTTTTTATTAATTTAATAAAGTAAAAGAATAGATGTTCTAGTGATTTACACTAGATACTATATTATATTAATACTCGTATTAATAAAAACGTTAATTTTTATTTCTAGCTCATACATAAAGTTGACTCTTGGATGACTTATGTCACTGAACAATAAATAATTGGAAAACTTCCGGTAAATTAATTTTTTTAAATAATTTAAATTAATATTTACTTTAATTAATTATTTGTCTTCTAAACGTTCGGATTTTTTCCACATTTCAATTTATTTTACCGGGTATATTACGTTTACCCTGGATTAATTGTTAATAACAACGAAAATTGTATTGTCTACAAAAATGTCTCGAAAAATAAATTATCAAAAATCGAAAAAAAACTTTCTGTAAAGATTTATAAATATGTATTTAAGGATTACATAAAATATCTATTTTAAGCACGAAACAATTTCATAACTTTTAAAATAATGACTTGAGCCACTCGCTAAACCGGCTTATTTCACAACTGGTTTTTCTGACTGATAATTATTGACTAGACTTTTTAATTTTAATTTTAGAAACAATTAAGGAAACGTGAAGAGTATGACCTGAATTGTAACGAGCGTTGTTTTTTAGTTAGAAGGACCACAATCATCGGAGGTTATTATTGCATTATTATTACATGTAATTAGGCTATATAAGTATTAAATTTATTGGGTAAAAATAATGAATATAAGGCAACAAAAAAAATCTGGTGCGGGCAACACACTACTTTCTCTCACCTCCGTTTTATAAATCGATTTGAAAATTTTCAAATACAGTTAGAGATAAAAATTATTAAAACTATTAAGGAATTAATTAAATTGAATTTCTATAGAAACATGTGTTTTATTAAAAAATCTATTATATTATTATATAAAATAATCAGTTACTTTTATCTTCTTTTCATCACTCTCTATTAACTTTTAAAAGCTTTTGTATGAGATAATATTTTTACTAAAATCATTAGCTTTCCAACGGTATATCATACATGTATATTACTGCTCTTCTGTTCAAAAACAAAAAATTGCATTAAAAAAATATTTTTTCTGTTTTCTCCTCTAGTTGGGTATCGAATTCATTCAATTTATATATTTACCTGTTATTCATCAGTGGTAACAAGATGATATGGTTATTTTTATAGAATCTACAAAATTAAAGGTATTTTAGGGGAAAACAATTTAAAATATCGGCATTTAAGCCCCGTCAGACCATTTTAATCAGAATGAATCCTACATGATATTAAAGCTCATTAAATTTTACATCGATATAGCGAGTTTAATCAAAATCGTCGGAACCGTTTTTGAGAAAATCGAAAAAAGGTGCAAAATGCATGGTATAAAGTGCCTCTTCTGGTAAGCTCATTGTGATGAAAACAGTTTTGTCACGTCTCGGGCGTATAGTTGTCTTAAATATGAAATTCAGTTTCACAGGACTTACCGTTTCCGCCCGGGAGTTACCAAACACACACACACACAGACCTTTTTGCGGGACTTGGTTATTTGGACTCAGGGGACCCTAAAACGTGTATTTCCGTTGAAAACTAGAATTCGAAAATTATTCGAAACCTATTAAATTTTACATCGATTTATCGAGTTGAAATTTCAGTTTTGTACGACTTTTTTTTTCATTTTCGTGCTTGACTTAACCCCTTCCCCCTCCCTCACACACACACAGACTTAGTTCTTTGGACTCAGATGATGCTAAAACGCGTATTCCCGTTCAAACCGGACTTCGAGAAATTTCATGATCCCAGTACTTTCTTTCACTACGTGTATATATTTCATTTATAGGTATATTAAAGTAATTATGATAAAATACAATAAAACATAACAATAATTTATATAAAATCATGAAATAAAGAAATAGAAAATTACATACACAAAAAAAAAAATCAACTTAATACAAAGAAAATATTTCATGATTATAACATATTTTTTTGTTTGTAAATGATTGCCAAATAAGTTAGTATGGTGAGAAGTTAAATAAGATGTAAATGTAACTTCAAAAGAAAATGGCACCTGTAAAATGAAAGGGATAACAATTCTAATAATTTAGCCTTGGTATATGGCCGAAGGACGGCCATTAGCTTTTCACTGATTATCATAAGAAAACGCTCTAGTAGAAAAACCTACCTACATTACATATATTTCCTAGATTGTCATGTATCATAATAAAATAGTATTATGGTTGTGACAACACATTTCCTATTTTTTTTTTAATTTACCTTAATTTTAAAAATTTTATTTATTAAAAAGTATAACATTCTACAACCTTCAAAGACTACGTCAGTGGTCATGAATGCACATATGCACATACCTTATTGGAAACAAAAAGATTAAAATGATGACCTAGTTGTTTGCAGCGCATTTGTCCAATTTTCTATCCACTCCCTCCTTGCCATTGTTTGATTGATAAGTTGATATTATTTCAAATCCAAGTAATTGATGACGATGGAGACCTCTGAAAGACTCACTTATTCCCTCCGTTCGTAGACCGGGTTTGCAGAAAGTATATAAAACATGTGAATTGATTATATTGAAGTTGCCGTTAGTACTGCTCCACAAAAAAAAGTGGTGCACTTTAAAAAATCATTTTTAAAAATTATATTATTCTTTTGATGATCATTATTCTTTTTGGATGATTTAGAGGTAAAATTAAGATTCAGAAACAAAATGAAAAATATTTTTTTAAAAAAAGAAATAAAAAAAGGAACAATTAACTATATTTAATTTCCAATTATAAAGAGTATATTATATTTGAATAAATTCTCCGGAACCATCTCTTCTTTTTAAATATTAATTATTAATTCATCAATAATACAATAATAGGATGGGGAGTGAGTCCTGTACTAATAAGGTTTTTGGCTTACAGAACTAAAATGGCGATACTGAGATCAGCTAGAAATCTTAAAGGAACGGGCTTATCTTTATCTGAAGATTTTCCGCCGCATATAAGAGCTATAAGAAAGCAGCTCTATCCCTATTGGAAGACGGCTAGGGAAGAGAAAAAAAAAGCCTATATGAAATACGACAAATTATATATAGACGGTAAATTATGGAGCTTAGACGAGCTGCAGGCTGGGTTTCGAACCGAAGATAATCTCTCAGAAGATAGCGAAGGGGATGATTCATCGCAAGCTACAGGCACAGAAAATTTTTCGGACGGTACCCTACGGAGCTGGCTGAAGGAAGGCAAACTTATTAAAAAGAGGAATCCATCGAAGAAGAGGAAAACCGAAAGGTCGTCGAGCCCCCGCTCTTCTTTTCGTCGCCTCGAGAAATCAGAAAGAGAAGATAAAATGTAATGAAAAGGATAAACAAAACGGCAATAAACCAGGTATCTCCATCATGGCCTATAACATTGCAGGTTTAAAAAATAAACAAAGTTTATTAATTTTTTTTGATTTTGTAAAAAGATATGATATTATTTTATTATTTGAAACGTTCATAGAGAAAAAAGATGTTGAATTGTGTCAGAATCTACTGAATGATTTTAGTATTTTTGTAATTCCAGCTGTAAGACGTTTTAAGTATGGCAGGGCTTCGGGTGGGGCAATATATGGTTACAAAAAAACAAAATTTACTTCGAGACAATGTTCATTTATTAATATACGCGATAACGTTATTTTAAAATTCTCTGAAAATAAAAACAATATTAATATTATTCCACGTTTATTTATTTTTATTTTATTTTATGTACTTTGACTTTCCTTTTGTTTATATTGTAAATATTGTATGAGTGAGATCCTGTAGCACTATTATTATTGTCTATTATGACAAATTGTAATATATACGAATAAAAAAAAAAAAAAAAGAAATATTATTCCAGTATACCTCAATGTAAATACTTGGAAAAAGGATTTCGATTCAATAACGGACTTTGTACAGCAAGGTAATTTACATAATATGGTAATAATAGGAGACATAAATGCCAGAATTTCTAACGCCCAAAAATTTAAAACAAATTTAATATATGATGCCAATATTAAGTCAAATCGACAATCTAAAGACTTGTACATTAATTCAAAAGGGAGGTTGTGGATTGATTTTTGCGAAAATAATGACCTTATAATCCTCAACGGAAGAAGTAAAGGTGATGAATTAGGTGAATTAACTTTTGTTGGAGCTATGGGCTCTTCGGTAATTGACCTTTGTTGTGTCAGTTCGAATTTAATAAATAAAATTGATAAATTTGAGGTTATTACAGAAATTTTCTCAGATCATTTGCCGGTGGCTGTAACCATGAAAATCACTCATATTAATCGAAATGAGGTCGTTTTGCCCTTACTCCCAAAATTATTTTGGTTAGATGATGAAAATAAATTTTTTAAGAGTAAATTAGAGGGGGAAATGTCGAATCTCAAAATTTTAGAGAATGAACCCGAAATATCCTTAGCTAAATTAAATAAATCTATTAAATTAGCAACTACAAAAAAATATATAAACAATAGTGTTAACCTGCGAAAGAAACAAGAATGGTTTGACTGGAGTTGCTTACAGCTGAGAAAAAAATCAATTAAATTAAATTTATAATGAAATATATAGTAATTCTCAAGTTCCTAATGATTTTAAAGACTCACTTATTTTCCCTTTGTATAAGAAAGGGGATTCTAGTCAAGTGACCAACTATAGAGGAATATCCTTTATTAATGCCGATGCAAAACTGTTTACCGGATTATTATTAAACAGGCTGCAACTCTGGCTTGAAGTGCACAATGTTCTTTCTGAATTCCAGGCGGGTTTTCGTAAAGGTTATTCAACAATAGATAATATTTTTAATCTAACTAATTTAATCAAACTAAAATTAGAAGAGGTGAACCGAATTTATTTGTTTTTTATCGACTTTAGAGCTGCTTTTGACTCCATTCCGAGAGATTTACTATTTTATAAGTTACATAAATGTGGCATATCCAACAAATTTGTTAATTTAATTAAATGCCTGTACGACAAAACGCGTGCGGCTGTTTGGGGTAATGAAGGAATGTCCGAGTTTTTTGACACACCAAGCGGTTTAAAACAAGGATGCCTTTTATCGCCAATCTTGTTTAGTATTTATATTAATGATTTGGTCGAAGAAATAGGAGGAGGTGTAAAATTGGGAAATTTCAATGTAAATATGCAGATGTATGCTGATGATATTGTTTTGATTAGTGATGACCCCGTCAAATTACAAGTCATGATTAATAAATTGAGTGTATATTGCGATAGTTGGGGGCTAGAAGTTAATCTCGATAAATCCAAAATTATGATTTGCAAGAAAAGAGGTGGAAAGTGTAGGGTAATTGGGAGTATAGTGGTAAACAAATTCAAGTTGTAGTTAAATATAAATATTTAGGTGTTTACCTAACTCCTACTTTATCCTTTAACTACCATCTGAAAGAAAAACTATCTACTGCGAAATTGGGTATTAACAGTATTTGGCATAACGTTTTTAATAACAATAATATACCTGTCTCTGCTAAGTTTAAAGTATTCAATGCCGTATCGAGATCGGTCATGTGTTATGGCTCACAAGTTTGGGGTTTTGAAAAATTCTAGCACGTCGAAAAATTACAGAGATTCTTTATTAAAAAAATATTTTCGCTTCCAGAAAATACGCCCAATTATATTTTCAATTTAGAATTTAATGTTTCAAATATTTACTTGCACACATTAAAATTACATTTAAAGTATGTTTTGAAAGTTTTAAAGCTGCCAGATTCAAGATTACCGAAAATAGTTGCAAAACAAATAATTAATAAAAAACTCTACTGGTTTCAATCATGGAAGTATTTGTGTGACAAATATGATATTAATACGAATGTGAACAAAGATAATATCAACTCAATATGGGAAGCCAATATAGACAATATTATTAGTAACTAAGGAAGAAGTATTAAATGCGGAATCGAATGCAAAACAAGGCTCGCATCATGGTCTATATCCTAAATTAAATTATAATTCAAGCAGGGGTTATATATATTCTATGTCATTTAATGATGCAAAATTAATACTAAAAAGCCGCGCAGAATTATTAAATTTAAATTATAAACCGTTCAGAACTGATATTTGTCAACTATGCCCTCTTTGTAATTTAAAAGAAGTTGAAAATGTTAAGCACCTAATTGCCATCTGCCCTGTAGTAAAACCATATAGAATCAAATTTTTGAATAGTGCAACGTTAACAGATAGTGAAGTCATTAATCTTTTAAACGGCTCTAACTGGACTGTCCTAGTAAAATTTTTAAGAGAAGCGTTACGTTATAGAGCTTTTTTAGTTCAAGAATTTAATTATAATTAAGAAGGAAAAAAAAAAAGAAAAGAAAAAGAAAGACATTTTGTTGAAAAATTTTACTTTCGATATTTAAATCAGTAATTCCTATAGTTTATTAAAATTTACGTTTATAATTGGTATTTTCTTTACTGATCTGTTTATTAGTTTGTATGTGATAAGTATTCTTTATTTCAATTTATTTTATTTGCAACTCTGCTGACGGAGTAATCCAAAGCAAGAATGTTTTTATTTTGTATTTATAGAAAAAAAAAAGTATTATATTAATAAACATTATTATTATTATTAATTATTATTATTATTATTATATTATTGACCACTGTTGACACAAAAATAAGGAGATTTTCATGAAATATGACAAATATTAAATTATATGTATTTTCGTAAGTATTAAACTTATATTACAAAAAAAAAAAAATTTCTCTGTTGAATTCAACTTTCAATTACGGTCATTGCTTCCCTCTCTTTAATTACTGCCTGGAGCCTTGTTGACATACTTAAAATAATATTTGCTTCAACATCTGGCGGGATTTCCTCTCATGCTTCCACTAAGGAAGTTCAGTGATGGTGTGGGGAGGAATACCTCTGAAAGCAAAAATTGATCTCCATGTCTTCAACAAACCTTCCCTAAATGATGATTTGTATATAACAGATAACTTGTTGTATATAACTTAGCTCCTGTAAGTTTTCAGGGAGTTAGTTCGTCTTCTTACACGTCTGCCAAGTTTATCCCAGGATTTAATTCAGGACTACGAGCTGGCCATCATAAAGTCTGAATTCGTGTATCATTAAGATATTGCTGAACATAGTTTGCAGTGTGTAGTCGAGCATTGTCATGTATGAAAATAAAATTTTCTCCAATAAATGGAGTAAAGGGTATAACATACTGTTCAAGGATAGCTGTTATATACATATCATCATTTAGGGAAGGTCTGTTGAAGACATGGAGATCAATTTTTGCTTTCAGGGGTATTCCTCCCCACACCATCACTGAACCTCCTCCAAATTGCACTATCTTAGCAATATTACATTCAGAATATCGCTCACCTGACCTTCGAAAATTCTAGCACGTCCATCTCGAGAGTAAAGCGAAAGACGTGACTCGTCGGAAAAAAGTACTATAATTTTTAATTTTTTATTTGTTTTTTAGATTTGATAAAGCTGAACTACTATTGTGAAAAGAGCTTTGGAAGGTTATTAATCAGACTAAAATATTCCTTAACGGTTTGTCATTGATCTGTTTTTGCATCCCTAGGTCTCTTAAAATAGTAATAGTAACACTAGAAATAGTAAAATGTGCGAAACAAAATATTTAATATTCGATATAATAACTCAATACGGTTTCACTTTTTATTCATCTATTATTTTGTCAGATAATTTTATTTGTTTTTGTCTGAGTTTTTATCAATTAATGGAATATTCAACACCAGAATCGGATGGACAGTCCTTGGTATGGATACATACCAGAGGAACCACATACCTAAGAAGGATCTTTTGTTTTCAGCTTATACTAAATATTGACATAAAAAACAGTAAATATTGAAACATATTCCTATGCGCATGTTGCCTTTTTTTTTAAAAACCACATTAAGGGCAGACATTCATTCCTAATATTTATACTGTACTCGTACCTTACCGATTAATGAATCGGTACAATTCATTTACAATGGTAAAATATGATTTTATAATGGCTCTCACCTATTAGGATTTAGTAAATGCGATCTTTAAGGCCGCCTTGCTCCCTCTTCAAAGTGATGACTATTGATTTCTTGGCAATTATTTTTAATGCGATAATCCCAGCAATCTGAATGAGCCATCTGCCATGCAATGTCTGGAAAACCTGGCTGTCTCACTATTCGTGTGTTTATTTTAGTTTCCAATGGTTATTAATTTATTTTATGCTATTTATTTGTGTTTAGTAATCTTAAATACGATTCATTTATATATAAAAATGTCATTTAAAAAAAAAAAAGAAAATATATAATATTATAATTACCATTTTTTTTTTTTTACATTCGCTACAAAAATACTAGTCCATGCAACGATGATCCTAACACCTAGACGTTGATGTAAGCTGTTTATTTTTAAAACGGCGACCGATTAAAAGTGACTTAATTTAATAACCCAGTTATTTTTGAAGTTAGATAAAAAAATTATTAATGTTTGATAGCCAAAAAATCGCAAATAGTTAAAAAAAGAGAAAAAAAATGAAATTTTATACATAAATACGCTCATAACTCAGTTATTTTTGACGCTAGAGAAAAATATGTATAGAGTTGTAGAATCAGTAAAGCGCGATAAAATAATAAATGAAAATCCATGTTTATATTCAAGTAACTAATTATAATACATGTAATTCCTTTAAAAAATCGGTTATTATTGAACATACAGAAAAATCGAGAAGATTTTCGAAATCAAGACAACGCGATGAACAAAGAGCAAATAAAAAAAAAAAAAATCATCTTATATGGTCAAGCCACAACTTATAAAGAGATGTGATAAATCGGTTATTATTGATGATAAAGATAAAATTTAAGGTGTTCTGAAATCAGGAAATTTTATTTGGATTATTTGAATAAAAAAACGAAAGAAAAGAAAAGAAAATAGTAACACAGTCCTGTATAAATCTTTATTACTACAAGAAGTGAATTAAAGGTTCGAAAAATTGAAAAAAGAATCATTAAAATTGGTTAAAAACTACCTGAGATGTGGCTTTTTGAAGTCAGCAGTAGTGATATGATATTATTCTTTGAATTATTGCTTTTCATATTACTTAATTGCCTATCAACAGCTATATATTCTGTTTTATCCTAATATTTTTATTTGGAAATAATAAACCATTATGAGATAATTTGCAGCGTTTTTTAGAATATGTTTACATTATTGGCCAAGTAAATATGATTTTATGAGCACAGGGAGGATTAAATTGAAATATAGAAAAACGCTACGAACTTATTTTTCCACCTAATACTTAAGATCATGAAAACATTTTTTTTTTTTTTTTTTCTTTATTATGAACATAATTCATCAGCTTTCGAAAATTTATTGAGTGAAAGGGAAACAAACAGCTGACTTGGTGACATATAAATTACTAATTAATTGTCGAGCCCACTGTGAAAGAGCTATAGACTTAATCATCTACTCACGTCACCTCAGCTCTCACTGAGGCTGAAACTACAGATCTACAAGGCTATAATACGTCCGACTATGCTCTATGGTGCGCCCTTGATGCGGCATCTGTTTAAGTCCACTCTCAAACAATTACAGACGTTCCAGAACTCCATCCTTCGGCGGATTGTCAGAGGTACCAACTTACAGAGGGCCAGAAACCATATCCTTCATCAGGAATTAGTATTGCCAACAGTGCCTGAATATATCAGCCGGAGGCACATTAAATTTTTTGATGGGCTGAAGGCCTGTGCTAATCCATTATTTACTGATATCACCCCACCACCCAAGCCTGGGAGGTGGCAAGGATCACTACCTCTCGTTGACGTTGTCGCCGAGGGAAGGAGTTCGGACTATGTCTGAACTCAATTTATTGCCAAAACCCTGAAGAATGGTCCCTCCCATTTTGCAATGGATAAATAAAGGCTTAGAAGAAGCCCTTGAAAGATTACTAGTGCATCCAGCGCATATAGCAATCCTCTTTAGAATACCTCCGGGTAACAGAAGGACAAATCAGACAGCTATACATATTATATTTGTATTTGTATTTTGTTCGAAAATAAAACCAGAGGGTAAGAAAAAAAAAAAAAAAGAGCCCACTGTTCTACTTCCTCGTTCGGTTGGAATACTTTCGACACTGATGGCTGAGATGTTGTGTAGTATCCCAATAAAAACAACCAACAAAACTGATTGATTGTAACTACAAATTACAAAATGAATCCGTTTCTTTATGAGCTAAGAAATTATTAGACGTTGAGGCGATTGACAGGTCTAACTTTCACAGCAAGTTATCAGCACTTTCTAGTTTCCACGGTCGCGGGAGATTGACACAATCACTAATGTTCTCACCCTCGTGTGTCGGTAGCCGCGGTACAATACCTATTGTCATGAGGTTTGACAAGTGTCAGGATCGGTGAGGGTATTCTCGCTAAGTCGAACTAACCACAATCAGCTATAGATAATTTGTAAATGACTAGGCCTTTCTTGACAGGATGTGAAAATTAGAATATAAATAATGAATGCTTCTTTTGGCTCAAAATGAAATTCCTATTACTTACAAGTTGGGCTAGGATTCCTATTTAAATACATATTTAAATCGATATCACCTTGAAGCAACCTATAGTAAATGTTTTAACGCAATTAGGATCAAATGAAGCTAATTTAAATTTACATATTTGAATAAATTTACACATTTCTTACATACTTAGCGAATTTTTTACATATTTTACTCCATCTTTGTCCATTTTTAAATGTGTAACATGATAGTACTTGATTGAAAATGTTTGACTTTAGTTTTTAAAATAGGTAAAAGTGATAACAGAGAGGTTGTCAGTGAGTTATTACACCCAGTGTTTTTTACTTTTAATTACCTATATCAACGGAAATACACATTTTAGGGTCCCCTGAGTCCAAATAACCAAGTCCCGAAAAAAAGAGTGTGTGTGTGTGTCCGTGTTACTCCCGCGCGTAAACCAAAAGTCCTATGAAACTGAAAGAGATACATTACTCCTTCTTGGGATTTGTCTATCCTTCTACACTTCCTTCCAAGTATCCTCTTCAATATATCGAGAACTGCATCATCATTCGCCACAAGGCTTATTGCATATCTTCCTCTTCCTCCTTGATCGCTTCTCTGGATACCGTGACTGTCTTGAGGTTGCTATAAACCGAATTGAGACGTTCATTTCTAATAGGTATCCACATTAGACACTTTAACAGGAAACACAACAATATGTCATTTATTTATTAGTAGACCAATTTACTTGATTCCTTTTTTTTATTAAAATTTAAAGTTTATTTTTCACTGTGTTACCAACTTATTTTTTCAAATTACTGCACTTTTCCTATGATTTTTTTAACTATATAATATGGATATAGTACTTTTTGGAAAGAATTAAAAGAAATATATAACTTTTTAGAAGAATATAAGGCAAGATAAGTTGGTAAAAGTCACTGTGACCTTCCTCATACAACATTACCGATAATTTATTTATTTAACGTCACTTTATGCTACTGTGGCTAATCGGACGATGCTATTAATAGTTTTATTAGGATATGGATCTTTAACGAGTACTTGACATCGCACAGGCTCGGAACCACCTTTTATTGTCCCCTCCGAAGGACGGCACAACTAAGGATTTTTTAATCTCATTAAAAAATGCTAGGATCACCTGCGGGTTCGAACCCGTCATTACCGATAATTAATGTCTTTATAATAATAATTACTAAGTTATATATGTTTTCTTGGTCTCCCTCTGAGAAATATCATTCCTTGTGGTTAATTACATTTGATTGTCTATTCTTCCTACAGAAAGCAATTATTTAAAGGGCTTTTTATTTATATAAAGCACTGTAATAAGGAAGTATATAATTATAAAATTTGTTTTTAACTGTATTTACTATTTTCTGTGAATTTAAGAAATGTCTTTATATTATTAACCATCTGTAAAACACATTTAACTACAGATGCTGATAAATAAATAACTTTTAAGCTTTTATTTTCCATAAAAAAAAAAATCTATTAGGTTAGGTCAGCCATAGTCTTTCTTCTCATATTTAGTAAGGTCAGGAAGGCTAATTCTAACCATTTTCAGGATTAAATACCACTATTCTATTAAAATGTGAGTTTCTGAAAATGTTTAAACCAAATTAAAAATCAAGAAGAAATATGACAAACGTCTAACATGGAATCCGCACACTAGACTGAAACGACAAGAAAAAACGGCGAGCAGTTTCGGTTACTTCAATACTTACTAGACAAACGCTCTAAACTTCCATTTTACTACAAAAGACTCATCTACATGACCATCATATGACCTATCTGGACTTACGGAGTTGAGCTATGGGGCTCTACTAAGCCATCAAATTCTTCCCGTCTTTAATCCTTACAATCCAAAATCCTTCTAAAAATCCTCAACGCTCCTTATTTTGTCACGAACAAGCTCATCCATAACGACCTTAATATTCCCTTTGTAGTTGATTTGGCCCGAAACAGGTATCAATCCTTCCATGACAAACTCCACTCCCACTCTAACCCATTAGTTTCAATCCTTGCTTCTTCTTCTATTTCTGACAATCCTCCGAGGCGCCTGAAAAGAAGATGGCCTCGAGACCTTCTAGTTTAGATTCATGGTGGAGTGATGCCAATGGGCATTTTCTTTTAATACAGTTGAAAATCTCAATAAATGGAAAAAAAAAAATAAAGAAGAAATAATATAAAAAAATTAATTTCATTGAGATCTGCAAGAACCAAAGCGTTACAGCCTAAAACATTTTATTAGCTAAAATCATTGATCATAACAATAGCGGTGATTCGAGACGTGCTAAATGAATCAATAAAAATGATGAAAACGATATATTAATGGTGATATATTAAGGGGTTGTGTGCATCTGGTGTTTAATTAGAAGTATAGTACCTTTTGGAAGGAAATATTTTCTGTTTACAGAGGATAAAGTACTTTTGGAAGGAAATGTTTTTCGTAACTTTTGGAATGAAATGAAATGTGGGAATAGTACCTTATGGAATGAACTGTAATTCCTAATACGTTTAAAAGTGGTTTTTTTAATATAAATCTGATGACGGATTTAGATAAATTTAAGCCATTAGTATACGAATATGTCGAAATATAAATTTCGAAAAAATTACCTTTAGCACCTTTAGGGAATCAACGCCGCAATCGTCCTGGTCATGTTCAGACACATTAGGAGTAATATGTATATTTATAAACGATAGCAAATATCATCTAACAACTTATACTTAAATGGCTATAATTAATGGTTTTGTACACCAAGGCTGTTTCAACAATTATCATCATGATAATTTAAAACGTTAACAGTCACGATAACTATTTCAAGTATTACAAACTAAATATATATTTGCTTGTACACCATTACTTCTTGATCCATCATCAAAAACATTTTTATAAAAACTTCATAATAATTATTGGTAATGGAAAACAAAAATTGTATTTCTAATTAATTCATGTGTGAGCACTTCGATCAGTGTTGGATTAACAATATAATTTTAACCCCGTATCAAATTTATCACGATCCCAAATTGGGGAAAAAAAGTCATGCACTAAGCTTATAAGTTAGGCTTATAAATATTTATTATCTCTCTAAAAAAAAATTGTTTATTCTGACTCACATTCCATTCTTCTTACTAGCTCTATTAGCATTACTCAGCGATCCCAAACTTTCATTATTTACTATTCACTACTTGGTACCACATATAAATATTATATATAATTCACATAAAAATATATGTTGAGTATCCACCTCGTTTGATACCATAAATCATGAACCATATATTTAATTTATTTTAGTCCTGGTTACCACCGGTTGTGCCTTTTTTTTAATAGAGGGTGCCAAGAAAAATACGAAAGGGAAAGCAAAATTAATGGTAGGGAAATTAATAAAATTAGTACTGATCTATATTTGAGTGTGTAGTGGGGTTTTAAAAGAGTTTCTTGGGTCAGTACTGAGAAAAGGATTAAAGTGAAATTTCACTATCATTTCCGCCTAAAATGTATAACATTATATTTCTATTTTTACTTTCACTTACCTATATATGAAATATATAGTAAGGGAATTTTCGAATTCCAGTTTTCAACGGAAATACACGTTTTAGGGTTCCCTGAGTCCAAATAACCTTAGTAAGATAACGTTCGCAGTGAAAATTTTCATATTTGACTTTTAACTGGAAATATACGATTTAAGGTTCCCAAGATGGGAAAAAACGATATGTTGTATAAAACTGTTCATATATCAAAAGCCTATTCGACTGAGATCTTACAGAAACTTGCTCATCAAAATCAGCGAACCGGATAAGCTGCCTTATACCATGCATTTTACACCTCTTAAAAACGGCTCTAACGATTTTTATTAAGCTCGCTATATCGATTTAAAATTTAATGGTCTTTAATATCATATAGGTTTCATTCTGATTAAAATAGTGTGAAATGGCTCAAATGCCGGTATTTTCAATTTCCTTCCTCTAAAGTACCTTTAATTTTGAACTTTTACTTTACTTTACTTTTACTTTATAGGCGTTCCATCAAGGGTTGCCTCCACCAGTCAGTGCAGAGTTCCAAGCGCTTCGGTCCAACCAATCATCTTCTTGCAGGCCTCGGCCAGCCATTTCTTCTTGGACTCCTTCAATCCACCTGCTTCTGGGTCGTCCACGCCCTCTCCTTCCTGGTGGAACCCAATCCAGGATTCTAGTGGGCCAACATTCCTCATTCATTCTTTTAACATGTCCATACCATCTAAGGCGGCGTGCCCCGATCCTTTCATTCACCGATGTACCCACCTCCATCCTCTGGCGAACAACTTCATTTCTAACCTTGTCCAGCCTGGTGACCCGTATACACCTTCTCCAGAAATCCATCTCCACCGCTTGCACCCTCGAATACAAACGGGAGTTCATTGTCCATGTTTCTGAAGCGTATGTCAGGATAGACTCAACTATGGCTGAGAAAATTCGGCGTTTGTTCTCGGAAGATATCTCCGTATTCCAAAGGACAGGATGTAACATTCGGGTAGCCTTACGGGCCTGTTCCACCTTCTTTCTCACGTCATGCTCAGACGACCCGGCAGCATCCAAATAAGATCCAAGATATTTGAAAACGTCCACCTTTTTACAAGTTTCGCTGTCTACCCGAAGCGCACCAGTGTCATTATCGCCAATGGCCATGTACTCGGTCTTCTCGAAGTTAATTTTTAAGCCCGCCGCTTCATAGCAGGACTTCAGTGAGAGTATCATCATTTCGAGATAGACTTTCCGCCTCGCAAAAACGACCTGGTCATCCGCAAAAAACAAAGATATCAGCTGTTCGTCGTCAATGAACGGTCCAACATCCCCACATTGCTCGTACCATGGCTTCACCGATTCATGCAGGTATATCTTGAAAAGAGTAGGTGACATACTACACCCCTGCTTTAATCCCTTGGTACCATGAAAAGGGTTAGAGAGATGGTTCCCACATCTTATCTGATATACATCATTGCTGTACAAGTGCCTCACAGCCTTTATCAATGACCCACTTATACCAGCCTCCCTAAGTGCCAACAACAGTCTCTCCCTGGGTACATTATCATATGCCTGTTCCAGGTCGATAAACGCCATATGGAGTTGCTGCTTTCTTTCTTGGGACTTCTCAATAAGCTGGCGAAGAACAAATAAGTTGTCCGTACATGACCGGCCCGCTGTAAAACCTGCTTGCTCCCGAGGGGTAAAATATGCCTCCTCTAACTTGTCCCGGAGCATTCTACCCATAATCCTGGTGACGGAGCTTTGTACGCATATTCCTCGGTAGTTCCTGCACACTTTTCTGTCTCCCCTCTTGTATATTGACGAAATATAACCAGCTCTCAGATCTTCCGGAATATCATCTCCCTTGAGAACAAGATTAATCACATCCGTCAAAAGAGTGACCAATTTCGTACTTCCCCCTTTCAGGAGCTCCATAGCGATTCCGCCTGGTCCCGGAGATGTGCCAGTCTTTGCCTTTGATAGGGCCCGTTGAACATCGTCCTCCTTCACCTGGACCGGTATGTTATCTGCTTCGGACTCGGTGTCATTTTCCCTATTTGTAAACTGTGGCCAATCTTCAGTTAGGAGAGTTTTGTAGTGGTTTTCCCACTCCTTTTCCTTAATACGGGAAAGTATATTTCCTTTCCTTGATGCCCGCAACTTTTTCAGTACGTTCCAGGACTCTCGGATCCGATTGAACCCTAACGTACTGTTGATCCGTTGGCAACACCTTTCCCATGAAGCGTTCTTGGCTTTTGTAACCATTTCTTTTACCTTCCGGTTCAAGGTTCTATATGTCACCCAGTCCTCTCTCATGGTGGAGGAAAGATATTTTCCATATGCTGTCTTCTTTTCTCTTACCAGCTGGGCTACTTCTTGTGACCACCAATCCGGCAGACGTCGCTCATCCTCCTCTCCAAGAGCCTCCCTCGCCGCCAAATGAACACATTCCTTCAAATGCCCATACTTCTCTTTCGCTGTTGACCCATAAGATACATCTATCTTTTCATCCAATCTCCATTGGTACAGAGTTCTAACACTTGAGTCACCCAGAAGCTGTAAGTTGTACTTTGGAGTGTCCAGAGCACATTTATCATGTTTCTCCTGCCTATATTTTGACATTCTCCAAGGGAAGAGAATTTCGGCTCTCAGCATATAATGGTCACTGCCACACTCCCATCCTCTGAAAACTCTCACATCTTCCACCTTGAATGAACATCGTTGCCTTGTGATGCAATAATCCAACATCGAGGGCTGGAACAAACCCGGTTTGTTCCACGTGATTTGATGGATTTGCTTATGTCTAAAAAAGGTGTTTTGAATTTTAAGATCGAATGCCTCACAGATATCTATGAGTCTCCGACCATTATCCGTCACCATCCTTTCACCACAACGTCCAACCACCCGGCTACCAATTTCCTGTCCCACCCTCGCATTGAAATCACCAGCAAGAATGATCTCTGTGTTAGGCCGCACTTTTTCCAAAACATCTCTTAGGCTTTCCTCAAAAGAATCTTTTATCACCTGCGGTTCGTGGTTCCCTGGTGCATACACTCCTATAACCACTACACTCCTCCCCCAGAGGTTGAGATCCACTCTCATCAGCCTCTCGGAATATTCCTCGCAATGTGTTATTCTATTCTTTAGCTTTTTCCTCACCACGACAGAGACACCCGCTTTTGCTCGTTCTTCCTTTGGCACACCACTCTATAAATGAACATAATCTCCCATCCATTCCTGCCCTTTTCCTTTTAACTTGGTTTCTGTAAGTACGATCACATCTAACTGGGATCCAGATATCTCTCTTTGTACTTCTTGTTTCTTATTGGATAAACTTTGTACATTCCACGTTCCGAAATGGAGGGTCCGTATCCGTTTCCATTGTCTTTTTCCATATAATTCGTCCGAATCCGAGGCTCTGTTTTGACTGTTTTTAGCAAAGCAAATTTTACACCGTTGAGCAGCTAACCCAAACGACAACCCCCAACCTGGAGGACCGGGGTTTTCTTTCAGGATTTTCCTTTCCTTAGACAGACTGCCATCACCTGGTTGACGAGTTCCATCTACCCGGGTTTTTCTTCGGAGTTGTCCTTCTCCTAGGCGGAGTCCCGCACTAGGGGGCAGCGCTTATTTAGTGGCGGCGCTCCTCGCCACGTCACCGAAGTCGTCTCAAGGCCTACTGTGGTATTTGGTGGGCATGGCCACGCCACGAACCATGCCCCCCCGCCTTAGACTCGGCCGCTCATGATCCGGGGCTGGTATTAATCATATTTCCAGCTATCCTGCCGGCAGGACCCGAAACAGGACATTGCGCTATTAGCCATTGCGACCCGCCTGGTACCTAGAGCTATAGGTTCCCTTTGGAAGGGCAGGTAATTTAATTTTGAAGATTTAAAAAAAAATCAACCATTTCATTCTGTAAGTGTAGATATTCACCCTTTTATTTATCGGCACTACAGATAAAATACGCTTAAAACTGCCTCAACTACTCTTCCCTAGTGATCTGTGTAGGTATCACGCTTTACAGATACTCCCGCTTTCTTCAGATCCTCGGATATGTTGTCCTTCTATCTTCTCATCGGTCTTCCAAGAGGCCTTCTTCCGTTGGGGTTTCCACTGTCTTCTTATTGTCCTCTCTTCGCCTAATTCCCTTAGAAACTGGGAAGCACGCAAGTCATCATAGAGTGTGTACAACAGTGAGGTTTTTCGGAGTTGAAATAAACCATTCTCCTGTACAGGTTCATAGATACGCCTTCCTTTAAAACATGTCGAGCTGATACTTCGTTAATAGATCAGGTCTCGGTTTGTTAAGTCCATCCTGCATGAAAAAAATTGTATCAACTTGTTAAAGACCGTTCCTTGGGACATGAGCCCTGATCTTTTATAAGTGCATATAATATACCATGTTAAACAGTAGATGTGATATGAAACGGGTAAATATACCCAAATGAATTTGATAACCAAATAAAGAAGAAAGAGGAATAATATTTGTTCAAGGCTTTTTAACTCTAAATTCATTTGAAAGTTCTTGAATAGATTTTAACAACCGAGGCGACTGAAAGGCGTGTATTGTGAGTACCGGATGTTTTGTAAATGTTACATGAATGTTATCTCTTATCACTGTTATTATTGTATACAGAATGTAATATTACTCAATAAATAGATCGACTATAAAATAAAATCGCTGGAATTTTACAACTAATAAATAAACTACTATAACAAATAAACTACACAGTAGTTTATTATTTCGAAATAACTATATCAGAGTATAATTGTTCAGATAGCTGTTAATAGCAAATTAACTAATATGAAAACCAACAAATAATCCAAAGGAAAATCGTATATCAGCACTGCTAAGTTTAAAACCCTATATCTCTGCTAGTTCTGAACGATTTGCAATGATTCTTTTTTCATTTTGTATGAAATTCAATTCTCTATGACATAGCAATTGATATTTTTCTTTTTTTATTTGGACGAATACAAAGGTTCATTATTGAAAATAATAAAAAAACTATTGCAACCTCCACCTCTGGTGCATTATCTTGCGTTACAAGAGAACCCAGCCTGGCAAGTAGCCCTAGGATTTTTTCAATGGGAGTAAAAATTCCTTAGTTATGTTGACTTTCAGAAGGGACGTAAAAAGATGGTTCCAAGCCTGTGCGATGAGGTATTCGCTAAAATTCTTTATCTTAAATAAGCCTGGATGGGCAAAATTTAGGACTCCCACTGTATTATCGTCCGGTTAGCCAGAGTATCATAAAGTAGCATTAAATAAACTATTGCTAAGAATAAGTTACAGAATAATTCTATGTCCCGTAGTATCCCATCTCTAATAAAACTCAAACTGAGATTCACAGCCAAAATTGACGTTAACGTAAATAATTTATTGAGGCGTGGAGAAATCTTCCTGAGAATGAGGATTGGAAGGAAAGCCTGTCCACGGAAAGATATTTACCATCTCTTGGACGAAAGTTGCTTCGTCAGGTGAGCGGTGGTACTTTCTCGACCCGGCGTTGGATCTCTGCCGCGAGCCGCCAGCTCGAGCATTCATTAAGAATTTTATGCGCAATTAACTAATATAGCACAGAGTGTTAGTGAATATCCGACCAACCATGAAATAAAAAATAAAATAACTTGAGGTCTATCACTAGTAGTTTTTCAACCATATAATAAGCTAATGTGTATCGAAATGTATCCATTACTTCGGACAAGGTCTGTGTTGGACTGAAACAGTCTACAAAATAAATGATTCACGATTCTGTTAAAGAACAGTGCTTTCTTCTTCCCGTATTTCAAGCATCATTGTAAAGAGTCTTCTATCCCGAATTTGAATAATTTTAAGATTTACTCTAATAGGCCACGTTCCATATTTTATAAACGACTATCATATTTTATAATATCATGAGTACAATGTTTGAGTATTATTCCCATCAGATCTCTAGAAGTAATTCGTAAACAGGAACTACTGGAAGGGGTTAAAGAAAAAAGTATACGTATACTGTCAGAGCAATCGAGGATAGAAATAGAACAAGGAAAAACAATGAAGGAAAAACTAAAAGATAAACAACCAAACATATGTATCCTAATGAAATTCATAAAGATTGCAGGATACTATCACGGAATATAATTATTTTGATCACGCTCATGACACGACGGATAAACTAAAAAAAAGTTAATAAAAAAATACACGGGAAATATTAACATAAATTAAATGATGGATTAGATATCACACAGCATTGCGCATGTATGTTTCTAATTTTCATCTTTCAAGGACTTTTATAAGCAAAGGTAATTAAAACATTAAATTCTATGTAACTACCAAAGTGAACATTTATGCAGATAAAAAAAAAAAAAAAAAAAAAAAAGAAAGCAGCAAATGTCTAGAACAGTAATTCCCAACCAGTGGTCCGTACATTCCTGGAGGGCGCGATGGGCCATTGGGAAATAATTTAAAATTACCTAAACGTAAAATATTTGTCAAGTCTTGGCTTTTGCTAAGAATCATGCTCTATATCAGAGGCTCCCAACAAAACATTTTCACGGACCCCTCTATCCAGTCAGTAAAGTGACAAGAAACCACAAATTTAAAAATTCGGGGATATTATCCTACCTATTAAAGGGAAAATCACCTATCCAAAAGATACGATATTCATACATAATTTTGTTCCAAAGCATACTAAAACATTTCTTTTCGTAACGTAAAAAAAATCTGGTGCTGGCAACCCACGACTTTCACACACCACGACTGTTAAAATTAATTTAAAAACTATTAAATATTCTTAAATTTGAAAAATATTTTATGTTGATTTTAATAAAACGTTATTTAATTTTCGTTGGAAACATATGATTTAGATTAAATAATGTAACTATATTAAATTGTTAATCAGTAATCAGTATATTCCCTATTCGTTATTTTATGTTACCTTTTACAACTTTTTGTATCATTATTTTTCTAAAATATTTCTCTTTCCAACGGTATATTATACGTCAAAATCAAACATCAACGTCTAAATAAAATCCTTTTGTTGTCATCAAATTCTTGTATATTCAACTTGTATATTTATCCGTCTTTCATCAATGTCATCAATATAATATGGTTAATCATTTAGAATATACAGAATTAAAGGTAGTTTAGAGGAAGAAAATTTAAAATATCACTATTTAAGCTCTGTCAAACTATTTCAATCAGAATAAAGCCTACATCATATCAAAACACATTAAATTTTACATCCATATAGCGAGCTTAATCAAAATCGTTAGAGCTGTTTTTGTGAAAATCGTAAAATGGTGCAAAATGCACAGTATGTGAAAAACATACAATCATGTATATAGCTAATGACCCTTAATGGGTAGATGCTTTCTATGAATAAATAATAACAACACTAGTTTAAAAATTTATAACGATTTTCGTTTTATTTTAATTACGATTTGGTACTAATATTTATTTCTAAAATCTTGCGTACTATATAGAAGAATGTAACTTGTAGGATGCTGTACGATGGCAAGACTAAATAACTATAACCTACCTCACGACGATATGTCAAATAATATTTCTATTAACTTGTACGACTTATTTTATAACATATTAACTGTTTATAAATCTTGCGTTTTTTAGATTTAGAAAATTTTTGTTTTTCTAGGGCTTCTACTTGACAAACGTTTAACATGGAATCCGCACACTAGACTGAAACGACAAGAAACTGCTCGCCGCTTTCGGTTACTTCAACACTTACTAGACAAACGTTCTAAACTTTCACTTAAGTACAATGACCATCATAAGACCTATCTGGACTTACAGAGTTGAGCTATGGGGCTTCACTAAACCATCAAATTCTTCCCGTATCCAATCCTTACAATCCAAAATCCATCGAAAAATCCTAAACGCTCCTTATTTTATCACGAATAAGCTTATGCATAAAGACCTTAATATTCCCTTTGTAGCTGATTTGGCCCGAACCAGGTATCAATCCTTCCATGACAAATTCCAATCCCACTCTAACCCACTAGTTTCAATCCTTGCTTCCTCTTCAATTCCCGACAATCCTCCGAGGCGTCTGAAAAGAAGATGGCCTCGAGACCTTCTTGTTTAGATTAATTACTAGAGTGCTGCCAATGGGCAGTTTCTCTTCAGGTTTTTCATGTACACTATCTTAATCAGCACATTTACTTGATGTATTCCTATACGTTTGTAAATTTCAATAAAATATAATAAAAAAATATATATATATATATTTTTTAGATAAATTGATTACAGAAATTTAATTTTCCTTTCCAAGGACTTAATTGCAATTTATTGTGCTTATAAATTTTTGAGAAAGAATTCGAAGAAGTCCGCGGAAACCAAGAATCATTTCATAAGTATACTATTGTATATATATATATATATATATATATATATATATATATATATATATATATATACATACACAAATTAACAAAATCTTTTACTCAGTTTGATTTTAGATTCATGTGGATGGATTGTTTTAATTTATTTTAATAAACTAAGAATTGTACAGAAAATTCTTTTTATCAATTTTGGAGTTTATTCACCCTCATAAAAGACTAAAACGACAAGAAACTATACGACGTTTTTGACTACTTCAACACTTACTAGACAAACGTTCTGAGCTTCCACTTAACTACAAAAGACTCATCTACATAACTATCATAAGGCCGATATGAACTTATGGTGTAGAGCTATGGGGCTCTACTAAACCATCGAATTAATCCCTACAATCCAAAATCTTTCGTAAAATCCTCAATTCTCCTTAATTTGTCACGAAAAACCTCATCCATAAAGACCTTAATGTTCCGTATGTTGTAGATTTGGACCGATCTAGATACCATTCCTTTCATGACAACCTCCATTCCCAACCTTATCATCTAGTTTCAATCCTTGTTTCCTTTTCAATTCCATCCGAGCTCCAATGGCCTCGAAGGTTCAGAATATTTTTCGAGTCCATTGGGAAGCTTATCGCATGTGCTTCATGCCTTTTTATATTTTCACTCGAATTTAACTGGTTGTATTTATTATACAGTTGTAAATTCCAATAAATAAACTTAAAAAAAAAATTATTGTTCAATCACAACTGATGTTCATATTGCTCAAAGATATATTTTGTTTACGCCCTACAAAATATGACGGTTGGGAAAAAATGTCAGTAGAACCCAAATTCCTGTACAACTAAATATAAACTTTTGCACTTTATTTCAAAACCGTCTTTCATCATTGGAGCCGAGCTATAACTACACAGTTCGGGTACACTTATGCTTATTATAGAGCGCAGTGTTGGCGCCGATCCAACCCGAAGAAAGTGCAGTATTAACAGATGGGACTATTTAGAAGGGTGTTGGCATAGATCATGGAGACATTCTTGTTTACGAAAAATGAAGGTTCTAATACTGTATATAATTACATAAAGGGTATAAATCATTGTGTATTTCATTATGTTGTTTTCCTCAGGAGAAATCTATGTATCTCAGGTGTGAATCAAATTTCCTATTATTCCAATTTGTTTGAGATTTTTCATTTAATTTCCTTTTCTTCTTTACAACCGAAGATAAAGAAGTCTTGCAACAGGGGGATGGTATAAAGTGGCTCTTCTGGATAGCTTATTTTGATGAAAAAGGTTCTGTAACATCTCACGCGTATAGTTGTCTTAAACATGAAAATTTAGATCCATAGGACTTTTCGTTTACGCGCGGGAGTCACCACACACAGACCTTTTTACGGGACTTGGTCGTTTAGACTCAAGGGAACCTAAAACATGTATTTACGTTGAAAAACTGGAATTCGAAAATTTCCACTATCGCAATACTTTCCTTACTACATATTTCATATATAGGTAAGTGAAAGTAAAATGCGGTTAATTAGTTCAGTACAGCTTCCTCACTTCCTTTTATACTTTCAGGTATAGAAGTAAGGAGGTTATTTATAAGAGATATTCAAATCGGGATCAAGAGAAACCTCCTGTGCCACCAATAACAGCCCTAATTATTGGCTGTTAGTTTTATCGGCTTTTCATCATTATTTAATAACTCTTGCAAGCTTGTTTATAAGATTTTTTTTTTAAATAATTAGCTTTTCAATAGTATATCATACATGTATATTACTGTTCTTATGGCCAATAAAAAAAAATTGCATTAAAAAAATATTTTTTTCAGTTTTCTCCTTTAGTTGGATATCGAATTCGTTCAACTTATATATTTACCTGTTTTTCATCAATGACGACAAGATAATATAGTTTTTTTTTATATAATCTACAAGATTAAAGGTAGTTTAGAGAAGAAAGTTTAAAATATCGGCATTTAAGCCATGTCAAACTATTTAATCGGAATGAAAACCCACATGATATTAAAGCCCATTAAATTTACATCGATCATAGCGGTTTAATCTAAATCGTTAATCTGTTTTTGAGAAAATCGTAAAAATGCATTGGTATAAAGTGGCTTTTCTTTAAGCTGATTTTATGAAAAAGGTTTGTAACATCTCGGGCGTGTAGTTGTGTTATATATGAAATTTCAGTTTCATAGGACTTTTCGTTTACGCGCTGGATTTACACCACACATACCTTTTTATCACTAACTGTATTTGAAAATTCTTTAATCGATTTTTAAAACGGAGGTAAGTGAAAGTCGAGTGTTTCCAGCACCAGATTTTTTCATGTATCTTCTAGCAGAGTTGTCCATCTGTTATTTATTTGTCTTGATAGAAAGTAAGATCATTGAATTTTATGTCGACGGTTTAAAATTGAACCTGCAATGAAGATTACGCCTCTTTTATATATATCACAAAATACGCCACACTCAAAAGCACTATGTACTGACATAACCTACAAGAAAAAAATAAATGATTTTATACGGCTTTGTCGTTCAGTAGGACGGGTGCACCTAATTGTTTGGGTTTATTCAAAATCACGTAGTCAAATTATATAACTGGACTTATTCCAACAAGTTATCCACAGAATCGATACAATAATCTTATGTCAGCGCAGTTGTTAGGTTTCATGTCTTAGGGACTTGGTAAGAAAATGGTAAACAGATATCGTAAGAGTTAAAAGTTCAAAATTGCCTCAAAGTCTATTATCAGAATAAGAGGCAAACAAAAAGATTTTGTGCTATTTTTGCAGGCTTTTATGTGACTAATGCGTCCTGCAAAAAATAAATGTGGTATTTTTTTATATAGTAGGAAATGTTCTAAAAGTTTATAAGATAATTTTTCTCTATATCTCAAATTTACAGAAATATAAATGTGCAATGAGTAAACTCATGCAAAATATCAGAAAAAAAAAATGACAGAAAATATTTATTCATCTGGCGATGACTGTCTACTAAACAATATTCAATGGTGATGAATACAGATAGTCGCTATTGGCTTTGTTTGAAGTAAATTTAAAAAATATTTTAATTTCTTTTAACTTTTTGTTACTGAGTCTTTGAAAAATGGAGAACATTAAAAAAATGTGGTACTATGAAAAAAAAAAAAAATCAGAATATATTTTTTGTAGGATGCCCTTGAAAATATTTATTGAATAAAGTAACGAACAATTGGGATCGTACTGAAGCGTGCATTATAAACGCGCACTCAAATATTAAAGCTTGAATTGACCAATTAAACTATCGAAAACTACATAGTATATAACACCTTTTGAACTGTTCTCATATCTTTAGTTGTCCATGGCTTTATCTTAGACAGGTAAATTGCTAACAACATCTACGATTTGGTAAACATTGATTTAAAACAGCACGAATTAATTCAAAACATTAACAGTCAACCACTTTCCGAGATCTATGATTATGTAACGCCGCATAAATGAGCTATCTTAGGATTTTAATCTCACTTATATTTGTATTCAGAGTCTGCTATTCTTGTCATAGAATTAAATTTCCTTTTGAAAACAAATATGAAATATATATATTTTTTTTTTTTTTTCATTGATCATATTTGTGTAACGTTTTATCATTCATGAATATTTACAGTAAAATAAACGATATACAAAACCAATAATATATCTCATAAACCAAAATTTATATAAGCTACTCTTCATTCTTACTGATCTATTTACTACTTCGACATGATGTAGCTAAGAAATATTTTATTTATATCCTTAGTTAATACATATTTGAAATAAAATCAAATGTTGAATAGAAATCGATCACTCCAAACCTATTTAAGGAAGTTAAGTACCAACTTAATACCAACTTAATAAAGTACATAATTATGCTTAACTAAATCTCTTTAATGGGGCATTAGGGAGAACTAAGGGCAAAAAGTTTCATTTTATTGTTAAAATAACTATTTACTTATGAATTTTGCTAAGGGGGCAACATTTTAACACTCTTGGCACCATGGTTTCCAAAACCTAGATAATTGTAGACCACGAGAGACTGAGGACAATATTCAGAAAAGGCGTTATTTTAAAAATACAATATTTTGCATTTGGTTCGCCACATTTACTTAAGCTATTCCGAAATTTTCGAACAAATGCCACGAAAGTTGATTGCCTTTAATTGTTTTTGAGCGGAGGCTCTCTGTCGAAGAAACAATTAAACAAGTAAAATATTAAAACGTAATTTTACCCATATTGAAACTGGTTAAATTAAGCTAGGTACCTACTAAAAACTAAATTAAATAAATCATCAATTTTGATGGCTCTTAAATATGCATTAATATTTAGTTTTGGTATGTTAACATCATTATATATTATTGTTGGTCGAAACTATAAATCTTCCATTATAGGTATTGAATAAAAATATTTGCCTAAATTTTTTTTATATACATACATATATATATATATATATATATATATATATATATATATATATATATATATATAATATGTAATAATATATAATATATTATATCGTATTATACATAATAATACGGCATATAATAACATCACTCAATCGGTCAATCAGTTACTGTTATATATTATATATTCAATATGATAAGAGAATAAAGTTATTATTTAGAACCAGTGCTTGCTTTTATTCAGTCGAATTAAAAAAAAAAAATACTGCAGGAAGATTTCTTCTTTTAGGCAAACCCTCTCCTCCACAGACCTACTTAGGTATACCTAAAATAACTCGATAGGTGTCAGCTTTTAATTAAATACTGTCACAACTCGCTTGAAATCTAAATTAATTCCATTCGTAGGTGAAGATTTTTTCCACCTAGAAAAAGAATTCTAGAACCACCTGCGGTTTTGAACCCGTGACCTTCGGCATATAAGGCTGTTATGCTAACCACCCTGCTACAGGTGATCCCAAATTATGCTTCTTTTTACTGATAGTTAATTTTTTTTTTATCTCGTGAAGATGTATAGTTTTTGAGTTATTCGAAAAACATTATTTTTTTTTATTGCTTACAAGACAACTTAAAATTTACTAGCACATTATAAGATAAAGGGAATCTCCGTTAAAAATGTTAACTTCGTAGGGTAGTTATTAGAATTTAGAGACACTAAGGTGACGATGACCGCTTGCTTTCATAAATATGGATTACAGAAAATAGTGTCTAATCAATGAAATCAAAGTTAAGAGGTAGCTATTAAGAAATTTGTTGCTGTATGAACAGCAAATATGACTAACAATTTAAAAAGCCATGAAACCCTCTACCCTTTTCTTATAGAGGTGTGTTTAAATAGATGACTAGGCTCACACTCACTGAGTTAAGATGAAGGCTCGAGAACGCGAAATCATTCTCGGTAAATAATTGCTGACATTTAGAAATACTGTGCGTACAAATTTCTACGAAGAGCTACTGATCTTCCCAGTACAGAAAGCATACACACGAATTTTCAAATCAATATCTGACTTACCTAATCATTGTGAACCCGAAGGTCACATATTCGATTTCAGCAATAAGGGTTATCTGTCATAACACATTTCCTAGTAAGTTATTTATCAGGTTATTAAGGTTTGATAACTTTTCGGCCATCATATATATATTATTTTTTTTTTTTTTTTTTTTTTTTTTTTTTTTTTTTTTTTTTTTTTTTTTTTTTTTTTTATGATATCAGCTCCATTAGTCAGAACCAGAAACAGAAACTCTTTAGAAAAATAATAACCAAACTCTGGTGTCATTAAACAACTTATTTTTAACAAACAAAAACTTACATTCAACAAAATAAATGTACTTATCTCACTCTATATCATGAAAGAAATAAAGCAAATTAAATAATTAAATGATATTACGAGTTAAATAAAAGCCGCTAGAGGAGTATTCGAGACAATACTATTGAGGTGTAAAAAGCATGATGTAAACTCCCTTTAGTGAACAATTTTGTCGTAACATCTGCAGCATACATCCATCTTAAATATGTACTTTCAGATTCGAACGACGATCGATTTTTAAGCTAAACACTTGGTTTTCCATTGAAAACTGGAATCATGAAATTTACAAGATCGCAATACTTTCACTTACAGATGCTAATGTAATAATTAAAAAAAAAAAAAAAAAAAAAAAAAAATGATCTTTGTATTTTTTATGTCTTCTATGCAAATTAAGAATACTAACAATAACTGTAGTTACTGATTAGTTGTTGATGATTTTTATTTAATAGTAAGAGGACAAAAAAAAAAAAAAAAAAATATATATATACACTATTTTTTCCTTATTTTGTTCCTCGCCTGTATTTATAAGTAGAAGAATAACTCTGTACACCGATAGGTCTTGCAATGCATTAAAGAGCGGCCGAGAGACTATTTAAAATTGCTAACCTCAAGTTATTTTCTGAGCTTTTTTGTTTTGTTTTTTTCACAGGAGGATAAAAACACACAACGTGTTGAGGAAACTGATGTTCTGCTGTTCCCAATGAAAAAACTTGAACAACAATTCAATACTAAAACCTTAGATTTACTGTAACATCAAATTAAAAAAAATCTGGTGCGCGCAATACAAGACTTTCACTTTGTTAAAATCAATTTAAGAATTTTTAAATACATTTATAGATACAAATAAATTGTTAAATAATTAATTATTTTGAATTTCAATAGAAACATGTGCTTTATTAAATAATCTATTATATTTTTATCTACAACAATCAGTTAGTTTTATCGGCTTTTGATCACTCTCCATTATTAACCTTTAAAATTCCGTGTATTAGATAGTATTTGTTCTAAAATCTTTAGCTATCCAACGTTATATTGTACTTCTATATTACTATTTTCGTGTTCAAAAACACAAAAATTGCATTAAAAATATATATTTGCACTTTTCTCCTTTAGTTGTTTATAAATTCGCTCAACTTGTATATTTACCCATTATTTATCAATGTCAATAAGATGATGTTCCATTTCTTTTTTTTTTTTTTTTAAATCTACTAAATTAAAGGTACTTTGAATATTGAATACTTGAAATATTGGCATTTAAGCCCTGTCAGACTATTTTAATCAAAATGAAACCTACACCATGTTAAAGCCCATCTAATTTTACATCGATATATAGAGTTTAATCAAAATCGTTGGAGGTGTTTTTCGATCAGCAGATTTTAATGAAAACGTTTCTGTAACATCTCGGGCGTATAGTGAGTTGTTTCTGCCCAGGGGTTACCACACACACATTTTTGCGGTACTTGGTTATTTAGACTCAGGGAACCCTAAACGTGTATTTACGTTGAAAACTGGAATTCGAAATTTTTCACGATTGCAATACTTCCCCTTAATATATACTCCATATATTGGTAAGTGAAAGTAAACAAAAAAAAAATGACATTTGAAAATTTAAACTTTTCTTTGTTAACATTCTTTTACAATGGTATTGATAAATCATGAAATAATGAATAGCTATGAATTATCAATTCAAATAAAGCAGTATTCAAAGTATTTTCAAGCATGCTGTATAACTTGATATTTTTCTAAGAATAGTTGTTTCACATCGATCATCTTTAAAAGTATAATGTTAATGTTTTCCTGTATAGGAAATCTTTTTCAGGAAAAGTATTATCAGGAACTATTCATAGCTACTATATATAGCAATGGAATTTTCATAAGAAAATGTATTGACAGCGTTCTAAAAATAAAATATATTTACCCATGACTGCAATTATTTATTATTTAACCATCTAGTAAATAAACCTATTTGAAAATAAAGCGTTTGTTTTATTGATGTCGTTCGTTTAATTATACAATTGGGTTCTGATAAAGATGCCAAAAATATGAATAAGAAGGCATTTTAAAAAAATGTTCCGAAAATAATTCAATTATAACTAGAAATAACGCAATGGTAGAAAACTGCAATTTGTGGTTTTCAATTTAAAATTTATGTGATTTTGTTAAAGAATACTTCTTTCAGTTACAGTACTAGTAATTGTGGCACTGAATTACCATTATCTGCGGCCTCTAAGTAATTAAATTACAACTACTTCTTGATGCATTTTTTTTTTTTTAATGTATATTGATATTTACAACTGTATTAAATAAAAATACATCTAGTAAATGTGATGGTAATATATAAAACTGTCATGAAATACATGTAGAGACACTACCCTATGGCAGCACACGGACAGTTTCTTGTCGTTTCAGTCTTGTATTGGGATTCCAAGTTAGACATTTGTCAAGGTGGAGTCCTTGGTATCGAATCTGTTCAACAGGGGCTAGTGGAAGGTCATTAATGGATACTGTAGGGCAGGAAGTCATTGGTTTACAACGAAGGGTAAATGTTATCGGGTAGGATTTGTTAGAATTAATTTTAATCCTCCAATTCTGGCACCATACTTCAAGGTCTCGGATGTGGGATTGAAGAGTGTGGGAGGCAGTAACTGGATCATAATCTACTGATAGCACACACGTGTCATCAGCCTAAGTAGAAAGGAATGTGTTAGGATGGGTTGGGATATCAGCTGTATAGACTTATAAATAACGGGTCCTGGGATGCTGCCTTGAGGAACACCAGCGAATTGAGAAAACAGGGAGGAATAGGAACTATTGTGATTTATTTTGAAAGATCTATCAGCGAGGTAGGACTGGCTAATAAGAAAATAGGTAGGAAGGAGGAATAGACGGAGCTTGTAAAGCAATCCTGGGTGCCAGACTCGGTCAAAGGCCTTGATGCATATGAATTACAATAAAATATCTCTGTAATTTAAGACTTAACTATGTTTTCTCTATCTTCAAACCTGAACCTCTGTACCATGAAGGGTCTTGGTTTCAGCACTTATAAAGATTCGTACTGTTTCAGGGCCAGGGATCGTAAGGAGTAATAGAGGTGATTAGGTCTGGGATTCGCATATTTGCCAGGTTTTTCACACCATTTTTGGAAACCCACTTTATAGGGTTGGGCCTGCTCCAGGGGAGTATCCATTCCCCATTATTTTTTCTATATTCTATATTTAGTAGTTCGTAAATTTCCTGTTTATTGAAATCACTAATCGGTCTTATCCCTTTGCAAGCAGTAGTTTTTTTTTTTTTTTTTTTTTTTTTGTAGGACGTACTACATATGATGGATGAGGTGGTACTGGTGGCGGTCAGGAA
The DNA here is from genome assembly GCA_023052935.1 of Piezodorus guildinii. NCBI lineage: Eukaryota > Metazoa > Arthropoda > Insecta > Hemiptera > Pentatomidae > Piezodorus > Piezodorus guildinii. Next base: position 118,489,087 of record CM041293.1, on the reverse strand, counting down.
TAATTAGAAATAGTGAAAACATATTTTCTAATCTTTATCATAGTTATTACACGGTCAACTATTTAATATTTAATATAATTACAACTATAGTGCTCCGTCATATTATTGAAACTACCATTATGCTGCTCTTAAGGTATTTTAAATTAAAATAATATTATAAATTGTAATTATACTTCAGAAATACTATATACCATACGTAGGCAGTAGTAATTACGAATTAAATCACGTTTTGCCAACAGTGATTCTAGTTACTGGTGTGTATTTCAATTATACAGAACTTGTTCATAAAGGTTTTAAGGTTTTTTAAATCTTGTACTAGGTACAGGTTTTATTTTATTTTTTCATATCCAAGTAATTAGTATGTAGAATTTATGTAGTTGAAATCTTGTACTGTAACTATATTTGTTATATTTTAAGATAAAGTAGCGATATTAGATAGTGTGTTGTTTACAAATAGTTCTATAAATTTAACATAGCATGTAAACTATCTTTGAAAATCTGTTATTTTTAAACACATTTAGGTTTCAAATGAAGCATGACCCAAGCTTAGCTCTATTAGTTTAACAGTACTTAAATCTGGCACCTCTTGCGATGCATAACAAAGAGAATATGTGGAATGAGGCCAAGATAAAAGTTTTTCCAATTGAGTGTATCAAAATGGATAATATGAAAACCATATGATTTATAAAAAAAAAAGTTTTAATCTTTTTCTTAACTAAAATTTTATATTTAGCTAGCGATCAACGATGTCTGGCCAAATGTGAGAACTTCTAGCTATTTACGGAAATAGGTGCAACACCTCTTTTAGTCTAGTCAGGGTTGAAAGCCAAAAATAGTATCCGAAATAGCATGTGTGTGAAGTCAAGTCATGACGTAAGCGTGACGTTATTATTTTTATAATAATTTGTTTACAACAAAACTGTAATATATTTAATAAAACCTTGCATTCTCATGATTGCGGAAACGTTTTTTTCATTGTTTTCCTGACATGTTGTTAATTTACCATTAGGTTAATATTTACTAAATAAGCATTAAAAAAAAGAAAAGCAAAAGAATTTGTAAAGAAAAAAATATTATGGTTTATTATCATAAATATTTGTGAATTATTTAAACAAGGTACTAAACGCAAGGCATGCTACATATTCTTCTGCTAAAATAGACGTACATAAAGCTACAATGGGATCACTTGTAGCTGGGTGGTTAGCATAACAGCCTCCTATCCAAAGGTCACGGGTTCAAACCCGCATGTGGTCCTAGGATTTTTAATGGGAGTAAAAAGTCCTTAGTTATGCCGTCCTTCGGAGAGGACGTTAAAAGGTGGTCCCGAGCCTGTGCGATGTCAGGTACTCGTTAAAGATCCCTATCCTAATAAAACCTGGATAGGCAAAATTCAGGACTCCCACTGTAGCATCGTCCGATTAGCCATAGTAGCATAAAGTGACGTTAAATACATAAACAAACAGGAAGCTACAATTCAAGTTTTCGATTTCATAATTTTTACAGTTAGAAAATGGCTCATGTTCATTTATATAAAATATAACATTAATTCTGTATTTTTGGTATAATTTAGAAAGCGAAAGACTAGGATGATGAGTAACTGGATCTTTTATCTGTAAACAGTTTCATTTTTCATCAATTAATATAATTTTCTTACCTTGAGTATCTCTTTATCCACGTCTTAGATTCTCTAACAGGCGTTGGTTGCTGTAATATACAATTGATTATTAGAATATTTTAAATACAATTTTTTTTTTCAGAAAAATAGGTTAAAAAGATATTTTACTATAATAATGATTCTATATCATCTTGAAATTATGATTCATAACCGAGATTAAAACTTTTTTTTCTTTTTAAAATATTCAAATAATTTAAAATTTCTTAATTTAAGTATATATTCCATGTAGTTTTGAGATGATTTATCAAATACATTTGAAGTAGTAAAAATAAAAAGGAAAAATCTGCGTATCCTAATTCATTTTATCAACAAAGCCAGATAAAATAACCTTTTGACGAATCAGAAATGACAATGAGATGATTTGCTGTCACAACCTCGAATACCTAAAAAGCAGGATAACCTTCGAAAAAAATACTATCTCAAGTTAAACCTTGGGTAAAGCTTTTCTTCGGTTATCTGAAGCTAAATTTAACTTGAGTAACAAGGTTTCAAAAATTCAGTTAAATAAGGATCCTGTACCTAAAATCGAAAACGCTTTTGGAAATGAACTAAATAAAAAATGATGTTCAACTACATATGTATTAGTACCTTTTATTTTGATAAGTTTTGAATACAATTACTTATAAAATATTAATAATAGGCTTAGCAAATCTAAAGTTTCAATACCGACACCACCAAATGTTGCCTACACAGATTCGTCCCATTTCAAGCCCAAGCCCCCGAGATCAGACTTCACACAATCCTCCCACCTAACGTCTCGACCTTTATTTTAATGATGATGAATTGAAAACGTGAATACGGTGCAAGATAAACCAGTCACGTTGTTACACCCTAATCACTAGATGATAAAAACATGCTTCTGTTCGAATTTAATATAATTTCCATTTAATGAACCCGGGGTACAATCCCAAGGTAAAATAAAGATCGGTCATCAATAACTCTTCTGTCAACTATTCATCCAGATTCAGTGTTTAACTATTATTCAAACAATATTGTAATAAATCATCAAAGTATTTGTTAGGTGTACAATTTTTACTTTCACCTACCTATATATGAAATATATAGTAAGGGAAAGTATTGCAATCGTGAAAATTTTAGAATTCCAGTTTTCCACGGAAATACACGTTTTAGTTCCCTAACCATCCCATATAAACAAGTCCTACAAAAAGGTCTGTGTATGCGTGTGTGTTTTTTTTTGTGTGTGTGAAGAGGGGGAGGGGGGTAAGTCTAGCGCAAAAATTAAAAGTACGATATTGAAAATTCATATTTGAGACAACTATAAGCCCGAGATGTTACAGGAACTTTTTTAATAAAAATCGGCGAACCAGAAAAGCCACTTTATACCATGCATTTTTCACTTTTTGCGATTTCTCAAAAACTGCACCAACGAGTTATTTGATTAAGCTCACTTTATGGGTGTAAAAATTAATGGGCTTTAATACGATATAGGTTTTGTTCTGATTAATAATAGTCTGACAGGCTTCAATGCGGATATTTTAAAGTTTTCTTTCTCTAAGGTACCTTAAATTTGTAAATTTCCAAAAATAAAAGTAACCATATCATCTTGTTAGCATTGATATAAAACGGGTAAATATATAAGTTACACGAATTCGATATACAACTAAAGGAGAAAAGAGTAAAAAAAATATTTTGTATGCAATTTTTGTATTTTCAAATATAAAAACACTAATATAAATGTATAATATATCGTTGGAGAGCTAAATATTTAAGAAGAAATATTATCTTATACACAAAACTGTCAAGTTTTACGGACAGTGATGAAAAGCCGATAGAAATGACTGATTTCCGTAGATAACAATATAATAGATTCTTTAATAAAACACACGTTTCTTTGAAACTCTGATTAATTAATTCTTTATATACTTATTTTAATCTCTAAATGTATTTAATAATTCTTATATTAATTATAACAACGATATAAATAAAAGTTGTGTGTTGCACATATTATGTTATTAATGAAACAAATTTACAAATGTGGTAATATTTTATTAACAATTTGTAATTCTTATCTAACAACGTATTTTCCATATGTATCGATGATCTAAATCATCACTTGTGATTTGAGATATAACAGCGCGCACCAGATTTTTTTATGTAAGTGTAAGCGTTATTTTGAAATTCATTTTATTAAACTATTTTTTAAATAAATATTCTATGCCTTTATAATGCCAATTTCTTGAGATGTAATGGAATTTTTTCTTCTATTTCTTAGGACATTAGTCTATTACAATTTACAGAATAAAAAACAAAAACACAAGGTATAAATCAATTAAATAACAATATCTGAGTTGTGCAAAAGTTTGGACTCGTTATCGTATATTCATTAAATCACCATCCTTTGTTATAGATAATCTATCAATTTAGACATTTCATCACTTGATAACCTTCGATATCAGTGTTATGGAATATTTCTATTATCCCAATAAAAGGTTTTGTAAGTAAAATGTTTATAAATTTTTAAAAACAGTATATTTATTTGAATTTAAGACAGTATTGTATTAGTATAATTGTAAAGTATAGCATAAAACAGGAAAATATCTTTTGAAGTAACAATCTTTTAAGCTTTCTTTTTCAAGTTCAAACCTAGCAGGACTTAGGATTTTTTAATGGGCCTAAAAATCCTTAGTTATACCGTACTACGGAAAGAACGTATGAAGGTGGTCCCGAGTCTGTGCGATGTCAGGTGCTCGTTAAAGATCCTCATCCTAATTAAACCTGGACTCCCACTGTAGCATCACCAATTAGTCACAACAGCATAAGTCCATTAAATTAATAAACAAGCAAACATGATATCATATCACTGACATTATTAGTCCAGAGGTCGTCTTATTTTCAGTCACATATCTATTGACAAAGAGTTCAGTACTAAAAAAGAGAATATCTATTAGCAACAAATTGAACATTGAGAGGGATTTATTTATGAATAAAAAAGATTCGTGGTTCAGTGGAACCTCAAAGCTCACTACAGGTGTCAAAATAGGCCTGATAATAGTAATGTAAAAAAGCTTTTTGTTGTAGCTTGGAAGTTTAGATAGTTTGTCAGTAAGTGTTGTAGTAATCGGTATCTCGAAGTTGGTTTTTGTAGTATCAGTCTTATATGAAGGTTACAAGAACCTTGTCAATATAGAGTCCTAGGTACCGGAAATATTTAACAGGAATAAGTGAAATATTATTAAAGGATACAGTATGACTGTATATAATTATATTAAATAGGTATACTGAGAATAATCATGTACAAAATGTATACAGTATATAATAACAAGACTAAATAATAATGAGTTTCGACAGAGATTATAATGCTTTTAGATTAGTGAAACCTAGAAACATGGCTTATAGTACTTAAAGTAATCATTACGTTATTTCACTGACGAAATTAATCTACTTAAATTTTATTTTGAGACACTAATATTGTCAAGTATACTTAAATCATTTGACAAACTCAAATACTTGAATCAAAACCATCCATTGTAGAACCCCCATTGGAACAAAAGTAAAAACGATTCCGTCAAGATAAGAAATAAGACTGCCTCCTTTCACTCAGGGATACGTGATGGTTAGTCTAGAGCAACCATTTAAAAAAAATAATATAAATTTCTTACGTAAAAATAAAGGCTATACTCTGCCATTAAAATGAAATTTACGAATTTTAATAAAGTATAATAGATGAGTGTAAACATTAATTTTATTTAATTATTAATGTTATGATAAATTTTCACGCGTTCATTTGTAAATATTACTTTATTTATCGTCTACTTTATTCTTCTAAAAAGAACTTTTTGATGGAGAAGGTCAAGTACGGTACTGTGAAACAGAGGTCACTATCGATTCGAGCTTAGATGCAGCGCATTTACCGGCTAGCGAGAAAGAATTGCACAACACTTTAAGCACTCAAATATCGTTCTGATTAGATGAGGAGGACAATAAGAAGTTTGAATAGTAAGCAGCTGAACTTCAAGTCATGTGCCTTTGGGTTGATTCTGGGTAATAGCATCACATATTTAAATATTAGTTTTAATTATAAAATAATGATATGAAAATTAAATGATAAAATTAAATGTTTTTCAAATTTTGCTTTCATAAAAAAATCTGGTCCGTGCAACACACGACTTACACTTATCTCCGTTGTCAAAATCAATCTAAGAACTTATAAATAAAGTTGAAGTTGAAAAAATACTAAAGAATTACATTGTGTTTTAATTGGAACATATGTTTCAGAATAATAATCTATTACATTATCATGTACAACAATAACTTAGTACATAAGATTACATATTTTCTAAAATCTTTAGCTTTCCAACGGTATATTTTTTAACAGTTTCTCCTTAAGTTGGTTATCGAATTCGTTCAACTAGTATATTTACACTTCTTATTTTTTGTCAATGTTAACAACAAGGTATGGTTAGTTTATAAAATACTGAAAATTAAAGCCCTGTCAGACTTTTTCTATCTACATGATTTAACTATGATTGACATGAAACCCTGAATACATTAAAGCCCCTTAAAGCTTACAGCGATTTTTATCAATATTATCAGAGCCGTGCTTAATATACCAAATGAAGAAAAGTGCATGTATGAAGTGCCCCTTTTGGTTCATCGATTTTCTTGAAAACAATTGCTGTAACTTCTCAGGCTATAGGCTCTAAAAATATTTCAATAAAATAATGATGAAGTTAAAAAAAAATTCTGTCCTCCTTTTTATACAGGAACTTTAAACTAATATATAGGACCAAACATTGATCCTCACTTTTCAGTATAAACTGGTCCCAGTGGGAAGTTACATCACTATTAGCGCCCTCAATTAGGGAAATACGAGTTCAACTTATTGAGCAATACTTGAACGCAATGTTTAAAAATAATATCTGCTACATACATAATGGTCCGAACTCACCTCAACCTTTCTTCAAAATTAAGTTTAGCCCCAAGCTTTTTTAAATCAAAATATTTGTAAGGAAATAAACACAATATATATATATACGTGTATATATAAATCCTTTGGTCATTGCATCACGTGTAAACGGCTAGACCAATTTCTCTAATATTTTTTTGTTATTTTTATATCAGTCAGGAGAAGGATCTCGTGAATGAAAAAAAAGATATAAGTTACTTTGGTAGGTAGTTTTTATCTTTTCATATGTTTTTAAAATCCCTGACTTTTCCCGATATTTCCAGTGTCTAGACACCCTGATATATATATATATATATATATATAGATATATATAAATCTCGTGTCACAATGTTTTTGTTCGCGATAAACTCTGAAATTACAGAACCGAGTTTGATCAAACTTCGTAAGTATCTGTTATTTGGTCCAACTTAAATGATAGGATGGTTTTTATTACTATTCTAAATAGTTGAAAAATATATTTTTCTAAAACGTAAAACAAAATTTGTTTAACTGTGGTAACACTGGTTCACAGCAAGTAACCTTCCCATATCTTCACATATGTGATTATTAATTCAAATATAAGTGTGTGTTGATTGTTTCTGTGCGTTCTTATTTATAAAATACACATTCACATTATAGTTTCCAGTTATAATAAAATACATATTAGTTGGTGACGAGGATGGGATAAAATATACATTCATTCCATAGTTTCCAGTTATAATAAAGTACATATTACTATACGTTTCCAGAAAAATTATAAGTACTCATTTGAATGACTTGCAATGATTTGTTAGTTGCAAAGGAGTTATGATGATATACAACAGTTGTGCTTAAAAGATAAACGATGTTATTGAATAATTTGGATGTGGCTACTTGGTACTGGTATGTAATTGTAACATTGAGTAAAAAAAATTGATACCTGACATGAAATAATAATCTTTAATTTATTACAAATAGAGCAGCTTTTTTCTATTCACCTGTATTTCTTTTATATAACCTCATTCAACATAGTCACTATCAACATCTTTCGTAATTTGTAGCAATTTTAATTCAAATTATTTTATCTATCAAATTGAATACATCAAACCGCAAAAAAAGATAAAGAAGTGTAGTTTTTGTTCTAGATTTTCAATGTCTCTCGATATTAATTATAGTAATAGGTTAAGTTGTTTTTAAATCACTTTCCTCATCAACTTCGTCATCGCATCACGCGTGAACGGCTTGACCGATTTCGCTAAGACATAGTTCCGACATGACATCGTCTGTCGGGTCAGCTAGTATTTTATAAAAACGTATTATTTTACCTATGTAATAAGGAAGCCGATATTTTATATTTAATAAATTACTTTTGGTAACAAATTCCACATGGCAAATTCATCTGTCCAGTCCCTTTTTACCGTTTTTCTTGCATACATTTCACAACTTGTAATTGGTTATTAGAAAAAAAAAGTATTTCTGGAAAAATGCAGCTGCATTGTGGCATGAAAGTTTAGTTCGTTAAAAAATTTGATTTTTTTTTTTTTTTTTAGTTATTATATTAAAGCATATAATGTCGCAGGGGTTTAATTTGATATCTCAAGTTGAACGGCCAATAATAACGCTGACGGTTATAGATAAAATGTTAGGTGCAATTAAGACGCTAATATCCCAAAGGTTCTAAACAACATTTTTCAAACTAAATTGGTATTTTGGCATATTTGTATTCAAACAGTCTAGATGTATCTGAATGATTCATCAGCTTTCAAATGAAATAAGACTAAGCATTTAAAAATTAAAGTTCTTTTTAATAGGTGTTAAGTACATATTGAATTTTCATTGCAAAGCATTCTAAAACATTTCCTTTCATGAGATAAATAAAATTATTAGTATAGTAAAAATCGTTTCTAATTTTTAACTCATAAGGAATCAATCAAATAAATTGATTTAATTTCAAAACATTGAACGATCTTTGTGCTTCCGGAGATGTTATCAGAAATGGTTATAGACCCTGTTGTAAATCATCTTCTTAATTGTTTAATTTAAAAATTAAAACTATCATTTTTAATATTTTATTACCGATGGATTTTCACTTGATAAGCGGAGCAAAACCAGTGATCTGCGAGACTTCAAATGTTTTTGCCATGTGAAAGAATTCTCATAAACGATGTTACAGGGTATATGCATATTAGAGGTTGTCGGGAATGCCCCACAACCTTATTCATAAGGCTTCGTCAGTTGAGGTATTTTTAGACTAGACCAGACGTTTTCATATTCAGGACCTAAATAAGGTCTTTGTTTGGAATGTTTTCACTTTTTTGTTGGTCTCTTTCCATTTTCAACTGTATAATTTTTTTTAATGAGAGCTCAGTACCGGATATCCTCAACAGAAACAAGTGAAATTTTATTAAAGAATACAGTAGGTCTACATATCTTTATATTAAATATATACAATGCTTATAATTGCATATAAAATATGTAAGTGGTGTCTAACAAGCTTACTGAGCTTCAACAGAGATTAAAATATTTTAATTATATCAAAACTTGGAAAATTATACTACCTTAGTCGAGACTAATACATTCAGTACTTCATTTTACAAAAGAAATAAATCTAATTTAATTTAATAAATTAATACACTTATATTTAAATTATACTTATATTATATTAAATATAATACTAATATCACCCAATTCTCGAATATTTGAATTTATATCCTTCATTGAAGAAAATCTTTAAAATAAAAACACATACTGACAAGAAAAGAAATAGAATATCCTGTTTTCACTCAGGATACATGACAGTAGAAACTTTTTTTTAAACAATATTTATTGAAATTTTCAATTGTACAAGTAAATATGATAAAAGAAAAATGACATTAAACAATCTTCTAGAAGAACGGTAGTATTGGGTAAATGATAGCACTCCTGTAACTATTCTAAACCAAAAGGTCTCGACCACATCTTCCTTTTAGACGCCTCGGAGGATTGTCAGGAATGGAAGAGGAAGCAAGGATTGAAACTAGTGGGTTAGAGTGGGAGAGGGGTTGGTTATGGAAGGAGTGATTGTTGTGTTTTGAGAATACTGAGAGGAAATTAATTCATTATTAGAATATTTTAATATTAATAAGCCTTTGTCGGCAAAAGTTCAAAGGGCGTTTACCTGCTCCCCCTTGGATTATCCGGGATACCCCGGGAAACTTCCTAGACCCCCAGCGGCAGCCGACAAGAGTACTAGGCCTGGCCTTGAGATAGGCATACTTATGATAAAGGTCAACAAAGGCTGGACCGCCAACAAGAAGATTCGAGAAGGGCACTTGGGTTCTATCCTCAAGAAGAGGTCCGTTGGGGGTCATAGTAACTGGAGTCAGAGAGCTTGAAGGGATGCGGAGACAATTTCAACTTCCGCCAGCCGACTAGGTGTCAGAAGGTAACGTTTTATTGTAATATTGTTTGGCAAGGTCAGCTATAAGAAATCCCTCAGTATTCTCAGGTATAGTTTAAATAAATTGTATAAGTTATTAATAATGATGTCTTTATTGAAACTTGTTTAATTTAATTTTCCCCTGCATGCCACCAATTGGGATTGGTAAACACGATATCTTTAGAATAGAAATCCAATGGTTTCATTAAATATAATTTATATATTGATTAAAGATATCAATTATTCTAGTTTTTGAAGGTACCGCTGCCTTTGAAAAGATGTCGGTCAAAAACATAGCATGATATCTAGTTCGGGTCAGACCAGCAACAAATGGAACTTTTAGGTCTTTATAGATGAGTTTATTCGTGACAAAGTAAGGAGCGTTAAGGATTTTACGGAGGATTTTGGATTGTAAGGATTGGATGCGGGAAGAATTCGATGGTTTATTTGAGCCCCAAGCTCATTTCTGTAAGTGCATATAGGCCTCATGATAGTCAGGTAGAGTAGTCTTTGGTAGTTAAGTGGAACTTTAGAGCGTTTGTCAATAAGAGTTTCTTGAGTGTGCGGATTCCATGTGAGACGTTTTTCAAGCAGGAGGCCTAGATAGCGGATCTGTTCGACCGAGACAAGTGGAATATTATTACAGGATACTCTAGGACAGAATGTCATTGGTTTAAATAAATAAATTCTTTATTATTCTGGGACAAGTCCCTTTGGAATAACATCTACATAACATGTGAATTGGACTTTGGAGTCTTAGAGAAATTAATTATGAATAAACAATTTAAGTAAAACTAACAGAAAACAGACATACGCAAATATGTTGAAGATAGAATAAAATAGAGTCAATTACAGTTTTGTTCTGACTGGATGGTCATGAGATAAATGAATAAGCGGGATTTGAATGCAGGAAGAGAGTTGGAGTGACGGATAGAAAGAGGAATAGAATTCCATAGGATTGAGGATCGGGTAAGGAACGATCTGTCAAAATGTGCAGATTGGTGGGCCGTTGTGTATAAATCTGAAGGCCTAGAGCGTGTACAGCGGGAATGGACAGAGGATTTGAATTGTAAAAGGTTGAAAATGTATGATGGACGGCGGGATTGGATAACTTGGTATAGGAATGATGCAAGGAAATACTTCCGGCGGTTGGAAGGATAAAGCCACTTCAACTCGCTATAAAATTCGGAGACGGAGGTGTGCCTCGGGACCCCGAAGATAAATCGAACAAAGCAATTAATTAGGCGTTTTATTTTTACTTCGAGATCCCCAGAAACACAACCGTATACGGTACAGCAGTAGTCGAAGTGGGGGAATATTAAAGAGGTAACGAGGAGCTTTCGGGTTTCATACGGGAATAGGTGACGAAGGGAATTCAGTCGCTTTAAGGTGTAAAAGGTGCGGCGGGAAATTTCGGAAATATGGTTCTTGAAAGAGAGGGTTTGATCAAAGGTTACTCCCAGATTCCTGACGGTCGGATAAAACTTTATAGGGTTACCATTTAGGAAGAGGGTTGGGATATGTGGAACAGTTTTCAAGAAGTGATGGGATCCTATTACAATGGCCTTTGTTTTTTCAATATTTAGTTTTAGTTTTTGACTACAGCCCAGTGACTTATTCGATCTAAGTCCTTCTTGTAGTCTTTTTGTTGCTGGTAATAGGTCGGGAGGTGGAAAGGAAAGGTAAATTTGAAAATCGTCTGCATAGAGGTGGTATTTAGAGTGATTAATATGGAGCGGTAGGTCATTAATATAAATAGCAAATAGGGTAGGAGATAGAGACGACCCCTGTGGGCACCGCAGGAAAGGGGCAAGATTGAGGATGGGGCTGGTCTGGCATTACTACGTACTGAGAACGATCGGAGAGAAATTGGAACCAGCGCAAAGCACTGTTGGATACTGGAAGATTTTGGAGTTTGGTAAGAAGGATGCTATGGTCAACGGTGTCAAACGCCTTTGAGAAATCGAGAAGGATAAGAATTGTTATTTGTTGGTGATCAATGGCAGTTTGGAGGTCTTATATTTATTTCATTTTGAATATAAATATGTGTGAAATGCACAAAATGCATCCATTAGAAGCGTATTCGACGGTTCAAAACGTAAAAAAGCTTACTCTTTAATTCTTTAAATGTTGTGTTAGGAATAAATCTATTTTCGAATGTTATCAAATTTAAAGAGATGATGTTAAGTACGGCGCAATAGCAAATAAAGAAAAAAAATTGCCTTATACTTCGCGTCAAAGGCCATTTAAGAGAAATGAAAAAAAATTCAATAAATAAGTGAGTAGAGAAATGGTGCGTAGTACAAAAAAACACTACTTCCGCAAGGACATAAGATATTTCAACAACATAAAAAGAAATACCATGTTCGTTGGAAAAATATTCTACGAATAGGAAACTAAAAACGCTGCATACATTACCAGCGCTACACGATGGTTTATTATTTCCAAATAACTTGATTATCTATATGAAATAACACTAAACTTGGGTATTTATTTATTTATTAATTAGGCAAACTGATTTTTTTTGTATTCGTTAGTCGGTTTGTTTGTTTATTTATTTAACGTCACTTTATGCTACTGTGGCTAATCGGACGATGCTACAGTGGGAGTCCTAAATTTTGCCTGTCTATGTTTTATTAAATTGAGGATGTATAGTCGACTGTAGAAACTATTATAGGTGGAAAAGTATAAACTATGCTTGGACATGGCTCAGTAATGCCCAGATGATGGCTCACAAGCTTGGGCCGAAACGTTGGCAAAATTAAAATATTTAAAAAAAAAATTGACTCCTGACTATTCCACCTATAATATGTTTTATTAAGATAGGGGATCTTTAACGAGTACCTGCATCGCACAGTCTCGGGACCACCTTTTAACGTCCCCTCCAAAGGACGGTACAACTAAGGATTTTTTACTCCCATTAAAAAATCCTAGAACCACCTGCGGGTTTTCGTTATTCGGGCTCTATGCATCTTGATACGTAAGCTCTAGCTCTCAAATTTTGAGGAGGGGTTATTTCTTCTTTTTTTTTCTTCGATTACAAAGATTCATTATTGTAAATAATAACAAATAGCATCTATACCAGACTGCGTTACTATGTTCGTTTTTTTCTTTCGATTTTCATTCAAATAATTCAAATAAAATTTTCTGATTCCTGAACACCTTACATTTTTTTTCTATCATCAATAATAATCAAGTCATCAGAGAATCAAGTTGTGGCTTGACCATATAAGATGATTTTTTAATTTTTTTTTTTTTGCTCCTTGTTCATCACGTCTTGATTTCAAAAATCTTTTCGATTTTTCTCTATATTTTCTCTATAATAACCTAGTTTAGATGGAATTGCATCTACTATAATTTGTGAATTGAATATTTAGATCAACTTATAAAAGCTATACTGATTATAAAACTTTATACATGTTTCTTTATACATCTCTATCCTCAAAAATTACTGAGTTATGGACGTATTTATGTGTAAAATTTCAATTTGTTTTCGTTTTTTGGTAAAGAAGCCCTAATACTTTTTTCTTTATCTTCAAAAATAATTGAGTTAATGAATTAAATTACTTTTAATCAGCCGCTATTTTAAAAATAACCAGCTGATACCAACAAGGATCATCGTTGAATGCCCTCGTATTTTTGTGGCGAATTAAAAAAAAAAATTACCCAGTAGTTACGGAGAAATGCCTCGGACAGCGGACAAACGGATTGTTTTTTTATTTGCTATTCGGGTTTAGTTCTACTCAAGCCCACAAATTTTGGGAAGGTATTTTTTTTTGGTCGATTACAAAGGTTCATTATTGAAAATAATAAGCCAAAAAATATTATGTCTTATTGGGAGAGCTTTAATCAAAGAAATAAAAAAAAAATGAGAAGACTATTTTACAGTGTGCTAACGTTTCGATCTAAAACTTAAGAAATCATCATATTTTTCTATTCGTACCCGTCAGAACCTATCTGACAACCAGCAAATGTGCTATATAAAACTTCAGCAGCAGGCATGATATGCATGGGAAAGTAAAGGACCGTGTAACACATCTTCGTAGACTAATATCTAGCAAAGGAAGTCTGTAATCCAGCTTTTCTTCAGCGTTCTTCAAACAGGCATTTTAGCTATTGACATTTCGTTTATAAGTCTAAAGGGATCACCTGTAGCAGGGTGGCTACCATAACAGCCTCCTATGCCAAACGTCACGGGTTCAAACCCGCAGGTGGTCCTAGGATTTTTCAATAGGAGTAGAAAATCCTTAGTTATGCCGTCCTTCGGGAGGAGAGGGGGAGGGAAAGGGGAGCGTAAATAGGTGGTCCCGAGCCTTTGCGATGTCAGGTACTCGTTAAAGATCCCTATCCTAATAAAACCTCGATAGGCAAAATTTAGGACTCCCACTGTAGCACCATTCGATTAGACACAACAGCATAAAATGACGTTAAATAAATAAACAAATATAAGTCTAAAGTCCATATGGGTATTAGTAGGTACGTTTATGTATTCAGTTTCTGTCTAACTTTTAGTTTTGATGGTTTAGATAGAAGAGAATATAGTACTTTCAGTCGCTGGTTGAGAGAAATTCTTTTCATCATGTGGGCCCCAAGTCATCCTTCGATCAAGTGTTAGTCCTAGGTAATATACGGAGTTGGTTGTCGATAAAATTGGTGGGCAAGTGTTTTGTCATAGTGTGAACGTTGCATGTTTTGACTTGCTATGATTTAATTTAATTTTGCTAAAAGATTGCCAATTTTTTAGGAGCATTAAGTGTTTTGTACAGCCAGAGCGGCCAGTATGGGATCTTTGACGCTAAAATAGCAGTATTGTTCGCATAAGTAGCAGTCAATGTGGCAAAGTTAGTTTTTACAGTATTTTGAGTTAAAAAACTTTACAACAATGATGTATAACTAATTCGCCACATTGACTGCTACTTATGCGAACAATACTGCTATTTTAGCATCAACGTATGCCCAGATGTTACAACTTTTTCATCAAATTCGGCTAGCCATAAGAGCCACTTTACTATGATTTTTTTTAAATAATAAGAACAGTAATATAGATGTATAGTACACCGTTGGAAAGAAAAAGATTTTGGCAAACATATTATCTGATACACAAAGTTGTAAGGTAATATAAAGTGAGAAATAGGGTATAAACTTATTACTGATTAACAATTTCATACAGTTATATTATTTAATCTAAATCATATGATTTCAACGAAAATGAATACACGTTTTATTAAAATTGCTTTTTGAGGTAAGTGAAAGTCGTGTGTTGCCCGAACCAGATTTTTATATAATATAGTACCGTTGGATTGAACATCGATATATATGTTTTGTTATATTTGTTCGTCAGTTTGTAATAAGATCCGAGCTGTGGGCGTCCCTTCACAGTAAACGCCCACATGTGGGTTGAACCCTGTATTATTGCTCGATATTTGCTCTTTCTCCCCACTGCGCAATATACAGAGTACATTTATTTAGGGAGTGGACGATAAATATTAACAAAAACGTACTTTTTATTTTTAAATGGACTAAATTTTATGAACGTAGTTAGATAAAATATTATTATAAAAGAAATAAAACTTACACAGCTTTCTCAAAAAGACCTTAATGATTTTGTTCAAACTTATTAGAAAGAAGAAAAATAAATTTTATTCTGGGACTTCTGTCCCCTAAGAATAACAAAAAAAGTACAAGAATGAGTATTAAGTCTGGCTTAAAAATAAAAACATTACAAAAACAAACTTAAGGTTATACTTATATTATATATAAACATAGTAAATACTGTTGTTTGAACGACATATGACTACTACTTATTTATAAAGTAGTAAATAAACTATAAACGCATTATTTATAGTGTAGTAAATACAACGACAATAGAACATTCATGTATGACTATATAATACTAAAAACATGTGCATACAGAGATACTATGATTGAACCTCACAGTAATATCGTAAAATCGTAGAAAAAAAAGGTTTGTTAACTTGAAATATGACTATTATTCTTATTTTTTATACAATTATTCGGAAGACTGATTACTGAGGAGATGATGGAATAATTTGTTTTTAAATGAGGTTAAGGAAGAAGCTTTGTGTATAGAGGTAGGTATGGAATTCCAAAGAGAGGTGGCACGCAAACTAAAAGATTTTTTAAAGAATGATGTTCGATGAGAGGGCTTATAGAGGTTAGTGGGTTGGGATCTTGTGTTAAACGAATGTACTGAAGAACAAGGGATGAGTAGGTCAAGAACGTAGGATGGACTTTGGGTTTTAAAAGTGCGGAATAGGAATACTCCCAGGAAATACTGTCGGCGAGAAACGGAATTGAGCCACTTCAACTCGGCATACCTGTCGGCGACGCTGGAGCGTCTGGGGACTCCGAAGATGAATCTAATAAAACTACATAAATTACATGAATTACATAAATTTATATTTAAACCATCTTTTATCAGTTAAGTATTTTTCCCATAGTCAGGGAGGACATTAATACTTTTTCAAAATATCTCATAAAGTACCATTTTTTTTATTTATTTTTTAATATATAATCAACAATCACTCATTAATAGTACCGTTAAAAATAGATGATCGTTTTTTTTCTCCTTATATTTTTCTATTCGCACCTGTCAGAAGCTATCTGACAATAAGCATATGTGCTATATGAAACATGAGCTGCAAAGATGACAAGCATGAGGAAGGCAAGTGCCCAACAGCACCCCATAGGTTTTCATTTAGCAGATAAATATAAATTATGAAATAATTTTATAGTTAACTATAAGAAAAAAATGGTTACAAATTCGAATTTCAGTATTCAACGGAAATACACGTTTTAAGGTCCCCTCAGCCCAAAAGACGAAGTCCCGCAAAAAGGTCTATGTGTAAGTCCAGTACGAAAACTTAAAGTGCTATGAAACTAAAATTTCATATTTAAGACAACTATACGCCCGAGATGTTACAGCAACATTTTCATCCAAATCAGCTGACAAGAAGAGCCTCTTTATACTATGCATTTTGCACCTATCTACGTTTTTCTCAAAAAGGGCTAAAACGATTTCCATTAAACTCGCTACATAGATGTAAACTTAGACGGGATTTAATATCATGTAGGTTTTATTCTTCATGAAATAATCTCACAGGGCTTAAATGCCAACATTTTAAAAATGAATTCATCTAAAATACCTTTAATTTTGTATATTTTATAAAATTGATCATGTCATCTGATTAGCATTGCTAAAAAACAGGTAAACATGTGAGTTGAACGAGTTCAATATCCGACTAAAGGAGAAAACTGCAAAAAAATTTTTTAAAGCAATTTTTTGTTTTTGAACATAATATCAATAATACAGATGTATAATAAAGCGTTGGGATGCAAATGATTTCATAATAAATATTATCTTATACATACTATTGTAAAAGTTAACGGAGATTGATGAAAAGCCGATAAAACAAACGGATTGTCGTAGATAATAATATAATAGATTATTTAATAAAAGACATGTTTCTATTAAAATCCAACGTAAATAATTCCTTAACAATTTATTTCGTTTCAAAATTTGTTTAAAAATTCTTAGATTGATATAAATAGCGAAGGTAAGTCAGTCTTGTGTCAACTGTGGTAGCGTTAACATCGCGGTGTGTAGTCTTTGAAGTTTCGGCACCTTTGATAGTGAGGCAGTAGTCTTCAGAAGCCGTGCCGACAACGGATGCTATCCAGCAGCAGATAAGCCCTTGTGGATTTTCTATTGAAAATTTCTTATTTGAATAATTCGTTTATTTTAATTACTTGTTTTTTGTTGTTTCTTGTTTGTTTATTACTATCCTTACGTTTAATTTTTTGTTAGTTGAATTTAGTTAATTTTCTTATCTAGTTTAAGTTTTTAATTTATAAGTTAATTTGGTTATATAGTTAGTGACTTTGATTTCTTATTTAATCTTTATTCCGTCGCTATTTATATTATAAACTTAAGCTGTTTCATTTTTTAAGTTACGTTAATTCTTTTACTTAGGCATAAAATTATTAGTTGTCCCCGAGTTTCTCTATTTGTATTCTTCTTATAATATTTTCCTAAAAATTGTTTACTTCTTCTTTTATAATTACATTTTAACTTTTTTCTAATTATTTCGTTAATCTATATATATATTTCATTGTTTTGTTTTTTTGCTTTGTTTTTTCTTTATTCCTATAGTTACTTACTTAATCATTTAACAGTTTTTTACAATCTGCGGTTATTTTATTTTTTTATATATTTTCTTTTTTCTTTCAATAAATCATAAAATATGGGAGACCAATCGCCTGACTCCATTAGCACTACTAAGCCTTCTCGATCCCGAGTTAAAATTCCAACCGAAAAAATCATTGCTGATTCTAACATTCAAGTACATCCGACATACTTAATAATTAAAAGAACAGACCAGGAGGGCTTCCAAAAGATCTCCCCTTTTTTTATAAACAAATTCATCTCAGGCCTAGTTGGAGATGTAAAAAAAGTTAAAAAATTAAGAGACGGCTTACTATTGGTAGAAGTAGCAAGAGGACAACAATCTGAAGTTCTATTACAATGTAAGGATTTCGGTGGGCAATTTCCTATAGAAATCGTTCCCCATAAAACCTTGAACTACTCGAAAGGCGTCATTAGGTACTTTGATTTCCAATACCTCAAAATAGAAGAAATTATGCAAGAATTGGCATCAGTGATTAAAAACATTGTTAGGATCAAAATAAAAAAAGGCGGAAAAGAAATATATACTAACTCATATATAATCACATTCCCAACGCCTAATCTACCAGATTATATAAAGATTGGATATGAGAAAATCAAGGTCCAGCCCTACATTTCAAATCCGTTAAGATGCTTCCGATGTCTTGGCTTTTCTCATCCTACAGCATTATGCAAAAAAACAGCCGTTTGTATACAGTGCGGGCAGGCCAAACATGGGGAAAATATAAGGTGTGGCTTGGCTCCAAAATGTGTAAATTGTGGAGGCTCACACAATGCGTTAAACCGTAATTGCCCGGAATTTCTGTTACAAAAAGAGATAAAAAATATTCAAACTTCTCTTAAAATATCATTTAACGAGGCAAAAATCATTTACAGAGAAAGAAATCGAACTTCTTCTAACATATATTTTGCAGAAGCCGTTAAGAAAAATATTAAACCTGTTGAAACAAAAGAAATAGGAACTCAGGTTAATCTTCTATCTTCACCTACTGGAGAAACACTCAGAACATCAATTGAGGGTAGTTCTCAAACGACTGAAATGCCAATTACAAAATCCGTCAGAACAGATAATGGCATTGCCTCTATCCAGCCCTCAGTAACTCTCCCCACAAACCAACCATCTCCCATAATGTCCAATCCTTCTAAATTCTCTCCCGATAATCTTTTCAACTCCCGTTACACCCTCATCTAATATCTTCCCAAATCCTGACCTGCCAGCTCCTATCACCTCTGTTAACCATCTTGTGCCCACTCCAAACCATTTGCCGGTTCGGACTAGAAGTGTAACAAGGACGGAAAGTATGCTCACATCTTCCATTCAGCCTTCTATGGCTCAATCAATAACGTCCACACCTTCCACCTCAACAACTTCTGAGGAAGATACCTCAGAAAACTCCGTGTCGTGTGGTGAGACAGTTGACGACCAACAGTATAAAAAAGTTATATGTAAGAACAGTAATAAGAAGAACCAATCGAAGGCTAAAGAAAACAAAAATAAACACTTAAAATAGATCCAGCTATACAAATATTTTTAATTATTGCAGTTTAATTTCGGTCTATCTAAACGTATTCTACTTCCTCTTCTGAACTACTATGACCCTAATTCAGTGGAACTGCAATGGAGCCAAAGTACATTACAATGACTTAAAAATATTACTCCGAGACATAAACCCGGTTTGCATAAGTCTCCAAGAAACTCACTTAAAACCTTCAGACATATTTACAATAAAAGGATTCGACATTTTTAGAAAGGACAATGACAGTAACCGCGCTTTTAGAGGAGTAGCTCTTGCTATTAAAAAAACTGTATATTCAAAATTTATAGAAATAGATTCACCTCTTCAAGTTGTAGCAGCCACAGTTCACTTGGGCATAAGTTTTACCCTTTGTAATATATATCTTCCTCAAGACAATTCAATAAGGATGGAACATCTTATCCATATACATCAACAGCTCCCTAAACCTGTTATCTATACCGGCGACTTCAACGGCCACAACCCACTTTGGGGATGTAAAGATATTAATGGACGAGGCAGAATGATCGAATGTTTCATAAACTCGACCAATCTTCTCACTTTAAAAACAGGCGAGCCAACCTTCTTGAGTTCCACTTATGGCACCTTTTATATACACACTCTATAGACTGGACAGTACTACCGGAACTTTATGGTAGCGACCACTTCCCTATACAGTTGAAACTGCCAAACACATCATACAAAAGGAAGCCAAGATGGATAATTGAAAAGGCGGATTGGACAAGCTTTTCCTCTTTAGCGAATCCTCCTCCAGAAATAGCAGATAATCTGGATATTGATCAAGGATGCCAAGCCATAACAGAAGTCATTATCATGGCCGCTGAATCTTCCATACCAAAAACCAAAGGATTTTCCAATCGACCTTCTGTCCCTTGGTTTAATAAAGAGTGCAAAAAAGCAATACAAAATCGCAGAAGAGCTCTTAATAAATTTCGGAAAAATATGAACCCTGCAAACTTAATCGAATACAAAAAACAAAGGTCAATATGCAGAAGAACTTTAAACAGCAGTAAAAAGGAATCATGGAAATCCTTCGTGGAATCTATTAACTCTTCAACTCCAGCTAAGGTAATATGGAATAAAATTAGGAAGATTAAAGGAATAAGTTCTCCCACTGGATACATATTATTAATTGATGGGAAATTGTGTGATGACCCTGAAGTTGTGACACAAAATTTCGCAACTTATTATTCGGAAATATACAACGAACCCACTACCAGCGGGCGTGCAGAGAATCTTGACTTCTCGACCCCAGATACAAATTTGATCTACAATTCGCCATTCACGATGTGGGAGCTCATGGCTGTGCTAAAGAGTGTTAGGGGTTCTTCACCAGGCCCTGATAATATCCACTACTCTATGATCCAACACCTTCCTAATAACACATTAACCTGGCTCTTAAATTATTACAACCACATTTGGCGGACTGGTGAATTTCCTGACTCCTGGCTTCAATCAGAGGTAATCCCAATTTTGAAAAATAGTCAAGATAAGAGATACCCCACAAGCTACAGACCAATCTTCTTAACGAGCTGCTTGTGCAAAGTCATTGAACGCATGGTTAATAAAAGACTTACCTGGATTCTGGAAAACAACAATTACATCCAAAATTTCCAATGTGGATTCCGTAAAGGTAGATCCACAATTGACCATTTAGTTCAAATGGAGGCAGAACTTCAATACACTTTTATTCAGGATGAACAAGCCATCGCTATTTTCTTTGACATGTACAAAGCATTCGACAAAACCAACACTAAGGTCATTCTGAGAAAATTAATGTCATTAGGATTCCGTGGTAACATGCCGAACTTCATCCATAAATTTCTTGGCCGTCGCTTTTTCAAAGTTCGAGTAGGAAATTAGCTATCCACGGCACATGAACAAAGAAATGGTATCCCACAAGGTTGTGTTCTAAGTACAACACTTTTCACTCTTGCAATCAGTGACCTGGCCACCAATTTACCATGTGGTATCAAACCGATGCTTTTTGTGGATGATTTGGCAATCTTTTGCAGATCCAAATTTTTGATATGTATAAAAGAGAAGCTACAAACGTCATTAAATCGACTAAACGAGTGGTCTCAAAATTCAGGACTAACTTTTTCGGCAAATAAAACAAAATGTTTATACTTTAGTAGAAGAAAAAATATCCCCGACCTACCACATCTCATGCTTAACAATGTTCCGCTACCCTACGTAAATACCTGTCGATATTTAGGATTGGAATTTGATAGACGCCTGAATTGGGAGAATCATATAAAATCTTTAAAAGAAAAATGTTTAAAAAAACTAAATATTTTAAAAGTCTTGTGTGGAACAAGTTGGGGTGCAGATCGCAACACCTTACTCAAGATATACCTGTCAGTAATATGTACAAAGATGGAGTACGGCTGTTTTGTTTTTGGCTCGGCAAGAAAGGACATTTTGACTAAACTAGATGTAGTACACCATGCAGGCATACGCATTGCTACTGGCGCTTTCAGGACCAGCCCTTCACTAAGTCTTTGCGCAGAATCTGGCTTACCACCATTATCTTACCGACGCGATAAACTGGCCATCAACTACATCACCAAACTATTCACACAATCTACCCATCCTACCCACAGATACATCTTTAAACCTAAATACTCCACAAAATTTCAACTAAAGGCTAAACCAACCTTACCACTAGCAGAAAGAATGTTATCCGCCGTTACCCAGTTAAAATTAATTAATATAAATTCAATAGAAAACAGGACCCCACCATGGACATTTCAAAAACCCCATCTATATCTTCAATTGACAAACTTTACTAAAGAGAATTCCAATTCAAAAGATTTCAAAAAACGCTTTGAGAAGATCATCAGCGCATTGCCTAGCCACAAGTTAATATTCACAGATGGTTCAAAGTCGGACTCATCCACTGGTTCAGCTTTTGTTGCGTCAGATTGCACCTACAAGTCGAAGCTTCATCAATTTTGCTCTGTCTATACTGCTGAAGTGAATGCGATCGCAATGGCTTTAGATTATTCTAGAACTCTCCCAATAGAAAATGTCATCATAGCCTCAGATTCATTGAGCGCTCTAAAAGCTCTTGACAATATGTATTCCAGTCATCCAGGAATTTTAAGAATCTGGAATGACCAAATCAATGACTGAAGACGGAAAAATAATTCATTATGTCTGGATACCGGGCCATATGGGGATAATGGGAAATGAAATGGCAGATAAGGCAGCCAAAGAGGCTCTCACTCTCCCTGGTCGTGGTAAAGCACTGTTAACACCATCAGAACTAGCGCGCCCTCTAATTGAAAATGTTTTTAAAAAATGGGATGAAACATGGAAAAACAGCTATCCAAGCAAGCTGAAAGCGATTAAGAGTGAGCCAAAGTCTTGGAAATCCTCAAATCGCATCAACCGCAGAGAGGAGGTGGTCCTGGCCCGCCTGAGAATCGGACATACAAGGTTAACCCATGGGCACTTAATATCTAAGGATTTGCCCCCAAGATGTCAGCATTGTGGGGGAGCCCTGACAGTTACTCATATTTTCGAGGAATGTCCCTTCTACACAGGGAAATTGAACCAAAGGGGAATACCACTCAATGTCGCGGTTGCTTTGGGGAACGATATAAATAGAATTGACATATTGATGTGCTTTCTTACGAAAATGGACTTTTACAAGCAGATTTGAAAATTGTATTTTACTATTATTATTATTTTTAAAATTATTATTATTTTATTTTCTAAATTAATTAATTAATTTTTAACTTTATTTATCTACATACATGTAAATATATATATATATTTTTTTTTTTTTTTTTAATTTATTTTTTTTCTTTTTTTTTTATTTATTTATTTTTTTTTTTTATTATTTTTTTTTTTTGTAATTTAACCTGATATATGTTTGTCTTTTGCTAATGCTGTTACATTTTTTCTTACTAGTGATTATTCTTATTATTATTTTTTGATTATTCTTATTAGTTAATTGTTTTCAACTATTTGTTGTTATTAGTTTTTTTAGTAAAACAATTGTTCATTATTTAACCTTAAATTAGTTTCTAAAAATGAGTGTCTGGCACTGATGACCGAGATGTTTTGTGCCAATAAAATATAACAACCAACCAACCAACGAAGGTAAGTGAAAGTCGCGTGTTGCGCGCACCAGATTTTTACCGATTGCAAACAATATTTCGGCAAAGGGGTTATTATTGGTAAAATATAGAACACAACTTTGTAAACCTAAAAGTAGTGAACAAAATTATCTAATATGTTAAGGTGAAATAAATGTAAAATCCATCGATTGCCGTAGATAATATTTCTATTATTATGTCATTTATCGAATTTCAGTTTAATAGAAATTTTGATGGCTCCTTCGGTCATCCCCTAAACATTTAAAATTCATTATATTACAATCTACAGATCGTTGTAGTTATTTTAATAAAATCATGATTTACTATAATTTTATCTTTGGACTTAATAATTTTCGTTAATTTAATCATAACTTCTAAAGATTGGTAATAACATTTGTAACCTTGAAATCTTAAAATTACAATTATAAACTTTACTTTGTACTTGGAAGATTTTAAATAAATTTAATATTATTCATATAATCCTAAATTCACTTCTTCCTGCATTCTCTGTCCTTTGAGCCCACTGGTTTCACGTTGAGCACACTCCGGGATGGTACGTCCTCTTGCTGCTCCAAGTTTTCCAATGTAGTCATTATACATAGATTGTTTATTTATTTGTTTATTTATTTAACGTCACTTTATGCTGCTATGGCTAATCGGACGATGCTACTGTGGCAGTCCTAAATTTTGCCTATCCAGGTTTTTTTAGGATACGGATCTTTAACGAGTACCTGACATCGCACAGGTTCGGGACCACCTTTTAACGTCCCCTCCGAAGGACGGCGTAACTAAGGATTTTTTACTTCCATTAAAAAATCCTAGGACCACCTGCGGGTTTGAACCAGATCTGGGTCTGCCACGAGGTCGTGTGCCTTCCGGTCTGGCTTCCAAGTACCACCTGGCTTTTCGGGTGTCGTCCATTCTACAGACATGCCCATACCATTTAAGTTCCGTTGTTCCAGCACGTCACTCACAGACTGATCTGACACCAAATCTCTCATTCCTGATGCAATCCGACCTTGTCTTTCCTACTATTCTTCTGAGGAATCTCATTTCAGCAGATGTGATCTTACTCAGATTCTTGCTGAGGGTTGTCCAGCTTTCAGCTCAGGACAGCAGCACTGGGAGAAACACAGATTTAAATAACCTAATTTTAGCCTCCCTATTAACTTCCAGCTTGCCTATGATTGTTTTTGAGATCTGGTAGTATAGTCCATTGGCCTTCGTCACTCGATTTAGGACCTCCTGATCTATTTTACCATCACTACTTATAATGGTCCCGAGGTACGTATAGTTATTCGTTGATTCTAGGGGTATCGTAAATTTACAAACCTAAAAATGATGTACTTATCTTTTAAATATTTTTCCATTTAGCTGATCAGGTAGATTGCTGACTGTAAAAAATGATGAACTGTAATATTACAATAGGAGAGCGGCGTTGTCCTGTGATGTGCAACTCGACTATTGTTATTCAGATATCGGGTAAACAAAATAATCTATAATCGAACCCAGCTCTAGCAGAAAAATTAATTATTTCTTTTTACTTCAGACGTGGGGTGAACCTGGGGTAGAGAGACCTTCCTTTGAAGCTTACAAAGCCCTTGTAAAATTGCTACACTAAAATAGGGAATAAAAACCTTGCGGCTGAGCGTGAACTCGGCTTTGCACGGGCGTTAAGAATCTCCATATGCACTGAAACCGAGAATCTTCGTGGGTCAGGCAGGTACAGGCTTTTTTTTATATTGATAGAGAAGTAGGGATATACGGAAAAGTAAGAGAAATGTGTTGTTTATCAACTCTTATTAGGGGCACCTGAGAAAGCCTTGGATACGAACCATGAAAGTAAAAAAGTTACAGACGTCACGACGAAAAAAACAGACTAATTATTTTCACGTAGTATAATTTCATACAACCACAGAGGTAAATGAAAAGTTGAGAGGAGACCGCACCAGATTTTTTCTCTATTAATATTTTAATTTCCAAAAAAATCAAATAATTAAAGAAAAGAAATAGGAAGTCGCCCGAATCTCAACTAATGATACCTATTGCTGATTATGTTTCGGACACTAGCTCACACATACCTAAAAAAACATAAGCAATTACAAAGGACGAAACCACAAAATAGGTCGCCCTGTGAGGATGTCTATAAATAGAGAACAGATACCATCCTGCTTGTCATCCTGCATTGGCAAACAGCGATTGTAACAACTGCATTCATTACTTAACGCACAATCACAAGGGGTCAGGTTCAATTATGAAACGATGCATAACGATGTAGGAGGTAATGACAGATCAGAATGCGTTCATTTTTAATTGCTTCAATATTATTTTTATTGCGAATTTTACTATACTACAGTTATGACACTTGACCATGAAAAGAAACGCAGCAAATTATTACACAATGGTTTTATTTCCAAATAACAATATTATTAGGGTATAACTGTTTATATAGTCGTTGATAGACAATTAAGTAATATGAAAAGCAATAATTCAAAGGACAATGGCACATCACTACTGCTAATCTCATAAAGCTATATCTCTGCTAGTTCTAAACTAATTTAATTCTCTATGCAATGGCACAAAGAACGGGAAAAAATGGTATTTATTTATTTATTAATTAGACAAACTGATTTTTTTTCGTTATTCGGGTTCTACACATCTTTAAACGCAAGCCCTCAAATTTCAAATTTTTTTTTTTTTTTTTTTTTTTTTTTGTCAATTACAAAGGTTCATTATTGCAAATAATAAACAAAAAATATATATACTAAATTTAGTTACTATATCCTTTTCTTTCGATTTTCATTCAAATAATTCGAATAAAATTTCCTGATTCCTGAACACCTTGCAATTTTTCTCTATTATCAATAATAATCAATATTTCTTATAAGTTGTGGCTTGACTATATAAGATAATTTTTTTTTTTTTCTGTTTGTTCATCACGTTGTCTTGATCTCGAAAATCTTTTTGATTTTTGTTTATCTTTAATAACAACCAATTTTAGGTGAAATTCCATCTATTATAATTTGTTCCTTGAATATACAGATCAACTTTATTTTTTTATTTATTATTACTATCGCACTCTACTTATTCTAAAACTCAATACATATTTCTCTCCATCTTCAAAAATAACTGAGTTATGGGCCTATTCATAGGTAAATTTTTTTTTTTTTCTTTTTTCTCTTTTTTATAATTATTCGTGGTATTTTGGTTAAAAAACAGTAATACATTCGAAATAACGTAGTTACAAGAGTATATATAGGGTAGATTTCAATTTTTTAAATTTGTCCTTATTTCTTTTTTTTTTTTTTTTTTTTTTTTTTGTTTATCGCACTTTACTGATTTTAAAACTCTTTACATATTTTTCTCCATCTTCAAAAATAACTGAGTTATGAGCGTATTTATGTGTAAAATTTAAATTTTCGTCTTTTATTTTTTCTCTTTTACATAATTATTCGCGGTTTTTAGGTTAAAAATCAGTAATACATTCTCTATCCTTAAAATAACTGAGTTATTGAACTAAATAACTTTTAATCGTAGCCATTTTAAAAATAACCAGCTGATATCTACGTGTAAGTGTTAGGATCATCGTTGCCTGGACTAGTATTTTTCTTGCGAATTAAAAAAACAATTGGTCAAGTAGTTTCGGAGAAATGCCGCGGCGGGCTGACAAACTGATATTTTTTTATTCGTTATTCGGATTATACGCATCTAGAAACGTAAGCCCTCAAATTTTGAAGGGGGATAATTTTTTTTTTCTCTGGTCGATTACAAATGTTCATTATTGAAAATAATAAACCAAAAAGTAATAGTTTATATTAAAAAATAAGATCAGTGGATTTTCGTTTTTTCCATAATGTACGTCTGAATAGAAGTTAATAGAAAAAATAAAATTAAAATTAAAGACTTACATTTATGTATATATAAAATAACACACATACATAAGTTAAATCAGAGCAGCCAAAAGAAAAACAGTACAGACAAAAGTGGCCGGATGAAAGTACACAAGACGTTTCCGAATGCTAGGCCTACTGAAAGGGCATGAAGAACTCAAAGAAAAATTGATCCAGTAATTTGCTTAACATCTTCCATTTCCGGTGAGAATTCGCCAATAATAATAATAAAAGAACAGATTGTTGGCAGTTTGTACTAGATTTTCCAAAAATAAACCTGTTTACTCAGCTAGTAACTAAGGAGGGTGCTTAAAAGAAACTCTCAACTACTTCTGAACCCTACCAAATCACGATGCTTTTAGAATGATTAATATATTTATCAAATAAGTGAGACCATTTAATGGATGGCCTAATCATATTTAAGTATGTGAACCCTTGTGATATGACTGAAGTGTGGCTGGAATAGAGTGTGAGAGATATTCCAAAAATTCTAGGTCGTTAAATAACATACTTTTCTATACATCATTTATTGAAATTTGCAACTGTACTTCATAATACAAGTAAATATGATAAATGAAAAATGACATGAAAAAGACTTGTAGAAGAATTACAAAATGGCAGCACTCCTGTAACTATTCTAAACCAGAAGGTCTCGAGGTCATCTTCTTTTTAGATGCCTCTGAGGATTATCAGAGATCGAAGATTAACCTAGGATAGAAACTAGTAAATAACCCAAAGGTGAAATATATAGTATTTCCAAGTCAATTGTAACCTTTTCCAAGTCAAATGTAACTTTTTCCAAGTCAAATGTAACCTTTTCCAAGTCAAATGTAACCCTTTCCATTTCAAATGTCACCTTTTCCAAGTCAAATGTCACCTTTTCCATTTCAAATGTTACTTTTTCCAAGTCAAATGTCACCTTTTTCTTCACTTCTAGCCTTAAATATTCCGTTTTACTTATTTATTTATTGAAAAATAATTAGTTTAATTGGCATTATGACTTTTTTAATAATTTTGGCATATAATAATTGATATTTTTTTGGGTCTCTTAGATATTTGATATCAAGTTCTGTTTTTTACTAGCTAATATTTAAAAAAAAATAATTATCGTCTATTTAGTTTTAAGATAGTTGTTGATTTTGAGTTTTTTAGAGGGGAGGGGGTAGTTTTTTTGAATAATTAATGTGTTTTCGAGTATTATAATTAAATTTTTCGAGCTGTATTTTTTATCGCTCGCGTGCATTTTAACTCGCATTAAATTTTAATGTTTTTTATTGATATAGGGATTAATTAATGTGCTTTCGGGTGGTTATGATTACGTTTTTTGAGCTGTATCTTTTATCGGTCATGCGTATTTTAACTCATATTTACTTTTAATGTTTTTTATTGATATAGGGATTAATTATTTTGATTTCGGGTGGTTATCATAAGGTTTTTCAAGCTGTATTTTTTTCGCTCGCGCTTATTTTAACTAAAATTTACTTTTTATGTGTTTTATTGATATAGGGATTAATTAATGTGCTTTCGGGTGGTTATGATTACGTTTTTTGAGCTGTATCTTTTATCGGTCATGCGTATTTTAACTCATATTTACTTTTAATGTATTTTATTGATATAGGGATTAATTAATGTGCTTTCGGGTGGTTATCATAAGGTTTTTCGAGCTGTATTTTCTTCGCTCGCGCTTATTTTAACTAAAATTTACTTTTTATGTGTTTTATTGATATAGGGATTAATTAATGTGCTTTCGGGTGGTTATGATTACGTTTTTCGAGCTGTATTTTTTATCGCTCATGCGTATTTCAACTCGCATTTACTTTTAATGTTTTTTATTGACATAGGGATTAATTATTTTGCTTTCGGGTGGTTATGATTACGTTTTTCGAGCTGTATTTTTTTCGCTTGCGCTTATTTTAACTAAAATTTACTTTTTATGTGTTTTATTGATATAGAGATTAATTAATGTGCTTTCGGGTGGTTATGATTACATTTTTTGAGCTGTATTTTTTATCGCTCATGCGTATTTCAACTTCTATTTACTCTTAATCTTTTTATTTTTATAGAGATCTATCCTTGTGTTTTCCCGGGGTTATGAAAATGTTTAAAAGCTTTTTTTTTATCACTCGTGCGGATTTCAACTCGCCTTTATTTTTGATATTTTTTTATTGATATTGGGATTGATTGTTTTGTTCGTGGTTCTCATTATAACGTTGCTGAAATATAAATCGTTTAGGTATTTTTTTTTTTTTTTTTTTTTTTTTATTATTATTATTTTTTTAAAGGATTAGTTATAGTTCCTTTTCTAGCGTCCTGAGTAATTTTTTCAACTAAATCTTTTGTAAAGGATCCGCTTCCTAACTTGATCTTACAATTATTTGATAATTTAATTGAGGAATCGTTTTTTCTATTTTCGGGTGTTCTGATAACATTATTTGAACCAAATTTGTTATCGCTTTTACTCATTTTAAGTTACTGTTTCTATCTCATAAATATTCGATAGAGGGATCGTTTATAGTGTTTTCGGGAATACTAATAGAGCTTATGACATTTATTTATAGCTAGTGCACATTTTAACTTAAATGAAAAGTGATCTAGAAGAATGCGCAATCGCGATGTAACGTCCAAATCAAAAATGTAATCAGATCCTGCAAAAAAACAATAAATAATTTTTACATCATATTATAACATAATACCTACGGTTTGTAGAAATTCCCAAGCGCATAAAAGAATAAAGTTCAAAACACGTTATGAGAATCCCCTAAAACAAAAACAAAGAAAGACCACTGCAAATGCAAGTTTAAATGAGAGCAAGCGACAATAAAAACAGCTTAAACAACGTAATCACAAGACCCGAAAAGATAATTACAAACGTCTATAACAATAAAAAATATCAAAAGTAAATCCGAATTGAAATACGCATAAGCGATAAAAGATACAGCTCAAAAACGTAATCATAACCACCCAAAAGCACATTAATTATCTCTATATAAATAATAAACATTAAAAGTAAATTCGAGTTAAAATGCGCGGGAGCGATAAATAAATAAAACTAAAAAAACATAATTATAGGACCCGAAAACACAATTTTCAACACCTATATCAATATGAAACATAAAAAATAGATTTTAGTTAAAATAAGCGAGAGCGATAAAAAATACAGCTCGAAAAACTTAATCATAACCATCCGAAAGAACATTAAGTAATCCCTATATCAATAAAAAACATTAAAAGTAAATGCCAGTTGAAATACGCATGAGCGATAAAAAATACAGCTCGAAAAACCTTATGATAACCACCCGAAAGCAAAATAATTAATCCCTATATCAATAAAAAACATAAAAAGTAAATTTTAGTTAAAATAAGCGCGAGCGAAAAAAAAACAGCTCGAAAAACCTTATGATAACCACCCGAAAGCACATTAATTAATCCCTATACCAATAAAAAACATTAAAATTTAATGCGAGTTAAAATGCACGCGAGCGATAAAAAATACAGCTCGAAAAACGTAATCATAACCACCCGAAAGCACATTAATTAATCCCTATATCAATAAAACACATAAAAAGTAAATTTTAGTTAAAATAAGCGCGAGCGAAAAAAATACAGCTCGAAAAACCTTATGATAACCACCCGAAATCAAAATAATTATCTCTATATAAATAATAAACATTAAAAGTAAATTCGAGTTAAAATGTGCGGGAGCGATAAATAAATAAAACTAAAAAAACATAATTATAGGACCCGAAAACACAATTTTCAACACCTATATCAATATGAAACATAAAAAATAGATTTTAGTTAAAATAAGCGAGAGCGATAAAAAATACAGCTCGAAAAACTTAATCATAACCACCCGAAAGAACATCAAGTAATCCCTATATCAATAAAAAACATTAAAAGTAAATGCCAGTTGAAATACGCATGAGCGATAAAAAATACAGCTCGAAAAACCTTATGATAACCACCCGAAAGCAAAATAATTAATCCCTATATCAATAAAAAACATAAAAAGTAAATTTTAGTTAAAATAAGCGCGAGCGAAAAAAATACAGCTCGAAAAACCTTATGATAACCACACGAAAGCACATTAATTAATCCCTATATCAATAAAAAACATTAAAATTTAATGCGAGTTAAAATGCACGCGAGCGATAAAAAATACAGCTCGAAAAACGTAATCATAACCACCCGAAAGCACATTAATTAATCCCTATATCAATAAAACACATAAAAAGTAAATTTTAGTTAAAATAAGCGCGAGCGAAGAAAATACAGCTCGAAAAACCTTATGGTAACCACCCGAAAGCACATTAATTAATCCCTATATCAATAAAAAACATTAAAAGTAAATATGAGTTAAAATACGCATGACCGATAAAAGATACAGCTCAAAAAACGTAATCATAACCACCCGAAAGCACATTAATTAATCCCTATATCAATAAAACACATAAAAAGTAAATTTTAGTTAAAATAAGCGCGAGCGAAAAAAATACAGCTTGAAAAACCTTATGATAACCATCCGAAATCAAAATAATTAATCCCTATATCAATAAAAAACATTAAAAGTAAATATGAGTTAAAATACGCATGACCGATAAAAGATACAGCTCAAAAAACGTAATCATAACCACCCGAAAGCACATTAATTAATCCCTATATCAATAAAAAACATTAAAATTTAATGCGAGTTAAAATGCACGCGAGCGATAAAAAATACAGCTCGAAAAATTTAATTATAATACTCGAAAACACATTAATTATTCAAAAAAACTACCCCCTCCCCTCTAAAAAACTCAAAATCAACAACTATCTTAAAACTAAATAGACGATAATTAATTTTTTTTAAATATTAGCTAGTAAAAAACAGAACTTGATATCAAATATCTAAGAGACCCAAAAAAATTATCAATTATTATATGCCAAAATTATTAAAAAAGTCATAATGTCAATTAAACTAATTATTTTTCAATAAATAAATAAATAAAACGGAATATTTAAGGCTAGAAGTGAAGAAAAAGGTGACATTTGACTTGGAAAAGGTAACATTTGAAATGGAAAAGGTGACATTTGACTTGGAAAAGGTGACATTTGAAATGGAAAGGGTTACATTTGACTTGGAAATGCTATATAAATGAAACTTGCCATGCTTACCCTTCCCTTAATATCTGGCGAATAGATGAAGAGTTAAAAGCGTAGGATTTTGATGTGAAAAGGAGAAGAGCATGGAATACTGATTATTCTCCATTATTGGAAAAGTTTGTTTCTTATTTCTTATAAGCAGTGTTCCTTCAATGGCCGCCCCTAGGCAACTTTTCCAATAATGTAATTGTACCGTAGGGTTAACTATTGTTCCATCATAGTAATTATTTTACATTTTTTAAACTTTAAATTTGGAACTATTAAACATACACACACACACATATATATATAAAATATATATATATATATATATATATATAATATATATATATAAACATTACAACTCGATTTAGAAATGAGTAAATAAACCACTAAATAGTATAGAATGATCATGTTAGCAGAAGGAAAAAGTTCCATTATTAATGATAAAATATCATTACAAAAATATAGTATATCTTGTTTTTGAAAAAATAATAATCTTGAGACCTAGTAACTTATACCATAATAGAGCTTTTATTTTAGAGAAAATATTTTACTTTAAAAATCCATGTGTTTGTCAATTTTTAAAATATTAGCCACTTAATGATAAGAAGTTGAATAAATCGAGCGAAAATTTTAGGTTTTACTTGAATAAAATTAAACTTCCGATAGAGTACTCATGAAATAGTTCGATTGCTCGAGTTTGTTGAATCATCAAAAAAAATTCTCTGTTGTACTTAAAAACCATTTTATTCGCGTAATTCACTTTATATAATATGCATTGTAATATATAAATTTATTATATATAGAAGTATCACATAAATTTTGTGTGGATCGTCTGAAAAGAAGATGGCCCCGAGACCTTCTTGTTTAACATAGTCTTTGGGAAGCTGCCTATGGGTAGTATCCCTACATATGAATCATGTCAACTTATGTTGTTTCACATTTACTAAATATATTTTATTATACAGTTGTAAATACCAATAAATATATTTAAAAAAAAAAAAAAGTTCTTATGAACTTATAAAGCAAGATTGATACCCTTGGCGCCAGTGAGTACACAATAACAAACAGCGTGTACTACTCATCAAACAGTATTTTAAAGAATCAAGATTTACCTGTTGACTTAGTTGCTTATTTATAGGCACAGAGCCAAGGACTTCTCTAGGCCATAGAAATATTTAATGAAAAAACATTGCATCACGGTAATCGATAGATCCCTCAACTGCGTCTGATGTGAGATCATGGTCGGCACTTTCTCGAGGATTCAGAATGGATCATCTCATTTCTTGCGTATTATTTTATATATTGTATAAAATTATTGCTAATTGCAGGTTCTTAATTTAGAAATATTAGCCATAAAGTAAAATGAGTTATGATCAAGAAAAGTTCATAAGTTTTTTTATGCTAAAAATTTCGCGATATTTCAACAAACTGGATATAATTAGTTGACCGTTAAGAATTACAAGAAGGAATTAGTCCGGGTGGCGGTCACTGAATGAAACAATTGAGTAGTTTTAACCATTTATTTTTGCTCATCGTGGGTCATGATCAGAGCTAGAAAGATACAAAAAAAAAATACATTTACAATAAGATTAAATATACTATTTTAAATTTATCAACTTGTATGATCTTTCAATGATTGTAATTTTCAATTTTTTTTTTCATAATATTGTCACCTTGTTATGTTTACTGTCTTAATATATTTATCATAATTAGGAAAAAGTTGATTGGGAGGTAGTCAGTTTTACTCCATATACTTACCATTATGATATTATTACTATTATATGTTTAATCTGATTATTTCTTTTTATGTTAGTATTACAGTTTTACTAATTGTTGTCAGATCCCGTCTAAAATGCGGTACGTATTTTCCATTTTACCCACCTTTCGTACGTACTTTCCTATCTACCTACCTACATTCCATTCCACCAAATTGTACCTAGTTTCCACTCGCCTACAATACGGTACGTATCTCTACTCTACTCCATATTTCATGTAATTTTTTATAACTTTGTACATTATCTTTAGTCATTATCTGCTCTGTATATCCCTCTCATTATTATATCTTTGTCATTGTAATTTAATTAATCGATTTCTTCACACATCTCGTCCCTTTTATGTTTTAATATCGACATCCACCAGCTCAATAATTTTTTAAAATAGTATATTTAATCTTATTTAAATGTATCTCTTTTGTATCTTTTTAGACCTGATGATGACCCACAATGGGGGTCGAAACGTTGGCAGAAAATAAATGGTTGAAACTACTCAATTGTTTCATTCAATGACCGCAACCCGGACTATTCCTTCTAGTCATATTTCAACAAGAATATTAGGTAGCTGTATTCATCATGCCAGTACTTTATAAAGAGATTATTCTGCAATTCGTGGCGAGTACCAAATAGAAAGGGTAGTGACATCGGAACTAGAGTAATCTAGAAGTGTTCTCCATAGAAAAGGGAAAATAATGTATAATATCGCGATAGAGAAAATGTACAAACAAGAATTTTCATTGTTTTTTTATTCGTTCGCTTGAGGAAATTTTTTGTAATTTTTACATATTTGATAAAGCATTAAATTCTTCCATCATTTCTTTATTCATGTGTCCAACTATATAACTCGTCACTTTTCTTCGACGATTTGATGTCCCCATTTTGAACACTAAAATTATTTAATACAGTTTTAATATGTATAGAAAAAGATAACATTGTTGATTATAACTAAAATCAAACAGTATTAAACAATTTTTGTCTTGAAAATGGGGCCAAATCCCGAAACGTCTAAGAAAAGTGATGAGTTGTATAGTTGGATACATGAATAAAGAAATGATGGAAGAATTTAATGATTTATTAAATATAGAAAAATGAATTTTCAGTAGATCTCTAAGTTTTAGTGCCTCTTAATTTCATATAACTGTATCTGTCAAAAGAATCTGAGGATAGATACTTGGTAACTTAAGGCTTAGAAACTATAAGCCGAACGAAAATGTGATAAGACATTAAAGATAGAAATTTCATAACATTTCTTAGCCATTTCCAAAATGTTTTAGATTAAACTCGTTATATCAATGTATTAATTTATATCCCTTGATATCAAATAGATTTATTCAAATTAAAGTAGTCATACATGGCTTAAATTGTATTTATTAGTTAAGTAGCTTCAATAATTGATTATATTAGAATTGGTTGGGGTAAGATCATTTAAGAAAACTAAAGTAGACTTCTTTTAATTACGTGCAGAAGTCAGGGCTACGTAAGACATATTACTTAGCAGTATTTTTATTGGGTTGTCCGGAAAGTTCGTAGAGAAATTCGGACAAAAATTAAAATTGATGAACAGATTAAAATTTATTTAATAGTTACCACCGTTAGCGATTGCATTTTCTCAACGGCTTGGAAGGATCATTATTCTTTTTTCCAAAAACCGCTGTTCTTACTTCTGAAGAACAATAAAAGGTCCGTTTTGGCGTCAACTTCTGAATAGTAGGATTTATCTTGTAGAAAATTGTCGAGGGAACGGAAAAATTGGAAATCCGTAGGAGCAATGTCAGGAGAGTACGGCGGGTGAGGTAATACCTCCCATCTGAAGCTTAATAACTTCTGTCGAGTCCTTAAGGACTCGTGTGGCCTAGCGTTGTCTTGGTGGAATAGCAATCCTTTCTGGTTTGCCAAATATGGACGTTTTTCTTCAATTGCTGCCTTCAGTCGATCTAACTGGGTGCAGTAAAAATCCGTATTTATAGTTGGTTTTGTGAAAGGAACTCAAAATGCATGGGTCCCTTCCAATCCCACCAAATACTGAACATCACCTTTCTTGGATGCAAGCCGACCTTCGGTGTTCGTTTCAGGCAACCCCTAAGAGTTTTTTCGACTGGTTGTTGGTGTAGAGAATCCTTTTTTCGTCACCAGTAACAACTCATTTCAAAAATGGATCCTTCACATTTTTTTTTTCAGCGGCAAATCATAACATGAAACCCTTCAATTAGGTTCCTTTCACTAGCTCATGGGGAACACAAACGTACCAGTCTTTTTTACATGATCAAAATAGGTCGATTTGCAGGCTCTCACTCGCAGCATCGACGGAATTAATTCGTGGATTGTTTGCTATGAACGTCATATATCCTCGATGTCAAAAGCTGAATGAACTCCGGGTTTCATCGCAGGGTTGGTCTTCCAAATTTAAATCTCCTGACCTAAACGGCGAAAAACCACTTCTGAACCGTGCTATCAGCAATTTAGTCGCTGTCATACAATGATTGAATCTTTCTTGCAGTTTGGGCTGCATTTTTCCGTTAAAAAAGAACAGCATAATATGCGAAAATTAACTGAATCGTCACTCATGTTGGTTTGCAATAAACTGAGCCTTAATAAAGACGAATTCATAGTGTAAACATAGTTAATTCCATGAGGATTAAAGGCATATATAATAAATATTAGCTTTGTGATTCATTTTTAGATGAAACAATAAAAGGTAAATTTTATTTTTAAAATCTCAACGAACTTTTTGGATAACCGGATAGGTGGTTAATTTATTTTTTTTTCAAGCGCGACAGGCCTTGTGGGCTCTTGGCCGCATGGTGTAATCTCCTGGGAGAATATACTCACCACGTAAGTATTATTGGTAGTAACTATTATTAATTGATTATTTAGTAAAACTAAGTAAACTGAACTGTTATATAAAATGTTAACCAAAATCCAAAATAGTCTAGTATCTCGTTTGCTGACCATTATCTTTTATGTAAAGAGTCCATAGTTCATTGTGACGGATTAACTCCCACAGTACGTATGTCTCTCATGTTATTATGTTTTGTTTTTTCTCCTCTGTTTCTATTACTTTTCTCCTTACATCTCAACTTATCTATCATACTGATACCCATCTATAGATATGTATATATATACAGCATGTTTCACAATTTGATTTTGTTTTACATATGCATGTTGTGAAATTATCAATCAATATTATTTTTGATTACTATGCGTTAATTTAATTATTTGAATTTATTGTAAATATTTTTTTATCTTGTTCTCCAGATGTGTCATGTTATTTTTTATAACCGATTTTCACGGAAGTATATTAATACTTTATTTCTCACTACATGTTTTTCTTGCTTACTGTTCATTTTTTCTTTACTTTTTAAACTAGATGTTATCTTGTTTTTACTTTCACTTACTATATATAGAAAGGGGGAAGTATTGCGATCGTGAAAATTTCTAATTCCAGTTTTCAACGGAAATAACGTTTTAGGTTCCCCTAACCATCCCATATAAACAATCCTACAAAAGTCTGTGTATACGTGTTTTTTTTTTTTTTTTTTTTTTTTTTTTTTTTTTTCTATTTATTTTTTTGTGAAGAGGGGGGGGGGGTAAGTCTAGCGCAAAAATTAAAAGTACGATATTGAAAATTTCATTTTTGAGACAACTATAAGCCCGAGATGTTACAGGAACTTTTTTCATAAAAATCGGCGAACCAGAAAAGCCACTTTATACCATGCATTTTTCACTTTTTGCGATTTTCTCAAAAACGGCACAACGATTATTTGATTAAACTCACTTTATGGGTCCCCTAGTCCAAATAACCAAGTTCCGCAAAAATGTTTGGGGTGTGTTGTGTGTGTGTGGTAACTCCGGGCGGAAACGGTAAGTCCTATGAAACTGAAATTTCATATTGAAAACAGCTATACGCCCGAGACGTGACAAAACTTTTTTCATCAAAATGAGCTTACCAGAAGAGGCTACTATTATACCATGCATTTTGCACTTTTTCGATTTCTCAAACGTCGACGATTTTGATTAACTCGCTATATCGATGTAATTTAATGGTTTTAATATCAGTAGTTTTATTCTGAATAAAATGGTCAGACAGGGCTTAAATGCTGATATTTAAATATTCTTCCTAAAGTACCTTTAATTTTGTAGATTCATAAAAATAACTAATTATTTTGTTAACACTGATGAAAAACAGGTAAATATATAATTGAATAAATTCGATACCCAACTAAAGAAAAACAGAAAAAATATTTTTTTAATGCAATTTTTCGTTTTTGAACAAAGCATAATATACATGTATGATATACCGTTGGATTTAGATTTTAGAAAAAATATTATCTCATACACAAGCTTTTAAAAGTTAACAGAGAGTGATGAAATGAACATAAAACTAACTGATTATTTTAGATAATAATATAATAGATTTTTTTAATAAAACACATGTTTCTATATAAATTCAATTTAATTAATTCCTTAATAGTTTAACGTAAATTTTTATCTCTAACGTGTTTTTAAAAGATTCTATTTCATTCATATTAAAAATGGATGGTAAGTCAAAGTCGTGTGTTGCCCGCACCAGATTTTTCTTAGTCCAGATGGTGGTTT
Organism: Piezodorus guildinii; assembly: GCA_023052935.1. Taxonomy (NCBI): domain Eukaryota; kingdom Metazoa; phylum Arthropoda; class Insecta; order Hemiptera; family Pentatomidae; genus Piezodorus; species Piezodorus guildinii. The sequence continues at coordinate 118,449,874 of CM041293.1, read as the reverse complement.
AAAATTAAGGCTTTAACGCCGGAACACAATTAAAATAAGTTTACTATTTAATTTTGATTACATCACCACAACTAACTTGATTTTGTAAATTGAAAAGATTATTAGTAAGAAATTTATATTTTAAAAATACCATAAAACAATTTAAATAATCAGCTAAAGAAGAAAAAATGAAAAATATTTTTAGAAACAAGAGTATAATAGTAATAGAGAAAATAACGCGCTCGTATGAATAAAGGCCGAATAACACGAGGGTAGAGACAGGAAAATAAAAGTTGAAAGTGAGTAGTAAGTCGTCGATAGTGAATTATGACATGCACCCAACGTATTGTATTTATTAGAAATATTTAATAAACGTATTTACTATATAACTTTTTTTTAATTTTGTGTCATAAATAATATATATATTTTTGTGCTTCTAGATTCAAAAAACATGTTTTAAAATGTAATGTTATAATAATTGTTTCATGATGTTGATTTATCACTAATACTTCTTAAAAGTGTTATTTTTATAATGCAACTTAATATTTTTTTTTATATATAATATTTTATTTCAATATTTAACCTTTTATTTAAAATAATTACCCCTCAGGTATCCTCACGATCAGAGCTAGAACTATTTTATCATCCTGTAGAACCGCGCATATATAATACACCATTCGAGAATTACTAAAATCATTAAAACTAAGTCCTGGAGGGTAATGAAAAGCCTGCAATATCACTTTTATTAAGTGTAAAATAGAAAAATGTGGCGTGCCCAATGGCGAACGCAGGATTTTCCTTAGGAGGGGACCAAGTAGGTTGAAAATCGTTAAGAGCGCTACACGGTGAGAGAATAGGTATGTGAAAATTCGTGATATTTATTGATAGTGAATTATTGTACACTATCACATACTTTCAACGAATTATGATAAATATTTGATTATTAAGTAAGTGCTTGGAAGTAACAATATTTTTAACTACACATTTTATCCGAATTTCTTGTTTGAGTTTTCTCTTATATATTTATAATTTTTAATTGTCCCACCGACTTTTAAGGGAGGGTCGCGGTCCCACCCTGAACCCTTCGGTCAACGCCCATGGGCGTCCCACGTTAGGTCTCTGATGCACTGAGCGGGAATCAACAAATCCTTAGCATCACTATTAAATTTATTAGTAAATTTTGTTTATTTCAGCTTATCTAAATTTGCTGTCGTGTGCCTACTAATAGCATTATAGATATAAAAAAAATTCTTGTTATTGATATTTTTCATTCTTCTAGTTTCTTTATATATACTTCTGATATTTATTCATTACATACCTTTATTTCACACTAATTCAAAAAATTAATATTTTTATATTGTTTAATAGAGTCGTGGGGTGATTTATACGTAACAATTTAATATATTTATATTATTTTATCTGGGTCATATGTTTCCAACAAAACTTAATACAATTTTCATTTGAATTAACTTAAAACTGTTTTCATAAACATTAAGTTTATTTAATCATTCTTAAATTGACTTTAACAGCCGAGTAAAGTGAAAGACGCGTGTTGCCCGCGCCCGATTTTTTAACCTTAAAATTAATACAAAAATAACGAAATAGCTATGAAATTAATTAATTCTTATAATTTATAGTTTTAGATTTTTCTTTATTTTATTTTTTTATTTATTAGAACTAAATGAAACTTACGTAAATCATTTACACCTAATTTTACTACTAAATGAAATTTATTTTAACCCTGGTTTAAATAAGATTCTTCTTCTTTTCAAGGGATGACCCATATAGGGGCAAGGCTAAAAACTCCTCCCGCTACATATTTTATTTTATCTAAATCATATTTTTCCAACAAAACTGAATTCGATTTTGATTGAAATTAACTTCAAACTATTTTCATAAACATTAATTTTATGTGATAATTCTAAAATTGATTTTAACAGCCGAGGTAAGTGAAAGTTGTGTGTTGCTCGCGCCAGATTTTTTACCCTTAAAATCAAAACAAAAAGAAAAACAAACTAAAAAAACTACACCTAACTTACTTAAATCATTTACTACTTTTATTACTGAATGAAATTTATTTCAAGCGTGGTTTATGTGAAGGCTTTGTTTTCTTCTTCTTTTTTCAAGAGATGACTCATATAGGGGTAGGGCTAAAAAATTCCCGCTACATATTTGAAAGTGTGGCCGTTAGACTGGTCACGTAGGCCGAGGGAACAAGGGACACTATCGATGTTGGCTACAATACTCGACTTGAATACTATCGATAGTAGCGCTTACTCAGCGGGGGCACTAACCGGCCTCGCCAAGGTGACTCGAAAGCTTCCTCTCTCTCCACCTACTTCTCTGCCACCCGTTCCCCCGCCAATTACCAACCGCCTGGTTTCGCCTTTTATGGTTGTCGGTATATACCGCCTCTATGGCCGTCATGGAGGATATAGTATGCCCTCTATATTACTGACTACATCGGGTAGATCTTTGAAGAAACAAAGGCTACAACTCACAACCAATTTAATATATGATTTACTACTACTACTATTTTAACTTTCACTTATCTATATATGAAATATATAGCAAGGGAAGTATTGTGATCGTGAAAATTTTTTAATTCCAGTTTCCACCGGAAATACACGTTTCAGGATCCCCTGGGGCCAAATGACCAAGTCCCCAAAAAATCTGGTGCGGGCAACACACGACTTTCACTTACCTCCGTTTTTAAAATCGATTAAAGAATTTTCAAATACAATAAGAGATAAAAATGAGTGAAACCATTAAAGAATTAATTAAATGGAATTTTTATATAAACTTGAGTTTTATTAAAAAATCTATTATATTATTATCTAAAGCGATCACTTAGTTTTATTGGCTTTTATGATGAGTGATCTCTCTATTAACTTTTAAAAGCTTATGTATGAGATAATATTTTTTCTAAAATCTTTAGCTTTCCAACGGTATATCATACTAGTATATTACTGTTCTTATGTTCAAAAACGAAAATAATTCATTAAAAAAATATTTTTGCAGTTATCTTCTTTATTTTTATTTCAAATTCCCTCAATTTGCATATTTAGCTGTTATTTATCGATGCTAAAAGGATAATATGGGTATTTTTATAGAATCTACAAAAATAAAGGTACTTTAGAGGGGCAGAAAATTTAAAATATCTGCAATTAAGCCACATCAGACTATTTCAATCAGAATAAAACCTACATGATATTAAATCCCATTAAATATTACATCAATATAGCGAGTTCAATCAAAATCATTAGAGCCGTTTTTCAGAAAATCATAAAAAAGTGCAAAATTCATAGTATAAAGTGGCTCTTCTGATTAGCCGATTTTGATGAAAAAGTCTCTGTAACATCTCGGGCATATTAGTTGTCTTAAATATGAAATTTCTATTAGACCGGTGACGCGACTGACTGAGAGGCGCTGGGATCTCCTAGCTTTGGGTTTAATTCGGAGTTCCCAAGGGCAGTATGTAAATATTGTATATATATGTATGAATGTGACCAAGATTATTATTATTTATTTCTTTTATTTTCTTTTTATCTTTATTTACGGTTATTTATTCTTCTTTATATTTTATTTATTTATATTTATTTTCTATTCATTAATTTTTTATTTCTTTATTTTTTGTACATAAGGAATGAATGAATTCTAATATCACTAATACTTATTGCCCAAGATTGTGGCAGATTGTATTATTTCTAAATAAATAAAAGTTTCAAAGAAAAAAAAAAAAAAAAATATGAAATTTCAGTTTTATAGGACTTTTCGTTTCCGAGCAGGAGTTACCGCACACAGAGACCTTTTTGAGAGACTTGGTTATCTCGACTGAGGGGAAAATTTCCGTTGAAAACTGGAATTCGAAAATTTTCACGATCGCAATACTTTCCCTTACTATGTTATTCATATATAGGTAAGTGAAAGTTAAAAGGTCTGTGTGTGTGTGTCCGTATGTGGTAAGTCTAACGCTAAAACTAAAAGTCGTATGAGACTGAAATTTTATATTAAAGACAACTATACGCCTGAGATGTTACAGCAACATTTTCATCAAAATCAGCTCACCAGAAGAGCCACTTTATACTATTCATTTCGCACTTTTTTATGAATATCTCAAAAACGGCTATAAAGATTTTGATTTAACTCCCTATATCGATGTAAAATATAACGGGCTTTAATATTATATAGGTTTCATTCTGATTGAAATATTCTGACAGGACCTAAATGCCGATATTTTAAATTTTCTTCCTCTAAAGTATCTTTAATTTGTATTTTTTTTAAAAACAACCATATCATTATATATTAGCAATGATAAAAACGGATAAAGATATGATTTAAATGAATACGATAACCATCTACAGGAGAAAGGAGCTAAAATATATTTTTTAATGCAATTTTTATGTTTTTTGTACATAAAACCTGTAGTATAGACTTATACTATACCTCTGGTAAGCTGAAGATTTTAGAAAAAAATATTATCTTATACTCAAAATGGAGAGTCATGAAAAGCCGAGAAAACTAACTTCTTAAATTTATTTTAACAACCTAGGTAAGTGAAAGTCTTTTGTTGCGCGCACCAAATTTTCTTAATAAAATAATACATACAGAAAGAAACCATGTAAAATAATGTTTAAGTGGCCCTTACAGGCTCATATATTTCATATATAAGTGAGTGAAAGTAAAACCTAAAAATTAAAAAACAATATTGTACAACCTATCATACACCGCTCCCACTATAAATTAATGAAATAATTATTGGGTTGTAAAACGAAATTTCCGTTTTTATAGTTTCTGAAATACATAAAGGATTCTGCAGGTCTCTGTTGTTTTCTTCCTAATTTTTACATATTTAAAGTAAACAGTTACTAATCCTCTACCTTTGTATTATAAATATTAACATGGAAACACACGATTTTCGAGCAATATTTTTGTACGAGTTTAAACTCGGCTATTCAGCAGCTGAGGCCACTAGAAATATTTGCAAGGCGTTTGGGGAAGGAAGTGTTAATGAACGGACCATTCGCTGTTGGTTTGCTAAGTTTTCAGCTGGAGATACCAACTCGGAAAACTTGCCCTGAGGAAGACCTCCGTCCTTAATAGACAACGATGTCCTCAAACATACAGTAGAAGGAAACACCTACCAAACAGTTAAAGGACTACCAAAAAGTTAGTTGTAAATGTTTTAACCTTCCGGAGCACACTTCTGCATAAAGAGCAGACGAAGTCTATGATGATCTGGAAGAGTGATAATAGTTAACTACTTGTCGTCAATTTCCACATTGCTACAGTATGCTTATAGAGGATCGCTAAAGTTAAACTTTCCAAGCTTTTTGATTCCGTTATAACTCCTGGTAGCTTTCCAAATCCGACAGAAGCTTTCCTCGACCTTCAATAGATGAAAAATATTTTAAATACATAAGAAAATTGCAGAGAAGACAACCACACTCATATTGGTATTGAAAAAAGATCGAGTAAACAGTCAAATTAAATTGTTGGTTCTGCGTTTCATGCTTCCGATGTTGAGAATCCTTACATTTTCGAAGTCTAGAAAAACTAATTTGAGCCTAGATATTGGACATTTCGAAGATATCTCCTTCTCCGAAGGATATTACCCTTGAAAGATAAAAGAATATATCTACCACTGTCTTAAATATGGATTGTGCATTTCTTGATTTCACGTAAATCTTCTATGAATGAGCTCCCAAACAGAAAAAAAAAAGCAAAGAAATGTGTTGGAATTTTCATAGATCGAAAAACGAATTGATAGGTGAGTATGTCGTCCTGTTGTTATTGTTGTTTTGTTTTTTTTGTTTGTTTTTTAACTGGGCCGCAACCATTTAGCTAGATTCATAAATCTATTGTATTTACAACACTAAATTTTTAATTATGTTTGTTAAAAGTGGGATCACCAGTAGTAGGGTGGCTAGCATGCGGACGTAGGACTTTTTAATGGGGGTAAAAAATCCTTAGTTTTGCCGTCCTTCGGAAGGGATTTTAAAAGGTGACCCCGAGCCTGTGCGACGTCAAGTACTCGATAAAGATCCCTACCCTAATAAAACCTGGATAGGCAAAATTTATGACTCCCACTGTAGCACCGTTCGATTGGCCAAAGTGGAGTTAAATAAATAATCAAACAAAATGTAGATACCAGCATCATATAATTAATTGAACATTGTATGATAATATTAAGTGTCAGCAATCTAATGGTTAAGACATTTTAAAAAAAATCAAACATTTCCATTGATGAAAAAATATATTGTGCAGTTAGTGTATATCGATGAGCTATATCAAATGTCTGAAATTGAATGTAAAGTACTAGCTGACCTGTCCATGGGATTTCAGACGCTAACTATGGAAATGGTGAACGAAGAAACAGATATATCCAGTAATTTTACAATAAAAAATCATAATAATAAATTGTTTAAACCTTTGTTGACCCTGCGATTATTTTTATTATTAATTTTTATTGCGAAATATGAATTCATTAATAAATATATTCATTTAAAACATCGCCTACTGCCTTCTGAAAGTTCTTATCAATTTTGATAAAAATTATCCAAAAAAGTCGTTGTAATTTCCTAAACCATTTAAGGGGTGCATGAACTCTAAAGAGGTTTCCGAATCCAAGAAAGTATTTCTAAATTCATTTATAATACTAAATGAGCTGCAAGATGCCCATTATTCAAATGAGGTCCTACCCACTGGTTCTTCCCCGACATTCAGAACTGCATAAGTGTTTCCTCTCCAGGATTATGATTCATCACTAAGGCATTGCTTGACCTTGGTGTCACCCTGCACCAAGGATTTCCCATCTCTATTACTCCATCCTCTCTTGGTCTCTAGCCAAATGTCGCCCTGAAAATGCATATGTAGTTTTTGTTTTTTTAATGCAGCTTTATATAAAGATCAACGAACACTCGGCTCATTAAAATTCTATAATTAAACGAGATTTAATCAAGTTTGATAACCTTTGGGGCACAAAAATTTTTTTTATTTTTTTTTTATACGATTTAACATTGTATGTAAATAAATAGAGAACAGTTTATCAACAAAATTTTTAAAGTTGACTTCCTCGAATATAACAAACATGATTAATGAAAACTAACTTAACCTAGGTCAAGTTGGATGTCATCATTTGGCGCAACACTAATTAAATGAAAATTTATTAATTAATGAGAAAATGTTTATTTTAAATTTATCAGTATCAAAATGTGCGTCAATGGTGTATCAGAGTATTTGTTGACCTACTCAAGACTAGGAAAATTGAGTATTCTATGACGACATTTATGAGATTTTTTTCGAAAACTATAACTTATGCTACATACGGGTTTTCAATTCTTCTTATGGACAAATTTAATCCTGGAGTTTCAATTTCAATCGTTTCTGAAAATTACATTATTTTTTTCGAAGCTAATTAATATTTCAATTGCAGCTGCATACTTCATTCTCATTATATGATTTAATAAAGTCATTAAAACCTATTTAGTAAACATTTGACTACCCAAGTATTATTTTAGTTCTTTAACAGTACTTTTATCATTTTAGTTGTTAGTAGTCTTTTTTAGAAATTCACGGCGATTTTTATTTTGTATTAAAAATTCTGGCTATGATAAATAAATATTTACCGAAATAAATTATCTTTGTTTTATTATCTCTTCTAGCAATACAGAACCAAATTATATTGCTTTAAAAGATATATGATGCCAATATTAAGTCAAATCGACAATCTAAAGACTTGTACATTAATTCAAAAGGGAGGTTGTGGATTGATTTTTGCGAAAATAATGACCTTATAATCCTCAACGGAAGAACTAAAGGTGATGAATTAGGTGAATTAACTTTTGTTGGAACTATGGGCTCTTCGGTAATTTACCTTTGTTGTGTCAGTTCGAATTTAATAAATAAAATTGATAAATTTGAGGTTATTACAGAAATTTTCTCAGATCATTTGCCGGTGGCTGTAACCATGAAAATCACTCATATTAATCGAAATGAGGTCGTTTTGCCCTTACTCCCAAAATTATTTTGGTCAGATCATGAAAATAAAATTTTTAAGAGTAAATTAGAGGGAGAAATGTCGAATCTCAAAATTTTAGAGAATGAACCTGAAATATCTTTAGCTAAATTAAATAAATCTATTAAATTAGCAACTACAAAAAAATACATAAACAATAGCGTTAACCTGCGAAAGAAACAAGAATGGTTTGACTGGAGTTGCTTACAGCTGAGAAAAAAATCAATTAAATTGTTAAGAATATGTAAGAGGAACAATTCCGTTCTTTTAAGAAAATTATATTTAGAAAGTAATAGAACTTATAAGGCTCACTGCATATCCAAACGAAATGATTATCTTAAAAAACAAGTAGATAAATTAAGCCATATTAAAGATTCGCAACAATTTTGGAGTATTATAAAAATATTTAAGCAAAAAAAATTTCTGGCAAATAAAGGTATTAGTCTTAAAGAATTTAAAACATACTTTCAAAGCTTATTATCAAGTAAAATTATCACCCCGCGTATAACAGACACTGGGATAATATATAAAGATGCTTTGTTAGATTCAGATTTCTCAATCTCTGAGCTAGAGATAGTCTTGAAAAATGCGGGAAACAGTAAAGCCCCGGGTATAAATCGTATTCCCTATGAATTCTATAAGAATGCCCCAAAAAGTTTCATAAGTGAGTTAATTAGAGTTTATAATGAAATATATAGTAATTCTCGAGTTCCTAATGATTTTAAAGACTCACTTATTTTTCCTTTGTATAAGAAAGGGGATTCTAGTCAAGTGACCAACTATAGAGGAATATCCTTTATTAATGCCGATGCAAAACTGTTTACCGGATTGTTATTAAACAGGCTGCAACTCTGGCTTGAAGTGAACAATGTTCTTTCTGAATTCCAGGCGGGCTTTCGTAAAGGTTATTCAACAATCGATAATATTTTTAATCTAACTAATTTAATCAAACTAAAATTAGAAGAGGTGAACCGAATTTATTTGTTTTTTATCGACTTTAGAGCTGCTTTTGACTCCATTCCGAGAGATCTACTATTTTATAAGTTACATAAATGTGGCATATCCAACAAATTTGTTAATATAATTAAATGCCTGTACGACAAAACGCGTGCGGCTGTTTGGGGTAATGAAGGAATGTCCGAGTTTTTTGACACACCAAGCGGTTTAAAACAAGGATGCCTTTTATCGCCAATCTTGTTCAGTATTTATATTAATGATTTGGTCGAAGAAATAGGAGGAGGTGTAAAATTGGGAAATTTCGATGTAAATATGCAGATGTATGCTGATGATATTGTTTTGATTAGTGACGACCCCGTCAAATTACAAGTCATGATTAATAAATTGAGTGTATATTGCGATAGTTGGGGGCTAGAAGTTAATCTCGATAAATCCAAAATTATGATCTGCAAGAAAAGAGGTGGAAAGTGTGGGGGTAATTGGGAGTATAGTGGTAAACAAATTCAAGTTGTAGATAAATATAAATATTTAGGTGTCTACCTAACTCCTACTTTATCCTTTAACTACCATTTGAAAGAAAAACTATCTACTGCGAAATTGGGTATTAACAGTATTTGGCATAACGTTTTTAATAACAATAATATACCTGTCTCTGCTAAGTTTAAAGTATTCAATGCCGTATCGAGATCGGTCATGTGTTATGGCTCACAAGTTTGGGGTTTTGAAAAATTCGAGCACGTCGAAAAATTACAGAGATTCTTTATTAAAAAACTATTTTCGCTCCCAGAAAATACGCCAAATTATATTTTCAATTTAGAATTTAATGTTTCAAATATTTACTTGCACACATTAAAATTACATTTAAAGTATGTTTTGAAAGTTTTAAAGCTGCCAGATTCAAGATTACCGAAAATTGTTGCAAAACAAATAATTAATAAAAAACTCTACTGGTTTCAATCATGGAAGTATTTGTGTGATAAATATGATATTAATACGAATGTGAACAAAGATAATATCAACTCAATATGGGAAGCCAATATAGACAATATTATTAGTAATATAACTAAGGAGGTAGTATTAAATGCGGAATCGAATGCAAAACAAGGCTCGCATCATGGTCTATATCCTAAACTAAATTATAATTCAAGCAGGGGTTATATATATTCTATGCCATTTAATGATGCAAAATTAATACTAAAAAGCCGTGCAGAATTATTAAATTTAAATTATAAACCGTTCAAAACTGATATTTGTCAACTATGCCCTCTTTGTAATTTAAAAGAAGTTGAAAATGTTAAGCACCTAATTGCCATCTGCCCTATAGTAAAACCATATAGAATCAAATTTTTGAATAGTGCAACGTTAACAGATAGTGAAGTCATTAATCTTTTAAACGGCTCTAACTGGACTGTCCTAGTGAAATTTTTTAAGAGAAGCTTTACGTTATAGAGCTTTTTTAGTTCAAGAATTTAATTATAATTAAGAAGAAAAAAAAAAAGAAAGACATTTTGTTGAAAAAATTTACTTTCGATATTTAAATCAGTAATTCCTATAGTTTATTAAAATTTACGTTTATAATTGGTATTTTCTTTACTGATCTGTTTATTAGTTTGATATGTGATAAGTATTCTTTATTTCAATTTATTTTATTTGCAACTCTGCTGACGGAGTAATCCAAAGCAAGAATGTTTTTATTTTGTATTTATAGAAAAAAAAATGTATTATATTAATAAACATTATTATTATTATTATTATTGCTTTAAAAGAAAGTTTTTCAACGTTGAATTTCCCTGTTTCCCACATAGAGTTATAAGTAAATAAAAATATTCCAAGGTTCATAAAAATTAACATAAAAAGGTATTGTTTTATCTCTAACAGAAATTTAAAAAAATTATACGTTTTACAAAAAAGTAAAAGCTATTTATTTTTGTAATCCATATTTCCACCTTTATTAAATCTTCCTTTTAGAGCACTGAACAAGTCTTTGCGAACTTCATCAAAAGCAGTTTTGAATTCAGATATAATTCATTAAATAAATATGATAAAATGAAAGATTCGTTTAAGATTTTTAATCATTTTGTTTAGTTCAGTTAGCACCGAAATTTTTGGCTTCAAGAAGCACCTTAGCAGTTAGGCCATGTGACCAAGTGTCTTCTTTATAAAACACTTATACCACCATTTTTGATGTATGCTTTTGAGACATGAACCCTAACTAATTCAGAAGAGAGGGATATTCGTATCTTCGAAAGGAAGATTGCTTGCAGTATTTTTGGAACCATTAAGGAAGAGAACCAGTGGAGGAGGCGCAATAATCTGGAGGCTTATGAATTATTTGGGGAAGCGAGCATTGTTCGTTTTATAAAGTGTTGTCGACTAAGATTGCAAGGATGGATGAGGAAACGATTCCCAAAAACTACTCTGATGAGGATTAGGAAGGCCAAGACTGAGGTAGGAAGACGTCGTGATGAAGGATGCCCGGACCCTTTTTCTTTTTTATTTCTTAGGCGTAAACCACTTGGGTCATATTCGCTTAAATTACTATGATAAACGGATTAAATATTATAGTTTATTATACAAGCTGTCTGTCGTAGGAAGTCAAAAAGTTTTGCAGTTGTCTGTATGATGTCTTTTAGAACGGTTGGTAAGTCAGTGTCAATTGCAAAATGAGCTCTACGAGTATCATAAGCCCGACAGTCTGTCAAAACGTGTTTCACAGTAACCGGGCAACCGCATGTTGGGCAGTATGTAGGAGGTTCCCGTGCCATAAGATGTCCGTGCGTTAATCGGGTGTGTCTAATGCGCAGGCGCGCCAGGATAACCTCTCTCTTCGCTTTTGTCGTAAGAACGAACACCAATGAGAGATGTCCCATCTAATTCGCTCTTACTTGTTGTCTATAGTGTCGTGCCAAATCTGTCCCCACTTAGACCGAATCCGCTACTTGATGACAGAAACAGGCACCCCAATAAACGGAATACCATCTGCTATTGCTTCTTTGGCTGCAAGATCTGCGAGGTCATTGCCAACTATACCGCAGTGGCTCGGCACCCAAACGAAAAAAAAAAATGAATTATTAGAAACTATTGTGGACCTTAATGATAAAAGAATATTTTGAATAAGAGATTTGGTGGAGAAAGGGTGTCTCAAGCTGATCATGGCCGATAAGGAATCAGTTCAAATAATCCTAGTTGTTTTAGAAGGGTGAATAACATTTCAAATTTTATATTCGAATAACCATATTCGATATATTATATGTTATATTCCAACCAGTTCCGTGGTATAGTTGCTACAGAGTTGAGAAAGGGAAAACAGGGTTGTCTGCCTTCACACACGACCGAAGCTCCCACACCTAAAGAACTCTAAGAGCCATCAGTATATACGTAATCAGCAACACCGAGTCTATTTTGATGTTTTTGAAATTCCTACTCATATTTGTATGGAAATGTATTTTGTTTTAGTAATTTGGTAAGGGAAAGACAGATGTTCGGAGAGGTAAATTGCCAAGAATAAGTTGGAGATGTTTCTATTGTTAGGAAAGAAGGAAATTCGAGGTTAAGCTCGAGCAGAAATTTAGATATGCGAACCCTTTTAGGCGTACGAAGTCGGAGAGCGGCTACAGAGGACGGAGCCACCTAGTTCATTGAGGAGGCCAAGGTCCACGTGTAGTGCCCTTGGAAGAAGCACCAAAAAAAGCAGTTTATTCGACATGATTATGGTTGTAAGATATTATATTAGCCGAAATTAAAATATTAATTTCATAGTTTTAGTTGAATTACTAAGCGGATTCGTCACATCGAAACGAAAATCTTTTCAATTCGTCCTTAAAATAAATGACGAACAAATATTCAATTTGTATAGGAATGTGACTTTGCATTAACCACTATCTCTTCAGTTTGTATTTTTCTTTTGAACTATATTTGAAGTCGTAAAATAATGGCAAAACTCAATTAAGAAAAAAATCTTCCATTTCCGAGCTGAAGATATCAAAGAGAATTCATAAATATTAACAGTACTTATTATACAATTGCAAAACATAATTAAATCTTTTATATCTTGCAGTTTTCGACTTTTCACCTTCACGGTCGGTGCCATTAGATGAACAAAAAAAATCCTTCAAGGAATTCATATGAAGATTTTTAGATAGCAATAGCTGTCATGTGCATAAGATATGATCATTTCGCATATGCAAATATAAGAGGAACACATATATTAGTTCGTCATGGAATATAAATGATTCTTATTTGAATAGTAATAAGGACCATCACAATATAAAGATAATCATGACGACAATGAATTCATAGTTGGATCATCTGGTATTTATATGACGCTTGATATGAAAACCATTAGGGTGATTGGAAAGTTAATTAAGTGGGTCATTAATTAACTACAAAAACTAATAAAAATGAGAAAAAGAAGAAGTCTTAATTACACTTTCAAGAGTTGTCCCTGATATGTTATCTCCAAATAGTTATAATCAACTGTTCGTAAAGAACATACACACCTTAAACCTTGAAGGAGTATTCATCGAAAATTTTCAGAAAATCGAGCAATGTGCAAAATCGATAATTAAATTTTCGAAATTTAATTATTAAAAGATAATAACATTTATTATCTTAGGTATTCATTAAAGGAATATTATACATTTTAAGTGTAAAAAACTGTTATTCTTAGGAGACTAAGAATAAAAAAAATTTCTATTCAATTCTATATTTATATATAGATATATGAAACTTTTTATAGCTCGTGTGCGATTTAAATTATAATTGTGGATGGAAACTGTTTGCTGGAGCTATCAAGTATTACATACAGAGACAATATTTTCCAATTTACTATCGGATATTTGATTCTGAGTGAGTTCCATGTTCTTATCTTGTGGTTTTTATTATATAAAGTGTATTTTTTCGAAGGTTTTTTTCTTCTTTTTTTTTCTAAATTTACATTTTAATGAACTTTGATTTATGTTACGATATATATATCAATAATCGATCTCTATGTTCATCAAAACATTAACACATAATTGTAATTGAACAGTTTAAACGCTAACCGAAATTCTACATAAAAAATGGAATCAAAACCTCCAAAAACCTTGTAATTAACTCCTAAATCAATAAAAACATAAACGCTAACAAGATACCAAAAAATGTATGCGCGTTCCAAAATTCGATATGATCAGGGAAAAGGGAATAAGAACCTCATCCCCCCCAAAAAAAGAACAAACCCATTAAAATTTTTTCTATATCATTAAAAACAATAACTTGAACAAGAAATATTTTTTTGAAACCAAGAATAGTGGACGAAAGAAATTTTTAATTAGACATTTAAAAAAAAGCAATTACAAATAAAATTTATAAAATATAATATAATATAATATATATATATATATATATATATATATATATGTAATATATAACTGTATGGTAAAATTTGGAATACTTAATTCTTTCTAATCAAAATTATTTATTTATAAATCGAATAATATTATATATATATATATATATATATATATATATATATATATATATATATATATATATATATAGATAGATAGTATTATATAAAATTCTTAATTTAGAGGTCCAATTAAATTATTTATTTAAATAACTTCCTAGCTTTGTTTTAAATGCATGAAAACCCCTAAACGAACTTTATTTTTCGTGATTATGAGGGGGTATTTTGTCGAGTATTCATTAACATATTCGGTATTAATTCGATAAACAACAAAGGATCGAGTTCGAACAGTTAGACAGGTAAATAAAACGTAAAACTATGGATATTCTTATTATAAACTATTTAAATTCTTCCTTTATGTTCACGCTTGGCCTCAAGGCTGAAAGCTTATCATAGTAAAAAATAACAGTATCCATTGTGCATTTCTACAAATGGAATTAGCGTAGCCTCTCAGGGATTTTTTCTTTTTATGCTAATGGTTCAATTAGGCCCAAAGAATATCAATGAGGAAATACGTTATAAATAATTCATAATAACTGGTTAATGGGTATTTAAAAGTATGGAATAGATAGTAATTCAACTTTATTATATATATATATAAAATTATATGTTAAAGTCCATTAAATCAAATATAATATTTCAGTCTTTATAATTATTTTTCATCGTAATGAAGAATATTTCTATTTATTTTAACCACAGTTTATTCAGAGGTAGAAACCATAAATTTAAAAACGCTGAAAATTATCACACAATAGGTTTATTATTTCCAAATAGTTAAAGTAGATGATAAAAATGTATATAGCTATTAACAGAAAATTAACTAATATGTACAGCTATAAATTAATCTAAGAAAAATGGCCAATCATCACTATTAATTTCAAAACGCTATATCTCTGCTATTTCTCAACCGAATCAATGATTCTTTTTTTGTTTTGTAAGAAATTTATTCTTTAAAATGCTATTATATTAAAATGGTATTCATATATTTGCACCGTGGTCTGAAGGGTTTTTGTATTCCTTATTTGGGACAAACATAAGACCACAAATTTTGAGGGAATGTTTTTTTAATGGATGACAAATGTTCATCATTGAAAATGATCAACCAAAAGCATGTATAATAGAACTCTTTAATATTCCCTTTTATTTTGTTATAATCTTCATTGAAAAAAATCAAATAAAAAATGCATGATTCCAGAACACTTTTCATTTTTTCCCTCCCTTTAAAAATTACCGAGTTATGGGCGTATATATAATATAGGTAAAATGTTTATATTTTTTACATAATTTTTTTCCTGTTTATCGACGGTTTTTTTTATTCTCTATTCGAGTTCTACGTATCTTGAAACATAAGGCTTCAAAACTAGAGGAGAGAGTTTTTTTGGTGGCTTACAAAGTTTCATTATTTAAAGCAATAAGCCAAAAAATGTTAAATAAACAGGCTCATTATTTCTTCACTGCATTCTTTATTGATTACCAGGCTTTTTTAAGTGTTGATTTGACAAGAATTATAAGAACGAATTTATTATTTCTATATCAATCAAACCTTGTTTTAATTATATTATAGTAAATACATAGTTTCTTTCAGCTTAAAAATAAAATAAAATAAAATTCAAAAAATAAGTTTTATTTAAAAACGTTGCTATTGAATTTGTTACAGTACATTCCTATTTATATTAGTAGTTTTTGTTGAACATTTTCTAATAAATTTGTTATTTCTGTATCAATCAAACTTAGTTTTAATTATATTATATACAAGCACATAGTTTCTTTTTGCTTAAAAATAAAACAATTACAGAAAATTAAAAAAAAAATGTTCTATTTAAAACCATTGCACACGATATCATGATAATTCTTAATCTACTTCGTCGCACGGCGCCACGTTATATTTTTCATCATAATATTTATTCTAAACACAGTTTATCCTGAGGTAGAAACCATACATTTAAAAACACTGCAAGTTTCATTATTGAATATAATAAGACAAAACATTTTAAAATAACCAGGCTTATTATTTCTTTATTGATTACTAGGCTGATTTTAGTGTTGATTTGACAAAAATTATAAGAACGAATTCATTATTTCTATATCAATCAAACCTTGTTTTAATTATATTATAGTAAATACATAGTTTCTTTCAGCTTAAAAATAAAATAACAGAAAATTACAGAAATGTTTTATTTAAAAACATTGCTATTGAATTTGTTGCTGGGCACTCCTATTTACATTGCATTATTTTTCGTTGAGCATTGCTATTCTAATTTTGTTATTTTTTGGTTAAAAATAGAACATTAACAGAAAATTAAAAAAAAAAATGTTCTATTTAAAAACATTGCACACGATATCACGATAATTCTTAATCTACCTCGTCGCACGGCGCCACGTTGACGATAAACGCTAGAAAATCGAAGTCATCTGAACTCAACTGCATTGTCAACATTACATAACACTCTGTATTATGTATATAATACTGTCACCCAGGACTAAATATTATAATTTAAATTAATAAAGCAAGATGTATTATTTATATTTTTTTTTCAAATACATAGCATTTATCCCAATTTATGAAACGCGGTTATTGAATATATTACTTTTGAACCTATATACTTGAATTTCCCCTCATGTTCAAACATATGTCCTATTTAAATTATTTATAATTGTATTGAATTACTAGATAACATTTAATATTGCTATTGTTTATTATAATATTTAATTCTCAACTATTAACAATTTTGGATAATCATGCCCGTTGAAACTTGATGACAGAGAAGTTGGTTGGGGGTGTGGTCAACAAGAAAACACACCAAAAAGACAAGTTTATTTTATTTTTGTGCCAACGTTTCGGCCTACATTGTGGGCATTCATTAGGGCTAATTCTTTAAGAGTATCTCAAGAAGTGAAGGACTTAAAAAAACAAGTCTACCTAAGTTGCAATATTTCAATTTTAAAAATTAAATTCGCATAACATACGACTTTCACTTACCTCAGTTGTTAAAATCAATTTAAGAATTTGTAAATAGAGTTAAATGAATATAACAGATAAAAAAATAATAAGAAATAAAATTTAAAATAATGCATCTAATTCCTGCCAGACTATTTCAATCAGATTTAAATCTACATAAAATTAAAGCCCATTAAATTTTACATCGGTATAGCGAGTTCAATCAAAGTCATTAGAGCCGTTTTTGAGAAAATCGTAAAAAAGTGCAAAATGCATAGTATAAAGTAGCACTTCCGGTCAGCCGATTTTAGTGAAAACGTTGCAGTAACATCTCGGGGGTATGTTGTTTTGAATATAAAATTCTAGTTTCGTACGTCTTTTCGTTTTCGCGTTAGTATTATACATCTATAATCATCTTTCTATGTTCCAAAAACCTAAAATCACATTTAAAAATATTTTTGCTCTTTCCTTCTTCAGATGGATTATCAAATTCATTCAACTTTTATATCATACAGGCCCCAACCACACACTTACGATACATTCGTTATTTTTTATTTAACAAAAAAAAAATTCACACGAAAAATAATTTATATGGCAGAAAATTTTTTGGCATGTAAGCTAGTATATCATATATATGTAAGTAATAATAAGTGTTAAGAAAAATTAATCTTTTTATATTTTCCGTATTTTCGTAGTCTTATTATTTTGGGTTAATGTTCTTACCATCTCCAATGAAGACAGACAGGATACCAACTTACACGTTAGCAACCTACTCTAGTATAATTCGAGAGTTAGAGATTTTCCATACCTACTTATAACATTATTGTTTGCTGTTCAAACGGATTTTACGGATCTTCAACATTCGAATTTCGTGAAAATATTTTTAATACTAAATAAATATATATTGGCACCACTATAACTAAAATAAGTTTACTAGCAAATTGTAATAATTTAGTAAGAGACTTCAAAATAAGCCGTTTCATAATAAATATTTTTTATATAAATACAATTATGCTAACGTTAATTAAAAAATGTATCCTTAAAAATATTTGATGTTTGGATTAGTACCGTTTTTAGACCAGTCAGTGCTAGAATAGTATGATATTTATTTATGAAGTTATGCAAACACAGCCAACGTAGCGAATACAAACAGGAAGCTCACTAGTTTATAAATAAATACCATTTTCAACTGAAACGCAGCTATTAGTGCAATTATATTTGTAAACCACAATTTTCAAACAAGAATGGCTGGCTTGTTGTGACAAACAGACCATTAATTGTAAAATATATCAATGATATAGCCTCATTTCATGAATCTCAGTAAAATATCAACTCAAATTAAGAAGTTTGATGACATATCACGTTTTAAATTTTTTATTTTTTTTTTATAAAAATTAATCAATAAGTAATTAAGGAAATGACAATCCATACAAAAACTCTTGTGCGGGTATCATACGACTATCATTAACCTCGGTTGTTAAAATCAATTTAATACCTGTAAAACAAAGTTAGACTTGAAAAATGTTTTAGTAATTAATTCAGTTTCGTTAGAAAAATATATTTTAGATTAAATAAAATTATAAAATAAAATTATGTACATTTCTCTATGACAGCTTCTTCCCTGTCCGACAGGGTTCTGAAAACTCATCAATCAATCAAGTCTGTGCAGGAGTTCCCCAAGGTTCTATTATGGCCCCACTTCTATACATAATATACACATATGACTTATAGATAAACAAAAACATCCTAAGTGCGACATATGCCGAAGACACTGCAATTATTACCAAAACACATACTCAGGCCAGTATGACTACATCACTTAGACAATGTAAAAAACTGGTGTAAGAAATAGAAATTAAAACCATGACAAGTCACTACATGTTACATTTACACTTAGATGTGGTACCTGCCCTCCAGTTTATATAGACAATCATCAGATATCACAATCAAAGTACTTAGGACTTATTTTTACTTAGGACTATTTAAATTTTTGACAAAAGGTTGACACGGGGCCCACACATCAAGACAAAACGTAAAACTCTAAATTTTCGACTGAGACTATTTTATTCAATACTTCATTGACATTCTAAATTACCCATCAGACAGAAACTTAACGTGTACACTCATTTATTAAAACCTATATGGTTTTACCTTACGCTTGCCAGATATATGGACCTGTTAAAAAGACACACATATGAAAAATATAAACCTTTCAATCGCAATTTTTAACTTTTTATATAACATTTTTGTTTTAATGTTTAGCTTTTCAATGATATATTATACATCTATATTACTGTTCTTATGTTAAAAAAAAAAAAAAAAAATTTCATTTGCTTATAAAATTCGTTAAACTTAAAAGATTTAGCTACTTTTTACAAATGGTGATAAGATGATATGGTTCATTTCTTTAAATCTAGATAATTAAAATTACTTTAGAGAAAGAAAATTCCATAACTCGGCAGTTAAACCCTGTAAGGCTGTTTGAATCAGAATGAAACCTTCATGATATTTAAACCCATTATGTAATACATTTACAAAGCGTGTTTAATCAAAATCTTTATAGGTGTTTTTGAGAAAATCGTTAGAAGGTGCAAAATGCACAGTGTAAAGTAGCTCTTCTGGTGCGCTAATTTTCTTGAAACAGTTGCTGTAAAATCTCGGGCGTATATTAGTCTTAAATATAAAATTTTAGTATCGAGGAACTTATTTTTTCGGCATAGACTTACCACACAAACACAGACCTTTTTGGAGACTTGGTCTTTTAGATTTAGGGTCTCTCAAACTTGTATTTCCGTTGAAAACTCGAATTTGAAATTTTTATGATCTCAATATTTTCTCTTACTATGTATTTCATATATAGGTAAGTGAAAGTAAAATTCGATTGATTTAATTAATTCTTTTAGAATTAAAACAAGTGAAGTCAAAAGGAAGACTATTTTTTATTCCATCAAGAATAAAAAATAGTAAGGCTGACATTTCAGCCTAGCTTGTAGCCAGTTGACTAACGAATTAAGAAATCAATAAAACAAAATTGTATTGAATTTACTGGATTAATTCTATAACTAGAACATATAAATAAACTGTATCACGCTATATTATCAATAGATGATAAGTGGGGGTTATCGATGTGCCATTGATAAGTATTTACAGCTGCTAAAATTTATATTTAACAAGTTTATATTATACTTCAGATTCATTGTTGTAAATTAATTATTACCTCAAGTATTTAAGGCTTTAATATGTTTCAAGAAATTTAACACACAGATTACGCAGTGAAATTTATGTTTTAATTTGGTAATGAGCAACATATGTTTCAATTCAAATTAGATCAGAGGTAGCTGTGTAAATGAACTGCTTATCTCAATCGTTTTAACAACCATAGTTATTGATTTATCGATATTTATTTCTCTTAAGATTACATGCACGTTTGTTTATTTATTTAACGTCCCTTTATGCAGGTGTGGATAATCGGACGATGCTACAGTGGGAGTCCTAAATTTTGCCTATCCAGGTTTATTTAGAATAGGGATTTTTAACGAGTATACCTGACATAGCATAGGCTCGGGACCACCTTTTAACGTCCCCTCCGAAGGACGGCATAACTATGGATTGTTGGATTGTACTCACATTAAAAAATCCTAGGGCCACCTGCGGGTTTGACCCCGTGACCTTTGGCAAGGAGGCTGTCATGCTAGAGCCACCCTGCTACAGGTAACCCCAATATTACATACAATAATATATATTAAATTGTCTCTTTTAAATAAAAACACTCTTAAATCCTCTAAAAATGTGCAAAATCCCAACTTGCTACATTTATAACTAGGGCTAGGATTTTTATGTGATTAAAAATGCCCAATGTGTAAATATATATGTATTGATTTTGATACTATCAAGGAAATAATTATGTAAAATTAGTAAAATATGTTAACAGCAAATAGCCTTCTAAAACAGTCTACAGTCCCATTTTTTATTTTTTATTACAATACAAAAACGGTTTTATTTTAAGCATAAAAAATACAAAACAACAAATTTTTGATCGCTGTAAGGAAAACAGTTTAAAACTGAAGGCATTTTCAAGCGTAAAACTACACCGATTGGGTCTTATTATAGACCAAATTGGCCCCTTCTTGATATTTTCTCGTATTTTTGCAAGGGTTGTTTTTTATATATATATATATATTATATATATATTTATATATAGTTATTGAGTTTTTTTTTTTTTTTTTTAAGGTGGCTTTATGACGAATTTTTTTAATGTACCTTTGCAAAAAGAATTTGTGGGACAGATCATTAAATTTCCTTAACGGAATGTCGGCCTGCAAAAATCTGTATCTCCACAAAATTTGTATGTCATAAATTGTATGGATTGTTATAAACTCCCGGAGATATTTTAAAACTGGTTCTTTGTTGTTGTTTTCTTAGGATTTTTCCCATCGACAAAAATGGATATGGAATAAATAATAAAATAGAATTTTCAAATAGTGTTTGGCAAGAGTAGCTCGCACTATCAGACTCACAGATGAACACTAAATAACAAATAGGTTTGTTCTGTTCATCCAGAGCCAAAATCAAGAGACATGAAATCTCGGAATTGTTTTGTTGGGTTTGGATCTGAGAAGCAATTAACAGCTGCAATAGTGAAACGTTTTAATCATGCACTCGCAATTCAGATTCGTCACAAAGAAAAAGAAACATTTAAAAATGAACAAATATTGATTAAAATATTTAAAAATTCGCAAAGTAAGAGATATGTAAATTTAGTCAAATATTTAATAATATTTAAATTTAAATTGGCTTAATTTGATCCCAATAGCGTTAAAACATATACGAGTATATTTGAGTTGTTACAATGTGATATTATAGTCAGGAGCCTATATGTCTTTACATAGGAATCCTATCCCTATTTATAACCAATCCATTTTTATTTTTATTTACGTATATGTGAAAAAAACCGTCAGAAGCTATATAACATCATGATTGAACAGGGAATACCTAGAAAGTTAGTAAACCTAGTAGAGATGTGTTTGTCGGAAACATTCCATAAAGTTAGAATCGGTCATAATTACTCCGAGAGATTTGAGGTGCGATCGGGTTTGAAACAGGGTGACTCCCTTTCACCTGTGTTATTAAATATAGCTTTAGAGTATGTCATAGAAAAGGTGATGTGTACCGAGAAAGGCTTAAATATGGGTGACAAGATTCCGGTTTTGGGATATGCCGATGATCTGGTACTGCTAGGTGAAGACACAGAAACCATACAACTAAATACAAGGGTGTTAATAAAAACCGGTAAAGAAATAGGACTCGAATTAAATACCGATAAGACGAAATATATGATTAGTAGGAGAAACGGTGGCGATCTTGGTGATATTGATGTATCAGGGCTTTAAGTATTTAGGTTCAATTATAACTAGAAAAAATGAAATCCAGGAAGAAATAAAGTCCCGGTTAAAGGTGGGAAATGCGTGTTATTATTCAGTTGCTAAGTTACTTAGTTCGCGGCTTCTATCTAAAAACTTAAAGGTTAGAATTTATAAAACTATTATTCTTCCAACGGTTATTTACGGATGTGAAACGTGGCCGCTTACTTTAAAGGATGAACAAGGGCTTAAGGTTTTCGAAAATGAGGTATTGCGTAAAATATTTGGTCCGAAGAGAGATGAGTCCACTGGGGAGTTTAGAAGGTTGCACAACACGGAATTGCGGAACTTGTATCCTGTGAATATAATTGAGCTCATTGCATCGCGGAGACTCAAATGGGCGAGTAAAGTTGTTGGGCTCGATGACGAGCGGATTCCGAGAAAGTTGGTATTTGCTGATCCGACTGGTAGGCGTCCGAAAGGTAGGCCGAAGTGTAGATGGGAGGATTGCGTTAAGGCTGATCTCGGGAGCTTGGGCTTGAATGGCGAACATTGGACGAATCTGTGTAGGCGGAATTTGGTGGTGTCGGCATCGAACCTTCGGGTTCGCTAAGCCTATTATTATTATTATTATATGTGAAAAAATTATTGATTTATTTTTTTTTTTTTTTACCATCCCTACCTAGTCTTTGTTGGCTATACGAGGGTTTCTTGGACCAGGGAAAGAAAGCAGAGAATTAAAAGTCCCCGGCCCGAAACGCTTAATTATTTTATTCTACGTTGTTGGTCATCTGGTTGCTAGGTAACGCTTGCTAAACCACTTGATGAACCCACCCCTATATATATGAAATTATTGCAAGGAATATGAAAAAGAAACCATTGCTATCGCTAAAGTTTTAGAATTCATTTTTTAACCGTAATCTCGCGTTTTAGGAGCCTTTAAGTCCAAATAATTAAGTCCCGCAAAAAAGTATGTGTATGTGTATGTGGTAAGTCTAGGTCAAAAACGATAAGTAGAGTATAAACTGAAATTCCATATTTTAAAAACTTATATCACTGATATGTAACAAAATTATCGAGCCAGAAGAGCTACCTTATACCACAGATGTTGTACATTTTTAGTTTTCTCAAAAACGGCTCTAACAGTTTTGATAAACTCGCCAGGTTGGTGTAAAATTGAATAGGCTTTGATACTATGTTTCGTTCTGATTGAAATAGTCCGACAGGGCTCAAATGCTGATATTTTAAATTTCCTATATTTAAAATACCTTTCATTTTTTATCATCAAATCGTTGTATCAATCATCTTCTTACCATTGACAAAAAACCGCGTACATATTCATGTTGAACGAATTTGATAACCAACTAAAGGAGAAAAGAGCAAATATATTGTTTTAGGTAATTTATTTTTCATTAAACCTGAGAATAGTACTATGATGTATAATATATAGTTTGAAAGCTAAAGATTTTATAAAAAAAAAGTTTCCTTATATACTAAGTTGTATAAGGTAGTGATGAGAAAAAGAAAAAAAAAAAAAAAAAAAAAAAAAAACAACTGTACCACAACAACCCATGAAGAGTTTTGGGTTCAGTACATGTAGAGATTCGTACTGTTTCTAGGCCAACGGCTGTGCAATGAGGTGATTCGGCCGAGATCACGCTCAGCCACCAGGGATTTTACCTATTTTTGGGTACCCACTTGATTGAGGCTGGGTATGCCCCAGGAGGGTCTCCATGCACCAGTATCGCCTCCCGGCTGAAATAACAGAATAAATAATATTCCGCCACAGCCGGGATTCGAACTAAGGACCCGGAGCACAGTAGACTAGCGCTCTACCCACTAGACCACGCTGCTCCCTAAGTGATGAGAAGTGGATAATAATAAATTATTGTTCTAGATAATAATTTCTCTTGTTAGATTATTTAATCTTAAACCCGTGTTTCCATCGAAACTAAGTGTAATTCTTCAAACATTTTTTCAAAAGTTACTTTATTTTAAAAGTTCTTAAATAAAAAAAAAAAAAATCTTTATTCACATATTTACATTTCGACAAAATGTTAACAATGATTTTGGATGAGTCATCCTTACAATCAGAAAATATTTTTGTTTTTTTGTGATTATAGTACATTAGCCTAAATGGCAAACATATGAAGAAATAAAATTGAGATTATATTGCGATTGTAGGAAAAATTATACAAAAAACCTACGCATATACAAAAAACCTACGCATAGTTCTTAAATTTATTTTGACGACGGAAGTAATGGAAAGGTGTGTGTTGTGTCCACCATTTTTTTATGATTGTGACGCAGACTTGATGTAGAAACAGATGGAATGACGAAATTCCATTGTCACCTGATTACTCTATAAAAATACACATGTTCAAATTTGATATTATGCATTCCATTGTTGAAGAAACGTGACCAAGTTATGAGATTTACATTTAAGCACCATAACTCCAAAATATACTCATTAAAATTTTGTTTTTTCCGAAGTGATAATTAAGCTTTTATAACGTCCAAGGGATTTAAATGTTTTTTTAAGCTGATATTTACATATTAATTTTCATATAATGTGCGATTTCATTGTCCATCATAGCAGTAAGTATAATAAGGAGTCAATTATAATTAAATGTTAATAATAATTATATGTGATTATTTGTTATCATTTTTATAATTCTAAAATAAAACGAATAATAACTAATTACATTAACGATTATAATGCTAGAAACATAACCTTACGCATATAGCCATACATTACTGGAAAGTATCCGTTCCAATTTTTATAAATGGTTATTTTAATGTAAGTTAAAGGTGAGAATTTCACTTTTGAGCTATCTGTGGAGGTTCAATCGAAAAAAAAGAAGATTATTATTAATTGTGTTGATTTGCTATATATCATACATCAACGAGTATGAACAGTTTTGTAACCTTCCCTGTTGATTGAATTATACATAATTGTGAGTAGTGTTATAAATTAAAAAAAAAAAAAACTTTTAAGTTAATCCCGTTCTCATATTTGGTGAAACAATTAATAATTAGAACACACAACAAAAAATACGGTAAGATATTGTTATCCAAAGATTTTTTATATTAAACAGAGAATTCTTTAACCACATTTATTACTCGGGGCCAATTAATAGAAAAGTCTAAAAGATTAAAATAGAAACAATCGTGCTTCTTCGACTTGGTTATATTTCTATATTGCATTGTCTGAATCAAATTCAAAGATAATCAACTTTTTTTTTATTAAGATTATTTTATTTTTTTTTAAGAAAAATTAAATTCATTAGTTGTACGATCCTAACCCTTTAAAATTATTACTCATAAAAAGTATTTCCCACTAGAAATAACTTTTCGCGTTTAATAACTTCAATAAAGATAATAAATTAAGTAATAGCAAATCCAATAGTTCGATGCCGATACTTTAGCTGTAGGTCTACAAACTTTACTATGTTTCATGCTAGCTGTAGAAATTAGTTAAAAAATTTCCTTATTTTAACGATAAAACAAATTTTTACTGAAATTTATAACCTTATTAACTAATGCAACAAGTAACTAACTTTTCACAATAATAGAATGTTTAGACTAATAATTTACTTTGCGTTAATGCTAAAAATATAGTGCGGGCAACACACGACTTTCACTTACCACCGTTTTCAAAATCGATTAGAAAATTTTCAAACACAGTTAGAGATAATGAGTGAAACTATTAAACAATTAATTTAATTAAATTTCTGTGTGAACGTGTGTTTTATTAAAAAATCGAATATACTATTAAAATATCCAGTTAGTTTTATCGGGTTTTCATCATTCTTTGTTAACTTTTATGAGCTTGTGTATAAGATAATATTTGTTCTAAAAACTTTAGCTTTCTAGCGGTATATTATACATGTATATTACTGTTCTTATGTTCAAAGACAAAAAATTGTATTCAAAAATATATTTTTTCAGTTTTCTCCTTTAGTTGTAAATCGAATTCGCTCAACTTGTATGTTTACCTATTATTTATCAATGCTAACAAGATAATATAGTTATTTTTACAGAATCTACAAAATTAAAGGTAATTTAGAGGAAAAAAAAATATAATATCGGCATTCAAGTCCTATCAGACTATTTCAATCAAAATGAGACGTACACGATTTTAAAGCTCATTAAATTTTACATCGATGTAGCGAGTTTAATAAAAATCGTTAGAGCCGTTTTCGAGAAAATTGTAAAAAGGTGCAAAATGCATGGTATAAAGTGGCTCTTCTGGTTAACAGATTTTGATGAAAAAGGTTTTGTAACGTTTCGGTCGTATAGTTGTCTTAAATATGAAATTTCAGTATTGTACGACTTTCGTTTGCGTACTAGACTTACCACACACACGGACAGACAAACAGACCTTTTTGCGGGACTTGATCATTTGGATTGTGTATCTCCGGTGAAATATTTATATATTTCATATATAGGTGAGTGGAAGTAAGCATAAATAATTTAGTGTACTTATAATGCAATGAATTTTTTTATATTAATATATCATTTAGTTTTTCAAATTTATATTTAAAATAATACTTATTGATGCAACTGGCTTTTATTAAAACTAATATTTAATATTCTAATATATTTTTTTTAAATGAAAAGATTATTATCATCTTGCACAAAATAGACTATGTTCACTATCATTCCTATCCCCTCTCTTTCTACTTTCCTGAAAGTACATTACTTCTGAAACTATTACCTTGTACCCTACCCTTACAATACATGCACTCAGGTAGCAAAACTCATACCTCTAGTTGTCCTTAGGACTTACCCCAATTTGCGAAAGGTGACCTGCAGACGAACATACTGACAGTCTCTGCCGAACAGTCTCAGTGAAATATTCCTTCAGGCCGAGTTCTAAATCGGAAAAGAAACTTCTTGTCGTAATATAACATTACCAGCATAGTGTTTGGTGGGATATCAAGATGTGGAAGCGTGCAATAAGTATCGGAAACCAGTTAGTACACGTAAGTAATATTTTTTTAAGTATTCATATAATGCATGCTAATATTTTAGTAGTTAGAGTAAATATTGCTTTTATTAATATTTAATAGTTTATTAATACAAATAAAAACCATGATAATGAATATCCAAAGCATAACACCCGTTAGAGAAGAATCTAA
Organism: Piezodorus guildinii; assembly: GCA_023052935.1. Classification (NCBI taxonomy): domain Eukaryota; kingdom Metazoa; phylum Arthropoda; class Insecta; order Hemiptera; family Pentatomidae; genus Piezodorus; species Piezodorus guildinii. The sequence goes on along the minus strand of CM041293.1, from coordinate 118,422,033 downwards.
TGATTTTTTCATTGTTTACAATTTAATGTGTATATATTTATGTATGTGTGTGTGTGTATGTATTTAGTTTTAAGAACGTATCTAAATACTCTACATTATTTTATATAAAGCATAAGTAATACAAAAGAAACAGTCATTTAAAATAACGACAGGACAGAATTATAAACTCTTTTAAGAAAGCTACCACGTGTCTTTAAAAACAGGAGCAAGCATCTTGGCCCTTTTAACTGCTGCTGTCAAATATTTTACAAAAAAGTGACAAGCACATTTCGTCTTTCACTTTGGTACTAGTTTTACTCTGAATCATGTTTTTATAAACTATAGGGATCATTCTTATTTTACGTATGTATTAATTCTGTAAAACTTGAAAATAACAGATTTGTAGACAAAATTTGAATACAAGCATAGAGCGGACTTATGGTAAGGAATATGAAAGTTTAAAAAAAACATAAATTGTTACTATAGCTAATACCTATCCATTAAAATTATTTTATCTTTTATTTGCCTTCTTTTTTTTTTACATTCATGCTGCGGCAAGGCCTGGAGGATTAGCCTCCGCCCATCTTGGCCATTTTCAGGAGCATTTGCCCTGTCTTACTGTTTTATTTGCCTAGACACCAAATGGTCAGTGGCGTCAGGGAATAATAACTTAAAATCCGTGGTAACGCTTGGTTATCTTGAACAATTTCATCAAAATGGAGATTTATATTTATATTCCCGAATTAGTATAGTCTGAAGAATTGAGAAGTTGATTTCCAAAAGGTACTAAAGGACATTTTATACGAAATTGATGTTTTGGCAAATTTGTGTTCTAATATTTTGGTTTTATCGAAATCCGCCTTACGTTTTCAACTAAAGAACACTAAAAAAAAAAAAAAAAAGTACCACTACAACCCACAAAAGAAGAAGAACAAAGAACACTAAAGTCCTTTAAAATCGTGATTCAAAAATTTAATTATTTCCAAAAGGGTCTTGGGCTCAGTACATATTTTTTATAACACGCTCAGCCGCCAGGTTTTTTCCCAATTATTTTGGGTACCCACATTATAGAGGCTGGGTCTGCCCCAGGAGGGTCTCCATATCCTAGGGTCGCCCCCCGACTGAATTAACAGAATAAACAATATTCTGCCTCAGCCGGGATTCGAACCCAGGACCCGGAGCACAGCAGACTAGCGCAAAAGGTACCAACAACACACGGTTTTCCCAGGCGGTCACCCATCCAATTACTAACCACGCCCGACGTTGCTTAACTTCGGAGATCGGACGAGAACCGGTGTGTTCAACGTGGTATGGCCGTTGGCAAAAAAAGAAGAAGAACAAAGAACACTAAAGTCCTTTAAAATCGTGATTCAAAAATTTAATTATTTCCAAAAGATGTTTATTACTCATTTAATTTCGTTCCAATTATACTAAAACATTTCTAAAAAAAATCTGGTGCGGCAACAGACGACTTTCACTTTCCTAGGATGTTAAGCTAAATTTAAAAACTAATAAATATAATCCAATTTGAAAAATATTTTGTTGATTTTAATAAAATGTGTATTCATATGATTTAGTTTAAATAATATAACTAAATTAAACTGTTAATCGGCAATAAGTTTAAGTTTATTCTCCATTAGTCACTTTATATTATTACCTCTTACAACTTCGTGTAGCAGATAATATTTTTTCTAATATCTTTCTTTTTCCAACGGTATATTATACGTCTGTATTATTGTTCTTATTATCCAAAACCAAAAAATACATAATAAAATAGTTTTGGTCTTATATCCTTTCGTAGTTCATCAAATCCATTTCTCTTCAAATTAAAACGATTTTTGTTTCTGGTTAAAAGATTAATTTGAACAACCGTTCGCGACTTAATTAGTTATAAGGCATACATAAACGTTGCTACGTTTAATGGGATGTGTTACGAAAGTTTAAAGTGAAAGTTAAATAACAGACAATAGTTTAAAAAATCAGGTGCGTGCATTATATTTCTGCTGTGTCTTTCGTTAGTTGGTAATCAAATTCTTTCTTATTTCATATTCCCCCTTTTTGTCAATGCCAACCACAAAAATGGTTAATTATTTGTAATAAACGAATTCATAATCACTTTAGAGGAAGAAATTGATGGTTTAAGTCCTGTCAGTCTATTCAAAGAGAAAAAAACTCACATGAAATTAAAGCCCATTTAAGATTACAGCAATATAGAGAGTTTAATCAAAATCGTTATAGCCATTTCCGAGAAGCTCGTTAAACGCAAAATACATAGTAAGTATAAAGTGGCTCTTATGGTTCGTTAGCGAAACAATTCCCGTAATATACCAAGCATATAATTGTATTATACATGATATTAATGTTCAGTATGACTTTTTGTTTACGAACTAGACTTACCACTAACACCTACACTTGAGACATTTTTTCCAAGGTCCGGTCATTTAGACTCAGCGGACAAACAACGTGCATTTCTGTTGAAACTCAAATTCGCAATATCGCGATAATTTTCCTTTTTATATGTTTCCTTTATAGGTAAGAAGAAGTAAAATCTGTAACTCTAGAACCCATCATGGGTCTTGTGTCCAGTACATATCGCGATTCGCATTGTTCGCACGGCCGACGGCCGTTTATATAACTATATAGCAGGTTTCTAGCAACAGGGAAAACCGGGAAACGTCAGGGATTTTAAAAACATATGGAAAAGTCAGGAAATTTGTACTTTGGTTAGGGAAAATGGTCCCTGGATAACATCGTTTCTTCTTCACTCAGACAAAAGTTTCAATATGCCTACTTGTTGTGATGTTGTAAATATCATAATGCGAGTTTTAAAATAAATTTGTAGTCAGATTCGTAAATATTGATTATTACTAACATTGTTGAATCTTATCGTAAAGTCAATCATATATATTTATTTATTATTTATTTTTTTTAATCTAGTATACCATATTAATTATAATTATTCTTTGTTTTGTCGATTTTCACCGAGAAATGCCCAGGTAAAAGACTTCTTACTATTATGTCAGGGAATCTTTGAGCTGATTTCTAGACTCCCTGATCACTCATAGCCGCCAGGTCCTCTCACTCCCTCTCCCCCAATATTTGGGTGCCCACTTTATACAGGCTAGGTATACCACAGAATGTTCTCCATAACCCAAAATCGCACAGCAAAAAAAATAGAATAATAATTCTGCCCCAGCCAGGGTGCAAACCCAGAACATGGAGATCATTAAATTAGAGCTCTGTCTACTATACCACGCCGCTCTTTAGAAATAAACATTAAATTAAATCGTTTTTGATCTATTACAGATAATACATGTATTTTCTTTCTTTTTTAAACAAGAAACTTCAATTAAACCTTTTAAGGACCATCTCTTTAAAGTAGTCTATCAGACAGGTTTTTTTCCCTATTATTGCCAGAGTGCTTACATATGGACAAGTTTTCTTTTTAATCCTCGATAGTTTGTATTATTTTTATCTCATCACAATCTTATGTCACAATGAGGACCTACTCGACCGATAAGCGAATCCCTCTACAGCACCCGTTATCGTAGGTTATGGACAATCAACACACGTTAACCGATGCGACAGCCTATTTATCTCTGAGCTCTTGGAAGGCATGCCCTATCTGCACCATGTAAAGATAATCTCTAAATGCCATAACTGTTCACATCTCATGACTAAGAGAAATGTCAATTATAGACCGAGATTGGCACTCATCTCTAGAAGTAGAAAATAGTACTTCTCACCTTCCGCGAAGCGTGTGTTCGCTAACAACTTAATCGAGATAACCTTGGGACAAGCACGAATGCGTATTTAAAGTGAAACGTGTGTTTAATGTATCTCCAGCTACAGGCAAATATCAAATAATAAACATCACACAACTAAATTAAAACAATTACCATAAATTTTCATGTTAAAGGAAGAAAAAAACCCTGGAGCGGGCAGCACACGACTTTCACTAACCTCGGTTATTAAAATCAATTTTAGAACCATTAAATAAAGGAAGAGTTGAAAATAGTTAAAATAATTATATTCAGTTTTGTTCGAAACAAATCTCTTAGATAAAAAAAAAATAAATTTAACTTTGTTATGTACAATAATCAATTAATTTTATACTCTATTCATCACTTCATATAAGTTCCACAGCTTTATATATTTGATCTCAAATGTTTAGCTTCCTAATATTATATCATACATTATATATTACTTTTCTTATGTTCGAAAAAAAAAATTACCTAAAAAAATATTTTTTCTTCTTTCTTCTTTAGTTAAATATCAAATTCTTTGAAATTTTATATTTGGGCGTTTTTTATTAATCCTAATAAATGATGTGTTCACTTTTCTTTTTTCTTAATCTTCAAAATTTAAACTAATTAAGAGGAAGAAAATGAAATTAAAAAATCGGCAATTAAGCCCTTTTCTGAATAAAACCTACGTGATATTGAAGGCCATTAAATTTTACATCGATTATATTCGCTATTTTAACTAAAAATCGTTAGAGCAGTTTTTTGAGAAATCTTTAAACCTTTTCTAATTGGCCGATTTTGACGAAACATTTGCTGCATTATCTCAGGCGAACACGCTTTATAATATGAAATTTTAATTTTATCAGTTTATTTACAATTTATCGTTTTCTAGCTAGACTTTCACACACTAGGGGTGGGCATAATCGAATGACGATTATCAGATGATTCGATTATTTCAATCATTCGAATTAATCGATAATCGGATTAATCGGTTCGGAGAAACGAATGATCATTCGAAATGAGTTTTTAAACGATAATCGAGTAATTACAAGGGGTTGGAATAATCGAATGACCTTTTTTTTTTCTTTCTTTTGCTCATCCATAAATTTTATGGATATTTGTACCTATTAATCATTCGAAATTATTGAAAATTTTAGAAACCGAAGTCCGAATTCATTATGACAATCATCCGAATATGCCCACCCCTGCCACACACACTGACCTGTTTCTCAGGTCTTGTTCATTTGGATTGAAGGGGACCCCTAAACGTGTATTTCCAGTGAAAACTTAACCGAAAATTTTCACGATCGTAATATTTTTCCTTACTATATAAATATTTCATATATAGGTAAGAGATAAGCAAAAAACGCAAATTATTACACATGTTTATTATTTCCAAATACAATATTAGGGTATAACTGTTTATATGGCTGTTGATAGGCAATTAAGTAATATGAAAAGCAATAATTCAAGGGATCATATCACTCACTACCTCTGATTTCAAAACGCAATATCTAAGCTAGTTTTAACCGATTTCAATGATTGTTTTTTCATTTGTTCCAAAATTTTGGGTATTTTTCATTTCCAAAATTTTGGTTTAAATAAATTTTTAATTAATAATTATAAAGGAAACAAAATTTTTAAACCAATTATGTTTTAATTAATTTTATTCACTTGTCTTTAAGCTTAGAAGTAACTGAAGAATGACTGTCAGTGTATCAATCTCATCTTTTACATTGAAGGAGAATTATTATTGCCAGTAGGGTATATTTATATTTGAAAAAAAATAGTATCTGTAGAGATAATTTACTATACTATTATGAATCCGAATACTTTTCATACCGGTATCGTTTTCCATTAGTGGAAGAATTTCTGCACCTAGTTCTTATTTTCCATCATCAGAATTTTATCAATGTTGTTATTTTAATATATATTATTATAATCACCCTTAAATCTTTGAGGAGTAGCGGGTAAGAGCGTAGCCTAGAATTATATAGAACTAGCTACCGTTTTAGCCCCCGAAATGCCTGCAGTATAACCGCTACCTTAGGGCCCATAATCTCAAAACAGCTGAAATTAGTATATGACTAATCAGTTTATCTTACCGGAACTTCATTAATGGTTGTTTATATCTTAGTATTATTATATTAGCATTTTATTTGTATTAGATTTTAAGAACATTAAATTTAGGACCAGGTAGTTGATGGGTCAGTAGGGATCCCAACTTTCCGATAAGTTGTGGTATTAAGAAGGACTAAGCTTTAGAATGAAATGAATCTTAGACTTTGAAGATTAACGAGAACCGACATATATGAACCAAGAATATGTCCCTAAATAAAGTCTCCTACAATTTCATCCAGCCTTCAATTTCTCTTTGATATAAGACCTACCACGTTTTTTTCTTGTTCCATTTTTCTCACGGAGCTAAGATTACTTCCTTACACACTTAATACCTCTGAAAAAAACACTTTGTGTAACTCGAGTACTTACTTACCTAAGATGAGAAGATTATTTAAAATAATTAAAATTACCAGCAAAAGCATTACTATTTTTCAGAACAGTGCATATGCCATCTGAATAATACATATTTAGATGATTGAGTGGCATTAATATATACCGTTGCCTATAGTTACATATCATCAAAATAGGACTTTCGTTATACTTATTCGAAAAGTGATTAAAACTGCCAAAAATGATAAATAAAAAATATTATCTCAAACTAACAGGACTTCGTAAATGTTTTATATCATTTATTGCTTTTTACGTTATAAGTTTAGTTTACAGTTGTTAAGTAATTTGCATTTGATGAATAATTTGCCTATAAAGCTAAGCATAAATAAATACTCGAGATTAATGAAAATATTCTTTTTTATTGGATGTCAACCCATAGTTTTAGTGGAATTTGAGATGGAGGTTTTAAATAATTTTACAGTGGGTTCGTTTGTTTTCAATCAGATTTTAAGCGATAACGTCTTAGGAAAATTATTTTTATTTGATTTTTAAATTGTGATTTATTTTTAATACACAAACGACGCATAACTCATAACTTTTCATGAAGTATCTTGCGATAAAACTAATGTGTAACTAAATATAACAAATTGTTGACGTCGTAATATGTTGCTCAGTGTACCATGAAATTAGCGAATGGTTTCGCCATGATTCAATGGCTGCTGGTGCAACATAATCGATAGGTCAAATGTGTAAAAATATCTATGCCTATAGTGAAAGAGGGACTTTGAACGAATCGTAGTGTCTGGGTCAGATGTCTGCTGTATGATTTTGAAAAACACAAAATATTGATGAGAAGTATCTGTACCTAGTAAGGTATTTGACCTAATTATCTGATGGACAATTTAGAAAAAAAAATCATAAATCCTCCATTAACTATTTCTGTAATACCATTAAATCATTCATGTATATTCTGAAACAGTGGTTCCCAACAGCTGGTCTGCGGGTCCCTAAGATGTCATTAGGAAATCATTTTAAATTACATTAAAACATTTGCGAAGCCTCGGATTTTTGATCGTATATGCTCAACAAGCACTAATTAAATGTTGTGTGTGATGAAATTGGTAATTTTTATCATTTCGAAAATAACTTCCCATAATATAATGAACGATATTTTATTTATTTATTATAACTAGCTGGTCCTACAGCGATGTCCTGTATTGACTATTAATATGCCGTTCACGCGTGATGCGATGACCAAGGAAATGATGATTCATATTTATATATGAAGAAAAACAGATACCTTAATAAAAAAAAAATAAAACATCTACCTGTGTAACTTTTCTCTTTTTTTCTCCCATAAGATCAATCTCCTTTAATTTCATAAATATATATATATATATATATATATATATATATATATATATATATATAATATTAGAGAGAGAGAGAGAGAGAGAGAGAGAAGGGAGAGAGAGAGAGAGAGAGAGATTATTACACTCTTGAAAAATTGAAAAAAAAAATCCTATCTACCAATTTAATTTTCCTATTTATTTTTTCTTTCATACGATCCTTCTCCTGGCTTTGACAAACACACAAAAAAAAATTTAGCCAAATCGGTCAAGCAGTTCACATGCTATGACAAATCGGACGATGCTACAGCGGGAGTCCTAAATTTTGCCTATCCAGGTTTTATTGGGATAGTGATCTAACGAGTACCTGACATCGATCAGGCTCGGGCCCACCTTTTAACGTCCCATCCGAAGGACGACACAACTAAGGATTTTTTACTCCCATTTAAAAATCCTAGGGTTTCAACCCGGGACCTTTGGCATAGGAGGTTGTTATGCTAACCACCCTGCTACCGGTAACCTGTTCACGTGTGTTGCGATCACCAAGGGAAAAAGGTGATTCATTTATAAAATTTAATTTTTCTATTTTTTTTTTTTCATAAGATTCTTCTTCTGACCGTTTAAAACACACCAAAAATAGAATTCGCAAAATCGGTCAAGCCGTTCAAGAGTGTTGCGATCATCGGTATATAAGTTACTTTGGTAGGTAGTTTTCATCTTTTCATATGTTTTTAAAATCCCTGACTTTTCCCGATTTTTCCAGTTGCTAGACACCCTGATATATATATAACCATGCACCGCTCAAAACAGCTACCTTCCGACGCCCCTCAGCTCCTTGGATTACCCCAGCGATAAGAGACATGATGAAGAGAAGAGATGCAGCCCGAAGAAGATTTCGTCGCACTCGACATCCTAATGATTACAATAACTTCAAATATCCCCGAAACCTCACCCAGTCATCTATTCGTAGCGCCAAGCCCAAGTTCTTTCATGACTTTATCCCAATCACCTGATCCTAGATCCAAGTGGAAGATCCTTAGAAAACTCTCGGTTATAACCTCTAAATCCTCTAATAACTATCATTTCTCTGCTGATGAACTATACTCCTATTAAACTAATCTCTCTCCGAATACTCCTATATGCAACACTATCCCGGCACCACCTCCTAGAATTCAATTTAACCCTGACAATTTTTATTTTCTACATATTACTCCTGATGATCTGCTATCATCTGTCCTAAAATCTAGAACCAACGACTCAGATCTCTTAGCGGTAAAACTGATTAAACTCTGCCTCCCAGCTATTCTACCAACCTTTTACACACTTATAATTTTTCCCTCCAAAACTCCATCTTTCCCTCAGCTTGGAAGAATGTAGTTGTTCGTCCTCTTAACAAAGTTTCATCTCCATCAGTGTTTCTGATTTCAGACCTATTTCCATTCTTTCAAACCTTTCTAAACCGTTAGTCCAGCTTTCCGCATACCTAGAACAAAACTCTTTCCTTAACCCTCTTCAATCAGGTTTTCGTTCTGGCTATTCCTCCCAATCCGTCCTATTAAGAATCACCCAGGATGTACAATCTTCCATTGATCAACAAAAAATTACATTCATAATTCTTTTCGATTTTTCCAAAGCATTTGATTGCGTCGATCATGATATTTTACTATCCAAACTCAGTAACTTGTCATTATCCAATAGTAGCTTAAAATGGTTTCATTCCTTCCTATCTCATCGTTCGCAGACAGTTGTAATCCCAGATAAATGCCCTTCATCTCCTCTCTTCCTCTCACGCGGTGTTCCTCAAGGCTCATCTCTTTCTCCAACTCTTTTCTCCATTTATATTAATGATCTACCAGATTCTATTCATCATTCCAGATGGCATCTTTACGCCGATGATCTACAAATTTACTTCTCTTTCCGCCCTTCTAATCTCATAGAGGCATCCCAGAAAGTTCAAAATGATATAGATCAAATTTGTAAACAAGTTACAGCTCAATGCAGGTTTCCATCCAGCATGGTTCCAAACCAACCTTCAAGGAAGGTTCAAGGAAAACGGGATTTTTCGAGAACTTATAATTTCTCCTAAAACGGTCTCTAATTTTCATTAAATTTTTTATTTCAGGATTGAACCAAGGAGCGGGTTTCTTTTTATAAGTTACGGATTTATAAGGAGCATACTTATCTAAAAAATAAAAAAGTTTTGAATTTAATAGTCTAATTTTATCATCAATATTATTTGAATTAGCTATTTCTTCCCAGTCCATAGTGTCCAGTTCATCATTAAATTTGCTATGATTAAAATTTTTTAAGTCTCGAAAAATCACATTCCTAAATATTTGAGATTCCCCTAGCCGATAACATAAAAATATAATGTCATGTTGGCGGCAAAAAGGAACTGATAGTTGACCCGATGTGATTACTCTGTCTATATTTTTACAATCGACCACCATAATATCTAGCCAAGTATTATTTGTTTTAGTATGACAAGTAGGGTTAAATTTTACGAGTGACAAATTAAAGCTGCGAAAAAGGTTATTTAAAAATTTTGAATCATAAGAAATAGTTGAAAAATTAACATTCAGATCACCATTTAAAATTATATTGTCATACGTTGGAACGAATTTTTCTAAAATTGAACGTAAATCCATATAAAAATTATTACTCGGTGCTCTATAAATTGTAATGAGTAAAATATTTTCAAGGCCGTGCCTAATCTCTAAAATTAAATATTCGAATGAGAACGACTGGTGGGTCTTTGAAGAATCCAAAACTTTACAAGACAGGGATCGATTTACATAAATACATACCCCACCTCGATTTTTATCTTTCCGGTCAGACCTATAAATACTATATCCGGTTATTGAAACAAAAAAATCTCCAATACCGTGATTTAACCATGATTCGCTGACACAAACCACATCATAATTATTTTCAAGTACATATTTTTGAAAATGAGACCAATGTCCAATAAGTGATTCAATATTTAGATGACATACCTTAAGTTCTTTATGATTTTGTTGAGAAATAATATTATGATTTTCCATGATAATTAAAAATGTTTAAATTATTTTATCCTTTTCGATTTAACAAAGAGTTACTAAATCATTTTTATTTCTTATGAAAATAATTTTTGAATTTTCATCCTTCCTCATACAAAGCGTTAATCTTCTGTTAAACCATACGAATTTGTAATTTTTTTCATTTTTAATTATTTTAGCGTCTCGTAAAAGTTTTCTGTTGAAATACGTTAAGTTATTGTTTACAAAGATACGGCTTGGTTCCCCATCGATAATTCCTAGATCTCTTGTTGTGATTGATGCTTTCTTCCTAGCTCTGTAGATAAACTCGTCCCTTATCCTTTTGCTTACAAATTTAGCTACTATAATACCAGGCCTTGTTGTTTCCGCAGGTGGCCTTAACCTATAGCACTCACTGATATCCCTATCATTAATTTCTAAGTCGAGTACACCTCCGAGCTCTTGAACAATTTCTGGTATGGTTTTGTCCTTAATATGAGTCACGCCATGAATTTCTAAGTTGTTCGCTGCCATGGTTTGCTCTAAATCATTATTTTTAACCTCCAATTCTATAATTTTATTTTTTAATTGAGTATTTTCGATACTTAATTCGTTAATCTGATTTATCATACGATCAAATTTTTTATTATTATCTTCAACGGCAGTAGATAATTTTTCAACCACATCGGAATAATGGTTAAGAGAACCATCCATACTTTTTTTCATGGTGTTAATTGTTTCTTTTAACATTTCTATAGCAAAAATTATTTTAGTAGTGTCACCTGAATGAATAGCTTTTTCTATCTTTTCATTTTGATCACTTTCCTCATTACATGGTGAGCATATCCAGTCTTTTTTTTTTTTTATTTTGAGAGAGAGAGAGAGAGAGAGAGAGAGAGAGAGAGAGAGAGAGAGAGAGAGAGAGAGAGAGAGAGAGAGAGAGAGATAAAAGAGAGAGATTATTACTATCTTCAAAATTGAACCTAGCGACTACCAAGAGAAAAGGCAATTCATGTGTATATATATATATATATATATATATATATATATATATATATATATATATATATATAGGTTTCTATTGTTTTTAGGTTTCAGTCAATGAATAATCAATTTTATTTATGCAACGTTACGAGAATTTATTGTTCTCATATTCATGTATTTTAGACCAAATAGTGTCTTAAATAGACATATGTGTAGAACACAAACTTTGAAAGAACGCTCTTGAACACATTATTAAATACAAAATATTATTAAATTACCACTCTACACCAGCGAGTTAAGATTGGAAATTAAAACCTGAATAAGTCCCAATAAAATATTACATGGCTTATATTAAGAAGTAAAACATACAACAAGGATTTTTTCCAGTTTTTTTTAGCTAATTTTACTTTACTATAATCCTCGTTTTATTTATTTCCATGTAAAAAAAACCAGACATTTCTAGATACACAGAAATATAGTAATCGATGATTCGAATTTTCTTTTACAAAAACACACACAATTTTAAAAACAGTATTTCGAGAGTTGTGACATATCGCTGTCTACACTTAGGCACAGATGACATAAACTTCACTCTGGCGATATCGACCGAAACGAACTTATTTGTATGCGAAATGCAAATCTTTGTACATTATAGGCAACAAGATCGTTATGCAACTCCTTCCCACTCCTCCTGAATATGAAAGCAACTCTTAAATCCAAAACCTTTTCCCTGTTTTAAAGGAGAAGCTATTATTCACCTGGCCCTCCTTGCCAACTTCTTGCAAAGCCTGACTGGCGTTATTCAATATTATATCTGTTTATTTGTTTATTAATTTAACGTCACTTTATGCTACTATGGCTAAACGGACGATGCTACAGTGGGAGTCCTAAATTTTGCCTATCCAGGTTTTATTAGGATAGGGGTCTTTAACGAGTACCTGACATCGTACAGGCTCGGGACAACCTTTTAACGTCCCCTCCGAAGGACGGCATAACTAAGGAACACCTGCGGGTTTGAACCAATATTATATCTGCTTGATGAAAAATACTATTTGGAAAAGATAAAAAAAACTTTCAGACAAAGTCGCTAGGAGAGGAAGATAAATTTGTATTCCCCAAAATAATTTTGATTACCATAATTTGAAAATTTGTAGTATTGTTAATGTTTTTCTACCTAGTTCTATCAGGGTTTCTAGCAACAGGGAAATCCGGGAAAAGTCAGTGATTTTAAAAACATATAAAAAAGTCAAGAAATTTGTTCTTTGGTCAGGGGAAATGGTCCCCAGATAACATCATTCAGACAAAAGTTCCAATATGCCTACTTGTTGTGATGTTGCAAACAAGGAGGTTGTATTGTATTAATAATAGTAATAGTAATACTATTACAAACTCCTTGGTGGCAAATATCATAAGCCGAGTTTTAAATTAATTTGTAGTCAAATCTTTAGGTCATTATTTCAATAACAAAAGGTATCTGTCAGTCGGATTAGCCTTAAACCTAATAAAACAGTGATTTTGAATAGATATATCATTTTAGAAAATATCCTTTAGTTTTTGTATGTTATTGTTAACAATTTACTAGATTATTTTTTCATTGAAATCTAAAATTGTTTTTAACATTATGAAAGGAGATGTTTTATAATGCTTTGGAATGAAATTAAATATGAACTTAGTAATTTTTGGAAAGAACTGCAACTTTCAAACAAGCATTTCGAATATTTATATATTATGCACGAGTTTTTGAATTTAGGGGTTCCTTATCATTGTACAAATTGGGCGATACATGATGATGGAGTTTAGTATACAGTTGAGAATATTAGATGAGGAAGATGGGTGATTCAGAGAAGGTATCTCAAGAAGTGTTCTTCAGATACCTTCTAGAGTTACCATGATGAAGGCCTACAATGTAGACCGAAACGTCGGCACACAATTACAATAAGTATTACTTATTAGTGTGTATTTTTTCCCCATAAGTTTCTTGCATCCATTTATTAGTTTTAGGTCTGATTATTTCATGGTATATAAAACTCTCATGGAACAAAGAATTATTACTCAATTTCATTTACGGCAGAGACCATAATCTGGGACTCACTGGGAATCCTGCATCACCACATATATTGAGGCTAGCCTGGATTTTTATATGTCCATGATCGATTTCGAAATCAGTAAAGTCTATGTATTTCTATTTGGCAGAATCTCCCTCTATCTTTTTTCTTTGAAATTGTCTTCAAGATTGACCTAGTATGCTGTGTACTCATAGCAACTCCACGAAGTTGAACAGCAGATCCAAATCAGAACTGCAGGTCCTCCTGTACGATTGATTTTAACCGTTAATAGATGACTCAATTTGTTTAGGGATGAGAAAATAGTTTTAAAAAATGATATAGATTAGTAATGTAAGAAAATAATCGGTTAAACCTTACAGTGGTATATAATTTTGTGATATAAGTGATCCAGTTGCACTGGCAGGCGCCGGCTGCAGTAATCACGGTCAGGGAGAGCTAAAAATATATGACCGGTTTCCATTCACCGCGAAGAGTGCCGCGCTCTGAATCACCGTACCCTACTACAACCATCGATAGTAAGGTGCGATCGATGTATCGAGGGGATCGATAGGGCGGGAGATAAGCTGAGCGGGGACACGTAGCCCTCGAGGATTCGTTATACCCCCACCACCTCATACACGCCCAGTCTCAGGCTGTGAGTCCGTTGGAAGTGTTGTTGTTAGTGGTTTGTGCTCTATCAAACTGTGTTTTTACCCTCACACGACAGCTCTCTCGGTGAGTAAACATGTGTATATGATCTTCAACAAAGTGTTATCATTATTCTTGTATTTTTAAGACATGTCAGTGCTGTAATACGCCACCGGGTGAAATAGCCTCGGTCGTTCGTACTATGCGGTTGTACAGTTATACCGCGCTCAGTGTTCAGCGACTTGGAGCTCCTTTCAATTACATGTGTTAGAGTCTGCGATTAGTGTCATCACTTCCTTCGCATTCCATTCCGATCATCAAGTGTTGTAACTGCCCTTTCACTGACCTAGCCAATACTAGTGTTCTTCACTCATTGGAATGCAGTGATATTGCAAGATTTTCTTTTTTGTTATACAACTCTTCCTGACAAAGGTGTACACCTCTGTAGCTACTGGGAAAAAAAAAAAAAAAAAAAATCTGAAGTAATTCATCCTGGATTTGCCAACCCACATGTCTGCTTTTGTGTCTACTTTAATTCAATCATTTGTTATCTTACATAAATTTATGAAGCCCAAATGTACTGTAGAATATTATTTTCTGTTTACCCTCTAACCCGGTATTATATGGTATTCGAATTCTACTTAAAATGTCACATCAGTAATTCAAAAGAAAATCAAATTCTTCACAAAGGTTAATAACCTTTTCATCCTTGCAGATAGTAGATTAAATATTAAACATCTCAAATTACGGATTTGTTCATTGTTGGAAGCATTTGGATTTTATTTCTGGATACATAAGGAGTTCTAGAAAGCTAAATTAAGAAATGTGATAATCGAACAAGTGATCAATTTCACAATGACCTTGCATATGATTTCAATCAGCTCACGCTTAATATTTTCGATTGTTATCTTGATCACATTTCTTCCCTCGACCTTTGTATTTAGGATGCGAGTGCATATATCAGTTGGTTATTATGTTTAATATTATAAAATATACAGAGAAAATAGTAATGTTTCAATATTTGGTTACTTCCTCATTTCTAAACTATTATTGTTTAAGATTACAATTGATGGGTAATTGTTGATTAAACAGCTTTCATTTGTAAAACATGCTCTTTTTACATTTATATTGTAAAATACTTATTTTTGCTTCCGTCTTTTAAGTGTAAATTAAACCGCATCTAACCTAATCTTTGTTGATCAAAATTGTTTCTTAATTTCAATTTTCCATCTATTGATTTTTTTAGTCAGGATATTTTAATATAAGGGTGTTGTGAAAACATACGTTGCTCAATATGGCACTGTTCACATGAATTATTTACCAAAGAAATTCTTCGGATTGAACACCAGGAATTTATATATTGGTATATTTCTATATTTGAATTTTTTAGACAGGTTTTTATTATTTGATCCATGTAGGTTTTCTAAATAGTATATAATTATTTTTAACGCAATTCGGTATAATTTCTGCAATCAAGTTTCATGCATTTTATTATTAAAATATTATAAAGTCTTATTTAACTTACTTTTTTTAATGTAAGATGTTTCCATGCTATTTTTTAAGATTCACTGAAATTTTCTGCCACATCTGTACCACTGAAAATAAAAATCATATTTTAATATATTTATTTGCTAGTGTATTATAATATGTAAAATAAATTTATTACAAAAAAGTGTTCCATGAGTCATGAGTTCATTATATTCCCTTTGTTGAGGACTTTATAATCTTACCTCAAAATCTCTTTCAAAATATTAAGTACTCCTTTGTATTCTATAGTAGATGTTTGGTCGCCAACTCAAATTTATTAATAATCCATTAATTAAACTTTAATTTATTAATATTTTGATCAGTTTTTGAGAATTTAAAATTTAGGTTATTTATTCAACGTTGTTGAAATAGTGTTTGTTTTTAAACCATCTAAAACATTTTATCGAAGTATAATTCGAGTAAGTTAAAATATAATAAGATATGTATAATAATAAATATAAAATATAGTAAGAGTAAGTTTCATTTTAAATGTGGGTAGTTATTATTCTTATATAATCTTTAACATTTAAAATAAGTACTATTCAACAATTCACAATTCTCTTGGGGTTATAATCATTCTGTACTCTGTATACATCAGATTTTATAGTACTGTTATTTCTTAAAATAATATTTATTTTATTTGTTAATTTTCCTTTTGTAATCATTAAAACCAGACAATATAATTGGTTAAACACCGATATATATATATATTATATTATTTTTTTTTTTTTAATTGCTCAATACAAAAACGTTCAACAAATCTGTTTTTGGTAATACTTGATTTTCTGCATGTTTAACTGTCCCGATTTACATCAATGATCTTGGAAATTTTTTTGTATAAGAATACCAACGTATAATTTCCAATTTTTCTAAACCTTCAATTTACTAATAAAGTACTATAAAACTTCGTTAATCAAGAATAATCCTGTCAGTATCAGTTGAAGCTTAGGCAGTTTCCTCTATATTGTGATTATTTTATATCCCTTGTTTTTCTGTGCAAGATTTCAAGTAATGGGTAGCTCTGTTAGTTTTTCTCCATTTCACTATTATTTTACCAATCCGATGAACTTACCAAATCCTTCATAAGGTTATTACTGTTAAAGAATCATCAAGATCCATGGAAAAAGCAACTGTCAACTTTTTTCCTTTCAATGTTTTTATTGTAAGGAGTGAATTTGTGTAAAACTCCAAACAGTGCTAATTTATATTCTATTGTATGAAAATAGACGTCTTAGAAAATGTATATTACTTAGATCTAGCTATAAGTAAAACAGTAGTTATTTCCTTATTTTTTCACCTCAACTATTCACCCACAACTTATTGTTTTACTAATAAATTGTTCCTAGTTATTTTCACACTTAATGGAATATATCCATGTTTGGATTGTGTTTAGACTTCGAGGATGTTTTTCAACGTTATCTTTAACTATTATAAATTTTTAATCATTCATAACATATTTGAATTTATTTTAGGGCGGAGGCTCTCATACTGATCCATTCATAGCCGACTACCTTCGCAGGATGTCAGAAAGGACAAATGCAGATGAAGCTAAGGACTTGGACAAGTTTACTAAATTCCTAGCTCTGAAGTCTGCACAGATCATCGTGCAGTCAAGACTAGGTGAAAAAGTTCGCACCCCCTGCAAGCCATTTTCCTACAGCAACAAGGATTGGGTAAGTGTTGTTATTATTAATTTTAATTTTAAATTAAAAGGATTAGTGATTATGTCCAAAGGTTTGATAGTGATTTATCAGGTGTTTTCTTAATATCTGTTTACATAACTTTTCCATTAATCTTATTTAATTTCCATTATTTAGTAAATTGTTAGGTAAAGCCAGTGAGAAAATGATTATACATTTTATTAACACTTAAAAAAAAAAGAAAAATACCTGGTGGTTGGCATGCTAATAAAAAATATAGATATTCCTCCTTCAGCTGTTCAGTATGTTATTGAGGCATTATGTTTTGTGAGAATATTTTTCAAGAACACCTTTTTCATTTCTTTTTTTTCCTTATCATTATTTTATTGTTATTCTTTTTATTTTTTTATCACTCAACATTATTCTCTTTCTTGTTTAGATTTTTAGATATTATATTTTAACTTTATTTTAGTTTACTAGTTGTTTTAAATTGATAAAAATTCTTGTTAGGATAATCTGTAGAGGATGAGAATTTGATGGATGACCTATCTCAAGTTTCATAACTGATCGTTCAAGGTCATGTTGTAATCTCTTAAATTGCAGAAGTAATAGGATGAGCCCTTTGAAGTTTTATCAGACATAATCGAGCTGACCTTTTTCTAACTTGAATATATTTTTCTTATTCAGTTACTGATAATGTTGTCATGAAATGTTTTACAAGGTAGATACATTTTTTAAAATACAAATATTATTTGCTACAGTGTAATAAAATGGATTTAAAATATACATAATCGACTTGTAATCTTGATTTTGTTATCTGTTATTTTGCCTAGTTTCTCTTTTCACAAATATTTCTTACTAATTGTATACTTAAGGTTGGTTTTATTTTAAATATTTCTAAATAAATTATATATTATCATTGTTAATTTGTTTAACTACTTTAAGTCAACCAACAATTTTATTAATATTTTTTTCAATTCAATGTACGTATTATTCATTGAACAACAGTTACATAAGGAAGTGACAGATTAAATATGCTCAACCACCGAGTTTTTCCTTCCAGACTACTGCCTAATATAGTAGAAAATAAATTGCTGCTATAAGTGGATGCGGGCATAGACCAGGGAGAATGACATCTTGGATCTCCACTTTTCGTTCCTGCAATAGGCCATAAAGGCATACAAGCATCGGCAGATTAGTTTATTTTTATTCTTATAGTAATCTAGAGTGGCAGTATAATCAGAATTATACCTGAATTGTTCTCTAGCTATTCTCAGAAAATAATATCTATTTCTGCCATGAAAAAATTAATTCATCAAGTAGCAAATAGAGCCGATTTATAAACCTGTAATGTATTTATAACCTGTTATTTTGAACTTCAAATTTTAGCCAAAGAGTACCTTAAGCAACAAAACTTGAAAGGTTAAATAATATCATTGCATTCATACTAGAAATAGGTTGTTTTCTTTTAGAACAGATATCTATTGAGCAAACTTTGGCAAATGTTCAACTTCAAAATAATTAAAAGTATTACCTAACTTGAACAGTGTTATTTCATTTCTGAAATACGTAGGTCACCATAATGGTTAAGTTCAATTAATCATACCGTAAAAGTGCAATCTTGTGAATTTTTTTTTCATTGCTCTAACCGATATAATTCAATTGTTATTCAGTTATTTATATAGCAAGATAAAGCTGCTATGAGGTCTTTGACCTCTTCAACAAGCTGCACACAGACCAGCCAAATATATTTAATAAAATTAGGAACATCTCACCTAAGATACAATAATGTACATTTTTTCAAGTACATATTTCTCATATATTTATTTATATATATATATATATATAATTTGTTTTGTTTTTTAACTTTTGGCTTTCATACTATTACTTAACAGAAATTTCTAATTGGTTTTTTTAATATACATTTAATAATACATATATTATGTGAGATATGTGTGACATTTCATTGCTTGTAGGCATAAGTATCTTAAAGTCCTACTAATTTTAAGGTAGTCATGAAATCATACTAAATACATTTATTTTCATGTATATTGAAGTTATCTAAAAAAAAAAATTGAACTTTATGTAAAATAAATTAAATGAAATGTAAATTTCTTAAACTTAAACTTACCTTTTAAAAAACCGTAGATTTTTTTTCTTACTAATGCTACATAAAAACAGAATGGCCAACTGTGCTCAACGAAATAATAGCATTCAGATAAAAAATAAAAAAGTTTTTTTATTTAATGTTTGTATGATTGTTTTATCAAAAGCTCGAAATCAGTTATTCGTTAACATGTTTCTTGTCTTTTTATGTTTTTTTTTTTCTCCTATATGAGTCTCAAATGATACTTATGAAATAGTTTCTGATGTATGTTATCTAGCCGGTAATGGTGATTTTGTTTGTCTTCGCCTTTAGTCAGTGGAATACATGTTATTAAAATTCATGTTCATTTAATTCATTGCCTATGTTATGTAATCTCAATCGGTTTACGATTTCATTTGTATAGTTCCTTGAAAGATGAATCACATAGAGGACAAATTCCAATGCCATTCTCCGTTTAGAATCAGTAAGATTCAAGTGAAATACGTTTCTCCTCACCGACTTTGCTTTTATATGTTAACTTAATATATAGTAGTTTTATCTTAATTTATTTCTTCATTATTTTATACAAGTGGTTTTTATTAATGTATTTTTATCATCATAGGCCTATACTTTTTGAAGGCCATTCTACTTATGCTTAAGTACTGAAAATTGACAGATTATTATCGATATTTGTTAAATACAAATAAAAGTACCAGGCAGTAAATCGTTGGCAAAATATTTACTCGAAATCGAAAGCCCTATCCAGTGCATGACGACTACTCTTGTGGATCAAAATTCATCGTCAATGGATTTCGTTAATTTTAGACATTTAATTGCATAGACGAGCTTTTTAAATACTATTCAATTAAATAATTTTTGTGTCATTTCTACTCTTAAAAATAATAAAAAAGAAGCAGCTTTAGTCAGAAGGATAACTATGTATTATTTAAAGTAGGATAGGGAGATACCTTGGCGGCTAACCCAACTTTTTTAAGTTGGGTTAAAAGTGATCACCTAAAATTGGGGTAACCCTGGCTAATAAATACGGCGGTGGAGCATCGTGTTCTCTGCCGTATCATCGCCTTACGCAACAGTTGGCCTAAACTATGCACTGAACACATGGATTGTAGTTTTGTTGCATAATAATATTTAAATTCTTATAGATGCTTGGACTAATTCGTTAAATAATTTTTATTATCGTAACAATAGGTTGTTTCTTGTTCGGCGCATGCGCACCAAAGATATCTTGATTGTTGTCTGCCTATATCTTTCCTTATTCGTTCATTAATTTCTTTCCATCAAATATTTCATTGATATGTATGTTATTTTCAGTTGAATCAAACTCTTTAAGTTTTGGTGCACGCACTAGATCAATGCCTTTAAAGTCATCCCTTTTTCATTTTGAACGTACATGGACTACTATAATGACATGACTTACTCAGCTTAACATAACCTTTGACACTTTGGCTTTGACAATTCTAGCAGATTTGACCGATTAAGCAGAGTGTATATTTTCTATTTCTTCTCCATGCTCAAAAATATTTGGCTGAGACATAAATGTGCCTGAAGTCATTATCTCAAATGTAATGTGATCTGCTTTCTAAGTGGCTCGTGTTTCTGATTCGTTAATAATAACCGTCTAATTAGTGAATATTATTTTATTTGTCTATCTCTTGATGTTGAACACGTTTACTAAAATCCAGAAAATATTTTCATTTGTAACATTGTGTAATTCTAGTTTCAATATCATTCGCACATTTAATGTTGTACAGACTTTTTTTAGAAAAGTTTTATTCACTTTTTGTCAACTTGTCAGCTGCGCCACTAAGTTATATGGTAGTTAAAGAATTATATGTTCTTGGAAGGAGGTATATCGTTGTTCAAACCACAATTGCCTTTTAGGACGCACTAGCTGGATCGTTTCCGTTCCCAGTCATTGGTATTAATTTAGTTAATGTCAGTCTCAATTTTTGTTCGTTCGGATGATAGCGTTTTATGTGAATTGGTCTCTTATCTGGCTGTTAAAACTCAAGGTACTCGGGGTTTTTGAAAATTTTCTAATTGGATAAGATGAAAAATAAAAATCTTTTGATATTAATTTTTTCAGGTCAATAAAAATAAATTAAGGAGTTTTGTTTGAATTTAATTCTGATTGATAATGTATAAGAGTGGCACCGTCGTCACACTTAATAGAGTATCGAAATTGTCGAGAGTATTCAATATCTGAGTACTATCGATACGTATACACGACTCAATGTTGAAAAAAAGACTTAATACCTTTCCTTTAATTTCCTCTCATTAATTAATGTTAAATTAAAATTATCTTCTATTATTACATCTTATAAAAACTTAAATCAATGTAAATTCCTTAATATGATATCAGCTTATGTTGCGGGAGCAGTGTCTGTGCTAGGCTGATGAGCTGTCTCAATTCGCTGAGTTAAACCTGGACTGTTGGTGTGAGATGTGCTGTTATGCATTTATGAGAGATCTTACCTTTTTCTGCCCTAATGTTCCTTTAATTGTTCGAAAAATTGTCTATTTACTTTTTTTTTGGTATTTAATAGACCATTAATAATTACGATGTTTGCTTTATTACTAGATAACAGTATTGATAGCAAGTCATTAAGTACTACCATCTGTTGCATATTCAGTTAACATTTTTGACAAATGTCGTTGTCATTTTGTCAAAAGAGGAATATAATAAAAGCTCTCGAAAAAAAATACTTATCCGTGACACATTTGAGTAATTTGTATTGCAGTGTTAAACCATAATGAAAGAACTTGTATATAAATTATTAGACCTTGAGCTGTCCGTTGCATAATATTTTTTCATGTACTATTCATCATTCTTTGCCTCAAATTTTCTCGGATATTTCCTTCCTTTGTTAGTTGGCGAATTTATGACAGTTTAACATCTTTGTGAGGTATTTGTTTGCTGTTTAAAGAATGAAAAAAATTATGTACATTCATAGAACGTGACTGTAAGATAAGATAAAAATTTACTTATTTCCATAATACTGGGTTTCAGATTGTTTATCAAGAATAACTTAAAAATTGGATTTGTAAATGTTTGTTTGTAATTGATTATGAATAGATCTAGAAACAATAATGATGTTTCTATAGATATTCAACTGTTTCTTATCCAACGACTTGGCAAGGAGGTGATTTGGCGAGATTACCCTCTACCGTCAGTTATCAAACCAGTATTCGGATACCCTCTTTATTGAGGCCGTTTGAGTTCGAGAGGGTTCTGCCTACCCAAGACTCGATCCCGAGACTTGGAGCTTAATAGTGCAGCTCTCTACCCACTGCCTACTCAGTCCAATAATAATATAATATAAAACTATTTGCAACTTAATATAATTTATAATATATTTTGGAAATGATCTCGACAGTCGGACACGGACTATCTTTATAGAATTGATTTGAGTACTCATTTTTAAGCAGTAATATTGTTTTCTTATTCTTCGCCTTTATTCAAGACAATATATTGAGTTCTAACTTCCATTTAACAGTGAAAATTAAATATTTTCATTTCGAAGAATAATAATCCAATAACTTCGTATCATATTTATATGGCAGTTAAACATTTCTATATCATCTCTTCTTTTTTTTTTCCAATTCGTTCGCTAAGCATAATTTGTGAGATCTTTGATTTTATACTTAATAAGTATCGTAAGTATCGGTAGTTGTTGAGCTTATTTTATGTTACAATTAATCTGTGAACTGATCTTCTTGGGAAAAAAAAACAGAAAAAAAAAACGATGATATCCCAAAACCGCACTTTCTTGTGTATCGTTTACGATGTCAAGGGCACGTAGCGGTTTTTGCTACGTGATTTTTTTTTTTTTTTTCTAACATTGTTACTATTTGCATATTTAATTGTACCTGTAGTTATTTTCATAATCGCGTTTTTAAGTCAAATGTCAAGTACATTAAATTTAATGTTATTGTTGTCATTACCCATCTTTGAAAAGATTACTGGACTTTTTTTCTTAAATAATATGTATATTTCTGCATTATTACCTTTTACTCATGCATGACCCATTTTTAAGTACACATGACGAACACTGTAAATGTTGTAAAAACCATTATTGAATTCCTCAACCTATTTTTATTTAGTTATGTTAATTTATTAGCGTGTTAGTTACATCACTTTAGTATTTAATAATCCGCTGCTTACGGGGAAGGAAGTTAGGACAGGTTCATTAACTTTGTATTTAAATTTATGAGTATATTCTATATTATTTTAAATAGCAAGAGTATACATTTATGCTATATATTTACGTGCCTGAATTTAAAATATCAGGAGAGTGGAGCAGCTTCGATATTTTAGGGGGCCTGACTGACTACCGTCTAGTACCGTTAAGTTCCGCAACTTTAAATGTCTGATCTATTTTTACTTGTTATTTAACTTTCTGGCAAGTTGGCAAGGTAAGAAGTGGCGCTTACCGTCGGAGCGAGACCTTTTTTTCTCCCCATCTTTTAAACGGGATAAAAAAGTAATTAAGTTTTGGCAGATTCGAGTGAACTGGTAGATAAGTACAAGCTTCGATGTAATAAGGCGAGATAAAAAATAATGAAGTTAGTTTTCTTGGAAATTTGTATCCGCTTTGTTCTTATTTTCTCAAATCTGTTTAAAGTAGACATTGTTTTGATCCTCATTGGGTTCAAATTTGAAACATAACCTTTAACTGAAATTTATAGTCGAAATTGGTGGAGTGGGGTCTCTCAGACCCCAGACTTCATTTTTTTTTTTTTTTTTTTTTTTTTTTTTTTAATCCTGCAACATCTAGAATAGTTCATTCTTGTAAAATTAATTACAAATTCGTTAATTCAACCTTAATAAGTGCCATACGAAAGGATGCTATAAAATTGAATAAATGTCTGATATTATTAAATACATTTTATTAATACTTTTTTTCTTTTATTTAACGTTATATTTTAAGTGATGAAAACGTTTGAAAAATAATGTATAAACAAGTCCTAATCTTAAAGTTTATTATATTTAAAGAACGGAAAATGATGAAAAAAAATAGAACTTTTATCTTGTAAAGAAAGTATGCACAGCTAAAATTAGGCTCAGTTTTTGCAATAAGAAACCGAACATTGCCCACAAATATTATGTTCACATTTAATACAAACTACAGATGACTTCCTATTCTTGTTCATGGACAAAAATAACATCTCCTTTTCTTCGGAGGGATCTCCTGACTCTATGTGTTATTAGTTTCTTCTGTTTTCCCCCCCTAATAATGATTGACATTTAACCGAAGCTCCCGGACTACCCCGAGATTTTCAAAATGTCTGGTCATGTGATCCTTTAATAAGGATGAGCTCAGCTTTTTAATAAAATTAAAAAGGTTGCGTAAAATAGCATGATCACAAGACATGTCTTTCAACTAATTGAAAAACACACTTCCAATGAATCTGAACACTAATGGTGAGGTGGGGTCTGTAGGACCCCAATAACACTGACCTAAAGCAATGCCGGATAAAAACTGACTAAAAAAGATGCTATATTACAATCATGTCAAGACAGGAAATGTCTGGTTTTCACAAGCGTTCTGATCATGAGAATGCGATTCACAAAACTTTAAAAGAGGCCCTAGGGTCCTGTAGACTAGGGGTGGGCACAATCGGATGATCGGACTTCGATGATTTAAATAATCGAATGATTAGTATGCATTGTGAGAGACGATTTATGTGAGAGCAATAAAATAAAAAAAAAAGTCGTTCGATTGTCGGAGCTCCTTATAATCCCTCGATTATCATTAAACAGTTGAGTTCGAAATTTGCTATCCAAACCGATTAATTAATGAACTAAAATTAAATATCTATAGTTTATACAAAATTTAAAAAATAATAAATAAAAGATTTGTAATTACCAAGAAAAACTTCTTTTTTTTAATTACTAGGAAAAATGTTGGCCCTTTTACTGGGCTGATACTTTTTCTTCTGTTCAGCAAATAGATTTTATGCCTTTACTGCTTATTTAGTGATTATAGAGCTCATTGCCAATTTTTATGACATCAAAATTAAACAGTTTCAATCTGAAATCAGTGCTTACGGACGTTTACAGGCTGTATTATTAATTGTTCAATTTTACATTTTCTTTCGAGACATCTTTCCCAGAATAAATAATCTTTTATTTATTTTTTGTACATGTTGAGGGCTTGATATTTTATTAGTTGAAGAAAGCTTTTGAAATTTAGTTTTGAGAAGAAAAAGATATTCTTAAAAATGGAATATTAAATATCAATTGTTTTTTCATGAATTATTTCTTCATTAGTTAATCTAATTATCCCAATTATTACTTCCGATTTTGATTTAAACTCGCTATATCGATGTCAAATTTGATGGGCTTTAATATGATGTAGGTTACATTCTGATTGAAATAGTCTGACAGGGCTTGAATGCCGATGTTTTAAATTTTCTTCTTCTAAAGTGCCTATAATTTTGTAGATTCTATAAAAATAACCATATTACCTTGTTACCATTGATAATTAATATCTAAATATGCAATTTGAGTGGATTTGATTAACAACTGGAGGAAAAACTGAAAAAATATTTTTTTAATGCAGTTTTTTGTTTTTGAACATAAGAAGAGTAATATACATGCATAATGTACCGTTGGAAAGCTAAAGATTTTAGAAAAAAATATTATCTTATACACAAACTTGTAAAAGTTAATAAAGAGTGATGGAAAGCCAATAAAACTAACTGATTATTTTAGATAATATTATAATAGATTTTTAAGAAAACACATGTTTCTATTGAAATTCTATAATTTTAATTTTCATCATTTATCTCTATGTTTGAAAATTCTTTAATCGATTTTAAAAACTGGGGCAAGTGAAAGTCATATGTTGCTCGCACTAGATTTTTTTTTTGGTTTGCTACTAAATCAAAATTTTATTTAATGCCAATTGATAACTACTTAAAAAAGGGCTGAAAAATAAATTTGTGGCAGAAGAGTTTTTTTTTGTTTTTTATTAATTTAGACTTCGTATTCATGATATTTTATTAAGTATAATTTTTCTTTTACTTTTTTACAGTTTTATCTGGCCATAGACGATTTGCCAGATGTGCTTGAAAAGGCTAAGAGTGCCATGTGCCAGGCAGCTCCTAGGACGTCACCCCTTCCGCTGTGCGTTGAAATCTCCTTACGTACCGTGGAAGGAGACACCATGGTCCTGGAGAACTGGTGCATCGGTGTGAATCCCGATGTGAAAGATACATCAGTGCGGGTCGCATACACTGTATACAACAGAATGGGTATACTTCTGAAGAGCCTTGTCTCTGTGACACGGGTCACGCCTGCTTACAAACTGTCTCGGAGGCAATGTCCTGACTCATATGTCATCTCCTATAGGATTTATGTTGGAGAACCTCAATACCATCTTCTAGGTGAGTTTTAAATATATTTTAGTTTTTAATTATTAAGTATTGATTTAAAAATTTATATAGATGAATAGATATACAATCTCTTACGAGCTTGTTATCATAGACATGATTTTTATAATTTTAACAATAATTAATTAAAGCAGAACATATTTCTGTGTCTTAAAATTAGTTTTGCATTTAAGAAGATAACTATTAGCTGCAATCAGTTAAAGAAAAAACATATAAAAACAATCAAACCTCGCTAATAGTCTTCATGATTTTAAAAAGACTTCTCATTAATTTTAATGATAGGAATTAGCTTTTTATCAATTAATTGAAATCAAATTTTCTTGTTATCAATATAGGTTTTCAAAAATAAATATACTAAATGCTGTTAATTGTTGGGCCTTAATAAATCAAATAGTGTTAAGTATAGGTAGATGCAGGTTAAATCATATGATACCATTTTATTTTTTTATAAATAATTTTGCATCAACTTGAACCAGCTTATTTAATTTAAAAAAATAATAGTAATAATAGCATTTGTTCATTTTTTTAATGTAGTTTTATTAAACTTCATCGCTGCTCATTTTCATTATCTATTCTATAATTACCGAAAAATTAAAATTATTTTTAATTTATAGGAAAAGCCTTGAATTTATTAGCCTGGAGGCATGCTTGCCCACCTTCACCCTAAATTTCAAGGAAATCCTCTTTCAAGTGCTCTATATCATTTGTTCCTATTTAGAATCTATTAAAATTTATGTATATGTCTTTTATATCCCTTTAAATCTCAATTAATTATTTTAATTTTCATACTGATTAATCTTTTATGTTGAATTTAAAATATTAAGGTGATGTTAATTCAAATTTATTATTCGAGGTTTATAATTTTGCTCATGATCATATTAATAGCATGTTTTATTTTACTTAAAAGGAAAAATCAAATACAAATTCTATTCAATGACTGTTACCTCCCCTTTAGAATTATGTAAAGGTCAAATGTCAATTATAAAATTAAGAAATTTACACAAGTATTTTAAATTATTGAAAAAATATATTAAAGCGTTTTAAAAAATGTATGAATAAATATGATTTTTAGTGGGAATGAGAAGGTACTTTTTAAACTAGGTGTGGAAATAGATTTTTGAAAGGATCGATAAAATTGTGTCACAGAGTATTTTGTTTCTTTTTTAGAATTTTAAAAATGGATTTTACTTTGTTTTGCATATTAGTCTTCAAACATTGTCTTCTTATCCTAGTCGAAAACCGGTATCAATCTTAAGTTTTAAGGATTAGTTTCTGTATACAATTTATAAAGCATTAACAGACACTGATAAAACTGCCAGTTGTTCATAGGTCAAGTCAGGTGATTCATCTATTTTGAGAAATATCTAATAATTATTGATTTAGTTTCAAAGAGCATAATAAACTAATAAGTTTATTAATTTTCACTTCCATTAAATAATCAGATTTATATTTAACAGGTAGTTAAAGGATCTAGTTATAATTTACCAGTAGTATATTTGTACTCCTTGATATAATTTGATCCTATATTTAAAATAGGATATCATGGTGCAATTATAATTTATTATAATTCAGTTATAAAAATTTTGCTTGATACATTTCACTAAAGTAGCCAAACTAGACCTTGAGTCAAACACTTCTGTCCCCGCTCTCATTTTATATGAACCTCTTTTTTTCTTTCTTTTTTTTTTTTTGGCAATCTTTTAGCAGAATCATTGGGGATTTTCCTGAGGTGAAGGTCAAGTTGGATTATTTTTTCCTTTGTAATCTTAGCTGTTTCTAATTATAGCAGCTTTATCAAGCTTTTTTTTTTTTTTTTTTTTTTTTTTTTTTTTTTTTTTTTTTTTTTTATCATTTTATCTGATGTACCAACTTTGTCCTGGCTTTGTTAAATGGAATAATGATGCAATTGAATGTTATTTCTTAATTATAATTGTTATTTAATTATTAAAGCTATAAAACACTTTGTTTAATCTTCTCATCGTCTAGACATTTCAATAAAATAAGATTTATAACTTAATTAATTCCTGAGACCACTCTTTTTTTCATATAGACTAAATGTGTTTATTATTTGCAGGAGATGGCTATAATCTAGCTCGTGTAGGCCAGCTAGGGACACCAGGGGGAACGATTCACCTGACTTGCTACTTCAGGACCAAAATGGCGATGTCACCACAACCAAGCAAAGATAACTCTATTATGCTAAAGAGTGATCATTTCAAAACAGATTTTAGTTCTAAGCATGATACCCCCATTTTAAGGTATTTTTTGAGTTATTTTTTCATCTACTGTATATAAATAAGCTTTTTCTTTCTTAATTACCATATGTATATTACTTTCTGCTCTGTTGCTACTGATATTCTCAACTATATAACTATATAGCCATATTAAAAAATGTCTTCTATAAAAAAATTTATTACATCTATAACTCTGCCTTACAACTCTTAACATAACTTAAAAGGAATAGAACAAATGAAATAGAATTATACTGTTACTTGTTTTAATTGTTTACATTTATTTAAATACTAAAATATTATTTGGAGGTGCAGGTAGAATTAAAGGTATTATACTAGTTAAAGATATATTGTCAATTATATATAATATACAAATACTATATATGAGGTTTTATTAAATATACGAGGTTACTTTCTAAATTAATCAAGATCAAAATTAGTTATCTTTAATAAAAACTAGAGAGTGAAGTGGTCTAGTGGATAGAGCACTAGTCTACTGTTCTCAGGGTCTCGGGTTCAAACCCTGGTTGTGGCACACTCAGCCTCTTTAATGGTGGGAAAACCTGGTGGCTGAGCATAATCTAGACACCTCCTTGCACGGCTATTGGCTGTGAAACAGTACAAATGATTACTTTATGTAATGAACCCAAGACCCATCAACGGTCATAGAGGTTCATATTTTTTTGGTTTAATTTTTTTTTTTTTTTTATCTCTTATTAATTACATTGAATTTTATCCTCATTTTATTTCTCTATCAGGAGATATGCTAAAGCAAAGGGAACAATAAGTTTACTTTCTGGAATCTGACTCCATTTGCATACAATTAAAAGCTAATTAATACATTGTGGATTTTGATCTCACTGTCAAGATCATTCATATTGAAACAATATAATTATTAGCATAGCAACAATTATTATAAAATTACTGTTATGAGCATTTTTTATACTTTTTGTTTGATTAATTGTTAAAGCACTACCAATAAGCAATGCTTTGTTCACCTTAATCACTCAGCTAGGCTCTTTCAGCTTATAAAATTAATTAGCACATTTTCTAGGAAAAATAACTTAGTTTTGTTACATTATTTAAAGTTTTTTAGATCAATATGCTCAGAGGTTATTAAAGTTTAATTTATATTCAGTCTGTTATATTGTTTATAATTTTATTTAAAGTCCTTATCATGAGCTCTCACTTTTAATAAACTTTTGATGTGGAACACTGGATTTGTTTATTCGTTTAACGTCACTTTTATGCTGCTATGGCTAATCGGACGATGCTACAGTGGGAGTCCTAAATTTTGTCTATCCAGGTTTTATTAGGATAGGGATCTTTAACAAGTACCTGACATCGCACAGGCTCGGGACCACCTTTTAACATCCCCTCCGAAGGACGGCGTAACTAAGGATTTTTTACTCCCATTAAAAAATCCTAGGACCACCTGCGGGTTTGAACCCGTGACTTTTAGCATGGGAGGCTGTTACGCTAGCCACACAGCTACAAGTGATCCTTAGAACACTGGAGATCTATTCAGTTAATCACAATAGGGAAAGATTTATCAAGACCCCGCTCTATTATCAATGAATCGGGTCACTTGAATAGTTTTTTTTTAGGATAACTTATTTACTCGGTGTTGTTTTTATGATGTGTTTGCCTGTAGTGATTTTCCATATGCCTATCTATTACCATCTGACCTGAACACTTGATCATTAAGCATTAAATTAATATAATTTAACCAAATAAATTCATTCATAAATTAATTATACTGCCGATATGTGCATGACCTGTTCCAAGGAAGGAATGTAGCTTAGGTTCATTGTACTGCTCTAATATGAATGTATCTCCCATAAACTACTTTCGCGGGATGGGATACTTCATTTTTTTGTAACCACCTAATTGACTCATTTAGTTTTGTATATTTCAAAATGCCTTCTTATAATTAAAATGTTTTAACAGTTACATTCACTTTCATTTAGAAGCATCATATTTAATAATTTATGTTCACTTTCATATTTTTACTATGCAAAATTAATTAATGTGAAAAAAAAAAATTAGAAACTTTTTTTATGTATTATAATATTACTATAAAACCGACTTATCATTCAGATCTTCTTATAAAATAATTAACTATATAATATCTCATGTTTTAAATAAGCTTTTTTTCATAATATTATTAGCATGATTAGTACTTTCTTGTATATTAATTAAATATACAGTTAGTTGAACCAAAATGTGACTTGAATTTTTTTAAATAAATATTTTTAAAAATACAGTAACAATTAAAACTTTGTCTGAATTAATATTTTAATACTTAATTCAGCCTTATTATTAATATGATTGATTCTACTTGAAAAAAAAGGTTTGAGAGGCTCGACAGCAATTTTGATTAGATAACGCTACCTCTATTGCTAAATTTCTTATCTTTAAGAAGTCATGAAATTTCGATGAGAAGGGGGGGGGGTAGAGAGGAGAGGCAGTGCACTTCTCTTTTATCATAAACTGATTAAATTAATATCTTTAGATTAGATATAAAATTACAAGGGGCCACTTCAATTTGTCATTGTATCTGGAACTGTTAGTACTTGCTGAGCCTTGAGATTGGTTACATCTGTGGTTTTGATATACTCCCTTCATTACAACTTCGGAATTCTTATTCTGTTCATGATGAGTTTCTTTCCTGAAATATTTATGTTTGATTCATTCTGCATTAGGTATGTTTCATTTCAAATTTTAAGAAATGATTTTATATTTCATAAAACAGCAGATATTTGATAGAAATAATATTCTATTTTTGTGAAAAATAATATTAAATCATGTAAAATTGAATAATTCAGATATTAAATAGTTTTAATAATCAGTTTTGTTTTCAATTTGAACACTTTTGTATATAAATTGTCAAATAATTTCATTTATATTATTTTTAAAGCACTTTAGTTTATTTATTTATTTTTTAATATATAATATTTTCTAATAAAATGAAATCTTTCTTTGCCAGAATATTATTTTGAAAAACATTAAGTTTTAAATATATATATATATATATATATATATATTTGTTCACAAGGTGGTCAGATAGATTTATTTTTATTTGATGTTAGGATTATTTGTATCTTAAAATGTGAAGCCTTAAATTTTGTGGTAAAATAATAAACCAACAAATGTAAAATTTAATGTATTAAGAAAGTAAATGGATTTAATAATAAATGATTTGCTTAGTGATAGTTTTTAATAATTGTTTTCTCTTTTAGCGATGATGATGTTGGTTCCATAACTGAAACGATTAGAGTTGGAGCATTTGTGGATTCTGTTTCTACGAAAACTATCACAATTAGTGATAGTGATGAAGGGATTGCATTCGCAAGCCTGTTGAAGCAGTGTAGAGCTGTCAAAAAAAGCCACCAACACCTCCAAAACCTCCTACTCCAACCCCGCCTCCGCCTCCAGTCCAGAAGGAGGACTCTGACAATGGAAATGTGTCGCCGTTATCGCAGTCTCAGGATGATTTCATTACGGTAGACTTGGTAATTATTATACTTAGGATTAAGCTTCCTTAATATCCACTTCCCTGTTTCCTCATATCAGTTCCGTGTTTTTTAATTTTATTGTATCACATTAAATATAATAGTTTAGTTCAACATTAGTAGTGATTAAAGTTTTTAGTAATTTGTTATTGAACTGACACATTTTCTATTCGGTTCTCTATATTTTTTTCTATTAGCCATAAGTTTTTAGGTTTGCAGTTGATTTTTTGAAACTGGATTTATTTCAGTAAGTAGTAGTGACTTAAAGATACATTGCCCCATAAATGCATAAATTAGGATCAAAATAGTGCTCTACATGTTCAGAGTGCAGCATAATAAAAACATCTTTCATTAACATTTTTACATACATTCCATTCACTTTCTTCTCATTTTTATCTTATGATTATTACTAAATTCATAATAAAAATATATTATATGATTATTTCCTCTGCGGAGAGCGGTTGAACCTGAAATCACGAGTTCATATTATTCCGCTTTTCCTCCGGATACATCTTCATCTTCTCAAAATCCTTTTTTTCCTTTAATCTGTCCATTTTATTTCAATTTGCGGCATTTTATATACATATAGAACTGAATATCATCAAAAATATATAGCGCAGAATATGTTTATAGACTTCTGTAGAAATAAGATCTGTTTAACATAATAATAATTCTTATTTAATAATTTAACTCAGTGGTATTATTCTTAAGTAAAGTTCAACATGCTGATACAGTCCATGTTAAATTATCTTTATTAAGGACTATTAGCAGCTTTTGGAGTCCCAACCACTATATTATTTTGATAATTGTATTTGTCAACCTGTTGCCTCATGCTTAATGACCTTTTTATCAGTCTGTTGAACCTGGCTTGAATAATAATGCTTATTTTAATTTAAAACAAAACAAAAAAGTTCTGGATTTTGGTACAGCTGATCATTGGGCAATTCTTTACAAGAGTATAATGTGTTTTGCTATTCTCTTCAGATATATAGGAAATTATCCCTCACTGTTGGAAACTTCGCATGTTGTATAAGACATTCCAATCAACAACTGTACCAGACTCCAAACTCTGAAATTTATTTCTTGTTTTTTTATTTATTGTTTTGACTTAAAGTATCAACCACTAATATCTATTTTACATCTTTAACTTATTTTTTGAAAAAAAGAATATTTAATCATTAATTTAAATCTGTGGTACAAACGTACAGTTACAGCTACCGAATTATTAGATTTAGTCTCTTTTACTGATTATTATTAGAATTACAGGCTGATAGTTAAATTTTTCAAATTATTAATTTTTATATGTTCACAAGTTTTTGTTTCTACATCGATAACTCGCTTGTTGACAGAAGACCCCCTTCGCAGGCTGCAATGCTAATACAGATCTCGGAACATTCTACCGGGAGTGTCAGAGCGCCCCCCAGTTGGAAGGGTTTAATACTGACCCAACGGTGGCCGAGCAGGTGGGCGATCTGACAGAGCAATTGGAACAGTTCGAAGTGAGCCTCAAGGAATACGACAATGTAATCACTGAGCTGTGTGCACCCGACAACAACAACTGAATCTACAAGGTTCAGGTCCAGCCCCTCGCCCTGGCTAAGGGGGCCACATTATCAGAGCAGCGCTAAGCGTTGTTCCTTCACTACCTTTGTTCCCTTTCGAGCTGTTTACAGTTTGTTTATCTCACGGGGAAGGATTTGAAAGAGGCCCCTCAAGCTTCAAGTTGTTTTGTAAATGACTTAATTTACAAATTTATTTTTACATATGTATTTATGTTGATTTATTTATTGTTGAATGTTTGTTAGTTACAAAACAGCATAGCTGAAGGGAGAAGTGGAAAATGTTTCTCTAGAGAACATATATTGTTTTGTTTTTTTAATAAAAAATTTTTTGAATCGGGGATATTTTCCCTTTCAAACTGAAATTAAAAAAAAAAAAAAAAATCCAGCAAATTAGAATTCTAGTGTGATCTGTGATGTGAAAGCATTGATATCTTGAGAAACTAATTGATATTAAAATTATATAGTTTAAAGATCTTAGTTCAGAGTTAGAATCATATGTGAAGCATGATAGTTTTGTTTTGTTATGATAATTTTTGTGTTATTTGATTTGAAAATATATTTGTTTGTAATTCATTTTTAATTCAAGTTTATCATAATATTTTGTTAGAGCTATTTACAAGATATCGATGTTTAATTTCATTGTATCATTAAAATTTCCTTTTCAGTCATATTTTTTGCTCAAATAATATTTACTAATATGAAAGTATTTCCCTCATTATTTTAGATGATGGTCTATTACCTGACTGAATTTTTCCTAGTTCTGTCATAGTGATAGTGTACTTAAAACCAGAACCAATTTATTGACTCTCCTCTTTATCTAGTAGAGGTTTAGGAATTATTACTGAAAATTTTAAATTTCTTGTTTATTAGAAAGAATTTTTATCATTACACATATTGAATAGTTAATCATGGAGTTCCTATTAATTATTAAATTTTAAGATTATTTGGAATTAGCTTTTAATTTGTTCAATTTATACAAAACATTTAGGGTTTACTTCAAACTAAAGTTGTTTTATTTATATATATTTTTTTAAATTGTTTTATTTACCAAAAATAGCATTAATGAGAAACAAAGAAACTAAATCTGTCAAAAAATTCCTCATGTGCTTGTAAGCCTTGATGATTCTATTTAGGTTTGTAACAGTGACGGCTAATGATTTGTACATAAGTTGATAGTGTGGTTTGCTCAAACGTTTTTGCTTTAAATTCTAAGGTGCTTGGGTGTTAGAAGCAGGAAGGTTGTGAAAAAAGGCATGAGTTATTTTGTTAGTGTTATGTTTAGGCTTAGTTGTTTGCATTGAGAATTGAGTGAAAGGGTTGCCTGTTGGATACTGCTATAATTATTAAATTTTATTAATTGATAAAATAAATATTTTACGATTGTTGAATCCAGTTAAGTTTTAATATCCAAAAATTTTTTGGATGTTTAAAGGTTAAATTGGAATTCTATTACTTACATTTTATGATCATCTCATGAAAACTTTGAGAAAAAATTAAATGTTGAATGATGAAAATTTCAATATCTCTTCTGATCAACATAAAAATGTTGGAGTTATAAACATGTTATTTTCGTTTATTAACTGAAACAATTAAATGTAAAAAAAAAAAAAAAAATCTTGATCAATATAAAACCTATACAATGTATTGATTGAATTATAAATATTTTTTAATTGATTATTAAATATAGCATTTTTCAAGTATATTTATGTTAAGCATCTAAAGCATAATGAAACTTATTCATATTTCACACAGTGTAAATTTATTACATATTTGTTTATAAAACATTATTAGTTCATGTTTATTTGTTTTTGCTGATTAAGTGTAATGAATAAAGATATATTGTAGTTTTTTAATAACAAGAGCAGAATTTTAAAAATTGAACTTGTTGCAGATTTCATTTTTAAATCAGTAAGTTTTAATTCATCCACTTAATTTAAAATTTTTTTTTTTTTTCATTTTAACATATATTTCATTAATGAAAACAGAAAATAATAATTTTAAGTAATGTACATTTAAATAAATGGAAGTTAAAAATCTTGTGAATGATGATAATAGGTCAGAATCAATGTGAATGTGTGAGTTTCTTTATGCTATACTAATAGTGATTTTAAAAAAATATCTTTTATTGCTATGTGAATTATAAAACTTTAAATCTCAGAAACTAAATCTATCATGAAAGTTGATATTTTTATTATTATTATTTTTAATCATGCATAACAGTAGAATCTGCATTATTTGCTGGACCTTTCCTCTCATTTTTATGGATTATATTCATGTTTTCTGATGAGGCTGATAAGAAAAAATTCAAATTCATTTTAATTACAGTCAGTATTTCCCTTCAATTGCATTAAGATTAACATTTTAGATGTTATAATTTTAAATAACATATTCATAATAGGAATATTTTCATATATTATTTAGCTCTTTTTTTTAAATATTCAATTCTTAATTAATTTATTAAAACACTTCAAAACTATTTGTCATTTTTAATTTTTCTTGGCTACTTTCCCCTAATTATCAGATAAATGGAGGTTCCACTGTTAATGTTCAACTTTATTATTTTTATGCTGTGAATGTTATTGTCTTATTTGCTTTGATCTGTAATATTTATTGTTGCTTTTATATCAAATTTCAACTTTTATTGTTACTTTACTCATTACATAATTATTATAGCTGCTGCTTATCAACTTTTTTCTTTATTAATAAATGGTTTTAGTTCAGAATATTCTAATTTTATATGCCATTTATTAAAAAAATAATTTTTATTCACTTTAAAAATTTGATTCAAAGTTCATTTTCAATCGAAAATCTGATTGATAATGCCGTGTAAACTATATTCTGGTTAATAAGTATCGTATGCTTGAAATTTATTATAATTAATAATCATCTCATGTTTGATAGCTGTTAAATAATTTTATAGTAGTTAAAGAGTTTAAGGGATGAAGTTAAGTAACATTTTCTGATTCTTGATAAAACTAGATTACAATTCCTTTTATAAACATCTTTATTCTATTGGACTCTTCAATTATATCTTTTAAAGGGAGTTTTAACAAGTTTGGATTATCAGGGCTCTACCAAGAAATGTAATGAACAAGATTTCTTCGGCATATCAGTGTTATTTGTCTTTAGTTAAATTCATTAATAAAATATGTGTATGCTATTATATTTTTTATATGTATTGTTATGCGATTATTTATTATTATTTATATAGTTTTTAAAGTATTTGATACAAAACTCTTACTATTTAACCTTTTGATTTGTATGTGTTTATTTTTTATTTATATTGATTAGTTGCTTTCTGCATGCTTTATTGTTCTTTTTCTGTCATATTAATTAAATATTTTTTTATGTTAAATCAAATGTGTTATAAGTATATATGTAATACAAAACAAAGTTTGGAATGTAATGTAATTGTAGGTTGAAATATCTAAAAGTCTAATTTCTAATTAAATACATACAATATTATATAACTGTTTATTTAAAAGACTGATTAAAATTACTGTTTTGATTATTTTTATTTATTTATTTTTTTCTTTGAAATATTGATTCAGTTTCCTTCATTCATTTATACATTTTCAGTAAAATATTAATAAAAACAAAACTAAGAGGCATAAAAAATTGGTCACCCTTTATTATCTGTTTCATATACAGCTATTAGCAATACAAGCAAAACCTTTTGGTACATAAAATATATTGTTTATAGCAACATAAAAATTCATAAGAAACATTAAGCCATATTTAAAAATTGACTACATTATTTCAATTTTTATTCTTTAATTATTGACAACAGACTTTTCAATAAATATCTGAAGAATATTTTTATCTCAGAGCAACTTTCGATTCTTCAAATATTAAGGTGAATTTGAGCTATAATCGCTTAGATGTTCAAAATGATTTCAATCCTAAGTATTAGATAGCTAATCTAATCTAGACTTTTACTCTAGATTTTTATATCAGTCTTGAAAGAATAGACTGTTTTTCATGCCTCAGTGTTAAGCAAGAGTACTTTTTATTTTATCATTATAAGTAACAATCCATTAAAAGACTATTAAATTTTCAGTTATTTATTTATAATTGCTCTAAAATAATTCTAACCTATTTTTAAAAGTTGCCTAACAATCGTGTGTTGAGCAATTTTTATTTCTTTGGATAAAAGCTGAAAGCTTCTATAGTTAAGTTTCAATATTCAAAGATTTACAATTATGATAGGTAGGGTAATATGTTAAACTTTACATGTAATTATATAAATATCAGATTTATTTTTACAAATATAGAAAATAATTTGATTAAAGAATGTCATCATATTAATGTTATATTAATAGTTTTGCCTATTGATTTTTAATAAACGATATAGGTCTGGCACATGAATGCTATTACCAAATGTTACTATGACTATTCAGTGTCAAATTTTGGACTGTTTAACTAAATGAAGGTCAAGAGAATACAAATTTGTTTTAAATTTACATTAAGTTATGTTTTATTATTCTTTAACAATTATTTTCCTGTAGTAGTTTGTTATATCAGAGAAAGCAGTTTGCTAAAAAAACAGTGGCTTTATTAGATTTTAAAGTTGAAAATTATGTTATATAATTTTTAGCAAACATGCCCTGTTATCACATTTCAAAATAAGTAGCCTCGTGGTGGTTTTTGTATGGCTGATTTAAATAGTATTAAATTCAAAAACAGTTATTTAATTAAATAAAAGTTTTAGGTTTTGTTCATTAATTTTAGAGCAGCATTTTAAATGCACGTTAGGTATACCTTATTAATATCAAGTTGATCAATTCTGCTAGGTTATTTTTTTTTATTGCCAATTATAATTTGATAGAAGTATGTATTTTATATATCATTATTTGTTAATTATAATTGTAAAATTGAGAAATCTGTATCGTTTTGTTTTGCTTTATTTATTTTAATAAGTGAAATTGCTTCTCTGAATTAAAGTCAGAATTAATTTTAAATAAAGTAAAATCTCAAATGACAGTTTTAAATTTTTCATAATCTCATTTAGCGCTGATTTTTTTAATAAAATAAATTGAATTAACGTGAAACAATATTAACTATTTTTGAAACCCCTAGGTTTTGCTTGGATACCATTTTTATTAAATGTTAGTCTGCAGTCTATTTTTGTGTATCAAAATGATCGGCAAATCACTTATGTGTTTTTGTTTTCTATGATAATTTTGTTATTAGGATAAAGAAACATTTAAATGGGATGATTCAATAGAGTCATAGAAGAAAATATGGTTTTCTCTCTGGCTAATGCTTGCTGTGATAACATTTTCATCTTAAAATTTAAATTTTTGTTATGGTATGATATTTAAAGCATTGTACCTTGTTGTTACCACTTGTGCTCGTCAAAACAAAGATTTAAATTGTTACATACAATTAATTGTATTTATCATTTATTGAATAATCCCAAATTATCAAAGATAGCAAAAGTTGTTTTAATAACAGAATTGGCCATATGAATGGTGTTTGGCTGTCATTAAGACTGATGAATGCTAAGATTTGATCGCATTATTTGCCCAAATCTTATGTATTGATTTCTTGTAACTGAATGCTTATGGTATTATATTCTGCTAATACAGGAAAAAAGTTATTTTGGTTTATTATTTTTAATCCTTGTCCATTTTCCTTTTCTCTCTAATCTTATAATAAACTATGATTAGAATATCGCTAATTTTGTGTTCTATTTGCCACTATCGTTACACTCACAAATCTGTAAATTTTTAAAGTTAACCCTTTTGCGTCCGTGGACAACTATAGTAGCTTTGCTTCTCTAGCCTATTAAGTCCGTTCTACTGTAGTATCTCTGTTTCTAGAGCCATCTAGTGGTCTGGTTTACAATGTGAAGTATGTTTCTTTAACAACAGATATCATAGGGATCCACTTTTTGCAATGTTATTGAGATTGAGGCTATAATCCTGAGAGCAGATTTCTATGCAATTGCATATTTCGTTTTGATCTTCTGAGCACCCAGAAAATCAATTTCCTGTCCAAATCTTATATCTAGTATACTACTGGTTAAATTTTATATTGCATATTTGAAGAATTTTGTATATATTTATTAAATTAAAAAAAATTAATATTTTTTATAAATTAAGAAAAAAAGTTTGTAAATCCACCTGTGCTGGTCCGATGTTGGGAAACTGTAGGGTATTAACGAAAAAAACATAATAGGGGAGTCACAAAGTAGTCGGACTCTAAAGGGTTAACGTTTAGTTGCTTTATATATTAGATAAAATATCGAACATTCAGTGGTCCATTATTTATATTACTATTTTTACTTTCACTTACTATATATAGTAAGGGAAAGTATTGTGATTGTGAAAATTTTCGAATTCCAGTTTTCAACGGAAATACATTTTTTAGGGTCCCCTGAGTTCAAATAA
This sequence comes from Piezodorus guildinii, assembly GCA_023052935.1. Taxonomy (NCBI): domain Eukaryota; kingdom Metazoa; phylum Arthropoda; class Insecta; order Hemiptera; family Pentatomidae; genus Piezodorus; species Piezodorus guildinii. The sequence continues at coordinate 118,381,439 of CM041293.1, read as the reverse complement.
CCAAGTCCCGCAAAAAGGTGTGTGTGTGTTTCTGTGTGTGTGTGTTTCTGTGTGTGTGTGTGGTAACTCCCGGGTGGAAACGGTAAGTCCTATGAAACTGAAATTTGATATTTAAGACAACTATATGCCCAAGACGTGACAAAACTTTTTTCATCAAAATGAGCTTACCAGAAGAGGCACTTTATACCATGCATTTTGCACCTTTTTTCGATTTTCTCAAAAACGGTTCTGACCATTTTGATTAAACTCGCTATATCAATGTAAAATTTAATGGGCTTTAATATCACGTAGGTTTTATTCTGATTAAAATGGTCAGACAGAGCTTAAATGCCGATATTTTAAATTTTCTTCCCCTAAAGTACCTTTAATTTTTTAGGTTCAATAAAAATAACTATATTATCTTGTTAACACTGATGAAAAACAGGTAAATATATAAATTGAATAATTTTCATACCCAACTAAAGGAGAAAACAGAAAACATATTTTTTTAATGCAATTTTTCGTTTTTGAACATAAGAGCAGTAATATGCATGTATGTGATATACCGTTGGAAAGCTGAAGATTTTAGAAAAAATATTATCTCATACACAAGCTTTTAAAAGTTAATAGAGAGTGATGAAATGATCATAGATTTTATAATAAAACACATGTTTCTATATAAATTCAATTTAATTAATTCCTTAAGTGTTTCACGTATTTTTATCTCTAACTGTTTTTGAAAATTCTTTCATTGATTTTAAAAATGTAGGTAAGTGAAAGTCGTGTGTTGCCTGCACCAGATTTTTATTATTGTTATCGCCATAGATAGTAAATGTTCCTACTTTAGCTGTTTATAAAATTCCTTTAACTTTATACTTCTATATCTCAAAATTTTAGTAAAAATGCAAGATGGTCAATTATTTCAAATAAACAAAATTAAAGTTTCCGTTATATCAAATTTCTTGAAACTGTTTTAAAGAAAATTGTATAACTGCATAAAATTTGTTGTATTGAGTGCCTCTTCTAGTGGGTAGTTATTGGTGAAAAGTTGCTATAACATCTGTGGCACATATGTAACTACCTTAATGCAATATCAGTTATGTCTCTTTATTTTTTCAACTAGACTTACCCTCTCTCAGACCATTGCAAGGCTTATTTTTTTGGTCTGAGGGAAATCTTTAGATTCAGTAGTTAAAATTTATTACAGGAAAAAATAAAATCTTGAGCATTTTCGGCATCCGGAAAAGCTGGATCCACATGCCAATTTATACTCTGCATTTGCTCCCTTTCAATTGACTAAATCTATTGATTTAATATTAAAGTATATGTTTAAAATAACTTTTATCCTTATTGAAATTTTTTTATAGGGTATTAAATGTCTAATTTTCAAAATTACCTTTAATTGTCTTCATTTGAACTAATTGATTATTTTAAATAATAATGAATTGTAAGAAGTGTATAAACTAAAAAACTGGAGGAGATAAAAAGATAATTTTCTTCGATCCTGAAAGCACATTTCTTGAAATAAATACGGTACTATAGATGTTTGTTGGAAAACTGATGGTTTTAGAAAAAATAATGTATAACAAATCAAGTCATATAATTTAATACAGAGTAATGAAATATTGTGGCCAAGTGGATAGAGCAATATTCTTTGAGTCCGGGTTCAAACCAATTCTGTGGTAGAGTAATTATGGTAATTATTTATTGTTATTTCAGCTGTTAGATGACCCTCCTGGATTTATTAAGTGGGTAGTCAAAATTGTAGAAAATCCTGGTTGCTGAGCATGATCTTGGCTTCATCTTCTTGCACGGCCATTGGCCAAGAATACTACGAATATCGCTGAAGACCCTTCATGGGTTACAAAGGTACAGGTAGGAAATGTAAATATTAAGTAATATTTTTAAGTGCATCAAATATAATTTAATATTCAATTCAGTTTATTCTAGGTTCAATGAATATATTTAAAACTATTTACTACAGAATGAGGTAAACACTACATAATGAGGTAAACATGCTCATTGTAGAGATTTATAACTCCAGACAAATATATATTGGTGATAATGCAATATCAATCAGATGAAAACTTGCTCTTGAATGAAAGAATCATGCTGAAGTAGCAATATGAGGTATTGAGAATCTGAAAATAGAAATACTTACTAAAGATTGAAGTTTACATATATTGTACTAAGATAATAAATATATCAATAGAGTAAAACAAAGTGCCAACCTGACTCAGATTCTCCATGTTAGTTTTTGTTCCCATTACTGTTCTCAATGTTGGTATATTTAAGAGCAGAGTTTGAAATAAATGTATATTTTTCTTGAGCTTTTGGGGAAGCCTGTACCACTCAGAACAGTAAACTGCAAACCTTAGATCTTCCAGCTATGAATCATGGATACATAATAGTCTCAGCATCAATTCTCATGAGATTTTAAAACTTTAAGATTTTAAGTACCATAAATTGGTCTGAGAAGTAAGATTATGTTCTCGTAGTTTGCTGTTTATTACTTTAAGAATATAACACTTCAATAAGCGAAGACGTGTGTGAAACATCATACATGTATAAACACATATAATAGTAATGTTGAGCTATTTTTTTTTTTTTTTTTTTTTACATTCAGAAGCACCGGTAATGAAACGACCAAGGAATAAATCGATGATTTTATTTTAATAAAATAATATGGTATATGAATATGAAGAGGCAGGTTTAGTATAACTTACAAATTTCTTAGAGGCACAGATTGGGCAAATCATATGTTTTTGTCCCTGATTTATGAAATAATACCTCTGTTTTGAGGCTGATACTGATTTTCAAAAGATTTGGGGTTATGGTCTCCTCTGAAAATAAGTTTTATGTAGGAAAATTGGTGAAATTTTATGCACGTTTTTAATACTTATATTTATGATATTCATCAAATTATACTCTTAAAAAGTTGTTTAATTTGTTTATTGAGGGTCATGTTATTTTTTAATTTGCTAATGTTATCTATAGTGGACTGGAGATTTTTTAAGTAGTACAATTATTGTACTACGGTTAGAATATTATCCTTTAATATCTAAATATTTTATGTTATTGCACATCTCCATATGGAAATGAATGCTCAAAAAAAGACTCAATGAAGTAACCAAGAATGATTCATTTTCTAGTGCTTATTGTACAAATAAAGTTCTGGTACTTCAGAGCTGCCAATGTATGCATGGGGGATTTCGAGATAAAAAAGAATAAAATGAATATATTAGTTCCCCGATTTCAATTTTTTTCTTAACTCTCATATTTTCTTTTTGGTGATGATAAATTTCAGCATAAAATATTTTATGAAAGACAATATGAAATTAATCATATCAACTCATGAAGTTTAAAATAATTATATTGACTCACCTCATCTGTCAAGGCTTCACTAACATGGCTATACAAATACTGATTGAAAAATAAGCTGACTATTGCTGAAGCTATTCTTATAAAAATGTAGGGATTTTCCTTCTCCTAGTACAAAAAATATGGATGGGGTTTATAATAAACTCATTAACACATACTTATATATGTTTCATATGGTACTATCATACAAGAAATATTTACAAGTGATTAATGCATCAAAAAACAGTAGTTTTTGAGGGTTGAGGGTAGGAGAGTGCATGGTTACACCTGTTCCTCCACTCTACGGTCTCTTAGAAAATATAAATAAATGACTTTATAAAAGAGATCATTTATAAATAAAATAAATATATCATAGTGTACTTTTCCCCAAGTAATCTTCAACATCCATATTCTTCTCACCGAACACTCCTAAATTTACTCTTCAAATAAGGTAACAACTTATTGATGATTCATGAATTCCCTTTTACAGAATTCTTCAAGAAATCCTTTTTGATTCATGTTTCCTCTCCTTGGAATTTTCCATCTGTTTTTATTCAGTTATCTTTCTCCACATTACTCTTTTATCAAAAGTTATTCCTCCACCTTTCTGTAATCAAACCATCCCTCTATCCCATAATATATTTTTTTTAAATGTGGTCACCTGTAGTATAATAGCATAACAGCATTCTATGCCCAAGGCCAGGGGTTCAAATCTGGCAGATGGTACTGGGTTTTTTTAAAGGGAGTAAAATATTTTTGGATGTTTTCCTTTGAAGATGAAGTAAAATATTGGCCCTGAGCCTGTGTGATGTCAGGTAATACATTCCTATTCTTATTAAACATGGATATGCAAAATTTATGACTAGCTCAGGAGCATTGTCTGATTATATTATAAAAGTCAGACGAATGCAGTTTATTCTAAAGTCTCCTGCCTGTTTGCTCGTTGGCTGGGCTATATAAAAATAAAATTAGAATTATACAACTTTATTTTGAAAATATTTGGACTAATTTTCAATATTATTAAGAAAATATATGAATCTTGATCATACATTAATAAAAAAATTTAAAATGATAAAAATACTGCTGTTTTTCTTTAAATTATACATCAGAAGTTTTTCCCCCGCATTCTCTCTCAAACGCATTCTACAGTTCAATACCTACTTCTTGTACTCATTCTCTCCACTCATCCTAACCAATAATTCTCCATTAGCAGCAATTGCAACATTCAACCCCATAACTTTCAACCATCTCTAACCCTGCAAATTCATGAAAACCAGTGCCCAACAAGGTGTTGTTCATCGGCTCTAGTATTGGGTTGATGCAAAATTAATGCAGGTTTCCTCTATTGCAATATCTTAATTCCAATTGTGTAAACAAAGCTAATCCTAACATTGATCATTATTATACCAAAACAAACCTTATCTAATACCCTCTCTTTCACCATGAATTTGTTTAGTAAAATCGTTTTGTTCAGTGTGTTCAAAGGTCTTGAATCGAAAATGTCAAAGTGCGATTTTCGTCAAATTTATTTTTACGAATTTAAATTAGGGCGCAGCGCTGCGCAAACGGCTCGTAATATTAATGAAGTGTGGGGTCAGGGGGCTATTAATGAGTGCACGGTGCAGCGTTGGTTCCAGAAGTTTCACAGAGGAGATTTCGACCTCGAAGACAAGGAAGGTCGGGGCCGTCATCTTGCTCTGGACAACGACCAGCTGAGGTCAAAAGTGGAAGAAGACCCAACCAAAACCACACGAGAAATGGCGGCGGAACTCGGAACTCAAAAATTGCAACGTCTTTGCCCAGCATTGATGAATCGGAAGGGGCCGATCCTGCTCCACGATAACGCCAGACCACACGTTGCACAACCAACGCTTCGACGACTGCACGAGTTGGGCTACGAAGTTCTCCAACATCCGCCTTATTCACCTGACCTATCTCCTACAGACTTCCACTTTTTCAGGCATCTGGACAACTTTTTGAGGGAGAAAAATTTTCAAAACCAGGACGTCATTGAAAATTCTTTTCGTGATTTCATTGAGTCCAGGGATTCGGATTTTTTTTCTGGTGGAATAAGAAAGCTTGTTGAACGTTGGCAAAAGTGCATTGATTCAGATGGAAATTATTTTGTTTAAATATATATGGTTAAAGTAAAGATATGGCGTATTTACAATACCTACTAAAAACCTGCATTAATTTTGCATCAACCCAATATCATTATTGACTGGTCATAAGATCATGAAACATTATTGTTAATAGTTTAGATTACTTCACTAAAAATTAAATTAACTATGGGATATATATGAAATGTAATGAGTTTTAAAAATAAGTTAAAATTAAGTTTTAAAAATATATAATAGATGACACTGTTGTGGTTTCTATACAGATGTTTAATAAATAACATTACCAGCAATATTAAGCTCATTTGAGCACTTGCTTTAACTGAAAGAAAAATAAATGAAGGGAGTCAACAATGCCCACAAAAGGAGATATTAGATTATTTTAATGAATCAGTTGAAAAGAAATTACAATTTTCACTATTAGATATTGTCTGACCAACAAGATACATTTTTACTTTCACTTACCTATATATGAAATATATAGTAAGGGAAAGTATTGCGATCGTGAAAATGTTTGATTTCTACGAATGAAATTGGAGGCTGACGTCTACTTCACCACTCTTTTATTGAAAAAATTCTCACTATGTTTCGGCTACAATGACATCTTCAGGTGCAGTGGAACAAATTAAATTTAATGTGAGTAGCTGCTTTCAAGTCAAAGCCTCATGTCTAAATCCTTGAATTCTAGTTTTCAACAGAAATACACGTTTTAGGGTCCCCTGACTCCAGATAACCAAGTCCTGCAAAAAGGTCTGTGTGTGTATAAAAGAAAAATCCTATGAAACTGTAAATTTATATTTAAAACAACTATACGCCCGAGATGTTACAGCAACTTTTTCATCGAAATCAGCTAACCAGAAGAGCCACTACATGCCATGCATTTTGCATCTATTAACGATTTTCTCAAAAACGGCTCTAACGATTTAGATTAAACTCACTATATCAATGTAAAATTCAATAGGCTTTAATATCATGTAGGTTTCATTCTGATTGAAATAGTCTGATAGGACTTAAATGCTGATATTTTAAATTTTCTTTTTCTAAAATACCTTTAAGATTGTAGATTCTATAAAAATAACCATATTATCTTGTTACCACTGATGAAAAAAAAAAAAATAAAATAAAAAAAAAATATATATATATATATATATATATATATATATATATATATATTTATATAAAGTTGAACGAACTTGATACTCACAGTAATATACTTGTATAATATACCGTTGGAAAGCAATAGATTTTAGAAAAAATATTAACTTATATACAAGCTTATAAAATTTAATAAATAGTGATGAAAAGTTGATAAAACTAACTGATTATTTTAGATAATAATATATATATATATATATATATATATATATATATATATATATATATATACATATTTTTTTTTTTATTTTTTTTTTTTAATGCGTTTCTATTGAAATTAAATTTAATTAATTCTTCAATGGTTTCACTCATTTTTATCTCTAACTGTATTTGGAAATTATTTAATCAATTTTAAGTGAAAGTCGTGTGTTGTCCACACCAGATTTTTTAAATGAGAAAGGTAATCATCTACTCTCTGGCACTGTTAAACATTTCACAGCTAATCCTCTCAAACTATTGGTTGAGAATTACTTTAATAAAAAACAAATTGTGCTGATCCACTTCATGAATGAAATTTAATTTATTGAATTACACACCCTCCTTCTGTATATTAATGGATAAACCCATGCAAAGCATTAATTATTACAATTCTTTGTCATTAGGATGGTGTTGCAAAGACTTTTTCATTTCCATACCTAGCCATCCCATAAAGGATTCTGGGTTCAGTAAATATATAGATTTGTAATATTTCTAGGATGTGCAAGGAGTATTTTCCTCCCTTTTTTGGGTTCTTACTTTACAGATGCTGGGTGTGCCCCTGGAGGTCGACCTATCACAGGGTCATCCCACAGCTGCCATTACAGAATAAATACTTATTCTGCCTCAGTCTGGGTTCGAATCCGGAGAAAAGTAATCCAGTGCTCTATGAATAGAAGACCATGCGTTTGAATTCCAAAGACTTGGAGGTCATGAAAGAGAAATTGGGTATTATAGTAGCCCACCACTAATAACTATGGTTACTGGCATTATTCCAGGCTGTCCTAGCTCAACAATATATATTTGTAGGAAAATCACATCGCACAGCTAAACATTTTCATGGTCAATATAGAAATAAGACCCTGATATTATAAATAAATATAGACACAAAAATAATAATGCGTGATTAACAGATTAAATATATAACAGATAAAGCTATTCTCTGTATATGGAAAGAGAATTGCAATTATCAATCAGTCGGAACATTCATGCAATAAAGAGGACATTTAGGTTACAGCTTTTCCCTCCTCCTTTTCAGGTATAAATATTAAAAATAAATAAATAATTGTGCAAAAGAAAAAATAGTATATGAAACAATATCATACATTTTTTTTTTTTTTTTTTTTGATTTTTTATTCAACTTACTTTCACAATTGTGACACCAAATAAGCACATTGCCCACATGCCACCATGGTAGGTGAGGTTTGTAATCAATGAAAATGCTGTGCATAATTCTTGTACATATCTTTAAAAAGAGAGAGAAAACATTGAATGTATTTGTATATTTTAAGGTAACTTTGAACCATATCAATATAGTATTTTATATAAACATACCCATACAATTTCTGATAATGGATTATACAACTGTTGATTTCTTTCGTCATCATTCCAGTGTATAGCACATTCCAAGTAGTATTATCTTCAATATCCTTGTTTTTCATCATTATTTTTACGCGTCTTTGACTCGTTTGACAGGCTCTCCCAATCAGTTTCATTTGATAAGAGATGGTAATAGATACGGCCATGAGATATGAACAAAGGCGACCAAAAGTGAAGAAAGCGAACCAGATAGTCAACACTTGGAGTAGCGATGCTGCGAAGAATCCCCAAAATCCATCGATTGAGAATGGCGTCCACATCGGGAGGATAAGCTTATCCATTGGTTTCATTAGTTCTGCAGATAAATTGTTTTTTATAAACGGCAAAACTCCACAACAGGCAGCGGCCATATACATAGCTACAAAAGATGTTCATTTAAGTAAAATAAACAGAAGCTTATAAAAGGTTTAGTTAATTAAATAATAAATTGATGTCACAGGTCTACATCAGAGTAGTATATCAGTTAAACAACAACAGTTAATTGTGATTTAACAATGCATTGGATTCCTAAGCATTAAGAGATAACGTGTCATTGCTAACTGCATTCCATTTTGTTGCTCAAATTCTAAATGCGGGCTATATACGGAGGTATTTGTGTCACTAATCGCATGGATTGCAGCAGCAATGAAATGGAATGGACAATTGATTCCAATCCTCAAGCCAGATCAGTTCTCTTGAAGCTTGAATAGGCGAAACTTAGAGAAAACACGTTTTGAACAATAATATTAACACATTACATGCGTGAAAGGTGTTATTGTGGTTTATATAGTATAAACGACTTAATTGAAGTTGGTAATTTAAACCTTTCTTACTCCGGAAAAGGTTTCAGTAATTGAATTGATATTAATGCTTTTAATAAAAGAAATTATCAAACTCCCAAATCCGGGATTGCATCTTGAGTGATTTGTTTATTCACTACGTTAGATCTTCCGGAAATGCACATATTTATCTGATTTGCCATTAATTATTCGATATTTTTATTTTAAATATTATAAGCTTCTCGTTATCGTTTTAATCGTAAGACTTTTTGAATTATATTTATTGTCAAAACACGCTTTACCAGAAAAGTAATACCAGTTGAAGCGGTCCATCCAAGCAGCGGCCAATATCCTCAGTTCTTTCGTTTCAGCTTCCAAAAGTGGGTAATCCCACCACTCGTCAACTCGATCGGCAAGCACCCTGATCCGCTCCCGGTGCAATATGACAGTGAGAGAGCAGACGATGGGAGTGACGAGGGTGATGTAGACGCACAGCTGTTCTATCCACTTGGTCTCCTCGTAGTCGACGAGCGCCTGGAGGAGGCAGGAGGACATGACCACCGAGCTGACCAGGAGGATGAACTCGATCGGGATGGAGAGTCGGGTCTTCTTCTTGTAGACGGTCAGGCCGTAAAGGAAATGGTGGGCGGTGTTGAACACGTACCCAGCATTCTCAGGCTTCTCCCTGAAAATATATTATTTAGTTAAAGGCATACACGTACTTTAGCTACTGGTCCGAGAGCAGGGGTATAAAAAGTTTTTGCTGATTTGAAAAATGAACCTCGGCCTATATAGTTTGGTTGTGATAAAATTGTATTAGTTGACAAACACATTTTGTTTTTGTAATATTTAATCTGCATACTCCGTAAAGGGTGAGGTTTTCCATTGTTTTTTTTTTGTTTTTTTTTTGTTTAGATTAACGGGAGTGGCGTGTTCTAGTGGACAGAGCACTATTCTAACGTTCTCCGGTTTCTGGGTTCGAATCCCGGCAGTGGCAGAATATTATTTATTCTGTTAATTCAGTCGGGGGGGGGCAACCTATAAATTGTGTACCCAAAAAGCCGGGGAAAAACTTGGCGGCTGAGTGTGATCTCGGCTTAATCACTTCTTTGCGGATTTGAATCCGTGACCTTTGGCCTGGGAGGCTGTTACGCTAGCCACCCAGCTACAAGTGATCCCGATGTTTTTTTTGTTTTCTTTTATTGTGAGTTATAATAATAATAAAAACAACTCTATTCTGGGACCATGTCCATAAGAATAACAATGTCGTACAGAAAATATACACTTCAATATATACATGTCTGGCCGAGAGTCCAATAAAATGAATTTTTATTTACAAATGTTCAAAAAAATAATAAAATAAAAATAAAAGAACCTATTTATATAGATATATGCAAAATATACAGACTGTAAACAAATGAAAAAAAAATTGCTATAAAATAATAGAGCTGAACAATTTCCAAATAAAAAAAATAAATGAATTAATCCATAACTCTAGGATTTTGATGAAATAAAAAAATCTGTTCTACATTGAAAGTAGGATAGTGGATTAACAATTTTATCATTAGTGTGCGTCTCTTTGGGATCCTAGAAGGTGGTGGAAAAGATGGGATTTGAATGAGAGAAGGGAAGAAGCATGGTGAATAGTGAACTCCAGAGAGTTGCAGAGCGGATATAAAAGGAGTAATCAAAAGATTTGGTTCTATGGGTAGGAATGTAAAAGTCAGAATGGCGTGATCTAGTTTCAAGTAAGTGAATTGAGGATTTGAATTGAAGGATACTGTGATTGTATGGAGGATGTTGAGAATTAATGACTTGGTAGAGGTATGTTCCGGGGAAAAATTGTCTACGTATGGAAGATAGGAGTCACTTCAATTCGCTGTATAAATGGGTTACTGGCGACCTCCTGAAGTCACCATATATGGTGAGTATAAATAAAATTCCCAAGTTTATTACACTTCAATACTATAACAAGGATTGCCATTTTTACTTTATCTTACCTATATATGAACTATATAGTAATGGAAAGAATTGCAATTGTGAAATTTTTCGAATTCCAGTTTTCATCGGAAATACACGTTTTAGGGTCCCTTGAGCCCAAATGACCAAGTCCCACAAAAAGGTCTGTGTGCGGTAAGTCTATCGCGAAAACGAAAAGTTGCAGCAACTTAGTAAGATATACAAGTGTTATTTCATTCATAAGTTATTTAATTATTCATGCTAGCTTAGTGACATGTTTGCTTTGTAAATTAAGAATCTTTTCAGTTAATGTTTTTTTAAATATTTGATCCTGAAGTAGTTATAATATTTATTATTAACTATTGTAATTTATTTTTTGTTACAATGTAAAATTTTCAACATTGAAGAAAAAAAATTGTATTCACAAGAGTCTTATCCATTATAAGATTTAAATAATTGAGTGAAATCTCAGCAATTAGCAATAATTATTTAATGACGGAGAAAGTTAATTGTTTTCCTTCTTTCTTTGTCCTTGTTAATACTATGATTTTTTCCTCTTTAATGAATTTTTATGAATTTGCAAGATTTTTTTTTCTTTATTTAAAAATTCTTAAGAAATTATTGTACTATACTGTGTTATAGAAAACCTGGGTAGTACTGCTTTATAACTAAAGTGAATTATCTTTCCCATTAATACATTTTATTTGTTTACATTAATACTCCCGTCTTGAAAACAAATGTAGGAATACTATGTATATATATGTATGTATGTATGTGTGTGTGTGTGTGTGTGTGTGTGTGTGTGTTTGTGTGTGTGTGCTTTGGAGGATTTAAAAAAAAATAAAAAATAATATTTTAGGTGCTCAGTAGCTAGTTTAGAAACTCGGTTTACACGATAGTTTTGGAAAATTTTAAACAGTAAACAATTGGATATAGCCTTTTTTTAAATACTTTGCGTAAGCAACGTAGATAATTATCGTAAAGTAAAAAAAACTTTATGAATGGACAGTATGGATACGCACGACTCTTTCAGCATTTTTTCATGTATTCTATCTACCAAAAAATATTTTGTTTAAATTAAAAACACTCGATCTTCTGTCAGCTGACCCATCCAATTTTATTGGGCTTTTTGTAGTTTTTACATGTCGAATGAAAGCAGAAAATGTATTTTTTTAATCAAAGTTAATTACAAGTGAAATACGAGCCACTCTAAATATTATGGTATATTTAAATTCTCGTTTATTACTGAATAAAGACGAATGTTTCTTTAAAAAATATAGCTTAGCTTAACTAAATCCATTCTAAGGAGTGTTTCGGGGGAATAACTAATTATAAGATTACCTTGTTTAAACACAGTTAACTTCAAATTCTTACTTTAAATCTTATACTATCATTATTATTTCCTTTTATTGGATTTTTTTTTTTTTTTTTCACTTAATATTTTATTTACACCTGTAAAAAATTACAATAAGCAAATGTGCTAAAATCTAAGTAAACATGGCGTGGTCAGGCATGAGGGAGACAGCACCCAGTGGTGCATCCTCCTGACATACAGCAGAACTATATTTTTAGGTCAGGAGGTCCCTCATCCAACTCCTTTTCAGCCTACGCCGAGTTATGTATGGTATGTCGGTTGTAGCCATGTTTTGCACAAGTTTGTTTATGTGTCCATTTAGTTTGTCGTGAAATCGTTTGTAAGTCGATCGAATGTGGTTTGTTATAGTAGGAATACGTAAGTCAGTATGAAGGGTATCGTTTGAAACATATGGTGGTGAGTTCGTTGCCAGTCTTAAAAATTGCGATTGAAATGTTTGTATTTTTCGTATGTGTGTCTTTTTAGCAGGTCCGTATATTTGGCAAGCGTAAGTCCATATTGGTTTTAATAAATAAGTGTATACGTTAAGTTTCTGTCTGATAGGTAATTTAGAATGTCTATGAAGTATCGAATACAATAGTCTGAGTCGAAAATTTAGAGTTTTACGTTTAGTCTTGACGTGTGGGCCCCATGTCAACCTTTTGTCAAAAATAAGTCCTAAGTACGTTACTGTGTTTGATTGTGGTATCTGGTGATTGTCTATGTAAACTGGAGGGCAGGTTCCATGTCTAAGTGTAAATGTAACATGTAGTGATTTGTCGTGATTAATCTTTAATTTCCATTTCCTACACCAGTTTTGTACATTGTCTAAGTGATGTTGTAAAGTCATACTGGCCTGTGTAGGGTCTGTGTCTTTAGTAATAATTGCAGTGTCGTCGGCATATGTCGCAGTTAAGATGTTTTCGTTTGTCGGTAAGTCATATGTGTATATTAAGTACAGAAGTGGGGCCAGGATAGAACCTTGGGGAACTCCTGCAGAGACTGGCTTGACTGATGAGGTCTCAGAACCCTGTCGGACAGAAAAGAAGCGGTCATAGAGAAAAGATTGTAAAACTAGATAATAAGTGCTTGGAAGTATGGGTTTTAGTTTAAAAAGAAGACCCTGGTGCCACACCCTATCAAAAGCTTGAGTAACATCCAAAAATGCCCCAGAAGCGTATTGTTTTAGTTCAAGTGCAGTGGAAATAAAGTCCGTTACTCTGTGTAGCTGTTGTGTTGTGGAGTGAAAAGAGCGAAATCCGAATTGATGGTCTGGTAATATGTTGTGGTCAGTCAGTATGTTAATAATGCGTCCGTACAATAATTTTTCAAATATTTTTGAGCATACTGGAAGAAGGCTAATTGGTCTGTAGGAATCAGGTCTGTATTTGTCTTTGTTAGGTTTATGTATCATCGAAATCGTAGAATATTTCCATTGAATGGGGAATTTGGTCGTCCTGAGTATAGCATTGTATAATGTAGTAAGAAATACTAAAGCTTTTCTGGGGATTTTTTGAAGCACCTCAGCTGTGATAAGGTCGTAACCAGGAGTCATTCTTTTCAGCATTTTCATAATCTGTCTAGATACCTCGGAAGGAGTAAAGGATTTTGGTGGAAGAGACATGGGAAGAGGAGAGTCCAAGAATTTCTGTACATAATTTTCGTGTTGTATGTCTGTTAAGTCTGTGTGAGGTTGAAAAACACTTGAAAGATAGTCAACGAAGATTTCAGATTTGTCTTTATCCGACACGGCCCAAGAACCATCATCGTTTCTCAATGGGGCAGAAACTTCTCGTTGTTTCAGAATTCGTTTGGTATGTCGCCAAAGGCTGTTGTCGTCGGTTGTCAGGTTTTCCAGATATTTGTCAAAGTTAGTTTGTTTGAATTTTCGTATTTCTGTTTTAAGTTCATTGTTAAGTTTGTTGAAGATTCGTCTGTCTGAAGGAAGTCTGTTAGTTTGCCATTGTTTGCGTGATCGTCTCTTGGCTCGGATTAGGTCCCTGATATATTGAGGGTAGGATGGATAAGTTATTCCTGGCCTTCTTTTTTTTTGTTGTGAGGACCATGCAGCTTCTTGAACGGTTGAAGTGAAGAGTTCAACTGCATCTTCTAAGTCTTTTTCAGTTTTTAGTGCTTTAGGGACAGTGAGCTGGGCATTAGTATGCTTATTGAATAGATCCCAATCCACGATTCCGTAGGATAGCGACTGTCTTCTTTCCACAAAGAATTTCTCCACCCCCAACATCAGGTTCACCGGTAAATGATCTGAGCCAAGGTCTGTTTCAGTTGTAACTGTAATCGGTAGAGTCGTTAAATCTTTGGCTATAAATATGTCGAGTAGGTCAGGTTTTTTGTGACAAGAATTTGGTAAGTAAGTCGGTTTGTCAGGAGAAAATACGTTCAATGATAAGTGGTCAATAGCAGATTTGAGTTTTCTGCCCCTTGGTGTGCACAGACGAGAACCCCAAGTTTTGTGTTTTGCATTAAAGTCACCCCCTGCCAGGAATGTTCTACCAAACGAGTTAAATAAATCAATAAACATTTGATCGGTAATGATATATTTAGGAGGGCAGTAAATAGAAGCTAGTGTTATGTTTTTGTATTTAGTCTGTAACTGTATTCCTGTTATTTGTATCTGAGCCGTTGAGTCTACGTGTATAGGGTAATGTTTTAGGGTCGATTTTATTAAAATAGCTGTCCCTCCGTGTGCAGTATTGTCGGGATGGTCTGTTCTGTATAAATTATAGTTAGGTATAGAAAGTTTGTTGCGTGATGTGAGGTGAGTTTCTGTCAAAAGTACAATGTCGATACGTTTTTGATGAAGATAAATTTCCAATTCAGTCTTATGTCGAAGTAGTCCGTTAGTATTCCAAAGAAGGATTGACAGGGAGCCAACAGTTAAAGAACTAATGTCCATAAGTTACTGCTAATGCTTGTGTTAAGTGCGTTATTTGGCTAATTAGGCTGTAAAGGGGCTGAATGAGGGCATTTAAATTATTTAGTACGTTGGATTGTAAATAATGTTCAGGTCCAGCTGGTGGTATCAGCTGACTACTGTCTTCCCTCATACCTGATCTTGGATGCGGCTGAGCCTGAGCTTCCACGTTGGGCCGAGGGCAGTTTGGGCGCTCCATTCTTGGGTTTACACCGACAGGTTCGAGAGGCTGATGTTGTTGAAGACCGTTCGGCAGGGCTGGAAAATGTCCTAGATCCGGAGGAGGTGGGGCAGCTACCGGTGTAGGGCGGTAACTCTGGGTCCTCTGAGCTCGCAGGTTCTTGAGGGCCTGGCATCCTCTGTAATTGGCGGGGTGTGCTCCTCCGCAGTTAGCGCATTTGGCCGGCGTCTCCCTAGTTTTTATGCATGCAGCGCTTTCATGGGCCTCTCCGCATCGTACGCAGCGTGGTTGGTGATTACAGTACGATTTTGTGTGGGCAAATCCCTGGCATCTGAAGCACTGAGGTATTTCCCTCTTTTTTCGAATTTCTTCTACTTTTATCCTTGTATAATAAATATAGTTTAATTCAAATACTTTCTCATTAAATGTGTTTTTAGAAATATCGACAAAGAACATTTGAAGAGGTAGTTTGGTTCTGGCTGAGATAGCATTCGTAATGTTCACAGCTTCATAGCCCTTAGCTTTTAGTTCTTCACTTATTATTGATGTTGGTGTGGATGGATGAAGTCCTTTAATAACTACTCTTGGGTTTTTGTCTTCCGAAAGTTGATACGTGTGGTAGTCGGCATTTACTTTTTTTAAGCACCGAACAGCTGTTCTGTAAGAGTCTGGGGTGGCTGGGTATACTATTAAATTTCTGGCTGTTGATTTTATAGTGAAGTAGCTAGAGCCTATTTCTTTTTTTAAAAACGCAATTAATCCTTCTATATTCTGTATTCCTTTTAGGAATATTGGTGGTGGCTTAACTTTGTTATTTTCTGTTTGCTTCGATTGTTTCTCGGGTTCCCCAGTTATATTTAAAAGAGGGTCATATCTATTGCTGGTTTCGACGGTATTTGATTTTTTTGTGTATAGCCTGGGATCTGTTGAGGATGATGGCCTTTTTCGTCCTGTAATCACCTCCCACTCGTTATTTTCTTCTGGCATGGATGAAGAACCTGCCTCTTGTAGGTCCATATTCGCTACATTTTCGGACGCCATTTCTCCCTAAACGTCTATTTACTTGCACAAAAACACTGTTTGAGACAATATTAGCACAATCACACAATGTTTTAAAGTTTTAAACTTGTTAAATTAGGTAAGATAATGTTTAAATAAAACTAACCTTACACACTTCACATATTTTCCACTTTGTTGGTAGTTAATCACTTATAAATCCTTTAACTTACTATAACTTCTTAAACTAGAACTATAACTTGTCCGTTTGAGCTAATAATCAGTCTTAAATACAACTTTTAAAAATGAATAAATCACATTTCCAATAGAGACAATGAGAGCACATGCTTATCACTACACGGTCACCATGGCGATCCTTTTATTGGAATTTTGTTTGGCTTTTCCAGACTATTTACCTACCCGGACCAAAGTCAAGGGTTAGGCAACAATACTAAACTATATTTAAGAATTTCCTGATGATACTTGCTGTACCAAGGAGAACTGCTTTCTGTCCTTCTTCCAGAACCTTTTCGGACAGTTTTAAGTTTTTTGTTGCTAGAATGGTGTCGTCTGGAATGAGACCGTTGCATGAAATAATTATCGGATATACCTTGATATGCTCCAGCCTAAAGAGTTGACGTAGTTCCTGGCACAGATCTTGATATTTTCGTATTTTCTCTGCAATAGTTTTGTGGATATTGTCATCATTCGGGACAGCAATGTCAATGACATAGCCGCATTTTACATTTTGATCCATAACCACTACATCTGGCTTGTTGTTTACTATCAAGTGATCAGTAATGATGGAACGATCATTTTTTCACCTGAGAGTACCTGTTTTGGTTCGTATCGGTAATAAGGAACCTCGTCTGCTATCATTTGGTATGATGATGCCAGCGATTGGTGAATAATTTTTGTCAAGTTATTATGCCTCATTAGGTATTCTCTTCCTGCCAATGCCTGACACCCAGATAATATATGCTGGATAGAATCTATAGCCGTTTTACAAAGACATCGTTCCCTTATATTCTCTCCACAAATGTATTTCCTATACTCATTGGTTGAAATCACTTGATCTTGTATGGCCAAAATAAATCCTTCCGAAACGAGTGACCTTTTTTAAGCCAGAAGGTAGAAGCTTCCCAATTTATTCCTGATTGGGACATAGAGTTGTGAAATAGACCATGTAGTGATTTATTTTTCCAATTTTCAATCAGAGTTTCTTCCGGACTATTATAATTATTATCATTAAGCTTTAAATGACTAGAAGTTATGTATTGAATTTTTTAGTATTGACAAGAAACGTACCATTCATACAACTTTATCAAATTATTTTTTAATTTATTTTGTATTCTCATTATTATGTTGCATTATCGGAACTTGCAAGAAAAAGTTCTGACACCTAAAAAATTGCAGTAGTGGGAAGGCAAACTGATACCGACTGTTTTCGAAACCGGTCCGAAAAGGCTATAAGGATGAAAATTTCTTCCTCGGACAACTACCTTTAAAAAAATTAAAACTAATACAAGGCGAAAAAATCTGGTGCTCGCAACACACTAATTTCACTTACCTCGTTAGTTAAAATCTATTTAAGAAGTTTTGAATAAAGATATCGTTAAAAAAATATATATATTTATTTTAGATTAAATGATATAATAGTTTAAAATATTTTGGTAGAACTGTCATCTAAGCTCACACTCTTTTACATTACTATTAAAAAAATTGTATATAACATTTTTTTTAAATCTTTACTGTTCCAACAGTATATTATACATCTATATTACTTTTCTTATGTTCAATAAAATATGTTTGTCTTTTTCCTCATTTAGTTGATAATAGCATTCGTTTAACTTGTATGTTTAGCCGTTTTTAAGAATGCTAATAAGATGATATGTTTTATTTTTTTCAAATCTACAAATCAAAAGGTTGGTTGGTTGGTTGTTATTTTTATTGGCACAAAACATTTCGGTCACCGGGGCCAGAAACTCACTTTAGATTAAACGATTTTAGTTAAACAAATAATTATAAGAATAATCAATACTAAAATAAACATAACAGTATTAGTCAAAGATAAATATATATCAGGTGGATTTAATATATATATATATATATATATATATATATATATATATATATATATATATATATATATATATAATATATATATATATATATATATATATATACATTTACACAAACAGGGGAATAGAAACCAAGTGATAGCAAAGCCTATTCAATCCGGAAGACACATCCACAATAGAAATAATTGCCCTAATCGATATAAAATCAACACTGCAAAAAACTTATTAGGTCGAGCGAGAAAATTAACCTTTAAAAAATACCAAAAAAAACACGGAAAACAAAGTAGTTGACCTCCTTTTAGAAAATGGTTATCCTCATAAACTTATATGCAAACTACTGAAACAGATACCAAGGTCCCAAAAACAATCACACAATGAGAATAGCACAAAAATAATTAACACTTTCCACCGAATTAACATCGACACTTTCCGAAAAAACTTGCTAAAGCACTTAACATTAACAAAAATAATAGTGATTCTGCCATTACTTTAAAAAATACAAATACTTTATCAAAACTATTCACAAAAACTAAAGATTCCGACAAATCAGACCTTAAATTAAATGTTGTATACGAAATTCATTGTGAAGACAAATGTGGAAAGTCTTATTTTGGAACATCTCAATAACATTTAAAAAGGATAGAGTATCATCATAAATATAGCTGCACTTCAATCCTAATATCCTCCATACCTAAACTATTCCTTCGCATCTTTACTTCAGTGTTCTTTCAAAGTTTGTAGTATACACATATGTATATATAAGACACTATTTTATCTAAAATTGTATACAAATTTCTAATAATATCTTTAGTGTGAATCCTAATAAAAATTTCTATTTAACTACTGTATGTCTGTTAATATTTTCAATATATTCTATATATAGTATGAATGTGGTCTCTTATCAATATTATTATTGTTCATTTTGTAACAAATTGTAATATATCTCAATAAAAAAAAAAAAAAAAATATATTCTTTTCTGTATCTCTAACAATAACATCATATATTAATTATTGTATAAAAATAATAATGTTCTGTTTTTTCTTTTTCACTGTAAAACCATGATTATGAGAACAATAAATTCTCAAACGTTACATGAATAAAATTGTTTATTTATTGACTGAAACCTAAAAAAATTAAATTATCAATAGTCGAGAACTGATCAAACAATATATATATTGGGTTGTGTCACATGAAATGTCCGTTTTCAAGGTAATGGATTTTTATTAAAAATACGATATGAAAACAAGATAATTTTATTCGAAGTATTTACCTTCTTTTTCTACACATTTTTCCCAACGTGACACCAACTTTTTTATCCCCGAACTGAAAAACTCTGAGCTTTGAAGTGAAACAAAATCTGAAAACGCACTTTTCACTTGATCATCATTTTTTTTTTTTTTTTTTTATTCGTATATATTACAATTTGTCATAATAGACAATAATAATAGTGCTACAGGATCTCATTCATACAATGGATGACACGAAGTTCCACAATGCAGTTATGGAATACATCAAAAAGATTAATTTATACAAAAAATTGTAATTAATACAACGAACAGTGCCTCTAACCTAATGTTGTGGTACACGGCACCTAAATGTAAAATAAATAAATAAAAAATTCATACAATATTTACAATATAAACAAAATGAAAGTCAAATTACATAAAATAAAATAAAAATAAATAAACGCATACAATACGATCATCATTTTAAAAACGTTTTCCTTTGACGAAGTTGTCAAAACTCCTGAGCAGGTGGTAATCTGTTGGAGACAAGTCGGGAGAATATGGTGGATGCGAAAGAACTTCGTAGCCCAGTTCTTTCAATTTTTGCACGGTATGTTTTGAAACATGCCGCGCAGTGAGATCATGAGGTATCGAGCTTTTTTACTTTCCCAATACACTTTAAATGTCTGGAAACGGTAGATGTACTTGCATTTAGTTGTGCTGAGAGTCCTTTAACTGTTTGGTAGGGGTTTCCTTCTACTGTATGTTTTAGGACATCGTTGTCTATTACGGACGGAGGTCTTCCTCGGGGCAAGTTTTCCAAGTCGGTATCCCAGCTGAAAACTTAGCAAACCAACGGCGAATGGTCCGTTCATTAACACTCCCTTCCCCAAACGCCTTGCAAATATTTCTAGCGGCCTCAGCTGCTGAATGGCCGAGTTTAAATTCGTACAAAAATATCACGCGAAAATCGCGTATTTCCATGTTCATATTTGGAGGTATACTAAAAAGTGGGTAATTGTTTATAATACAAAGGTAGAGGATTAGTAACTGTTTACTTTAAATATGTAAACATTCGGAAGAAAACAACAGAGACCTGCAAAATCCTTTATGTATTTCAGAAACTATAAAAACGGACATTTCATGTGAAACAACCCAATATAGATATATACAATAAAAATAATAGAAAACAATTTAATAATGATAATAAAAAATAAACTAATAAAAACGATCAAATCCGCTTGCAAAAGTCCAATTCAGTAAGGAGGCACATCAATTCATCAATTCTATTTACATAGTTTTCCATCGCAACCACGACATTCTGTTTCGTTCAATTGTCTAATGTGGAAGGGACATTCTTCGAAAATGTGAGTAATTGACATGATTCCCCTACAATTCTGGCATTTTGGGGGCAATTCTTTAAAAATTCTAAAACTTTCTCTTATTCTTAATGGCTTTCAGCTTGCTTGGATATCTGTTTTTCCACACTCCATCCACAAATTAAAAGGTACTTCAGAGGAAGAAAATTTAAAATATCGGCATTTAAGCCTTATCCACACTACTTCAATCAGAATGAAGCATGATATTAAAGCCCAAAAAATTTGATGTCAATTTCGCGAGTTTAATTTAAATCATTATAGCCGTTTTTGAGAAAATTTTAAAAAGGTACAAACAGCATGGTACAAAGCAACACATCCGTTCAGCCGAATTTGGTGAAAAAGTTGGTGTAACATCTCTGGCGTTGTATTTTTTATTTTAGTTTCGTACAACTACTTGTTTTTGTCCTAGACTTACCACCCACATTTTCGGTGAAAAGTCGAATGCGAAAATTTTCACGATTGCAATACTTTCCCTTTATATATAATTCATGTACTGATGTGTGTGAAATTGATTAATATAATCAAAAAAGAGATTTTAAATTTTGATGCAAAAATAATAAAAGCAGTTGGTTCAATAATAAATTAATGAGATTTTTTTATTTTTCTGAAAGTTTTTGTCAAATGATATAATAGCTATTGGAAGTCATCGTCTGAATTCTAACCACGGATCATCGAACTTGGCATAATCTCTCAGATAAATTACCTTAATGATGTATTCTTAAAATATAAATTTAGTAAAGTTAAAAGCGCCTTAAATTAGCATTTTTCTAGTTATGAATGGATGTATCTTAAACATTTAAACGGCTATTTATCAACAACTTAATGCTGTAAGACTCACGAATCACTCGTCCCATGAATGTATTTGTGTATACAAGTGGAAGTTTATGATTTATGTTAGTAATTATTTCAGGCAAATCCAGGAAGATAGAAATGAAAATTATTATATAATGGGAAGTCTTCACAATAATCTCTCGAAGTTTGTTCGTTAAATAAATATTAATAGGATTGACAAAACAGAATAAA
This sequence comes from Piezodorus guildinii, assembly GCA_023052935.1. Taxonomy (NCBI): domain Eukaryota; kingdom Metazoa; phylum Arthropoda; class Insecta; order Hemiptera; family Pentatomidae; genus Piezodorus; species Piezodorus guildinii. The sequence continues at coordinate 118,359,360 of CM041293.1, read as the reverse complement.
ATTATAACCACCACAAGGTACATGCAGATATTTAAGTAATTTTTGCATCAAAATAAAGATTTCTATTAATTAATCAATAAAACAGCTTAATTTACATTATTAACCTATTATAATTATAATAACATTTTTTTCCAAAGTTTCGGAAAAAAATGTTAATAATGTAAAACAAGATTCCTTATGGGCTTAAGCTTTAATTAAAAATCATATAAATTTACAGACTGTGTTAAGAATATTTTCGCCAACAACGATCTCATCCAAGCCATATCATCGACAGCGTCAATACTTTCTGAAAATAACCTACACGAGTAAACTTATAAGCTTTCTAAATAGTATTAATAATATATCATCCCGGTGCACATCTCCCCTACGAAACCGACAATTTAAAAAATATCGATTTGGATAAAGGTATCATTTGAATATGGCAGAACATGAGTGAAAATAATCGATTTCGAGCAATTTAAAAAAAGACAAAGAAAAAAAACACGCTATTATCTGATAAATTTTGTAAATTACAAGTAGAACGCTACTACGATCAGACTTGCTGAAGGGTAATATGAATATTTTAAACACTACCCTGTTTCAAGGAAAGGAAATGACGAATATGTATAAAATATACAAACGTTTATTACTTTATATAATAGTCAACATATATCATATCATGCATATCAAAAGGGTTAATGCCCATTAAAAAAGTTTCTTGATAGATATTCGCTAATAATTAGCCTAGTAATACTTTTTTTTTTTTTACTTTCACTTACCTATATATGAAATTTATAGTAAGGGAAAGTATTGCGATCGTGAAAATTTTTGAATTCCAGTTTTCAACGGAAATACACGTTTATATTAATACAAAAAAAAAAAAAATAATAAAAAAATAAAAAATAGGAGAAGAAAAAACTAATCTTAATAGCATTGGTAAAAAAATGCTAAATATAGAAGTTGAACAAATTTTACGACCAACTGAAAGAGAAAAGAACGAATGCAGTATGTCTCAGTTGAAGGCAAAAACAATGGGAAATCAGGGAAGTAAATTGGGACCATTGCTATGTTTGTTGTACATTAATGATGTTTGTTCTTTGGAGCCAAACTTTGGTAGAATAATTCTCTTCGCTGACGATACAGCTATCTTATATAGAGGAACATCTTGGACTGAAGTTTATGAGCTGGCGAATTCTCATGTGAAATCGATTGCTAACTGGTTCCATAGTAATATACTTACGATAAATCCGGAAAAAAACTAAATCAATCCTCTTTTCTATACATCATGATGAACCAAAGTGTGAGCTGAAAATCAACATGCGAAGTTTTTGTAGCTCTCCTTGTAATTGCCCTGTTGTTGAGAAAGTTCGTCAAGTTCGATATCTTGGAGTTGTTATTGATTACCGATCAAGATGGAATGCGCAGATATCTAATGTCGCTACTCAGCTAAGGGTATATTTTTATGTATTCCATAAGTTAAGAGGTATTTGATCGATCAATAAATTAAGATTATTTGACTTTGCATACATTTAGTCGCTGGTTCAATATTGTATATTGGGGGAATTATTTTGCTGCACATCTCATTCAACTTGAGATTGTGCAGAGAAAGGTTGTTAAGGTAATTTTGGGTATGAACAAAAGATCCCAATCAATTAATATATTCTCGGACCTTAATTTAATGTCTGCAAAAAAATTATAGATAATCTCGATAATGGGGAAGCTGTATTTTAGACGGGATGAGCTGGTCGGGAAGATTGACTACTGTTTCTACAAGAGTGAAAAATCACTATAGCTTAGTTGTGCCAAGACCAAAACTTACCTGGACGACACAGCAGACTTGTTATTCCATTGCTACTATTCTTACTTTCTTTTAATAGGAAAATAAGTGAAAATTATTTTCACACCAGTCGACGGAATATTTTGCATTTCCCTACATTTCGTAACATTTAAGAATAAAAATCGAAACTGTAGACATTTGAATAAAATATTCAAGGATCGCTAAAAGACGTCATGTTAGGAAAGACGTAGTTGCTTTTGAAAATTCCATGAGGAAATTAAGATCGAAACAGTCGGCATAGCTGATCGTTCATACCGCATATGGTTTTATTCCGAATATTATACGAGTAGTTCTCTAAAGCACGCAACGAACAGAATACGAAAGTATTCGACATTTTTTCCTTGACACTTTATACTTTCATAATTAACACATTTTTTTTTTTTTTTTAATTGACAAAAGAAATAAAATCTCTTGAGTGGAATCCTATCCATTTCCATGAAAATAAATGTTGTTTATGTCAAATGGACACGGGAAAAAGATTTGGAGTAAAATGTGAGAAATTTTAAAAAATAAATAATTTACACTACATTTACATTTACAGATAAGCAAAATAACTCTGAAAAGTGTATCGGAAAAACAAGACTGAAAACAATGCTATCGAGTTTGTTTTTGTAAGGATTTAATTTATCAGTATCAAATCATCGGCGTATCCCAGAACCTTAATTTTACAACCCATATTTAAACCTTTCTCGGTACATGTCACCTTTTTTATGACATATTCCGTTGCTAAATTAAATCAATAAAGTGAAAGGGAGGCACCTTGTTTCAAACCCGATCGTACCTCAAACCTCTCGGAATAATTTTGACCGATTCTTACTTTATTGAATGTTTTTCTGATCTTTTTAACTGAATAAAGCCACGGTTAAAGGCGGTTTATTAATAGTTTTATAATTAAGAAAACTATTATTCTTCCGACGGTTCTTTAAGGATGTTAAAAGTGGCCGCTTACTTTGAAGGATGAACGATGCATTAATGTTTTGAAAATAAGGAAATGCGTAGAATAGATAGATAGATAGAAAAGTTTATTAACAAAATACAGTAATTTGTTATTTACATTTTTACATAATTTCGGTGATCCTTGAAATCAACAATTTAGGATTTTTCTTCTAGAGACTAATTAAACATATGATTGAAAGTATTTGTGATAGTAGGAAAAATATACCAGAAACCTACTAAAAAAACAAAACAATAATAATAATAATAAACAAATAATAAGGAAAATAAATAAAATAATAATAATAGAATAAAATAAATAAATAAAAATTTAATGATAATAATACTAATAAAATTAAACCATATACATTAAGTAGGAGAAAAAAGAATATATAATTAATAAATAAAATAAATCAGATGAAATATTTATTTAACAACTGCGTAGAATATTTGGCCTAAAGAGAGATTAGACAACTGGGGAATTCAGAAGGTTGCACAATGCGGAATAGCGGCACTTGAACGCTGTGAGTATAATAGAGTTGATAGCACAGACGGCGACTCAAATGGGGGGATAAAGTCGTTCGGCTCGGTGAAGGACGAATTCCGAAAAAGTTCTTAATCGCTGAACCGACAGGTAAGCGTCCGAAAGGTAGGCCGAAGCGTCGATAGGACGACTGTGTTAAGTCTAATCTTGGGGGCTTGGGCTTCAATTCATTTTCCTGGCTAATACTTTCAACCAGTTTCTTCTACATGTAGATAATGTGTTATAATTACAAAAAATGTAAATTAGATCCTTATATTTTTATTCTCTTTTTCCTTTGAAATTGTCTTCAGCATTGAACCGGTATGCTGTGTACTCATAGCAACTCAGCGAAGTTGAACAGCAAATCCAAATGGAAATTTCTTCTGTTTTGGTTTGATTTATACTAAATTACCAAAATTAGAAAGATTTTCCCAAAGTTTTCAGCCGCGATGCAGACTTAAAATAGCTGCAACACTAAAAGTATTAGCCAAGAAAAATGTTCATATTCAGAAAATTACAGAGAATGAAAGGTTAAGGAATCATGAAAAAGAAAAATGTTGAGTGACAAAATTAATAAAATTGAACGATTTTAAATATATTGACCCACATAACAACGTTTCAGATATGTAACGAATTCGAAACAGAACGAACCCGTAATTTTTATAAATGTTTACATTAGTCATTTTATTGTGATAAAACTTAATTGCATAATATCTGTATTCACACGTAAACAAAAGTCTCCTAATGTTTATTCATATTATTACATCTTCAGGAAACGGAATCACTCTCTCGCTTTTTTTCTTCACCCTATTATCATATGATTTCAAATTACATGAAGAAACGTTTCACACTTTATTTTCCCTATTTTCAAGGCATGGTTCTTCTTTTTTTTAAATATATTTTTATTGATTTTTACAATTGTATATACAATGTATACAAGTAAAAGGGCTAAAATTACAAATATAGACATGAAATAGTCTTGTGAAGAAGCAGAGGAGTTTGATAGTTTAGAGAACCCCCATAGCTCAATGCCATAGAGATTACCTGCAGCAGGGTGGTTAGCATAATAGTCTCCTTGCATAGTAGGCAGTTTCTTATCGTTTCTGTCTAGTTTGAGGAATTAAAGTAAGGCGCTTGTCTAAATGGAGTCCAAGGTAACGGATCTATTCAACAAGGATTAGTGGAATGTTGCTAAAGGATATAGTGAGTCAGGTAGTCATGGGTTTGTACAAAGGGCAAAGGTAATTTGATGGGATTTATTAGGATGGATTTTGATTCTAGATTTATGACAACATTTTTCGATGGATAGGATGCTCACATTAAAGTCTCAACTGAAGGGTTTGTGATGCAAATGTTGGGTCATTACTTACGGATAACACACATATGTCATTGGCGTAAGTAGTGAAGGCATGAATCTAAAACAGTATATAATTTTAGCTAATTATTTTAACCAATTATATAACATAGGACTTTACCGACAACATATTTCATACTAAATACAACTAGTTAATGCTAAAACATGGCAGATGTATAGAGGAACTCTCTGACAGTTGCACTCGGATAATAGATCCAAAAGTTTACAAGGTCCCTAGGATGTATAACCAGCGAAGGTCTGTCGCAAACCAAAGAGAATGTACGAGTATGTTTGAAGAGCTTTAGAGCTATAGGTGTCGAAAGAAACATCAATTTCATTATGGGTGATTTTATTCTGTAGTAAGTATGTAGTATTGTGAATTTTAGAAAGGATTTTGGACTGTAAGGACCAGATGTGAGAGAAATTCTATAGTTAAGTGAAACCCTGAATCTCAAATTTATAATAATTAAGAGAGCTTATTATCACCTCGTAGATAAGCTTTTGTAGTCGATGGGAAGCTTAGAGAAAAAAAAAACTACTTTGAATATTACATTTATAAACAAATATTCAGAATACTGAATGACTATCTTAATTATCATTAATTACTCTTTTAAATAGGATTTCAAACTTTTTACCACTACCTTGGACTCCATATAGACAAGCGCCTTACTTGGAATTCTCATACTAGACTGAAACGACAAGAAACTGCCAGCAGATACCGCTTACTACAAGACTTACTAGACAAACGATCAAAACTCTCTATTTATTACAAAAAAACTCATTTACATCTCGATTATCCGACCGATTTGGTCCTATGGCATTGAGCTATGGGGTCCACTAAACTATCAAACTCCTCCCGCATCCAAGTCATCCATAGAGACCTAAATATCCCACTGGTTGCAGACTTGGTCCGCGATAGATACACCTCCTTTAATTCCAAACTACCGGCCCACTCAAACCCGCTTGTCCGTAACCTCTCATCTACATCTATTCTCGGTAATCCTCCGAAGCGCCTGAAAAGACGGTGGCCTCGAGACCTGCTCATAAAATAAACTTTGAAGTACTACCACTGGTTAGATTATTTACAAGTCTATTCATGCCTCTTATTGTAATTCAGCCATTTTACTTATTGTATTTGTATGTACAGTTGTAAAAAACAATAAAATATATTATTATGAAACTTTTTACCTCGGTCATAAATTAAAAACCATTCTTTATTAATAAGATTTATTTATTTTAATTAGATGTACTCCTTCAATTTTAAGTATATGTGATTAACTCTTCAAGCGCCATATAAATATAATTCATTCTCTTCTGAAATTCTCTTCTAATAACCAAACACGGTCTGGGTCATTCATGTATGTAATCTGTATACCTTACATAGCGTAATCATAACTTAGTTTTCCCAATGGACAAGCAAGGCCCTCTGATATTTAAGTTATAGAAGTAAAGTTAAAACAAGTCGTGGAATAATTTCAACATTATTCAAGTGTTCTTTGAAATAATTATTAATCATTTTCTTACATATTGTTAGAATATTATACAATTTACTCGTCGGCATTTCTGGGTTAACCCCATCTTCAAGACTTTCTATTATAGATAATTATAAGGTTTGAAATTAAAAAATCTGGAAATCACACGAAACATAAATAATAAAAAATTGTTACGTCCAATAATTACAGTTTTATGCCCTATTCGTCACTTTACATTACCTTCGACAACTTTATTTTACTATAATTTTTCGCTTTCCTTTTGTACATATATTATACATCCAATATCTAGAGAAGAAAAAAAAAAACTTAAATAAATACTTTTGCTCTTTTCTCCTTCAGTTTGTCATAAAATTCGTTCAACTATATTTATCGGCTTTTTATTATTCTAATAAGAGGATATAGTTATTTTTTGGTATCTCAGAAATTAATGGTACTTTAAAATAAGAAAATTAAAAAAAAAAGTGGTTACTTGGATCATAGTGGTTAGCATAACAGCCTCATATGCCCAGGCTTCCGTGTTCAAACCCGCAGGTGGCCCTAGAATTTTTTAATGGAAGTGAAAAATCCTTAATTATTCCGTCCTTCGGAGGGGACGTTAAAAAGTGGTCCCGAGCCTGTGCTATGTCAGGTACTCGTTAAAGATCCTTATCATAATTAAACCTGGATAGGTAAAATTTAGGACTCCCACTGTAACATCGTCCGATTAGCCCCAGCAGTATAAATGGACGTTAAATAAATAAACAAACAAATTAAAAAAATCGGCATTTCAGCCCTGTCCGTCTATTTCAATCAGAATATTAAAGGGCATTAAATTATACATAGGTGTAGCCTGTTTAAGTGTGGCAATTCTGGTAGGCCGATTTTGATTAAATTACTAAAATTACTATTAAGAAATTTAGAGTGATTGATAGAAGGGCTCACCCTTTTCAATTCTCAAATTTAGGGTTGTATGTATTTTTTAATGCAACATTATAAAAAAATAATAAATTTTTGTCCAATGTTCCTGAGTTAGATTTAACAATCGGAATAGAGCTTTGGGGTTGACTAAACCATTGAATTCCTTTCTTACCAATTCTTACTATCTCAAATCCTCAAAACTCCATTCCCGCCCTTAACCACTAGTTTCTATCCTTGCTCCCTCTTTAATTTCTTATAATCATCTGACATCTGAAAAGAAGATTACTCCGAGACCTCGGGCGGGATAGTTTTTGAGTGCTGCCCACAGGTAGTTCCTCTACAAGTGTATCATGATCACATGTCATTGTCTATTATCCTAAAATTTACTTGATGTATTCAATACCACAGTTATAAAATTTCAATCACATAGAAAAAACAATATTTAACAGCGCTGATTCTTTTACATTAACATTTTTCCCATTGGACTGCTTTTCCACGAAAAATTTCCTTGGTAAATAATTACGCCAATCTATTATTACATAATTTCAAGCAAAAACAACAGCTATTTTTCAAGATTCATGTTTCAGACATAGATCAATTCCTCATAGTATAGTATAGTGCTGGATTAGCGAAAACTATGAGACAAGAATAATTGTTCTTATTGTAAATATTATAAGGCCAACGTGAGACCCTGCTCGCAATTACACAATCCAAATCAATTGGTTTGACCACAAAAGGAACACCCGAACCACAGAAGATTAATGATTTAATTATTCATCATTTTGAAGGAGCCCGCATCGGTTCGTTGATGTATAAACTATCAGTTTTTAACCACTAATTTGAAGAAAGTCGATACATTTTATAAATTTAATTCAACGGTAGAAAGATGTTATAGTTAGCAAACTGGAGGAATCAGAAGCGGTGGGACGAGAATGTTGGGCGGCATCTTGACGCGAGAAAAAGCAACATCAATAATAAAAAAATACTTCACAACAGAGTTTGTATACTTTAACAAAGATTTTATTTAATTATTAAACAATTAAGCTATTATTAATGTAATTACATTTTTTATAAGTCAATGGGCAAAAAGATACATGTTTACATTGCAAATGGATAATTAACAAGGAATATTTTATTTTAACAAGCCTAAATTTTTTTGAAATATTCTATTCTACTTATCATCGTAGTTTGTTTCGAATATTAAAATTTTACTTTAATTATTCATAACGGAAATTGATTTCCATGTTGTTATAATTTTAAGGGGAAACAACTGCTAATGGTTATTATCGCACTCACATCTGTATAAGAATATTTGCTCGGGTCTTCCTTCAACTGTTGATGATGACCAAATTCCATAAAATACCTGAAAGATAGAAACATCAATAGATCAAAATGGGTCATATATAATTGATTAAAAATATTTACATGAATCAAAAGTTTTTGTTTGAAATCACTAGTTATTTTAAAACCCAATACATAAGTCTATAAGTAATATAATGGAGGTACAGAGACTGATTTTGCATATCACAGGTATACTATAGAACTATTGATAATGCCGCTTAAGACTTATGATCCGAAAGAAATGCTACAAATATTGGAAACAAAATTTCTGACTAGGGGTGTTGTGATACTGAAAACAACTGGTTATTATTCTCTCCTTAACACAGCTTCCGCCATAAGAGATCTGGCAGCGAAATACCACTCCTATCTGAATAGAGTTTCAGCTCTTATACAGAGGGTCAAAAAAGTATTGGCACACCCTGTTTTTTCCATTTAATTTTTAAAGTATGTAACTTATTATTCAATAATAAATTTTATTTTCTGAACAGACATTAAAAACCATTGATATAGCAAAAAAAAAAAAAAAAAAAAAAATGATATAATGAAGATAGAAATGAATGGGGAAAATAAATTGTAAAAATGTAAGTCAAAAAAGTATTGGCACAGCCATTTATTAATAAAAAAATATCCTATTAAAGTAAATTAAACTCATTAATATTTTGTTATCAATCCTTTGGCATCTATTATACCTTGTAATCTTCTTTGCATCGTAGAAACAAGATTTCCAGTGATCACAGGTCCAATTTTTCCCATTCCTCTTACAACGCATCTTTTAACACATTTTTTGAAGAAATTTCGTGTTTTCTTACCTTCAAATCCAAAATATACCATAAATGTTCAATGGGATTTATATCCGGAGACTGAGGGAGTGTTTTCACTTGTCTCCGTATATTGTACAATATGTTTTAAATCGTTGTCTTCCAGAAATATAAATGTATCTTGCAGTCCTAATTTTTTATCACTGGAAAGCAGATTATATCGCAAAATGTCTACATACCTTTCAGCGTTCATTATACTTTCAACGAAACAACTTTCCAGCACTATTTGATGCCATGCAGCGCCAAACCTTTTAATGTCAAGTGCTTCGCCAGGTAGTCACGGCCGGTAATCATTCTGAACCGTGCCACAGCATCTCTTCTCTTCAAATCTACCGTTATCCGGTATTTTTTATATGATTGATTATTCATTAGACAGATAGAGCAAAAATGAAAATGGATATTTCTAATTTTTTGGTGTTTACATAAAAATGCTTTAATATTTATTAGTTTGTATTTTAGATTTTGCTTGATCCTACTAACACTAAATATATGGGCTTAATATCTCTATTAATTTTTTCTAAGTATATTCTAATTATTATTAAGGTAGATATTCGGGCTGAATAATTTCTTCCATAAAGTCTTAATTTTTTTTTTATTAAATCAACATGACGTTTCGGGATCTTCTCCCATCTTCAGAAGTCTGGTTATATATTTTGAACTTCAATTGTTCCTACCAGCATTTTCACTGATACACAATTTTTTATTTTTTATTTATTAATTGATATTTACAACTGTATAGGAAAAAATACCACAAGTAAAAGTGAAAAAAAAGTAACAATTGGCTTGATAAAGTCTTGTGAAGGGGCTACCCAGCGGTAGTACTTCAATGTTCATGTCATTAGCAGGTCTCGAAGCCACCGTCTTTTCAGGCGCCTCCGATGATTATCAGGAATAGATGGAGATGAGAGGATGCGGACAAGCGGGTTTGAGTGGGCTGGTAGTTTGGAATTAAAAGGAGGTATATCTAGTTCTGGCTATGTCTGCAACTAACGGAATATTCAGGTCTTTATGGATAGTTTTATTAGTGACAAAATACGGAGCATTTAGGAACTTTCGGAGGATTTAGCAGGATTGGATGCGGGAGGAATTTGATGGCTTGGTGGATCCCCGTAGCTCAATACCATATGTCCAAATAGGTCTAATATTGGCTATATAAATTAGTTTTTGTAGTAGATTGGAAGCTTTGAACGTTTGTCAAGTAAGTGTTGTAGTAATCGATGTCTTCGAGCAGTTTCTTGTCGTTTCAGTCTTGTGTGAGGGTTCCAAGTTAGACGTTTGATACACAAATTAAAAAGGAAAATCAGTAAAAATTAGTTTATTGGTAAAAATATCAGATCTGAGCAGGGTATTGCTCATATCTTTGTCCTCAATTTTAATAATTATTTTTTCTAGTCCTTATCTTCCCTGCTTGTCCCATAGTGGCAGTGATGGTACAGATATAGACAGCTCCGATTACGGAATATTGACATTTTCACTCTGGTTAGTTAGAGTTGAAGACCTAAAGGCTTGGGTTTGGCAAAAAGGACCACAAAGCCCACTTGCCAGACTGGTTCTCCCACCAATTCTCCCTCTTCCATAAAAGATACTGTCTTATATAATTTAAAAACACAAATTATTAAGAAGGATCGATTTTATTATCTTTATATAACGAATATAGTATGGTAGAGTTAGGTAAAAAAAAGGCAAATTCATCCAAAATAAAAAAAAATAAAGGAAACCTATCAGAAATATTTTAGCTCCTTTCCTAATTTTTTTTTCAACAACAGAAATTTTTATTGAGTATTATTATAATCTGTCCCAATTTGGACATCAATAATAGTGGTGAAAGATAACATTCATACAATATTTACTCAGCAATAAAATTATAATATATATATATATATAAACAATAATGAATCAATAAAATGTTTTCCCTGATTAAATGGTAAAAAATCTCAAAGTTTTCAAGGTTAAAAAAATATGATCGATCTTATTAGCTTCAATTTGAGGGTAATAAAAATTCTTACGTTAAATAACTACTGAGATAATTTTTTTTTAGAATAAGTTTTAGCTCAAAAGCGGCTCTAACGATTCTGATTAAACTCGCTATATCGATGTTAAATTTGATTGGCTTTAATATGATGTAGGTTTTATTCTGATTTAAATAGTCTGACAGAGCTTATATTTTTATTTTTCTTCCTTTAAAGTATCTTTAATCTTGTAGATTTCGAAAAAAATTGAAAATCTTATTAGCATTGATAAATAACGGGTAAATATTCAAGCTGAGCGAATTTGATAAAACAACTAAAGGAGAAAAGTGCAAAATATTTTTTATGCATTTTTTTTTTTTTTTTTTTAACACAAGAGAGATACACTTTATTCAACAAGTGGTGCTGCCCAATTTAATTGGGTTGTTAATTACACAGCTTACTTTGTTTTTTCCTTAATGGACAATTTTTTATATAAACATATCAACATCCTAATATAGAAGTATAATATACCGTTAAAGATTTTAGATAAAATACACTAATACACGGAATTTTAAAGGTTAATGGCGGGTGAGCAAAAGCTAACTGATTGTTGTAGATAAAAATATAATAGATTATTTAATAAAACACATGTTTCTATTGAAATTCAAAATAATTAATTCTGTAACAATCTATTTGTATTTTTAAATGTATTTAAAAATTCTTAAATTTATTTTAACAAAGGAGGTAAGTGAAAGTCGTGCGTTTTTAAAATAAAGATCTTTAAGTGAAAACAAAATTAGTATTTTCTTCTTCTAAAATTTCGGACATCAACATGTTGTTACCAACGCATATTTTTCTTTCAGAGAAAAGAGAGAAGGCAGCTTGGCCTATGGAGCCTTGATAAGATTCATCCATGGAATGGCGATCTACAAGACCTTTGTGATACCACTTCCCTTCATATTAATTGTCAACTCGATAATGCTGGTTCTGTTACTGACGGAGAATATTATGCAAATCGCACAAATCAACTGGTTCGACAAGTTCGTCGAGTATAACCTCAGCTACCCAGCGGTGCTTTATTCCATCTTGGTCATCAAACACAAGAAAGACCTCATCTATATCACCGAATCTATCGATGTCTGGTGGGACTACCCATTTTTGAAAAAGAAGACAGGAATGGTAAAGAGTAGAGCGGAGGCTTGGCTGAAAAGATTCACTAGTGCCTATAACACGTGTAAGTCAGCCTTGTGAGGAAAAAAAATTGTAATTTAATTAATTTGAAAAATACAAATATAATGGAAATATTTTAATTAGGGTACTGATTTAGAGTTTAATGGGACATGAACTAGAGAAAAGATGATATAATAGTTAATATACAATCAACTTAAAAGTTTCTTCTTAGAGTACCATAATTATAAACAATAAAAACGTGTAATATTGGGTTGATGCAAAATTAATGCAGGTTTCCTCTATTGCAATATCTTAATTCCAATTGTGTAAACAAAGCTAATCCTAACATTGATCATTATTATATCAAAACAAACCTTATCTAATACCCTCTCTTTCACCATGAATTTGTTTAGTAAAATCGTTTTGTTCAGTGTGTTCAAAGGTCTTGAATCGAAAATGTCAAAGTGCGATTTTCGTCAAATTTATTTTTACGAATTTAAATTAGGGCGCAGCGCTCCGCAAACGGCTCGTAATATTAATGAAGTGTGGGGTCAGGGGGCTATTAATGAGTGCACGGTGCAGCGTTGGTTCCAGAAGTTTTGCAGAGGAGATTTCGACCTCGAAGACAAGGAAGGTCGGGGCCGTCATCTTGCTCTGGACAACGACCAGCTGAGGTCAAAAGTGGAAGAAGACCCAACCAAAACCACACGAGAAATGGCGGCGGAACTCGGAACTCAAAAATTGCAACGTCTTTGCCCAGGATTGATGAATCGGAAGGGACCGATCCTGCTCCACGATAACGCCAGACCACACGTTGCACAACCAACGCTTCGACGACTGCACGAGTTGGGCTACGAAGTTCTCCAACATCCGCCTTATTCACCTGACCTCTCTCCTACATACTTCCACTTTTTCAGGCATCTGGACAACTTTTTGAGGGAGAAAAATTTTCAAAACCAGGACGACATTGAAAATTCTTTTCGTGATTTCATTGAGTCCAGGGATTCGGATTTTTTTTCTGGTGGAATAAGAAAGCTTGTTGAACGTTGGCAAAAGTGCATTGATTCAGATGGAAATTATTTTGATTAAATATGGATAAAGTAAAGATATTTACAATACCTACTAAAAACCTGCATTAATTTTGCATCAACCCAATATATAAGGGTCAATCCATTCGAAATCCAGACCCTGCCGCTCGACATTTTTGAATTTCGTGATTTTTTTACCAATTATTCTCTATCCTTTCGTGAATATAAAACCATAAATAAAAAAATTTTCTTGCCAATACTTTTAGTGTTGCAGCCGTTTTAAATCATCTTGATCATGTGAAAAAAACATGTGATGGGAATTTTTTTAAATTCCTGTAATTTTTTAGATATTATACCAAAACAAAAATTAACAATTAGATAAGGACATTCTTTGTATTTTTTGCCCCCATGACTCATTACCTAAATAGTGAAGAAAGTTGTTTAAAAAGCTCTCGAAAATGAATAAAAAACAAGACTTTTAGTGAGATAAAAATATGTAAAAGAAAAGAGACTCACGTTTAATCATTTTTCCCTACATAGCTTATTCATAGCCCTACTTGCTGTAAAAATTTCGATTTTGAGAACGTAGTCCTATTTTGTACATGAATTTTCAAATTTGGCAAAAATTCATTTTTCCCTATGTTTACACGAAAATATCTCTAGAGGGACTGGGTTAAAAATTATGAAACTAATAAAGATTACCTATCTATATGATGTGTTTAAGTGATATAAATTTGGTCTCTGAGACTAAGCTGGTTCTGGAGTTATAAAATTATCTTAACTGTTAAAATAACGTTTTATTTAAAACATTAACTCCAATAATTTTGCATGTCTAAAAACCAAACAAAAACTAGAATTATGATGAGAGTATTTTGTATAATTTTGGTTTATTCAGCACATTACCTAAGTAGCCAAGAAATTGGTTTAAAAATCACGAAAAATAACATCTACTGAAACCTTTAGCGTGTTTTTTTTTTTTATTCATTTTACTTTTTTTCAAAAAGATACTCATTAAAAATTCTAATTCGTTGTTTCATTCATTCTGACTGTTACTCGACCTTTCATTGATGATTTGAAAGACCATTTATAAATTCCTAATATAGTTTCTGCTTATTCCTCAGTCATGATCCTGGGCTACTTGTGCGTCTTCTTCCAACCGATCGGTAAGTTCATCTGGAACGGGATGACCGATATGAAAGACCTGATGCTGTTCAAGTGCTGGTCTCCTGTGCCCCTCGACAAAACCTGGGGACTGGTGATGATATTGGCCCTGGAGATCGTGGCGCAGTTCTTCCCCTTCTTCATGTACAGCGCCATAGCCTCTTACATGGTCACCATGACGATCCTCTTTTACCATCAGACCCAGCTCATCGGCGTGGCCTTTGCCACGATTGAAGAACGGGTCTGGAAGATGGTTTGGCTGAGAACGGATACCACGAAGGGACCGTATCGTATCTACACTGAGCTTTTACTACAAGAAATTGATAATTGCGCAAGAAACTACCAGAATTTGTATAAGTAAATACGATATGAAACAGTCATAATTGTGCAACAAAATTCAGCCAACTGTTTGTTTATAATCTCATTACTGTTTCAGATATTTAAAAAAGATGTGTAAAATATTCAATATAACAACAAACACTCTCTACTATAGTGGGATGTTTCTTTTGGTCTCTTCAGGACTACAGATTTTTGCTGTAAGTAGAAGAAAATTATGGTAAATTAAATTAAATATTTTATTATGTTACAGTTATTCGATTGATTTATTTATTAAATTAATAAACTAAAATAACAATTATAGGCTTAGCCTTCCCGAAGGTAGGATGCCGATACCGCCTAATGTTGCCTACACAGATTCGTCCAATGACCACCGCCCAGGCCCATAGACCTAACAAAATCCTCCCAGCGACGCACAATGGAAAATATGAACGATTTAGGTGGACATAACTCTGAAACTTGTCAATCTTTAACCTTTGGGGTTCCAATTCACGGAAAAAAATACATAAGATAAAAAACAAAAATTAATTAATTTTTTTGACACGATTGACGAACGCACGATGGTAAAAAATCAAATTTATTTTCTAAAATCTAAAGCTTTCCTACATTTAACGTTTAAAGTCAGAGGCTACAGGAAATCTAATTATCTGCTCGGAGAGGCTTAGGCCTGCTGATATATGTATTTTAAATCATTTAGGAAACTCTTTAAATTATAGATTGTAAAACTTTTGATTCGTAGTGTTGTGTTTGAAAAAAATTATGTATCACACAAAAAAAAATTCCTTGCAAACATTTTAAGACTAGAAGGATTGATGTAACAAATCTAATAAGCCAATCCTTGGGGTAACTTGGGGGTTATGTACTTTTTCGTTATTGAATAGGGGCATGCATTTACAAATTGCTAAATTAACTCTGCAGGTAGATCGCAATGTATATTCAATAACGAGTGTGGAAATATAATGTCTTAATTATCTTAGCAATGTCTAAACACACCTTGAACATAATAAATGGCCATAATATAAAGATAATCCCACTGCCGTTTATTAGGCATTTATGCGAACAGAAATGAATCACTTATTTACTATTTATTTTTAAACAAAGTATGGCGGGAATTATTAGTATTAAGCGTCTTACTAACTAATAATAAAAAGTTTACGCACTCTGATATTCCAAACTTGAATTGACTTTTGTCCACCTAAATTGATGATTTTGCCCTGTGCGCGACGCCTCGGACCACCTATCGGATGCTTTTAAGTCGGTTTGCGCTAACTAACTTTTTAGGAATTCGTTGTTCACTTTGCTTGACAACTTTGCAGGCCCATTTTAGTCACAGTTCAGTTCAGATAATTTCAACTCAATAATAATGATAGGGTACTATTACACACGTTGGGTAACTTTCTAAATTCCTTATTTTCAAAATCCTTAAAGCGTTGTACATCCTGAAAAGTAAGCGAACACGTTTCATACCCGTATAGGATCGTCGTGATAATATTTTTATAAATTCTTACCTTTGAGTTTTTCGACAATCTTAAAACATAGTGTTGCAACTGAATAATATTGTATTATTCACAGTGATTTATGTCGAATAGATTCTCGTTTCTTCATTCATAAGAATTATTCATTGGGACAATAGGTAATTGAATTGTTCGATTTGCCATTTTAGGTAACTATCTTCTCGAACGAAAATATGATTAAAGTAATTTTAGATAATTCGGTGCCTAATAAACTCGCAATTGTTATCATTAAAAGTTGAACAGTCCTTAAAAAATAGTTTTTTGAACCTTTTTTTTCATGTAATTTATAGATGTATTTATAGTTAAATGAAAATAAAATAAATCCATGCTATTCATAAATTACATCATTTACAAATAAAATATATTTTTGTGGAAAAGTGTAATATATCTACCATTTAATTGTCTAGGAATGTTGAACGTAAATTTTTTAAGAACAAAACTCATTTATTTTCTTTTAAGATTTACATTTTTAAATGTTGTTTATTTACTTGTTGTATTCCATCAAACAGTTGTAAATTCCAATAAATAAAAAAAAAATGTTTAACAACCAATGGTTTGATTAAAAAATATTGTTATTGTTATTATTTATTTTTATTTTTATTTTTTTAGAAAAAAACTAACACCTTGATGCTGTTTCAAGCTCTCATGCTGATTGTTTCAGTATTAGTAAATCAGTACCTAAACAGTTTTATTACTGAAACCCTCTACGAATCGGTTAGTAGCTTTTTACCTACCTAATATACCTACCAATATATGTACCTACCTAAAATCAATGTTTGTTTACCAGATAGTACTGAAATAAAGAATTCGAATGAAAATAAGAAACAAAAGCATTATATCTGATATTATTTAATTATTTTTAGAGTTGTATAATTCCATCTTCATCATATTCATAAATATACACGTTTCATTCACATAACTCATTCATTAACCAATAATAACAGTTAAGTAAAACTATAAGTTGTTTCTAAAAGGAACACGTCCGGGTGGCGGTCAGTGAATGAAACAATCGAGTAGTTTCAACAATTTATTTTTTGCCAACGTTTCGACCCCCATTTTGGGTCATCATTAGGGCTAAAAAGATACAAAAGAGTGTAGGATCACTTGTAGCTGGGTGGCTAGCATAACAGCCTCCTATGCTAAAGGTTACAGATTCAAACCCGCAGGCGGTCCTAGGATTTTTTAATGGGAGTAAAAAATCCTTACTTATTCCGTCCTTTTTAAAACGTGATCCCGAGCCAGTGCGATATCAGGTACTCGTTAAAGATCCCTATCCTAATAAAACCTGGATAGGCAAAATTTAGGACTCCTACTGCAGCACCGTCCGATTAGCCACAGTCGCATAAAGTGACCTTAAATAAATAAGCAAACAGATAAAAAAGAGATACATTTAAAATAAGATTAAATACACTATTTTAAAAATTCTTCAACTAGATATGTAAAGAAATCAATTGATTAAATTACAATGACAAAGGTATAAGCCACCTCATTATTATCTGAGAACATTGTATGATCAGACAGACATAGTAAGTAAAAAAAGTGGCTCAGGCAAGTGGAGCGTTTGAAGGTCTTCCTTCGAAGGAAGCTACTATTTGAAAAACTAGTATTTTTATTTTCTTAATTACCAATAGATTAACCATAAAACAATAAGTTGATCACTATTTGAAGCAATTGTTTGTTGGTAATTTCGAATATCTAGGATAATTTTGAAGTAACCTGTGACGTTGGTGCCATATCTCGAAAACTCAGCCCGATAGTTTTGAAGAATTAGTTAATCATTAATAGTTAATTATTGAAAATAGTTAACAAAAAGGCAACGTAAACAAAGACTTTGTTGTAACTCTAACCATTATTAAATTACAATAATAAGTGAGTGTATTTTCATTCCAGACAGCTAGGTTGCGCATTTCTGTGTACAACTGTAATTGGTACAATATGCCTAAGAAATGCCAGGTGAGCATCCATCTAATGCAAACTCTTGTGTCGTACTCCCCGAAACTGACTACCTTCCTCGGAGCAAGATGTGACAAAGAATTTTTGAGCAAGGTTAATACAAATATTTTTAATTGCATAACATTTTATACTACTTATTATTTATATGATTGTATATATTATGTACTTGCCAATATTTGTTTAGTATAATTCTAAATTATTGTTAATTTTTGAAATATAATAATGGTTCACAGTAAATATTATTGGACTGTTTCAGGTGATAAATGCGTCTTACTGTTACTTCAATGCACTTTATTCGATAAGAGCGAAAAGAAATGAAAGTTAGTGAAGTTCTTTTCAAGTTCAAGTTTTACTTTATTAGTAACTTTATAGCATTGTAGAATAGAATAGAACAAGAAACTTTATTCTGAGATAAAATACCCTAAGAATAACACATACAAACAAAACAAAAATTGCAATTAATGATTAATAATTATTATAAATGTATTCACGTTTAAATAGCTAAAAAAAAAGCACAATATCATTATATTTAAATAAATTATAATGAATGTAAAAATAGAATAAATGGACTTTAAGGCATCACTGAAAGTGTAATCACTTTTCATCTCGCATTTTTGTGCATAAAGGAATGAGTTTATATCTAATTTGAAAAGCAAGGAAGTATTTCATGAGAAAGGACTTGAATAAGGAAGGAGCATAGCGGATGTTTGACGGGAGAGTATTCCTGAAGACAGTGGAGAGGGATAAATAGAGCGCAACTATTTTTTAGTTCTATGAAAAGGGGTACAGAGGTTGCTCATTTTTTCTGCTCTTTACATTGAAGAAATTTCTATAGCCATCAATGCGTTCGTTCTACTTTACTAAAAGCGTAGAAATCAATATACGGTTTTGAAATTTTGTGCGTATAAACTAGAAACGAAACTAAAATTTTTACTTAAGTAATAACTTTATAGCATTGTAGCATAGAATAGAACAATAAACTTTATTCTACGATAAGGTCCTCTAAGAATAACGCATACAAAAAAACAAACAAATATTGCAATTAATGATTAATAATTATTATAAATGTATAAACGTTTAAATAACCAAAAAAAAGCACAATGTCATTATATTTAAATAAATTATAATGAATATAAAAATTAAATAAATTGACTTTTAGGCATCATTTAAGGTGTAATCACTTTTCACCTCGCATTTTGGTGCATAAACGAATGAGCTTACATTTAATTCGAAAAGCAAAGAAGTATTGCATGAGATAGGACTTGAATATGGAAGGAGCATGGCGTATGTTTGATGGGAGAGTATTCCTGAAGAGCGGGCTAAAAAAGAAGGCTAATATCTTTTTTCGATTTTACGATTTTAGTATTTCGAAATTAGTTATGATGATTTTTATTGATGATGGAATATTTTGAAAAAAGTGGTGGAACAATATGAAAAAAAAAATTAAAAACTCATTTTTCCCCTAGAAACTTGTGTTTTTAGAAAATTATTGTTTTTAGATTATTAAAAAATGCGTAGAAAATTATCTTACAAGCGAGATCTTTAAAAAAATAGACGGTGTTATAGAGCGCTGGTCTGGCGTTATCCTGGTGCGCGTTTTGAAAAACGTAACTTTTATCTAATCATTTTGTAGAAAAATGATTGAAAATGTTTCATAAGTAATGTAATTCTGAAGTTTTGGTAAGAAATATTTCATTACACATTTTTCAATGATAATAAGAATTATAAGTTGAATGAAGGAATTCAGAAAAAAATGAGTTTTTAATTTTTTTCATATTGTTCAACCACTTCGAAAAATCCTGTATATAGAAACGTATAAAAGACATTATCAGAAAACAATTCGTGATTGACACCTTTCAAAAAGGTTAAAAAAATATATATTTTGATATTTTAGTTCTATGAAAAGGGGTACAGAGGTCGCACAGTTTTTCTGGTCTTTCCATTGAAGAAATGTCTTCAGCCAACAATGCGTTCTACTTTACTAAAAGCGTAGAAATCAATTTACGGTTTGGTGATTTTGTGCGTAAAAAACTAGTAACAACACTATAAATTGTAAAGCGATTTGCACTTCATTACATTGTGTATGTATTGACGTATTTAAAATAATTTTAATTTTTTTCACATTTTTTGAAAATTCTTAAAAAATCATCAATTCCTCATATGGAACCCAAAGTTTACTTAACGATTCTAAACAAAGTTAAATGCAGGAAATAAAGATGTGTATAAGAATAATTAGTTACAGAGACATTTCTCTGAAATTATCGGCAAAACCTATATATTTTTAGGATACAAAAATGAGCTAAAAATATGCCAATCATACCATTGAAAGTAAATTTAATGAGGAACAAAATTACGTTAAAATGGCTCAGATATCTTAAATAGAACGATCATTGCAGACTTTTGTCCAGAAAAAGTGCGTTTGGAACCACTATTTGGCGTAAAGAAAGGATCTTGTTTGTTTGGAATGGATTGATAATTTTTAAATCAGAAAAAAAATATTTAAAAAATAAATTTAATGTAAAAAAGTATTAATTAACGTTAATGGCCTAACTCTATTTATACTAATATATAGAATGACATAATAGAATGTTCGAAAAGGTGAAAATTTAAAACAGAATAGAAGGGAGAAAAATAATTCATAATAAGGTTTATAGGTCAGATGAACTTTAACTTCATTAAAATAGTGAATATATCTTTATTTGTTATAGGCAATTGATTAATTCCGAGAAGCAAGGAATATGTAATCAAATAAAGGTATTTTGACTCTTACAATTATATTCGATACTACATAGACACTATAAATTACTCATTAGAGCAACGCATATACTTATACACTAAAACTTATGCTTAACAAATTATGCTGGCCAAGTTTAGGGGCCAGCTAAAATTTGTTTAACACTAGCAACGAAATCGAAATCGTCTTAGTATTCCAATTACACCAAATCTCCTACGATTGACTTACAAACGATTTCATGACAAACTACCTAATATTACTCGCCGTAGGCTGAAGAGGAGTTGGATGAGGGACCTCCTGACCTTATAGTTGTGCCTAATGTCAGGAGGATGCACCACTGGGTGCACTCCCTCATGCCTATTCATTCCATGTTTTCCATATTTGTGAAATACAACCCATTCGCTTATTGTATTTATTTTACAGGTGCAAATAAAGTTATTGAGTTAAAAAAAATGAAATAAAAAATAAAGGTACATTACATTGTGAGCAGAATGGTATAGGTGGTCGAGTGGCGTCGGTCTTCATTGTCTTGTTTAAAGTCTTATTAGAATGACTTCCTTTCGCCTGGTTTTTGTGGATTGGGGAAGGAAAGTGTTTATCTTAAGTTTGTTTTCTATCGTAAGGATCAATTTTACATTTTACATCCTCAGAAGGACATCATAACTAAAGATTCTTAAATCCCATTTAAAAATCCCAGGGCTAACTAAAGTTATGAACAAATTAAAAAGAAAAAGGAAAGTAATTTTCTTATCATATTCCTTATTTTTCTTTTGGTTCAATATTCGTAAGATATATTTTTTGGCTGATCCCAAAAGAAACCAAACGTTAATAAAACATTTTAAAATATGAAAATAAACTAATTTCTCTTGGGATCGGCCAAAAAAAATATATCTTACAAATATAAAACCAAAAAAAAAATTATGACTACAATTAGAAAATTACTTTCCTTTTTTAATTGGTTCATAACTTTAGTTGGTCCTGGGATTTTAAATGGGACTAATGAATCTTTAGTTAGGCTGTCCTACTGAGGACGTAAAAAGGATGTCCCGAGACTGTGCGATATCAGGTACTCGTTATAGCTCTGTAATAATTAATCTTGAATCGGCAAAATTTATAAATCCCACCGTAGAATCGTCCGATTAGCCTCAGCAGCATAAAGTGAAGTAAACAAATAAACAAAAAACTTTAGATATAAATGAAGAGTTCTGGGCATTCCTCACAAAAGTTTATTGCATGAAAAATTATGAATAATTTACATATAAAATTGATCCTTACGATGGAAAACAAACCTAAGGAAATACTTTTCCTTCCCAATTTACAAAAAAATAGAAATGAAAAACAATATGTGATTCAAGAACTAGATTAAGAAATATCAAAAAGGAATTCCAAATAACATGTTTTGAAAACAATATTTCTTAAAGGAAGTCATCAGGGATTCCTATTTATAACTGATTGGTTAGTGTCATTTGGGATAAGATAATTTGTGTCATGGAAAGCCCACTGTGCTCTATAAAAGAAGACTGAAAAACGTAACCTCTACCAGAACTCCAAGGTGCCTAAGAGTTGACGGTTCTTCATCCCTTTTTGGAATGTCTCTAAAGATAACGTTAATCTTTGCCGTGGTGGCTGTGCTATGCCTGGTGGATTGCAGGCCTACGCACTGCGAGAGGTGGAAAGGCGATAAGGAGTTCCGCTGCGCCAAAGACAACTACCACCAGGACTCGGTCGCCGTCCACAACAGAGCGGGCACCAGTGTATCCTTCAAAGCCGGCCTGTGGCTGTCTCCTTGCGGCCGCCCTGGCCAGAATTATGCTGACCAAACCTACTCTCTTCCCGCTGGGGGAAGCACCAATATACACTTCGGGGAAGTTGGACCAGGATCCTGCAATGAAATGTTCATTTACGATTGCAAGATTAACAACCGTGGTGCTAACTGTCTCGATGCGGTCAACGTGTATCCAAACTAATCCATATAAGTATGTAACTCATTGTGATTTAGACATGACCTTATGATATCAAAAAATTATTTGTTTACTCTGATAACTTGTAATGTTCAATAAAATATATCTTTATATATCATTTTTTACTTTCACTTACCTATATATGGAATATATATAGTAAGAGAAAGTATTGCGATCGTGAAAATTTTCGAATTCCAGTTTTTGACGGAAATACACGTTTTAGCTTCTCCTGAGTCCAAATGACCTCAAAAAAGGTCTGTGTGTCAATATGTCCGTGCGGTAATTCTAGCGCAAAAACGATAAGTCGTACAAAACTGAAATTTCATATTTAAGAGAACTAT
Organism: Piezodorus guildinii; assembly: GCA_023052935.1. NCBI lineage: Eukaryota > Metazoa > Arthropoda > Insecta > Hemiptera > Pentatomidae > Piezodorus > Piezodorus guildinii. The sequence continues at coordinate 118,336,038 of CM041293.1, read as the reverse complement.
ACGCCCGAGATGTTACAGCTACTTTTTCACCAAAATCGGCTAACCAAAAGAGCCACTTTATACAATAGAGGTACTCACTACGTTTGCTATAGCATGCTATTTGTGCTATTGTGCTAAACCCATCAATTTTATACAGGAAATAACTGTAGAAACTCGAGGGGTTTAGCAAAATAACACAAATAGCATGCTATAGCAAACGTAGTGAGTACCCCTAACGTATTTTGCACCTTTTTACGATTTTCTCAAAAACAGCTTCAACGATTTTGATTAAACTCGCTATATTGATGTAAAATTTAATGGGCTTTAGTATCATGTAGGTTTCATTCTCATTGAAATAGTCGAACAAGGCTTAAATGCCGATATTTTAAATTTTTCTTCTTCTAAACTACCTTTAATTTTCTACATTTCAAAAGATTAACCATATCATCTTAATGACATCGATGAAGGTTGACTAAATATACAAGTTGGACAAATTTGATGACCAACTAAAGGATAAAAGAGCAAAACTATTTTTAACGTAATTTTTGGTTTACTGATAATAAGAACAGTAATATTGGGTTGATGCAAAATTAATGCAGGTTTTTAGTAGGTATTGTAAATACGCCATATCTTTACTTTAACCATATATATTTAATCAAAATAATTTCCATCTGAATCAATGCACTTTTGCCAACGTTCAACAAGCTTTCTTATTCCACCAGAAAAAAAATCCGAATCCCTGGACTCAATGAAATCACGAAAAGAATTTTCAATGTCGTCCTGGTTTTGAAAATTTTTCTCCCTCAAAAAGTTGTCCAGATGCCTGAAAAAGTGGAAGTATGTAGGAGAGAGGTCAGGTGAATAAGGCGGATGTTGGAGAACTTCGTAGCCCAACTCGTGCAGTCGTCGAAGCGTTGGTTGTGCAACGTGTGGTCTGGCGTTATCGTGGAGCAGGATCGGTCCCTTCCGATTCATCAATCCTGGGCAAAGACGTTGCAATTTTTGAGTTCCGAGTTCCGCCGCCATTTCTCGTGTGGTTTTGGTTGGGTCTTCTTCCACTTTTGACCTCAGCTGGTCGTTGTCCAGAGCAAGATGACGGCCCCGACCTTCCTTGTCTTCGAGGTCGAAATCTCCTCTGCGAAACTTCTGGAACCAACGCTGCACCGTGCACTCATTAATAGCCCCCTGACCCCACACTTCATTAATATTACGAGCCGTTTGCGCAGCGCTGCGCCCTAATTTAAATTCGTAAAAATAAATTTGACGAAAATCGCACTTTGACATTTTCGATTCAAGACCTTTGAACACACTGAACAAAACGATTTTACTAAACAAATTCATGGTGAAAGAGAGGGTATTAGATAAGGTTTGTTTTGGTATAATAATGATCAATGTTAGGATTAGCTTTGTTTACACAATTGGAATTAAGATATTGCAATAGAGGAAACCTGCATTAATTTTGCATCAACCCAATATAAACGTATAATATGCCGTTGGTATGAGAAAGATTTAAAAAAAAATATTATCTGATACACAGAGTTGTAATATAAAATGACGTATGGGGAATATATTTATTACTCATTAACAATTTAATATAGTTAGTTATATTATTTAATCTAAATCATATGTTTCCAACGAAAATGAATACGCGTTTAATTAAAAGCAACTTCAAATATTTTTCAAATTGAAGTATGTTTATCAGTTAGGAGGTAAGTGAAAGTCGTGTGATGCCCGCACCAGATTAAAAGTAATTTTATATCGTCGGGAGCGGTGTGGTCTAGTGGATAGAGATCTAGACTACTGATCTTCGGGTCCTGGGTTCGAATCCCGGCTGTGGCAGGATATTAATTTTTCTCTTATTTCAGCCGTGAGGCGATCCTGAGGTATGGGGACCCTCCTGGGGCAGACCCAGCCTATTTAATGTGGGTACCCCAAATTGGGGGAAAATCTGGCGCCTGAGCGTGATTAAGACCTAATCACCTCATTGCACGACCTTTGCCCTAGAAAGAGTACGAATATCTATATATACTGAGCCCAAAACCTTTCATGGGTTTTAGAGGTACAGGTTTTTTTTTTTTTTTTTTTCAATTTTATATCTATAAAACTAAAAACTAATTACTCTTATAGTTTCAGTAATTAATTATAGTTGTTGCTATGCACGTTATTTATTTCGTGTTTGAAGTTAACTTAATGCAATAGCCAAAGGCTATGAAAACAAAAAAATTATAAATTAGATGGCATATAAATTTTATTTTAAAAAGTGCCTTGTTTTTTTCTTGAAAGTTTTAATAAAAATTACCAAAACGATCATTACATTTAATTTAATAATTAAATAATTATAAATTTGATAAATGAATATCTCAGATCCAGCGCGATTGTGCATGTGATTCAATGTGGGGTATTAAATGAAAAAACCTAACATTAGCAAGAATATTAAAAAAAAAAACATTCATAAGATATGAATCATGATTAACTCATATCATTTTACAACGTTAAATCTGACCCAAGAATTGATGCAACGTAATAGGTCAAGAAAATTAAGATAAGAAACTCTTACGCAATTAAAGGTGGACAAATTATGTTTTGTTATTTTAATGACAAAATAGTGAGATAATAGCCTAATGCCTGAGGTTGTAGTGGAAGTCATTCAATCTTCTTTAAATGATTTCACATTTGCTTGGCGGCATTTATTTTTTAATAAAATATATAAAATAGTTAGGTGTGTCTTTTGCATGAGACAATACTCCCACATTTTTCTTATATTATCCCACATTCGTATATATATATATATATATATATATATATATATATATATATATATATATATATATATATATATACATACATAAGTTATTATATAACTATAACCTATTCAGATAAGCTAAGAGGCCCTTACAAAACCTCAAATCGCCTGAGAATCGGACTCACAAGGTTAACACATAACCAAGTAATATTGAAAGCATTGCCCCCAAGACGCCAGCATTGCAGAGGAACCTTGACAGTTTCTCATATTTTCGAAGTGTTCTTCTACATCAGATAGTTGAACCGATAGGGAATACTACTCAATGTCGCGGTTTATTTGAGAAACGATCGAAAAAGGATTAATAAATTAATGTGCCTCCTCTCTGAAATCTATTTTTACAAGAATATGATATTTTCATTTTATTAACTTTTTTCTTTCTTCCTCTAATATTATCTTCCATATATTTATTTCAAATAATAATATTTTATTTATTTATACTAATGTAATTATGTTTATTTTTATAATTTATTATTTTAACTAATATTATTAATTATTATCTTGACTAAGATTATTTATTTAAAATTAATTTTCTAAAGTAAATATATCAGACACTGGTGACCGAAATGTTTTTTGCCAATAAAAATTAAAAAAAAAAACAACCATCCATCGACTTCTATCTCAAAAACAGCATGGTATATGAGATGACGAAATTTTAAAGAACCTTACTAATGATAGGTATGGAATTCATGGGTTTCATTTTTTTTACTGCTCTACACTATTTTTTTTTTTACCAATTTAATAATAAAAATAACTCAGGACACGATTTAATATGCCGAAACGCAATGTTTGTGACATTTTTTATTTTTATATACTTTCTTGTATCTTTATAAATATTCATAAAAAAAAAAAAAAAAACATCGGAGTTTGAGTAAAATAAGAGAAAACAAAACCAAGGCAAGTAAGTAAGTAGTGTATTGCTAAGAAAGCAGGAAAATAACAAAGATATTGTTTGTGATTTTTTTTTTTAATATTAAGTAATTTTTATTAGTATATATATATATATATATATATATATATATATATATATATATATATATATATATATATATATATTAGTAATCTTTAAAAATCTCTTCTTACTACGATTGTATTTTTAACACACGTGTCTATATTTGTTTATGCATGGTATCACCTAACTTAGAAGTAAAATATATGAAGGATTATTCATTATTAAATTATTATTTCACCGGTGTGGTATAAGTTAGTGTACAAGTCATTCTTTACATCACTACAACTAGTTAGATTTAATATTTTTCAATATTTTTTACAGTGATTAAAATTTGTGAAAAAAAAAATAAAAAAAAATAAACAAAAAAAAAAAAGTAAAAAAATAAAAAATCTTTCTTAGCCATACATGTCGAACTAGAAGGAGTTTAAGAACATTTACACAATTAAAAAGTGTGTCAGAGTACATCAATTTGCTGGTCACTGAATCCTATTTGCCTGATCATGAATATTACAACTTACTGAAAATTTTCTTGTGTGACATTCTTGGTAAAATTACGAAATCCTCCAAACACTGCTCATAACCACATCGGAGTAAAACTGGTATATCCCAGAATTGAAAAAAAAACGTCTTTTTTAAAATGTATTATGGAATAAGAAAGAAATTAACCAGTATTGTTTTCAATTGATGAAATTTCCCTGAAAAGTTCCTCAGTTTTTATTAACAAATCAATGAGATATTATTCTTTTTGAGAAAATAAATAATCCACTACTCAATCGGAAGCAATGTCATGAGGCTAAACTGTTGCGTAAGAAATATTTGTTGTTCTCTAACTTGATTTAACAAATAGCAGAACCAATCACAATATTTTTATGTATATCAGAAAAAGAAACTAAATGTTTAGCGGTGGAATGCAACTATGAAAAAACTAACACAAAACAGCTCCTTGTAATTGAGATGTTTATTCCAAAAAGATCCAAATTTTACAGAATAAGAAATTTTACAGGTAAGGCAAAAGTGTATCATTTATTTATTATTGGAATAATTTAATTGTTTTTTTTTTTATTCAATAAGTTAATTTTTTTACTATGTTAATAAATAGGTAAATTATTTTTACTTCCACTTACCTACATACGAAATATATTGTAAGGGAAAGTATTGCGATCGGGAAACATTTCGAATTCTAGTTTTCAACGGAAAAACACGTTTTAGACCCTGAGTCCCAATGACCAAATCCCGCAAAAAGGTCTGTGTGTGTGTATATACCTATATACATATATATATAAAACCTAATTTAGATGGTAGTTAAAAAAATAAATAAAATATACAATCATCCTTCAGTTCCTGTACATAGCTTTGATAAAAAAAAATATTATATAGTGCCTATCTAATTTAAAATAAAAATACACCATGCTGCACAAATACAGTGTGTTGCTTTGTTATAAACAGCATTACTAATCAATCAAAATTAGATAATTGTTAAAATATATTTTGTTACATTCTAATTTATGCGTAATTATTACTTTACTTTCACTTAAAATGTCCATTGACTAAATCCTCCTCTTTTAAATAAATCGATTTATTCCATTATGTATGAGATGAAATTTATTGAAAACTTAAAATTATTTTACTAAACTAATTTTCACCTCTTAATGACAATAAAATTTTATTGACAGAACAGGAAAGGGAAATAATCTTACATTTACAGAAATGGAATCGGATGTCGGCAGGAAAATGACGGTTTAAATAAAAGTTAGTTTTTACCTTTAAAACCTTGGGGAACCATTAAAAATAATCAACTTGTATACCATAGGTTCCTGGTGGAATAGAGGATTCACTAACTTACGTAAACTAACGGATTATCTGAGAGACTACAAGACTGAAGTGTTAATAACAAAAAACTTAAAGAAAGAGTTATTTAAGAGAGATTACTGCACTTTTTTTAACTTATTAGATAATTATCAGTTTCCTTTCAAGCCATGATAATGAACACTTTTGTATCACATTGTGTGTTTTAAGTGGGTATATTAATGTAACATTAAACCAAAAAATAATAGTGGTAAGCTATTTAAAAGGGCAATTTGAAGATGCTTGCTAGGTTTTAATGTTAAGAAACTTAAAATAATAGACATTTTCTACAAAAAAAATTTATTAATGTATCAAGCAATGCAAAATTATTTCGGCAGTAGACAGTAAATTCTGTATCCCATGTCTTAAACAATGCTTGTAAAAATTGAATCGAATTTATTAAATAAAACCGTAAGGTTGTATTCAATCACTGTTAATATGGAATGTTTTAATTTATTTATTTTTTAAGTTTAATTACATTCTATTATTCAAGGGACAATGAAAATATTGATAAAAGACCACGTTCATAAGTTTGTTTTTGTATCTTTTAATTCATACTAACCTTATATAATTTACTTGACTAAATAATTATAAAAGAAGCCAGACAAAGTTGACTTCCTTTGTTCAAATGGGGACGAAATGTCCCAGAATAAAAGTTATTTTTCATTTATTCATTCATATACAACAATATAAAAATAAATAAATAATATAAAATAAATGAACATATTTATGAACATGAAAAAATACATGGAATAAGCCATAGAAACCCCGAGCAACGCTTGTTTCTCCAGTGGAAGGAAAAGCAGAACTCGAGAGATTCCATACTACGTTGGTGATATTGATAACTTACATAATAATGTTTTTGTAAAGGATATACTTATGACTCTAAACTAATAGCAAATATCGATGATACAATCGTTGTTTATAACTTGGAAAACTCTACTTCAATCCTGTAAAGCTGAATCGATAAATTTATTTTAAGGGAACGTCGGTACCGTATAAAACCATTGGAGGTCTACCAGAATATAAAACTATAATATATTAAGGTCTCCATATCCCCATTACATAGGAATATCAGGAAGGATATCTCAATTAAATGGAACCATGGAACCTTCATAGACTTGTTTTGTCTTATCACACCTACTGCTGTGAAAATATACTCACTACTGAATAAACTAAGATACGAATTCTAATTGGACATGGGGACACTAAACAATACTGAACGTGTTTTAAACAAAACGATAATAGTGTACACGACGAAAAGAATAACAATATTTGACACTTAATATTTCATTGTATTGATTGATGTTAATATGAGGGTAAGATTGAAACAGAACATCATATTAAAACAAGAGAGCAGGCCAGAAGCAGAATAGAGTAATAACAAAATTTAAATGAGAATTCGGGATATGAATTTTTAAAAAGTACATAATATAATTTTTGAAGATTAATAAAGCCTATTTCAGTTAATATAGGAAGCTAAGCGTACCTCAATATGGTTGGTAAATTCTCTTTATGAATTGCAAAATATTTATTAAAAAAGTTATCACCACAGGGAAAACACGGTGATATATTGTATAAGGCATAATCCTTCTTTCCATTGCTAATTTATTTTTTATGTTTTGAAGTAAATTGCTCAAAGTTCAACTATGTAAATAAATATTTCGAGATTATTTTAAAGTACTTACGTTGTTTCTTAAACTATCTAGACCTGTAAGTTTGACCAGCCCAAAGATCATCCAGGTTGATACATTTATTTTATTAATTTAATTATACGGATCGTAGCAGTTTTCAATATTTCAATTTAATCCTCTCCGTGTTTATAAAATCATGTTTACTTGGTCAATAATGTTTAAACATTCTAAAAAAAGATTAGTTAAGGTGCTTTTATGTATCAGTTTCAACCGCAATCTATAAAAGGTATTGGCTTGCTCAAAATGGAAGAGAAAAAAAAATCATTTTCGTCATTTATGATTTTTTATTCCCGAAAAGGAAAATCCGCTGCGATTAGCAAAATACGCCGTGTGTATGGCTCCGTCAGTAAGTTGTTTGCTTCAGAACCAGAAATTTTGACTTGGAAGACGCAAGCGCTTGGGTCGTTCTTCAACTGTTGATGATGACCAAATTAAAACATTGATCACAGAAAACCCTCACTCTACGACGCGAAATAAAGCAGAGACGCTTAACAAATTGTATTTACAGGAATCTGAAATTTTTATTGTAATCGCCAGTAACAAAATATACGAGCTTATTTTACTGCCCAATACAATAACTGAATTTAATTCCATAGAATTATATTTATTTGTTAAAGATATACTTTTGTACAGATTGAATTAAAGTGACAATATTTCTTCATTCACATTATTCTGGTATAAGTATACTTGTCGGATAGCAGTAAATAAAAAAAAAAAAACTAGAAGGAATCAGTCCGGGTTTCGGTCGATAAATGAAATAATTAGGTAGTTTCAACTATTTATTTTCTGCCAATGTTTCGACCCCCATTGCGGGTCATCATCAGGGCTAAAAAGATACAAAAGAGATACATTTACAATATGATTACTATTTTAATACACTATTATATTATACACTATTGAGCTAAAGGATGTCAATATTAAAATAAATGGTTGTTTCATTCATGGACCAAAACCCGGACTAATTCCTTCTAGTAATTCTCAACGGTCAACTAATTTATCCAATATGGTAAATAAAAAATAACAAATGATAAAACAACAATAAATTATAAAATTATCATAAAAACAGAAATAATGATCTGAATTAACTGAACTATATTATAACACTTAATTAGTGGGTGGACCATAACTATTTAAGGAATCAAGATTTCTACATGCTGACTTTAAAACGAGTAAATTCTATTTATTTTATATAGGTTTTGATTTGGAGCATGTTTTCTATTTTATGTCGATCACTGTGGACAGATAAAAATAGTCTTAAATATTTGTTTCATTCTTCGAAACGTTTTAACAGAAAAGAATAATGTTTACAAAGTATTTAAAAGTAATTAAAAAATCTGGTTCTCGCAACACACGAATTTCTCTTACCTCCGTTGTAAAAATCAATTTAAGTAGTTTTTAAAACTTGTAAAAATAAGTTGTTAAAGAATTAATTACACTGAATTTCAATAGAGACATGTGTTTTATTAAATAATTTATTATATTATTATCTACAACAATAAATTAGTTTCACCACTCTTTATTAATTTTTACAAGCTTGTGTATAAGGTGGTTTCTTTTCTAAAATTGTTAGCTTTCCAACGGCATATTATACATCTATATTACTTTTCTTATGTTAATAAACGAAAAATTGCATTAAAAACATATTTTACATAGTTTTCTCCTTTATTTGGATATCGAATTCGTTTAACTTATATATTTACCTGTTTTTTATCAATGTTAACAAGATGATATGGCCATTTTTATGGAATGTACAAAATTAAAGATACTTTAGAGGAAAAAAGTTTAAAATATCGGTATTTAAGCCCTGTCAGACTGTTTCAATCAGAATAAAACCTATATGATATAAAAGCTCATTAATTTTTACATCCATATATAGAGTTTAATAAAAATCATTAGAGCAGTTTTTGAGAAAATCCAAAAAGGGTGCAAAATGCATGGTATAAAGTGCCTCTTCTGGTAAGCTCATTTTGATGAAAAAAGTTTTGTCACGCCTCGAGCGTATAGTTGTCTTAAAAATGAATTGAAGTTTCATAGGACTTACCGTTTCTGCCCGGGAGTTACACACACACAAACACCTACAGACCTTTTTGCGGGACTTGGTCATTTGGACTCAGGCGACCCTAAAACGTGCATTTCCGTTGAAAACTGGAATTCGAAAATTTTCACGATCGCAATACTTGCTATATATTTCCTATAAGTTTACTATATATTTCATATATAGGGAGTGAAAGTAAAAATATTACAAAAAGGACGGTTTTTTTTGTGATTTGAAGTATAATATTATCTTTTTCATATTAAGGTTCGATGAAAAGAGGATTTGAAACCCTCAACTGGCTGATTAATCTTAGTTTTTTTATGTTGGTTTTTTACGTCAGATAAGTCTGTGGAATATTAATATTGAAGTGGGATAAAACTCTATACATCGGGTTGTAATTGGATCTGTAGAGAGGATACAAGTTTTTAACTTTTAAAATATTCCATCCCTGTATTTTAACAATCCAGTTGTATTAATTGCGTCGAACTCCTCTATACAACCGTAATGAGCAGCCATTCTTCTCACTTGCGTGACCTTATAAAAGGTTGTATCAGAGCTGCTTGTATCCAGTGATATTAGTCTAATGAAGCGAAGTCGTGGCCACCTCTCTTCAGGCATAAGTGACAATTTGGGCCAGTAGTTCATGACCTTCATAATATGTATTAACTGTCTTATAAAAAGTCTTAGGTGTTTCTATTACGCCAAATTTTATATCACTTAAAAAATATCGTAGCTGAATTTTCGCTAATTATTAATGATAATGTTTAAATTAAAAATATATTATTATTCTTCCAGGCGTGCGACAGGCCGTGCGTGGTCTGCTGGAAGATTACAATCACGTTTCTCCATGTATTTTATAGTTTAGGTCATCACTCCCTACGCCTAATTTTGTGAGTAGCCACCATTTGGCTGACGGGTCTCACATACCTGAGGAAGAGGCTGTGAGTGAATCCTGTTTAATTAAATACTTTAAAAAGTCCATCCGGGACTGGAATTCGAACTCACAGCCTTTAGCGTGAGAGACTAGCGCGCTAGCCACTTAGCAACGGGCTCCCCAGAATTAAATTAAATATATACAAAGTAAAAAAATTAAACGTACAGAAAGCTTTCCGGGAAAAATACTGCTTATTAATATATTGTATATCAATTAACTGATGTATTCCATGTCACACAATATTGCACAAGTATATTTCCAACTTTTATTTTTAAGAATTTTTATAATCAAACAAAATTAGAAAGATATATATTTTAATAAACAAGTTGTGAGTACAGCTTGCTAGGTTGTTATCAGCTTAACCCATCACATTCACAAAATACGTAATCCGTTATTTATACACAGGCCCTTTATTAGTCTTATGTACGAAAATGAAAAATAACAAAATCGCACAATTAAAAAAATTAAGATGACGTAAGTAAACACTATAATACCGTAGCAACATAACTCTCTATCGTGTATTGAAAGCATTACCGTTAATTTTTTATAATTTTGCTGGTGTACTGAAACTTTTATTGTCCACTATATATAAAAATTTAAATACACACTTGTCCAATATATTATCAGCTCTGGAAAACATAGAAACAAATGTGAACAAGACATCTCTCCGATGAGATATTTATTTATTTTTTGATTTACAATTTACAAGGAGAGGAAATTCAAAACGACATATATTTGCAGATTCGCATTTTTTTTTTTATTTTAGATATTTCCAAAACAGTTTATGTTTTTCCTCCATCTTTCTTCAAAATAATCGACTTATTCAGCATTAACAGTGAACGATTTTTGTTTTGGATTCTTCTTACCTTTAAATGTATAACCTCGAATTTTGAGAGAGCTTGGCATATTAATTTTTTTTTTTTTTTTTTTTGTTTCGACTAGAAAAAGGTTCTTTACTGAAAATAATGGATGTAAAACAAAATTAGAATAAGTTAAAAATAAAATAAAAGACCATTTCAAACAAATGAATGAAATTTCGATCATAATTTATAAGTATAATATATAATAACTGAATTGAATTCCATTGCATTATATTTAGTAGTCAAAGATATACATCTTGTACAAATTTAATTAAAATGACAATTTTGCTTTACCCACATTATTCTCATGATTGAAATTTCATTCGTTTAATTACATCTGTCTTTTATTTTTAATTGTAATTTTGAATTTCATTCATTATTTTCAATAATGAACCTTTTTCTGATCGACCAAGAAAAAAGAAATTTCTATATTTTCTCTTTCAAAATTTTTATCAAATATTATCAAATTTTTAACAATAATTATCGTGACTCGTGGTTATAATAAAAAACTCGATTCCTAATCAGCGATCTTATACACCCAAAAGTTGATTATTTAGAATAAAATGTTTTGGAAATATCGAAAATTACAAAAAATTGAAACTACAAGAAAGAAGAAGAAATTCCCATTTGGATCTCAACTTCGCTGAGTTGCTATGAGTACACAGCATACCGCATCAATCCGGTCAATCAAGACAATTTTCAAAGAAAAATAGAGAGAGATACTGCCAAAAAGAACCACATAGACATTACCCATTTCGAAATTGCTCATGGACAAATATAAATCCAGCTTAGCCTCAATACATGTGGTGATGCAGGATTCCCAGTGAGTCCAGGATTATGGTCTCCGCTATGTTTTGCATCTGAGTACTTTCTAGTCCATACCTCCCCAGATCCAGTATCTACTGGAAAAGTCCCCCTGCTTCCGAACCAAATAGGTTATTATAGATAACCATAATGTTACTTGTCGGACTTAAACTACAATAAAAAGAAAATCATCATGAACCAAAAATGAAGATCTGTATTAACTGAACTATATTATGCTATCATTTTGACCGGCTGCTTTTCTAATACAGCGGTAGCTATAAAATATTATTAATTAATATATTTATATATCATACTTTTTAGAACAATTGGAATTCTTTTCCAAAGGTATCGTGTTTACCAATCCCAATAAGTGGCATGCAGGGTAAGATTAAATTATACAAGTTTCAATAAATTACATTATATTATTAAAATTAACTTAAACATATACTATTTATTTACACAATGCCTGATAATACTGAGGGACATTACCATTATCTTGTATTATTATAACCTGTAATTATGTGATCTGCTATCACACAAAGGAAGGTGGGGCTGATATGGGAAGTGCCCCTGGGATCTAGGAAGTTTCCCGAGGTATAGCTGGGAGGCCCTATGGATTTAGGTAAACACCCTTTGATCTTTCTGGAGTTTTACCCCTTAAATTCGGAAAGAAACCAACAGGCCTGAACGAAGTATATCTCCCAGCTATCAGAAGACAATGCAGCGACGAACTGACTACTTGTACCAATAACTGACATGAATAAAAGAATATTTTCTCTATTGTATGAGTGCTAAGTTCAAAACGACATGTGTTTTTAGATTCTCATTTTTTTTCTTCAATATTTTCAAAACAGTTTAAATGTTCACTCTATCTTTATTCTAAATAATCAACTTATAGGCGTATAAGATCGCTATTTAGGCATCGAGTTTCTGATTATAACCACCAGTTAAAGGATTTATGTAGAAATGCTTCTGATTCAAGTCTCAAAACCATCAACACACTTGTCTCGGAGAAAAGTCGCAAACAGGGAATGATTCCGGTTTTGCATTCTACTTACACCGAAATGTATAACCTCAAATTTTGAGAGAGCTTGGCATATTTTTCTTCTTACTTAGTCGATCAGAAAAAGTTTCCTTATTGAAAATAATGAATGAAATTCAAATATACAATTACAAAAAAAATAAAGGACCATTTCAGTCAAGCGAATAAAATTTCGGTTACGAGCTAATCGTTTTTTCAGTTTTACGTCTTTTTATTTTTCACAATTCGATAAAGGAACGTCACGCTACGATGGCCTATTACGTAATCGTAATTGATACTCAAACAGTTGATTGAATCACTATGTATCTCAATATATGGATAGAATTTCTTAGTTTACTGAACTGTCCGCCAGCAGAGGGATTATATAACCTATGTCTCCTTCAGGCGAATGCAGTGTTTCAGTGCTTGCTGATCCTCCTCCAAGTTCGGAACCTACTAGCGGTGCTCAAACATCAGAAGCGAGAGGTAACAATTTTTTTATTTTATTTTATTCCTTCGTCACCTTATATCTCTGCAAACTTGGGATAATTAATTAAAAATAAAACTAACATAATTGCAACCATATACCAAAAATAAATTTAAATAACGGTATCATAAGCATATTTGACGATGTTTTATAATGAATTTAAATTATAGTTTCATGATTTTACTATTATAATTTTGCGGAATGGGTATAATTCTAAACAATGGTATTTTGGAGACTAAAAGGTAAATATATTTAATCCTTACGCACGAGATAAATAAATATTAATTTTGCAGTATTGATCTGGTAACGAAACCTATACTCATCAAAACAATAACTGATTTTTACGAGTTTTTATTTAAACTTCAGGCCAGGGTCAACCTATTTTATTTTTCTCCTTATTTATTATGGTTACATAATATCAATCGTTAAATTATAGCAGCTGATAAAAAAAAAAAACACACAGTACTAAAAACTTCTTTTTGAAATAAAACAAAACTTTCACTAATAGAAATATGAGTACATAAAAAAATGTTCCAAATTTGTTTTTTTTAAAAACATATTTATTCAAATTTATAACTATATTATTAAATACATCCAGTAAATGTTAGTTTAGTATTCTAAAATTCACTATAAAAATAAATTGTTCTTTAACAGAAATTGTTAAGATTTACACTCATACATTTAATTGATATGCATTAAAAAATATAAATAAAGAGGACAGGCATACGCCCTAACTCGGTTTAAATGTTTTTAAATTATATATTTTTTATATATATATACATATATATATATATATATATATATATATATATTATATATATATATATATATATATGTAATACATAGTACTTTATATTTAATGCATAGTACCAGTTCCTTTTGACCGAACTTGTTATATTTCTTTGCTATTACATAAGTATCTTATGATGACCCAAAAGGGCATAAGCAGTTATTTTGTAAATCGCTGAAAATATTTTGGGGGATGGGGTAAGTAGGTCGAAAGGATAAGTTATTTTTTCAAACACAGTACATATGCAAATTAATTTGAAAATTTGTGAGGTATTTGAACTTAAAAAACGATTTCTAACTACAATTTTTATATCTTTTTTTATTTATAACACCAACTTTTAGAGAGGAGAGTGCTTTGCTTACACCGATGGAGAGCCATGGGTCTGATCGTTGAGAGGATCCTGACCGAAAATTCAATCCCTCTACCGAAAATGGAACAGTCAGTGTTGGGGTCACCTCAGGTGTAGTAGCTAGCCTTCTATGCCCAAGGTCACGGAATAAAATACGACAGTTGACTCTAGGATGGTAAAATCCTATGTGGTGCTTCGGATGAGACGTAACAAGGTGGTTCCGTGCCTGTGCGAACTTATGCTGTCCAAATTATTTATAGTATAATTTTTCAGATATTTTAAAGTTTTGTGAACCTAATACTTTATTTTCTAATGAATAAATATAAATTCTTGAAATAAAAGGCGGACGACCCTAGGATTTGTTCAAAGGAGTAAAAACATCCCGTCCTTCAGAGGAGATTAAAATGGTGGTTCAGAGTCTGCGAGATGTCAGTTACTGGTTAAAGATCACTATCCTAACTAAATCTGAATAGGCAAAATTAAGGACTCCCACTGTAGCATCTTCCGATTAGCCATAGTAGCATAATAGTGACGTTAAATGAATAAACAATAGTAAGTGTAAAATACCATGGCTGGTAGACCGATAGCTTTTGGAACTCCATCTATAGGCCTTAGCATCCAATTATCCTAACCTATCACGAATGTGCGAAACTGATAAACGGGTCATTGAACTGATTACACGCAAGTATTTTTAATTTTTTTTTTGTTTTGTTGAGGAATTTATTATACAATTATTTAACTTATTTGACATTATATATCCAGTATTTATAGCCACATTAAATACTTATCTATATGAGAGGTGAATTCGGAAGAAATAGACTGGAATGATGATGGCGTGGCCCTAAGATAATCGCTCCAGCAGTTTCTTATGAAATTTTACCCAGAACATATTTTTTCACACTTTTTGCCAAAATTTTGGCACATTTTCTGTTGTTTTTTTACTATAGCTCGAAAGCAAAGGGTTTTCGGACAAAACTTATTATGTACAATACTAAAGTAAACAAAATTTCCTACAATTTAAGTTTTATTGTAGGCGTTAATAAAACTTAGGCACTAGAGCGCGTTAAAAAATGGGCAAAACTGCCAGACGGTGGAAAATCCAAGATTTTCTAGGAAACGATCCGCGTTTCAACACAATTTCCATCAATATTTTTTTCAGTTCACTCGTATACTTTCTAATAATATAAAAGTCATTTGCATCTCCTGTCAGGAAATATACGTTTCTGGAATATAATTTTTACATACCACTTACACCTTGTACATGCACATCTATTCTTCAAACATTATTGATGAAAATTGTGTGGAAACCGGATCGTTCCCGAGAAAATCGTGGACTTTCTACCGTCCGACAATTTTGAATATTTTTTGACGGGCTCTACAGGAAAAACAGCTGATCCTACAATAAAACTTTACGAATAACAAATGTAGGAAATTTTGTTTACTTTAATTGTGTACATCGTAAATTTTGTCCAAAAACCCTTTGTTTTTGATATATAGTAAAAAACAAAACAGAAAATCTGCCAACATTTTGGCAAGAAGTGTGAAAAAAAACTATGACTAAATAACCAGTGGTCCTTGTTGGAAACCAGACCTTATTTAAATACTTACCACCGATTTTAATATAAAATATAAAACTCAAATACCTTAGTATAAATTTTGTGTGTATATATATATATATATATATATATATATATATATATATATATATATATATATAGAGAGAGAGAGAGAGAGAGAGAGATAATTAAATATAAAATTACAAGATAAGATAATATATTTGTGGCCTTTTTTTAAACAGAGCAAGGGCATATAGTCTCCTTTCAACTTTTTGAAAAATAATTTCATTAAGTTGTAATTTTATTGAAATATGTTTTCCACTTTAGAAACAGTATTGACATATTTCTTTTTTTTTTTTATAATATATTTATTAGTATTTACAACTGTATAATAAAATACATTTAGGAAATGTGGTACAATATATACTGCCATGATTCGCATGTAGGGATACTACCCATTGGCAGCTCCCCAAAAACTATGCTAAACTAGAAGCTCTCGAGGTCATCTTCTTTTCAGACGCCTCACAGGATTATCAGGGTTTGTAGAGGAAGCAAGGATTGGAACTAGTGGGTTGGAAATGGAGTTTGTCATGAAAGGAGTGGTACCTGGTTCACGCCAAGTCAGCAACATAGGAACATTAAGGTCTTCATAGATGAGTTTATTTTGGACAAAATAAGGAGCATTGAGGATTTTTAGAAGGATTTTTTTTTTTTTGTAAGGATTGGAGACGAGAAGAATTTGATGGTTCAGTAGAGCCCCAAATCTCGACTCTGTAAGTCCATATATGTCTTATGATAGTCATGTATATGAGCCTTTTGTACTTAAGTTTGAGCGTTTCTCCAGTAAGTGTTGAAGTAGCCGAAAACGTCAGGCAGTTTCTTGTCGTTTCAGTCTTGTATGAGGGTTCCAAGTTTGTCAAGGTGGATTCCTTGATATCGGATCTGTTCAGCCAGAGCAAGAGGGGTGTTATTGAAGAAGGCATATTTCTATTTTAATTTTTTTTTTTTCATTTTATTCTAAATGTTATTTTATAACACATTTTCGTATCATTTTATTGATTAGAAATGTTGGGAATTTAATGAATTTTATTCCCAAAACAATTCTTTGGCATTGAACTAAATTAGAACGATTTTGGTAAACGAAACACTAATTAATGACATATTCTAAATATCGTGAATTTAAATTTCGATAAAAGCAGATGTTTTCGTAGATGTAGGATATATGTAGTCTGAAAAGGGTTGAGAAAAATATTCACAAGTAAAACGTGATTGAAAAGAAATAAATGAAACTTTTCACAGAAAGTCCACCCACTTTATCATTCCTCAAGCAATTTTTGAGGACTACTTTTTTTTTTTTAATGTTTTTTTGCGTGTCATCTTGCTCAGGGGCTATGCTAATCTTCCCTTTTCCTCAGAGTTTTAGGCTACTTCAACACTTCCTAGACAAACTGTCAAACCTTGCTCTTAATTACAAATGGCTCATCTACATGACTATTATAAGACCAATCTGGAAAAGAGCTATGGGGCTCTACTAAATCATCTGATTCTACCCGCATCCAATCCTCACAACCGAAAATCCTTCGTAAAATTCTCAACGATCCTTACTTTGTCACGAATAAACTCATCCATAAATACCTTAATGTTCCCTATGTTACTAATTTAGCCCGGACCAGGTATCAATCTTTTTATGAAAAACTCCACTCCCACACAAACGCACTAGTTTCAATCCTTTCTTCCGCTACAATTCCAGATAATTCTCCTAGGCGCCTGAAAAGGAAATGAACCCGGGACTTTCTGGTTTAGAATATTTTTAGAGTGCTTCTAATGAGAAGCTTCTCTACATGTATTTCATGTCATTTTATTATATAACTATCAAATTTACTTGATTACAGTTTTTTGATTGAATAAAGTTGTATGTATCAATAAAAATGATAAAAAAAAAAAAGTTTTTTTTTTCTTTTAAAGAGGATAAACGGGAAGGTTAAACACATATTTACCAGTTTTACTATAGTCTAAAAGGCTTATCATATTACAGTAACTCAAGACTATACTTTAAATACTTAATCATTCATTTTTTCCTACGTGGTAGTTTTAAATTTCAACCATTTTCTAGGTTGGATCCGTCATTGCTACTAAAAAATATTTATTAATAAAATCTTTATCTCCTAAAGGGATTTTAAAAATTTGACCTCCCTTTTTTGAGCAAGCGCTTTTGCTAAAAATAAACAGCAACAAAGAAAAAAAATCACGTACCTTCACAAGCCATTTAGGTTGTTGGTCCAGTACTTATAGAGATTCGTACTGTTTCACGGCCAAGCTCGTGTAAGGAGGTGATTAGACCTTGATCATGCTTAGCCGCCAGTTGTTTCTCCCAATTTTGGGACCTACTTTATAGAGGCTGGGTGTGGTCCAGGAAGGTCTCCATACCTCAGGGTGGAGTCTATGAATCTATTC
Source organism: Piezodorus guildinii (assembly GCA_023052935.1). NCBI lineage: Eukaryota > Metazoa > Arthropoda > Insecta > Hemiptera > Pentatomidae > Piezodorus > Piezodorus guildinii. The sequence continues at coordinate 118,317,478 of CM041293.1, read as the reverse complement.
GGTAATAAAAAAACAATTAAATGGTTTTAGTTACATATATATAATTTGTCGTTCAAGTGAAGTTAGACGGCCTAGTTAGGTTACTAGAGAAACTATCAACTATGTTATAATAATTATTGGATACGGAATAAAAAAAAAAATGATCATAAAAACAGTAAATGAACATAAATAATAATGATTTGTACTCTGAAGAGGAACAATCATATTATTGTTATAGTAATATAACAATTATGGGGTTGGCAAATAAGTCCTTTCGGTTTTTCTGGATAAATAAAACTTATTCTATTATAGATATAAAATTGATTTTAATCTACAACATATGACTGTTATGTAATTTACCTTTCTACTAACTGCATAATGCCATTTTCATTGAATATAAGGAGTTTACTGTCACAAAACTGAACCAAATTGTTTTGGATGTCCTCCTATTTTTAGAATTTCTTTTCATTCATGGTATTCTGCAGTGATCGGGATAAGTAAGTGGTAGTCACTTGGAGCTAGGTCTGGTGAATAGAGAGAGTGGAGCCAACGTTGCATCCAAAGCTTGATAATTTATCAAGAGTGATCAATGTGGTGTGGTGGAACACAGCACCCTTCCGATTCCTCAGTTCAGTGCAATTATTTTTTTTTTATACATCGTCGTAAGACATCCATTTTTCATCTCCTGTTACCATTATTCATCAAAAGTCCACCTAATCAGTAAACACTGCTTCATCTCTGGTATTCCATGCCACTTACACCACGCGATATTGTTTTACGTTTCGCAGTAGAACTTCTGTCATTTATTATTTATATAGATTATATCTTATCTGAAATACTATTTTATCATTTAAATTGTATAAATTACAATATGTATATGTGATACAATAAATTTAAGGAAAATAAATAACAAAAATACCCTACACAAACTTATTTATAATCATATCTCGCTTCTGGGCAGTACTTCATTATGGTTTATCATTTAGAAAAATTAAGTTAGATATCAAAATAATTTTATAAGTCAATTTTTTCTGGTCTTTCTATAGAAGATTATTTATATATCATAAAAGTTTATAGGTTTTGTCGATAATTTCAGTGAAATGTCTCTGTAACTAATTATTCTTATATATGTCTTTATACATCTATATTTCCTGCAGTTAACATTGTTTACAATCGTTATTAGATAAGGCTAAGAAAACTTTGGGTTTCATATAACGACTAAGTGATTTTTTAAGATTTTTCGAAAAATCTCATAAAAATTAAAATTTATACAATTCAAATGATAAAATAGTATTTCAGATTAGATAGAATCTATATAAATAATAAATGTCAGAAGTTCTACTGCGAAACGCAAAACAATATCGCATGGTGTAAGTGGCATGGAATACCAGAGATGCAGCAGTGTCTACCAGTGACAAACCCATTGTGTTTCGCAGTAGAACTTCTGTGCTGTCTGCTGTGTGATACATTTAGGGTCAAAGCAATCTCTCGAGCTGATTAGGTGGACTTTTGATAAATAATAGTCTTAATATGGCTTGTTTCAATTTTATGTGGGCTACAAGACCGTTGAGCATCATTGATGTCAAAATTTCCTGATTGAAATTTGGCAAACCAATTTTGACAGGTGTGTTCACTTAAGACATTATCACTATAAACACTGCAAACTTTTCTATGAGCTTCTGCAGCTCGGTTACTTTTTTTAAAATAATACAACAAAATATGCCGATAATGAATGATATGTATTTCCATATTGTGCAATAGTAAACACAATACTAAGCTAGTTTCAACAAGTGTAAACAGATATAGTCGTTGATTATATTAAAAACAGGATAAACAATCCACCTAATGGATTAATTCATCAAATAAGAAGTGGACATAAAAACAAACCGAAAAATCGAAAGGACTTATTTTCCATCCCGATAAGTTTCAGTATCGGAAATAAATAAAATAAAATTCCAAGGAGAAGAATCCATTATCCCTTAATGTTGAGCCTCAATTGATAGTTCTGTCGTAATGATAGAACAGAATAGAAAAAAGCTTTTATTCTGGGACTTAGTCCATTAACAATAACATGAAATTTACAAATAAGGATAGCACATCTGGCCAAAAAACATTAGATAGATTAAATTATTTCCATAGGTAAAAGAGGTAGAGAAAGAAATTTATATAAATTATGTCCATACACACATCTATGTATAGAAGAAAAGAAAAAACATAAAGTAAAGTAAATAATTACGGTAAATGAAAAGTAAAAAAACAACTAAACTATATATATTTATATAAAATAAGAGATATGTCATAATATTTATAGATATCAATCCACGCAAATATAAATCGTCAGGGTGAAAAAAAATATATAGAGTGGCGACTCTTTATTGATTTCACATATTATAATAATTTGTAATATTTGGAACTCTTCTGGTTTAGATAATTAAACTTACTGCGAATTCATTAACTATTTTCACAGGATATTGTTCAATACAATAATAAAAACTAATGGCTGATTTCCCATTATTTACAATTGAGGTGTAAATTTACCTTAAGTTACGTACATGTTACTATCGAAACGTTATAATATACGATATTAATATGCAAAAGCTAATTAATATTCAACGAAATAGTGTGAATTTGATAAGCTAGCATTTTAAATAAATAAAAAGTGACCATACACAGAATAGAAATATACTAAAAATTGAATTATTCATTACAATATGGGAAATAAATAAACTAAGCTACAAAGGAGAAGCTTCTTTGATATTTAATAATTTTTAACATTGAAATCAAATATTTACTTAACGCTTAAGTCGATGAATAGTAGCAAAATCGTCATAAAGTGAAATTTGAGATCTTTAGCATTGTATTAATATGTGTTTTAATTTGGCCAAAATAATTAATCATAAGTAAATTAAAAAATCTGGTGCGGGCAACACACGACTTTCACTTACCTCGATTTTTAAAATCAATGAAAGAATTTTCAAATACAGTTAGAGATAAAAATACGTGAAACTATTAAGGAATTAATTAAATTGAATTTATATAGAAACATGTGTTTTATTAAAAAATCTATTATTATCTAAAATAATCAGTTAGTTTTATGTTCATTTCATAACTCTCTGTTAACTTTTAAAAGCTTGTGTATGAGATAATATTTTTTCCAAAATCTTTAGCTTTCTAACGGTATATCATACATGTATATTACTGCTCTTATGTTCAAAAACGAAAAATTGCATTAAAAAAATATTATTTTCTGTTTTCTCCTTTAGTTGGGTATCGAATTTATTCAATTTATATATTTACCTGTTTATCATCAGCGTTAACAATGTAATCTAGTTATTTATATTGAATCTACAAAATTAAAGGTACTTTAGAGGAAGAAAATTTAAAATATCGGCATTGAAGCCCTGTCATACCATTTTAATCAGAATAAAACCTACATGATATTAAAGCCCATTAAATTTTTCATCGATATAGCGAAAATGCATAGTATAAAGTGCCTCTTCTGGTAAGCTCATTTTGATGAACAAGTTTTGTCACGTTTCGGGCTCATAGTTGTCTTAAATATGAAATTTCAGTTTCATAGGACTTACCGTTTTTGCCCGGGAGTTACCAAACACACACACACACACACAGACCTTTCTGCGGGACTTGGTTATTTGGACTCAGGGGACCCGAAAACGTGTATTTCCGTTGAAAACTGGAATTCGAAAATTTTCACGATCGTAATACTTTCCCTTACTATATATAGTAAGTGAAAGTAAAGAAATCTTCTGTAACAAAAATTTAAATCTAAAATATATCTTACTTACACCCTTGTAATAATTTAAAATCTAATTTAATGAATGACATAATAAAAATACAAAATGGTAAGAAAAAATATAATTTCATAGGTTCTCTTTAACAGTAATTTTTTTTTTCTCAATTCATGAAAAAAAATCTGGTGTGGGCAACTCATGACTTTCACATACCTCAATTTTTATAGTTGATCAAAGAATTTTCTAATACAGTTAAAGATAAAAAAAAAAAGTGAAACTATTAAAGAATTCATTAGTTTAAATTTCTAAAGAAAGATTGTTTTATTAAAAAGTCTATTATATTATTGTGGATGTAATTACTGTAATTATTTAGTTGTTTCATTTAATGACCGCCACCCGGACTAATTCCTTCCAGCTATTATATTATTATCTAAAATAATCTGTTTGTTGTAACTTTTACAAGCTTATGTATAAGATAATATTTTTTTTCTAAAATCTTTAGCTTTCCTACGGTATATTGAACATGTATGCTACTGTCCTTATGTTCAAAAAAAAAAAAAAAAATGCATTAAAAAAATATGTTTTCAGTTTTTTCCTTTAGTTGAATATCGAATTCGTCTAACATACATATATACTTGTTTTTTTATCAATGGTAACAAGATAATATGGTTATTTTTATTGAATCTACCAAATTAAATGTAGTTTAGAGGAAGAAAATTTGAAATATCGCCATTTAACCCCTGTCATACTATTTCAATCAGAATGAAACTTACATGATACTAAAGCCCATCAAATTTTATATCGATATATATATAGTTTAATCAAAAGCGTTAGAGCAGTTTTTGAGAAAATCGTAAAAAGGTGCAAAATGCATGGTATAAAGTGGCTCGTCTGGTTAGCTGATTTTGATGTAAAAGGTTATGTAACATCTCGGGCTTATAGTTGTTTTAAATATGAAATTTCAGTTTCATAGGACTTTTAGTTTACGCGCTGGACTAACCACACTGACCTTTTTTCGGGACTTGATTATTTGGACTCAGGAGACCCTAAAACGTGTATTACCGTTGAAAACTGGGATTACAAAATTTTCAAGATCGCAATACTTTCCCTTACTATATATTTCATATATAGGTAAGTAAAAGAAAAAATTATTATTTAAATAATTATTTTTGTACACTTATCTTCCCAAAATGTATAAAATGAAATATTCAATATAAATGTGAATATATGTTTAAGCTTATAAAAAGATGTTTTAAGAAAAGTACTTCTAATGACCTGCTTAAGGAGTTATAAAAATGAAGGGTCTCGTTAGAAAGTGTTTGTTCACGCATTGCTTCAATATTTGAAAAGAAGATTTAGCCTAAAATTATTCTTAGATTTAAATTTAAGTCCAACCACAGGACACAAAAGGTAGCAGTATTTCGGCCAAGCATGGTTATGTAATACATAATTGCAATCAACAAGTTACGTAACAGTTTTAACAAAACCTATACGACCCAATTTAATAATAAATAAATTACTTAAAAATGTAAACTGAGAAAATAGAAGAGGAAAAATACGATTGTATTAGTTTTCTACAGTTTATTATTGAAGTAGCTGCTGACCGCGACTTCGTCTGCGTCAATTTCTGTTATTATGATCGCGATTAAGAAGTTTTTAAAATAATGATATTTTTAGTTTTATTTTCATGAGGCAGAAGAACATACTGATTTTCCCCGCAACCCGATCTTGACAATGCGACATATAGTTGGCTATTTGAAAAAAAAATCGACGTAAATTTATTGGTCTTTCGGCCAGACATGTATAAATTGAAGTGCATATTTTCTGTAGTTCATTGCTATTCTTAAGGGACATGGTCCCAGAATAAAGTTATTTTTATTATCATTATTATTAAATCGATTCCTAAAGTTTAAATATTTGCCCCTGTGATTTATTAATTGTTACGGCAAAAGATAACTTATCGGGAAATTAAATTCTTTTAAAATTAAAACGTAAATCATTTGAAATCATTGGGGTGCGAAGTTAATTTTCCCAGTTTTTTCCACTGATTCTTCACTCCTATTGGTCGCTGCGTGGTGTTATGTAGCCTAAAGCCTTCCTCGATAAATGGACTATCCAACAAAAAAAGAATTTTTCCAATAAACAAACAAACTCGTCAGCTTTATAATATTAGTATAGATTATTCAGGTAAGATACACAGTTTATGTTAATCATTCGATTTTAAACAAATATTTTACTTAACTTGCCTATAATTAACGAATTTGTCCTTGAATTCAGCTGTAGTTATATAACAACAGAGATGTATCAAGGCCTAATACGTAAAGAGTAACAGAAAAAAAAAACAAACATCCGGGCAATGATCTCTGCCACCCAGCATAACTAGTGGATCATATTATTATTTATATTCTTTTATTTTTTGTTTTGATAAAATCATTGAAATAGAAATTTCAAAATCCATCTACAATTGGCATTCTCAGCAAGCGTACACAATGGAATATATGAAAGAACTCTCAAGAAACATATGATTCTTATTTCAGGACAGGTACAGAACCTCTTGACAAGATTGAGGTACCGTTTTTTATTTTGTTTAGAGTGTTGAATCTACTTTTAAATGTGTTTGGATACAAGTGTTTTTAAAATACATAATTAAAACCGTTTTTGTATGTTTACTCATTTAAAGTCACCTTTGATGCTCCTGTGAGAATTTGACGATGCTACAGTAGGGGACCTAAATTTTGCTCATCCAGGGATCTTAAAGCAGTACCTGACATCCCACAGGCTGAGAGCTACCATCTCAAGTCTCCTCCGAAGGACGAATAATCATGAATTTTTCAACTCCCTTTGAAAAAATCCTTGTGACATCTGCCGGGTTTCAACCCGTGACCTTAGAAATAGTAGGCTATGCTAATCACTTCACCTCAGGTGATTAAAATTATCGTAGTAAGTTTGTATCTGTTCATCGAGCGTTGGATTTTTTAAAAGCCAATTTGCTGAGTTTTTTTTTGTTTATTTATTTAACGACAGTTTATGCTGCTATGTCTAATTGGACGAAGGTTCAGTGGAAGTCCTTTATTTTTTCTATCTGCATTAATTAGTATTAAGAGCTTAAAAGAGTACCTAACATCGTACAGGCTCAGGACCACCATTTTACGTTCCCTAAGAAGGGCGGGAACGTAGGATTTTTTCTTTCTTTTATAAATCCCAGGGATATCTGCTGTGTATTTTAACAATTTATATTTATTCGTTTGAAAATACCTGAAAAAAATTACACTAACAATAATTTGGACGGCTTAAATTTCAGTTCTACTGAAGCATGACTGCTATTAATTCTCGAGCTAGTGAAATTGCTAGTTAATTAGCAACAACAAAAAAAAGTATTCACAAAATTTTAAAAATCTATTTTATTTAAAATGTTTTCCACATATGTTTAAAAATTATTTTTAAACAAAAAATACTGATATATAGTTGCGTTTTTTCCTTTGTCCCTTTATTCAACCCTAAACGATCTCCAGATTTAATTATCTTTGAATCTCCGATTTACGTCACCTTTGAAGGACTGCATAACCAAGGATTTTTACTTCCTATGAAAATCCTAGGGTCATCTGCTGGGTTCGAACCCGCTACCTTAGGTATAGAAGGATAGTGTTAGACATTGCACAACAGGTGATCTCTGGTCCTATTTTTTTACTACATCATTTTTTAACTCCATCTTTAATAAGGACAGGGATCTTTAGCGAATACCTATGATCGCACAGGCTCGGTACCACCATTATAGGTTCCATATGGGTTCTCATCTTATTAGTGAATCTACTCTGTTGCTCTCATGAAGTGGACAATGTTAAAATTCGTTCCTGAGCTGAGTAATTTATTACAAGATTTTACCTTGTATACGATTTGCACAAATACGTAACATATCAAAATAAGGACATTTTCATAAGCACTTGTCAAACCAGATTAGTAATTATTGACATCGAAACCTATATAGAATACATTAATAGATTGAAAATATATTATTTTTAAATTTAATTATTTTATTTTTTAATAATTTCTAATTTAACGAATCTAAAAAAATGACTAACATATTTTTGATCCAAATATTGATGAATATGAAGATTTAACCATTTTTACTTTCACTTACCAGAAGAGCCACGTTATACCATGCATTTTGCACCTATTTACATTTTCTCAAATACGGCTCAAACGATTTCTATTAAACTCAACATGTTGATGTAAAATTGGACGGACTTTAAAATCAGGTAGATTTTATTCTGATCAAAATAGTTTTACTGGGCTTAAATGCCAATATTTTAAAATTTCTTCCTCTAAAGTACATTTAATTTTGTAGATTTTAAAAAATTGACTATATTATCTGATTAGCATTGCTAAAAATCAGGTAAATATATAAGTTGAACAAATTCGATATCCAACTAAAGGTGAAAACTGAAAAAAAAAATGTGATGCAATTTTTTTATTTTGAACATAAGAATGGTAATATACATGTATAATATACCGTTGAAATGCTAATGATTTTAGAAAAAAATATTATCTAATACATACTATTGTAGAAGTTAAAAGAGTGTGATGAAAAGCCGATAAAACAAACTGATTGTCGTAGATAATAATATAATAGGTTATTGTTTCTATATATATAATATGTTTCTATTACAATCCAATGTAAATAACTTATCTATAAGTTTATTTAAACATTGTTAAATTAATTTTAACAACGAAAGTCCTGTGTTGCGCGCACAAGATTTTTTTTTTCATGAATTGAGAAAAAAAATTACTGTTAAAGAGAATTATTGAAATTATATTTTTTCTTGCCATTTTGGATTTTTATTATGTCCTTCATTAAATTAGATTTTAAATAACTACAAAGGCGTAAGTAAGATATATTTTAGATTTAAATTGTTGTTAAATTTAAATTGTTGTTGCCTTTGACCGAGTCTGGCACCCGGGACCGTTGTACAAACTCCGTAAATTCCTTCCTAATCATCCAGTCCTACCTCTCTGAAAGATCCTTCAAAATAAACCACAATAGTTCCTATTCATCTCTCTTCACCCAGTCTGCTAGGGTTCCTCAAGCCAGTATCCTATCCTAAGCTGTATATATCCCCATTCTTTACACAGTATATACATCTGATATTCCAACCCATCCTAACTCATTCCTTTCTACCTATGCCTATGACACTTGCGTGTTATCGGTTAATAACGATCCTACCATTGCCTCTCAAACTCTCCAATCCCACATCACAGACCTTGAGGTATGGTGTCAGAATTGGAGAATTAAAATCAATTCCAATAAATCCCAACAAATTACCTTTACCCTTCGTCGAAAACCTATGACATCCTGCCCTACAGTGTCTTTTAATGATATTCCGCTTGTTCCGGTTGAACAGATCAGGTATTTAGGACTCCTGCTTGACAAACGACTTACATGGAATCCGCATACAAGACTGAAGAGACAAGGAACTGCACGACGATTTCGGCTACTCCAACACTTACTGGACAGACGCTCTAACCTTTCACTTAACTACAAAAGACTCATTTACATGACCATCATAAGGCCTATCTGGAACTACGGAGTAGAGCTTTGGGGCTCTACTAAACCATCAAACTCTTCCCGTATCCAATCGTTACAATACAAAATCCTTCGCGAAATCCTTAACGCCCCTTACTTTGTCACGAATAAAATCATCCACAATGATCTTAATGTTCCATATGTTGCTGATTTGGCCCGTACCAGGTATCACACCTTCCATGAAAAACTCCACTCCCACTCTAATCCATTAGTTTCAATCCTTGCTTCCTCTTCCATTCCTTATAATCCTCCGAGGCGTCTGAAAAGAAGATGGCCTCGAGACCTTCTTGTTTAGACTCACTACCAAAGAGTGCTGAGAATGGGCAGTTTCTCTTCATGTTCATTTCATGTGTTATAACATTACAGCATATTTACTTCTTTTTTTTTCACTTAATATTTTATTTACACCTGCACATTTGCGCTAAAATCTAAGTAAACATGGCGTGGGCAGGCATGAGGGAGACAGCACCCAGTGGTGCATCCTCCTGACATTAAGCAGAACTATATTTTCAGGTCAGGAGGTCCCTCATCCAACTCCTTTTCAGCCTACGCCGAGTTATGGATGGTATGTCGGTTGTAGCCATGTTTTGCACAAGTTTGTTTATGTGTCCATTTAGTTTGTCGTGAAATCGTTTGTAAGTCGATCGAATGTGGTTTGTTATAGTAGGAATACGTAAGTCAGTATGAAGGGTATCGTTTGAAACATATGGTGGTGAGTTCGTTGCTAGTCTTAAAAATTGCGATTGAAATGTTTGTATTTTTCGTATGTGTGTCTTTTTAGCAGATCCGTATATTTGGCAAGCGTAAGTCCATATTGGTTTTAATAAATAAGTGTATACGTTAAGTTTCTGTCTGATGGGTAATTTAGAATGTCTATTTCAGTTTTTAGTGCTTTAGGGACAGTGAGCTGGGTATTAATATGCTTATTGAATAGATCCCAATCCACGATTCCGTAGGTAAGCGACTGTCTTCTTTCCGCAAAGAATTTCTCCACCCCCAACATCAGGTTCACCGGTAAATGATCTGAGCCAAGGTCTGTTTCAGTTGTAACTGTAATCGGTAGAGTCGTTAAATCTTTGGCTACAAATATGTCAAGTACGTCAGTTTTTTTGTGACAAGAATTTGGTAAGTAAGTCGGTTTATCAGGAGAAAATACGTTCAATGATAAGTGGTCAATAGCAGATTTGAGTTTTCTGCCCCTTGGTGTGCACAAACGAGAACCCTAAGTTTTGTGTTTTGCATTAAAGTCACTCCCTGCCAGGAATGTTCTACCAAACGAGTTAAATAAATCAATAAACATTTGATCGGTAATGATATATTTAGGAGGACAGTAAATAGAAGCTAGTGTTATGTTTTTGTATTTAGTCTGTAACTGTATTCCTGTTATTTGTATCTGAGCCGTTGAGTCTACGTGTATAGGGTAATGTTTTAGTGTCGATTTTATTAATATAGCTGTCCCTCCGTGTGCAGTATTGTCGGAATGGTCTGTTCTGTATAAATTATAGTTAGGTATAGAAAGTTTGTTGCGTGATGTGAGATGAGTTTCTGTCAAAAGTACAATGTCGATACGTTTTTGATGAAGATAAATTTCCAATTCAGTCTTATGTCGAAGTAGTCCGTTAGTATTCCAAAGGAAGATTGACAGGGAGCCAACAATTAGAGTACTAATGTCCATAATTTGCTGCTAATGCTTGTGTTAAGTGCGATAATTGGCTAATTAGGCTGTAAAGGGGCTGAATGAGGGCATTTAAATTATTTAGTACGTTGGATTGTAAATAATGTTCAGGTCCAGCTGGTGGTATCAGCTGACTACTGTCTTCCCTCATACCTGATCTTAGATGCGTCTGAGGCTGAGCTTCCACGTTGGGCCGAGGGCAGTTTGGGCGCTCCATTCTGGGGTTTACACCGACAGGTTCGAGAGGCTGATGTTGAAGGCCGTTCGGCAGGGCTGGAAAATGTCCTAGATCTGGTGGAGGTGGGACAGCTACCGGTGTAGGGCGGTAACTCCTCTGGGTTCTCTGAGCTCGCAGGTTCTTGAGGGCCTGGAATCCTCTGTAATTGGCGGGGTGTGCCCCTCCGCAGTTAGCGCATTTGGCTGGCGTCTCTCTAGTTTTTATGCATGCAGCGCTTTCATGGGCCTCTCCGCATCGTACGCAGCGTGGTTGGTGATTACAGTACGATTTTGTGTGGGCAAATCCCTGGCATCTGAAGCACTGAGGTATTTCCCTCTTTTTTCGAATTTCTTCTACTTTTATCCTTGTATAATAAATGTAGTTTAATTCAAATACTTTCTCATTGAATGTATTTTTAGAAATATCGACAAAGAACATTTGAAGAGGTAGTTTGGTTCTGGCTGAGATAGCATTCGTAATGTTCACAGCTTCATAGCCCTTAGCTTTTAGTTCTTCCCTTATTATTGATATTGGTGTAGATGGATGAAGTCCTTTAATAACTACTCTTGGGTTTTTGTCTTCCGAAAGTTGATACGTGTGGTAGTCGGCATTTACTTTTTTTAAGCAGCGAACAGCTGTTCTGTAGGAGTCTGGGGTAGCTGGGTATACAATTAAATTTCTGGCTGTTGATTTGATACTAAAGTAACTAGAGCCTATTTCTTTTTTTAAAAACGCAATAAATGCTTCTATATTCTGTATTCCTATTAGGAATATGGGTGGTGGCTTAACTTTGTTATTTTCTATTGAGTTTGATTGTTTCTCGGATGCTGCTGTAGTCATATTTAAAAGAGGGTCAAATCTGTTGCTAGTTTCTATTGTATTTGATTTTTTTATGTATAGCCTAGGATCTGCTGACGATGATGGTCTTTTTCGTCCTGTAATCACCTCCCACTCGTTATTTTCTTCTGACATAGTTGAAGAGCCTGCCTCTTGTAGGTCCATATTGGTTACAATTTCAGACGCCATTACTATCTTTGCGTCTATTTACTTACCGGATCGCACGAAAAACAATGTTTTGAAACAATATTTACACAAACACACAGTGTTTTTAAAGTTTTAAACTTATTTAATTAGATAAATTGATGGTTAAAAAAACTAACCTTGCACACTTCACATTTTTTCCACTTTGTTAGTTGTTACTCACTTATAAATCCTTTAACTTACTATAACTTTTTAAACTAGACTAATAACTTGTCCGTTTGAGCTAATAATCACTCTTAAATACAACTTATAAAAATGAATAAATCACATTTTCAATAGAGACAATGAGAGCACATGCTTATCACTACACGGTCACCATGGCGATCCCCAGCATATTTACTTGATGTATTTTTTTGTACAGTTGTAAATTTCAATAAAAAAAAAAAAAAAATTGTTGTTACAGAAGAGTTTTTTTATTTACTTATGATTAATTATTTTGGCCAAAATGCTATTTGTAAAGTGCAAAAGAAACTATTTGCAATAAGCAAATATGTTAACTTCTGAATCAATGGTTAATTCATAGCATCTGTGGGCCACCGCCTCTTAAGTCGTCGGGATGGGTAGCACGAATTGGTGTTTGGGCCGATGGATTCATGTTTTAAGTGAGTCTGTCGTAAATATGTTTATATTCCGTGGCACTGGTGTTGCTACAGAAGACAAAGTGTAATATAATCTTAATCATCGAGCTTATGTTTTTTCCCCTAATACATGTTTGTGTCAGAAAAAAAATCAAGAGGACATAACAACATCATGCTGCATAAGAGCGAATTTTTTTCGGATTTTTTTTTTCATTTTACGCCGAACGTATTCTCAAAAATACGGTTAGGTACTACATATTTGAATTTTTAAAATTTTTATATCAAAACATAACATACGTAACAAATATCCGATTTCCGCTACAAAATAACCTTTTATTTCATAAGAAACTCATATATATGAGAGGGCGTTGAAAGGTGGATAAAAAGGTTTTAATTATAAATATTTACAAAATTAAATATAATTGTAGGTCTAAAGCAAGATTGAACTTTAATGGGAGGAAAATAATGCATAATTGTATTCCAATTAATAAACTGAGTTGTAAAATGGCTCTAAAGTTAGCTTCAATTTCACTCTGTTAGTTTATTATTATCAATATCGAACCATTGTAATCAATTCCCAGAAATATAATTTTAGCCCCCCCCCTCCTCCTCCCTCAAAATTTGAAGCTTTACTTTTGAGGTTTCAAGATACCTTTTTTTTATTTCTTTTATTCGTATATATTACAATTTGTCATAATAGACAATAATAATAGTGCTACAGGATCTCGTTCATACAATATTTACAATATAAACAAAAGGAAAGTCAAATTACATAAAATAAAATCAAAATAAATAAACGTATACAATAACAAAATTAAGTAGACAAAATAAATACAAATAAATGAAGTTAACAAATAAATAAACAAAACATGTCACATTCATACCTATGTACAATATTTACAATCAGCTAGGGGAACCCCGGACGGGGCTTGTCCCCCCACGTGTGGAAGGACAAGCAGAGCCCAAAGGATCCCAGCGCCTCCCTCTCAGCCGCATCACTGGTAAGAGCCAGCGGAAGCTAAGTGAGGGCGCCATAGCCACAATCACACCGCACTTGAGAGGAGAATCTGACCAGTGTCAGAACTCCAGCATACGTATTTACAATATATCTCGGGGCCACTGCCGTTTCAACCTTCTAGGTGGGTTGTATGGATGAGTGGAGCTGGATAGGGATCGTGCTAAAGGATTAGGATGATGAATGAGGTTCTGATGGAATTTGGAAAATTTGGATGGAATTAGGTCTGAAATAAATGGAACATTAAGGTCGTGGTGCAAGGTATAGTTGGATACATAATAAGGAGCATTTACTATTATTCGGAGGACTTTGGATTGAAAGGATTGAATGCGTTTGATGTTAGAACGTTTAGCTGTCCCCCACAGTTCAAGTCCGTAGGTCCAGATGGGCTTCAGTATTGTCTTATAAATTAATAATTTGTTCTCAACTGTAAGTTCAGATTTTCTGTTTAATAGTCTGTATAACTGTCCGAATCGTCGATTGAGTTCTTTTCTTTTAAGTCTTGTATGTGGGTTCCACGTCAGTCTTTTGTCTAGTAGTAAGCCAAGATAGCGGACTGTATCTGAAGGAGGAATAGGAATGGAATTGAAGTAAACTGGCGGACAGGAGTTTCGTCGAAGAGTGAAGGTTACGTGTTTGCATTTGGCCTCGTTTACCTTTATGCGCCAAGCACCACACCAGTCTTCGATAAGACAAAGGTGTCTTTGCAGGATTAAGGAAGCTGTTTCGGGATCGGAACTGGATGATAGGATGGCGGTGTCGTCTGCAAATGTTGCCAGAAAGGTGTCAGGATGATTAGGAATATCAGCGGTGTAAAGGATGTAGAGAACGGGTCCCAGGACGCTGCCCTGAGGAACACCGGCCTCAACGGGATAAGGGTTGGAAAATTCTACACCACAGCGAACTTGAAAGGAGCGGTTTGAGAGATAGGATCTTAGAATGAGGTAGAGAGACTGGGGTAAATGCGTTTTAAGCTTGAAGAGTAATCCAGCGTGCCATCTCAAGATACCTAAAATCCAAATATCAAATTTAAAATATATATTTGTAACACATATGCCTTCCGCGGATTTTATCTGAAATTAGTGTTCCGATTTTTAGAGATTTGGTGCTATTGCGTTAATGTTACAGGTTACTCCTCAATGATCCTTGGAGCTCGACTTTAACACCAGCCGTTGGATTTCAAAATGGTGTTAATGTCTATTATTAGGTACTTTATTATGACAGAGAAATATATCTAAAGTTTTTTGGCACTCAGTTCATCGATGATAAAGCAAAAATAAGAAATATAAAAATGGCAATTCACGAGGGATGTTACACTCATATTATCCTCCTAGCACAGAGAGCTTCGACTACTATCATTGAAGAGCTGAAGAAGATTGGAATCTGTGTGAACCCGAGGAAGACAGATACCATTGTCATTCAGTTTCAGAAACGAAAGAGCGCTTTGCCCTCTCACTTCAAGGAGGACGGTGAAAACCTGCCAGTCTTGAACTCAATCCTTTACCTGGGCGTCTCTCAGGGATCTTACCTTCTCCAGTCTCGTCCAGGAATGACTCATAGTCCATGTGCCAGGAACGAAACGAAACCCATTTTAGCATTTTTTGCAAAAAATCTATTATGATAAAGCAAGAAATGCACGCCTGC
Source organism: Piezodorus guildinii (assembly GCA_023052935.1). Taxonomy (NCBI): domain Eukaryota; kingdom Metazoa; phylum Arthropoda; class Insecta; order Hemiptera; family Pentatomidae; genus Piezodorus; species Piezodorus guildinii. The sequence continues at coordinate 118,301,996 of CM041293.1, read as the reverse complement.
CGACCCAAATCGAGTGGATTATAAAATGGCGGTCATTCAAAAAGACGAAACGCTGACTCATTTGATAGCGATTTTCCTTTTGACCTCATAAAACTAGGCAATAATACTAATTAAACGATGTTAGTCTGCCATTCACAGGTGGATGGATTGCCCCTGCAGACGCTTTTCAAAATTCGCACTTTCGGACCCCAAATAATTTAATATGATAGATGCTTTGCATAAATCATACTAAAAAAATTAATAAAACGGGTTGCACTTTTCATAGGTTGCACTTTTCATGGAATATCGAGCTGGCAAGGGGGAAAGGATACTCTGACTCTACCACCTGCTGACCTAGCTGCATTTATCATCCTTTAAGTTCAAGCTTAGGACTATGCTTTGCGCAAATAGTTGCACCTCTCACTTTTATCAGACACACAAGCAGCTACTGATGTACCAGAACTCCATACTTTGGCGGATATGTAATATAAATATGACTTCATGGATATTTTAGTTACCTTTTTCATTATAATCTACCTTTATTTTTTATACTTTTTGCTTTTATGTCTTCTTCACACACTGAACTGTAGGATTTTGCAATAGAAGGATCATTGACTAAGTCCATATATTATTTATAAGATAAAGTCTTGTATTTATACCATAATGTACATCATATTGGACTGTGTCGCAATCTACCATCAATAGTACATTCCTAATATTTTGGGGATTGAACGATCATTGAATATCCTAATATACAAATTAAAAAATGCATGATGTCTAACACCGTAACAAAAAAAAGGAAGATGGAAGAAACCTTCAATTTAAATCACTTGATCGACTGATTCTGTTAGAAGAGGATTTATTGGCAGAGAGATAAATATTATGCAAATAACTGATATAATTATCTACAGCATTTTCTGTAAAATTGCATAATTATTTGTGATCTAGATATACTGACAGTTTTTGAAGAAACAAATAAATAAATGAAATCCGTTTAAAACAAATGTGATCATCAGAATAATTATCTTGTCTAAAATTTTATTATTGCAGAAAAAATTTGGAAAATATTTCAATAAGAATAAATTCAAGAAGAAAGTCATTGATATTTTATTTAAAATAGTTGAGGAAAAATCCTCTGAAGCCATTCATAGTTAAATTCCATAGGTTTTGTTCATTCGATAGTTCAAGAACAAGACTTTTTTTGTTTTCTATTCCTCAATTACCCAAGATTGAAGAAGAGGAAGAATTTATATTGGCTTTAAGAAAGAAAACATAATATACATATGCATACATTTAATAAAACTGACTTTGATGGAATCTTATTTCTTTATTTTGGCACATAAATGTAATTTACTATTTTTTTATATATACTTTATGTGAAGTCGAAGCAATTTCCAACACAAACAGTGCCATGTTAGAAATACAGGATCTGAGCCTGATTAAGGTCTCACCCATCCTTCTGAGAATAATAAAAAAAGCTTAATTTACTATATTAAATATTGCTACTTAGCCCTGTTGGTTGCACAATCAAGTTTTAATCTGTGGTAATACTTAAGCCAGTGGCCAAGTACTAGATCTGGGAAAGTAGATTCAGAAATAGTGAGCAGGATGAGCAAGGCCAACGTTATATACTACCAGATCTGCAATACAGTGATTAGGAAGAGAGAAGTAAGCAGAAATGTGAAACTACACATATTTAAGGCGGTCTACCTTTCTGTACTCCTATATGATGCAGAAAGCTGAGTGATAACTGTTAGAATGGAGAGCAGAGTCACTGCTGCGGAGATGAGGTTTCTTTTGAAGGATCCCAGGGAGAACAAGACGTGACTGCATTCGCAATGAAAGGATCAGAGAGTAGTTGGGAGTTCTCCCCATGAAGGATGTCCTGGAAACTCGGCAGCTTAAGTGGTTTGGACATGTCGTCAGGATTAAGGGACACAGAGATCCATTGAAAACCATGGACTATATTCCCAATGGTAAAAGACCTCGTGGCCAACCGAGAATGTCATACCTGGAATGCGTCGACCGTCTATGCAAAAAATGAAATAAAAATATTCGCCGAGCCAGAAATCTTGCATGCAACAGGGAACATTGGTAATCCTGGCTAAACACTCCCCTACACTGAAAGACACTACAGGGGGAAGCCAAAGAAGAAGAAGAAGGTCAAGTACTAGAGTATTGTAAAATGTGGTGGAGTGGTAAATCTGGCACTAACAAAAGGAAATCTGGTATTTGCAACGTATGACTTTCACTTACCTTTCTTTTTAAATTCAATTTAACAACTTTTACAAAGAGTTAGAGATGAAAAAAGGTAATTACATTGAGTATGTTTTTAAAATAATCATGTGTTTCATTAAATATTTTATATTATTATCTGCATCAATCAGTTAATTTTATCCACCTTTCATCACTCTCTATTACTTTTAAAAACTTTGTGTATAAGATTATTATTTTTAATCTCAAGTTTTCCAATGGTGTATTATACATCAATATAACTGTTCTTAAGTTTAAAAAAAAAAACTAAAATTACATTTAAAAAAAATATGTTTCCTATTTTCCCCTTTGTTGGATATCTAATTTGTTTAATTATATATCTACTCATTTTTTATCATTACTAATAAAATTATATGTTTAATTTTTTGAAATCTACAAAATTAAAGGTACTTTAGAGGTAGAAAATACAAAAATTTAGCATTTAAGCACTTTCAGGCTATTTCGATCAGACTAAACCTACATGAAATTAAAGTCCATTAAAGTTTGCACTGATATAGTAAGTTCAATCAATATCATTAGAGTGCTTTTTGAGAAAATGGTAAAATGGCGCAAAATGCTTTGCATAAAGTGGCTCTTCTGGTTTGCCGATTTTGTTGAGGAAAGTTGCTTTAGCATCTCAGGAATATAGGCTCCTTAAAATTCAATTTTATTCAAGTTAATGTTTTGGAGCTAGACTGACCACACACAGATAACAAGGCTTCGCCATCCTTCTCTATCCATGGCCCGTTTCTTCCAGTTGGTTACTCCAATGATAGTAAGGTACTATTTTAACTCCTTAATCCAGCATTTACGTGGATCCTCTTTCTTTTCCCTGTGAACATTTTGTGTAGAACTTTTTTGGACATTCTTTCTTCTGATATGACCCCCCCAACTAATTCTTCTAGATTTAATGAACCTTAGAATATCTTCATGCTGGATCAGGTCATCCAATTCTTGTTTATGCCTAATTGACCATGTGCCTTGTTCATTTATTGGATGGAAATTACGTCTCATAAATTTCTTTTTGATATTCTAAGGGCTTTCTGGTTGGCTACTTTAAGTTTTCACGTCTCTGCTTGATAGCGCACAGCGGGCCTGATAAGTGTATTATATAATTAGAGCAGATTTAATTCGCCTATTAAGACTGAATAAGCTTTGTTGTCACACATTCTTCTTCTCATATTTGCGTCATTCACCCTAACCACACTGTTTGTTTCAGTGCCAAGGTATGTGAAGCGATCAACAGCTTTGAATGTATAGCCATCATACCTCATTTATTGTTTTCTTCTTCTTGCCTCAGGGCATGATACTACCTTGTTTTAGGTTTTAGTTCAGCTTATCTCAAGACACCCAATTTTACTTTCTTGAACAATCTTTGACCAATAGGCCAATCAATTTTAATTAATTCTGTCAGGCCCTCAGAACATTAACAGTCGTGTATTCACTTCAATAATTTCTTGGTCTCGTTTTTGGATTGTAAGTTTTGAAAACTGTACCACTGAAAGGTCTTGTGTTCATTATATATTTACAACCGTAGTGTTTCTAGGCCAATCTTTGTGCAAGGACCTGATTTGGCTGATCACATCCAATTTTTCTAATAAAAGATAGACACTTTACAAAAGGGTCTCTCAACTCCATATCGATTCACTTCAGATATAAAGTTATTGCCATATTATAAAAACATGAGTAAATTCAATAGCAGGTTATTAATATATTTATAACATATTATTAATTTATTTATACATGTTATTAATTTACAATAAATTAATAATTATTTATTAGAACAGAATTTTCGAAAATTGAAGTTCATCACTATCTCCATCTCAGTCAGTTTTCCATGCTTAAATCTCCTATGGTAATCTATTAAATACTATGTAGCCACTAATCCATTCTAAAAGCATAAATTAAGTATTTCTTCCCAGTTACTAAGGATTTTAGGTACTATGAAATCAGACAATTTGCTGAAATTTCTCATGCAGTGTATGATACAAGAAAAAGTACCTCAGAAGAGTTTGATGAGTTTCCAAAAGGAGTTCTGGTGATAATGTACAATGTGGGACAACAATAAATAGTTTAGATAGGGGAAATACCTGACAGCCGAGTGTGATCTCGTCCCAATGACCTTATTACATGGCTGTTGAAATAAATATCTATATGTACTAAGCCCAAGACCCTTCAGGTTTGTAGAGGTACAGGTTTTTTTTTTGGGGGGGGGAGTATAAAAAAGATGGTCGCCAAGACTGTACAATGCGAGGTACTCGTTAAAAATCCCTATGCTAATTAAATCTAGATAGGAAATATTTAGGACTCCTTCTATAGCATTGTCTGACTGGCCACAGCAGTAAAAAGTGATGTTAAATGAATAAACATAAACAATTAATGATTGGTTATGGAAAGCAAGTCCCTTAATCCAAGCAAATGGAGAAAGTCTCTCAGTCTTACCAATAGGCTAAGAAATCTGCTAAATAACCTTATCCTTGTAGAATGTAGCAACCATTTATATATAATATTTATACAGCTAAGTTTGATTTATCACTGATATTATTAACTAAAAGCAAAAACAAACTAACATCGCATTTTAACAAATCCATATGTCTTTAGCTACATAAAAATTATTTTACTCTTGTGCTGAAAATTTCGGGTTTTGGCAAATACATAAAATATATATACCTATAATTTTTTTTTTTTTTTCAGAAGTCCACAAAAATGAAAAACCGAGTTTTGAAAGAAATTCCAATGAAAGAGGTGCAGTTACATGACACTTACAATGATATCTGGATAATTCTCTTCAATAGAGTCTTTGACATTACATCATTTTTACATGAGGTCAGTATTTCAAAAATTGATTTATTTTTCTCATCAATTTATTTAAGATTCAGGTAGAAGCAGCCCAGAAGGCTGGTGGAAGTGTAAAGTAAGATCTTTTAATTCTATAGTGTTTTTTTTTTTCTATCTGGTGACACAACAGACTGTGTTGGCATAGGCCGTGCAATGTAGCTTGAGTAGAGACTACTAGTGATTAACAATATAGTATAAGTTAATACAAATTCCTATTAATTTTATTCTCATCGAACTTTGAATTTATCTGAGTTAAAATGGAGAGATAGTTAGGTTATTAGTGTCTTAAAAGTAAGGTGCATTCATCTCTATTTTATAATTCTAATATTTAATATTTCTAAAAGTTACTGTTCCAGTGATATTCAATATGTATAAATAGGATCTGTCCAACTCAACTATTTTGAGTTGAACACGCCCAGTATCCTATCAATTCATGGGCAGTACAGATTTTAGATAGGTAAACTGTACTGCACATTCTTCAACAGGACTCTGTGCATGCTCAGTTGTGTGATAATGAACATTATGATATCATTTGCAATGTATGAGCCATTTATTTAAATTTTCAATGGTGTGGTATGGACCTCTTAAAGGGCTTAGATTATATTAGGGCAATGGATCTCAACTAAAATTTTTGTGGACCCTTTTATCCATATAGTGGAATGACAAGAACCTCCTAAATTAAAAAAAAAATGTGCATATACATATAAAACCTCTCAATCCAATTTCATATAAATAACACATAAGTCCTTGAAGAATGCATTTGAATATTGCTGTTCTTCGTACTAAATTCATATATTTAATTTCATTCCAACACAATCTAAAATATTTTTAAAAAAATGTATATATATAATTTATTAAGATATTAAAAAAATTATACTAGATTCCAATTTTTTTAAAATCAAGTTATTTGGTTCAATAAAAAATTACTGAATGATTCCTAGAATGAAAATAGCACCTCTTACAAAACATCGTCTTGATTTTAAGGAACATCTGATGGACTGTAATCTTTTGTTATTGAAATAATGGACCAGTGAGTTAGTGACAGGAATAATATCGAATAATGAAATTGAAATAAGTTGTTATTGAAATTCGAAGATATGCATGACACAGGCTGTATGAAACAACTACAGTCTACAAAGCATTTTTCTCTTCGCTAATATTTCTCATTAAAATAATTTTTCAATGATATCTCACAGATTCCTTTGGCATTTAGTTGGAACCCACTGTATTAGAGGATTAGATCCACTAATGTATAATACTTAAAAAAACTAAGTATGACATCACTGAATGCCAAATAATTATTATTGAGATGAAAATAATTAGTCGAGATTTAAATACCAAACTATTTGGAACAGATTATTAGTAATCTACAATAATAAGTTGGACTGGAACTGGAAACTTCATTTCAATTTAAGATATGACCATAACAGTTATTGTAATAATAATTTTTTTATTAATATTAATCAAGAAATACTGATATTGTTTATTCATGCATTTCTTGCATACTTGTAGATTTATGGCTGTTGAATTATAAAACACAAATTATATTTTCAGCATCCTGGTGGTTATGAAGTTTTATTAGAATATGCTGGAAGAGATGCTTCTCTCGCATTTTTAGGAGCTGGTCATGATTCTGTACCTATGTCATCTTTGAAAAATTATCTGGTAGGTATATTACCAGAGTCAGAACATCTAAACTTACCATTTCCTGACTGGAATAACAGGATAAAAGAATTCCAAAGTTGAACACTAGGTTGAACAAAGATATACTCAAAAAATCTGTCCACTGAGGAACTACGAATCTCTTTTTATTCTCATTGAAGAAATAAGTTACTAAGTGCAATAAAAATTTGGCAACGTGCAATTTTATAAGAATAAATTTTATCATAGATATTTATTGTGATGAAAAGTTATTTACTTTAAAAGTAAATGTATAACTAAAACAGTATTATAAATCAAAAGTATTCAATAAATGTTTAAATAGTCATTTTATAATAATATATAAGCTAATGTGATTCATGATGTGGACCATTTATAATGAAAGTGGTGTAGGACTACCATGGAATATTCTGGGAGGGAAAAAAATTATTTGCATCTGATAAAGTGAGAAATGACTTGGAGGGTAATAAGTTATTACTTTCCTTTGGTTTTTATTTATTGAAGATACAATCATCAACATTTTTGCACCTATTAAGTTAAAAATAATTTATTATCAAAAAGCATTTACCAAAAAAAGGTTTCATTGGGCATTTTTTTCTCCCACCACAATGCTAAGAAATTGTTTTATTAGTAAGACATCCGCAGAGGTAGCTTATTCACAATTTTAAATGAAATTCAAAGCAACTTGTTATGAAACTGCATTAAATATGTTTAAAAAATTTAGAAAAAAAAAAGGAACTCTCATATTAAGTGGTCCATATAATATGAAATCCAAGATCTTGTAGCATTTGATGATCTTATAACAGCATTCTTAAATAATTTTATTTTAGGATATTTATTAAGGATTTGAGAAATTTGTATAAAAATATTCCCTATTTATATAAAGTGAATTTAATTGCCTTATTATTTATTTTCGTTTTATAAATGTTCTTTTAGAGTCAAAATAAATAAAAAAAAATGAGTAAGAATACTTAAAAATATTGTACGATTTTTATATGTTCTAGTAGTATAATATTCATTACTATAGCTTAATTGTGAATGTCTTGTGAAATATACAATGTTTAAGTTGCACTTTTAATACCTTGTTTCATCTCAAAAGCAGTCAGGATTTTTTTTTTTTTTTTTTTTAATCCAATCTTATGTAGTTAAAGAAACTAATAAACTTCCTTATTTACCAAAATAAGAAGTTTGGTATGTGGCATGTGGTAATTAAATATAAATATTTATTACAAATTAAGTATATAAGTATATTAGATTATTATTTTTAAAAATATGTAATAATTCCTTCTTGTTTTTTATGGAGTTAGATAATTTATATAAAATACAATTTTCTATTTGATGAACTCTTGTATGGAATTACATATTTCAAAACTTATTCAGGCCATTTCATCCCTATAAACTGAAATATCTTAATCATTATGTTTAATATGTAATCTAAATGTCTATGTATTTTAGACAACCCATAATAAAGTCAAGAGATTTCACTTTATCAGCATTCATACAACACCCCACTATGACTTAATCTAAGTTTGTCAGAGTGGGCTACATTTCTAGTTTCCTTTGCTGTATTTCTTTTATTCTACAATTTTGACTTTCACCACCATAGAATATTTCAATTTGAGCCTGATCTAAAATAAGTAATGTGGGTAAAAAGAAGTAAAACAATAGAAACAAGACATGTAGCCCACAGTGTCAAAAATTGTTTGTCACCCATGGTCAGAAGTTGTATAAATGCTGCTAGGGTTGAATTCCTTGAATCTATCCCTATAATATATGGTCATTTTAAATTATGATTCTACAAATTATTGTAGAAACAAATTGAGGATAATTAACTAACAAGATAACAAACTGCAGAACTAAGTTATGGCTTCTCTAAAATTTACCTAAATTGATGCAAATCCACATTAGAAAATGTATAAGTTGGTGTTTTTTTAAATTGTTGTGTTTTATAAAATTATTTTCTCAAACATAAGCTATTATTTTTATTTTAATGCAGGTTTATAAATACATTTGACACTAAATTTCTATACTTTGACTGACAATATTTTGACACTAACCTCGGCACCACCTTTGATCAAACCCTTTCCTGAAAAACCATGTTACAGAAATCTCCTGTTGTACATTTTCCATTTTCAAACTTCTGAATCACCTACGTCCTCTTCTCACAATCGAAACCCATAAGCTCTTGGTTACCTCCTTTATATTTCCCCACTTTGACTACTGCTGTACAGTGTATGGGGATCTCGTGGAAAAACTAAAACAAATGTTTAATTCCTTTATACCTTTCATCTTTGGGGTATCCAGAGACACCTCTATCACCCAAATTTACGAAGAGTTAAAGTGACTTCACCCTTCCTTCCGCAGTAAGTACTTCCTAGCATCATTTCTCTACCAAGTTATTCAATCCTGGTGTCCATATTATCTCTTGGATCTCCTTAAATTCAAGTCCTCTGTTTGTTCCCATAACACTCGCTAGTGGCCTTGTCCTGTCTTGTAATGCCCCATCGATCCACAGCATTTGATAGATCATTCTTAATCCAATCTCCATCCCTATGAAATTCTATTTCTTCCAACATTTGGGAACCCCAAACTCTTTCAACATTTAAATCCTGTCTATTCAGCCATTTCCTGTCAATTCAATTCTCAAATAATCCCAATTAGATGCTCATTTCAGGAAAAATCAACAAATAAAGCAGACAGATACGTTTATTTATTTATTTAATTTTCATTTTCATGGATACATTCAGCAGCAAATATTATTCAAAAAGATTATCTTTTCAAAGATGTAAGATTAAATCATATATAATTTTACAAACACTCAAAAGCATTGTAATTTTCTTTGTTTTTTTTAAACTTTATATTTTTAATTTTTCTTTTTTTTATAATGTTATTGTATTTATTATTACATATTATTCTCTATCCTCATTTTAACATATTGTTTTTGTTTTGTTTTTCTTGTTTGTACATTTTTATTAGAAGTTATCTTTTGAGTTATATATAATATTTTTTCATTTTATTAGTTTAATTCTGTCAATTATTTTCCTCTAAGACTCCAGTCTTAAGACCATTGTTTATTTACTGTAATATTATTCTGAAGGGCCTCGTTCCAGGATAAATAAAGAAATATTATTATTATTAGCTATATATTATATATGTTCCATTTTTGTGGCTAGTTCAAGTTTTCATCTGTTGTGGCTATAAATAATTTTATAATAATTCTCTATGTGAAATCTATAACTTTCGGAACATCCTATGTAATATTAACTTTGTCCTTAATTCTTGGGATTATCTTAGAGTAATTTTAAAATACTATCAGCCTTGGTAGATGTAATCTATGTGGCCAAGGTATTCAGTTAAACTTACCATCAAAGTAATTCTTTGTAATAGGTCAGCTTAAGTTAAACAATAGATTTAAAAATGTTGTTTTTTGTTAGAACAAATTAACATCCTTTGAAACATAAGATTCAAATATCTCATTTTACAGTAACAGAGCCAAAGCAGTGAGGCTGTAGCAGTTTATGGTTTGTTAATAATAATAATAATAGGCTTAGCGAACCCGAAGGTTCGATGCCGATACCACCAAATTCCGCCTACACAGACTCGTCCAATGTTCACCGTTCAAGCCCAAGCCCCCGAGATCAGCCTTAACGCAATTCTCCCATCGATACTTTGGCCTACCTTTCGGACACCTACCAGTCGGATCTTCGAATACCAACTTTCTCAGAATCCGCTCCTCATCGATTCCTACAACTTTACTCGCCCATTTGAGTATCCGTGATGCTATCAACTCAATTATATTCACAGGATACAAGTTCCGCAATTCTGTGTTGTGCAACCTTCTAAACTCCCCAGTGGCCTCATCTATTTTACGCAGTACCTTATTTTGGAAAACCTTAAGCCGTTGTTCATCCTTCAAAGTAAGCGGCCACATTTCACATTCTTAACAAAAAGAAAAGAAAGAACTGTCGGAAGAATAATGGGTTTCTTAATAACTTGTGCTTAATGAATTCAACCTGCTATATGCCTGTTTTTATGATTATATATTATTATAATATGCTTATTTTTATAAAATTATTCTTTTAAGAAAAAATCATTTCACACAATATTTACTTAATTAATATTCAATTTATCTCTCAGGGTATGATATGGGTTCTTGACAATCAGGCACATTTTTATTATTTAACTTTTTAATTATAATAACTTACAAACATAATACAAACAATATGCAGCCAGGCTAACAATGATTCTTCATATCCATACAGCAGTTCCTCCTCTTACAAGTTTCCCCTGAAAACTCTTGACTCCTATCAGCTCATAACCCTAACTCTGACTGACCCTTTTTTACCTATCTCTTACCTGGTAGGTATTAAAGTTATAGAGTATTAGGCAGTGGAATAAAAGAACCTTGTACTAGACAGCTTGTTTATTACTGCTATATACACAAACAACATGGCGCAGGGGACGCTACCAACTGGACTGAACTGTTTGTTGTTGGGCTGCTGTACACCTAGGTGGAAGTTCAGTGCCACAACTATCTTTACATATACAATCGATATTTAACACACCCCTCAATTGAATGTTTTCAAATATATACATACACAAGTAAATATTCAATTGTATCTCACATACAAAACAAGTAAAAATATTATTCTACTACAAAATTCTACACCACAAAACAAGTAAAAATATTATTCTATTACAAAATTCTATACAACAAAACAAGTAAAATATTATACTATTACAAAATTCCATACAACAATTTTAGCACAATATATATAAATGACATTAATATATTAATTAATTAAAGCCTTCCGAAACATTTGAAACTTATCAAAGGCAAGTGGTTTTGTGAACAAATCTGCCACATTGCGGTCAGAATTGATGTGTTCCACAGATATTATTTCTTTGGAAATAAGATCTTTAACAAAATGGAATTTTATATCAATGTGTTTTGCTCGTTTAGAGTTTTCACAATTCTTTATAAAAGCTATAGCACTAGTGTTATCCACCAACAGTTTTCCACTTAATGTTTCACCACTGAACTCACTAATTATTCCACTTAAACTCACAATTTCCTGTGATGCCATTCCTGCTGCAATGTACTCCGCTTCCATCGTTGACAGAGCCACACATGCTTGCTTTCTTGAATGCCAAGCTATAGGATTGCTTCCGCAGAATGCTGCAAAGCCACTTACACTCTTTCGTGTTTCTATGTCACCTGCCCAGTCAGCATCTGAATAACCAATAAGTCCTAGGTTCTCACTTGGTTTGAAAGTAAGACCCATATCTCTAGTTTCTTTGAGATATCTGAGTATTCGTTTTGCAGCTTTCCAAGACTGCTGAGTAGCTTTATCTAAACATCTAGATAAATAGCTAATTGGGAATGATAAATCCGGTCAAGTTGTGCTTAGATACATAAGTCCACATACCAAGCTCCTGTATGGTATATTTTCATCTAAAGGTGGACTATCAGCGTTAAGCTTAAAGCCAACCTCCATGGGGGTTGATACCTTCCTGCACTCTACCATATTATAATCTTCAAGGAGTTTATCAATAAAGCGGGTTTGTGTAACCCTTATTTTCTTTTCTTGCCTTTCAATCTTCATCCCTAAAAATTGAGAAGCCTTCATTTCTTTAATGCTGAACTCTCCTTTTAAATTGTTCACTAATTCTTCAATAGCCTTTTCATCCCCTGTAATTAGGCCATCATCCACAAAAAGAACAAAGAACACCCTACTCTTGTAGTAAAGGCATAAATCATATTGGGATCTTTTAAATCCCAATTTTAACATAAAAGAATTAAATCTTTCATTCCAATACTTCGGTGCTTTCTTAAGTCCATAAAGTGGCCTATTAAGTCTCAGAGTTTTTGTAGAACAACTTACACCTTTAGGTGGTTTTATAAACACAGGATAGTCCAGTGAGCCATTGAGAAAGGCTGTTGGCACATCAACTTGTCTAATACTCCAATCGTTTTGGCATGCAAATGACAACAGAGTTCTTACAGTATCCATTCGGCAAACTGGCGAGTAATTAAATACACAATCACCTTGAGTTTGTTCTTCAAACCCTCTTGCTACCAATCTAGCCTTTTTGATTCCATCTTCCTTCACTGTGAAAACCCATTTAGTTGTGATTGGGACACTTCCATTCGGTGCTTCCTCTTCAGACCAAGTGTTCATCTTCTCATGAGCTTTTAGTTCTTTAATAATGGCTTCCTGCCATTCCTCCTTTTTATTAGCAACCTCATAAGATGATGGAACTCCATCTGATCGGCTTACCATACAGTATGCATTATATAACTCATAATCATTTAGGAAATGAGGTTTTGACCGGTTTCTCTGAGGTCTAGAAGTTTCTTCTGAATGCTCTGGATTAGATTCTTCATTCTGAAGTCTTGAAGGGTTTTCTGACTGCTCTGGATTACAATCATTCTGAGGTCTAGAAGTATCTTCTGGCTGCTCTGAAATATTAGTTTTATTCTCTTCACCATTTTTCCTTCCCTCTTCATAGCTTCCACCACTATTATGATAGACAATAGGTACATTTTTAACTTCTTTATAGGGCATTTGGCTCTCCTCGAATATCACATCTCTAGATCTAATAACTTTCTGCTCGTCTGGCAACCAAATCCTATACCCACCACCACAATAACCAACCATCACCCCCTCCTTGCTTCTGGGATCCAATTTAGAACCTTTAGGAAGAATGGTAGGCCATGCTCGGCAACCAAATATACGAAGTTTAGACAGATCATTTCTGCCATTCCATATTAATGAGGGAGTTTCACCTTTATTTAAGGCTGAAGTAGGTGACCTATTCAGTTCATAAGCAGAACATCGAGCTGCTTCCCCCCACAAGAACTTGGGGATGCCGGAATCTGATACCTTAGTACGCATCATATCTAATAGCGTCCTATTCATTCTTTCACTCTTTCCGTTCATTTGAGGGCTATATGGCAAAGAATATTCTAATTTTATACCTTTATCTGAACAATATTTTTGAAAAAATTTAGACGTAAATTCTCCTCCATTATCTAAACGTAGCCTTTTCACTGGGACACCCTGCTGCCTTTCTAGTTCCGCTATATAATCCATCAGGTTTGTTTCAGCTTCGCTCTTCATATGGAGAAGTTTCACATGCACAAAATGAGTGAAGTCATGCAAAATCACCTGCATATACCTATGGCCTTCAACTGATTCAGGATTGAAAGGACCACATATATCAGAGTGAATTAATTCACCAACCTTTGAAGTGCGTTTCCTATTATTTGAAAAGGGCTGTCTAGTAGCCTTACCTTCAATGCATGCCGAACACTTCTTGTCACTATAGGGTAATCCTAAACTTTTGAGTCCATGCCGATTCAAATGTCCTAGCCGTTTATGCCATAGATCTCCATTCGTAGCACTTGAAATGTTGCACTTGACTTGATTATCACTGGGTTCATCAAACATAAATATGTACAATCCATTCACTCGTGGACAACTCAGCTTAAAATTTCTTCCACAGATTTTCATCTCCTTAGAATCTGTAATCACTTTTAAGCCTTTTGAGGTAACTGCACTCACTGATAATAAATTATGTTTTAACCCTGGAACTATCAAACCTTTAATGTTTACAATCCTACCTTGAGAGGTTACTCTTAGGGTACCTTCTTTTCTAGTAAACATCTTATCACCATTAGCTATATGTATGGCAACATCATGATTAAGATTAGAAACATTTGACAAAAGGGGTTCCAATTCTGCCTTAAAAAGATGGTTACTCGCACCTGAATCGACTAAAAACACATTGTTAGATGATAGTTTAATATTACCACAATTTAGGGCCACCATTACAACTTCTTCATCTACATCTGCTGAATTACCCTGGATTGTTCCTCTTCTTTTCCCACGAAAGCTTCTATTAAAGGATTTACTTCCACGGTTCTGCTTATTTTTGGGACACTGTGCCTTGAAATGTCTTTTATCCCCACATATAAAGCAACCACTCTGTGCTTTAAATGATACTTCTGATGTAGTAACTGACGCCATAGTACCGGTAAACAAAAATCACTAATAAAATAATATCACTTCGCGACTACGCGTTGACACTATACACAAATACTATGCTCTGCACAAAAATACTCTGGGCCCATAACCTATTAAAGTTATAGAGTATTAGGCAGTGGAATAAAAGAACCTTGTACTAGACAGCTTGTTTATTACTGCTATATACACAAACAACATGGCGCAGGGGACGCTACCAACTGGACTGAACTGTTTGTTGTTGGGCTGTTGTACACCTAGGTGGAAGTTCAGTGCCACAACTATCTTTACATATACAATCGATATTTAACAGTAGGTACCTGCCAGCACCCTTTTTTCTTAGCATCCAAAATGGATGCTATGTTTGTAAACATACAATCAAATTGTAGCTGATATTTAAATTTAAATTTTACTTCTTATCTTATTGTTAGCCTGCCCAACACAATAATCAATAATAAATAATTAACTACAACAATTATAAAAATGGGTATATTACAATATATATATATATATATATATATATATATATATATATATATATGTATATATATATATATATATATAATGGCCTAAAACAATGTGTATCCAATGATGTAATGAGACAGTCCTAGAAAAAGGCAGATAGAATGATCAGATCTTCCAAAGGGATGAACGATAAGTGATGGGGCAGCATATTAAGAATTACTGTTAGGTTAGGCAAATGCAGTCTACTATCAGATATGCAATACTGTAGTAGGGAAGCGAGAGGTGTTAAGCTCCATATCTTCAAGTCAGTATATTTGCCTATACTATTATATGCAGCTGAAAACTGGATATTGACGGGCCGGTAGGAGAGCAGAGTCACAGCTGCTGATATGAAGTTCTTGCGAAGAATAGTGAGTGGGAAAGACAAGAAGAGATCGTGTCAGGAATGAGCGGATATGCCAGGAACTGGAGGTTATGCCGTTAAAGGAAATTCTGCAAACCCACCAGCTGAAGTGGTTCACCCACATTATTAGAATAGAGGATCACAGAGATCCTCTAAAATCCATGTATTACATGCCAGATGGGAGAAGGCCTCAGGGGCGACCAAGGATGTCCTACCTGGAGTACGTAGACAAGCTTGGCAGAGGAAGAGGGAAAGATCTCCGCTAGGCCAGGAACCTAGCTGGGAATAGAGAGGATTGGATCTGGTGGTTAAACGCTCCCCTACACTGAAACGGCACTAAAGGGAGAAGCAAAACAATAAGAAGAAGCATATTAGGATTCCCTTGTGAGAAGGATGATATGAAGCATTATGTGATTTTGATCTTTTATCCTTTATCAGGAGGAATTCATGGATTCTTGTTGATAATGAAGTGACAATGGTTGACTGTGTATATATATGAGAGAAGTTGGTTGAGGGTGCAGTCAATTTAACACACAATTAAGCGTAAACTTAATTAAATATTACTATTATACTATACTACTATTAATAAAAATATTAAACTTAATTTATATATTACCCTATAAATTAATTTTAAGCTTAATTGTGTGTTAAACTGACTGCACCCTCAACCAACTTCTCTCATTCTTGTTGATAGATTAAACAGTAGTAAAAGCTATTATTCCTACTTGACATTCTTAAAACAAAATGTCATCTACATGGACAAATTAATTATACAATTACATTGATTCAATAGATTAGCTATGGTTATTGAATTCTACCAAAGGAATAAATTAATGAACCAATCTATAATCTATCTTGCCCTTAAGAAGTTCTAAAATGTTGGCTAAATCATCAGAAATATAAAAACGTCCTTCTTGTAGTGTTTCTTCTTGTTTAATTTCACACCCTACAGCTTTTAATTTAGTAATCTATCATACTAAAAAATAAAGTATTGTTACTAATTAATGGATATATTTTAAACCCCAGGACCTATATATTTTTTTTCTGGTTATTTCGGAGATCTACCAATGTGGAAGTTAGCATTCAACCCAGTACATAGAAGATCTCAGAATCGGATAAAGTTAAGAAATGATAAATGAGACTGATAAGAGGAGAAAAATCATTAGATTTTTATCATGGTACATATGTTTGATATTTCTGTGATAACAGTTATACTAAATAAAGTTGGATACCTACAATCAAAGGTCAGTTCAAGTATTCATTATTGATTTAATAATAATTTAGATTTTGATACTATAAGCTTTTACCTTGCAATTTAAACATTTTACTGAGCTTCAAATTCACTTTTTGTTTTATTATTTTCTTTTTACCTGAAAATGCAAATATATTTGTTCATGTCACTCTTATATTTATTTTATAAATACAAAAATAATTTTGGTTTATTAATTTCAATAATGAGCTCTGTAATCAAAATTTGAGGTCTTACGTTTCAAGATATATAGAACTCTATTAATGAACAGAAAAAAAATTGTCTGGCCACTGCAGGAATTTCTGAATAACAATCTTTTGTTTGCTAATTTGTTTAACATCACTCACTAATAGGTGGATGCTACGGAGGGGGTCCTAAATTATTTCTATTCAGATTTAATCTTTCGGCTATCAATTACTTATCATTATTACTAATCAATACAGAATTAAATTTCCTAAAAAAACATTGAAATTGGTTTAGAAATAGAGAAGATATATCATTTTGAACTTGGCAGAGGTGATTGGCAATTTTCTTTTAATATAAGTTAACACTGCAGCAGTCTCATCTTTCTTTAGATCTCTCATTAATTTGTTGCTTTACATATAAGTTAATTGCCTACTATGAACTGTAATACTATAATATAATTATTTGTAAATAATAAACCATTGTTTAATAATTAGCTGATTTTTTTAAATTTTCTAACTAAGGCATAGGTAATTTATTTTTTTATATTAGATGAATACATGTTCAATGCAATATCGATAAATTGCTGTTTGAAAGAAGGGTTCAAGGAAATAGCATTTTCCATAAAAAGGGCATATAAATAGATATAATGTTAATTTAATCAAATAGAAATAACAAAGTTCTCTTTGCTATAAATTTGCATTTCTGGGATATGCACACATATAGAGCACCATAAAAATTTCGAGTTGTCATGTATCACAAAACTCATAATTGTATCAAGAGCTTTTTTCACAGAAATAGGCTTGATTTTACATGATATGAGGTTTTTTTTTTTTTTTATGAATCCCTTAATTATGTGGTATGAAATTTGCATTAATATAACAGAATGTAATGCAATTAAAGAAGTTCTTTTTTAGAAAAGTGGTTTTTGAAGGTGTAGCAAGTTTTTAGACGGTTGTAAATTATTTTTCTGTTTGGGTATTTTTTTTAAACAACCTTCATACATTTATTTGAATTTGAACTTTAATACTAAATAAATGGATGAAATATAGAAATTAAATAGGTGGTTTTATCATATAATTATAAAATTTTAAAGTATTGTTTATTGTTTTTTATTGCAATAATTTTAAACGATATTTAAATTGTTTAATAAATCTTTTATTGATTTATTAACATTAAGATGAAGATAACTTATGAAAGTTGCTGACTTGTGCTGCCCCCTGCACACTTGTATGCCAAGCCACATTGAAGTTCACTGGCGTCCCGTTGAATGCGCTGCCCCAAAGCAAAATCAATAAACAACAATGGCGTCCAGTAAGCCAAAGGGTTAAGTGAAATCGTGCGGTTCAGTCCCAGTTTTTCTTCGTAATTAGAACTTGATCTTCCTTGAGACTTGTGACATCCGGTGCATTCTACTCTTGCCTTGGCTGTTAGTGATAAGAAGGGAGCTGAGTGTGTTGCGAGGCTGACTTGCAGTAAGTAACATCACTGTAGACCCTTTGCAGAGCTTTTAAGGACCCTACACATCCCCCCCCTCTCCCTTATCATTTTGCCGGTTGACATTTGACAGACTTCTTTCAAATGTCTGGTACCTCTCCTGGAAGCACAAGAATGAATTGAAGAGAGGTATGAAAACAGAATTAGCGATTAACGAAATCGAAAGACCTCTTGATTGTCATAATCCTGACTGAGGGCTAGTGTCAGACGAACGGTTAACCATTTTTTTGCCATTTGTTACTTCCTGAAATTATTCGATACTTTTCGGAAAAGATGTTCTGGAGTTCTTCGACCACGTCAAGGTGGAAAGAACCGGAATCCAGGTACAGAACTAGTTCAGATCATATCACATATGGTTGTTGTACATCTTTGTTATCTCACATTTAAAAAATATATATTTGTTTGACTGTTGTTTATTTGTCGTCATTTCGTTTGTAGTTCGTCAGATGTACTGTCCCTTTCAATAAAAATAAAGTAGTTTAAATTTAACTTGAATTTGTATCGTATGTGCAACTTAAATGTTCTGTGCAAGTTTTGATTTGAAGCTTTATGTGTTAAAATTTTATTTTATTTTTAATGGATTTTCAATGCCTTTGCTCTATTTCTTATTTATTTATTTTATTTTATTTTTTATTTACTCTACCGATAGTCTTTGTTTCTGTTAGATGTTGAACAATCCATTCTGTATGTTGTATGTCATTAATGTTTAATTTTAAGTTTCCATTTAAGAATATGACTGTGCCATATGTCATTCTTCTCTTAAATTTTCTGTTCATATTTCATCATTACTTATCTCATGTATTTTTAGTTCAATAATTCATAAAGATTATCTTTTCACCGTTAATCGCATTGCTTGTCAGGTGTGATATGATTCCATATGAAGTTAATTTCAGAGACATACTAGAAATAAACGTAAGTGGAGAAGTATGTGATGGGTCCTAATCTTAAATGCGTGCAGTGCATATATTTTTCTCTGTTAGATTGAGTACGGCTTGGCTGTTTCTGAACAGAAATAAATAAATTGAACTAGATGGCCGGTTGGAGGTCATATCAATGATAAAAGTGGCATGGTCCTCTATTGGGTAGATCCTAGGTCCCGATAACAATCTTCATGCTCTTCTAATTACTAAGTCTCTTCTTAGAATTGTGATTTCCTAATTCAAATTCAAGGAAATACGCGATTTATCAAACCCCATTATTTTATTTTTAACCCTATCTCATTTTTGGCTTATGAAATACTAGTATAATATTGCGTGTAAGACCATATTTTTCTGACCGAATTTCTATGAATGTTTTGTATCTTGACCTCTTAAGTGTTTTCAGAAAAAAGGAAAAAAATAAAAATCAGTGTATATTAATATAACAAGAAAGACGATTTCAATTTTTCAAAAATATGTTTGTTTTTTAAACACCATAGACTTGTATGTGTTTTAGAACACTGCAAAAAAAAAAAAAAAAAAAAATACATTTTTTATTCTTATTTGTTGACACGCTAATGACCCTTGACAAATATTCAGAACATAATCCAAAAATTTGTACTCATTGGCTAGTACAAATGATGGTAGAATGCATTGAGAGATAGAAAATTTTAAAAGGTTATTAAACTATTTTTTAATTTTTATGCTTATAAATTATTTACCTACCAGAGAATACGTAAATTTTATTCCAACCTAAATTGTTCTTTCACTTATCTCGATTCTTTCCCTATATGAGACATACAATTTTAACGCATATGCATAAAATATTAAATTAAATTTCGTTTATTATTTCCTGCACCTAATAAAATTAAAAAAAAAAAAAAATAATAATCTCACATAATTTAAACCTTTCAACGTGCCTGAATTTAAAGGTTATTTTTATAATGTTAATCAGCCCGTTTTTGTTATTTTTGTCTGGTAAATTCGAAGAACTAATTTTCGATGAAACTATAGTAGTTTATCTACAGCTCTGGAGGAATTCGTAAATATTACGCTTCTTGAGGTTTGTTTGTTTTGATATGTAAATCAACCATCGGCGTAGTGCTACGTACCTCTCTCCCCCTTCAAATTAGCTTTTGATAAATTAAACCGTAAATTTATAAATTATATTTAAAGTGTATTAAGGTTCACAGTTTAATTATAGGTGGAATAATCAGGAATCAGTCATTTTTTGAAATTTTTTAATTTTGCCAACGTTTCGGCTCAAGCTTGTGAGTCATCATCAGGGCATTACTGAGCCATGTCCAAGCAGAAACATGATTATTCCACCTATAATAGTTTCTACAGTCGACTATACATCCTCAATATAGCTAACAGTTTAAGTTGCACCACTTTTGTATGTCTTAAACAAAATAATTTGTAGTATTCTGTATTTTAAACTGTTCTGCAGTCAGTTTAAATTAAAAGTTTAATGAAACATAAAGTCATCAATTGTATTATTTTTAGTACCTTTTTTTATTCATTTAAAGTCACTTAATTCTGTTGTGACTAATCGGACGATGCTACAGGAGGAGTACTAAATTTTGCTTCTCGTATATCATCGGCACCTAGATTTTACGCTTCCTTCTGAGGGAGGGCGTTAGTAAGGAGTTTTTATTCCATTTTGAAAATCCTAGGACCATCTGTTGCGTTTGAACCCGCGACCTTGGGCATTAAAGGGCAATCACTACACCACAGGTGACCCTCTACAGCCTATTGGTTTTATTACTTCTTGGTTTGTATGACCGGCTTGCATTCAAGAAAGGTGATGCTCAGTATTTGGTAGAATTGGAAGGGACCCATACATTTTGAGCTCCTCCCACACAACCAAACTATAAATATGGACTTTGACTGCGCCCAGTTAGATCGAAGGCAGCCATTGAAGAGAAACGGCCAGAGTTGGCAAATCGGAAAGGAGTGCTATTCCAACGCTAGGCTCCATGTGTCTTTAAGGACTCGGCAAAAGTTATTAAGCTTCAGATGGGAGGTTTTACCTCACCTTAAGTACTCTCCTGACTTTGCTCCATCGGGTTTCTATCTTTTCCGTTCCCTCGAAAATTTTCTACAAGGGAAATCCTACTCGCCTGTCCGTCGAAACGGACCTTTTATATTTATTCAGGGATAAGGACAGTGATTTTTGGAAAAAAAAAGAAGGCATTATGGACCTTCAAAGCCATTGAAAAATAGTAATCGCTAACGGTAGTAACTATTTTGTAGATTAAATAAATAAATTTTAATCTGTTCATCAATTTTAATTTTTGTCCGAATTTCTCTACGAGTTCTCCGGACAACCCAATATATGAAACAGGATAACTTTATTTTATTTCATTAGAAAGTGCCTATATTATTGGTTTGAAAGTTTATAAACAATTACTTTTTTTTTTTTTTTTTTTTTATTATGCCTTCGCATTTCGGCTTCCGCCATTAGGGAGCAAAAACAATTACTAAGCCTATGAATTAAATTATTTATAATCAACACTTACTAGACAAACGTTCAAAACTTCCAGTACATTACAAAAGACTCATCTACATCACAATTATCAGACCTATTTGGACATATGGAATCGAGCTTTGGTGCTCTACGAAACCATCTAATTCCTCCCGCATCCAGTCCTTACAATCCAAAATCCTTAGCAAAATCCTGAATGCTCCTTATTTTGTCACAAATCAACTCCTCCATAATGACCTAAACATCCCATTTGTTGCAGACATGGCCCGTGATAGATACTCCTCTTTCCATTCTAAACTCCCTGCCCATACAAACCCACTTGTCCGTAATTTATCTTCCTCAGATATCCCTGATAACCCTCCAAGGCGACTGAAAAGAAGGTGGCCTCGGGACCTACTGTATTAAAATAGTTAGTGAAGTGCTACCACTGGGTGGTTCTTTCTCAAGACATTTTCATGACTGTTTATATTCATTCTACATATTTACTTATTGTATTCTTTAGTACAGTTGTAAATTACTATAATAAAAAAAAAAATATTTATAATATAAATTACTCTACAATAAACACAAAATATAATTAAAATACGTATGATACCTACCTATGGTTTTACAATATAGCCATAGTACGGGTATATATATTTTAAAATTTTGTTATTTCCATTTTATATAATATTTTAACATTGATATCTTTTCAAGAGGAATGGGGTTTTTAGGTACATAAGATTTTATTACTAAAGAACTTGATCTCAGGTGATGATGTCAGCTGATAGCATGACTAATTTTAACTAGAGATTAAAAATTACTTGGCATCCAATCCCTTTTTGGTGATTAGATTGCCTTATCTACTTTGATTTAGTTTTCAAATTTCTATTGTAAGTTATTAAATAATTTAGAATTTTTAGCTATCTTTCGAAGATTTCAAAGACAGGGCAATAATAAAAATTAGCAACAAATCAGTAGATGTTTCTCCAATTCAGGAATTTTAAGGACCAGGAAAAAATAATAATGTAACAAGTCTCACAAAAAAAATTCAACAGTTAGCGTTTTATTTACACTATAGATAGTTTCAAATATTTTTATTTTAAAAGAAATAAGGATCTTTTTCATTTTAGGCAACCTGTCACTAAAGTTATGAAAACGGTTATTTAAATTGGCATCCCTGTCTTGTGTAAAAAGATGTTGTCGTGTAACCATTAGCCCATGAATATATAAATACTATGGCTTTATCGACTGAAACTCTGCCGTTTTCGAACCATGTACTTTTATATACACTTCTGGGTTGGTTACATCCCTGTATTCGGAATCTCCAAATCGAAACGCGTTATTCACTGTAAATTATTTTCATGTAGTGTCTGTCTCTGAATTTCATTTTTCCATGTAGAACACGGATTATTTGTAAAAAAATTATAGCTGTTTTATTTGACTTCAAAACAATATAATTCTAACAGATTCATTTTTAAAATACAGATCACAGATTAACATTATACACCAACTTACACTGCGATAAATTTTAGAGAATAATCAATATGAAATCATATGATTTTATCTGATATAGATAAAACACTGCTTAAATTCATAAAATAGCTGTTATCATAACTTAGTAACAGGTGGCCTAAAATAAAAAATCTGGTGAGCGCAACACACGACTATTATTTATTTAATTTTTTTCCATTATTTATATCAATTCAAAAATTTTTAAACAAATTTATAAAATAAAATAAATAATAAATTTTTGAAGAATTATTAAGTTCGATTTAAATAGAAACACGTGTTTTATTAAATTATCTAATATATTATTATCTACGACAATCGGTTTGTTTTATCGGCTTTTCATCACTCTCCGTTAACTTTTACATTATTATGTATGAGATAATATTTTTTCTAAAATCTGTAGCATTCCATAGGTATATTATACATGTATATTACTGTTCTTCAGTTCAAAAACAAAAAATTGCATTAAAATATTTTTTTTTCCGTTATCTAGTTAAGCTGGATATCGAATTCATTCAATTTTATATTTACCTGTTTTTTAGCAATGCTTATATATTTAATTTTCTCGAATACACAAAATTATAGGTACTTTAGAGGAAGAAATTTCGAAATATCGTCATTTTAGCCCTGTCAGACTATTTCAATCAGAATGAAACCTACATAATATTAAAGCCCATTAAATTTTACATAGGTATAGGAAGTTTAATCAAAATCGTTAGAGCCGTTTTTGAGAAAATCGTAAAAAGGTGCAAAATGCATGGTATAAAGTAGATCTTACGGTCAGCTGATTTTAATGAAAAAGATTCTGTAACATCTCGGCCGTATAGTTGTCTTTAATATTGAATTTCAGTTTCATAGGACTTTTTGTTTTCGCCCGGGAGTTACCATCACACAGACACAACTTTATTTAGCTCAGGCCTAAGGACCTTGGAATTCGAAATTTTCATGATCGCAATACTTTCCCTTACTATACATTTCATATATAGGTAAGTGAAAGTAAAAAGATCCAGAAATAATTCTTCTTCATGGACCTTACAAGTCATCGCTGAGTCCTGGTCTCATTTAGTTTTTCCTATTGTCTCTCACTTTGAAAAGATTTTATTAAAATATAGAACAAATAATTTATTTATATAAATACTGAAATATTTGTATTCATTACTAGTGACTTGTGAAATTCTCACTAGAAACCGATCGAAGACAAACAAAAGAAACCTTATTCATCAAGCCGAATTAAGGTTAATTAGGGTATCTTAACATTACAAGTATATTGAGCATTTTAACAATTTCCTGTGAGAAAAGTTTCTTTCCCATGAGTTAACAAATTGCTTAAACCCCTCATATATTGACAACCTTTTCAGAGCGTGTTTTGCTTCTTACCATTATTAAGTGTATGTTATCAGCTGTTCTGTTCATGTAAACGCTTACCAACGCGATTCTCCGGCATGGAAAGTTTTGTCCGGGATGGCAGAAATATTATCTTCACAAACAGCTTCCGAGATTACCTAGAAAGCTTTAACACTCACGGACTTTTACATCGCTGGATTTATTTCCGAATCGTACAAGAGAGAATTTCAAATACCGACATCAATGGAGATGCCTTGAGCGCTTCTCATAGCTTGGTAGAAAATCGTCAAGATTTTCAACGATTTCCATCTTATCCGTTTCTTCATGGTAAATGCGCCAATTTAGCTTTCATCGTTCTCTCTCACCGGGCATCTTTGAATAAATGAAGCAGATAAAATAATTAATTTCTGCTTGATTTCGTATATTTTTTCAAAGTTGAAACAAAACTTTCTTCTGTCCTATTGATAAATTAAAAGACTTCACATGTCAGATAATATTTTTAAGATCTTTTATTATGTTAATAATATAATTTTTTTCACTGTGTATATGTAAAATATTTAATTTTTAAATAGCAGTACTAAATATAATTTAATTGAAGGAACAAAATTTGGAAATTCGGACGTTTAAGGCTTTTGATGTATTGAATCCATTTGAACATATATTGGTAAAACAGTTTAATCTCAATCTAATGAGCATTTCGACAAAATTGTAAACATTGTAAAAATCGATGGTATGTAGTAGCACTTCTGGTTAGTTGATTTGGTAAAAAGCAGCTGCGAAATTTCAGGAATATCGGAAAGCACTTTATTTATTTATAAAGTTGCTTTAATACAGCATACTACATACTTTTCTCAGAGGTAATGGCCATAGGATTTTTCATGGGGGTAACAAATTGTTAGTTATGCCGTCCTTCAAGGGGACGTAAAAAGGTAGTCTCGAGCCTAGGCGATGTCAGGTACTCGGTAAAGATCCATCCTTATTAATCCTGGATTGACAAAATGTAGGACGGACTCCCTCTGCAGCATCATCCGATTAGCCACAGCAGCATTAGTGCGGTCAAATGAATAAAAAAACAACAACAGACATACGTAAATTTCTTATATTTTACTTGAATATTACACTTCTTTTTTTTTTTTTTTTTACTTCTGTCTTCCCATTCCGACTTCCGCCATAAGGGATCTGGCAGGACAGTACCACTCCGACCTGGATAGGGTTTCAGCTCTTGTTTTTTTTAATCGGGGGATACTTCTGGATCGCTGCATCCATTTCACTATTGCATGACTAAGGCAGCAAAGTGGAGACTAACAACGCCGATCCGATGCAAGTGTTTTCGCGAGGTAGTCTTGGCCGCAGTAATCATTCGGAACTGTGCAACAGCATCTTTTCTCTTTAAATCTAATGGTATCCGTTCTTTTCTATGAGGAGTTTGGCCCAGTGCTTGTTGATCGAACTGAGCATTAGGGAATCCGCTAATAGAGCATGATATGCCCTCTTAACTTCATCTCTAGCTCTACGATAGGAAATTTGATTGTCCAACTGTTCTGAAGCTGCACCTTCTTTTGCAAGCTTGTCGGCTACGTCATTCCCATGGATACCACAGTGGCCATAATATACCAATATACTATACTATATAGTTAATTTTTTTTATTTCCTTTTTTTATCTTTTCTTCATGCAAGTTTTATAATAAGAAAACAAATTAAATTTATAATATAATAAGCAAAATATTTCTAGTTTTTGGTTTTCTTTATTACAAAACTTCAGTTATATATATATATATATATATATATATATATATATATATATATATATATATATATATATATAATATACATACACTCTGAGAGGAGGAGTGATTTAATTTATTTTTTCCTTAGTTGATTACAAACGTTCATTATTGGAAATTATGATCCAAAAAAGAAAAAAAATGGGATGAAACTTCAATTTACTACCAACGTCATGTTTCTTTTCTCCGTACTGAGGGACTACCATTAATGACCATACTTCCACGCCTCGATTATTTCCTAATCAACGTTTTAAAATGGCTGGGATTTTCTTGTTCCCAGGAATAAAACCTAGGACAGATACAGATTGAACAAACGCTTTTTGACGGAGTTAGTGGCGGATAACAAAAATAAAAACAGGCAAATTTTAAATATTTTCGGATTTTTCACATGGTTGTAATGAATTTAAAAAAAAATTTTTGGTCAGCTAAAAATTTGAAATAGAAAAAAAGTTTTTTTGAGATTCTCAAAAAACAAATGACAGTGAATATTAAAAAAATAAGAAGGTTTCTTATCAAGCTTCTTTTCAGCTTTCTTCTCACAGACATTTCAGCTATTGATATGCTGTTTATTGTTTAGTCTATTGTCGCGTTAATGAAGTTTGCTATAAAAACGTGAATAGGGAGTCCCTATGTAGGATTTTGTTGTTTACCTACTGTCGTTAAAAATCTTAAAATTTTTTATTGAAGTTTTTATTTTATTTTATGTGTCTTTTTAGTTGAACCATTAATCAACGAGGCGTAAGTCCATATGGGCTTAAGTAGACATCCAGTTTCTGTATAATATTTAGTTTTGATGATTGAGCTAGACAAGAGTATGTTACTTTCTTTTCATCCTGACAACCTGTCCCCAAGTTAATCTTCAATCGAGTGTTAGTCCTTGGTAATGTACAGAGTTGGTCTGAGGAATTCGGTTGTCGCCCATACAATAAATAATCTTTGCTCTGATTATTCCTCTGGACATTTGGGCGTACTCGATTAACCATGAAATTCACAAAGAATAAAAATGCTTATCAATGGCGGAAAGGATTGTGATTTTTACCGAGAATTTCCGGAAAAATAGCTTTCGTTATCAATCACTATTAAAAAAGAAGCCGAATCAGAAAAAGCAATAGACACATCTTGGAGTGTCTAAAGAGCAGTATGTAAACAAATTAAAATAAAATAAAATAAATGTTATAGAATAGAATAGAAAAAAAAAATGTTTCTGGGACAGGGTCCCTTAAGAATAATTGATACGTACAATTAAGATATACTACGTGTCTGGCCAAAGGACCAAAGGATTATAATTAATTTTTATTTACAATGATGTCAAAAAAAAAATGTATAAAGTATATAATAAAATAAAAGAGTAAAATAAATAACTTATTATGTATTAAAGTGTTGAAAAAAACAAAACATTAAAACTGATTCATAAATAACTGATTCTAAATTAACTAAGTTTAATAAAAACAATAAATTTTCTTTATGAATTGATATTTTATTTCAAATATCAGGCTTGTTGAGCGTCTGTTTGGGATGACAGTAGGTACTGGAACAGCTGGTACTTGAATGATGGTAGGGAAGAAGCATGGCGTATTTGAGTAGGTAGTGAATCCCTGAGTAGTAGGGCGGGGAAGAAAGAAATGATCAAAAGTTTTTGTTCTTTGGGTAGGAATGTAAAGGTCACAATGGCGCGATCTTGTTTCGAGGGAGTGGATTGGCGATTTAAATTGCAGAAGTCTGTGGATAAAGGGAGGTAGCTGGGAGCGGGTGGTTTAGTAAAGGTATGATCCTAGGAAATTTTTTCTGCATTTACATAGGGAAGGAGCCACTTCAACTCGTTGTATAAATGGGTCACATGAGACCTCTTCGGTGTACCAAGGACAAATCTTAAAAATATGTCTATAATTCGCTTAAGCCTGTCCTCGAGCACAATCGAGAGGCCACCAAATACCCCGCAGCAGTAGTCAAAGTGGGGGAAAATAAGTGAGGAGACAAGGAGCGTACGGGTGGATAGTGGAAGAAGATGGCGGGAGCGATGGAAACATTTAAGGGTACTTATTTTTCTTCGGGAGATTTGGGCAGTATGGGGTTTCCAGGAGAGAGTTTGGTCAATGGTAATACCCAGGCTTTTGACAGAGGAAGTGAAGGTGTTTGGGGGATCATTTAGGGTTGGACTTGGAAATGTAGTATGGGATCTGAGGAGGGAATTGAAACCTATAACAATGACCTAGCATTTAGCCTTAGTTTATTCAGGGTTGCCCAGGCACAGATTCTATTTAAGTCTTCCTGAATATTGGCAAATCTTACAAGACACTCGGAGGGAGAGACTTATATGTATAAGATGTTCAGTATGGATTGATAGGAATGTTATGTATTGTTCAACTCTACGTATTTGGGCTGCATTGCTTATAAAGCACTTCTTCCTTTCCTGCCAGAGTTTCTGAAGCATTCGCCCTCAGTAAAATGTTTAAAAAAAACTGTCAATTTTATCTTAAGTGGTTTTAGCTGCATCCTTTATTTATATTTGTATTGATTTAATGACATTTTCCGGGTTTATTGAGTGCTCCGATAAAAGCCAGTTTAGTTTAAGAGTCTATAAGAGAGTATAAGAGATCTTAAAAATTATTATTATTGTTTGTATTTAAGTTTCTCGATTTCCTGCTGATAAAGATTTATATTTGTCTGATTGTGTAAGAAAAAACCAATTAAGATTCTTTTTTTATTACAACTATTATTGTTATTATCTCCAAGAGAAGGGAAGATCTACTTTTTATGACGTTGAAGATAACTGGTTATCTACCGTATAAGTATAGGTGTTTCTTTAACTACTCAATCTTATCATATAATGTCCGTTTAAGGTTGACCGTCAACTCTTGCTTGATTCAATTATCAATTTAATTTTCCTGATTCAGTCATTTTCGGTTTTTTTAAAATAAAAGAAAAAAATCTGTAGCGCTTAAAATACGACTTTCACTTACCTCCGTTGTTAAAATCAATTTAAATAGTTTTAAAGAATTTTTAATACACATAGAGATAAAAAAATCTGGTGCGGGCAACACACGACTTTCACTTACCACCGTTTTTAAAATCGATTAAAGAATGTTCAAATATAGTTGGAGATAAAAATGAATGAGGCCATTAAATAATTAATTAAATTCAATTTCTATAGAATATGTGCTTTATTAAAAAATCTATTGTATTATTATCTAAAATAATCAGTTAGTTTTATCGGCTTTTCATCGCTTCTTATTAACTTTTACAAGCTTGTGTATAAGTTAATATTTTTTCTAAAATCTTTGGCTTTCCAACGGTTTATAAAACATGTATATGACTCTTCTTATGTTCAAAAACAAAAAAAATACATTACAAAAATATTTTTTCAGTTTTCTCTTTTAGTTGTTTATCAAATTCGCTCAACTTGCATATTTAGCTGTTAATTATCAATGCTAACAAGATAATATAGTTATTTTCATAGCATCTACAAATTAAAGGTACTTTAGTGGAAGAAAATTTAAAATATCGGCGCTTAAGCCCTGTCATACTATTTCAATCAGAATAAAAACCTACAGGGTATGAAAGTTCATTGAAATTTTGCATCGATATAAGGAGTTTGATAAAAATCGTTATAGCCGTTTTTGAGAAAATCGTAAAAAGGAGCAAAATTCATGGTATAAAGTACATCTTCTGGTTAGCTGATTTTGATGAAAAAGATTTTGAACATCTCGGGCGTATAGTTGTTTTAAATATGAAATTTCAGTTTCATAGCACTTGTCGTTTTCGCCTGGGAGTTACCACACCACACACACACACACAGACCTTTTTCGGGACTTCGTTATTAGGGCTCAGGGGATCCTAAAACGTGTATTTCCGTTGAAAACGGGTAATTCGAAAATTTTCACGATCGCAATACTTCCTCTTACTATATATTTCATATATTGGTAAGTGAAAGTAAAAAGAACCAGAAATAATTCTTCTTCTTAGAATTATAGAACTTAGTAAGTGAAAGTAAGAAATTGTTAAAGAATTAATTACATTGACTTTGAAAAGAAACATGTGTTTTATTAAATACTCTTAATGATATTATTATCTATCTTTTTACCACTATCCATTTACTTTTACAATTTTGTGTATGAGATAATAATTCTCTATATTCATTAGCTTTCCAACGGTATATTATACTTCTATATTACTTTTTTTTTATTTCAAAATTGCATTACAAAAATATTTTTGTATTTTCTCTTTTAGTTCGATATCTTATTCGTTCAAATTATATATTTATCCGTTTTTTATCAGTACTAAATAGGTGATATAGTTATTTTTATAGATTCTACAAAATTATAGGTAGTTTAGAGAAAGGAAATTTAAAATATCGGTGACCAATCATTTTTAAATTAAAAAAATAAATTAATGCAATTTATTTTCCATATTTTCACAAGATAGGACCAAGAATCCACCTAAACATTTCTATTATTTTCGGAACTCAGGCTTTTTTATAAATACCTGATTGAAAAATTTGCAGATTTATCTTCAGTAATATTTTTTGCTGATTTGGACTCGAGACAGGTATCAATCCTTCCATCAAAAACTCCACTCCCACTCTAACCCACTTGTTTCAATCCTACGAGGTGTCTAAAAAGAAGATGGTCTCGAGACCTTCTAGTATTAGATTATCCAGTGGAGTGCTGCCAATTTCTCTTCATGTATTTTTTTGTTTGCTAATTTACGTGATTACTAATACAGTTGTAAATTTCAATAAATGATAATTTAAAAAAAACATTTGAATGATTAAATAGATATTCTTTATTAGTTTGTTTTTGTTTTTTAAATAGCTATCGTCTTTCCGAAGCAATACTTGTAGAGCTGTTAAATATGAATAACTGCTTGGGTATGTAAGGTCAATTATGGAAAAGTGAAATGCAGTTCCCGGTAATTAGTGACACGAATTAGTTCAGAACTAGGTTACGCATTCATTCACGAAGGACATCAGTTTGTCTTTCATTATTTTTAGTATACTTGGTTCCTGGAGAGAGAACATTTATTCCTTCATTGCATTACGTCTTTGAAGCATTTACATTATAAATATATGTAGACATATTTGTTAAACATTCTACGGTATAACTTCCAATAGCACCTTTCTAGAGTTGAGAAATGAGTTTGACTCATCGCTATAATTAGTAATTGTCAATAATTAATTTTAATATTTTCCCTATTCTAGAGCTACGACACTCCAGTCCAAGAAGTTATTATGATAAAGTTATACTATATTCTAGGATGTTATGTTTCTATTTTGATTACTAATAAAGTTACATCAGATTATATAAACATCTTGTTCATTAAATTACAAATTTGCAAAAAAGGCTCTACCGAAATTATTAAACTCCATATATCGATGTAAAATTTAATGAACTTAATCCATATATGGTGTAGGTTTCATTCTAATTGAAATATTCTGGAAGGTGATGTTTTTAATAATTTTCTCTAAAGTACCTTTGATTTTTAGCTTCAAAAAAATTAACCATGACATCTTGTTAGCATTGATAAAATACGGGTAAATGTATAATTATTTCTCTAGCGCGACAGGCCGTGTGGTATAGATTCCTGGGAGAAGATACTCACGTTTCTCGATGAAATGTTTAGGGTAGGGTTATCACTCTTTACGCCTATTTTTGCGAGTTGCTACCAGTAGGCTGACGAGTTTCACTACCGTGAGAGAGGCTGTGAGTGAGTTCCCATTTAATTATGGTCTTATAAAAGTCCCGCTGGGACTGGGATTCGAACTCACAACTCTGGCGTGGGAGACAAGCGCGCTAGCCACTCAGCTACCGGCTCCCCGGTACATGCATAAGTTTACTGAATTCGATATCCAACTAAAGGGGAAAACTGAACAAATGTTTTTTTTAACATAAGAACAATAATATAGATGTATAATATACCATTGGAAAGCTTAAGATTAAAAAAAAATTAATTCCATATTGGTAAAAGGTAATGGAGAGTGATGAAAAGCTGTTTAAACTAACTGATTATTGTAGATAATAATATCATACATTATTTAATCAAACAGATGATTTAATATATAATATATCGAAACTATGTAAATGTAATTAAGTCTTAAAAATTGTTTCATTATTAAATGTGTTTAAAAATTGTTTAATTGATTTCAACAACGGAGGTTAATGAAAGTCGTGTGTTGAGCGCACTAGTTTTTTTTTTCAAATATTTTTATTGGGAAGAAGTCACCGTTCCAAACTTTTATATTGTTGATAATAATCGTTTTTTTTATGTCTAAACTGCTAAATGACAGTCACCAATGTCTTAATTTTTTTAAATACATTATCGCTTGACATTTACTTACATATGTAATTCTAGTCGAGTTTCCTTTTTTTTTTATCGTGTGCAAATCGATTTAAGACAATTATATTGCTTATAAGCTGATATTGCTAATGGGTTCTCTACCATTAAATGCCATAAAGCGAGATATGAGAACCGGTCCATGAGGTTGTTAAGAAATGTTTCCTTAAATCAAGTGAGAACGGAATGAAAACAATTAATCTTATGTGTGAGTATTTTATTCCATAATTACTTTGTGATTAGCGTACTTTTTATTTTGAGCAAATTTTATTTCATGCATTATAAATCTTGCGATATGATGGAAATTAGAAAAAAAAATTCCAATATTAATTCCAGTAACCTGTTTTATTTTATTTTTTTAGTTTACGTATTTAATTGGATTTTTTTCCCTGTTACGTTTAACAGGTATTCGAATTTTTTTACGATTCAGTTCCTTTAGTCCCATTCGTAATTTTAGAATTGTGTACTGGTACTAAATTTAGGGCGCCAAAACCGTTCTCAGGAGTTTGCTGAAACACGAATTAAGTCCTTATCTTTTGTAATAATCCAAAGAAAAATCATAAAATATAAAAATAGATAATAATTGTATGCTATTCACTCTCAAGTTGAAAAGTGAGTATCATATGATAGCAAATTATTTATCTAACCTTTGAAGAATCATTAGTTGGCCTAAAACATTAATTGTTTTTTTCATCGCTTTGAAGTATTACTATTAAAAAAAAAGAGAGATAAGGTTCCTGGTACTTGAAAGCATAGTTCCCTACACGTTGTTTGATGAATTGAAATATTAATGAAGATTTTAGGTTCCTTAAGTTAAGTAAGGTCAATATTGTTTCGAAATCAACGGTTGTACAAGATGATTTGGTTGAAATCACGCTCAAATTTTCTGTGAAGGCTTTTTCCCTATTAAAGGAATAGATAATCACGTATCACTGCCGCAGGGTAGTTCTATATCGCTAAGTTATGAATATGAAAGTGGTATCGAAAATTACTTATTTCTTTGCTGATTTATTTAACGCTACTTAATGATACTGTGGCTAATCGGACGATGCTAGTTTTGTAGAAGAGTCCAAAGTTTCGCCTTTCTATAATAATTAGGATACTGTTTCTAAATCAACGGATTTGAAATGAAGTGATGAGGCCGAGATCACAGCCGCCAGATTTTTTCCCCCATTTTTAGGTACCCACTTTTATTGAGGCTGTGTGCCCAGTAGGGTATTTTCGCCCCACGGCTGAAACGACAAAATAAATAATGTATATTGCAGCAGGGATTCAAACCCGTGACTTGGAGAAGAGTAGACTAGTGGACAAGTGATTATATTTGATAGAAGGAATAATAACTATTTAGTCTGTAGTGTGTTAATAACATAGAAACTTGAAAATGTGAATACGAACATGAAAAAAAAGTTAAATTTCAATAGAGATGTACAAAAAAAAAAAAAGATTAAAAAATGTCGGATCAATTGTGTATCAATGTATTAATCTGCATTTTCCAAGCTAAAAGTACCCATCAGTTTTTCAATCAATAAATAATTAGGCAAGGAATTCAAACCATTTAGTTTTATATTCGGGCTAAGGACGGAGCTTGTGAAATATTTATTGTGATATTAATATTATTATTTTATCTTATTTTATTATATTTATTGTGTATGCTGGAGATTTAGTATTGAAGCGGAGTTTCATATGCTTGCCATAGGCATTATTATATATATAATTTTTTTTTTTTGTTTGTTATATACATATATTTGAATAAATTTGAGCGATAAACAAGAAAAGAAAAAAAAAAGAATAAAATGGGAAAAATGATTTAGGAAAAAAATGTTAAAAGGAAAAAAAGTGTTAAAAAAAAAATTGAAAGGAAAAAAAATGTTAAAATAAAATTGTTTATGTATATTGCATGCTAAGATTTTTAAGGTGTTAATATATTTATATAAAAAATTGTCCATTAAGGAAAAAACAAAGTAAGCTGTGTAATTAACAACCCAATTAAATTGGGCAGCACCACTTGTTGAATAAAGTGTATCTCTCTCTCGGACATCAGTGGTCAAACATAACAAACTTATATATCTACAGTACTTTTAATGATGCTCGTCACATGTCAGAGATTCGCGTTGGCAGAGATGGTTATGTGATTAATTGGGTTGTTTGTTACTTTCACTTACCTATATATGAAATATATAGAAAGGGAAAGTATTGCAATCGGGAAAATTTGCGAATTCCAGTTTTCACCGAAAATACACGTTTTAGGGTCCCGTGAGTAAAAAAAAAAAAAAAAAATCTGGTGCGGGCAACACACGACTTTCACTTACCTCCATTTTTAAAATCAATGAAAGAATTTTCAAATACAGCTAGAGATAAAAATACGTGAAATTATTAAGGAATTTATCAAATTGAATTTATATAGAAACATGTGTTTTATTAAAAAATCAATTATATTATTATCTTAAATAATCAGTTAGTTTTATCTTCTTTTCATCACTCTCCAATAACTTTTAAAAGCTTGTGTATGAGATGATATTTTTTCTAAAATCTTTAGCTTTCCAACGGTATATCATACATGTATATTACTGCTCTTATGTTAAAAAACGAAAAATTGCATTAAAAAAATATGTTTTCTGTTTTCTCCTTTAGTTGGGTATCGAATTTATTCAATTCATATATTTACCAGTTTTTCATCAGCGTTAACAAGATAATCTAGTTATTATTATTGAATATACAAAATTAAAGGTACTTTAGGGGAAGAAAATTTAAAATATCGGCATTTAAGCCCTGTCAGACCATTTTTATCTAAATAAAACCTACATGAAGTTAAAGCCCATTAAATTTTACATCGATATAGCGAGTTTAATCAAAATCGTCGGAACCGTTTTTGAGAAAATCGAAAAAAGGTTCAAAATGCATAGTATAAAGTGCCTCTTCTGGTAGGCTCATTTTGATGAAAAAAGTTTTGTCACGTCTCGGGCGTATAGTTGTCTTAAATATGAAATTTCAGTTTCATAGGACTTACCGTTTCCGCCCGAGAGTTACCACACACACACACACACACAGACACACACACACACAGACCTTTTTGCGGGACTTGGTTATTTGGACTCAGGAGACCCTAAAACGTGTATTTCCGTTGAAAACTGGAATTCGAAAATTTTCACGATCGCAATACTTTCCCTTACTATATATAGTAAGTGAAAGTAAAAAGCCTATTCAGGAAAACACATGTTACTATTGAAACTCGATTTAATTAATTCATTAACAATTTATTTTCATCTATAAAAGTGTTTACAAATTCTTCAATTGATTTTAACACTGGGGTTAAGTGAAAGTCGTGTGCTGGATTTTTAAATATTTA
The DNA here is from genome assembly GCA_023052935.1 of Piezodorus guildinii. Classification (NCBI taxonomy): domain Eukaryota; kingdom Metazoa; phylum Arthropoda; class Insecta; order Hemiptera; family Pentatomidae; genus Piezodorus; species Piezodorus guildinii. The sequence goes on along the minus strand of CM041293.1, from coordinate 118,265,743 downwards.
TTTAACATCACTTACTTTATGCTATTTTGGCGAATTGGACGGTGCTACAATGGGAGTCACTACGTTTTGCCTATCCCGATTTAATTAGGATAGGGCTCTTTAACGAGTACCTGACATCGAACAAGGGACCACCATTTTACTTTCCTCCCGAAGGACGGGATAACCAAGGATCGTTAACTCCCTTAAAAAAATTGTAAGACATAGCTAAGGAGGCTGTTATGCATACCACTAAACCAAAGTTGACCTCGGAAATAACTATGTTATGAGAAGGAGTATTATTTGATCTATTGATGTTTTCTATCCGACTGATACTAAAATGGGAGGTAACATAGAGAGAATTGAGTCATAAAATTATGCCGTATAAGAAGCAGTGTGTGATAGATAGTGGCTGAACAGTGTGTACACTCTGCTCTCTGTGTACACTCCGTGATGTGAAAGTGGGAGCTACTCCTTTGCCCAATGCTTTTGCCAAACAATTCACATCTCTCCTCTCCTTATTGTACTTTTCATAACTATATTCTATATTATATTTGTTTAGCCAACGAATTCACTGGTTATCTAGTTCATGATCAGTGTCAACAATAAATTTAGCGTTAAAAACAAGTTATGAGAATGGGATAAATTCGTTTATTTACACCTTAGTGAGGCCGAGAAAAGAAAATTAGGATCTTATTATGGGTAGATTTTGTACTTCTTGGTATAAGCTATGTAATTAAAAACATAATTCATCTATGTTATTGGAATTTATTATTTTTTTAATTTTCAAACTTAACTCACTGGTGCATAGCGGTAATAATTAATTATGTTTTGTTGTCATAGTTAAATGAAAATTGACTCGTATTTTAATTGTAATAGATCATACCTAAGATCGAAAGCATTAAACAATTAAATTAAGTCTGGCTATCGCCCTAGAACACCCTTATTTCATCGGGTTTAAAGAAATGTTTACTAAATGTGGAAAACCCATTATATTACAACTTCATTATCTCCTCAACCATTAATTTTAGTAAAAACATTTATATAATTATTTTTTAAGGTATTTAAATGTTCTTTAATTTTGTATAGAATAATATTTTCGATAAATATAATAATTTTGGAGATATTCACAAAAAATGAAAATATGTAATTATTTGATTCTCCCTCTCTCCCCTAAAAAACACGACGCGGGATACTGGGGCTTTATTATCAGTTAATAAGGGAAGGATGCTGAACAATGTCTCACAGTTAATTTTTTTTTTTTTTTTTTTGATGTTTTGGTTTGTCCTGTTTTTACCTAATTTTACTGTACTATCAGACATGACCAGTTACAATTCACAGCATGGCTGGTGAGAGAGCTGACAAAATGCTGTTTTTCTTATTTTTCACCATTGGGTACATTTGAGATCAACTTTGATTTTTGATAACAGAAGGATTGATGATTTTTATTTTTTTTTAACTCAATAAATTTATTTGCACCTAAAATAAATACAATAAGCAAACGGGTTGTATTTCACAAATATTGAAAACATGGCCATGGTTAGACCCTTTAGGGAGACAGCACCCGATGGTGCATCCTCCTGACATTAGGTACAAATATATTTTCAGGTCAGAAGGTCCATCATCCAACTCCTTTTTAGCCTACGCCAAGTTATGTTTGTTATGTCAGTTGTAGCCATGTTTTCAACAAATTTGTTAAAGTGTCCATGTAGTTTGTCGTGAAGTCATTTGTAAGACAATCGTAGGTGGTTTGATGTAGCTGGAATACATAAGTTAGTATGAAGAGTATCGTTTGAAACTTCGTTGCGGAACTTAAAAAATTAGATTGGAAGGTTTTTTTTTTTTTTTAATGCGTGTCTTTTAAGCAGGTCCGTAAATTTAGCATGCTTAAGTCCATATAGGTTTTAGTAAATAAGTATATACGTTAAGCTGCTGTCTAATGCGTAATTTAGAGTGTCTATGATGAATTATAAAGGTAGATAAATAATTTGCTTATAACATTTATTTTTAACAATGTATGTTCATTTAGACATTAGTACATCCGTAACTTCTTTCATTTCATTCAGACCAGTATAGCTCCTAAATGGTAGATCCTAGCTACAAATTTTATTTAAGAACAATATTTTCAGTTAAAATTCTAATATCGAACTGTAGTCAAAATTTCGCAAACCGTCGATCAAAACCAACAGAAATAGAGTGTGTCAAAAAAGCAGGCAAAGAAAAAGTTCAAAAAGTGAGGAATGATTTATGGTATATAACCGGATGACATCTTATCATTCCATTGTGATGATCTGTAATTACGTTTGTAGAGCATCTGTTATACCTTTCGTCAGCTGTGCATATTTGTTCAACTGTTACTTCAGTATTCTTATTTAAATTGCCTTTGATATCACTTGTCGATCAAGCGTTATAAAATTGTTTTCATTATGAAAACAACAGGTATTTAAACTGAAGGAAGTTTATATCTATGAAAATTTTATTTAGGATTGGAAGTGTCAACGTGCGAAAATTGATTTTATGTGTTTACGGTTCAAGCTCTTTATATCTCCGAAAAAAACATCAGATTTCTATGATGTGAGAATGGTTGACTGAGTTTACATATGGGAGAAGTTGGTTCAGGGTGCAGTCAATAGAATACACAATAAGTATAAACTTAATTTACTGATGCCGACGTTTCGGCCTAAATTATAGGCCTTCTTCAGGGCTATAAAAACAAAGAAAACAACCAGTAGTAGAATACAATATATAAAGATGATAAGAAAAATAAATTATACTGATAATTAAAAACAGTAAAATAGTAGTTATGACAATTAACAAATATAATAATAATTAAAAACAAAAGGTGGCAAAAAGAAATTTTAATAAAAGGTGAATAATTACATAATGGAAAATTAAAATTTTAAAACTACAAACTTAAAAATTTTTACAGTATGAAAAATGTGAAACATATTGTATATATTATAGTATTGACATTTTTTACGTCATAAATTTGTAACTCTTTTTCCCATACATGTTAAAAAAAAATTAACTTTATAATGTTTCACATTTTTCATACTGTAAATTTTTTTTTTAATTTTAATTTTCTATTACCTAATTATTCACCTTTTATTACAATTTCTTTTTGCCACCTTTTGTTTATAATTATTATTACATTTATCAATTGTCATAACTACTATTTCACTTTGTTTTTAATTATCAGTATAATTTCTTTTTCTTATCATCTTTATATATTGTACTCTACTACTGGTTGTTTTCTTTGTTTTTATAGCCCTGAAGAAGGCCTATAATTTAAGCCGAAACGTCGGCATCAGTAAATTAAGTTTATACTTAATTGTGTGTTCTATTGATGCACCCTGAACCAACTTCTCCCATCAGATTTTTAGTTTAAATATTCACCGCATTAAATAAGATAGTGTTACTTTCACTTTTGTAAGATTACTAGTTTTAGTCGCTCTACACGATGAGAGAAGAAAGTAGTGAGTTTGTGAGAGTTCACGAAAGAAGTGGGAGAAGGAGTAGGCATATTAAAACAAATTCGGATTTAATAACGTCAAATATTACTTTTTAGTTCACTTACTACATATGAAATAATATTAAGGAAATGTATTGCGATCGTTAAATATTTCGAATCCATTTTTCGATGGAATACAAGTTAAGTCCCCTGAGTCGAAATAACAAATCCTCAAAAAGGTCTGGTGTGTATGTCGTGTTGTGTATTGCAACTACCGGCGAAGTTCAGTCACTTAATGCAATTTTATATTTAGGCACTATACGCCCGAGAGTACAGAATTTTTATCAATCAGTGACCGGAGATCTACTATTCATCATTTTGCTCTTTTGATTTTCTCAAGGTTAAATTTATTAAACTCCCTATATGGATGTAAAATAAAATTAATGCAATTTTTTGTTTTTGAACTTAAGAACAGTAATATAAGTGTATAAGTAAACATAAGTGTATAATATACCGTTGGAATGCTAAAGATATTAGAAAAAATATTATCTTAACGTATTCTTGTAAACGTTTGTTTATTTATTTAACGTCACCTTATGCTACTATGGCTAATCGGACGATGCTACAGTGGGAGTCCTAAATTTTGCCTATCCAGGTTTTATTATGATAGGGATCTTTAACGAGTACCTGACATCGCACAGGCTCGGGACCACCTTTTAACGTCCCCTCCGAAGGACGGCGTAACTAAGGATTTTTTACTCCCATTAAAAAATCCTAGGACCACCTGCGGGTTTGAACCCGTGACCTTTAGCATGGGAGGCTGTTACGCTAGCACCCATCTTGTAAACGTTAACGGTGAGTGATGAAAAGGAGATAACAAAAACTGATTTTCGTAGATAATAATATATTAGATTATTTAATAAAAACATGTTTCTATTTAAATATAATTTAAATAATTCTTTAACAATTTATTTTCGTTTATAAATATGTTTAAAAATTTTTGAATCGATACAAATAATGGAGGTAAGTGAAAGTCGTGTGTTGCGCCACCAGATTTTTTAAAAAAATGCTATAATATCATTAAGTATTAGGCTTTTAATTTTGAAATAATACAGTCGTAATTTTTAGTTAAACTGTACACTATGTTATTTAAAGGCAAAGCCATATTACTTTTGTTTCTTTATCAATACCGATTCAATTTAACATTGTGTGATTTTATCCTGTGATAGTTGGGCAGAAAGATATTAGCTCATGCAATTATGCCATGCAGTGAAAGGATTTGCCCTTGTTATAACCTTGCCATTTAGTGTACATAGTTTTATTGAGTTATTTGTCCTTTCAGAAACGATTACCTCTGTAAAAGAAAACCTTTATTCATTCGATATTATCATTTGGTATTTTTTTTTATTGGGAAAAAATAAAAGGGGAACCAAAACTTTATTTGCTTTGAAAGTGATTTGTGTTTCTCCAACTCCATTGAATATTCCACATCAATGTTCGCATGGTGTCCTTTGATTTTACTACGTCTTATATTTAAAATGATTAATATCTACAAATTAAAAATGACATATATAAACGTGATATAATAGGATATATTAACGAAAGATTTCGATTTAAATATTAGAATTAAATTAAAAAATCTGGTGCGGGCAACACAAGACTTTCTCTTACCTCCATTTTTAAAATCAATGAAAGGATTTTCTAATACAGTTAGAGATTAAAATACGTGAAACCATTAAAGAAATAATTAAATTGAATTTATATATAAACTTGTGTTTCATTAAAAAATCTATTATATTATTATCTAAAATAATCAGTTAGTTTTGTGTTCATTTCATCACTCTCTATTAACTTTTAAAAACTTGTGTATGAGATAATATTTTTTTCTAAAATCTTTAGCTTTCCAACGGTATATCATACATATTACTGCTCTTATGTTCAAAAACAAAAAAATTGCATTAAAAAAATATTTTTCTGTTTTCTCCTTGGTAATTTAATTCATTCAATTTATATATTTACCTGTTTTTCATCAGCGTTAACAAGATAATATAGTTATTTTTATTGAATCTACAAAATTAAAGGTACTTTAGGGGAAGAAAATTTAAAATATCGGCATTTAAGCCCTGTCAAGACTTAGTACTTAGGAGACCCTAAAACGTGTATTTCCGTTGAAAACTGGAATTCGAAAATTTTCACGATCGCAATACTTCCTCTTACTATATATAGTAAGTGAAAGAAAAAATATAAACCCGCGGCTTTGCTTAAATATGCAGAAATGTTTTTATGAGTAGCAACTATAAAACGCATTTGATAGAGCATTTGTTTAGGGATATGTTAACAAAGTAACTACTAATAAAACACACTTATTTTATTTTTTCTTACAGGTGTGTTTTCTTGGTGGCTACATCCTCAACCAACTTCTTTACCATATAGTCAAAACGGTCAACAACAACTCTATTATTATAAGACGTATAAAGGGAAAGTAAAAGGGAAAGTATTGCGATCGTGAAAATTTTCGAATTCCAGTTTTCAACGGAAATACACATTTTAGGTTCCTCTGAGTCCAAATAACCAAGTCCCGCAAAAAGGTCTGTGTGTGTGTGTGTGTGTGTGTGTGGAAACATTAAGTCCTATGAAACTGAAATTTCATATTTAAGACAACTATACGCCCGAGACGTTACAAAACCTTATACATCAAAATGAGCCTACCAGAAGAGGCACTTTATACTATGCATTTTGAACCTTTTTTCGATTTTCTCAAAAACGGTTCCGACGATTTTGATTAAACTCGCTATATCGATGTAAAATTTAATGGGCTTTAACTTCATGTAGGTTTTATTTAGATAAAAATGGTCTGACAGGGCTTAAATGCCGATATTTTAAATTTTCTTCCCCTAAAGTACCTTTAATTTTGTATATTCAATAATAATAACTAGATTGTCTTGTTAACGCTGATGAAAAACAGGTAAATATATAAATTGAATAAATTCGATACCCAACTAAAGGAGAAAATAGAAAAAATATTTTTTTATTGCAATTTTTTTGTTTTTGAACATAAGAGCAGTAATATGTATGATATACCGTTGGAAAGCTAAAGATTTTAGAAAAAAATATTATCTCATACACAAGTTTTTAAAAGTTAATAGAGAGTGATGAAATGAACACAAAACTAACTGATTATTTTAGATAATAATATAATAGATTTTTTAATGAAACACATGTTTATATATAAATTCAATTTAATTATTTCTTTAATGGTTTCACGTATTTTAATCTCTAACTGTATTAGAAAACCCTTTCATTGATTTTAAAAATGGAGGTAAGTGAAAGTCGTGTGTTGCCCGCACCAGATTTTTAATTTAATTCTTATATTTAAATCGAAATCGTTCGTTAATATATCCTATTATATCACGTTTATATATGCCATTTTTATTTTATAGATATTAATCATTTTAAATATAAGACGTAGTAAAATCAAAGGACACCATGCGAACATTGATGTGGGATATTCAATGGAGTTGGAGAAACACAAATCACTTTCAAAGCAAATAAAGTTTTGGTTCCCCTTTTATTTTTCCGCAATAAAAAAAAATACCAAATGATAATATCGAATGAATAAAGGTTTTCTTTTACAGAGGTAATCGTTTCTGAAAGGACAAATAACTCAATAAAACTATGTACACTAAATGGCAAGGTTATAACAAGGGCAAATCCTTTCACTGCATGGCATAATTGCATGAGCTAATATCTTTCTGCCCAACTATCACAGGATAAAATCACACAATGTTAAATTGAATCGGTATTGATAAAGAAACAAAGTATATGGCTTTGCCTTTAAATAACATAGTGTACAGTTTAACTAAAAATTACGACTGTATTATTTCAAAATTAAAAGCCTAATACTTAATGATATTATAGCATTTTTTTAAAAAATCTGGTGAGCGCAACACACGACTTTCACTTACCTCCATTATTTGTATCGATTCAAAAATTTTTAAACATATTTATAAACGAAAATAAATTGTTAAAGAATTATTTAAATTATATTTAAATAGAAACATGTCTTTTATTAAATAATCTAATATATTATTATCTACGAAAATCAGTTTGTTTTATCTCCTTTTCATCACTCACCGTTAACGTTTACAAGATGGGTGGCTAGCGTAACAGCCTCCCATGCTAAAGGTCACGGGTTCAAACCCGCAGGTGGTCCTAGGATTTTTTAATGGGAGTAAAAAATCCTTAGTTACGCCGTCCTTCGGAGGGGACGTTAAAAGGTGGTCCCGAGCCTGTGCGATGTCAGGTACTCGTTAAAGATCCCTATCATAATAAAACCTGGATAGGCAAAATTTAGGACTCCCACTGTAGCATCGTCCGATTAGCCATAGTAGCATAAGGTGACGTTAAATAAATAAACAAACGTTTACAAGAATACGTTAAGATAATATTTTTTCTAATATCTTTAGCATTCCAACGGTATATTATACACTTATGTTTACTTATACACTTATATTACTGTTCTTAAGTTCAAAAACAAAAAATTGCATTAATTTTATTTTACATCCATATAGGGAGTTTAATCAAAAGTTAGAGCCGTTTTGAGAAAATCATAAAAAGATGCAAAATGCATGATATAAAATAGATCTTCCGGTCAGCTGATTTTGATTAAACTCGCTACATCGATGTAAAATTTAATGGGCTTTTTCATTTACTCATTTATTTACGTCATTTACGTTTCATTCGGATAAAAATGGTCTGACAGGGCTTAAATTACGATATTTTAAATTTTCTTCCCCTAAAGTACCTTTAATTTTGTTGCTCTATAAAAATAACTATATTATCTTACTTATAAAATAATTATATTAATACTCATGAAAAACAGGTTAACATATAAATTTAATGAATTCGATACCTAACTAAAGGAGAAAACAGGATAAATATGTTTTTAATGCACTTTTTCGTTTTTGAACATAAGAACTATACATGTATGATATACCGTTGGAAAGCTAAAGATTTTAGAAAAAATATTATCTCATACACAAGCTTTTAAAAGTTAATAGAGAGTGATGAAAAGCCGATAAAATTAACTGATTATTTTAGATAATAATATAATAGATTTTTTAATTGAAGACATGTTTCTATAGAAATTCAATTTATTTAATTCTTTAATCAATTTCACGTATTTTTATCTCTAACTGTATTTGAAAATTCTTTATTCGATTTAAAAACTGAGGTAAGTGAAAGTCGTGTGTTGCCCGCACCAGATTTTTAACCTTGTGAATTACCTCATCAAACGGATTTAAACAGATGTATATTGCAGGCGGAAATGCATTTTCATTAACTCAGAAATATCTAAAATTTATTTATTTATTTAAAACTACAATTAATATAATTGAATTGAATTAATTTGAAGGTAAAAAAAAATCAGGTGATTAATTTTTCTTTTTTCAATGAGCCAGGAAGATGAAGTGCTTATGATTAGGACTCCATAGTTTTATTGAAAACATGGCATACTACGAAACCTTGTATAAATATTAAAATAAAAAACTTTTTTTCATTTATCTATCACAGTAACTTAAACATAAAATAAAAAAAAACAAAAAAAAAAAAACAGTGTCTGACCTGGTTCTTCCCTCTTGCCCTTTATTTATAACAATATTCGTTTTAAAATATCTATACTAAATACTATTTAATAAAAAAAATTAATTTTAAGTTTAATATATATTGACTTCGAAATAAATTTGGAATCTTTTAGTATATTATTTTCAATAATGTACCTTTGTAGTCGACCAAAAAAAAAAAAAAAAAATAACCCCCTAATACTTTGTAAGCTTACGTTTCAAGTAGAACCCCAATAACTAATAAAAATAAATTAGTCTGTCCTCCGTCCGCAGTATTTCCCGAAAACTACCGGACCATTTTTTTCGAAATGTATCAAAAATACCACAGCATCCCACGTTGATTCTAAACCAGGAGGTTGGTATCTGCCGATTAGTTGGTAGTTAATTAAAAACGATTGAATTTTATAACTCAGTTATTTTTGAAAATAGAGAAAACTTTTTGTAGTGTTTTCGAATCAAGAAACCTGGATCAATTATAGAAAAGAAAAGAATAAGATTGAAATTTTACACATAAATTTCACTGTAGCTCAGTGTATAGAGTTTTAAGAACAGGAAAAAAATAATAATAATTATATATATATATATATATATATATATATATATATATATATATATATATATATATATATATATTTATTTATTTATTTAAATTTACTAATTTTGTTAATTAGTAATTTAATTTAACTGTAATTAAATATACACATATAATAACACTAACCAATCATAAACAAACAAACAGCACAGAATACACATAAACACAATTTCTCACAGAAGAAGGCAACATTAAATATTATTAAAAAAAAAACTGTTTTAATTGTATGTGATAAAATTACTAGTTATTATTGATGAGTGGCTGCTTTTGCAAAATTTGTCATTTTTAACATTTAAAAAAAAAAAGTGCTTGAATGGGAAATGCAGCTTCGCATAAGATAATGAACGACATTTGATTTCTTTATTATTATTTGATTTAATATATATCTTGTATGAATTTTAAATTTTAGTATTTCAATGTTTCGCGGATCGTAGTAAACTCCTCGACTGTGGTTCATGTTTCTTCTTTTCCATTTCCTTTTTCATTCGAATTTTCGAAATTTGTTTTGTTTTCATTATGTAACCTTTATAGCATAATTAATCTTACATATACTATTCAATGTATTTCTATGTAACAGAGGGAATACGTGTAGTATGCCTTTAAAAGCCATGGGACATGTATACATTATAAATAAACTATCTCTTTATGGGGTTACCATAAAGGGAAAAGAGAGTATATACATATACATATATATATATATATATATATATATATATATATATATATATATATATATATACATATATATATACTTATATAAATATATATATATATATATATATATATATATATATATATATATATATATATTTATATTTATTTATTTATATACAGCCGAACCTAGATAACTGGAATCTTGTAGAGGTATTCTACTTAAACAAGGTTTCACTTATTTAGAGTGCATTTATCTTATTAAGGGGACATGTACCACTGAAAAAGGTTTTCAAACATCTTGTAATTTCCATAAAAATTAATTACAGTGCACAATTAAAAACCATAAATAAATGAAATATTAATACAGTTATTACATTTTTTTTTTCATTCATTTTTACGGAAATTTTTGTAGCTTTTTTAAAAATTAAGTTCGTCCTTTTCTGCTATACAGATTTTTGGTAGAAGTGGTATTTCGCATGAAATTTACTTGATACCGTGGAGTCCTCAAATACATAAATGTCTAATATTTAGGATCTATGCTTTTAAACTTTGTAGTTCCTTGCTATTAAAAATATTGGATTAAGGGGTTCGCGAATATTTTTAGTAGGAATCCACTGCCTTGGAGGAATGATAGGGAAGCTATACTTGGGATATATATATATTTTTTTTTTATGTACTTTCTGATATATTACAGAATGAAATATTTTTATTAAGAGGTTGGTAGATGGATAGAGGTGGTTGGTACGGTGTCATTATAGGTCCCGTTACGGGCACAAAGGCAGTGCTCTCTCCGGGAGGGTGCAGGCTGCACTCTGCACTGCCTCTCTCCTCTTCCGAGTTCCGTCTTTCACCTCTGTCGCTGCATCCGTAAACTGTTTTTATCGCCGCGGCAAAAAAGGTTTGTCATTGTGCCTTATCTTTCGGTTCCATCGTCTGGAACGTTCTTTGGAGCATCTTCAATCTCCTAGGAAAACGTTTTTTTAAATTCGAATTTGATTTGAAAATAGGAACGAGGGATTCAAAAGTTAAAGGAGAAAATAACTACCAGTTCTTCGGGGACCACTGCCGAGAACTTCTTTTGTCTTTCAATATGTATTTATTTTTGAAAGAAAGAAAGTAAATTTTATTCTGGGACCTTTTGTCCATTCCTGGCATTCCAGGGCGAAACCACAAAATAAGTATATTTTCTATTTTTCGGTAATTTAATCCCACTCCTACTTTTGCTAGTTAAAAAGTTTTTAAGACAAGGTAATTAAATTCTGTACAACTTTTATTCTATAAAGGTTTCGCTGATGAGATCAAATATTTTCCATGTTTTTGGTATAAGAAGTGGAAAGAAAGTGAAAAGTTTTCCAAATCGCCTATTTTCCTCCATTTTTGCCTTCTCGTATGCCGAAAAAAAATCTTATTGTACCGAGTTTGTTGGAAACTTTTTTTTTTCTATATTTTTATAAATAAACATAAAAATGCATTAGGAATGATTTAGAAAACAATTACAGGAAACAGTGCCAATTTTTGATGCCGTTCAAGATGGCGGACGAAGCAAAAGGGTGGGGATGACGAAAACTTGGCTTAAACACTACCTGATGGTCCTAAACAATATTAAAAATGAAATGAAATAACGCAACTTTTATAGGCTGAACCCTCCCTTTCAACATCTATTGACCGGACTAACAAATAAGTTTGTAGAGTATTTTGACCAAATGTTATGATTATGAAATAAAATATTGCCTGAAAACCTTACAGAATAAAGTATAATAATAAAGAATTGCTCTTGTATACTTGATGGGCAAAACTTCATGAACATGGGGCACTTGTGGTGTAGTGGCTAGTTGCCTTTTGTGCCCAAGGCCACGGGTTCAGACCTGGCAGACGTTCTTAAAAGTTTTTAAAGGGAGTTAAAAATCCTTGGTTATAACTCCCTTTGGAAGAGACGTAAAATGGGGGTTCTCAGCATGTGCGATTTCAGGTACTCATTAAACATCGCTATCCTATTTAAACCTGTATAAACAAAATTTAGGACTCCCACTGTAGCGATGCACGATTAGTATCATCGTATTGATAATATCCAGCGATCCCTTATATCTGACCTATACACTGTTTTTATCCTAAGGTGAGAAGATATTTTAATTTGGTCGTGATTAGAGACCTCTATTTCTTGATGGGTCATAGCTCTGGCGTGTGACACGGTATTCATTACGTCGAGTCATTCTAAACGCTTCTCTATTATATTGCTGATAAGACCTCACCGCTTCAACCTTCTAAATTAATTCTTAGAAAGGATATTCTCCATCGATTGAGAAGACGCTTTTGATGGCTAAGGTCTGGTTGTTATATTCTCAATAGAGGAATGGGTCGGCTTTTTTTCGTCATTTTCATTTAGTAAACTAAAACTATACGCTTCTGGGGCATTTTTGGATGTTACCCAAGCTTTTGATAGGGTGTGGTACCAGGGTCTTCTTTTTAAACTAAAACCCATGCTTCCAAGCACTTAGTATTTAGTTTTGCATTATCTTCTCTGTCCGACAGGGTTCTGAGACCTCATCAATCAAGCGAGTCTCTGCAGGAGTTCCCCTAGGTTCTATCCTGGCCCTACTTCTGCACTTAATATACACATATGACTTACCGACAAACGAAAACATCCTAACTGCGACATATGCCGACGACACTGCAATTATTACTAAAAACACAGACCCTACACAGCTCTGTATGACTTTACAACATCACTTAGACAATATACGAAAGTAATGTAAAATAAAAATTAACCATGACGTCACTACATGTTACATTTATACTTAGAAGTGGAACCTGCCTCCAGTTTATTTAGACAATCACCAGATATCACAATCAAAAACAGTAACGTACTTAAGACTTATTTTTGACAAAAGGTTGACATGGGGCCCACACATCAAGGGAAAACGTAAAACTCTAAAGTTTCAACTAAGACTATTGTATTCGATATTTCATAGAAATTCTAAATTATCCATCAGACAGAAACTTAACGTATACTCTTATTTATTAAAACCTATATGGACTTACGCTTGCCAAATATATTGACCTGCTAAAAAAAGACACACATACGAAAAATACAAACCTTTCAATCGCAATTTTTAAGACTGGCAACGAACTCACCGCCATATGTTTCAAACGATACCCTTCATATTGACTTGCGTATTCCAACTAAAACAAACCACATTCAAATGACTTACAAACGATTTCACGACAAACTACATGGGCACATAAACAAACATGTTCAAAACATGGCTAAAACTTACATACCTAACATAATTTGGAGTAGGCTGAAAAGGAGTTGGATGAGGGACCTTCTGACCTGAAGATATAGGTGTGCTTAATGTCAGGAGGATGCACCACTGGGTGATGTCTTCCTCATGCCTGTCCACGGCATGTTTTCTTATTTTAGCACATTTGGTTATAATAATAAGATTAAGAATAAGAATGTTAATGACGGAACGATATTAGCTCGTTATCCAGCTTATTAAAGTGTCGTGTGCTTCAGGCATTGATTCTATAATCAATTTCCATAGCTGAGTGGTTCTAATGTTTTTCAATTATAGTATTATGTGGTCTGTTGATGTAAATTTTCCTTATTAGGAAATATATGGGTTAGGAGTGGTTTAAATGGTCATTCGTTTCCTAGTTAGCTTTTGCTTTTTCTTCCATCAAGTAGCAGTGCGTAAGTTTTGAGAGCTTCATTATCACACTTTGTTTTAGTAACTTTTTCTCGATGCAACGATCTTTGACCTGGCCTTATTGCTCTGTATACCCGTTTTAAGTTTTAATTCCGAATCGTTAGGAAAAGTATTGCGATCGGTTCCGATTTCCGAATTTGAGTCTTCGGTTAAAATAAACGTTTTAGGATCCCTTGAGTCCAAATAACCTAGTCGCGTAATAAGGTACATGTGTCTTCGTGTGTGGTAAGTCCAGCACGTAAACGAAAAGCTGTGTGAAACTGAAATTTCATATTTTAGGTGCGTATATCTCGGATATGTTAGAGCAACTTCTACAAATTCAGCTAACCAGAAGTGCCACTTTATACCATGAATTTTGCACATTTTAACGATTTTCTGAAAAACTACTTTAACGATTTTAATTAAACTTGCTATATCTATGTAAAATATATTGTTCTTTAATATGATGTCGATTTCATTCTGATTGAAATAGCTTGAAAGGGCTATAATGCTGATATTTCAAATGTTTTTTCTTTAAAGTATCTTTACATTTGTTGATTTGGAAAAACGAACCTTATCATCTTGTTAGTATTTGATAAATAATAGGTAAATACATCAGTTGAACGAATTTGAAATCAAACTAAACGAGAAAAGGGCAAACATATTTTTAATGTAATGTTTTTTTGTTGTTGTTTTTTTTTAACAGATGGACAGTAAAATAGATGTATAGAAATTATAGTTTAGTTTAGTTTAGTTATTATTAAGAAAAGCGATTGAGGGCCTATTGTGTAAAAACACGATAAAGATCAATCTTGGGATCAATAAAACAAACGGTATCCATGTTTTGAGAGGAGTACCTCAGGGTGGGCCACTTTCACCGGCGCTGTTTAATCTAAGTATAGATTCTCTATACACCGAGCTCTGTGATCCAAAGGTGGCTAATGAGTATGGATACGAATTGCTTCCAAACCACGACTCTGTTTTACTCACAGGTTTTGCGGATGATCAAGCCGTGACCTGTCACAATGTGGAATCTGGAGAGAGAGCCATCAACTGCGTCCGTAGAATACTTGGAGAGATAGGATTATCTGTTAATGCAAACAAAAGCACAGGTATAATCTTGAAAAATGGAAAGTTGGTTGGGTCAAAGTTTTGTTTGGATACGGGAGAGGAAATCCATTCTATTCAAGATAAAGATTTCATCAAATACCTGGGTTGTAGATTTTCGGGGGAATTAGAATTTGATGAGGAATCCGTCGGTAGGCTGAATCGAGATATGGAAAAGCTTGTAAATTCTAATCTCCTAAAGCCTGACCAAAAAATAAACATTGTAAATAGATATGTTTTTCCTTCCGTGATATACCCGCTGCAGACTGCACCACTAACAAAACTGCGCCCATCTTTGTTAGAGGCAATCGACGTCATAATTCGAAGATGTATAAAGGCTATCATAGGATTGCCAGCCAACTCCTGCTCTTCTATGCTGTACTCGCCGCGACGATATAGGGGTCTTGGGCTTCTGCGTTGTCAATGGGAAGCTCCTCTTCAGCATTGGGCGATTTCTCAAAGATCGGCCGGAGTAACAGACGCCCTGTTTCAAAATATCTTCAACTTAACGGAGGAGATCCGCGAGTGCACCGAACTACTGCGAATTGAGGGAAATGCTATAGAGGCCCCTCTCACGGTAAAGAGAGTGAGGCAGTTCTTGAGGGAAAAGTCTTTTGAGGAGTGGAGCCAGTGCAAGTGGCAGGGTGTAGGCGTGGTACATTTTAAAGCCAACCCGAGCGTAAACAGGTTTATGTTCGATCGACAAATGTTAACAGGATCAGAGTGGACAAACGCACTCAAATTGAACATAAACTACGCACCACTTCGTGGAGTCCCTGGATCGAGATGCCAGGGTAACGAGGCTGTTGGACCCCTCTGCCGCAGATGCGGTCGAGAGTTAGAAACCCCTTCACATGTGTTGGGAAAATGTCCACATAACATGCTTCTCGTTACCCGCCGGCACAACCGCATAAAGAAAGAAATATCAGAACTTTTGGAAGTGAGAAAGTATAAATGTTTTCAGGAAGTCTTTTGCCTTGATACAGATGGGTCGACAAGATTTGTGGATATCTTGGCATTTAATGCCACAAAAAATGAAGCACTGATAGTGGACCCCACTATCAGATATGAAACAAATGACCAGGAACAAGGCAAGAGGATTCAAGAAGAGAAAGAGAACATTTATACAAAATGTATTCCATACCTGAGGGAAAAATTTCGTGAGGGGTTCGGTGAAAGGGAATTTAAAGTCGTGGGACTTTGGTTCGGAAGCAGAGGGACCATCCCAGTAGCCACTGGATTATTTTTAGAGAAATATGGACTCGGAAAAAATGAGATGCAAAGCATGGCGGAGACCATAATCTTGGACTCACTGGGAATCCTGCATCACCATATATATTGAGGCTAGTCGGGATTCTCAGATGTCCATGACCGATTTCAAAATTAGTAAAATATATGTATTTCCTATTTGGCGGAATCTCTCTCTATCTTGTTTCTTCTTTAGGATTGTCTTCGGGATTGATGCGGTATGCTGTGTACTGTAGCAA
Source organism: Piezodorus guildinii (assembly GCA_023052935.1). NCBI lineage: Eukaryota > Metazoa > Arthropoda > Insecta > Hemiptera > Pentatomidae > Piezodorus > Piezodorus guildinii. The sequence continues at coordinate 118,249,166 of CM041293.1, read as the reverse complement.
CTCAGCGAAGTTGAGCAGCAGATCCAAATTGGAATTTCCTCCTTAACGTCACTTTATGCTACTATGGCTAATCGGACAATGCTAAAGTGGGAGTCCTAAATTTTGTCTATCCAGGTTTTATTAGGATAGGGATCTTTAACGAGTACCTGACATCGCACAGGCTCGGGACCACCTTTTAACGTTCCATCCGAAGGACGGCGTAACTAAGGATTTTTTACTCCCATTAAAAAATCCTAGGACCACCTGCGGGTTTGAACCCGTGACCTTTAGCATAGGAGGCTGTTACGCTAGCCACCCAGCTACAAGTGATCCCATTCAGAAATTATAGAAAAATTTTATCACACACAAATCTATAAAATCTCATACATCATCAAATCTCATACACAAATTTATAAAAAGAAATGGAAAGCGATGAATAGCGATGGAGTTAACTGCTTGTTGTAAATAATAATGTAATAGATTATACTCACGATTGTTTCGAAACTCAATATAATTCTTTAACCTTCTTTTATCTCGAACTTTTTCAATTAAATTAAATTAAAAGTTTTAAATTTATTTTTTATCAATAGAGATAAGTAAAGTCGTGTGTTTTGTGCACCAGATTTTTTCAATATAGTTTTCTACTGTTATTTCATTTGCGGAAAGACCCTCTTAGGGTACATCCAGCGTATATAAAGTGGGTTAACAAATTTGTGGAAAAACCTGGCGGCTGAGCCCGACCTCGGCCTAATCATCTCATTGCACGCCCTTTTTACTAGAAACAGTAAGAATTTGTATATGTACTGAGCCCATGACTTATCATGGGTTGTTGAAGTACAGTTTTTATTTTTAAGAAATATAATATTCGAGCAAGATTCTGTCCACGGAATTTATTCTGATCATTTGACTGATCGTTGATTCAGAATAACGATAAGCCTCATGTATTGCTCAGCAATGAGTATTATATTTAAAAACAGTCAGTCCAAAATCTTCAAGATTATGCTGAGCAAGCCTGGAAGGGCCAGTCTATCCAATGCAGTCATAACGGACGGTCGGAGCTTCAAGTAAGATGCTTAAAAGTGAGTTAAAAAGCTATAGTTTAATTAATTATTACTAATTACTGACCTGTTTCTGCTTCATATGTTTGAATACAGTGTCATTTGTATTTAAGAAAACACTGTTTGACTGATTTAGATTTAACTGTATTGTGAAAATCAGTTCATTTGAGAAAAGATGTTCATTAGTTTTGGGGCTTATAACATTTGCTATTAACATTTACTTCTTTTATTGCGTAACAATCTTACTAAAGTCGTACTATTTCCTACGATACATTATAAGTCTATATTATCACTCATATATCATGAATAATTGTTTTGAGACTTGATTACAGAAGATCGCAATGTATTTTACTTATAATCATGTAGTAGTAGGAGATAAAAAAAAAAAAATCTGTACCTTTACATATTGGTGGTCTTAGGCTCAGTACATCTAGGCCAACGGCCGTGCAATGTGTTGATTAGGCCTTGATCACGCCCAGCCGTCAGGTTTCTTCCCCAATTTGGGTACCCATTTAAAAGATGCTGGGTCTGTCCCAGGAGGGTCTTCATACCCCAAGGTCGCCCCCGGATGAATTAACGTAATAAATGATATTCTGTCTCAGCCGGGATTCGAACCCAGGATACTTACGCTACTTAGTAAAAAATTAAAGATTAAAAAACTAAACAATAAAGTTATATAAAAACAGATTGGTGTAATATACACACCATGAAACGAGGTTTTTAAAAAATGTATTGTAGATACTCCATTTTAAGAAATTTAACATACTAAAAGTTTAATAAAATGGATGGAATTTTATATATAATACTGTAATGGAATATTTATTATAACATGTTGAAAGTATGCGAGAGTGTATATTGATTCACTATCACCGAATTTGCATCCTCCTTTTCTCATGGCGTGTAGCGTGGCCTTTAGCGTAAGCTATTTTCTTCAAACGTAAAAGTAACAAAAAATATCCTATAAAAAAATATTGTAAATTATACCAAAAATACTACATGAAGGTATGTCGATAAACGAACTAAACATTTATTAAAATACCAAGTTGATTTTTTACTGTATTAACAACTTATTTTTCTAAATTATTGCACTTTTCCCATGACTTTTTAACAATATAATATGGATATAGTACTTTTTGGAAAGAATTAATAGGGATATAGTACTTTTGGAAAGAATTAATAGGGATATAGTACTTTTTGGAAGAATATAACGCGGGATAACAGTCATAATGACCTTCCTCACACAACATTACTCATAACTAACGTTTTTATTATGTTAATTACTAAGTTATATACATTTTCCTATTCACCATCTGAAAAATAGCTTTCCTTTTGGTAATTGGATTTTGTTGTCTATTCTTCATAAAGAAAGCGAATATTCAAAGACCTTTTATTTGTTTATGGCACTATTCAACGAACGTATTTGTATTCTTTAGAGACTGATAAATAAATATCTTTTAAACTTTTATTTTGGTCATTTTGGAATTCTAATTTCAACCATTCGCTGCAATAAATACCATTATTGTATTAAAATGTGATTTTACTGAAAATATTTATATCAAGTTTATGTGGCTGAAAGAAGAAATACTATGTGAAAACTTAATTTAATTAAGAATTTACAATAACCGAAGCAATGCAACTAAGTTGTTTAAAAATAACCTGAAAACTGATTATTAGGTTAAAGCCATTGATCAAAATAATCGCGGTGAATCAAGACGTTTTAAATGAACCAATAGAAATGCACAAAATGAAGAAAACAATAAATTAATGGTAATATATTACGGGATTAGGTGCTTCTGCCGTGTAGTAGGAAATATAGTACCTTTCGGAAGGAAATGAAAGGAAAGGTTATATCTGTTTACATGGGATATAGTACGTTTTGGAAGGAAATATTTTTAGTATTGTACCTTTTGGGATGAAATGAAATGTGTTTATAGTACCTTTCGGAATAAAATGCAATTTTCAAATACGTTTTTAAAGGATGTGTACGGACATGAACCATGGGGGAAAGCCGAATTTTTTAACATCGAACGCATTCAATCCTTTAAAATCCAAATTCTTCCGAACAATTGAGACGTTGATTTCCAAAAGGTACTAAAGGACATTTTTTTCAAATTTGATATTTTCACATATTTTTATTCTAATGCCTTAGTTTTATCTAAATCCATCATCAAATTTTATCTAAAAAACATAAAAATCCTTTATAAAAGTATTTTAAAATTGCATTTCATTCCGAAAGGTACTATATCCATGTTTCGTTCCAAAAGGTACTATATCCTATGTAAACAGATATAACCTTTCCTTTCATTTCCTTACGGCAGAAGCACCTAATCTCGTAATATATCACCATTAATTTATTGTTTTCATCATTTTATTCACTTTTATTGGTTCATTTAGCACGTCTTGAATCACCGCTATTATTTTGATCACTGGTTTTAACCTAATAATCAGTTTTTAGGCTATTTGAAACAACTTAATTGCGTCGCTTTGGTTCTCGTAGGTTGTCATTTAAATTAAGTTTTTTTAATACTATTTCTTCTTGCAGCAATATAAATTTGGTTTAAAATTTTTGAGAAACTCACATTTTAATAGAATAATGGTATTTGATGCAGCAAATAGTTGGAATTAGCATTCCACGAACTTGCTATAAATATGTGAAGAAAATCCGTGCCTGATCTAACTTAGTAGTCGAATTTTTTATGTAAAATAAAAGCTCAAAAGTTATTATTTATCAGTATCTATGGTTAAATATTGTTTACACGTAGTTAATAATATAGTTAAATTTGCTAAGTTCACACAAATAGTAAATACATGTTCAAAACTTACTTCATAATTACATACTTTCTTATTATAATGCCATAAATAGATAAATTGTCCTTTGAATATTCACTTTCTTTATGAAAAATAGATAATCAATGTAATTAACTAACAAAGAAAGATATTTCTCAGAGGGAGAAGAAGGAAATATGCATAACTTAGTAATTAACGATATAAAGACGTTAGTTTTGGTAATGTTGTATCAGGAAGGTTATAGTGACTGTTACCAACTTATCTCACGTTATATTCTTCCAAAAAGTACTATATCCCTTTTAATTCTTTCCAAAAAGTACTATATCCATGTTTCGTTTCAAAAAGTACTATATCCATATTATACTCTTTAAAATCATCATAAAAGTGCAATAATTTGGAAAAATGAGTTGGCAACACACTTAAAAATCAACTTTAGATTTTAATAAAAAAATAATCACGTAAATTGGTCCAATAATAAATAAATGCCAAATTTTTGCGTTTCCTGTAAAATTTTCTAAAGTGGATATAGTACCTTTTGGAAATCAATGTCTCAATTGTTAATGCTTCTTATCATGTCGCCAACCATAACTTACATGACGACCTAAACACTCGATTTATTTTGTACTAAATATTCCATTAAAATTCTCCAAATTACATCAGAACCTTATCTATCACCCTAATCCTTTAGCCCAATCCCTATCCAGCTCCACACATCCTTACTATCCACCTAGAAAGTTGGAACGGCAGCGGCCACGGGATCTTTTGTAAACATGTATATTAGAGTTAGATTCTCTTTGGCTAGATTCCCCACTCAATGTGCTGTATGTTTTAGGATTGTATGACTTCTAGACTTTGTAAATATTTTATAATTTCTTTATTGTACATTTCTTTATAGTTTTGTAAATATTGTATGTTGTACATGCTCCCAATTGACAGATCGTAATATAATTCAATAAATAAAAAGGATGTGTAAGTTATTTAAAAATAAAATCTGATGACGGATTAAGATAAAATTAAACCATTAGAATAAAAATATGTCAAAATTTCAATTTAGAAAAAAAAATGACATTTAGTTTGTTTTTATTCATGATCGAAAACATTGTGCAAAAGCATTGTTTTTTTCGAGAGTGCGTTATGAATAATGTATAATGTATTGAATATACTCAATGTACACAGTTTAGGATGTGTTGTGTGGCTGTATTTCAGAGGACTTGCCCAACCTGAGGAGTTTCACCTTGGCATTGGGGTTAACCTTCAACTCCGCTAGCCGTCGCTCTCACCTTTAGCGGTAAATTACTTTGGATAAAGCGGATTTTATACGGTTTCAATTATTTTCTGTACTATCAGGTGTAAGTTTCGCTGTTATTTTAATTAGCTACTTAATCATAAATCCGTATGATTTTTTGAAATGGAAAAAATTAGCATTATACGAACCGGGTTTCACGTGTATTTTAATTACTGCTTGTTGCTTACCGCTTATTATATGTACAGGGTTATATAACCCATAGTCCGATTCTCAATGGTTAGGGAGAAAAATTTTCCTGTTATTCATAAGTTGCTGTTTTCATCAGAAATATTCAAATATATCTTACTTTATACGGACGAACAGAAAAACAAATAATATCAAATAAAATGAGAGAAAATTCCCAAGAAGGTTAGAGTTCAGAAGATCAAACCCTCAAAATAAGAAAATAAGTGTCGCACAAAGTCATGCTGAAAATTAAATTTTAATATTTAAGAATATTCGGACATTTCCAGGAGTTGTTACTCTTCTATCTTTAGGTTTTAAATTTTTCGGATCTTATAAATACTTCTTCATTAAAATAACTTTAAAATGTTGCAAAATAAACATATCTTCGTTGCCTAATCAAGGATGCGAGGAAAAAATAATTTCAAAAAACGGACAAAAAGTATATTATAACTTTTATTCGTTTGTATAAAGTAAAATTTGGAAGGCATAAGAACGAAATTTATGGTCTGTAGAATGAAAGCCTCAGAAGTAATAATTTTGTGTATTTGCCCAGATCCGGTAAGAGACGTGTTCTTGGTCACGTACAAGTATTCCCGTGGGTTCTAAAACCGGTATTTATTAAATTTTGTAATCGTGAAGCATCCTTTATGCTTTTTTTTTTAGTCTTTAATTTCTTTTTTTCAATTTTATTTATTTATAGTAATTTACAGCTGTACTAAAGAATACAATAAGTAAATATGTAGAGTGAAAATAAAAAGTTATGAAAATGTCTTGAGAAAGAACTACCCAGTGGTAGCACTTTACTAACTATTTTTAGACAGTAGGCGCTTGTCAAGATGGAGACCTATTCTTTAATTTAAATCCTTGGAAGTGGTGCTGCTGGGCACTTTACTTCCCCATGCCTATCATGTCTGATCTTACTTTTGTCCAACACATTTGCTGATTGTCAGACATCTTCTGACAGGTGTAAATAAAGATATAAAGAAAAAAAAAATTAAAACTGTACATAGTACAATAAGTAAATGAGCTATTTACAGAAAATTGGCTTGAAAAAGTCTTGAGAAGAATCTACCCTGCGATAGCACTTCAATGTTTATTTGATCAGCAGGTCTCGAGACCACCGTCTTTTCAGTACTCCTTGGAGGATTTTCGGGAATAGATTACGATGAGAGGATACGGACAAGCGGGTTTTTATGGGCGGGTAATTTGGAATAAAATGAGGTGTATCTTTGTTGGGCAATTTCTGCAACTAGTGGGATATTCAGGTCTCTGGATTAGTTAATTGGTAACAAATTAAGAAGCGTCGAGGATTTTTCGAAGGATTTAGAATTGCAAGGATTGTATGCGGGAGGTATTCGATGGTCTATTGGACTCCCATTGCTCAATGCCATAAGTCCAAATATGTCTGATAATGGTTGTGTAAGTGATTTTTTTGAAGAAAGGAGGGAGTTTTGATCGTTTCTGAAGTACGTGTTTTGATAAGTCGTTTAAGTCTTGTATGAGGATTCCACGCTAGATGTTTGTCAAGTACAAGGTATCGTATTTGTTCTGCATTGACGAGTGGGGTATGGTTAAAGGAAACAACGGGACAGGAAGGCATAGGTTTGCGTCGTAGATTGAAGGTTATTTGGTGGGATTTACTAGGATTTATTTTAATTGTCCAGTTGTGACACCATTCTGCAATTGCTGATACATAGCTCTGTAAGATTTGGGAGGCAACAATAGGATCATTATTCACGGATGGGTAGGGATATCAGCTGTATAAACCGTGTAGAGGGTACACCGGCTGTCTGATTGAATACTGAGGAGTCGGAGAGATTATGATTAACTTTAAATGTTTTATCTGTTAGATAGGAATGGAATATTAAGGAATGTGCCGGGGAAAGGAATTTGCGGAGTTTGTACAGCAGTCCTGGATGCCAAACTCGATCAAAAGCCTGTTTTACGTCGAGAAAGGCCCCAGTGCAGTATTATTAATACTTAAAATAAAAAAATAAAAACAAAAATTAAGTACTCTGGTTTTATTTTATCAAATGTCACTCTTTTTTTTTTTTGTCGTGCCATTATTTGGATGTCATGTCATTGAAAACTGATTAAATAATTAAATATCTCGTTATTTGTTTAATTAATTTAAATATGTAATTAAATCATACATGGTCAAATATGTAAGGAATCTCCTTTCATCTTGGAGGCTGGTATAGATCATATTAATACCGTTGAGGATGGCTGATGATTATTTGACAGCCTTATGATTGTTATTGTTGTCGGAATTAATCATACAAATCAGGACGCAATGATAGTGTGTTTACATTAATACATTAAATGTGATTAAATTTACATGCGGCACCTGAGTGATATGTGATCTAGCTGTACAACTGTTACATTAGTATATCATAATATAATATTATATTGGTCTAATAGGTTGTCAGAATAAAAAAAAAAAAAAAAATGTAATGATTTAATTTATTAATTAACTATAAATTTTTATTAGGGATATTACAAAATGTAAAATAAAAAATCACTAAGATCTTTATTTAAATTAACAAAAAAAATCTACGTCCTGTGCACACCCAGCCTCTATAAAGTTGGTACCTAAAATGAGAAAGCCCTGGAGCCTAAACGTAATATATATATATATATAATCATTTCCCTGCCAGCCGTTGGCCGCGAAACAGTACGTTGTGAAGGTCCTGCTTATAGAGTCTAGTCCAGATGTCTCTCTCTTGCACCAACTCTGCTATCCTATTCCAAATTATTCCGCGCCTCCTGCGTGCCTCCTTTACACTATCCTCCCAGGAGATGCGAGGCCTTCCTATAGGTCTTTTCCTTCCGTGCGGGTCTCGTAGTTCATACTGACACTTCTGTCCGGATCCATTATAAGAAGATGTCCAAACCACCTCAGTTTGTGCTCCTCCAGTATGGTCTCTGCCGGTTTGACATCGAGATTAGCCCGAATGGTGGCGTTCCGTATCCTATCTCTTGTCTTCCTCTCTATTTTTCGTAGATACATCATTTCCATCGCTTGTATCTGACTCCTGTATTTTGTGGTGAGGGTCGACGATTCTGAGAAAGAATTAAGTAATAAATAAGCTGTTGGGGTTTTTTGATTGAGTTAATTCTTCCAAGCTGTCTTCTTTTCTCGGATTGCCTTTTTCACGTCCTCATTCCACCAAGCTGTTCTCTTAAGAACGGATCTAATGCTTTTCTCTCCGCAAACCAAGTTTGATGCATCTAGGCCGATTTTTCTAAAAGCTGACCAGCCTTTCTCTATGTCGTCGCTATCCCAGGGTCTGTTACAATCTAATGACATTCTTTCCTGTTGGTAATATACAGTCATTTCCTCCTCTTTTAAGCGGTAAGATTTGATGATTCTTTTCTTAGGATTCCTGTGTTTCCTATGGTTTTCACTTCCTTCCAGATCCTGTATACCAGTAGTGGAAAATGGTCACTTCCGATTTTGTAACCTCTTTTGACCTTCGCATCACACAGGTCCCTTACTTCTTCTCTATTTACCAGAACATAGTCTATTAAGGATCTTTCGTTTCTGCCCGATTCCTCTCTGGTGTATCTATGTTTTTCTTTATGTGGGAACAGTGTATTAGCTATTGTAAGGTCGTTTGCAACACAGACATTAAGGATTCTCTCTCCATTTTCGTTTAGAAAGTTTTCTCCGAACCTTTCAAATGTTCCATGCCACTTCTTATGTTCGCAGCCAACTCAGCTGTTCAGGTCTCTGAAGACTGTAGGTGTACCATCGCAGTAATCCAATTCCTACATTATAGAAATATAAAGGAAAAGAATGGGCATCGATTTTTTTTTTTTTTTTTTTTTTTTTTTTTTAAGCCCTGTTTTTAAAATGATACTGCAATACTTGAACATCCACAAAGATATATTATTTCAAAATTTGAATGTGTATTAAAAAAAAAAACTTACTCTTGCTAAAATATGCCGCTCCTACTTCTATTCTCCACTCATCCACAATTGGGCCTTCACTAACTTATCAAGTAATAGACTTTATTAAAAGAATTAATTTCGAAATTGTATTTATTATACATTCAAAGAATGGTGGACTTCGATCAATTTTTTGTTGTTGATATTTATAATAATGCAATAAAAGGCAACTAACTTTTATTCAGTCAGTAAATGCAGCTTTTGATTTTCCTTTTCTTCTCTCTCCTTTCTAATAAAAATAAGTTCTTTATCCAGTTTTCCGGAGTTATCTTCGATTGTGATCCTAATACTTTCCTTAGGTAGTGTAGTTCTTCTCTTCCCATTCTAAGGTTTCGTCTGTTCTGCGTTACGGCATCTGTGATAATCTCAGGTTTATTTAATTTAGTAGTAAATTTATTTATAAATGCATTTCTTCCCTGCGGTTTCTATCATACTGATAAAATTCAGTAACACACTTATATTTTCTCTTTTCATTACTGTTATTTTATTTATTAATATTGTATATCTAACATTATGTTCTCCGTTCATGGCTTTCTCGTTCAGTTATCCACACTCAGGTAATAACTAATTCTTATCCCATGTATTACATTTAAGATTTTTATTACATTGTTTCACTTTAATTGGGTATAATAAATGTTTATATATATTGAAACATTCTATAATTTATTGTGGTAGATAACGGTGTAAGAGCCTAGACTGTTATGTGAAAGGGCACTGTTTCATAACTCGACCTGTATAGGAAAATATCTTTATCTGTTTAGTCGGTTCGGTTTTCTCCTCTGATATTTAAAAGATATACAAAACATAGTTCTGAAAACTACTACTATTTGTTGAAGAATTTCCTAGTATTGTTTTCTCGGTTGTAATTGTTTTATCCTAATCATTTGTTTTTTATGCAATTTGTATTTCTTCGTTAATAGATGTGGTAATAATGATTTGATTTTTTTTAAATTTATCACATTATTATCATATGTAAATTATTTGATTTTTACTATTTCATTTTCATATAAGGTATGTTCACATTTCATTCACATTCAATTTATTTTACCAAAAACCTTACAACAAAAGAATCGTTCTGTATAATAAACATACTATACTCTGTTACAGTAGATATCTAGTAAAAATTATCGATTCATTTGAAAACAATGAAAAAAACCGGTCAACACTTAATTGTCTATAATAATAAAGCAATAAGGACATTATTACCGTTTTAATTATAGCCGAGAGGTGTATGGAAATATAAAATAATCTGATGGCGGTTGCCTAGCTATTGTGTCCATTTTTAAGCGGAAGGATGGGCTTCCTGTAAAATATGTGGCGCAGAATAGTAATGTACATAACTTGTTGGGAACCTGGAAATAGGTTGGCTCTATTGGCGCCATTTCCAGCAATATTTATGTTGGTAATGTTAGTTTGTTTATTGCACTGCTTTGTATTTTTGCACTACTTTACTGCGGTGGCTTGTATGGTGCTTTATTTACACTGTTGGCACTACTTCACTGCTCAAGATAGCCTATTTTCGTTCTATATCTTCCTGGGTTTTGCCTATTTGCGAGGTGTTTATTTCATGATTTCTTTCATTCTAATAGTTAAAAAACGAAAACATAGAGATCAGTCAAATTTTTACTTTCATTTACACGAAATATATAGTAAGGGTTGCAAAAGCTTTCGAATTACAGTTTTCTCCGGAAATACATGTATCCTGAGTCCAAATGTCTAAGTCCCGTAAAAAGGACTGTGCGTGTGTATGTGGTCAGTCCAGCTCGGAAACAACGGGTTTTAATAAACTAAAATTTTATATTTTAGGAGCGTATATACCTGAGATATTACAGCAACCTTTTGAACAAAATTGGCAAACAGAAGAGCAACCTTTTTACGATTTTCTCAAAAACGGCATTAACGATTTTGATTAAAGTCGCCAAATCGATGTAAAATTTAATGTGCTTTGATATGATGTAGGTTTCATTCTAAATGAAATAGTTTGATAGGACTTAAACGCTATTTCAATTTTTTTTCCTCTAAAGTACCTTTAATTTTGTAGTTATGGGTTTAAATTTTCATATTCTAACTGATCTTCTACATAATTTGATGTTCCAGGCAATTCTCCTTCCTCATGTAATTGATTCCCCAAACATGGATAGAAATGTTTTTTAAATAACGCGTTAAAGTAAAAACGTAACGATCGAGCAGCGGTTTCGAATAATTTTTTAAAGAGAAATAGTTAAAATGTTAAACAAATTTATGAGAATAAGTGGATGGATGAGTATAGCCTGGATGACATAATAATAAAATATAAAAGCAAAACATCGACCGTCCAAAAAATATTAAATGTTATAAATGAAAGACTTACTATTCATCAAGTAAGAAAAAAATTCCTCAAATGAGTAAACCTTAGGTTATTTCTGAATTTTCGAGAACTTCTCGATGCACAATAAGTGTTTTATATGATGAAAAAAAAAAACTCGTACAAGAAGTCCGGAAAAATCTTTCAGCAGGTAAGGCAATAACAAAATAGGCTCATTGTTTCCAACATTTTTTAAAAGAAGGTTTATGGATTTTCGATAACGTTCGACGCGTTAATAATAAAATGATTTTTGATTTAAGCTATTTTATACCTTCCTCCTAATGTTATAAAATAGATAAAATTTCTTAAAAAAGTTGAAATCAAGTTAATTACAGAATAATAGTCATTCTGAATACATCTGACACTCACTGTAGGTGCATAATATGCCGTTGGAAAGCTAAAAATTTGAGAAAAAATGTTATCCTATATGAAAAGTTGTGAAGGGAATGTAATGGGGAGAGGCATTAACTTTTCCAATGAAACTGAATATAATTATTTAAACTTTTTCCAAATCTAAGTTTATTAAACAGTTCTAAAATTAATTTTAAGAACCGAGGTTAGTGATCGTCGTGCTTTTTCTGTAGTAATCATTTCCTATAATATTTTTGTACTTTTTAAATATGTAATTAACTGATTTCTTGTCGTTAGATTTATATTAGGAAATATGTCTATTGAGCATAAGGAAAAATATTCAAGATATTTTTACTCTATTTTTCATTTGTTGATTATATGATAGAACATTCGATTGATATTTACCATTCCTTCGAAAATGTGTCAATTTTTTAGAAATTATACTGATTTTACGAAAATCAAACTAAAATGATTCATGGTTGAGGTTATACTATAATGTTTTTGCCATTAACCCAATGTTGGTCGAAAATTGCTCTTTTTTTCGATTTCTGTTATGTTTACATGTTTTCATTTTTGTAATAATATATTTTTATATAGTGATTTAGTCCTCGGAAAAATGTTTAAATGCTAGTCATAAAATTCAAAATGGCGGTCGGGGAGAAATTTAAAAGTAGAGATTTCAGAGAAAATATACCGTAAATTACAGATAGTATATGCTGGTTTTAGACTAAATTCGGACCTCGAAACCAGGGAAATACATAAATTTGAGAGTTCCTAATCAATTAATTGTATGCGCAGCTCTAATAAAAGCTCTAGTAATTTCATTTAATAAAGTAGAAAAATAAACCAAAGTTTTACAGGTTGAATAGTTACCAATAAGAAACATCTAGTAAATAATGTGAATCGATAATATTCAGCCGACATCATGAAATGACGAAACTCCTTGTTATCATTGAGATGTCAGGAAGGTAAGTCGTTAACTCCGGTTTTATGTAGTTAAACGTCGCTCAAGCGATAACCTAACCATTAAGCATAAAATATCATCAAAAGATAAAGTCGTCAATAATTGGCCTTTTGCTTTAAGTTTACGTCATCTCATCTATTTTGACGCAGTTGTCAAAGTAAGTCATAATTCTGTTTATCATAAAATAGATTATTCCTCTCAGGTTGACTTTAAATGGTTTAATTTCGGACTATCTTTTCTTGTCGTATCATGTTTTTCTTCTTGGTGTAATTCTCATACGTTGGTTATTTATTATTATTCTTTATATTTTCAACTGCGTTAATTTCTGTTCCTGAAATAGATAGGTCAGGTGGGATATTCAGAAATGACATTTTCATAAGAGAGGGAAATCCCGAATTGGAGTGGCTGCTCAGTCTCGCTGAGGTGCTACGAACACGAAGGGGTAGCCCTATAATAGGGGTACTCACTACGTTTGCTATAGCATGCTATTTGTGCTAAACCCATCAATTTTATACAGGAAATAACTGTAGAAACTCGACGGGTTTAGCAAAATAACACAAATAGCATGCTATAGCAAACGTAGTGAGTACCCCTAATGTCCTATATGTCCAAACTCCTTTTACGAATATCGAAATTGGTCTTGGGATAGACTTAATATAGATGGTGGTGCTAGATTCCTAGTAATTAAAAAAAATGCCAATGAAACTAAACTAATTTTATCTAGGAGATTAAAATGTAATTTCAGGCTATTCTCGTTGAAAACTATCAGTCTAGATTTTGGTGTTGAGTAATTCGTTAAAGATTCGCGATGGAAGTTCGGTTTTAATTAAAATTATGTTCATTCAACAAATCAAGCATAAATAAGGAAACTTTTTTATTGTGTTCTGACGTTTCTGCATACATTTTAGGCATTCATTTGGGCCTGATTGATATCGACTTGATAATTAACTTAATCTACGTTTTAAAAAAGAGTAAAATATTTATTGGTGTTTTTAATCAAATAATGCAAATATTTATTGAAAGTATAAATGGGAGGAGGGTCATTATTAGAGTTTACATTACTTTTGTAAATATTATTTAAGAAAAATGAACATATTAATAAAAGTTGCATTCTTAAGATTATATATTAATGGATCTGGTTTTTAATAGCATTTTTTAAATGCTGTCATGTTTCTTTATCGAAACCAGTTTGAGGTGTGCTTGGACACTCCAGTCAGCATTTCTCCTGCTTAAATCATAAAATTCTAAAAATGTTTATTTGTTTACGCTGAAAGACTTTCTCATGTATATTCAGTATATTTGGAATTTATTTTTCGTTACTAGCTATTCGAAATTCGGAAAAAAAATTTAGTCACATCTTATGTTTTCCATCAGTTAATGATTTTACGAAGGGATATTTGGATCCATAAACGCCTGTACTGAAAATTAGTATTATTTTGAAAATTAGTATCGATTAAATTGATAATCAGATTGCAGATTTTATCTGTACTAATTAATAAATAAATAACAATTTATAATTAGCGTCTTAATCGCTTTTTGTATTTTTTTTTTTTTTAAATCGTCAGCAGTGTATTTTTATTTATTTTTTGCTAACTGTAATTTCTTAATGAAAAGGAAATAACTTTTAAAACAACTTTAATTATTTTCTTGACTAACTGAACCGTTCAGACTATCATCTGATAAAAATAATAATAATTAGTCGGTTTTTCCCATTTATCAGAATGTAAAATGTTTATCTGTGAAACGTATGGATTATTTTTTTGCAAAGCTAAATTTATTGATTTATTTGCTTTATAAGAGTTTAGTAAAAAAGATATATGACATAATAGTGAATCATATAACATTTGTATTAAATCATACATTAAAGTTACAATGAATTGAAGCATTAACCTGTTGACCTCTTGACTCTGGTTTTAGTTGTTTTATATTATAAAATATTGCATCAATCCACATTTTTCTTATCTACTTTCTTCTTCATTTCCTTAAGAAACCGATAAAGCACTTCTTGTATCCACATTTTTGATAACCTTTTTTTTTTTTATTTATACTTTTAGCTAATAACAAAAAAAAAATGGCTCGTGTTCTGGTCATCTGTACTTCATAAAAAAATACGAAGGCCACACTTTCTGATTGTGGTTTTGCATATACTGCCGTTTTTAAATAAATATATATTTTTTCGTTAGTTATTAATATTGAACTTTTATTGTTATCAATTTATTTTAATTGAATATGGTGTTTTTAATACGTATATCGCTAAGCACGCCGTGTCGATTCCGTGAAGACTGTTTACATCCAAGGCCAGGCAAATTTCTCTGAATCTACTTAATGAATACACATACTCAGGGAGTGTAATTAATGACTCTGGTAAGATAGACGCTGAAATTTCTAACAGAATATCGAAGGCGAACGAAGCATAATACCAGATCACTAACAGTATCCTACGGCACCGTGAGGTAGATAAGAAAACAAAAATTAATTTATACAAATCTATTCTAACCTACAGTTATATCCATACAGTGGATACAGCTGGACAGACATTATAGTCGAATCACAACAACCGAAATGAGGCTCCTACGTAGATCGGTGGGGAATACTAGGAGGAATCGCATCAGAAATGATAGCATAAGAGTGCAGTTGGACTTAGATCTACCTTGGAGAACAGGCAGCTCATGTGGTTTGGTTACGTCTGCCGCATGAACAATGGCATGGATTCAAGTAAAATTTTAGAGGCTCGTTTTACTGGGAGGAAGGCGTCTCGGAGTTTCATATCAGTAAGTTATCCAAAGGATTGGAGGCAGAAGAGGAAAATCCCTGGACCCGATTAAGCGGTAAAGCAGAGACTGGGGTGAGTGGCTGCGCTGTATACAAGTTCTTCCACGCTATTATTATTTATTGTAAAACAATTCCAAAAGATACTTTTTTTTTTTTAATATTTATTGAGATATATTACAATTTGTTTCTTAATTAACAGTAGTAATAGTGATATGAGACCACAGCCAAAAGATACTAAAGGGCATTTCTTATCATATTGATATTTTGACATATTTGTACTGTGCTCTCATCATTTCGTTCTATTTGATTTTAACTAATGAACTCTCTAGTACTTTAAAAACGCGGTTTATAAATGCAATTATTTTCTTAATTATTAACTGGGGAGCCCGTGGCTAGCGCGCTTGTCTCTCATGCTAAAGTTGAGCTGTGAGTTCGAAACCCAGTCCGGAGGGACTTTTTCAAGCATTTGATTAATTGGGATTCACTCCCAACCTCTCCCCCGAGTATGTGAGACTCGTCAGCCAAATGGTGGCCATTCAAAAAATTAGGCGTGAAAAAAACAAAATACATTTGGCAAAAAGAGGAAGTTAAAGAAGAAGTTTATAATACAAAAAATAAGTTATATGTTTGTAATATATTATAATAGCTTTTGAAGGTGCTACTCAGTGGGACATTTCAATAAATATTTAGGAAATAAAGATTGTTATCTGTATTGATAACGGGGCTGTTACTTAATACAGTCAGAATATGTCACTAATTCTTCTTCTTCTTTTGCGCCATCCTGTTGTGCCTCTCTCGTAGAGAAACGTTTAACTAGAATTTTCACTGTTCTTTATTTCCTCCTAGATTCCTGGCTTGACGGAGATTGTTCCCTCTTCTTTTGCACGAACGGTTGAATTATTCCAGGAAGAATATCCTTGGTTGGCCGCTAGCGATTCTGCCTTCGAGGGCATAATCCGTAGTGATGCTACAAGTCCAGCCACTGCTTTTTTAGGGCTGCGGTGACTCCGAAAACTGTATTAATTCATATATTTAGGTATGTTTATACTGTATTATATTAAAATATTGGGATTCATTTCCTATGGTATCATGTTTATAAATTCGCTGTTGAATCAGATGCAAAAGGGAATAAAGAAATAAAATGAAACACATATATTTAAAATATTAAAAAAATATTTACATCCGAGATTAACTATTATTGAGAATACTGAGGTAGTGGTTTGTTACAATTTCCGACATCACATTAATATTACATGAAAGGTTGCGAGACATCAACCAACACTTAGCTACTAGACTCTCCCCTGGCTCAACCCTATACTCACTTTTTCTACCCTCCGTGGCTCCAATACCACTCCTACGATTCCCTCGTCTTTTCTGTATTCTTCTTTTAACTCCCTCATCTTATCAAAATTTCTTTTCTTTCTTTAGCCATTTCAACTAATTTCCTATCGGGACCGACACGACATCCTCTTTGAAAATTAGGTCCTAAGAGATACTTTTTTTTTATTCTCGCTAATCCCGAACCTTGTTGGTGGTTACGATCGCACCCAGGCTTAAGGGTGAAACACATCAGGTGCGACCTTGACCGGATAAAAGAGGAAAAATAAGTTCATATTTTGCTGACAAAGGCTTATTATCAATTATTATTATTACTAATTAGTGTATTATTAAAATCGTTTAACTTTCTCCTTGTATTCTCAATACATAGCAGTTCCCTGTGGATCTCGGTAATCTTTCAATCTGACGACATGGCCGAACCAGAAACCCAGTTTCTCTCTGATCCTCCCATTGCGGAAAAAGTCTCTTCTTGTTTTCCCCGGGATTCTTCAGAGAAAATTGAATTACTTATTCATAAATTGAAAATAACATAAACAACTGTACGTTAAATTACGAATTTTAAAAATCTTTCCTCCTGAAATGGTTTGTTTGTTGTTTATTTATTTAACGTCCCTATATGCTACTAAAGTCCAGTAAAAACACGATTTCCTATTTTTGTTTGTTTGTTTATTTATTTAACGTATGCTACTATGGCTAATCGGACGATGCTACATTGGGAGTCCTAAATTTTGTCTATCCAGGTTTAATTAGGATAGAGATCTTTAGCGAGTATCTGACATCGCACTGGCTCGGGACTACCTTTTAACGTCCCCTCCGAAGGACGGCATAACTTAGGATTTTTTACTCCTATTAAAAATATCCTTGGGCTACCTGCGGGATTGAACCCTGGACCTTGAGCATAGGAGGCTGTTATGCTAACCACCATGCTACAGTTTACCCCTGAAAATGTTTGTTTGTGTGTACACTAGACGATAATCGCGGATAATATCCCCTCCAACGAGAAAGACATCCTCCTCCCCAGATTCGAGTAATGCTGGTAGTGCCTATCTGAATGAAGGCGTTCCATTTCTGTTGATTAACCCAACCTAAAGAAATATTTTCTATTTCTTTTTTGTAATACACACTAATTTTATTTTAATTTAATAAAGAAAGGAGGATTACAAGTTCATATGTACAGATGGAATAAGACGGAGGCTCTAGATTTACGATCTATTTTGAAGTGTCTTTTTTAAGAGACTCCTCATACGCCTCTTTAATTAATATTGTTTGTAACTTGGAATTATTAATTATTTTCTTCTGTAATGCCCAACATTGTGAAAAAAAAAATCTATATTACAATCCATTTTTTTTCCTTTAAGTCATGAGTAAAGCAGTAAGAGACGATCATCCCCTCATTTCCGTAAATCTTTTTTTTTTTTTTGTGTTCTTTTTACCCCGCCATATTTCATGCTATTATCTGTTTCATAATATCATTTTAACGTCATGAAAATTAAGCATTTATTAAAAATACTACTTAAAACCTATTTGTTTTTCTCAATCAACATGTTTTCTTAATTATAGTACTCTGTCCATTAAATCACATCATCTTTTAGCATGTATTTCTGTTACTTTCGGTGCATGGTTGTTACACAAACACACACAGTACAAAAAAAAACCATCGCATGACTATTAATATGTGTTAATCGATAAATGTTCTGAAAGTAATACATGTTTTTTGATTGGTTATGTTATGGGTGGATGTTAATATTATTTTTTTCAATGTTATTAAGGCTTTTTCTTAGATTTATTATGTAAAGGATGCATTATAATTAAATTTTAAGTTGACTGTTGTTAAGGCATTAAATTTCAATCTATCTTTAAGTAAGATTGAATGGAAAGTGTATTTATTTACAAGATAATGCAGTAAACATTCGATAATTTAATCAGCATTTTCATCTTAAAAGATACAAGTTAGCAAAAATATTTACTGATATATTTACTTGTCTAAAATAAGAATATAAGTATCATGTTTTCAGAGTCACTCTTATTTTTAGTTTGGATGGGCTTTAGAAAATCTAGCCCTATCAGCGTTGTTCATTTCACAAGTCATCTCGGATTAGGACCCGGATACACTGAAAATCAGTAGTAAGTTTAAAAGTAAATTGGCTTTGGAACTTTTAGCAACATTTGATTTTCCTAAATTTTATTCGAAAATATCAGTTATGTTTTGTGTCTTATTAAATATTTTAAATCATTCTGATGAGTTTTTTTACATTTACTTGTTTAGATTTTTAAAAATGATTAATATTGTTGAACAGTAAAGTATTATTAACTTTTGTTTGTGATTTGAACATACTGTCAGCTTCAATGGATTTTAAAGAGGTAGTTCATATACCTATACTTTTTGTGCATGCATATTTATTTATATATTTTATTTTATACCAGAGTTTTTAAAGATATCATACACGACGACATTTGCTCCGTACTCTTTCAGCGGAACATGCCATCGCGGGATCTATGCTTCGTTAACTTGTCCAAAGATTTTTTTTTAATTTTCATTGTGCAAGTTTTTTTTTTTTTTAATATGTACTCTGTCAAGAAAAAATAATTGCCGTAAAGAGCTCAAGGTTAAAGTTTTTATTATTAAATGACGTTGATAATGTTCCTTGAATTTCATACACGTATACAGTTTTCCTCATGAGTTTTAATTTACGATATGGATATAAATTTACGATAAAAACTAACTGATATAAATTAATATTTCAAAAAAAAAAATATTGATTTTTTTTTTTCATACTGAAGATTACAGTGATTATTGAACGAAAAATAAAAAAAAAAAAAAATACATATATGTATATAAACTGTTTCTTTACTTCTTCCATTATAATTTTATTAAAAAAACATTTGGAGCGAAAAGTAATGTTGGATGTTAGCTGAGATAAGTTTTGGTTAGACATAGATATTAAACTTGACCTGAAAATTTCCACTTAAAACCAAACAAAAATTAATCCGCCATTGAGCAACAATAGAGACAGTTATCAATAACAATAAATCACTACCTACAAAACAACAAAAAAAAACTTCAAGACAATAACAATAACTTGCCACGACATATCCGCACGTTCTTAAAAGATAATCGACTAGCAAGGACTAAGTGGCATACAACTATGTACCCATCTGACATAGCTCGTTACTCCCGACTAACTAACAAAATAATAAAAATAAATTAAAAAATTCAAGGAACAAACTTTACAACACCTCAAATGAATCCTTATGGATAGCAAACAAAAAACTACTTAAATTTAAATCATTTAATCACCCGCTCCTCACTGAATACAATAACTGGTCACGACAAATGAATAAAAGGCAGAAATATTTGTTGACCTTTTCAATATTTTTAACTCTCATCCAGATACCTAAATCCAACCCTTATTGAACATGTTTAGGCAGATCTAACTATTCCGCTCCAAATCTGCCTTCCTCCCAAAGCCTTTCAGCCATCTGAAGTCATGAACATAATTAAAAAAATATTTCTAAAAAAGCCTCAGGCCATGATTTTATTCACAACTACATCCTAAAACAACTTCCTCAAAAGCCTTATTTTCCTCACCTATTTCTACAATGCCGTAATCGGATCCAAGCATTTTCGTATTTCTGGAAACTGTCACTATTAAAAATGATACGAAAAATCCTAAGCCACCTGAATATTCGTCATCTAATGTCCTATCTCCCTTTTACTTATGGGCAAAATCTTAGAAAAACTCCTTCTAAAACGCCCATCCATCCTAGAAATGAATCACGTTTGGATTTCGAACATCCCATTCTACAATACAGCAATGTCACCGCTTGGATGTAATATCCTCCACACTGGAGCGCGGAATGTACTGCACTGGAACCTTTTTTGATGTAGAACAAGCATTTGACCGAGTCTTGCACCAGGTACTGCTTAACAAACTCCGTAAATTCCTTAAATACTTCCTATTAATGCGTTCCTCCCTTACTGCAAAAACTTTAAGATAAACCATAGCTTTTCCTACTCATCGATCTTTTCTCAATCTGCTGGAGTGCCTCAAGGTAGTGTCTTAGGTTAGGATAGGTCCTGTACTCCTTTTATACAGCTGACATTCCGCTCCATCCTCTTACTTTCCTCAATACTTATGCTGATGACACGTGTGTCTTATCCGGCCATAATGACCCAACTACTGCATTCCAAACTCTTCAAATCCAGATCACATCCATTGAAGAATGGCGTCACAATTGGAGAATTAAAATAAATCCCAACAAATCCACCCAAATCACATTTACCCTTTGTCGCAAACCGATAAGTTCTTTCCCTCCATTATCCTTTAATTACATCATACTTACTCCTGTAGAATGAATCTGATACCTAGGACTCCATCTTGACAAGCGCCTTACTTGTAATGCTCACACAAGACTGAAATAATTAACTGCTCCAAGATACTGATTACTACAACACTTATTAGAAAAACTTCCTGTATTTTACAAAAACTCATTTACATATGGAATCAAGCTTTGGGTCTCTACTAAACTATCTAAGTATTCCCGCATCCTATCCTTACAATCCTAAATTCTTCGCAAAATTTCGAGTTCCCCTTTTTTTGTTACATATCAACTCATCCTGAATGACCTCAACATCTCATTTGTTGCACACCTAGCCCGTGAAAGATATACTTCCTTTCATTCTAAACTCACAGCCCACACAAACCCATTTGTCCGTAACCTATCTTAGTTAGATATTCCTGATAACCTTCTGAGGCGAATGAAAAGAACGTTGTCTCGAGACCTACTGCATTAAAATAGTTAGCGAAGAACTATATAAAAGTATTTTGGAGACAATATGGGTGGAAGATTTTTTTTTAACGCGAATTTACCAATTCAAAATATTTTTTAGGAGGAAAATAGTAAATAAAATAATATAAAAACTGACCAAAGTTTCGACCCACATTGCTGTTCATCATCATGGCTCCTTAAATAAAGGTGTCTCGGAAGAGACTCAGCTGTTACTGTTTAATATTTAATATAATGATGAATCCAAATTTAGATCTAGCAAAACAATTTAATTAATCAATGAAATCAAATAGAGAATTAAAAATACTTGTAGATTATATATATAAATAATAATATATTAGTGTATCATTGATTAAATAATATAAAAATGTACTATTCCTTATTTAAACCATCTGTATTTAAATAATAATGGAAAAGTACATGGGATAATAAATTATTGATTAATAAAAAATACTCAGTCTCTATGAAGAAATAATTAAGGTGAAAAATGACTTTACGGAAGAAAACTTTTATTTTTTAAGTAACTGATTAGATAATGGGTATCGTAGCAATTATCACTCTTTTATTTTTTAGCATTAAAATAAGTAATTACTTTTAAGCCTTTGTAAACTCTTCGTTTGGTTATACTGATTAAAATTTTAATTAGCTTTGACTGATAACGTTGATAATAATAATAATATTTATTTGATATCGGGGTAATCCCTATACAAAACGTTTATTTATTTAACGTTGATTAAAGGATCTAATGCTAGTCTATGGCAATAACGCAAATATTATTAGAAACATACGTGTAAGAATTTACTTACTTAATCGAGTCCTCTTCAGTGTGAGCTGCTATCTTATAGAGCCCGACCTGAAGTTCTCTATCCTGTGCCAGAGCTGCCTTCTTCTCTAATCGATTCCTTTATTCCTGAAGGTTTCCTTAACTCCTTCCTTCCAGGCTTTTCTTGGTCTTCCTTGCGGTCTCCTCCCCAGTCTGACCTCGTGCGTAGCCTTGGCTGGCCCTGGCTATTCGGTCCTCAGCCATTCACGAGATGTGTCCGTACCACCTAAGCTAGTTTTCCTCAATAACATCTTCAGCTGGCCTCAGCTTGTTAAGTTTCTCACTCTATCCCTTTTTGTTTTCTCCTCAATTTTTCTAAGATAGCGCATTTTTATAGCTTGGATTTGGCTCTTATGTTTGGTGGTGAGGGTCCAAGACTCACTTGCATAATTTAGGATAGGGAGGAATGTGTTTTTGAAGACTAACTTCTTAGTGGCCTTTGAAACTTCCTTCTTGTCAAGAAAACCTTTCGCAAGGGAGTAAAAGCATCTTCCGGCCGTTTTCATTGAGGTGGACCCCCAGGTACTTAAAGTCCGCAACCTGTTCCAAACGTATTCCGTTCAGCCTGGCGATTCAGTCCCCACGGTCACTCCTTTTTCCTATCATCATAAATTTAGTTTTGAAGATATTTATTTATTTTCAGTTATGTTCTAAATTTTTTCTTGAAGGATCTGAGGATTAAACTGTAGGTTGCCACAATTGTTTTCAAACACCACCATGTTGTCAGCGTGGACTGTGTACTGAACATCCTGAAGGTTCCTATATCCGAGATAATATGGACTCATTTCTTATTTTTCTCGCTTCAGGACAGTATCCAATACTAGAATAAACAAGAGGGGGCTAAAGCTGCAATCCTTGTCTTATTGCTTGCTCTGTTAGAAATTCCCCTGATGTGTGGTCGCACGTTCTAACGAAAATTCCCTGCACTTCGTAAAGACTCAATATGGCCTTTCTTAGTCCTATGTGGACTCCATATTCTTCCAGTGCTGTAGTAACGTCTCTTTTCTGGACCCTGTCAAAAGCGTTGTTTAAATTTACAAAACAGGCGAAGACCTCTCTACTTCGATGATCTTCTCGGAAATCTCACGGTCTCATCGTAAATATCAGATCCTGAGTGCTCCTATTATGCCTGAAGCTTTATTGTTCTTCCCCTAGTTTGTGTTCTATAAGTTTCTTCTATATATTTTCAAGTATATTGGTGTATACTTTATAGGGGACACTGAGCAGTGATATGCCTCGATGGTTCTGACATTCACGATTGGCACTTTTTTTAAAGATTGGGATTATTATTGAAACTCCCCTGTCCTCTAGGACCACCTTCCTCCTCAAGCGATTTTAAGGAGGTGCTTGAGCAGTTCCTGTCCCTTCAGACCGATATATCTCAACATTTCGGGTGAAATGCCGTCCGTGCCAGCAACTTTTCCCAGCTTCATTGAACCTATAGCTTCAGGAACTTCCTCTTCGCCGATGAAGTCATCTTCCTCCCAACAGTCCTCTGTGCTTCTAGGCTGTTGATTATCATCTACTTCCTGCCCATTTTGTGCCAGCAATTCCTTAAAATATTCTGCCTATCCGTCCATGATATAATTTAGCCTGCTTAGGACTGTTTCATTTTTGTCATTAATGTGCTTCAGCACTGGCTCTTTTGTTTTCTCAAGACCAGCACTGGCTCTTTCTGTTGTAAGAATTTAAATATATAAAAAAATAAAAATATTTGCTTATAATATAAAATTCCAGTTCCAATATAATTAATGCGATTTATTTTTCCCTATTTTATTTTAAATGGTATGTTGTAATGCAAATTATGATATTTCGCCATTCGAGCAAGAATCTAATGAAGAAAGTGTAACATATAATGACGTTAAGTAAATTAACAAACAAACCCAGTGCTTAGTTGTTTTTCTATTTATTAAAAACTACTATCTCATTCTAAAAATGTATGAATCAATGACATGGCGATTAACTAGTTATTCATACAGTTGCTTGCTTCATAATACATTATTTAAGATTAAGATTTTTATTTTTCAAAATTTTTACAAATGGCCGCATGCCTCAAACTCTATACATGTTGTGGTAATTGCACCAATTACATGTAGTACATTATTTGTAGCTGTGTGTTTAACCCTTTTACCGTGTTCTATTAAGGAAAACAGAACGGAATCGTTTCAAAACAATTATAACTGTAATTCAAGACATTTATAGAACAACAAAATCAGAAGTTAGATGACTGTTAATTGCAAGAAAAGTTCTCTCTTTTTTCCTTCTTCTCTCCTTTCTACTTAATCTGCTGTGTGGATTGAGTCGAAATCTCGCCTGACATTTGAAGGTATTGTGTCATGCCTCAAAATGATCGTATCGGCTGATGGAGGACTTGTAGGCGATATCTCACCCATGAAAAAGCGAAGTCATACTGATAGTTATGACTTAACGTTTTTGACCCGCGCTTTTGAAATCAATCCTCGAATTAGTGTGTTGGCAGGGATCATCATATTAGTATTTTAAATTCCGAACAGTTCATGTTCTTATTAATATCACAAAATTAAGGGAATTTAATCAGTAAGAAATTAATAATGAATGATCATTGGATGATCCAAATGCACTGTTGTTTGGGGGGTGTTATTGAAAATTATCTTATCAACTTTACTTAGCTTAAGAGGCTAATTATATTACATCACTCGCTTGTATTGCTTTGAGATATTTAGTATATACGGAGGGAAGATGTTTGACTACACTGGAAAAACAATAGGTCCTGGATATATAAATCTCTAATCTACCGATTTTTCCAGGCAGAAAGAAATTGAGTTTGGGACCGGACCAGCGGATTGATGATCAATTGAAATAAACAAAGTTGACAGAACATAAAAATTTCAAACCTAGATTTTTTTTCATTCAAACCAAAATAGCTGCCGAACTGTAGGCCCTAGTGACAAAATTTTTGGAACAAAATTATACTACCCATAAAACATTTTAAAAAAGAACTAATAATCTCCGTTACGGGTGCCGAACATCATCTAATCTATAAGAAGCTAGAATATAGTGTAGATTACATTAACGATAAAAACAATATAGATTTAATCAGAATGGTTTTTAAAACAAGAACTGAAATGATATATATTTAAATTGTAAACCATGGATGAGGGAAATAGTTTACACATGCTCAATTTTAACTTATTGTACAGATTTATGATATGTGCTGTAAACTATTGAGATTTTTTAATATAGGAATTCAATTACAATAAATAAGTTGTTACATATAAGTTATATTTATATTCTGTTAATTCTATATGGGAATCAAATAGATTATCCCAATATCTTATGACAATAATGTATAATAATTATTTATCTTTTTGTTTTTTTGATTGTAAGTTTTTTGTTTTGTTTAATAATAATATATATAAATAAACCAACTTCCTGGCAGACGGAATTCCACGCCAGTATTTCGAGTTCTTTAGCCACTGTAAAGAAACATGTGCAATTTATTAATAAAACACGTTTATCTATTTATCTATCCATTAAATTTCTGATGAAGAACCTTTCTGCAAATGTTTAATCCGAGCAATAACAACATAACGCGTGTCACATTTTGGTAGGTGAAAAAACCGTTACAAACAAAAACGTCATTTTTTTTTATTGAAACCAATGTAGGACCTGCCGACAAATGTTTTATAGCTAAAATATTCTCGACTTAATTTCTGACTTGAGAACTGTCTTCAAAAATTCGATTTGGACAACAAAAGCGCCAACACTACACACATATGTTTGCAAAACGTGACTTTTTTTATTCGAACCAATATTGCTCCTAAATGGTAGGTTCTGGTGACAAATGTTATAACAAAATAATATATTCTCCACTGTATTGTCGGCGTGGAAACTGTCGTCAAATTTTCAATCCGAGTATAATACACCCTTTTCAATAATAAAATTAGAACTTTTCAAATGTTAAAGCATTTTAACTTATGTATTGTCCCTTTATATTTTCAAAGTTGTTATTTGGTGTGGAATAATTCCACATTTTATTCTCCCTTTGCTCCTGCGAATCCAGCCGTCCAAAACATGGTTCAGCAAATTTTTCTTAATATGCTGTAATTTAAATCAAGAAAATTTCGATAATTACCCATTAAACCCTACATAATAAGTAAATGTGATATACTTCGGGGCCAGAAGGATAGAGAAAACAAAAAAAATACATGTGAAGGAGGAAAGAGGAAATAAGAAAAAGAAGTTGCAGACGCCTGGCCTTGCCCAATTCTAGCCACTTTGGCCAATGACCACGGCCAACCTATGACTCCACCGACTTGCCGGTTTGAAGGTCTTCGGCATTCATTTAATCTGATGTATACAAAATGTTTTTTTATAAAAATCAAACTGTTATTTTATTATTATTTCTAAACTGTTGTTGTTTTTAATTTTCTCATTGTCCTTAACGTAAAATGTGAATGACATGAATATTTCTCTGTGGATCTTAGAGTATTTCAGTACATTTTCCATAACCGACTCCGATCCAGATTATGATGGGACCGCATTGGAGGATTGCTTCCATTTTGTCGCACGATGTCCCGCGCACCATAATGATAGAATCAGTTTTATGTCTATATTAAATAATGAAGTGTTAGTGTCTTTCATGAAATTCCGGCAGAACCCCTCCCAATAGACCTTAAATCATAAAATATTTATATCAAGAGGAACCTGAAAATCAGATCTCAACATGTTACGTCTCAGAATGCTGATCATTATTTAAGGGGATGAAACTGATCGATAGCTTGTAATAATCAAGTATTTCTCAGGTTCAATCAACAGTCAAGTCGTTTCATCGTTATTGTAATATACCATATATTCATATTGTTATATTTAAAATGGTTATATATGAATATCTTAGGTAACAATGTACATATAAATAATAAGCCTGTTGTGCTTATTGTTGATTTGTTTTGTGTGTATTTATATCGTTTGTTTTGTTTTATTTATATCGTAATTATGAATTAATATATATATATTATATATATATATATATATATATATATAATAATGTCCGACAAATTGAAAATACGAACATAATTATGAAGGATACAAAGTCAAATATAATCACGTGCGTTGTCCTTAGCGTGAACATTGTAATAAGTCTTTAAGAAAGTTTAGTAAATGCAAATAGAATCCTTACGAGAGCAGGATATAATCCCAGAAAGGACAGCGCTGCAATTACAGACACTATGAATAACAAATCGTTCAAATGAATAAAACATTTCTTTTTATAAGGATATGACGCATCTTTATTGGTTTTAATCCGTTGTAGCGAACTTTCTATAGTAGCAGAGAATGATGTTTCTGTCACATAAAATAAACCATTCCCATTCCATTGTTTTTTAAATGATTTGGAACATTAAAAAATAGTTTTAGGAGCATTTTGAGGAGTGAAGTAGGACGGTTGCTGCAGAAATCTGAAAAAAAAAGAGATGGAAAAACTATTTCTAATCTAGTGATGGAATATAAACCAAACAAATAATCAAGCACCGAATATAGGATAGAGCTTAGATAATAGCAAGGAAGGAGATGAAGAAGCAGTATCACCCGTTAGAGAAGATATCGAGGAAGTCCTGTCAAAGCAACAAAGCTCTAGGGCCAGGTGGAATCCCAACTGAATTCCTCAAAGTATCTGGCGCTATATAAGGAACTACAGGAACTCATTGCTCAGATATGGGTAATAGAAGAAATACCGAAGACTGAAAGGGGACCATTATTATTCCAGTATACAAGAGAAGACTCCACAGACAGAATGGAAAAATTATAGAGGAATAAGCCTTCTGGATACAGCATACAAGATATTCTAAAAAGGGAGCTGGAGTGGATAAGGATTCATTTTAATGAGGGAAGGATTCGATTATAGAATGAATGAATAACTTTATTTGCTTTCGAGGTAATCACCATACAAATAGAACTGGCTACATAACAATATAAAATACAAAACATACTTATATATATATATGAAGTAACAAGATACAAATTTACTACGTCATCAGCTCCAGGTGCATTCAACAGTAATAAATCACAATAAAACTTATAACAAAACCAAGTAATACCAATAAATGAATACTATAGTATTCCCTATTATAATAATAATTTGTTCGTCTTTAGGGTAATTCCTATCCAAATGGAGCTGGCTGGCACAGCACAAATAATAAATCTATCTCCAGCATACATTCATAATTACGATGTAAATAAAACAAAAAAAAAAAAAAAATCTGGTGCGGGCAACACACGACTTTCACTTACCACCATTTTTAAACTCAATGAAAGAATTTTCAAATACACTAAAAGATAAAAATACGTGAAACTATTAAAGAATTAATTAAATTGAATTTATATAGAAACATGTGTTTTATTAAAAAATCGATTGCATTATTATCTAAAATAATTAGTTCTATCTGCTTTTCATCACTCTTTATTAACTTTTACAAGCTCTTGTGTATTAGATAATATTTTTTTTCTAAAATCAAAGATTTCCAACGGTATATTATAAGTGTATATTACTGTTGCTATGTTCAAAATCAAAAAATTGCATTAAGAAAATATTTTTTCTGTTTTCTCCTTTAGTTAGGTATCGAGCTTATTCAATTTATACATTTACCAGTTTTTCATCAGCGTTAACAAGATAATCTAGTTATTATTATTGAATCTACAAAATTAAAGGTACTTTAGGAGAAGACAATTTAAAATATCGGCATTTAAGCCCTGTCAGACCATTTTTATCTAAATAAAACCTACATGATATTAAAGCCCATTAAATTTTACATCGATATAGCGAGTTTAATCAAAATCGTCGGAACCGTTTTTGAGAAAATCGAAAAAAGGTGCAAAATGCATGGTATAAAGTGCCTCTTCTGGTAGGCTCATTTTGATGAAAAAAGTTTTGTCACGTCTCGGGCGTATAGTTGTCTTAAATATGAAATTTCAGTTTCATAGGACTTACCGTTTCCGCCCGGGAGCTACCACACACACACACAGACACACACACACACACACACACACACACACACACACACACACACACACACAGACCTTTTGGCGGGACTTGGTTATTTGGACTCAGGGGACCCTAAAACGTGTATTTCCGTTGAAAACTGGAATTCGAAAATTTTCACGATCGCAATACTTCCCCTTACTATATATAGTAAGTGAAAGTAAAAACGATTTAAATACACACAAAACAAATAAACAATATCATTTTATTTTAATATATTTTTAGAATATACTAATTACCTTTACAATGAGAAATGAAAAATATATGTACATGGACATGCTGTGTATGAGACAACAAAATGGAAGAAAATAAACTTTATTTACATATTTACAAATTGACAAAATATTTATAAATGATTTCGGATGAGACATCCTTACAATCATGAATGTTTGGTTCATTTGTTAGTTATAATCTAATTAACTAATCTATAATATGTGGTAAAATTAAATTGTGATTATATATGGTTGTAGAAAAATTATACAAAAACCTACAAATAAAAACGGATAACATAATTGATAATTTAAAATTAGAAATTAAAACAAACTAGCTTAAGTTAGCAACACATGTTTAGTTTTTTTGCGAGTGTAGCGTTTTATTATAGTTACCGATTTCCTTTATTAATGGATTTTTGGAGACTAGTGTTTTATTGAAGTAAGAAGCTGTTTGAGTATGGACAAAATGTTTAATTGTTGGAAGCTGCAAGTCCTGGAGCATAGATGATATTTTAGAGTAGCGGGGATAATTGTTAATTATCCGCATTGATAGATTTTGAATTCTTTCAAGTTTTACAACAAAATATATTTGCGCAGCGTTACTAATAAAATGAAGCTTTCCCTCCCATTTTACATATAAGCTCTTTTACTTTCACTTACCTATATATGAAATATATAGTAAGGGAAAGTATTGCGATCGTGAAAATCCAGTTTTCAACGGAAATACACGTTTTAGGGCCCCCTGAGTCTAAATAACCAAGTCCCACAAATAGATCTGTGTGTTTGTGATAAGTCTAACGCAAGAACGAAAAATCGTACGAAACCGAGATTTCATATTTGAGAACACTATAGGCCCGAGATGTTACAGCAATTTTTTCTTAAAAATCGGCTGACCGAAAGATCTACTTTATACAATACATTTTTCACCTTTTTGCGACTTTCTCAAAAACGGCATTAAAGATTTTGATTAAACTCACTGCATCGATGTTAAATTTAATAGCCTTTAATATGATGTAGGTTTCGTTCTGATTAAAACAGTCTGACATGGCTTAAATGTATTATTTTAAATTTTATTCTTCTAAACTACCTCTAATTTTGTATAATTCAAAATATTAGGCACCTCATCTGGTTAGCATCGATAAAAAACGGAATAATATATAAGTTCAACCAATACAATATCTAACGAAAGGAGAAAAAAGCAAAAAT
This sequence comes from Piezodorus guildinii, assembly GCA_023052935.1. Classification (NCBI taxonomy): domain Eukaryota; kingdom Metazoa; phylum Arthropoda; class Insecta; order Hemiptera; family Pentatomidae; genus Piezodorus; species Piezodorus guildinii. Next base: position 118,218,107 of record CM041293.1, on the reverse strand, counting down.
ATTTTAGATTTTTAGAAAAATTATAATCTTATACACGAAATTGTAGAAGTTTATGGAGAGGGTGACGAAAATCCGATAAAACTAACTGATTGTCGTAGATAATAATTTAATAGATTATTAAATAAAACACATGTTTCTTTTTTAATTCAATATAATTAATTCTATAATAATATATTTTTATTTCTAACTGTATTTAAAAATTCTCAAGACCAATTTAAATTTATTTTAATAACGGAGGTAAGTGAAAGTCGTGTGTTGCGAGCGCCAGATTTTTTATGTTAATGAAACTAACTAATTTTCAATCGTTTTAATTAATATAAATCAATTCATTATATTTTTGTTCAAAACAATATCCTTCGAAAATTGTTTCTACTTTGAAAAATAACAAAATGGAAAGAAAGTGGAAAATGTTAATTAAAATTGGATATCAAAGAAATGTAAACTTAACATTTTTTAGATGTTAATGTTTCTGCAAAAGAAACCTTTTTTAACAAAATCCTTAGCTGAATTCTCAGATGTTGTACAAGTTAAATCGTTAAAATATTAAATTAAAAGATGGATAAATAATCCTCTATTTCTGGTGCGAATAAAGGATGTGTTTTTGGACGTGAATTTTTTTTTCCAAAAATTGTATGACAGTCAATCTTTTTTACTTAAAATCTTTAAATGTCTGTACATCATAGGGTTTATTCATACAAGAGAAAAATGATATAATACAACAACATTATATTTTTCATAATTTTCAAAGACTCACAAATTTTAAATACTGAACGAAAGCAAAAAAAAGAATAAATATGGGAAGATATATATTTTATATATATTTCTAAAAATACAGTAAATTATAAAATTAGATTCTAAAAAAACTTAGCTAGTTTTGACTATGCAAATGTAATGAATAAATTGAAATTTTAATTAAATAAAAAAATTGATATCATAGTTTGAAATGTGAATTCAGTAAATGAATCTAGTAAACAAAGATTAAAAGATAGGATTTTAGTCCAAAAGTACAACAGTTAGGTTAAAATGATTCATTGTGTGATAATGGAAAGAATCAATCTTTATATAAATAGGTGATAAGTTTTTTTTTTTTTAATTCTGGAAATTAAAACACAATGGTTCATTATTTCCAATTAACTATAATAGGCAATTAACTAATATGAAAAGCAATAAATAATTCAAAGGAAAATTGTTTATCACCACTGCTAATTGCAAAATGCTCTATCATTGCTAGTTTTGAACCAATTTTAGTGATTCTTTTTCATTTTTTAGGAAATTTAATTCTCTATGACAGAGCAGAATGTTAATTTTTTCCCTAAAACGTATTTTGGGTAAAATCTTTTCTTTTTTCCCTTTTTATAATTATTCGCTGTTTTTCGGTTAAAAAAACACTAATAATTTTTTCTCTATCTTCAAAAATAACTAAGTTAAAAAATAACGTTATAGTGTTATGATCATATTAGCTCTAGTATTTTTGTGACGAATTAAAAAAAAAAATCCAGTAGTTTCGGAGAAATACCGTCTACGGCGTACGGAGGACGTCGGACAACCGGATTTTTTTTAAAATTCGTTATTCGGGTTTTACGCAACTTGAAACACAAGCCTTCCAATTTTGAGGATGGGTAATTTTTTTTTTTTTTTTTTTTTTTTTTTTTTTTTTTTTTTTTTTTTGATTGACTAAAATACAGTGTCCCTCTTAATTGATTACGATTTTTTTAAAAAGAAGAAAATGTTTTGATAGTTTTTGTTCTTTATTAATATTAAATATGGAAGATGTTAAATAAAAGAAATAAATAGAATTTCAATATATGAAAAGAGGTAGATGCAAATATAATATGGGGGTTTAGGGATGTAAATTATTGTTTTCTTGGTTTTTATATTTATTATTGTTTTTAGTATTTCATTTTTTGAAAATGAAGTAATGTTCTTTCTTACGGCGAAAACTGTTAGAATATGCCATAATTTCTGATGAATAAATTTTTTTATTTTAGAAGAGAATGGTTCTACATTTATTTTTATAAAAATTGTATTAATCTATTTATGTATTGATTTTATATTAGTTATTTTTCTATTATGAAAATATTGAATTCAATCTGTCATACTTTTGGACAATAGGTACAAGAGTTGTACAAAATAAATGAAGCTCATTATTATTGTGATGTTTATTATTAATAATAATTAAAAAGTATAACAATTATAATCGGTTTTAAAAAGCATATTTATAAATAAAAAGACCAAGAATAACTTAATATGTAAGTAACCAAAATATATTATGGAAACTTATAGATTATTACTACGGAAGACAAAAATATAACTTAACTTCTAATAAATGTATATTTATTGTATGATTTTGTTCCTCTCTCTCTCTCTCTTGCACAAATAAAGTGTAAAAAATCATTACTTTGTCTGTAAGAAAGGGCCTCAGGCCCTAAGACAATAAAAATCTAATCTAATCTAATCTCTCTCTCTCTCTCTCTCTATATATATATATATATATCTTAGTACATTACTGCCGAGCATATTTACATGTATACACCTTTGTACATATGAATGTACTCAGAAGAAATCTATCGGTAGCAGGATAGATGCAGGCAGCGGTTACTCTACGCTGAACCGTCCTTGTGAAGAGAAAAAGGGCGGAATCTCGACTTTCTCCCGAGACTTCTTTCCCGTTGTTCGCCCGGGTCAAGGATCCGAGACACACGACGTCCTTTCGAAATGGAATGCCTGATCGAATCCTGTTGATATTTCCATTGATTAAGCTTACTGCAACTACCTGATACAGATTGTGTACTCTTACGAAAGAGTTTAAATCGAGGATATCGGTTTCTCAAGTTTTTCTATGCAATCTAAACAAATTAATGGGATTTTGATTTTTTCTTGTTTTAGTATATTTACCTAATCTTCAGTTACTATTAAAAATGTTATTGTTGACATTATCTTTTGAATTAAAAGAGGCCAGCCCACAGAATGAATCTCGAACTTATGGAGTTTCATTCATTGCTAAAATTATTTCTTAAACGAATGAGAAAGAATAGAAAAACATCATCTTCTTTATTAATTTACAATAAAAATCCAATTTTAATTATCTATTTAAATAATCGGCATATAAAAGCCATAAATGTATACTCAAAATGGTGTAGTAAAATGTTAACGTAAATTGAATATAACTATGAAAAAACTTAAATTATATATTGAATAGGGGAGGAAACCCAAAACTCGGTTCGTTAATATTTTTCAGTTTTTACCAATCCATTATTGATTATACATCATTTTAATTTTTCAAAGCCTAATAAAACAAAAAACAGAACAAAAGCTGAAAACATTAAGAAAGAGGTAAAGTCTTGGAAAACCTCAAATCACATCAACCGCAGAGGGTAGTGGCCCGCCTGAGAATCGGACGCACAAGGATGAGGCAAGGGCACTAAATATCTAAAGAATTGCTCCCAAGATGTCAGCATTGTAGGAGAACCTGACAATTACTCACATTTTCGAAGAATGCCCTTTCTACACTAGAAAATTGAACCAAAAGTTGAATACCACACAATGTCGCGGTTGCTTTGGAGAACGATGACAATAGAATTGACGAATTTATGTGCCTTCTTACTGACATGGCTTTTACAAGCAGATTTGTCAATTTTTTATTGTTATAATTTTTAAATTATTACTATTAATTTTATTTTTATTTATTTATTTTATTTTATTTTTTATTACATTTACTGAATGTATTTTAAAATACAGTTGTATATAAAAAAAAAAATATAATAATATATATATATATATATATATTTTTAAATTTCTTTATTTATATTTAACTGATATATATTTATGTTTGACTAATGCTGTTATATTTATTCTTACTAGTGATTATTTTTATAGTTATTTGTTTTCAACTATTAGTTATTATTTTTTAAACTAAAATCAGTGTTCATTGTTTAACCTAAAATTGATTTTCTAAAATGAGTGTCTGGCTGGCACAGATAACCGAGATCTTTTTTCGCCAATAAAAAAAAAATACAACCAACCAACAATAGATAGATTATTTACCAATATTCATATTTTACATAGTATTTTTAGATATTCCACCTTTCGCAGAAGCATAGCTTTATTTCCCAAGGATGTTTTATGATTTAACATTTTTTGCGGTTCTTGTTATTTCTGCAGATTCAGTCGGAATATAAGTGCATGTGTGGTTAAGTAAGTGAGTAGGTGGTTAAGGCGGTATGATTTTCTTCTAAACATCCATGTCTTCTAGTAAAGATGTGCGCAAAGTTTTAGGTGTCTGTCTGATTTTATGCCAAGATATAATATTGAATTCGATGTTGATATGACAGTTTCTGCCACACGGAGCTCTCGGCAGTGTTGGTTTTTGTGCTTTCGGTGTGATGAAACCATAGAATCCGTTTTAGACGAATTAACTTGTATATTATTGTTGTCCACCCGTTCCGTAGTTGTCCATATTTTATCTGTTACCGTACACCGCAATAACTATTGTTATTTTTTTTACATAAAAATATGTATATACTAATGATGTTATTGGTTCTTAATCGTAATTCTCCACAAAATGCCACACTAGACAAAAAAAAAAAAAACTAAAATTCTTACAAGTACTATCACATGTTGCGCTAAAGCTCGTCGTTCATTAGCCAAAATAGGCCGGCGGCCTATGTTCAAGTAAAGGGTTTTTCCTACATACATCCCGAGGTTCAAGTTTATTTACATTTGTAAGATAGATTTGGGTCCAGCTTAGTTGATACTTGGAGCCCAAAGAAGAAGAAAACCAGATAGATCACAAAAAGGAGAAAGCCGTCCGGTAGCACAGCGATAGAAGGGGTTCTAGAGGCTTAACCTCAGTTAATAGGTATCAGTCCTGTAAAGTACTTTTTCCGAATCCCATGTAGCCGAATAGCCAGGCAGGTAGGTCATTAAATAAATAAGTAGCAATACGAGTGAATTACTGTAATATTTCTGTTCGTCTTAATTGAAGATGGTGGAATCTTCCCTTCTCCTCTGCAATAAAAGCTTTTCTCTCTATCATAAAAAAATAAATAAACCACCTCCAGATCCGCAACTGGTGGTTTGCAATAGTTTTAATGGTGATTCACACCATACAGACATTTCTATAACTTATTAGTCCTACTATCAAAGTCACTCGAAACGAAATTCACATGTTCGCTGTAAAAAGCGAATCTTCAGTTTTTCTCTAGACTGCAAAGGTAGATTCGACCCTAAATATAGTTTTGCTGTCTTGGCTAAGGCCGTTGGACCGTAGACCCCAGATATCGTTTACCCAATTCGGGTCTGAAATCAGTAAATACGTATGCGGCTGGGAGGGTATGCTATTAACCTTTGGTAGACCGACGAACTAAATCTTGACCTTCCCAGTCAATCTGGAATACGCTGTTAGCCTAGATTCATCGCCAATTTTGTTCGTTTTACTTTATAGCTATTGGACCTAAAAAAACCACTAAAAAAAACTGTTCATGATCTCACGGCTCATATATTTATGTCTATGCTACTGATATTTTCCTAAAACAAACTTTCTTAAGAGTTTACTACTTCTTCCTGTCTGGCCTCAATCAGCTATTGATTGTAATCATTATACGAAAAGCAGCTCTGACAAACTATGCTCTATATAAGCCTTGGCTTCATGAATGCATTTTGCGGGATCATACAGTCTCCATGATGCCTCAATGTTGATTTAATATTAGAGAAAATCAGCTACTGATTCCATCTATCTGGTTTTTAGTATTTATTGGTGTGTGAATCAGGATGTGTGAGGATAATACTCCTAATTACTTTTCCCTATGAAGTCTGAAAGTACACCGCAGGAAAGCTCCTCGTTTCACTTGTATGTATGAATGAATAGAAGAGAGCGTAATGAAATACAATAACATATCATGCCTCGATGGGGTTAGGATAAAACGGTTGTTTACGAAAAATCAGGATAAAGCCTTCCTTTAAATGACTGGATTGATTCTTGCCTGAGACACTTATTATTATAAGCGCATTATTCTTGTTTGGAAAAGGTAGTTGTACCGTTGTGGTCATTGCGTTTGTAAACTGCATTCTCTTGTTAGTAAAACATATTTTATATATCTGTTCTATTTTTATGAAGCACCATCATGTGCTGAGTACTTGATCTCATTGGTTGGTTGTTCTTTCAGCTATGGTAAAGGTGACCGAAGACAGCGATCGGGATAACAAGGAGAGAAGGGAGGACCCGGAGGAGGGCAAGCTGCCGCGGACGGGCACCTCTAACCTGGCCACCCAGCACTTCCACTACCACTGGTCCTACCCCAGCGGGGGCCCCGCGGCTCAGGCCACCTTCCACTTCGGCCCGGGCTTCGAGCCCCAGACCTCCCCGCACCAGCACGTCGTCTACTTCCATGTCAACCCTGGCGTCACCGTCAGCTTCCAGATGGGCGACAACATCCAGACAATCAAAGGTCAGTAGTCATTTATCTTACTATCATATTACTCCTTAGCTTGCATGTCTTGGATGGAGAAAGATGAAGAAGGATGAAGAAGTGGTGAAAAAGACATCCACTTCCACGCCATTACTTCCTCTTCTGAAAAAAATTACAAATGACGTAAAGAAGATTGTCAAACGATCATCAATGGCAATCTCTGCTATAACTACTACATATTTGTACCTACTTAATAATACGCTCCGAAGTTTGATGTGAACCAGTTTTATATCTGGATTGTGATTGTGCCGTATCTTCGATCGAGCATAGTACAATTTCGGGGCCGGTAAGTGCTTTACCTCCGGGAGCCCTTTATTGTGCCTTAAAAGAAAATGCGTGAGTTCGTTAAATATTTTATTTGGCATTAATGCAAATATATGAGAGGGTCAAGATCAATAATGTCTCTTATCTGTGGAGTGCTCGTCTTCGCGGATATCTTCGGTCCTCGCTCAGGATGTACAGGTCTCTACCGGTTCAGGGGTACAGCGGATGCTGTGTGCTCAGGCTCAGGATGTGGATCCGTGTAGGCCGGCTGCTAGACGAGGAAGACAGAAGTCTTCTTGTACTTGCACGCTATTTCTGTTGGGAAGCAGAGACCCTGACCTGCGTAGCATTAACATTGTAAAATATAATTTTTTCACAATAATTTCTGAAGAAGATTTAAATCCGACTACATTGCATAGTTCTGAGATGACAATTAGGAGAAAAGATGAAGAAACATCTATCTGACTATTCCACAGAATAAATGTTGAACTTACCATCCTATCTATAATGATTGGGCAACCTGTAGGAAAACTGGCTTGATGAGGATAATAAAGACGTTATAGTGGACATGAAAAATACAGTTAGGAACCTGTGAAGAACTAATATACGCGCTGAAAGAACTTTGGGAAACAAGAAACTCTTTACAATGACTTTATAAATTCTTTGGGAGATCATGATGAATGAATATTTTACCACTTACTGAGCGCATAGGAATCAGAGGCTATTGTTTCTCTTCAGAAAGCATGGTGAATGTTGACAAGGAAAGAATGTCTGAGGATCGGTTACTGTTTTAGAAAGGATTCCTTTATGTATGGTTGGACATCATGTAGGGAAGGATATCGAGCGGAAGTTACAGATGATATGATTTGCGTTAGTTCAAAGACAAAATTAGAAGATTTCAGGGATTGTTGGAGAGTTAGTTATGAGGTGCGACTTGTGGAGATGATGGAAAGATGAGAGGAGCTTCACATCTTCACCAACTCCTAACAGGAAGGGTTATCCCGCAAGTTACCGATCTATTCTAATGAAGTTTAAGAATCAAAGCAATGACAATAGTCTCATGATTCACCTTCGATCAGTACTACTCATCAAAGAATCACCGCGTATGTAAGTTCTTCACAAGATCCTTACTGTATTTCCTTGCACCATATTGGGAATAGGGTTTTAACGACCTTACTATCTCCAACTAACCCAAAAAAGGAAAGTTTATGCTATAGGTTACCCTTATTTTCTAATAAGGATGATAGTTCAAGATTCATTATTTCGGATTGTCTGATAAATAACGCAATATAAATAATAATTATTTGCACTTACTACATAACTACTGTTATTTTTAGGTATTTGTATATGTAATAGTATCATATATTAGCCATTATGTTTTTCCAGTAATTAGTTTTGGAGCACATTTCAATTTCACTTCCTTGTGGAACTACCTCTGAGATATTGTGAGCAATGATCCCTGGGTTTCACAGAGTTATACATATTGGTGTAACGTTTCAATGTATGATCGCTTTTCCCTGCTTTCATATCATACAGCTATAATCGAATTAGGAAAAATATGCTACAGGAAAAAAGGTATTCTGATATTTCAGTTTTCCTGAGAACTTATATGTAAGCTACAATAAAATTGTTGAACAATTTTGATCGTACCATCATGAAATATAAATTGGTGAAATCCGTCTTTTCCACAATTTATCGAAACTAATCATTCTCCAAATTAAGCTATGATCACGTTATTTTCACATCTTCTGAATGTGCAATTATATATCGTAATAATCAAAGATGCTAGGCTCTTGATTCTTCTATATTTAGCAAATAGTAGATTATTAGGACTTGGGTTTAAGTCCGTATAATTATTTAATCTCTTATTTCAGCTGTGGGGTAATCCTGATGTCTGTAGTAGGGAGAACCTGTATCTGTATGAGAATCTGAATCTGTAGGGAGACCCACCTAGCCTCTAAAAAGTGAATAAAATAAATCGGGCAAGAGTAAACCTATTGGCTAAGCGCAAGGTGATGTTCTTAGCCAAACCACCTTCTTGCGTATAAGTTGTCCTAGAAACAGTACAAACCACTACAATGTATTTAACTTAATACTCTTTATGAATTGTAGTGGTACAGGTTATTTATTATTATTGTTTCTGTCATGAACAATTAGTGATTCATCTTACTGTTTCCCATAGCCATTTCTTGTATGAATTCTTTTAATTTTGTATTTAATTATTGATACTCAGGAATTTAAATTTCCATTGTTAATTGTTTCCGTATCTTGGTAAACCTGTGTGGTGATCTTTTCTTAATATTTTTTATCTATCTTTTATTTCTTTACCGTACCGTACACTATACGCATTACAGATAATGGCAACATTAACTTAGTGGCCTAATCGGCCTTAAATCTGATTAACTTTTTTTAAGTAGATCGTTATCTATTCATAGAGCTCCTCCAATGTCTGTTATTCTCCTGGTTTGTCTTCTAATGTTAAAACGAGCTGGGTCTAAAGCCCTTTTCCACCCGTACACAAAATCTTGGAGGTACATGTAGTTCTTTTTCATCATCAGCTGAGGAGAATCGTCTTCTGGGAGGACACAGAGTCCGTTTTTCCTCAGCATTTTGGTCCGTTCAGCTTCAAAGGCGGTGCACGTTAACATAACATATTCAGCAGATTTCATGACACCACAGCTCATATTCTCTTTCTCTCTTCCTCTTTTTTTTTTTTTTTTTTTTTTTGGTTTTCATCACATATTCACCTGATGCAGTTAGATTTTACTTATTTTGCCCTATCAAAGAAATGGCCCAATCCTGAAACAAAGCTGATTGACATCAAACATTTCCATGTATTGTTATGTAGGTACAAATATTTATTAGTTACAGCAAAAATAGTAATTGATGATCGATTCAATCGATCGATGATGTGAACTTTAGTTTACAAACTAATTCAATATTGTTGCCATTAGCTACATTCCTACTTCGTTCAGTTGTAATAAAATCTTTTCTATGCATTTTCTGTCCTGCCCTAATATTTAACATGCTAAGCTTAGTATATTGTTATTACTAATTTCTCAGATTGGATGAAACGTGTGATACTCTCTCCGATCTAGATTTTTGCTCAACACTTTCTTACTAAATATGTATGTTTTACAGTGTGTAATTAATTATTGTGCGAATGTAACAGGAGACGACATTAGGCAGACGATGATCCGATAACTCAATTATATTTTCAACATCTAAACAGAATCTTACTATATCTGACATCTATTTAATCTATAAACCACTCTTGATCCACAGGTACTTCTTTGAACTAAAAAAAAAAAAAAAAATCCGCTATTCTTATCTATTGTCTTAGTATGATTAATGCAAACATTAAGAACAGTATTTGCTGACTGTTATCTGTAATCAGATAAATTAGAGAGAAAGGCAAAGAATGTTTATGAGAGATTAAATTTATAAGATTACCTTGTTTTCTATTTATCAAAATGAATGCGATGATAAGTATGATGAATGTTTTTTTAATATTCTTTTTATCGAAATTACAAATTTGAAATACCTCTTAAGACTATAATAAGCATTCCTCTTAAAATAAAGCATTTAAAAGATAAGAAGTATTACATTATGTAAGGTTATGTACTGCCTCAATGCATTTCCAGAAATTTTACCAAAAGCTAAAACATTTGTATGGTTATCGATCCGAGGATTATTTAGGGAAGCACGGGGCAGCACCTAAATTGGGAGCCAAAAGAATAATTCTCAATATTTTTATTGTTGGTTTATTTGTTTAACGTCACTTTTATGCTACTATAGCTAATCGGACGATGCTACGGCGGGAGTCCTAAATTTTGCCTATCCAGGTTTTATTAGGATAGGGATCTTTAGCGAGTACCTGACATCGCACAGGCTAGGGACCACCTTTTAACGTTCCCTCCGATGGACGGCATAACTAAGCATAGGAAGCTGTTATCCTAGCCACTACGCTATGGGTAACCCAATATTTTTATTGTTGTTTTCTGGATTCAGAAAATAATATTATTTTGTTACTTTCAAGGTAGTAATTACGTAGTTAGTTTCAAGTTAGTATGTTTATTTGGTAATTCTGAATTTAATTAATTACGGAGACCTTGAGAAGAAAAGGAGTTTAAGTTTTGTTTCTATTCTTTACATTATATATTTTATTATTAAGGCTTAAAAGTTTTTTCTTTTTTCTGATATTAATTGTTATTAATGGTAAATAACTAACTTTTTACATCGTATGAATGTATTCCTATAACTCTTATGCGTATTGTTCTTAAATCTTGCAGATTTTGTTATCTTCTCAATAAATTAAGAAACAATAAAAATACCCTAATCTTCCGCTTATTTTTTAAGCATTAATTATTATGAAATAAAATCTTTAATAGCCATTTTACAAAATTACATACTTCGGAATAATCGACTTAATAACTCAGAATATCATAGTTTTTTATCTCTCTCTCGATTATTTAATAACAATTAAAATATTTTTCATATTCTATCTAGCTAAACTATAAAGGTTTCGAAAAAGAGATTAAAAACCAATTAGGGGATTTGAAAAAAAAAATCATATTATTTTTGTATTCGCACCTGTCAGAAGTTAGCTTATTGGTTTATTGGTTAGCTTATTGGCAATAAGCCAATGTGCTAGAGAAAACTTTAGCAGCAGACATGATGTTAAGGAAAGTGCCCAGTAGCCTCCTTCCTAGGCTTTAATTTAGCAGAGGAGGTCTCTCATCCACCTTCTTTTCAGCCTCCTTCAAACAGACATTTCAGCTGTTGACATGTCATTTATAAGTTTGTCGTGAAAACGCCCAAGAGTTTGTGTATGTTAGTCAATTGCTGTATTTATAAGTCTATATGTAGGTTTTAGTTTTTACTTTCAGTTACTATATATAGTCCAAATAACTGTGTGTGGTAACTCCCGGGAAAAAACGAAAAGTCCTATGAAACTGATATTTCATATTTAAGACAACTATATGCCCGAAACGTTACAGAACCTTTTTCATCAAAATCAGCTTAACAGAAGAGCAACTTCATACCATGCATTTTGCACCTTTTTACGATTTTCTCAAAAACGACTGTAACGATTTTGATTAAACTCGCTATATAGATGTAAGTAGATGTAAAATGCCGGTTCTGGCGCAGGGCTCCGGAGCAAGATGGCGGCGCCCATGGTTTCCCGCCAAAACTGGCCTTTAGTGAACGATCGTTCGCGATCTACCCGTCGTTCGCGACCTAACCAATCCAATCTAACCTTATATTATTGGTTTTATTTATCGATTTAATATTCGATTTCTTTTAAAATATAAACATAGGAACCTTGTCATCACTATACAATACCAAAAAAATTATACATATAAAAGTTTATTAGTAGATAAGAAATGGGGGAGCTGGCGCACTTTTTTGCGCAGCCAATCAGATGCCAGCATTTGGTCACGTGACCTATGGCGGGAGATTTGAATTTGAATTTCGACCGCGACCTAACCTTAACCACGCTGGTTCGCGCCATCGACCTAACCTAAACCACTAAGCCACGCCCCTTTTTAGTCACGTGACCCTTCATCAACCTAACCTAAACCACTAAGCCACGCCCCTTTTTGATCACGTGACCCCTGTTTGAGGGTATAAAGCATGAGTCTACCCGGCGTCCATTTCCTTTTCCCTACGTTTTGGGCTAATTTAGTATTTATAAAGCATGAGTCTACCCGGCGTCCATTTTTTCCCTACGTTTTGGGCTAATTTAGTATTTATAAAGCATGAGTCTACCCGGACGCCATATTGGTATTATGACGTAACAATGTAAACAGCATGAGTCTACTCGGCCGCCATTTTGCTCCCCCCACTCCTTCATTAGTTAACCAATCAGAGTGCCTAACTTGAGAGTTCCTCCCGGCTAGGTCCGATGGTCGAATTGTAATGTGTGCTTTTACGGAACCTTTCAAACTGTGACATAACCTTACTATTGTTTACATTTTTTTAAACCTCCCTTACTGTTACATAACCTTCCCGTTGTTTACATTATCTGAAGCATCCCTTGCTGTTACATAACCTTCCCGTTGTTTACAATATCTGAAACCTCCCTTGCTGTTACATAACCTTCCCAATGTTTACATTTTAGCTTCGTATGTGCTTACTTTATGTTCTGAAACTTCCTCTTTGTTTACAAATTCAGAAGCATGTTCAATAGGTATTAACATTTCCACTGTTTGTTTACTTTTATTTTCTCTTCACATAGTCGCAGAACATACTCCACTTCTAAAGAATCCGCAAGAGCGCAGCACCAGCTCTACTTTTTAATGTGCCCACCAGAGTGCATCTCTCCGGAATATTTTATGTTATCTTTCCAATAATATTTTATACTTTTTCAAGTAAGTTTTTTCAGCCGCCATTTTGTTTTATGACGCCACCGTTGCAATAATTTAAAAGGGTATGAACATGTACAAACAGGTTTGGATCATGTTTAAGCATGTTGATAATTGAAACGTAAACATGGACTTTGAACCCTCTTAACGGCTTCAATTAAACATCGTTATAGACCTTCTTAATACTATACAGCTTTGAACTTTGGTCCTTAATCCTACTATTTAAATAGCGATAAAAGGTTCCTTAAGCTTTTGGACCATGGACTTTGAACCTTCCTGATGGCTTTAATATAAACATCGTTATAGACTTTTTTAATCCTATACAGCTTTGAACTTTGATCCTTAATCCTACTATTTAAATAGCGATAAAAGGTTACTTAAGCTTAAACGTAAACATGGACTTTGAACCTTCCTGATGGCTTTAATATAAACATCGTTATAGACCTTCTTAATCCTATACAGCTTTGAACTTTGATCCTTAATCCTACAATTTAAGTAGCGATACTGGGTTCCTTAAGCTCTAAGACTTTTTCTCCTCTTAAGTATATATATAAATATAATGCGGACCTTGTACGTTTTATCTCTTAGTATAGTAAATCCCTAATGATTTAATCGTAACATCAATTTAAGACGTAAATATTAACTTTGTACAGATAATTTCTTAACATATAAATAAACAATAATATAAAACTTTACCTACTTCGGACGGAAATTTATTTGGTTTAAACATAATACTTTCAACATTTTTAATTGTTTTATCATATACTTAGACCATTTTGTACTATTTTTAAGCAATATTTACTTATAATTAACTATTTTGCTCTGCAAACACTACAACTGCTTTACGATGTATTCGGGGCTGTTCGGCTACTCCCGGCCACCTTCAGTCTTCTACCTAACTTCGCTTTAATCCGGAGTTCTATCTAAAGAAATAAACAATGATAACGTTAATTCCATCGAAACAACTTCCTTATCTTCTCTGCATCTCTTCATAAAGTATAAACAATATTATATTCTAGTAAAATAATATAGTACATCGTAAACATTTTGTTCATTTTCGTAAAGTTATTAGTAAACAAAGTGTTGTACCTTTTTTAGTTCGGCGTTAAGCCTTAAGCCTCTTCACCACGTCAAGGTAAAGGTACATCGAAGAGGTTTTTATTTTATTTATTTATTACAACGTGATTTTACAATAAAAATGTGTACAAATTCAACGAAAAAATAAAGTTTATTGAAAATTAGAATTCATAAAATATAATTTCTAACACAATCAAGAATTAAACTAAATTTATGCTTATAAAAAAATAAAATCATCTCTTTTTTTTGGTAATGTATAATCACATTGAAATTTAATTTTTCACCTGATGGCATAAACGAAATATTTGCTGTTGAGGTGGTCGGCAAGGTGCGGCAATGACTATTTAATCTTCAATAAATTAACAACACCATATACTTTATCATTTTTTTTCTTTATGTATTTGAAAGAGAAATATGAGCATCGAAATTATTCTGCAGGTTTATTCTATTCACCTCACATTCACTCACACATTCTAGTTTACAGGTGTTCAAACCATGCCATTGACCTTCATTCAGGGTTTATAGGTGTTCAAACCGTGACAGTGACCCCTTTCATTCATGGTGAATAGATTTAAACAATTTTTTATTTACCCATACAGATAAAACCTTTGTTTGATACTCTGTTACATTTCTCTTTCGAGACATTATGCGATGGCTGCCTTGCTGAGATGGCTTTATTAATTTAAAGACCGCCAAAATATTCCAAATTCATTAGTGAACAAACATATTGCCACACCATGAACCATCATTTTTATTATTTGTTAGCTTAGTTTTTTTTTTTTCAGGCCAAAGACAAAAATGGTAAATTCGCGTTTTGTTTCTTATTATTACCAAAATAATCTTTATATTATTTCACTTCATTTAATTTATAATGACCATAAGCCAAAGTATTGATTCCGTCTTCTTGTATGTGTCTTTTATCATCAAAAGGTGACAGAGAAACCTTATTTATTTCGGAACTAAAAATATTATGCAGCTTAGATTGTATCATCCTCATTGGCGTATGCATAATTTCCTTTTTAAATAATACATTTTCATAATCCTCAAAACTAATATATTGTTTTAATGAGGCTGTTTTTACGCCTTTAGCTCGCTTTTTTACATCGTTTTCTGTCATAATAGCGTACATTTTCGCTCTTAATCCCACATATTTTAAAATTATTTTTGAATTGAGCTCATCTTTAAACTTTCCTAACTTTTTTTTATTTTTATTCGAATAACATAAATGTGTTTCAGGATAGTCTG
The DNA here is from genome assembly GCA_023052935.1 of Piezodorus guildinii. Classification (NCBI taxonomy): domain Eukaryota; kingdom Metazoa; phylum Arthropoda; class Insecta; order Hemiptera; family Pentatomidae; genus Piezodorus; species Piezodorus guildinii. Next base: position 118,202,686 of record CM041293.1, on the reverse strand, counting down.
AGAAATCAAAATATTGATTCATTTTTTTTCATATTTTCATAGACATCATCTGTTAAGACTCTATAGATAAAGGAATCTGTATCGGTATACATCATCCTCAAGTTTTTTCCAGTATATGTTTTCATCATTATGTCATAATGAAATTGATACATTACAGTTTTTGATAAGTCTAAAATGCACATTCCTATGTATATAGGTTTATTAAACAAGACTTTCGATTTTCCCATGTGAACAGCCGCTAAGTTCTCATTGTAGATTGTACGGTCAATGAAATTCGGTTTAGCGACAAGTTTCATCAACTTTTTACTATCAGTTACTAGTTGAATATTCTGGCGGTTCCGGATATTTTCCATCGTTTTACCGAAAACTGCATTGTTAAGCAACTTATAAAAATCTTTTTCAAAATCGTTGGATGCTCCTTTCCTTAGCTCTGTGTTGTATTCTATATACGATCGTAGCCATGGTGCTTGGTTAAACTTTAGAACACGGTGAATTTTTTCCAATTTTAGCCCATGCTGTAACCTTGAATCAAATTTTTATAATGTAAGACGTAGCGATATCTTTTTCCAAAATGTGTTATTAATTTTTTTGAATTCGAATTTGCGCCCGGTGGTATTATCGCTTCAGGTAAGAACGGTAAATCATCATGTAAATGGTGAAGTTCTTGAGGATAACTGATGTCAATTTCAAATATGTAACCAATTTCGTCATCATCCTTAAGCTCGGATATGTTTATACGTTCCGGATTTTTAACCCATTCAAATCCTCCGTATGGTAAATACATGCTCATCGCTTGCCCATAAAGATTATTAGCGTCTAAATAAATTATATAACTCGATTTTTCGTTTGGATTAAAATTAGTCATGTACTTATTATTCGCTTCTGCATACCTGTGCGATACCTGACACAAACCTCCTCGAATACCATGTTCTATCATTAGAATCATATCATAATCCTGTAAGAGCTCTATATTCATTTTTGTATATTTTAACATGGCGTCGAAGGTCAAACCGGGAACGGTAAAATAATGAGCTGGATCAAGTTTATGGGTCTTCATCATAACGTCTCGAAAAGATTCGAAGACGTCACAAAGTAGAAGAACATCACTTTTAACGTATATATCAGCATATTCACCCAAAGATTTACATTTAAAGTGTTCCCATATGTTTTGAGCGTGTATGTAATCTTCTGCGCTGATATCGCTCACATTCAATTTATTGTAAAAAGCTTCAATTGGTGGTAACTCTGTTTCATTTAACTTTTCTTCATTATCTAAATAATCGTATGGAAACACACCTTTTCTGGTAACCAATGCTAATTGCTCATCTCTATAATATTTCGATGTTTCCTTAAATTTATCCAAAGAAAGAGATTTTACAAGATAGTCCAGGCTTCTCGGCATGAATCTGTAAGAATCTATAAACCTCAGTTTCAGTTTTCCAACATGCTTTGTGAAAGATATGTATTTTTCTTCACTATTCGGTATTACCTCAACTTCTCCAGGGGTATTTCCCAACTCTCTAACTATAAAATGTGCGTCATAATTGCTCAAATTGTGCATTATGACTGGTAAAAACGAGGGATTAACGCGTTTTAAATTACAATTATTACAAGAAGCTCCTAAGTAGGTTCCAGTTAGGTGGCAGTGGTCTCTAACTTTTATGTTGTTTTCTTTAAATTCGTCTTGACACATGTAGCATGTTTTAGCTTCAATCCAATCTCCCTCTTCCTGAGATGAGATCCGCATCGGTTTATTTACTTTGTAAATTTCTTGAATTTTTTTTGCAATATTTGTAATACACTCCATGAAGTGAGAAGCGGCATTGGCTCCCCTATAAACGTAGGGTTGGTTTATTGGAACATCAACTCCTTCGATTCCTTTAACATATACACAAAATGATATCGGATCGTGCCTCTGATATTTAGTCGTGTTCTTTGACAATTCGCTTATAGGAAATAATATCGATTCAAAGTCGGCATAGATCACAAACGGTACTTTGCTTTGTCGCTCCACATTTGAGAATCTGATAAAGTGATCTTTTATCGGTAGTTCTATTCTTACTGGTTTATTTTCTGAGCAATATATCTTATGTTCTTCAAGTTTCCTACAAACTTCTTTTCCAGAAACGTGGTTGAAATGTGTAAAACAGCGTTTACATATTGTTAATTTATGTTCATGCTGACTGATTTGATTCACGACCAACCTTTCAAAATTCTTTATGTAAACATAATGGGAAGTTTCATCATCAGACACGAGTAAAAGATCGCGGTGGTCTTTCAATTCTGTTTTACAGACTCTTAGAGGGTATATCTTATCTTTTTCATCGAGCCCATAGACATTGATGGAGATGTTATTTACCTTTTCAAAATTTCTTATCTCACTCAGCGAAGTTGGAAATGAAACGCAAGTAAAGTCATACACATGTTCTAAATTGTTATACTTAGTAACGCGTTGTGCATCCTTTTTTACAAATTTTGATAAAATTGAATACTTAAAACAGTACATATCATTATTTCGCACATTAATGCAAGCTTTCTTTGATTCTATAAATGGGGGGAGTGGAAGATACGTACAACCCCTTAGTGGCAAATACTTGTTAATTCTTAATCTGATCCCATCAACTCCACTCAGCTTCCATCCGCTTTTTTTAAATTGAGATTCCTCAGCTTCAGTTATGATTTTGTTAAAACTTTTATCGATAAATTTACTAAGATCGATACTTTTAAAGACACAATTGTTTCGTGTTTTAAATGCTTTATCCATCTGGTCGCCAACAGAATTTGAAAAAGTGCATTCCAATAGACAATTCACTTTTAAGGCACCATGTTCATTTAGTGAATCTCGAATTTTATACACTAAGATGTTCTTAACACTATCCAGAAACGAGTTAATATCCATAGAATCGGACGATCTGATGAAGAATGATGCCAACCGATTCTGAAATGCTGTCTCATACTCAACAAGTCCCTGCTTGTCTGGTACGAGTGCTAAAACGGCACTCTTTTGTGGCTCAAATAATTTTAATTTTTTAATCAACGGTTCCTGGGTGCATACATTTTCATGTCTTTTACCGTTATAAATATTGGGAAAAACCCCTCCACACCTCGTGCAAGTATAAGTCAATTTACCTATACATGCTTTTTCATGTCTACGAAGGTTTTTCAGATACTCGTAGGTATTACCGCATAGGTAACATTTAAACTGATTCATTTTTAAGTATTAATTTAAAAATGTCTGAACCAAGATAAATGTAATAATGCACACAACTTACCTCTCGTGGACTAATGGGACAAAATCTTCTATAAACCTCAAATAATCAAAAAATATCAATCACACCAAAGAATTAAGAAATATTCTTTAAAATTAAATAGCAGCAACAGCAACAAATCAATGTGTTCTCTTTGAAGTCTGAAGCAAAAATGACAGAATATGGATATGACAGGTAACTCCTTAACTATCAATTGGTTACCCCCACCACCTCATATTTTACCCCCACCACCTCATATTTTACCCCCACCCCCTCATATTTTACCCCCACCACCTCATATATAACCCCCACCACCTCAGCTTTTTATCCCCAACACTTCAGTTGTCATTGGATGTTACACTTAGTTAAGGTAAAACAAGATGGGAAACATATTGGCAATATCAAGGATTCTAAATACGGAGAGGTTCAGATTTCCGGAAAAAATAGAAGTTCTGGGGGTTCATGTATTTTATATATGTTTCCCATCTTGTTTTACCTTAACTAAGTGTAACATCCAATGACAACTGAAGTGTTGGGGATAAAAGCTGAGGTGGTGGGGGTAAAATATGATGAATAGAGGGGGTGGGGGTAAAATATGAGGTGGTGGGGGTAAAATATGAGGTGGTGGGGGTAACCAATTGATAGTTAAGGAGTTACCTGTCATATCCATATTCTGTCATTTTTGCTTCAGACTTCAAAGAGAACACATTGATTTGTTGCTGTTGCTGCTATTTAAGTTTTAAAGAATATTTCTTAATTCTTTGGTGTGATTGATATTTTTTGATTATTTGAGGTTTATAGAAGATTTTGTCCCATTAGTCCACGAGAGGTAAGTTGTGTGCATTATTACATTTATCTTGGTTCAGACATTTTTAAATTAATACTTAAAAATGAATCAGTTTAAATGTTACCTATGCGGTAATACCTACGAGTATCTGAAAAACCTTCGTAGACATGAAAAAGCATGTATAGGTAAATTGACTTATACTTGCACGAGGTGTGGAGGGGTTTTTCCCAATATTTATAACGGTAAAAGACATGAAAATGTATGCACCCAGGAACCGTTGATTAAAAAATTAAAATTATTTGAGCCACAAAAGAGTGCCGTTTTAGCACTCGTACCAGACAAGCAGGGACTTGTTGAGTATGAGACAGCATTTCAGAATCGGTTGGCATCATTCTTCATCAGATCGTCCGATTCTAGGGAATATTAACTCGTTTCTGGATAGTGTTAAGAACATCTTAGTGTATAAAATTCGAGATTCACTAAATGAACATGGTGCCTTAAAAGTGAATTGTCTATTGGAATGCACTTTTTCAAATTCTGTTGGCGACCAGATGGATAAAGCATTTAAAACACGAAACAATTGTGTCTTTAAAAGTATCGATCTTAGTAAATTTATCGATAAAAGTTTTAACAAAATCATAACTGAAGCTGAGGAATCTCAATTTAAAAAAAGAGGATGGAAGCTGAGTGGAGTTGATGGGATCAGATTAAGAATTAACAAGTATTTGCCACTAAGGGGTTGTACGTATCTTCCACTCCCCCCATTTATAGAATCAAAGAAAGCTTGCATTAATGTGCGGAATAATGATATGTACTGTTTTAAGTATTCAATTTTATCAAAATTTGTAAAAAAGGATGCACAACGCGTTACTAAGTATAACAATTTAGAACATGTGTATGACTTTACTTGCGTTTCATTTCCAACTTCGTGAGTGAGATAAGAAATTTTGAAAAGGTAAATAACATCTCCATCAATGTCTATGGGCTCGATGAAAAAGATAAGATATACCCTCTAAGAGTCTGTAAAACAGAATTGAAAGACCACCGCGATCTTTTACTCGTGTCTGATGATGAAACTTCCCATTATGTTTACATAAAGAATTTTGAAAGGTTGGTCGTGAATCAAATCAGTCAGCATGAACATAAATTAACAATATGTAAACGCTGTTTTACACATTTCAACCACGTTTCTGGAAAAGAAGTTTGTAGGAAACTTGAAGAACATAAGATATATTGCTCAGAAAATAAACCAGTAAGAATAGAACTACCGATAAAAGATCACTTTATCAGATTCTCAAATGTGGAGCGACAAAGCAAAGTACCGTTTGTGATCTATGCCGACTATGAATCGATATTATTTCCTATAAGCGAATTGTCAAAGAACACGACTAAATATCAGAGGCACGATCCGATATCATTTTGTGTATATGTTAAACGAATCGAAGGAGTTGATGTTCCAATAAACCAACCTACGTTTATAGGGGAGCCAATGCCGCTTCTCACTTCATGGAGTGTATTACAAATATTGCAAAAAAAATTCAAGAAATTTACAAAGTAAATAAACCGATGCGGATCTCATCTCAGGAAGAGGGAGATTGGATTGAAGCTAAAACATGCTACATGTGTCAAGACGAATTTAAAGAAAACAACATAAAAGTTAGAGACCACTGCCACCTAACTGGAACCTACTTAGGAGCTTCTTGTAATAATTGTAATTTAAAACGCGTTAATCCCTCGTTTTTACCAGTCATAATGCACAATTTGAGCAATTATGACGCACATTTTATAGTTAGAGAGTTGGGAAATACCCCTGGAGAAGTTGAGGTAATACCGAATAGTGAAGAAAAATACATATCTTTCACAAAGCATGTTGGAAAACTGAAACTGAGGTTTATAGATTCTTACAGATTCATGCCGAGAAGCCTGGACTATCTTGTAAAATCTCTTTCTTTGGATAAATTTAAGGAAACATCGAAATATTATAGAGATGAGCAATTAGCATTGGTTACCAGAAAAGGTGTGTTTCCATACGATTATTTAGATAATGAAGAAAAGTTAAATGAAACAGAGTTACCACCAATTGAAGCTTTTTACAATAAATTGAATGTGAGCGATATCAGCGCAGAAGATTACATACACGCTCAAAACATATGGGAACACTTTAAATGTAAATCTTTGGGTGAATATGCTGATATATACGTTAAAAGTGATGTTCTTCTACTTTGTGACGTCTTCGAATCTTTTCGAGACGTTATGATGAAGACCCATAAACTTGATCCAGCTCATTATTTTACCGTTCCCGGTTTGACCTTCGACGCCATGTTAAAATATACAAAAATGAATATAGAGCTCTTACAGGATTATGATATGATTCTAATGATAGAACATGGTATTCGAGGAGGTTTGTGTCAGGTATCGCACAGGTATGCAGAAGCGAATAATAAGTACATGACTAATTTTAATCCAAACGAAGAATCGAGTTATATAATTTATTTAGACGCTAATAATCTTTATGGGCAAGCGATGAGCATGTATTTACCATACGGAGGATTTGAATGGGTTAAAAATCCGGAACTATAAACATATCCGAGCTTAAGGATGATGACGAAATTGGTTACATATTTGAAATTGACATCAGTTATCCTCAAGAACTTCACCATTTACATGATGATTTACCGTTCTTACCTGAAGCGATAATACCACCGGGCGCAAATTCGAATTCAAAAAAATTAATAACACATTTTGGAAAAAGATATCGCTACGTCTTACATTATAAAAATTTGATTCAAGGTATACAGCATGGGCTAAAATTGGAAAAAATTCACCGTGTTCTAAAGTTTAACCAAGCACCATGGCTACGATCGTATATAGAATACAACACAGAGCTAAGGAAAGGAGCATCCAACGATTTTGAAAAAGATTTTTATAAGTTGCTTAACAATGCAGTTTTCGGTAAAACGATGGAAAATATCCGGAACCGCCAGAATATTCAACTAGTAACTGATAGTAAAAAGTTGATGAAACTTGTCGCTAAACCGAATTTCATTGACCGTACAATCTACAATGAGAACTTAGTGGCTGTTCACATGGGAAAATCGAAAGTCTTGTTTAATAAAACCTATATACATAGGAATGTGCATTTTAGACTTATCAAAAACTGTAATGTATCAATTTCATTATGACATAATGATGAAAAATATACTGGAAAAAACTTGAGGATGATGTATACCGATACAGATTCCTTTATCTATAGAGTCTTAACAGATGATGTCTATGAAGATATGAAAAAAATGAATCAATATTTTGATTTCTCAGACTATCCTGAAACACATTTATGTTATTCGAATAAAAATAAAAAAAAGTTAGGAAAGTTTAAAGATGAGCTCAATTCAAAAATAATTTTAAAATATGTGGGATTAAGAGCGAAAATGTACGCTATTATGACAGAAAACGATGTAAAAAAGCGAGCTAAAGGCGTAAAAACAGCCTCATTAAAACAATATATTAGTTTTGAGGATTATGAAAATGTATTATTTAAAAAGGAAATTATGCATACGCCAATGAGGATGATACAATCTAAGCTGCATAATATTTTTAGTTCCGAAATAAATAAGGTTTCTCTGTCACCTTTTGATGATAAAAGACACATACAAGAAGACGGAATCAATACTTTGGCTTATGGTCATTATAAATTAAATGAAGTGAAATAATATAAAGATTATTTTGGTAATAATAAGAAACAAAACGCGAATTTACCATTTTTGTCTTTGGCCTGAAAAAAAAAACTAAGCTAACAAATAATAAAAATGATGGTTCATGGTGTGGCAATATGTTTGTTCACTAATGAATTTGGAATATTTTGGCGGTCTTTAAATTAATAAAGCCATCTCAGCAAGGCAGCCATCGCATAATGTCTCGAAAGAGAAATGTACAGAGTATCAAACAAAGGTTTTATCTGTATGGGTAAATAAAAAATTGTTTAAATCTATTCACCATGAATGAAAGGGGTCACTGTCACGGTTTGAACACCTATAAACCCTGAATGAAGGTCAATGGCATGGTTTGAACACCTGTAAACTAGAATGTGTGAGTGAATGTGAGGTGAATAGAATAACCTGCAGAATAATTTCGATGCTCATATTTCTCTTTCAAATACATAAAGAAAAAAAATGATAAAGTATATGGTGTTGTTAATTTATTGAAGATTAAATAGTCATTGCCGCACCTTGCCGACCACCTCAACAGCAAATATTTCGTTTATGCCATCAGGTGAAAAATTAAATTTCAATGTGATTATACATTACCAAAAAAAAAGAGATGATTTTATTTTTTTATAAGCATAAATTTAGTTTAATTCTTGATTGTGTTAGAAATTATATTTTATGAATTCTGATTTTCAATAAACTTTATTTTTTCGTTGAATTTGTACACATTTTTATTGTAAAATCACGTTGTAAAATAAAATAAAAACCTCTTCGATGTACCTTTACCTTGACGTGGTGAAGAGGCTTAAGGCTTAACGCCGAACTAAAAAAGGTACAACACTTTGTTTACTAATAACTAAAATGAATAAAATGTTTACGATGTACTATATTATTTTACTAGAATATAATATTGTTTATACTTTATCAAGAGATGCAGAGAAGATAAGGAAGTTGTTTCGATGGAATTAACGTTATCATTGTTTATTTCTTTAGATAGAACTCCGGATTATAGCGAAGTTAGGTAGAAGACCGAAGGTGGCCGGGAGTAGCCGAACAGCCCCGAATACATCGCAAAATTGCATTTCCATAGCAAAATAGTTAATTATAAGTAAATATTGCTTAAAAATAGTACAAAATGGTCTAAGTATATGATAAAACAATTAAAAATGTTGAAAGTATTATGTTTAAACCAAATAAATTTCCGTCCGAAGTAGGTAAAAGTTTTATATTATTGTTTATTTATATATTAAGAAATTATCTGTACAAAGTTAATATTTACGTCTTAAATTGATGTTACGATTAAATCATTAGGGATTTACTATACTAAGAGATAAAACGTACAAGGTCCGCATTATATTTACATATATACTTAAGAGGAGAAAAAGTTTTAGAGCTTAAGGAACCCAGTATCGCTACTTAAATTGTAGGATTAAGGATCAAAGTTCAAAGCTGTATAGGATTAAGAAGGTCTATAACGATGTTTATATTAAAGCCATCAGGAAGGTTCAAAGTCCATGTTTACGTTTAAGCTTAAGTAACCTTTTATCGCTATTTAAATAGTAGGATTAAGGATCAAAGTTCAAAGCTGTATAGGATTAAAAAAGTCTATAACGATGTTTATATTAAAGCCATCAGGAAGGTTCAAAGTCCATGGTCCAAGAGCTTAAGGAACCTTTTATCGCTATTTAAATAGTAGGATTAAGGACCAAAGTTCAAAGCTGTATAGTATTAAGAAGGTCTATAACGATGTTTATATTGAAGCCGTTAAGAGGGTTCAAAGTCCATGTTTACGTTTCAATTATCAACATGCTTAAACATGATCCAAACCTGTTTGTACATGTTCATACCCTTTTAAATTATTGCAACGGTGGCGTCATAAAACAAAATGGCGGCTGAAAAAACTTACTTGAAAAAGTATAAAATATTATTGGAAAGATAACATAAAATATTCCGGAGAGATGCACTCTGGTGGGCACATTAAAAAGTAGAGCTGGTGCTGCGCTCTTGCGGATTCTTTAGAAGTGGAGTATGTTCTGCGACTATGTGAAGAGAAAATAAAAGTAAACAAACAGTGGAAATGTTAATACCTATTGAACATGCTTCTGAATTTGTAAACAAAGAGGAAGTTTCAGAACATAAAGTAAGCACATACGAAGCTAAAATGTAAACATTGGGAAGGTTATGTAACAGCAAGGGAGGTTTCAGATATTGTAAACAACGGGAAGGTTATGTAACAGCAAGGGATGCTTCAGATAATGTAAACAACGGGAAGGTTATGTAACAGTAAGGGAGGTTTAAAAAAATGTAAACAATAGTAAGGTTATGTCACAGTTTGAAAGGTTCCGTAAAAGCACACATTACAATTCGACCATCGGACCTAGCCGGGAGGAACTCTCAAGTTAGGCACTCTGATTGGTTAACTAATGAAGGAGTGGGGGGAGCAAAATGGCGGCCGAGTAGACTCATGCTGTTTACATTGTTACGTCATAATACCAATATGGCGTCCGGGTAGACTCATGCTTTATAAATACTAAATTAGCCCAAAACGTAGGGAAAAAATGGACGCCGGGTAGACTCATGCTTTATAAATACTAAATTAGCCCAAAACGTAGGGAAAAGGAAATGGACGCCGGGTAGACTCATGCTTTATACCCTCAAACAGGGGTCACGTGATCAAAAAGGGGCGTGGCTTAGTGGTTTAGGTTAGGTTGATGAAGGGTCACGTGACTAAAAAGGGGCGTGGCTTAGTGGTTTAGGTTAGGTCGATGGCGCGAACCAGCGTGGTTAAGGTTAGGTCGCGGTCGAAATTCAAATTCAAATCTCCCGCCATAGGTCACGTGACCAAATGCTGGCATCTGATTGGCTGCGCAAAAAAGTGCGCCAGCTCCCCCATTTCTTATCTACTAATAAACTTTTATATGTATAATTTTTTTGGTATTGTATAGTGATGACAAGGTTCCTATGTTTATATTTTAAAAGAAATCGAATATTAAATCGATAAATAAAACCAATAATATAAGGTTAGATTGGATTGGTTAGGTCGCGAACGACGGGTAGATCGCGAACGATCGTTCACTAAAGGCCAGTTTTGGCGGGAAACCATGGGCGCCGCCATCTTGCTCCGGAGCCCTGCGCCAGAACCGGCATTTTACATCTACTGATGTAAAATGGGCTTTAATGCTATGTAGGTTTAATTCTGATTGAAATAGTCTAACAGGGCATAAATTCCGATATTTTAAATTTTCTTCCTCTAAAGTACCTTTAGTTTTGAAGATTCTATAAAAATAACCATATTTTCTTGTTAACATTGATAAATGACAGCTCAATATGCAAGTTGAGCGAATTTGAAAAATCAATAAAGGAGAAAACTGAAAAAATATTTTTTAATACATTTTTTTGTTTTTAAACATAAGAACAGTAATATACATGTATGACATACCGTTGGAAAGCTAAGATTTTAAAATAAAATATTATCTTATACACAAGCTTTTAAAAGTTAATAGAGAGTGATGAAAATCCGATAAAACTAAGTGATTATTTTAGATTATAATATAATGGATTTTTTAATAAAACACATGTTTCTATAGAAATTCCATTTAATTAATTATTTAATGGTTTCACTTATTTTGTTATTTTACTGTATTTGAAAATTTTTAATTGATTTTAAAAACGGAGGTAAGTGAAAGTCGTGTGTTGCCCGCGTCAGATGTTTACATAAGGAACTGTGGTCATGAGTCTTAAATCTTTGTATAAAAATAATTGGCGTTTTTGAATGTTAATCATTTTTGCTGAACCATAAATCTGTGAGGTGTAAATCCATATGGATTTAAGTAAGTATTTATATTTATTCAATTTCTGTCTAATTTTCAGTTTTAATGCTTCGAATAGTTATAGTACTTCCAGTCGTCAGTCAAGAGTGTGCTTTTGGTCATCTTGACATGAATTTTTAATTTTAAAAAAATTAAGATACATAAAGAACTATATTAAATCATTTCTATTTGCTTAAAATAAGTATTTAGGGATAATCTTTCAGATGCATTTAAAGGCTAATTCACGTTTTTTAAGTATTATTTATTTTATTTTTTTTTTTATCTAAGTTTATTATAACTCAGGAAAACTTGAAAATTCGTTTTGACCAAAGAAACAGAATGCTAAAGTGAACTATTGTTGTGATTCTCTAGGATAAATTCTTGAAGGATGTTACTCTTCATGATAATAGTAGGAGAGTGGGAGCTTAAGTAGTAATTATCTCCTATAAGTCCTCAAATAAACAATTGTTCTACCAATTCTTGCTACAGTAATAATAACAAGAATAGGATGTATTGGTTATTACGAATTTTTATTAATTTAGATTTTATTCGAGGTTAAAAAATTCAGTTGATTTTACACTAATAGTGTATTATTACTCTTATAGAATAAACAATATTATCAATTAGATAACTTAAAAATAATATTTATAAAATATAATGTTTTAACTCTTCCAATTTTCATGATTTTGAAATTGTATATTTATTTGTTTAACGTTGTGGCTAATCGGACGATGCTACTGAGGGAATACTAAATTTAGTCTATCCAGGTTTAATTAGGATAGGGATCTTTGACGAGTACTGACATCGCACTGGCTCGGGACTATCTTTTAACGTCCCCTCGAAGGACAGCATAACTAAAGATTTTTTACTCCCATTAAAAAATCCTTCGGGCACCTGCGGGTTTGAACCCGGGACCTTTGGCATTGGAGGCTGTTATGCTAACCACCATGCTACAGGTAACCCATTTTGGAATTTAAAAACACCGTACACATCAGATGTTTGGGATAAACCGTCATACAATGTATCTTCTATAGATTTAGCTGGTTGCAAAGAATTTTTTTTGAGTTTTTATATCTCAAGATTAATTTCATATATTGCCGGTACAGCATTTATCGTATATCTTTTCTTCGGTTCAGTTAATCGCACGTGTGCTATTTTATTCGGGTTGCATCTTTTCTAGCACGTGGCCTATCTATATTATTCTTTTTGTATTTAAATATATTTATAAATTTTCATCTATATCTTTAGTTGATTGCATTTTTTCCCTCCAAACTATTGTCTTCAGCATTTTTCTTTCAAATTTCGCTGCGTTTCATCGTTAGCTTATCATAACATTTGTGTTGATAACAATATTAATTTAAATTATGCAAGCTTTTTAGGATTTTAATAATCAGTTTTTTTTTAAGAAATCTGGTGGGCGCAACTCAAGACTTTTACTTGCATTGGTTTTCAAAATCAATTAAAGGAGTTTTAAACACAGTTAAAAATTTAAAGCTTAAAGAATCGCATGCAATTTCGTTAGAAACATATTATTCAGATCAAATATTATAACAATAAAAAATTGTTACTTTTTGGTTTATTACTTTGGTTAATTATAAAAATTACTTCCCTCCCCCCTCAAAATTTGAGGGCTAATTATTTCTCCGAAACTACTGAACCAATTTTTTTTAAATTCGCCAAACAAATACTAGGGCATCCAACGATGATTCTAACACCTAGAATTTGATATCAGCTGGTTATTTTTAAAATAGTGGCTGATTAAAAGTGATTTAATTCAATAACTCAGTTATTTTTTAAGATAGAGAAAAAATTTGAATCGTGTTTTTAAACCAAATTTTATCCATAAATACCGCCATAACTCAGTTATTTTAGAAGATAGAGAAAAATATGTACAGAGTTTTAGAATCGGTAAAGCGCGATAAATAAACTTAAAAATAAAATAAAAAAAGTTGATCTGTATAAATAACAAATTATAACAGATGTGATTCCACCAAAAATCGTTTATTATTGAAGAAATTTTTGAGATCATGACAACGCGATGAACAAAGAAAAAAATCTTCTTATGTGGTCAAGCCACAACTTTGAGACATGTGATTCCCTGCTAACTCGATTTCTGGAACCAGCGTTTTTATCTACAACAGTCAGTTTGCTTTTCATTTTCATCACTCTACATTAACTTTATAATTCCTTGTATTAGATAATATTTTTTCTAAAATCTTTAGCTTGCTAACGATATATTTTACATCTATATTATTATCATTGTGTTCAAATACACAAAATTTGTTAGGTTTGCACTTTTCTCCTTTAGGTGTTTATCAAATCCGCTAAACTTGCATATTTAGCCGTTATTTTTCAAAGCTAAGAAGATGATATGCCTAACTTTTTTTTCATCTGATAAATAAAAGGCACTTTACTGGAAGAAAATTTAAAATATCTGTATTTAAGCCCTAACAGGCTATTTCACTCAGAATGAAACCTACCCGATATTAAAGCCTATTCGGTTTAGCGAGTTTAATCAAAATCGTTAAGGCCGTTTTAGAGAGAATCGTAAATGCATGGTGAAAAGTAGCACTCAAGGTCAGCCGATTTTGGTGAAAAATTTCGGTCGTATATTTGTCTTAAAAATTATAAAATGCACGATTTTTAGTTTTCGTTCTTGACATACCACACACAACACAACCTTTTCGCTTGACTGAGTTATTTACCCTAAAACTTCCATTTTCGTTAAAAGTTGGAATTCGATCATTTTTATTTATAATTTTTATTTATCATTTTATTAATCATATTTTTATTTATCGATCATTTTTATTTATTTATTAATTGTCCAACAAAACATACAATACAAAATAAAATAGGTTATACATACCTAATACTAGATAATTATCTATGAATTTATTTTATTATTATACATTTAGGTACTAAATGTATGATAATAAATAAATACATAGATAATTATCAATACATTTTATACATTTACATTTGTATTATCAATACATTTAAGTACTAATGACATGTATTTCCTTTGGCATTTTCTAACCCAACTTACGATTCTTGAAATGGGTAAGGGAATCGTGATAACACAATGATGTGCAAGTTTTTGTGATGTATTTAAAAAAAAAATATTTTCACTCAACCTTGTTCATTTTATTTACTCCTCGTATATCCTACCACATATGATATGCCTCGTGTGACCGATTTGCCAGGTTTGGAAACTGTTTTAAATCAGTTCTAGAACTTAAAGGGGGTTAAATCAGTTTGAGAAGGTGGAGGGGGCTTAACTATAAAATTAAAGCTGAGTGGGGGGTATGCAAGGTATTCAGGGCGCCCTCACAATAGATCCATTGTCCTCTTCTTAAACCAAGGAGAAACTCTGGTTTTCATAAAATATCGCAAAATTTCCATTTATTGTTTATTGCGCAAAGTTTAGGCCAAGTCATTAATTTAGACACATTGTGTATAGTGAGTGCCCTTAGCGTGTGCAACTGTTAAACCACAATGATAATACTAATTGCTGATGAATTTCGAACATTGAATATTGGTTGCGAACAAATAGAAATTAATAAGCTTTTCTCAGGCTGACAGAAAAATGTCAGGACTTCGATATGTTGTTTACGGACGCATTAAAAATAGAAGATAAAGTTAATTGTGCTGTATACAGTAGTAAGCAACAGTTCGTGTTCAGCCTGCCAGGTGAGTACTCCGTCTTCTCCGGAGAAGCCACAGCCATACTGAGAGCTCTCAAATGGATAAGAAGCTCAGAAAAGACGGCATGGACTATCGTGACTGACTCGTGGAGTGTTCTAGCAGCCAAACAAGCCAAACACTGAGCAGCCACTATCTAATGCCATAATTAGAGATATAATAAATGAATGGTGGGAGACTAAAATTTGGTTATGATACCCATACCGGCCCACTGTGGAATACTAGGGAACGAAAGAGCTGATCAAGTGTCTAATTCAGCCAGAAAAGGGAGAAGCTGTGAAGATTACTCAAATAAAAGAAACCGCAATGGAGGATTGGGTGAGTCGGTATAAGAAAGTTCTGCTGAAAGAGTTAGAGGACGGTTGGAGAGATAAAATGCCCAAATTGAGAACTATCAAATCCGAATAATGGAGAACTAGAGCGATAACTTCAGGGAGAAAGGAAATTATTGTATGCAGGCTAAGGATTGGGCACTACCAGTTTACACATGGCACCTTTTGGGACGTCTGGAAGCGCCAACCTGCGAAAAATGCAACAATACCCCTCTAACTGTGCGACACTTGCTAAATGAGTGCCTGCTTTTCGAGTAATCAAGGAAAAAAGTCTACTAAAGGAAAACAATAGGGAAATAATTAAATATCAAGAAGAGAGTATAACTACATTAATAGAATTCATGAAAATAATTGGATTCTACGATCAAATATAATTATTTCGACCACGCCAATTAAGGGTAGACGCGGAAAAACAAATAATAACCATCCAGAGAATCCATTTTTCGTTTCAAACAAAAACTCCACATTCTGTTCAGCAGCAAATCACAACATGAAATCCTTTCACTGAGCTCATAGGCAACCCAAACGTCGTAACGAAAGACATACCCGGCCTTCTTTAGATGATCAAAAACGGTCGTTTTGCGAACTCTTAACTCCGCAGCTATCTCACGTACAGTAATTCGTGGATTTTTTGCGATGACCGTCATATTATTTTCGATGTCAAGAGTTGTACTTACTTACAAGTTGAAGTTAGCCCGAGGTTGGTCTTCCAAATCGAAAACCCCTGATCTAAATCGCAAAAACCACTACGAATCTTTCTTGCAGTTTGGGCTTTTTCCCTTTTTTTTGGAAAATGGAGAACTAGAGCGAGAACTTTAAGGAGAGAGGATATTATTGTATGCAGGCTAGCGATTGGGCAGTGCCAGTTTACACATGGCCATCTTTTGAGACCTCTGTAAGCGTCAAACTGCGGAAAATGCAACAATACCCCTCAAACTGTGCGACACTTGCTAAATGATTGCCTGCTTTTCGAGCAATCAAGGAAAAAAGTCTACTAAAGGAAAACAATAGGGAAATAATTAAATATCAAGAAGAGAGTATAACTACATTAATAGAATTCATGAAAATAATTGGATTCTACGATCGAATATAATTATTTCGACCACGCCAATCAAGGGTAGACGCGGAAAAACAAATAAAAAAATAAAAACAAAGGAAAAAATGTTAGCAGTTCATACTTTCAGTGTAAATAAGAATTACAGAAGAATACATGAAAAAAAATATTATTTGTCCTTTTAAAATTAATAATACTATAAATTACAATTGCACTAAATTGTAGCAAATTTGATGATATAGAAAAACTTTTAAAAATCCAGACAGGATCCTTTCTTTGAAAAAAAGACAGATAATATTGCCTACACTGTTAAATTATAGAATTTTCCGTGTAAAGTTGGTAGAATGTCTCAAGAAACAATTAGTAAAATAGTCGGCACCGGCAAATCGTCGGTTTTAAGGTCAAAGAGTAAACCTTAACGTAAATTGGAGGATTATTGTGTATTTATATTTTGATGGAATTTGGTTTAGGTAGGCATAATTATTTTTTTCAATTACATCTGCGGTCTAGAGAGATGCAGTTTATGATTATGGTATGAGGGGAAACTTGATTTGGAATTCCAAGGTGTGCAAATATCGTAATCTCATGTTTGTAAAAGCTTATCTTCAAACTGATTATTGTTTATTAATAGCTTTTATATAGAAATATCGATTATATCACCATTGTAAGATTATAGTTTTATATGTATAATAAAGCCATAACCATTTATTACAGCCCAGTACTGAATACTTTAAAGGCCATTTTATTATTGAATCGACTTCAGTAATCCCACTCTTGGAGTTTCAGAGGAGGCCTGTTCCCATTTCTCCATCCCTTGGAGATCAACATGTTCTTTACACGTGCATAATTTTCTTATTAAAAACAAATTTGATACTAACGGACATCGCTTTAACCGTCGTTTTCATTTACAGTTTTAATACTCGACAGTATTTTGCGAATCGAAGAAGAATTTCCCTTCTATCTCGTGGGTCCTAACAAAAATATTTCGCGGACTCCTTCATCCTACTTATTATGTATTATATATTATATATTGGGTTGTCCGAAAGTTTGTAGTGAAATTTAGACAAAAAATATTAAAATTGATGAACATCTTAAACTTTATTTATTTATTCTACAAAATAGTTACCACCCTTTGCGATTACCCTTTCCCAATGGGGTCCGTTTCCCATTATCCTTTTTTTTTCAAAAATCATTGTCCTTACTCCTGAAGAACAATAAAAGGTCCGTTTTGACGTCATCTCCTAAATGTTTGGTGTTGCTAGTGGCGTCGATTTTTTAGATATATTTCTGCGGGTGTTGATATTGAGAATCCATTTTTCGTTACAAACAACAACTCCACATTCTGTTCAGCAGCCCATCACAACATGAATCCTTTCAATAAGGTTCCTTTCACTGAGCTCATAGGCAACCCAAACGTCTTAACGAAAGACGTACCCGGCCTTCTTTAGATGATCAAAAACTTAACTCCACAGCTATCTCACTGACAGTAATTCGTGGATTGTTTGCGATGACCGTCATATTATTCTCGATGTCAAGAGCTGAACTTCGGCCAGCCCGAGGTTGGTCTTCCAAATTGAAAACCCCTGATCTAAACCGCAAAAACGACTACGAATCTTTCTTGCAGTTTGGGCTGCGTTTCCCTTTTTTTTTTTTTTTTTAAATAACAGCATAATATGCCAAAAATGAACTAAATCGTCACTCATGTTGGTTTCAATAAACTACACTACTGAGCCATAATAAGACGAATTCAGTGTGTAAATATAGTTAACTCCATGTGGATTTAAAGTCATATTAATAAATGTTAGGTTTTTGATTCATTTTTAGTAGAAAAAATAAAAGGTAAATTTAATATTAAAAATATCTACGAACTTTTCGGACTACCCAATATTTCAAAGTGATAGGCCACCTAACAAGCCTCATGATCATAACCAACTATTTATTATTATTTATTTTATTGTTCAATTACTTATTTATATTAAAAATGACCCTCAAGACTTGATAACAAATCCTATCTAGTCATTATTAATTGAATTATTAGATTGTTTAAAATATGTTGGTACTCTTACTTATTTAATTGTTGACTCTGAAGTGACAGTTTTATCAGTTAAGTTTATTAACATAGTTCATTTTACTATGAATAAATTGCAATATATTTCGTTTATGGTTTCAAATAAGCTAAAAAATTAACAATATTTAGGTTTGTGTTGCCAGAGACATTAAGTGATATGTCAATACCTCTGAGGAGTTCTCGAATGTTTTTTGTTTAAAAAAAAAAAAAAAAAAATATATATATATATATATAATATATATATATATATATATATATATATATATTATTAATATATTTTATATATATATATATATATATATATATATATATATATATATATATATATATATATATATATATATTATTATATGTTATATATAATTATATTATAGTATATAATATAAGTGATATAATACTTAATTTAAATTTGTATATTTAATATATATATATATATATATATATATAATATATATATATATATATATATTATATATATATATATATATATATATACACACATCCAGGAAGAAATAAAGTTAAAAGTTGGGAAATGCGTTTTATTATTCAGTTGCTAAGTTACTTAGTTCGCGGCTTATATCTAAAAACTTAAAGGTTAGAATTGATAAAACTATAATTCTTTCGACGATTCTTTACGAATGTGAAAAGTGGCCGCATATTTTGAAGGATGAACAACGGCTTAAGGTTTTCGAAAATAAGGTACTGCGTAAAATATTTCGTCCAAACAGAGATGCGGCCACTGGGGAGTTTAGAAGGTTGCACAACGCGGAATTACAGAACTGTTATCCTGTGAATATAATTGAGTTGATAGAATCGCGAAGACTCAAATGGGCGAATAAAGTTGTTGGGCTCGATGAGGAGCGGATTCCGAGAAAGTTGGTATTCGCTGATCTGACTGGTAGGCGTCCGAAAGGTAGGCCGGTGCGTCGGTGGAGATTGCGTAAGGCTGATCTCGAGAGCTTGGGTTTGACCGGCGAACATTGGACTGTGTAGACAGAATTTGGTGGTATCGGCATCGAAACTTCGGGTTCGGTAAGCCTATTATTATTATTATTATATACACACACATTAGGCTCATTAATATGGTGTTCCCTACCACTATTCTAACTCTTACATAAACTACTACAACATAAAATATCTAACTAAATTCACCCACGCGTTACAATACTGATGCAGCATAATGGAACAACAGATTTTCAGTTTGCACTGAGCGACATCTTAAGCAGCTATACTTCAAAAGGTGTTTTAAAGAAACACGTAAAATAATTTCTAAAAAATTGTCCGTGATAACGGCCAATTCATCATTTAAATAAATATCAAACCACATCAATTCTAAAACACGAAACTCGTTTGTATTATATCTTCTGTTTGTTTTTTAACAGAAATAATAGTGCTCCACTTGATATCTAACATTGACTTTGTTATTATTCATATTTTAGAGAAGATATTAATTTCTCCAACGCTGTTAGTTTTCTGTGGAATGAGATAGAAATTATGTAAATAGTGATAATAACAACTGGTCCAAATGGAACACGTGTACATTGTAAAGGAACAAATTAATTAGCAATGTTCACTTAATAATACTATTTTATGTTTATAGTTGACAACCCTAATTAATTCTGAAAATCTCTGAAGTGCGGTATTGGTCATAAATGCTTTGAATGTTGTTTTAGATGTTATAATTATCTTAAATTGCTAAGTCATTGCATATTTCATGAGCAATTATTATTGTATTGTTAGTACCTGTTATATATTTAGGTTTCAAAATATTTAAACATTTGTTTGAATAATCTATTAATTATCTTTGTTAAGATTGTTAGTTTCTTTTTCCTATTTATGGAATATATTTTTAAAAACGAACTGTGTCGAATGAATTAACATTTTATGAATGAACCTACCGTTCTGTTACGTCCATAATCAACATAGTATTTAAAAACAAAAAATCTTTCGTGAATTCGTGAATAAATATTGTTCATTTTTTAGATTATCTGAAACCATAGATGAAATATTTTGCAATTTATCCATAGTAAAATGAATTATTTTAATAAACTTAGCTGATAAAACTGTATTTTCAGAGTTAATAAATAAATAAGTTAGAGTACCATTAGATTTTAAACAATCTAATAATTGAACAATAAAATAAATAAGAATACAGGTCCATGATCCAGGATCATTCAGCTCCTTATATTTTTCTACTGTTAAAATAAGTTCTTCTTCCATTTTGGGACAGGTTAAAACAATAGCAACAATGGAAACCGAAAACAGTTAGGAGCAGGCAAAAACTGGGATGTATGAATGAAAAAAGAACTTTATTCTGTGACTAGGTCCCATTAGAATAACATACAGGTACAAAACAAATAAGTATTATGACTGACCAAAGAACACATAAAATGAAAAACAAAAAAGACTTATTACATTAATGATTACAATAAATATATACAAGTATTTTAAATGGTAAAAAGAGAAATGAAAAATTAAAATCAATAAGATTACAATAATATTTAAAAGTAATATAGGTCTAACAAACCAATGAAAAAAACTTTTAAAAATAAAAATGAAAACTTTGTTAACATTTATGTCATGAAGTGTAGACATTTCTCACATAGCTGATGTTGGGGGAATTAATCACGCCGGAGTACGGCTGAAGTTTACTAAACACCATCGGAGCCGACATTACTCTCCGTTTCCCCGGCAACACAAGGTGTAGTAGAAAAGCGAGGAAAGGAAATTCGTCTTTCGAATCCTCTCTCCTACAATTGCCATCGCAGTCGACCGGCCATTGCCTTTCCACTCCACTGAGTGTGGCCACCCTTCGACAATTCTAATGATATTTCCATGTAAATGACGTCATTTGTCAATATTTCACATTCGATCGGAAAATTCGTCTTTCCACTCCGCTAAGTGTGTTTCCGGGCCTTTAGAGTTTAACAGACTTTTTTTTTTAATTTCTTTATTTCCAGATCGGCTGCGTGAGCCATACTTGTTTTGTTTTTTAATATAAAAAGAATAATTATTAAAACTGGTAACAATGGAAAAAGTCTCATACACAACACATCCCTAACGATAATAGATTTATAATTATTCCTAAGAATTGAATAATGAAATTAAATTGATGACAGAACGAATGAATAATATAATAATAATATTTTCAACAAAATGTCTTTTAGAAGCCTGTGTTCGAGCCTGCGAGATGAAGTTGGAACTCCTATGTTGTAGACCACTGCACCTACTGCTGTACTAACTGCTGGTAGCTGGAAGTGTTATTTTATAAAGCGGTTTTTGATAAAATCTTCGATGTATTATATATGTAGCTCGCGGTGTATTTGACTATTTCTAATGAATTAGCAGATAAACATATTTTATCGAAAATTCCTTATTATCTGCCTTACAGTAAATTCGATTTTACAGTTTCTAGTTCATTTTGAGCTATTATTTATTGATATTAAAACGATATTTATTTCCTTTTTGTATAAGATAATGTAATCATTGTGCATTGAATCACATACGTTTCTTATCTTCAAAAACGAAGGACAAAGAGCGTTGCTGATATACATTTTTATTTGGACAACTCGTGTGATAGCGAAGCATTGTTGCGACATTGCTATAGAATCTGTTAATGATTTAATTCGTTCGAAAATTCATAAGCTGAGTTACACCAGCTTAAGTGTAAGAATGAAGTGAAATGAAATGGTTCGGTGGAATATTCCTTTTTCCTTTGATAAAGCTCATTCATTAATCTCCGTTTCGAGTTAGTGGAGGTCGTTGAGTTATCTCAGTTATAATGAATAAAAAGATAGATAAATAATTATAATCTCATTCTATAATTAGTTGTTGTTCACGAGCGCTTCAGATTCTCATCTTCTGTGATTCCCAGGATGGGATCTCTTCTGTCAGCAATGTGCTCCAGATCTTTCCATTCAATCATAAAAAATCCTATTAGACAATGGCTAAACATTGTATTGCTCTTATCTTTATATTCCCATCAATGACTTACACAACACAAAAAAAAAAAAAGAACTCATGATTTCCAAAGAAAATACATTATTTTAAAAAAAACACATGATTTTACTTTTCTCCGTTATTAAAATCAATTTTGAATATAGAGAGAAAAAAGTTTAAATAATTATATAATCAATAATAATATAATAAATAATGAGTTTCAATAGAAACATGTATATTAATAAATAATCTACTATATTATTGTTTTAAAAAAACAGCTATTTAACTTCAATATTTTTTTGTATAATATTATTTCTAAAATCGTAAGCTTTCCAACGGTATATTATACTCAGATATTGCATAAGAAATATGTTTGCTCTTTTCTCCTTTAGTTGATAATCGAATTCGTTCAACTTATGAATTATTTATCAATGCTTACAAGATGATATTCTCATTTCTTTTTTCAAATCGACTAAATAAAAAGTACTTAAATACCGGCATTTAAGTCCTGTCAGACTATTTCAATCAGAAAGAGGCTTACATAATAATAAAGCCCATTAAATTTTACATGGATATAGCGAGTTTGATCAAAATCCTAAGAGCCGTTGTTGAAAAAATTTTAAAAAGGTGGAAAATGCATGGCATAAAGTGGCTCTTCTGCTTTGACGATTTTTATGAAAAATTTGCTGTAACGTCTCGGGCGTATACTTGTCTGAAATATGAAATTCTTGTTTCGTACAACTTTTCGTTTTCGCTATACTTACCACGCAAACACACACACACACACACACACAGACCTTTTCGCGCGACTTAGTCATTGGGATCCTAAAACGTGTATTTTCGTTGAAAACTGAAATTAAAACGTTTCACGATCGCAATAGTTTCCCTTTCTAATTATTTCATATATATGTAAGTGAAAGTAAAAAAATCTTATAGTCTATAACTGGAAATCAGCTTCTACAGTTCTTGTTTCTACAGGTTCTCCTTAATATCTTGTTGAGAAATTGTGACTTACCAATAGTTAAGTGACCTCTGTTTTTTTTTTTGTTTTTTTTATGAACAACTACGTCCTTATCATTTTTCGATTTTTTTTAATTATTATTAAAATATTTTTACTTAGTGTGGTGGTTTCTATAACATTATTTGGCATATATTTATTTTTTATTTTGATATAAATGGTACAAATATTTATCTTTATTTTGAGCCTCGAGAGCTTATGAAATATTTAAATATTATATCAAAACTAGCTGTTGCTCGCGACTTCGTCTGTGTCCATTTCTGTTATTACGATCGCAAGTAAGAAATTTTTAAAAGTATATATTTTAAAGTACTTCTGCTTAAATGATATTTTTGGTTTTATTTTCATGTGGCAGAAGAACATGCTGATTTTCTCCGCAACTCGATTTTGATGTAGATCGATTCCTACGTGTTTAAATGTTGGCCCCTGTGATTTATTAATTGTTACGACAAAAAAAAACTTAACGGGAAATTGAATTATTTTAAAATTAAAATGTAAATCATTTGGAATTATTGGGATGCAAGGTTAATTTCATCCGTTTTTTTCATATTTTCAACTGATTCTTTGCTCCTATTGGTCGCAGCGTGATGTTGTATAGCCTATAACCTTCCTCGATAAATGGAATATCCAACGCAAAAAGAATTTTTCAATTCGAACCAGTAGCTTCTGAGATTAGCGCGTTCAAAAAACAAACAAACTCTTCAGCTTTATAATATTAGTATAGATTATAGCTTTTATCAAATTCTTAGATGTCATTTTCGTCACAAAAATAATATATGTTTTACAAATATTCAGGTAAAAATCTTTGACGTCTAACAAATAAATTCTCACATAGGAGTCACTAATAAATTTATTTCACCATTTTCTGCTATTCCTTGAAAACTCTTGTTCAATTTTACTCGCTTGAGTTCTCTTCTTCATTCCATTAATGTTATCACAAAATCTTAATTAAATGTGAATAACAGGTTTGGTTTCGTTATGAACTCGTGGTAGAAATTATTAGGTAAATATAGTCATTCTGGGAATTGGGATCTTGATCGGTCTCTTTAAATCAATGTATGTTATTTATCCATAATTAGTTGTGTGCCCATAAATAAATAAATAAATCTGGTGCTAACAACACACCACTTTCACTTACATCCGTTTTTTTTTTTGTTTTGTTTTTTAACATATTTATTGATATTTACAACTGTATAATTATATACAAGTAAATGTGATGGATATAGTATTCTAACATGAAATACATGAAGAGATGCCACCCATCGGCAGCACTCTAAAAATATTTTGAACTAGAAGGTCTGGGGGCCATCTTATTTTCAGACGCATCGGAGGATTATCAGGAATCGAAGAGGATGATAGGCTAGAAACTAGTGGATTAGAGTGGAAATGGAGTTTTTCATGGAATGATTGATATCTGGTAATTCAGTAATATATGGGATATTAAGGTCTTTATGGATGAGCTTATTCGTGACAAAGTAAGGAGCGTTAAGGATTTTGGATTGTAAGGATTGGATAAGAGAAGAATTTGATGGTTTGGCAGAGCTCCATAGCTCTACTCCGTAAGTCCATATCGGTCTTATGATGGTCATATAAATAAGTCTTTTGTAATTAAGTGGAAGATTGGAGCGTTTGTCCAGTAAGTGTTGGAGTAGTCGAAAACGTCGGGCAGTTTCTTGTCTTTTAAATCTTGTATGGGGATTCCAAGTCAGACGTTTGTCAAAGTGGAGTCCGAGGTATCGAATCTGTTCAACAGGGGCTAGTGGAGTGTCATTAAAGGATACTGTGGGGCAGGAAGTCATTGGTTTACGGCGAAGGGTAATGGTTATTTGGTGGGATTTGTTAGAATTAATTTTAATCCTCCATTTCTGACACCATACTTCAAGGTCTGGGATGTGGGATTGAAGAGTGTGGGAGGCAGTAAATGGATCATTATCTACCGATAACACACACGTGTCATCAGCATAAGTAGAAAGGAAAGTTTTAGGATGGGTTGGGATATCAGCTGTATAGACTGTATAAAGGACAGGTCCTAGGATGCTGCCTTAGAGAACACCAGCAGATTGAGAAAAAATGGAGGAATAGGAGCTGTGGTGATTTATTTGGAAAGATCTATCAGCAAGGTAGGACTGTATAATAAGAAAATAAGTAGGAGGGAGAAATAGGCGGAGCTTGTAAATCCCGGGTGCCAGACTCGGTCAAAGGCCACATGCGTTTTAAAAATCGATTAAAGAATTTTTAAAAACAGTTAAAGATCAAAATGAGTGAAACTAATAAATAATTAATTAAATTGAATTTCTATAGAAACATTTATTTTATTAAAAAAAACTACTATATTATTATCTGGAATAATAATCAGTAAGTTTCATCGGTTTTTCATCACTCTTTATTAACTTTTACAAGCTTGTATATAAGATAATATTTTTTCTAAAATCTTTAGCTTTCTAACGGTATATTATACATCTTATGTTCAAAATCGAAAAAATTCATCACAATTAGATATTTGAGCCCTGTCAAACAATTTAAATAAGAATGAAACCTACATAATATTAAAACCCATTAAATTTTACATCGATTTATAGAGTTTAATTAAAATCGTTAGATCCGTTTTTGAGAAAATCGTAAAAAAGTACATAATGCATGGTATAAAGTGGTTCTTTTGGTTAGCTGCTTTTGATAAAAAAAAATGTCTGTAACATCTCGGGCGTATAGTTGTCTTAAATATGAAATTTCAGTTTCATAGGACTTTTCGTTTCCGCCCGGGAGTTACCACACACAGAAATCTTTGCTAGTCATTTGGACTCAAGACGTGTATTTCCGTCGAAAACTGGAATTCGATGATTTTCACGATCGCAATACTTTTCCTTACTATATATTTCATATATTAGTAAGTAAAAGTAATAACCTAACTTCAAGATACAATAAAGTAAAAATAAAAAATAAATGTTTATCCTTGTATCAAATAAATGTACTTATATTTTCAAGTCTCTTTGAATACAAGAATTTCCCGTTAAATCAAGAAGTGAGACTTTGGATGGGTGCCTTGGCAAAAGGAAGATACGACCTGTTAAGATGTAAATTGCCTTTAGGTAGTCTAATAGCTCTCAATCTGACTTCCAAATTGTGAAAAGCAGAGGAAAGCAGTTTTCCTGAAGCCTTGAGGACAGGCAGCTAAAGGCCACTGCTCGGAATTAAATAGAATCCAGTCCTTTTCTTCTGTCAACCCTTCCTCTCGTCCTTGGTGTGTCTGTTTATTTATAAATGTTTGCTCAGAATAGAATATTACAGAAATACTTTATACTATTTGAAAAGTGTTTATTAATTTTACTTACCTATTTAAATGAAATATTGCGATCGTGAAATTTTACAAAGGAAATACACGTTTTAAGGTGCCAAATTACCCAGGCCTGCAAGAAGGTTTGTGTGTGTGTATAAAATGTCTAGTTCGAAAACGAGAAGTCAAATGGAATAGGAATTTCATATTAAGAAAATATGAGACGTATAATTATATCAGTTTGGTCTCATATTCATAGTAATAGTCTGAGAGGGCTTAAGCTCAGAATTCTTTAAAAGTTATTTACTTTTGAAATCGTTGGTTTTGTTGAATAAAGTTGGATGCTGATATTTAACTTCACCACTCTTTTATTAAATATTAACGCACAACGTTTCGGCTAAAATGCCATCTTCAGGTGCAAAAAAACAATTTCATCTTCAGACCTATTCAGGCTTCTGGGTATAAGTATCCACTCACCTTAGATAAAATTGTTCTTTTTCACCTGAAGATGGCATTTTAGCCGAAACGTTGTGCATTTACTTTATAATATATATGATATATTACATTATAATTATATTTAATAAAATAGTGGTAAGTTAAATATCAGCTTTCGACTTAATTCATAGAATTTGACATTCACCTTAAATAATCTACACCTAGTTGGTTTTGTTTATTATTGCAACAGTTATCCGGCATTCATTGTTAGTTTTTTAAATACTTACACAAAATACTGGACCTTCTAACGATACCAGATTTAATTTGAAGAAGGCATATTAAATGTTTGAACTCTCTAAAATCATTAACTAATCCCCTCTTACAACCCTGGTGCCAGCCAGCACCACCACCACGTAGATGGCAGAAACAGCCAGCTAAAATAGACAAAAAGTTTTGGAATTAAGGTGTTTATTTTTGTTTTCAGCTCCTGATCACAGGCAAAAATTATGCTCAGGCACTTTACGTACGTTACCAATCAAAACAACAGCAAACAATGATAAATGACAAAATATTCTTAAAATAATGCTGTGCTTCAAAAAAGAAACCCAAAAAAATATTATTTATTATCTTATATCTATTATCTGATATTGTTTTATAGGCTTTGAAAAATAAAAATAAAATAAATACATCATCATTGTTAGTAGATCAACTAAAGAAGAAATTTAATTATTTCATGAGTCATATAAGTAAATTAGTTTGGTCTTATCTTCATCGTAATAGTTTGACATGGCTTGGATGCTAAATTGCTTAAAACTTATATCTCTTTGAAAATATTGTTTATATTGGGTTGATGCAAAATTAATGCAGGTTTCCTCTATTGCAATATCTTAATTCCAATTGTGTAAACAAAGCTAATCCTAACATTGATCATTATTATACCAAAACAAACCTTATCTAATACCCTCTCTTTCACCATGAATTTGTTTAGTAAAATCGTTTTGTTCAGTGTGTTCAAAGGTCTTGAATCGAAAATGTCAAAGTGCGATTTTCGTCAAATTTATTTTTACGAATTTAAATTAGGGCGCAGCGCTGCGCAAACGGCTCGTAATATTAATGAAGTGTGGGGTCAGGGGGCTATTAATGAGTGCACGGTGCAGCGTTGGTTCCAGAAGTTTCGCAGAGGAGATTTCGACCTCGAAGACAAGGAAGGTCGGGGCCGTCATCTTGCTCTGGACAACGACCAGCTGAGGTCAAAAGTGGAAGAAGACCCAACCAAAACCACACGAGAAATGGCGGCGGAACTCGGAACTCAAAAATTGCAACGTCTTTGCCCAGCATTGATGAATCGGAAGGGGCCGATCCTGCTCCACGATAACGCCAGACAACACGTTGCACAACCAACGCTTCGACGACTGCACGAGTTGGGCTACGAAGTTCTCCAACATCCGCCTTATTCACCTGACCTCTCTCCTACAGACTTCCACTTTTTCAGGCATCTGAACAACTTTTTGAGGGAGAAAAATTTTTAAAACCAGGACGACATTGAAAATTCTTTTCGTGATTTCATTGAGTCCAGGGATTCGGATTTTTTTTTCTGGTGGAATAAGAAAGCTTGTTGAACGTTGGCAAAAGTGCATTGATTCAGATGGAAATTATTTTGATTAAATATATATGGTTAAAGTAAAGATATGGCGTATTTACAATACCTACTAAAAACCTGCATTAATTTTGCATCAACCCAATACTTTCACTTACCTATACATATATGAAATATATAGTAAGGAAAAGTATTACGATCGTGAACATTTTCGAATTTCAGTTTTCCACGGAAATACACGTTTTAAGGTCTCCTGAGTCCAAATAACTAAGTCCCGCTATGTCTGTATGTTTGTGGTAAGTCCTGCACGAAAATGAAAAGTTATACGAAAATTGCTTGAATGGTGAGCATTGGACGAGTCTGTGTAAGCGGAATTTGGTGGTATCGGCATCGAACCTTCGGGTTCGCTAAGCCTATTATTATTATTATTATTATACGAAAATTAAATTTCTCATTTAAAACAACTATACGCCCGAGATGTTACAGCAACTTTTTCATAAAAATCGACCAACCAGAAGGGCAACTTTATACTATGCATTTTGCACCTATTTACGTTTTTCTCGAAAACTGCTCTAACGATTTTGATTAAAGTTGCTATATAGATGTAAAATGTAATGGGATTTAATATAATATAGATTTCATTCTTATTGAAATAGTCTGACTGGGCTTAAATGCCGATTTTTCAAAATTTCTTCCTCTAAAGTACCTATAATTTTGTAGATATTATAAAATTGACCATATCATCTGTTTAGTATTGCTGAAAAACACGTAAATATATAAGTTGATCGAAATTGAAAAACAACTAAAGGAGGAAACTGGAAAAATATATTTTTAATGCAATTTTTTGTTTTTGAACTTGAGAACATGTATGATATACCGTTGGAAAGCTAAAGATTTTAGAAATAATATCATTGTATATGCATAATTTTAAAAGTTAACAGAAAGTAATGAAAAACCGATAAAACTATCTGATAGTTGTAGATAATAATATTATAGAAATTTAATATAACACGTTTCTATTAAAACTTAATTTAAATAATTCCTTAACAATTCATTTTATCTAAATGTTTTAAAAAATTCTTAAATAGATTATAACAACAAAGATAAGTGAAAGTCGTGTGTTGCGCGCAGCAGATTTTTTAAAATTATTATTATAACAATTATCTGTCCCTCATTCTAAGTAGATCAACTAAAGGAAATTATTTTTTTCTGAAACGAGAATACGAATATTACTCGACATTTAATTTCGTATTATACGGGGAAGGCAAAAATTACATAACAAAAGTAGGTACATTCATCCATGAACACTAAAAGCGATTTTCATGAAAATTAAGTAAATATTTTTGAAATTAATATCATGTGCTAAGTTTTGTGAAGTTCGGCACCAGATATTAAAGACAAATTATATTTCAAGTTATACATTCTAATTTAGTAATATTCTTGTCATTTGAAGCAATGAAGCATGAATTAAAATGCCGGATGCTTGTAATCACTGACTATTAGTAATGTTTTCTAATGTGTTAGGAATACGGTGGTTTGTTAATTTAATCGTTTATATAGAATTTAGTATAGAATCGTTTAAATTGATTTTGTTTATTTTGGCGTAAATAGTTTTTTTAAGTATAAGTTATTATGTTTGATATCAAAATATATTAAATCATACATATAAAGCTAAATAAATTTTTAAAAAACTGTAAATAATTAATTAAATTACAAAGAAAATTCGAAAGTATAACGATAACTAACTACTAGAGAATAAAGAGCAAGAGAATAGGCAATATAAAATTGAATTTAAAGACAATTTGTTGACGTCAATTGCCACTGCACAATCAATGGAAGTAGATACAAGAACACAAATAAAGATAAAAAGAAATCATCTTTTTTATGATTATTTTCATGAGATCATTTCCCTCTGCGATTATATTATTAATGTAAATGAGGGTTGAGCAAATATTTAATGTACAAAAACAGATATATGCAACATTTGTTTGATAAATATCAGGATTAATTAAATAATTCGTTATTCAAATTTAAATAAATACATTGACTGTGACTTCAGCTCATTTATGATTTACAAAAAATAGACAATAGTTAAAATAGGTATAACTGTAGTATATAAGGAACATAAAGCTCCCCTTGAATTGCATAATTATACTTTTTTTGGGCAATTAACTGATGCTTAATATATTCTCAAAACAGTATTTTTACTTTTGAAATAACATTTCTTATAATGTTTTTTTCATTTGAAATAACTATTCGTCCCTTATTGTTATTAGCTTATGTAATAACATAAGTAAAGATATGAAAGAATTTGATAAATAATTGCAAGAAAAATAAAAGATTTTTTTCCATGCTAACAACTAATATCCAAAAATACCAGTATTTATTTACAACAAATCACCGTTTTGTTAAATTAAAACAAAAAATCGAAAAAATCAATAAAACAATGTATTAAAAAAATGTTATGGATATTAAAATCCTTAAACGTCATTATTGTACATAATAATTCGTAGATCTTAACTTGATATGAATTTCATATTTTTATTTTGCGGTGAGAAATAAGTAAAAAATCTCGTGCTCGCAACATATGACATTCACTTACCTCCGTATTCAAAATTAATTTAAGTACTTTTCAATAAACTTGCTTTTAATAAATTTAGATTTGAAAAATAAGTTTGTTTATTTATTTAACGTCACTTTATGCTATGGCTTATCGGACGATGCTACAGTGGGAGTCCTAAATTTTGTCTACCCAGGTTTTATTAGGATAGGGACCTTTAACAAGTACATCGCACAGGCTCGGGACCACCTTTCAACGTTCCTTTCGAAGGACGGCATACGGCATAACTAAGGATTTTTTACTCCCATTAAGAAATCCTGGGAGAAAAATAAGTTTAAAGAATTACGTTCCATTAAGTTTCAATGGAAACATCGTTTTGTGTTTCACATGAAGTAAACTAACAAAAAAATTATTAATTATCAATTAATTTTTATTTTTTATAATATACAATAATCACTTAGTTTTTACTCTTTTCTTTTAGTTCACTCCCTTACCTTCCTTACCTTAGATAAGCGGTTAGATAGCCGCTTTTGGACCCCTAACAAATATTCTCATTTCTCCTTAATTTTGTTATCAAATCCGTTTAACTTATATATTTAAATATATAAAATTAAAGATACTCCGATCAAAGAAAATTGGAAATTTCGGCATTCAAGCACTTCGTGACTATTAAATCAGAATAAAAGCTATACGATGTTAAAGCCCATTAAATTTTACATCCATAGAGCGAGCTTAATCAAAATCGCTTGAGAAGTTTTTGAGAAAATTATAAAAATGTGCATGTTAAGTGTTGAGTGATTCTTCTAATTTGCCAATTTTTTTTAAAACGTTGCAGTGGTATCTCAGGTATATAAGAATCTAAAATATGAAATTTCAGATTTATAAAAATTATTGTTTTCGAGCTGGACCTAACCCACACAGAATATATGTAATCATTTTTAGGGGTCGGTCATTTGGCCTTGGGGACCCTAAAACGTTTATTTTCAGTGATACCTTTACCTTTTAGCATTCTAAAATTTTCACGATCGCAATAATTTTCCTCACTCTATGTTTTAATTCACTATTCCGCATAGATTTTCTTTGTGGATCACTTTTTTTTTTAGCTGATTTAGGAAGTAAACAGCCAAAATGCCCAGACTTGCTAGGTTATATATTTTACGTTTCTGTTGGCGATATGCAGCTTTGGTCGTAACAACTGGTGCATGACGCGATAACAATGGAATTTCTTCATCGCAGAGGGAAAGATAAGTTTAAGTACATCCTTCTGTTTCATTTCTAGAATATTGCACGATATCTAATGGTCCAACATAAAACACATGTAAAGAAATAAGTACTTCTTAAATTAGAGTTCTTTCGTACACATCAAAGTAATTGAGGGTCTCTATCAATAGTTAGTTGTTTTGTTTTTTCTAATATTTAAAAAATAGTTTTGTTTTTCTTTTCCTCCTTCGAGTCGAAAATCGCAAATACTACAGGCAAAACAAATATATTTAATAAAAAAGAGTTTTTAATGAAGGTTGTATAATTCAACAAGAACTTCAAGATTTTAAATTTTGAATCTTGAAAAATTAAAGGATGTATTCGTTAAAAAAAAAAAAAAAAAAAAAAGAGAATCGGTGGAAACCAATTTCAAATAAAAAATGTTTTGATGGTTTTATGGAAATTTTAATCTTCAGTTCTATCCGAATAAATGGGTTTACCAAAATGGCAAAAAAAGTTAGTGAGTTACGTAATTATGATGTGTGATACAGGAAATGTTTACTCTGTCTATAGGCCAACTCAATTCACCAATAAAATGGAAAGTACATTTACAAGTTATTCTTTAAGTATTAACGTTAATAAAATGATTCTATTCGAACTTGAAAAGTATTTTCAAACTACTTCGAAGATTCGGATTAAAGTGAATTGTAGATTTCTTCTACAAATGCCAAAAAATGAGTTAAAAACATGAGTTAAGAACTACTTATTTGTTAAAAATCGGGAAAAAACACACTAATGATGGAGTTTTAGAACAGTATAATTAGCCAAAAGATATTATAGAATATTTAAAAAAACTTTATTAATGGGCAAAATCCCTGAAAAATAAGAAGTGAAAAAAATTTCTTGGCTAAAATACTTGGTGAAAAAAGTGCATAAATCTTAGAGAAAAGCCAAATTAATAAATCTATCTATTCATTTTTTATATTTTGCCTTGGAACACGTTAAATCGACCATTTGTTTGTGGAAGTTTCTTCTCGCTTTTCTATCTGAATATAGTTAAATATAATTATTCACATAAAAAAAAAAAAATAAATAAATTAATAAAAAATTTCCAATTGAAATAACATCTATATCTAAAGCTAGTTAGCAATTAAAGTATTGCTTACATGTAAATTATAATCACAATTATCGAATTGTAATTCTTTTTTAATGTTAAGTGTGAAATTTTCATAAACTTTTCAATTTATTGAATTTAAGCCAACGCATTCACATTTAACCATAGTTTTTTTTTTAATCATTTTTAGTATTATTCTTCTAGTATAATTTAAAAAATATTATTTATTTTATTTTTTATTTTTAATCTGAAAATATCCATCGGGGTATCTATCGATTATAACAATTCTGAAAAAAAAACTTTACTCTAGTTTCTTTGAGACTAGACTTGTAAAATGTGTGCCTGGTAAAAATTTAGTTTTTGAAGTTTTCGATGATAAAATATCAATCTCAATCACACAAAATATCATTATCTCGAATGGTATGTAAATAAATCTATCTGCATTCTTGCATTTGATAAGTGTCGCACATGTCACTTAAAATTGTCTGGCTGAAGAACGATGTGTTTTATTTTTAAATATTTTTCAAATTTCCTTTGTATGGCTTTCGAGTTGGAATGTAATTGTCATAGTAAAAGAAAAAATCTTATAAAAATAAAATAAAAAACTATGACCTGACTATATTTTAATACAAGAGATATTTTTGAATTACAGTAAACACTCATTTTAACGAACACCCGTTTATAACGAACTTGCGTCCCTTGAAAAATGAATAGAAAACTATGCTTTCTCCTCGTTTATGACGAAATATTCTCTTATAACGAATTAACGAACAACTTTTGTGGACCTCAGAATTGAATCTGTTCGGTTATTAAAAAAAAAAAAATTGAAAAAATTAAGAAACGTCTTAATTCCCAGTAAAGAGCGGCGCCTTTCTGTCCAAATCCTCACCTCTTCCTTCTATTCAGCTCAATTCTGTGATACACAGTCTGTAGCAGCTTCTGGTTTCTAATGTATCAGCTAGTTGTTCTGTTTTTATTACTTGCTTTAATTCGAGTTTTCTACGAGGTCAAGAGAAAATCCATTGATTTAAATACAAGGTTGGGGATTCTCCAAGAAGTGGATAAAAAAATTTAGTCGAAATCCAAAATTGCGGAAAAAAATACGGCATATCAAAATCTCCTCTATCAACAATTATCGCTAATGAAGATAGAATCGATACCTCCGTTGCGTCTTCATCGGGAGGTGAAAAAAAAATATATATATATCAATTTAACTTTGTATGAATTGCTGTGATTTTGACATTGTAAGTTCCTTTTTAAGTTTTGTATTTTGAATGATGGTTTATGTCAATCTTAAAGTATTATGTAAAATGTGAAATAAGATAGATATATGTACATAGTGCATAGTTTTAACTGCTTTTGTAGTTTCTAAATAAGCATGTGCCAGAAAGCGAATGCTGTATTGAAAATATTGTTTTTTAACTACCTGAATTTATACCAACATATAATATACATACAATATATTTTTCGGATATAACGAATTCTTTTATAACGAACAGAGAATTTTTTGGTCCCTTGGAGTTCGTTAAAACGAGGGTTTACTGTATGTGCAGCATATCCAAAGTATATAATAGATCCTTCTGTATAATCCCTAATCGCGTTCAAGGGATGAATGCAAGGGACTGTCTGCATTTTATCTGCGTAATCTGGACCCACTCAGCAGCTTAGGAAAAATACAGACTTCTTCACTGACCTCCTACTTCACGTGAGATAATAATCATTTATGCTTATTTACCATAGTACATAACCACAGGTACAAACCTACCTCGGATTTTATTATAGTTGAGAAATTCCGAATTATGCGAAAACTCCTTGTATTTTAATCATTTATGTTGTGTACATGCATGTTGAATTTTTATAGCCGTTTTTCTGAGTAAGTAATGTGTTGCATAACAATAATAATCATTCAGAATGCAGACATTTACGTTGTATTTACATCACAATTATGTATCATTACGATCAAATGATTTTGTAATTTTATTGTACCAATTAGTTTATTACCTAATGGTGTATAATATTAGTAATAAAGATATGCTTAGCGTATAAGAAGGTTGGATCACGATACTAGCAAATGCTTCCTACACAGATTCGTCCAATGACCACCGTCTATGCCAAAGCCCCCGAGATTCGAATTAACGCAATCCTCCCACCGACGCCTTGCCCTTAGTTGGTTCAGATCATATTAACATTTTCATAATTCGTTCTTTACTGGGTTTAACAACTTTATACGTCCGTTTGAGCCGCCTCGTTGCTAACTAGCTGCCTAGCTAACTAGCTACGTAATTCTGTGCTGTGTAACTTTCTAAATTCCCCAATAGCCTCATCTTTCTTAGGACTAAATATTTTACCTTATTCTCGAAATCCTTTAAAGTGAGCACGCCAACCACGTTTCACATTCATTTAGATCCGTCGAAATTATAATAGTTGTATAATTTTGGTTTATTATTTTCAATAATGAACCTTTGTAATAGACCAAAAAAAAAGTCACCCCCGCTCAAAATTTGAGAGCTTACGTTTCAAGATGCGTAGAATCTGAATAACGTATATAAAAAAAAAAAAAGTTTGTCCGCCATTCGCGACTTTTCTCCGAAATTACTCGTCCAGTTTTTTGAAATTCGTTACTAAAATATTACTCCATGCAACGATGATCCTAATACATAGACGTTGATATCATATTAACTGATCAATACATTGACTAGTTAATATAAAAATTATTTAATTCAATAACTCAGTTTTTTTTGAAGATGTAAATTAAATATATTTACATTAAGATGTAAATTAAAGTGCTATTTGATAGATAATTAAATTTTCAACAAAATGAAAAAAGAGTCATTGAAATTGGTTAACAACTAGCTGAGATATTGCGTTTTGAAATCAGCAGTAGTGATATAATATTATCCGTTGAATAATTGCTTTTCATATTACTTAATTGCCTATCAACAGCTATATAAACAGTTATACCCTAATATTGTTATTTAGAAATAATAAACCATTGTGTAATAATTTTAAGCGTTTTTTTTTTAGTTTCTTGACATCAGTGGAGAGCGAAGTAATTTCGCATAAAATAATAACAGGCATTTCTTTATTACTTTTATTCTAGTTATCAATGATTATAAATACCTAAATTTATCCACTTTTTCAAACGTTTATCTTGATAAATTAATTTCACTGAGACTATTACTTATTCTATTACTTAGTAATTTATACAAATATATATTTGGGCATGTGGGTAGATTTAGGTATTTAGGATTGGATCATTGCTTAGTTTTTTATAAGCATTATAAAATTATCAGTATCTATATGTCTTACTTTTATGGATAGTTGGAAAAGTGTTTCTTTGATTTGTGTGTCAAATGCCGACACCACCGAAAAATCCCAGCATTCATTTTGAGTAGAGCAACCGATTCATATCCTCTGCATACAGTCGTCTTAATACAGTCAAAATATTTTAAGAGATTTAATTCCATTTTTTCTTTATAAACCTGATTATTACTTTCTTTAAAAACAAATCGTTTTCTACCAACGACATCAGCGTTTCTTAATTTTGTTCCCTGCAGTATTCCAGAGCCGTGTACCAGATAAGATCTAGTTTATTTCCATATTATTATTAAAAGTAAATAATAGGCCGGAGGGCCTGGGTGGGTCAGATATACAAAGGCGGCTCAACAATTACCTGGGGATTGAGTTTCTACAAGAAATTATGTAAGACGTGCTTTAAACGCTGTAGGTTAGCTTTCACTATTAAAAAAAAAAAAAACAGAGCAATCAGCCCGAGGAATGTTGAACATGATACTGTTCCACACTTTTAACAACTTCATTACTTTTAAATAAAATCTATTTTTCTGTCAGAAATCATTTTTTTTTTTTTTTTTTTTGAAAAATCTAAACTTTTAAACCATTGCAAAAACCGAAACATTAAAACAAAAATGAAATATTAATTTTTTAGCATAATATTTATTCTCAAAACATTAATCTGTAGAAAGAAATGTTTAGAATTTTCAAGCCATCATTCGTGTGCGGATCAGTGTGGAAAAAAAAATTATATAAAAAAACATAAATAATTATCTTCATGTATCAAGCGAATTTTCGAAGAGTTAACTCAATAGGGCTATAAAATCTTAAGTTAGTTATTTCCTGACTGATAACTTCGCATAATTGTTTATTGACTAAAGATACAATGAAACGATTTTTCTGAAAATTCTGCATTCGCCGAATGTGTGGTAGAAAATATTTGTTTGTTTGTTTATTCATTTAACGTCACTTTATGCTACTAAGGCTGTTCAGAGGATGCTGCAGGGGGAGTCCTAAATTTTGCCTATCCAGGTTTTATTAGGATAGAGATCTTTAATGAGTACCTCACATCGCACAGGCTAGGGACCACCTTTTAACGTCCCCTCCGAAGGACGGCAAAACTAAGGATTTTTTACCTACATTAAAAAATCCTAGGACCACTTGCGGATTTGAACCCGTGACCTTTGGCATAGGAGGCTGTTATGCTAACCACTCAGCTAAGAGTGATCCATGTGTGAAATACTTTCTTTGTTAGGATTTTCTTTTTGTTCTCTCGTTCAGAGTAGAAAAATTAACGATTCAGTCGCCAAAATTATCTTTTAAGCAAACAAAGATAAATTATAAGTTTTTTTTTTTACTTATCAGAATATCATGTTCTTTATTGGTAAGAAAAAAAATACATCCATTGGGTCTCTGGATCTATGAAATTATATATTTTATAACCTGATTTGTTTATTTTTTAAAATTTAAAAATAACTTTATTCCACATTATAACTTTATTCCAAATCGAAACCTACTAGTGTCTAAAAATATTTCTGCATTTGTTATTGTCTTTTTGAAGCATTTACTTCTAATACAAGTTTTCTAATTATTGTGATTATTATTAAAAGAAATAATGGAAAAAACGAAACAAAAACCATTTCGATATCAATCCTCAGAATATCTTTTTCAAAAAATAACAATGGAACAAATATATGACAAATTAGGCCCTGGAGAATGTAGAAGATTACACACGCGAAATGGCGGTATTTGTACCCCTGTTATATACTTAGTTCTGCCATAAATACTGTTAGTAAAGTAGAACTTTGTTTACTTCCTTGGCTATTATTCAGATAATCCTAAATTCAGATTATTTTCATTACATGCCTGGGTAATAATTCAAATTAGTTTGTATTTTTCATTCGCTCAGTTAACATGGAGTGGGATGACAATGAAAACTGAATAGATGTTGTCTCCTTACACAAGATTACATATTTTCAACAATTTGAAACCTTTGGGTATCAACCGCATGTTCGTTTATTGCACAATGAATGAATACGAGTATAATGAGGTCCTACCTGTATGTGGCAACATAAATTCTCCTTTCCTCCTCGATCGGATCGTCCCAGGGCTGTGAGAACAGCAAATCCAGTGAGAGCAGTGGCTGCTCGAATCAGTAGAAATACCATTGGAAAAACAATAAATCATGTCTCGGAAAATGGGAATCTCTGTCAGATCACTGTCTCGCATAAGAAGTGACCTTACGATGGGTGAATTTCAAAGAATGACAGAACAAAGGCTAACCATTTCCGTAAAACAGAATGAATAGATGCGGGAGTACTACTTGGCTGTTACTCCAAAAATCATTAAATGATTTTTTTTTCCAATTTTGAGAAAACAAAATACCAATTTACGATAAGATATTTCGGTTGAAACTGGTGCTTGAAAGTACCTTAATTAATCATTTTTTAGAATATGTAAACATTATTGACAAAGTAAACATGATTTTATAAACCCAAGAGGATTAAATTGAAATATTGAAAAACGTTACAAATTTATTTTACAACTCAATAAAATGTGTAAAAATAAAAATACTTAGTATAACAAAATTTACAGAATCTCTTTCCTTTAATTGATGATTAATGTAGCCGTATCTAGATCATATATAATAAGTTATCATGAACGTTATAACTGTTGTTTGCTGATTTATTGTCGACACAAACCTATACGAAAGACCTCTCCACTTCTTCCTGTACAGCACTTTATCTTTATTGCAGGAAAGTGGCAAACTGTAAACAGTTAACAGAGAGTTACGAAGGTCGGCAGATAACATTTAACAGCTGCAGCATGACCTATCTTAAAGTTATTTGTTCTAGTTAATTCACGATTATTAAATATGGGACAGTAATATGTAATTGGAGAAACATAATAATTTATCTAGTCCATTATAGTTTTCAAATATATAAAAATCTCGTGTGGTCGTACTCATATTTAAGAAGTATGAAAATAGGTCCTAAAACATATTTCATACCGCATAATTCATAAATTATTTTATTTTTTTACGAACATGTTTTTGTTTTCTTATTTGGCATTAAAAAAATACCTATAACCCGAAATTTTCATTCTCGTTTCCCCACCCTCGCATTTTTAAATTTCGATTTTAGAATTTTTGAATGGGGAGCCCGTGGATAAGTGGCTAGCACGCTAGTCTCTCATGCTACAGATTGTGAGTTCGAATCCCAGACCCGGTGGGGATTTTATAAGGATGTAATTAAATGGGAATTCAGTCATAGCTTCTTCTCCGGGTATATGAGACCCGTCAGCCAAATGGTGGCCACTCGCAAAATTAGGCTTAGGGAGTGATGACCCTACACTACAAAATGCATCGAGAAACGTGATCGTATTACCCTAGGGTAATCTCCCAGGGCCTACACGACCTGTCACGCCACTGGAAGAGAAGAAGAATAAGCAATATCCAAATAATTTAGATATAGTATTACAAAATCTTGTGCGATTAGTACACGACTGACTATTACCTTGGCTATTTAAAACAATCTAAGAGCTCTTAAAAAAAATCAAGTTAATTTAAAGTAAAAGTTTATTCAGTATCGTTGGATATATGATTAATATTAAATAATATGATTATATAAAATCGTTATGTATAATAATCAGTTAGTCATAATAAGCTCTGTTCGACACTTTTTATTACCTTTTACAAATTATACATAAGACAATATTTTTCTTAGACTTCATATCTTTCCAACAGTGTGTACTAACGCTGGTTCGAAGTTAAAACATA
The DNA here is from genome assembly GCA_023052935.1 of Piezodorus guildinii. Lineage (NCBI taxonomy): Eukaryota > Metazoa > Arthropoda > Insecta > Hemiptera > Pentatomidae > Piezodorus > Piezodorus guildinii. Next base: position 118,161,779 of record CM041293.1, on the reverse strand, counting down.
TGAAATACATTGAATTGAGAAAATCAATGGATATTTTTTATTTATTTTTTTTTTTTAGTACAAGAATATATTATTACGATTATTATTTATACGAATAAGTCCTGTCAGACTATTTCAATCAGAATGGAATCTACATTATATTAAAGCCCGTCAATTTTACACCGAAATAGCGAGTTAAATCAAAATCGTAAGAGACGTTTTTGAGAAAATTGCAAAAAAGTGTAATATGCAAGGTATAAAGTAGCACTTTAGTGAGCCGATTATAGTGAAAAAGTCGCTGTAATATCTCGAGCGTATAGTTTTCTTAAATATGAAATTTCTGTTTTATGCGTATTTTCGTTTTCATGCTAGACTTACCACATACGGACACACACGCACACCATTTTGGCTTGGTCTTTTGGACTCAGGTGACCCTAAAACATGTATTTCTGTTGAAATCTGGAATTCGAAAATTTTCACGATCGCAATACTTTCCCTTACTATATATTTCATATAGAGGTAAATGATAGTAAGAAGAATTTGTCATATTTATTATAAATCTTTGGGAAAATATCTCTTGCACAGTGAAGTTACTAGAGGTAGCAAAGGGATATATCCGAGTTAATGCTGTTGGGCCTGTGGTCCCTGGTTGTTAACATTATTAGGCAGCTCTAGGACCCTCTCCTCCACCCCACCTTACCTGGCTATATAACTAGCCATTTTATATTGCGCCACTGAACCATTCATGCTTTGCACGGGTGGAATTTGAATGTAGTGCCATTTATGTTTAAAATATTCCACAAATAGTTTATCGCTTTGGGGCCATCGGCTTATTAGAAAAGAAGATTTGTTCATAAGTTTATAGGTTTACAACAACTTTCTATTAACGTGTACCACTTCTTTGTTGTATATTAACTTTTCTGAAATCTTGTGCTTTCTTTTTCGGTTTTTTATTTTTTTTATTTATCGAAATATATTACAATTTGTTACAAAATGAACAATAGTAATAGTGATATGAGACCACATTCATACAAAATATACAGAAAATAATAATAACAGTCAAATTACATAAAATAGAAAATAAATAAATTCATATATATATATATATATATATATATATATATATACAATAAAATAATAATAAATAAAAAAACAAAACAACAACGTATAATTGAGATAAATAAAAAGTCGGCAAATAAATAAACATCATATAAACAATCATAACTATATACAATTACTAAAGGAACCCCTGACTGCGCTTTTCCCTCTACTTGTGGAGGGAAAAGCGGAATCCAAGAGATCCCAGCGCCTCTATCTCAGCCGCATCACTGGTGTGAGCCAGTGGAGGTTAAGTTAGGGCGCTGTAGCCACAAACATACAGTACATGAGTGGAGGATCAGACAAGCTTGTGCTTTCTAAAAGTATTTTATTACGTCTGTACTACTTCCCATTTTTCAGAGGGAAAAAAAGTATGTCCAAATAAAAAAAAAAAAATCTGTCATATTTACAGTTATACAACAATTAAATGTGAACACTTATGGTTTTATTATTCGTAAGGTCCTGTTCGCTTTTTAGCCGCCTCGGAGAATAATCAGGAACATATGGAGATGAGAGGTTACTACTTGTTAAACTGTAATAAGCTGTAATTAGCCTAGCAGAACAGCCCTAAGATGTCAAAGGATCAGAAAAAAACAACTTCGTGAATAATTTACATAACTTAAAAAAGGAAAGTAATTTAAAAAAATATATGGAATTAAAATTAATGATAATGAGAGTTAACAGTAGTCATGCAGAAGCACGTATTTCATACGCGTAATCGTTTCATAAATAGTTGTTTTTCTGTTTCATAAGTGACACTTAAAGCATGAATTTTAAAGTAATGTTTATGACTATATGCAGAATTCGTTGTAACATTTTCTTTAAAGTACCAAACATTTTTTTTTTTTTTTTTAATATATCAGTATCATCAAAACACTCACTATAAAATATAACTGGTATCAGAAATATGACATTTAAAAGCTTTTATTTACATCTAACAATTTTCCTTGTTTGTCGTACGTTTTTGCTCAGCATAGGTGGAGTACTTAACGAATGAACACTTTTTTTTTTTTTGTTTTATCGTATTTAATTTGTATCACAACGCTTCGATAGACAGTTTGATAGTATCATACTCGTTAAACAAACAATTTCTGAAATAGGATCCTAAAATAAGTCACACCACAGGAGTTATTGTAACAGCCATGTCTTTCTGCTGTGTTAGTATTTAGAAAAGACAAACTGCGGTTAGTTTTTTTTCTCTTCAAAACATCTTGTTTATTTATGAAATTTTACAAAAGGTTATTTATAGATATACTTCAAATGATCTCCTTTTTCTGTGGAGAGCTACGTTATATCGTCTTTTGTTTTTGCTGTTGTTATAATTTTTATTTTAAGGGCAAAAACTGCTGATGGTTATTATCGCCCTCACATCTTTACAAAAAACAAAAGAAAAAGAAAAACGATTTACCAAAATGATGATATCAGAAAAAAAATAATGAAAAGAAAACAACGAACAAAATACTAAAACAAATAAATAATACAGTAACATTCACAAATAATAAAAACTATTGATAAATATAAATAAAATAAACGAAATTTATAATAAAGATAAAAAAATAAATAACTAATAATAATAAATAAAAGGTAAAATAAAATATGAATATAATAAAAATAATTAATAATAAAATATATATATTATATATATATATATATATATATATATATATATAAAGTAAAATAAAATAATAATAATTTAAGAATAAAGAAATAAAATTAAATTTTAGTTTAAACTGTATAATGAAGAAGAAGAAAAAATAAATAAATAAAATAATAATAATAATAATAATAATAATATATATATATATATATATATATATATATATATATATATATATATATATATATATATATAGAGAATAAAAAATAAAGTAAAAATTTGATGTTATATTTGCTGAAACAGACAAATATTCTTTATAAATTTAATGGTACTGTTGATAGTTGCTTCATTATCGCTCTAAGCCTCAGAGAGATATGGCGTGGTACGCAACATTTTTTCAATTTCTCTCCTGTACTTTGGACAGTCCTCGTAAATATGAATCATCGTAAGAGTTTTTGTTTATCGTACTTTGGATTTCCCCTTAGGGTAAATTTCCTATAATAATAATAACTCACCCAGCAAGCACAGGCTGTCGCCACCTCACAAACGTTGGTGATTGCGTTCAAATGTGGGTTTATTGCTGATTATAATACATTAAAAAAATTAATAACCTTATTTTCATGTACTCCGGCACTGATGCAAGTTCGAAACTCTTGCAGTTAATGCGGCTTGCGGATGAACAAGATCGGTTTTGGACGCTATATGACCGCCAAAAAAAGGTTATGGTATATGTCAGTTTCTCATTTTCGACCATAAATTGTAAGGTACTGCTTCAAAATTACTAATCGATCTGTTATCACAATATAAAGAAGAAACTGAGGTGTATTTTATTACAGAAAATATGATATTCTTCTGAAGGAAATGATGGGAAAAGAAATCTTTATAATAATAACAATTCTTTATTGAGCAATATTACAATCTGTCCAATTTAGGACATTTTTAATAGTGATGAAGTACAACATTCATACTACATTCACACGATATATACAAAACAATAAATTTATATAATAATAATACAATATACATATATACAAAACAAAATCAATAAAATATATACAAAAGTCATTCATACCTATATACAATTCACAAGCATACAGCACGTGAGTGGAGAATCTAGCCAATGCTAGAACTCCAATATACATTTTACAAGAGGTCTCGAGGCCACTGCCGTTTCAACCTTCTAGGAGGATGGTAAGGATGTGTGGAGCTGGATAAGGATTGAGCTAGGGGATTAGGGTGATGGATAAGGTTCTGATGGAATTTAGAGAATTTTAATGGTATAAGGTCTAAAATAAATGGAATATTTAGGTCGCGGTTTAAGGTATGGTTGGAGACATAATAAGGAGCATTAACTATTGTTCGGAGGACTTTCGATTGGAAGGATTGAATGCGTTTGATGTTAGAAAATTTGGCTGTCCCCCACAGTTCAAGTCCGTAGGTCCAGATAGGTTTCAGTACTGTCTTGTATATTAGCAGTTTGTTCTCGATAGATAATTTAGAATTTCTGTTCAATAGTCTGTATAATTGTCCAAATCGTCGATTAAGTTCTTGTCGTTTAAGTCTAGTATGCGGGTTCCAAGTTAGTCTTTTGTCCAGAAGGAAGCCAAGATACCGGACTGTGTCGGAGAAAGGAAGCGGAACGGAATTAAAGAGAACTGGAGGGCAGGATTGTCTTCGAAGGGTAAAGGTGACATGTTTGCATTTGGATTGATTAACTTTGACTCTCCAGTTGTTACACCAGTCTTCAATTTGAGAAAGGTGCGTTTGGAGGCCTATAGATGCAATTTCGGGATCTAAGTGAGAGGATAGGATAGCTGTGTCATCAGCGTACGTTGCTAGGAAGGTATTAGGGCTAACAGGAATATCAGCCGTGAATATATTGTAGAGGAAAGGACCAAGGACACTGCCCTGAGGAACACCGGAATCTACTGGATAATAATTGGAATATTCTGCACCACAGCGAACTCGGAAGGAGCGGTTTGATAGATAGGATCGGAGGACTAGGTATAGGGATTGCGGTAAATGGTTTTTGAGCTTAAAGAGTAATCCCGGGTGCCACACCCGGTCAAATGCTTGCGTTATGTCCAGAAATGCACCCGAGCAGTACTCCTTGTTCTCAAGGGCGGAGGAAATATGGTCAACGACTCGGAGCCCTTGCTGAACGGTTGAATGTTGGGAACGGAATCCAAACTGATGGGAAGGAATAGTGTGGGATTCTAATAAAGGTAATATTCGTTTGAGGAGGATTTTTTCAAAGATTTTTGAAAGGATTGGGAGTAGGCTGATAGGTCTATATGATGTCGTTGTGTTAGGAGGTTTACCTGGTTTTAGGAAGAGAATTATAGTGGAATGTTTCCATAAGAGAGGAAAATGAGTAGTGCGTAGAATGGAATTGTAAATATATGTAAGAAATATAACGGCTTTAGATGGAAGCTGTCTGAGAATCTGAGGAGTGAGGAGATCGTATCCAGGAGATTTACGGAATGCAAGTTTTCGGAGAAGATATTTGACCTCAGAGGGATTAACTGCTTTAGGAGGTAATGAAAGCGGGATTGGAGACTGAAGGAACTCTTTCACCACTGCAGTGTGGTTTGGATGGGATTCTGGATGAGGTTTGAAGACTTCGGAAACGTATTTGGCAAGTTCCTCGGCTTTGTCTTCATCAGACGCAGCCCAGGAGCCATTACTACGACGGAGGGGATGGGAAATATTGTGGGATTTTAGGATTTTCTTGGTGACATTCCACAGGGAATTGTCACAAGCTGAAAGAGAAGACAGGAAGGAACTAAAGGATTCGGAACGGAAGGTCGCCAACTCCCTCTTTAATTGTCTACAATAAAAGTTATAGGAGCGGCGATCTGTGGGGTGACGGGTGCGTTGCCATAAGGATCTGGATCGTCGTTTGGTGCGGATGAGGTCTATGAGGTGTTGTGGTAAATGATTTTGGTTATGACTTATCTGGGAGTGCTTGGGAGAGGAGGCAGTCCAAACAGCTTGTTGAATAGCGATGGTGAAGAAGTTTACGGCATCGTCAAGGTCATCTGGAGTTTTGAGTTTCACTCTGAGGTCAATATCACTGGTCAGGATTTGGCGAAAAAGGTCCCAGTTTACTGGTCCTCTAATAAATGACGGTGGGGTGGGTTTAGGAATAGGAATTAGGGATACTTTAAGGAGCAATGGACTATGGTCAGAGGACAGTTCATCAAGGCGAGTCACCGACATGTTTAGGGAGCCTAACCCGCTGTGGATGAAGAAGTCAAGGATGTCAGGATTACGGTTAGGATCAGTTGGCCAGTAGGTAGGGGAATCAGGAGGCAGGAGGTTGAAACGTCTAGAGTTGAGTGCAGATTCAATTCGTGGACCTGGAACCCCATTGTTGGTTCTTAGCATTCATGTCTGCACCCAGAATGAAGTGGTTTCCTAAGGAATTGAGGAAGGATTCGAATAGAATGTTGGAAATGGAATGTTTAGGAGGGCAGTACGCTGATGCGAGGGTGATCGGAAAAGAAAAAGTCTTGATTACTATGGCGGTGCATTGTAGGAAATCATAGGAGGGGACTGGGAGTATGTGGTGGGAGAGGGACTGGTGCACAATGACAGCAGTACCGGCATGGGCTTTTCCGTCTGGGTGGTCCGTACGGTATGTTACGTATTGAGGTATTTTAAAGAACTGTTTAGTGGTTAGTCTAGTTTCAGTAATAAGTGCTACATCAACGTTTTTGTCTTGCAATAAAGCTGTAAGTTCGTCAGTGTGATTTCTAACACCATTCGCATTCCAAAGGAGAATGGATAAGGAGTTAGGTGTAGTCATTTAAGGATTTTTTAAGGATGGGATTAAATTTGATACGAGATTAGTAAGTAGTGATATTAGCGGCATAACAAGGGATTTGATTTCAGTGATGAAGGATGTCATCAAACTTGTAAGGTCTGTGACATTTGATGGAGGAGGAATATGAGAAATTTGATTCGGATGAGGTTTTTGATGGTTGGTTAAATTTTGAGGAATATGTGGTTGTGGAAGGGGTTCAGGATTTTGAAGTATGCGTTGTTCCGGCAGGGCCTCTTTGTTCTGGTTCCCACCTCCAAGTAGATGGGCAAATGTTACATTGGAATCAATTGTTTTTTAAGGTTGTCTTCTGCTTCTGATCGGTTCAGCTGTTTCATCCTGATTCTGAGGTTTTTGGTATCTGCTTTTGAGGTTCTTGTAGATTTGACATCCCTTGTAGTTAGCCGGGTGGTCCTCGAGGCACAGAGCACATACAGCGGGTGTTGATCTTGATCTTGTGCATTCTTCTGATTTATGTTGCTCACCGCATTTCACACAGCGTGGTGTGTGGTGGCAGTAAGTTCTCGTATGACCATATGCCTGACAATTATGGCACTGCACTATTTCTTTCTTAGTGTAAGGTTTCTCAACTCTTACACTAGTATAGTACAATCTATTGAGGTCGTAAACTTTTTCAACTCCTGCTGTTGGTTCCAAGTCCACGAAGAATAGAGGCATTGGAATTTTATCTTTTAGGACATTGGTGACATGCCGCACTTTATAGCCTATCTCCGTCAGTTCTTCTTTGATAGCTGTAACTGGTGTCGAAGGGTGTAGGTTTCTAATTACAACCCTTAAAGCTCTCTCCTGGCGCAACTGATAGGTATGAAAATCAGCTTTGGTCTCACTCAGATATTTTACTATTTTTCTGTAGCTTTCGGCGGTAGTCGGGGATATTTTAGTATCACTGGTTCTACTTATACAAGAATAACTATTAGGATCGGTTAATTTGTTTAAATGCGCACAAAGTAGTTGAAAATTTTTAATATTTTTAACAAAATTGGTGGAGGTTGTGGTTCTCTGGGTATAGGAGATGATTCCATGGATTCTTTTTCATTTTGATTTTGGAGGATCTGAAATGGGTTCGGTGTAAAAAACGGTGATTCATCAGTCATTCCTTGTGATGATGTGCTGGGCTGTGGTTCAGATCCTAAAGAGGTAGCTGAAGCTGTCGCTGGTGGAATCATTTTTTTATTATTTTCACGGCGAGGTCTCTGTTTTGTAGGAGACGAGTTTGAACCTGCAGATCTAGATCTTTTACTTGTAGCTTTTGAGGACATAACTTGATGAAAATATCTCATTTATTAAAAAAAAAAAAATAAAAAAATAAAATAAATAAATAAAATAAATAATAATAATAATAATAGATAAATAATGAAATGAGAATGAGAAGGAAGAATAATAAAAGAAAGATACGTTAAAGAAAAGCAAGCCCGAGCTTGCCGAGCTAGCGGCGATCAGCTGACCAGTGACCCTCCTTTCAATTTTCGTGATTGTACAAAGTAAATTATAACTTTGCTTACCGATATTTCTCCAATATTCACTGCTGTGGTTTTCTTGAAGTCTAGTGATGTTTTCCAGACTGAACTCAAGCGAATTCCTACTGAAAAGAGCAAAAATCTGAGAGACGAAGTAACGTATGACTGTTATCGAGCGCATCAGCTGTTCTGATGGGAAAAGAAAATACTAACATTTTAGTAAAATTACTAACTGCCTATTTCAAAATGAAATAAAAAGTATCAGATACATGTATTGAAAATGGCAAAACTGAAGTAGTTAAATAATAGTCGGGAATTAAGTTAATGTAAAAAACAATTCAATTAAGAGAATAACTAAACAACCAATTAAAAGTTGTCAAAGTTCAGAGTGTGAACTACTAGTGGTAGTTAACTGTTGGTGGGTGAAACATAGTTAATGTTAAAGGTCAGAGAAATAGGCCAGTAAAATAAGGACATTTGTTGGAAATAATTCGGGCAAAGCTGCAAATCATTTTAATAATTCTTAATGGTCCTAAATAAAAGTAATCTGAGTTTGCACCATCACAGGTTGTGAACTTAATTTAAAACCTATTTCTATTTATTCATCCTACACTTTCTCCTAATTTTTTAAACTATGTCATGAGTGATATAAAGAATATTATAAATCAAAACAAAGAATATTAGAGAATATGTTGATTGAAACATATCAAAAAAGTACTTTCACGCCTAACTTGAATATTCAATTGAATTCATAGACTTGCTATTAATAGTGGTAGGTATAACTAACGCGTATACAGGCGAGCTTCCATTTTTCTAGTTATGATATGGTTCATATTTTATATTTCAAATATCGTTATTCCCTGTGAAACTATGGCAGCATTCACTGCAGAATGTTTTCAATCGGCCGTATCCAGCAAATATTTCTCACAAGCCTTTGAAACCTTTGACATTTCATAGGCTCAGTACTACTATGTATGTTTGCTCGGAAGCATGGAATAAGGTTGTTTTACTCCTTTTAAAAAGTGATTTATCAGGTTTGTATGTAATAATTAAGTTGAGACTACGTAATTATTAATATTATATTTCTTTCTTTTTCGTTTGTCGCGACTGGGTTTAAAGAGACCCTAAACCGCACGATATGCTACTGTATGATAAAGAAATAACCCTTAAGGGACCATGTTTGATTTTAATGTCATAAGTTCTTTTTAATTAATTAATTGATGTTGAAATGTGAATAACCAAAATGAAGTTTGTTTCATTATTATTTATCATAAGTAGTATATCCTTTAGCTAATTTATAGGGTAGGGTCATTACTTCCTACGCCTATTTTTGTAAGTAGTCATCAGTTAGTTGACTGGCGGGTCTCACATACCGAGAGTGGAGATGGTGAGCGAATCTCCGTTTCATTAGGGCTTCCCTATCTCCGCTAGGTATACATTAAAGTAGTATTTCTCTGAAAATTTGAAATTATACAAAGATTTGTAATTCAGCAGGAAGGGAGGAAAAGCTTAAAGAACATCACACAATTTGGAAGTTTCCAAGTTTTTCATTATAATTTAGGGCATTCACCGCATTGTTACAAACTATTAGGTTTAAGTGGGCTGATAGTTTGAAATTAAAGAAAGTATATCTATTTCAGGCAACCTAAGTGTTATTCAGGCGTTTATAGATGATTTTAATGGCGAAAAAAGAACATTTATGATTGTGCGAAGGAGCTTGGATTACATGCGCAAAGATGCGAAAGGAATTTGATTGGTGAATTCCCACAGTTTCTTTGTAGATAATCCAAATTTAAATTCAAACAGTAGATTTAAGGGTTCACTTATGCCGTAATAAGATTTATTTTAAATAGATCCTGTTACACTATAAAAAATTATGTAGGACGTCAAGATTCATTGCTTGAGATACTCGCGAAATAAATATCGACTGACCTGTGCAGTAATCGAACCTGGTCCGTTCGGAAACCTGGCACTCTGGGAAATCCTCAGCGTGCTTGGCCATCACGACCTCCTGTATTTAGCCAAGTTAAAGTTGTATAATTGACTTTATGCGAAGCCTGCACTATCCTTCTATCTTCTCCTTGACGAGCATTTCCCGATTCAGCTCAGCGTTGTCCTTGTTTATTGTGAGATTATTTATATTTCCTGTATTTTAAGACAGTTAATTGCAGTAATCAGAAAGGCTAAAAATCTATATTTAAATATCTATACATATTTTTTTAAAGGTATCCTTAAATTCATCGGCTTGAAAGCGCTTGTTGGTACACGAAGCTATTTTCTGACAATGCTGCATAAATACATCAGGTTGCTTGTCACACATACTGGGCATATATACAATTTTGTTTAACTTCATTTATTTCTCTCAAAAATTATCTATTTTATTTCTTTATTATATTATGTTTTAAATCATATTTAAAATGATATCCTTTGCTACGCACATAACAACATTATAATTCTATATATTTTTTATATGATTGTGTGAGTTTTGATGTGGTGTTTTATGATGTATATGCGATTTATTTCTATATATATTTTTTTTAATTATTGGTTATATGTATAGATCGTATGTATATTATATTATTATATGTATGTATCGTAAAGAAAATAGGAAACGATAAAGAAAGAAAAAAAACAGGAAAAAAAATGTATTGTGTTTATAATTAAGGATTTAAAATTATAATTTATAATATTAAGAATAATCTTACAGGAAATAATCGGTATGCTGTGTATTAATTAAGTTGAGCAGCATCATTTTGTTTATTTATAAATAAAGTGTGTCTCTCTAATGCATTTACTTTATCTGTAATTGCCATGTAGGGGAAGCTGGGTAATACACAGGGAGTCCAAAATTATGTTTCCGGCTAAGACGGCTATATCTTTGATATTGACTCCCAGGTCTTCCAAAAAGCTCCTTGTGCTATATAGATCAGTCCGTCCTTTTGAAAATGGATATTTTGATCTAAAATACTCTGTCATTATTCATTGTTCATTATAATTATTAGTAAGGAACAATGAAGTTGGCAATAACAATCATAAATTTAGTTTCCTTTTTCTTAATTAATGAAAATAATAATTAGTCTCGTTCATATTAAAATTTTTTATCAAGACATTCCTAAAAACTTCTATTCAACGATATATTTACGATATTACTTTCACTTATATATATATATATATATATATATATATATATATATATATATATATATATATATATATATATATGTAATATATACTAAGGGAAAGTATTGCGATCGTGAAAATTTTCTAATTTCAATTTTCGACGGAAATAAACGTTTTAGGGTCCCATAAGTCCAAATGACCAAGTCCCGCAAAAAGATCTGTGTTTGTGCCCGTGTGTGTGTGTGTGGTAAGTCCAGTGCGAAAACGACAAGTCATATGAAACTGAAATATCATATTTAATACAATTAAACTAAAATCGGCAGACCGAAAGTGCAACTTTATACCATGGGTTTCGCACATTTTTACGATTTCTCAAAAATTGCTCTAACGATTTTCATTAAACCTGCTATATCGATGTAAAATTTAATGGGGCTGAGTCTGACAGGGTTTAAATGCTGATATTTTAAATTTTCTTCCTACAAAGTATCTTTAATTGTATAGATTAAGAAAAACTATACACTATACTATACTACTAAACCCCATATCATACTTTGTGGGTTGTTAAAAAGCGACAAAATATAAAAGTTGGTCAAATTGGATAACCAACGAAAGGAGAAAGGAGCAAACATATTTTTAAAAATATTTTTTTTTGTTTTGAACAAGGTGTATTATATACCGTTGGAAAGCTAAAGATTTTAGAAAAAATATTATATCGTATACAAAGTTGTAAAAAGTAATGTTAAGTGACAAATAGGGCATACAATTATTACTGATAATTATACGCTGCAATTTGATAATGCTATATTATTTAGTCTAAATCATATGTTTCCAACAAAACTGAATAAACTTTTTTTATTTTGATTTACTTTAAAATTGTTTAATTTGTTTTTTAACAATTCTTAAATTGATGTTACCAGCCGAGGTAAGATTTTTTTTTTAATATAGTCAAAAGCAGATTTAAATTTAATCTAAGAAAGCATTACGTATCTAAGCAACAAGGGAAGAAAACATCCAATATTTGCACTGTTGCTATCGTCAGTTTCCCAAAGTTGCCCAGTATCCTCTGCCTTCAAGGCCAATCATTCCCAGTACTAACAAGACCGAATTGGCCGGTATTATACCTGATATTTTATTACATTTTCCGATATATTCCCATTAACAGCACTCTCAATTATTGCAAAAATATAAATAATTGAATGGAGGGTGATAGTGGCTGTTGTGACTAGGCAGGCCTAGGAAGGAGGAAGCAAGAATCCTGCCTAGCTCAAGCGATAAGCGTTGAGTAGGCGTCCTATCTCCTTCACTTCCGGCTCTTTAAAGTCGCCACTTCCTCTACATTCAGGGACTCTCATTCAGTCTTGCCATCCTCCCCTCTGACCCCGTAGCGGCCGCATGAGCTACACATCTTGTAATTATTAAGTATATATCATCATGGTCAAGTAAAGTCCAGTAAAAACACGATTTCCTATTTTTGTTTGTTTGTTTATTTATTTAACGTATGCTACTATGGCTAATCGGACGATGCTACAGTGGAAGTCCTAAATTTTGCCTATCCAGGTTTTATTAGGATAGGGATCTTTAACAAGTACCTGACATCGCACAGGCTCGGCACCACCTTTCAACGTCCCCTCCGAAGGACGGCATAACTAAGGATTTTTTACTCCCATTAAAAAATCCTAAGACCACCTGCGGGTTTGAACCCGTGACCTTTGGCATAGGAGGCTGTTATACTAACCACCCAGCTACAAGTAATTCCCATTTACCTATTTTATACATTTACCTCTGTTGTTTAAATCAATTTTTAAAAAAACTTAGGGTTGGAAAAGCTAAAAGGATTGTATTCAGTTTCGTTGGAAACATATGCTTTAGTATAAAAAAAAAAAGTATAAAAAAAATAAAGTAAAAAAACCTTTACCTCTACAACCCATGAAGAGTCTTGGGCTCAGTACATATAGAGATTCGTACTGTTCTAGACCAAAGGCCGTGCAATGAGATGATTAGGCCTTGCTCACGCTCAGCCGCCAGGTTTTTCTCCAGTTAGAGTACTCACTTTACAGAGGCTGGGTCTGCTCCAGGAGTTGACAGAGAGGAATTAACAGAATAAATAATATTCCGTCATAGCCGGGATTTGAGCCCAGGACTGTACAGTAGCCTAGTGTTCTATCCACTAGACCACGCCGCTCCCAGTATATATGAATAATATTCTGTTATAGCCTGGATTCAGTAGACAGAACAGTAGACGCTTTATAACACAAACTTACACATTTTACAAGTTTAATGGAAACTCTGTCTTGTAAACTGTAAGGGACAGTTTACCTTTGTCTAGTGTGCTCAGTGTTAGCATATTACATTAGCACTATCTTGTTAATGAATCTTCCAACCGAGCTCCTGGCGAGTTTGAACTGAACTAAATCAAGGTGAAAATAAAAAACTCAAAACCTTTTAGTTTTTTTTGTTAATTAGATTTTTTTTAAATTGTTATTATTGGCTAAATTGTTAAAGTGTTGCTATTAAAAAATAATACAAAAACTTATGTTTTTTTTCTCAAACTTTAATATTGGTTTTAATTTTTGAAAATTATAAAAATATGCGTACTAACATTTATCTTTCTCACCCTCAGTTTATTATAGATGTGCTGCGGATAGAAACCTGAATATTATCCTATTTTAGCCACGGTTAGTAGCAACAAACATACCCACCAATAAAGTTCCTTTTCTATTATGTTTGAGGGTAAACGTCTAGTGTATCTGTATTCTGTTATTGTTTACAAATTTTTCCTACTCTGAGTCTAGTTCTATTTGTGTTGCGAAACTCCTTCCATGATACGTTGGGCAACATGATACATATCGAGTTACAATTCACAAGTTCAGATGGGAAAGTACAGGTTACTGGAGAGTCTGATCAATACACTTGCATCATCAAGATCTTAAATTGTTAGGCTATTTGAAATCTAAAACACGGTCCTGCTTTTTTCTTTTTGTATTTTATCCTTTAAAAAAGACTGTTTTATTCTAATTCTAAAAAATTGCGTTATTCGGTATGATACCTTGCTTAACTTGACAGTCCCCAATCCTGTCCACCAACGTTTCGTTTCTTTCCTTACTTCTTCTCCTCGTTGTACTTCTCAGTTTTTTCCCATTTTTGTTTACTGCGTGTAACAGTTTCTTTCGTACTGTGTTATTATACTGTCTTCAAATAGTCCTGACAATAGTCGTCTACGCACTGTTAAAAAGAGGAAACATTTTTTTTTTTTTTATTTATCTTCTATTATAAAACCATCATTGTTTTCTGTTTATTTTTCCACTTTTTTTTTTTTGTGCGATATAACTTCGTACCTGCTATCGAATGTAGGTAAAATGAAATTATAAAATTAATACGATTTATAATTTTGACTTTGAAAAAGGACTAGACGAGGCATTGTGTCAAATTCCCAGATACTTATACTCCCTAAAATCGCAAGGTATCAACACTTAATACGGGCATAGCTTGTCTGATTATCCTCTGTAGCATCGCCCTTAGTCTCAATGATTTATATATATTTTTTGGTATTTCTATTTTTTTCTCTATTTGAAATATATCTCCCCGCACTGCGGCCTCCAGCTTCCTTGTATCTCCCTTTCCTCCTGCTATTTGGCCCTCCTTGACCCTACGTTCTTGTTACACTTACTGTCTAACTTAATTCCTATTTGTAATTCGATGATTATATTTTTATCCTGTAAAAAATCAATCATGATAACACTTAATTTTCGATCCAAATCAACTTTTGCTAATTCATAAACTATAATATAAATAATCTTTCTTTTGAACGCATTGAAATATGAGTGTGGAACCCTCATACAAGGCTGAAACGACAAAATACTGTACGACGTTTTCTACTATTTCAACACACGTTCTAATCTTCCTCTTAACTATAAAAGACTCATCTACATGACCCGTCATAAGGCCGATATGGTCTTACGGAGTAAGACTCTACAAAGCCATCGAATTCTTCCGTATCCAAACCCTACAATCCAAAATCCTCAATTCTCCTTACTTTGTCATGAATAAATTCATCCATAAAGACCTTAATGTTCCGTATTTTGCTGATTTGGCCGATCTAGATATCATTCCTTTCATGACAAACCCCATTCCCACTCTAACCCACTTGTTTCAATTCTTCCTCCCTCTTCGATTCCTGACCATCCTCCAGAGGCGTCTGAAAAGGAGATGTTTAGAATATTTTTAGGGTGATTCAATTGGGAAGCTGCTCAACATGTGTTTCATGCCTTTTTATATTTCACTCAAATTTGCTCGTTATATTATTATTTAGTTGTAAATTCTAACAAATAAAATATCAGTCATCTTAGGACGAATTCGAAAATTAGGTGTAGGGAAATGTACAAGGTACAAGGCATTATTTTTATTTTTATTTCATTAGCTTGGACAACGCTAAGATGAAGAGGTTTGAGTTGTAGGCTCTATTGTCTGTTGTTATCCTTTCTTTTTTTTTTTTACATTTGCAATTGAGAAAATATAATGAGAATTTTATTAATCTCATTATTTGATTTTATAAACAATAACAAATATGATTGATAATCTCATTATTTTGTCACCGGTGATCCAACCCCGCTTCGCACGGATGCAATAAGAATTTCGTGTCATTTAGGTTTTAAGAAAGCACTGTTTTACCGATGTAGAGGTTTATCGCTTTAGGATCGGCTGTTGTTGGAGAAGAAGAAATTTTCATAAATTAATAAGCTTATTATTAAACTTTTCTACTCCAATTTTGACTTCCTCCAATATAAGAAAAGTTTTCCTTCCCCTTAAGGAAATGAGCCATAGCACTGATTGTGTAGTAGTCTGATGGTGCAAGATCACATTTTTGTTGGGTGCGGTAGAAGTTTGATGGTATCTATCTCAGCAAGATTCTACATCGTGTACTGAGAGGTGCATGGACGAGCGTTGTCTTGCTGGAATAAAACTTCACCAAAGCCGGGTATCGCCTCCACAAAACTTGGTACATCCGTTGCAGCTGTTCTGAATAGAGTACTAAATAAACAGAACCCCCGTCTGGAACAAACTCATAGTGAACTACTTAAGATTCCAAAAAAGTCTTCTTGAGAATGACTGCCTTTGTAAGATTGTATCGCCACTTTCAAATTTGGCAAACCACCTTCTCACAGTCCGTTCATTTATTCGGGGTTCCTCTTCAATTTCCTGTATCAAACATGTGGTTTTGGCTCCTGAAAACTTTCGTTCCTAATAGTGCTGAAATAAGACCTGAATTTCGTAACTTAGTTTCATTTTGATTGAAAAAATACTGAGTCTATGTTACAAAATGATTATATATTGTATTATATATAAATTAGTTTTAAATTGATACCAATGACAATAAAATTAGAATCTGAAAGAAAAAGAAATGTCAATAAATATCTTGAGTATTAAAAAAAGTAATTTTTTTTTTTTTTTTACTCACCTCCATACTACTTTTGCTGTATATTAACTTTTCTGAAACCAAGCGCATTCCAACGTCTATAGTAATACTCATATTTTAGGAAACATGTTTTGTTGTCTTGTTCACAGAAAATTTTATGTTCCCATCTAAAGAAAAACTTAATTGCAATTTATCGTACTTTAAACCTTCAAGAAAGATTGCTAAAGGAATAGAGAAATTCGTATTATAATTTGTTTATTTGTTTTGAAGGAGTTACTGAACTCGATAATCGCGAAATCATTTTCTAATTATAAAGATATTCTAATTGATTATAATAATTTATCTTCAAATTGGTGCTGAAGACGGGCTCAGAAATATTTTTTTTTTTAATTTAAGTTTAGAGAGAGATATACGTTACGATAACTTTTAGTTACTATTTCAAAGGCTTCGAAAGGTTCGTTTTTCCTTTTAGGCTCAAACTTACTTTCAAATTTTTGCCGTTGCTCACCTTTGACAGTGGGGCATAGGTAGACTGTAGCTGTTAGAATAAAACAACTTTCGAACATTATTTGAACCGGAAATTTATTTATTTACATTTTTGCAAATGCAGTTGGAAGGGCACAAGAGAGATGAATGGAAGATCATTACATAAAGATGCCTCCCGGACAAACTGCTATGCAATTACTGAGAGAAGTTCCTTTCACTCCTTACACAAGACCAACGTAACGTACCTATCTTCTGCGATGCAATGCCGCCTTCGATTCCATCAGCCTTATATATTTATTAATATATATTCCCAATAATTTCTCGTTTAAGAAATATTACATTATTTACTAAATGAAAAATTAAGTTTGTTATTAAGTTATACTTTCCATCATAATATCAAAATTTATTAGAGTATTTTACAACCTGCACTCCTGTATGGAGCTCCAATGTTTACGCACCTGCTGGACGGAACACGACGCCATCTTCAGAAGTTACGAAATACTATAATGTGAAAAATATTGAGATCAACCTTTATGAAAAATTTGAAGCAAAATCACCTGCTCGAAGTTTTCGAAATACCAACGGTGCATTAAAATCATCAATATTATTATTTTAATTAATTAGTTTTCTGATTGAAGATATAAAATCATCTATATTTTTTTTTTTGGGAATCCTGAGATGAGATCTTGACTGTTAGAAATAAATGAAAATGAGACAGAATTAAGAACGCTACTAGGAGGACAAATATCTAAGTAAAGCCTTTACAGGCAGTCTCGAAAAGAACCAGATCCGAAGCCAATAGAATGAATAAAAGAAAGATGGTCAAAGTAACGTACGGGGCACTAGTTAATAAAAGTCGACCTAGAAAAAAGCCAAGGAAAAGAAGTAAGGAATTTATGAAAGAGGACTTAGAATTGAGTGGAATAATAGAGCTGATCTGGTGTAAGTAGTGTTGATGGCGTGGTATTGCCTCCAAATTTCAGTACACCTAAGTATCTGTATTCGGAGTAGCACGAATGATCTAATACTTGAAGGTGATGGTAACTAAGGTGTTCTTAAATTCTTAAGACTTAAAAAGGGATGTACAATAGAAACCTTAATCTGTAGTGATACAGCTTCTCCTATCCCGGCGATGTAGTATTCAGTACGGACTCTGTTGAGACTCTGGCAATTGCGGAATGATATGAAGGGCTCCGACGAAAAGGAATGCTTATGAAGTCTAACAGAAGTAAGATTCTACAAGTAGGAAAGAAGAAAGAAGATATCCACATATACTGTAATGGAGTAGAATTATAAGTGGTGACATAATTCACATAACTGGGTACAATGTTGGACGGATTTGGAAAGGTAGACGAAATATCTAACAGAATTAACTACCAAGGATAATGTTAGTAATGGCTAACTAACTGTAAAGGCTAATGCGGTTTACTACCGGATATGTAACTCTGTCGTAGGGAAGTAAGAAGTAGGCAAAGATGTCCATCCCCACATCTTCAAGACAGTACATCTACTTATAATTTTGTATGGAGTGGAGAGCTGGATATTTACAGACCAACAGGAGAGCAGAATCACTGCTGCCGAAATGAAATTTCTGTAAAAAAGCGGTTGAAAAAACAAGGAGAAAAAGAGTTCAAAATCATATGATTCGTCAGGAACTACAGATAGAGCCACTGAAAAAGCTCCTAAGAACTTGCCAGCTTAAATGGTTCGGCAATTTTGTTAGGATGCGCGACCACAGAGAACCTCTAAATAGCATGGAATATGTCCTGGATGGTAGAAGACCCCTGGCCGCCCCAAGATGTCCTTTCTTGACAAGATTGATCGATTCTGTAGGCGAGATGGAACCTCCGACGGGTCAGAAATCTGGCTAGAAAGAAGAAAGAATGAGATTTTTGGCTTGATGCTCCTCCACGCTGAACGGCATTGAAGATGGAAGCTAAAGAAGAAGAGAATGATATACTTGCAGTTGGCAGTAACTAAGTTGTAAGAAGTTCTTGAGACTTGAAAGATGTTTTAAGATTGTCATAGGTTTTCGTATGATCTTGAATTTGGAACATCTTCACTGATCTAAAGTGACTAATGTTTGCAACAGGTTTCGAGATTGGATAGAAATAATCTAGGATTAAAACAATGGATTGTGAGATTGAATTGCGGTTTAATCATGAGATACAACTCTAGACTATATCTTAAGGGTGGAATGATATGTATTCAAGCCTGTCGTTTTAACTACTTGGCTATTTTGAATTTACTTAAAAACTCTTATTTAACAAAGAATTTATTGATATGTGATTTTATTTTCTCATAACTGAACCGACTGTGCTACAACATAAACAAGTTGTTGCTAAACTAAAGATAGGGGTCACTTCTATGAAACAAAATGTGTTGATAACGTCAGTAAATGTGAATCTACTGAAAATAGTCAAAGATATACTCCTTGGTCTTCTACAAGTACTGATAAAAACAACTTTTTATAATTTCATATTCGTTTGTTCACAGAGATTCAAAAATTCTTGCGTACTTAATGACCTTTACAGAAAATAGTTTCCAGCCCTTACAAAACCTTTATGCTACTATAAAATAATATTTTAACTACCGTAAAATGGTGTGAAAAGGAACACTCTATGGTATCTTGAGAAATATAATTTATTTGTTATCTCAATTATTTGAACAATACATCCAATCTTAGGTCCACATCCCCACATTTACTGGGTGTTTGTTTTTTAATAGTGGTTTTTGAAAGAAAAAAAAATACATTACTGTTTCCATTCACCCTACAGTAGGCTCGAATAGGAACGACACAGAAAATGTTATTGTGTTCATGTTTAGAACATGTGGGATGAATTAGAACAGTTTAAAATGCTTAATTAATTACTTTTTCTAAATGAAATCTTTTAAAATAGGAATTAGATCACTTTATTCACTTATATTACAGAAATTAGGTCTCTTATAATCTAGAAATTTTCTAAAGCATCACGCTTCTGTTGGAACTGAAAACATTATGAAATTGATTGAAAAAAATATTAATTTGATTGAAAAATTTATGAATTTGACTAAAAAAAGCTATATATGTACTAACTCGGACTAACAAGCAATGAAGTGAATCTTACCACATAGTGACTATGTTTTATTATTATGAAAATGGATATAAATTATGTTTTCTGAAGATGAGGCAGTCATGGACCTTTAAACATTAAGAGATGTGGATTAATTTATTTAAGTAATAATAAATAAAAATTATAAAGAAGAGAAAGTTCTTTAATTATTTATCAATTATTTAATACATTTATACTGTTCATAATTAGAAAATTAAAACTTAATTATTTTAGTTTTTCATGAAAATATTTATTCTTTTGTTACCTTATCATATATCATAGTTGGGAATAAATAGTGAGATACGATTTAAACGTATACAATAGATAGGGATTGACTCATACCTTCAACTTAAACGTCGGCTTACTATACAACTGAAATCAAAATAGTTGGAGGCTTTTTCGAGAAATTGGTGAAAATCCTTAAAATCAATCATATAAAGTGAGGATTTACGAAAAGCTAAAGTTCGCAACAAAAAAAAAATTGTCATTACATCACAGGCATATTCCTGCCTATTATGGGCGTTTTCCTGCAATCTTAGCATCATCATAAAGGATGAAAACAATAGTAAACAGATTACAAGAAGCATTCCGAAAAATTACCAAATATTTAGAAAAATGGGGACTAAAATGCAATACTGAAAAAACAGAAGCTATAATTTTCACAAAATGAAGACCAAAGCTACCTTCAACCATCCTATTGAATCATATCGAAATTCTAAATCATACAAAATATGCACTTAGATCATTGATAAATGAAACAAGCACTGAGAATCTGGCAGCTTTAGAAAATCCGAACATTAATGTATCTTCACTAGGGCCAAAAAAAACCTCCTTTTTTAGTTGGGACAAACCTATAACTTTGTTTGATTATTTTGTAAAACAAACCTATGTGTCCTCCATCTTCTTCTTCCAAAACCTTACAAACATGAAGTCGAAAAAATTCATGTTTTTTTCCAAATACTTTAATAAGTAAAAAGTCGCCAACTGAAATGTCAAACTCCAGAAAATGTGGATGCCATAACCTAAAAGTCTGTTGCTAAAAAACTGTTGCAAATAATATATTGTGCAAGGGATTTTATGCAAGAAGACAACTTGAAGAACAGTAAACAGATCTAATAAGGTATAGATAAAAGTTTCATACTTACAGGTAAAGTTTGTGGGAAAATAAAATTTCGTAGAAACTAGTAGAATTTTTCACAGGTTGAACTGATGAGTCAAAATTACCACCAACAAAACAAAACCATAAAATTAATTATTTACATATTGGCCAACCTATAACAACAACATTAATACGGTAAAGTAAGTGCCTTTCACGCAACTTTGAAATAATATTGCAATTTTGTTAATATTCACCCCATTTTACGGTAAGCTATTAGTAGTTTTTTTTTTTAATTAATCTGATTTTTCTGTTTCAGGTGGGTGTACATGTGCATGGTGTAATTTTTCATAAAATCTAAGGTAAATACAATTTTTTTTTTCCAATATATTAGTTTCTTTCTGATATATCAGGTCTGATTGCTTTACGCATTTTAAATTTGTTATAAGTTATCATAGAAATCCACTCAAAGGTTTTCTCCCGTCGATACCAGAATTATGAACTAAAAGAGGTCTAAATTAAACTGTCTCAAAGGTCTTGTCTCTAAACTCATTTCCTTTATTCCTTCCTTATACGTTATCAGGTTTTCTTTTTATGTAAAGCTTCTAATATGCTTTACGTAAACAAATATTTGTTGAGAATTTATCAAAGTGTAATTAAATTAAAGTATAATTAATGTTTTTTATTTGTTATTTTTTACACAATAGTCATAGTTATAATTATAAGTGAACTAATATGGTTGTAGCTTCTCTCTATTTATGTATTGCTTTTTAAGGAGTTTTTGTAATTTTTAGGTGTATTAAATAATATTAGCACTTCCTGTTTCTATTTTCAAGTTTTAAATGTTTATATTTTTATATGTATGTTTTATCTGATAAAGGAAACGGACGGTTCCTTCCTACCGACATACTTAGATTTGTCCTAGTGAACTCGATGTTATACGGAACTTGTTTATTAACTTATTTCAGTTATAATTGTTATACATAACCTTCCGACTGTTCTAAATCGCTTTCAACTCAGACATTAATTCGGTCTTAAAACGTGAACGCATTTTTAACTTGACATAAAATGATACTTGTAATTGATATTATTTTGTTTATTTGATATTATTTTATCCCATGGTATTATTGAGTTTTTTTTTGTATAATTTTGAAGGTTCTTTCAATAAATGATACGTATATTGTTACATTAATGTTCAAGGCGTTTTCTTTCAATTTCAGGGTGATACTTTCATTAATGTTTTAAAATCTATCTAAGGAAGTAGTTTAAAAGTATGAACAGAATTCATATATTTGCCCAATTTTTAATAAATATTTTAAGATGCCTCTGTGCGGAATTTTAGTAGCGAATCGTGAGTGACTTAAAAAGTTTCCCAAAAAAATATATCATAAAGGTACCTTGAGTCGCAAACTAAAATTCCTGAAAGTTTTATTATATAAAAAAGAATTTATGGGATCCTGCTTTGGCAGTTTAATTTTTATTCATATGAAATTTTGTTTATTCTTAAATTATCCTAAATTTATTTATAAAATATATCCTTATTAGTGTGTTTGTTCTTATATTCACTTCATGAATTTAGGTTTTTTTATTTTATTTATAGATATATTTTTGTATATATATTTTAAAGAATTGAAGCCAAAAATAAATTTTTTGAGTGTTCCAAATATCCAGAATTTTTTGTCAATGCTTTTGGGTCCTTGCGTTTTGATAACACGTTTTAATTGATTTTTGAAACATTTTTTTCTGATTTCATGAGAACGTATCTTATTTCTGTTTCTTCTAATGACCTTTAAACCTCTTCTGGCCTTGTTTGGCCTCTTCCACCAAAGTAATTATTGGGAGTATTTTTCCAAGAAGAACTGATCAATGAGTTGCATTTGGCCGGCAATCACTTTAATTTCTCTTACATTTTCCTGTGCGTCTAGTACCGCCTGTTAATGTCAGGTATCTAAAAGTAGGATGAATTATATACTGGGTTTTTTACTAACGCTAAGATCTTGATTTTAGATTGGTTTCCGAGTAGTTGTGACGTTTAAAGATTCTTTGAAGACCTTCAGCTATAGCTTAGATAAAATATGATCATCTTTATCTTCCAATATTAATTCCCTTATTTTTTTTTCTATTTCTTTTGGTTCTAAACACACTAAAAATGTTAAATAGAAATTTTTATTCAAATATATTTGCTTATTTAATTAAAATTTGATAATTATAAATAAATCTATGGTTTTATGATGTTTTTCAAATATCAAAAAGGTGAATAAAAGATTTTCAGAAAACATTGTAATGTTTTTAAAATATATTATATTTCTAAATCTCACATAAAAAAAAAATTCAACCTTTTTCTGAAATTCCTATATATGAATGAATGAATAACTTAATTTGCTTTCGGGGTAACCCCATACAAATAGAGCTGTCTACACAACAAATATATAATACAAAACATATTTCAATAAAAGAGTTAACAAGATACTTCATTATCAAGCTTGGAAGACTCAGGTGGGCAGGGCATCTGGCCAGAATGTCTGACGATCTACCTACAAAGAGAAATATGACTGAGCCTTTGCATAGTCGTCGAAGAGTTGGTAGACCGAAGCTGCGATGGGCGGATTGTGTGGCCCAGGACGCTTGAAAATATTTGAAGGTCCGAAACTGGATGGCAGCGGCACAGAACAGAGATGCATGGCGGTTGCTGTTAGAAGAAGCCAAGACTCTTTATGGGTTGTAGAGTTATTAAAAGAAGAAGAAGAATAAGATACTACAATAATTCTCTACGTTATCAGCTCTAGGTACATTGAACAGTAATAAATTACAATAAAACTTATAACAAAATAACGCAAAGACAATACATGAATAATATAATAGTTTCCAATATAACAAATATAATAAAATATATTATTTTACATAATACGGCGTAATACGATAAATAATATAATAAAGCTAAAAATAAGTTTATTCATTTATTATAAATGATCTAATTTGGCAACATTTGCCTGGCAAATAATAAATGTTTTTTTTAATTCCTCAATATCTTCGGTGTTAAACAGGGCGATAAAATTTGTACTGTTCATATTTAAGGCTTTAGGGATGTAATGGGTAGGGAACGGTGCGTACATGGGACATCAAATAACAATGTGGATTACATAGAGTATAGTTTTCTCTGGGTTTAAAATGGTAGTTTATATTGTTAAATGTTAATTTAATATGTTAGTTTCCAGAAAATCTTAATTGCCTTAAATTCCTATATATTAGATAGACCACCTACTTATAATTTTTTTAAAGAATTATTAAAATATTTTTTCAAATTATTATTTTTACTCTTCTCCCTTTATTTCCAATCTTTGGAAGGATATGTAAGCAAGAACAGTATAATTCTTAATTTTGTAAAACAATCTGAAACAAAGTACACAATATTTATAATAATTTCTGAAAAAGATATTTCAAAAAACTTCGAAACTTAGATAAAAAGACAAATAGTGTGTAACAAATTAATAACAGTTTAAAAAAGATTTTATGTGATTTTTTGTTTTATTTTTATGAAACATAAAAAACCAATATTTTTTATCATGGATATTAGTCTTATTTGTTTATACAAAATAAGTCCTGTCATAAATTTTTTGGGAGATTTAGAAGTGTACATTCTATAATCTTTTTTTCTTAGTATGATATCGAATTTTATTAGGATTCCAAACATATAAATATTATGATTTTCACTCTTCCATTAGCTGCTTTGCATCACTAACACTTTATCTGGAGATGTTATCTGTTGATAAGTAGCCTCATGCTTGAAAGCTTGACAGTTCGCCCTGTGTAGGTGTATTTCTCCGCCAGCTTGGAGTATTATCTTACCAAGGGACTTGGTTTAACTATATTGCTCTATGCTCTTGAACGTGGTTTTGATATTCTTTGATTAGGGAATTGTTATTGGTTTTTATGAACTCCGTTTTTGTTCCAATATTAACTGTATTCTTCAGAAAGAGAGATCACTTTTTCGAAAGATGAGAAGGTCCAAGCTTTAAAGAAATGAATTTTACAATACTAAACTCTATTCATTATGGGGTTGTATTGTTATTTCAACTTGTTGGATGTTATTTCTAAATTATATAAAATACTCTCATCATCATTCTAGTTTTTATTTGATCCTTAATTGTTCAAAATTACCGGAATTATTATGTTTTAAAGAAAACGTTATTTTAACAGTTAGGAGAATTTTATAACTTCGGAACCAGCTAAGTCTCCACCAAATTTATATCACTTAAACATATCGTATAGATAGGTAATCTGTATAAGTTCCATAATTTTTCACTCAGTCCTTTTTGAGATATTTCCGTGATAACATCGCGAAAAATGAATTATGGCCAATTTTGAAAATTCACATACAAAATATCTGGTGCGGGCAACACACGGCTTTCACTTACCTCCGTTTTTAAAATCGATTTAAGAATTTTCTAATACAATAAGAAATAAATATGAGTGAAACCATTAAAGAATTGATTAAATGGAATTTCAATAACAACAAGTATTTTATTAAAAAATCTATGATATCATTATCTAAAATAATTAGTTAGTTTTATCGGCTTTTCATCACTCTCTGTTAACTTTTAAAATCTTGTGTATGAGATAATATTTTTCTAAAATCTTTAGCTTTCCAACGGTATATCATACATGTATATTACTGTTCTTATGTTCAAAAACAAAAAATTGCAAAAAATAAAAATATTTTTTTCAGTTTTCTCCTTTAGTTGTTTTTCAAATTCGGTCAACTTGCATAATTTGCTGTTATTTATTAATGCTATTAAGTATATATATTTTAACAGTATTTCAAATAAAGTTAGTAAGTGAAAGTAAAAAAAAGTAGACTAAGCTATTTTATCCTTATCTTATTGCTTTTGTTTTGGGTTGATATCTAAAAGATTAGAGGAATTAAAAATATTTTCCCATCACGTGTTTTGCCCGCGGAGCTGACTTGAAACGGTTGCAATAATAAAAGTAATGGCCTGAACTTTTTTTTTAAATTTATTGTTTTATATTAACGAAATGATAGAGAAGAAATGGTAAAAAAATTACGATAATCGAAAATGTGGAGCTGCAACATTGATAAAAATTGGATGATTTCAAATGCATTGACTCTTATTTAAAAATAGATCAATAAAACGTATTACGTAACTGACGATATTCTTTTTTCATATTAATCACCGAAGTAATAATATTTAAATATTTTTCTGAATCCTGTCTCTGTTAAGAGGAGCTAGCAATTGATCACGTTTCGTTGTTTATCTTCATATCAATAATGATTCTGCGAAAACAATCTTTACCTTCTCAGTACCAGGGTTATATATAAACAATAATTACCACCATTTATCATTTTTCAAAAAAGGATAATATTGATTCCGTTGTAAATTCTTTCTTATTTGAAGGCAGCATGATTCCCGAGAAAGAAATATTCTTAGAATTCCATTTGCATAATCACCTTTCAAAACATGATTTTTTTATTTATTTTTTTTGGGGGGGGGGGGGGTGGTAAGGAGTGTTTTTTTTTGGGTTAGGTTTAAGGTATTGGAGTAGGTCTCAGCTCCTTTGTTATTAGCACCAAACGTGTTTTTTGTCATCGCCATGTAGACTTACTAATGATTTTGGTTTTTTATTTTCAATAATCAAACTTTGTAATCGACCAAAAAAAAAAAATTACCCCAGCTCAAAATTTGAGAGCTTACGTTTCGAGATGCGTAGAGTCCAAATAACGAAAAAAAAAAATCTACAAATTCTAGTCCATTCAACGATGATCCTAACACCTAGACGTTGATCAGATCAGCTGGTTAGTTTTAAAATGGCTGCCAATTATACGGGATTTATTTCAAAAACTCAGTTATTTTTGAAGTATTATTTAGTAAAAAATGCATTAGTGTTTTTTAACCAAAAAACCGCGAGTAATTATATAAAAGAGAAAAAAGAAAAAGAAAAAATGAAATTTTGTGCATAAATACGCTCATAACTCAGTTACTTTTGAAAATAGAGAAAAGTGAATATAGAGTTTTAGAATCAGTAGAGAGCGATGAACAAAAAAAAAACAAAAAAACTTTTGACGATAAAGAAAATAAAGTTTTAAAATCAGTAAAGGGCGATAAAAAAAAAAAAATTAAATACCAAAAATGAGCACTGGTGGCATGATATTAACCTTTGAATTATCGCTTTTCATATTACTTAATTGCCTTTCAACACCTATATTGTTATTTAGAAATAATAAACCATTGTGTAATAATTTGCAGCGTTTTTTATTTGTTATTATGTTTTTCCTTTTTTTTATAGTTCCTAGAGTATATGACATTATTTTAGAAATTTCATGAGTGAATGAATAGTTGTTACTCGAGCCTTTGAACCTTCTTATTGTGATCTTGATCAATTGTATTAACTATGAGTACTTGAAATCTTTGGCATTGCTCAATTATATTTTTTATTGTGATAGGTTTGCTTCACAAGTCAAATACTGGTTCTGGGTGTTAGAGGATGAGTTGAATATATTGGAGCCTGCTATATATGCTAGGGCAATTTTCACAAGGGTGTTTAATTTTATTATATAGTGAAATAGTGCCTAGTAGTTAATGTAGTCTAATCTATTTTTTAGACATACGGGATTTATTTAAAACAGATGTGTAATTAATAGTAGGTTGAATCAGGTTTCAATTAAACATAGGATGTGAAATAATTAAAAATTTATTTATTTTAAATGAATAAATTATTTATAAATCTATAGGATTAATTATCACATATATAATAATGTGTAAATGAGTCTTTTGTACTCATCTGACTCGTCATATTTTATTTTTAATTATTACATATTGTATAAATGGGATTATTGTATGAATGGAATCCTTTAGCAATATTATTATTGTCCATTGTGACAAACTGTAATACATACGAATAAAAAAATAAAAAAAATATTATTACAAGTAATTTCATTTTTTTTTCTATTTAGCGAGTATGTTATTTCTTTCGCATTATTTTCTCTTATTACTGTTTCTTCTGTTTTTTACAATTCCAAACTTGCAAAATAGAACATTATGAGTATTGATAGACTATTTATTTCTCATGATTGTTACACTCTTTGGAAAATTCGTTTAAGTCACGACAAATCAAAACATAATAACCTTCACACTACGACAAAACACTTTCCTACCATTTTTTATCGACAAAAACCAAATTCCTCAGACCAACTCTGTACATTACTTAGGACTTGGGGCCTGCATGTCAAGATAAAAAGACAGACTCTCAACCACCGACTGAAAGTACTATACTCACTTTTATCTAACTCGTCAAAATTAAAAATTCGACAGAAACTGAATACATACACATATCTACTTAAGCCAATATGGACTTACGCTTCACAGATTTTCGGTTCAAGCAAAAAAGACTCACATACAAAAACTGCAATCATTTCAATTTTAAGACTCAACGTCGGTACTCTCTCCTCCTCCTAAACTCCTCGGTACGTTAACAACAGAACCCTATATACGGAATTACAAGAACCAACAGTTGACCAACATATACGAACAATCTATTCTCATTTTCATAGTAAACTTAACTGCCACGACAGTAGACTGATTAACGACATGTCAATAGCTGAAATGTCTGTCAGAAGAAGGCTAATGAGAAGCTGGATGAGAGACCTCCTCTGCTAAATTAAAGCCTTGGAAGGGGTGCTGCTGGGAATTTCCCCCATGCCTACCATGTTTAATTTCACATTTGTACAGCACAATTGTTGATTGTCAGATAGCATCTGACTGGTGTGAATATAGATATGAAGAAGAAAAGTAAATCTTTATATAGGAATCACTAACCAGATTCTTTCCAATGACGAATATTTTTTTTATTTTTTAATTTGCATCAAAAGGTTATTTTTTTAATTTTGTGTTAGTAGTATGTAATAAAACAACCCAATAATTTTTTTATTTGTTTTTTTTTTATCTTCAAATGTTTTTCATTCACACCTGCCAATAAATGATTGATAATCAGCGAATGTGATGACGAAGGAATGATAGTTGGCGTGGTAGGCATGATGGAGAGAAGATGCCCAGCGGCACCTCTTCCTGGCTTGCTTCTTTTTACGGATTTAGCTTAGAATGTCCCTCATCCAGCTTCTTTTCAGTCTTCTGCGAGTATTGTCCGGCATGTTACTAGTGGCCATGCTTCGTGTTAGATTGTTAGTATGTCCGTGTAAGTTGTGAAAGCGTTTGTAGAGGGTCCGAATCTGTTCGTTGACTGATGGCATGTGAAGGTCTGTTTCTAAAGTAGTGTTGCTAACGTACCATGGTGAGTTTGTGATAGTTCTGAACGTTTTGGATTGAAAAATTTGAATTTTGCGAATGTGTGTCTTTTTGGCAGTCCCGTATATCTGTGAGGCGTAAGTCCAAATGGGCTTCAGTAGGTAAGTGTAAGTGTTTAGCAATAAAATTAATGGAATAAAATTACCCTCCTGAATCATTAAGTTCTTTCTGGTATGCACTTCGAATTCTAATTAAAAACATAATATATGAAGATAACTCTATTTTGTTTCTTGAGTAAATAGTAACGCCCCTCGGGCATGTGACTTGGATGTTACAATAACTTCTGTTGCAGGCTCAATCAAGGTTCTATTCCAGCAACTGTTTGTTTAACAAACTAGAGTAGTTCGAAGATAGAATGATAGAAATGCAGCATGACAGTAATTGTTTCCTTTTAATAATAAAATGTAATTGTTCATAAATCTTTTAAAAAAATTATGTTGAATAAAAATGAAAGGCGAATAAGGAAAATTATCAGATGTATATAAATACTTCTTACTATTATTCTTTATACAAATCATATTTTATTGTTTTATTTGTCGAAATTGTTTGGATTTCTAAGATAATGTTACGACAAATTCTGAACTGGTAATAAAAACTTTTTTCTTTTTATGGTGACCAAACATTGACTCGATGCAAAACATATAAATAATTCAACAACCAGCCACTCTCCATTTCTAAATTATATTCTTGACAAGTGACCTTTATATTATATCCAGTAAATTTGCATTAAATTATTCGATTAACTCCAGTATTTCTGATTGGTATTTTATTAGAAAACCTATCCACAAATTGGTTGTAGTGATTTTTCTTCATAGGATATATATTCAAAACTTACTTAAGAAATGATATTTTATTCGCTCATCCAAAACTACTTTAAAATGACGCTGAATTGTTCAAACAAATAATTTTAAATTAAATTCGTTGTCGGTAAGGATTCACATTAGAGAAAATATATTTAAATTGAATAAGATGATATTTATCTCTTGTACTTGTGAATCATCCTGAAAACATTACACGTAAAAAAATAAAAAACTCGTATCTACGAGATTTTTTTGTCGTTAGATATAATTATTTTTTATTATTGATATTTACAATTGTATTTCACAGGATAACTAGTAAATTCCATAAACGACAATAGGCATAAACCAGACTTGTAGAGAAACTACCCATTGCCAGTACTCATAAAATATACTAAACGGAAATGTCTAATTTTCAGACTCCTCGGAGGATTATCAGGAATCGAAGAGGATGCTAGGATAGAAACTAGTGGGTTAAAGTGGAAATGGAGTTCATTAAGGAGGGAGAGGTACCTAGTTCTGGTCAGATCAGCAATATGTGGAACACTAAGGTCGATATGGATGAGTTTATTCGTGAGGATTTTTCATAGGATTTTGGATTGAATACGAGAGGAATTTGATGGCTTAGTAAGAGCCCCTAAGCTCACATAAGCCTTATGATAGTCGTGTAGAAGAGCATATCATCAGTATAGGTAGAAAGGAAAGTATTAGGATGGGTTGGGACATCAGTTGTATTGACTGCGGAAGGAATAGGTTCTAAGATTCTACCTTGAGAACCTCCAGCAGACTGTAAAAAAAGGATGAATAGGAACATTTTTAAATTAGCTTTGTTTTGAGAGGTATGAGCACATAGAAATAGAAATATAAAATAATGTTTATTCTGGGACTGGGTCCCCTATGAATAACAGGTTTGTACAGTTGAAATATACATGTCTGGCCAACAGACAGAAAGAACATATTACTTACTAATTACAATTACGGGTATATATGTATATTACACGCCCATAAACACACATATATATAAAAAAATATATACACAATGATAAAAAAAATAAAAACAATTCTTAAAAAATATTGTGTTGGACAAAATTAAAAATAAATTAATATATAACAGCGTTTGAATATAGACAATGAACAAATATTACTCTTCTTTCAAAGTATGATGTCAGTTTTTAAGCATCTTTTTGGGATAATAAAAGATATTGGAAAAGTTGGGATTTGAATGAGGAGAGGGAAGAAGCATGGCGGATATGATTAGGTAGAGAATTCCAGAAAGTAGAGGAGCGGACATGGAAGGAGTGATCAAAAGTTTTAGTCCTATGGAGAAGAATGTAGTGGTCGGAATGTCGCGATCTTGTTTCAAGTGAGTGGACTAAAGATTTAAATTGTAGGATACCGTGAATGTAGGGTGTTGAAACTTAATGATTTGGTAAAGTTAAGATCCTAGCGAATATTGTCTGCGAATTGGGAGAAAAAAATAGGTCAAATGAGAACTCTTCGGGGTACTGAGGACAAATCTTAAAAATATGTTCATGATTCGTTTCACCCTGTCCTTATTCACAGCCCAGAGGCCAACATACATAGATTCCTATTGATTTTTCCAGTTCATTTTTTTTTCTACATATATTTTGTGGTATAAATAAAACGCCGATTCTGCAATAAATTCCCTTGATGGTTTTTTTTATTCGATTTATACACTTAGTATTCAGTTCCCTAGAATTATTTGAAGTAGGTTGCAATAGCATCTTTTTATTTGTGAGGAATGCTATGTTTGTTATGTCTTATAATCTTAACTCTTCTTTAAAAAAATTACAGCTAATAAAAAAGTATTCATTTATAGTATTCTAGGAAAGGCATTTTAACCGTAAAATATTTCAGTGCTTGAATGTTATGCAGTTTGCTGATTACATAAGTATTCCTTTCACTTTGTAGCCATTTGCCCTAGCGCTTTTTTTAAGAACTTTATTTTTTTGTGATTATTGGATGAGTGCTGGTATATGATTTACTCTTATATTTTGCATAATTTTATTACGTCAGCTACGACATTATACATATCATGTTAACAAAGAGCAGTAAAGACTAAATAACAGTTAAAAAAGAGCAGTCAAAATAATGTGGAACATTATACTTAAAGTAAAATAGATAATATGGGCTCAGCACACCGTTTTTGCTCACCATTGTAAAATCAAAGTTTTTAAGATTTTCGATGAAAACATTTATTTTTAGAGTTAATAATCTAACAATATAAATCATTATATGTAAAAAAAAAAATCTGGTGCGGGCAGCACACGACTTTCCCTCACCTACATTTTTTTTTTTTTTAAATTCATTTATTGAAATTTACAACTGTATGTTCATACATCAAGTAAATAGGCTACAATGATAATACACATGAAAAAAAAAAACATGAAGAGAAACTGCCCATTGGCAGCACTCTAGTAGTGAATCTACACAAGAAGGTCTCGAGGCCATCTTCTTTTCAGACGCCTCGGCAGATTGTCAGGAATTGAAGTGGAAGCAAGGATTGAAACTAGTGGATTAGAGTGGGAGTGGAGTTTTTCATGGACGGAGTGATACCACCTCCATTTTTAAAATAAATAATTTGAATTTCTATAGAAAAATGTGTTTTATTAAAAAATCTATTATATTATTATCTAAAATAATCCGTTAGTTTTATCTGATTTTCATCACTCACTATTAACTTTTAAAAGGTTGTGTATGAGATAATATTATTTCTAAAATCTTTAGCTTTCCAACGGTATTTCATACATGTATACTACTGCTCTTATGTTCAAAAACAAAAAATTGCACTAAACATTTTTTTTTTCAGTTTTCTCCTTTAGTTGTTTTTTAAATTCGTACAACTTACATATTTACCTGTTTTTTTTATCAGTGGTAACAAGATAATATAGTTATTTTTATAGAATCAACAAAATTAAAGGTACTTTAGAGAAAGAAAATTTAAAATATCGGCATTTAAGCCCTGCCAGACCATTTTACATCGATATAGCGAGTTTAATCAAAATCGTCGGAACCGTTTTTGAGAAAATCGAAAAAAAGTGCAAAATGCATGGTTTAAAGTGGCTCTACTGGTAAGCTCATTTTGATGAAAAAGGTTTTGTCACGTCTCAGGCGTATATTTGTTTTAATTATAAAATTTCAGTTTCATAGGACTTACCGTTTCCGCCCCGGAGTTTTAGTTTTACCTTTTTGCGGGACTTGGTTATTTTGACTCAGGGGACCCTAAAATGTGTATTTCCGTTTAAAACTGGAATTCGAAAATTTTCACGATCGCAATACTTGAAAATAAAAAAAAAAACTCGGCTTTTTCTGCCTTTATCTTTCTCTATTATATTATACAACTTTGTATATAACTTTAACTTTCCAACGGTACATCATACATCTATATTAATATTCCTAAGTTCCATAAAAAAATTTGTATATTTGACTGTTTTTCATAAATTCTAACAACATGGTAAGGTTAATTTTTTCGGATGTACAAAATTCAAGATACTACAAGATGAAAATATCGGCATTCAAGCCCTGTCAGACTATTTTAATCAGAATGAAACCTACATCATATTAAATTGCATTAAAGTTTAAATTCATATAAAAAATCCTAAAAAGGTGTTAAATAGATAGTACAAAGTGGCTCTTCTAATTTGCCAATTCCATTAAAAAAGTTTCTATAACATCCTCGGGCTTAAAAATGAAATATCAGTTTCATAGGACTTTTAGTTAGCACGCTATAGTTACCATACACGCAGACCTTTTCCCGGACTTGGTTATTTGTACTCAGGGAACCTTAAAACGTGCATTTCCTTTGAATATCGAACATTTTCATGATCGCAATACTTTCCCTTACTATATACATATTTCATATAGCAATTTTTAAGAAAAGCGTTAAAAGGTGGAATATGCATAGCATAAAGTAGCACTTTCGGTTATTCTATTTTAGTGAAAAATTTGCCGCAATATCCCTGGCGTATAGTCGTCTCAAATGTGAAATTACTGTTATATAGGTAGTTATTACTTATCGTTTTGGTCGTAGGCTTACCACAAATACACAGAATTTTATGTGGGACTTGGTCATTTCGGGTCGGGGGGTTCTAAATAGTGTTTATTTCTTTGAAAACTCGAATTCGGATATTTTTTGGCTTGAAATTATTCCCCGTAATATATATTTCAAATATAGGTAGGTGAAGGTAAATAATATGAATTGTACTTATAATAGCGACAAAGCAGATACGTTTCACTAATTGATCTTAAGCCCACGGCCAAAAGAAAAGTTGTGGTTGTGGAAACTTCTTATATATTTTATATGAGAATTGTTATTAGTGGTATAATAATTCCTAATTAACTATTATGCAATTTACTCATCATAATATAAATAATAGTTCCTAAAACGTGTAGGGTCCTAAGGTAGGTGTGTAGGTAAGTGGAAATAATAGATTACTTGCTGAATATACACTCACTCAAAAAAGTTTCCACACAGCATGCATTTATTTTTTATAGCTATTTATTTTCAACTTAACAATTTCCTAATGTTCAAATTATTGATACTAATATTAAATCAATACATTTATTTATTTATTTTTATTTCATTATTAATATAATACGAGGCAGAATGTCATTTCTAAATGGTAGGTCAAAAACGTTTCCATACACTTTCAATATTAATCCTATTTGTTGTACTATGACCGTCTTTGCAATGTTATCTGTATAAATCTTATCTTGATAATCAAATATTAGTTCAGTATTAACTTTACTTGGACCTGGGAAACTGATTTCTTTCGGCGTTTCTTGTGATTTGAGAGAGCTCATAGTTCGCAAGGCTTATCTATAAGAAAAATTGCATATGTTTGAATAGATCACATGCTACTCTACAGTATGGACTACAAAGACATTGAGAGTTAGAACCGTTGGAGGATAAAACACGTGCTGGAAGACATGAGACTGGAGAATCGCCAGAGAACCACCCTTAATAAAATCCATGCAAATTCTTATACCAACGACACCTCAATAGCTATCAGAATGAATAAGTACTATGATATTTAAGTCCACCCAGAAACAGTAAAAAATAGTCTAAGAAGAGAAGGATACAGTGTTCGAGTCACAAAAAGAAAGTCCTTCTTCAGTAAGTTAAACCAGAAGAAGCGGCTGTAATTTGCTAGGCAGTTTGTAAATAAACCCAAACATTTTTGGTAACGGGTCATATCCGCTTAGGAATCCAAATTTAATATTTTTTTGGCCAGATGGAAGGTCAAAAGTATGGAGGAAATCAACCTCAGCTTTGAAATCTAAGAATTTATTTATGGGTGTATGGGAACTTTTTCGAGTAAGTGTATGGCATATCTATGTTTTTAGCATTTCTGTTTCTCACTTTAAAGCTTTAATAGTGGTGGGTACTTGAGTCAGGGTAAACATTGGTGATGACCATTTATTAATTTGCTGTTATCATACAATAATTATTAAAATTTTCAAAGTAAATTAAAGCTTTGGGCTTTAGAATTGTGTAAGTTTTAGGGAAGTGGTAGGGAGAGCTTCACCGCAGGTCGTTAGCACTGGCTGCCTCAAGGTCGCCCCCGTCTCACTCCACCAACTTTTTTATTTATCATTTTCGATGCAGCAACAACTTATCTACTCCTTGTTGCTAACATTTTTGTGTATATTTGGTTTGTTATTTATTCTCGATTACGATAACCTAACTGACCGTTTAAGACCTGCATGCATTTTTTTAAAAATAAATCTGGAGCGAGCAACACACGACTTTCACTTTCCTCCATTTTTAAAATCGATTAAAGAATTTTCAAATACAGTTAGAGATAAAAATGACTGAAACCGTTAAAGGATTAATTAAAT
Source organism: Piezodorus guildinii (assembly GCA_023052935.1). NCBI lineage: Eukaryota > Metazoa > Arthropoda > Insecta > Hemiptera > Pentatomidae > Piezodorus > Piezodorus guildinii. The sequence continues at coordinate 118,125,617 of CM041293.1, read as the reverse complement.
TGGATTTCTATAGAATCATGTGTTTTATCAAAAAAATCTATTATATTATTATCTAAAATAATCAGTTAGTTTTATCGTCTTTTCATCACTCATTATTAACTTTTACAATCTTCTGTATAAGATAATATGTTTTTCTAAAATCTTTAGCTTTCCAACAGTATATTATGCATGTATATTACTGTTCTTATGTTCAAAAACAAAAATAAAATATCGGCATTTAAGCCCTGTCTGACTATTCTGAATGAAACCTACATGATGTTACAGCCCATTGAATTAAATGTTCTGGCCCTTCATCGGTTTTAAAAATAACAAGATCATAATCTATGCAATTGAACGATAAAATAATAATAAGTTAAGTACAATGATACCATTAATTAAATATGTTATAAATTTATAGAAAATGTATTATCGACCTGCTAGAAAGGTTTCGTGAGGAGTTCATTTACAGTTAAAGGGCTTTGGTTCGGAAAAGAGGGACTATCCAATTGGCGGCGAAAGCATTTTTGGAGAAGCAAGGGACTTGAAAGGAATCTCGCACCTCCAAATATATTAAGGCTAGACCGGATTTCTGAATTCCCAAGACCAGTTTTGATATAAGTATTATTACTATATATTGTATTATAAAACAAGTTCGCTTTTTCTACTGGGGATTTCAGTAAAAACTGCACATTCTTGTAAATTTTTTTGATCGATTCTATATATATATATAGTTTGATCAGTTCTCGACTGTTGATAATTTAAGTTTTTGTTGTTCTCAGGTTTCAGTCAATGAATAAACAATTTTATCTATGTGACGTTTCGAGAATTTATTGTTCTCATAATCATGCAATTTTGGACAAAATAGTGTCTTAATTAGACATATGTAGCCCACAAACTTTGAAAGAACACTGATATATATATATATATATATATATATATATATATATATATATATATCCCATCTTTCAGGTATTTCTTTTAATTTGGTAATCATCAACAGTTAAAGGATCATAAAACGACAAAAATGAATTTTTTTTCTTCCATATCAAATAAACAAGCAAAATACCACTTAAAGCACCAAAATCCATGAAACTCATTCATAAAAGCACCTTAATTAATCTTTTTCTAGAATATTAAAATATTATTGACCAAGTAGACATGATTTTATAAATACATTGAGAGTTAAACTGAAATATTGAAAAACGCCACTTTAATATTTTACACACCGATACATTTATTTTCTGTATCCCCTTTTTTTCTTTCTTTAAAATTGGCTTAGTGATTGATTATGTTGTATATTCATAGCAACTCAGCAAAGTTGAACTGCTGATGCGCTTGGGTTTCTTTCTTGTTTTCGTATTTTATTACTGTTATCTATTTTTTATTTATTTTTTTTTTTACTGTATTATATGTTTTTCTTCGCCCTGATGAAGGCCCACAATGTATACCGAAACTAGGCCACACAGTAAATTAGTTTATATAAGTATTTTTTTTTTTTTTTTTTATTTTTTTTTTTTTTATTAACCAACTTCTTCATCATTTATTCTCAACGGTCAACAATAACTCCATTATAAATATGGAACATTCGTGTTTAAGTTTACTTAATTTTCAGATGATGTAATTTTTTTTAATCATAAGCTTCACTTATTTATTAAAAGTGCAGGAAACCATGAAATAATTACAGGCGTTTTACGGACAATGTTTCCTGGACTTTTTTCAAAACTTTCACCAGTCGAGGATTTAATTTAAGGTTTTGAGTACAGTTTATGTCCACTATCAGGTGTGAGAGCGTAATAAGGTTTGTTGAAAAACAGGTTGTTTTGTTTTTTCGAAATGTAATACGACGGAAAGGCTGCTTATTAAAGTGATTGAAAAAAAGGATTGGTGAATGAAGAAACTTTCTTTGTTATTGCTGTGTTTTTTAATGTTTCGGAACCACCACAAAGTACTGTTAAAATGTTATTTTTGGCCAATAAGGTGGTTTGAACACACAGTCTATGTGTACAGAAGTAACGAAAAACTGAAGAAAAGAAAAATCAAAAGCTATCAACAAATCCGACCCTATAAATATCCTATATACCCAAATGATATAAAATTTCATAAAATAATACATCGATTTAGCGAGTTAAATCAAAATCGTTGTTTGTTTCTTTATTTATTTATATAACGTCACTTTATGCTACGATAGCTAATCGGACGATGCTACAATGGGAGTTCTAAATTTTGCCTATCCAGTTTTTATTAGAATAGAGATCTCTAACGAGTACCTGTCATCGCCGAGGCATGGGACCACCTTTTAACGTCCCCTCCGAAGGACGGTATAACTAAGGATTTTTTACTCCCATTAATCGTAGGACCACCTGCGGGTTTGAAACCGTTACCTTTGGCATAGGAGGCTGTTATGCTAGCCACCCAGCTACAAGTGATCCCAAATCAAAATCGTTATAGGCGTTTTTGAGAAAATCGTAAATATGCAAAATACATGGCATAAAGTTGCTCTTCTGTTTCGCAGATTTTAATAAAAAAGTTGCTGGAACATCTCACGCTTATGCGCTTCTATTATTTGCTCATTTCGACTCAGAGGACCATAAAACGTGTACTTTCGGTGAAAAATCTAATTCTAAAATTTTCACGGTCGCTATTTCTTTCTTTTCTTAATATATATTTCTTGTTTAGGTAGTAAAAGTAAAAATTGCTTTTTGTTCTATCATAAATAACTTCAAATAAAATTCTCCTTACCTTTGGTACCGAAGAAGCATGACGTTCTAAGCTATTTCTTCCAAACATTTTTTTTTTTCAATTCTAATTTAACCGTTATATTATTGAATTTATGTACTGGTATTATATCTTAACGTAATATTTATATTTATTATATATTACATCATCTAAATAGAAAAATAGTAAACAAGAGAGTGTTTCAGAATACAAGATCAAGGGATTCCCGGGTCGTTTGCGTAACTGGATAAAAGAGGAATATATCAATTACGAAAATTTTAAAACTCTGAGTCAGAAACAAGTTTGGTCCGAACATTGAACCTTGTGTTACATCAGAAAAGGTGAAAACCCGGATTCTGGGCCTGAAAGAACACATTGTTTTCATAACAAGGTGGTGACAACTTTAAAATATTACCTTTCTGGAGCGAAAAACAATTTTTAATACAGGGCTTAGAAAAACCAAACAAGATTATCGTGATATAAAAATCGATTGATAAAACTATTAATAATACCTGATTTCGCTATATTTATTTACTGAAAAATATCAATTATACTAAAAAATGCATTATCGAACTTTAGCTTTTCGGAGGAATTTTCGGCAGATCCATTATTTAGATCTCTTTAACATGCGAACAACCCGTGTTAACATTTTTTTCAAAAACAATCCTCGGGAGTTAGTTTTAAGCGGTCCTTAAAAATTTAGAGATGGGTTAGTCATACATAATTACTTTTTTAATCTTATAACAGTTCTTTGAATTTTTTACGTAAGACGTCACAATAAGAATGTGATAGTTGTTGATGCTTGTTATTAATTTGTATTTATCTCAGTTATAGGTTGTTTAGCCTCTTTTTTTTTTTGTATATATATGAATTTATTTATATTCTATTTTATGTAATTTGACTTTATCATTATTTTCTGTTTATATGGTAGGAATGTGGTCTCATTTCATTATTACTACTTCATTATGAGACAAATTGTAATATATCTCAATAAATATTAAAAAAAAAAAAACAGTTATTAACACATGCGTTAGCATTTACAGATTTTTTTTTTTCAGTTTGCTTATATAAATTCCATGAAATCGATTTATATCATAGTAATTTCTATTTTCAAAAGTGGTCCTAAAATGCCCTTGTTTCATACCATCCTGATTAGGCTATCCTACATTGTCCAATTTGAACTAATTGTAATTGCGTTTGGGAAGTGAGATTTATCGCGACATTAACGAACAATTTTCAATTTGCCGACACCATTCGAAATCGATGGCTTTGTCGTAATCTAAATTCCGTTCATAATCTAAATCTAAAACAAAGGGAAATTATAAAAATAATTCTAATTTCGTAAATTATATTATATAGACAGAGAATGATGTTTAATGAAGGGCTGTCCTATAGGTAAGGTTATAATATCCTGAGTAATACCAAAAAGGAACAGTAGAACCATTTACTTAATTAAATTCCTGAACCTGGAATTCCCCTCCTTTCCTTTTATTCTCATATCAACCTCAGTGCCGACAATCCAGTTTTAATTAATAAGTCGATATGTCTAAAGGCGGTCACTAAGGATCACTCCAATAGAAAGACTTTATTGTGTTATTTTTCATCACTCCACTCCATCATAACATTTTTTATTGAATAGTTCGATTTATACTCACGTTCTACTACTGCCATAAAAATAAAATTTTATTATAATTACAATTATAGTTCATCTTGAATTATAAGATATCAAATTATTATTATCTGAAATGTAACCTATTCTCATCAATCGTCAGACCGAAGGATTCAATCAGGTTCTTAATAAAAGAAACTGTTAATGTGTACAGTCCTCTGATAAACCCGGTGCAAATAATATTTTTTTAAACTATTGACTGTATATTTAATTGACAAACCATATAAACTTTAAGATTACTAACTTTAAATGCAGTTTCACACGACATACAAATGGTTTCAATGACAAGAAACACATACAGTCCGTGAGCCAGCAACGAAAAATGCAACCGATTTTACAAAAATGTTTAGTATATTTCATGCAAAGCATCTATCATGGTAAAGCAAAAAATACACGTCGGCCAACTCAAAACGAGTGGTATACAAAAAAAAAAAAAAATTGCGGAAATCGAGATATAACTTTTTTCTAACATTATCATGGTTACTATAATGGTAAAGGCTAATCCTATAAGGACAATCGTTATTAAGCAAACTATAAAGTATTTAATTAGCTTCCATTTGAGTTGTAAAAGACATTTGTATGTCTAATATTCAACGATATAAAGGTATTAAAAACAATAATAATTTTGCGGAAAAAACGTGATATCACTCTTTTCTAACATAATTATGGTTACTATCATGAAAACCGCTCATCCTATGAGCATAATCATTCTAAAGTAAATCATCAAGTATTTAATAAGCTTTGATTTGAGTGGTAAAAGACATTTGTATCTTCAATATTTATCGATATAGAGGTATTACAAAAAAAAAAAAATAATAATTTTGCGAAAAAAACGTGATATCCATGTTTTCTAACAATATTATGGCTACTATAATGGGAACTGCTAATCCTATAAGGATAATTGTTATATCATTTAATATAAAAAATTAAAAAAAAACAAAAAAAAACCCTGTGCCACTACTTCAACCCATCAAGGATATTGGGCTCAGTAGATATAGAGATTCGTACTGTTTCAAGGCCAACGGCGATGCAATGAGGTGATTCGGACGCTCAGTCGCCAGGTTTTTCCTCATTTTTGGGTATCCACTTTATAGAGGCTGGGTCTGCCCCAGGAAGGTCTCCATATCCCAGGATCTCCCCTCGGCTGAAATAACAGAATAAATAATATTCCCTCCAAACCTGGATTCGAACCCATGACCCGGAGCAGTAGACTAGCGCTCTATCCACTAGACCACGCCACTCTCTATAGAAAATTAAATCACCTTCAATTTGAGTTGTGAAATACGTCTGTATGACTAATAGTTGTAGATATATGGTTCTTAAAAAAAAAACGGAAACCGAGAAACTTTTTTTTTTTTTTATTGATATCATGAAAACGGATGTTTGTAACAATGTAATGGCAATAAAATACTTTAAGAGGCATAAGATTAGCTTTAATTTGTGTAGTAATAGTAATCCAGAGGTCTAATACTCACCGACATAATGTCAGTGCAATGGTTACATAGGTCAGAATTTGTCCCTAAAAATCTTATTTTGGAACACATCTGCTGCGGCTTCCTAACCACTTTTGTGTGGCAGACTAGCGTCGTTTGATTCATATTTTCGCCTTGTAATATGAGGTCAAAAGGAAAATCGTGGTCAAATGAGTCAGAATTATAATAATTATGTTAGAAATGAGTTTTTCGCAAAAAAAAATTTTTTGTAATACTTATATATCGTTAAATATTAGACATACAAATGTCTTTTACCACTGAAATAAAAGCTTATTAAATATTTGATGATTTACTTTATAACGATTATCCTCATATGATGAGCTTTTTTTATGATAGTAACCATAATTATCTTAGAAAAGAGAGATATTCCCTTTTTGAATGGCCGCCATTTTGTAATCCACCCGTTTTGAGTTGGCAGACCATGATATATTGGATAAAATGCTTTGGTTAAAAGCAAGATGCTTTGGATAAAACATACTAAAAATTTTGGTAAAATGGGTTGCATTTTCCGTTGCTGGCTCACGGACTAATATAATTAAGGATATTAATCCGTTGAAATTTTTTTCTTTATTTATTATTTTAATTTTTTTTAGTAAAGTTAAGTCATAATATAACTGAAAATTTATTAATATACCAAAATTTCGCACGAACCCTAGGTTTTTTCTGGCTATTATTGTAGCTGATAAATTTCAGCACAATAGTAACTATTTATACCAATAGTTCCCCACAACTCCCTGAAAATCGTAATACTCGTATACGTTCATGTGTACCATTACCGGAGATTCTACTAGAGCCAGAACATAATATATGCTATACTTAGGCTCTAAGAACATACTGTGATCCGCGAAAATTACTACGATTCAGAAATATAATGTAGGTACCTATTTAACTACTTATGGAGAAATTGCCCATCAGTTACCTCTCACATATTAATGTGCCTATGCAATGCGAGAGACATTTTAGTTACAAACAAAATATTTTTCATTAAGATAATTACATAATGACACCTCGTAGACCCCAAGATATTGTTTGCGGACCTCTTTTTGGGATCCAATGATATAGACTATTTTATATTTATAATTTTAATTGCGTTAGGGAACTGAGATTTATCTCGACACTAACGAAAAATTTTCAATTTTATCGATTTCAAATGGTCAATGGCACCTACAATAAAGTAATTGTAATGTGTTGCGCGCACCCGATTTTTAAAATAATGTTTATCTTAATTTAATTTAATTTTCTCTAGCTCCGTTCAGTATGTTTTAATCACAGCGAAATTTCAAGTATTGTTACAACTCTTATTTTTTATTTCCAACATAATTACCCTCCGCTCCTCGTTTACTTATGATTAATATTTACTTTATACCGCTACCTAGAGATCCTCATACTCTTTGCCGATTTCCATTGTTTCCCTTCCTATACCACGTTTAGAATAGCCTGTGTTCCCCAAAATATGGAAGAGAACAATGGGCGAGAGAGTGATGGATGCAGAATGCACCCGTTAGATGCGCTGTGTGCATTCTTATCAGGTGTAAACAGGAGCGGACCGTTGGGGGTTCACTTCCCTCGGCCCCGACTGTACATTCCTCTCAGTTCTATGCTTTAATCTCGCCACAGTCCTTGCACAAGTCGTCTCTGCCTTTTGCTTACTTAGTTTTTGTTTTAGTTTATTTATGTTTCCTATAAAATTTATGCATAGATGATTAATTTGATACCTAACCATTGAAATCGATAAAAAAAAAGTTAATAAATTCTGATCATATACCAATAATAGCCGAGTTTAACTTTTGTAATTATAATACAAATAAAATACGGACGATGCACAGGTGACCCCTTAATAATTAGTGAATTATTTTCTTATGAAATTCCTTTTTTCTCAAAATTCACAAAACTCATACCAACTCCACTGGTATATTGTATAATAATGGAATAAAGATAATATTTACACTTAATAGATCACACATTGACTTCCATTTGTCACTTAATCACATTACTTCATAAGCTTTGCATATTTGTCGACGTTTCGGGGCTGTTTCCCCATTTTCAAGACTTATTTTTTCATTATATAAATGATTTTTCATATATCCCCCATCATTTTATTTCATAGCACACTGCTATTTGTCCTTATTGGTGTTCATTAGCTAACTGTTTCTATTGAACACCAATAAGGACAAATAGCAGTGTGCTATGAAATAAAATGATGGGTGATATATGAAAAATCATTTATATAATGAAAAAATAAGTCTTGAAAATGGGGCAACAGCCCCGAAACGTCGACAAATATGAAAAGTTTATGAAATAAAGTGATTAAGTGACAAATGGAAGTCAATGTGTGCTCTTTTAAGTGTTTTTATTAAGAAAAACTTTCAAAAAAATTAAAAAAGAAAAGATAATATTTAATTTTAACGTGTCAATTTGAACAAGAATTGGTATTACAAGTTTTCTGATTGGTAATTTAAATCTTTACAAGATTGGTTACAATGCATTTGACTGTAAACTGCACTAAATAAAATTACTAGGGCTAAATTATGACTGTATTTTTCCATTTTTGGCTGTTTCTATTACTTCAATATAAGTATGGGACATGCAGTAAATTTAATGACCTTTAAAATTGCTATCGACGTTTTTCATGAAATTCACTGAAAGCAAGAATTTTTAGAAAAACACTAAAAAAAAGTTCCTTTTTAAGAGATTTTTCAAGATGGCGAAAACGCAAAAAGTCTGCAAGTGTTAAGGAGGGCTCAGTGTACACAACCATGCCTAATAACCGAAATTATTTTTCAAGCCAATCCCCATTTTTGAACTAATTCTATTGGGCTGCTTGAAAAATGCAAAAGAATGAAAACCTTTCGTTGAAAAGTAATAGATTTAAAATCCCTTTTGTATTTAAAAAAAAAATGTATAATTAACAAAACATTGTTCCATTTCAAAAATTGTATAACAAAGATTTGTATGGGCGTTTGAATAGTTGAGCTTACGTATATAATGAAGCATAAATCTTGATACGCAGTCAATGGATGAAATTAATAAATAAATAGTTTTAACACGTCAAATAATTTTCACTGTTTTTTTTTTGTTTTTTTCTTGAACGCCAAACGATTGTTTTTTTTTTTTACGAAACATGGAATTACTTTTAAAATATTTGTGTCGAATTTTTTTATTGGTTTTCTCCAATCTTTGAAATAATTTTATGTATAATTTTGCTATAAGTATTAAAGAATGAATACTTTTAAACTATGAAAGAATAAAACAAATTTAATTAGTGACTTTAGGAGGAAATACATTGAAAATTATGGTGAAGTATTAAAAACGAATAATATTAATTGGTTGTAAAAATAAATAATTTATAAAGCTTTACCGCTTCACTAAAGGAAATACCCATGAATTCTATTAAAAGTATAATAAACGTTCTTCTGTGTGTTATTTTACTTTTGTGAAAGAGGACTTTCCTGGAAATATTTAATTGTGTATTTGTGAATTCAATATATGCACTATATTCAATATATATATATATATGTGTGTGTTACGTTTTTGCCTGATTATAATTAAAATTTTCAATATTTACATTACTTAGTTAAATCTTTGAAGGCCTATCCATGTAATGGCGCTGCTTGACATGTTATTCACAGTGATTAAAAAAAAAAAAATAATTGTGATGACAAATAACGTCAGCTATCTAAACATGTTGAATAATAACTTATTTGAAAGCAAAAACTGCATTCTATAGTTGTTTTTGTATTCGCCAACAATCATATACCATCATGTGGTCATCTTTATTTTGCTCATCGCTTCGTTATCTTATCTTCTCAGCGCACGTCCTGGTTTAAATACGGCCATTTCTTCTTTGATGTATTTTAATGTGACATTCTGTTCTGAATTTATAACATATTCGTTTCCTCGTTTTCAAGGCTGGTTTTTGAACGTATTGTGAACTAAAATGTGTAATTCCTCTTCCGTTTTTTGTGTTTTGTTTGTGATGCAATTTTACAATGCAATGTTATTACTTCTTATATTTCTGTTAGGATGTCACAGTTATACCATGTTACATAATGGACTACACAATTTATTCATTATAATATTTAATGATAGTTTTTAAACCATCCTAAAAAAACACCAGAAATTCGGCCTGAGACGGTTGACTTTTTTTTAAAACATTACTGTTATTAGCCACTGAATGCCTCTTACCGCTAATAATTTTTACTTTAACTTACCTATATATGATCGTGAAAATTCCCGAATTCCAGTTTTCAACAGAAATACCCGTTTTAGGTCCCCTGAGTCTAAATAACCATGTCCCACAAAAAGTTGTGTGTGTGTGCCCGTCCATCCGTGTGTGGCAATACCCGGACGAAAAAGAAAAATCCTATGAAAACTAATATTTTATATTAAAGAGAACTAAACGCCCGAGATGTACAGAAACTTTTTCATCAAAGTCAGCTAACCAGAAGAACCACTTTAAGCTATGCATTTTGCCATTTTATGATATTCTCAAAAACGACTCTAACGATTTTGATTAAACTCTATATATCGATGTAAAGTTTGATGGGCTTTAATATCATGTAAGTTTTTTTCAGATTTAAATAGTCTGTCAGGGCTCAAATGCCGATATTCCGATATTTTCTCCCTCTAAACTACCTTTAGTTTTTTAGGTACTAAATAAATGACAATATAATCTTGTTATCAACGATAAAAAACAGGAAAATACCTAAGTTGAAAAAATTCGATATCTAACTAAAGGAGAGAACTGCAAATATATTTTTTTTAATGCAATTTTTCGTTTTCGAACATAAGAACATAAATAAGAAGTATAATATACCGTTGGAAAGCTAAAGATTTTTGGAAAATATTATCTTATATACAAGCTTCTAAAAGTTAATAAAGAGTGATGAAAAGCCGATAAAACTAACTAATTATTTTAGATAATAATACAATAGATTTTTAAATAAAACACATGTTTCTATAGAAATTCAATTTAATTGATTTTTATAAAAGTTTCACTCATTTTTATCTCTAACTGTATTTGATAATTCTTTAATCGACTTTAAAAACGGCGAAAAGTGAATGTCGTGTGTTGCCCGCACCAGATTTTTATTTATTTCCGCACACACGGGATGAATCTATATATCTTAACAAAATAAATTTCAACGCGACCAGACCGGATTCGAACAAGCTCTCAGGTCAATAAAGCTCACGAAGTCATCTCAGCCTCGGGAAAAATCAGAGCCATCCTACATGAAATGTATTACGTTGTTTATTTATAAATCAACCCCCTAATTTTACCTGTATAGAATTGTTAATACAGTACATAAAAAATTATTATTTTATATAAGCATGAAGGGAAGAATGTCCGTTTTAACTGCTGGTGAAATACTTATTTGGTTAAACTTAATTCAGTAGTGTATTTATCAAGTGATTATCTATTTATAGTACCCCCATGTACAATCCCTAACTTAGTTATTAACCCATAAATCGAAAAACTATTAATATAAAGATGGGAAATAGGCACGGGGAAAGTTATACAGCACCCGCTATTCAAATCGGTTGTGCGGGCCCAGAGATGACTTCTACAGACACACATCCGCGTACGTACGCCAAGACTTTTTATATAGACATTGCAAACAAAACACCTGTTATTTCTATGTTACATTATAGATAACTTCATCATAATGTAATTAATTATCCCTTACTTATATTACATTACCTTATCCTTGCAGAAGAATCCCTAAGAGATTTGAAATTGTTTTGTTTTTTTATCTATGAGTGACAAGAGAATGGTTTATAGTTCTTGAAAAAATCGACATCTTAATAGATATTTTCCTAATTTCGGAACAACAGAATCCAAATGCCATGTAAAAAAAAATCTGGTGCGCGCAACACATGACTCACTTACCTCCATAATTTATATCAATTCAAAAAAATTTAAACCAAATAATAAACGAAAATAAATTGTTAAAGAAATATTTAAATTGTATTTTAATAGAAACATGTTTTTATAAAATAATCTTGATATAATTTTTATTGTGTACGACAGTCGCTCTCCGTTAACTTTTACAATAGTATGTTTTTCTAAAATATTTAGCTCCCCAACGGTATATTATACATGTATATTACTGTTCTTATGTTCAAAAAATTGCATTAAAAAATATTTTTTCAGTTTTCTCTCTTAGTTGGATATCAAATTCGTCCCAATTGTATATTTACCTGTTTTCCATCAGTGGTAACAAGATATATGGTCATTTTTATAGAATCTACAAAATCAAAAGAAAATTTATTAATCTTTAGAGAAAGAAAATTTAAAATATCGGCTTTTAAGCCCTTTTAGACTATTTCAATCAGAAAGAAACCTGCATAATAATAAAGCCCATTAAATTTTACATGAAGATAGCGAGTGTAATTAAAATCGTTAGAGCCGTTTTGAGAAAACCAAAAAAAGGTGCAAAAAACAGTATAAAGTGGCTATTCTGGTTAGCTGATTTAGATGTAGTTAAAAATGGCATCTGCAGTATTAATTTTCGCTAAAATTAAAAAAAAAAAAAAAAAAATATAATATATAATATATATATATATATATATATATATATATATATATATATATATATTTATATATATGCTAGTTGTATTGCTGCGGTTCTACTTTGCAGCTCAGTTTATAATGAGGGAGTAAAAAATCCTCAGTTATGCCCTTCTTCGGAGGGGACGTTAAAAGGTGGTCCCGAGCCTGTGCGATGTCAGATACTCGTTAAAGATCCCTATCCTAATAAAAACCAGGATAGGCAAAATTTAGGACTCCCACTGTACCATCGTCCGATTAGCCATAGCAGCATAAAAGTGACGTTAAACGAATAAACAAACAAACAAACAGCTTATAATTAAGCTTTTATTAAAAATATAATTATTTTTTTATCTAGAGTGAAAAGATGTTTCAAAGAAGTAAGGAACATTCATCTTATTGCATAAAAGGGAATCATAAGAATTAAGCGATAAGAAGGGTGCCTAGAAACAGAGAAAAACCGGAAAAAGTCAGGGATTTTAAAAACATATGAAAAAGTCAGGAAATTTGTACTTTGGTCAGGAAAAATGGTCTCTAGATAACATCGTTTCTTCTTCACTCAGACAAAAGTTCCAATATGCATACTTGAAGTTGAAATATGAAAAAACAACAGTTTCTAAATTCATCTTTATTCAATTTAAGCAACTACAATTTCAGCTGGCTTCGGGTAGATATAGTTGAATCTTATCGTAAAGTAATTAGTCATTATATTTATTTTTTATCTAGTATGCCATATTAATTATAATTATTCTTTGTTTTGTTGATTTTCACCGAGATTTGGCCATGTAAAAAACTTCTTACAATATGGAAAAGTCAGGGAATCTCTTTGAGCTGATTTGTTAGACACCCTGGATGAGATAATACATTTTGTTGGTGCAGCTTTCCCTTGTTCACGTAATTGCAGTCCCATGTTATTGCTATAATTACATTTGCCAATTTCTGAGTCAAGTTTTAATCAATAACTAAACATTTAAAAGGGAATTTTTTAAATCCTATTATGATGCTTATGATTTTTTTATTCTTGAGGACTACTTTTTCCTTCAAAGTGATGTTCACAGAAAATAGAGTATTTATAACCGAATGGCAGGAAAGAGTGTGTGCTGTAGTAGACCTGACGTCAATGGTCTGATAGCGAAGTGCCAATCTTGCAAAAAACGAACACAACAGAATCGATTGTCGGTTTTCGCGATAACGATATTGGCATATAACCTCTGTATTAATGGTTATATTCGTATTTTATATTGTAATTCTTTTTATCCATACCTATTGTATTAGATTAATTATCTTCACAATGAAATATATCCGAATTTTTACTTTCACTTACCTATATATGAAATTTAGAGTAAGGGAAAGTATTGCGATCGTGAAAATTTTCGAATTCCAGTTTTCAACAGAAATACACGTTTTAGGGTCCCCTGAGTCCAAATAACCAAGTCCCGTAAAAAGGTCTGTTTGTGTGTGTGTGTGTGTGTGTGTGTGTGTGTGTGTGTGTGTGTGTGTGTGTGTGTGTGTGTGTGTGTGGTAAGTCCTTAGAAAACTAAAAGTGCTATAAAACTGAAATTTCATATTTAAGACAACTATACGTCCGAGATTCTGTAACATCTTTTTCATTAAAATCAGCTAACCAGACGAGCCACTTTATACCATGAATTTTGCACCTTTTTACAATTTACTCAAAAACGGCTCTAACGATTTTGATTAAACTCTATATATTGATGTAAATTTGATGGGCTTTAATATAATGTAGGTTTTATTCTGATTGAAATAGTCTGACAGGGCTTAAACCTGATATTTTAAATTTTCTTCCTCTAAAGTACAATTAATTTTATAGATTTAAAAAAATTGGAGAAACATCTTATTAGCAATAATAAATAATGGGTAAATATGCACGTTGAGCGAATTTGATAAACAACTAAACGAGATAAGTGCAGACATATTTTTTATGCAATTTTTGTGTTTTTGTATAATATACCGTTGGAAAAAAATATTATATAATATGCGGAATTTTAAAGGTTAATAGAGAGTGATGAAAAGCCGATAAAACTAACTGTTCTTGTCGATCAAAATATTGTATAATAGATTATTTAATAGAACACACGATTCTATAGAAATAAATTAAAAATTTATTTTGTCTTTTAATGTATTTGAAAATTCTTAAATTGATTTTAACAACGGAGGTAAGTAAAAGTCGTGCACTAGATTTTTTGTTTTTAAAGTGTTTTTTTTTTTTTTCTATTTTAAATTCCATTTCTATTGCTTCATGTATTTTGTCTTTTAGCATATTTATTGGTTGTATAATGTAATACCGTTTTAAATTTCTGTAAATAATATAAAATAAAAATACGGTTCTGTACGGATGTGCAACGCTCTAAGGTTCGAGAACATGGTACAACAGAAAACATTTGGTTTAGTGAGAGATGAGGGAATTCAGATGCTTGTATCTTGTCGGTATAATTGAGATGATAGCATCGCGGCGACTCAATGTGCGTGTAAAGTAGTTGGGCTCAGTGGAGAACTAATTCCAAAAAAGTTGGTGATCGCTGGGAAAGAGGGAACTGACTGGTAGGCGTCGGAGAGGTAGGTCGAAGCGTCCATGGGGGGATTGTGGTAAGTCTGATCTCGGGGGGCCTGAACGGTGATCATTGGACGAATCATATCAAGATAATTTTATGTATCTCAAACCCATGAAAGGGCCGTGTCATGACACTAAAATGCGGGAAATAATAATAATAATAGGCTTAGCGAACCCGAAGGTTCGATGCCGATACCACCAAATTCCGCCTACACAGACTCGTCCAATGCTCACCATTCAAGCCCAAGCTCCCGAGATCAGCCTTAACGCAATCCTCCCATCTCCGCTTCGGCCTACCTTTCGGACGCCTACCAGTCGGATCAGCAAATACCAACTTTCTCGGAATCCGCTCGTCATCGAGCTCAACAACTTTACTCGCCCATTTGAGTCTCCGCGATGCAATCAGCTCAATTATATTCACAGGATGCAAATTCCGCAATTCCGCGTTATGCAACCTTCTAAACTCCCCAGTGGCCTCATCTCTCTTTGGACCAAATATTTTACGCAATACCTTATTTTCGAAAACCTTAAGTCGTTGTTCATCCTTTAAAGTAAGCGGCCACGTTTCACATCCGTAAAGAACCGTTGGAAGAATAATAGTTTTATAAATTCTAATCTTTAAGTTTTTAGATAGAAGCCGCGAACTAAGTAACTTAGCAACTGAATAATAACACGCATTTCCCACCTTTAACCGGGACTTTATTTCTTCCTGGATTTCATTTTTTCTAGTTATAATTGAACCTAAATACTTGAATTTCTCTACGTGTTCAAAAGTATGACCTGATACATCAATATCACCAAGATCGACACCGTTTCTGCTACTAATCATATACTTCGTTTTATCGGTATTTAATTCGAGTCCTATTTCTTTACCGGTTTTTATTAACACACTTGTATTTAGTCGTATGGTTTCCGTGTCTTCACCTAGCAGTACCAGATCATCGGCATACCCCAAAACCGGAATCTTGTCACCCATATTTAAGCCTTTCTCGGTACACATCACCTTTTCTATGACATATTCTAAAGCTATACTAAATAACACAGGTGAAAGGGAGTCACCCTGTTTCAAACCCGATCGCACCTCAAATCTCTCGGAGTAATTATGACCGATTCTAACTTTATGGAATGTTTCCGACAAACACATCTCTACTAGGTTTACTAACTTTCTAGGTATTCCCTGTTCAATCATGATGTTATATAGCTTCTGACGGTCTATTGAATCATAAACCTTTTTAAAATCGATATAAAGTTGATGGACTACACCGTTGTATTCTAATTTTTTCTCTAATATTTGACGTAAGGAAAATATTTGGTCAATAGTCAAGCGATTTCGCCTAAAACCACATTGGTAATCTCCGATAATTTCCTCAGCGTATTCCGTGATTCGACTAGTTAGAATTGACGTGAATATTTTATAGCATACTGGGAGAAGAGAGATCCCAGGATAGTTGTTACAATCAGACCTCGGTCCTTTTTTGTGAATCGGAATAAGTATTGATTCTTTCCATTCTTCCGGCATTTTTTCAGTTTCCCAGATCTTTTTAACTAAAAAATGTATTTTGGAAACGCCCGCTTCTCCACACGCCTTAATTAATTCACTCGTGATATTATCATTTCCTGCGGCCTTTAACGTTTTAATTTTCCTATCGCCATTTCGACTTCCTCTTTACTCGGTGCGTCTATCCATGGTTCAGCGCTCTGATAATCAGAGAGAGGAGATTGATTATTATTTTCCGTATTTAAGATGCCGTCAAAGTGTTGTTTAAATTTATTTAATATCTCAGAAGGATCCGCAATTATATTGTTATTTGCATCTTTAACCGCATTCAATAGAGGTTCAAATCTTTTACGCGATTTGTTTATACCTTTGTACATCTCTCTTACGTTATTTTCGTTTCTGTGTTTTTCTATTTCTATTATTTTGCCTTTAAGATACTCTCTTTTCTTATTTTTTAAGAGTTTTGAAGTTTCATTCTTTACTAACCGAAAATAAGCCACATTATTATAGCTTGGATTATTTAAGGAATTCAGTTTAGCGGTTTTTCTTTTTTCGCACATATTTTGACAATCCCTGTCGAACCAAGGTTTGTTCTTTTTATTTTCGATTTTTCCAAGACATAAATTACCGACCTCTTTAATATTATCCCTGATCCCTTCCCATAGTTTGTTTACATCTTTGTGTTCCTCGTCTGAAGATTCCAAAGCTTCGAACCGATTTTTTACTTCTATCGCGAATTGTTTTCTAATTTCGAGGTTGTTCAATTTAACTAAATCAAAATTCTCGAGACGAATATAGTTCAGTGTTCTCTTTTTTGTATTTAGTTTTTGTCGAAGTTTCGCGATTACTAATTCATGATCAGAACCGCATTCTGCACCCCGATACGATCTCACGTTAATTATGCTACTTTGCCATCTGTTTTGAATTAAAACATGATCGATTTGATTCCGTATTTGTCCATCCGGCGATGTCCACGTATACTTATGAATATCCTTATGTTTAAATGTAGTACTTTTGATTACTAGGTTTTTCGAAATGGCAAAGTTTATTAGTCGGGTCCCATTATCATTACTATATTCGTGCAAACTTTCTTTACCGATTGTAGGACGATATACTTCTTCCCTTCCAACCTTTGCGTTTGCGTCGCCTAGTATTATCTTAATGTAATTTCGCGGTAACTTATCGTAAACCGACTCTAGTTTATCATAAAATTCGCATTTTACTTCATCATCACTGTCTTCGGTGGGAGAATGAATGTTTATAAACGCGATTTTAAACCAACGCCCTTGAAATATAGCAACCGATATTCTTTCACTAAAGAACTGTACGTCCCGTAATGCGGAAAGAAATCTATTCCTAATCAGAAACCCGGTACCTAGACAATAATTAACGCTCCCCCCGTACCAAATAGTATACTTTCCTTCTGTTAACGAACCCTCCCCTGGCCAGCGAACCTCTTGTAATGCAACGATATCTAAATGGTACCCCTTAACTTCATTCGCGACCGACTTTAACCCACCTGCCGTATTTAAACTTCTAACGTTCCACGTCCCTATTGTTAGATCTCTAATTTTCATCTTGCGCCATGATTCCCCTGAAGCAGTCCCCACCCGGAGACCCGAACGGGGGACTAGTTTACCTCCGGATAATGAGCGTTTTACCTCAGAGGAATCCATGACTTTTGGTGATATTTTGTGAACTAAAATATGTGAGTAGGGCGTTCGAACCTACGTCACACCCTCCAGCAAGCCTGGGGGGCCGCTCTCATTGTTGGTCAGCGAGTCCATCGGACTTAGCCGGGAGGAGCTTCCGAGGAAATTCCACCGACCATCCCCACATCCGCCACCCGTGGGACGCTCCCCATACGCGGTAATGAGATCCGCGCGAGGAAAATGCGGGAAATAGTAATACAAATTTTTTTCATAAAAACCTACATCCATAGAGTGTTCCCTAGTTCTAAAAACGTTTTATTATCGATACTTCCCGATCTTGATTCTCAGTGGGGTGGAAGAATTTGAGTTTCAAACCAAAGTAAAATACAAAATGGAAATAAAAAAGGCTGGTCATTAAATTTCTTCCATATTCAATGTAAAATCATAAAAAAAATTATGATGCGCCTATTTTGACAATAATAAAAAACTGTCCATTAAGATTTCAAAACTCCTATTATTAACAGATACATTTTACTCCCGTAAATTCCAAACTCCGAACCCATCCAAAACCACGTGTATGTAATAATTTATCCCTATATTTTATTCCTGATAACTCTTATGATAAGCCACTAGATCTTACAATACACTATATACAACATATTAAACTATATACAATCAAAACAAGAGTTGTAATCATGAATATGCCTTATGTCATAGTCCATATTACAGTTACCGGTAGCAGTATATATCATAAAAAACATACTAAGTACTGCTACAAAATCAAACTGCTACAGACCCTACTACAAATCAGACCTTAGACATACCCATCAAAAAATATCTTCTGTGAGTTATTTGTTGCATTTCTACTTGTATAGTTTTAATACTTCACCATCATATAGTTTTTTGTCTTTGAAAAATGTATTATATTGATATACATTTTTTTTTAAACTATATCTCACTCAGATATATTTTTTTTGGTACTGTAAAGTTATGATAGTTATAAAATAAATAAATAATGGCAATATTTAAACTGTCGTTGGAGCTTTTATGGTGACACTATTTCTTGGTCCTTATTGAGAGACGAGGGTTTTAAATAGGGACAGGGATGGAGCATGACGGATATTTGAAGGGAGATTATTCCAAAAAGATGTAGATCGGACTAAAAAAGAGTAATCATATTTTTTGGTTCTATGGAAAGGAGTTTAGAGGTCAGACAGATCTTGATTCCTGTGAATTGTTGGAGGATTTGAATACCAGGAGGCTGTAGCCGTAAAAGAGGTAGTGGGAGTTAATGATTTGTTTGTTTGTTTATTTATTTAACGTCACTTTTTGCTGCTGTGGCTAATCGGACGATGCTACAGTGGGAGTCCTAAATTTTGCCTATCCAGGTTTTATTAGGATAGGGATCTTTAACGAGTACCTGACATCGCACAGGCTCGGGACCACCTTTTAACGTCCCCTCCGAAGGACGGCGTAACTAAGGATTTTTTACTCCCATTAAAAAATCCTAGGACCACCTGCGGGTTTGAACCCGTGACCTTTAGCATGGGAGGCTGTTACGCTAGCCATCCAGCTACAATTGATCCCGGTTAATGATTTGATAGAGAAATTATCCAAGGAAGTATTGTCTTTGAAAAATGGGTGATAGCCACTTTAACTCGTCATAGAGGAGGAATCCATGCGACCTTCTCGAGGTACAAAATACTCAGATATGTATTCGTTTTTTTCGTTTTTTGCAGTACTGTAAAGTTATTAATGGATATAAAAAAAGCAAAAAAACAATGACAATATTTTAATTGCCGTGGGAGCTTTTATGACGACCTTTTTTTTGGTTCTTACCCACTCGGTTCTTCACTTTCTTCAATTTGCCTACTGCAATGACAAGAGATTATCTCTCATCTTCTTTTTTATAATTTTCATCTTTAAAGAAGGGAAAGATTTCATATCCTTTGACTTGATAAAACCGCACGAGGAAAAAATATATTTTCATGCTCTTTTTTTTTATTTCTGTTTATTTTTTTTAATTTAGTAGACTGGGTATCACGAAGAGACTTGTCCATACTGCCTTCAGCTCCTTTGATAGCACAAGTTAAAAACCCTTAAACGTGAGACATAGAAAAGGTCATGGGTATTTCATCCCAAGTTTTTATTAGGTTGTGTTATTTTTCTACCAAGTCCACAATATTTAGCGTCTAGAAATAAATGTATCTCTATTATATAATCGGTTTCGATTTCATATCATGTCCAAGATTTCTTGTTCCGTCTTAAACTTATCAGCCTGAAGATGATGTAAAAGTCGTAACCATTTGCGTCATTAATGAATTTCTGTCTGGGACAGTTGAAGAAATAATATTTAATGCCTCAAATCATTGTAATCTATATTATTTGTCATGATGATCTTTTTTTCTTCTTGAAAACCAGCCATGGGTAATCAATAAATAAAGATCATAACGCGTTTTGATTACTTTGAGAGTCGATATTTCAGTAGACTGATGATATTCGAGACCAGAATAATGTACGTTGGAAACTGAAAACATAGTTTTTGTACTGAATGTTTTTACATTATATTAGTCAGAGTTGTAAGCAATACCATTTTATTAACAATGAATCATTTAATTATTCCTGAAGGTATATTATTCAACATAATTATTTATACTAAGTAAATATATATTTTTAATGTAGATTAATATTTTTTTTTAGTTTAATTTATTGACAGGCGAATAATAATCAACCTTTGTAATCGACCAAAAAAAACAAAAAAATATCCCTGCTCAAAATGTGAGAGCTTACTAGAATCTGAATAACGAATAAAAAAAATCCGTTTCTTCCTAATAAATAAATAACAAAAAGTTCCATTTGATAAAGAATTAAATTTTGGACCAAATAAAAAAGAATCATTGAATTTGGTTAACAAGTAACTTAGATATTGCGTTTTGAAATCAGTGGTAGTGTTATGACATGATGCCTTGAATTAGTGCTTTTTATATTACTTAATAGCCTATCAACAGCCATATAAACAGGTATACCCTTATATTTTTATTTGGAAGTAATAAACCATTGTGTAATAATTTGCAGCGTTTTTTTTTAATGTATGTGTTTACTTAAGAATTGTCAATGTAAGGATATTGTGTTATGGTGTCTTCAGGAACAAGACTAATTATTTATGTTTATTATTGTGCTTCTAAGTTCTGGTGTAATAAGTTGGTATGAAAGAGAGTTGTCTGGTAACCTAATGTATGTGGCTAACCTTAGGGTTTGTATCTTTTCTTAAGGGCAAAACGATTATTTTGTTACTAAGACATATCAGTTAGTTTTTATATTTATCATGCAGGCTGTATGTTTACTTATGCTTATTTAATAAAGTTTGAAATTCTAACGAGTACTATCAAAGGGGGGAAAATCCAGTTAGTTACTCACCCCCCACTCCAGGCAAAGTTTGTTTTTGTATAACGTTTGAATAAAAATTGGGTTTTTATTCCGGATATGGACGGAACAAAAAGCCTGCTAAGACAGAGGTAAGAGGTAATTATGTGTTTCTAATTTGCCGCGTTGTGGAGGCCCATTGAAGGCGGGCGTTGACTTGGGGTGTGAGTGACCCGTCTACGCTCGCCACTCTTCGGTTACCTTCGCCAACTCTCGGCAATGATCGGCTCCCCCACTCCTCTCCCCGTACCGCCCTCTCCACCCCCAGTCGTCTATCGTGTATCATCTCGTTCTCATCGTTATTCAGTTTCTGTGACTCGTGTGGTTATTTTTTTATTTTTTTTTATTTAGTTTTACCCCATTTTACTTTAGGTTATAGTTTAATAAGTCTACCTGTGTTGACTGTTCGTTCAGTGTTCTTATCTGGATTACCCATTGGACAGGAAAGCCGTCCGACAGACAAGAGAGAAAATTTTATAGAAGGATATTTTTCTCAAAACCTATTTGGAATTTTCTTTGTAAGTTGACCACATTCATGTTACTTTACATCATAATATTCACATTATAACTTGAATAACGATAAGCGTACTGCTACATTCACTATACAGTTTTTCTTCATCTTATTTCTATCATTTAGCAAGTAAATTTATTTTTTCTGCAATTATACATATTCTAGATATTTAAAATTATGATTTTCTTACATACTAGATTCTTGAAAAGATATTTCCTTTCAAAATACTAAACACAAATTCCTACATTCCAACCCCATTATTCACGCTCTGATAACGATTTTTTACATTCCTAAGCTTTTATTTACTTTAATTTCACCAAAAATTTGATTCACTCATCCTCTTAAAACATTATTAATTTCTAATGTAGTTCATTTTCCTGACGATCCCAGTTTTTTTCGGTGTTCTGTTGGAGAGTGGTGAAATCTGACATACTGATATCTTTTAGTATTTAAGACAGTTACTAGTAAGTGTCCTATTTAGTTGTATGTGGTAAAGTTGATTTTTTATTTTAGCTTCGTACGTTACTTCGTTGCATTCTTCTTAGTTCTTTCATATTAGCACAATTTCTTCAGTTGTTCGGTTTATCACAAGTGTTTCTTTTTTATTATGTCTTGTTTTTTAGCCTAAGTATTATATACTATTTTTGTCATAATACCCAGGATTCGCTTATTTTTCTATGTGCGATGCACCGTATCATTATGTAACGATTAGGGGCTAATTATACAATTTAAGATGTACTAATGAACTTAATGTTATAAATTTTTGTCTGTAAATTTACTACAATATTTTTTTGCTATAAATAATTAATTTTTTTATAAATATCCTAATTAAAATACTTAATAAGATTTCTGGAATATCTTTCAGGCACATATGTACTATTTTATTATTCAGGTTTATATTATAAATTTTATTGTTTAATTTTTTTGTTTTAATTTAAATATACTTTTGATAAGACTTTGACAGGACTCTTATCAGTCAAATGCAGTAAGTGTCGCGTGTTTAAGGATATAGGTAGGATGCACCTTGCTGAGGCCATCTGGTCTGCCCGGTATGGTCGCTCGCTTGAACTACTTACTTGTCGTACCGTTACGCGTTTCTTCAGTAGTTCAGATGGTAGTTCGTTTTCCGTCCTCGATTTTTAAACATTAGTTCAGTTGTTATTAAGTTTTTTGTAATTTTTTTTTTTGACTTATCACCGTTTCGTATAGTTAATCTCTTATCAAATATGTCTTCTAAAACTTCGAAAAAAAAATACGAAGACAGGTGTTGTTTAATAATTTATTTTAAAAATTATATAGTCGAAATTTTATTGTTTACTATGGCAGTATTTTTTTTTTATTGGTCTGCTCACACATTAATTCTATGTTTGAAATAATTATAGTCGGCAATTTTAGACCATTGAGCTAAATTCAGTTATTCGATTTGGCGTTCACTATTAGCTATTCGTTAATCTAATCACGATCCTTGTTGTAATTATATTTTTTATTCGAATAAAAGAGTAAATACAGTTGAAATTCTAATATAACTCCGGTAAATGATTGTCTTAAACTTTATTACATTCTTATTTATTACACTTTTATTTTTTTCGAAATTAAAAATAAAGAAGAATTCAAAATAAATATATTTTATTTATTATATATTACAACTAAAACTTATTTTTTTATTTTTAAGACCTATTTTGTTTTAACATTCTCGAAATTAGTTATTTGTTAATGTTATGTCCAAGAAAATAAATAACAGTATAATAAAAATTTAGTTTGACGTGTTTATTCAGGATCTCAGTATCATCACTCAATTTTTTTTTTTTTTTTCATCCCTTTAGATGTATCAAAAATCACAAAGAATTGTTTAAAATACCGTACTTCTTGTTTATAATTCCAAAAATTATTATTGTTAATGATGATGAATAAAAATAATTTAATAATATGAAAAAGAAAAATTAAATACGCAATTTAAGCTTATAACGGGGAACAATTTGTTTTTTTCGGTACATTTTTAAACTTTGCCTGCAGATGGAAGTATTTCGTATTATACAAAACTGTATGATTTTATCAATTTATTATATAATATATTTTATTTATAAATTAAGCATATAATACCATAATTCAATGATAAATTGGTACAGGAGCCGTGCGATGTAACCCACTGGCTCAAGGTTACTCCGCCACAGAAAATCCATATGCGCTCACTGACTGTACAAGTTCACTTCCGTCTCTGAGCATCTTTATTACTTTATAATATTATAAAACCCACCCTCTACCATATTATTGATTCTTGTTTATTTAATTATTTGTATTATTCCTACTATTACTTACTGTATATTCTATATAACAGTAAGAGAAGTAACGCCAGTTTGGTGGCTGACATAAATAATAAGCGTGTGCGAATTGCAGGGTGCTTAAAATAATAGTTTAATTTTAATATGAAAGCTTACAATGCTGAAAATTAAATAAGAATGAAAAAATAACCATTGTCGATAGCATCCATAACTAAATCAAATAAAGAACAAAAAAAAAATTGTATTAATTATTTTACTCAATGGAACATAGAAGCCAATGGAACTGCCTATCTAATCTGGACTATACAGTTATTTTTAAATTCAGAGATTAAAATCAGGTCTGACTCTTTCTAGAAGATTTACATAACATGTCAGTGTTATCTGATAAGGTATCAGGGGTGTCATTAGATAGCTAATGATGTTAATGTTATCTATTATTTTTTATTTTTTTTTTTTTTTAATGACTTTTGAATAAATGCAAATTTAAAAAAAAATTATCTTTAAGGGATATTTAAAAAAAAAAAAAAAATACAATATTCAAGAACTGCTTGCAATAAACAATTCGATGTCCTTAACAAGGAAAATATGCGTGTTTTTTTGCATTAGGATTATCTAGAATTAATTGGAAACAAGATTACGTATTTGTATTTCTCAGAATGGATAAGGAAAATGTGGCCTATAAAAAAAAAAGTCTAGAGATGATTATTTGTTGCTATGTTTTAATGAAAATGGCGAACTATTGTAAAAATCGATAAAAACCTCTGATCAAGTCAGTTCATTAGTAGTCTGCTTTTTGCCGAATTATGACTCTTGAGGAAATAAATTTTCAACAACTTATAGCTCTTTAGACCTCGTCAATTAAAAAAGAAAAAAAAAAATTAATTTCATTATTAGTTATACTCATTTGCACATGTAAAGGTAAACATATTTCTCTTGTCTTCATTACTGGTCAATAATAATACGAGTGTATACATGATTTGTAGAATAAATATTTATATACAAGCCTTGTAATATATACAAAGACATGGTTATTAATTAATAACCTGTGAACATATAATTTACAAGACCAGTAGGTCATTAAAGGTAATTCGGTATAATTATTTCTCCCTTGTGATCACTGACACGTGTGTAGATGTTGACACGTGTCTTAGGATAGTCTGAATAAGATTATTACCTCAAGTAAGATTTTTTTTTACGGTATGCAATTTTTTTTCCTGCTCTTCTCATCCCTTATTATTTTCAATAATCAACCTTTGTAATTGACCAAAAAAAAAAAAAAGAAAATATTACCCCTGTTCAAAATTTGAGAGCTTTTCAAGATGCGTAGAATCAGAATAACGAATAAAAAAAAAATCCATTTGTCCGCCGTCCGCGGCATTTCTCCGAAACTACTGGACCAATTTTTCTGAATTCGCCACAAAAATACTAGTCAATTCAACGATGATCCTAACAACTAGACCTTGATATCAGATGGTTAGTTTTAAAATGGCGCCGATTAAATGGATTTTATTCAATAACTCAGTTATTTTAGAAGATAGAAAAAATGTTACTAGTGCTTTTTTAATCAATAATTATATAAAAGAGAAAAAAGAAAACAAAACAAATAGAAAATTTTCACATAAATACGCTCATAACTCAGTTATTTTTGACGATTGTTTGAAAAATGTTGAGAAATGTTTCTCCTAATAAATACCAAAAATTTGCCATTTGATAGAGAATTAAATTTTGGACCAAATGAAAAAAGAATCATTGAATTTGGTTTACATATAGATATTGCGTTTTGAAATCAGTGGTAGTGTTATGATATGATGCTATGAATTAGAGCTTTTCATATTGCTTAATTCCTATCAACAGCATATAAATAGTTATACCCTAATATTGTTATTTGGAAATAATAAACCATTGTGTAATAATTTGCAGCGTTTTTTTACTTAAACTAAACATAAAGTTTTGATGGAGATTTGCCTCCTTCTTAGGATCTCCCAGATACATTTTTACTCGACTCTGATATAATACGGTTAGGTTTTCTTGGGTTGATTTTTTTAATGAAAATAGTTATGGGGATGTCTAACAACGAATTTAAACTTCCAACTCCTGTATTATTTCTATATAAAATCGTAAAATTATTTTATGAGTTCACGTCAATACCGAGCCAGCCAGCTTATAGGATAATCTCCCATCCAATTCATCGGTGGAAAATGTTCCAATTAAGTCTGGAAAGTCTTTTCTAAGAACGATATCGGATGAAGCAAGTTACATTGCATTACAGTATTTTTTTAATTGGTAATCCCTGTAATTTTTTTCTTTAATTCCATGAAAGTAAAATTGAGAGCGATTTTTCATAAAATAAATATATTATATATATATATATATTATATATATATTTATATATATATTATATTTCTTTAAATTATTTGTCGTTTTTTCACTTATAAAATTTCGCTGGATCATATAAATTTTTACAATTTATTTTTTCCTGATTGTATAATTTCCTGATTGTAAAACCAGTATTGAAATCCTGATTAAAATACACTCACTAGTAATCTCTATAACATTTTTAATTAACACTTCTCTGCATTAAACCCACTAAATACAATTCTGCCCGTACTACCTTAGTTTTCGCAGCAATATAATTTCTATTACAGCACATGTTTGAAATTAATCTTTAAACTCTATTGCTATATTCATTGTAACTAATAGTTCGGTTGCATGTTAAATACGGTTTTCCATCTCACCATACCTTAAACTTTTTTCATTATGATTATTCAATACTTTACGCAGAAAGTGTGTATGTTTAAATGTTTGGAAATTACCAATGTGTCTTTATAGAAAGTTGATGTGAGATGTGATATATTTTGTTTAAATGTGTATGCTTTTTTACTGTTCTGAACATGTCTGAACTGACAAAACGTCTACTTGTTTAGTTGTTAACCGAGCTATTAGAAGTGACTATTCTGTTTGTTCTTAGATGAATCTTCTATTCATATTTATTACTATTTGGAATGTGCGTTACCATTCTTATGAAAAAAAATCTTAACATCGGAGGTCTTGGACTCATTACATAAGAGATTATAATAGTTTGTAGAGGAAAACGGTCATGCAATGAGGTGTTTAGGCCGAAATTACGCTCAGCCATCAGGTTTTTTTTCCATTTTTTTGGTATCCAATTTATAGAAGCTAGGTGTGTTACAGGAGGATATCCATACCCCACGACTGTCTAATGTCTGAAATAACAGATTAAAATATTATGTCATTGCCAAGATTCAAACTCATGACCCGGTGTGAAGTAGAGTAGTGCTCTATCTACGAGACCATGCCACACATTAGGACGAAACAACAAATTTTTAAACATTGTAGTATTATGGCCAGACTGTTGGCCGTTCGAATTCCAGTTTTCGGTGGAAATACACGTCCTGAAAAAAGGTCCGTGTGTGGTATGTCTAGCGCAATGAAGTGTTATATTCAAGACAACTATACACCCGAGATGTAACAGCAAATTGTTCATCAAAATCAGCCAACCAGAAGAGCCACTTTATACCATGCATTTTGCACCTTTTTACAGTTTTCTCTAAAACGGGTGTAACGTTTTTGATTAAACTGCATATATCGATGTAAAATTCAATGGGTTATAATATTATATAGGTTTTATTTCGATTGAAATAGTCTGACAGGGCTTAAATGCCGATATTTTAAATTTTCTTCCCTTAAACTATCTTTAATTCTGTGCATTCCAAAAGATTAACCATATCATTTTAATGATATTGATATAGGATGGCTAAATATACAAGTTGAACGAATTTGATGAACAACTATTGGATAAAAGAGAAAAAACTATTTTTTAACGTAATTTTGGGTTTTTTGATATTAATAACAGTCATGTAGACGTATAATATACCGTTGGAAAGAGAAAGATTTTAGAAAAAAGATTATCTGATACACGGAGTTGTAAAAGGTAATGTAAAGTGACGAATAGAGAATAAACTTATTGCTAATTAAAAATTTATTATAGTTATATTATCTAATCTGAATCATATGTTTCCAACGAAAATTTATCCTTTTTATTAAAATCAAATTCAAATATTTTTCAAATTGAAGTATATTTAATATTTTTTTAATTGATTTTAACAGTCAAGGTAAGTGAAAGTCTTGTGTTGCCCGCACAAGATTTTTTTAAAATTGGAACCCAATTATTTGACGTCGTAAATAGATTCTGTTTCCACACTCGGTTTCCAACTAGTGCTTCGGACACTTTTGATAGGAGCAACCGTATAAAAGGATTATGGGGATTTCGGCAAGCCAAAACCCCCCTTTCCCCGTGAGAGGGGTAGGTACCATCCAATTGGCAATAATAAAAACATGAACGAAATCTTTTTTATAATATTTGGATTTATTAAGAATTAATTCCGTAGTAAAACAGAAATGTATTGTTGAATGAGAGAACCGAAGTAGCCTGTATATTTACTGTCATGCTATTCTCCCAAAAGGTCAAGTGGTGTTTCCTTTAAGACAATAGGTTACCCTCTCACGAGCCTCATCTCCCATCCCCATACTTTTTAGAATCTTCCCAAAACATAAGACAGTCCCGAACATTGATTGCGGCCATTAAAGAGGGAGACTAGATGCTTTGAGATTATAGGAGCGTTATGTAAGGGAGACTCGAACCCAGTTCCCATGGGCGGGCTAGCGGGACTGTTGCAAGGAGTGTGCCTACACTAGAGCTCCCTGTTGGGAATATTTCGAATTCCAGGTCGCCATCCCCTCCAGCACTCCAGCTCTCCGGTCATTTCTACTCTTCATTCCTGTATTTATTTCCTTTTCCTAGCCATTGTTTTATACTTATATATTTCATACTTGATATAGTTATAAATTATTAATATAATAGTTTATAATAATTAATATAAAATAAATTATATTTATTTATTACAATAAGGCCCTTCAACCACTTGGGTTATTTTAGCTCTAAATTCAAAATACAAACATTGTAATAAAGTATTTAGAATTAAAAAAATCTGGTACGACAACACACGACTTTCACATACCTCCATTTTTAAAATTAATGAAAGAATTTTCAAATACAGTTAGAGATAAAAATACGTGAAACTATTAAAGAATTAATTAAATTGAATTTATATAGAAACATGTGCTTTATTAAAAAATCTATTATATTATTATCTAAAATAATCAGATAGTTTTATCTTCTTTTCATCACTCTCTATTAACTTTTAAAAGCTTGAGTATAAGATAATATGTTTTCTAAAATCTTTAACTCTCCAACGGTATATCATACATGTACATTACTGCTCTTTTGTTCAAAAACAAAAACTTGCATTAAAAAAATATTTTTTCAGTTTTTTCCTTTAGTTGGGAATCGAATTCATTCATTTAAAATATCGGCATTTAAGCCCTGTCAGACCATTTTAATCAGAATGAAACATAAATGGTATTAAAGCTCATTAAATTTTACATCGATATAGCGATTTTAATCAAAATCGGAACCGTTTTCGAGAAAATCGAAAAAAGGTGCATGATGCATGGTATAAAGTGATTT
This sequence comes from Piezodorus guildinii, assembly GCA_023052935.1. Classification (NCBI taxonomy): domain Eukaryota; kingdom Metazoa; phylum Arthropoda; class Insecta; order Hemiptera; family Pentatomidae; genus Piezodorus; species Piezodorus guildinii. Next base: position 118,095,728 of record CM041293.1, on the reverse strand, counting down.
TTTTGGTAAGCTCATTTTGATGAAAAAGGTTTTGTAACGTCTTGGGCGTATATTTGTCTTAAATATGAAATTTCAATTTCATAGGACTTACCGTTTCCGCCCGGGAGTTACCACACACACACCACACACACCACACACACACCACACACACACACACACACACCTTTTGCGGGACTTGATTATTTGGACTCAGGGGACTCTAAAATGTGTATTTCCGTTGAAAACTGGAATTCGAAAATTTTCACGATCGCAATACTTTCCCTTACTATATATAGTAAGTAAAAGTAAAGAGGTTTAAAAATTAAATTACAAAGTAAATTTTTTAAAAAACATTTTATTGATATTTACAAACGTACTTATAATAAATACAATAATTAAATGGATTAATTGCAATTATGGGTTTGATAACGTCTTGTGAATAGCTACCCAGTGGGAGCAGTTTAATGTCAATTTAATTTAGAAGGTCTTTCAAAACTAAAAGGTTGATGTTCTGTTCATTTTTTTTTTCACGTAGAAAATATTTTGAAGAGTATTTTTAAATTGAGTATTTAATGAAAGATTTTTTCCTTCAAGTTAAAAAAAATTCCATGGTTCAATATAAAGTTATAAAAAGATCTTTAAAATTATTCAAATATACTCGAATTATAATGATATTTAGGTTTAATGCCTGAATAATTCCTTCCGAAACTTTTAACTTATGATATTCAATTAACGTTGGAAAGCCTGACTTATGTGACCCTCCCTAGCTAATTATGGGTGATATTAAGTTCTATATCTGCCACTTTGAGCCTCTTTGAAACGTTTATAAGGAACAAAGAAAATTATTCAGCAGACTAATTGGTGAAATTATCGTTAGTTAAGTTGATATGGTTGGAAAAAACATATTAGGTTGTTTGTACATACAATAACAAAATTATTTATAGAAAAACAATAAAACTTCTATACAGAATAAAAAAATCCTTTTCTTTTCTCTCTAGTGGAAACAACGTTCATACTATATTTATTTAATTGTTTTTTGATAATCAGGCTATTTAATTACCACAACCTACAATGTTACCTTTTTCATTCATTTGCGATGCTAGTGCAGTTTTTATATTGGATTACTATAGACTCCTTGTTACAAAATTAATGATTCATAGAATTGAAGTCGATTCTTGAAATTGATCGTATGATATTCAATCGATGCGGTCATATAATTATTAATTTTCACAAATGTGATTGTTTGTGTTGTTTGTCTAGCTTTTGCTTTCTCACAACTTGTTCATACCGATATTAATCTATAACATATAATAATCGAAAAAATTCAGTCTTTCATTTAAAAAGTCTAATCTCTTCTATTGGGTACGATTTTATGTAATACTCAGAGATTGTGCGGGTCGGTATTTTATTGGACTTGAATCCTTTACATTTGCGCAAACATATTTTCTTTGATCAGCTTAATATTTAAATACAACTTTTGAAAACTTTCCGATTTGACTTTACTGTAGTTTTTTTATGTTCCACAGTTAATGAAGAAATATGTGTTTCGTAGGTTTGTGTGTGTAAAGTTTTAGATTAATCTTGTCATATTCACCTATTTTTCTAATAAATGGGTTGTCGCAGTAAGAAGTAAGGGAAAAAAATGTTTGTGCCAACGAGTATGTATATGTTTTAATGAATAGAAGAGTTGCAAATCAGATGACGTAGTTGAGATACTCGTGTATAGAGCATGATTATTTACATTCCTCATATATATGTTTTGAATCACCTCCATTTTCCGGTAGTTAGAATGACAGGAGAGTGCAGAATAGGTCAGTATAGGGCGTATGACAGTGATTTGACTGTTTAAGGAGATCTTTTAATATCCATTATATCAAATTATATTAATCAATAATAGTTGATTAGTTTATTATACTTGGACATTGATGTCGCATGGAACCAAAAGGTTCTATAACTTAATGTACAGGTAGAAAGTTCTATGGAGATCAGCTTTTTTAAAGGGTAATGTCCAGGTTCAAAGATTCGTGACGCAGACGGATTCGCTGATGTTATGTTTTTGTCATTTCCCCGAGGGAATTATTTCTTAGAAAACTACTTCGCATTATTCAAAATGTTGTTTATAGCAAAGATATAAAACGCTTAATAAAAACCTGTTATATAAAACGATAAAATACATATACACTGCAAAGGAGTTGTAAGACATAATCTTTATCAACCTATTTTTACTTCGCTTTACACGCTTAAAAATTTTATAATTCCAGATTTAAACGGAAATACACGTTTTTTTTCCCTGAGTCTAAATAACCATGTTCGCAAATAATGCAGTGGTAAGTCTAGAGCAAAAACGATAAGTCGTACGAAACTGAAATTTCATATTTGGACAACTATAGCCCCGAGATGTTACAGAAACTGTTTCTTCAAATTTGGTTGAACGAAAGATCCACTTTATACCATGCATTTTGTACCTTTTTATGATTTTTCAAAAATAACTCTCACGATTTTCATTAAACTCGCTTTATCGATGAAAAATTTAATGGCTCTTAATATGATGTAGGTTTCATTCTTATTAAAATAGTCTGACAGAGCTTAAATAGCGATAATTTAAATTTTCTTCTTCTGAAGTATCTTCAAATTTGTAGATTCAAAAAAATTATCCATTTCATGTTATTAGAATTGATTAAAATCAGATAAATATATTAGTTGGATGAATTTGATTATCATCTGAAAGAAAAAAGTGCAAAAGTATTTTTTAATGTAATTTTTGTTTTGTTTTTAAGATAAAAACTGTGTTATATATGTATAATATACCGAAGGAAAGCTAAAAAAAAAGAAAAATATGATACTTTATACAACGGATGTAAGTGAAAGTCGTGTGTTGCGCGCGCCAGATTTTTCTTAAGTGCTTCTGAAACTAGTAATTAGGCGCGTTTAAATTCATTATGACACATATGATTAGTAGCCGAAATGGTGGCGATCTTAAAAATATTACTATTTCAGGGCATACTTTTGAACACGTAGAGAAATTCAAGTATTTAGGTTCAATGATTACAAGAAAAAATGAAATCCAGGAAGAAATAAAGTCCCGATTAAAGATGGGAAATGCGTGTTATTATTCAGTTGCTAAGTAACTTTGTTCGCGGCTTCTATCTAAAAATTTAAAGGTTAGAATTTATAAAACTATTATTCTTCCAACGGTTCTTTACGGATGTGAAACGTGGCCGCTTACTTTGAAGGATGAACAACGCCTTAAGGTTTTCGAAAATAAGGTATTGCGTAAAATATTTGGTCTGAAGAGAGATGAGGCCACTGGGGAGTTTAGAAGGTTGCACAACGCGGAATCCTGTGAATATAATTGAGCTGATTACATCGCGGAGACTCAAATGGGCGAGTAAAGTTGTTGGGCTCAATGACGAGCGGATTCCGAGAAAGTTGGTATTTGCTGATCCGACTGGTAGGCGTCCGAAAGGTAGGCCGAAGCGTAGATGGGAGGATTGCGTTAAGACTTATCTCGGGGCTTGGGCTTGAATGGTGAAAATTGGACGAGTCTGTGTAGGCGGACTTTGGTGGTATCGGCATCGAACCTTCGGGTTCGCTAAGCCTATTATTATTATTAAATTCACTATATTCACCTTATATCCCATTACACGATCCGATTATCAATCATTCTTTAAATTACTGTTAGATAAAAGTAAGGATTGTAGTATTGATTCTTTGTCTAAACGTTACTAATCTTTGATCAACAAAGATTATGTGACTAATGCGACTTTGTGTAAAATGTATTTGTCATAAAGTTCCCCTTTTCATAAAACATACAATACTTTAGTTTACGCTCTTATAATCAATAATATTTAATTGCTGAGGCAGAATATTCCTAATCATTCTCTTTAAAACTTGTGGAATCTTTGTAGATGTTTCGGTATGATTGTCCTCATTAGAATTTCATACGACGGAAAATTAAATAAAATAATAAAGCTGCGTTATTTTTTATATTTTGGTCATTAAGGTATAAATCGCTACATTATGCTGTGGAATAATTCAGCTAAATTCCTTTTCGGGTTGTGTGCTTTTATTTTGAGTCTGTTTCACAAGAACACTTGAGATCCAAACAGCTCAAGTGAAATCGTAAACTTGTCCGAATGCGCCCACATCTTAAGCTTCTTGTGATAAGTCACACACTTTTTACACGTGCCTCCAATAAATTTCTTTTCTTTTTTTTAAGACTTTTTTAAGAATTCTTAAGGCTTATTCGCGGAACATTAGCCCCTGTTTGCTGATTCATGTACTTGAATATGTTTTCGTCCTAGTAAGAAATTATTTATATGGAAAACTAATGCTTAGAATATAAGTATTATTGTACCTCAGTGTCAGTAGATTTGTTTTTAATTTAAAAAGAAATATTCCAATCGTATTTAATTGGCTTATCATCATTAAAAGCTTGCAAATTATGTTAAAGAAAAAATGTAAATTAGTACCAAGATTATTAAAAATAAGCTTTATAGGCATGGCCATTTTTGAAATATTGCGAGGAACAGCAAAGTAAGTCTATGTTGACTTTCTATTGAAAATATATAACATTATGATTCTTTGAAAGCGAAGATATTTTTCCTTATAAATTAATTCAATAAGTGTATTATTGCTTATTATATTAGATCCATGTTCCATTTGTGATATATACTATTGTGATTTGGTATTTTGAATGTTAACTTTCTAAATAACTTAACCCTGGAAGTAATGACAACAGTTCCTCGGCGGTGCTTCTTGATGGTTCTTCTTCGTTCTTTTCTCCTTGAGATCCTCCGGTTAAATGACCTGTCACTAATAACTCGCCCGTTTAGGGCCTCCAGCCGATTGTGAAACCCTTGCAGCTAAGGAACAAAAGAACTCATTGCAAGGAGCTAGTGCAACATACACTTGAGAGGTACAAAGAGAAAGTTGAGAAACGTAGCCGCCTCGTCAAAGCATGGCTCCACGCTTCCGGGTGAATGGAGCTCTTTCTAGTTTCAACTCACCCCGGGTCTGGGGTTTTTCCTAGCCTTCGGGATGTAACACTTGGCTTTAATTATATCCTTCTTTGCTAAAAGGTTTTAATAAATGTACAGAATTTATGACTAATCCATGCTTGTGATCAAACATCCTTGATAAGGAGAGAAGACTGATTGAAAGGTCCTAAAAAGTTCAAATACCTGAGACAGACTATCCAGGAGAAGGTATTAGAGAAAGTCTAATCCTAAAAATAGAAAAAGCATATGGATCAACATAAACTATCTACAAAACGAAGTCCACCTCATGGAATGCCAAAATAAAATATTATAACACTGTTGTAAAAACGTTATGTCACTAGGCAGTGTATGCCTCTTAATGAACTTAAGCCTCGAAAAATTAAGCGATCCAGGAATGGCGAAGTCTCAGAAAAATCACAAGTGCAGTTCAGACCGAAGATGGGTGGAAACTGAGATGCAATGAAGAAGTTTACCAAAAGGTGGATAGAATTTCACAGACTATGCCAAGAGGCGGATGACATTCCTTGGCCATTTACACACAATGAACAAACATAGATATGGATCAAGAAAGCTAGAAATGATTTCGATAAGTTGAACATCTCAAAGTCTCAAATGCTTGACAGAAATCAATTTAAGAGCCAAGTGAAAAATCTGTGAAAAAAAGTGATTATTAATAATATATATATATATATATATATACATGTTGTTTCTGGAACTAATCCTGTCCTAGAAAGCAAAATAAGCAGAAATATAGCAATTGGTTTCCTATAATTCATAATACGTGTATAGAGATTGTGTTTTCAAATTGCGGCCTTCTTCCATTCCTTACTCAGGTTTATCAGTTGAACTTTAATTTTAACTTTAGGTGGTCTCATCACTGATTTATTACTAACTTTGGATAGTAATATTCTTATAAGATTTAAATTGTCTTTTCCAATGAGATGAAATCTTTAAAGTTTTAGTTCTAAAATTAACCTACCTTGAATTACTTTGAAATATTGAACTTCTTCATTAGAATCTTGGGATATGTTTAATGATACCTTATCATCACGTTGATAAAATTTTTTAAGTCTTAAGTTTTATACCTTTGAATTAATATTATGAAGGAGATTAGAATTATCTGGAAAAGTGATAAAAGCCCGATGATTTAAAGTGTAAAAAGGTTTTCATATCTTTTATTTACCGTTATCCATTGTTATAATAAGATTAATCCTTCTATTATTGATCTATTGTATATGTAAGTGGTTTTTTCATCTCTAGTTATTGTATACTATAGTAAATTTAAAGATAAGTTTATTGTAACTTCCTTATTAAAGTGATATGTAATTTTATACAACTTCAGAATAAATTAAAACTTAATTATTTTAAAGTAATGATGCAAACAAGTTGATTTCAATAATTTTATTAAATATTTTTTAATATATTTAATTGAATTACCTGATGGTTTATAATAATTTAAATCTTAGAAGATTATACAAAATGGAAGTTTTTTCTTTTAATTAGTATTACTTCAATTTAATAGATATAAAATACTTGTTTAGTGTAATTATTTGCTAAAATATTAAACTAATATTTTAAAATTTGGAAGTAATTAGTTTTATTTTAATTTAAATTATGTAAAATTACACGATGATTTAAATATTTAAATTTTTATGGATTAATTAACAATAATTACTTCTATTACATTTGTTTTAATTTTTAATTTAATTATTATAATTTAAATTTTCATTTGATTTGAAATCTTTAAAATTTAAAAAGTTTGGTTGAAATAATATATTATAAATATAAGTAAAAAGGTCTGATTAAAATTTATAAGTTAATATTTGAAATGTCGAAATGTGGCAATTTAATTTTTAAGTATTAAAATTAAATCTTAAATATGATTTTGAATACTTTTGTTTGATATTATGAAAGTTGATGTTTAAATTTATGATATAAAATTTATAGATACTAATTCTGTTAAATATATGTATGTTTAATTGTAAAAATCAATGCACTGACTATTGTTAATACGTTTTAAAAAATTTATTATTAAATTTATTGTATTCTAAATAAAATTGTTAATTAAATTGTTTAATTTTTATTTATGAATATATAATATGATATATTTAAAAATATATTTTAATATATTGAAAGTATTTATAAATTTATATTTAAAAATATTTATAATTTTTAAAGTTTAATTTATTAAGAATAGTTTTGAAATAAAATTTATAAAATTATGTTTAATTAAATTGGTTTTTAAAATTTAAAATGAAAATAGTTTAATATTATAAATATAATAAGTTAATTATAAAAAATTGAATGTTAATTTTATATTTTGAAAAGTAAAATGTTTGAATAAAAAATACTATAAAATTATTATAAGTAATGTAATTTTAAATGATATTTGAATAAATGTAATTATTATATAATATGTTTTATAATTATAATTATATTTAAAAAATTTTTAAAAAAAATATTGTAAATTTATATTTTTAATAATTAAAATGCATTAAAATATTTTAATCTATATTGAGATTATCTTTAATAAAATTTATTCAATTTAATTTTAATATTATAATATATTGAAAATAATTAAAATTTATAAATATTTTTTAAATATTTTGTTTAATGAAATTAAAATATATATAATGTTTAAATTTTTGTAATATTTATTCAATAATTTATTCTTTAAATAGTTTATATTTTTTTTATTTTTTTAATATTTTAATATGAACTAATTTTCAAATAAGAAATTACAAATTTGATGGTTTTTGATGTAATTGTTTATTAATCTTTTATCAACTGTGTTATCTGTTAAAATATTCTTGTTTGAGTTTAAAGATTTTATTCATTTGATACTAATGTTTTTATAAAATTTAAAATTTTTTGACATTATTAAAATAATATTTGAATAAATTTTTAATTATTAAATTTAAATGTTGAATTAACGTTTTATAGTTTTTTAAAAAATTTAAGTATTTATAAATTTAAAATTTTAATTTTTATATTTTAAATTTTTGTATAGTTTTTTTTATTTTTTTTATTTATTATTTTTTTTTGTAATTTTTTATAAATTATAAATATTTAATGATATATTTTAGATTTAATATTATCTTCAAAAATTTAATTTTTTTGTTTATTATATTTAAATATATATTTTATAATATTTTCTATGATTTTAAATAATATTTAATTAATTAATAATTAATATTTAATTATTTAATAGAATTTTTTTGAAATAATTTTATTTTAAGTTAATCTTTTTAAATTAATATATAAATTTTTTATTAATTTAAAAAAAAATTAATTTAATCTATGTTAAATTTTTTAATTAGAATTTACTTATTAATTTTCACTTTTGTAAAATTTTTTATAATATTTAATATATTTATTATTATTAAAATTTTATAATAAAATTTTTAATTTTTAAATTCTTAAATTAAATTATTTAAATTTATTTAGATATCTTTATATGTTTTTTTAAGAATAATATTTAAAATATTTTATATATATATTATTAAGTATTATATATTTTAAATTACTATTATATTTATAAATTTAAAAATTTTAATAATTTATTAATTTTTTCTTTAAAATGAAAAATTCTATAAATTTGACATTTAAGAATTGATTTTATATTTTATATATTTCTTTTTTAAATATTGTTAACGGTAATATGTAATTATAATTAATATTAATTTAAAAATTCATGACTCGTATTAAATAGAATTATTCATAATATATAGTATATCATTTTTAATAGATATTCTCAATAATTATATGTTGGATATATTAATTTAATATATTTATATGCTTAAAGATATATCGTATGAGAACTATTTATCGATTAATTAAATTCTAATAATTTGTTATAAAATCTCGTGTATCTTATGTTACAATATATTCATAATAGTAAATTTATAATTATTATTAATAATGTTTTAGATGGAATATTAATTGTTGTAAAAACCTTATAAGGTTTATTTTCAACATATATTTTAATACTTATTAAAAATAATTATAATATCAAAATCTACTTATTGATAAAATATTTATATCTCTATTTAGTATGACATGTACCGTGATTTATATTATCTATTATTTATTTCTAGTAACAATTGCTATCATAATTCGAACATATTTTAGTATTATGTCTTAATGAAATGAATACCATATTTCAATTTAATGGATATATGAGGATTCGATTTAGTGCTTCGATAATACTAATGATCATGATCAATATCTAAAAATCCTTTGAATTCTTAAATGCCCTTATTGAATAAAAACATAAGACTTATCATTTGTGAGACTTTTGTAAGATAACATTAATTACTCCTAGTCAATCCTACACATAAATTTTTCGATAAACTAATATCTGAAAACCTCCGTCAAATGAAGAATGGTGACAAAAAATTGAATTTTTTCTCAATTTACTTTATTGATAACACTTATTTTATTATGTATTACTTGAAAATCAATAAAATATAAATAAATAAAAAAAAAATATTTAAAAATTTATCTCTTTAAATACAAAAACTATCTTTCTGTGCTTCTAATGATGTTGTCCTTCATGACATTTTAAGTTACTAAAGAACGATCACAGTTTTTTTAGCATATTTTGTACTTTATACTTTTTTATTATTTACAATACTTTTTTAATTATCAATACAATCCAGAAAATTTATATATTAAGTAAATAATCGATAAGAATAATCGAAAAATAAAACATATCTTCATAAGATTATGCTAATTTACGAAATATGGTTGTTTATTTGAAAGTGCCTAAGTCATTTATAATTTAATATTAGATATTACTTTCCATTTTTTTATATGAAATGTAAGCGAAGTAATTGCAACATGAAAATTTTTTAATTCTGTTTTACGTTTTAGTGTCCCATGAGTCTTTAAGAAATTCGAAAATCTGTGTGCGTTTTTTAAATATTAAGTCCAGCATGAAAACGTAAAGGAACGAATCAAATTTCATATTTGAGACAACTATACCCTGAGATGATTACAGCAAATATTTTCTCTCTAAAATCAGTCGCCGGAATGGCACTTTATAATGATTTTATACCTCATTATTTACGATTTTCCAAAACGGATTAAGATTGTTAATTGATGAATTTCAGTACTCAGTTCGAAGAGATAAATTCAATAGATTTTTAAAATGTAATTGGAATAGGTTTTGTTTTAATGACAAACTGTGTATATATAGTATATTTACCAATAGAAAGCTAAAAAAAAATAGAAAAATATGTATCTATGGAAACAAATAGTTATTTTATCTAACGGAGTAAGTGGCGTAGTTGGCCCCACACCAGTTGTTTTTTTTAAATTAAATATTCTTTATTTGTGCATTTAAATTAATTACTTTATATTTAACATAAAAAAAAAAGTAACCATCATAACTACTATATGATATATGATAGATTTCTTCCAACCCATCTAATTCTACGCATTATTTACATAAAATCTTCAATAATATAATATGTTAGCCTACTTCTACAAATAAATCTGCCATAACGACCTATATCCTAATTTGTTGTGTTTCTTACAATATACCACTTTCGAATTCAAAACTACGTCTCAACTCCTACCAATTACCCCTTTAACCATAACACTCACTTTTAAAACCCTCCGACAAATCAATTTATTAAAACATTGAGTTTCGTGTAATCTGCACAAGCCTTCAGCACTTAGTTTTTACTTTTACTGTTGTATTTTGTAGTATAAGTTGTAAATTCAAGTAAGTATAAAAATAATTTAAAAATTATATTTTTGAAGAACTAAACATATCTTTGTGCTTTAATGACTTGTCGCTTTCACTGACATTTAAATATACTAAAGATAAATGCACTTTTGTTTAGACCAATATTATTTGTACGTTCTAAACTTCATGTATTTAAAACTTATTTAATTATCAATAAAAATCCACCGAACAATTGCTTAACATCTCAGGTGTATATTGTTTCAAATTTTATTTTTTCATTTTCCCGGGCACTTTTGTTTTTGTTGGAACTTAAAATTTTTACCGGCAAAAGATTTTTAAAGGGGCCCTTTTAAATTTAACTCAGGGGCCCCAAAACGTAAAAAGAAAATTTTAAATCTAATATTTTTTACTATAAATTCTAAAAAGGAAAATAAAATAAAATTTTATGGGAAATAACGAAAAAAATTTTAAAAACCCTTTTTTAAAAATGCTCTTTTATTTTCGCTTAATAAAAAATGGACTTTAAAAACCCCAAATCAATTACAACTTTAAATTCCCTTAACAAAAAAACATTTCCCTTTTCCCCAAATTTTTCCTTTCGTTAAATTTTTTGGGATTTTTGTAAAACTTAAATATGATTTTTAACCCCTTTTTAAAATTTCATTCTTTTGTAAACTTTAAAAATTGTTTCTAAAAAGGAAATTAATAAGAATAATAAAGACGCAAGTAAAAGAAAATTTTGTGGAAATGATTTTTTTTAGGGTTTTTTTAAATCGAAAATACTTTTTAAATAAAAAAAATATGTCTTTTCTTACAATTCCATTTTTTTAGTAAAAATGCTTTTAAATCATTGTGAACCCAGATAAATTGGTTCCCAAAATAATTTTGATTTAAAAGAAAATGGGCTTTTGAACGTTTGGCTTAATTAACGGACCCGAAGGAAAAATTAAAATTTAAGAAACCCTTTTGCCTTTATACCCCAAAGTGTTGGGGTTGTTAATTTCAAATCTCTTTTAAAAACCCCATTTTTCCATCCGGGTTTTCTTTAATAACAAAATTTAAAAATTTCTACAAAAAAAACCGCTAAAACTTATTTAAATTGATATCAAAATTTTATTTTTTAAATTTTTCGATCGGTGTAAAAAATTATTTTTTAAATTAAGAATATTCGATATTTTTTTAACCCCCACAAAATCGTTTTTTGGGGGAAGTTTTAAAATTTCTTTTTTAACCCCCTAGCCATCAATTAAATATTTTTTTTTATTTTTTAAATAAACCCAATTACAAAAAAAATTTCATTTTAAAGAGAGTAGGTTGCAAAACCCAAAAAATACTTTTCTGGGGGAAGGTCGGGATTTTAAAAAATTTTAAATTATTTTTAATTTCCCCCAAAAAAAATTTAAAATTTCCAATTTAAGGATTTTTGGTTTTGGGATTAAAAAAAATAGAAGGAACAGTACTTTTGGGGCCAACGTATGAAGAATAGTGGGCCCCAATATGAAAACCGCCCAATTTTTTCCCAAATTTTATGGGGTACAAATAAATAAAAGCTGGGCCCCCAAGGTTGCCCACTTGGAAAAAAAAAAATTTTTTAACCAAACCCCAAACCCCAAACCCTGACCAATGAAAATTTTTAAAGGGAAATATAAAACCCAATCAAAACCCTTTTAAAAAACCCTCTTATTATGTAGTATGTTTAATTTATGTATTTCATTTTTATGTAATTTTATTTATATAAATATGCACGAAAGGACGTTTTATTTAAAATTTGAATGTTTTAAAACTATTTCTGCCGATGAGTGCATTAAATATAGAGTTTTTATATGTAATTTAACATCTTGCGATGAACTAGGGTGGAAAAGAAAAAATCTATTATTTTGGGCTAAAAACTTGTAAAGATAATAACTCTATCTCAAATACGAAGGTAAAGATGCTGGGTGAGATGTTTCAGATGGCAGTAAAAAACATTTTTTTTTATAAAATAGTGAGTATTCATACGGTTTTGTGAGTGCGGGCGGTTGTTGATTCTCTCACCAAAGTAGGAAAAGTAAATTAGAGTTTTTTGTGTTTGATAAAAACCTCACGAAGAACCGAAACTTTATTTGATAAATAGGCTTTATTTGTTTGTTTATTTATTTAACTCCACTTTATGCTAACATGGCTAATCGGACGATGCTACAGTGGAAGTCTTAAGTTTTGCCTAGCCAGGTTTAATTAGGATAGGGATCTTTAACGAGTACCCGACATCGCACAGGCTCGGGACCACCTTTTTACGTCCCCTTCGAAGGTCGACATAACTAAGGATTTTTTACTCCTATTAAAAAATCCTAGGACCACCTGCTAGTTTGAACCCGTGACCTCTTTGGCTTAGAAGGCTGATATGCTCGCCAAGATGCTACAGGTGATCCCTATAGTCTCTATTTTCTAGATACTTTCTCTGCCCGAACTATCTCATCTTTGGTATTTATTCAACGGACAAATATAAATAATTATAATACTGAAATCGGAGAACCCGTCGCTGAGTGGCTAGCGCGCTAGTCTCTTATGCTAAAGGTTCTGAGTTCGAATCCCAGTCCCGGCGGGGCACTTATAAGGATATAATTAAATTTGGATTCGCTCACAGCCTCTCCTCTGGGTATGTGAGACCCGTCAGGCAAATGGTGGCCACTCACAAAAATAGGCATTGGAAATGATGACCCTACCCTGTAAAATCTCATCGAGAATCGTGAGTATATTCTCCCAGGAGATTACTCCAGTTGGCCAAGGGTCTACATGGCCTGTCGTGCCAGAGAAAAAACAAATAATAATATTGACATCACTGCTAGTATTTTCTCTGCCAAGGACTTAATGATTATATATATTCTAATTATTATTTATTAATTTGACTAAAATATATTTGATTATACTTTCTTTAGGTTTATCGTATCCCCCATCATAATAAAATTTTCTTTTTATGAATGATGTGTTATTGAAACCTCTTGTTTTTCAGTTCGACCTTTTATCTTTTACTATTTTGAAGTATGAACCTTTTTTTATGAAAAACAAAAAAGTCTACTCGAAGTGTATTAAGATTGAGAATATATGCTTAGTAAGGTGTAGTTCAAAGATAGATCTACCGTTCTTTCTCCTTTCTTAAAGCACTTGCTATTCAACTTCATTTCATTCACTCTTGCTGAACTCCTGAGTTTAAAGCTTGTAAAGACATCTTTCATTCTCAACGAGAAACATCTCAGTTTTAAATATTTTACTTTGATAAAACTAAATTTTCCGGTGTGTAAAATTCTTTTTAGATTTTTCTTTGCTGATTTTTTTGCATTTTATTTTAATCTGATAAAATTACGGTGGTAAAAAATTTCTTTTCGGGATCCATGGTTGTCCCGTCAGCGACTATAAGACCTGCCGGTCAGCGTAAATGTTCCTTGGTAATTTCTTCTGTTTATTTGTTTTCAGAATGGTTCATATTTTCTTAATAAATTGTAATGTTTAGAAATTATATCTCAAAAGTATATTTATGAAAAAATAATTCCTACCTTAACATAGCTCTAACTATGTATAAATAATATACTGTGATAATCGCGTATTTTCTCCTTGATTGAGTTTTCCGTAACAAAAAGTGCACTTAGCAAGGAAATATTATGTTTGTTATGTAACGTCTATTTATTATTATATTTAATCGCTGGAAGTAATAAATAGAAACATAAATTGACCAGTAAATCAAAATTAGTCCAGTTTGTTTGTTTATTATGTTGAACGGTTCCTATTTTATTCGGTTTTATCGATTGTCACAGATAAACTATACTTATATTTTAGTTATTCTATATGGGAAACAAAGATTATCCCACTATCTTTTGACAATAGCGTATAATTTTTATTTATTTTTTCGTATTGTTATTATAAGTTTTTTTGTTTTGTTTATTAATAATATATATAAATAAACCAACTTCCTGGCAGACGGAAATCCATGCCAATATTTTTTGTTCTCTAGACACTCCAAAGAAACATGTAAAATTTATTAATGTAACACGTTTATCTATCTATCTATCTAGTCTAGAAGTAGAAATAAAAGCAACAGAAATTAATATCAATGATAATTGAATGAGCTTTCCATTCCTTGTAATAACGTTAGGTTGTTATTTTTAAATCGTTAGTACTGTATGTAAGAATATAACCTGTACGATACTGTGCGATGGCAACACTGAATCACCATAAATTCCCTCATCAAAACAATAACTTATTTTATTACGTATTAACTATTTTTAAATATTAAACTTTCTAACAGTATATTATACGTCTATATTTACTACTCATATTTAAAGAATAAATTTTGATGACTTCATTACAGAAAATTTTATTTTTCCTTCCAAAGAAAAACTAAATTGTAATGTATTTTGCTTATGAACTTTTAGGAAAAAATGCCCTAAATTATAGTTAAAACCACAAAAACTTTCGCGTGGCTTAGAATGAGTTCGCGGACACCATGAATCGCTACATCATTATATAAAGAGAGAGAGATTTGCTATAATAAGGTATTGATTCTGTTTTGTGTATATATATATATATATATATATATATATATATATATATATATATATATATATATATATGTATATTGTATTATTATTTTATAAGTTTATTGTTTTGTATATATTGTGTGGATTTAGTACTTTATCTCTATTAAAAATTCAGTCCTAATTTGGACTGATTGTAATATTACTCCATAAAGAATTGTTTCTGAGGTAATAAAAAATAAGAGAGTAATTAAATAGATAATAATGATATATATTTTATTGTAAAATAAAATAGTAACTCTTTAGCTGTTTAAATCGTGGAAGTCCCCCAAAGAGGAAAATAAAAAAAACCCTTAAGAGGATCTGAGAGCCATTAGTGAGGTAAATGTGACAGTCTCCTTACCGCCCCTTCCCATCAATTAACACTCACTCGGGTCTTGTAGTCACTTTAACATCCATTCGCTGCATTGGCCGTGTAGAGTTTGTCGCAATAATTATGTTTTAAAATTTGTACTGATAATCATATTTAAAATTATACAAATCGGACCCTATTTTGAAAATATTTTTATTGAAATTAAAAATTGTTTTAAGATTTGATTAGGAATATAAACCTCACCAACGATCATTATTAAAGTTGATACTGATAAGTAAAAGTCTTTAGTCTTATTTCAAAATCTTAAAACATTGTCGAAAACCAACTGAATGATATGCCATCTTTATCTTGATTAAAGGAAAATTATTGATGATTTTATCTCTATCAAATAAACTCGAGTACTGTTCGAACATTTTGTACTGCCCACTGCAATTTTCCTGTGTTTCTTTTAATCCTAAAAAAAAAAAAAAAAAAAAAAAATGGTCTTTTTCTACCTTTGTTGTGCATTTTTCTCTACTCAATGATAAATTAAAATGTTTGATGAACTGTCTTTCTTCATCTGCCTGGTTATCCTATGAACTGCGATCACTCAGCATGTTGGTGTAAATAAATCCAGTTTAAATAAATCCGTTCAATGTTTGACATAAACAATTTAAATAATAGATCTCAACAGTTGATCTTTGCACTTACTTAATAGGTATTCTGAATTCTTCTCACAGCGATGGTCATCATATCTTTTAAAATACTAAATACATTCTTTTTCATTCTCAACATTCAAGTGATTATTAATTACCACTGAATAAAAATTTTAAATGTTAATTTAAGAAGATTTCTAAAGGAGCAGTAAAGCACTAAATTATACATCACCTAAAAATACTTGTGATTTTAGCGACTTTGAAAACGCACTGACTATGTGGAACTGCATTAGACTAGAAAGAAAATATTACTTATGTTGATGCCCTAATTGTTGATCTAGAAATTGTTTGTATATCTAGTTTATCAGATCATTTTGCTTGCACACTTAAATTATAGTTCAATATATCTGGTGATTCCTTTAAAGAGATATCAACCCGAATCTTCTCTTATTGTCAGAAACAACAATGCACTTAATAAATTCTCGGAAAGTGTAAACAAATGTAAGAAGTTCTATTTTAATTGTGATGATATTGAGATGCTTTATTTGAATTTTCAAAACGCGTTAGTTGGTTGTATGGAGGAAAGTGGAGTGATGTTAAAATCTTCTCGTATTTATTGATTCAATAATAAACCGTGGTTCAATAAAGAATGCCATATTGCAAAGAAAAACACAATTAAATATCTAAAATCTTGTCGAAAGCTTAATATTTCTGGGGATTCAGTAGCTATGTATTTATGGTAGAAAAAACAATATAAATATAATTTGAATTACTATAAAAAAAGATACTTCGAAAACATTAAGAAATGTTTGATAAACGTTAATAATCCAACAGAATTTCGGTCTACCGTCAGAAAATTTAAAAGAAAAAACTTCTTATATCTCGAAAATAACGAAACTGCACTATCTGACTGTAGAACTAGGCCAGTACAACAAATTATCCTTACCGAACTAACATAGTCTATAAGTTAGTTTCTTTGTATTACAACTCAATGACGGATACTGGACTCCGCTTCCTTCAGAGGTCTCAGTCCCTGGCAGCCATGATCTAGTTCCTGATGCCGAGCATAGCTCTTGTGTCAATCTTCACCGACCTATCGGAGCTTCTGCCTTCCTCTTGGGCTTCTTCCGAAAAAAACTGCTCCTTCAGTAGCCTTCTTGCCATACATTCGCCTTCTATTCGGGCCGCATGGCCATCCCTAGCCTTACAGACCGCAGAACTCAAGAAACATCGGTCTTCAATAGGTCTCAAAGAAGGTCTAGGTCCAGTCAAAATAGATTCTCATAATCGAGAATAGATACAGAGATATCAAATAAAGTGATATGTTTGTATCTAGAGAGTCAGGTGTAGTCAATTTTTCATTTACTTAAGTTTAAGTTATACGCACGAAAAATCAACATTATTAAACCTAAATGTTTGACATCAGATGTATAAACCATATTCCCAAAATAATTTAATTTAAAAATCACTATTTACAAATTTATAAGTTAATGATTCAGTCCAGGAAGAATAAAAAAAGTTTAAGATGAAAAACTGTCCAATAAGGCCCAGTATCAAAGAATTATTTTGACAATTAAGGTCAAGGTCTAGTCGCTTTTTCATTTTTTAACTCTCTCTCTTTCTTCCTAGTGTCCTGAAAAAAATTGTTTTATCAAATATCATGTTCATTGTTCTTAAATAGAGGTTTCATATAAGATTATTGAGTATATATGTATGATATAAGGGCGAAGCTTTGTTTGTTTGTTGAGACGATTGAGGTCGAAATATTACTAAATTACTAAGGTCCAGATATCTTTTTTTTTTATTTGATGTACGACTGGATGATGCTGTGTGGCAGTGGAACCCATATATTTAAACTTATTTACTAACTTGTATGCCTAACAAACACATCATCCTCAAAGACATTAATAAAATAGAGCAGCTATTGGTCTCACAAAAATTAAAAACATCTTAACTTTACAGCAAAACATTTTTGTCCAAAATTAATGACTATACAGCAGTGTAGTACATAGTATATACACACTTGAACATCCAAAACGTTTTTAATCCTGCAACGGAGTCGTATGAAAAATTCTCTCTAATTACTTTTTGAATTCATTACAAAAACAAAACAAAAATATCTTCTTTACTATAAGTTTTTGAATGTACGTTATAACCAGACTTTACATGAAACTTAAGATATTAAATTTATCTTAGGAGTATTTTAGCCTCATGATAAAATATAACTGAGCCCTTGATACTTTCGATTTTAGGTAACCGTGATATTCGTTGTACCACTTATAGATACTTGTAATAGATCCCGACATGAGATATCTCGCCTTGACCTTCCTGTATACAGGTAGAATGCCACCGCCCGTAGAAATGGCACCTTGATCTTGACAAAAGGAGGAGGGAAGGAGTTTACTGGCGAGGAAGGACCTGAGTCATTATGAAGAGGCCGCGAGTGGGGGGTCGTAGGCGGTCCTGATAAGGATGCTCCAATTGCTCCACTCAATAACTTGTTTAGTTTTGTTTCTTCTTATTGGCTATCTCCAACGGCACCCTTTGTTTTAGTCATTCGCCAGGTTTCTCAGGGTGGGAGAGTCGTTTATTCCAGCCTTCATAGTGTCACACGCTATTCGAACAAGGTGTAGGCACTTCAATAAAGGCTGGTCTACAGAACAAACTGAAATAATTGCCACATTTTTATTTTCACAAGAATAGTGAATTATCATAATAATATATGTACAATAGAATAGAAAGAAAAATTTATTTTCAGACTAGGTCCCCTGAGAATAACAGTTGTGTACAATTGAAATATATATGTCTGGACAACAGACAAAATAAAAATGATTATTATTTACAATTACAATTATTCACAGTGAGAAATACTATACATAATAAATAACAACGAAATTAATAAAAAAATAAATATCTTCTAAATTTTGTCTTAGTAATCTTCATTCATTCAACGTAGATTTCTAGATAGAATTGACATATCACATTTGCTGATCGTCTATGGGGATGACAGAAGGTATAGGGAAAGTTTGGATTTGAATGAGGATAAAGAAACAGCATGGTGGACATGGGTTAGTAGAGAATTCCAAAGTGTAGTAGATCGAACGATAAAGGAACGATTAAAAGTTTTGGTTCTGTGGGTAGGAACGTAAAGGTCAGAATGTCGCGATCTAGTTTCAAGTGAGAGAACTGATTGAAGGAGACTGTGGATGTAGAAAGGATGCTGGGATTATATATATATAAGCTGATAATTATTACACAATGCTTTATTATTTCCAAATAATTATACAATTATTCCAAACAATTTATATAGCTGCATAATACAATTAACTTAAATATATAGCGATAAGTTAATAACAGAAAATGGCCGATCACCACTACTAATTTCAAAACGCTATATCTCTGCTATTTCTTTACCGATTTGAAGGATTCTTTTTTCTTTCTTTTTTTTTTTTTGTATGATATTTAATGCTCTTTTAAAAATTTTGCTTTTCTAAAACTCTGCACGTATTTTTCTCTACCATAAAAAAAAACAACTTAGTTATAGAATTAAAACATTCGAATTACAATCTTGATCAACTGGTAAAATAATAAAACCAAAAGCGTTTAAGAAGTGGTACCTTACGAATTAGTTAAAATAAAGGGTATTGGTAATTCCTAAAAGTTTACTGACACATGATTTTTAATGACACATTATTTTAATATGCTCAACAAATGCCTTCGAAGTCTAATTGGTGAATATATTCGACCTCTGAGTGGCAAGCAGTTGCTGCCAAAAGTTACTGGTGTTCTAATAGAATTAAATGTAGATTCTTCACAAGTTGTTGATACCGTATTAGTCATATCACACATTTACCTATTCTATATATTGTTCATCTGTTGTAAATTTCTGTGAATTGATGAATAAACTAATTTTTTTCTCTTTCTTTTACAGGTACGTATATTTTTTACCTCGTTGGTTACCTCTTTGCATAGTTTTTTAGTAAGTAGTAATTAAAATAACATATTACTTTGCAATAAATAAAGTACTGTCAATACTTTAAGAAAGGTAATTTACACAAAGACAGTTCGTTTTTTTTATATATATCTACTTTAATAATTGTACATATAAAATTGTTTATTGTTTTTACGATCATTGAACTATTTAAAAGTTTTACCGATGAATATGGTGCTTGTGACTTCAATAAAGCGAAATATTTTTAAAAAACGGACTGTCTTTGTGAAATTACCTTATTTAACATTTTATTTTGTATTATTTACTTGTATATTAATATTATGTTTTTTAAATCTTGTTATCCTCAATACTGTAACGGATCGCATTTTGATTCAAGACTGAGCAACCAAGCATTTGATTCCCTTATTTTCATGCTAGAAACGTATGTTATAAAATCTTAACGACAAAAATTTAGATCTCAGAGCGTTTAGTATAAAAAATTAGTCATAGTCATGAAAAATAAAATACTGGCTGCAAAGAACTTTAATTTTAAACCTCTTGAAAATCAGCTTTATTAATTTAAAAATTGTATTTATTCAAACTTGTTCATTAAATGTGATAATGGCGTTATTGACTGCAACACGTAGTTGGTCTGACAGGATAAGTCTAAATAATGTACATATTTTCATTATGAATTTATAATTTAATTTAATATCATTTTTTGAACATATGTTTTACTTGATTGGTGTGAGGTTTATAATTAACATGTTCTACGCTTAATTATAAATTTAACTTAATTAATATCTTAATTATAATCTAATATTCAGGTAATTTATTTAACTTAAATATTTTACATTTAGCAACAATACTCTTCACATACCTACAGACAACGAAAGATTCGGACGTTTCCACAACAAAACTTACATGGACACACCAAAGCACTAATACAAAACATGGTCACAACTAACATACCGATCAACACTCCTAGAAGGCTGAAAAGAAGTTGGATGAGGGACCTCTTGACCTAAATGCTTAATAGAAAGCACGTGTTGCACCTCTAGTAAGAGGTCCCGTTGGGCATTTTCTCTCTATCATGCCTATCATAATAGACTATCATAACCTTCCTCAAATTTCCCAATTGTCAACACTGATTGACGTATAAATTAATTTTTTTTAATCTTTCTTTTTTTAATGAATTCTCTGGATCGATGCCCATTTAATGAAGACGTAGGTCCGCCAAGAAGTTAATCTCGACCCGTCCAGATTTTAAAAAATAGTTTAGAACCTTGTAGAGATGACAGAATGTTAAGTCTTCCACGTCAGCTCAGTAGCAAGGTGTTAAGTCATTGGGTCGGTTGTGCCCTACCAGCAGGTTCACGGCAAGTGCCAGCTGCCTTCTATTCATGAAACTAATCGTCCTCACAAAGGGGTCTCGTGTCACTCATCAGTGTAATTATTCACTCATATAAGGATTCTTTCGGTTCTTATAAGCTTTCGGTATAATATATTTATTGTTAGTGAATTATCAGTGGTTTTGTGTTTATTCATTTTCTCAACGCTACTATAGCTTATGCGACGATAGCACAGTGGGAGAACTAAATTTAGCTTATGCAAATTTAATTCGGATAGGGATCTTTAAAAGAACCTGACATCGTACAGTCTCAGAACCACTATCTTACACTTAATCCAAAACTGGCCATAACCAAAGATTTTAAGAAACAAATCTTAAAGTCATCTGCCGGGTTTGAACCCGCGATTGGTTCAGAACTGGCATAGATATAGCAGCGGTGATCTTCCATTTTTCTTTGAATTATTTATTGCAGTTATACCCTAATGTAGTTATTTGGAAATAATAAACCATTGTGCAATGATTTGCTGCGTTTTTGGCTGTGGTTTTGTTTATGATTATATAGGTTTTCCTCGTAGAAACTTTTCATTTAAAATAACTGAAAGAGAGGCAAATCGATAATACCTCATTCCTTAAACTAACTTTAGTGCTATTGATTGTTATCGGATACTCGGGTTTCCCTGCGTTACTTTTCTGCCGTGGGACTAAAAGCATCTTGTATACACACTTGTTCAGCTTCCTTCGCTCTTTCCTAAATGTATCAACTTTCCTTTGAATTCGTTATTTGCTATTCTCGTTTTATTACTTACGCTTACTTATATATGAAATATATAGTAAGGAAAAGTTTTGCGATCGTGAAAATTTTCGCATTCCAGTTTTCAACGGACATACACGTTTTAGGGTCCTCCGAATCCAAATGAATAAGGGTGTGTGTGGTAACGTCCGGGCGAAAACGAAAAATCCTTTAAAACTGAAATTTCATATTTAGGATAGGTAACTATACGCCTGAGATGTTACAAAACCTTTTTCATTAAAATCATCTCAACAGAAGAGCCACTTTTGTACTATGCATTTCGCACCTTTTAGCGATTTTCTCAAAAAAAGCTCTAACAATTTTGATTGAACTTGCTAAATAGATGTAAAATTTAATGGGGTTTAATATGATATAGGTTTTATTGTGATTGAAATAGTTCGACAGGGCCTAAATGCCGATATTTTTAATTTTCTTTCTCTAAAGTACCTTTAATTTTGTAAATTCTATCAAAATAACCATATTATTTTGTTACCACTGATGGAAACCAAGTGAATGTATATAATTGAACGAATTCGATATCCAACTAAAGGAGAGAACTGAAAAAATATTTGTTTATGCATTTTTTTGTTTTTGAACACAATAAGATAATATACATGTATAATATACCGTTGGAAAGCTAAAGATTTTAGAAAAAAATCATCTTATGCACAATCTTGTAAAAGTTAATAAATAGTGATGAAAAGTCGATAAAACTATTTGATTATTTTAGATAATTCATTTTTTAATAAAACACATGTTTCTGTATAAATTCAATTTAATTAATTCTTCAATGGCTTCACTCATTTTTATCACTAACTGTATTTGAAAAGTCTTTTTAAAAGTCGATTTTTAAAACAGAGGTAAGTGAAAGTCGTGTGTTGCCTGCACCAGATTCTTTTTTATTACAGAACTCTATTAACTTGATATGTCGCGAACCTTTCTTAGGTATTTTTAATGATTTTGCCTTTATCTAACGCCAAACGGTAGGATATTATAACTTTAGACTAAACTATTCCGTTGAAGATAGCGGACAATATTAAGCGAAGTTGTGATCGCGGTGGCGGAGCCTGTTGATGTCAGGACAGATACAAGATAAGGGAGGACCCCTTCGCTTCCAAGGAGGTCTCAGAGATAAAACTCAGAAAAAATAAAATGAAATAAAAAAACTTTAGCCGGAAATATTACCGGACCGTGTCCTTCTTTAAACCTCTTAGTTTGAAAGAACTTCTTTAATATATGTTTCCATTCTTTTTGTTCACTACTTTTTATAGTTGGTCCCTCGAAGACAGGTTCATATGACCTACTTCGAAAGAAAAGAATTTTATTAATGTAAGCAACTATGCAACATGTGTGATATTATACATTCCGACTCGTATTCACTTTCTAAATATGTTAATTTTGAATAATATATATATATATATATATATATATATATATATATATATATATATATATATATATATAATATATATATGTATTGAATTAACTTTTATATCACTTGAATTTATGATCATTTGCATCTTATTGACGTCTATTTGACCTGATTATTTTAGCTTCTAATGAAAATGTAACATTTATGTAAACATGTTATTTAGGAATAATTAACTCAGATCACCACTAATAATAATTTTATCTCGTCCAAGCATACATTTGTATTGCACTATACTTGATTCTATAAATATTTATTGAAGATTTAAATTTTATTTTATAATGTTTTTTTTTTAATATTTCACTCATTACTATTCTTTTTTTGGATGGTGCGACAGGCTGTGTAGGCCCTTGGCCATGTATAATATATTAAGTTACAGAGTAGAGTAATCAATCCCTGTACCTATTTTTGTATGGCCGCCAATTGGTTGTGGATCCTCATCTATCTGTTTGAAAACCCTTTTCATATTTAAAAGACAATTATTCTCCTGAGATGGTACAATAGCTTTCTCACCGAAAAGGTCTTGCTCGAAAACGATAAATAGTATAAAACTGAAATGTTAGAAGATTATATACCTGAAATGTTACCGCAACTTTTTCATAAAAATTAGTTAACCAAAAGTTTCTTATCACTATGCATTATATACTTTGTTCTTTAAAACGACTTCAAAGATTTTGATTAAACTCGCTAAATTGATGTAAAATTTAATGCTTAGATTAAATTTTATGCTTCTTTAATGAATAAAATAGTCTAAAAGTGTTTAAATGCCGATATTTTGATTTTTTTTTTTCACTTCTAAAGCACCATTTACTTCGCAGATTCAAAAAAAAAATAACCATTTTATTTTTGTGGCATTGATGAAAAAATTAAAAAAAAAACGAAAAGAAAGTAAAACGAATTGGACAACGAGAAAAGAAATTATATTTTTAGGTTTTTTTTGTTTTTTTTTGTATTTAGAACGTGAGAGTTATATAAACCGCTGGAAAGCCGAATATTTTAGAAAAAATGTAATAATACATGTTATGTACAAATATAATTATACATAATGTTGTATAATTTAACGGAGAGTGAAGCGTATAAAAGTTAGGTAATTGTTATAATAATAATAATTTAATACATTATTAAATCTGAAACCTATGTTTCCATCGAAACTCAATGTTTTTCTTTTAACTTTTTTCAACACTAAATTTATTTAAAATTGTATAAATTGAATTTGACAACGGAGGTAATTAAAGCATCAGATTTTCTGTAATATATATGACTTGAAGATAATTACTTAGAGTTTTCAGGCTTTTGCTTGGAGGCTTGGAGTTGGGAATATGAAATTAACTGATTTCATATTATATATATATATATATATATATATATATATATATATATATATATATATATATTATATATATATATATATGTATGTATATATTATATACTATAGTTAACTATATTTCTAAATGCATGATTGTAGTAACGTATATGTTTTTTTTTTTTAAACGAAATGGTTTAGATTGTGTCAAGTAAATGTTGTTCTTTTAACGCAAGAATGACTTTAAAGCGCAAAGGAATGACCCTTTTTATTTATTTTTTTTAATTTCTATTTTGTAGGTTCTAAAATTATAAATTTTAATCGCCGAGATAATATTAAGCTTACATTATATTCTGCTTGCAGTTATAATAAACGTTTTGAATCCATTAATGGGGTTACCTGAAGCCTGGTGGTTAGCATAACAGCCTCCTATGCCCAAGGTATCGGGTTCAAACCCGCAGGTGGTCCTAGGTTTTTTAATGGGAGTTAAAAATCTTTAGTTATGCCGTCTTTCGGAGAGGACGTTAAAAGGTGGTCCCGAGCCTTTGCGATGTCAGGTACTGGTTAATGATCCCTATTCTAATTACACGTGGACAGGCTAAATTTAGGTCTCCCACTGTAGCATCGTCCGATTAGCTACAGCAGCATAAAGGGACGTTAAATGAATAAACAAAATCCATAATTACCAGAAATATCTCTCACGTAATGTCTTATAGTTTGTTTCCTACGATATGTCAGCGAAATACTTTTCTAATAGCTTTCCGGTGTTAAGTGGATCGTGGCATAGAAACAGAATGGTTCAGGTCAAGGTCCAAGAATTATTTTGGGCCTGGTCCAAATGTCTGCTCTTCCTAAACCAACCCTCACCTGTGATGATCTGTTTAAGTAGATTTATCTATTATATTAATTCTTATTCCGTCTATTACTTATCGATGTTTGAATACACTAAATATTATTAAAAATACTAGGTTTAAAAGGAAAATTTCATCTGAATTTCTGATAAAGAGGGTCCGTATAATCTTTCATTTTCAAACGTTTATAAACAGACCTGAGACGGTTAGTTTAAGCTAACAATTTATGATATGAACAGGTAGTGAAGATACACCTATGGACAGGGTGTCTAGCAACAGGAAAATTCGGGAAAAGTCAGGGATTTTAAAAACAAAGAAATATTCAGAAATATGTTCTTTTGTCAGGGAAAATGGTACTTAATAACGTTTCTTCTTCACTCAGACAAAAGTTCCAATTTGCCTATTTGTTTTAATGTTGCAAATATCATAAAAGCGAGTTTAAAATTTAATATCATAAAAGGAATGGAGGGAGATGGAGAAGAGAAAATTCAACCTTCAGGTGAAGGAATTGGAAGCAAAAAAAGCAAAACTGCTCCAAGAAGCTCTTCAGAAAGCTGATGATTTGGCTGCAGAGAGACAAACATTAAATAAAAACTCTTAAAGTTTATATAGAAGATATTAATTGTAAATAATTTGTAAAAAAATTGTAGTCAGATTTGTAAATATTGATTATTACTAACAGCAGTATTCATGTTTATCATAATTCAATGGTAAGTCAACTTAAACATCTACAATTTCAGCTGGTGTCGCATAGATATAGTTGAAACTTATAGTAAATTAATTAGTCATTATATATTTTTTAATCTAGTATATCATATTAATTAAAATTATCTTTGTTTTGTCGATTTTCCCCGAGATTTGGCCAGATAAAAGACTTCTTACAATATGGAAAAGTCAAGGAAGCTCATTAAAGCTGAATTGCTATACACCCTGATGGTTTACTCACAAAACAAAGTTGTGTTTTGAACAAAATGTTCATTAACTAAAATAAATGTTGTCTTGCTACATTTTACCTAAAACCCTTGAAAACTTCATTGATTTTTGGAGTGAAAACAAAGTTTTAGATCCAGTAGGAATTTGAAGGTTCATGATGACCATAATACCAGATATTTTTAAGAAACGTGAATTCCTTAACTTATTTAAGGTTACTATCCACTTATTTTTGTGGTCATCGCAGAATTTCAAAAACATTTCCTCTAAAGCTGAAAATCTTAGTGGAGGTTTCCCTTACTATCTAGATGTGCAATAAGGGCTGGTTTAGGAAATTGTTTCCTCCAAGTGGTTGAATAATAAGTCACGCCACCATGAGGCCATAGTGCACCTGCAGATCACACCATATTCCTTGAATCTTATTCAGCAGTCCTATTAACCTTTATATACCCTGTCCCTTCTCCCAGGGAACACTCTCACTCACTCTCTTCAAGTCCTCGCAGTAATTACGGTACGTAATCTATGTCAGATCTAGTATAGCCATATTGTTATTATCAAGATTGTCATTATTGTCTTTTAAAGTGTTATTATTGATATTTTGTAACTTTTGAATAAATAAAATATTTTTTTTTACAATAACGAGCACGAACACCAAAATTGGCGCCCAAACAGGGACTGCATATTTTTATCGCAGTTTTAAGAACCGAGTTTCCGCAGATCCGAACTTTTTCCGCAAATCCAGAATTAGGACTACCGCCTAGGATTCCTCACCTGTGAAGACTCAAGATTTTGGCTTACCTACCGAGGACTACCAACTTCGAGATCTTCAGATTCTGGACGAGTTCACTCACCCCGAGCATCTCGCAACGCAGGCAAAGTCTCTTATCTGCACTCAACCTTGGCCGGACTTCACTGTCGTCAGGTATCCAGCTCAAGGACAGATCTTCACACCCCGTCGAAGATTATTTTGACAGCGTACTCAATTTTTGTAAGTTAATTTCCTTTACTATTGTAATTTTATGTCTGATGATTATTTAAATTCTTTAATCCTGCGAGTAAATAATTTAACATTAACTACAAATATGGCAAGCTTTCAAATTAAATCGGCAGACTACGATCATATCCCTAATTTTAATGGAAATCCACACAATCTGTTAAAATTCGTGACAGTTTGTAGACAAGTTTACCAAATCGTGTGTAAACCGGACAACTCGTTTAAGGAACTAAACGAACAAAGATTATTAAGTAAACTTTTAGCAAAACTTACGGATGAAGCTGATTATATAAATACAACGTGCGAATTTAGTCGTGTTGAAGAATTACTAAATTATCTCGAAAGAACCTTCAGAGACAGCCGCTCAATTGAACAATTATCGCATGAATTATTTAATAACAAAATACATCATAAGGAACACCCTCTTGATTTCCTTCAAAGAATTGATAAGATCCGCACTTTAATAATTTCTAAACATCGGATAGAAAACACACCAAATAGAGAAACAATTATTAGCGCATTAGAGAAAAGTATTCTTTATTTTTTTTACACTAACATGCCCCTTCACATAAGAACATATCTTATGACTAAAGCAGAAAAGTTAAGAACATTAGATGATTTGAGAAATTTAATTCAGAATGAGAACCATCTACTCTTCGATGACCTCATAAATTCGGGAAATATGAGAAGACCCGGAGAACATGATTACAAAAGAGGCTTCGACCATAAGAAAAAGTTCGATAAAAAACATCACAAACGATTTAATAATTGGCAAAATCCCAATAACCCGTATAACCCACATAATCAAAGACAAGAGCATCAATATCGACAACAAGAACCTCCACAAGACTACCGGCAGAATAATAATAATAATAATTATTACCAACAATGGCCCCGTCAAGAACAACAAAGGTATTTCAACGGTTCAGGTCGATACCGGAATCAAAATTATAATAATAATAAGAAAGATGAAAATCCAACTGTATCCATGAGAACAGTTAGCGCATTCGGGAATAAACCGAAACAGCCTAATTTCCAAATTCAGCAAGAAGACCCGAAAGACCAAGAAATCAGAGAATTAAGAGAGAAATTAGAAAAATTAGATCCAAATAATTCTTTTTTAGAGAAAGGCCCGCCAGACAATCAAAACACATAAAAGAAGAGAATAAAAGCCAACTGCCTTATATTAAAGACCACGCGAATCGTAAATGGCTTATTGATACCGGATCTTGGAAGAATTATATAAGACCAGACATTGTACCACCAGATGTTGAAAGAGAAAAAGAAAATTTTACAATAAAAACAGCAACCGGAGAAGAACTTGGCACGGAATCTATTTCAGTTTATTGCAGAAATAATTTTCTTAAAAACCCCGAAAAAATAAAATTTTATCTATTTAATTTCAGTCCCAATTACGAAATACTACTAGGAAATGAGACAATGAGGGAAATGAAATTTAATATCGATTTCGAAACCAACAAAATAAAAACTCGCTATACAGAGTTTGATTTTATTATGGAAGACGAAGTTTTAAAATTAGTTTTGAAAGAAGGCGAAAATCAGATAAAAGTAGAACAAAATAAAAATCTATATTTTATTGACTATGAAGATGATAAGATTAAAATTAAACCTGGCATCTATGATCAAAATATAATAATCGACAGTAAAGTTAACGAAACCATATATTTACCTTTATACTATTTGCAAAAAGAAGAAGTAGAATTAACAGATTCTAATAAAAAAGGAAACCATGAAATAATAAAACAAATCCCCCAACTAATCAGAACCGACCATATACCTCCTCAAGAAAAATCAAATTTAATTAAATTATTATCGAAATATCCATCAGTATTTAAGACTGAAAATGATCCCCTTTCAGCCACTGATTTATTGGAGCATAAGATTAAAACAAAAACCGAAGACCCGATATATTCGAAAAATTACAGATATCCCCACCAATTCAAAGAAAATATTAAGGAAGAAATTAAAAAGATGTTAGAATCCAAAATAATAAGACCCAGCAATTCCCCTTACAATTCTCCCGTTTGGATTGTCCCGAAAAAGCCAGACGCATCAGGAAAAAGAAAAATACGAATGGTGATTGATTACAGGAAATTAAATCGAGAAACAACCCCGGATAAATTCCCCATTCCTAATATTGAAGACCTTTTAGGCAAATTAGGAAAAGCGACGATATTTACAGCAATGGACCTTTGCTCAGGCTTCCATCAAATAAAAGTCGAAGAAAGTTCTATCCCAAAAACAGCATTTTCTACAGATCAAGGCCACTTTGAATTCCTTCGCATGCCATTTGGACTCAGTAATGCCCCAGCAACGTTTCAAAGAGCCATGAATATCATTTTTTCAGATTCTATTAACGTTTTAGTCTATACGGACGATATTATAATTTTTTCTGAAAATTACAAAGATCATTGGAAACATTTGGAAGAAACTCTTAAAAAGTTAGAAAAACATAACTTAAAGATTCAGCTCGATAAGACAGAATTTTGCAAGAAAGAATTGTTATTCCTCGGACATATTATCAGCGAACGCGGCATAGAACCTAATCCAGAAAAGATAAAAGCAGTAAAAGATTTTAAACTCCCTAAAAATGAAAAAGAAATTAAAAGCTTTTTAGGATTAACTGGTTTCTATAGGAAAATGATACCAAATTACGCAAAGATAGCTTCCCCATTAACGAGATGTCTTCGAAAAGATCAAAAAGAAATCAAACCAGAGTTATATGAAAACGCTTTTGAGAAATTGAAACAACTTGTATGTAGTAGCCCCATTTTGCAAATTCCAGATTTCAATCAGGACTTTTTCTTAACAACTGACGCAAGTAATTTCGCCATTGGTGCAGTATTAGCACAGAAGAAAGATGGAAAAGAACTCCCTGTATGTTTTGCATCCAGAACACTTAATAAAGCAGAACAAAATTACTCAACAACGGAAAAGGAATGTTTACCCATTATTTGGGCTTGCAATCATTTTCGACCCTACTTATACGGTAGAAAATTTTTCATATATTCAGATCACAAACCTTTAGAATATTTAAGAACGTGTAAAACACAGAACGCCAGATTAATTAGATGGAAATTATTGTTAGAAGATTTCGAATATGACATAAAATACATTGAAGGAAAGGCTAATAAAGTCGCCGATCATTTATCCCGTTACCCTATTGAAGAAAGGAAATTAAAAGAACCAGAATTTGATATTTTTCATACAGAAAATTCTCCTAATAACTATTCACAAGAAATCGTAGATTTATTACAAGAAATGGGAATAGAAGAAACCCAAGAAGAAGCTAACAATGAAAACTTAGAAGGAATTAATAATGATGAAAACATAGAAGAAAATAATAATGGTGAACACCAAGAAATAATTCAAGATGATATATCTTCTTTAGCAACGCAGCACTCCACAGAATCCTCCGATAACAGAATCTTAATAGTTGATGATAAATCTAGACCAGTAAATGTTGAGAAAAATCAAATAATAATAAAAAAGGGACACGCGAAAATTCAACGCGAAACAATATTCAATAATAAGCAAAGAACAACAATTGAATTTACTTGGCCTTATCATGAAAAAGATTTTGAAATAGAAGAAAAACTTTTAGAAATCTTAAGACCAAATATAACTTACGGCATATACTGCTCACCCATATCAGATTCTATAGAAAGTGAAAATAATTGGTATAATGCATTATTTAATAAAGTTGCATCACTCATTAGAGAAAAATTTCCCACAAATAGAATTAAAAGATATTATAAACTATTGCCAGATGTAAAGAACACGGAAGACCAGAAATTACTTATCCTTGATTATCATATCGCCAAGACATGCCACAGAGGTATAAATGAAACATATTTAGTTTTGAAAACCAAATTTTATTGGCCCAATATGAAAGATCATATCACAGAAATTATAAACAAATGTGACACATGTGGAAAAGGCAAATACGATAGAAGACCTATAAAACAAAAATTTAAAATTACTCCCACACCTGAGAAACCCTTTACAGATTTAATGATTGATACCTTACACATGAGTAATTATTACATTTATTTAATAGTAGATACTTTTTCCAAAAGAATATTTTCTTATTACGCAATGAGTTATAATGCCATAGAAAGCATGAAAGTATTGAAAAAATATTTAGCATATTTTCCAAAACCCCAAAAAATATCATGTGACAACGGAAGAGAATTCGACAATAACTTGTTTAAAGATTTTCTAAACTACTTAAATATTGAATTACATTATACTACCCCCAATCACCCTAACTCTCTTGGATTGCTTAATCGAGCAAGCTCTTCGTTATTAGAAATTTTAAGACTTATAAACATAGAAAACAAAGATGATAAAGAGGAAGATAAGTTAGAGCAAGCAACGACAGCATATAATAATTCCCTTAATCAAGATCTTAAAATGACCCCTAACGAAATAACTTTCGGTATCACTAATGAAACTTATAATGAATCCCCGGAAATAAAAGAATATCTTGTTCATGAGTACCATCGGAAAATGAAGCAGCTTTTCGAAATAACTAAGAAAGGTATAGAACAAAATAAAGAGAGAAAAATAGGCAAGTTAAATGAAAATAGAGAAGACATAGAAATCCCGGAAGATGTGTATATAAAGAGACAACAGAAAAAGAAAATAGATCCTAAATACGAAAAAGGAAAGTATGTTGATAAAAGATTTCAAAATAGAAATAAAGGTAGAAAGAAAAAACTCCACCCTGATCAAGTCAAACGACCGAAAAAGGTCACTAAGAAAAAGAAATCAAATAATAATAATAATAAACCTAGTACAAGTAAAAAAAAACCCAGAAATAACTGATGAAGATATTGAGAATGTCATAAAAGAAATAGAAACGTCTAATGTTACAGGAGTCAGCCAAGATGACTTTGAGTTCGACGACGAATTGTTTCAAGTATCTTCTGATCGCAGCGCTTACGGTTCAGATACAGACCCTGCTAATACAAGATTTATCTGACGGACCAGGAGCATCCATCGTACAAATTAATCCATCTTTTATAATTGAAGATTGGTACACATTTTTACATTATAAGAATCTTACAAATTTAACAAGAGAAATTCAAACCCTTAAGATTAGCATTGACGTATTAACAATTAGTAATGAATATAAAACTTTGCATAATATTATTGAACAAAAATATAACAAGATATTAGAAAAAATTAATCATATTGTAAATATAAATCGGAATAACCGATCAAAAAGAGGTTTAATTAACGGACTAGGCAACGCTATTAGTTGGCTCACCGGCAATATGGACGCCGATGACAAAGAAAAGTATGATAATATTTTAAATAAAATCGAGAGAAATATGTATCACATAGAGCATAATGAAAATGTTAGATTAGGATTAAATAAAGAATTAACATCTAAACTTAATAAAGAAATAATTGTTTTAAATAAATATAAGGATAGTATAGAAAAAATAAATAATTTTACAGATTTAGCTCTTACTAAGTTAATGTATCATGATTTATTAGCCGTATTAGATTTAGTAGAAAATCAATTAAATGATATAGAATTTTCCTTAGAACAATGTAAATTAGGAATTACCCATCCAAGCATATTAACGACTAGAGAACTAGAACAATTAAACATACCGTTCGGAGAACCAATCACAGAAAATGTAGAATTAAACTGGTTACTTAGCTCCACATTTTGTTCCCTATCAGATACAGGATTAATTTATTATTTTATTAAAATCCCTTTGAAATCATTGCCAAAAACAACTTATTATGCTATGTCATATCCAGTTACAAGGAATAATAAAGTCATTACTCTAAAGATTAAAGAACAACTAATCATTAGATTTAAAAATTCGTTTTACAATGGAAATTGTATTAAATTCAATAATCATCATTACTGTAAAGACATGATAGAGATTAAGGACAAATGTATTTTAGAATTATGTAAGAATATAGAATTAAATGATTGTAAAGCTGTAGAAATAAGAACAAACCCTATAATCAAACTTATACCCACATTACACCAATATTTAACCTTTAATATTAGCAATGTAACAACTAGTGTAACAAACACACAAATGTATCATCTACCATCTACTAGCCTCCTTAATCTTAATGAAAAAGAGAAATTTGTAAATATAAATGTACCACTTTCTTATGTTGACAATGTAAATATTCCTTTTATTTCCTATCATTCTGTTAATAATAAAACTATTGTATCAACAAATTTTACTTTTGAGGAATTACAACAAATAGACTTAAGTAATATAGAAATAGAAGAATTAGAACCTTATGATATAACTGTATCCCAATTTATTTCTTATATATTTTATGTAATATGTTTATATCTTTTATGCTATAATCTTTATCGTCAGTATTGTAAACTGGAATTACTGTGTTCTAATCCTTCAAATGATAATCCAAGTACCCATCCTCAACCACCTGAATGTTTTGATGGCAGAGCCAGAGCTTGGTTTCAATATTTACAGAATAGACAAACCGTCCCAAATCCTTAAATTTAGAGTTCAGTGGGCTTCACTCTCATAAGGACGGAGGAGTCACGCCACCATGAGGCCATAGTGCACCTGCAGATCACACCATATTCCTTGAATCTTATTCAGCAGTCCTATTAACCTTTATATACCCTGTCCCTTCTCCCAGGGATCACTCTCTTCAAGTCCTCGCAGTAATTACGGTACGTAATCTATGTCAGATCTAGTATAGCCATATTGTTATTATCAAGATTGTCATTATTGTCTTTTAAAGTGTTATTATCGATATTTTGTAACTTTTGAATAAATAAAATATTTTTTTTTTTTTTTTTTACAATAACGAGCACGAACACCAAAATTATATATATATATATATATATATATTATATATCTAAAATTTCGAAAAACTTTGTTTTCGAATAATTCATAATCTATACATCTCCTGAAAAATTATAAGTACTCATTAGAAATTAGGAAAGGTTATAAATTTACTACAAATATAATGAATTTCGTATCTACTAGTTCAATTTTTATTTGATTTTTAAGCGACTGGAAAACATTTTGCTTGTAGAAAAAAAAAAGAAGTAATTTTTGAAGCCAAAAATTCAGTTTTTTTTTAATGTGAACTTAATTAATTCATATTTATGTATTTATTTATTCATATTTATGTAGCTATTGTCCCTTGATACCTATATACCCTATATCCTATATACCCCTATTATAGGAAATACCCCCAAAGGGTAGATGCTTTGTATAAATAAATTTATGAAGGTAACGTGTTTTGACGAAATACAACGATTACGTTAATAAGCTAAAAAATGTTAGTTTTAGGTGTATTTACTTCTCTACGATGTTATTGTGTTATTGTAAATTTTGCAGAACAAAATTAAGATCTACCTATAAATAACAATCTTTTTCGTTTGTCATAGTTAAAACAATAACTGATTGTCTGATTGCAGTCATGCAGTGCATTATTTACAGAAGCGAACCTAATTTATTTTTGCTAACATTTCGATCTAAAGTTTAGGTCATCTTCAGGGCTTAGACAAAACAATATATAACAACCAGCTATTTATTTAAAGAACTATGTTGTTTTTGTTAGCTATTGTTTTTTCATAGCACTGAAGATATCCCAAAATAATTTTTTTTTTTTTTTTTTTTTTTTTTTTTTTTATTCGTATATATTACAATTTGTCATAATAGACAATAATAATAGTGCTACAGGATCTCATTCATACAATATTTACAATATAAACAAAAGGAAAGTCAAATTACATAAAATAAAATCAAAATAAGTAAACGTATACAATAACAAAATTAAGTAGACAAAATAAATACAAATAAATGAAGTTAACAAATAAATAAACAAAACATGTCACATTCATACCTATGTACAATATTTACAATCAGCTCGGGAACCCCGGACGGGGCCTGTCCCCCACTTGTGGAAGGACAAGCAGAGTCCAAAGGATCCCAGCGCCTCCCTCTCAGCCGCATCACTGGTGAGAGCCAGCGGAAGCTAAGTGAGGGCGCCATAGCCACAATCACACCGCACTTGAGAGGAGAATCTGACCAGTGTCAGAACTCCAGCATACGTATTTACAATATATCTCGGGGCCACTGCCGTTTCAACCTTCTAGGTGGGTTGTATGGATGAGTGGAGCTGGATAGGGATCGTGCTAAAGGATTAGGATGATGAATGAGGTTCTGATGAAATTTGGAAAATTTGGATGGAATTAGGTCTGAAATAAATGGAACATTAAGGTCATGGTGCAAGGTATAGTTGGATACATAATAAGGAGCATTTACTATTATTCGGAGGACTTTGGATTGAAAGGATTGAATGCGTTTGATGTTAAAACGTTTAGCTGTCCCCCACAGTTCAAGTCCGTAGGTCCAGATGGGCTTCAGTATTGTCTTATAAATTAATAATTTGTTGTCAACTGTAAGTTCAGATTTTCTGTTTAACAGTCTGTATAACTGTCCGAATCGTCGATTGAGTTCTTTTCTTTTAAGTCTTGTATGTGGGTTCCACGTCAGTCTTTTGTCTAGTAGTAAGCCAAGATAGCGGACTGTATCTGAAGGAGGAATAGGAATGGAATTGAAGTAAACTGGCGGACAGGAGTTTCGTCGAAGAGTGAAGGTTACATGTTTGCATTTGGCCTCGTTCACCTTTATGCGCCAAGCACCACACCAGTCTTCGATAAGACAAAGGTGTCTTTGCAGGATTAAGGATGCGGTTTCGGGATCGGAACTGGATGATAGGATGGCGGTGTCATCTGCAAATGTTGCCAGAAAGGTGTCAGGATGATTAGGAATATCAGCGGTGTAAAGGATGTAGAGAACGGGTCCCAGGACGCTGCCCTGAGGAACACCGGCCTCAACGGGATAAAAGTTGGAAAATTCTACACCACAGCGTACTTGGAAGGAGCGGTTTGAGAGATAGGATCTTAGAATGAGGTAGAGAGACTGGGGTAAATGCGTTTTAAGCTTGAAGAGTAATCCAGCGTGCCATACCCGGTCAAAAGCTTGCGCTATGTCCAGAAACGCACCAGAACAATACTCTTTACATTCGAGGGCTGAGGAAATATGGTCTACAACTCGGAGTCCTTCTTGAACAGTGGAATGATGAGAACGGAAACCAAACTGGTGGGAAGGAAGGTTGTGAGATTCTAATATAGGCAGGATTCGTTTTAGAAGGAGCTTTTCGAAGATTTTTGAGAGGATGGGGAGTAGACTTATAGGTCTGTAGGATGAAGTGTTACTGGAAGGTTTACCTGGTTTTAGGAATAGAATGATTGTGGAATGTTTCCATAAGAGAGGAAAATAGGTGGTGCGAAGGATGCAGTTGTAGATGTATGTAAGAAAAATAATGGCTTTCTGGGGAAGTTGTCGCAGGATCTGGGGGGTAAGGAGATCGTGTCCAGGAGATTTACGAAAGGTCAGTTTTTGAAGAAGATATTTCACCTCAGATGGATTAATAGCTTTAGGAGGTAGGGAAAGAGGTATTGGTGAGAAAAGGAATTCTTGAACTGTTGTGGTATGATTTCTGTTGGATTCCGGGTGAGGAGTGAATACTTTGGAGAGGTGTGTG
Source organism: Piezodorus guildinii (assembly GCA_023052935.1). NCBI lineage: Eukaryota > Metazoa > Arthropoda > Insecta > Hemiptera > Pentatomidae > Piezodorus > Piezodorus guildinii. The sequence continues at coordinate 118,058,359 of CM041293.1, read as the reverse complement.
GCGAATTCCTCGGCTTTATCTTCATCAGACGCAGCCCAGGAGTCATCACCACGCCGGAGAGGATGGGAAACTTTATGGTATTTTAGGATCTTTTTGGTCACATTCCACAGGGAATTATCTCGAGCTGATAGAGAGGAGAGGTAGAAATTAAAGGACTGGGAACGGAAGGTCGCCAACTCCCGCTTTAATTGCCTACAATAAAAGTTATAGGAGCGGCGATCTGTTGGGTGTCGGGTTCTTTGCCATAATGATCTGGCTCGGCGTTTTGCATGGATGAGGTCAGCTAGGTGTTGAGGTAAATGGTTTTGCTGAGGAGTTCTATTGGAGTGCTTAGGAGAGGAGGCAGTCCAGACAGCTTGCTGAATGGCGGTTGTAAACGAGTAGACGGAATCATCAAGGTCATCCGGTGTTTTGAGGGTCACACTGAGGTCAATATTATCGGTGAGGATTTGGCGGAAGAGGTTCCAGTTGACAGGGCCTCGGATAAATGATGGTGGAATGGGTTTCGGAATAGGAGTTAGAGATACTTTAAGGATCAGTGGACTATGGTCAGAGGATAGTTCATCAAGGCGAGTTACGGAATAGTTCAGGGAGCCTAATCCGCTGTGGATGAAGAAGTCGAGGATATCTGGATTACGGTTAGGATCTGTTGGCCAGTAGGTAGGGGAGTCAGGAGGTATGAGGTTAAAATTTCGGGAATTTAGAGCAGTCAGCAAATTTCTTCCACGAGAATTCGTGGTTCTAGAACCCCACTGCTGGTGCTTGGCGTTTAGATCTCCACCCAGAATAAAATGATTTCCTAAGGAATCCAGGAAGGATGCAAATTCGGTGTTGGAAATGGAGTGTTTGGGAGGGCAATATGCTGATGTAATAGTTACCGGATAGGAAAAAGTCTTGATTACTATTGCTGTGGCTTGCAGGAAATCATAGGTAGGAAGTGGAAGTAAATGATGAGAGAGGGATTGGTGGACAATGATAGCAGAACCGGCATGAGCTTTGCCGTCTGGGTGGTCTGTACGGTATGTTACGTACTGCGGTATTTTGAAAAGCTGTTTAGTGGTTAGTCTAGTTTCAGTAATAAGTGCAACGTCAATTGTTTTGTCTTGCAAAAACGCTGTCAGTTCATCAGTGTGATTTCTAACACCATTCGCATTCCAAAGGAGAATGGATAAGGAATTAGGTGAGGTCATTTATGGTTTTTGTAAGGCAGGAATGAGATTTGATACAAGGTTCGTAAGGAGTGATATTAGAGGCATAACAAGGGATTTGATTTCGGAGATGAAGGATGTCATGAGACTGGTAAGGTCTGTGACATTTGATGGAGAAGGGATATGGGAAATTTGATGTTGAGGAGTTTTTTGAAGAATAGGAAAATTTTGAGGAATAGTTTGTTGTGGAATAGGTGGATTATGCTGAGGTAAACGTTGTTTCGGCAGGGCCTCGGCTTCATTACTCTGGTCCCCACCTCCAAGTAAGTGGGCAAATGAAACATTGGAATCTACAAATTTAGATGGTTCTCTTCTAGATCTTGTTATTCTTGCTGTTTCTGGTTCTTGAGGTTTTTGAAATCTGGTCTTTAGATTTTTATATATTTGGCATCCCTTGTAGTTGGCTGGATGGTCCTTGAGGCAATGAGCACATACTGCGGGTGATGACTTCGGTTTAGTGCATTCTCCTGTCCTATGCTCTTCTCCGCATTTCACACAGCGTGGTATATGGTGGCAATAAGATTTAGTATGGCCATATGCCTGACAATTATGGCATTGGACTATATCCTTCTTCATGTAGGGCTTCTCAACTCTTACACAGCTGTAGTACAGTCGTTTAAGATCGTAGATTTTTTCGACTCCTGTCGATGGTTCTAGATCAACAAAAAACATTGGAAGTTGAACTTTATCTTTCAAAACGTTGGTGACTTGGCGCACCTTATATCCCATCTCCATCAGTTCTTCTTTAATAACTTCAGTTGGTGTCGAGGGATGCAAGTTTCTTATTACAACCCTCAGTGCTCTCTCCTGGCGTAGCTGATAAGTATGGAACTCGGCCTTGGTGTCTGTCAGATATTTTACTACTTTCCTGTAGGTTTCAGCACTATCCGGAGATATTTTAGTGTCATTTGTTCTATTCAGACATGAGTAGCTACCAGGGTTGGTTAATTTATTAAGTTGTGCACAAAGAAGTTGAAAATTTTTAATATTTTTGACAAATATCGGGGGAGGTGGTGGTTCCCTTGGTGTAGGGGCAGATTCCATGTCTTCTTTTTCACTATGGAGGATTTGAAATGGATTCGGTGTGAAAAAAGGAGATTCATCTGTCATCTCCTGTGATGATGGGCCAGGCTGGGGTTCAGATTTCAAAGTGTTACTTGAAGGGTTCGCTTGTGTTGGTAACTTCTTATTGTTATCACGACGGGGTCCCAAAATAATAATAAAATAACTAACTTATCGTTCATCTGTACCTGTAGTCAACCATTCTTCCATCTGTGTGTATTAAAGTTACTCGCAGAAATATATAAATCAACACAAAATGAAATATTCGTCAAAGCCACTTGATATAGCTTGTCTTTTATTACCTAATCAATAATTTACGTATGAATAAAATTTTTTTTCTAAATTCACTCATATTTTTTTAGTGGTACTACTTAGCTGATATTCCATGCTAATTCGCAATTAATCTTTTAATTAACTCCTAAAGAACGTCACCCAGTGTTGATCGGCCCAGAATAGTCTATTTGAAGCGAATTTATATCAGCACGCTTGTAGGTTACTGGCTGTGGGACAGATTCCTTTGCCAAGCGTCATCTGTGTACACCAGCCTTGCTCTACTCCTAAGTCTTCTGTTGACATTTGTTCCTGTCATTCCCGATTATCCTTGCTGCTGTAAAGGCGGACTGTAAAATGCTCAACACCTGCTAGTAATAATCCTCTGAGGACGCGATTAAAGGCAAAGCTGTTTCGTAACTAGGAACCTCTCCGTTGCATTCCTCTCCTAGTAGGACTTTCTTTCACCTGCAATTTTATCAATCCGACCTACCTCGATAGTTAAAGGGATGGAGTGATGTCGGTCGGGTTCTGTAATTCCTGTAAACGACTATAATATAGCGAGCGCTTCTTTACATTACGGTAGTAGTAATGGAGTGCTCGCTATATAAATAATTTGAATTAACGTTTGATAATAATTGTTAATAATACAAATTATAATTTTGGATAAATTAATAATTTGAAAGGAACAAAAAAAAAAAAAAAAAAGATTTTTTAACTTTTTAGATTATCCTATTATAAAGAGTTTTTTAAATATACATTAGGTAATTTTGGAAACAATCTCTTCTTTTGATAAACATTCATTTATTCTTCAATATAATTGACGTTTCGGGGCTAATGCCTCATCTTCAGAATTTTTTCCAGTCAAAACTATTAACAATTCAAAATTAAATTAATTTAAAACATTAAACAAACACAAATATCACATTAAATCAATTAATTATCACAATATAACAATTTAAACCGTATTACATCTCTACTTACATAAAAACATTTTCCAATATTGTCAAAAATTGTTTTATTAAAAATCCTTATTTAATTTAATAATGGTCAGTTTTGTTTTGTTTTTTTATATCTATTGGTTGTTACAACTTTAACATTTTCTTTGAAAATTCCATATTTTATTAACAATTTTACACAAGGCTAGGAGTAGACTGGAATTTTTTAACAATTTTCTGATGTAGTTGGATGAAGTATGCTGTGTAAAAATAAACAACCTAATGTATTTAGGCAGCATAATGTGTGTTCAATTGTTAATTAAAGCATTGTTCTCTCTAATATAATTACTAAGAATTAATAACTAGTAATTATAAATTATAGCATATTCCTATTCCAAAAGGTACTATCTAAATGCACATTTCATTTCATTCCAAAATAAAATTTAAAAAATCTTACAAAACTTACTTTATCCTAATGTGTAAATATAACTTTTCCTTTGAGTTTCTTCCAGAAGGTACTATATTTTCTATCATACAACAGAAGCCACTAAGTTCCCTACGTTGCTAACTTGGCCCGAACCAGGTATCACTCCTGACAAACTCCAGTTTAATCCTTGCTTCCTCTTAATTCCCTGATACTCCTCCGAGGTGTCTGAAAAGAAGATGGCCCCGGAAACTTCTAGTTTAGGATAGTTTTTAGAAAGTTATTAATGGGTAGTATCTATATAGTATCTAGTCGTGTGTATATATTTATATATATATATATATATATATATATATATATATATATACATATTAAAAATCAAATATTAGCCAACGTTGTTTTGTTAAATGAGACAAAGCATAACTTTGTCTCATTTAACAAAACAAAATAAATAATATTTATGTGGGTTAAGACACACATGGGAATTCCGAAAATTATGCGATAGTTCAATTCTCTAAAACCTCTGGTGACCCAGATCATACTAAAGACATAGAATTGATTATTTAATTTAATAATAATAATCAGAAGTCCTTAAGGAAGATTTTATAAGTCACTTGTTATCACCGCGAATTTTAGATAACCTTTGGTTCAATTTACCCTTTCAAGATACATTATTAAATATCTCAGTAAACTCAAATCTAACCAAGGGGTGTGATGCGTATACCTATAACGCATTGGAGTAAAAAACTCTTTAAAAAAGGAGGTCTCTTATTTTGAGTTACAGAAGTCACTTAAGATATCCCAGAGATGGAACGAATAAAGCAACTGAATAACTGTTTTAGTTTTGTCTCAAGGTAATTAAAATACATAGGAGGTGAGCCTACGGATTTCAAAACTTTTTTTTGTCCACCCCTATGTCGCCTTTTAAGGCTGTCTGAGGTTTCTCAGCGGCAGGAGACGACGGCGAGGAATAACTGCCGATTTAAAAGCCCCTCACCACCGAGACGCGAATTATTGCAATCCAAGTTTATGGTCATCTGCTGGGCAACGTGAGTTCACAAGAACCCTGTGGGCACCCTTAGTTTCCAAACGAATTAAGTGATTAAGGTACTTGAAATTCTAAAGTTTCAAATCAAATTTCACTACAGTAGAATATAGTTATATTGAAATAGTCCATATTACAATTGTTTTGTAGTATACCTCTTACGTATGTCTGTATATCTATTTTTTCTATACACAGTTCATTATATTTTAATAATGCTTCAATGTTGCTCTTGATTTGGAGTATCTCGTTAAAATATATAAATTCGTTAATAATATTAAATCTATTCATACTAGTAATCTTAAATCTATTGCTAAAAGTATTTGAACAGTTTATTTTAGTTCTTAATTAACTTATGAGGTATATTTATCAAATGTTTTTACTTATAATTAAACGTACTGATTCTTCAATTTTGATATTGTCTATAATAGATTCTTGTAAACATAATGTATGTATTATAAATATTATGTCAAATTTGTTATTTGGTTTGTTATTCATTCATTTCCCCTAAATTAATTTAAACAAGGTGAACTGATTCTTCAATTTATACAGATAGATTTACTGTTTCATATTCATCACTCTGCAAAAAATTCAAAACTTTTATAAACATGTGTCATGGTGTTATGAGATGACACTTTTTCTAAAATCTTTAGCTTTCCAACGGTATATCATACATGTATATTACTGCTCTTATGTTCAAAAACGAAAAATTGCATTAAAAATATATTTTTTCTGTTTTCTCGTTTAGTTGGGTATCGAATTTATTCAATTTATATATTTACCTGTTTTTCATCAGCGTTAACAAGACAATCTAGTTATTATTATTGAATCTACAAAATAAAAGGTACTTTAGGGGAAGAAAAATATCGGCATTTAAGCCCTGTCAGACCATTTTTATCCAAATAAAACCTACATGATATTAAAGCCCATCAAATTTTACATCGATATAGCGAGTTTAATCAAAATCGTCGGAACCGTTTTCGAGAAAATCGAAAAAAGGTGCAAAATGCATTGTATAAAGTGCCTCTTCTGGTAAGCTCATTTTGATGAAAAAAGTTTTGTCACGTCTCGGGCGTATAGATGTCTTAAATATGAAATTTCAGTTTCATAGGGCTTACCGTTTCCGCCCGGGAGTTACCACACAGACCTTTTTGCGGGACTTGGTTATTTGGACTCAGGGGACCCTAAAACGTCTATTTCCGTTGAAAACTGGAATTCGAAAATTTTCACGATCGCAGTACTTCCCCTTACTATATATAGTAAGTGAAAGTAAAAACAAGCCAGAGATACGGGAGCATTCTGCTAGCAACCACACATGGATCCCTTCCACATGGAATGAATACCAAACCTCACATCGATACCCAAAACTAATTATGTGAAAATACTTTTTATCGCTACATTATCAATGATCAATATCTTACTTATTCCACTTTATTCATTACATTTAAATGATCTGGAGCGAGGGAGGACATTTTTAAAAACTTGGAAAGAGGGCAGATTAAGAAGATGAAAATCTTCTTTCAGTTACAAAATTGTAGTATTTAGTTCAAGTGTATGTTTTAATCAATCCGTTATTGTGCATATATATCATTTAAATTGTTCACTGACAAATATGATTGTTAAAAAATCTTGAGGTAATTTTTATAAATAATAAATAAAGTAATCAGCTCTTATAATTAACATATTACTTTATCGTTTCTACAATATTAAACATTAGCTCGAATCTTTCAGCAGTTGACTGACAACCACAATGAAAAAACAGGTGAGGACCCGGTGTAATTTTTTTTTTTTCTTTCCTAAAAGTTGGCCACATCCCAAGCGACGAATAAAATAGAGGAAATATTTGAACCTCTCCCAAGCTGGGTATTGGTTTCGTAATATAAACACACCTCGAGAACACTGAGCAGACTGTGAAATACCCTCCCTCGGCCGGGAACGGAAGCTGCGTGTGAAGGTGAAGATATTATTAGAGTCGGAGGAAACTGAAGGGTGGTGCTGCGGCTGACTCAAGAATACGACAACTATAAATAAAGCACTAGCCATGACATCATGTTCGTCCTTCGGTCTGCCCGTAGACGTCATCGTTCCCAGTTCAACCGCAGTATAGATATTTTGGTATTGATATTCGCACATTTCCAACTTCCAGCAGTCCCATCTTTAGCCACTCTCAATTGTAATCGGAAAAATTCCAAAAATTGTAATCGGAAGTATGAACTATATTTTTGTGTATTTTAATAGAATCTTTTGTTTAAATCATAAACTGTCGAGTATATTATTTTTATTTTTCAAAGTCTTTAAAAAAGGGTAATACATGGTATTTTACTTGGGTATGCTTTTTTTGCTTAAGCACAGCTTCATTTTTAAGGATATTTGTTCATTTACAATGTTTTTGGTTATGTTTATTGGTAATGTGATTATGTATGGTAATTTAAAAAAAAAATGTTATTTGTTATTTACAAATGTATAATGAAAACATTAGTAAATGTCATACAGTATTAAACTGAAATAAATCACATGTAGAGATGCTACCCATTGACAACTCTCCAAAAACTATGCTGAACTTGAAGGTTCCAGTGCCATATTTTTTTCAGACGCCTCGGAAGAGTATCGGGGAATTTAGAGGAACCAAGGATTGAAACTAGTGGGTTAGAGTGAGATTGGGGTTTTTCAGGAGTGGTACTTGGTTCCGGCCAAGTCAGCAATATGGGGAACTTAGGTACTTCTGTTTTGTAATAGAAATAAGTACCTTCTGGAAGAAACTGAAAGAAAAGTTATGTTTTTACATTGGAAATAAAGTACGTTTTGGAAGATTTTTTTTTAGTACGTTTTGGAATAAAATGAAACATGCATTTAGATAGAACCGTTTGAATGAACTGCAATTTTCTGTACTATTTTTTACTTTTTGTTTTATATATATATATATATAACAAGATAGATTAAATCATGATTTCTTTATATTATAATTTTTCCTTATAAAAATATCGGGTCTTTGCCATCTAAATAATTACTTCCCTAGACCTAAGAGTGTTAGCCTGAGTAGTGTGCCGGTGCTCAATAAAATTCTTTGTTGCAGTGTTGAAAAGGATCCTATGTGTATTCATGGACGGAGGATCGAAACGTCAAAATAAAGAAAATTAAGAAGGAGTATTAGTTTAATGGCCCAAAACCCGAATCATTTAAAACAAAATTATATATATATATATATATATATATATATATATATATATATATATATATATATATATATATATATATATATATACACATATGATAGTAATAAAAATGATATACTTCATATAGTGCAATTTTCTCCAACTACTATAAAAAACTCGAAAGAATCCAGAATCTTAGCATCAGAATAATCAACAATTACCCTCGATACACTAAAATATCCACTATGACCTGAAACTTCCCTCAATACTAAGTCTAGTGTTATCCCAAACCGAGAGTTATTTTAGAAAACCACAAGCTCTCTAAACCCGCTAATAACTGGAAATTATTCTTGATTTTTTTTTTATTTATTTCTGCTGTCTTATTTATGTTTCCAAGGCAGGTTATAGGTGAAGATAAGCTGTCATCCCTCTCCTTTATATAACGGTCATGTGCGACGATCCACGATTCCAATTCTTTAAAGATTCTGCTGAAGATATTTATATCCCATCTGCAGAGACCTAGATGCATTGCCACTTCTGTTGGACTGCCTTTTGGCTATCCAGGAGGAAAGTGAGGTTTAATTTGCATTATGATCTTCAATTCTAAGACACGATCACTTCTACCTCGAATATAGAAATATCATTTTTTAATAATTTTAAATATATAACATAGCTTCCACTTTTGATCATTTTCTTGTGTTTAAAACGTCAGATTTTAAGAGGTTTAAAAACATAAGTTGCAGTAAATTTTATAAGCTTGGGTTGGACGTTTAACGTTTTCTATTCCATATTCTTTAATGGCTCCATGGAGTTTACAAATTTATTTCATTGAAATTTTAGCTTAATAGGATAAGGAGAAAATTGGAACACCATAACCCTAGTTTGTTAACCAGTATTTAATAAGAAAAAGCATAGATCATATGGTTTGTAACTTCTTTATCTGTGTGCATCTTATCCAACAATAGAAGAATAACAAAGTAAGACCTCCACTCTTCTCGGTGCGTCCTTGGATATCTTCCTGGAAACTAGTCTCTCAGGAATCCATTTCAGTTCTTATACATTTTCTCAGTTATAGCTTTTTATTAGAATTCTTCCGTCCGACGTTATTGTTTTTTATCTTTAGCGTTTTCCATTATGTTCACTTTTAAGACATTATGTTGACGTATTGGATGTTGCTTCAAATAAGTTAATAAGAAACTCTATTCCAAACGAGTCACATATGAATTATTGGAGTAATATTATTATTCTCAAATAAAGGTTTTACCTTACAGTACTTTATCTTCTTTGACAGCCATATATTCCTAGATATCTTCAGTACAATGAGGAAATCTTTCTTTAGCTGTAACTTGGAGATAAAGCTTTTAACCTCCGGTATCTCAACTGATATTCTTTAAGATATCTTCGAAAGTTGTGGGATTCATCCTATGGTACGAATTAGCAACGGTTAAAGTATTGTGTTAAGGTGGAAGATTACTTGGAAGCATTGTGAGTTTATGTTTGAGCATCCAACATACACTCACTCAAAAACGTTTCCATACAGCATGCTTTTATTTAGCATAGCTGTTTATTTTCAAATTCACAAATACCTAATATACCAATTAATAATACTAATGTCAAATAAAAAAATATATATTTATTTATCTTCATTTCATCATTAATATAAAACGAGGCAGAATGTCATTTGGTAATGGTAGGTAAAAAAAATTTCCTTACACTTTAAATATTAATCCTATTTGTTGTACTATGACCGTCTTTCCAGTGTTATATGTATAAATCTTATCTAGATAATGAAATCTTAGTTCAGTATTAACTTTAGTTGAGTCTGGGAAACTGATTTTTTTCAATATGCGCGCTTCTCGTTATTTGAGAGAGATCATGGTTCGCAGGGCTTATCTATAATAAAAATTGCATATATATTGAATAATTCACATGATACTGTACAGTATGGACTACAAAAACATAGAGAGTTAAAATCTTTGGAGGATAGAACACGAGCTGGAAGACAAGAGACTGGAGAATCGCAAGAGGCGAGCCATCTTTGCTGAAGTCCATGCAAAACCTCTCACTACCAACACCGCAATGGCCGTCATAATTTCTTTATGGGTATTTGGAAACTTTTTGAGTAAGTGTATATAATTTTTTAAGAGAAGAAAATATTGGGAACAGCTTCCAATATTATAGATATAAATACCTCCTTCAACAAGGGGTATCTGGGTATATTTTTGAACTGATGAAATCAATGTTAAAAAAATGTTTACATCATGGAAGCTTTGGCCTTGAATAGTTCGAAATTTTGTTTAAGTTTTATTTTTTAAGAACTTTAGATAAAAGAACTTTTTATGTCAAAAAAATATTTATATATATATTTTTTCTCGGCACCTGCTTAGATTTAGTCGCTTTTATCCTTAACATTCTCATATACGCCATTGCATCGATTGTATATTTTTATCTGTGTACCATGGAAAATGACTTACCTATTGTTTAAAACTTATGGAAATCATAAATAAACTATTTCATCGTGTATTCTCTAGGTAGTAAACAAATAATTAATTCTTTCTTCGCATTTACATTTCTTTTTTTTTTTTGTGTCTGTTAATTTATGGCCCCTTATTTTACTCTTCTGAATAAGTATGTTCTCCATATTTTAAATATGAGGCTCACCTTTTGGTTTTATGTCGGATAATGCGTTACTACACATTTAGCAAATTCTCATCTAATTTATTATTCAAACCTTCCTCCAGATAGACAGAAGAGGATCGAAAAGATTAGAGCAATTCTGATTTTATAAGTGGAATTTGGCATATTTGTTGCCATGATTTAACTGTTTGAATGTGCATGTCGTTGTGGAAAATGAACTTGAATGTTATGCCCTGTCTTTATGTCCTAATAGGTTTAATAATAATAATTTTTTATTTGTGTTGGTATAAGTCCCTTTAAAATAATGTTACAAGAAAATTAAATTAGAGCATCAGTATCTTAAAGTTAAAAATAAAATGAATAATAGTAATAAGTTAACAGGTAGCTTCTAATAATAAAAATTTTTAAAAAAACTAGACAAGGCTATACAATGCTATTGAAATTGTGTGATATTAAAAACATAAATGTCCTAATATCGATTAAAAACAAATTATTATAAATAATCGTTTTATCTGCTCTGTTTATTGATTTTTATTGTACTTTTCAAAATAATTAGGATAGACAGGAAGTTTTAAATAAACTGGATAAGAAGGTTGGAAGAGTTTGGAATGAGGATATAGAAGGAATAGAATTCCATACGGACGGAGATCGGATAAGAAAAGATACGTCGAAAGCTACGATTCGATGAGGCGTTATACACAGATCTAATGGCCGCGAACGAGTATTGCGAGAGTGAACGGAGATTTAAATCAAAATATATCCGAGATGAAAAAAGGATGGGGAATTGGAGAAATTGGAGGAGGAAGGATGCCAGGAAGTACTTAAAACGTTAGGAAGGGTAAAGGCAATTTAACTCCTGTAGGATCAGGTTATAGAGTTGTCCTTGGATATCACAAAGATAAAACGTTTCAGACAGCTAAACAATTATTCAAGTACACTACTTTTGGCGAGTTATTTCTTTCCAGAGAGCCACCGATTACAATTACACTGTTTTAGAAGACTTTACTCGTTGTTTTGACTAAGTGTAAACATATTTTTTTTCTGAAACGATTCTAAGCGAAAGCCGCCTTCAAAGAGTGCATTTCGGTGCCCCCGTGCCATGTGATTGACAAGAAGAGGGTAGATACCCACATTATGGCCGCTGGTGATTGTGTCTATATTTAGTCCCTCAGGCCTACTCACTTTTAATTGACTGACTCAGATCCCGGCCTTGCGTTGCATTTTACGAGCGAAACTTCACATTCTTCGTAGATGAACAGTTTCTATTATTGTCTTCATTTGCGATACTGGAAATTCATCCTATTCTCTTCTAGGTATAACTTCACATATCTTAGCCTGTTAAAAACTATTTTTTTCGTGTTATTTAAAATAAGCCATTCTATTATGTAACTTAATCGGGTTAACTTCTTAAGCGATTAATATGACAATAATTTTTCTCAATGTTTCATGTTATTCTAATGGGAATACTCTATTTATTTTATTTTTCAAGTGAAGTAGTGCTTCTGTCTTCTAGCAATGAATGAAACTATTTATTCATTTAGACTTATGACTTGTTTCATTAGATTCACATTGGAATCCCCAGACGCTCCCATGTTTCTAGAAGGTATCGCCGAGTTGAATCGGGTCTATCCCTCTTTCCGTCGGCAGTACCTCCTAGGTGTCTATCTCTTCCGATCTCTTATTCTGGTTCTGCCAAAAGGGACGACATTTAATTTAATGAAAGTTTAAAAAAAACACATGCTAAAATTGTATAAAAAATTCTGTTTATTTATTACACGTATGGTTATAGTTAAAAATCACGATAATGACTTGCCAGTCCCTATAATGATAGAAACGTTGTTTTCCTATAAATATGTTATATTATTTTGAAATTCCCAATTACTGCTCACCACCCGAGACATCCGATCCTTCATATCACCATACCTTCATCTATTTAATGTTTAAAATTTATTTATATTTCCTTGGTAAGAAAGGATTGTGTTAGGAATGTGGACTAAAGATGCTTGCTCTAAGTAGGATAGTAGAAGTTTCGTTAACGGTGTTGTGAGTCAGAAGAAGGCGGGGTTCAGACAATAAGCCCCCTCTTGTTCCCACAGTACTGTTAGCTCTCTCTCTGCCTCAGCGCTAGGATCCGTCTTCATTCTTTTTTATATCGATAGGTCCAATGCATTCGTGTTCGATTCTTTTTTTTTTTTTTTTTTTGTAAATATATCGATAGCTCAGCGGATTTAAGTTATTCATAAAGTTATGTAGCCGTCAAATAACTCTTTGATCCACTGCTGACGAAGAGAAACTAAAAAGAATTATCTTCCCTCTCTTGTGAACATTCATATGTTGATAAACCAAATATTTATTAGAGAACATTAAATAGAAAAATAAATAATAAAATTTCAGGTAGAAATCACATTCGGAAAAAGACAAACAAGATTTGGAAAAAGAATTATACATTTTATTTTTATTTTTTAAATTATAAGATAAATTTACTTCTATTTAAAACAAAACCAAAACTCAGATTTTTTTTATATTTTATTAAAATATTCCAAATATTATACATTGTTGTTTATTTTTTTAACGTCCTTTATGCGTGTGGTGGAAGTCCTAAATTTTGCCTATCCAGGTTTAATTAGGATCTTTAACGAGTACCTGACATCGCGCAGGTCGGGACCACCTTTTAACGTCCTCCCCGAAGGACGGCATAACTAAGGATTTTTTACTCCCATTAAAAAATCTTAGGGATACTTGCGGGTTTGAACTCGAGAACTTTGGCATAGGAGGTATGTCGTAAGGTAACCCTAAATACTATACAATTTAATCATTTATAACATTTCAAAATTGGATGTAATCATTTTATGTATAGGGTACATGTGAAGGGATAGACACTAGTCCACAGTTCTCCGAGTCCTGGGTTCGAATCCCGGCTATGCCAGAATATTATTTATTCCATTATTTTAGTCACGGGGCGACCCTAGAGTATGGAGATCCTCCTGGGATAGACCCAGCCTGAGTAAATTAGTTGCCAAAAAATGAGGGAAAACCTGTTGGTGGAGTGTAACATCATTGCATAATTGTTGGCCTAGAAATAGTGCGTATCTCTGTAAGTAATAAACCTATTTTTTCTTTTTATGTATTTACATATGTTATAGTTTTACAATATTGCTATAAGAAGTTATACAGAGAAAGTTAGTCTTATGTATTTTATAAGCATAAAATAAGATAACATAATTTAGCAAAAGAAATACAAAAAAAGTTAATGATTAGATAAGTAAAATTGTAAACATTAGGATAAATGAAATACTAGTCATGTTAAAAATTACTATAAAAGGTCAGGGGTTCAAATTCGGCAGATAACCTAAGAATTTTTTAAAGGGAATAGAAAAATCTTTGGTTACGCGCCGTCTTTCGGAGGGGGCACAAAATGGTGGTAACTGGCCTGTGCGGTGTCAGGTACTCGTTAAAGATATCTATTCTAAATAAATCTGGAAAGGCAGAATTTAGGACTCTCACTGTTGCATCGTCGGATTAGCTACATCAGCTTTGTGATGTTGAATACATAAATATACATTTATTTTAACTTAAAAAAAAAAGAAGAAATATTTTGAATTTGAAACTGATTAAAGAGTATAAAATAGTACAACATACAGTTTAATTATTATGACATTTTATTACGTACCACCTCCTACGATGAAGAAATTTCTTTAAGTTAAAAAGGATAAAATTATTCTTATTTATAAATTAAAATTGTATTTTAAGGATATAGTGGCCGAGCAGTGTACATAGTAAAAATTAACTATTACATTAGGCTAACTAAAAACTATAACTAACTTAGATATAATTCTTTTGAACTAACTATTAAATCATCTGTTCTTATTGGCCAAGATCTTGTCTTCCTATTCAACAAGTTACTAACCATATTAAGAGTTTTAGTGGAGGACTTTAAAAGGAAAAAGAAAATGATTGGTTTTTTGGTTTTTGATTTATTTATTGGCCCAAAATATCTTGGTCAGCAGTGCCAGATACACTCACTATAAGATACACTTTTTTGAAAACAAACAATTATGGTTAAATATTACATAATAATATTAATTAAACAAATAAGGAACTAATAATACTAATACAAATAATAATAATACACTAAATAATTATACACAAAAACAAATAATAATAATACACAATAAACAAATACATAATGAACAAATAATAATGCATAATAGACAATAATAATATACATAATAAGTAATACATCCATAATACATGAATAAATACATACAGTATACATAATACATATAATAAACAAATAATACACTCATCAATAGTGCCAGATACGCTCATTTTAGATAATGAATTTAGAACAAATAATTTTGTTTTTTCATTCAATGGTTTTTATTTTTTATTTTATTTTTTTATTATTTATTTTTTTTAAAGAAAATGAGAATTAGGTTTCAGATATTAATCATATCATATCAAGTAAGATTCCGTAAAAAGATAATACATCTTTTGTATAAACTTTATTACAAATTGATAACAAGATAAAATTATTTCGGTTTAAAAGCAAACAAAAAATCAGAAATATTCAGGAGTACCATATCTGGTTGATAATTATTTACAACCCTTATCATTCGTGTTATAAATCACGATTAGATTCTTTGAATTCTTTTTTTTTTTTTTTTTTTTTATACTTATTTCGTTATAATAATCGTATAAATTTAATCTCTGTGGCAGTAAATTTTAATTTTAAATAATGGTAAAATCTGTTTTCGTACATTTTCAGAAGATTATTCTTGAATATTTCTTATATGAACCGAATTATTTATTGTGTTTTTTTTCATTTTCAAGCATTTGTCTTATAGTTTCTGGTATTGATAACATCAACCATATAGATAACGCATGAATGATTATAGAATACACTTTTTTAACTTTTAAAATATCCTTCTTTTTATCTCTCTCTCACTCTCTCTTTCTCTCTCTGTACTTAGTAACGCTAAAGAAAGATCGCAGTCATGAGTATAGTCAAGTTTTTGCTTTATACCTAATTGATTTATTTTAATATTTCGGCGGAGGGGCGATCCTAGAGTATGGAGACCCTCCTGGGGGAGACCCAGCCTCTATAATGTGGGTATCCAAAAAATTGGGAAAAACCTGGCGGTAGAGTGTGATCTCGACCTTGTCACCTCATTGCACCTAGTAACTGTACGATTCTATACAGGTACAGGTTTTTACTTGATTGATAAGTTAACAGGCTAATATAATGGAGAAGTGATGGTTTATAAAAAATACCCCTCTTAATGGTGTACCTTATGCACTAATATTGATGAAGATTGCTCCGAACCTCGAACCTCGTTCCTACTGCACCTCTTCCCACAATGCTCAATGCCCCCTTCCATTCCCCTTTCTATTCTGATGCATTGTGAGAAGAAATGAATTCGCATTCCTTCTTACAATTTTCACGGCTCTTGGCTATCACTCCTCTCTCAGCGGCTTTAAGAGTTGTGTCTCTTTTTAGCAAAAAATGTTACAGGGCGATTATGAGTCAATTATTTTTTTTTATTTCCTATTTTGTGTTTTTTTTTAATTATTTTTTTATTCATTCTCCTTTTTACTTATATCTTGTGAACCTGTCATCTTTCACCTGTAATAATTTTCCACCTTTTTTTTTAAATTTAATTTTTAAAATTTTTTTTTAAATAATCAGTTCAACTGTGAGACATCACAGAAATTATATAACTTTTTTTTTACAACAATTATTTGACACAGATATCACATTAATGAACTGCATAGATCTTCCTTACATAGCGGGTGTATATTCAAAGAGCATTGATGTATAATTTCTTAAACTCGTTTCTAAACAATTCAAATCAAGACTCTTTGCATTTTTTTTTATCATTAATTTTTTTAATTAAAATATAGTATGACCTTCTTTCACAATCATGATCATTACTTCAAGTGCTATAATAATTAATTCACACTATTTATACACATTTTACGTTTATATAACTTATATTTTAAGGTTTTAAATTCATTAATACTAAAAGATAATATTTATTTTTTATCTTTATTTTGTAAATTGAAAAAAAAAAATGGTTTAGTCCTTTATCGGAAAAGAAGAAAAACAAATTGTTTACAAGAACATAAAGCGAAAGAACCCAATATAAGCAAAAATGTCTGTAATAAGCTAACAATAAAGTTCATAAAATATGTCACCTTATAATTAAAATCCTCAGTGTAATACTGAATACAAGTAAGGAAGTTAGAAGTTGAAAAAAGTAGTTTATGGCTTTTAGGGAAGTTTTAAAGATTATAATGATGTAGTTGTTGACCGTAAATACCGTATAAAAAGTAGTCCTCTTTGAGATATTCAAATAAGTTTTGAGCCATCACTGGTGAAGACCCACATGTAGGTCGAAACATCGGCACAAAAATATAATAATTTTGTCTTATCAGAGTGTTTCCTTGGTGACCGAATCCCCAATCAACTTTTCCATCATGTAAGGACTAAACGTTTTGAAGTATTTTTGCGTTTTCGATTGCTGTACAGTAACATTTTTTATTTCAGTTGCAGTTTTAAAGAATGGGATCTATTAAAGATTGGAGAAGTGGATTGGAATCATACACAATAGCCATTGATTTTCTTGCGTTTAGGCCTAATTTATTTTGAACAGCCCAACAATGAAGATTTGCCAACCTATTTCGAATCCATTCTGCATATTGCAATACCCAGCGTTTTGCCACATCTTGGTTTTCTTGCACAACCGCAGGATTAGTATTCCATCGACATCCTGGCTCCATGGATCGGAGTACTCGGAAGACCTCCACTTCTTCTGTTCCTGTTGTTCCATTGTTAGTCGCCGTTTTCCGGAATCCTATTGTGAGTATTACCTCCTAATTTTGCGGCGGTGGGCAATCTATCGGGAAGATCTTTCTGGCCTAAAGGTTCTTTCAAAGGAGTTACGTCAGGATCCATTTCCTAGTGGAAAGGTGTCTTTGAGCTCTTGGCAGTTCAGAGCCTCTCACTTTTATAATATTATTTTAACCCAGAAGATCATGAAACAAGAGTAATCATTATTTAAACTGCGGAGTTACTTCGATATGGCACACACTTGTGAAGCAAAGGACTATAGCGTTTTAACAAAACGATGATTTATAATTTTATGAAGACATCTAAATATTTCTCCTGTTCTCAAATGGGCAATAATGCACCTTAAGAAAATTTTCATTTTTTCTTTACCCGAAAATCTTAGTTCTATTGTATAATATATGTATTAATAAAATTGAAAAAAAAACGTAACATTACCATTAAAGATTATTAAACTGCGGAATTACTTTGATATGGCACACACTTGTGAAGCAAAGGACTATAGCGTTTTAACAAAACTTCACATATAAGCGTCTTTAAAAATACAAATAAACTACTATATGTTTACAATTTTCCGTTAGTAAATGAATTTATTCACATTAGATTAATTTGTCTGAGTAATCAATATACTTTTATGATTCCTTCAAATACCATACTGATTCCCAACTACTTAGACCTTCAATTGGCACAAGTTGTGTCGTATAATTAAAGATAATTGAATATATTTCGTTATAGAAGTTAACTTCGTTAACCAAGTTGAGACAGTAAAATCAAAAGTGCAGATTAATAATATATCAAACTTTTCTTAAATTTAATCTAAGATCAATTAAAAGCTTTCAGCCCAAAATCTAGTATATATTGTAAAATATCAGATCTTAAATGCCTTTGGGCAAAAGAACTATTATT
Organism: Piezodorus guildinii; assembly: GCA_023052935.1. Taxonomy (NCBI): domain Eukaryota; kingdom Metazoa; phylum Arthropoda; class Insecta; order Hemiptera; family Pentatomidae; genus Piezodorus; species Piezodorus guildinii. The sequence continues at coordinate 118,039,870 of CM041293.1, read as the reverse complement.
TTTGTTAGATACAGTACATGGTATACTGTGTTATAATGTTATTATATGTTCTATATTGAATAAATGGAGGATAAGAGGAAAAAAATATATTTAAAATATATAATAGATAATATAATAGAAAATATATAATAATAATATATTATAAAATATATAATAGATATTTAAAATATATAATATTCTCTTAAACATTTAAATTTACTCCTAACAGTGCAGACTTCTTATGTTTGTTAGTTCTATTGTATTAAATGGAATATAATTTATTGACTTATAACATCATGCCACGATCAAGTCTTGCCTATTATGTATGAATTTTATAATAGTAATGCATTTGTATATTCAATTTACACTATTGAATAAATCAAGTACGTGAAGACAAAGGTCTTCCTGTAATAGCTGAGTAATAATAATAATAATAATGGTAATTAATTTAATTTACTGATCAAATTCTAAAATAGTAATAAAATAAACATTATATACTCATAACATATCATATATAACATTTAATCTTCCCAAAATAAAAATAAATATTCTTAATTAAATTCATTAACTTCATTCAAATATAGCTAATATGTAATAGTACAAACTTTTAACAAAAAATAAAATAAAATAATAGGTATTCACTGTTTTGATCTATATATTTACTTAGAAAATTGATAGTATTTGTATTTGAAGTAGAACAGTGCAATAATTAGTGATTTATGTTTTGATTTATAATTTTATGAAGGCATCTAAATATTTCTCCTGTTCTCAAATGGGCAATAATGTTCCTTAAGAAAATTTTCATTTTTTCTTTACCCGAAAATCTTAGTTCTATTGTATAATATATGTATTAATAAAATTTAAAAAAAACAACGTAACATTACCGTTAAAGATATTGATACAAATATATATAATAAATAGGATGATCCTATTATAAAATAAAATCCTTAAAATGTTTCTACTTTCCTGTAAAATAAATTAAAGAAGTTTTACATCATGAATTTTTAATGTAATAATTCATTGTAAATACTTTTGAAAGTTATAAAGTCTAATTACTGTTTAAAAAACAAACAAACGTTAAAAGCAGCTTTACTCTGAAAATAATACCTTTTTCTATTATTTTTATTTTTTTTATCGAAACGCGTTAACAATATATGTTACTAACAAGAATAAACGACCTGGAAAAATAATGACCTGTTAGAATGATATAATTAAACAAGGAAAAGCTGGTAGGGTTCGTTCTATATTGTATTATATCCTTATTATTTTAATTTCTGGTGACATTTCCCAACAGTGTTTATTCAAAAATTTGTATTCATATATAGCCTATAGATATGCATCGTAGTTCTGCTCTGTTTTTCAATTTAATTAAATAACATCAAATATTGCACCTGACCAGGCGTTGTTACTTTTCTTCTTCTATGGGTATCTTAGGAATTGACATATTTTTATTATGCATTCTTCATTGTTTAGGAAATTTTTTGAGTTGATAAATTGTGTTAGGATAGCAAGCTATGGACAAGGTCAACAACCTAAGGTTGCTAAGTGGGTTAGGGGGGATATCGCACAACCGTTGAATAAATCTTGGCGGGAGGAAATGTCAGAGAATGCGGCACCGGATGACACATCCTTCATTGAGATTCCGAACGTGTCGTCTCCAATTGGCCAATAGGATATTACGTGTAAGATAATTGAGACATTTAGGACAATAGTAGCATCTGTCCTTACCGCTCTCGTCGAAAATTAACTCCATTCATGCTTTAACATTTAATACCCACTATAATATACTATACTATAGTGTGTATAGATATATGTATATTCATATACACACATCTGTTGGCCAGACATATTATACAATCCGAATGTACATAACTGTTATGCTTAGGGGACCTAGTCCTAGAATAAATTTTTTTTCTATCTATCTTTCTATTTAATTATATATATATATATATATATATATATTATTTGATATTTACAAATATATACAAGTGCGTTAATAAAATGTGGTAAAGGAAACTAAAACTATTATTCTTCCGACGCGTCGCGACGGTTCTATAAAGATGTAAAACGTGATAGCTAACTTTGAAGGATAAACGATGCCTTTATGTTTTCGAGAATAAAGTGCTGCGTAAAATATTTGATCCTAAGAGAGATGAGACCACTGGGGAATTCTGAAGATTGCACAACGAAGAATTGCGGTGCTTGTACCTTGTGAGTATAATTGGCGGGTAGAGATTTTAGGAAAACGTTGGGATGTGCTGAATCGTCAGGTAGGCGTCCGAGAAGTAGCCCGAAACGTCAATGGAGGATTGTGTTAAGTCTAATCTTGGAGGTTTGGGCTTGGACGGTGATCTTTCGATAAATCTGCCTAGATCACCATTTAGTGGTATCTTCGTCGAACCTTCGGGTTGGACATAATTCTATTATGATTATGATATAATAATTATATATAATCCCTAATATAAATGAAAAAAATGATATTATATTGAAGTATTTTGTGTCTATTGCTGAAAATAATAACTCAAAAACTAACTCGATTTAAGCCACTACTTAATTACTCCACTACTAGTAATAATAGTGGTAGTAATTCTAGAGTTTGACATATTTAATTTTTAAAAAGAAGAACCCATTTCTTATATTAACTGAGTTATAAACTTAAAAACAATTAATAAAAAATAACTATTATTCCATAGGCCAATAATACAAATAGCTTTATTACCGTTATTAGTCAAACAGCCAGCATTCCTCAGTTATGAGTTGTGGTTCTTTAAATACATATTCTAAGTAGTTATGTTTCTCATGAATAAAAAATATTTCTTTGGACAAAAATTCACCTTGTGGCTATATTGTAACTCCTTATATTTTTAATAAATATATAAACTGCAAAGTTATTTATTTACTTAACTTATTCAAAATTAAAAAAAAAAAAACTTAACGTTTTCTATGTATCCTTGTAATAATTAATGAATTATTAGTTTTTAAACTGAACTAAACAAATTTTATTTTGAGTATTCTTAACTTAAAATGCTATAAGAAAAGTTAAACTTGTATTCTTTTCTATTTAATCCCATGCGACAGGGATATGTATTCCATATGCTGGTCGAAAGTTGCTTAGTCAAAACTAGAAAAATTAAAATAAATTAACAAAGAAAAAACTATTAAAATAATTAAAATGAGACCACTTGTATTTCAGCTTCAACACAGAGATAGGTACAGTACCCTAATGACTCTAGGTCAAAATGGAATTTTATAAATTTTATTAAACGGAAAGTGCCTCCGTCTTATTGAATCTACTTAGAAACTAAAATTATTCCTGTAACATTTTTTTATTATTGTTTTTTTTTTAATTCTTTTATTTGTATGTATATATATATTTTAAAGCGATTATAATCATTATCAAGAGAACTTTCCAATTGCATCAAGTCCTATTTAAAATTTAATCTATTTTCGACGTTCAAGACCTTCCTAATTTGTTAAAAAGTAAAGTATATTGGATTGTATTTATCGTATAAGTCTAAAATTTATAAAAAATATTTCAATGTATTTTAATTGTTTCTTGAAAATAGTAAAGATATCCGAAGAAAGTTTTGTAATATTCTTGTCGTAGAACCTTTGAAAGAATCAGTCTTTACCTTCTGAGTAATGCCTCATTATTGTCAATTTATGTCGGGATGTAGAGAATCTTAATGAAGGATGTGTCATCTGACACACATTGCTCTGACATTTCCGTTTTTTATCCCAGTTTTCCTTGTAGATATTTAAGTAATGGCTGGTCTTTTTCTCTGAAATCATAAATAAATATCATATTTCAGAATATTTAATTTATGGTTCGTGATTAATTAATGATTATATTATTTATTATCATTTTTTTCGTGATGTTCTGCAATATGAGATTTGGTAGCCAATTAATTAGAATTAGCTTTCCTGTTCACTTCTGTCCTTTGACTTGGTGTCTCAGTTTCACGTTAACATTTAAAAAGTAAAATTCCATATTTAACGATAGGACTCCTACTTGACAAACGTCTAACTTGGAATCCGCACACAAGACTGAAACGACGAAAACTTTAGCTTGCTTCAACAATTACTGGACAGACGCTCTAACCTTCCACTTAACCAAAAAAAGGCCCATCTGCGAGGTGTGTTCAAAAAGTAAGGTGACTTTTCAAATTTCGGGGGCAGCGTACTTTCGATTATCGATTTTTTTGTTTTATTATGTTGGTACACTCTTCCCAAACATCTGTACCAAGTTTCAAGTGTATAGCATTTTTTTGGTTGTGAGAGGCGTAAAGGTTATAAGTGTTTTGCCTGCCTTTTGCGATTTTTTGCTACCGAAAAATATGGAACAAACGATTTGCATCAAATTTTGTGTAAAAAATAAAATGTATCAGCATCATAAGTTCTATCAGTACGTATGGAGTTGAGCGTTGGGGCTCCACTAAACCATCAAATTCTTCCCATATTCAATCCCTGCAATCCAAAATCCTTCGAAATATCCTCAATGCTCCTTACATTGTCACTAACAAACTCATCCATGAAGACCTTAATGTTCCATGTCTTGCTGATTTGGCCTGTACGAGGTATCAATCCTTCCATGACAAACTCTACTTCTACTTTAACCCACTAGTTTCCATCCTTGCTTTCTCTTCCATTCCTGACAATCCTCCGATGCGCCTGAAAAGAAGATGGTCTCGATACCTTTTAGTTTAGATTACCTACTGGGGTGCTGCCAATTTGCATATTCTCCTCATGTCTTTTCATGTATATTATCTATATACATTAACCGCTACTTTACTTGAGGTATTATCTAATACATTTGTAAATTTCAATAAATAAAAAAATATATACATTTAACAAATCAGTGTATATATGGTCACATCATATAATATAATCATAATACAGTTGTTTTTTGTTTTCTTTTTAACAATTTTATACAACTTGGTTGTTTCTCGTTTTTAAATTTTTTGCCACTTCTATTGATTAAGCCAGTCTCCCTCTCGAAGACCTACAACAGTCTTGCCTTCCTCCACATCCTGCAATCACCTCTTCCTGGGTAATCCTCTTTTTCGCTTGTCTATCGGTTGATACAGAAAGATCAATTTTAGTCATTGCTCCTATGTTATTCTTTGCAAATGTCCACACCAGTTCAACCTTTTTTATTTCTGTTTCGTAGAATATAGTTGTTTCTTGTTGGACATTCCGCCTAATAGTATTGTTGGGAACATGCTGCAGTCTGGAAATGGCACTAGAGCACCTCCAAAAGCCCATCTCCAGTGATAAGAATCCTATCTCCTCCTTTTTAGGTAATCACCCAATTCATACAGTTGTAAACATCAATAAATATATTTGAAAAATCAGAAAGGAAAAATCATTAGTTATGTTTATTTTATTCTTTATTCTATCGTTGGTGCATCTTTTTTTTTTTTTTTTTTTTTTTTTTTCTTCCATTCACTTATTTTAACGTTAAAAGATTTATTTCTGTAATTGATTACAATCATAACATGATATTGTATATTCTGCAACGAAGAAAGGGACTCTATTACGACAATGTCCTCTTCAGGTTACAGTTTATCTGTGTTGTATAGAATCTAGTTTCAACATTCATCTTAAAAATTAAAACTCAGTTTTTACATTTTTTCAAACATTTTTACTCACGGACCTCAGACTTCCAGGGCATTCAAGTTTTCTTCAGGAATGGCGTTTTTTTGCAATGGAAAGGAGAACGGGGTTAGCCGACCTCAACCACTCTGTTTTTGCACTCTGCTTGAATGCATATCCAATTACCGGAGTGATAGTGAGGCTGTCCATCATTGCAGCCGGAGACCAAAGGAGAAATCCTTGGATCCATTCTCCGTCTGAAAGGAACTGGAATGCGACATGTCGAGCCCTTCTTTCTGGAGAATGAGATAACTGATCCATGACCTTACTGTGATGCTACACGCTGCAAACTTTAATCTGTTAACTGATAAAATGTTGAAATTTTAATTTTTTAAATAACTATGTTCAGTGAGAAATTACGTCAAAGCACCCTAATTTCGAGTCATTTTTCTAATTTTTTTTCTCATGCTTCAAATATTGACGGTATTTCTATTATGTATGCATCTTAATATTAATAAAAATATTGGATACGCTAAATAATAAAGCACTTCTCAAACTACTTTATTTTATAATTCTTGATAAAATGATGATTACCACGTGCTTTTCCCATCTAAACATTAATAAATAAACACAATGCTATGGATTTTTTATTGCGAACATCCATGCAAATTTTGTTTCAGAGCACGCAAATCTTTATGCTGAATATATCTTTAAGATTAGAGGATATACATTTTTAGCGCAAAATCAAGTTTCAATTGGTATTTCTGCCTCTTATATTTAATCTTTGTAAACATAAATTTCTTATCTGACAGGTTTATTCTTCAGTAGATCGAAGATAAAAGCCTTAGAAATATGTGACGAAGTTAGTTCTCCATATCTGATATATTGTTTTATTTTTAATATCGATTTTGGGGTATGGAAACCAGAGGGTCTAGCAACAGGGAAAATCTGGATAACCAGGAAAATTCAGGGATTTTAAAAACATCTAAAAAAGTCAGGAAATTAGTTCTTTGGTCAGGGAAAATAGTCCCTAAATAACATCGTTTCTTCTTCACTCAGTATAAAGTTCTAATATGCCTACTTGTTGTGATGTTGCTGATATCATAATGTAAGTTTAATATTTCATATCATAAAATGACAGGAGGGCTGTGGAGAACAGAAAATTCAACCTTCAGGTGAAGGAATTGTAGGCAAAAAAAGCAAAACTGCTCCAAGAAGCTCTTCAGAAAGCTTTGGCTCCAGAGATTCAAACATTAAAGAAAATCTCTTAAAGTTTACAAAGATATATTGATTTGTAAATAAATTTGTTGTCAGATTTGTAAATATTGATTATTACTATCAGCAGTATTCAAATTCATCATAATTCATTGGTAAGTCAACTTAAACAACTACAATTTCAGCTTGTACCGGGTAGATATAATTGAATCTTATCGTAAGTAATTTGTCATTAGATATATTTTTAATCGAGTATACCATATTAGTTATAATTATTCTTTGTTTTGTCGATTTTCGCCGAGATTTGGCCAGGTAATAGCCTTATAATATGGAAAAGTCAGGGAATCTCTTTGAGCTGATTTGCTAAACACCCTGGGAGGCCCTCCTGGGGCACACCTAGCTTTTTTAAAGTGGGTGCCCGAAATTGGGGAAAAAACATGGCTGCTGAGCGTGATCACCTCAGTCCTAATCACCTCCATTACACGCCTGTGGATCTAGAAACAGTACGAATCTTTTTATGTACTGAGCCCAAGACTCTTCATGAGTTGTAGGAGTAAAGTTTAATATCGATTTAATGTATTGTCTTTACTGATATTGAATTTTTCTTCAACTTATCAGTATGGATTTTTTTGTTTTTTCACTTTTATCTTTGTAAATAGATCGAGAACCGATTGTTTTTTCATAATGTAGAAGTCTATTTATCATTAGCAAATGTTTCCGCATCCTTGAAGTCTCGTTGCAGAACAGACATGTCGGCAGTTCGTTTTGATCTTAAACAATCCATGAGGAGTCTCGTACTATGATTATATCTTACATTGGTAGTGAAGGTTAGGAGGCAAGGTTGATGACGTTATGCTATTTAGTTATTCAAATAATTTACTTTAATATTATTCTATATTGATTTAATACTTCTTATTTTCTATATGCTAACACTAAGCGAATATATTACTTGTGTACACCTATTACATTCTATTTCAATGGTTCTCAACAAAACATTTTCGCGGGCCCCTTCATCCATTCAATACAATGCCAAATATTCAAAAAAATCCAAATACCCTGTCTTGATGGCATGTTCGAAAATTGTAGTTCTTTTCGAAAGTTACCAAGTTCATATTTAATTTCGTTTCCAAGCATACTAAAATAAATCTCCATCTTTATCATGTAACAAATCTAAGCTATATTTCAATGCAAAAATAATCAATTAAATTGGTTGAAAAAAATACTGAATATTTCCTAAAATAATATAGTTCTTATTCAAATCACTGTTTTGATTTTAAGGCGCATTCAAGTAATATAAAACATTAGAGTTTGAAATAATGGGCCAGTTATTTAGTGACTACGATTGAAATATATCGTTAAAGATAATTCATGATAGTAGAGATAGTATTTGCGAGACTCAGGCTCTAAGTAAAAGGATTGGATTAATCTGTGGAGGGGAAGATTAGTGGTGTCGGCATTGAACCTTCGGCTTCGCTAAGCCTAATATTATTATTATTATCAAGTTATATTCTTTGTATATCCTTTTTGTAGTTTGTATCCTCATTTGAAGTGTATATCATTTGTATATTATTTTTATTATTTTAATAATTATAGATTTTGGTATGTTTTTACTAATAACATTTTTTTTTTTTTTTTTTTTTTTTTGCAGGTACGTACTTCCTTACTTCAGTATTTTAAGTTATTTCTTAATCTCTTCGTATATTAAGTATTGTAGTTAAGGTTTTATTTTATTTGTTATGTTCCTCATTATGAACCTACTGTGTCCATGAACAATTGTCATTATTACAAATGCGGGTTTTAAAATTAAATTCTTATAAAATAACAGAAACGGAAAAAATTACTCAAAAGATCTAATCTTATATTAATGAAATCTCTACTATTTAGAATAATTAATCAATTTAAAACTTTAACTTGCCAAACAATACATTTATTATTGTTTAAATGTTTTATTTATAGATCTGCATGTTAGTTATGAATAAATATCATTGTTGTACGTATTTAGGAAAAGGGAATCAATTTAAATTTAATTGTTAATCATATTATTATATTTTTATTTATTAATGTAATGTCAATAAATTAAAATTAGTGGTCTTCAAGATATTACGTCTCCGCCCTAATGACTTGCCATTTTCAAATTTGATATATTAATTATAACATTGGTCCTATACTTTTAAAAAATATTAGATTTAAAAAATATGATAAATGGTCATAATTTAAGTTTATAATTGCCTTTTTTGTATTATTTTTCCATTTTGAGCGACATATCCTGGAGGCCTTTGACCGCTATGGTTTCTTAGGAATCCACTCGCTAACATGCATAGGGTAGAGTCATCACTCACTTTATTATTTTTGTGATGGTCCTCCAGTTGGCTGACGGATCTCACATAGTCGGAGAAGGTTGTGACTGAATCACGATTTTATTATATGGTTGAGAAATTCCTGACGGCACTGGGATTCGAACTCAACCTTTGGCTTGGAAGACTAACGCGCTAGTCACAGAAGCCTCGGTCGCTCCCATTTGTATTATTATAAATTATAAATAATTATGACTAGCCACAAAATACCATCTGTTGAACACATTTGTTTCACGAATTACAGTAGTGTACTAAGAAAATTAAAATATGAATTACATTCTAATTTTGCTTTCTCTTTAAATCTAGTGTAAATCCTTTAAAGCTTTACATTTAAAGGATGGCTATTCGTTTTGTTGTGGTTTTAGGAACTGAGGAGTCCCAAGTGGTCCAGAGACCTGACACCATTCTCGTTTTGTTTGCCCCCTCGAGGTTACCAGTTCATTCTTGTTGGTTTTCCCTAGGCCGGGCAAAATAGTCCCGAAGATACTTTTCAGAGGCAGTTGAAGATGTTTTGAATTTCAAACCAAAAGTTCATCTAAAAATATTAAATTGTAATTTTTTTGTACATTGTGATCATAAGTATACTAAAACTAAAATTAAAAAGCAATTCTAGAGTTCAATACCAAAAAGACAAACTTATTCTAAACAAAGAGGAGAGCTCGAGATTCGATTCTTGCTAAAACGTAAATTCCTTATTCACTTCATTTCTGACTTTTCGAATTTCTTAACACCAGCTGAAAATGAAATATATATTTTTTTAAGTTATGGATGATTTTTTTTTTTTTTTATTTTTTTTCTCAATAGTATTAATGTTTACTTTCATTTGCCTTTATTTGATATGAGCTGAAAGAGAAAGTATTGCGGTCCTAAAATTTTCGAACTTTAGGAGTTTTCAACGGATATGCACGTTTTAGGGTTCCCTGAATCCAAATGACGAAGACCCGCAAAAGTTCTGTGTGTGTGTGGTATGTATACCACGAAAACAAATAGTCGTATTAAACTGATATTTCATATTTAAGACAACTTACGCCCGAGATGATCCAATAACTTTTCCATCAAAATCAGTAAACCAAAAGAGTCACTAAATACCTTGCATTTTCATCTTTTTACGATTTTTCCCAAAAACGGCTGAAATGATTTTGATTAAACTCGCTGATATATCGATCTGAAATTTAATGGGCTTTAGTATAATATAGGTTTCATTCTTATTGAAATAGTCTTACCGGGCTGAACTGCCGATTTTTTAAATTTTCTTCATTTAAAGTACCTTTAATTTTGTAGTTTTGATTAATCTTTTAGTATTGATAAAAAAGGGCTAAATATAAGAGTTGAACGAATTTTATAACCAGCTGAAGGAGAAGAGAGCAAAAATATTGTTTAATGCTGTTTTTAATTTTTGAAAATAAGATAAACATCTATGTGACATAACAGTCACATAGATGTTAAATATTCCATTGGAAAGCTAAAGATTTTGTAAAAAAAATATTATATTTTATACAATTCATTAAATATTATAATCAAGAACAATTCTAGAGTTCAATACCAAAAAGGCAACCTTATTCTAAACAAAGAGGGGAGGTCGAGATTCGATTCTTGCTTAAACGTGAATTCCTTATTCACTTTATTTCCGACTTATCGAATTTCTTAACACCAGCCGAATATGAATTTTTTTTTTTCAATTTAAGGATTTTTTTTTTTCCAAATTGTATTTATGTTTACTTTCATTTCGCTTTTTTTTTTTTATATGTATGCATTAAGAAAAAGTATTTCTGTCCTAAAATTTTCGAATTTTAATTTTGAACGGAAATGCACGTTTTAGGATCCCAGAGTCAAAATAGCCAAGTCGCGCGAAAACTTACGCGTGGGTCCGTGTGTGGTAAGTGTAGCACGAAAACTTGTTGCTGAACATACATATTTAATACAACTATAAGCCCGAGATGTTACACAACATTTTCATCAAATTCGGCAAACAGAAGAGCAACTTTTATATCATGCATTCTGCTACTTTTCCTCCAAAACGGCTCTTACGATTTTGATTAAACTCGTTATATCGATGTGTTTGATGGGCTTCAATATTATATAAATGTTTTGTTCTGATCGTAGTAATCTGATTAGGCTTATATACCGAATATTTGAAAAAAGTGTCTCTGTTGTGCTGTTTTAGTATGAAATGTTATCACTAATTTGTTAGTTATTTGTTTTTTTTGTGAAATTTGCTTTTTTTAAGGAAGACAATCCACCTAGTACTCGGGCATTCTCTCAGTGATCCTGATGCACCGACTGTTGCCTCATTACTCCCCCGAACGGAGTATCCTTCACCGGCAATCCTACCTGCTCTTTCGCCATTGCTATGGTAGAATGGATGTAATGAATAATGTAAATGTAGTGAATGGTCTCGTTTGTGTTTTCCAGGAAGCGGTTGCTATCGGTTCGGATCTGGTTCTGACTGTCAAGTGGAAATTGGGTCGAAATTTAAATATATTTCTTTCACTTTCTCGGATTTTACGTGTGTTTTTTTACTGTTGTTGGTGTTGTCTTTCCTTTCCATACGCACCTTACCGTTTTGCCTTTGGTTCATTGAGTGTATTACTTCTCTGCGTTAAATTTATAATCTTTTCTGGGCGCTTATGTATTTGAATATTACTTTTGTAAAATTTAATGAACCCTTATGGTATTAAACTGCTCTACCATCAGATTAAAACCAAATCTAATCTCTTCTCTTCGTAAGTGACTCATCTAAAAGAAATTTACAATAAGGATGTTAACTATTTATTTTTGAAAAATTCTAGTTATAATTACTAAATTCAGGTCCAATCCTCCGAGGCGTCTGAAAATAAGATAGGCTCGAGACCTTCTAGTTTTGATTAACTAGTGGAGTGCTGCCAATGGGCATATCCTCTTCATTTATATTATCAATATATATATATATATATATATATATATATATATATATATATATATATTTTAAACTAATTTACTTGATGTATTTACTTTTACAGTTGTAAATTTCAATAAATAAAATAAAACATTCAGGTCACAAATTACTAAATTTTAGCTTCTTTCTACACTAGAGGCTTAAGACTCTTTAAAAGCTCGGTATTTCGTTTATTGCTTATATAAAAAAAAGAAAAATTTTAATTACTTGAATATCCTTCAAAGGTTCATTTTAGTAAAATATTATTAACGATACCGAATCCTTTCCTAAACATTTTATCAGTCCATTGACCCGTTCAAAATCCAGTTGATAACATATCAGATTGTTAATTTCAATTTTTTCTTTCTTTTTGATATACCGCTTCTCATGTATCTTATTAATGAACATTATCGAATCAATAGAGCGATAGTTATATTTTTTGTTTGTTTTTTAAAAATCTCTATATTATATAAATTGAAAACAAAATTATATAAGCCATCTTTTTCCTCAATCTTGTTGAATTCTTAGCTGTATCCCATTATAAAAATAATTATTTTTTTAATGATCCTTTAATTCGTCTTTTAAGAGATAAAGGTACCATAATTTCCTCCGTGTGATATAAAATATCTACACTTTCAGACTGAAATAATTAGGTACAATTAATATCAATTTTATTGCTGACTCTCTGAGCTTTCTGTACGTTAATATATTATTTTTCTTCTAAGTCCTTCTTCCGTGTAATGATATTTCATCGTATTTTTTTTTTATAGTTGAACTAATATGACGGATGTGACTCCAGTTGAAGATATGAGCTGTGTTCATTCACTATAGATGCACACATAAAATCGCTCCCTGTTTGTTATTACCGAGATAAGGGTGTGACATTGGTTTGTGATAAGGTTGTGTTTAGTATCTTTCTTATGCCAGCTCAGACCGTGATATAAAACGTTACGTGACTTATAATGCATGAGTCATTTTAAGAAGTGATATGATGCATGTCAGCTGTGGACAACATCCGATCGGTGGGATTTTGCTAAGCGTATACTATATTTTTTTTTATTCTGGTATTTGTTTGTTGTTTTGTTTTTTACATTCAGTTACCTACTTATGAAATATATATTAAGGGAAGTTTTAGGGAATTTTTAAACCTAACTTTATTCCATGAATTTTCTCGTTAACGACATTTTAATCGTCTTTTCCTAAAATACCCTTAACTCGGTTTTGAATTAATTGATGATTTTTCTAGTATTAGTAATATTATTACATGATAATAGACTGAAGGAGAATGAAATGTTAAAAACATTTACTCAAATAAGACTAGTTACACAAGTTTACGAAAAATACGCAGAAAAGTAAATATTTTTTCAGGATTTCAATTTAATCCTCTCTGTGTTTATAGAATCATGTGTACTTGGTCGATAATGTTTACAATTATAAAAAATAAATAGTTAAGGTACTATTATGCATTAGTTTCAACCGATTCCTTACCTTTTATTGGCATTAGCTTGCTCAAAATGGAATTGAAAAAAAAAAAAATTATTTTCGTCATTTAATGATATTTTATTTTCGAAAAGGAAAATCCGCTGCACAGACGGTCAACAAAATTTGTACTCTCTATTAACTTTTAAAAGCTTGTGTATGAGATAATATTTTTTTAAAATATTTATCTTTCCAATGGTATATTACACATATGTATTACTGTTCTTAAGAAAAAACAATAATATGCATTAAACAAATATTTTTTCAGTTTTTTCCTTTAGTTGGGTATTCAATTGATTGAATTTATATATTTACCTGTTTTTCATCAGTGGTGACAAGATAATATAGTTATTTTTATAGAATCAATAAAATTAAAGGTACTTTAGGGGAAGAAAATTTAAAACAAGCCCTGTCAGACCATTTTAATCAGAATGAAACTTACATGACGTTTAAGCTTATTAAATTTAACATCGATATAGCGAGTTTAATCGAAATCGTCGGAACCGTTTTTGAGAAAATCGAAAAAAGGTGCTAAATGCATCGTATAATAAAGTGGCTCTTCTGGTAATCTGATTTTGTTTAAAAAGATTTTGTAACGTCTCGGGCGTATATTATTTGCCTTAAATATGAAAATTCAGTTTCATAGGACTTACCGTTTCCCCCCGGGAGTTAGCACATACGGACACATACACCTTTCTGTGGGACTTGGTTATTTGGACTCAGGGGACCCTAAAACATGTATTTCCGTTGAAAACTGAAATTTGAAAATTTTCACGATCGATATACTTTCCATTACTATATATAGTAAGTGAAAGTAAAAATACAATAACCATAGTGCATTAATTTTGCCAGTTCAGTTTCAGAATTTTTGTCTACGTTAATATCTTTTTTCAACAAGTTATTGGTTATTTCTTTCTTGGCTATATATATTCTTATACCTCTGTTTTTTTTTTTATTGTTATATATTTTAAGAGATAATGTTTTTATAACATCAGATATTCATTCGAGAATAAAACTGGGAATAAAAGTTGTCAGGTTAGTACATTGTTGAAGGTAATGTGTTAAGCTCCGTCATTAACTGAAGGTTGTGTGTAACCTTAACGAATGAAGATTTAATGCCTAGAGGTTCATAAAGCTTCAGTATATCGTTTGTATCTTTTTTATTTATTTGTTCATTATTTATACAGTATATTTTTTTTTTAACCTTGATGTTTTTTATTAATCGTTATACACCTGTCTAGTGCTAGCATAACAGCTTTCTATGCCAAAGGTCGTGGGTTCAAACCTGCGGGTGGCCCTAGGATTTTTTAATGGCAGTAAAAAATCCTTAGTTATGCCGTCCTTCGGAGGGGACGTGAAAAGGTGGTCCCGAGCCTGTGCGATGTCAGGTACTCGTTAAAGATCCCTATCCTAATAAAACCTGGATAGGCTAAAATTTAGGACTCCCACTGTAGCATCGTCCGATTAGCCATAGTAGCATAAACTGACGATAAACGAATAAACAAACAAACCTGTCTAGCAAATTAATATTGAAAATATTAGTACTTGCTGTTCAATCCTCCAATAAACTTAACAATGCCGTAATTAATATCTGTTGATACGAATGCTCTTTTGGTGATGAATGCCGCTCAGTTAACTGATTCATTGAAATGTATTATACGCGATATAAATGATTGGTTTATAAAAAAAATCTGGTGCGCGCAACAGACGAATTTCACCTACTTCCGTTTTTTAAATCAATTTAAGAATTTCGAAACAAATATAGAAGCTGGCAAATCGGCTTTCAATCACTCTCTGTTAACTTTTACAATACCATGTATAAGACAATATTTTATCTAAAATCTCTAGCATTCCAACGGTATATTATACAAAACAGGTATGTTACTGTTCTTAAGTTCAAAAAATAAAAATAGCATTAAAAAAATTTTTTTTTTGTATTTTTTTATTTCAGTTGCATATCCAATTCATTCAACTTACATATTTACCTATTTTTTTTTGCAATGCTTATCAGATAATATGGTCAATTTCATTAAATCTACTAAATTAAAGATACTTCAGAGGAAAACATTTTAGAATATTTAAGCACCATCAGACTATTTCAATCAGGATGAAACCTATATGATATTAAAGCCCGTTCAATTTTACATCGATATAGTAAGTTTAATTAAAATCATTTGAGAGTTTTTTGAGAAAATCGTTAAATGTACAAAATGCATGATATAAAGTGGCTGTTCTGGTTAGCTGATTTTGATGAAGAAGTTGCTGCAACGTCTCGGGCGTATAGTTGTCTCAACTACGAAATTTTAGTTTCATAGTACTTTTTGTTTATGCGCTGGACTTACCACACACAGACACAGACGCACACAGACCTTTGTGGGACGTCGTTGAAAACGAGAATTCGAAAATTTTCACGACCGTATTACGTTTCCTTACCATATATTACATATTCAGGTAAGTGAATGTAAAATATAAATAAGCGATTTTCACATAAGTAATTTAATTTTCATCTGTAGAGAACGTTCTACCCTCATCAGAATTAGCGTTTGCACGAACTCGTGAACTCAGGTTCTTAGCGGCCATGACTGATGAACGAGCTCGGACCGTGGACGTGTTGTGTAAGAAATAATTAAACGAACAATCGCTGAGATTGCGTAATATTTTTAGGGCAATCAAAAAAGGAAAACAGGATGTGAGGATAAGAATAAACCGGCTAAAACCATCTACTTGAAAACGGGGCGAATGGCGGGTCCATCAGCCGCATCCGGCATGGCCACTTTGAGTATTCACAGATATTCCCTTTGGGTTCTTACGAGCAGTTCGTATTAAAAATAAAAAATCTTCAGCTGCAGAACTCTGATTTTTAACTTCTTTTAAATGCGAAATAGAAAATCCCTCGAGGGTTTATTAGAATTAAGTTGAGTCTCCCTAGAGACACTTCTATAACACCAATGATTCACTTACAAATATTCAACACTCTTACTCAATGCATTAGCGACTATGCAGGTTGGCAAGTAATAATAATAATACAATGGCAAGTAATACACAAATTAATTTAAATATAATTTTTTTCTTTATTTAAATTTAAAACTGTATAACAATAATACAAGTAAATCTATATTCATTAATGAAAGTACAATACCATTTCACTCACTTTTTTATCATCGCAGTATCTCAAAAATGAATATGACTGTCAAGCTGAAAGTTTTCCTGGTAATTCGAAATTTTGAGCCAGTGTGATAAAGCTTGGTTCGGACAAATTCGTCCTGTAAGCGGTTACTTTTTTTTTTCTAAAATCGTTCACAAAATTAGTTTACTAATAACCCAAAATTTTCTGAAAAATATTTTAAGTAGTCATTTAAAAGATAATTGAATTTCTAACTACAAGAAAGCAGTTTAATCTTAACATGGGCAGTTTGAGAAATGGTTGTAAATTTCTAACAAATATATTAAACCATATTGTTATTCGTATCCATGTTTCAAGTGTACGTTCACATGGAAACATGTTTAGTTGTTATTAATTTGTTAAAAATGATAATGACAGTCTAAGAAAAAGGTTAATTCTAAGAGCATTATAGAACATTGTATTTCTCTACTCTACGAACACGGATATTTCAGGTAAAAGGCTTCACCTACGTTTCGGAACAATTCTCATTTATGTGGATATAATTAGTTGACCGTTCCAGTTTTCCAAAAACAGTTTCCACTCACCTACCAGACGCCCTGATGATGACCCACAATGGGGGTCGAAACGTTGGCAAACAATAAAATAGTTGAAACTATTCAGTTGTTTCATTTAATGACCGCCACCCGGACTAATTCCTTCAGTAATTCTCATTTATGTTTTAAGTTGTGAAGATGTACAACGATTATGCTTAAAATCTAAACCGTATAGATTAATTATAGGTATGCCTACCACTCTTGGTGTGTTGCTATAAATTTGACAGAGTAAAATTAAGATCTGAAAATAATTAATAACTTTATTCGATGTACATAAAAAAGTTGGAGTGAATGATTGGCCGATAGCGAATTTATGTGTTATAGTTACTCTTCCCATAAACGCATACCTATGTATGCTTATCAACACGAAATGAAATATAAGGTTGCAAAGCCGCGTGATGTAGCTAGTATAATATAAAATAAAACTTTACCTTAGGAAGCGAAGGAACTTTAATGACAATTCTTAAGAGATCCCACGTACATTTTTTTTTTTCTAGAATTCTAGAATATATTTATATTTCTAAATAAGTGTTTCCTGAATGAAATATTAAGATCTTTAAGGTTAATTTTATTTTTTAATTACTAGGGAGCGTTAAGGGTTTTAGATTGGATGCGAGAGGAACTTGAGTTTCTGAGCTCCAAATCTATATGGAATGTTTGTATAAAATTGGAAGACTAGGGCATTTGTCAGTTTCAGTAATTTCGATGGCTATGAACGGGTTTCTTCTTGTCGATACAACCATAGAAGAGACTTGTCAGAGAACCGTGTTAGGTAGCGAGTCTGTTTGACAGGGATAAGCGGAACATTCATTTATGCACCCTTCCCTCCAAAATATTCAATAAATGGGACGTGTGGACCCTTATTTAAGGATGCCCTAGGGCTGGATATTGCGGGTTGGTGAAAAAAATTGAAACATTTAATCTATCTTCTAACTGAAATGTACCCCTTTATATCATATTTATCCTGCTAGTTCATTCAGTCCGCAGGAAGATACAAAATGCAGATGTATATGAATACCCAGCCTGGAGTCTTGCAAGCAAAGCGCATATTAAAAAATTACTACAACAATAGATGCCTAAGAATAATTAATAATAATTATCCACCATACACGAAAATAACTACCATGCACAAAGAACTGGACATCCCTACAATACAAGAATTTATACACCAACTAGCACAATCATTTTTCTCAAAATGCAAACTGACTGACAATACCCTTATAAAACAAATTGGTAATTATACTAAGCTATCGACCTCTAAATACAGACATAAGAGAACTAAACGTATACTGTTATAAAATTCTAAGTTACTAAATCCTATCGTATGATTTAAATAACTGTGATTTCATTTATTAATTTTAATTTATATTTCTATCTGTTTATTTCATTTTATTTCTTGTTTTGTTTCTCTTTTTTTTTTTTCTTATTTGGGTTTTTTTTTTAATTTTTACCAACAACAAAAACAATTGATGTGCAAAATAAAGTTTATAAAGTAGCGCATTTTAATGAATTTCCAAGCAATGTTTTAAAACCGTGCAGATGTATTCTATATAAATGAAGATTGATGTAAAAAAAAAAAAATTATGTGTATAAATGTCACTATAAAACCTCTGCTTCCCACTATTTTCTGATCATATGATCATAATGAACGAATTTGGTTTTTAATTTCAAATAAATCCCATTTTCCTTGGTATTTTAGACTACCCCATGCTAAATACCTGAGGAAAATGAAAGCGGCTTCATAAAATGTGGAATCCTGTTCCGACAACGATCTCTGTCCTTTTGCGAACGGCTTCGCTTTATGTGCGATTCATCTCGTGTCAGTTCGCAGGTCCTCCGAGAGCCGGGCGAAGAGGTCCGAATTCCTCATTGCGAGTAAGTGCCGGTTGCATAACGGTTCCCTGTCGGACTTTACCAGCTGGACCACCTCACCCTCTTCGCCGAGGAATGCTGCCTGGGTACGCCTACTTCCTGCCGCGGTCGGTTCCTCAAGAGATTCTGGGTGGTTCATAGGCCGTTGGGCAGATCATCGTGGAAACATGAGTATTAAGGTTACTGTGGAAACATATGATTTAGATTAAATAATGGATTACATTAAAAAATATATACATTGTTAATCGGTAATAAGTTTATTCGTCACTTTTATATTACCTTTTACAACTTTTTGTATCAGATAGTATTTTTTCTAAAATCATTCTTTTTTCAACGGTATATTATACGTCTATATTACTGTTCTTATTATCAAAAAAACAAAAATTACATAAAAAATAGTTTTGCCCATTTATCCTTTCGTTGGTCATCGAATTCGTCCAACTTGTATATTTAGCCGTCCTTCATCAATTGCATTAAGTGATATGGTTAATTTTTTGGAATATACAACATTAAAGGTAGTTTAAAGAAAGAAAATTTAAAATATCGGCATTTAAGCCCAGTCAGACTATTTCAATCAGAATGAAACCTACATGATATCAAAGCCCATTAAATTTTACACAATTAGCGAGTTTAGTCAAAATCAGTTTTTGAGAAAATCGTAAAAAGGTGCAAAATGCATGGCATAAAGTGTCCCTTCTGGTTAGCTGATTTTCATAAAAAATTTGTTGTAACATTTCAGACGTATAGTTGTCTTAAATATGAAATTTTATTTTCGTACACTTTTTCGTTTTCGTGCTGGACTTATCACAAACACACGTACACACAGACCTTTTTGCGGGACTTGGTTATTTTGACTCAGGAGCCCTTAAAACGTGTATTTTCCTTACTATATATTTCATATGTAGGTAAGTGAAAGTAACCTAACATTATAAATAAAATTTATACTTGCCAATCCATCTCCCAGCCCAGGTATCGTTTGCAGAGGTTTCCATTTGAAAGTTTTGCGAAGAAAATACCGCCCTGGATACATAACGTGTCTCATACGTTATTTTCTTGTCTTGTAATAGCGCATTAGAAGTTGAAATCCTCTCTGTTTTTTTTTTTTAATCCGACTTCTTAATTCCATCATACATTTATCTTGTTTAAGCTTATATTTTTCCAAGTTAATAAATTGATTTTTTTATCTAGTTGAGACTGCTGCTACTAGTTATGGCTTATGGTTGAAAGAATATCGAATTGTAAAAAAAGTTAATCAAATTATAGAATTCTTGTACGATGAACACTAATGACAGATTGTTTTTAATAATAATTAAATAATATGGTTGTTCAAATTAAAAAAATATGTTTTTTCAAATCTCTTATTGTCTCAGATTGATCTGTCAAATGAGATTACTGGATCTTTTGCAGGTATAACGTGAATGAAAGATTGGGCACTAATGCTCTTTTCCATGACTTTTTATGTTATTTAATATATTTTTATTGTTCAATATATATACATTTACTCAAAAAAGTTACCATACACCCTTAAATAAATTCATAATTTTGAAAGCTGAGGTTGATTTCATCTACACTTTTGATCTTCCATCTGGCCCAAAAATATTAAATTTGGATTCCTAAGAGAATACAGCAGCTTCTTCTGGTTTACTTACTGATAAGGGGGTTTCTAATTGCGACTCGACTACTGTAATCTTCCATTCTTAGAATATTTTTTATTGTTTCGGGGTGGAATTGAATTCCATTGTAACTATTTATTATGTTATGATGGCCATCGAGGTGTCGGTAGTGTGAGGATTTGCATAGACTTCAGCAAGAATGGCTTGCCCCTGGCCAGCACGTGGATTTCCTCCAAAGATTTTAACTCTCTATGTCTTTATAGTCCAAGCTGTTCTTTAGCATGTAAATTAGCCTTGCCAACCATGATCTCTCTCAAATCACGAGAAACGCGCATATTGAAAAGAAAAGAGTTTCCCAGGCCCAAGTAACGTTAATACTGAACTAAGATTTGATTATAGAGATAAGCTTTATACATATAACACAGGAAAGACGGTCATATTACAACGAATAGGATTAATATTGAAAGTCTATGGAAACTTTGTTGACCTACTATTAACAAATTACATTCTGCCTCGTTTTATATTAATGATGTTCAATAACACCCCTCTTGTCCCGGTTGAACAGATCCGATATCTAGGACTGCACCTTGACAAACCTTTTACTTGGAACCCTCATACAAGACTGAAACGACAAGAAACTGCCCGACGTTTTCGACTACTTCAGCACTTACTGGACAAACGATCAAACCTTCCACTTAAGTAAAAAAGACTCATCTACATGACCATCGAAAGACCGATATGGACTTACGGAGTAGAGATTTGGGGCTCTACCAAACCATCAAATTCTTCTCGTCTCCAATCCCTCCAAACAAAAATCCTTCAAAAATCCTCAATGCTCCTTATGTTGTCACAAATAAACTCATCCATAAAGACCTTAATGTTCCCTATGTTGCTAACCTCGCTCGTACCAGCTACCACTCCTTACACGACAAACCCTATTCCAACTAGTTTCAATCGTTGCTTCCTCTGCAATTCCTGATAATCCTCCGAGGCGTCTGAAAAGAAGATGGCCCCGAGACCTTCTAGTTTAGCATAGTCTTTGGGGAGCTGCCAATGGGTTGTATCCCTACATGTGAATCATGACAGTATATCTTGCATCAAATTTACTTAATGTATTTAATTATACAGTTGTAAATAACAATAAAGATATTATAAAAATAAAAAATATTAATGATGAAATGAAAATAAATAAATATGTTTTTGTATCCAATATTAGTATTAATCACTAGTAAATTAGGTGCGAAATAAAAGCATGCTGTATGGACACTTTTTTGAGTGAGTGTATATAAATCCTTTCTTGACCATTTTAAGCTACAATTGGTCTGAAGAACAGACGATATCGAATACTATTTGATACTGGAGCTTTATTAAAATAATAAAAATATATTATATTGAATTTTGATGATGGTTTGCTAAGGAGGCAGGAGCTATCTCCCTAAAAAAGCAATCCATCCCCTTGTCAACACGAAGACATTATTCATTGTGAAGGGGCCAAGGTTCTCGAGCACACTAAGCCCCTCCGGCACTGACATTTACAAAACAGGCTAGGGGACTGGCAGGTCCCTTTATCAGTGTTATTTAGCCCGAGTTAGTCTTGTACGCACAGCAAAAATGATAAAATATATCTTTATAAAAAAAAAAAGAATCAAATTTTAAGCGCTTATTTTTTAATATTGGGGAGTGAATTAGCTCAATGGGTAGGCTTGTTAAAATCACATCCTTACACAACCGTTGGCCTGGAAACAGCTATGTTTTGAGACCAAGACCCTTCATAGATGGTAATGGTGCTGGTTTTTCTTCTAATAATTAGACTCGGTTATTAATAAAGATAGTGAAAAAATTGAAAGTGTTCATGAATAAGGACTTTGTAGTTAAATGAAAATTAGAAGAAAATGAAATAGTAAAGAAGTCTAGTATAAATGTTTTGGTTTATTATATTTATAATGAAATAAAATCCGAAATTCCGACATTTCAAATGATATTTAGTGGAATAGAGAACATATATGAATGTTGCAGGATTTTCTTCGCAAAACATAGTTTATAGGCCAGTTTTAAATCATTGGAACCTTAATTTTCTTCATTTATCTCAGATAAAATCCGGCGATAGGATCACTAATTAAGGATATCTATAATAAAGACTTGAGATACAATTGCTGGGGATAAAGATGATTCAGAATGCGGTCAGTGACCAGACTGAGTCAGGCCACGAGGCCATCGCAAGGTGAGCCGGCATTGTCTTGCTCATACGATAAGCTCAAGACCTTAAAAACTCTCATTTACTATATATTGATTGACTTATTTATATATGTGTGTGAGTGTGTATTCACACACAATCTACAGCTAAAAGAAACAGAAATTGTACAAATATTATTATAATATATGATATATAAATCATTTCTTTGGAAAATCTTATTTGATTAATCTATCTAACTCTTCAGGAAGAATAGATATTAATTTAATTTCGGCAACCAGAATAATTATTGTATTTACTTGCTTAATTCATCCTTATATCATCAAGTAATATACACGAGTCTAAAAAGACTTTCTAGATACAGAATATTTGTTATTATTTTTTTTTATTTAAAAGAAATTTACAACTGTATTATACAATAAAATACATTAAGTAAATGTGCTAATAGATCAAGTGGGCGTGACACACGCATGTGAAGAAACTACCCAGTGGTAGCACTTCAGTGTTTATTTAATGTAGTAGGTCGCGAGGCCATCGTCTTTTCAGCCGCCTAGGGGGATTATCAGGAATAGATGGTAATGAGAGTTTGTAGACGAGTGGGTTGGAGTGGACGGGTAATTTGGAATAAAAGGAGGAATATCTAGTTCGGACTAGTTCTGCGACTAATGGGATATTTAGGTCTTTATGAATTGTTTTATTGGTGACAAGGTAAGGGGCATTTAAGATCTTTTGGAGGATTGCAAGGATTGAATGCGGGAAGAATTGGATGGTTTGGTGGATCCCCATAACTCAATCCCATACGTCCTAATAGGCCTAATGATGGTAATATAAATTAATTTTTTGTAGTATGTGGAAAGTTTTGATCGTTTGTCCAGTAAGTGTTGTAGTAAGAAAGTTGTTTCTGGTCGTTTCAGTCTAGTGTGAGGATTCCAAGTAAGACGTTTGTCTAGATGGAGTCCTAGGTACCGGATTGTTCAACTAGAAGTGAGTGGAATATTGTTAAAGGAAATAGTGGGACAGGCGGATATGGGTTTTCGACGAAGGGTGAAGGTAATTTGATGGGGTTTAGTAGGGTTGATTTTAATTCTCCACTTTTGACACCATTTTTCAATGGAAGAAATGTGGTACTGAAGGGACAAAATATTAAATAATAAAAGTTAAAACCCACTGTTCGGGTACCGGGCTTAAATCTCGCCTCGGTCAGAATTAATTATTATCCTGGGGCCTACCCATTCTCTATAAAGTGGGTAATAATAAAAAAAAATGGGAGAATAACCTTGTGGCTGAGCGTGATATCAGCCTAATCACCTCATTGCACGGCCGTTAACTTAGAACAGTACAAATCTCTATAAGTACAGAACACAAGATTCTTTATGAATTTGAGAGATACTGATTTGGGTAAGAATGTATCGTAGGATGATCCTAAGCACTTAAATTTAAGATCACTCAACTAATGGAAATGCAATATATTTATATTTTCTTAATGTTAAAATGAATCTAGGATTATTTTTATACTTCAGTGCTGTCATAATGTAAAGAAATTATTACACAACAGTTTTTTATTCCTAAATAACTATATTAGGGTATAACAGTTAATAGCTCTTTACAGGCAATTAACTAATTCGAAAAGCAATATATTGATAAAGCCTCTCCTAATTCAAATAAAACGCTATATCTCCAATTTCAATGATTTTTCTATTTTGTAGGGAATTTAATTATTTTTCAAATAGCACTTAAAAAAAGATTTTGGGTATTTATAAATTCGTAAGGCTAACAGACGGATTTTTTTTTGTCACTAGGGTAAGGGAAATTTTTTATTTTTTGGTCGATTATAAAGGTTAATTATTGAAAATAATAAACCAAAACATTTATACTAAACTTTTTTACTATTTCATTTTCTTTTAATTTTAATTCAAATAAAAATTCCTGATTCAAGAACACTTTCAATTTTTTCTGTATCTTCAATAATAACAGAGTTATATCGGATTTTGAAGAGCAGTCCGAATATTAGAAGAAGAAAAACCTACAACATTTCAATCCATGAAGGGTCTTGGACTCACAGCTAACGGCTGTGTAAGGATGGGACTTGAATGAGCCTACCTACCCATTGAGCTATTTATCTTTTATTTACCCTTTACCATTCCTAAATGTGCCTATCAGGATGCTGACAAATACCCGAGCAATGGCCGAGCACTAAGCGCCTGTTGGCAAGGAACTCGCCTTGTAAAGTAGTTTAATGAGTGAAAGCGTAGATTGTGCAAATTAATGAATAAAGAAATCTACAATTCCGATTACCTTAGCTCAGAATACTATCCCTTTAATATCTAGCTCTTACACAATGTTCTTTCATACAAGAATACTCATTAGAATATTTCTCTTACATTTGAAAAAGTTGTAAGATTTATCATGATTTTTTTCTTTTACCATTTGTATTTCAGTCGCAAAATTAAGAAATAAATTGCCCTAGGATTTTTTAATAGGAGTTAAATAATCGTTAGTTTTAGCTGTACTTCGTGAGGGAGCGTAAAAATGTGGTGTCCGAGCTGTGCAATTTCAGTACACGAGTACCTCCACCTTGTCAAACGATTTAATCAGATTTTCTTACATTGTATTTCGTCGCAAATTAAGATTAAATGCTAGATTTTCAATAGAGTAAATAATCTTAGTTGACTTCTTCGCGAGGAGCGTAAAATGTGTCCGACCTGGCAATTTCAGTACAGATCTCCTGTCAAACGAGAAGACTAAGCTTAACAGAAATTATTAGACTTCACTTACACGTCTGATTGCACTGTACTAATGACGTTAATTCTAAAAATCTATGCTAGAGAGTGCTAGTCTAGTCGCTACTAAATTGTTTCTAGAATTTATTATTTTCATCCAACCACAAGCACTATCCTTACTACCTACGCCTATGACTCATATGTGTTATCTGCGAATAACGATACTGTTGCTGCATCCCAGATCCTACAGAACCACTATCAGCCATTGAAGAATGGCGCAAAACTGGAGAATTTAAATAAATTCTAATAAATTCCAACTATCACACTTACTTGATGTATTTTTTTTTAATACAGTTGTAAATATCAATAAAAATATATTTAAAAAATCCATTAAATTACCTTTACTCTATTTCATAAACCTACGACCTCCTGCCCCACTGTATCCTTTAACAATATCTCACTTAAGGTTATATTATTGTTTGAAACTCATTTTTTTTTTTTTTTTTTTTTTGGCCATTATTATTGTAAAATAACTTGTCTGTAGAAAGACCTCAGCCAGACATAAATCTAATTACTAATCAAACTCTTTGTGAACAATCTGTACTTAGGACTCGCATGACTAACCTAAATATACAGGAAATTAACTCATAGATACCGATTACTAAAACACTTGCTCGATAAACGCTCCGAACTCTCTATTTACTTAAAAAAAAAACTTATTTATATAACCATTATCAGGCTTATTTGGACCTATGGTATTGAGATATAGGTACCAACGAAACTATTAAATTCCTCTCGCATCCAATCCTTGCAATCCAAAATACCCCACTACTTGAAGACTAAGCCCTCTTATAACTTAGATATGCTCTTTTCATTCTAAATTCCCTGCCCACACAACCCGCTTATCTATTACCTCTCCTCCGTATCTATTCCTGACATAATCTGAGGTGACTTAAGAGAAGATGGCTAAGAGACTTCCCTCAATAAATTAAACATTGGAGTACTACCAATGGGTAGTTTCTTCATAGGACTATCATGTGTTTTAACCACATAATAATGTGATTTACATGCTCTATTGATTAAATACATTTTTAAACTTCTTTAAATAAACAAATAATTTATTGAGTATTTTATGTCGTTGTTTTCTACAGAAGTCTTTCAATATCGAAGCCTTCACTTTAGATCTAGCCTCGACTCCAGGAAGCGATGGATTAGAAAGTGCACTCCACAATTCTGCTTTACGTAAAAGTTTCTTCGACACCGTAGTTTAAGCTTCGGCGTAGAAGTGTTGATAATCGTCAATCCACTTGGCCATCTTGCTTTTCCCAGGGAAATGTTAAAGGGGCTTCGTGAGTTTGTTTTTACGTAAAATAACATGGCGGCGGTTGAAGAGTCGTGATTTGGAAGATCCCCGATTTCATAAACAGTACATAGTGAAACTCGACTGATTTCAGGATTTGCTTTTCGTGATTTCTCCATGTTTCTACAGCCATTATAATTTTGGTGAAAAATATACTATATTAGTTTTATAATGGTATTCCTGTTTATCTCAACTTAGTTTAATGTACAATGTAATGCCTATATTTGTCTTTGGATTGCATTGGTTTCTGAATGTTGAATTTTAATCAAATAAATCAAATTATTTTGTATAATCTTCATCAATCTAAGATTGACTATATGTACCTTATAGTTAATTATAATTTATATCAGTGATAATAATTATAATTGATATAATAATTATAATTGATTTAATAATTATATTAAACTAATTAACAATAAGAATTAACAATTATTTTACATGGTTTTTAAAAGTAAGGAATGTTATATAAAAATAATGTTTAAATATTGCGATCGTGAAAATTTTCAATTCCAGTTTTCGACGGAAATACACGTTAGCGTTAGCGTACGTAACTATAATTTCATATTTAAGACAGTTGTCTTATATATGCCTAAGGCTTATATAGATATAAGCACGAGATGTTACAGCAACTTCGTCCACTAAACATCGCTGACCAAAAGTGGTACTTAATCCCATGCATTTTGCACTTTTTACGATTTTCTCAAAAACGGCTCTAACGATTTTGACTCAACTCGCACTATCGATGTAAAATTAAATGGGCTTTAATATTATGCAGGTTTCATTCTGATTAAAATAGTCTAATAGGGATTAAATGCCGATATTTTAAATTTTCTTCCGCTAAAGTACCTTTAATCTTTTAGTTTTAAAAAATGACCCATATCTTCTTATTAGGACTGAAAAAAAAACGACTAAATTTAGGAGTTGAACGAATTTGATAACCAACTGAAAGAAAGCAGCGGAAATATTTATTTAATACAATTTTTGTTTTTTTGAACATGATAACAGCGACATAGGTGTATAATATACCGTTGGAAAGCTAAAGATTTTACAAAATATTATCTTATATACACTAAAGTTTATATTTATATCTTATATAAATGCAATGTAAAGTGACGAATAGGGCATACAATTATTACTGATTATTATACCTAACATTAACATACCTATATTATTAAACTAAATCATATGTTTCCAAAAAAACTATATAAAGTTATTATTTAAATTAACTTTGTTTATTTCTTTTTATGTGGATTACCTACATACATGTCTTTAACTATAACTTTATTTATCATTTTATCATTCATTAAATGTTTATTTACTGATAATCTTGTTGTTTTTTTTCGCAGGTAAGTCTGTTACAACTCGTAGTACACGATGGATTTGTAAGTAATTTGTAAGGTATAGTTAAGTGTTTTACAATATATAACTATATGGGTAAAATTTCAGGGTTTTTACTATAGAAAGAAAAATCTCGTTGCCCTGATTCTAAAATTCTTAACACTATTTCTCCATCTTCGAAAAATAACTGAGTAATTGAGTTAAAACATTTGTATTTAGTCGCTATTCTGAAACTTATTCCGCTATCATCACCAAGCTTTTCACTAGAAATACACGTTTTAGGGTCCCCAGAGTCCACATGACCAAGTCCCTCAAAAGGTCTTAATGTGTATGTGGTCAACCTAGCTCGAAAACGATACGTTCCATAAAACTGCAATTTCATACTTTAGGAGCTTTCATGCTTATAGTGCTAGAGCTACTTGGTCAACAAAATTCGGCGAACCTGGTGAACCAATGCATTTTGCAACGTTTTACGATTTTTCTATTAGAAAGAGTTCTGTTTTAATTAAACTCGCTATGATAAAATAACTTAATCATCGTGTTTGCATTGATAAAAAATTGGGTAAATATATAAATTGGACGAATTTGATATCTATCCAACAAAATGAGAATCAAATATTTTTTTTATGTTTTTAACACAGTAGGAATATAGATGACTAATATGTCATTTGATACAAAATATATTAGATCCAACAGGGGATAAAATAAAGCGATTGTTGTTAATAATCATATAACAGATTATTTAATGAAACACATGTTTCTTTTGAAGCTCAAAGTAATTCTTTAACACTTTTCTATCCCTAACTATATTTAAAAGTTCTTAAATTGTTTTTACAAAAGGTGAGTGAAAGTCGTGTGTAGCACGCACTAGATTTTTTATATATATACCTGACCCTTCTAGTATTAACTTCTTACTTACCTGTTAGTATCTACTATTCCAGTCCCGCGAAAAGGATTCCGAAGAACGGCGCTGCGAACTCCGTGATCGGAAAGCAGTTGCTGCTCAGACGGCTGGCTGGCAGCCAGTCTAAATCCGCTGGTGGTCTCTTCCTCCTCCCCGTTAAGAGACACACTTCTGTCTTAACCACCATAAAATAATCTTCGTCCTGTCAGCCGTCACTTTGAGGATTCTTCCGCCACTTCTTTATTCTTTGATCAAGGAGCGTGTCCTCGAAAGCTCTTCGGATGTTATCATCAGCGGAACGCACCCAGAGTTCCTCATTGTTCGGAAATTATTCATTGAAGAACAATCCCTTACATTTGAATATGTCCTTGGATGCATAGCTTCAGTGCTCTTTCCAGTTTTATCCATTTTGTATCTACTGTTTTATTGATGCAAGTAATTCAAGGCCTTCCATTAGGGATTTGTGGTTTATGCTAAATACAAAACAAAAAAAAAAAGTTTGGAGGAAAAAGTGCGGTGTTTATATCAAAAATTAAATTTAGAATTTACACAACTATTATCCTTCATGTTAGTGTATATGGTTGGGTTCACCCATTCAACTTCTTCTTTTTTTTTAATATAGTACTATGTTTCGGACGCTACTTTTCTAAAGCAGCGGTGACTCCGAAACTGTATTAATTAATTTATAAATTTTTCGGTTCTTATTTTATAAAACTACTGGATTTCTTTTCCGAAGGTATCATGTTTATGAATTCATTATTGGGATCAGGTGGCATAAAGGGAAATAAGTAACAAACTTACTTAAAACATAGTACATATTACTAAACATACACTGTAAGGCATTATTCATTATTTAGAATACTGAGGTTTGCTCAGATGTACTACATAATATAACATGAAAAAGGTACCTTCGGCCATAACTTCATAATTCTTCCCTGGCTTGACCCCCGACTTCCTCCGTTCGTGGCTGGACTTCCGCTATCCTGACCGGCCTAAGACTCCTCAGGTAGAGGTCTATCCCTGCTCTAGGAAAGCAGGGGTGTATTTTTTTTATATTCCTAAGAAACATTCCTGCTCGGAAACAGTTCTATTTCATAATATTATTTCTAATCCTCCCAATGATTAAAATTATTTCTATTTCCTCCCAGTATTCTCGATACATAGCAATAGTATGCCATGGGTAATTATTGAGAATAATTACCCAAAACTATCTTCGTATTAAATTTTTGTGTCGGGCTGAAAACTTGTGTGGACGTCTTGCTGTTCTAAAGTGAAGCACAATGAGCTTAAACTCATCGAACGTACATCTGGAACTGGTCTCATTTTCTTGAAATAATTTTCTGATGATGAAGTTTCGAAATTGTTAATGAAAACTTTATAGTTATAAGCATTACCAATAACAATTTTTTTAGTTGCGAAATTACTTATCTCGAGATTTTTGACGATAATAAAAGAATTTACCCAACTATTAGCCTTTTGTTCTATACGGCTGTGTTTACCCATTTAAAAAGAAAATTTGAAATATTTGATGCCATGGATAAATATTAAGGATAATTACCCAAAACTATCGATAACAATTGTTTATTGAGAAATTTACATTGGAATCTTTTCCAGTGGAGATTTGTGTTTCCCATTTACTGATAAATATCAAACACTAAAATAAATGGTTTATTTAGAACAAAATAAAAATTAGGAATTGTATATAATCAAAGCTTATCTTATTTAGTAATTACAAGATATTGTGATATTCTGGTTCCTTGATCGGTAATTTTCGATGTTTAGGTTCTGTATTCGCGCCTGTAACTCTTCGGTTACCTACGTTGTCCTCTTCGTGAATCTCCTCCCCCTGTGTGTCCTAAAGACAAAGTTATGACTAAGGTGGAAATCTATTCTGCCAGTATTATTAAAGTGAGAGCTACGCGAAAGTAGAAATAGACGTGAAAAGTTGTTGGGCTTGAAAACTACGAAATCCCTAATAGGTTAATAACCAGTGAACCTCCTAGTTAGCAAACGTCTGAGGGGTACACTAGAGAGAGGGTCTTTGAATTCATCCAGAAATTTTAGGATCTCAGATTTTGATGAAATTTGGGACGATGTATCCTTTCTTATAGTTAGTATGTTTTACAAAATTATAGTATTCTATCTTAACAAGTTTTCCATTTAGAGCCACCTAAACTTTTGCGTTTTCATAACCTCGGTGCTTCCTCAAAAAAATGAAGTTGTACTATCGTTATTTTTCAATCAAACTGCATGAAAAAATCAGGTTATATGATGGAAACTACGGTTATTTCTGAAATAAATAAATAATTAATCCATGATGATCCAATAATTATGAAAAAAATATCATGTATAAAAATTAAAAAAGTGTAAAGCAAAATGAATAGTTAAATAAAAAATTAATAATTATACCAATAACGGTACGTCACTGAAAAAAAAAATTATAATACTAGGCGCAATAATAAAAATGATGGTATTTTACCTGCATAATAGAAAGAAAAATATTTGTTTTCAATGAACAAAAATTTTACTTAAATTGTGGACATTTAATGAAATGAACCAAATTCCATTATTTATAAAAAAAAAATAGAATTTTTCCGAGTACTTATACTCATACTGGCTACAATATATAATAATAAAAATAATGAGATTTGGCCTGCTTAATACTCTTAAAAAAATATACTTCTATCTTGTTGGTAAATGTACGTAAAATATGATGTTCCAGAAATTTACTTATTTTATTTATTTATTCTGGAAATGATCGTAGTTCCATTCATATAATCTGAATTTTTCATGCTGTTTGATTTAAAAATAACTATAGTACAATTTTATTTCTTTGAGGAATCCAGCTTTTCTGGGAGCGCCGAGGTTATGAAAACGCCAAAGCTAGGGTGGCTCTAGGTAGGACCCGGATTCAAACCCGCAGGTGGCCCTAGGATTTTTTTTGGTAGGAGTAAAAAATCCGTAGCTATGCCGTCCTTTGGAGGGGACGTTAAAAGGTGGTCCCGAGCTGTGCGATGTCAGATACTCGTTTAAGATCCCTATCATAATAAAAACCTGAATAAGCAAAATTTAGGACTCCCACTGTAGCATCGTCTGATTAGCCACAGCAGCAAAAAGAGCCGTTTAATAACTAAACTAACAAATATTGGCGTTTTTGGTCATCAGTTACTTTCAAGTTATTTAGTGACGATTGCTATTGAGGTTTAATCAATAGTCTAAGAAAAAAAAATGCTTACTATGCCATTTTTTTAATGTACCAGTAATGGATAAAGGATACCATGACCTCATATGTTTCCACCCTTTTTGAAATGTAGCGATGCATAATTCAAGAACCAGGGGTTGGGTTTAAATCTTTGTATCTCATTTCGTATCTCCATTGTCCTCACAGGAACCTTTAAGATATAAAAGCAAGTACCGTAATAAGTTATTCTTTAGCCTCCTCTTTATTTCATACTCTTACAAGGATAACCGCCATAAAGGATCTGTTCATTTTTGTATAGTTATTTCTTCATATGCAGATTAGTTGCATGTTCCGCCTTCTTGTAACGTTGCATAATTTCAACAGAAAACAGCAAAAGAGGGCACGGCATGGCTTTTATGCAATATGTTAAAGCGGTGCATTTCCAGCCTGCATCCACAATCTTTTGTTTTCTTAACTCAGCCTATTGAGTATTACATGTCCGTATTAATTTACGGGGTTTTGCACGCAATTTCTCAACGGTAAAATGTCCTCGTTTTCGTTTTTATTAACTAGGCTATGAATAGTTTATTTGTCCTGTCTAATATATGAATTTTTAGTTCTTCACTTTTATAGGTTTATTTAAAACCAACGGTAATGAAATATTTGTATTTTAAGTAACAATACGAGACCTTAATATCACATTACTTGACTTAAGCAGAAATAGATATACTTTTTATAAACTAAAAGCCTACTCACTCAAATCATCTTTTTCTTAACTTCTCTTGCCATATCTCTAATAATGAAAAAGACGGAACCAGCTAACTTGGATAACATGGAAGTTTTACCCAATGAAATATTCTTCGGGTTTTTCTTATTGAAGCAGCATAAAGAACGGAGGCGAAACTTAAGGTGAGGTCTGCCCGGCTCGTGGGGGAGAGGAGGTAGTTTGGAAAACAATTTTTTCATGACGCAGGTTGTGTAGATATGAATCACGGCTAAATCATAACCTTAAGCTGAATTAATAATATATCTCGGAAAGGTTTTGTTTTTCTATTTTTTATTATTTTATTTTGATGATATATTTTGAACGAAACTGAGGGAAAAGAAAATATTTTCAAATAGTTTTTCTTTTTATCCCTGTAATATGGATTTTACAAATAGATAGATAACTTTCTTATGCCTCATTTTACACATACAGTAAATTATTTTGTATTTAACAAAATGTTTTAAATTATATATAAATTATAACTATAATATCTAATAGAATTACCTTCTGTCACCCCAAATAGACGATCAGCGAACGTGATATGTCAATTCTATCTAGAAATCTACATTGAATGAATGAAGATTACTGTCTACCGCTCAAATTTTAATTTGCTTATGTTTAACTAGAATTTATTTTCTCAGAAGATAAAGTTTAGAAGATATATATATATTTTTTTCATTAGTTTCTTTTTTTTATTTTTTTTTTTTATTTCTTATGCATAGTATTTTTCCTCATTGTAATTTTATTATAATCATTGTAAATAATAATTAATCATGTTTTTTTTTTGTATGTTGCCATAGTATATATCCAAATCGTACATACTGTTATTCTTAGGGGACCTAGTCCCAGAATAAATTTTTTTTTCTATTCTATTCTATTCTATTCTAGAATTTATATAATATACAGTACTAGCTGTTGCCTGCGACAATTGTTATTAAGATCGCTATTAAGAAGTTTTTAAAAGAATATATTTCAAAGTACTTCTGCGTAAATGATATTTTTAGTTTTATTTTCTTGTAGCAGAAGACTATACTGATTTTCTCCGCAACCCGATCTTGACAATGCGATATATATCTTCTTTTATAAATGGACTATCCAACACAAAAATAATTTTTCAATTCGAACCAGTGGTTTCTGAGATTAGCGCGTTCAAACAACCTCTTCAGGTTTATAATATTAGTATAGATTATACATATAAATTATAATATATAACTCTATCTTATATATATACATATATATATATATATATATATATATATATATATATATATATATATATTCTAATCTGTTTGCAATAATTTTTCGGAGTACGCCCTATTTTCATGATTTATTTCTATTTTAACATTCTCATTTTTTCTAAACTCCATTGTAATAAAAATGATGGAATTTTACCTGCATAATAGAAAGAAAAATATTTGTTTTCAATGAACAAAAATTTTACTTAAATTGTGGACATTTAATGAAATGAGCCACATTCGATTATATATAAAAAAAAATACAATTTTTCCGAGTACTTATACTCATACTGGCTACAATATATAATAATAATAATAATGAGATTTGGCCTGCTTAATACTCTTAAAAAAATATACTTCTATCTTGTTGGTAAATGTTACGTAAAATATGATGTTCCAGAAATTTACTTATTTTATTTATTTATTCTTGAAATGACCTATTTCTAATCTAACCTAATCCATAACCAATTTATTTAATCAACTAACTGTACCTCGTACAGTTAATGTCCAATACTTCAAATATTATATACAAATATTAGTTTGACCCTCATGCCCGGATACTATCATAGTTTCGAAGGGAGCAGAACTAATTTGCCGCTTGATGAGCTATTAGGCCCGCTAGGTGGACGAACTATCCCGACAGTGACGGGGCTGGTTGCTATTGGTAGATCGATCTGACCGGAGGCGCCGCTCGCCCACACCCAACTAATGGCAACTTTATACCCCGGCCTTTATCTCTCCCTCCTGACAAATATGTCTCCTCTCTAACTACCCTTAGCTGGGGTACTTTAATGACGCCGGGGTCATTTGTCTCAGCGACTTCACTCCGAGAAAAAAAAAAACCTGAAATTCTTCCGACTTGATGACAAGTATATCACAAACGAAATATGTTTATTCAGCACTCAGGCTAAAAGGCCTAAACATTTTCAAAAATGAAACCTTTAAATTTTATCCAATGTGAGAAATAAGGAATGGAACCTCACAACAAAAATAAAAAATCTGGTGCGAGCAACACTCGACTTTCACTTACTTCTGTTGTTATAATTAAATTAGGAATTTTTAAAAAAAACTTAGAAATGAAAAAAGATCTAAAGAATTCATTACATAAAGTTTCGATAGAAATATTTGTTTAATTAAATAATCTATTATATTTTTATCTATAAAAATCAGTTAGGTTTATCGGCTTTTCAATACTCTTCATTAACTTTTACAATTCCGTGTATTGGATAATAATTTTTCTAAAATCTTTTGCTTTCCAACGGTATATCAATTATATAACTATATTACTATCATTATGTGTCAAAATACCAAAATTGCATACAAAAATATGTTGACACTTTTCTCTTTTATTGGTTTATCAAATTCGCCCAACTCTCATATTTTTCAGTTCTAATATGGTGTTATGCCTAATTTTATCAAATCTACACAATTTAAGGTACTTTAAAGGAAGGACATTTAAAATATCGGCATTTAAGCCCAATCAGGCTGTTTCAATCAGAATGAAACCTACATCCACTTCATACCATCCATTTTTTCAAAAATAGCTCCAACGATTTTGATTAAACTCGCTATATCAATATACAATTTAATAAGCTTTAATATCATATAGGTTTCATTCTCATGGAAATTGTCTTACAGAGCTTAAATGCTGATATTTTAAATTTTATTTCTCTAAAGTACCTTTTATTTTGTGGATTCTATAAAATTACCATATTATCTTGTTACCAGAATAAATATAATCTTATAATAAATATAGAATAGAATCCTAGAATTGATATAGAATCTTATAGAATTGATATAGAATCTTAGAATAAATAGAATCTTGTTACCAGAATAAAAACCGGTAAAGAAATAGGACTCGAATTGAATACCGATAAAACGAAGTATATGATTAGTAGCAGAAACGGTGTCGATCTTGGAGATATTGATGTATCAGGTCATACTTTTGAACACGTAGAGAAATTCAAGTATTTAGGTTCAATTATAACTAGAAAAAATGAAATCCAGGAAGAAATAAAGTCCCGGTTAAAGGTGGGAAATGCGTGTTATTATTCAGTTGCTAAGTTACTTAGTTCGCGGCTTCTATCTAAAAACTTAAAGATTAGAATTTATAAAACTATTATTCTTCCAACGGTTCTTTACGGATGTGAAACGTGGCCGCTTACTTTAAAGGATGAACAGCGGCTTAAGGTTTTCGAAAATAAAGTATTGCGTAAAATATTTGGTCCAAAGAGAGATGAGGCCACTGGGGAGTTTAGAAGGTTGCATAACGCGGAATTACGGAACTTGCATCCTGTGAATATAATTGAGCTGATTGCATCGCGGAGACTCAAATGGGCGAGTAAAGTTGTTGGGCTCGATGACGAACGGATTCCGAGAAAGTTGGTATTTGCTGATCCGACTGGTAGGCGTCCGAAAGGTAGGCCGAAGCGGAGATGGGAGGATTGCGTTAAGGCTGATCTCGGGAGCTTGGGCTTGAATGGTGAGCATTGGACGAGTCTGTGTAGGCGGAATTTGGTGGTATCGGCATCGAACCTTCGGGTTCGCTAAGCCTATTATTTATTATTATTTATTATCTTGTTACCACTAATGAAAAACAGGTAAATATATAAGTTGAACGAAGTCGATACCCAACTAAAAAATAAAACTAAAAAAATACTTTTTTTAAGCATTTTTTTGTTTTTGAACATAAGAACAGTAATATACTTGTATAATATACCGTTGGAAAGCTAAAGGGTTTAGAAAAAATATTACCTTTGATACAAAGTTGTAAAAAGTAAGTTATTTAAATTAACTTACAACTTTTGTTGTAAGTTGATGTGTTGTCCATGTATTGTACAACACATTTTTTGTTGTCCGCGCCAGATTTTTTTCTTCTTAGTTATCATCTCACATGACCTCTTAATAATGTCTTAATCACTTGTTATTGGTTTCCTTGGCGAGGTTGTGGATTGGATATCCTTTGACGACGATACGCAGGGCCGCCGAAGTATGAGGTTCGGTGACCTAGGCCGCATCCACCGTGAAGGTCACTCCCTCTCCCTACCTTCTCCACGCCGAAATGCGACCTAACCTACTTCTGGCATTCCTCCATCTTGCGACATCTTTAGTCTCACCTCTTTGAGATCTTAGGAGGTACTCAAGAACGTCTCGGTTTCGAAACTGCTCCCAACTTGCCGAATTCTAGTTCCATTCATTCTTTTTTATCGCTTCCTCTGCATCTGCAGAAGTGGTGTGAGTGTAGCTTTTAGGAAATTGCAATGACTTGCCCCTGCGGTACACCATCTCTTAAGTGACTTGGTGTGTTTCGTACTGATTTAATGATGTTGCATTTTCTTGAGTTCTTTTCTTCATTGCTTGAACTTGTCATCGCGACCGTCTCGTCACTCCGCAATGCCATTGTCCTCTTGACGACCTCCTTATGTTGTTTAATAAAAACATAAACCTGGTAATGAGCATAATGTATTTACCAATTTTAATACAAAGTTCTAACCCTAATATGATGTTTAAGATGATCAATTACAATAGAAAAACAATTATATCAATCAAAGAGACATTGGGTGCAAAAAGGTCACACCAATGAGTTGATTGGCTTCTTTAAAGGTAACAAAAGCTAAGTAATTACTTCTCTGCGAAAAAATCACATGAGCTCGAGCTTCTTTTTTGCATCAATCAAATTATCATCAAGGTTAAATTACAGTATGTATAATTATATTATACTAATCAAAGATAAATTAAAATCAAGCGTTAAATTCTTAAGAATTTTACAATGCCTATTAATTTACAGGAAAAAATATCGAACAAACAACATGACAAGGGAACATGTATAAAAAAAATATTTAAAAAGCTATTTAAGTGTGGCTTATCGCCATGGTTGTTCTCCCTGAATTAATGGAATCACAAAGAACTGGAAATTCAACGGCATTATGAATTGTGCTGGATTTAAAATGGAAATTATACAATGACTCAGGGCTATTTTTATTTTATCTTCCTCAAGTATACGATTTTCTAACACAAATGATAATTGCAAGAATCTTTAATGATTTGTATGCTACAAGAATCCTTGAAACATTAAACACTAATTTTATGGGGGAGGGGGAAATATAATAATAAATTATGACTTTAATGTATACATTTTTTTATTAACTTTTATTTAGTGTAGTTTTGACTGGTTGAGCTTTACTATGACTTAGCTTTTAATAGAATTATACAAATAGGAATACTATATTGAAGTTTTAAAAGACTTGACCTATTTTTAAAGACTTTAACCTATTTTCAGTTGTATAGGACATCATTTTATTATAGAAAGAATGGAAATTATAAACCGAAGCATTATAGATCAGTTAACCATTTCAGTTATTTTATTTGACAGAAGGCGTTTAAAATACTATTATTTTCAATTATTATTAAACATTCCACATTTTTATTATTAAATATACGCTAAAGGTAACTACATAAATATTTTATTGTATTTTTTCGCCTGTTACAGAACCTTTTTAGATGATTTCCTTTGAAAATTATCAGCGTTGATAATCACTATTTATTTCTGGTTATAATGACTCCACGTTGTCGCGATACGGCCTGGGATGTGAGTTAACCTTTCCAGCATTCTCACTTGTTAACTCCATTAATTACTCAACGGTTACTCAATTTCCGCTCTCATGAGTTCATATTATACTTTGTTCATGAAAATAAATCTTTTCACTGAGTAATTCTGAATTTTAGTTATAGGAAGATTAATATATGATAACTAGAAACGTCTTCCAGTCGAACTAATGTATTATGTTACTT
The DNA here is from genome assembly GCA_023052935.1 of Piezodorus guildinii. Lineage (NCBI taxonomy): Eukaryota > Metazoa > Arthropoda > Insecta > Hemiptera > Pentatomidae > Piezodorus > Piezodorus guildinii. The sequence continues at coordinate 118,000,646 of CM041293.1, read as the reverse complement.
GATGTACAATTGTAAATATCAATAATTCTTTTTCTTTTTTTAAAGTTTTTTATTGCAACATTTTACAAATGGAAGACCACATTTTACCTAAACATATTAGATAGTTAGGTAGATTAGGTAGATTATTTTTATTATATTTATTATAATATATGGTATTGATTTATATGTATATCAATATATAATTTAGGTTTGACTTATTTTCATCTTATTTATTTAATATGGATTCAAATGAATAAATGAATGGATGTTTAATCATTATAGATATATTTTTTTTATATTTAACTGGATAGTAATAAAGAATTGATATACTTACAAATAGTACAAAAATAAAAAACATAATATAAAAGTCATATACAATCTACGTTAAAATTTCGAGCTCTTGGTAGTGTGACTTTCCGCTTCCATTAATTACTCTGCATCTAATTGTTCTACTAATTTTTCTGCTTATCTGTAAAATATCTGAAAGAGCTGGAGCTAAGATGTTATTGAATGTTTTCTTACACCGCCCTTGGAATTGCAGTGCTTCTTCCCCCGGCAATAAGAAATAAGCACTCGGGTTATCCTTGAACGTTTTGCTTATTTTTCCTCAAGGTCGTTTCTAATTTTAATACCGAGATGAGATAGGTAGTCGGGTCTTAGCCATAATGAAACGTAATTGAAGATAATGGGCCGTTGGCTTTGAGAAGATTCTCTGAAATTTGAATCAGTGAATTACATAGCTGTAAACTTCATGAATAACATTCGATATTTAAAACTTTCATTTAAATATTTTTCTTATGTTGTTACAGTCTATTGTCAAAAATTGAAGAGAATCAAATGTCGGGGAATATACTTTACTGTGTGAACCACTTCTGACCGAGCCAACGGTGTTCTGCTGAAACTCTTTGATTCATCGTATAATTTTAATTTTAGAACTCTAATAAATTATATAATTGTAATTCAAAACCTATCAATAATTATTTTCCAAATTGGTATATTATTTTAATAATGAACCTTTATCCGGCAAAAAAAAGGTTTAATAATAAATAATAAAGACCAAATAAAAAATAACGAAGACCTCTCAAAATGTGAGGTCTTACGTTTCAATATCTGTAATGCAAGCGTAGAGAATTAAATACTCTACATAATAAGAAAAGAATCATTGAAATTGGTTCATTAATAGCAGAGATATCTCGTTTTGAACTTACATTATCAGGAGCAGTGGTGCGTTTCCATTTCTCTTTCACTAATTTATTGTTATACTTATTAGCCTATTGCCTGAAAGGCTATATAGAGTTTTATACATCGATATAATTATTTAGAATAATAAAGCATTGTGTTATGATTTGCAGCGTTTTCAATTTGTTTTTGCATATTTATGTAAAATTTAATTTGCCTTGTTGGAAAAATAAAACATCAGCAGTTTTTGTTGGTCTGATTTGTTTTACAATATTATTTTCTTCTAAAGTTCTGAATTTGTAATAAAACAGGGAATTTATATATATATATATATATATATATATATATATATATATATATATATATATATATATATATATGTGTGTTGTCAAAGTTAATTTTAAAGTTTTCATAACTTTTTTTATTGAGCTCTCTTATTTGTTGTTTTCTTGAAATAGTCGTCTGATATTATACCAATTTTTCAAAGATTGTTGGCTTCGCTGCAAAATCTTTAGAAACTATCGGAAAATCTATTAATAGATTAACTAACTATTTATTGATATAACTAGTTTTCACTACTTTCTAATCATTTTTGACCACCACTCGCGAACCATCTGCTCCTTTATATTAATAACACGGTAATTATTTATGATTCAATAAATTAATTTGAATAATAATAATTAAATTAAATTAAAATTAATGCTGGGACTAATAAAGAATGGATATATTTTAATGTTCGTTGAACTTCTATGAATATACAAGATATTACCTACCTGTTGAAAAATATTGGTTCTTATACAGTTATGAAATAAAGAAAATATTGAAGTTTCAGATAAAGTAATATTTTAATTTAAAATGATTGGCTCTTCAATATTCGAGGGGGGTATTTTGAGAAACGTTGACAAAAATTGAAAAAAAAAGAAGTTAATTTATGTGATAATATTTTTAAAATAATAAGGTGTATATTCTTTAAGGTGAAGGTCAAACTTATTTTTAAAATAACTTTTTTCATTTATTTGTTCTCAGAAACAAGTATTAGATTTTTTTTTTTTTTTTTAATGTTGATTAAACTAAAAACTTCAGATTATTGTAAATATTTGTAATCAATTATATATGACCCATTTAAATATATTGCATGTTACCATCATTCAGGTATTTTTTTTTGTTTTGGTTATTATTATTTTCGGAAATAAAAAAAAAAAAAAAACCATAAATGTCGAAAATAATTTGTTTCTCTTCCTTTTTGAGCCAGCAAAATGCCACTTAAAGATAAGGAATTTCGTTTAAATCTGATGCACAAAAGCACCTTAAACAAATCCTTTTTACTTTCAGTTACCTATATATGAAATATATAGTTAGGGAAAGTATTGCGATCGCCAAAATTTTCTTATTCGTTTTCAACGGAAATACAGTTTTGTGTCTGTGTGTCCGTCTGTTTGTGGTAAGTCTAGCGCAAGAACGAAAAGCCGTACGAAACTGAAATTTTATATTTGAGACAAGTACAGGCCCGAGATGTTACAGCAACTTGTTCGTCAAATCGGCTGACCAAAAGAGCTATTTTATATCATGCATTTTGCTCTCCATAAATAATTTATATAAATTAATTTATACAAACTCCATATATAAATCCCCTGTGTTTTGGAACATAAAATGAGTAATATAGATGTATAATATACCGTTGGAAAGCTAAAGATTTCAGAAAAAAATATCATCGTATACACATAATTGTAAAAGTTAACGGAGAGTGATGAAATGCCGATAAAAATAACTGATTGACGTTGATAATTATATAATAGATACTTAATAAAACACATATTTCTATTTAAACCCAATTAAATTAATTCCTCGACAATTTATTTTCATATCTAAATGTTTTTAAACATTCTTAAATAGATTATAACAACGGAGGTAAGTGAAAGTCTTGTGTTGAGCGCACCCGATTTTTTAGAATGTTAACATTATTTTTTAAACACAGAGAGGATTAAATTAAAGTATTAAAACTATATGAACTTATTTTACAACCCAATATTTATGTGAAATTATTTCTTGCAGTGTTGTAATAATCTATGTCTAATTACCTTCTCATTAGGATAGTGAAGATAATAAAAACTTTTAACTATCTCTAACAATTGAAAGCTGGAAGTTTTCAACTTTTAATTGGGCTTTTTTAAAGTGGAAAGTTGTAAGGCCCCTATAGTTACTCCCTGTCACCTGTACTATATTAAACAGAGCAGTCCATCACAATGTATGAATTTATTTTTCAAAGTGACTTAGTGATTGAAGTTTTCATCAGTTTATTTAATGTATAAAAGTTAACAAATTTGTATGCATGCATAAAAAACAGGCCCTTAGATTTAACTGAATCAACTTTTAGAATTTTGTGTATACGATAGTATTTTTCTAAAATCTTTAGCTTTCCAACGGTATATTATACATATATATTTCTGTTATATTGGTAAAAAAAAAAACAAAAATCGCTCAAAAAAATATGTTTGCACTTTTCTCCTTAAGTTGTTAATCAAATTTGCTCAACTTGCATATTTAGCCGTTATTTATCAATTTTAATTAGATGATGTGCCAGATTTTTTTTTTTTAACTACAAAATTAAAGATACTTTAGAGGAAGAAAATGTTGAAATATTGGTATTTAAGCCCTATCAGACTATTTCAATCAGAATAAAACTTACATGGTATTAAAACCCATCAACTTTTACATCGATGTATAGAGTTTAATCGAAATCGTTTTAGCCGTTTTTGAGAAAATCAGAATGCGTGTTATAAAGTGGCTCTTCTAGTAGCTGATTTTAATGAAAAAGTTTATGTATGATCTCGGACGTATATTCATCTTAAATTTGTAGTTTCAGTTTTATAGGACTTTTCTTTTTCGTGCTGGACTTACCACAAACACACGGACACACACATAGACCTTTTTGCGGGACTTGTCAATTGGACTCAGGGGACCCTAAAACGTGTTAATAACTGAGATTCGAAAATTTTCACGATCGCAATACTTTCCCTAACTATATATTTCATATATAGGAAAGTGAAAGTAATTAATACAGTGATTTATAATAGGAACTATTCTGCGGATTTTTAAACCGATTTAATTATTATTTTTGTATGATGTTGAATTGTAAATTATAAATGAATTGTAAGCAAATTGTATTGTGCTTTGGAATGAAATTGAATATGAACTTAGGAACTTTCGGGAAGAACTGCAATTTTAAACACATTTTCAAGGACCTGTGTGTTCTTTAGAATTTTTTTTTTTTTTGTTTTATAAAACTTGAGACTTGTTGTTAAATGGTTTCACGTGCCTTCTCTATATTTCTATATTAAGTTTAATGATCAGGTATTGACTAAAGTTGAGGCTTTATTTAATTGGAGTGTCTGGGGCCTTACAATCGTACAAACCTTGAACTTTCGTTACAGTGGATGGAAAAAAAAAAAAAAATTGGATTGTTTAGATAAGAACATAGGTAAAAAGGTTTACCGATTGAAAATTTGTGCTTTTGATTTAATAAAAAAAAATGTATAATTATAATAATTCAAATAGTATGAGGCATATGAGGCTGCAAAATGTTTTTTTATATAAAAATTAAGTTGGTAATTTTTCTATAAGCATAATAAGTGGGAAAATGGATTAATTCAAGGATAATTGAAGTAGAGGTAACATTTAAAATAAAATTTGGTTTATTTAGGCATTTTATATCATTTATCTGCATCAAATATTCTCTTCCATCTCAGTTATTTTAATGGTAGGTAAAGTATTAAGGCAACTATTTTCGTTCCACTGTACACGTGCTACACTACAATATAAACCACTCTTCCGATATCCACAAGCAGCTCCAAGCTTTTTTGCAATTACAAAATAACATTTGCAGCAAATTATCCGGTGCGGGTAATTGGTTCTTCGTTATTGGAATAAGCATGTTATTGAGATACTTCCTCCCCTAATCTCCAATATTTATGTCGTTCCCTGACCAGATCTGTGTTTGCAGGTACACTCTTTTCAGGTTTTCAAAATGCGGCATCAATTGTAGGTGGTAATGATGACAAAATAAGACTTGTATTTTTAGTTGTAACCTCAATGAAAAAAATTGTATCTCAATGCATTGAGGTCTTTAGTTTTTGCTGGAGCTCCACATAAAGCCAAAATACATGCTACACCTGCTTGAAATATATTTTCGTAGTCTTCATTGATGTTTTTAAATATTTTTGCTGATTAGGAATCTTTGAATAATATGCTTTAAATATTTTTTTCTGTTTAATTTTTTATTTATTTGTATTCAAAACTTGTAAAATCATCATGCTGTTGTTGTGTAGACTAGCGATTGTAAGATAGGATAGGGGATAAAGCCGAGGTATAAAGGTCTTGGCCCCACCTTGGGCTCCGAGTCGATACTGGCCTGGCCCGTCCTTCTCCAGTAGCTTCTCCAGCTCCGCGACTCTCGCGAATTTCCTGGAGATGATTTCTCTCTCCTCTCATCGCTGTTTTAGTGAAGCCCGTATATAAAAATAAAAACGCTGCAAATTATTATACAACGGTTTATTATTTCGAAATAACTATATTAGGTACACAGTTTATATATCTGTTTACAGGCAATTAACTAATATGAAAAGCAATAAATTAATCAAAAGAAAATATTTGACTACATATATACTGTTAATTTCAAAACTCTATACCTCTGCAATTTCTCATACGATTATGTTTTATAGGAAATGTTTTTAGGAAAATTGTTAATAAATAGGCGTAAAGCGCACAGACTTACTTATTCATAAGTTGCGACTTGAACATTTAAGGTTTTGATTTATTTTTTATCGCGGTGCCTTGATCTCAAAAATATTTTCCTTTTTTCTGTATCTTCAATAACAGCCGAGTTGGGGAGGGGAGAGAATACATATAATTTGTGACTTGGGTCTGTAGATCAAAATTCTTTTAGTTTATTTGTTTATCCCGGTTTACTAATTCTAAAACTCTTTCTATACTTCAAAAATAAGTAAGTTATTGATGACTATGTAGGCAATTTTCTGTTTATTTATTTTATAATTAATCGCGGTTTCTTGATTAGAAAACTCCATAAAACATTTTCTCGGTATTTTTTTTTTTTTTTTTTTTTTTTTTTTTTATAGAAAATAACTGAGTTATTGAATTAAATCATATTTAATCGCCTGCCATTTTAAAACTCATCGGCTGATATCAATGTACAGGTGTTAAGATTATCATTGGATGTCCTGGTATTTTTGGGTCAAATTTCGAGAAAAAAAAATGTTTCAGTAGTTTCGAAAAAAAAAGCCGCTAAAAGATGGATTTTTTTAATATTAGGATCAGCTGCTGCAAGGTTTTACCCTTTAGTTGGTCATGAAATTCGTCCAACCTGTATATTTATCCGCCCTTAACCAATGCCATTAAGATGGTATGGTTAATCGTTTGGAATGTACAAAATTAAAGGTAGTTTAGAGGAAGACAATTTAAAATATATCGGCACTTAAGCCCTGACAGACTATTTGAATCAGAATGAAACACTCATGGTATTAAAGCCCATTAAATGTTACATCGCTATAGGAAGTTCAGTCAAAATCTTTAGAGCCGTTCTAGAGAAAATCGTAAACTGCATGGTATAAAGTGGATCTTCTAGTTAACCGATTTTGATGAAAAAGTTTCTGTAACATTTCAAGCGTATAGTTGTCTTAAATATGAAATTTCAGTTCCGTACGACTTTTCGCTTTTGCGCTAGGCTCACCACACACACCCAGACCTTTTTTCGGGACTTGGTTATTTGGACTCAAGGGGTCCTAAAACGTGTATTTCCGTTGAAAACTGGAATTCGAAAATTTTCTCGTTCGCAATACTTTCCCTTACTATAATTTCATAAATACGTAAGTGAAAGTAATATAATAATAATAATTATAAATTAAAAAAAATATCTTAAAATAATAATTGAGTGAAAGTAGTCAACTGTATAAAATGAGTAGAAAGGGAAAAAAGAGAGTTAATTTTGGTAAACAAGATCCTAATGAAGAAGCACTTCACCATAGCTAATTACCCCAGCCATTGGTCCGTGCTCCATGATCCTTCATATTCTTATCAGCCTCTGTGCTTCCCTTTACTTTTAGGAATCTGCTATATATTCTTGTTTTTTTTTTTTGTTTTTTTTTTCATATAATATAATATAATATATATATATATATGCATTAATCATTAAAACTGTTAGTTAATCAATAAAACGATATTTATTGTACCGGTAATAATTTAATTCTACTAACCTTCAAATTTGACCATTATTATTATTTTCTGTATATATAGTATGAATGTGGTCTCTTATCAATTATTATTATTATTGTTCATTTTGTAACAAATTGTAATATATCTCAATAAAAAAAAAAAATAAAAAAAAAAAAAAAATAAAAAAAAAAAAACTAACCTTCAAAGGAGTAATTTCTGAGAAACTTTTTAGTTATTTTTTGCAATGGAAAAAAATTGAATATTTACAACGTGAACTACATAACAATTACATTGAATTTTCCTTAGTAAAAGAAACTATTTCAGCTTTCTATTTTGAAAAGATAGGTTTCAATATAGCTAATTGGTTTGAAACCGTGGATGATTCCAAACAATGGAACGCATAGTTTCATCTAATCGTTAACTAATTTAATTGTTAGTAACAGTAATAAAAAAATATATATAAAGAAGAAGGACCTAGATATGTTATGCTGGCTTTCTATAAGCTATCATGCTTTATCATTGTAATTTATTATGACCTAGAAAATAAAAGTGTGCCTTCTATGAATGGAAACGGTATGATATTTCCTAATCCAAATCAAGCCGCAAAACAATAGTACCCGTAACTGAAATCTGTAATGACCTTATACACTGATATGATATCCACTAAGTAAACTGTACAAAAACAATTATTATTACACATTCCTGTATATATTTATACACTTAGTGTAAAAAGTAGGTGTGGGCATACTCGACGATTATCATATCATTCGATTCGAATCAATTATTTATCGAATTATTCGGTTCGGAGAAACGAATGATCATTCGAACTGAATTGTTTGACGATAATCGAGGGATTACAAGAGATTGGGATAATCCAATGACTTTTTTTTTTTCTCATCACATAAATTATATGCATATTTGCATCGAGGCTCAGACAACTCAGCAATCATAGAGAGGGGAATTGTGCCATGTTGTCTTTCAGAATGCTTATTAATTATTCCATCATTCGATTATGGAATCATTCGATTATGCCCACCCCTAATCAAAATTCACTATCATCCTGTAATTAACTTGCTTTTAACTTTTTTTTCAGTTTTTAAAGAGTTGTTACCCAATTTATAAAGGAAGATATACAATATCTTGAAAAAAACACACAAAAATAAATTTTTTTAAAAGTTTTGAACGTTCATTTAATAGAAACATTAAAAATATAAGTGTGAAAAGTATTCGAAATTACGTGATTTCCTTGTTATATAAATGCATTAATCATATATAAACATCCATTTGGTAAACCTTTTTGTCTAGTTATACATTTTAGCCAATGAGAAATTGTTCTAACTAATTAATTATTTTTTGTTTTGAAATATTGTCTCACTCAAGTACTTATTTTTCCTTGAGGTCATTTTCATTTTGAATATATTTTTTCCTAATTTTCCTTTTTAGTGGGGCACACACAAATGGTGAATAAATTTTTAAAATATAATAAAAGAAAGATACTCACTCATAGTTACATATATTATTATATTACACGTATTATCATCAATTTTTTTTCAACATTTCTACTGTTTCTCATGAAAAAAATATTAGAAGCCACTATTTGATCTTCAACATTTTACTGTAACGCCTTATTTGAAAAACATTTCAATCCAAAGTTTTTTATCCGTTAAATGAGATAGAAGGATTGTTTAGAACATAAAATTATGTCGAAGATTAATGAGAATATGAATATTTGAAACCATTAAACAACAGGATATTACGATTTCCGAATACCTTTGACAATACTGTATGCAGTGGCATGATCTTATAATTTTACATTAATAATCGAATGGTTTTAGAAATAATATTAAAGAACTATAGACATTAAGGGTTGTGAAAAATAATTATTAAATGAAAAGAAATACAAATTCCGAATACTTTTGACACACTCACTGTGTAAATATATATATATATATATATATATATATATATATATATATATATATATATATATATTGTAATGTATTGAGGATACTGAGGGGAGCTCATAATTAAATAATTTTAATATTAAACAATTAATGATAACGAACCTTTGTCGGCAAAACATCAAAGGGTGTTTACCTAGCCCCCTAGATTTCCCATCGGTATGGACCCCCCCAGCGGTACCAGAGACCCCTGGTAGTTTCCTACAGCGGCAGCCTAAAAGAATATTAAGGGTGGTCAAAAGATAAGAATAAGATCACAAGTGCTGTACCGCCAACCGGGGGACTTCCCATGTCAGCCCACCCGAGGTGACGAGGATGGGAGAGAAGATTCGTAAGGGAGTCTTATTCGAACCAGGAGTGTAGTCAAGTTTGATCCTCAAGAGGAGTGAGTCGGGTTCTATCTACAAGAAGAGGAGGTGGCCGTCGGGGTTCTGAGAGCAGCTGGAGGATGATGCCAAGAAAGGGGACCTAAGACTGATTTCACATTCGCCAGCCGGTTAAGTGTTTCAAAGGTAAATTGTTATTTGTAATATTGTATGGCAAAGGTAGTAAAATGTCCCTCAGTATTCTCAATCAGAGTTCTAGGCAACGGGTTAATATAACTTATATGTGTAAATTAATAATTATAGTAATGTATTAATTGAATCTTGTTTACTCTAAACTTACCCTGCATGCCACCTATTGGATTGGAAAACACGATACCTTTGGAAAGGAGATCCATGGTATCATTAAATATAGTTTATATATTGACTAAATATAGTAAGTAAGCTAGTTTTTGAAGCTACCGCTGCCTTAGAAAAGCAGCCGGGCAAAACATAGCATTTAAATGGCATCCGATTGTGGGGACGTACTTACCAATCCACTATACTTCATATCAATAATTAAATTAACAAGTAATATATATTTTTTTTTCTTTTACGTGGCATCAGGGTTATTAGATTATTTTAATCATATAATATGGCATCATATAAGGTAAAAGTATCATCTGTTTATATTTGCTTATCAAAAACATAACTTTCCTTCTTAGTAATGATTTTTGTTATGCTTATATATTAATCATGCTCCTACGGTTCATGGATCTATACAATTGGCTATTATTTTTTGCGTTTTGTTCTTTCTTGAGGATATTTTTTATTATTTTCTTCGTGTATTATACTTGTCGTGCTAGCGTTTAAACCCACATCAAGATTTTTCGAATATTTTATTAAAAGGGGTTATTTCTTACGCACACGATTGTTAATTATGGCGTCAAGAGTAGATATGCTACCAGAGCCTAAGCGACCAGAAGAAGAAACTGGTCTAGATTTTGCCAAAATAGTCTCACTTTTGGATAAAGTTGAGTCACAGATCCTGAAAAAAACACAGGAAGGGTTTAATAGAATGCCAAACGAGGAACAGCGACTAATATTAAAAATGCTCCAACAAATTCAAAACCAGATTAAAGAAAAAAAAGATGAACAAAGGAAAATAGCTATAATGAATAAGAAATTCGAATTGTTTGTAGAAACTGCCAAGACAATGATAGATGAGTTACGCTCAAATGCAGCCACAGCCTGCCCTAAATGTCTGAAACCCCAAATTCAGAAGACGGCCTCCACGGAAGATAAAGAAGAAATTAATAACGCTGAACCTAGTGGAGTGCTCAAGACAGAAAATCAACCTCGTATTAGAATAAGTGAAGAGGTAGAAATAGAAAGGAAGCCTGAAGTCAAGAGAGAGTGAAAATCCTACCTTATCAATGACGCCTACCGTCAAGTTTTTGAACAATGAAGAAACCCAAGACAGGTCCCAAATAATCTGCGATTTAGATGTAGAAGAAAGTATCAACATCAAAGAAGATGAGGTCCAATATAGGAAGCCTAATGAAGAAAAAGATGCATCTTTCAGAAATCTACTCAGTTTCATAAGTTCCCAAATTAGGCCCCAGCCGGTAACTTGTAGGTTAGCCACTTTAAATAATTTTCAAAGGAGTTTTCCCGTCGTCTATAATTGTTCATTAATGATAATAGGTAAAGTTCATTATTACAGAGATGTGCAAAGCCAACAGTTTATCATTAAATTGATAGTATATGTATTTTATGAGGGTTATATGGTCTTGGACCATGTTAGGAGAGAACGCATACCATATTATGGTAGTGCACGGCAGTCTTTACTCTTTTCCAGGGGGTAAAAAGGGGTATTTAGCGTTCCCTCCGTCAGACGAGCTATAACCGGGAAGCTTTGAACTATGTTCAGGTCGAACCGGACTGGAAGTTGTAAATAATTTGTACATATTTTGTAAATAGTTTGATTTTTGTATAGGTAGAATTTAGATTGTTGTATATATTAATGTTAGTACTTTATTGTTTAGATGATTAGGATTAGGTATACATTTTATAGATAAATATGGATGGATCTTAGGGTGAATTATCGGATTATACTCCTGTTATTATTAACGAAATAATTTAACATAAATAGAGAATTCAAAGACCTCATTTTAAATGAAAAGTCCTCTGTTTTTATCCTAATTTTTCACAGTAGTAAACGATGCTGCCTGGTTCGAGTATCAAAAACATTTCTTTCATAAGTAGTAAATTGATAACTAAATAATGATGAGCTCTCTTAAGTAATATTATAAAGCGTTGGATCTAATATTTATTTTTTCTCTCAACCCAAATATGGATTTGTTCGTGTTAACCAGGGAATAATTACCCTCTAAGGTGGAGTAGACATGGGTCCTCCATTCATTCCTACTAAAGGTTTATTACCTTATAAATTGTTTCGTCAAAGGGAAGAACCCTTAATGTGGAGTTGCTGTATTGCCTCCGTATACCCCAAAAGCGGGATTGATATTTTTAATTATTGTGAAGATTAAGAAATCTTCCTTGTACGCCCAGAGTTCTGAGGTTGTATTTATATTGATCCATAATGTGAACGCTAAAAGTTATATTAATTCAATGGGGCTCAATTTTTTTTATTTTTTCTGAATTTGCGCTCGTAAATCCTTTTAATTTTGTCACGGACATAAATAAAATAAAAGTGATAATTAGGAAATAGTATAATAAATTTTAATTAGAGACTAACAATATCTTCTTGAGTATGAAAAAAAAAATGTTAATTAACTATTTTCAAGAACAAGTTAAAGAAAGTTAGTAATACAATTTTGTAGGCATGCCATTAAGCTATACCTGAGACCCATTCCATTTATTTACCTCGTAGTGACAATAAATCTTTTAAATATTCAATATTTTTATTTAACACGGTTGTACCTTATTGACAATGGACTAGACCAAATGGCAGATGAAAGAGAATATTTATAACTTTAAATAGATTGAGAATACTGAGTGTATGTAATATGTTGTTATTTTTAAAAGGTATTGAAACCAAACAGTAAAGTCAGTTTTGTTATTTGAAGCCTTGCCACACAATAGAAAAGTATTAGTAAACATTATTCATATTATTTTCGTGAATTAGATCTCGGGACAAATCCTCACAAAAGATGTAGAATAGTTTAGGAATGATGGACATGATGAGAATGTAAATAGTTTATTGTGAATGAGGAAAATATAATACAGCGATAAATGTTTAGTCTATCTTAGTAATAAATTACCATATGAATAGAATTATCGAAGATGAGAAGTTGTGTTTGTAAATATGTATTTTGTAGATTGTAAAAAAAATTAGAATACATAATGAAAATTGTTTTTGTAAATATTAATTTTGTAGCTTTGATAACGAATAAAAATACTTAACGAAAAGTAAGCCAATATTCATAAAAAGAAAAAATAATTTGTATTTTGTTAAAAATCTTGTAGATAACTAGATATGTTAATTGATATAGTTAAATACCATTTTGATATGTTGTCCTTGTAAAGTATTTTAATATAAACTAGAATTAAACGATACTCTAATTGTATAATTATAACATACAATTATATCTGTTAAAGTAACGATTACAAATATGTAAATTGTATTGTAGTGTGTTGGTTATTTGTTATAGCTTCTGTAAGAGAATGTCATTGTATAGTAGTAGTTATTAGTTCTTGGTGTTTATTGTAAGTTTATGTTTTAATGATATAATAATAAAAGAAAAATCAAAAACCTTAGGGTTTTTAATTTTTCTTTCCTCGCAGACTGGGGGAAATGTAATGTATTGAGGATACTGAGGGGAGCTCATAATTAAATAATTTTAATATTAAACAATTAATGATAACGAACCTTTGTCGGCAAAACATCAAAGGGTGTTTACCTAGCCCCCTAGATTTCCCATCGGTATGGACCCCCCCAGCGGTACCAGAGACCCCTGGTAGTTTCCTACAGCGGCAGCCTAAAAGAATATTAAGGGTGGTCAAAAGATAAGAATAAGATCACAAGTGCTGTACCGCCAACCGGGGGACTTCCCATGTCAGCCCACCCGAGGTGACGAGGATGGGAGAGAAGATTCGTAAGGGAGTCTTATTCGAACCAGGAGTGTAGTCAAGTTTGATCCTCAAGAGGAGTGAGTCGGGTTCTATATACAAGAAGAGGAGGTGGCCGTCGGGGTTCTGAGAGCAGCTGGAGGATGATGCCAAGAAAGGGGACCTAAGACTGATTTCACATTCGCCAGCCGGTTAAGTGTTTCAAAGGTAAATTGTTATTTGTAATATTGTATGGCAAAGGTAGTAAAATGTCCCTCAGTATTCTCAATCAGAGTTCTAGGCAACGGGTTAATATAACTTATATGTGTAAATTAATAATTATAGTAATGTATTAATTGAATCTTGTTTACTCTAAACTTACCCTGCATGCCACCTATTGGATTGGAAAACACGATACCTTTGGAAAGGAGATCCATGGTATCATTAAATATAGTTTATATATTGACTAAATATAGTAAGTAAGCTAGTTTTTGAAGCTACCGCTGCCTTAGAAAAGCAGCCGGGCAAAACATAGCAATATATATATATATATATATATATATATATATATATATGCATTAATCAATAAAACCATATTTATTGTACCGGTAATAATTTAATTCTACTAACCTTCAAAGGAGTCATTTTAGAGAAACCTTTTTAATTATTTTTTGCAATGGAAAAAAATTGTATATTTACAACCTTTTTTTGAAATAATGAAAGTGTTTTATTAACTCATAAATATAGTTAAAGAAAATGGTCCACTAGGGGATTCTATAATTTTTCTTAACCCATATTGATTTGTTTGTTTGTTTATTTATTTAACGTCACTTTATGCTACTATGGCTAATCGGACGATGCTACAGTGGGAGTCCTAAATTTTGCCTATCCAGGTTTTATTAGGATAGGGATCTTTAACGAGTACCTGACATCGCACAGGCTCGGGACCACCTTTTAACGTCCCCTCCGAAGGACGGCGTAACCAAGGATTTTTTACTCCCATTAAAAAATCCTAGGACCACCTGTGGGTTTGAACCCGTGACCTTTAGCATGGGAGGCTGTTACGCTAGCCACCCAGCTACAAGTGATCCCCCCATATTGATTTAAATAATAACTTATATAAGATTCGATTTAACTAAATAAACAATATTAAATACCTTAGCACAATTGAGGACATTGGAGAGGGTCGGTAGTCGAAATAAATTTATATGGTTACCTGGTCACTCTGGTATAAAATGTATAAATAAATTTTTTTACAAAATCTAAAAAAAAATCATGTGTTAAAAATTGTATTATTTTAAATATTTTCATTTGTCTGTGCATTACATTCTCTTCTTATATGAAACTATTTGTGCTTGTTTGCATTGTAATTCAATGTTTGTATTTTTTATTATTAATTTAGGGCTAAAATAGCCCTAGTGGTTGAAAAACCTTTATGTTACAAAATAAATAAATAAGTAGAACTGTTGATAATACATAATATATTTTAATTTAATCTATTTCTGATTAATTTCTACTAGCTAATTGCTAATTCTGTTAATGCAACGGGGTGAGATTGCGATAGATGGCAGTGGTATTGCATTGAAAGGGATGCAGATTTCATCATAGATATTAGCCACCGCCCGTCAGGCCCTCACAGGACAGTCCGGTTCCCATCTCGTCCAGTCCGGTATAGTCCTGCTCTCCTCTCTTACAGTCAGCAACTGTCTGCATTTCGTTTTACTGTCCACCTTTGTAAGCAAGTGCACTTTAAAATCATTCTGCCATAAGTTCATCTTTTAAATTTATTTTCGAGTATAAATTATTTTTCATTGTGGATGTAATTAGTTGACCGTTGAGAATTACTGGAAGGAATTAGTCCGGGTGGCGGTCATTAAATGAAACAACTAAATAGTTTCAACTATTTTATTGTTTGCCAACGTTTCGACCCCCTTTGTGGGTCATCATCAGGGCTAAAAAGATACAAAAGAATATAATTTCAATGGCATTACATACAATATTATATAACCTATTTAGCTAGAGAACGTCGGTATTGAAAAAATAACAGAAGAACTGTATATGTAAAAAAAAAAAAAAAAACTTAATTAAAATACAATGACCATATTACAATAATGAAAGTGTTATACAGAAGAAATAAAAATGTTCACAAAACAAAATCTACACAGGTATCAATAATTTACATGAAATATGAAATATAAAGATATAAAGTAGAGTGGAGATACGTACCGCATGGTGGGAGAATGGAAACTAGGTACTGTTTGGTAGATGGGGGGTAGGTAGGATGGAAAATACGTAGGAAAAGGTAGAATGGAAAATACGTACTGATTTATGGACAGGGTCTGACAACAATGGCTAAAA
Organism: Piezodorus guildinii; assembly: GCA_023052935.1. NCBI lineage: Eukaryota > Metazoa > Arthropoda > Insecta > Hemiptera > Pentatomidae > Piezodorus > Piezodorus guildinii. Next base: position 117,984,568 of record CM041293.1, on the reverse strand, counting down.
TTCTTAATACTACCATACAAAGAATCAATGAAATTTTACTTATGATTATAATAATGATACAGGATAAAAAATTATAATTTAATTCTTGAAATATCACCTATATAATAGTAAAAACAGTGATGGAAGATGTATATGGAGAAAAACTGACTGTACCTCCCAACTTAATTATCCCTAATTCTGTTTAAGGTATCCAAAGATAACAGGGTGTAAAAAAATAATAATGGAACATTGTAAAATACATTAATTGACAAATCTTACAGGCTGATAAAAAAGTTAAATAAACATGAATACAAGTTGGAATAAATTGAATAGTGAAGACATTTAGAAAATTTTAAATACATAAACAAAACAAAATAAATACATATATAGAATTATATGGATACCTAAAATAGATTTAAAAGTATAAATAAAAACCAACAAACAATAATAATGAAAAACAAAACAATATATATGGTGGGATAGACAGAGAAAATATGCTACTTAATAGAGTTTAATATGTGGCTATATGTGGAGGAAATGCATTGTTTATCGGTTTTGTGGTTAACAGGATTGGATTGGAGGTGGATGTGGACGGATTCATCGATTAGTCTTTTCTTATGGTTTGGAACATAATCTAAAATGGAGCAGTCGTCAAAGTTAAAGGAATGATTGAAATGTATGGAGTGTTCAGAAAGTTTTGAGGCTAGAGGGTTTCGAGAGGATACGGAGAGTTTATGTTGCGATATTCTGGTTTTTAGGTAATTTTTGGTTTCTCCTACATAGGATACATCACAATCTGAACATGAAATTTTATAAACAATATTGGAACGATATATAGGAGTGATCGGGTCTTTTGTATTGGTAAAAAGGTGAGTAAGCTTGTTTGTTTGTAATATGGTCATTGTATTTTAATGAAGTTTTTTTTTTTTTTTTTTTTTTTTTTTTTACATATACAGTTCTTCTGTTATTTTTTCAATACCGACGTTCTCTAGCTAAATAGGTTATATAATATTGTATGTAATGCCATTGAAATTATATTCTTTTGTATCTTTTTAGCCCTGATGATGACCCACAAAGGGGGTCGAAACGTTGGCAAACAATAAAATAGTTGAAACTATTTAGTTGTTTCATTTAATGACCGCCACCCGGACTAATTCCTTCCAGTAATTCTCAACGGTCAACTAATTACATCCACAATGATAAAAAGAACACGGGAACAACAAAAAGATACATCCTCCTCAACTCTCCGCCGCAGCGCCAGAATACAAAATCGCAAGCAGGACATACTATCTACATCTCAACAACAGCAGGTATTCTCATCTCAACAAGCCATCATTTCTACACCTTCAGGTGACTCACGCTCTTCTCATCACCACATTTCCAGTTCTAAAAAGGTAACAACTCAATCACCACTACAACGACCAAACCCTCAGTCGACCGCTCTTTTGGATTCTTCTAGACCATCACACCGCTATCACACTAGGTTAAATAGTAATGGATTTTTGACTCACCTCCCAACTCAACATTATACTAAAACTCCCCATACACCTTCTTCCCTAGTTACTTCTCATCTTTCAATTACTTCTCTGGATACATCTTTCTCCCAGACTCAAAATGTATCCTCTTCAACCCCTTACCATCTTTCTTCAGTGATTACTAATAATGACCACCATCATATTTTCTCCTCACTAAAATCGCAATTCCCCCAAAATACACAAGCCTTTAACAATCTGTGCAACCTCCACAAACGACTTGCTAAAAAAACTGAACAAAGAATTTTCTTATTAAAATGTCGAACCCATTCTCTTTTCCCAAAATTTATTGAGAACTGCATTAGTCAAGTCCCTTTGTCAAATTCTCTTGCCTCCAAACTGACACACTCATTGGAAAAATACAAAAGAACGCTACTGAACTTAAAAATTAGAGAAACCATACAACAAATTGACCACATAAACGACAATATACGTTCCTTAAATTCTTCTTTACATCCTATTATAGGCGACCAGAACATGGACAAACTGACTACAAGTATTCAAACAATTTTTGCTTCCACTAAAAAACAGACAAAACTTTCCCTCGTTAAAAAATTTAAAACCATTTATGAAAATAGTATTAATAAAAAACCGTATCCTAAAGGCTCTGATGATTGGATCAAAAATATTTCCTCTACCTCAGTCCCCCCTAATGTTAACAACATTTTGAGCTTAGGTCCCAATTTTTCTACCCCTTCTTCTAATCCTTCCAAAATGATTCCCCAACTTATCACGGATTTGGAATATATTTATAAAGATGATATTTTCAAAATAAGTGAGGAGGACAAGGAAATCTCCCGTTTACGTATTAGTATATGATCTCCAACCACCTCCAACGCCCTCCACCTCAATCGTCTCTTTCCCCCCTCTTCTTCAAAGATCTTTCCTCCACTCGCTCATTCCTCAGATCCAATGAACAACTTATAGTTACTAGGGCTGACAAAGGTAACGTGACAGTTATAATGGACAAAACTGAATATGACGACAAAATAAACTCACTCTTATCAGACCGATCGACATATACACCATCTTCCCGTGATCCCACCCGCCCTCTCATGATAAAATTCAATCATCATATCAAAAATCTCTTAGAAAATAAATTCATCAACCTAACCACGTACAGAAACTTGATCTCGTACAACTCCTTACCCCCTCGTTTATATGGCCTTCCCAAAATTCACAAACCCGGCAATCCACTCCGTCCCATCATTTCTAACATCAACGCAACTTCCTCGAAACTTAGTAAATTCCTTCTACCTTCACTTAAAATACTTAGCCGAACTAACCCCTATGACATTAACAATTCCATTTACCTCCGAGAACAGTTACTATCATTGCATATTCCCCCCAACTACATTCTAACATCCTTTGACGCCGAAAGCCTATTTACCAATATCCCCATTGATAAAGTTATCCAACTAGTAGAAAAACACTGGAACATCATTGAACCCCACACCACACTCAATCTTTTTTCATATTTAGAATCACTAAAACTTTGTTGTAAAACCGGATATCTCACTTTTCAGAACAAATTTTACAATCAGATCTCGGGACTTGCAATGGGTAACTGTCTCGCTCCTGACCTCTCTAATATCGTACTAAATGACTTACTCGACTCTATAACCGCAATCTATAAAAATGAAATTATATTTATTAAAAAGTACGTGGACGACCTCTTCCTTATAATTAACCCAGACAAAATCCCCGATATCCTAAAATCGTTTAATTCATATGATCCACGCCTCCGTTTTACCGTAGAAAGAGAAAACAACTTGACAATTCCCTTTTTAGACTTACTTATCACTAGAAACACTGACGGTTCTATTTCAACTGACTGGTACACCAAATCCACCTAATCCGGTAGACTGCTCAACTTCTTCTCCCAACACCCATATCATCAGAAATTAAATGTTGCCAAGAATCTCGTCCACCGTTGCCTATCCTTGTTTGATCCAAAGTACCATCCTAATAATATCGAACGTATTAAAAAAATACTAACCTTAAACAGCTTCCCAAAAAAAGTCATTAAAAACCTTATAGATTCTTATAACACAAAAACCACCGTTACTTCCCCTACAATTCCCGACCATGATTCACCCATGATATTTTTATATAGATCCCTACCTTACATTCCGCACCTTTCTGAAAATATAAAAAAAAATCCTTAAATTTTCCTTACCTTCCTTAAAACTAGGACTAAAGACCCAGAACAAGCTTTCTCACCTTTTTACCAATACAAAAGACCCGATCACTCCTATATATCGTTCCAATATTGTTTATAAAATTTCATGTTCAGATTGTGATGTATCCTATGTAGGAGAAACCAAAAATTACCTAAAAACCAGAATATCGCAACATAAACTCTCCGTATCCTCGCGAAACCCTCTAGCCTCAAAACTTTCTGAACACTCCATACATTTCAATCATTCCTTTAACTTTGACGACTGCTCCATTTTAGATTATGTTCCAAACCATAAGAAAAGACTAATCGATGAATCCGTCCACATCCACCTCCAATCCAATCCTGTTAACCACAAAACCGATAAACAATGCATTTCCTCCACATATAGCCACATATTAAACTCTATTAAGTAGCATATTTTCTCTGTCTATCCCACCATATATATTGTTTTGTTTTTCATTATTATTGTTTGTTGGTTTTTATTTATACTTTTAAATCTATTTTAGGTATCCATATAATTCTATATATGTATTTATTTTGTTTTGTTTATGTATTTAAAATTTTCTAAATGTCTTCACTATTCAATTTATTCCAACTTGTATTCATGTTTATTTAACTTTTTTATCAGCCTGTAAGATTTGTCAATTAATGTATTTTACAATGTTCCATTATTATTTTTTTACACCCTGTTATCTTTGGATACCTTAAACAGAATTAGGGATAATTAAGTTGGGAGGTACAGTCAGTTTTTCTCCATATACATCTTCCATCACTGTTTTTACTATTATATAGGTGATATTTCAAGAATTAAATTATAATTTTTTATCCTGTATCATTATTATAATCATAAGTAAAATTTCATTGATTCTTTGTATGGTAGTATTAAGAATTTTAGCCATTGTTGTCAGACCCTGTCCATAAATCAGTACGTATTTTCCATTCTACCTTTTCCTACGTATTTTCCATCCTACCTACCCCCCATCTACCAAACAGTACCTAGTTTCCATTCTCCCACCATGCGGTACGTATCTCCACTCTACTTTATATCTTTATATTTCATATTTCATGTAAATTATTGATACCTGTGTAGATTTTGTTTTGTGAACATTTTTATTTCTTCTGTATAACACTTTCATTATTGTAATATGGTCATTGTATTTTAATTAAGTTTTTTTTTTTTTTTACATATACAGTTCTTCTGTTATTTTTTCAATACCGACGTTCTCTAGCTAAATAGGTTATATAATATTGTATGTAATGCCATTGAAATTATATTCTTTTGTATCTTTTTAGCCCTGATGATGACCCACAAAGGGGGTCGAAACGTTGGCAAACAATAAAATAGTTGAAACTATTTAGTTGTTTCATTTAATGACCGCCACCCGGACTAATTCCTTCCAATAAATTATTTTTAATTGTCGGTTGATATAAAGTCAGATTCTTCAGTTTTGGTGATAAGGATCTCCCACAGGATTTATTATAATTCTATATTTATTCTTTAACTTACTATATATAGTAAGAGAAATTATTGCGATCGTGAAAATTATCGAATTCCAGTTTTCAACGGAAATACACGTTTTAGGGTTCCTAGAGTCCAAATAAAAAGGTATGTGTGTGTGTTTCCGTGTGTGGGCACCTATACGCCCGAAATGTTACAGAACCTTTTTCATCAAAATCGGCTAACGAGAAGAGCCACTTTATACTATGCATTTTGCACCTATTTACAATTTAACAAAAACGCCTCTAACGATTTTGATTAAACTCGCTATATGGATGTAAAATTTAATGGGCTTATATCATGTAGGTTTCATTCTGATTGAAATAGCCTGGTAGGGCTTAAATGCCGATATTTTAAATCTTCTTCCTCTAAAGTATATTTAATTTTGTACATTTAAAAAAATCCCCCACATTAATTTATTAGAATTGATAAATAACGACAAAATATGCAAGTTGAGCGAATTTGATAAACAACTTGAGGAGAAAAGTGCAAACATATTGTTTTATGTGATTTTTATTTTTATTTTTTTTTTTTTGGACATTACAGCAGAAATATAGGTGTATAATATACTGTTAGAAAGCGAATTATTTTTGAAAAAAATACTATCATATACACAAAATTCTAAAAGTTAACGGAGGGTGATGAAAAGCCGATAAAACAAACTGATTATCGTAGATAATAATATAATTGATAATTTAATAAAACACATGTATCTATTCAAACTAAATTTAATTATTTCTTTAGTAGGGGTACTCACTACGTTTGCTATAGCACATTTTTTGTGCTATTTTGCTAAACCCTCCCAGTTTCTAGAGTACATGCTCGGCGGGTTTAGCATAATAGCACAAAAAATGTACTATAGAAAACGTAGTGAGTACCCCTAAAAATTTATTTTAATCTCTAAATGCCTTTAAAACTTTAACGATTTTAACAACGGAGGTAAGTGAAAGTCGTGAGTTGCGCGCACCAGATTTTTTTTCTGCTGGTGAGATATACATTTATCCTTCTTGAATATAGTTAATTTACTAGTATTATTCCCCTCCTTCCTGTTAGACACTAATGTATCTTGGTATCACCCAAGATTCCTTTATTTGCCGGCATTGCTTTGCTTAACTCCACCACTTATCTTATTAATCTGTACAATGTAAATTCGTTTTATTTTCCCTCATTTCGACTACAGTTTTACTTCGATTGAAAGTTCATATGGGAACATTATCATATATTCAAACGTTTGGTGTGCTGTTCTATCAGGTTTATCTTCTATTGGGTTGTTTCACATCCTTAACTTCCTTCAAGCATTAACTATTTATCCATCGTCTTGAACATCAATCTACCTTTATATGTTTGCTCTCCATATTTTTATTTTATTAAATTTCTATCTTATTTTTTTCACTATTTTAATATATGTTTTATTTTTTTTTAATTCTTTAAGGTGGCAATATTACCTTGTATTATACATATCTTTTTCTACTTCACCTTTCCTCTCTACCGCACAGCATGTGAGGGAGTCGCTTGTAGAGGCTGATCCCGGCATTCCTATTTGTACCATTTCTCCCGCTGATCACCAGTCAATATACCTTCTTCTGCAAGCTTTCCAAATCCCATCCTCCCAAGTCTTCCTAGGTCTTCCTCATGGTCTCCTTCCCTCTACTTCTTTCACCTCATACGTGTATGTATATATATATATATATATATATATATATATATATATATATATATATGCATATAAATTTATATATACATAAATTAATATTATGTAATATAACTCGTTTTTCATTAATTGAAGAATATAATATTATAAATTGTTTATAGCCAGATGATAAATCTTATATTGTACATTTATATTATTCTTAGGGACTAGCTACCCCTTATTAAAAAATATTTGTCATTTAATTTAATGTTAGTCCCTTCCGAATCATATCCCTACAATCTAAAATCCTTTAAATAAGCATTAAAACGCAATATAATGTCAGAAATAAAATTATTTGTAAGAACATAGTTGTTCCATGTGGATTTCTCTTCCTGAATTATAAGTTTCTTGCCCACTCTAATCCCCTAATTCTTAACCTTTCATTATTTTACAAATTTTTTGAAAATTTGATGTGAATCTTTAACGATTTACCTGATTTAGTTGTACTTCCTTCTACGCCTTCTTGGCATATTTTTGTATTCTGTACTGTCTGCTCATCATTGTTTATAGATTAAATTGAAAATATAAAAAACGAAATAGTTATTAATTTGATTGCATCAGGGATGTATTGGACGACTGAGTCCTGACTCACAGCTCTACCTAAAGCAGATCCAGGCCAACTCTGGTCACACAATGACTAATTCATTTGGCAGTGGTCGCCTCACTCACACTTCCTGTCCCTTCCTACGACAACTTCCTTATCTCTAATGTTCGCTTCATTATTTTTAATTTTTATTACCAAAAGATATTAATTGTTTAATTTCATTGATAATTGATAAGTTCTAATTTTTTTCTATATTTTTACCCAAAAATCTTAGACGTTTGAAGAAACTCGAAATATCTACTGACAGTTCCTTTGTCAATAGCCTTAGTTCCCCAAGGTCCGATTTTCAAAAACGCTTCTTCTAATGTACCATAATATTTTTTTAAAATAATTAACCACCTTTTATTCTCATAAATTCATAGGATTGTGTTAAGTTGTAGTTTGTGTTATAGTATTTATAAATTTTAACTATTATTTTTGGGATAAAAATTGAGGACAAATCAATTGAGACGTTGATTGTTGGAAATTTCATTCATTAAGAAAAAATTAAAAATCTGTCACTAATTTATATATATAAATAATACAACAATATAAAGCATTAACCATTTTATATTATAATTGTTTACTAAAATGTATCGGGTTTTAGGTCTTTAACAATTTGGTTCCCCCTTTAGAAACATAGGATCCTTTTCAAAACTTCCTTTTTTATATTTCTCTTAATACACCTATTTACAGCAAGATACAATAAATAATGATTGCACAAAACTGGGCACTGTTTATGATATTTTAAACGTGTTAGGAAAAATTTGTTGGTTGGCTTATTTATTGTTAATAGTTTTTATTTTCATTGTTTATATAAAATATTTTGGATTGTTTTGTTGTTATTGTTTTATACAATACTTTGGGTCTTTTTGTTTTTATGATGTACTTTTTAAGCTTTGTGAACTTTTTATTTTCATTTTTAATAGACAAATTATAAATTATTGTATTGACTAGAAATTTAATTATATACTATAATATTTATAACAGTTATGATATTGTTAAATTTAGTTTTTTAGAAGTGGGGCCCACAAATATTTAATTAAATTTAAAAGAAATAATGGAAGTGAGATTTCGAGAACTCTTAGAAAATTGTACAGCAACCAAAACTAAGTAAAAAACGTATACATGTCCTGAATCATGGTCGCGCTTAAGTAAAAAAATTAATTTATTCGATATTTGTCTTCTAATGTTAATTTTGGCTTTTCATACAGAAAAATCTGGTGCGGGCAACACACGACTTTCACTTTCCTCCGTTTTTAAAATACATTAGAGAATTTTCAAGTACAGTTAGAGATAAAAATAAGTAAAACTATTAAACAATTAATTAAATTGAATTTCTGTGTTTTAGTAACAAATCTATTATATTATCTAAAATAATCAGTTAGTTTTATCCGCTTTTCATCACTCTTTATTAATTTGTATAAACTTGTGTATAAGACAATATTTTTTCTAAAATCTTTAGCTTTCCAACGGTATATTATACTTCTATATTACTGTTCTTTTGTTCAAAAACGAAAAATTGCATTAAGAAAATATTTTTGCAGTTTTCTCCTTAAGTTAGATTTAGAATTCGTTCAAGTTATATATTTATCTGTTTTTTATCATTGATAACAAGATTATATTGTTGTTGTTTTTTTAATATCTACAAAATTAATGATACTTTAAAGGAAGAATATTTAAAATACCGGCATCTAAACCCTGTCAGACTATTTCAATCAGAATGAAATTACATCATATTAAAGCCCATTAAATTTTACAGCCATATAGCGAGTTTAATCCAAATCGTTAGAGTCGTTTTGGAGAAAATCGTAAAAAGGTGCAAACGCATGGTATAAAGTGGTTCTTCTGGTAAGCTGATTTTGATGAAAAAGGTTTTGTAACGTCTCGGGCGTATATTTGTCTTAAATATGAAATGACCTTTTTTTCGGTACTTGGTTATTTGGGCTCAGGGGCCCCTAAAACGTGTATTTCCGATGATAACTGGTATTAGAAAATTTTCACGATCGCAATATTTTCCCTTACTATATATTTCATATATAGGTAAGTGAAAGTAATAAACATTTCGGTTATCTAATTATTGATTTTGTTTTATGTGAGTCTCTTATTCTTTATGAATCAAAAGAATCCTATAAAAATAAATAGGTATTTCTTAGACACCTAACCACGGTTTGTGATTATTTATTTATCATTTTGTTGGTATTTCTCAGGTTATAACTTAAATATTTTTATGGTACTAAGTCTATACCGGATCGTTAAAGCTTTCTAATCCTGGCGTATAATCTAAAGATGACTCTAAATATTCTAAAGATGGGAGGAGCGAATACCAAGTTAGAGGGAGGAGCGAAGGAGGCGGTGCACCGACAAAGACAAGGGACGAGTGTTTGTTGCCTTGGGCCAGGTCAGGGGGCCCGGTCGATACTCCACGTTCCGCAGGATCTGGGTCGCCTCTGGCTGAGGGTCATCAGGCCTCTCTCTGCCTCCTCTCCAAACCTCATCCCACGAACGAAATTTGGTGCGCATTCATCGATGAATGAAATAATTAGTTCAACTATGACTGTTTGTGACTAATGAAACAATCACTTTTTTAAATCTTAATCTGTATAGAGGATTAAATTGTTACCTGGTGATTTCTAACAAAATAATAATGGTAAATACTTAAAATAAAAAAAAAAAAGTTAGCTGAGTTCCCAAATTTTTATTTTCTTCCTGATTCTTAAAACGATAATTTAATTTGTTGCGATGATTAAATGCAAATCAAATTCGAATTATTTTTTTCTAATTAACATTTAAATATTTTATTTTAGAACTACAGTTATTCACAAAAAAAAAAAAAAATAATATATATATATATATATATAATACACTATTTAAGAATGTAAATTAAAAAAAAAAAAATCATTAGAAAATAAATAAATGGTAAGCATGATCGTTTAGTGAAATATTATATGAAATATATAAGAAGGTTGATTGAAGATTTTTTTGAGGATCGCCGTAGTATATTTATTTAACGTCCCTTTATGTTGCTGTGGCTAATCGGACGATGCTACATAGGGAGTCCTAAATTTGCCTATTCAGGTTTAATTAGGATAGGGATCTTTAAAGAGTACCTGACACCGCACAAGCTCGGAACCACCTTTTTACGTCCCCTCCGAAGGTCTTTTTACTCTTATCGAAAATTCCTAGTGCCACCTGCGGGTTTGAACCTATGTGATCCCGGATCACCGTAGTGAAACTCTTTCTCAGGATGGTATTAATTAACTTTTCTCTGTGATTTTAAGAATTGGGAAAACATATATGTATATATTTTAAGCATATATAGAACTAAGAGGGATTTAGGAGTTCTTTTATTTGGTTTGTGTGAATATTAAGGAATTGTTGATATATATTGTTATTCCTGGCTTATCCTTGTTAAGCGTGGCTGAGTTCAAGGTGCACCAGGCGTTACTTAATGCAAGGTCTTGTTGAAAATCCTGGCATAGCTCGCCGGGCAGCCCGAGTTCTTGGCATTCTTACTGACTTCCTCGGCTCTTTAATCACCACTTTTCACTTACTTTTTTTGAATATTTAGTGATCTACATTAATTATACGCTAGGTTAAAATTTAAATTTTTATTATTAAAAAAAATAGGGATTCAGTAAAAAAAAAAGATTGGACAGGTTTCTCGAACGAAAAACTCGTAGTAAAGAATATGACATTGGTATTTCTTCCTGGCTTGTAAAAACAATTGATCATAGATATTTATATCTATAATTTACTGTTAAGTCCCAGTCGGTGAGAATTTGAGTTTGCGGACGGTTGGGTTGATGAAGTATAGAAGCTAATGAAAAAATGAATTTACCTTTAAAAAAATATATATATATTTAATTCTATATGTACATTTAGACATTAATAAGTTTGTTTTTTTTCATTCTGACCAATATAGGTCCTAAACAGTAGGTTCTAGCGACAAATGTTATAAAACAAAAAATAGTCTTCACTTTTTTACAATGGGTTGACAAAATTTTGATTCGAGCAACACCGACAGAGATGTAACGTGTCAAAAAAGCTCTTAAATTATAAAAAAAAAAAATATACAAAACGTTACTTTATCAATTTAAAAAAATATAGCTCCCAAATAGTAGATCCTTGTGATGAATTTTATGTATGAAAAATAAATTCAATTTTCAATACCAGCTTCACCAACACAGCTTTTTTGGCACAAAGCTTGTCAATAAAGACACAACGCTTAATGAATTTAGAAAAAAGTGACTTTTTTTCACCCGAATCAACAAAGCTTCTAAACAGTAAGTCCTAGCTACAAATGTTATACAACATAAAATATTCTCCAATAAACTTCTAATCTGATAATAAAAAATTATCTCTAATAATAAAAAAAATTATCCGAGTAATACCAACAAAGTTAGAGCATTTCAAACTAATTGTGAAAAAACGTTATGAAAATCTATGTCAAAAGAATTAAATTACAAATAAGTTGCCATTATGTAGTGTTCATCTGAATTTTTTAACATTTTACTTACCCTTCTAAAAATTCGGCGATTCAGTGAAAACCACCCACCCACCCACAAATGTACCCAAAGCAGCACTCAGGTAATTGTAAGATTTACTCATCGATACGCTTAATTCTGCGTTAACTACATTGACAAATTTCTCAATTGGGCTAGTTTTTGTTATTTAAAAACTAATCTGGACAATAAGAAAAAATAAAACATAGCCTATGTAAGTCGTAAGTTATTATTTTGACCCATACCTATGTAGCATATAAATATAATATTAAAAAACATTAAATTAGTAAGGTTTTATAGAATCCTGCGAAAACCATCCAGCTTTTCAGCTTTTTTTTTTTTTCAACAATTTTTTATTAAGTAATATTACAATCTGTCCTAATTTGGACAATAATAGTGGTGAAAGATAACATTCATACAATATTTACACAGCAATAAAATTGTAATGAAATATATATATACAATAATGAATCAATAAAATGCAAAAAAAAAAATTCTAGAAATCACTTATACCTTTATACACGTCATACATACAGCACATTGAGTGGAGAATTTATGTATTGAGCTAGAGGATTGGGTTGATGGATAAGGTTCTGATGGAATTAGGAGAATTTCGATGGAATAAGACCTAAAATAAATGAAATATTTAGGTCGCGTTGTAAGATATGGTTGGTGATATAATAAGGAGCATTTACTATAGTTCGGAGGACTTATGATAGAAAGGATTGAATGCGTTTGATGTTAAAACGTTTAGCTGTCCAGTAGCACAGTTCAAGTCCGTAGGGAAAGATAGGCATCAGTATTGTCTTGTAGATTAAAAATTTGTTGTCAACTGTAAGCTCAGATTTTCTGTTGAGTAGTCGGTATAACTGTCCGAATCGTCGGTTGAGTTGTTGTCTTTTAAGTCGTGTATGTGTGTTACATGTAAATCTTTTGTCTGATATTAAACCAAGATACCGGACTTTATCTGAAGGAGAAATTGCTATTCAGACTTAATAATTTAGTTTTGAATTTATCATATAATTATTACTTTATTATCGACTGGAGATATAATGTATTTTTTTTTCATTTTCTTCTAAATGGTGTCACAAAAAGTACCTGAAATATTTACCTATTTATATTTCTACCTTAAAATTTAATATAACTGCTTAGATACTTTTCTATTCTTTTCTGACAAAAAAAAAAAAAAAAAAAATTGTAACATAGTAATTTTGTGTCTTCCATAAATCGAACTTTATACTGGTGGTTATGATTTCTTTAACAAATATTTTCTTCTTAAATTTGTAGTTAGTTTATTTATTTATTTTCCATTTTTAAAACGTATCAATATGAATGAAATGAAAAACTTTTATCATGGGAGCTTAAAAGCAAATGAGTTTACTCGGTAATTAGTATACTTAGTGGATAATAAAAGCTAATTTCCTCATCATGAAGGATTAGTTCTGTAACTGCAAGAATTGTGATTACATTTCAGAATATTTTACAATTTTAATGGAGTTGGTTCAATTATACATTCCATTTTTTTTTATAAAAGATATATATATATATATTACAATTGATCTTTTTCCTCAATCATATGCTTTCAGAGAATTAATATTCGAGTTCTTTGATCGGAATTTAAATTATACACGATATAATTTATTTATTTCTATTATATAAAGGTACATTATTAAAAAAAAAAAAAAAAAAATATTGAACTTCTTATATTAAATTTTAATCCATTAAGATTTATTTTTTAAATTACTAATTATACATTTAATAATAATTGAAGATTAGTGCCTATCTATTATCATAAAATCAGTAATTGCGTGAAAATCTCTTCTGTGGTCCTAACCTTTTAAAAACGTCTATCTAAAGTAATTATAAAAAGATTTAATTATGCGTATAATCATTTTTAGTTATCAGAATATGAAATATTAAATCATTCATATCCCTTTAATTCATTGCGTGATTACATTATGCACTATTGATAACAATGAAATGTTTTAATTTTCATATTTGGTTTTTGTTTTTTTTTCTGTTCAATTTTTGATGTTCACAAAATACATAATGATAGTTGTAGTTGCGATAGTTGGCGACAAATAAAGAGACATTTAGTATTGGATGAGGGAGGACTTCGATGGTTTGGTGGATCCCCATAGTTCAATCCCTTATGTCCAAATTGGCCCATTGATGCTAATATCCATTAGGTTTTTATGAGGTCAGAAGTTTTGAGTGTTTGTCGAGTAAATATTGTAATACTATTGTTAAATGAGATCACTTGTAGCTCGATGGCTAGCATAACAGCCTCATATTCTGAATGTCATAGGTTCAAACCCGAAAGTGTTCCTAGGAATTTTTTAATCGGAGTAAAAAATCCTTAGTTATGCAGTCCTTCGAAGGGAACGTTAAAAGGTGGTCCCGAGCCTGTACGATGTCAGGTACTCGTTAAAGATATATTGTTAAATGAGTAAATATTGTAATATTGTTTGTTTGTATCTGCGTGCAGTTTATTGTCGTTAAGTGTAGAACACGTGTTTAAGGTATGGGTATGGTGTATTTCCCCCTTAAAGTTGCATGTAGCACAATTTTACGGTTGGAAGTCATGTTTTAATATTCATTAGTTTACTAAACTCCGTATTACGAAACAAGTTATTTAATCATCACTGATTCACTAATGATTCCAATCATCCTTTAGGCCATTTTAAACCGATGACTTTACCAGGTCAAATTTAAACAAAAAAAGTTGTCCTCCTGGGGACCGACCTCCTTAACGACACCATTCATTCATTCATTGCTACCTGACCCCACAATCCATTACAGCCTAATGTTTCTTGCACCCTGACCGACCAGCGTACTTCTGAATGGAAGCAGTTCCTCAATGGAACGGGACTGAGTGGCCTAGGGATGAATGGGTCAAAACTGAGGGCCTCGGGCGATACGGCTCCCCTTGACCGCGGGTCGTCGACACCCCGCTTCAAGGCCGTCCAAAACCACTTCAGATCCATCCAGCTCCCTTCACCATCTTCTTTTCTTCAGGCTTTTGTTTATCTTCGGCTCAAGGGTTTAAGCATTGTACATGCGGTAGTTTAGTTTATTCAATTTATTTTGTATTTTTGCCTCCAGCACATCGGGTCTTTGGCATGTAAGAATTATTTTATGCTATCATAAGAATTTGTTTCCCTTACAATGTAAAAAAGAATTGCAACATTATTGTTTTTTATATTTTTCATTTAGCCTCTTATTTAATTTTTTTTTTTTTTACGTTGAAGTGCTTCAGCGGGATAGCTTTTCCACAAGTCCTTTTCACGCCCATAATTATAATTCAGCGCTTTAACTGTTTATTTTTATTGTATATAAAGTTGTAAAAATAAATAAAATATATATTTTTAAAAGCATTTTCCAACATTCAAAATGTTCTCATTTGTTTTGTATTTTTCAGAATTTTTATAAAAAAACATATGAAATACGATTATCAGATATAATTAGGTTTGTTGAAAATTTAAAAAATTAACTGTTGGAGCACATATGAAAATTTTAATTATTTAAAATTTAAAATTATGACCACCGCTATTTTACTCATGTCAGTTCAAATATGCTTAACGAGTTGTTGGTATAATTTTTATTTTCAAGTCGAGAAAAAAAATCCTTGACTTTTGGCTGATTGATTATATGTTATTGGTTTATTATTTTCAATAATAAACCTTTGTAATGGACAAAAAAATGATGTATTCGTATTCTCACGTGTCAATATAAATAGATATTCTTATTTAGAATGTAAATACATTCGTATTTTCAATGCAACTATATTTGTCATTATATATATATTTATAGAAACGTTCAGTAGTCCTATTTACAAATACAAGTATGCGTAACTGACGAAGGGATTAAGGAGGTTCTGTAGTTAATCAGACCTTATCTCTGTATTTTAAATTCTGAACAGGTTCTTTATTTTACCAAAAATTAACTAATAGCCAACTTGAAATTTATTCTGCACTATATACATTTAGAAAAAGTAAACAAATTTACCATTAATACTAAACAAATTTGTGTAACTTTAAAAATAATCCAAAAAAAAAAACCTTTGGGGAACAGAAATAAAAATATCCCATTCCTTTTCTTTTTTGTGGCATTATATTACAATACATTATAAATAAATAAAAATGTATGCATCAACGATTAGGTGATGATGTCATAAGAAATCGAGGAACTGAAGGTTATGAAAGGAAATATTCAGAGAATAGCTGAGTGTCGGAGTAGATATACCGGAAAAGGTTCTAAATATACTCGGTGAAAGATGGAATTAAAAGGAAAGGATTTTCAAGAAAGATGATGTTCTTTCGATAAAATAATGGCCGGATTGAGGGTCTCCTTGAGAGGTGATTGACAGCATCTTGTTTTTCATTTAAAGCACTTCCACTGCTTATTTTACATAAGGGATTATTTTTACTTTCCAATATTTCCTTCATTGCATCATTTTCTTTCTTATTTCCACATACAGTTTATTTTTTGGTCGCTTATTATTCTGTTATTATTTTTTTAAGGATCTAGTGCAACCGTCTATTGGTTTATTATTTTCAATAATGAACCTTTGTAATCGAACAAAAAAAAAAAAAATATAATAATAATTACCTCCATCAAAATTTGAAGGCTTACGTTTCAAGATGGGTAGAATCCGAATAACGAATAAAAACAAGTCCGATTGTCCACCGTACGCCGTCCGCGGCATTACTCCGAAACAACTGGACCAACTTTTTTTTTTTAATCGCTACAAAAATACTAGTCCATGCAACGATGATCTTAACACCTAGGCGTTGATATGAGCTGGTTATTTTTAAAATGGCGGCCGATAAAACGTGATTTAATTCAATAACTCAGTTATTTTTTAAGATAAAGAAAAATTTATTAGTGTTTTCTGAAAAACCGCGAATAATTACATAAAAGAGAAAAAACAAAAGGAAAACAATGAAATTTTACTCATAAATACGCTCATAACTCAGTTATTTTTATTTTATATTAAATCGGTTATTATTAAAGATAGAGAAAAATTTATTTTCGAGATCAATCAAACGCTATGGACAAACAAAAAAAAAAGAAAAATCATCTTAAGTATTTGGTCAAGCCATAACTTATTAGAGATGTGATTCCCTGATAATTCGGTTATTATTGATGGTAAATATAAAATTATATAATGATATTTGAAATAGAATTAAATTTTCGACAAAATGAAAAAAGTCATTGAAATGGCTTAACAATTAGCTGAGATTTAGCGTTTTGAAACCAGTAGTAGTGATGTGATATTATCCTTTGAATTATTGCTTAATTGCCTATCAAAAGTTATATAGACAATTATACCCTAATATTGCTATTTGGAAATAATACACCATTATGTAATAATTTACAGCGTTTTTTAAGTCTGGAATATTCCCAAAACAAACCATGTTCAAGATATGATGACTTTAGAAATTCGACATATAATATAATGTTTACCTATAACTGTAAACACAAAAAAAAAAATTATATTTTATTATATATTTTTTCCACTCGGGTATGGAAATTAATATAGGCTGAAAGTAAATGAGTTTTCAGATTAGATAATCTCTTTTCAACTCAACCTAAAACTTGTCAATTTTTGCTAACTAATTTTTTGCCGGAACATTCGCGGCATATTACGCCACTCATTCTCTCAAATACAGTTAAAGTTCATAGACAATATAAATATAAATAAATAAATCTGTTTATTTGTTTTCGGGGTAGCCCGTGAGTTCATAGACAATATATTTATATATAATAGATATATTTCTACTAGTGTCTGCCTCTTTCTTGACTTTTTGCGGGACTGATTAATTTTATTTTCATATAAATGTGTTGGGTATTTTTTTTATCGTGTTTTATCCATCCGTTGCATCTTGGAATCCCAAGCTTGGCTAGGCCAGTCACGTAGAGGTTTAATACCACGAGCTCCATTATGCCATTTGATTCTGGAAAATGCTCAGAACTGCAGATTCCTGGACCGTGGGCTATTGACGTGCTTCCAGCGATGCCCAACCAGTTCCAGGAACGGATTGACGGGAGGGATAATAGAATAAATTCATAATTAGCTTCTGTGACGTATTTGTCCAAAATGAAGCCAGTTAATAATATTATGAAAATAAACTCTCCCTCATCCCGTTTATGTAACGTTTGATTCAATCGAAAATTCGATTCCAGAAATTGTTTTAATTATAACTTTAAACGGAAATTTGGTATACATTAAATTTAGCTCAAAGTGATTTATCTCCATCGGCTGTTGTAGATATTTTGGTAATAGTTATTATACCCATGCGAAAAACTAATTGCTCTATTCCTCGTATTGTGATGAAAAAAAATATAAGAATTTTACACGTTGTGGTCTTCACAGCGTTTGTCGATAGCAGCTTCGATTGACTATTAATACAAGGATATTACTTTGGGTTGAAACTATGTTAAAAAATAATTTTCGATAGTTTTACACAAACCGATAACAATTGCATAGTAAATTACTCGACGTATTTATAAGCAGTAAAATAATAGTTTGCAGATTAATTTCTACTATTTCGAATATGACTCATTCTTCACCCTGTCGCAGACATTAATCTGCAATTAAGTTAAAAGTACTGATAATATATTATCAAATAGTTAAAGCTAAACAAAATGAATTATAAAACACCTTAAGAGTGACAAAGGTAGTTCAAAAATGATTTATTTTGAATGATTGATATTAGTTTTTCATTTTCTAAAATATTTTAACTAGAATTGTTTGATCCTATGTTTAGAATCTTGGGCTTCATGTTAAAAATTTGTCCAAGCAAAGGTTAATATGAGATTTAGTAAAATTAATATTTAAATGTCCTCTAAAAAAAAGTTCATTCTATTTTTTTTTTGTATTTATTTATAGTAATTTACAACTGTACTAAAGAATAAAATAAGTTTTACTTTTAAGTAAGTAGTATTTTGTATTTATACGGTTATATTTATTTTCATTTTCCTATATATGAAATACATAGTAAGGGAAAGTATTGCTATCGTAAAAATTTTTGAATTTAACTTTCAACGGAAATTCGTGTTTTAGGGTCCCCTGAGGCAAATAACTAACTAACCAGAAGAGCTACTTTATATCATGCATTGTGCACCTTTATACGATTTTTTTAAAAACGGCACTAACGATTTTGCTTAAATTCACTATATTCATGTAAAATTTATAAAATTTAATATCATGTAAGTTTCATTCTGATTGAAATAGTCTGACAGGGCTTAAATGCCGTTATTTTAAATTTTCTTCCTCTACAGTACCTTTAAATTTGTACATTCCAAAGAAATAACCATATCATCTTAATGACATTGATGAAGGACGGCTAAATATAAAAGTTGGAGGAATTTTACGACCAGCTATAGGATAAATAAGAAAAACTATTTTTATATGTAATTGTTGGTTTTTTGATAATAAGAACAGTAATATAGACGTATAATATACCGTTTGAAAGATAAAGATTTTCGAGAAAATATTATCTGATTCACGAAGTTGTGAAAGGTAATATAAAGTGACTATTAGGGAATAAACTTATTACTGATTAATAATTTAATACAGTTATATTATTTAATCTAAATCATATGTTTGTTTGTTTTTTTAATATTTTAATATATGATTTAATTTATTCAGTCCTGTTTAATCTTTTTTATTTTACTGTTGAATTGCTGCCACGCGTTAATGTGTTGCAACATTGCAACATACATAGATGTGATGATTACAGTAATAAATATAGATCTCCTATAGACCAGTCAGTTCTTTTTCTTTTCTTTCTAAAGACCGTTAGATAATCTCTAACCCCTGGTTGGCCAGTTACATAAACCCTAAATGTCAATAAACTTGTTAAATATTTATCCTTGAATGTTCCTCACTGACGAGTTGACGTCATTTCTTTAACGAGTATTTTGAATTATTAACTTAACACCGGAATTCCATAAAATATGTATATTTTTCATTTTAAATATATATGAATTACATATATTTAGTTGGAATGTGTGTTTAGATGATTCGATTTAATATTTATAAAATGCTGTGAATTTATAAAACTAAACAATAATACACAGCGCAATAGAAGTAATCTGAATGGACAATGATAAAAAATAGAACTTTTTCGTCCTCAAAAACAAATTTGTAGAAACAATTCTTTATTGAACAATATTACAATCTGTCCAATTTAGGACATTTTTAATAGGGATAAAGTACAACATTCATACTGCATTCACACGATATATACAAAACAATAAA
Organism: Piezodorus guildinii; assembly: GCA_023052935.1. Classification (NCBI taxonomy): domain Eukaryota; kingdom Metazoa; phylum Arthropoda; class Insecta; order Hemiptera; family Pentatomidae; genus Piezodorus; species Piezodorus guildinii. Next base: position 117,964,330 of record CM041293.1, on the reverse strand, counting down.
TTTATATAATAATAATACAATATAAATAAATACAAAACAAAATCAATAAAAATATATACAAAAGTCACTCATACCTATATACAATTCACAAGCATACAGCACGTGAGTGGAGAATCTAGCCAATGCTAGAACTCCAATATACATTTTACAAGAGGTCTCGAGGCCACTGCCGTTTCAACCTTCTAGGAGGATGGTAAGGATGTGTGGAGCTGGATAAGGATTGAGCTAGGGGATTAGGGTGATGGATAAGGTTCTGATGGAATTTAGAGAATTTTAATGGTATAAGGTCTAAAATAAATGGAATATTTAGGTCGCGGTGTAAGGTATGGTTGGATACATAATAAGGAGCATTAACTATTGTTCGGAGGACTTTTGATTGGAAGGATTGAATGCGTTTGATGTTAGAAAATTTAGCTGTCCCCCACAGTTCAAGTCCGTAGGTCCAGATAGGTTTCAGTACTGTCTTGTATATTAGCAGTTTGTTCTCGATAGATAATTTAGAATTTTTGTTCAGTAGTCTGTATAATTGTCCAAATCGTCGATTAAGTTCTTGTCGTTTAAGTCTAGTATGCGGGTTCCAAGTTAGTCTTTTGTCCAGAAGGAAGCCAAGATACCGGACTGTGTCGGAGAAAGGAAGCGGAACGGAGTTAAAGAGAACTGGAGGGCAGGATTGTCTTCGAAGGGTAAAGGTGACATGTCTGCATTTGGATTGATTTACTTTGATTCTCCAGTTGTTACACCAGTCTTCAATTTGAGAAAGGTGTGTTTGGAGGCCTGTAGATGTAATTTCGGGATCTAAGTGAGAGGATAGGATAGCTGTGTCATCAGCGTACGTTGCTAGGAAGGTATTAGGGCAAAGAGGAATATCAGCCGTGTATATATTGTAGAGGATAGGACCAAGGACACTACCCTGAGGAACACCGGATTCGACTGGATAATAATTGGAATATTCTGCACCACAACGAACTCGGAAGGAGCGGTTTGATAGATAGGATCGGAGGACTAGGTATAAGGATAGGGGTAAATGGTTTTTGAGCTTAAAGAGCAATCCCGGGTGCCACACCCGGTCAAATGCTTGCGTTATGTCCAGAAATGCACCCGAGCAGTACTCCTTGTTCTCAAGGGCAGAGGAAATATGGTCAACGACTCGGAGCCCTTGCTGAACGGTTGAATGCTGGGAACGGAATCCAAACTGATGGGAAGGAATAGTGTGGGATTCTAATAACGGTAATATTCGTTTGAGGAGGATTTTTTCAAAGATTTTTGAAAGGATTGGGAGTAGGCTGATAGGTCTATATGATGTCGTAGTGTTAGGAGGTTTACCTGGTTTTAGGAAGAGAATTATTGTGGAATGTTTCCATAAGAGAGGAAAATGAGTAGTGCGTAGAATGGAGTTGTAAATATATGTAAGAAATATAACGGCTTTCGATGGAAGCTGTCTGAGAATCTGAGGAGTGAGGAGATCGTATCCAGGAGATTTACGGAGTGCAAGTTTTCGGAGAAGATACTTGACCTCAGAGGGATTAACTGCTTTAGGAGGTAATGAAAGCGGGATTGGAGACTGAAGGAACTGTTCCACTACTGAAGTGTGGTTTGGATTGGATTCTGGATGAGGTGTGAAGACTTGGGAAACGTATTTGGCAAGTTCCTCGGCTTTGTCTTCATCAGACGCAGCCCAGGAACCATTACTACGACGGAGGGGATGGGAAATATGGTGGGATTTTAGAATTTTCTTGGTGACATTCCACAGGGAATTGTCACAAGCCGAAAGAGAAGAAAGGAAGGAACTAAAGGATTGGGAACGGAAGGTCGCCAACTCCCTCTTTAATTGTCTACAATAAAAGTTATAGGAGCGGCGATCTGTGGGGTGACGGGTGCGTTGCCATAAGGATCTGGATCGGCGTTTGGTGCGGATGAGGTCTATGAGGTGTTGTGGTAAATGATTTTGGTTATGACTTATCTGGGAGTGCTTGGGAGAGGAGGCAGTCCAAACAGCTTGTTGAATAGCGATGGTGAAGGAGTTTACGGCATCGTCAAGGTCATCTGGAGTTTTGAGTTTCACTCTGAGGTCAATATCACTGGTCAGGATTTGGCGAAAAAGGTCCCAGTTTACCGGTCCTCTGATAAATGACGGTGGGGTGGGTTTAGGAATAGGAATTAGGGATACTTTAAGGAGCAATGGACTATGGTCAGAGGACAGTTCATCAAGGCGAGCCACCGACATGTTTAGGGAGCCTAATCCGCTGTGAATGAAGAAGTCAAGGATGTCAGGATTACGGTTAGGATCAGTTGGCCAGTAGGTAGGGGAGTCAGGAGGCAGGAGGTTGAAACGTCTAGAGCTGAGTGCAGACTGTAAATTCCGCCCACGACAATTCGTGGATCTGCAACCCCATTGTTGGTTCTTAGCATTCATGTCTGCACCCAGAATGAAGTGGTTTCCTAAGGCATTGAGGAAGGATTCGAATAGAATGTTGGAGATGGAATGTTTAGGAGGGCAGTACGCTGATGCGAGGGTGATCGGAAAAGAAAAAGTCTTGATTACTATGGCGGTGCATTGTAGGAAATCATAGGAGGGAACTGGGAGTATGTGGTGAGAGAGGGACTGGTGCACAATGACAGCAGTACCGGCATGGGCTTTTCCGTCTGGGTGGTCTGTACGGTATGTTACGTATTGCGGTATTTTAAAGAACTGTTTAGTGGTTAGTCTAGTTTCAGTAATTAGTGCTACATCAACGTTTTTGTCTTGCAATAAAGCTGTAAGTTCGTCAGTGTGATTTCTAACACCATTCGCATTCCAAAGGAGAATGGACAAGGAGTTAGGTGTAGTCATTTAAGGATTTTTTAAGGAAGGGATTAAATTTGATACGAGATTAGTAAGTAGTGATATTAGCGGCATAACAAGAGATTTGATTTCAGTGATAAAGGATGTCATCAAACTTGTAAGGTCTGTGACATTTGATGGAGGAGGAATATGAGAAATTTGATGCGGATGAGGTTTTTGAGGGTTGGGTAAATTTTGAGGAATAGGTGGTTGTGGAAGGGGTTCAGGATTTTGAGGTATGCGTTGTTCCGGCAGGGCCTCTTTGTTCTGGTTCCCACCTCCAAGTAGATGGGCAAATGTTACATTGGAATCAATTGTTTTTGAAGGTTGTCTTCTGCTTCTGATCGGTTCAGCTATTTCATCCAGATTCTGAGGTTTTTGGTATCTGCTTTTGAGGTTCTTGTAGATTTGACATCCCTTGTAGTTAGCCGGGTGGTCCTCGAGGCACAGAGCACATACAGCGGGTGTTGATCTTAATCGTGTACATTCTTCTGATTTATGTTGCTCGCCGCATTTCACACAGCGTGGTGTGTGGTGGCAGTAAGTTCTCGTATGACCATATGCCTGACAATTATGGCACTGAACTATTTCTTTCTTAGTGTAAGGTTTCTCAACTCTTACACTAGTATAGTACAACCTATTGAGGTCGTAAATTTTTTTAACTCCTGCTGATGGTTCCAAGTCCACGAAGAATAGAGGCAGTGGAATTTTATCTTTTAGGACATTGGTCACTTGCCGCACTTTATAGCCTATCTCCGTCAGTTCTTCTTTGATAGCTGTAACTGGTGTCGAAGGGTGTAGGTTTCTAATTACAACCCTTAAAGCTCTCTCCTGGCGCAACTGATAGGTATGAAAATCAGCTTTGGTCTCAGTCAGATATTTCACTATTTTTCTGTAGCTGTCGGCGGTAGTCGGGGATATTTTAGTATCACTGGTTCTACTTATACAAGAATAACTATTAGGATCAGTTACTTTGTTTAAATGCGCACACATCAGTTGAAAATTTTTAATATTTTTAACAAATATTGGTGGAGGTAGTGGTTCCCTGGGTATAGGAGAAGATTCCATGGTTTCTTTTTCATTTTGGAGGATCTGAAATGGATTCGGTGTAAAAAACGGCGATTCATCAGTTAATCCTTGTGATGATGTGCTAGGCTGTGGTTCAGATCCTAAAGAGGTAGCTGAAGCGGTCGCTGGTGGAATCATTTTTTTATTATTTTCACGGCGAGGTCTCTGTTTTGTAGGAGACGAGTTTGAACCTGCAGATCTAGATCTTTTACTTGTAGCTTTTGAGGACATAACTTGATGGAAATATCTCATTGATTAAAAAAAAAAAAAAAAAAAAAAAAAAAAAAAAAAAAAAAAAAAAAAAAAAAAAAAAAAAAAAAAAAAAAAAGAAAGGAACAATAATAAATAAATAATGAGATGAGAATGAGAAGGAAAGATAATAAAAGAAAGATAACTTAAAGAAAAGCAAGCCCGAGCTTGCCGAGCTAGCGGCGATCAGCTGATCAGTGACCCTCCTTTCACTTTTCGCGATTCTACAAAGTAAATTATAACTTTGCTTACCGATATTTCTCCAATATTCACTGCTGTGGTTTTCTTGAAGTCTAGTGATGTTTTCCAGACTGAACTCAAGCGAATTCCTACTGAAAAGAGCAAAAATCTGAGAGACGAAGTAACGTATGACTGTTATCATCGAGCGCATCAGCTGTTATCTCAAAAACAAATTAACTAATAAAAATCTGGTGCGTGCAACACGCCACTTTCACTTACCTCCGTTATTTATATCAATTTAAGAATTTTTAAACAAATTTAGAAACGAAATTAACTAGTAAAAAATTATTTACATTGCATTTAAAAAGAAACATGTGTTTTATTAAATAATCTATTATATTATTATCTACGACAATCAGTTAGTTTTATCGGCTTTTCACCACCCCCCCTTAACTTTTACAGTAGTATGTTTAAGATAATCTTTTTTCTAAAATCTTTAGCATTCCATATTACATATGTATTACTGTTCTTAAGTTCAAAAACATAAAATTGGATTAAAAAAATACTCTTGCAGTTATCTCCTTTAGTTGGTTATCGAACTAGTCCAGCTTATATATTTACCTGTTTTTTAGATTTGCTAATGAGATGATATGGTCAATTTCATAAAAACTACAAAATTAAAGGTACTTAAGAGGAAGAAATTTTGAAATATCGGCATTTAAGCTCTGGCAGACTATTTCAATCAGAATGAAACCTACATGATATTAAAGCCTGTCGAATTCCACATCGATATCTCAAGTTTAATCCAAACCCTTACAGCCGTTTTCGAGAAAATTATAAAGCAGTGCAAAATGCAAGGTATAGCCACTTTATACGTGTCTCTTCTGGTCAGCCGATTTTGATGAAAAAGTTGCTCTAATATCTCGGGCATATAGTTGTCTTAAATATGAAATTTCAGTTTCGTACGACCTATGGTTTTTTGCGCTAGACTTACCACACACACAGACCTTTTTTCGGAACTTGGTCATTTGGACTCCCTAAAACGTGTATTTCCGTCGAAAACTGGAATTTAAAAATATTCACGATCGCAATACTTTCCCTTACCTTATATTTCATATATAGGTAAGTGAAAGTAAAAATATTAAGATTATTCAAACTTTATTAGGTATCAAACTGTTGTCTGGTTTCTGTTTGTCCATCACAATAGACATGATACTGAAATGAATTGTAGTATAAGTAAAGTGGATTGAATAGAATATAAGGAATATAAATATTTTTTAAATAAGATAATATAGATTAATAAATTAATAACATATTATTTCAAGTAATGTGCCTGAAGCTGAGACTAGGCCTCGAAAGAGAAGATGATATAATATTATTATTATTGATAATGAATTTTAATAAAGAATACAAGTCACAAAGATTTAACTAAGAAGTTACGTTTAATACTATATACTGTATTTTAAGAACTTTTAATGTTTCCGAATTAAAAAAAAACTGGTGCGCGCAACACACGACTTTCACTTACCTCTGTTGTTAAAATCAGTACAAGAATTTTTAAATGTAAATAGAAATTAATTAAATTGAATTTCGATAGAAACATGTATTTTATTAGATAATCTATTATATTATTATCTACTACTATCAGTTAAAAATTTATTGGTTTTCTATCACTCTCCATTAATTTTTACAATTTTCTTTATATGATAATTTTTTTTCTGAAATCTTTAGCTTTCTGACGGTTACTATTACTGTTTGTATGTTCAAAAACACAAAAATTTCATTTAAAAAAATATTTCTCCTCTTTTCTTCTCCCTTCTATAGCCAGTTAAGCCCTATCAGGCTATTCCAAATGGAATGAAACCTATATGATATTAAAGACCATTAAATACTACATCGGCTAAGCGAGTATAATCCGAGTTATCAGAGCCGTTTTCGAGAAAATCGTAAAAAGATGCTAAATGCGTAGTATAAAGTGTTTTGTTTTTTTTTCATCTGGTTATAAAATAATTTTGATGTTTATTGTTTTTATACATATTTATCATTTGTCTTGGATATAGTTTTATTTATTTTATAGGTAAATTATTTTATTTTTTCTTACTCCATCAAGTTGATGCATAAAGGAGTGCCAAAGACTATTCTGTGATTATTACTTATACTACCGGTCCTTTTACATTTTTTTTTTTGTGTTAGTTTGCTGGGGTGGGATACACCGTTTCCTATGTTATCAACTTTGATTTGAAATATTAATGATTTATTTTCGAATCCAATAATTTTTTATTTTCCCGAAACAATTTTTATTGTGCAATATTGCAATCTGTCCATTTAGGACATTTTTAATAGTGACCAAGTACAACATTCACACAATATATACAAAACAATAAATTTAATCGTCTATTACGTTCTTGTCATTTAAGTCTAGTTATGCGGGTTCCAAGTTACTCTTTTGTTTAGAAGGAAGCCAAGATACCGGACTGTGTCAGAGAAAGGGAGCGGGGTGGAGTTAAAGAGAACTGGAGGGCAGGATTGTCTTCAAAGTGCGAAGGTGACATGTTTACATTTGGATTAATTGACTTTGATACTCCAGTTGTTACACCAGTCTTCAGTTTGAGAAAGGTGCGTTTGGAGGCCTATGGGTGCAATTTCGGGATCTAAGTGGGAGGATAAGATGGCTGTGTCATCAGCGTACGTTGCAAGGAAGGTATTAAGGCAAACAGGATTATCAGCCGTGAATATATTGGAAAGGATAGGACCAAGGACGCTGCCTTGAGGAACACCGGATTCGACTGGATAATAATTGGAATATTCTGCACCACAGCGAGCTCGGAAGGAACGGTTTGATATATAGGATCGGAGGTCTAGGTATAAGGATTGGTGTATATAGTTTTTGAGCTTAAAGAGTAATCCCGGGTGCCACACCTGGTCAAATGATTGCGAATACTCCTATACCCGAGCAGTACTCCTTGTTCTCTAGGGCAGAGGAAATATGGTTAATTAATGACTCGGAGCCCTTGTTGAACAGTTGAATGTTGGCAACAGAATCCAAACTGATATGAAGGAATAATGTGAGATTCTAATAAAGGTAATATTCGTTAGAGGAGGATTTTTTAAATAATTGGGAGTTGGCTAAAAGGTCAATATGATGTCGTAGTGTTAGGAGTTTTACCTGGTTTTAGGAACAGGATTATAGTGAATCCAATAATAGTATAATTATTTTCGTCCTTTGTTGTTTTTTTTGTTTTTTTCTATTATTTACCCATACGTTTTATTATATATATATTTTTTTTTAGGCGTTTCATTTATTACCTATTCGGATTACTAAAATTTATGTCGTAAGGATGACAATACTTGTTGTAATAAAGTTTATACATCTACTTCCATTATTTATTTACTGTCCCGAACCCATGTTTCATTTATTTATCTTAGAGCAAAGGTCAAGGGTCGATGGAATCTAGAGGCTATTAAGTTCTGAGTTTATTAAGGGATGTTCTAGCCACCAGCTAGCTAGTATACTCAGGGGATATTAAGCTTATTGAATGCAACCTAATTTTCTAAAAATAATTCGGAGTATTATATTACTGTTTCGATCGCAGGAATTGAATACGATTATTATAATTATTACTTTTTAGCTTAATAATATCAAAAATTTCAACTGTTATCGTAAGAAATAATATATATATATATATATATATGATATTAGAAGTTTTGTTAGCGAGGATATCCTCAATTATAATCTGAGTTGGTCGAACATGCTACAAAACATATTTTTGTTATATACAGCTAACAACTTGGAACCGTAAAGTTTATATTAATTACATCAAAATAAGATTATATTGGGTTGATGCAAAATTAATGCAGGTTTCCTCTATTGCAATATCTTAATTCCAATTGTGTAAACAAAGCTAATCCTAACATTGATCATTATTATACCAAAACAAACCTTATCTAATACCCTCTCTTTCACCATGAATTTGTTTAGTAAAATCGTTTTGTTCAGTGTGTTCAAAGGTCTTGAATCGAAAATGTCAAAGTGCGATTTTCGTCAAATTTATTTTTACGAATTTAAATTAGGGCGCAGCGCTGCGCAAACGGCTCGTAATATTAATGAAGTGTGGGGTCAGGGGGCTATTAATGAGTGCACGGTGCAGCGTTGGTTCCAGAAGTTTCGTAGAGGAGATTTCGACCTCGAAGACAAGGAAGGTCGGGGCCGTCATCTTGCTCTGGACAACGACCAGCTGAGGTCAAAAGTGGAAGAAGACCCAACCAAAACCACACGAGAAATGGCGGCGGAACTCGGAACTCAAAAATTGCAACGTCTTTGCCCAGCATTGATGAATCGGAAGGGGCCGATCCTGCTCCACGATAACGCCAGACCACACGTTGCACAACCAACGCTTCGACGACTGCACGAGTTGGGCTACGAAGTTCTCCAACATCCGCCTTATTCACCTGACCTCTCTCCTACAGACTTCCACTTTTTCAGGCATCTGGACAACTTTTTGAGGGAGAAAAATTTTCAAAACCAGGACAACATTGAAAATTCTTTTCGTGATTTCATTGAGTCCAGGGATTCGGATTTTTTTTCTGGTGGAATAAGAAAGCTTGTTGAACGTTGGCAAAAGTGCATTGATTCAGATGGAAATTATTTTGATTAAATATATATGGTTAAAGTAAAGATATGGCGTATTTACAATACCTACTAAAAACCTGCATTAATTTTGCATCAACCCAATAAGAAAATAATAACATGCACAAGAATTATTCTAAATAATCATAGAAAACAACTGATTTGACCATCTCTTACATACATATTAAATAAACATATTCTTAAATAAATACATTTTTTGATCATAATGTCATATTGAATAAAATTAGAAAAAAAATGAGGTAATACTCATATTTCCCGCTATTATATATTCTAGAACTTTGTAAAATTATGAAGATTAATATATTTATTACGTTTATTATATTTATACGTATTTATATTAATAGAAAATTACGTGAGCAGAACAATAGGTAGAGAATCGCAACGGTTGACATTTCACGGTACGGGACAATGCTAAAATGGAGTTAGTTGAAAGAAATAATCCTTCTGTGTATTATTGTAGTGAAAGAAAAACAAAAGTTTTAGTTTTTTATACGTTCTCGATTTTTAAATTTTATGAATTAGGTTAGTCTCTCGTGTACTGTATGTTTGTGACTGTTGCGCCCTTGCTCAGCCTCCATTGGCTCACACCAAACGCGGCTGAGAGGTGCTGGGATCTCTCTTTCGCTTTTCGCTTTGTAGTACAAGTGGAGGGAAAAGCCCAGTTTGGGGTTACTTTAGCAGATTGTAAATATTGTATATAATTATGATTGTGTGTATTATGTTAATTTATTTCTCACTTTGTATTTATCTCAATTATAAGTTGTTGTTTCTTTTGTTTTTTTGAAAATAAATATATATATATATATATATATATATATATATATATATATATATATATATGGAAACAAATGGTAATATATCTCAATATATATTTAAAATTCAAAAGAAAGAAAAGAGAAATATAATATGTAATTATAACAAAATAAATTATGACAATTTTTCATCCTACAAAAAATGATTAAATAATAAAAATTATAATTAACCAATTACAAAAAGGAAATAAATTGATCCATTGGAAGGTTAGGTTTGGTGAAAACTGATTTGTTTTAAAATCTCCACTTATGTTTAAGACTGATGCATATTTTGACTTGAATATGATTTGCAACATACTAATGCCATGAATAAATATTCTTGCAAAAATAAACATTTTTTTCTATATTTGAAAAACAAATAAAATATGCTTACAATAGTTATAAAAAAATATATAAAATAATAATAAAGAAAACATTAAGAATAAAAATAATAAAATTACAACAAATACTCAAGTAAATTTAAGTAAAATTGATACAAAATAAAATAAATAAAACAACTATTATAAAAATATTGATAAAAATAATAATTATAATCTTAGAACAGTATTTTTGTTGGTCAGAGTCTCAATGTTCTATCAGGCGGATGGCATGGGTGGGTTTGTGGCCGTAGATTGTGCCTGAGTCAGTGGATTGGAATTTGGAGTTGGCCTGACGTGAAAATTATTGAAACGATCTGTGGCAGTTGCTGTGACGAATGGAATGTCAAGGTCAGCGTGTAGTGTCACGTTGGAAAAATAAAAGGGACTTATACAATTTTTATATTTATACTTTGATTGAAATGTTTTATTTTATTTTTTCTAAATATATATTTTACTTTATTCGTGATCGCCATTAATCAATGGTATTTGTTCAAAATCGTTTAATAAATGATTAATTTATTCGTTTGCATTAATTTTGAAAATCTGCAAAGAAGTTCGTAATGCTGGTTCAGTTATTTTCTTCCTAAAGAACGTATTTTAGCAGAATCTACATTTTACTATTTTCCCTTCTCCCACAATTTTTAAATTATATTCTTTGTTATCAGCCTTAAACTGTCAGCTTCTTGTAGTCGCTTTACAAGTAAATATAACTATATTAAAAAAAGGTGTTCCACTGGCCACTGTTATGCGTTTGAAGGAAATGGATTGGCCCTGAATCTCTTCGTTTGAAGTGGTTATATTTATTTTGTAACATAAAGGCTTTTCAACCACTATGGTTATATTTAACAGGGGGGCGGGTTGGCCAGGCGTATTAGCGCGCTTTGCTGTGAGCACGCGTTGCCTAGCAACAGATAACCGAAAAGTTAAAACCAAATAATTACGAGTTCGACTCTCGTGCTGGGGGGATTTTATCTCGACATATATTCCCCGCCCTCACCCCCTGGCCCGAAAGAACCCCAGTATAGCCTTCAAAGGCGAAGTAGGTGTGGACAAAAAAAAAAAAAAAAAAAAAAAAAAAAAAAAAAAAAAAAAAAAAAAAAAAAAAAAAAAAAAAAAATTATATTCAACAGTATTAATATACTAATTAGTTTATTTTCGAGTTCGTGAGGTATGATACTCTTGACTATCTGAGTTTCGATTCCGGTTCTATCAGAAAAAAGAATATTTTCTCGTAATCCACCTTAAATGGACTTTAAGTTAAAGAGATCCTCCTGGAGCAGAGAAAGCTTACATGCGGATAGGGGTTGCAATCCAACGTCATTTTTAATCAGGCTGGATGCAACCGAATTCTCATGAATCCGGACGGATTGACAAAATGAGGATTATTTTCGCATTTCAGTCTAAGCTGAACTATTACGAGTTATTCAACTGTAATACTGATTATACGAAGTTTATAAAACACACACAGAGATTTTATATATACCATAATAATCAGCTTTATTTTCAATGTTTCAAAGATTTGACGTCAAGGATTACGCATCATTAGACACACAAAAAATTAAAATGCAGTAGTTTAGGTTTTGTTTGTTTATTTATTTAACGTCACTTTATGCTACTATGGCTAATCGGACGATGCTACAGTGGGAGTCCTAAATTTTGCCTATCCAGGTTTTATTAGGATAGGGATCTTTAACGAGTACCTGACATCGCACAGGCTCGGGACCACCTTTTAACGTCCCCTCCGAAGGACGGCGTAACTAAGGATTTTTTACTCCCATTAAAAAATCCTAGGACCACCTGCGGGTTCGAACCCGTGACCTTTAGCATGGGAGGCTGTTACGCTAGCCACCCAGCTACAAGTGATCCCCCAGTAGTTTAGGTAAATAGTAAAATGTTAACGACTATTAAAACAGTCTGCTATTGATGATTTTTTGATGACAATAAAAGTAGCTGTAAGGGCTTTTTCGACTGCAGGCTCTTTGTAGCTTACATTACTAGTCGACTGGTAGGTGACCCGATTAACTCTAAAAATTGCCATCATCGGATCTGGTAAACGTTTGATGATGCCGAATCACCGGATCCATTTTTCCGGATTGCAATCCCTAAGCACTACACGGCGGGAGTAGAAGAAAGTAAAATATGAAAATGTGTGATTTCGTAATGTAAAGTCGATGATAGTGAATTATCATAACCGTTTTCTATGATATCTTAATGTTTTGGGTATTTTTAACTTTTATTATAAATAATGGTCTAGTGGATAGAGCGCTAGTCTACTATGCTCCGGGTCCTGGGTTCGAATCCCGGCTCTGGCGGAATAATATTTATTCTGTTATTTCAGCCGGGGGGCGATCCTGGGGTATGGAGACCCTCCTGGGGCACACCCAGCCTCAATCAAGTGGGTACCCAAAAATGGGGAAATACCTGGCGGCTGGGCGTGATCTCGGCCGTATCACCTCTTTGTACGGCAGTTGGCCTAGAAACAGTTCGAATCTCTACATGTACTGAGCCCATGTATATGCCCATTTTTTTTTTTTATAAATAATGTTTAATTTTTCTAAAATGGTGTTTCTAAATTAAAAAAAACAAAAAACGTGTTTTCATAATGTGTATATTACAACTATTTTTTTTGTTTTTTATAAACCTTTATCGTTAAGCTTTGTTATATGTTTAAAGACATTAATAATTTTTTTAAGCAAGATTTGATGTTATTATCCTAATTTATTAAAAAAAAAAGCATGCCTTGCTCCTCTCCCGCTACTTTCTTGAACTCTCACAAGCACTCGCTTTCGCTAATTTTCACTTACCTCTTCTTTCTTCGTGTAGAGTGGCATCAATCGTGTGTGGATTATCGAGTTTTAAAAACCTGGTTGTATGTTATTATGTCACATAGCTATATTCTTTATGGTTTTCTTTGTTATGTCAGATTCCAATTTATTTTTATTTAAGGAAATAACAATATAATGTATTATAAATAGGTGTAATTGCTGTATTAAGCTATGTACCATTTCTTTTTATTCTATTGAATCCAACATTTTATGACATCTTAATGATTTTTTTTTTTTTTTTTTCTCAGGTAAGTTGGACTAGAAGCAATGCTGGCCTAGAATGGTGGACACACTGACTGCCGGGACGCCCGGCGACCTCTACTATGAATACTACCATTACCAGGACATGCACATGTGTCCCATGACTCAGGAGTATGGTAAGCATTCCAAAATCTCAGATCAGGATATAATTCCATCAATCTTCTACATTGCATGTTCATGTACGCCGAGTGGTAGAGATGCTTAAAACATTCTAAAAAACGTTTAATATTTAGTTCCTGCGATATTAAGCAGCTGTGGGTTGTATCTTGGTACTTCATAGAGCTGCAAGAGCCCTTATTGCCTTCAAGGCAGGGAAGGGTTTAAATAAATATAAATAAAAAAAAAATGAGTGTCTGGAATATTTTTAATCAAATGGTCGTGGATAGTTCATTCATTAACTGAATACACACTTTAGGTGTTAGTCCCCCCCAAAAAAATCTTTATAATTTTAATCACAATTTTGTTTATTTATTTAACGTCACTTTCTGCTTACTGTGGCTAATCGGACGAAGCTAAATTGATCATCCAGATTTTGTTAAGAAGATCTTTAACGAGTGCCTGGGACAGGCTGGGGAACAACATTTTATTTTCCCTCCGAAGGACAGTTGACCAAGGATTAACTCCCTTAAAACATCCTAGGGACATCTGTCGGGTTTGAACTCGCTAAAATCGGAAAATAACTCTAATCTATAAATCAATGTTGTGCCTTTGATTATAGCTCATTTTTGGTTTTGATCGGTTATTAATTTTGTTCTTCTAAGTAAAATATAATTCAATAAGCTCGAAATTCGTATGTTAGAATTCATAGGTATTAAAAAAAACTCCTAATATTTGTTTTAAATCTTAAATCATTTTTCTCGTGCACCTTGTTATTTTTTTTCTCTTCATATATCTTTATTCACACCTATCAGAAGCTATTTGAAAATCAGCATATGTGCTGCACAAATGTTAGGTCAGACATGGTAGACATAGAGAAGGAAAGTGCCCAGCAGCACCCCTTCCTTGGCTTTAATTTAGCAGAGGAGGTCTCGCATCCAACTTCTCGTTAGCCTTCTTCTGACTGGCATTTCAACTATTGACATGTCGTTATTCAGTCTATTGTCGTTTCCGTTAAGTTTACCGTGAAAACGAGAATAGAGTGTTCGTATATGTCGGTCAACTGTTGGTTGTTGTAAGTCCGTATGTAGGGTTTTGTTGTTTACGTACCAAGGAGCTAATAATAATCTAAGTTTATTATTATAATTTATGTTCTTGTATTTCTTGATTTAAATCCGATTAAAATTAATGAATTATACTTTACAGATATCTTAATATGAATAAGTAACGGTGTGAAATTCGCTTTACTGTTAATTATAATAAAGTCAATTAACAAGTTTATTTATCACAGCCGTGGAAGGGGTGCTTAATATTCTAGAAAAATTATGTTTAATAATCTAGTGATAGGAGTTCCTAAAATAGTAAAATACTTTTAAGAAATTGATCCATGGATAGTTCATTAACTTAATACGGACGTTAGGTGTTAGTATATATATATAAAGTATAAAATTTACCGTCATCAAACCAAAGTATTTTTTGTAATGAGGGAATTTATGCTCAGCCGTATTATCGTCAACTTAAACTCATCGACTTGATATTCATCGGTTCTTCAAAATTATAAGTTCTTGTCTTGGGGTATTCATGGTGTAAGTCAGACTGTCGAGGAAATTTAATATTCTATACTATAGGGGTACTCACTACGTTTGCTATAGCATGCTATTTGTGCTATTGTGCTAAAACCATCAATTTATACAGGAAATAACTGTAGAAACTCGACGGGTTTAGCAAAATAACACAAATAGCATGCTAAAGCAACGTAGTGAGTACCCTTATATAAGTTGATAACAGCGTGATGTCTAATTACTTGTATAGCTAGTCATTGGTGTCAAAGGATGAAGTTTGTTTTCAGAAATGCTATTAATGGAATGACTGCATTCTTTGATTTTTTTTTTTTTGTTATTTTACAGAGCTATGTCACATATATCCATTGCCAATGGTGGTTCTATTAATACTTTGTAGATAGTAAATCTTGTTATAGGTAGGTTGTTAATCTCTTAATAATACTATAACATAAAAAACAAGTGAAGAAATAGAATTATAATTGATTTACATAAAATTAAAATAATTCATGATCTGTTTTCATTTTTAATAACAGGTTTGTTTATGAGCTACAGCTTATGCTTTATTTAAATTTGGAGTTTTATAAGTGCTAAAGTTTTCTGCATTTTAATGTAGTATCTGTGAGTAAATGAATATTACGACTTATGTTATGAATGTTAAATTGCTATATTTGGCTCTAATACGCGTTGAAAATCATTAGAGGTCGGAAGTCGGAGGAGATATTCAATAACAGTTCAACAATATCAAGTTACTGCTTTTTGGCTAAGAAAGAAGAAAAACGGCTATTTTTACAAAATTTATTTTTCTTCATAAATACGATGGGAACGGATAAAATGGCGGTTGAAAATTAGCTTGTGGTGTCACATTAGTCCATAATATCTTTCATGGCAATATGACGATAAAAAGATAAATATTCATTGCAGAAATTTCCAAAGTCCTAAAAGTAATTTTCAATTTGGTTCTGTGAATCACAGATTGACTCCATTGATTAGAACCTTCGATGCATCGGGGAAAAACCCAGCAGTTAAGTTTTGACTTCATCTCCTTATTCTGTAACGGCTTACAAGAATTTTTTTAAGGATCTTTCAAGTCGTTTGCCTAAATAAGTTTCATTTTTTCTGTATAAGAAAAAAAGCGGTGCATTTTTTCCTCCAGAATTAGTGTATAACTTGTAGACTCGTCCCAGCTTTCTATGGGTGCAATTTGAATGAGGTGTTAATTTATGTTTAAGTAAGCTCGCCTGACCGATTTATTGTTTATCACTTGTAAGTTTAGTTCATGATAACGAAAGTGCAATTAGAAGAAAATATGTATATTTAATATAAATTGTTTAACTACCTGAATAAAAAACCTAAATCAAAATTGATACAATTCATTTCTTTGCTATTTTAAAGTAAAGCATAGATAACAAAAGCTTCAATTTCCCAAGTAAAGAAAACTTGCTTGCAAAGTATGTTTTTCAAAAAACTATATAATAACAAAGGTTCCTATACTATTAGGTTTATTACTATTTTATATTTCAAATAAACTATAGAAAATCAATTTTAAAGGATTAATTTAGTTTCTTTAGAAATGCCCTTGATTTTACAGTAAAAGATCTGAATAAAAGAATATAACTTTTACGATACTGTACGACGGTGACAACATTGAACTATCATAACTTCCTAAACTTACCAATAACATTAATGGGCTTACAAAAACTTTAAATTAACTTTTACAATTTCTTTCATTGCCTATTAACGTTTCTAAATCTTGCGCTTTCCAACGGTATATTATACATATAGACTACTGATATTTTAGTAGATACAACTTTTTTGATGACTTGGTTACAGACAATTTATTTTTCCCAGCTAAAGAAAAGCTCAATCACAATGTCTTTTATTTATAAGCCTTCGGAAAGAATGCCTAAATGATAGTACAAAACCGTATCAAAATCCATTCAGTGGTTATAGAGTTCTAAGATCGCGTATCATTTACATACATAGAGATTTCACAAAAGTTAATAATTACCGCTCATAAACTATAGAATACCGAATTATGTTTTATTTATTATTATTTAATTATAGTATACTTTCGCCGCAATAATAATAAGTTTGTAAACTGAAAGAGTTGCCTACAACCCCTACATGGGCCCTGTCTAAACCTAAATCCACTAGATTAGGTCTTATACATTTCCACCCCTCCATCTATACTCGGCTGTTCAATACTCTTCGCTTCAGGAAGTTTCCATTTTTCATCCCGTTTTGGGTCTATTATATACTTTATGTATGCTTGAGTTCTTGCGATAACTAACATGTTTATACTGTACTTAATAAGATAATTAGCTTTTGGTTTGGGGAAAAAATAAAACAAAAATTTCCGTTGCTCGTCTCTTTTTTATTTAGCCTACATTCTTCAGCGTCTCTGCTTAGTTATATATTTAACACAGTACATAACTGAACTTAAATCTGTATAAGGGAAAACTTGTGCTTTCACTAACAACTTACTACTAACGAATTTAGTGATAAAATATAGTTTTTAATACAGCCGAACGAGCTGTTAATTTTTTTTTTTTTTCATTGGATAAGAATAACATAGTGCTTTCTTTCAGAGCTTTATAATTTGGAGGTAAAAAAACCAACAAATAAAGGCCACAACCGGAAGCTGAGAAATATTAAAAATTAGAGTTTTGTTGATGCAGAAATACCTATAAACATGTTTTTTCCACATTCTGACGCTTTGGAAAAATACATTTCTCCATCTCAATACATTAATTGGCCTGTCTTCGGCTGACCTTTTCCATCTGCAAACACCCTACGAGAGTTCCTCCTCTATACCCTGCTGCCAATGAAGTATAGGTCTTAGCACCATTTTTGGTAGTTATTTGTACGTCCTCCAGCCATCTTACCTTGCACTTTTAATTGTGGCAACAACATCTGGTGTTTCATACAGTTTTCCAAGTTCCTCGTTTGTCTTCATCCGCCAGCGTGCTCCATCTTTTTTTTTGGCCAAAGATCTTTCTGAGAATTTTCTTTCCCACTTGTTGAACAGCCTTTCGTCTCTGCCTGTCATTGTTCTGGACTCGCTTCCATAGATGACAAATGGCTCAAGGACAGTTAGATACACTCTTATTTTAAGTATTCATCGGTTTCGAAATATTTTCATTAGAGACCTTTTTTATTTGTTTAACCACCCTTCCTTGCATATTATGCCACACGGGTTGTGGCAAAGTCTAGTCGTCAGTTATACCATCAAGTTAACATTGCCAACAACTTCTTTAAGATGGTCCGTCTTCCAATTTGTTAGCCTTAAGGAAGCACCTTCTCTGCCTTCTATTTTTCCTGCTGGTCTACTCCTGATCCTAAAATGGCCTGGGCCCACGGCTGTTTTCCATCCGTAACAAACTCTTTGTAGTACGGGTAGTTCTTTTCCTTCACCAGCTTAGGAAATTTGTTGTCTGATAAGACGTAGAGTTCGGTTTTCCTTAAAAGTCTGATCCGTTGGGGTTCAAAGGCGGTGCAAGTTGACAGGATATGCTCAGCAGAGTCGAGTACTCCATAGCGAGGCATAAGGGATCGATATATATCCTGAGAGTTTAGCGCGTAAGTTGCTTTCATTAGACCTGTAACATCGATTGCCAAATGTTATCCTTCCTTAATTTCCCTGCATAAGCTGCTTTACTCTCTTCAAACGATTTCTAGCTCTCCTCGGTTTGCCTCTTTTCTTTTTAATATTAACTAGACAGTAAATCTGACGAAACTCCTTAAGGTTGAAGAAAAGTCTTTTTTTTCTCCTTATTATTTATCTTTTTTTTTTACATTGTTTGTTATTTGGAAAGAAGTGGAAAGATCTTCAAGATAAAACATTAAATGCTTTTTAATCAGTTATTCTTAAACAGCATTAATTTTTACGTATTATTTTGTTTACAAGGAATTCCCTGAGGCATATTAAATGTTAAAGAGAGGAAAAAGGAAGGAGAGAAAACTGTCGGCTAAGACTGCTGACACAGCTTCCATTATTAACAGAGTCCTCCCATGAAAGGGATCCATTTTTCAGCTCCCTATAAATAATTCCTTCCAAACTCGACCTGGCCTAAAGAACCCTCGGTAATTACGGAAATAATATTTAATAAGAACGCTATTCCCCTCTTTCAATACCGAATAATGGACCAACTTAATTTCTTCATTTTTTTTTTTTTTTTAATAGACTTGACAGCTTACTTCCAACTGTGTAATAACTTGGTTCCGAGATGTCACAACGGGCCCCGATTCTCCAGAAGAAAGCTCCAGGTTAGGCTTCGGGGTGATGACGTAAGGTGCAGGGACTTTTCTTCAGCGATTCTGTAAGCGCAGAAACTATAACCGTAATCTTAAAATTACTTAATACCCGCTCAAGTTTCTGCTTTCTATTTCCCATGTTCAGTCCCGCGAAGCCTCCTTGGGGTTCAACTTTATTTTTGTTCACGAACGCGGAAAAAGTTTTTATAATGAAAAATAAATTATCTAATATTTAGTTTATAGTTTGTAGTATTTAAATTGGCTGAAGAATAAATAACATATTGGTCAGATTGCAAGTATATTGCTATAAAAGTCTGTTTTACAATATTGTAAATAATTTTTTTTTTTTTTTTTGTTTTAAGCCTTTACTTTTCGTCTTCCTGCTTAGGGTTCAGGCAGCAAAGTACCATTCCAATTGCAAATTATTTAGGATGGAGTTGTTTTTTCTATTCATTATTCAAGCTTTTAATAGCATCTACCTAGTGGACAAATTAAATATAATTCAGTAAGTCAGTAGACTGTAATTTTGTAAGATATCGCCTTATCTTGATTATTAAAATTCTGAAATAACATCATTTTAATCTTTCCCGGATTCATCATTACATTTACAAGTGACTGTAACAAGGAAATTATACATATATGAGACCTTAATTTTGGTTTATTATTTTCAACAATGAACCTTTGTAATTATAATTTCCCCCACTCAAAATTCGGTAGCTTACGTTTCAAGGTGCTTAGAATCCGAATAACTAATAAAAAAACAGTTTTCCATTCTCCCACCATGATGATGACCCACAAAGGGGGTCGAAACGTTGGCAAACAATAAAATAGTTGAAACTATTTAGTTGTTTCATTTAATGACCGCCACCCGGACTAATTCCTTCCACTAATAAAAAAACATTCGTTTGTCTGCCCTCCGCGGCATTTCTCGAGAAATTATTGGACCAATTATTTTGAAATTCGCCACAAAAATACTAGTCCATGCAACGATGATCCTGACACCTAGACGTTGATATCAGTTGGTTAGTTTTAAAATGACGCCGATGAAGCCGATTGAAAGTGATTTAATTCAATCTTTTATGTTTGAAGACAGAGAAAATATTTTTCAGTGTTTTTAACCAAAAAACCGCGAATAATTATAAAAGGGAAAAAGGAAAAGGAAAACATTGATATTTTACACATAAATGCTCTCATACCTCAGTTAGTTTTGACGATAGAGAAAAGTATATATGGAGTTTTAAAATAAGTAAAGCGCGATAAAAAAAAAAAAATCTGGTGCGGGCAACACACGACTTTCACTTACCTCCATTTTTAAAATCAATGAAAGAATTTTCAAATACAGTTAGAGATAAAAATATGTAAAACTATTAAAGAATTAATCCAATTGAATTTATATAGAAACATGTGTTTTATTAAAAAATCTATTATATTATTATCTTAAATAATCAGTTAGTTTTATGTTCATTTCATCACTCTCTAATAACTTTTAAAAGCTTGTGTATGAGATGATAATATTTCTAAAATCTCTAGCTTTCCAACGGTATATCATACATGTATATTACTGCTCTTATGTTCAAAAACGAAAAATTGCATTAAAAAATATTTTTTCTGTTTTCTCCTTTAGTTGGGTATCGAATTTATTCAATTTATATATTTACCAGTTTTTCATCAGCGTTAACAAGATAATCTAGTTATTATTATTGAATCTACAAAGTTAAAGGTACTTTAGGGGAAGACAATTTAAAATATCGGCATTTAAGCCCTGTCAGACCATTTTTATCCAAATAAAACCTACATGATATTAAAGCCCATTAATTTTTACATCGATATATCGAGTTTAATCAAAATCGTCGGAACCGTTTTCGAGAAAATTGAAAAAAGGTGCAAAATGCATGGTATAAAGTGCCTCTTCTGCTAAGCTTATTTTGATGAAAAAAGTTTTGTCACGTCTCGGGCGTATAGTTGTCTTAAATATGAAATTTCAGTTTCATAGGACTTACCGTTTCCGCCCGGGAGCTACCACACACACACACACACACACACACACACACAGACCTTTTTGCGGGACTTGGTTATTTGGACTCAGGGGACCCTAAAACATGTATTTCCGTTGAAAACTGGAATTCGAAAATTTTCACGATCGCAATACTTTCCCTTACTATTTATAGTAAGTGAAAGTAAAAATGAAAAAAAATTAAATCTCGCTTATGTTTATGCTTGTAACTACGTTATTTTCGAAGATAAATAAAGATAAAATGAAAATTATTTTTAACCAAACAACCGCGAATAATTATAAAAAAGAAAAATTGAAAATTCACCCATAAATACGCTCATAAATCAGGTATTTTTGATGATGGAGGAAAATGTGTATAGAGTTTTATAATCAGTTATGGGCGATAAATAAAAATTAAATATAATATTTTTTTATAGTATAAAAATAGATGTAATTCCACCAAAATTCGGTTATTATTGAAAATAGAGAAAAATCTAAAACATTTTCGAGATCAAGGCAACGCGATAAACCGAGTGCAAAAATGTTTTTATTTTTTATTTTTATGGGCAAGCCACAACTTATAAGAGATTTGATTCCCTGATAACTCGGTTATTATCGATGATAAAGATAAAATGTAAGCTGTTTTGGAATAATAATCGAAAGAAAAGAAAATGAAATAGTAACTCAGTCCTGTATAAATGCTTTTGGTTTATTATTTTCTATAATCAACCTTTATAATCGAAAAATAAAATAAAAATGTACCCACCTCAAAATTTGAGAGCTTACCTTTCAAGATGCGTAGAACGTATTGAAAAGCTGACAAAACTAATTGATTGTTGAAGATAAAAACATCTATTGTTGAATTAGTATGTTATGCAATTATACATACGTTAAAGAAACATATTATCTGTGGGGTTGAGGTCACAATTTCACATTTCTTGAAGTATTTTTGGTATGCGAAGCTGAGAGAAGATAAAATGATCTTGATATTCTCATAAATATAATATTGCTATTATATTAAAACAGTATTTAAAAAAAAAAATTAATTATTTGTTGATATTTTAATTTCCTAAAGATTAAGTTTTTCATACTTGACTAAGTTTTATTTATACTTCTGATGCAGAGCTGAAGTACCCCAAGAGGCTAAAGGATCTTAAATTTAATATATTTTAAAAAATACGATGAAATTAACTGCATAATGGAACTAAACGTTCTCATATATTTAAAGATACAGCTTTTAATATTCTCGACGTCCTCAAACAAGAAATCTATTTCCGTGAAGAGAAAATTGAGAACAAACGGAATTTATTATTTTTTAATTGAATTATAATCTTTAATAATAAGATTGCTCTTATTAAAAGTTGTTCTTTGCCTTAGGATATATTTAGCTTGAAAAGCTACTCCCACCCTTGTGTTTGTGTATGAATTATAATTTGAAGTCCGTTATTAGTTTCTAAATATAAACCCACTGTAAATACCCGTCTACATTTCTTTGTTGACTCCAACCAACGCCCCCGAATTCCTTTGCGCCACACCTAGAATTTTAGGTAGCGGTAGACTTCGGTATTCACTGCACCGGTGTTACAGTCAAACTCGATTTTGTTCTTTCTTTTTTGTCTTCTCTTGCATCCTATTATAAATTAAATATTGTAAATACCTATTCGTAAATTAAAAGCTTCTCATTTATTTATCTATATGTTAGGATCTAAACAAAATAACATTGTGAAATTAATATAAAACTTTATTAAAAAAAAAAAAAATTAAACCAGTACGTTTCGGTTGTGCACCTTCTTTAGTTAAGAACTTTTTCAAAAAGTACATCAAAACAAATTTTTTTTTTAATCACACATTCATAATACGTTGCCTAAAATTTTCTGAATCACAGTTAAAAACTGGTTAGTGTAAAAAAAAAAATTAAAAATATGCATATAAGTCTAAAAATATGTTTCTAAATATTATAATCTAAATCTATCACCATGAAACACTGACAGGCTGCAGGTAATTAATAGGTATTAACTTCCCATATCATTTAAATACCATTATTTAATGACAATAGTGCATACATTTAAAACAAATTAAATTATATGAATCGATCTAAAGCTCCCCAATTATACTTTTTATTATTATGATCAATTTATTCTTATTATTTTTAATTTTGTTTTTCTCCTGTATTATTTATATCAAAATTGAATTATGTTTGTCTCTCCATTCATCAGTTTTATCCTTTTAGCAGCAACATTATACGTTGGCAACCATCACCATTGTAGTGGATTGCCTGTACATGAAAAAGTAAATAAATAAATCTAAAAATAGATCAACGTTAAATTTATATATATATATATATATATATATATATATATATATATATATATATAATATTCGTTAAATGACACTATACATAGATCGTGATATTTGAAACCTTATCCAATACAATTAATAAAATCATTCTTCTTACCTAATTTCGAACAAAAAAATTACTTGTTAAAATTCGCATTATATATTCTATGAAATAGTAGAAAAATGTATTAAGAAAAACATTAATCATAATTTTATTCTAAAAACGTTTTAAAAAAAAAACACATTAAAAATAACATTTAATATTTAATAACCATGAAGGAAAATACCCTAATTAATGTAATATAATACTTACGTATTACGACAATTAGAATTATGTGAACAGATAGGAGGGTAAAATATTTTTATTTTTTTCAGTTATCACATTTTTTCAGGGACGTGATATGTTATATTTTTAATTTTAAATTATTTCTCTTGTGCATCCAGTTAAAAATTTAATCTAAAATTATTATTGACTATTGCCTCCCAAACTCTTCAATTCCACATCAGAGACTTTGAAGCGTGGTGTCGGAATTGGAGGATAAAAATTAAATCCAATAAATCCCACCAAATAACTTTAACCCTTCATCGTAAACCTATGACACCTTCCCAACAGTGGTATCCTTTTATAACACCCCTCTTGTCTCGGTTGAACAGATCCGATACTGCACCTGGACAAACGTCTTACTTGGAACCCTCATACAAAACTGAAACGACAAGAAACTGCCCGACTTTTTCAATTACTTAAACACTTACTTGACAAACGCTCAAACCTTCCACTTCAGTACAAAAGGCTGATCTACATGACTATCATAAGACCGATATAGACTTACGGAGTAGAGATATGGGGCTCTACTAAACTATCAAATTCTTTCCGTCTCCAATCCTTACAGTCAAAAGTCCTTCGAAAAATCCTCAAAGCTCCTTATTTTGTCTCAAATAAACTCACCCATCAACACCTTAATGTTCCTTATCTTGCTGACTTGGCGCGAACCAGGTACTTTCATGATAAACTTCCATTTCCACTCTAACCCACTAGCTTCAATCCTTGCTTCCTATATAATCCCTGATATTCCTCTGAAGCGTCTAAAACAAATATGGCCCGGGACCTTCTAGTTTAGCATAGTTTTTTGAAAGCTGCCAATGGGTAGTATCCCTACATGTGAATCATGACAACATAACCTTGTATCACATTTACTAGATCTATAACATTATACAGTTGTAAATATCAATAAATATATATTTTTTAAAAAATTATTATTATCATATATGTCATTGTATTTCTTCCTTTAAATAAGATTAAGATTAATTAATTATACTCTACTGATCTTAATATAAATAATTAATGGTGGGAAATTAGCTTTACAGTTAGTTATTCTGTAGTCTATTAATAATGTATTTTTTATACCGTTGACACACTAATCTTATAATTCAAAATAAGCCCTTAATACTTAATATTAATTCTCTTTTCCTTTTTAATTTATTTATATTAATTTTATTTATTTTTAAGCGTAATTTATTTTTTTAATTACTAACGCTTGAAGTCTCACGTTTATGTCGTTACATGAACATGACCAGTTTGTTTGACTAATACAATATAATACGACATAATACCTGATAATACAATCAAATATAATACAATACAATTTGTTTTTCTTTTGGATTTTTTGTAAAGAAATCTTTCATACCTAGCCATAGTTAAAGATAATTAGTCTTCAATTATATATTTTTTTGTAAATGAAACATTGTTTCATGTTAACTCTAATTATAAGGTTCCTATTTGTTAATTGATTTTTGATTCGAGTTATAATTAAAATATATTGTTTTAAAAACTATATTCTATTTGATAAATCTTCTTATATATTTGAATTAAATGTTTGAAAATTATTGTAAAATATTAGTTACTATTCGTTCACCCTCGGTCATTATTTATAAATTTCATTACGACATGTATACGTTGGGTGTGCAATAAAACGTTTAGTCTTTCTTTGTTCCGAATGAATCATTGCACCCGTTTCGGATTTTCCTTTTCTTTTTCTTCTCAGAATATGAAAATATATTACAGCCATTTTCTTAGATCTGCCTCTTTTATAAACCTAGGAATAACAAATAGAATATATTAGTTTTCTAAACTGAGTTTCTAGAGTTGTTCTGAACTTAACTTGATGTATGTTAGAGTGATTCCATTGGGAAGCTTCTCTTCATGTGTTTCATGCCTTTTTATATTTAACTCATATTTAATTGTATTTTATTATACAGTTGTAAATTCCGATAAATAAATTATAAAATAAAATTTTAAAAAAACTTGATTTATTCGCTAAATCAGGGAGCGGCGTGGTCTAGTGGATAGAGCACTAGTCTGCTGTGCTCCGGGTCCTGGGTTTGAATCCCGGCTGTTGCAGAAATATTATTTATTCTGTTAATTCAGTCGGGGGGCGACCCTAGGGTATGGAGACCCTCCTGGGGCAGACCCAGCCTCTATAAAGTGGGTACCCAAATTAATTGGGGAAAAACCTGGCGGCTGAGCGTGATTAAGGTCTAATCACCTCATTGCACTGCCGTTGGCCTAGAAACAGTACGAATCTCTATATGTACTGAGCCCAAGATCCTTCATGGGTTGTAGTGGTACAAGTTTTTTTTTTTTTTTTTTTTTTTTTTATTCACTAAATCAAAGCTATGTGTGTGTAAGATATGCGAGCGCGTATAAATCAAATGACGTTTTTATTTTAATTAATGAGGGTAACATCGATATGTATTTACAATCTGAAAATTTATTTTAGTTTACAGTTGTTTCTTCTTTCGAGTCCATGTAAAATTGAAGCTTTCTGTTATAACTAATCTGTAAATCTACTTATGCCTTTGATATAGTTTTTTGTTTGTTCTATGTGATCAGGCATTTATGAGGTATTGTTCTTTAATTTACGTTTATATATTAATTAATCCTGAATATGGTAAATTAAATAATTTTCTTTTGTGTGGTTAAGAAGTAAATGATTCACTTTAGTTTGATCGTGTCTTAAATTATCTTTAATAGTTTACAAAAATGAAAGTATTAAATTCTTATCATGTTTATCCACATAATAAATAATAGAGGTTTTGATTTCTCTGATTTTATTTGTATCTAAAGATCTTACATTGATTTAAAATAGTGTATTCATTTACTAATTAATATTATTATATTTCTCATTATTCAATTGACTAGTTCCTTTTACTCTGGTATTCTCTGTAATAATGAACTATTTCCTATTATATTTAGCTATCATCAACCTGTGTCTATTGAATTGAATATTTTTTCAATCCCGAAAAATAAAAACCTCGTTGATTAACCTACTTTCCTTCTCCATAAATCATAATGGAGTTAACAGTTGTAAATAAAATTATAAATAACTACATATTTTGAAATATTGTGGATGTAATTAGTTGACCGTTGAGAATTACTGGAAGGAATTAGTCCGGGTGGCGGTCATTAAATGAAACAACTAAATAGTTACAACTATTTTATTGTTTGGCAACGTTTCGACCCCCTTTGTGGGTCATCATCAGGGCTAAAAAGATACAAAAGACTATAATTTCAATGACATTACATACAATATTATATAACCTATTAAGCTAGAGAACGTCGGTATTAAAAAATAACAGAAGAACTGTATATTTAAAAAAAAAAAAAAAAAAAAAAACTTAATTAAAATACAATGACCATATTACAATAATGAAAGTGTTATACAGAAAAAATAAAAATGTTCACTAAACAAAATTTACACAGGTATCAATAATTTACATGAAATATGAAATATAAAAATGATTTTTTTATAATTTTTTATTAATATAAATTTTTTTTTATATTTCATATTTCATGTAAATTATTGATACCTGTGTAAATTTTGTTTAGTGAACATTTTTATTTTTTCTGTATAACACTTTCATTATTGTAATATGGTCATTGTATTTTAATTAAGTTTTTTTTTTTTTTTACATATACAGTTCTTCTGTTATTTTTTGATACCGACGCTCTCTAGCTAAATAGGTTATATAATATTGTATGTAATGTCATTGAAATTATATTCTTTTGTATCTTTTTAGCCCTGATGATGACCCACAAAGGGGGTCGAAACGTTGGCAAACAATAAAATAGTTGAAACTATTTAGTTGTTTCATTTAATGACCGCCACCCGGACTAATTCCTTCCAGATATTTTGAAATAGTTATTACATGCGGTATCAGTGGATTAAATAAATCTTGTTATAGGTTTTTTTTTTTTGTCTATTACCGTTTGATAAGACGATAATTATTTTTTAATGTTATCTTCGGCACACTATCTTTTTATAGTTTCTCATTTGCTCTATCTTTATTGCCTTTCAAGCCTTATTTTTTATTATTTTCGTATCTTTTTTTCATACTAATAATTTGTTCTATCGTCTTCATGGAAGTAGAATGAATGAATGAATGAATGAATGAATGAATGAATAATTTTATTTGCTTTCGGGGTAACCCCCATACAAATAGAGCTGGCTACATAACAAATATAGAATAAAAAACATACTTCAATAAAAAAGTTAGCAAGACACCAATTCACTACGTTATCAGCTCTAGGTACATTGTATTACAATAAAACTTATAACAAAATAACTCAAATACAATATATGAATAATATAATAGTTTACAATATAATAAATATATGTTTTACATAATATGGCGAAACACGATAAATAATATGATACAGTTAACAAACATGTTTATTCATTTATTATAAATGATCTGATTTGGCAACATTGCCTGGCATAATAATAAATATTTTTCAATTCATCAATATCATCGGTGGTAAACAGGGCGATAAAATTTGTAATGTTCATATTTAAGGCCCTAGGGATATAATGGGTTCGGTACGGTGCGTATATGGGACATCGAATGAAAATGTGAAATAAGTCCTCTCTTTCGTTGAGGTTACATAGCGTGCAGTTTTCGTTGGAAAAAAACTGGAAGTAGAGACAGTATCTAACTTAATGTTCTATAGTAATATTTTTGAACATTTGTATTGATATTTACAACAGTATTAAAAAAAAGACATCAAATAAATGTGATAGTTATATAATACAATGACATGAAATACATGTAGAGAATCTTCCCATTAGAATCACTCTCAAAATTTTCTTAACTAGAAGGTCCGGATGACTTCCTTTTCAGGCGCCTCGGAGGTTTATCAGGAATTGAAGAGGAAGAAAGGATCGGAACTAGACTGTGAGAGTGAGAATGGAGTTTGTCATGAAAGGATTGTTACCTGTTGTGGACCAAATCAGTTACATAGGGAATATTGAGGTCTTTATAGATGAGCTTATTCGTGACAAAGTAAGGAGCGTTGAGGATTTTACAAAGGATTTTGGAATGTAAAGATTATTTGATGGTTTAGTAGAGCTCCATAGTTGTACTCTTTAAGTCCAGATTGGTCTTAAAATATTCATGTAGATGAGCTTTTTGTAGTTAAGAGGAAGGTTTGACCGTTTGTCTAGTAAGTGTTGAAGAAGCCGAATAAGGTGGGCGGTTTCTTGTCGTTTTAGTCTTGTATGAGGATTCCAAGTTGGACGTTTCTATAGTAATAATGAATCTTTAGTTACTATAACTCTACAAGGGTCTTAGGTTAAGAACTTATTCGTATTGTTACTCGACCAACGGCCGTGCAAGGAGGAGATTAGGCCTGGTTTTCGCTCAGCCGCCAGAACTGTTTAGTTATATATGAATATAAAATTATCTTTCTTCATTAAATTAAAATTAATATTTTATTAAATACACTAGCCGAACTTAAATACTGCAATATCTGGCACTTATTAGTTCCCCATAATTCCCCATATATCGTATGTATCTCTTTCATAAAGAACCCCCACCCTGAGATGGCTGAGATGTTCAACTTATTTATCTGTTTCGGCGAACCAGAAGAACCACTTAATAACATGCATTTAGCACTCTTTTACGATTTCCTCGGTGACAGCTGTAAGGATTGTGATTAAACTAGATAGATGTAAAATTTAATAAGCTTTATTATCATATAAGTTTCATTCTGATTAAAATAGTCCGACAATTGTTTTTAATTTTTTAAATTTTCTTCCTTTAAAGTACCTCAAATTTTGTAGGTTCGAAAAAAAGAAACGTATTTTTTTATTAGCATTAATAAAAAAAGGCTAAATATTAAAGTGGGGGCAGCGTGGTCTAATGGATAGATCACTAGTCCACTGTTCTCCGGGTCCTGGGTTCGAATCCCGGCTATGGCAGAATATTATTTAGTCTGTTAATTCAGTCGGTGAGGGGGGGAGGGGAGCGACCCTAGGGTATGGAGACGTTCTTGGGGCAGACCCAGCTTCTATAAAGTGAGTACAAAAACCTAGCGGCTGAGCGTCATCAAGGTCCTATCACCTCAATGGGCAGCCGGTAATCTAGAAACAGTACGAATCTCTATATGTACTGAGCCCAATACCTTTCGTGGGTTGTAGTGGTACAGGTTTTTTTTTTTTTGTTTTTGTTTAAATATTCAAGTTCAACGAATTTGTTAACCAACTAAACAAGGAAACATCAAACTTTTTTTTATTCTTATTTTTATCAAAGATGAAAATAGTAGTATAGATGTATAATATATCGTTGGAAATCTAAAGATATATATATATATATATATATATATATATATATATATATATATATATAATTATATATGCGGCTTAGTATTTCCATTATTGTAGTATACTAAAATGTTATTTTGTGGGAGGTGGAGGTAGAGAAGGCATATTTGGCGTTGACTTGGAAGGGCAGAAAGTACCTGCCACTGTTGATGGACATGGAACCGCCCGGCTATCCTAACTAGAACTGGAAGAACCTAGACAAAAAACAAAACAATAAGACGCTCGTATATCACATTCGGGAGATGAGTAAATATCCAGAGACCCCACCTCATCGCTGTATCATAAAAGAGCATTATTGCATTTTTATCAAAGATGAAAATAGTAGTATAGATGTATAATATATCGTTGGAAATCTAAAGATATATATATATATATATATATATATATATATATATATATAATTATATATGCGGCTTTAGTATTTCCATTATTGTAGTATACTAAAATGTTATTTTGTGGGAGGTGGAGGTAGAGAAGGCATATTTGGCGTTGACTTGGAAGGGCAGAAAGTACCTGCCACTGTTGATGGACATGGAACCGCCCGGCTCGCTGGGCTGTATATTTATTTATTGCCTGTGGTATTCTTTTTACCTCGTCCACTTTCTCTCTTCACTACACGGATACTCTTCGCTAAATTAAAAAGCGCCTCTAAGCTGGCGGCCTGTGAGAGCGAACGACTGGCATTCTTTCGCTGATTCGGATTCTTGGTTCAGCGAGGTTGTTAATTAGGC
This sequence comes from Piezodorus guildinii, assembly GCA_023052935.1. Taxonomy (NCBI): domain Eukaryota; kingdom Metazoa; phylum Arthropoda; class Insecta; order Hemiptera; family Pentatomidae; genus Piezodorus; species Piezodorus guildinii. The sequence goes on along the minus strand of CM041293.1, from coordinate 117,933,475 downwards.
CATAGAGGTCACCGCTTACTGATGCCCTCTTGTAGATTGCTTTCCTTTGCCTGCGGTGCGGATCTGAAAGGCATCACCGCAAAGGGATATCTGATTCGGTTTCCAAACTGGTCAGGAAGGGATTCTAGAGGTACTTTTGAATCTTGTTTATTTAATTAGTTCACGTAAAAAGGGAGATGAGACAAAATAAAAATCTGGTGCGCACAGCACACGACTTATACTTACATCCGTTGTTAAAAGCAATTTAAGAATTTTTAAAATTCATTTAAAGATACAAAACAAGGGATCACTTGTAGCTGGGTGGTTAGCATAACAGCCTCCAATGCCAAAGGTCATGGGTTCAAATCCGCTGGTGGTCCTAGGATTTTTTAATGGGAGTAAAAATCCTTAGTTATGCCGCCCTTCGGAGGGGACGTTAAAAGGTGGTCTCGAGCCTGTGCGATATCAGGTACTCGTTAAGGATCCCTATCCTAATAAAACCCACTGTAGCATCGTCCGATTAGCCATAGTAGCATTAGGTGACGTTAAATAAATAAACAAAGATACAAAACATTGTTAAAGAATTTTATATTTTCATCTACAACAACCAGTAAGTTTTATCGGGTTTTCATCACTCTCCATAAACCTTTAAAATTCCATGTATTAGATAGTATTTTTTCTAAAATATTTAGGTATCCAACGGTATATTATACATCTATCTACTTTAGCTAGATATCGAATTTGTTCTACTTACATATTTAAATATTTTTTATCGTTGATGACAAGATTATATTGTCATTTTTTTAGTATCTCCAAAATTAAAGGTACTTTAAAGGAAGAAATTTGAAATTAAAATATCAGCATTTAACCCTTTTAGACTATTTCAATCAGAATGAAAGCTAAATCATATTAAAGCCCATTAAATTTTACATCGATATAGCTTAGAGCCGTTTTTGAGAAAATCTTAAAAAGATCCGAAATGCATGGTTTAAAGTATTTCTTCCGATCAGCTGATTTTGATGAAAAAGTTTCTGTAAAACCTCGGGCTTATAGTTGCCTTAAATATGAAATTTCAATTTCACAGGACTTTTCTTTTTCGCCCGGGAGTTACAACACACACGGACACACAGACCGTTTTGCGGAACTTGGTTATTTGGACTCAGGGGAGCCTAAAACGTGTTGAAAACTGGAATTTGGAAATTTTCACGATCGCAATACTTTTTTCTTACTATATATTTCATATATAGGTAAGTTGAAGTAAAAATATATTGCAATAAATATATTTACTGCTTAAAGGTGCAAATCAATAAACGAAGTGAAAAAGGCATACAAATATATTGTTCCTTGCTGTTTAACTTATTCAGTCTATAATTACCAATCATTTCACTTTTAAATCCCACTGAATTGTAACCTGTGATCGGTGCTACACCAAAACTTGTATTATGTCTGGGCCTTCCAGCATTTTGAATAATCTTTAAAAAATAATAATTATGATAAAAACTAGGCACTTGTATCTGTCTGAAATGCCGAAGCTTCTGGATTAATCTCTAATAGGTACCTTTTTTCTGGGATGAGGAATAAGGTAAAAATGAAGCGAACTAATAATTTTCTATACAGCTCGTAAATAAGTTCGTAATCCTAACTGTCGTTAGGCCTGAGGGAGTAATAAAATTTATGCTCTTCTCCTCCCTTCCGCAATAATGCTCTTTTATGATTCAGCGATGAGGTGGGGTCTCTGGATATTTACTCATCTCTCGAATGCGATATACGAGCGTCTTATTGTTTTGTTTCGACTCTTCCAGTTCTAGTTAGGATAGGCCTTGCCTTCTGTTGCCTGTATATTTGTTATAATGCTGTGTCCGCATCATAAAAATAAATTAGAAATTACTTCGTCTAAGTTAGATAACGATACAACCACTCAATATCTTATTCCTTGTTCCATCCTACGTTGACCTCCACCAAATCCCATATCCGCAACCCTCTCAATTGCTCGAGAGACGTAGAACCGACAATAGCTTTTTTACTTTCACTTACTATGTATAGGAAGGGAAAGTATTGCGATCGTGAAAATTTTTGAATTTCAGTTTTCGGCGGTTTAGGGTCTCCTGAGACCAAATTACCATGTCCCGAAAAAATGTCTGTGTGTGTGCTGGTGGTAAGTCTAGCACAAAAACCATAAGTCGTGCGAAACTAAAATTTCATATTTAAGATAACGAACTATACGCCCGAGATGTTACAGCAACTTTTTCACTAAAATTGGCTGACCAGAAGTCTTACTTTATCCCATGCATTTAGCACCTTTTTACGATTTTCTCAAAAACGACTCTAACGATTTTGATTAACTCGCTTTATCGAGGATCTATCACGTGTTGCCATCTTTCAGGAAATTTTTTTAATTTGGCCATCATGGACAGTTAAAGGAAGGTTTTAGATCGAGAGATTTGTGTCTTTCAGGTCAAAATTTCAGGTTCTGAACCTAGCAAACCACTTACAGATGCTTTATCCCGAGACATCATCGCCATACACACTGCAAATTTGATTGACTGTGCAGCGGATTGTCTTTTTAGGAAATAATAATCATTAAATGACGAAAATAGTTGTTTTTCTCTTCCATTTGGAGCATGCCAAATACCACTTGAAGATTTTGGATCTCTGTTGAAATTGATGGCTAAAAATACCTTTTTTTGAATATTTACACATTATTGACCAAGGAAATATGATTTTTAAAACAAAGAGAATTTTTTTTTAACTTCATTTATTGATTTGCACCTGTCAGCAGTATTGTGACAATCAGCAAATAGGATGAAATAATAAACAAAAAAATGACATGTCAGGCATGAGGAAGGACAGTACCCAGCAGCACGTCTTCTCGTCAGGTTTATTTCATGTATGGTGTCCAGCATTTTTGAATTGATTGAATTCTTTATTTTATGTCAGAGTGTTAATAAGGCTATTATTATATGATTAGGGGCCACTTGAAGTGTTCATAGCTTAAGTGAAGTAAGCGAGCTCTTGGAGAAGGCTCAAAAGGGGCTGAATAAGATTATTCAACCCTCTAATTATTTGTGAAATATGGGATGTATTTTCACCTGAAGACGGCTGTTGTGGTATTTTCCTCCTCATACCCGAGCCTGTTGGTTCGTTGTTGGGAGGCGGAAATGCGTAATTTGGTCCCATCTGGAGGGATGATGATTCCCGTGGCTGGTTTGGTGGACCCAATGGCTGGAGTGGTGGTTCCAGTGGCTGGAGTGCTGGTTCCTGTTGTCGAGTCGGAGCTCTCAGCTGCTGAACTGGCAACTCTACCTTACCATTATCCTGTTTTGGTGGGTTGATAGATGTTTTTTGACGGAGATCTGGAAATTCGTCGAAATTTCGTGATGCAGGATGAGGTCGTTCTGAGGTGTGTATTCGTGATGTTCGTTGAATCCTCAACTCCTTCAGAACTTGGCACCCACGGTAGTTGGCTGGATGTCCTCCCTGGCAGTTGTCGCATGTCGCTGGTGTTTCCTTTGCCTTTGTACAAGTTGCACTGGCGTGGCTAAGACCACATCTTACACAACGTGGAGGTACAGTACGACTTCGTGTGTCCGTACTGTTGGCATCTGATACACTGTGGTATGACTCTTCTTTTTCTTGGTTCTTCTACTCTTATTTTTGTATAGAATATAGATAGAATCTCAAAAATTTTTTCATTGTAGGTTGATTTGGAGATGTCAACGAAAAACATTGGGAGTGGGTTTTTTAACCTAGAAATCACATTAGTTACGTTTACAACATTGTAACCATATTTTTCTATACCTTTTTTTATTTCCAAAATAGGGGTAGTGTGGTGGAGGTTTTTCACGACTATCCTGTGGTTTTTGTCTTCAGGAAGTTGATAAGTATGAAAATCAGCTTCTGAATTCTTAAGACTGCTTACTAATTTTCGATATACTTCTGAGGTAGAGGGGTAAACAGTTACCCCTTTTAGTGTAGTTTTAAGATAAAATGAATTCGGAGACGATTTATTTTCTAAATATGTGACGAAAGCTTGGTAGTCTTGGATGCCGTTAATGTGTATTGGAGGCGGTTTATCTTTGGGGGTCTAGCATTATCGGTAGGCTGATCTACTTCTATTAAATTTTCTAACGGAGCATAAGTGTTACTTACTGGGATGGTTATGTCATTTCTTGCGACTGTTGTTTTTTGCCTACGTGGATCCCTGGATTCAGCTGGCGAGTTCCTTTTCTTCCCAGTAACTAAGGCCCAGGCATCTCGTAATGTTTCATCCCGATTAAGGCCTAATACACTTTCCCCACTTCCCTCAACACACTGCGTTGAGGTGGGGAGCATTTCAGTTGTAGGTCTCACCTTTGACTTCAAATGAGACTCAGGACCCTTCAGTCTTCAATTTGAAACCAAAAGAATAAAATTTAGTCAAAAGAATTGACTGAATTCTAATAAACTTTTTGACGAAAAAATATAGTTATTTATAGTTATCAAGCACCATATGGTCTCAAAGAGAAAATTAAATTGGAATATTGAGAAATTGTACGAACTTATTTTACAACCCAATTAAAACTGTAACTGGTGTCTGTGACTGGAATAAGAGCCTACTAAGCCCAAGGTAGCGGGCTCAAACTCGACAAATGGCCCTAGGATTTTTAAAAGGGAGTACAAATTCCTTGGTTTGCCTTCCCAACGTACATTGGTGTTCCCGAACCCAAGCGATGTCAGGTGCTCATCTTTGAATTCTTGTCCTAATCAAACCTGGAAGGGCAAAATTTGGGACTCCCGCTGTGGAATCGTCCGATTAGCTGCATAAAGTGACGTTAAATGATAATAAACAAACAACTGAAACTTTTAAGAAAGAAAAAAATGACTATAACATCATCGTCTTATTGATTTACACATTGTGTATTATTTGATTTTCCACTCAAGTAATCTCCATATTCTGTATTATGATATCATTATGTTTGATTGTAATCATATTTGTTATCAATATATAATATGTTGTTTTTAAAAACAACTTGGTTTGAATATTCCCTTCAAGTTGTAAGGAATCCGGGTTTCGCGCTATAGATCATTCTAACGATTTCGCCAGAGTGTTTCATTACCCAAAAACCAGGAGATAGTCAAGATAGATCTTGCACCGGTGCAAACATGCCTCGTGCAATCCTTCCATTACCCAAGTTATCAACCGTCGCTCCGTCATGGCGAATTATCAAAATAATTCAACAATTACACTTTAATACTTAAACGTCGTTACTAATTCCTTTTGAAAAGAGGTGAGACGTGACTGTATGCATAACTCCTGTTGCAACAGGACTGCAACCATTTCTACTTGTGCTTTATTCTAGTATTAGAGAATGAATTCTAGATCTTGGGGATAATATTGAATGAAGGTATTGCATGGTTTATCGAACCCGGAGGTACTCGGCGTCTATACCTGGAATGAGAGCTATTTCATAAAACACTGCATGAGAAGCTTCGATTAGATCGATTTTTTATCTTCCCATTGATAAGGCCTGTTACATTGAACTCGCCATTCATAAACTGTCTGGTCATTAGCTTAATGAAGTACAGGATGTAGACCTTGTTAAATAAATATAGTCTTACATACTGTAAACGGGGTTCATATGGTAGATCTGTGATATAGGTTACTTTGTTTTTATTTCGCACACATTTTATGAGGAAATTTCTTTTTTTAGTAATTTAAAGTGTATTTAGTTATTATTTTTTAATGAAAAATACATTTTTCTTTCTATTTCCTCAACTTTAGACAGTTTCAATATATATTTTTCAAATGACCACTTTTATTTAACTTCCAATATCTGTTTATCTTAGCTAAAACATTTTCTAAACCGTTTGCGTTTAGAGGTTTATCTCTATTATTAACATATCTATATTATAATGATTCCATAGATTACCATATTTTCTTCAAGATACGAAGCATTCTTCTCATTTGGTTATTGCTATTATCCAAGTTTAGGGAATAGAAAGAAACTTGATAGTTAAATAGACCAAGAAACAATAATATAATCAAGAATTTTTCGCTTTTTAAAGTAAGATGATCAATTGAATCAATAAAAGTAGGAAGGGGAGCCCGTGGCTGAGTGACTAGCCCGCTAGTCTCGCACGCCAAAGGTTGTGAGCTCGAATCCCAGTCCCGGCGAGACTTTTGTAGGGATATATTTAAACGGGGATTCACTCACGGCCTCTCCGCCGGGGATGTGATACCCGTCAGCCTACTGATGGCCACTCACACAAATAGGCGTAGGGAGTGATGACCTTACCCTATAACATTTCATCGAGAAACGTGGTGAGTATTACACCTCGCGGCCAAGATCCCACTGTCGCGCCAGATAAAAAAAAAAATCTGGAATCAAAAAATATAAAAATCTTGATGTTAAGGAAAGACCCTATAACGTAGACTTAATGTATAAACAAATGTTAGAGTCAAATAAATAGATTTTCATAATCGCAATTTTCTCCATGCTATTTATTTCATGTATAGGTAACTGAGAGTAAAAGAATCTGTGTTATGTCGAAATCGTTCGTAACTGATAAGAGTATTTGTATATTTTATTTATATGAAACGATTTCATTAACACGAACAGTACAGAAAACAGCAACACGTTAAAGTTTTTCCCACACACGGAAACGGCCCCCCAAACAGATGACTATTACTACCCACATCGGACAGGGAAAGCAACAGCACCGAGGCGGGGTCAGGAATGCAAACGACTTGGCACAATGACTCAGCTTGACCTTATCCCAAGCCACCTTTTGTACTCCATCTCTCGGTCATCGTTCTCTTCAGCTCTCAAGTGGAGCTATTTCCAGGGTTCTAATATTATAGTAGCACTTCAAACATTCATTGATAATAAAAAAAACCATTATTATAAGTTCGTCAAGCAAATCTTAATATATGGATTATTTTATTATTTCGGGCGTAATAATCTCGTCATTTATCGCCCTAAACACCATCCCCTACCTTAATATATGGAAATAGAATAAGTTGTAAGTCACACACCTGACCAACACATTCCTGCCTTTATGCTCGCGAGCCTGTACCCGGTGCCAACATTGCAATGGAACCCTCTCGTCGTTAATACTAAGAATTAAAGTATAATAAATAAAAAAAAAGATATATTCTCCAAGTTGAATTTTATGATTCGTAATTAAAAGTAATAATATAGATGTGTAATAGTACAAAAACAAATTAAATTATTATGGCGAATAATGTAAAAGCCGCATGACTTTTAGCGATTGTTGTATATCACAATTCCAATTGTAATTAAGTTTAATAAATTATGAGGTAAGTGATAAGTTGTGTGATGCGCGTCCATTATTTTCTTAACTTATGGTCATAAATGATAATACAATTTAAAATGTTAAAATGGTTAGGTAGAGGGTTAATAGCAATTCAGATTTATTGACCTCGAGGCAGAAATTATCATAGAAATGGTATTTGTTTTAATAAATGTAAACAGTTTTATAAATCTATCTATAATTTATTTATTTTCTATTGTTTAATATTATACTTGTCGAATAAGTGTGATTATTACGGTGTTTTTCTTTTTTGACAACTCTTGAATATTGGCAGAATATAAATACTCTAGATTAGCATGTCTTTTTGTAAAAGTGGTAGATAAATACATAGAACTATTATGACCAACACGAATTGAATATTGGGCTATGACAAGATGCTTACAATTTTAGTGATTTAACATAGACAATTTATGCTTGCTCAGTCTTTATTGTCGGTTGTAATGTTTTGTTAAGCTTTTTATGATGTATTTTTAATCACCCATAAAAAATTTAAGTAGATCGTTATAGTTATAGCCATAGATGATCATGAAGCACCCGCAGCAAGGTTTGAAATAAATGTGAAATTCTTTCCTCATGACAGTCACGTGCTTTGGACATTTCATGATAATGTTATGAGTAATCTTCATTCCTTAAATTTTTTACAGCATAATTAACTTTTCAAATATTTGTAATGTATTTTCATAAACTTCGTGTAAATGTTTTAATGATATATTTTCCATTCCATGTCGTCGATATGAGCTACTCTGATTAATAATTACGGTATTCGGTTTACTTTAGTTCTTGAATTTTTGCATTTATTAAATTTAGCTCATTATTACCGTCCCTTTCCAAGTATGATGCAAAACAAATCAACTAACAAGCTGCGTAATAAGTCAGTGTTACGTAGGAAAGGAAAAGAGTAAAAAATGAAAAACAATTACTATAATTTCAGTAATCAACATAAATATAATAGTTTAATTCTCTATTTTTTTAAACCATAATGTTTTTATTCACACCTGTCAACGTCATGAACAATCAGTGAATTTAATTGGTTAGATTTTGAACTTGTGGCGCGTGGTAGGCTTGATAAGTAGAGTGATACCCAGCGGCATCTCTTCTTGGCTTGATTTATATTTCCTGTTTATTAATGATTGGACGTCCCTCATCCAGCTCCTTTTCAGCCTTCGACGGATGTTGTGAGGCTTGTCGGAAGTTGCCATGTTTTTTATTAATGTGTTAGTATGCCATAGATGATCATGATCATGAAGCACCCGCAGCAAGGGTTTGGAAATAAATGTGAAATTCTTCCTCATGTCAGTCACGTGCTTTGGACATTTCATGATAATTTTATGAGTAATCTTCATTCCGTAAGTGTATCAGTAAGTGTGTTGTGAAAACGTTTTTAGAGGGTCCGAATCTGATTTTTGACTGTTTACATATGAAAGTCTGTACATAGAGTAATTTTGCTATCGTACCATGAAAATTTATAAAAAAACACAAACGTGAAAACGAGAATAGAGTATTCGTATATGTTGGTTGCTGTAAGTCCGTATTAGGGTTCTGTTGTTTACGTACCAAGGAGCTGTCGTCATGAGTCTTAAAATTTTGGATTGAAATGATTGCAGTTTTTGTAGGTGAGTCTTTTTTGCTGAACCAAAAATCTGTGAAGCGTAAGTCCATATTGGCTTAAGAAGGTATGTTTATGAATTCAATTTCTGTCTGATTTTTAATTTTGATGATTTTGATAAAATATAGTATAGTGCTTTCAGTCAATGGTTGAGAGTCTGTCTTTTCATCTTGACATGTGGGCTATCTTGGAAATATGTATATTCATTATCTTGGATTAAATTCAACAATACCAAACATTTAAAACCACTGTTTTTTTCCGGTTATCGTATAGCCCCGAAGAAATAGAATTATTGTAAAACTAACACCAATGGGACTAATATTATCTTCTTTTCCATTAATTGAAATTTAAATGGGTAAGATTTGGGTAAGGGTAAGTTTTAATTTTGATAATAAATCTTTGCCAATTTATAACGTAACGAAGTTTTTCCGCACCTTCGGCCTCAGCTACTTCATGCCCATATTTCCGATTTAAAGTTAATCATTGCCTCTGCCCTGTCAACATTTCTCCACAAGTTTATTATGGACGTAACGGAATGTGACGGAAACACAATGAGGTTGTGCAAGAGATTTAATAGGCCGCTGTATGCGACTGGAAAATTCCAATCTGTTGACAGAGGCAGCTTTCTCTGGAGCCATGCGTCATTCTCCAGCCGACTTTCCATCATCACACCGTAACGCGAGCTTTTGCTGAGTTTCCTTCTGCCTCGAGGATGGACCTAGAAACCGCAGTCATTATCCACTGGGAAAATTCTTTGCTGGACCTTCATGTGTTCATCTTGAGTAGCGAAATTACATGGGCAGCATAAAGTTCTTTATTGGAGGTATAAAATATCATTTGATTGCACTTGAAGGCCCGTTTTTAAAGCTTTCATTCCTAAACTAGATTTTTTTTTTACAAATCAATACTTGAATATCGAAAGTTATTATTTTTGAAACGGATACTAATACTATAATGTGTTCCTTCACTAAAAGACCTAAAGACACGCGATTGTAGTGCTTCTCTTCATCTCCTCTCCCTCATGCCTCTGAGTAGCTACGCCGATACCCTTTCCTCCTTAGACCACGCAACACCTTCTGAGCGTTCTTTCCGCAAGAAACCTTTATTTCCTCGAGTGCCTTCCTGTAGTTATCTCTGTCTAAACAATCTTGGTCTCTTAGCCCCACTTGGTCCATATCATCCTTAACCTATTTGAAATACCGGTTAAATTTTTATAATTGTGGATTCGTGGAAAAATTTTATGGTTAAGTCTCCAGAATTCATCCTCATCATATGGCCAAAGAACCTCTCTTATGGCCAAAGTGGTTTCTTATATATTTCTCGTTTCCTCATTTGACCTCAATCTGTATACTTCAGGTGTTCTCCTAGGTCCGTAGATTCTTTTAAGAATTCTTCTTCTATTTTTCTGGTTTCTGTCAACCCCTTAATGTGTTGACTTTATTATTATTATTTTTATTTGTACAAAAATATTGTTTTTCCGATGCCCTGAGTTGCTGCTTGTCCCATTCTTTTCTCGTTGACTTTTTGCTGCCTTTATTTGATATCATTGGCAATACTTCTGCATGGTAGATTTACTTAATTACTTCACTAGAATACTTCCAGTAGGATCTAGAATTGTCTTGCTTAAATTCTTCCTTCGTAAATACAGTTTTTCTACTTACAAATTCAGGAATCCAAGGGCACTACAGTTATGACCAACAAAATCATACCCTTACCACTTCAATCCCTTTATTCTTCAGTTCATTATAAAGTAAGGATTTGTATTAAACAACACTATGAGTAAATATGCAGAATGAAGAAAAGTCATTAAAATGTCTTGAAAAGAACTACCCACTGGTAGCTCACTAACTATTTTAAGGCTGTACGTACCGAGGCCGCCTTTTTTTCATTCGCCTCGGAGGGTTATCAGCGATATCTAAGGAAGATAAATTACGGACAAGTGGGTTTTTGTAGTAAGGAAGTTTGGAATGAAAAGAGGTGTATCTATCACGGGCTATATCTGGAACAAATGGGATATTTAAGTCATTATGGATGAGTTGATTTGTGACAAAATAAGGGGCATTCAGGATTTTATGAATGATTTTGGTTTGTAAATATTGGATGCGGGAGGAATTAGATGGTTTATAGAGCCCCAAAGCTCAATTACATATGTCCAAACAGGTCGGATAATAGTGATGTAAATGAGTCTTTGTAATTCACTGGAAGTTTTGAACGTTTGTCTAGTAAGTGTTGTAGTAATCGGTATCTTCGAACAGTTTTTTTTTTTGTCGTTTCAGTCTTGTGTGAGGGTAAAGGGTTATTTAAACGAGAATTTTATTGAAAAAAAATTAGGCTATTTTACGATAGATATTTATTATGAATTAAGGTGCTAGTGCATAAAGTTGCAAAATCATTACTACAAGATGAAGAGGAAAAAATATTTTTTTTAATTTATGGTGAGCACTATAAACTTCGTAAGAATGATTTTTTTTTTCTAAAGGGTGAGAAGAGGCGTGCTTTCAAAAAAACCATAAGTACACGTATTTGGGACACGGTCTACCTTGTTTTCCTAATAAATCAAAATTCGAAACAGTTTAAATAATTTATAGAGAGTTTCTCAGTCGGTTCTTCGGTGGAATCCACCCAAATCCAGAATGTTCCAGACAGATCTAAAGGAATTAGCGAGACACTGTGGAAAACAGGGCGAGAGAAAAGAATTTTCTCAGTTGGCCGTTTCCCCACCTGGAGCTAGGCTCGCATCCTATCCCGCGAGAAAGTACAACCGCCATTGCATCCTACAACCTACTTTCTTATTTTCAATCATCAAAACATTGCTAATCTTATTTCTTGCGTAACACCTTCGCTATCTAGTGACTTTCTAAGCTCTAATCGAAATGAGATCATATTTATTGAAGTTCCAGTGAAATTCACCTGTTGTTCAGATTTGTTACTTGAGGACTTGAAGAATTACGTTTTTAGCAAGGTAAAATGAAATCACTTTTGATATTTTAGATATAAGTAGGAGCTACATTTATGATATTTAGCTAAAACATTACCTATGTTCCGAGGACGCCAACTTCTTCATTACTATATCTTGTTTTAACCTTATTAAACTACCCTATATCTAGGAACATCCTAACTACATTATTTGATACAAAACTGGCTACTAATTCGTCTCTTATATTTCATACTATATTTTGCGATGTACGTCCTTTTTTTTACTTTCGCTTACCTATATATGATATATATAATAATATAATATATATATATATATATATATATAGTATATATAGTAAGAGAAAGTATTGCGATCGTAAAAATTATCGAATTCCAGTTTTCAACGGAAATACACGTTTTAGGGTCCCCTGAGTCTAAATTACCAAGTCCCGCAAAAAGGTCTGTTTGTATGTGGTAACTCTAGTGCGTAAACGAAAATTCCTATGAAACTAAAATTTCATATTTAAGACAACTATCCGCCCGAGATATTACAACATTTTTAAAAGGCTAACCAGAAGAGCCACTTTATACTATGCATTTGGCACCATTTTACAATTTTCTCAAAAACGGCTCTTACAATTTTGATTAAACTCGCTATATTGGTGTAAAATTTAATAGGCTTTAACATCACGTAGGTTTCATTCTGATTGAAATAGTCTATCAGGCTTAAATGCCGATATTTTTTCTTCTGAAGTACCTTTAATTTTGTAGATTCTATAACAAGAACCATATTATCTGTTATCATTGATAAAAACAGTGTGTGTGTATATAGAAATATGATATATATATATATATATTTATATATATATATATATATATATATATATATAAAAAAAAGGAAAATCTGAAAAAAAAAACCTCTTTTGAATGCAATTTTTTTGTTTTTGAACACAAGAGGAGTAATATACATGTATGATATACCGTTGAAAAGTTATAGATTTTGGAAAAATATTATCTTATACCCAAGCTTGTAAAAATTAATAAAGTGTTATGGAAATCCGATAAAACTGATTATTTTAGATACTAATTAATAAAAACATGTTTCTATAGAAATTCAATTTAATTAAGTCTTTAATGGTTTCGCTCATTTTTATCTCTAACCGAATTTGAAAATTCTAAATATATTCTCATAACGGAGGCAAGTAAATGTGTGTTGCCCGCACCAGATTTTTTATGATAATAGACTCAATTTTTAGTAGGATTTGGCAAACTTTAAAAGAAAAAAACAATATATATATTATAAATAGCTTTAGATTTATAATTTTCAAATCTGATAAAACTAAAAATAACATTTTTTTCATGTTAATAAAATGTGACTGAAAGTTACCTCCATGTTATTGCATAAAAACAACATTTTCCTGTCTAAAAATAACCATGAATATCAAATTTCCGCTGATCTGATCAAAAAATAGTTCAAATATTGGGGTGTCGGAAACAGCGTGTCCTAAGGGTTGTGTAAAGGATATAAATAGCTTTTCGTCCCCTCTTAAAAGATTTTCTACGTAGTTCAACTGTAAAATGTTCTCGTAGAACAATATTAATTTTATTGTTTTAAAATAATCTTGTTTTGCCGCTGTCTAAACGGCAAGGACAATCAATCAATTTTATTATTGATTAGTTGAATTTATTAGGTTTATTAATTAAAAAAATATTATATCTCGGTAACCAGTTTTGCTGTTGGTTTTGAAGAAAATCTGTATAAAAATATCATCATCGCTAGACCATCTCATGGACATGCTCGAAAAGCAGTTTTATTTTCACTGATTTTATTTTTGCATATAGTCATTCAGGAAATTCAGTTGAATCTATAAAAATGAAATGATTGATGAAATAGAACAAGACAAATAATGTCAGATTTTTTAAGCCTAACGTGATCAAAGTTTCGCTTTTGCTAGTTAATGATTTATGTGGATTATAAAGTATCTGTACATAGAAGTAGTGAAGTTGGTGCACTGTTGTGGAAACAGACTGTATCAGACAGACGACGGTTTTGTTAAGCATTAAATGGGTCAAGAACGTTACAGAAAGAATTGAGGACCGTTAAAATTTCGGAGTTTCACGCCGCATCATCAGCCCAGGACAAAAACCTTCACAAGAAGTTCCAAACAAGTGATATATGTCACATTCTTCTTTTTTATCTCTCTCTCCGCAAAGTAAAAATAATACAGCCGCTGAATAATTTACGTTGGTTCGTCAGAGCGGATTGGATTCGTACTAATCCAGGTATAACTATATTCACGTTATAGATTAACTCTGATACCATGATGGTAATACTATGGTGTTCTTTCCATGCTCCAAAGAACTGTTCAAAATATTAAAATAGGAATATATTTTTGTAACGGGGAGCGGCGTGGTCTTGTAAATAGAGCACTAGTCTACTGTTCTCCGGGTCCTGGTTTCGAATCTCGGCTGTAGCAGAATATTCACTGTTATTACAGCCGGTTTGGAAACCCTCCTGGGGCAGACCCAGTCTCTATAAAGTGAGTACCCAGAAAAAAGGGGGAAAACCTTGCAACTCAGTCTGATCCCGGCCTAATCACCTGATTGCACTGCCGTTGGCCTAGAAACTGTAGCAATCTTTATATGTACTGAGCCCAAGAACCTTCATGGATTGTAGAGGTTAAGGTTTTTTTTTTTTTTTTTTAATTTTTATAACACCATTAAAAAAATGTTAATTGGCTCAAGGCCCTCCAGTGTTCTTTAGTACTCTTAGTACTTTTAATTTCATCTTATATTTAATAAGATTCGTGTGATGTGCGATTGGTATTTAAAAACTTATTTTGTAAGGAATATTTGTACTTTTGCCGTTTATTTAAAAGTAAATAGCTCAACACTTCATGCAGTTAATTCTAGTAAGTACTTTTACTATACATCCCGTTTTATCTATATTCTGTTGAAACTTCTTTATTTTTTATTGAAAATACACTTAAAAAAAAAAACTTCAAACCCGCATCACATTACGGCTTTGAATACTTAGTATCTTAAAAACAAACAGTAATCGCTTGCACGACTGGCCAACCCCTTATAGATTGATATATAAATAATTTCGCCTTTTTTTTTTCTCTGTTTTTAAAATAACTTGATATAGTATTTAATTGTTTTTAATTAGACTTGAGTCGTGTGATAATCTTTCTTTTTTTTTTTTTTTTTTTTCAAAACCTCTGGTACGAACACTTATGAAATCTGGGAAAAACATAGGTTTGTTCTCCTTTTACTGTATGGGTCATACATTTTAAGGAGTTTTTGAAATTGTAATTTTTTGTTTTGTTGTTGACTCTTTTATTTTTAATGTTATGCGAAACTGTCGGGGCACAGTTTATTGTTGAATTGAGGTAGCTTAAAGTGATAATCTGAAATAGGATTGTGATTTTAATGCTCCTGTTTAACTGTGAACTCGGTAATTTTAATCACTTAATATTTCATAGTTTTTATATTTACCCTTTTCTCTTTAAAATCTCTAGCCATTTTCATTAAACTCGTTTAATCAATGTATGATTAAATGAGCTTCAATATTTTTTCTGTTTTATCCTCATCGACAGAACTTAAATGCTCATTCATTAAAATTTCTTTCTATAAACTCGTTTGGTCATATTTAATTTACATGGATAATAAAATGTGTAATTTTAAATTACTGGATCCTCAAATATTGGGGAAAATGAAATATATATGTTTCTAGGTTAAGTTTTTATTTCGTTGTTATTTTATTACAGTAACAACTATAATAATATAGATGTATAATATACCATTAAAATGTGAAATATTTGTTGAAAACTGCTATCTAGCGTTCATGTGTTAACATAACGTAGCCGAATAATTTAAGTGATTGAACCAAAAATCAAGAAAAAATAATAAGGAAATAAGAAACATAGTATATGTCGTTTTTTGGGGGCATTCCATATTTTTTGTGAGTGTGTTTTTTTTTTTAGCCATTAATCTGTAAGGCAGATCTGTCTCTATAAGCCCGTGTTAACTACATACTTAATAATAATTAATGTTTTGTAATTCACTACTATATATAAAATTATTTAAAATAATTAGACAAAATGTACTCATGTGTTATATTCATGTTTTATTTTGTATGGAGTGGTTTGTTATTTAAAAAAAAAAGAAAAACTATTAATAAGGGATACGTTGAAGTTAAAAATTTTAGTGTGCCGTCATAAAAAAACTGTTAGAGAACCACTGGTTTGGACTAAACTAGTAAAGCTGTATATTTCGCATTTGAAGTTGTGTTTTACTCGTTGGTAGTCGCAGGGTAAGACGGCCGCAGCTGCATTTGGGTCGAATTTTTATTAGGTGATTCATCTTGTGGGATTTCTTATTCGTCACTGTACTCTTCATCCACTTGCTCTCTTTTTCGATCGTGAAAAGCGTATTAATAAAATTTAACAATTGTATTTTTAAACTATAATATTAGTTATTTGCTTAGCTAAAGTCGTTCTATATAAAAATAAATACTTTAAAAAAAATCTGGTGCGGGCAACACACGACTTTCACTTACCTCCATTTTTAAAATCAATGAAAGGGTTTTCAAATGCAGTTAGAGATAAAAAGAAAGTAATACGTGAAATTATTAAAGAATTAATAAAATTGAATTTATATAGAAACATGTGTTTTATTAAAAAATCTATTATATTATTACCTAAAATAATCAATTGTTTTATCTTCTTTTCATCACTCTCTATTAACTTTTAAAAGCTTGAGTATATGATAATATTTTTTCTAAAATCTTTAGCTTTCCAACGGTATATCATACATGTATATTACTGCTCTTGTGTTCAAAAACAAAAAAATGCATTAAAAAAATATTTTTTATGTTTTATCCTTTCGTTGGGTATCGAATTAATTTAATTTACATATTTACCGGTTTTTCATCTGTGGTAACAAGATAATATAGTTATTTTTATAGAATCTACAAAATTAAAGTTACTTTAGAGGAAGAAAGTTTAAAATATCGGCATTTAAGCCCTGTCAGACCATTTTAATCGGAATGAAACCTACATGTTATAAAAGCCCATTAAATTTTACACAGATATAGCGAGTTTAATCAAAATCGTCGGAACCGTTTTCGAGAAAATCGAAAAAATGTGCCAAATACATGGTATAAAGTGGCTCTTCTGGTAAGCTCATTTTGATGAAAAAGGTTTTGTAACGTCTCGGGCGTATATTTGTCCTAAATATAAAATTTCAATTTCATAAGAATTACCGTTTTCCGCCCGGGAGTTACCACACACACACACACACACACAACAGAATAAATAATTTTGCCTCAGCCAGAGATTGAACCCGAGAGGAGGAGAACAGAAGGCTGTTGCTCCAGCCACTATCCTACAACGCTCCCTAGATTTTTATATTCTATTATTTTATTCCTTATATTCTTTGATTGAGAAACACAGATCCTGCAGAGGCCAGTATGACTTTACAATACTACTTAGACAGTGTACAAAACGTGTGTAAGAAATGGAAACTAAAAATTAAACATGACAAGTCCCTACATGTTACATTTACACTTGGACTCGGAACCTGCCCTTCAGTTTACATATACAATCACCCTTTACCGCAATCAAATACAGTAACGTACTTAGGACTAATGTTTGACAAAAGAATGGGGTCCACACGTCAATACGAAACGTAAAACTCTAAACTTTCGACTCAGACTATCATATTCGATACACATAGACACTCTAAATTACCCATTATACAGTAGCTTAACGTTTATACTTATTTACTAAAACCTATATGGACTTCGGCTTGCCATATTTACGGACTAGCTAAAAAGACACACATTCCATAAATACAATCTTTCAATCCAAATTTTTATGACTAGCAACGAACTCTCAACTGTATGTTTCAAGCGATAGCCTTCATACTGACATACGTATTCCAACTACAACAAACCACTCACGTCTTGTTGATTATCTTACAAACAATTTCACGACAAACTAAATGGACACATTAACAAATTTGTTCAAAACATGGCTACATGTGACATACTTAACATAACGCGGCGTAGGCTGAAAAGTAGTTAGATGAGGGACTTCCTGACCTGAAAATATAGTTGTGCCTCTGGGTGCTGTCTCCCTCATGCCTAACCATTCATATTTCATAACCAATTCGAAAATATTATCAATCTTTTACCAAAGAATGATTTCATTTTCGATAATTGGGTATTTATTTTTTAGCACGCTCTACTTATCGCAGTACGAGGAGCATTGTCCCTTTTATAAAAAATATAACAAGATTGCTGTGGAACATATTCGAATCTTGCAAAATACAGCCGAACGGCCATAAATTAATATCAGTTCACCAGGTTCCAATCAATCCCAACATGTTTGTTTGTGGTTTTTCTCGAATGTTATTGATATTGATTATACGACATATATTAATCCAACACCGGCATCCAATTTATTTGAATATTTTCTAGCTTTTTTTTTTTTTTTTCAATCTGACGCGCGTGGTTTCTGAGAAGACCAGTCATTTTAAAGTTTTTAATTGAATATTTTGTTTTGTTTTAACTGAATATTGTAAATAATACAGTTATAGTCAAGTTTTTGCATTATCATGTCTAACATTTGTTATTTCCTTTTTATCTTTTTTTTTTTTGTTTTAAGGCACGTCTTAAATATTACTATGTCACGTAATAAATAAAATAATTGAGTATGAATTATTGACAGCACAGATATTCCATGAAAATGGTGTATTTACTACAGTTTTAGAGTACAAAATTAAACGATTCCGTAAAACTTTTAAACAGCATTCGTTTTCTGGTTTCGTTCGTGTTTTCAATTTTATTTTATTTTTATTTTTTTATCAATGTTTCACCAGACATGCTGCAGCTTCTACGTTCCAAAATAGAAACTCAATTTAATTTCATACATCGTCAGTTAAAGAGACTGAAAAAATCAATGCCAAACATTGGGTTAACCATGTATATATGTAACTAGCTGTTGCCGGCGACTTTGTCTGCATCAATTTCTGTTATTATGATCGCTATTAAGAAGTTTTTAAAAGAATATATTTTAAAGTACTTCTGCGTAAATGATATTTTTTGTTTAAATGATATTTTCTTGTGGCAGAAGAACATACTGATTTTCTCCGCAACCCGATCTTGACAATGCTACATATAGTTGGCCGTGTGAAAAGCTGTCTTGTAAATCGATTCCCACGTGTTTGAATGTTTGCCCCTGTGATTTATTAATTGCAAAGGCAAAAGATAAATTAACGGGAAATCGATTATTTTTAAATTAAAAGATAAATTATTTGGAATCATTGGGATGCGAGTTTAATTTTCCCTACTTTTTTCCATATTTTCCACTGATTTTCCCTCCTATTGATCACAGCGTGATGTTATAAAGCTTAAAGACTTCCTCAATAAATAGACTATCCAACATGAAAAGAATTTTTCAATTCGAATCAATAGTTTCTGAGATTAGCGCGTTCAAACAAACTCTTCAGCATTATAATATTAGTATAGATTTTAATACTTTGTTTATTGTTGTAATTTTGAATTAATTTGATTTTGCTAAATAAATTTCTAGTTTTTTTGGTCAAGTACAGACTCGTGAAGTAGTCCTTGGCCCACCTTAAGTGCTCTACTGCAATCTTCTCAATCGCCCAGATTTGTCATGGAAATGTCACCTAATTTTCACATCGTCTAGGATAGGACGCTAACCCTTCCCTGAGCTTCTGGTATTCTTTTCAGTTTCTCTAGAAATAGCTTTCTTGTTGTCCAATCAGGTTTAAACAAACCAACTTTATGCGTTATAACCTTACGAAGCCTGCTATAGATAACTGATCGTATATAAAATGGAGTTATTGTTCCTCATGTATCGTCAACAATTTTCACGAACTGGACCGTGTATTCGACATATAAACTTACTTTCGAATGGTCTTATGATTCGTAACTAATATACTGCCCGGTGGAGAGCTCTGAGTGAATCCCTATTTAATTATATCCTTATAAAATCCCCGCCGGGTGTGGGATTCGAACTCTCAACCTTTAGCGTGAGAGACTAGCTCGATAGCCACTCAGCCACGGACTCCCCTCTTGGTGATGACTTATTCGTCAATTATTGTGATAAGTAATTGCAGTGGATTCTTAAGATGAATACAAACTATTTATAATGATCTATGAATGGTTGACTGTATGTAGATATTGAGAAGTTGGTTCGGGGGTTGTGATCATTGTTGTGATCTCTCACCTTCGATTGCCCTGAAGATGACTTAAACTTTAGGCCGAAGCACCGGCACAAAAATTTTTACTTAATTAAGTGTTTTAATGACTGTATCCCGAATGAACTTCTTCCTAATATCAAACTATTTGTAAGTATTGGGACTTCCGAAATAAGTGTAGTGACCATGTCATCGCTCAACTAAAAAAGCAGTAGAATATAGATTGATATATTCTCATGAAAAGGAGAAATTTAGATTTTTTCCTTTTCGTCATGCTTTTTGTTTCTGTATTTTGTATATATTTATATATCTGAAGTATTTTGTCAAGTATACTTCAACCTCATGCTATTTATTTATTTTTTGTTCATGACTTGACTTATCTGTAATGTAATTGTTTCCTATCTGCATCTTACCTTTTTTGTTATTATTTATAGCATATTAACCCTTTCTCCTAGCATATTAACATTTCTCCCACTTAGCTTCTCCTCTTCACATACTTCATCCACTCTTTCTCACCCGCATTCAGCAACTTTTGCACGACCTCTAACCCTTTATCGTTTTGCAGGCCCGATGACAGTTCCTATGGTGTCGACGAACAGCTCGCCACCGATCGCCATGCCAGTCCAGGTCCCGCACGGTCACGTGGTGCAGCAGATCGTCGACGAGAGCGGTACACTCCGCCATGTCATCCTGTCGCCACAGCACCCCCCTCTTCTACCTCTTCCGCAGCACTTCGTGAGTACAATTATATTTATTTCAATTATTTATATGAATAATACTACTTCTTTCAACCTTTTTGTATATGATGTATTTTTCAAATCATAAGTACTAATATACTTTATGCTGTCTTTACTAAACCGATATTACAGCGATATCGAAGTTCAATTTTATTTACGTAAAAATATTTATCGTTTAATCCGATACCAAACTAAACTCCCCGTCAAAATTATTGCAACACTTAAAAATATTTGAATTTTACAAAAAGTTCTTTTTTTTATAATAAATAAAGGTCTGAAGTCAATAGTAAACATTTTTAAACTGGAAATAAACAAGTTTTATTAAAATAAATTAGACATTTCTTCCAATAAACAAAAAATTTAGAAAAGCTTACTTTTTGAAATTTTTCTTTTTTACAATTGTAACTTTTAAATTACAATTTCAATTTCTAATTTACATTTAATAAGACTTATTTCCCCTGGGTATATTGCCCCACTCCTCCAATACAGCTGTCTTTAGCATTTCAAGGATAGTAGGAGGTGAATCTCGAGATCGAACTTTCTTTTGAGATAATCCCAAACTTGCTCGAGTTGGGTTAAGGTCAGAACTTCTTGCTGGCCAAACTATGACGTGAATATTTGTGGTGTTCAGGTATTCAGAAACACAACTTGCCGTGTGAGGGCGAGCATTATCATGCATGAGCGATGATTCAGGACCTATGAATGGCATAAAAGGCATTATACGATCTTGGAAGAATCATTTCTACATACCTCAAAGCATTCAGATTGGACCTTA
The DNA here is from genome assembly GCA_023052935.1 of Piezodorus guildinii. NCBI lineage: Eukaryota > Metazoa > Arthropoda > Insecta > Hemiptera > Pentatomidae > Piezodorus > Piezodorus guildinii. The sequence goes on along the minus strand of CM041293.1, from coordinate 117,911,916 downwards.
GATTGGTACTAACTCGCCCTCCGAAGATATGTCACCCTAGAACATGATAGAACCCCCCTCTAAATGCCTCAGTTTCTAACGTGCACACTGACTATACGGTTGTCCAGGGCTTCTCCAAACTCTGTCACGGCCATCTGGGCTGTTAAGGGCCACTCTCGTCTCATCAGTGAATAAAACTTTTTTCCATTCCTCCAAAGTCCAAGATTTGTGTTCCCTTGCAAATCTTAATCTTCTTACACGGTGTTCTGTGGTAGGAGAGGACCTTTCACTGGTCTTCTTGACTGAGGTTTGGCTCCCTCGTCTTCTAATGACCGTTGACTCCGAGATTGATAACCCTCGAACACCAGCGATCAAGTTTTTAATGGAAGACACAGTAAATTACGCTTCCGAAGTGCTTGTATTTTAATGAAGAGGTCATCTATGGGGTTTTTTAACCCTGGGACGTCCTGACGTTGGACGTCTCGAATAACTACCAGTCTCTCTGTACTTTATTATGGTACTTGAAACGGTAGAATAGTGAATCCCAAGACGATTCGTTCTTCTTCATACAGAGTGATGATTCTGACCGAATCATCTTGAATTAAACGATTCATTGTGGAATCAAATTAATTGTTTTTAACTAGACTTGAGGGAAAACATAGAATAGACTTGAGGCAAACGAAAGATAAACATGGACTAAAAGGCAATTTAAAATTAATGAAACAAATTCCATCATTTGTTGGTAACATTGAATAAAATGATATATTAATCACTAATATCTCCTCTAATTAATATTATAAATATAAAAAAAAGTCTGGAATAAGGTCAAAACCAAGAAAATCTCGAGAATTATTGGTGTTGCAGTACTTCTGACGGAGTGTGTATATTTAGCAAATGGTTTTCCATTTAAATCCCCTAAAGACTGGTTCAACACGGCTATTTAGTAAACAACAATTAAAAGAACTATTTACAATTAGCCGAAGACCATTTATCTTGATTACAAACTACACAAATTTACCTAATTTTAAAAAATCACAAATGTAAAAAAAATTACATATCAGCTTTCATCATTGACACGATGTTGACCGTGTGAATGGATCGAGTTCAAAATATTTTTAATAATAATACTAGGCTTAGTAAACCCGTTGGTTCAATGCCGACTCCGCTCATCTTTGCCTACACTTATAGACTACCGTCCAAGCCTTTAGGCTTGAAATCCGGCTTAAGGCAGTTTGTAAATTCGATCGCTCCACTCTTACATATTCAGTTTAAAAAATACACCAAATTATTCAGTCATTTATACCAATGTATTTATGCCTCCTGCTTTTCACTTGCTTGTCTGTGTCACCGTGTAGCGCGTTTTTTAATGTACTTACGACTTATTACATGTTTATTTTTATGATAATTAATCATTCAATATGTTCCGTAAATGGTTGATAAACAAAATTTTATTATTTGTTTCTGTGTTTGTTTATCACATTAGAGTACACTATAAAGCTGTGACAGAGTGCGAAGCAAAATTCCATTTAGCTGTAGAGAAGTTTTATAGTTTTCTGATATATAGTAATATAATATATAATATACTCTAATATCGTAATATAATAAATAATATACTCTGATTCTTCATTCCTTTATTTATTTTTCGGGTTTCTCCTGATCCGAAGACAGTAACCTTCTTAAAGTACATTTGATTTGATTTTCAATCCGTCCAGGTTATCAAAATACTAATTACGGAATTCATTTCGTGCAGAATTCTCCTAATCAAGTATGATTAGCTGAAAAGCGATCGATTCGTGAGCCTCGTACCACCTAATTTATTCTGGCAATTTTACTTCGGGACTCTAAATTCCTCTAGGATGACTAGGACAATGTTCTTCCAGTTCTTCGGTTCCTCTCGAAGAGCCGACGTGGTGAATCCGTGACCGCTAGACTGACTTTTCTTACATGACCTATTTTAACTGGAGCCTCGAAAACTTAATGGGTTTTTTATTTTATCTTTTTTTTTTTTAACCCACCTTTTCATGAATCGGTTTCCTGTTTTATGTTTTTTTTCTACCCTTTATGGTGGTATTTTAAAAATTATTCCATGAGTTTATTGTAAAGAGGATAACTTCATGTCCAAGTTTATTATGTTAAACTTTAATTTTAGATAATGATTTAACTAACTATTTTCTGATTGATTAAATCCACTCGACGTTTGCATTAGCTTTTTCGGAGAAAAGTTTTTTTTAAATGCATAACTTTATGCGTTGATTTAAATTTGACTACACTTCTATACTCAGTCATTTATGAAATATTTATTTTAAAACGTCTTCCCCTAGACCGTGTACTATCGTTTGTTTTGTTTATTTCCCTGAAAGACGTAGCGTTTTATTCATAAGCGGCATGCGAGTTGGCGTGAGAGATTTTCCCTGAGTAATTACATTCAGAAAAAAAACGATTTCATTAACCTCTCACGTAAACTAGACTTCATTCATTCATGCATTTGGTTATTAGGAAGGTCACAAAATTTCCAAGAAAATAAAAAATAACTTTACCTTTGTTTTACGTTCTGTTACTTTTCGTTTTATTCCTCGATGCAATAATATGTATTCTGTGCTTCCGAATAATGAAATTCTCTTATCACGTTATTCAGGACCAAGGACTTTTCACTCTTTAAACAATCATACTTTCATCTGCAGGATTTGAACCCTCGACCTTGAGCATAAAAGGTTTTTCGAGAGCTGTTTGTTTTATACTACTCATTGATATATAAACCGGAAAATATGGGGGATGTAATCTTTCAGTGCGTCATCAAGGGGTGTATGTTAGTTTACTGTTTTAGATAATAATATGTTATCTTAAACACAAAAAGCAAATCAAATTGCTGCACAATGTCGTGTATGTTTCTGGCCATATTCGTTTGATAAATTATTACATAATCGGATTTTTCCTAATAAAATACTCAAAAAATTGTTAAATTCAGCATCTAAACTCATTTATTAGTGAATTAAAATTATTGTACCTTGATTGAGCTTGTCTTGTCTAAATTAATTGATTATAAATATTTATTACACTATTTTTCAGTTGCTAGTCGATAGCTGTGATTTGTATCTTATAAATCTACGCATATTTTTGACATATAATATTGTTCCTTGGTGTCAAAATGTGCTGTTAATTCCACTTCTCATTTTTTAACCAAATTTATATTCAAAAGCGCATTTAATGAAGAAATATACATTTCATATACAATTTCATATTCCAGAATAATTTAAAAAGAATGTTAATTTTTTTTAATATATAAAACAAATAAATAAAACGTTGCTAGGCATTACACAACTGTTAATGGCTTCAAAATTTCCATGAATTAAAAAGTAATAGCTAACTAAAATTCCGCACACCACAATCCTTATATGTACTATTATGATCCTACTACTCTGTTTATTCAGTATTTGTATGGAACAGAATTATCGAGTTGCTAAACTGTCGATGTCGGTGTTCCCCAAGGCAGCTTCTTTGGTCTTATTCTCTACATTTTATTCACCATTACTAGCTTATAATCTAATTCATATCCTGAAATGGCATCCTTTTTATTTTTTATTTTTATTACTATTGTTTTGGTTTAATAATTCCATAATATATGGAAGTTCTCTTTACTAAAATATTTCATTATGAATAATAATAATATTATATCATCATGCTTTATAATACTGTTTCGAGGCCTTGCCTCAATCTCAAGTACATCACTTGAAATATAATCAAATCAATACATCAATCCAAAATCATTCTATATAAAATCGTCATTAACCTCAATATTCTATCAACTTCATTGCACATATACATTTCTCTCAGATTTCCTTATTACTATTATTTATTATGTAATATAATGATTCTTAAAGAACCTATGATTTTTATAATGAATAATAGACATAAGGAAAAAAGCTTTTGGATGTTAAAGTCGGTGACTTAGGTGTATAAAATGACTAGGTCACAAAATAAAAACGATTTTTTTTTTTTTTTTTTTACTTTTTAATTCTTGGCATGAACTATGTGTGTAATTTTGTGGGGGTCATAGTTGTTATGTTTGTGATTACAAAGGGCCACCATTCTTTCCATATATATGCTACCTGCGAGCTTTGATGGCAACAAAAGATAAAAATGAAAATAAATTTGGAAATAAAACGGATATATTATAACTCCCTACATCCAAAGTCTCCTTCAATTCAAATCCCCTGTCTACTCACTTGAAAATAGATCGTGCCATTCTGAACTTTACGTTCTTACCCACAGAAATAAAACTTTTGATCGTTCCTTTATTGTCCCCTCTACTACTATCTGGAATTCTCTACGAGCCCATATCCGCCATGCTGCTTCTTTATCCACATTCAAATCCCAACTTTTCCGACACCGTCATCACAAATAGACGATCAGCAATTGTGATGTTTCAATTTTATATATCTAACATTGAATGGATGAAAAAACTGTTTACTACCCAAATTTCAATTTTATTTCAATTCCTTTATTTTTTATTGTGTTGGAAATTTATTTCTCGTTATTTCAATAAATAATAATGATAATATTTCTTTTGTCTGTTGGCCAGACATATTATTATTTGAATTGTACCTAGTGTTAAGGGACCCAGTCCCAGCATATATATATTTTTTTTTTATTTATATAAATTAATCGGCCTCAACCTTTGGTTTATTTATAATTTTTTATTTATTATAAAAACTCGAGCACCTTTTATAAAATGTCATTTTTATTTATTTATGAAGGTGGCCGTTAGTTTAAGACTGAAGCGACGGGAGGTAATATAGCCCCTTGCTTGCCCTCCACGGGGTCTTATATCAGCCCCGACGTTTTGATAGGATTTTTATCCCGACCTCTTGACAGTCAAATGGGATGGCCTTAACTCGGCTTAAGCGAAACTCATAATAGGCCGGAGGTAAACTCATTTGAAGCTTGGAAAATTGATAATTTTTACCGATCAATCTTGGGATCCTATTATACTCTCAGCTCCTTCTAATGAACCTTCAGTCGAGAGTCACACCGTCGGAGTTGATAGAAGTATTGAGCGAATTTAGGGAAGTTAATTTTCGATGGATTTGGAGTGAGTGGAAATTCAGGAACATATTCATCGTTATATCGGACTTACAAACTAAATAAGAAATTATTTATAACTCACAAATCAGTCAAATTAATTAGTTTCTTGTTATTTTGATTTATTCTTTTTAATAATTAACCTTTGTGATCTACCAAAAAAAAAATTACCACCCCTCCCCCCCTCAAAATTATCATATTATATATTGTTATCCCGCTGCATTTCTCCGAAACTACTGCAAACATTTTTTTTTAAATTCGCCACAAAAATACTAGTCCATGCAACAATCTAACACCTAAACTTAATACCAGCTTAGTTTTTTAACGGCGGCCGATTAAAAGTGATTTAATGCAATAACTCAGTTATTTTTTGAGGATAGAGAAAAAATGTATCAGTGAGAAAAATATGTATATACTTTTAGAATCAGTTTAGAACGACAAATAAATAAAAATCCATATGTATATTTAAGCACCAAACGATAATAGATGTAATTCCACCAAAAATCAGTTATTATTGAAGATGAGAGAAAAAAAAAATTAAAAAAATCATCTTATGTGGTGAAGCCACAACCTATGGAAGATGTGATTCCCTGATAGGTCGGTTATTACTGATGGTAAATATAAAATGTAAGGTGTTCTGGATTCAGGAAATTTTATTTGAATGAAAATCGAAAGAAAATAAAAATAAATAGTAACGCAGTCCTATATAAATACTTTTGGTTTATTATTTTCAATAATGAACATTTGTAATCGACCAACAAAAAAAATTACCCCCCTTAAAATTAACAACAAGAAATGGTAATTGTTTTAAATATTTACATGTAAATATTACGTATTAATAATATCAAACATTATTCGATTTTAAGATCTTTGGAGGAAGGTCTACCTGATATTAAAGATCATCTAATTAAACAATGTTGTAATGAGTTTAATCAAAACGTTTGAGCAGTTTTTTTAAAATATTGTGAAAATTATGGAATAAAGTGATCCTTCTACGGAGTCAGAAGATTTTGGTGGAGAAGTTACCTTTTTACAGTACATGCCTGATTAATAATTTTTGAGCTAGGTAACACATTATTCAAGACTTTGTGATTGGACCTAAAGGTCTTAGAACCTGTAGGGGAGGATGGGGGAATGGCGTTCACTTAGGGAAAAGATTGTGTATTTTTTTTAATTATCGAGTCAACAATTTAACAACAAAATCTTATATATTTGGCCTATCACTAGTAAGAAAATATTTTTTTTTAAAACATGTTTGAGTGGCATTGCCTCTGAGTTCGGGTAATGCCGCTCAGGGTACCCAGCAACTCAACTTGTTCAGCAATTTCAGTTTCTTGCTGTTTGGTAAAAACGGACTTGCGACCTAGCCTTGTGCTCATGTTTTATTTTTTAATCAATCTATCCAAGTAGTAAGTGGTATGTTATATTATTTCGTGCTTTTCTTATAGAAGAATCTCGTTCAATCGCAGTTTTAGCAGATTAAAGGTTTTCTTCGGTCCAAACCGGCGGTGGTCAATTGACGGTATCTTGGCATACCTACAATGATAAAAAAAAAAGAGCCACTAAGGTGTATTGGCGCACGAGTAAACTGTATAACCCCAAAAAGTTTTTAGGTAATTTAATTGAATTTTTTTTCTTAATCATACACAATTAGTGAAAATTAATTGCATTATCATAAAGTAGAATAGTTTATCTAAGAAAAGAAAAACATATAATTAAAGTTTTAGAATTACCGACAAAAATTATAAGGAATTATTATATGGAATTATCGATTTCTATATTTTTCGTGATCGGTTTCCCTTTCCATTAATTTTATCCCTTCATAATTATATATTTTATGTTGGTTCAGCTTAATTGGTTATTATTAGAGTTAAATAACTAAGCTGTTGTGAATCACATGATAGAACTATTTAGTTTATCTTAAATATTTTGATCCATTCTCAACCAAATCCTTCCAAATATCACCTTATCATCACGAGTCAAAAGAAAAAAATAACCATTCCTGGGAGAGATTACAGATAACATCCGATAGATCTGACTGATATTTCAATCCTAATTGTTCCTCATCCTGTTAATTATCGATAATAACCGATAATTTATCACAAAATGTCTACAGAACACAGATAACGTCTACTAAAAGTTACCATATTCCAAGAGATAAACTGATTTCGAAGAACTTGAGGAGAAGAGTATTTTAAGTATGGAAATAACGGTTGGAGGAAGAAACTGAACCATCTTACTAAGTTCAACCGAAGTATCTACTTGCGCCCAGATGCTACCAAGTTCCTCAAATGGTTTTCCATCTCTCTGGCTTACTTTTCATATTATTGATTTTCAAATTTCAATAATGAAACAAGGATAATTGAAATATTTTTTTTCAGTATTTAAAAATATTTATTTCTGAATACATTTCTTAAATACTGACGTATGCTTGAAACTACCGATGATCAGGAGTTTAGCTGGAGGAAACTAATAGTAATAAGATAAAAATTATAACATTTATTATTATTAAATTCATATCAAGCCAAAAATTAAAATGATCGAATTTGATGCAAAAATGCCGAAATAAAACAAATCCCAAAATAAATGTTCTACACTATCAAAAAATAATATTTGTATTCGAACTTAATCTTTCAAAACTATAATAATAATTACTTATTGTTCAGATCATAGACCCCTTTATAAAAACTAAAATTTATCTATCAACTCTACTACAGTTGTTTTAATTGGATTAAAAAAAACTCGATTGTCCCCTCTAATGAATACATTTGTTTGTTTGTTTATTTATTTAACGTCATTTTATGCTACTATGGCTAATCGGACGATGCTACAGTGGGAGTACTAAATTTTGCCTATCCAGGGTTTTTTAGGATAGGGATCTTTAACGAGTTAATTATAACTAAAGATTTTTTACTCCCATTTAAAAATCCTAGGATCACCTGCGGTTTTTGAACCCGTGACCTTTGGCACATGAGGCTGTTATGCTAGCCACCAAGCTACAAGTGATCCCAGGAATAAATTTTCATTAGCGATTATAAAATGAACGGAAAAAACGGAGCGAAACGAAAAGTCCTATGAAACTGAAATTTCATATTTAAGACAACTATAGACCCGAGATGTTACAGCAACTTTTTCATCAACTTTATACCATGCATTTTGCATCTTTTAATGATTTTCTCAAAAACGGTTCTAATGATTTTGATTAAACTCGCTATGTTTATGTAAAATTTAATAGGCTTTAATATGGCGTGGGTTTCATTCTTATTTAAATAGTCTGACAGGACTTTAATGACCAAATTTTAAATTTTCTTTCTCTAAAGTACCTGTAATTTTGCAGATTTCAAAAAATTAGGCACATCGTCTTATTAGCATTGATAAATAACAACTAAATATTCAAGTTGAGCAAATTGAGATAAACAAGTGAAGGAGAAAAGTGCAAACATATTTTTTAATGTAATTTTTTTTGTTTTTGATTATAATAGACATTTAATATACCGTTGGAAAGATAAAGATTTTAGAAAAAATATTATCTGATACACAAAGTTTTAAAAGGTAATATAAAGTGATGAATGGGGAATAAACTTATTACTGATTGACAATTTAATATAGTTATATTATTTAATCTAAATCTAATGTTTCCAACGAAAATGAATACACGTTTTACTAAAACCAACTTCAAATATTTTTCAAAGTGAAGTATATTTAATAGTTTAGAAATTGATTTTAACTGTCGAGGTCAGTGAAAGTCGTGTGTTGCCCGCACCAGATTTTTAGCAATTGGAGCATGCTTTTCCCGATATTTCTTATATAGAAATTATATCTTTATTTCCAATAAACTATGAATATAAATATAGCGTGCGCGAATGAGGAGGACTGTTTTAGACTGAAGCCACCCTCTTCCAAGCGGTTAGCGGGGGCGGATTGTTTTAGACATCTATACCGCTTTTGATTCGGCCGTGCATGAGAGCCGGCTGATCCATTCCATTCCACTGATCCCTTTCACCTCGGCGGCAGCAATATCTCCCGACCTTTGCCCTTTGATTTCTTCCACTGGAACTGAGAACTACTCCTTCCTCTGTTGTTCCACTTTCTTCTTATACGATCTGTTCTAATATGTTACCTACCCACGATCGAAAAAAAAAAAAAAAAAAAAAAAAAGACCTGTACAACTACAACCCATGAAGAGTTTTGGGCTCATGTAGAGATTCTTACTGTTTCTAGGCCAACGGCCGTGCAATGAAGTGATTCGGTCGAGATTACGCTCACCCACTAGGTTTTTTCCCCATTTTTCGGTACCCACTTGGTTGAGGTTGGGTGTGCCCCAGGAGGATATCTCCATACTCCAGGATCGTCCTCCCGGCTGAAATAACAGAATAAATAATATTCCGCCACAGCCGGGATTCGAACCCAGGACCCGGAGCACAGTAGACTAGCGCTTTACCCACTAGACCACGCCGCTCCGATCATTGAAATGTTGTGGAACCTAAGGTAAATAGGTAAAAATCTAAAATAACCATTTTGAGGCCGAAGCAATTTAAATCAAAGCCCCCTCTTATAAAGGATCCTGTTGGTAATTACCGGGTTTCCTTTGAATGTTGTACCTTTCTTATTATATTTATCTCGTCGAAATTTTCTTTACCAACAAAGAAACCCTTATTTTCTTTGTTTCTACTGAGAAAGTTTTTTTTTTTTAATAATGATTTGCGTTCCGTTATTACAATCTGATGTTGATGTAATTTTGTTATGTATTTTCTGTGCTATAAGATAATTGCTCTTAAGAATGCCACTATTATATTTAATTAGACATAATGGAAGAATAATTGACAAGGGTGCAGTCATCAGTAAAATTTAATGTATTGTTCCAACGTCAAAACTACATTGACTTTAACTATCTAAAATTCACCTAATTCTAATTAAAAACATTTTTTTTTTTTTTTTTTTTAGACATTTCAATCCTAAGACATAAAAAGGATTTGACAAGGAGATTAAATAATTAATGAATTAATCAATAAAATAAAAAGATTTTCTTGTAATAGAAATATCTAGTTCCCCTTCTAAGATTTTTGTTCTGCCTATTTTATATAGCTGAAAAATAGCCTTTCTTCGTTAACCTAGTAGTTTGATTTTACTTTCTTCTTTTTTTTAACCGATTTAATTTACTAAAATGATATTGTGAAAGTATTCCTTAATATTTCCTTTTTTGTTCTAAGATTTTGGATTTATCACGCCAGATTACAATGAAATATTCAATAGATACCCATATTAATGCAATATTGATATCTAAGTATATCACTAGATACCCTTATAAATCTAACATTGATATTATACTTTTAAGCATTTTAATCATGGTGTCTTGGTTAATGATGGTGTGCAAACAGTTCTATTTCCAACTTAGTGTTGCGCATTCACCTACGGGTTGGGAACCACTGACCTAAGGGATGGATTCCTGTTCGAGCCTTGATGGTGATTTAAGGACACGTCACAGGACTCGGATAAAAAATGGTACAATAAATGATGTTGGAAGGATCGCGTGTTTGCGAAGCGGGCGTTGAACCTGCGGTCCCTGTTCTATTATTGGAAACGGATTGCGCGAGAGCTGCTCCACTCCTATAGCAATATAGCAATACATTTTTTACAAATCTTGAGCATGACATGCGCAATATTCTGTTGTACATTTACTTATGAATTACTGATGGATATCCCCATATATATATATATATATATATATATATATATATAATTTTTTTTTTAAATCGTTTTAAGTAGTTTCCTCTTATATCTTTTTTCTCTATCTAGCTCGAGCAAATTCAAAATCTAAGCTTAACAATTACCCTCGTTACACAAAAATTTCACAATGACTGCAGACCTGAACTTATCTCAATGAAACAACTAGTTTTATCCCAAGCCAAGACATATTTTAGAAAAACTAATGGCTCTCCAAACCCACTGATAAAATGAATAAGCAGTTGCAATAAATAACACATATTGTTAAGTTAATAATGTGTATTACACCCTCATTAACAGATTATTAATAAATGCTAACTTAACAATACTGTACACTTATAAGTAATTTTTAATATTTTTATTCACTACTTTATTATTAGCATGTTACTTTCTTAATTTGCATTGTTCTTACCATTGCTTAATTATTATTATTGATATTATTTCATCTCGTTCCATCAATATAATATTTTTTCTCCTCCTTAATTTATTTTTTTTTAACAGGTTTTTTTATATATTTTTTACTTTCAGTCACCTATATATGAAATATATAGTAAGGGAAGTATTGCGATCGCAATAAATTTACAAATTCCAGGTTTCAACGGAAATACACGTTATTGTGTCCAAATAAACAAAGTCTCGAAAAAAAGTCTATGTGTGTGTGTGGTAGGTCTAGCATGAAAACGAAAAGTCATACGAAACTTAAGTTTCATATTTAAGACAACTATACGAGATGTTACAGCAACGTTTTAACTAAAATTGGCTGAACGGAAGTGCTACTTTAAACCATGTATTTTTTACCTTTTTACAATTTTCTCAAAAACGGCTATAACGATTGGGATTAAACTCGCCATATCGATGTAAAATTAAATGGACTTTAATATCGTGTAGGTTTTATTCTGAATGAAATTTTATGACAGGGCTTAAATGCCGAAAGTTTTTATTTTCTTCCCCTAAAGTACCTTTAATTTTGTATATTTTATAAAATTGACCATATCATCTGATTAGCATTGATCAAAAACAGCTAAATATAGAAGTTGAACGAATTCGATTTCCAATTAAGGGAGAAAACTTGAATAATATTTTTTTAATGCAGTTTTCATTTTTTTTAATCTGAATTTAACGGTATATTATACATACATGTATAATATACCATTGGAATGCTAAAGATTTTAGTAAAAATATTATCTTATATTAACGGAATTTGATTAAAAGCCGATAAAACAACAGATTTTCGTTGATAATAATATAATAGACTATTCAATAAAACGCGAGATTTTTCCTAATATCATTACTACCTTCAAGTATTAGTATTTAGAACAAAAATATAAATTGTTGATTATAATAATAACCAAAGTCATATAATTAAAAAATTATTGTATATTGTAAATATGTAAATGAATGTTTTCTATCTATCTATAAAAAAAATTAGATTCAAAGCTTTTTTTTTATTTACTATCTTACCACAAAGAGCCTTTTCCGTCCTTCCAGAGTAATGTAACTGTATTATTTTCACACCTACATAGCCGTTAACCGTTATATTTTCACTTTATATCTGAAATTGGATTCGCCGCGTAGAACTAGGAAGCAGAATGGGTCACAGGATTATCAAGTTACGACTTCAGCCTTCAAAAAAAAAAAAAAGTCTAAACATGCTGAAATGATGTCACGACTTTCTCCTGGGCATTTCTACCTGGCTACTTGAATTAAAAGTATTACCTTTTTATTTCGGTTTTCAATATTTTTAAAAGCTATTTATTTACTTCATATATTAGGTGGTCATCTGTGACGTAGTGACTATCATAACAGCATCCTTGCCCAAGGTCGTGAGTTCAAACCTGGCAGATAAACCTAGGATTTTTTAATGGGAGTAAAAGATCCTTAGATATGCCGTCCTTGAAAGGGGACTTAAAATGATAGCCCCGAGTCTGTGCGACGTTATGTACTTGTTTAAGATCCCTATCCTCATAAAACGTGAATTTTAGGACTCCCACTGTAGGACGATATAATATAGCAGTAGTATAGATCTGACATTAAATAAAAAGAAAATAATGAACTTCATATTGGATCCTATTTAGTTTACATATGTCTTATTATAAACTTCTCTTACAGAACTGAAATTATGTGAATTCATAAAAAAGTTGATTTTTTCCTCAATGATTTGATTAATCTCTTCCTGGAATCAATGCCTTTCTTGTGCCCTTAACTCCTTTCAGGTCTTTTCGGTATCTATCCTTCTGCTTCGCTGACTTACATCCCTTCCTACACGTTTATTTTTCATTCCTTAGACTAAACTACCCAATCTGATGTTCAATTACATTTTTCAATCATCTTGTCTTTTTAGGATTTACGAAGGTTTTTTCGGGCCAGGGGATGAGGTCGGAGGTTTATACCAGTGTTAAATTACTCCCGACACCAAGACGCAAACTCTTTTAAATAATTTTTTTCCATGTTTTGGTTACCATGTTGCTGGGCAACGCGCGTTACCCCACTCGGCCACCCCACCCCCAAATGTTCAAATACCTCCCAACCTTGTTTTAAACTTACATTCAAATAAAATTTCTCATTGTTGATTTCATAAATCCTATTCTTATTCCCTATTCTGCAATAGCTTTGACAATATCACGGAAATGTTTCAATATATCCGTGCCGGGGTTGCAGGTGAACAGAATTTTAATCATCAAAGAGAGGGGAAACAGTTTTCATTTAATCGCTTATTTAAAACAGAGATCAATTGGCACAAATCCACAGACCTGAGCAGATTACCAAATCTCCCCTTTTATTCGGCTTTCTCATTCAGTTTATTTGATATGAATTTCCGGACCAGATTTCTAACTGAGCGTCTCTCGTATAGCTGAAGGTTGGCAGGCGCCTACTGGAAATAGCAAATATGATAGATTATTCTACAGGTGACCAACCTTTGTTACTAAAGTTGGTAGGTCGACATTCATTCTATGGGAATGTCACAAAATAAATTATCTGAAAAAATATTGTCTAAAACACTGCAGACTTTTGTCATAGGACGGGATGAAAGAAAGGAGGCGAAATGACTGTTATCGCTTTCCCATTAATAAACCACCAAACCAAACACCTCTCCCTAATTATGGCTTCTCATTGCTAATTGACAGTTTCTGATTAGCATAGTTCTCCTCCAATAATCCTCACTGTTTTGGTATCTCTGAAGTTCGACTGAGAACCGCTCTGCAGAAGCAACTTGAAAATCCGGTTCTTGCCGTAGTTATCCCAAGAGAGCTATTATGGAGGTCCGCGGCCACCAGTATCAGGACAAACCTCTTGCCCCAAGGACCTGCTAAAGGTCGATGGATTATTTTCTTGTTCTGCGCATTTACTAAGCTGGTTTCACATGTTATGAAGTTATTAAGATTTCAGATCAATTGATCCGAAATGATATTTTTTTTATTTATTTTTTTTTTTTTTTTAACTTCTTTATTTAAATCAAAATACAGACATTTTCGTAGAAGTCACTATCCCTCTAAGGCAAGCCCGTGTGTGGGAAAGGAGTTCACCTGCGGCAATTCAATAAAAGTACAATAACAAACAATAACAGTACACAGTATGATACAATATAATACTTAAATAATACAAGACAATTTTTATAAAGAAACAGTAACACACTATACACCAAAAAACAATATAATACATAAGGAATATAAAAATGCAATTATAAAGAAACAGCAACATAGTACACAGTATGAAGCAGTAATTGACTAAGCTTAAAAGCTATAAGGAATACATATACATATATACAAGATATAATTTTGATATACAAGATATAATTGTACAATAACAAATGAATTTGATATAGAAGATATAAATGTACAATAACAAATAGTAACAGTACACAGTATGATACAATACAATACTTAAATAATATAACACAATTTTTATGAAGAAACAGTAACACACTATACAGAAAAAAATATATAATATAAGGAATATAAAAATACAATTATAAAAAAAACAGTAACACAGTACACATTATGAAGCAGTAATTGACTAAGGAATACATATACATATATACAAGATATATATTTAAGGCATGTAAATACAAAATTGAATTATATAATATCTAATTAATACAAAAAACAATTATAAGAAACAGTAAAACAGTACACAGACATGAACTGTAATTGACTAAACCAAAAGCAATAAAGAATACAAATTCATATATACAAGATATAAAATTAAGACAAGTAAATATAAGATTGAATTACAAAAATAAGCAATAAAAAGAAACATAACATAGTACACAGTAAGAAATAGTAATTGACAAAATCAAAAGGCAATAAGTTAACACACATTCTTTTGCTGGTTAAATCCCTAAATTAATTAATCGAGTGATTTTACTTATTCATGACGTTTCTTGCAGAGCACAACCGATCAGGATGCTCCTACATGGATTGTTCCAGAGTCAATAGATTCAACGATTCCTAGTGGAAACTAAAACTGTTTGCGACATAAAATAGAACAAACATATTTATGCTATTATGAAATTTTAGTAAAAAAAACAAAAACAAAATTATGCTAACAAATAAGATTTTTTAAAACGTAGACATTTTTTATGAGAACATGTTGAGGATAAAAGCCTTCTTGGTCCTACTAAGAAATGTGCTCAAGGTCATATTCCAAGAAGGTTAATCAGATAGAAGTACAGTTTGTTATATTTTTATAAAACATTGTCCAAATACAGGTTCTCAAATAATCCAACTTAGTTTTACTCTATTTCAGTCAGACAGAGGTAGATTTCGCGTTACGTTTTGGAAAATTCCGGTATAAATATACGGAATTCTATATTCATAACTGATATCAATTTAATAAAAATCCGTTTTGTCATTATTTATAATAAAGGAAAACCTCAATTATATAATTGTTGCTGACAAATATTCATTATCAAGAATATAAGCGCTATGCTAAAACATATTTGCAATGGTTTGGAATGAAAAAAATATATTAAATTGAATTATTGGAAATTATAAGAATTCAGGTTTGATTTGATTCTGATTTTCTCAAAAACTAATGTTAATTATGGTTTATAATATGTCAAATCTTATAACCTTATAAAGAAAAATATATTAAATTATCAGTTAGATCTTGGGTGATGAATAAATAAGCTTCTTATGCATCCACCTGCTTTATAAGGTGCTTATTCATTCTTTAGATGGAATAATCTTGTTGTATTTCATTCATATTAACCATTGTGCGATGACATGGTTAAGTTGTTATGCACTGAGAGAAGTCCTGAGAATGAACGGCATTGCGAAGGTAAGTCCCAAGGACTTCTTGGGTCCGGGAAGCCCCCGTTACTCACTGCAGTGGAACTTATCATCTTCATCTTTGTTCATTTCGCAGCTAGATGAAGGTATTCGAAATGAAAAATTGTGAACAGGCTAAGCGTTGATTTCATTTTTCTTATTATTTCAAAGTTCTGTTTTTATTCGACGGTGTGTGAAATGATTTCTTTTTGATCGAGAATTAGGAGCGGCCTGGTCTAGTGGATAGAGCTCTGGTCTGCTGTTCTATGGGTTCCGGGTTCAAACCCAAGCTAAGACGCAATTATTTGTTTCGTTATTTCAGCTGTGGTGCGATCATGGGATATGGAGGTTCTCCTGGGCACACAGTTTCTAAAAAGTCGGTTCCCAACAAATGGGGTAAAAACCTGGTTTTTCATAAAAAAATAGCTAACCAGAAGAGCCACTTTATACCTGGCATTCAGCACGTTTTTACTATTTCCTCAAAAACGGCTATAACGATATTGATTAAACTCCCTATATTGATGTAAAATTTAATGAGCTTTAATATCAAATAGGTTTCATTCTGATTGAAATAGTCTGACTGGGCTTAAATGCCGATAGTTTAAATTTTCTTCCTCTAAAATACTTTTAATTTTATGGATTCAGATGAACTGGCCATATTATCTTATTAGGATTGATGAAAAGTGGCTAAATATTAAGGTTGAACGAATTTTATAACTAACTTGAGCAGATAAGACCAAAAATAATTTTTTAATGTAATTTTTAGTTTTTTGTACATAAGAGCAGCATCATAGTGTATAATATACCATTGGAAAGCTAATAATTTTAGAAACAAATATTATCTTATATGCAAAGTTGTAAAAGTTAATGTTAAGTGAAGAATAGGACATAAAGTCACTACAGATAATTATACGTAACAATTTGATTTTGGTATTCCAACGAAAAGTTGTTTATTTAATAGTTCTCAAATTGAATTTAAGATCCGAGGTAAGTAAAGGACGTGTGTTGTTCGCACCAGATTTTTTAGCCTACCTTTAGGCTTCCGTTCTGTCAGTTAATATAAGGTTGGTTGTTAATTTAGTTTTAAACATATAATCATTAAAAAATCAGGTGCACGGATAAAAAAAAAAAAAGGCAAGTTTTATAAAAATAGTTGGAACCTTTTTGGAGAAAATCGTAAAAAGGTAACAAAGCCATAGTAAAACGAAGTAATTCTGGTCAGCCGATTTCAGTGGAAAAAGTTGCTGTAACATCTCGGCCATATTTTTGTCTCAAATATGAAATGTCAATAATCTAAATCTTTCAACGATATATTATACATCTATATTACTGGTTTTCATGTTAAAAACATGAAATTTGCGTATAAAAATATCTTTGATCTTTTCTCTTTTAGTTATTTATCAAATTCTTTCAACTTATATTATATTTAGCTATTTTTTATCAATGCTAATCAGATGATATTGTCAATTTTATAAAATATAGAAAATTATAGGTACTTTAGAGGAAGAAAATTTAAAATTCGGAATTTAAGCTCTGTCCAACTATTTCATTCAGAATAAAACTTACATGATATTAAAGTCCGTTTAATTTTACATCGATATAGCGAGTTTAATCAAAATCGGTATAGCCGTTTTTGAGAAACTTTTGGTGAAAACGTTTACTAACATCTTGGGCGTATAGTTGTCTTAAATATGAAATTTCAGTTTCTTATGACTTTTCGTTTTCGTGCTGGACTTACCACACATACTTTTTCGCGCGACTTGGTTATTTTGACTCAGGAGACCCTAAAACGTGTTTTTTTCGTTGAAAACTGGAATTCGAAAATGTTCACGACCGCAATACTATCTACTATATATTTCATATGCAGATAAGGGAAAATAAAAAAGCTATCTTTGGATTTGAAACTGGAGTGCATCGTATTGCCTTATCAAAACCTTATTTAAATTCATATTTTTGTTTCTTATTGTGAAAATATAAATAGGTTTGGAATATTCCATTGTATTGGCTAGGTTGTGGTGGAAGGCAGCTGGAGCGACAAGAAGGCAGCTAACTAGTTCTAACTACCACAAGCCGCGGCTCCGGGCTACCTTGGCCAGGCGTCCTTGACTGTCCCCGGTCACTGAACCAGACCAGGGGATCTTTATAATATTTAATATACGATGGTATTTATTGGGTCTACAAATAATAGAGAATCTTGTGAAAATCGATTCTGAGTATACATTGTGAGGATCTAGGAGATGGTGAGGAGACGATAGCTCTCAGAGTTTCAGCGCCTTAGAGAATATTTACTTTTGCAGAAAACAATCGAAAGGAATTGTAAGGTTTTAAACTAGGAAATAAAATCATACCTTGGAAAGTGAAATTACTGATAGAGTTAAAAAAAACTGTATGTAATTTTTGCTCAAATTTCCCAATTGTTTTGGAAAAAGAAGGTCTTTCTTACTGGACTCAGTGTACCCACCATTACACTTAAACTCTCGTAAAGACCGCTCTACGCCGTTACAGAAGAGGTAGGTGAAAATACACTCTTCTAGTCTAGAAGTTATACACTCCTCAAACATTCAGCACATTGAGTGGAGAATCGAGCCAGTACTAGAACTAAAATATACATTTTTGCAAGTGGTCCCGGAGCCACTGCCGTTTCGACCTTCTAGGAGGGCGGAGTTGGATAGCGATTGTGCTAAAGGGTAAAATTTCAATTATTTCCTTTTCTTTTTTACTTTTTATAATTATTCGCAGTTTCTTGGGTAAAAACAATAATATTTTTTTCTTAATCTTCAAAAATAACTGAGTATTTAAATTAAATCATATTTAATCGGCTGTCGGATATGGATGCGCTATTATTTTTTGCCGAGTTTCAAAAAAATCGGTCCGTAGTTTCGGAGAGAAGCCGCGGACAGGCGGACAACTTTTTTTTTTTTTTTTTGTTATCCGTTATTCGGATTACACGTATCTTGAAACGTAAGCCCTCAAATTTCAATAGCAGGGTAATTTTATTTTGGTCGATTATAAAGGATCATAATTAAAAATAATAAACCAAATATAAAATGATAAAGATCCAAGAATTTCTTAAAAGTAATATCTAATGTTAATATTCGAATTTTTGCTAATATACAAGACAGTATTGAAAACTTATCTGAACCTATGGGCTTGAACTGTGGGGGACAGCCAAATTTTCTAACATCAAACGCATTCAATCCTCTCAATTTAAAGTCCTCCGAACAAAATTTAATGCTCCTTATTATGTCACCAACCATGCCCTGAGCCAAAATAAGGGAGATGGAATCTCAGAATTGTTTTGTAGAGTTTGGTTCTAAGAAGCAATTAACAGCTACAATATAAGGGCCAATTCTAGTGAAAATCTTTCTTCATGCAATTGTAATTCAGATTTGTTGCAAAGAAATATAAAAATTTAAAAATCAACAAATATGGGTTTAAATATGTAAAAATTCGCGAAGTATGTGAGAAATATGTAACTTTAAAAATTGGCTTAATTTGATTGCAATTGCGTTAAAACATATACTGTGAGTTGTTACAAGGTGATATTGAAGTCAGGAGCCTATATGTGTTTACATAGGAATCCTAGCCCTATTGATTACAATACGTTTAAAGTGTAGGATAATTCACTATCGCCGACATCACATCAAATCTTCACATATTTTTATATTTTACTATCACCTACTATTTTCTTGTAGCTCGGCCTTAAATTCCCTGATTAAGAGAAATGGGGGGGGACTTGATGGTTGACCTTGCAGAGCCGTCGGCATGGTAATGGCTTCTTTTTTTTAATGTAGTATATTTGACCATTTTACTTCTTTATATTTACTCTCCAAAACAGTTCTCAGCTTTCATGATTTTATTTATAACAAGAATTAGAATCTGGACCGCAACGGATTGAAACCTTAAAATATATTATTATTAGTAACCTTAAAAAAATAAACACTACCCACTATTGTTTTGTTTTTTTGTTAATTTTAATTTTTATTTATTTGTTTGTTTTATCTTTGGAAAGAGTGGGAGTAAGAATTCTGCTGAATGATTATTATACCATCGACAAAATTATTGGTGCTCAGAACAGAAATTGCAGATTCTGTGAACACAATTTCCATTTTACCACAGCTGTGTTTTCGGAACGTATTTATGAAAATAATTAACGGAAATCATCCTAAATAAACGGTAACAAGCATGAATTCTGTGAAAATTATTTACAGAAATTCCTAATTATCGTCATGATGCAAATAATGAAGGGAGAATTTTAATAGGGAGAATGATCTTTGAACAATAATATCAGTGGGTGTATTATGAATTACCCTCTAAATTCTAATTAATTTTAATTTTCTGAATGATGAAAAAAGTTAACCTTAAAATAAAGCATGGAAGTGGTTAGAGGTGTGGACACTCTTAAATTAGGAGCATAATAAAATAAGTTTCTTCGTTTAACCATAGCTTCAATATATTATCAATATCTCTGGGAGCGGCGTGGTTTATTGGATAGAGCATTAGTCAACTGTTCTCCAGGTCTCAGGTTCGAATCCCGGCTGTGGAAGAATATTATTCATTCTGTTAATTCAGCCGTGGGGTGATCCCAGGGTATGTAGCCCTACTGGGGCAAACCCAGCATCTATAAATTGTATAGCGAAAAGGGGGAAAATCCTGACGTCGGAGTGATATTGGCCTAATCACCTAATTGCACGGCCGTTGGCCTAGAAACAGTAAGAATCTCTACATGTACTGAGCCCAATACTCGCTTTTCACCTTTGTTTAATAAGTATTCTTCATGAACAATCAATTCTTTTACTTGAAATTTCGAATACTATTTAATCAATTTACCAATGCCTTCTTAAAATATTGTATTTATTGTGGTATTTTTTTTTTTTTAATTTAAATGAATATTCTGCTATTAGGCAGATACATGTTTAGTAACCTTCGTAACTAAAGCTTTTAACGAAAAGAAACATACCGCCATGCTATCAATAGATTTAAAAAAGGCTTTTGAGACCGGTTTGGCATACGGGACTTATTTACAAATTAATTAAATACAACTTCCCTTCTTACCTAATTCATATTATCCATTATATCTTGACAATAGACGATTTTATGTTCATGTAAATAATTCGACATCTAGTATACTTCCTGTAGCGGCCGGCTTCCAAGGATCCTGCCTTTCGCCAACGTTATTCAATGAATATTTATCCGATTTTCCAAGTCACCCACAAGTAATAAGGTCTCTTTACGCTGATGATACGGTCTTATACACATCATCATATCGCATTGACACCATAGTTAACAGGTTACAGCTCAACTTCAAAAAAATTAATAAATATTGTAATATTTGGAAAATAAAAATAAACGCCAACAAATCAGAAGCTACATTTTCCCACATTACAGCAGTGATCTACACAGAAACCAAAACATATTTTGATAAAACCACAACTTCTGAAAACCCTTTGAAATTCGAAATTGGTAATTACAACAAAACTTCACTAAAGCGATACACGCTCAAAAGAACAAAGCATGTAATTTTAAATTAATATTGTAATTTATATTGTGTAGGTTTTTTTTTTTGGGGGGGGGGAGAGAGGGGTTCAGTTACTTTTCCTGCTGACTTAAGCAAAAATTGCATTATCATTAGGTAAATCGAACGATGATTATCATGATAAAAGGATAATTGAAATCATGTAAGAAAACTTATTTGTATCTATATGTACTTGTAAAGATTGTATGTAAATAATAATAATTATTATTATTGTTTAGTAACCTACAAGCAGCATTGCAGTTTTCTACTGATATTCCGTTTATTAACGGTGTAACCTTTTCAAGTTTCGGACCATTTGCCATTTATGCTTTTCCGAGACCGACCTGCAGTTTTCCTCTGCACACGCCCACTCTCTTGTCCGACAAATACCTTCTACGAGAAAATCCCTAATTGTATATTCATGGTGACCTTTCGCAATGACTGTTAATATGCTTGAGGGAGGTGATAGCGAATGCCACCCAGTTGGCGGGCGCCGGCGTGGGCCGGGTGATGAACGAGCCCAAGCGCGCAGATGTCTATATGTTTAGTACACTAATCCCTTCACGTCCGCTCACAGATTAATCAACTCTCTAGATTAAGGATTCATGGATCTTTAATGCAAGCG
This sequence comes from Piezodorus guildinii, assembly GCA_023052935.1. Classification (NCBI taxonomy): domain Eukaryota; kingdom Metazoa; phylum Arthropoda; class Insecta; order Hemiptera; family Pentatomidae; genus Piezodorus; species Piezodorus guildinii. The sequence continues at coordinate 117,889,724 of CM041293.1, read as the reverse complement.
TGAAACTGGGACACGGTGATGGTATCGCGCAGAAAAGATCTTTAATCGTCCAGTAATGGTCATGATGATCAATAAAGTGAGAAAGTATTTTATTTTGGTCGTGGCTATTGTGGGGTGAGGAGTAGCTCACTGAGGAGAGCACTTAACTACGGATCATCATCTCCTGGGTTCGAATCCCACTGTGGTTTACTCTTTAAAAAAGAGGGTACCGACTAGGTAGTTGGGTTGATCACCTTCTTGTACTTTGACGTTGAAACAATACAGATCCTGTTGATTCTGAAGGTTAAAAATTATAAAATACTTTTTATTCCTACAAAATGGAAATACCTTGAGTTGGTCTAGGCCCCTCCAATTCACTGTAACTGAAAAATTGGGTGTAGGATAAAAAATAAATAAAATGAAAGACTGTACCTCTGCAACTCAGGAAGGGTCTTATATACTTCTTCAGAGATTTGTACTGTTTCACGTCCAACGGCCGAGCAATGGACATATAAGGGCTAGATAACGCTCAGCCTCCAGGGTTTCCTCTCAATTTTTGGATACCCGCTTTGGGTGGCTAGGTGTGCCCTAGGAGGGTCTCTATATCCTAATATTACTCCAAAGTTGAATAAATCTGCGATATCCGAGGTTCGAACTCTGGATCAATAGTGGACTAGTGAGTTAAAGTAGTCTAATATCAACGTTGACTTCATTACTGTTAAATTAGACTGTTGAATAAATTACACATCAATGTTTAATTCATTTAATAGTTTCAAAAGTACATGGCAATGAATAAGTGAATCATATTGTTATTAAAAATTTTCATTAATTGTTTAATTGTTATTAATGGCCGCTTCTGGTTTGGTAGGTAGAGAGGAAAAGGTGAAGGTGTGATTTAGAAGATATGAATCTGAGGTGTGGTCTAATGAATAGAGCACAAGTCTACTGTTACCGGGTCGCGGTTGAACTGACTGTGGCAGAATTTTTATTATGTTATTTCAGACGTAAAGTGACCCTGGGGCACACCCAGCCTCCATAAAGTGGGTACCTAAAAATTGGCGGAAAACCTTGTAGTCTAATCACTCTTTTATTTATTATCACTAGCTGACCCGACGTCCTGTCTGAACCATGTCTTAATGTCGAAATCGGTCAAACTGTCAACGCGTAATGTGATCACCAAGGAAAAAGGGGATTTATTTATATATATACATTATTTACATTATACTTTTATTATTATTTATTTTTAATTCATATAAATATAGTATAGGCTAACTCCTACTTTATTCAGTTTCTACAAAATCACAATATATCTGGATTTGGAAAATATAATGGATTTCCAGTAACCCAAACAGTTTCTCCGTATTAGATTCAATGTTTTCATCTACAGTTACTTGTGTTTCAACATTAAGTTTAAATTATTAAAGATTTATGAAAGTTTCAGAGATTGGCCGAAGAATTGTGGACTCAGACATGAGATTGGCCTATAGACGCCAGCCATTCCGCCGAGATCCCTCGCGGCGTCTAAATATACCTAACCTTGACAACAGCTGGTCTTATTATACCAGCTGTATAAATCTTTTAGTAACCGTTTGAGGATTTGCTTTCGACCCTTGCAAAAACAATCTTGCCACGCATTTATTTATAATTGCGGTTCCATAAAAAAAAGAAAAAAGTTTGCCTAATAGGTTCTAATAGGTTATATAGTTTCCTCTTCATCCTCATTAGTGACTCAATGAAAAACAAATGTATCAAGAAATGCATATTTTAATAGAATAGTGGAATGGATGGAATTTCAGAAAACTAATAACGAGCCTTTTTTTATTTAGCGATTCTTGAAATAATTTTTTGGGTAAAGAAAAAAAAATACCTGCATCAGCAAAATACTGACTATTTTTCTAATGTCATTACAACCCTATGTGGGTCTTAGCCTCCTCAGGGAGCCTTCGCCAGACGGTTTTATCTAATGCAGTCGCCCTCCAGTCACGGACGTTCAAGATATTCCTCGCAGTCTCGGTCTCCCTCTTCTCTGCTACGGTCCAACTTTCCCTCGAGCAATCTCTTAACAGGATCCTTGTTACTCATTCTCGCCACATGTCCGGCCCATCTGAGTCCGTTCATCTTTAATCCAGGAAACTATATCAGGCTCCCCAAACATTTCGTACACTTCTCTGTTGGTACTTCTTCTCCATTGGGACCGTTCACATTTATCCCTCCGAAAATCCTCCGTAATATCATTCTTTCAAAGATCGCTATTTCTTTTTCTTTGGTCTTTAATACGGTCCATGTTTCGGAGGCATACTTCAATAATGGCCTACTGAGAGTCTTATACAACATTATTTTAGTTGGTTTGGGATAAAAATGAGCTCCCCAGATGTCTCCGCAACCCAAAATAGCATCTATTGGCATTGAATATTCTTTTCTTTATTTCGAGAGACACATCATTATAAGCGCTTACGATACTTCCTAGATAAGTGAAACTATCCACTTTCTGAAATTTATAAGGACCCATTTTTACAAACTCCTGGATTCCATTGTTTGTACGATAGATTCACCAGTCCTCATTTATTTAGTTTTCTCTTCGTTGATGCATAGTTTCCATTTCATCTTCGCCTCCATCAAGGATAAAAATGCTTCCTGCAATGCTGAAAATGAGCGCCCGACAATATCCAAACCTTTCCATATCCTAACAATTGTACAAGTCTATTATAAATTGTGTCATTCGTTTGGATTTTAGACTGCCGAACAGTCCTTTCTAGAACCAAATTGAACAATATACATGCTAGGACATTCCCTTTCTTAGGCCTCTTAAATTCTTGAATTTTGGGTAGAGTTCCCCCTGCATTTGGAATACACAACTCGTTTCATCCATAGTCATTGCAACCAGGCGTATCATTTTAGTAGGTACTCCTAACTCCCTCATAGCCTCATAGAGTTTATCTCGTTTAATGCTATCATATGCCATTCTGAAATCTATGAAAAAATACTGACTGGAATTTGATTAAATTCTAAAATTGGTTCGTAAAACTTAAAACATTGTTTCCTTACTTTTTTTAATAAGAAATTTAATAAAAATGACATTGATCTTTCACGTGTTCCAATAATTAGAAAAATTATGTATGTATGAATATTTACCTCTCTTTCATAGAGATTACCTTCATCGAAGAGAAAAAAATCAAGTTTCAACTGAAAAATTATCTATAATATTATCACGTTTCGAAATATTTCCTTGGGTTACCTGTAAGTATAAATCATCGATCGGTTACACTTATCTATGATTCAATCATATTGAGGCATATTTTTCCGTTTTTATGTGTAGAATATTAATTTGAAATCCTATTCGATGTTTTAAATGAAATTCAGTGGTTATATAAAATGGCAGTATTTATCCGGGAACCTTGAACCTCGCTAAAGGTCAGACTCCCACTTAACCAACACAGGATTCCCGATGGAGATAGGTTTTAGAATCAAAATTCATAATGGAAATTAATATATTGTATAATTACAGTGGTTATTTACTGTACGTATTTATCGGAATAATAGAGGACAAATAAATTTGTTTAAAAGCTTTACAGTCAACTCTTTATGATTTGAATTTCAGCTAAAATTGTGAGCATACTACACTAAGGCATTTTGTATAAAAAAATTAAATCTGTTTTCCTTTATTCCCTTATTGGTTTGTTATTTACCTGATAATATACATTTGCGTTATTTTCTTCTAAAATTCTTTATTTTTAGACAAAAATTATATTTTTTATAGAGGAGATTCGACATCCTCTCCTTGAGTAAAAACAGAATCAAACAATTTATTTTATGCTTTTTGAATAATTTACTATATGAAATATATAGTAAGAAAAAGTATGGCATGTGAAAATGTTTGAATTAAAGTTTTCACAGGAAATACACCTTTAAGGATTCTGTGAGTCCAAATAACCAAGGTCTCAGTGGTGGTGACCTAGTTCGAAACGATAAATTTTAAATAAATCAATTTTATATCTTTGCGAATGTTACAGCTGTTTTTTCGTTAAAAATCGGCGAACCGAAGAGTCAGCTTTCGCGCCTTTTCAAAAACGGCTCCACGAATTTGATTAAACTTTCAGTATTCATATAAAATTTATTTGGGCTTTAATGTAGTGTTCATCTGTTGAAAATATAAATGTATATTATACTGTCCGAATGCTAAAAAGATGAGAAATAATATTATGTTATATATAAAGTTGTAGAAGGTAATGAAAATTGATGAAACGTGAATTAATTTGGTATAATATATTATTATTATATGAAACTGAAATTGATTCTTTATGTTTTTTTTATTCTAACATTATTTGGACTGTCATAAGGCCGATATGGACTTACGGAATAGAGCTTTGGAGCTCTACTAAACCATGGAATTCTTTCCGTATCCAATCCCTACAAACCAAAATTCTTCGTAAAATCTTCAATGCTCCTTACTATGTCACGAATAAACTAATCCACAAAGACCTTAATATTCCGTATGTTGCTGATTTAGCCCGATCTAGATACCATTCCTTTCGTGACCAACTCCATTCCCCACCCTAATCCTCTAGTTTCAATTCATTCTTTCTCTTCAATTACTGACAATCCTCCTGACAATTCTGAAAAGGAGATGGTCCCGAGACTTTCTAGTTTAGAATATTTTTAGAGTGCTTCTATTGGGAAGCTTCTCTACATGTGTTTCGTGCCTTTTTATATTTCATTCCAATTTACTTGTTGTATTCCATTATACAGTTGTAACTTCAATAAATAAAAAATGAAAAAACTTTATTTAATAGTTCTTAAATTGATTTTATCAACCGAAATAAGTGAAAGTCGTGTGTTGCGACGACCAGATTTTTTAACTCAACAATACACCAATTATTATATCTTCTGCTATACTAATTTTAATATTAGCTTATAATATTAATCAGTGTTGATATTTTTGTATTTTACTATTTTTTTATAGTATTTTAATAGTTTACTCTTGTATATGTTGCTTATACCCCTAGCGTATTCCTTTGGGTCGTACCTTTCTTTTTTATTTCTATTGGAGGCCTAGAATATAGGTCGAAGCATTGACAGTAGATTGTTAGCCATCTTACTTCTGGTTGTTTGCTGTTTTCCAAGGGAATTTCCAGCAAATGGTGGACCCAGCGATAACTCGCCCACCAAATGGCGACCGCACACCCTGCCAGATCGGCGGGCGGATGCAGCCGGGGTCAGCGATCACTATCCCTAATAACCGGCGGAGCATTGAAGCTCCCGAACGAATTCTCGCTGGAAACAAAGGCCGCGAGGTATTGTCATCTGGCATGGCCAATGCTCGTGTGAATGTCCTCTGTCTCCCGTCATTGTGTCCTTTATCTTTGTGGTTTTTTTCACTCTATGTTCCATATACAATGGTCAGCTCCGCCCCAAGTGCAACCGAAACGCGGTGATAGAAAAAAAAATTGTAAACAAGATTCCTTTCTGCAGTTAAATCTTATTGCTTGCATAAGTTTATTTAGCATTTTAAGTAAATGCGGTGTGAGCTTCCCATGCTAAGGACTAAGGTACGTTCTTCAATAGGTTAGTAACCCTTCCTATTTGTAATAAATAGAGTAGGAAAATTTTGTTTATGTTTCTTTTTCAAAGCTATAAAATAAAAGATAAATTCTTTACTGAGGATGCGGTCATTAAAGAGAAACACACATTAAAACTTAGTGATATTTTAATTATGTTCCGACGATTCGGCCTACATTCATCAAGGCTAAAAGATACAAGATAACAACCAATGTAACTATAGACTTAATAATGCGTTAGGTGTATAGTAATAATACGGTGACAGTAATATAATATGGGAAAAAACATAAAATTTAATGTAAACATGGCAGTTATAAAGTATGGAAATAAACAAAATTAAGATGATAGTTATAAATTATGGATGACAGTTAAAAAATAATTGATAATAATTAATTTGAATTGTAGATTTAATTCTGATTGAAATAGTTTGACAGGGCTTAAAATCCCATATTTTAATATTCCTTTCAAGTACATTTAATTTTGTAGATTTTATGAAACTGAACATATCATCTGATTAGCATTGCTAAAAAAACAGGCAAACATATAAGTTGAACGAATTAGATATTCAACAAAAGGAACAGTAATATACTTGTATAATATACCGTTGGAATGCATAAGTCTTTCTTATAAAATCTATTATTTATGTCGAGTTTGTAAGATATTTATTTGCGTATAACCTCTGTTTAACAAATTAATTTATATTTTTTCAACTTACCTCGCCCCGTCATATGCCCTCTAATGTAAATAGTTTGACTTGGTAAAGAGAATAAGGAAACATCATGAAAGGCCACTCCTTAGAACTCTGCTGGATTTGTTTAATTATAAAAGCGATCAAAGAGGCTTTAAAGAAACTCAGTATAAACTTATTCTTGGGTTAGGAGGAGGAAATGGAATAGAGTTTAATCTCAGGCCTAGCCTGTTTGTGTACACAGCTCCTGTAAATTGCAAGGTCTGTTTAAACACAAGTCATTCTAACTTAAGAAATATTTTATATAGATACGTTCAAGCTCAGTATATTCATTGAAGGAAAAGTGATTCGGCTGTGAAAAACTGGTTATTAAAATTAGGAAATCACTTAGGCTAGTTATTTGAATTAGTGTCAACATTTTAATTTAAATTATTTTGTAAAAATTGTTGAAATTATAAACCACCTTTCCCAAAAAATGAAATAAACGAAATTGTTTTGTTCAATTTTGTCAGAAGCCTTACAAACTCTGAAGATATCTTTCGTATAAAAGCGGAGAATTGTTTCTCTCCCAAAGAAATATAATAATATCCACAAAAGTTGGTATCACATTATGTTGGATCTGAGTAATGTCTCATGTCATCAAGTTTTTCAACATTTAAAGACTGAACTCAACTCTTATGATGATCTACTTCGATAATAATGATGGAGTTTTGTTGACCGTAGAGAAATTAGATGAGGAAGATGGTTGGGGGTGCGGTCATAAATTAAAACACACAATTAAAAATAAGCGTTATTTTAATTATGTGCCGACGTTTCGGCCTACAATGTGGGCCTTCATCAGGGCTAAAAGAAACAAGATAACAACCGATGTAATTATAGACTTAATAATGCGTTAGGTATATAATAATAATATGACAGTAATAAATTATGGGAACATAAATAATATTAAATGTAAAATGATAATAAGATGACAATTATAAAGTATGGAAATAAGGTGACAGTTATAAAGTATGGAAATAAACAAAATTAAGAATTAAATTTACTTCGATAATAGTGTTTTGCGTTTCTAATTGTTCTTTAGTTGACTTTATTTTAGCGAACGTGTGTTATAGAATTTGAAATAAGCCATTATCCTCAAACAAGAGTGAAACGAAACACTCATAGATACCTATTACTACAACACTTATTTGACAAACGTTCAAAACTTCCATTCTAGTACTAAAAGTTCAATTGCGTAATGGGCTTGAGCTTTGGGGCCCTACTACCATCTAATGCCTCCCACATTCGATTATTACAGTTCAGAATTAATCTCAGAATATTGAATGATCCTTTTTTTTTCACAAATCAAATCATTCATAATTACCTTAACATCCCATTTGTCGCAGACCTAGTCCGAAATAAATATACTTCTTTTCATTCCCAACTCACTGCCCACACAAATCCACTTGAACATGATCTATCTTCCTTACATATCCCTGATAATCCTCTGAGGCGATTAAAAAGAAGTTGGCCTCGAAACCAACTCACAATGGTAGTTCATTCATCAGCCATTATTATAATACATTTGTAAATTACTACTTAAATTTTGGTTTATTATTTTCAATAATGAACCTTTGTAATCGACCCAAAAAATAAAATAAATTACCTCCCCTTTTTTTTTTTAAATTAGTCTTTGCTTTTATTTTAGAATCGACATTTTCCCTCTCTTCTCTCCTGTGTATCGACTACTTTTGGCAAGATTGGCACCTGGGGATCACTTGTAGCTGGCTGGCTAGCATAACAGCCTCCTATGTCAAAGGTGTCGGGTTCAAACCCGCAGGTGGTTCTACGATTTTTTTTAGGGGAGTAAAAAATCCTTAGTTATGCCGTCCTTGGGAGGGGACGTTAAAAGATCCCTATCCTAATAAAACCTAAATAGGCAAAATTTAGGACTCCCACTGCAGCATCGTCCGATTAGAGCCATAGTAGCATAAAGTGACGTTAAATAAATAAACAAACAAACAAGTTATCAACTTTCAGGTTTTCAAAATAGATTTGTTTCAGTTTATGTACTTCCCGCCACGTTTTGTTCCAAGTTTTCTTTGTGTGGTTTATCTTGATTTTTGACAAAAATTTTTAAATTGTTTATATTGGATCATATCTACCGCACCTATCTCTCCCAATTAGAGAATATTGAACCTCAAAATTTCACATACGAGTTTTCGACTGTTCTCCTTGATATGGCATGTGCATTAACATCAAAGGATTCAGATGGGTGTTGTTTTACATTCACTTTTCTCGCTTCAAAGGGTCAGGATGAATTTTATAGCCTTGTGGAGAGTGGTACCGGAATCTTAAAGTGCTTGCTGCAGAACTCTGTTGTAGAATTTAAGTACTAGTCTGTCTTTACTCATTCGTTTCGAATAAGAATAATCACATCCTGTGCATATGCATTTGTATTTTTATTTTGGGACTTACTTTCGGAGAACAGGCACAAACGTCTCATTTTGTGAAATATAAAACGTCTCTATTTTCTTACTTAAAATGTAACTCTTCTTGTCTAATTTAACTAATAACTCTTAGTAGGAAGGATCGAGTGAATCACTTTTATAAGGAATGATGTCATAATCGAAGATCAATTAACTCTTTGTTAAGATGACTTCTCTGAGTCGCCCTGATGAGCGCCACAATGTAGACCGAAACGTCAGCACAAAAATACAGCAAGTTTTCCTTATTAGTGCTTTGTTTCTTGATGGCCGCAAACCCAAAAATCTTCTTCATTATACAGTCTCAAAAGTCAACTAAAACTCCACCAATAAGCGGCGAAATCTTACACCATATTTTGGTTTTCATCTCTATAAAACTAATTATGATTAAAGTTAAATAAGTAATGTTATTATTACACTGAAATAATACGGGCTTAATTTTGTTTAATACTAACCCTAATTTTGTTTATTTTATTTAGCATTTAAGCATTGCAATAAATGCTAAATAAAATAAAAATTATTAAAAAATAAAAAAGATCCTTTCTTTGTCATAATAAACCGTTAGAAGTAAACAATTTCTTCAAATAAATATTATATGGGCGTTATACATCTAATGTATAAAAATTTCGTGTCCGTGGTCGTACTCCTCCGAAACGGCTCGACCGATTTTTATGAATTTTGTATGTATATTTGGTAGCTATGAGAATCGGTCCTAAAGTATATTTCATACCGCTAGGTTGTTCGGATGTCCATAAACAGAAATTTTAATTTTTTTAATCATGGCGAAAATTTTTTTTATATGTATATTTTTTAGTTGGCATCAAATCTTCACGCTCCTCCCTCCCCCCCTTAGCATTTTTTTAATCGGGATTTTAGTATTTTTGTATAGACAATATCCAAATAAATTAAATGTGGTTCGTATTATAAAAATATGGTGCGGCAACAAATGACCAGAACATACGGTAGAACAACGTTGGCCGGATTTGCTAGTACCGATTTATAAAGCTCATTGTTTGAGCAAATGTTACACAGAAACTGTTATCAAGCATATGGATTCGTGACTGATATAGATTATAGGTTTCATTTTTTTATATTTTTTAATGCAAAATAAAAGAAAATCCAGAATTTGCTCTAACCGTAAGTGAAATTAGTGTAGTTCGCTAATCAGAATTTTACTTAAATACATTTTTCATTGCAAATTAGGAATAATGTTCCTTTGAACCATTATCAATCCCTTGTATTTTTAGAATAATTAAATAAGTAATTTCTTTATTAATCTCTTGATTTCTCGTATTGCTTTTAGGGCGCAATCTAAGAAATAATTATAAGAGCACTCTTAAATAAATTTATCTTGCTTATTTAAATTATTTATTAGGAAGACAATTTACAAAGCGTGTGTAAATGTTTGTGCTACAGTGAAGTTATGATAGATAATATAGAGCTACACGACGCTTGATATACAGCATTATTATCTTCATTCTGATATATTTCTTATCTAGGCCTTTCCGTTCGGCTCTTTGTTCGTTCTCTGATATTTTTTGCCGCCATGCGATTCCTTTGTCGTTAGTGGTAATGAGGTTGCTATTTTTTTCTTCGATTCCTCCCTCAACACCCACGAAAACAATTCGGCTACTTAATCAAAATATTTGAAAGTATAGATTATTATGAACTAATAGTATTATGGTTTATCCCAAATATTATTGTTACAACTTTATACGAAACGACGACCAAAAATAGTAAACATTTTGTTTATATTTTCGTAGACTTTTTAGTTTCGACATTAAATAACTCAAAATACTGACTGAGAAGTTGAAACAATGAATAAGTTTATAGAAATTTTGGACAACGCAACGTAAATACAAATATATCTTATTAGCCATCATATGAGATTCGTGGTTCATTCATATTAAAAATATAAATAAATAAAAAAAAACTGGAATCCATTAAGATTACTACAATATGTTCTTATTTCGTGACAGCTAGTATAAGCGATTTTTTTTTCTGGGACGTTTCCATCAGGTCCATAAAAATAACGTATAACTTATAAATTATTCTTAATGATTTTGAATGAATATTCCTCAATTATAATCTCACAAACCAGCAAGTCCCTAATTTTTCTTTTCCTATGAAATCTGTGTTATTTTTATATTATTTTTTATTTTACATATCCACCAACAGGCTAAAGCCCAATTACAGGCGGTAAATTATACAAAAAAATCACATTACACTATATTAATTAAAATAATAATAATAATTGAAATTCAAACTAATTGTTAATGTGCTACATACCAGCTTAATTTATATAATAAAAAAATAAAAAAAAATATATATATATATATATATATATTTTCCTTACAAATGTCATAATCTAAATGAAAAAGAAATAAAACGTTAAACAATTTATCATACATATACTCCTATAAAATTAATTATACTAAAAAAAGAAAAACAATAAAAGATAGAAACAAAAGAAAAATGAAGAAGTAAAAGAATAAATAAATAGAAAATTAAAAAATCAAAAAATAAATAAAAATCAGCTCCAGCTCTGAGTCATTTCAATTTAAAGATAAGAACAAAAAAAAATTCAAAAAATGTACAAAATTTTGCAATAATATTATATAATATATATATATATATATATATATATATATATATATATATATATATATAATATACCACATAGATGTCACTCATTGTAGATGAAAATAAAATCAGTATATTATTCATTTTATTTTATTATATTAACTATATGTATATTTATTTTATTGTATTCGGAGACTTTTATACATTTAAGTATGACTCCTGCTAAAGGCTTGTATATACATTTGTAGGTTTTGAGGATATGTCCTCTTATTTTCTATTATATTTTATTGTATTCGGAAAATAACCTCTTTTTCTTTATATCTCACAAAATTAATAATTCTTTTCTCAATATAACGACCTTCCCCACCCTTATAATTATTTCCGGTTACGATAAATAAAGCATTTTATTGTACTACCGAAGACCCGTAATATATAATCTTTGAGGGCGTGATAAATCGTGTGCTTTATGTTATTGTATCCTCCTTATTATTGCGGGTTTATTGTTCTTTTACGATCCTATAACTTATTGATGCTTGATACAACAATATTAATTAATTCAAGTTACTATATTAAATATTGATGTAACCTCACCTTATGTAAGTCAGTTGGTTTATACGAGCATTCTTACACATTTCAGTTTTTCTACTTAGTTGTGCAACGTGTTGGTCAGTCTCTGAAACCTTTTGTAGTTCACCTTTTCTCTGTTATTAAGTGAGCCTTGTAATTCTAGTCGATATGATGCAGATAAAAAAACTCGTCCTTTTACTCATGTTTTTTTGCAACCGCGTTCCGGAATACCCTTCTTGAAAAAGTTCTTTATCATAGGTGTTTCTTCCATGGAATAGGTTTTGAATTATTTTCTAGTACCTATGGAATACTTTTTTTTTCAATGAGTGAATAAATGGTATGAATTGAGTTCTAAGACAATCATAGTAATGAGGTCGTGTCTCGAAAAATAAATATTGCAACTATGCTAAAATAAAAATTATACATTTTGCATCATAACTAAACATGAAAATTAATGTTTTTAATACATACATATAAAAATTATAGCTTAGCTATTTGTCTTAAACCCGGCAGAATTTTAATTGAAGCACCTCTCAACTCAAAACTTTAAAGTTTAAATGAAAATCTTTACAGTGAAAGATAAACAAGGACACCAAAAAGTAGAAAAAGATAATTTTGAAACTATATTTCATTTCAGGTGTTTGTGTAAGGATGAATTGCAAAGTTTTGACCACCTGTGGTGTAGTGACACGGTAGATGTACTTTTAAAAATTCCGTTTTATACCATCCTTCGAAGGGGATGTAAAATGGTGGTCCTGAGCCTGTTCGATATCAGGTATTCTTTAGAGAGCTCATATTAAACCAGGATCGGCAAAATTTAGGATTCCAACTTAAGCATCGTCCGATTAGCCACAGCAGCATAAAATGAAGTTAAATGAATAAACAAACAACGGAAAAATTTTCAACTTGTCAATAATTATAAAAGAATATTATTTTATTAATACATCATTGTTAAAGTTTACGATATAGTATGTATAAATGCTCTGTATGAACAAAAAAAAAAGATATCAATATGAATAATTTTATTTATTTTGTTTCTTTGATGTTTAATATGATTAAAAATTAAAATTAAATCAACATTTTCTAGTGCATTTATAATGCTTAACGTCATTTCCTTTTTATTTTATCTTATTAGACAGAGAGATAAGATTAAATGAAATTATAATTTTATTCTTGGACTTTTGGAATAATGTACAGGAACATTTCAGGACCATACTACTGGAATCAACTTTTTCATTATAATTTAACGCTAAATGTGCAAAGTCGATTCGATAGGTTAATTATCACTAATGGTTTACATTGTGCATTAATAATATATATTGGAACTGCACTCCACTAAATGGGAGCTGGTATACAACCCCCGCGATACTTGTAGATCGTTAACTAGGTCACTGGGGCAGCACCAACCCTCATTTGTAATAATTCAGTTGAGCCCCTGGTGCACCAGCAGTAACCTGAGCGAGGTTATACTGAGTAATGTAAAAAAAACAACAGTTCCCATTTTATTCGGTTTATTATTTGTTTTATTCTTCTAATGAACTATTTCAAAAATACATAAAAAGTTAAATTTAGTTTCCATGTAATTCCCAATCAGTTTAAAGTGAAACATCTCTTTCATTAAATAACCTTTACTGTACAAATAATTTATAACAATGTCAGTTCATGGATTTATAACAACTTTTTATATTTTAACAACTTACTCACTATTCGGTATGTAATATTGTTTCTAAAATCTTTCTGTACGGAAGAATATAACTTTCATGATACTGTACGGTGGAAGTACTTAATCCCATAATCCTGTTTATTACAAGCATTACAAATAACATATGTTCATAAATTTAAGGCCGATATAACGACATTCTGTTAACTCGTACAAACTATTTTATTGTATATTGACTTTTCTAAAATTTTGCGCTTTCCAACGCCATATTATGCGTCTACATTACTACTCATATTTCAGGAAGGATTTTTAGATGCCGTGATTACAGATGATTTAATCTTCCCATCTAAAGTAAAACTTTATTGCATTTTATTTTACATATTAATCTTTTGCAAGGAGTGCCCTAAATAATAGTGAAAACCGTATCAAAATCCGTCGCGTGGTTAAGGAGTTCGCGGAAACCAAAATTTTATATATATATATATATATATAATATATATATATATATATATATATATATATATATATATAGAGAGAGAGAGAGAGAGAGAGAGAATTTTAGGGAAAAAAAAAAATATAGAGGAAAAATAAAAAAGGACATTTCGTAATGAGGTTAAAAATAGCCCCTGCCGCAGTATTTCTAAAACTGGAGCGGTCCCCCAAAATTTAATAACATCAAGTCGAGATCGATCGGTGGGCTCCTTAACCCCTCCCAGCCGGCTATCGCTACCTACCTCACTGTCCCACCCAACTGGGTCTTCCTCTATCCATTTAATTAGATTTCGATAAGGCCTTTGAATCGTTTTGTCTCCATAATGGATATTTTTTTTTTGCAATAAATTGGTTTAATGATATACTTTAAAGTTTGGCTAATTCTCGAATAACAATTACTCTTGAAATAAGGAAAAATAAATTGAATTAAATATTCATGTTAATAATAAGTGTTGCAACTGTCAAAAACAACACTTTTCAAATTCCGAAAAATGTCCTAAATTCATAAGAAATTCATTCATAAACAACGACCTCTGATGTCCAAACCGAAGACCAACGATTTTCTAACTTTACCTAAAACTTTTTCTTGGATCGAAAAAAGATTTAATAAAGAAACTGTTAAAGTAAATTCAGTCCCTAAAAACGAGTCTTCAATTACTGATTTATTTAAAGATATTAAACAGTTCTTTGGTGGTTTTGTACTTACAAAAAATATAAGTAAAGGGCCTAGCCGGATAAGCATGTGAAATCTGCCCCCGCGTGTATTTGAACCAAATTTATACTATTCAGTCACACCTATGAGAAACAACCTTACGCAAATTTTTAGCCCCTTAATCCTAACGGGGGGGAAGTTATGGAGGGGGAAAGATAAAACAAAAAAAAATTGTTTTCTCCTCAACAGCTCAACCGATTTTCACGAAAAAAATATATGTTATGGATTTTATAAATAGGTTTCAAAAAATATTTTTTTCCACGAAAATGTTGGTCCCAAACAATTTTTGAATTTTTCAAAAAAATATTTTTTGGTTATAATGGTTTGGTACACCTCCAATTTTTCGCTACTTTATTTCATTATAGGGTCCTCCATAACATATATTTTTTTCAATTTTATCGGAAGTGTACCCCATGGTGAAAAATAAAAAAAACAATTTTTTCTCCTGAACGAATCAACCGACTTTCACGAAAAAAATATATGTTAATGGTTTTCTAATAGAGTTTCAAAAAACAGTTTTTTGAATTTATATTTCGAAAAACGTGAGTCAAAATTTTTATTTTTAATTTTTCAAAAATAAATTTTAAATTATGTTGGATTAGTACACCAACAATTTTTTACTAATTTGATTCATTGGAGGGTCCTGCACAATAATTTTTTTTTCAAGTTGGTCTAAAATGTACCCAATGAGGAAAAATAAAAAAAAAATGCATTTTTTCAGCTCTCTGAGTAGTAGCTGTTCACGCATGAAGAGTAGGAATAGAGCTGTAGGATCGTAATGTCATTAGATATCACTTACACACTATGCACTTACATACTATTTATTATACCTATTATTATAAATATCTTATATTGGATCGAATATATTTATTTTTTTTTGCATTTAGTTAATTTTTTTTTACTTGGATAACTACAACACAGCACTATATGCTATATTTATATAAAACGTAACTAAAAAGATTTTTTTAATATATATTTTTTCATATTATTATTATATGTTAATCAAAAAAGTTATGATGACAGACTTGCAAGAAGTGTTCGACAAAAAGCCTGTGGACTGTTAACTTTTTTGATTATTTAACATACAATAATATGGAAAAGTATATATTAAAAAAATCTTTTTAGTTACGTTTTATATAAATATAGCATATAGTGTTGTGTAGTAGTTATCCAAGTAAAAAAAAATTAACTAAATACAAAAAAAAAATAAATATATTCCATCCAATATAAGATATTTATAATAATAGGTATAATAAATAGTATGTATGTGCATAGTGTGCAAAATGTTTTTTGAAACTCTATTAGAAAACCATTAACATATATTTTTTTTCATGAAAGTCGGTTGATTCGTTCAGGAGAAAAAATTGTTTTTTTTATTTTTCACCATGGGGTACACTTCCGATAAAATTGAAAAAAATATATGTTATGGAGGACCCTATAATGAAATAAAGTAGCGAAAAATTGGAGGTGTACCAAACCACTATAACCAAAAAATATTTTTTTGAAAAATTCAAAAATTTTTTGGGACCAACATGGAATGTCCTAAGTTCTTCTTTTAATTAAAGGCTTACTGACGCTTATTGACTAATGTTCTACTATAAAGTCTCAAAGACGAGTGTTTATTATCTTGAACAACATTATATGTTTCTTATACTAATAAGCATAATATATACTAACAATAGGTTAAATAATTCTTCTTTTGTTTATCTTGTCATATTTTCTTTCAGAAACTTTTGTAAATACATTGACTTCTACCAAAACATCCATATTCTATAGTATAAAATTATTTTAAATTAAATTAAATTATTTTTAATCCACGTGTATAAAGATCGATTACATTTAAAAAGCAATTTTTGGTATATATATACATATATATATATATATATATATATATATATATATATATATATATATATATATATATATATATACCAAGCCATTTTCGTTCACTAGAAGAGAAAAAAAATAAAATTGAATTTTAATTAATTCTATCACGATGACATAAAAGACAGAGATGAGATGTTTGACGACTTCAAAAATTTGTTGTTTTTTTATAATTAAATTTATATACTTTTTTGTGTTGGTACATCTTGTCAGAACATCTTTGCTTGTCAAAATTGGACTACATTATATTAAAGCTTTTGGACTCATTTATATTTCATGGCACGAAGTACAATGGATTACAAAATTTAAGTTATTTTTTATTGGGTAGTACAGAATAAAGGTGAGGTATTTGTTTCCACCATACTGTTGTACAATAACGCCTAGTGACTACCTCAAAAATATCACCAGTGGTCTAACAGAGGTTCTGACGCCATTAACATATGTTTGCGGACCAATGCCGGAACTAGGATTTTTGCCAAGAGGGGGAAATTTCATTTTCTGAATATCCCGTCTATCTTTTTTCTTCCCCTCCAATAAAGTACAGTTTTATATCAGTATTTTAGGTAATATATTTTAGAATACATTTCTTCACTTCATATGTTTAACTCATTCTATTGACTAGATTAAGGATAAAACATTTTGTTTTAAAACATCCTGTGTTAAAATTTGCATTAAAAATATTTTCGCTCTCGGAACATTGTAGATTGACGATTACATCATATTATTGGTGTTAATTGATACTAATATTAATGAATCACTAATTGAAAAAATATAACTGGTACGCTCAACACACACCTTTCACTTATCTCCGTTGTTAAAATTAATTTATGTTCTAAAAAGGTTAAAGAATCACTTCGAATTTCGGTGAAAACATGTTAAATATTAAATTATTAAATAATAATAATTATTAAAATATCATAATAATTAATCTAACAATATAAATTACTATCTACAATTATCACCTAAGTGTATACCTTTTTCGTGGTTCTGCATAACGTTTTACTGCTTTGCATATAAGATAACTTTTTACTAAAAACTTAAGCTTTCCAACGGTATATCATACAATAATATTAATCTTCTTATATTATAAAAAAAAAATGTTTGCTCTTTTCTCCTTTAGTTGGTTGTTTGTTTATTTATTTAACGTCCCTTTCTACTGCTGTGATTAATCGGACGGTGCTACAGTGGGAGTCCTAAATTTTGCCTATCCAGGTTTAGTTAGGATAGAGATCTTTAACGAGTACCTGACATCGTACAAGCTCGGAACCACTTTTAACGTCCCCTCCAAAGGACGGCATAAGTAAGGATTTTTTTACTCCAATCAAAAAGTCCTAGAATTTGCGGGTTTGAACCCGGGACTTTTTGCATAGGAGGCGGTTTTGCTAACCAACATGCATTTTATGCATGTATTTCATGTCAGTTTACTATGTCCATCTCATTTACTTGTTTTGTATAATAATACAGTTGTAAATATCAATGTGTTCAAATAAAAAAACAATTACATTCGCATTTGTCTATTTAGCCGTTTTTTTATCAATGTTAATAAGATGATGTGGTCAATTTTTTAGAATCTACAAAATTAAAGGTACTTTAGAGAAAGAAAAATAACAAAATTGACTTTTCTTATCTATACTAATATATTGTTTGTTTGTTTGAACGCTAATCTCATAAACTACTGGTTCGGATTGAAAAATTCGTCCATCCAAAAAGATAGTCCATTTATCGAGGAAGGCTATAAGCTATATAACTTTATGCTGCGACCAATAGGAGTGGAGAATCAGTGGAAAATGTGGACAAAAATGGAGGAAATCAATCAACATCGCTTCCCAATGATTCAAAATGATTTACCTTTTAATTTTAAAATAATTCAATTTCCCATTAATTTATCTTTTGCCGTAACAATTAATAAATCACAGGGGCAAACATTTAAACACGTTTTAGGTCAAGATCGGGTTGCGGAGAATATCAGTATGCTCTTCTGCCACATGAAAACAAAACTAAAAATATCATTTACGCAGAAGTACTTTAAAATATATTCTTTTAAAAACTTCTTACTAGCGATCATAATAATAAAAATGGACACAGACCAAATCACGGGCAACAGATAGTCTATACTAATATTATAAAGCTGAAGAGTCTGTTTGTTAGAACGCACTAATCTCACTAAGCTCGAATTGAAAAATTCTTTTTGTGTTGGGTAGTCCATTTATCAAGGAAGGCTTCAAGTTATATAGCATCACGCAGCAAATCTGAAGAATTAGTGAAAAATGTGGAATAAACGGAGGTATTAATCTGGCATCCCAATGATTCCAAATGATTTACCTTTTAATTTTAAAATAATTCAATTTCCCGTAAAGTTATCTTTTGCCGTAACAATTAATAAATCACAGGGGTAACATTTAAGCACGTAGAAATCGATTTACGTCAAGACTGCTTTTCACACGGCCAACTATTTGTCGCATTGTCAAAATCGGGTTGCGGAGAAAATTCTGCCAGAAGAAAATAAAACTAAAAATATCATTTACGCAGAAGTACTTTAAAATATATTATTTTAAAAACTTCTTAATGGCGATCATAATAACTGACATTGACGCAGAAGAAATCGCGAGAAACAGCTAGTATACCTATATATGTGGAAATAATAATAATTTAACTAACTTTTTTGGTCCCTAGTCCTCGAGTGCATATTTAACTTTCTTTTTTCACGACTTGGTACTGGGGAGCTCCATACAGTTATTGAATTTACACGAATGATCAATTTTCGACACGTCTGTCTCAAAACATTACCTACAGAACGGAATTTGGTTAGTAAATATAAATTATCTAACGAAAACAAGGAGAGAGATATGGCGAGACAACAGCGACATCTCTCAGGTGTGAGGAGCACCAATCCCCAGTCGCCACGTTACCTCTCCGTCAGTGTTCCTCATTGCCGTCTTCTCTATCGGATTAATTTTATCTATATCGATATTTAGTTATTTTTTCTCGTTATATCAGTTTGAAAAATGGAGCCAGAGGAAGAGGTATGTAGTTAATCATTGCAACGTGTATTAATCTGCTATCATATTATAGGTGGAATAGTCAGGAATCAGTCATTTTTAAAAAGTTTTTAATTTTGCCAACGTTTCGGCTCAAGCTTGTGAGCCATCATCAGGGCATTACTGAGCATGTCAAGCAAAAACTCATAATCTGCTATCATTTATAAAAACATATGTTTTTGACATGACAACACTCGATGTTTATTCCGTAGATTGTACTTGATTTGAATTTTTTTATTTATATAAAGAGGCGTGTTTGAAAGTAAAATAAGCCTTGTTATCTGGGTCTTTCTCTTCCACATTTATAATTTTTCAGGCTGAATCAGGAAGCTGATTTAACATAAAATAAAATGCCTAAAGACAGTTGATTAATATAAGGATTTCTTACGTTTTCAATTATACAATATAACATAATTATCATACTATCTCTTTACTTTCATATGGCAATGATTTTTGTCGCTTCATGATTATTAATTAAAATAATTTGTTTTCAACTGGTTTTATGTGAGTTAAATATTTTTAACTGCTATAATACAGGAGTTATACTTTTTTATTTCGGTAACATCAATATATCTGACACTGAAATTGAAATTCTGTAACTAGTCGGTGTATGAAGGTCGCCCGCCACACAGATTGGGTTGATCGTACTTCAATAAGGATTGTTTGTTTTATCTCTACAAAATTATCTAGTTTACTGGTTTCCTTGTATCTGTAACACTGTATACTTTTATTATTTCATTTTTTTTTTCATAAAAATTTTCCTGGTTATCATCGTGACTAATATTCGAGTCAGTCTGATAGCGAAGTTTTGATATCACGATGAAACATCAATAACAGTTTTGAATGTTTCCGGTTTTAATTTTTGCTGTAATGTTTTTTTTATTTTGCGTAGTGTATATTTGTTTGTGTTCTCGGCCTCTTCCTGTCATATATTAAGTAGTTGTTTTGAGTACTGGAATTATATGAAAAGACTTTATGATATTATTAGAATACAATGTGGTCGTCTTTAGAGCTGTTTTATTTACGTGACTTGGGTGTGTTTACAAGAGTGAGCTTGGTAGACACACTTATTGGCTCAACAATAGATTCGCTATTTATTATTCTCTCTTCAATTAATTAATTAATTCTATCTATTAGTTCCAATTTTCCTAATTATATTACTTTTGTAATGGTCAATGATATTGTCTCAGGAAATTAATTATTTCTGCTATTCTATTACCTATTTTAATTATCATTCAGCTCTTCAATTGTTTTGTCATTCCTTTACAGATCTATTTCTCCATTGTAAAGGGGAAGGTCTGTCTCTACTTAGTGAATAAAGCATTTTTATTTTATTTTAAGAATTTTTAAAGTTTGAATTATATTAAAATTCCATCTTATTTAAACACTCAGTATAAAACAATTTTTGCAAGGTATTCTTTTTTTTCAAGGTTTAAAAATATCAGGGTTTTATACAATAATTATATATTTTGAAAAAAAAAAAATTAGTGATTGGTTAATCTGGTGAATAAGTTTGCGTTTAAATTTGCTGATCTCCAGAGACACAATTATCCACAATAGACACACAGCATCGGTCCATAATTGCTATTAAGTATTAAAAGTCTGCTTTAATTATACATTTATTTTATCTGTAATTATTTATTTATTTAATATGACCCGAACATACACAATTGAGTTAAATATACACATAATAGGCATAAGTAGAATGTTAAATAATTCATTAACTTCTTCTAATTAAACCTTACAATTTTTTTATCTCGTCTCCGGTCGTGAAAAAATTATTCAATCTAAATTGTTTTTAGTGGTTTCTTACTTTATGACTTTGGCTAAAATAATTTTTGGGTTGAATTTTCAATTTCATAGTTTTAAATGTCATTTTTCCAACTTTTAAGTAAATCTGCAGAATGCTTGTCTAGGCTTAATTTAATTGTGGTTATTTTTTATTTTATTTTTTCTTCAAAACTGTTCAGATTTCATAGGATCAATTCAAAAACTTTGACCAACGTGGTAGCTTGGTCAAAAGAATTTTCGTTTATTAGAAATCCAGCGAATAATAATAGTGAACAGTTTAACCCATAAAAATGTAAATATCATTCTTTCGAAAATTAATTAAGTTAATAGCAAGGCTTTAATTTACTAAGCAGGTTATAAATGAAAAATTTACATATACTGTTGTAATTATTCATTCTACTTATTCCAGAACCCATACTTCTTTATTACCAAAAACCACTAATCGTTCATTAGTTCGAAAAGAATAAGTGAATGGTCCTGTCAAAGTTTTAGGACCAATGTGGATGGTCATTTGATTTGATACCAAATTTCGAAATAGGTTTAATAGTCTTTTTTAAAATCGGTAAATTTATTTAACTAAAAAAAATTGTCGTAAATAAGTTTGTATTTTTCTAAACTTATAAAAATCGTAAAATCTGCTGTTAAAGACTCTAAAAAACAATAAATAATTAACCAAATATGATGTAGAATTAAACGATTGAATACCATGTTGCTAATCAATTTTTGTTGATAAGTCGACTTGTTGACCAGTTTAGTACTTACTTCACAACATAAAAGCTATTCTAAATATAAAAAGAAACCGATTCATAATTTATGTACAATATTATGCAGTAAGTAGACTGTGCTATCTTTACTTAAAGTATGGATAATCCACTGAAATGCAATAATTGACTAAAATAATTATCAGGTGAGAATTCTCAGTTTTGAATTCGAATGTTTGACTTTTTGAAAAGGAAAAAAAATGTTTTGTCCTTTTTTCCTTAATTGTAAAAAAAAAATTACTGATGAATATGGCGCTTTAAACACTGATTACTTCTGGAGTTCTTTAAAAAAAAAAATTAAAATCAGTGTATTGACCCTAACTGATATTTACTTATCTTTAAGTATCCATAACTTTAAGGATTCACTCATCTTATAGTATGAATATCCTCTATAGGATACTGTGACTAATCGGACGATGGGAGTTATGAACTTAGCCTATCCAGTTTTATTAGTAAAGGAGTTTTTATGAATACCTGACATCGCACAGGCTCAGGACCACCGTTTTACGTCCCTTCCGAAGGACGGCTTAACCAAGGATTTTTTACTTCCATTAAAAAATCCTAAGGTTACCTTTAACCCGTTATTAAGGCCGTTATGCTCTAGCCACTATACCACAGGTGACCCCTTCTCTTTAGGAGAGTAAAAGGATGAAAAGATTTGAGACTTAAGATCGGTATAGAACACAGCATTACTTGTCCTAAACACGAGACAATTTATTAGAACATCCTGACGTGGGAGTTTTAATTGTTTAATCTCTGGATTACAAAGGACTAACTAAAATTTCGTTAATGAACCAAGACGGGTTATCGTCTGATTAGGGTGCAAGGAGTAGGTGGAATGATCGCCATGGTAGGAATTGTGCTTCTGTAAATAAGTTATATGGGCAGAGAAGAGAGTACCTGCATGGAACTATTAATTCACTAGATCTTAAAATTATAAAATTAATAATAAATAAGTCTTTTCATGCAGATTTCCGCTATGATTTATATTTGAACTCGAATGCGGATCGCCAAAGAGGTCATTGTATTTTAAATTGATCCAGTCAAATTGGCATTATGGATTTATTGAGTTAGAATTTATCCCAGACAGCAGCTGTCACTGGGGCCTACTTGCGCCTATTACTGTCTAGTCCCCGGCATCTGCTTGCAAACAATAATTCATCCGCTTGTCAAAACGGAAATATAACGCAGGTTGCTATTCAGGGCTTGCTCAAGCGACGAAGCAGTGCCTTTCTTATAAATCAATTAATATATTTGATATATTTAAACCGCGAATATTTGATTTTATGGCAAGAGTAAATGTAATACTTATAACTTGTATGTCTATAATTGACTATAGCACACCAGAATAGGTACTCATAATCACTCGAGTTGTTTTTGCTTTTCTACATAATTTTTGTTTATCCCTACTAATATTTTGCAAAGTAAATGTGAATTAATTCCACTGTTGAATGAAACTTTCGTCTTTAAAAAAAAAAAAAATGTGTTTTTAGTTTTTAGAAGTAATTTTTTTTTTTTTTTTGCTATATGTTTTCTAGTTGCTTAAAAACATTTTAAATATCCTCACCCTCACTTTAAATAGCTCACCCATCAATATTTAATGCGAAAAAAACCCCGCCTGTGTGTGTCTACTGTGGAGTACCACTTACAGTCTGTCACATAATCGCTGAATGTCATGCTTACGAGAGTGAACGACAAAAACATTTTTTTGGAAATGCACATGAAGAACTATTCCAGTTAGAAGACCAAATCAAGAACCTAATGCAATTTTTAAAATCAACAAACGTTTCAAAAAATTTGAATTACAACTTTTAGTCCGGAATCGTGATTGTAAAATAGGGTGCAAATGACCCTTGTGGTTGATAAGCCCTAATAAATAAATAAATATCCAATAACAATTGAACGTGTTTCCGTTACATTTGTTATAAATTAAGTATCCTTGCTAGTACTGGTGAGATTAAGATGATTTTCTTTTTGACTTTTGGCGATATTTCAAATGAGTATTTATAAATTTTCAGGTGTTGTTTAATTTTTAAGTTATACGGAAATAAGTTTTTGTAAAGGTTTTGGGAATACATTTTTTTCAATCACTCAGAGAACCAATTTTCCTTAACCCAGCCTTATTGCACATCTAGACGGTGAGGGGAGACCTCATAAAAAATTTCAGGTTCGCAACCCTTGTCATTTTGAGATCCCCTCAAGCGCCCTTGCCATAAAAGTGAGTGAATAGTACTTTCATTTATAAATATGGATTAATTTTGCAAGTATTGTTCAATTTTCTTCAATATACTTCGATACAATAGTAGAAATTAGATAATCACATCTTCAAGGAGGAAAAAATACTGCTACTCCTTACGAGAGATTCTTTGACGTAAGTGAAGTTCTGTTGAAGAATAGAGCAGACGCAAAACTGTTGTTTACAATAGCTCCTGTTTAGACTCACACTGCTCTGGTAACTAGTTCCGTGAAATTTAAGACATTTTTAGCCACTTCAACACGTCAAAGGTGAACGTGACTTGAAATTAAACACTGATCTATCAAGGTAAAAATATGACATGAAAGCGTGTTTAACTAAATCCATTTATTGGTCATAATTTGTTGTTATCTTAACTGGGAAAATAAATAATTGATCTAGTAAATATCTATAAAATAATGATAAAACTAAAATATTTTATCAATACAAGAATCTTACTATATCAATTCCATGGCTTCTAAATGTTATTAAAAATATCTATCTGCCTTCTAAAATAATGGAACAAGGAATGGTAGTTATTATATAAATAAGGCTATGAAAGTTTATATATATAATATATATATATATATATATATATATATATATTATAGAAACCTGTTTTTATTATAAATTATTCTTTTTTTTTTTAATCAAATCGTTATTCCATTATCTTCACTTTTTTAAGGTATATTTATTTCAACAATCTCGGACTTGTTAGATAGATAAAAGTATACTGTTTAATGATAAAGCATTATCTGATTAGGCCTGTAATAAAAAAATCAAAGTGTTAGCAGTAACAGCTCTAAAAATTATTAATCTATAGCTGCGTCCATACTAGGAGATTGTTTATTTATTTTACGCCACTTAATGCTACTGTTGCTTTCGGATGATGCTACAGTGGGAGTCCTAAAATTTGCCTATCCAGGTTTTATTAGGATAGGATCTTTAACGAGTACCTGGACATCGCACAGGCTTGGGACCACCTTTTAACGTCCCTTCCGAAGGACGGCATTAATTAGGATTTTTTACTTCCATTAAAAAAAAACCAGGACCACCTGCGGGTTTGAACCCATGACTTTTGGAATAGGAAGCTGTTATGCTGGCCACCCTGCTACTGTTGATCCCTACACTAGAAGATTGGATGGCGAACAGCACACATTTTCGCAACTTGGAACAGGCCCTTTGTTCGGTCAGCTGAAACTTTAAAGAAAGGGATTATGGGGTTATTGTACGCTTCTTGTATTTGGACTGGATTTCTTATTTTCTGGCCCAATTTTATATTTTATTTTTTGTTCTTTTTACATTGACCTTACAATAATTATAATTGAAAATTAGTTTAATGATTCTTTTTATTAAATAATTTTTGAAATAAGATACATAAATTAGGTTCCTCTGTTATTTCAGTTATTGTGTTTAAATAGGCGCTCGTCACTATCCTACTTTACTAATGTGGACAATGTCCTAAAACTCTGAATTAGTATTTAGCCAAACTTGACGTAACGTAAATTATTCACCGACTTTCGAATTATTTTGATAGAATAATGAGATTTGCAGCATAGATTATTGAAGTATTGAGTTCTCGAACTGGCTGAGATGCCATGGTCAGCTGTGATGCACATCCGAGCTGCTGGAAGCCTCAAGGACGGACTCTCCGAACCCGTTAAAAGTCATTGAGATTTTTTCTTATTGTCGGCCATTATTTGCCTTTCTTTTTCGCCTACAGTTTTTGGAAGTGTTTTTAAATATTTAAACTATTTTATATTTTGTTTGAACTGTGTAAAATCATGGAATGACCATGCCTAATATTCTTCAATAGTCAGTCGCTTTATTGAAGTATAATTTTGTGTACATCTATGAGCCCATTTTAACAAAGAATAACCTGCGGAAGGATATTGTTTTGTAGTCATATACTGAAATACAAAAATAGATCTATTTTTTGGAAGGATTCCAAGGTAGTATATGCTTAATTGTTTTGTTTTTTTAAAGAATGGGGTTTTCTCTTTTTCAAACTACTTTTAGTAAAACTATGACTTTATCCTTTGAGTTTTCATTTTTAAACCTTTGAACAGAAATAAAAATATTAGATATTTTATTTTGTAGTCTTGTAGTTTATTACTCTTTTTTTGGTTTGAATTAGGTGATCTAGTTTAGTATTATCAGAATCATATCGTAACCAAATGTCCAATATTAAGTTGTGTATAAAATTATAATAGCTATTTGCAGGATGAGATGGTTCGGGTGCCGGTCAAAATTATTACAAAACTATTTAATATTTAATAAAATAGCTTTATTTTGCTGTCTGGGGCAGATCGCATCCCTCTTCTCTATTGTTAGGGAAATATTAAGCTGCAAGAAATTGGTTTCTTCAAAATTTTAAATTATTTCAGCCAAAAAAACTAATAATTACGAAATTATTCGTTTTGAACTATAATATTATTAAACTATTTTCTTCAAAGAGTCTTGTTAATAAAAGAAAATGTATTATTAATCCGAAATTATAAGAAATTTTAAAACTCGTGACTCTTCCAATATGATCAAGATATCGCAAAAATATCAGCATTGCGATGTATTTTGCCTGTAGAAGCATCGGCGCTAAACATTTGCTTCCCAACTTCATAGCGTGGTTTCCAATTCTTTTTAAAAAACAAGCTGCGGAAGTTTTAGTGACTGTACTTCAATTGATTAAGTAACTTCAGTTACTTTTTTCTATATTTAACTTATATTTTGACTTGCTTTTGTATTTAGGTTCAGTTTAATCCTAATTTGATGTTTTTAAATTAGATCTTTTCTTACTCTTTACACGTTATGTTTATTCAAAAGACATAACTGTGACCCAATCTTCAGCACGCTTTCCGTGCATTAATGCTATAAATTAAATTAAATTAATTATTTGTTTACGGTTTAAGCGTTCCATGTAAAAAATCTACAAATTTTGGGTCCTATGGGCGTGATTTTGCTCATTTTGAGACTTAAATTGTTGGTTTTTCGTTTGTTTTGACTTGGGTGTTCCTTCTCGAGATATTAATATTTTATTTTTAAAATAAAAAAATATTTTTGGAAGCAAAAAAAAAAGTATTAAAACGAATCTTGTTACGTAGTTAAAATTACCTCTTTGTCAAAACTTGGCGAATCACGCTTATGCTTTGACCTCTCTGGCCGAAATGGAACACCTGTGGAGTTTACCGAAGCCGGTAATTAATGATATGAACCGCTATTATAAATATATTAGATTAATTAGTTTTTATTTTCTCCTTTTATACCACCTTTTCTTTTTCCTCATTATCCCATTGTTTCCTAATTATTTAAATTTATAATGTTTGGCAAAGAAGTTCAAATTAGCTATTATTTATTGACAAATAAATTTCCGAAGGATCGTGGAAAATCTTGATGCCAGGTATGTTTGTTTACAAATTTTAAACATAGTAAAAAAAATAATAATAATAATAAGTAATTCGTTTTATCAAATCCAGTTTTTACAATCTAGTGATAGGTTATGTATTTGTATCTTTAATAAGACGAAATCCTAAATTAAACAGACTGATAATGAAATCCTAAATTAAACAGACTGTTAATTTTAATACATCAAGATAAAAGCTAACTTACAATTTAATTATTAATTAAACTATATTTTTATTGAACTAAATAAAACTTAAGAGCAGTTGTCAGTGTGAGAGCTAATAAAGATTTCAAGCAGATTGAGCTAGATATAAGATTGTTTATTTATTTATTTAACCTCCCTTTATGCTGCCATGGCTATAGGAATGATGCTACAGTGGGAGTCCTAAATTTTACCTATCCAGGTTAATTATGATAGGGATCTTTTACGAGTACCTGACATCACACAGGCTCGGGACCACCTTTTAACGTCCCCTCCAAAGGACGGCATAAGTAAGGATTTTTTACTCCCATTAAAAAATCCTAGGGCCACCATGCTACAGGTAACCCCTGCTAGATATAAGAGAATTTTTTAGTTAAAAAGCTCCTTTTTTTTTTTTTTTTTTTTTTTTTTTTATAACAGTGCTATATTTAAATAATCATTTGTTTCTTTTTGTGATTTAAATACAACCCCTGCTAGATATAAGAGAATTTTTTAGTTAAAAAGCTCCTTTTTTTTTTTTTTTTTTTTTTTTTTATAACAGTGCTATATTTAAATAATCATTTGTTTCTTTTTGTGATTTAAATACTCTCCAAGATAATATCAACGAATATGTACTATTTTTGTTTTATTATCTCAATTTAATTATTTTATAAGTAAATTATAATCTTTTTTTTATTTTATTTCAGGGCGCTGGCAACCCAAGTGGCTCCTCCCAGCCGCAGAGCTATTACCTGGTGCAATGCCTCATGGGTTTCCTGCATTCAGTCCAATGCAACCCGGTGGTGTCCTTGGCCATGTGCCGCCACAGGGTGAGTACTGGATTAAATATAGAGCTGTATTTCTTAGAGTTCATTCAATAGTTTCCTATTCATTGTTGAACTTGATTGTTTCCTAAAATCAACTTTTAGAGTGATATTTAATTACCTTTTTTATTGCCATTTGTTCAGTTGAAATGAAGGCAAAAAGAAAAAAAAACAGTTTGAAAATACTTCAAGAACCTACATATTGAGTTTGAAAAAATAGTGCCCTGTCTCTTTTAAAATCTATAATTATGAAAAATATGTTTGTGTGTCTATCAATGATCAACTTATGGTAAATAAGATAGTCGATTGGAAGTCAAACATAAAAAAAAAAAAAAAAAAAAAAAGAATTTATTGGTCATTTAAGATTTTATAGTACTAAGTGTAGCTAAATACACTACCAAGAAAAAAATAAATAAATCTTGTATTGCAGAACTTTGGGGTTCTGCAAAACAAGTAAACACAAACAAAATACAAACAACTCAATCCAAAATTTTACGAAAAATTGTTCACGCACCATGGTATGTTTCAAATCACACAATACACAATGACATAAACATCCTAACAGTAAATTCTTACATTCATGACAAATATAACATGTTTCATTCTTCGACAAATCACCATCCTAATCAACTTGTTTCTTTCCTTTCTTCCTCCCTGTTACCAGGGCAGACCCAAAGAAGACTTAAAAGGCCGAGAGATCTTCTACACTAAAAATTCAGGATGCTGGTCAAGAACAAAATAATACCTCATTCCCATAATATATAATATTATTAACCAGAAAAGGCTCAGAAACCATTTTTTTATCATCGGAACCTATATGCAGTGTAAGCCTAAGTTCTGCTTCTCAAGTTATTAGGCAAAATAAGAAGTAAAATTTAAACAATTTTGTACGTACAAAATACATGAGCATTCTCTTTTGTTCTTGAATGGTCCTAGTATTAGCAGAAGTAAGAGTTTACTCAATCTGAGTAGATCTTCTTTAAAAAGAATTGCAGCTATTTATAGAGGGCACTGTAAACTCAACTATCACATGTTCAAACTTGGATTCAAAAGTACACCACTTTGCAGATTTTGTAGAGAAGAAATTGAAACTTTTTTCTTATAATCTGTTTTTGCTGACAGCTTTTCAAGGCTTCTGTATTACCTTTTTGTCTTTGACCAACTGGAGAGCCCACTAAGCAATGCGCTGATCAACCCCAATAGCTGTCTTAAGTTTGCATTGTATAAATATCAACAATATGCCAACAACAGACCTTTTATGTCATGGTGCACTTATGCCATCCAAAAAAAAAAAAAAAAAATATATAATATATATATATAATATATATTATATATATATATATGATACATTTTTATTGTTCATTCAAGATGACCTTAAATTTGGGCTGAAAAGTCACAAAAATTTTAGGTTCGTTATTTGAAGTATTTCAATGGCATCACCCCCAACCAACTTCTCCTAATATTCTATCTATTATTTTTCTACTATTCATTCTTCCATAATTTTATAATTATGTATTTATTTTTATCTGAAATCATTATGGATAGCAACTACAAAACTACTGAATTTAAAATTTTTAATTATTCTCTTCCCGCCAAATCGCAGGACAAGATCCAATAATTCCATTCCATATTTAATATAAGCAGAATTAACTGTTGCTCTCCAAATGTCCCTTCCTCACTATTTCACACATCTGAAATCATTAACATCATTCAAAATTCACATTCCAAAAAGTTCCTCAGCATGATCCTATCAAACCCACGTCCTAAAACAGCTTTCCAGAAAAGTCATACTCTTCCTGGCTTATATATAATGTCACAGTTCCATCTATTTTCTAGGCCCTTGGAAAATGTCCTTAATCAAAACAATACCTAAACCCAAAAAGCCACTTGAAAACTCATCCTTCTTCTGTCTTATCTCCCTTTTGTCCATTATGAACAAAATTCTAGAAAAAACCAAAAAATAAGCCATGTAACTCTTGACTACCAGTTTCAAACAACCCATTCTGCTTAACAGCAGTGGATGTTAGAATTTCCGTATTAGAGCATGGAATGTATTGCGCTGGAGCCTTTCTCGTGGCTTTTGACCGAGTTTGGTATCCAGGACTGCTATAAAAGTTTCATCAATTTTTCTCTCCTACCTACTTCCTATTAATCTGTTCCTACTTCACTGATAGAACCTTCATAGTAAATCATAACCTTTCCTACTTATCCATATTATCTCAGTCCACTAATGTACCTCAAAGTAGCATCTTAGGCCCAATTCTTTATACTGTTTATAAAGCTGACAACCCAATCCATCCTTGCACTGTCCTCACTACTTATGCCGATGACACATATGTGTTGTCCGTAAATAATGACCCGACTGCTTCATCCCAAACCCTTCAATCACACATTGTATCCATTGAAGAATGGTGTCAAAAGTAGAGAATTAAAACCAATCCTAATAAATCCCATCAAATCACTTTAACCCTTTGTCACTAACCAATGAATACCTGCCCACCGTATCCTTTAGCAATATTCTACTCACCCCTATTAAAAAGATCCGGTACCTAGAACTCCATTTTGATACAAACATCTTACTTGGTATCCTCACACTAGACTGAAATGGCTAGACACTCACAGATAGCAGTTACTACGACATTTACTTCTTGTCAAATGCTCAAAACTTTCCGCCTATTACAAAACAATTAATTTATATTACCAACAATAGGTCTATGGATCTTAATGATTGAGCTATGAGAATCCACTTAACCATCAAATTCCTCCTGCATCCAATCCTTTCAATCCAAGATCCTCCAGAGGAATCCTTAATTCCCCTTACTTGATCACTAATAAAATCATACATAAAGATCTGGTTGCAGACTTAACCCGAAATAGATATTTTAATTCTAAACTATCAGTCCTCTCAAGCCCATAATAACATTTACTTCATGTATTTTTTTTTTAATTATCATTTTGTAAATTGCATTAAATAAAAAAATAAATAAAAAATATCCTGAATGAATTGTATTGGATTAAAACAAATTACCATTAAAAATAATTGTCCATTGATAGATTGGTGATTTATAACGCTACATACATTTTAATAAATCTTTTAAATGTGTTTTAGGTCATTCACCTCCACCTCATAATTACCACAAAGACGAAAGGACTCAGAGGCAGTATAATAAGTTAAAGAAAAAGCTTGAGCAAAAACAACTCAGGGAACACCCACTCAACACTACACCTCCTCTTTCACCTAGAAAAGGTAAACTTTTTAAATTTCTTTCAATTGATTTATATTTCTGTGAATCAATTAGTTTGTTAGAAAAAGATTATTTATTTATTATTAATAATGTCCACAGAAATAAACGGAAATAGTCGAAAAGGAGTAGGAAGTGTTGGAACATCTGAAGATGGGGAAGAGAGCTCTAGTGTACAAGATGAAGAAGAAGATACTGGTATAGCTGATGTTCTTGGAAACATTAAAGCACCAGAGGTAATTCTTCAGAATAGATACTTTGAATATTTTAAATGTTTGTTTTCTTTTTCATCTCATTTCTGATCGAAATAATTAGTTCATGATTAGTTTTAGGATAACTATATTTATATAGTTAGGATAACTATATCTTTCCGAATTAGCCATAGTAGCATAAAGTGACGTTAAACGAATAAACACACACTATATTTGAATATATTGTATTATTGAATCAACAATTTTTTGCCTCCCTTTCTTTCTTTTTTTTTACATGTATCTGTGTAAATATCAGTGGTTTATCTCAAATGTTAACATAACATACCTATGTAAATTCATTTTTTAAATCACATTATCTATTATACTAGGTCAGGAGCAGGTCAATACTTTTACACTTATCCATTAATTTTAAATGTGAATATCTATGATATTCAATGACTGCCATTGAAATGTGGTGTAATAGGAAATTTATTAATAATTACCCTTGATAATGTTGAGAATCAGAAAAAAAAAAAATGATAATAATGCTAAATACAGAGGTAACACAAGAGGTGCGTTGTAATCGGGTGTCAATTCTCTCAAAAACCGGAATATTAATTCTGTATGTAATTAGATACTATTATCTATTGTTTATTTAATTAACTGCTGTATGATCTTCACAAAACAACCATTCAAAACCTTTAGATAGGTTCAGGGCTAGAGATAAATAACTGTACTTCATTGAATTAACATAATTTAATAATAACTTAATAATTGTTCATTTCGAATCCAGGTCAGCGATGTTACTAGTCGAACAGCTCTTGTTCAATGGAGTCCACCCCAGATAGAAAACCCTCAAGATGTTAGCTATGATGTTTTGTTGAGTGATAGAGGAAAAGAAGGGAAATATAAATCTATATATACTGGTGAAGCACTTTCTTGCAGGTAACCTAAAAAAATTTCTTAAGAATAATCATCTAATGATTTGAAATAATTACATTTCAACTTTATTTGTTATGGTTTAACATTATATACAAACAATGTTCTCAAACAGGATTGAAGATCTGAAACCTGGTACTGAATACTCAGTCCGAGTTAGCGCACGTTTAGATAATGTGGTTGGCTGTGCTAGTGAGGCGACCCTTTTAGTAACTCCTCCTTGCAAGCCAGATGCACCCCTCGCACCTAAACTGTCATCCAGGAGTCGAAATTCCATTACTCTGAAGTGAGTTAATTAGTTGACTTAGATTTTGTGAAATAACACATACTAATAGTATATTTTTAAAATAAATATATATATATATAAATATATATATATATATATATATATATATATATATCAATATATAATTTTATATATATATATACTTATCATCTATGTCTGAGTTTTGAATCTAAAAATTCATCAAAATCTTTAGTTATGTATGAGAATAGCAACTTTGTCTTAGTGACATTGGCTGATATAAGACAAATACAACCTTTTACTTTTTAGAATTTAATTAAAATGAAAACTTTTGATAAAAATAACACTAAATCTAAAAACAAAAATTAATATTGGCTCTTTTAGGATCAAGTCAATGATTTTTATTTAATGAGACTTGGAAATTTTGAACTATCATAAAACTCAAAAGTTGTAGAACATAATTCAGATAATTTTCAATGTAATATTAAGTCTCTTATAATATCTAAGGTATGCAAATAATATTCATTTTCCGTGTAGATGGTCTGCAGCTTTGGATAATGGTGGACATATCGACCACTATGTCGTTGAATGGGAACAAAACGGTTCATGGAGCGAGGTGGCTAAAAGCAAAAGCAAACAAGCTCACATTCCCAAGTTGCAACCAGCCACGTCGTATTGCTTTAGGATTGCCGCAGTAAATCAGTACGGAAAGAGGTAACTATGTCTTTAATTTTATATTTTCTGCCTACCATTATTTTGATATTATAGTTCTTATCATATATAGTACTTCAGGAGTAGAATTTAGATAATATTCATGAAAAAAAGTTTGATCTAGTTATAACTATTTGTTAACTATAAATTGGAAATTGATAATCCACTAGGTTCATCAGCCATAGAAATATTATTTTCTAGTAAAGCATTTTTTATAAAGTTTTAAAATGGCAATTCAATACTTACCTTGCAGAAATATATTTCCTTTAATGTATTAAAAATATTTTGGGCGTGAGAAGAATTGCATAAAAACAAACAAAATAAAACATATTTTGATTACTTAATCATTGGCTTTATTACTTCATGATATTAATTTTATCAAGAAAACTTTACATTCAATCATGGTTTTTAATTTTTTTAAATTTTCATCAGTTTTGAAAGTAACTATAACCAAATTTTATATTTATTTTATGTTGATTCTTGTGTTTATAAAGGTATTTAGTTAATGCACTTTCATCTCCTTTATATTGAGGACCTGAGAATAGCAATAATTTATTTAATGGTTTTATGTATCAACTGAATGAATAGGTAGTATTGAATAAAATGTTTATCTCTATTACCAAAAGTCGTAATGATAAATCTTTAATGTGAGTCATTAAATTTCGGAAGATGGTTATCTTATTGTTCAAGATAAGAACTTATTCATGAGGCTGTGTAATGTGTAATTATATTGTTATTGCTTTAAAATTGTCACATTTTCGGTTATAAAATTGGTTTATTAAATAGTAGAATAAAAAGTTTAGTAAATGATTAGCATGGTGTATTATGTGTTTTCTGGCTAATGGTTTATCATTAAATAGTTTTACATTTTTAATAGATATGTTTTCTAAATGTTTTTGAGATCTCACTTGCTAGGTCTTAATTTGGGTTAACATTTACCTTGGAGAATGGTTTGTAAAAAAAATAAACAGTGATAAGCATATCAATAAAAATGTTATTATTTGGTTTATTTATATTTATAAATAAAAATCACTATTTACTCACTTTTCTGGCCAAATATCACCATGCCTATGAAGAAGATGTTTTTAATGGAGTTTCTCCTTACCATCTAGATAAACAATCATTTTTGGAAAAAATTTTCCTCTAAGTGATTAAAAAAAACAACATATTTCTACACTATATATATATATATATATATATATATATATATATATATATATATATATATATATATATATATATATTATATATATAGTGTAGAAATATGTTGTTATCAATATATATATTATTATTATTTTAATAATAACTCAAAAACTATCTGGCAATTTCTTGTGTATATAATATATATAATCCAATCTCCTGAAAAATTACAAGTACTCATTTGAAAGATATTCAAATTTCTAACCTTAGGAAAAATAAAACATTTGAACCTGACCAGTATTAGCAAAGATACTAAGTTTATAACAGAAATATTTAAGTTTATTTTACTCTGTTTTTGTATGAAGTTCCCATGGAAATA
Organism: Piezodorus guildinii; assembly: GCA_023052935.1. Lineage (NCBI taxonomy): Eukaryota > Metazoa > Arthropoda > Insecta > Hemiptera > Pentatomidae > Piezodorus > Piezodorus guildinii. The sequence goes on along the minus strand of CM041293.1, from coordinate 117,854,068 downwards.
TATTCAATAGTTATTGGTTTTTAAAAACCAATTTTAAGCAGTTAACAAATTTTTTATTTTAAGAACATATATAACTTATTTAAAAAACTGAAAATTACACATCAATGGGTCAAATTTGTAATTATGTTGGAAACTAAAGTGATGCTAATGGTTATATTTTAAAGCTAAAACATTAATGTTGGGTACTTATATCTACTTGCTATTAGTATCTTATTGTAAATTTAACAGAATAAAATTAAGATCAGTCAATAATTAAAGAAACTTAATTTGTCGAACATATAACTTTATGTTGTTAGAGAAACTGATTGACTGAAAGCTTAGTTATGTTTACCATGAACAAATTTAAAAAAATGGAATATTGGCTAGCAAAGTCATGTGTTATAGCTTGTACCTTGATCAAATAAACCATCTGCCTATAAATATCAAAAATTATCTTTATGTCTTAACAATCTTACATATTTATGTATATATATATTAACTAAATAGTTTATTGAAAATGTTTTCAGTGACTACAGTGGCGTGGCCACATTCACCACCTGCGATAGCCCCCCTCCACAGCCACTGCCACCTAACTTGACCTTAGCTACCCCTTCATCGCTAAGCCTCGCATGGTCAATCAGACCTCAAGATGATGAATTCGTGCTTCAAATGGAAGACCCGGAATCAAAGCATGGTTTCCTTCCGGTCTACAGTGGAAAGGAATGTTCTTATATCTGCTCAAGTCTAAGAAAGAACACTACTTACAAATTCAGGGTAAGAATACAATTTTTTTTTTTATGTTTATTCATTATAAAGTTGACTAGTCCATGGTTTGATATATTTTAAGCAATATTTTAAGAAAGATTTATCAAAGCAAAAATACTGACTGCTAATATTGGTTTATTATTTTGAATAGTGAATTTTTCTATTGAGCAAAAAAAAAAAAAAAAAAAAATTTCCTCTCTTCAAAATTTCAGGACTTATGTTTCAAGATGCGTAGAACCCGAAAAAACAATTTTAAAAAAATCCGTTTGTCTGCCTTACGACATCCACAGCATTTCTCCGAAACTACTGAACCAATTTTTTTTAAATTTGCCACAAAAATACTAGAGTATGCAATGTTGATCCTAATCCCTAGACGTTGATATCAGCTGGTTATTTTTAAAATGGTGGCTGATTAAAAGTGATTTAATTCAATAACTTAGTTATTTTTGAAGAAAGAAAAAAATTTATCAGCGTTTATTAACAAAAAAAACACGAATAATTATAAAAAAAGAAAAGAATAAAATTGAAATTTTATCCATTAATACACCCATAACTCAGTTATTTTGGAAGATAGAGAAAAATGTTTATAGAGTTTTAGAATCAGTAATGCGCGAATAAGAAAAGAAATAAGAAAACAATTTAAATCTTGCCCATAACTCAATTATTTTTGAAGATGGAAAAAAAAATTATTATTTTTTTTAATCTAAAAACCTTGAACAGTTATAAAAAAGAAAAAATAGAAATTTTAACCATAAATACGGCCATAACTCAGTTATTTTTGGAGATAGAAAAAAATTTATCAGTGTTTATTAACAAAAAAACATGAATAATTATAAAAAAAGAAAAGAATAAAATTGAAATTTTATCCATTAATACACCCATAACTCAGTTATTTTGGAAGATAGAGAAAAATGTTTATAGAGTTTTAGAATCAGTAATGCGCGAATAAGAAAAGAAATAAGAAAACAATTTAAATCTTGCCCATAACTCAATTATTTTTGAAGATGGAAAAAAAAAATTATTATTTTTTTTAATCTAAAAACCTTGAACAGTTATAAAAAAGAAAAAATAGAAATTTTAACCATAAATACGGCCATAACTCAGTTATTTTTGGAGATAGAGAAATATATGTATAGAGTTTTAGAGTCAGTAGAGTGCGATAATAATAATAAATAAAAAAATAAAGTTGATCTGTATATTCCAGTCACAATTTATAATAGATGTAATTCCACGAAAAATTTAAGAGACTTTTGAGATCAAGACAACGCGATGAATAAAGAGGAGAAAAAAAAAAATCTTATATGGTCAAGCTACAACTTTTAAGATATGTAACTGCCTGATAACTAGGTTATTATTGATGGTAGAGAAAAAATGTAAGGTTTTCTGGAATCAGGAAATTTTATTTGAATGAAAATCGAAATAAAATAAAATAATAAGAAATGGTAACGCACTCAAGTATAAATGCTTTTGGTTTATTATTTTCAATTATGAACCTTTGTAAGCAACCAAAAAAAAAAATTACTTCCCTTGAAAATTTGAGGGTTTATGTTTCAAGGTGTGTAGAATCCAAATAATGAATAAAAAAAAAATCCATTTCTCCTAATTAATAAATAAATACCATCAATTTAAATTTGGAACAACATGAAAAAAGAATCATTAAAATTGTTCCCAAGTGTTTCTGAAGCGGGACTTTCTTTTCTCAAAAATAGGCTCTGTTTTTAACTTACTACTGTTTTGGTTAATATATTTTTTTTTTTTTTTTTTTTTTTATAGAGAACCTTAAAAATTTATTTTTAATGATGTGAGAACGTTTGGCTGTGTCAACACTTAATTAAGTTTCTACTTAATTAAGTGCTTTGATGACTGCACCTGGAATTAACTTCTCCCCCAAATTTATATTTATCATGTTAAACCAAAGTAGCCCATGAAGCAATTTAGATTGTTCAGTCTTGACTTTGATCGTGTAGGTCATACTTTTATAAACCTTGTTCTTTGTTATTTTTGCAGTTGAAATCCCAAAACGATGATGGCTGGTCTCGTTGGTCCGATGAGGCTAAGTACAGTACCTTGCCCGGACGACCTGGTCCTCCTTCAAGGCCTCAGCTCAAGGGCAAGATACACCTCCACTTCTTCAGGCTCAAGTGGGATCCTCCCGTGGACACTGGTGGTGCCCCTGTTACCAGCTACACGGTCCAGATCGTCAAATACAATAAAGATGGAGGTAGCATTGTTATTTCATAGATAAGCATGAAATTGTCATTACAATATTTCATACTTACTTAATAATGTTGTTCTCTGTTGCAGAATACCAAGTGGTGTATAATGGACCTAATCTGTCTTGCACAATCGAGAAGCTAGAGCCTGGTACTGCCTATCAGGTGCGAGTGTGCTGTGAAGGGCCCGGAGGTACTAGCGACTTCTCCGAGCCCGCTCTGCTCGCTACTGAGCCGGTGTGTCCTGGTGCCTGCTCTCCGCCCAGACTCCATGGCCGGGTTAGGTCCCATTCCATTCCCTTAAAGTGGGGTAAGGATCTTTTTTATGTTTATATTAATATATTAAAATTCCTTGCTGGTCTTTAGTTGAATTCACTGACTCACTTATAATTTCTTTATTGTGATTTGAAGGATATCCTGAAAATGATGGAGGCTCCTCTGTTACTGAAATGGAGGTAGGAGTTAGATCTTCTGAAGAGACGGAACTTAGAACGGCCTACAAGGGGTTCGAGACAGAATGTGTGGTTAATGACCTGAGACCTTCACAACTTTACACCTTTGTAGTGAGAGCTGCAAATAAGGTAATGTATTTTATGATTTATCTTGGTTTTGATCTATCATTAAAATTATTAATCAAGTTGATTATTATTAATTATATCTTAATAGGTTGGCCCTGGCCCCTGGTCTGAAGCATTGGAAGTGATGTCAGGCTGTGCGGCACCCGGAATCCCTCCCCCACCTACCTTAGCACTAGGCCCAGGTTCTGTGACTTGTTCTTGGGTCGCGCCCCCACACCATGGCTCTCCAATCACCTCTTACACCCTTCAAATGGCTACTCCCCCTGGTGATACTTATAATCAGGTTTATGTTGGTCCTGCGACTCATTGTGAAGTAAAACCAGTTCCCCCAGCCACCCTCTGCCTTTTCAGGCTTCAGGTAAGCTTATAAAAATAATATAGTCTATACACTAAATAATTAATTATATTATTAGAACACTAAAACTATGGATTTAGGGCTTCAAAGTTAAATGAATATATTAAAATAATTTTTATACAAAATGGTATAAAATTTGTGAGGATCAATCCATTCGAATACGTCCAGACCTTGCCGCTCAACATTTTTGATTTTCATGATTTTTTTACCAGTTATTCTCTATTCTTTCCTGAATATAAAACCGTAAATAAAATATTTTTCTAGCCAATACTTTCAGTGCTGTAGCTGTTTTAAGTCAGCTTCATGGCTTAATACATGTGTCGGGAAAATCTTTCTAATTCTTGTAATTTTGTAGATACCAGATCAAAACAAAATCTAACAATAAGGTAAAGATATGCTTTGTATTTTTTGTCCTCACCACTCATTAAGCAAATAGTGAAAATGTATACAAAACGAGACTTTTGGCAACATAAAAGTATTAAAAATACAAAAAAAAAAAAACATCCTTGATTATTTTTTCCTATATAGCTTAGTCATAGTCTTGCTGTAAAAATTTGGATCTTGAGAATATAGTCCTTTTTTGTATATGAATTTTCAAAATTGGTAAAAATTTGTTTTCACGATGTTTACACGGAAATAGTGAGTGGTTGAAGGGACGGAATTCCAGAAAGACCCAAGTTCGTGATAAAAAAATAAAAATATTATATTTTTTTTAGTTTCTGATATATAATAAATGATATAAAAATATTCTAGAGTTTGTATATATATTATATATATATATAAAAGATGAACCTTGAATTAAAAAAAATAATAGAAAACATATTTGGTCATTAGTTGGCCTATCCTTCGCAACAAAGGTATTTTTTTTTATGTTATGATTCTTAGTTCTATAGCCTATAATTAATTTTGTTTTGGAGGCTTACTTATACTATATAATCCATATCCTTCCCTGCAATCAGCCATAACAATAATTGATTATTAATTAATTTATACTATAAATATTTCTGAAGATCAATGTGGTTGTTCGATAGGCTTCAAACAGTATAGGAGTAAGCGAGTGGTCTGAAGTGAGAACCATCGTGACCAGCGCAGGACCACCTGGAGCTGTTCCTGGACTGAAGGCCTCCGTCGTCAGCCCTACTTCTATTTCCCTCACCTGGGGAGCTCCTCAGTCAAACGGTGACTTGGTCACTAGTTACACTGTTGAAGCTGGTGACTTCTCCACAACTGTTACGGAAACCAATTGCGTTCTTGATGCTCTTGCCCCCGCTACTACATACAGGTTAGAATGTTTAATGATTAATTTATTTATAATTTATAATCTTTAGAAACAGTCTCTTTGGTGTCCATGTTCAATCAAAGATAAACTTTCTTACTGTTCTATTCAGACTCCTGGCCAAATAATAGTCAAGGAAACACATTTGATACACTATTAAGCCTCAAAGGCTCCTTACCAGTAGAGGCCTGCAAAATATTTTTGGAACTGGAATCATTTGAACTGAATCATTTGCAGACCAACCTGTCTAACTTAAAGAATAATGCAATTTTCAATACTTAATAGACAAATATCAAAAACTCTAAAATAAAACACTTTAAAGAATAATTCCTAACAAAAAGTGAAACAAAAAGGATACCATTGATCAACTGATATTAACTTCCAAAGTTCCAATTATCAGGAACACTACTTAAAGGGAAATTATAAATGAACTTGTGTTATCTATTTGTGTAGAGAGTGGTTTTTCTGCTGTTGAATGCAAGCACTTTGAACCAATATTGGATTGCTGTTTAATTATGCTTGACTACAATTATCAAACAACTTGTCGGAAGTACAAAAATGATGTTTGATGCCTTATTGTAGTTTTATTATAATTATATGGATGCTGCCATTAGATGGATATTATTAATTTGATATTGATGTATGTGCCTTTTGCAATATTATTGATGGTTTATCCTAATTAAAATTATTGCTAATTTACAGAATTCGAGTTAGAGGTGTAAACAGCATTGGTCCTGGTGCTGTGTCCTCCCTTAAGGTGTCGACGCTTCCATTGCCACCAGAGCCGCCCCAGCTAACCTGTGCCACGGCTGGCCACAACTTCCTCAAGCTGCGATGGGGAGCTCCAAATTCCAACGTTAACAATCATGTATTCACTGTCGTCATGTCTTTACATTCCAAGTGAGTTTGTATGGACATTTTGTTGTATGGATATTTGTGTTTTTTGCAACTGTTTAATGTGATTATTTGTAATTCTAGTAGAAGAATGTTAGTTTATGAGGGGACCAGTACCAGCTGTAAGGTCTCTAGATTGCAAGAGCAGACCTCTTACAATTTTACAATAACGGCTTCCAATTCTACGGGAAAAGGGCCGGAGAGTGAAACATACACCTTCTCTACGGTTATTGCACCACCTCCTCTTGTCAAAGGCTAGTTTATTATATCTTTTATATCTGGATTTACTTTTGTTTAGAGCATGTTTCAAAAATCTTTTAAAAGTCATATTTTATTATGTTTTACTGGGTCAGTTAGGTTATCTCATTTCTGCTATTTCATATACTAACATTTAAAGTTGCTAAAGATTTTTGAAAAAAGTCCATTATTAATTTAAAGCACTTTATATGATTAATGGAGAGTTGATTTATCGACGATTCGTGCTCTAAGGTTTAAATAAAGAAATAAAAAAAAAAAAAAAATTATTGAGTAAACAAAACATTTTCTGTTTCTGTTTTGGATTACTATTAATGAATTATGAATGCTCCTCATATTGATATCTGGTTATCGGAGATATTTAGAATTCATTTTACAATGCTGAGAATAGTTAAACGAACATAATTAAGTAGTGTTAATTAAAAGAAAAAATTGAATGTCAAGAAAATAATGAGGGGTGTTTTCATTAATATTCTAAGATCAAATATCAGCTTAGCTCCATTATTATTCTAAAGTGAATAATTTTTACTGCTCCCTAACTTTTTTTTTTTTTTTTTAATAAAAACTAATAAACACTATATTTAATCGATATATATGATATAAAATCATAACAAAGATATATTTTGGTTCTTTTTAAGTAATTATTTATTACTTTTTTTTTTTTTTTTTGCAGGTTTAAAAGTTAATGAAATTAGCAATAGAAGCTGCCACGTTGAATGGTCAGCTTTGAAGCCACAGGGTAATGACAGAGTTGATTATACCATTCAGTGTGCACGTCTGAGGGAGCAAACCTATCGACAAGTAAATTTTTATTTTAATGGATAATCATGAGATGATCATTAAACAACTTAATAAAGTTGATGTTCACCATTTTTTTTTGTATCTTTTAGGTATACCATGGAAGTGAGAACAAGTGTGAAATAACAGACCTGGAAGCAGGAGCAGATTACCTGGTACGTGCTTGCGCTGTTCGCCTGAGCCCTAAGGGCCCGATCGAGGGCCAGTTCTGTAACCCGGTGTCTCTGTCGACCCCACCCGTCCACCACGAGCCACCTCAGCACCCGGTCATCAGACATCACCATCACCAGGTGAACTCTTCATTGTTTACTTTATGTTGGGATAACTTACAAAATATATTTTGTTTCAATATTGGTATTGCTCAATTTAGGTCCTAATTATTTTAAGACTAGATAATCTGATATCAAACATGGACCTCATTAAAAACAAATGTTATAGATAATTTTATTGATGATCATGTGTATGCATTTTATATCAAAACCAATCGAATCATTTGTTTCAGAAACCTGATACAATAAACACCTCTTTTATATTTTATATCCATTTAAATATTGTTTTGAAACAATTATTTCATTATGGATTATGCCTCTTCTCTACATGGATTATACCTGTAATGTAATAAATATATACCTTTACATTAAGAGATTCCTTCATAAACATTTCTTTTCCCTCTTTTTCATCTTTTCAGTGTGGAGGTGCATCCAGGCATCCCAGTTTATCAATAGTATCTTCATCTCTCTTATTGTCTTCCCTCGCATTCATCCTATCCTGGATATCTTTGTATAACAGTTAAAGTCTGCCCTTATGCTCTTCTAAAAGTCTAAAAGGCTTTACTTCTTGGTCAGGCTTCATAGATGCTTCTGGCTTCTCCATATTCTTCCTCTTTGCTGACAACCATTTAAACTGTATTTATTTTAAGTAGTTTTGTCCCCATTACTCAGCATTAAACCTTTTCTAATTTTTTTTTTTTTTATAAAATCTCTTCATGTTTTTCCTACCACTCTTCAGCGATTCCTGATTTCAGCTGTGGTTATTATATTCTCATGCATGCCTAGTTTTACCTAGCTTTACAGAAGGTACAATGCTTTGTATATCCTTAATTTAATGCCCATACCAACTTCTCTCTTATCCACATTAGTGTTACAGATCTGTAAGTAAATACTGTTGGCTTTCCTGATCCTGTTATTGACCTCGTCATTGCTTTTTTCATCCCTATCTAGTGCAACATAAATTTCATAACTAATTAATTAAATTTACATTAATTTTTCATGTATATACAGATTTATCTTTAAAGAATATTGTGATTTTTCTTATTTTTGAAGGAATTAGATATGTCTGTCTATTTTCTTCAGGTTCGTTCCCTCCTTGCTTAGAGATAAGACAGGACTTGAGTAGTACACTTATTCTGTTCCAACATGTCTCGACTATAGCAAAAAAATTGTACTGCGCATGCTCTGACAGACCTCTAAAAAAGTCATGAGCAATGTGGTGACAGACCTTAAGTCTTTCATTGTTAAATACATTTTTAAGTATTATTTCTTTTTTACTTTTGTATTTCAATCTATAAATTTACTCACTAGTAATATGGTAATACAGCTATTTATTTTATTTTTATTATTAATTAACATTGAACAAAATGTTTAGGGCAACGGAAGGAGGCCACTGACGGACCAGCAGTGGGCAGGAATCATCTTATCAGGGTTCATCGTCCTTGCTGTGCTGTTCGCAATGCTCATCGCGCACATCATCTACTGAACGGAAGGATCGCGGGTGGATCTCTCCAACTTACCTTTAGCGCCAGCTATTTGACCACTAGTACATTTCCAAAGCCCGATTCCCTAAAGCACAAAGTTGTGCACAGGAAAACGAGATTTAGAGTTATTTTTATAAGAAGCTGTTCATATTTCTCCTTACAGTATTTGGTCATACAAATTCAGTGTTTTAAACACTATAAAAAAGTATATATGATTATGCAATTATATGTATTATATATTAGAAATTTATTTACAAATGGGTTTATGAATTTATTGAATTCTTGTATGTGTAAATATATAAATATCGTAATCTCTCTTATTTTTTAAGTGTTCATCATATGTATATATACTCTTGATATATATAGGTATGAATTAATCATGATTTACATTTATAAATTGTATATTATTAAATTAAACGAAATGAATTTATCGTAACTTTTCGAAATATACATATTTAATTAATTTATTTTGTTATCGACAAATGTTTGGAAGATTTTTTGTACATTCAGATATATTGCTCAGCCAAATAACGTGTCAATTTAATTGCAGTTATGTAGTGATGTAGGAAAGGTTAAGAAACGAAATAGGAAAAGACTGCAGAAGTTAGTATCTGGAGATTGATGGCGCAACTTTAAGAGCATTATATTGAAATGACGTGTTAAATGTTTTATAATTTTATACGATTATTTTGCCTAATTACATTTTTAACCTTTATTACAGTTGTATCATTGTTATCGATTATTTTTAATGGTGGTGTAAGATTGACTTAAACAATTGTTAGTAATTGTCTTGAAAAGAATCTAAAAAGGCACTAAAAATATTGTAGTTGGTTTTTTTTTTTTTAAACTCCACTAATCTTTGGACTAATACATGCTCTTAACTGACAGCGCATCGAGCGGTACTACTGATGGTTAGGTTTACGTAACGAAAGGTTCACACATAACTACAAGAGACCTAATAAAACCCCCATTTATATTTACACCACTTATTGATGGTATGCTTAGAGTTTGTTAATGTAATGGTGAAGACTGTGCAATATAAACGGTGCTTGATACTATGATAGTTACCTATGGTCACTTCCAGATGTGTGTTTGGTGTACCAAAATTTATGTCCAAAATTGAAAGGTGCATAAGTGCTATTTTTGTTATTCTTTGGTAAATGTGTATTTTTATTATTTAAATTTGTAAATATTCATATGAAGTTTTACATTGATTATAAATTGTTTTAATATTTATTTTATCCTGTATCTTTTAATTTTTAAACACTTTTACAATTGATGTTTAAATTGACAAAAGTGCGTTGTTATTTCTAATATGAGGTGCATCAAAAGCACTAATTGTTGCACCTTTCAATGCTGTTTCCATTATTAATTAAATGTTACATCATAGATTAATGTATTTACGTATAGATGTATCAATGTCAGTTCCATTATAGTGTACAGATGTCTTTAATGTTCCATTCCTTTTCGAGAGACCTCTTAACACTTATTGTGACTGTTGGTGCATTTCTTCTTTTTATAAAGTTAACCTATTAGATTATTAATTGTTACTGTTAAAATATGCTATATCAAGTATAATTAACAAGAATTGTTAAAATTTTAGGTGCAGTCATAAAAGGTTATATATTAAAATTCTATAGGATTTAATTAAATAATTATATGCATATATATGAAAATGATTACATGCTATATTTTATGTATGTCGATTATCTATATTATTAAAATTTCCACTGAAAATGTCAAAATTATTATTCCTTATTCCCTTTCATATTCTTAAGATACCATTGTAAGTATGAAAACATATTTTTTTAACTTAAACAAAATTACTTGGTTAATTCTGATAATTTATTATTTGTCTTTAACACCATGTCAATTCTTATTTCAATAAAAACGAAAATTTGTACAACCTCTATAATAAGTCTATATTCAGAGTCTTTAAGACTTCAAGCCACATAGGATGAACACTGTATCACCTAGGTACTCTCTTAGAGTATCACCAAGGAAATATGGTAAGTGATGCAAATGACCTTGGTATTCAGAACTGAATTTATTTTTCACAGGATAACTGATATTGCTTAAAGTAATTAACTATAGCAATTATACATCCAGGTTTAATAAAATAAAGCCTGTTCTTAGGTACTTGTATGATTCTGTGATACTTATAAGAGCAAGGATAACCTATGTCTTATCATTATAAAAAATGAGAAAAAAAGAAAAGAAAAAAATTGAAATTTTACCCATAACTCAGTTATTTTTTATATAGAGAAAAATATGTAAGGGGTTTTGGAATCAGAGATAAACAAAAAAGGGAAAAAATTGGATATTTTGCCCATATATAAGTTTGTAACTCCATTATTTTCTAAGATAGAAATAAAAATGTATTAGTGTTTTAACCCCAAAAACGGCGAATAATTACAAAAAAGGAAAGAAATGAAATTTAAATTTTACCCATAAATACCCCCTTAACTCAGTTATTTTCGAATATGGTTATACCCTAATATAGTTATTTGGAAATAATAAACCATTGTGTAATAATTTGCAGCATTTTAATTTATTTATTGTTTTTGTATATTGAAGACTTACAGTGTGGTACTTAAAATTATCTAATTTTCATCACAACTTTATAAAGGAATGTACCACATATAGAAAGGTATTACTTATCTCATAGGTTTCTTATCAAATCTAAACAAACCTTAAACTTTTTTTTTTTTTTTTTTTTTTGTTTATTCATTTACAAACGTCTCTTCATGCTGCTGTGGCTTATCAGGTATGATTCTACAGTGGGGTCCTAATCTAATTTTTGCCTATACAGGTTTAATTAGTAAATAATATTTTCTTTAAGTAAATAAAAGTCATTAATATACTTTTTTTTATCATTCCTTTGGCATTAATTATAGCTTCTAATCTTTTTTGCATCGTAGAAACAAGATTTTCGTTATCTCAGGTCCAATTTTTTCCCATTTCTCTAACAACACTTTTTTGAAGAAATTTCCTTCAAATCCAAAATATACCATAAATGGTCAATGGATTTATATCCGGAGACTGAGGGGGTATTTTCAATTGTCTCAGTACACTGTACAATAACCATTCCTTCGTTTTAGTGGCTATGTGTTTTGGACCGTGGTCTTGCTGAAATATAAACTTATCCACCAGTCTTAATTTTTAGCACTGAAAAAAAAACAGATTATGTGACAAAATGTCTACATACCTTTCAGCATTCATTATACTTTCAACGAAGTATAACTTTCCAACACCATTCCATGCCATTCAGCCCCAAACCATTACATTGTTACTCTTTAGTTTTGAACTGTTCTTGAAATCAATAAAATGAATTGACTCTACTACAATATAATTTTTCTATTTCATCCTACCTGCAAAAAAAAAATATATAAATAAAACAAGCAAAATTAATTATATTGAGGCATTCCCAGAAAGCCGGATGTGAGGTATCATTGTTAATACTAGGGGTGGGCATAATCGAGTGACGATTATCGGATAATTCGATTATTTCAATCATTCGAATTATTCGATTATCGGATTAATAGGTTTGGAGAAACGAATGATCATTCGAATTAAATTGTGGGATTATAAGGAGTTCGTATAACCGAACGACCTTTTTTTTTTTTTTTTTTTTTTTTTCATCACATAAATTATATGAATGTTTGTAAACAGGCTCAGCCATAATAGAGACGGAATTGTGAAGCATACTAATCATTCGATTATTTAAATCATCGAAGTCCGATCATCCGATTAGGCCCACCCCTAGTTAATACCATTGCGATTTAGATGATTTTCTGGGGAATTGAATTACTTTCTATTTGCCCAACAATAATTTTTCATAGAATGCATACCTTTTACCAAAGTTTTCTTTTCGTCATCGAAGCTCAAAATATACCATAAGTTATAAGACTAAGGGAAAGTCAACTTTTATCAAAAGTGTTAATTCTGTTTTCTAATAGTTGGATAATCAATGATATTAAGTGAAACTTTCGATAATTCGATTTTTACAACGAACAAGTTTACAACATCCACTGTCTACTTTTTTTTTTTTTTTTTTTTTTGTATAAAATCTAATCGTTTCTGAGGTCTGATGGTTCTGGATTTATTAAATAATTTGTTTATTTATTTTTCAGTATAGTTCCTTTATAATTATTATCAGAACTTCAGCATTGTTTTTATTTATAATTATTTTCCTTTATTGTTATAATAAGCTTCTTGAAGTCCTTCATATTTAAATAATTATACATAATACATTATGTTCTCTCGTTGGAGTTCCTAATCACATAGAGCCCTAGTTTGTTTATTTATTTAACGTCACTTTATGCTACTATGGCTAATCGGACGATGCTACAATGGGAGTCCTAAATTTTGCCTATCCAAGTTTTATTAGGATGGGGATCTTTAACGAGTACCTGACATCGCACAGGCTCGGGACCACCTTTTAACGTCCCCTCCGAAGGACGGCGTAACTAAGGATTTTTTACTCCCATTAAAAAATCCTAGGACCACCTGCGGATTTGAACCCGTGACCTTTGGCATGGGAGGCTGTTACGCTAACCACCCAGCTACAAGTGATCCCATAGAGCCCTAGTGAAAAAAATAAATAAAGGTTTTATAGTTAAGTCGTTTGATTTAAGTGTGCATTAGCTTGATTTCTATATAAAGTGAGTGTCAAAAGTATTAGGAATTCACTACCATTCCGTAATTTACTTGCTTTTAACTTATTTTTTATGTTTTTTAGGAGTTGCAAATTACTCTATAATGTTAGAAGGCAGGTAAACTTTAGCTAAAACCAAAAATTACGCCAACAATCATTTTATTTTTAACGTTTTGAACGTTCATTTACGGAAAAATTAAAAATAATGTATGTCAATGGTGTCAAAAGTATTCGGAATTACGTGGTTCCCTAATTACATTAATGCAGTGATTATAAATAAACATCAAGTTGGTAAAAATTTATGTATGATTATACATTTTAGTCTAATAGGAATTGATCTTACTAATTAATTGATTGTTTGGTGTGAAATATGATCCCACTCAAGCACTTGTTTCTTGAGGCAATTTTCATTTTGAATATAGTATTTCCTGATTTTCTTTTTTAGTAAGATCCACAAATAGTTAATTTAATTTGAAAGAAATAATGGAAGAGGGATTTCGAGGACGTTTTGAAAATTTTGCAAACTAAATCTGAATAGATAACGTATATAAGACCAGTCATGGTCGCGCGTATGTTAAACATTTAATTTAATCGTCATTCTACTTTTAATTCTGGCTTTGCATACTTAAAAAATACACAAACCTATCAATAATTCTGTCCATGAATCCAATGTTATTAAACTTTTTCAAATAAAAACAGACCAAACTATCACTGACAGCTCAATGTGTTTAACTAAGGCATAGCGTATTTTACTATGGGAGACATATGTAAACATTTTAATTCCTTAACCATTTGTTAAAAAAAAAAATGTTACAAACATTCAGCCTTTTCTCTTATTGCCTTGCCTGCTAAAAGACGTTTTCCGTACTTCTTGTTACATGCTTTTCTTTTCGTCATATTTTTTAGAACACCGCGAACAGCTGAAACACTTATTGTGTATCCAGAAGTTCTGAAAAAAAAATAGAAATAAGCTAAGGTTTACTTATTTGAGGTATTGTTTTCTTATTGGATAAATAACCAGTCTTTCAGTTCTAACATTTACTATTTTTTGGACGCTCACTGTTTTACTTTTATATTTTATAATTATATTATCTACACTATACATACCCATTCACATATTCTCATCAATTTTTTTGTAACATTTCAACTATTTCTCTTTTGAAAAATATTCGTTGCCGTTGGTAGATCGTTGCGCTTTTATTTTAGGGCCTTATTTAAAAAAAAATCTTTCCAAGGTTGGGTATGTTACATGAGGAAGAATTATTTAGAACATAAAATTATGTCCAAGATTAGTGAGAATATGAACTTTTGAAACCATTAAACAACAGGATATTACGATTTCCGAATACTTTTGACACTGAATGATCTTTATTTGACTTTAATTAATCAGATATTTTAAAAACAATACTTTTCGGTTATCCAGTCAGTGATCATCCTTTATGGGAGTCTCTTTGAAAGATTTATGAGTGAAAAAAGAATTATATAATTCATATTTGTTAAATATACTTATTAAATAAACAAAAAATTAAAAAAACGAATTCCGAATACTTTTGACACTCACTGTATGTACTGAGCCCGAGACCCATCATGATTTGTAGAGGAACAGGTTTTTTTATTTATTTTTTTTATTTTATTTTTTTTTTATCTGGATTTGGTTATGACAGCAACGTTTGTTTATATAGACAACTATGTATACAAGAAACATCGTCCTTAAATATCATTGTTTTTATGATTATCTTCATTTCAACGAATCTATGTTTTTTATTGAGAGATTACAATTTATAAAAAGCATTACTTTATTTTAATAATAATCAGTTTAGAAACATCCCTCAGCATTTTTCTTTTTTAATGATGTGGTAAATCGAGTTTTTGGTGATTCGACTCCAGTGAATTTGTCAAGTTCCAATCTAACAGGCTCAGGTTATCTAGCTGTTTTGGACACGTCAGATGTGTAAGTTTGAACTGTGAAATGGCAACGAAATCGTGGAGAGGAGATGTATGTATTTAAATATTATATAAATTAACTATACCGACCTGGTTGTTATTAGTGCGGTCGCCGAAATTAAAAATACATTGTTATTTACTTACATGTTTTTGTTTTTTAAAATCCAAATGTTACATTACAAGAGCCGCTCTTTTTACATTTTTAGGAAAAGCCGGTGAAAATAAATAAATGGGATGGATCTGCTGTAAAAAATGCATTAGATGATGCTGTGAGAGATGTAAGTATGATGTTTGGTGTGAAGACCAAATTATTTTATCAGAAACACAAAATATAACACAAACCCCTTAACAGGTGCTGACCAAGAAATACAGTTATCTGGAAAACTTCTCCCTCATAGATGGAAGATTATTCATGTGTGGTTTTTCAGTAGCAGTTGCGATGTTTGCTCTACTTTGGGATTGGTTGTATCCTTTCCCACAGTCGAGGTACTGTACAGCATATTGACTGCTTTATAATTGTGAAATTGGCAGTTTTTATATATATTTTTATTTTAGGCCAGTTCTTATTGTCTGTGTTAGTACCTACTTTGTCATGATGGCTTTGTTGACACTATACACAACCTATAAGGAAAGGGGCATATTTGTCATAGCAATTCAAAAAGACCCTGCTGGTTTTATTCCTGACAACACCTGGGAAGCTAGCTCTGCTATTAAAAAGTAAGTATAGTTTACGTCTGCTTTCAAGAGATTGAAGTGAAAATTTTGCCTTCACTTTAAACCATTATTACATATAGCATTACTTATTCCATCTTCTTAAATATTATGTTTCATAAATATTTAGTATTTTATTGTTTAAATTTAAGTAGTATGATGTTCTTATTCCTGGTTTTTATAAAAGTATTTGTGAATTGATTAAAGTGTTTAAGGGTTAGAAAGGAGCAGGTTATAACATGACTTTTTTATAATGACATTTTCCTGTCATAAACTGAATCTGAACATAGATTCTTTAGGTTAGCTGATTGGGTACAGTTGTGGATAATATTTGATATTTGAAAAAGAATTTATGAATTATATGATTACTGAATCTTTGAGTTTTGATGTCAATCTTTCAAAATTCACTCAGCTATGTTATTTGTATCATTTTTTAGTTTTTCAAGCTGTTAGTAAGATTTTTTAAGTATGAATACTTTTTTAACTTTACTGCTGTGAAGATTTTGAACATAGCTCCTGCAAGATCTCTAATTCTGTATTCCTCATGTAAACTCTTCTGAGTTATTATCTAACCATGGAAGTAGATAAAATGCATTATACATTTTTGAGGTCCATGTATTGTTTTCTTCATTAGATGGTTGTTGTCTTCACTTAATAATGATTCTCTTATGTTGATAATAATGACTTTGAATTCAAAATCCTTGACAGTTTGACAGCCAACAACTATGTTTTCAGTAAAGCGAAGTTCTTTTTCTGAATTATTTAATATTTTGAATTATCTAAATCATTTAAAACACCACCTATCCCATTTTATTTATGTGTTTTTTCATTTTCTTCTTTTGACTTAAAAGTTGTAGCAACTTAGCAAATGTAGTTTTATCATTATTAAAGTGAAATTATCATGAAGGTTATTCCGATGGTTTTATTTCCGGGTTTCATGAATTTACTTATTTATGTTTAACTGTTGGATTACTTAAACTGTGATTAGTTTTTCTACATGATTGTTACTGTTTTGCTATATAATTTAATAATATACATAATATTTAGGATTTCATTAATGATATGGTTTATATTTGTTGTGTTTTATTGTAAATTGTGTTTCTGTTATACTGTCGTTAATATCTAATGTGAGATCAAGGAGATTAGCTCTCTGTTGTTTTATTCAAGGAACACCAGTTTCACCAGTCTTCAGGACAACTTACACTAGTTTTTATAATTTTGCACAATACATATCTAAATTCAGCATTTCATACACTTTAGACATAATTTCCAGTATTTTTTTATTTGTTTTTTATTATTTGTTTGTTTGTTTTTACGGAAATCCTCCATGTAGATACATAAGTTCCAGTATGTACATAAATATCCTGTTAATGTTTCATAAAAAATGTTATTAGTGTCAACCAAAATAAAAATAAACAAGTTTGAAATCTTATTTAGTTAATAAGTATATATTAATGAGTACAATGATTACTTTTCGAATTTATTAAAAATGTTGACACTCATGGATTTATCAGCTTGAAAATAAATTAACAAATTTAATTTTATGTTCTCGTTATTGGTGAATGTTTGCATGTTTTTCGTTCAACAAAAACTATAATTAGTGTATTTATGATATCCTGATAATAAGTTGTAATTTTCAGATACGATGACAAGTATAATCTGACATTGACAATTAAAGATGGAAAGACTAAAGTTGTGAGAAGTGCTACAATTTCTAAATCTGTTGCCAATTTCATTGATGAAAATGGTGTTGTAATTCATGATCTTGTGGAACCTGAGGTTTCGAAGCTACACAACAGCCTGCTAAATGAACGAAAAGAAAAGTGAATGAATAAATAATAACATTAATTATTTATTTATTATGTTAATCTCCAAAGTTTTCAATTTTTTGAATTAATCGTTTTATCATTTTATTGTATATTTGTTAAAGTGTACTGTGTACACATGAACTATTGAAATAGTCAATTTGGAATTATTTGTAAATTTTATTAAACTTTTTTTTTTTTCGATTAAAAATGTTTGTATTTTTAGTTCCTTTTCTGACTGAATAATTTTGAGAAATTAGTTTTTATTTCCTGCTTTTACTTTAGGTGTGTGGGTTATTTTTAAATAGTATCTGTTACAGAAATGTATTAGCTATGCCATATGTTGTTTTATATCGGGAGTAGGTTGTCTGCCAATTTCTCCTATTTGAAATTGCATTTACAATGATTTAGCATAGCTGAGTCATTGCTTGAAATCAAAGATTGTTACATTTACGCCACACCAAAATTATGGGATATTTCGCAGAAGCAGAGAGTCTTGTTTAGGATATGCCATGATTGTAGCTTTTCTGAAGTGCTCCCGAATATAGATGCAATAGCTGAAGTAAAGACGACATGATATTGGAACACACTTCATAACATGGTTTAACAATTACCAACTGTCATTAAAGAAAAAAACATCTTGTTCTCTTATGCTTTGACACTACTAAGTTTCTGAGGAAATGTTTAAAAATATTGTCGAATATGAGAAGATTTGGGTATGAGAACTTGTTCAAAAGAATACTACAATCAATAAAACTTATTGTCTTACTAACTAAAAAAATGAAAAAGTATTTAAAACATTATAAATAAAAGTTATTTTTAAAATTTTTTTTTACAAGTTTCAATATAATCAGTTTACGGATATTTATATAATAAAAGAATAACAACATTGATTCAACAGAGATACATTTTCTATTTAAAAATAACTGGCACACTTTGAGTAAAAAAAGGATCCCTTTGTTGTATGTAAATTGTTAATTCATTTAACATCACTTTTATACTACTCTGGCTAATCAGATGGTGTTACAGTGTGACCTAAATTTCAAAGTTTTGAATTAGGATAATGATCTCTTATGAGTACCTGACATCATGCTGTCTTGGTGTCACCTATGTATGTATGTGTCACCTGTATGTCCTGTCTGAAAGATAGCAAAACCAAAAAATTTTTTTTTTAGGGGTCGCTCATAGCATAACAGCTTTGAATGCCAAAGGTCGCGGGTTCAAACCTGTGAGTGGCCCTAGGAATTTTTAATGGGAGTAAAAAAACCCTTAGTTATGCCGTCTTTTGGAGGGGACACTACAAGGTGGTTTCGAGCCTGTGCGATGTCAGGTACTCCCAGGACTCCCACTGTAGTATCGTCTGATTAGCCATAGTAGCATAAAAGTGACGTTAAACGAATAAACAAACAACCAATAATTTTTTAGTATCTTTAAAAAATCTGTGGGCCATCTGTTAGTTTGGAACCTTAGACCGTTGGCATTGAATAGTAATGGGCTGTCCAAGGTAGCCATTACTCCAAAGGTGACTCCCATTTTGTTTTATATTCTGATTTAGTTTTGTATTTCATTGATGAATAAGTTGTTAAATTTCCTAGCGATAATTAAAAAAAAAAATTAAACTGTTCTTATTCGATTATTGCAATTTTGTTTGTTCTAATGGTTTAATATTTGATAGATTCCTCATCAATATATTTTTAAATGCTCTGCTGTTTAAAAGTTCTTATTTATGTAGAGAATTCACTTATTTTGACAATTTCTGAAATTGTGTCCAAATAAATAAAAACATATAACAGATGTTCTTCTTTTTTTACCTTAGCTAGTTATTTTTACTTACCCATATATGAAATATATATTAAGAGAAAGTATTGCGTTCGTGAACATTTTTGAATTCCAATTTTCACCGGAAATACACGTTTTAGGTTCACCTGAGTCCAAATGACCAAGTCCCGCAAAAAGGTGAATGGTAACTCCTGAGCAAAAACTATAAGTCCTATGAAACTGAAATTTCATATTTAAGACAATTCGATGCCTGAGATATTACAGAAACGTTTTTCATCAAAATCAGCTAATTAGAAGAGCCAATTTATACCTTACATTTTGCACCTTTTTACGATTTTCTCAAAAACAGCTCTAATGATTTTTAATAAACTCTATATATCGATGTAAAATTTGATAGGCTTAATATCATGTAAGTTTCATTCTGATTGATATAGTCTGCTTCTGAGTAGAAGCTCAAAATATAAATTAAAAATTTAAATTTAAAAACTGCCAAGATAAATTAAAAATTTCAAATTGTATAATTTTAGTTGTTCTATGATTGCAGATTGATGTATCCAATAAAGTATATTATATTTTTAGAAAACAGTAATTAAATCTTTTAGAAGATACAAAAAAAAAATAATAATAATAAATAAAAATAAACGAATTCGGACGACTTTGTTGATTTGCTACAAGAATGCTGCATAATGAATTAATCTAAAACCCAAATTTGCGAAAAAATCAAAGAGAAAATGCTGGATAAAATTTAAAAAGCAATGAACAGAACCCAAAATTGGTTCTGGGATTGAAAATATAATCTATGCTTAATTAGATAATATCAGATAAAAAATATAGATGTGTAAGATTCCTTGCGAATCCAGGAAAATAGTCCTCATGTTCTGGAAATGATTCTTTTAATCTATTTAAAACCAAAGGGTTCCGAATAAAGTTAAAATTATCCATATATTAAAAAAAATATTATAAACTTTGAAATTATGTAAATTATTTAAAAGACGGCTTATTTTTTAAAAATATTTAAATAAAGACATAGTTTTTAGACTGTCTAGTAGGAAAATGTATTTCTTCAAGTTTCTCACATACTATATTCATCAACATTTGATTACTGAAATTTTCAACAAAGCTTTGTTAGTATGTGATTCAAAAATTATATAAATATATTAAGTTTTTAATAATTAAAATAAAATTACAGCAATAAAAACAATATGAAGATTACAGCGCTATCTATGAAGAGAGAGGTGAACAAAACTATCGAAGTAGGAGGTCAACTCCTAGCGAATTCTAGCGACGAGGATTGGAAATAGAGATGGGCGTGGGCATAGCCTCCCCCACTTCCCCCCTCCCCCCGGCCGGGAGCAGAGCCCATCCATTCCGCTCTAGGGCTGTCTACAATCGATGTTGGTCTCTCTCGGGGGCGCTAAAATGGCGTCTCTCATACAATTGTGAATTCGGCAGCTCTCCGTCGCTTATTTTTATGTTTATTTATTACATTTAAATACCTTTGCCGCTAAGGTATCAGTTTTTATGTTCGTTTATGTGCTGACGTGAGTAGACAGTTTGTGTGGGCATCTGACACTGTTTGGTTCGGCACGGGGGTGACAGGAGGCGTACCCCGAAACGGATGCTATTCAGTGGGATAACTTATTCAGATAAAGAAGAAAGGTGAAACAACAGCAAACATGAGGTAAGAAAGCTTTGTGCTGTTACTGATAAGAGCGATTGTCTCTGCTACCTTAACCGTTGTTTTCATGCCTCTTTTAAAATCGAATGGTGCCCAAGAGTTAATTACCATAACATTGCAAGATAACTTGACTATTAATAGTTTGGAATTTTCCTTATTATCAATTCAATTCCTCATTATCAACTCTTCCTCTTAAGAATTGTATTAGTGTTTTTATGAGCGTTTATAATGTCATATCCTCCGGTTGGATCATTATTGACATATTGCAATAAAGTCAATGTAACAACTAACTTTTTAAACTCTGTATTAAAACTTCA
Organism: Piezodorus guildinii; assembly: GCA_023052935.1. Classification (NCBI taxonomy): domain Eukaryota; kingdom Metazoa; phylum Arthropoda; class Insecta; order Hemiptera; family Pentatomidae; genus Piezodorus; species Piezodorus guildinii. The sequence continues at coordinate 117,832,311 of CM041293.1, read as the reverse complement.
TGCTTAACAGTTCCTCACTTCGATCCCATTATACACAATTTTGTTTAATAGGCTATTATTTCGTCATTTTTGAATTCTGTTACATCTCTTCTCTTTGATTTTATACGTACACTTAAATATATGTACGATTTTTTTTCTAATCCTTCCTTACTTATCACTATTTATTCACATTATTGATTTATTTGAATATTTAATTGTAATGATTGTTTATTCTGTTATTTATGAAAACATTAAGCCAAATTAATGCTGTGGTAATTACTAATTAATGTAGCTTTTGTTGATTATCATTTAACATTAAACCCTTTTATTGCCATGTTGTTGCTTCCTGTTCAGTAATCATTATTAAGATTAATAGATTAATTTTGTTTTAAATAAGTATCAATAAAACTGTTCATTGAGCATTTTATTGCCCTAAGTTTCTTATTTTAAATTTCTATAGTAGCTGTGGGTAATTTTGTTTTGACTATTGATTAATGGTTTTTATATAGTATGTTATCCTTCTCTAGTTTACTTTGTCCAATTGAGTTTCATTATTGTGTTTTGATTATTATGTACTAATACATAGCATTAGTAATTTGTTATGTTGCACTTTTTTACCGCATGTCAACAGATAACTGATAATATATTTAAGGATGTGACTCAGTTAATTTGTTTTATTCTATGTGGTAATAGCTGTTTTTTTTCACTTGGTGGTATTTACTTTTTACATTTTGTTATCGTCATGTTTTTTAATTAATATAATATATTTTGTTTGCTATCCAATTTTGGGGTTCACATATTCACGTTAGGTTTTTTACAAAAAGATTTAAATGTTTAAAATGAAAATGATCATTGTGTTATTTGCGACATTATAATTCTTCGATTAATAAATGTACGCCTTGAGTTGGTAACCCTTCCTGTGTTGTGTGTACATTTCGCATCCATTTATGAATTATTTTGTGACTTGACACTGAATTAATTATGCTAAACTGGAATTTCTGGGTTTTAGTGATTCATTTAAGAAATATACTTATAATTAAGACCTTAAGAATTCGGTAAATTAACTTGAACAGGAGAAGTTGAAAAGGAGTTGGAGGTGGTATATCATTTACTAAATGATAAATGAGATGGATTTGGCATTTTTAATCGCTCACTTGTTTTTTATTTGTTTATAAATCTTTCTTCAAATTATAATATATATGTTATATTTTCAAAATTCTTTTCCTATTTAGTTACTTGTCTGTTAATTACGGGTTGGTAAACTAGTTCATAAAAAACTAATAGTTAATAATATTGCGTGTCAAATTTTCTTTTTTTTTAAATAATTCTTATACTATTCTGTAATGAGAAACCTATCTTAGGAGAAGATTGTTGCCATCTTATGTAAATGTTTAAGATCTCTTGAAAAAACTGACATAACTTTGAGTTTGGTCTTATTATTATGACATCAATCTATTTCGTGAGCAGAAACCTCTGGTTTGTTCTATAGTAGTTCTTTCATGCATTTTAAAAGCATTTAAGAACAGGTTTCGGTGTATTATAAAATCATGTTATAATATAATATAATACATCATATTTTAATGTATGACGTGCAATACTCTGTCCAGCAATTTTTCTATTAAGGGTTGTTGACATAATTGTACTCAAATGCTTACAAATAAGTATCAGAGAAATACATTTTTTGAAGTAGACATTCATGTTTCGACCATGTGGAGTGAGTATCTATCTGTTTATAAAAAAAATAAAAAAAATAATAATATTTTCATTATTTGCTGGTTTTTTGATTTCTAAAGAAATTGTTGAATTATTAAGTATTCTTTAACATTTGATAAATATTTGTATAGATAAACTCTTCTATCAATGGATTTCATTTGTGAAACATGAGGCATTTCTGTATCAGTTTTGTAAACCCTACTAGAATATGGATTAGGGATTTTCATATATATATTCACTTACTTTTTGTTTTCTATTTTTAGTTGATTGTAAGAAAATTAAGCTAGAAAAATGCAAAGGTTTGAATAAAAATTTGGCTGTAATGGGTTTTCCTAAACATTTGTTTTATCAAGATTAGTTTTATGCTTCGCTATAGTATTTTAGTATTCTCAATTGAACAGGATGATGTCATAAATTTCTGAGTCATCTCTTTTAAATTGTTATGTATTGTAAACCATCTTTGAATCCATCATCAATATTGAACCAATACAACCAAAGTTTTGATTCATATATTTTTCAAAAATTTTACACTCCTGTATGTGTCACAATTTCCTTGTCGAATAAAGTCTTGAAAAATTTACGTCATATCTTAATTTTTAATTATGAATAATTTTATTACCACCTGATTAATTTTTTTAATGTGTTGTAACTTTGAGCTTGATACTATGGGGTATGTCCATCTTCTAACAAACTGCTCAATATATGTCGAACTTCTAAAGAACATTATTCCGTCTTTTTGGTTTTATGTTAGGGTTAAGAAAACATGTTACTTTATATTGCCTAACATAAGAAATGTTGATCTTCTTTGTTCCCTCATACCTAATGTTTTTTCTATCCATCTTGATTGAATGTGTATTAATACATTTTTATTGGTTTTGCTTCTATTTTTAATTAATCCAATGATTAACTATTAGTATTTTTACAATGTGTTGTTATTTCATTTTTTTTCTGGAACTGGCAGAAAGCCTTTCATTCATTATCCTAATATCATTTTTAGCCTTTCATGGGCCTAACCCTGTTTGGACTGGACTGTCACATGCTTGACAGGTTGGTTTCTCTCTCTGACAATAATTCTAAGATCTTTTTCTATGCTTCCTAATATTTGAAATTACATGATAATTGGGAACAACCTTCACTTAGCTTATTATTAAATTAGTTCATGTGATCTATATATTTTTGTAAAACAAATGGAGGCTCATATACTATACTTCAGGCCTTTTATACAAATAATTTGGTGTTAATAATCCTTTTTAAATAAATGTTTTAATATAAATGAGACATTTTAAGTAATTTTTTACTTATTTTTTTTAAATAATATTTTTTTGGGACTGAATTATTATGCGTAAAATAACACTCTGTAATTTGTATGTTTGTTGAGGGTGAATGTTAGAGTTATTTGATAGTGGCTATTTTTTTCATTGCATTACATTGCAGGAACGAACTTCGAATGAATGCTTTGTAAAAAAAAAAGAAAAGACTTATGTTAATGAACTTCCTTCATTGAAGAGTGTTTTAATCGTGGGAAGACAAGATATGTGTAATTTCGTTCATCTGCCAGTCCAATTCAGCGCCAATTTTCGAAATGAGTAATAGCAGGAAATTATGATTTTTTATCAGGATATATTTTCGTGAATGCAATAGTTTTGAACCCTATTCACTCTTGATACTAACCAATATTGTAATGTCTTTTATAGTGAAATATACCCATTAAAGTGAATAATAAAATATTATTACTTTCACTTACCTATGTATGAAATATAGGGAAAGTATTGTGCGATCGTGAAAATTTTCGAATTTGAGTTTTCAACGGAAATACACGTTTTAGGATCTCTTGAGTCCAAATGACCAAGTCCCACAAAAAGGTCTGCGTGTGTGTCCGTGTGTTTGTGGTAAGTCCAGCGCAAAAACGAAAAGTCCTATAAAACAACCACATATTTAAGATGACTATACGCCCGAGATGTTACAGAATCTTTTTCATCAAAATCAGCTAACCAGACGAGCTACTTTATACCACGTATTTTGCACTTTTTTATGATTTTCTCGGAAACGGCTCTAACGATTTTGATTAAACTCGATATCGATGTAAAATTTAATGGGCTTTAATATCATGTAAGTTATATTCTGATTGAAATAGTCTGATAGGACTTAAATGCCGATATTTTAAATTTTCTTCTTCTAAACTGCCTTTAATTTTGTAGTTTTTATGAAATTGGCCATATCATCTTGTTAGCATTGCTACAAAACAGGTAAATATATAAGTTAAACGAATTCGATATCCAATTAAAGGAGAAAATTGCGAACATTTTTTTTATACAATGTTTGTGTTTTGGAATTTAAAAACAGTAATATTGACGTATAATATACCGTTGGAAAGCTAAAGTTTTAAAAAAAATATCTTATACACAAAATTTTAGAAGTTAATGGAGAGTGATGAAAATCAGATAAAACTAACTGATTGTCATTGATAATAATATAATAGATTATTTAATTAAACACACGTTTCTATTGAAATTCAATGTAATTAATTCTTTTACAATTTATTCTGATCTCTTAAGTGTATTTAAAAATTCTTAAAAACAATTTAAATTTATTTTAACAACGGAGGTAAGTGAAATTCGTGTTGCGCGCACCAAATTTTTTTTATTTATCAAATTGATTGAGTTGATTCAAATGTATAATACAGAATAATAGGATTAAAGTGTCAGTTTAATTTAACAATTTAAGCCATTTAAAAATACTATTTGGCTCAATTAGGCTCTCTACTTAGTACCAACAGTTGTGGGAGAATGTAATAATTAAAAATCTATTTCATCGTTTAATCCCGTGTTTCTGCGTGATACATTTGTCTATGGTCCGTTCTGTGTAACTTATGCCATGCGAAATAGTATACTTCACGCGCCTGTTGCTAGACTTATGAGTAATAGCTCACTTTAATTTGGAGCGTGATAAATTTTCTATTCTGTATTATTTTATTATTTGTTTTGGTTTTATTGTCCCTATCCTTCGGCCAATATCTCGAAAAAAATAATCTCTGATTGAGAGGGTGTTCGCCAGCTTCTAGAATTTCAATTCAAGATGTCAACAATATCGCTAGTTGGATTGTTTATAAATTTATAGATTATTAATTGAATTATAATTATTTATAAATGTTGTACAGGACTGGTAGCGAGCGAAGTAGAGAGAGAGGAGGGTGTGAGGGAAAAGAGTTGGTGCTTTTAGAAAATTTATATTTTTAAGTGGATATTCCTGTTGCCCTGATTATTTCTATCTTTATTATATCTGGGACAACACGTTAATGAACTTTTTTTTTTTTTAATATATTTTTATTTAAATGAGGATATTTTCAATTATATTACTGAATTTATTTATTTAGAAAACTTTCATATTTCGATCATTTCTATACATCGTGCATAAATTGTTGCTTTTTTAATATGAAGTATATTTATGGTCCATACTGAATTATTAAAAGTAAAAAAAAAATGAATTAATATATCAACAAACAGTGGAATGTTCCAAACTGTATTATTGTACACTGTACAAGCAACTTAACTTGAATTTATAATTCATTAAAATATTATCTCCTTATGCTAATGTTGAAGATTATTCAGAAACTGTAAGATCAAAATGATTAGTTGCAGAACATATACATATACACTACGTAAATTCTTTATAAAAAAAAAATCAACCGACATTTTAAAGTTTCATGAAATTTTAACCGTTTTTTGATGTAATTAGTTACTTTAAACGAAAAATTCTAAGTTAAAAAAAATATTAGTATTTAAAAATGAGGGCATATAGGTGCTCAAATCTCCTTTTAAGTATATTACATACTTAATTTCTTTTAAGGTGAGGTTTCCATTACAAAGCAGTTAAGTATTGATTGGCGAATGGCTAGGGAATTACCCATCCCCACCTAACTTCTGTTCAAAATAGTTTTCATTTACAACATTGTTTTTTTCTGATTACCACCATATGTTAATGCTACGATTATTTTAATATAATTTCTAATACGATAATACTTATTTTTAAGTAATAATTTGGGTACAGCTCCATGTTAATCAATATTTTTTTTTTGTTTCCAACGATTTTGGATTTCTTTCTATTAATTTGTAATATAAGTTCGTAGCTTTTTTCAATTTAAACTTCTCTGTGTTTATAAAATCATGTTTACTTGGCCAATAATGTTAACATATTTTAAAAAGGATTAGTTAAGGTTCTTTTGGGCATCAGTTTCAATCGGGATTCCTTATCTTGGAATGGTAATTTGCTTGCTAAAAATGGAAACGAAAAAAGTTCATTTTGTCATTTAATGATATTTAATTTCCGATATGGAAAATTCGCTGGACAGAAGGTTAACAAAATTTGCAGTGACTATGGCGATAGTGCCTCAAGAGAAAGTACCATCCGTAAGTTGTTTGCTTGGTTCAGAACACGGAAATGTTGACTTGGAAAACGCAAAGTCAGTAGTCTGTCTAAACAAGAAGGTCTCGAGGCCATCTTCTTTTCAGACGCCTCGGTGGATTATCGGGAATTGAAGAGGAAGCAAGGATTGAAACTAATGGATTAGAGTGGGAGTTGAGTTTTCAGGGAAGGAGTGATACCTGACACGGGCCAAATTAGCAACATATGGAACATTAAGGTCTTTGTGGATGATTTTTTCATTCCTTAATGAAAATTGTATCCTATGTTTGTGTTTTTTATTGAGAAACATTATTTATGCTACATCGTCTATGTATAGTGTATGATATATACTGAAATTAAGTGAAAATGCAAAAAAATATAATCCTTTCAGCAAAAAAATATCATGTATATCATAAACATTTCTCATTGCTCATTGCAGCAAAAGGAACGCACACCATGTTAGCGTTTCTTACTAAAGAAAAATAGAAAAAAAAAAAAATGTATGTGGGTTTCAAGCACCCAATAGTCCTATTAATTCGCCTGCAACATTTTATTTTTCGTTGTATTTACTGGTTATACTCCAACAAACAAAATACAATAGTTTAGCTCTTTCATGGTTTGGTGAAAATGGAAAATTCCTCTTCACTCGAGTTTACCCTTATCCCAATTTATGTTATGTGTGGATTATAATCTAGATAAATTATCCCGCCATGTAAACAGATTTTTAAAATATCTATCATGATTGGAATCTTATTAACTTATACTTAGTTTTGAGGTTTCTAGATTAAATAAGTTAAACAAAAAAAATAAATAAATAAAATAAACAGGTGCAGATTTGCTGTATCAAGAAACACTAATAAGACTATAGTGTCTGCGAAGCTGAAGCTTGCTAAATAGACATTACGCCGTTGTCAGAACGCGGTGTATCTGCCTCATTCGCTTGGCTAGGACGGCTCCTAACTTGTAATTAGGCCGAGTTAATTAGAGTTTATGTCGGTTCCGAATTTGTTCATCACTAACTGTTGGCTGTCATATCAACTGAGGAAACGGACATTTGTTGAGTTATTGTTATAGCTAACGCAGTTGTATAATGGATTTTATGTTTGTTTGTTTGGGTTTAAGCCGTGAAACCGTAATGTCATCAACGTGTGAGTGGGTATATTTAATCTTTACAATTAAAGACTATATATGTAAAAAAAATATTTAAAAAAATGTAGATATGATTGCACAATAACAAAACTACACCGGAGCAACAGTAAAACAAATAATAATAATGATAAATTTAAAAAAAATGAAAATTATTACACAATGGTTTATTATGTCCCAATAACAATCTTAGGGTATAACTGTTAATTTAGCTGTAGATAGGGAATTAAGTAATTTGAAAAGCAAAAAATAATTGAAAGGGAAATACGTAATATCTCTGGAAATTCTTACCCAATTTCAATGGTTCTTTTTTCATTTTGTAGAAAATTTAAATTAAAATTTTTTTCTTTACTTTGTTCTCTTTTTTTATTATTGTTCAGGGTTTTTTGGTTAGTCTTCTTTTTCAGTGGCGCGACAGACCATGCAGGCCCTGTGCCTCGCGGTATAATCTCCTGGGAGATTACAATCGCGTTTCTTGATACAATTTGTAGTGTAGGGTCATCACTCCCTACGCCTAATTTTGTGAGTGGCCCACTATTCGGCTGAAGGGTCTCACATTCCCGGGGAGGATCTGTGAGTGAATCCCCATTTAATTACATCCTAATAAAAGCCCCGCCGGGACTGGGAGTCGAACTCACAAACTTTAGCATGAGAGACTAGCGCGCTAACCACTCAGCCACGGGCTCCCCTTTAGTTAGTAAACACTGATAGAAAAAAATTTTATCTTCAAAAATAACAGAGTTATGGGCGTATATATTGGCAAAATTTCGATTTTTTATTCTTTTTCTTTGTTATTTATGTTTTCCTGTTTATCGCTCATTACTGATTCTAAAACTCTATACACATTTCTCTCTATCTTAAAAAATAAATGAGTTATGGGCGTATTCATAGATAAAATTTCATTTACTTGATTTCATTTTTTATAATTATTCACAGATTTTTTGTCAGTAAACTCTGGTAAATTTTTTTCTATCTTCATAAATAACTGAGTTATTGAATCGGCCGCCATTTAAAAAATGACTAGCTGACATCAACGTCTAGGTGATAAGATCATCGTTGCATGCCCTCGTATTTTTGTGGTGAATTAAAAAAAAAAAATCGTCCAGTAGATTCGGAAAATGCTGCGGACGGCGGATAAACCGATTTTTTTATAATTCGTTATTTCGGGTTCTACACATCTTGAAACGTATGCCCTCAAATTTTGAAGGGGCGTAATTTTTTTATTTCATTTTTATTCGATTACAAAGGTTCATTATTAAATTAATAAACCAAAAAAAAAATGTTCCGGAATGGTTTTTTATTTCTAAGATTGAAAAGAAAAGTTCAGTTGATGTTTTCTGTTTTCACCTTTTAATTTTCAAAGATATAAGCTAATAATATTTGTTTTTTGTACAAAATTAAGTCTTATTAATATCTAAAGTTTTTTTTTTTTTCTTCTTGATATCTACAGGTTAATTATTACTTATGACTAAATTAGAAAGCGGTTTGAAATATTAATAAAGAAATTAAAATATTTGTTATCATATTTCGTTACTACTGTACAAAAATTATCGTTGTAAAAGAAATGAAATGTATTGCCATCTCCATAATCTTTTAAACCTAGTTTTCAAAGGAAATAAACATTTAAGGTAGAGGACAATAGAAAAACAATGTCTCCTAAATGGTTTCTGTTTGTTTTGTGACTTGTGAGTTGCCATCATTTCTTAATTTTCATATTTTTATTATTAAACTAGCTGTGTCACGCAGCGTTGCTCGCGAATATTGCATTTCGTATTAATTTATGTGCTTTTATGGTGAGATTGGCTATAATAAATATCAACTATCAGCTACTCTTTGTTATCATTTAAAGCCCGATCTTGTCTTCTTCCTGTCAAATTTACAATAGCAAACCAGTAGAAGTGGTTATACCCATAATCACTTAATATGTAAAAATAATCGTCACAAACCATTTTAAAAAAATAAATAACAATTGAATATATTTTCATAGGAACCTACACTCGAAACAGATATGAAACGCAATATGCTTAAAAGGGTCGGTCACCTGTATGTAGTGACCAGCCAGGTGCCCTTAAGATTTTTTAATGAGAATAAAAAACAACCTTAGTTATGCCCTCCTTCAAAGGGGACGTAAAATGGTGGTCCCAAGCCTTTGCGATTCCATGAACTCGTTAAAGATCTCTACCCTAACTAAACTTGGAGAGGAAAAAATTAGTCATCATACGATTAACCATAGTAGTATAAAAGTGACGTTTAACGAACAGATAACAACAGTAATATGCTTAAATATATTTGTTATAAAATCTTTGTACTTTTGCTGATACATATCAGATTAAGACAATTTTACGTTTAGGTTGTTCAACCACTTTTTGGGTGAAGATTTTCAAATCCTGCCTTGTTGCACATCTAGGCGGTAAGACGAACCTCCAGGAAAAAATTTAGCCTCACAGCCATAGTAATTTTTTAGATACCAGAAAATTGAGTGGTACTTTCTTTTATAAATGTAGACATACATACAATAATAGTTCTGATTATTGTACTCGAATAAATAAAAAAAAATAGTAATTTTTTAAATTTATTTAAATTTATAAATGTATATGCTTCAAGGTAATAACGATAAAAATTGAAAATGACTCTTGAAATAAAACATGACTTAACAATATAGATAATAATATAGATTGATATAAATATTTCCGCGTTGTGTAACCTTCTATACTCCTCAGTAGCCTCATCTCTCTTCGGACCAAATATTTTACCTGTAGTACCTTATTTTCTAAAACCTTTAGCCGTTGTCCGTCCTTCAAAGTAAGCGGCCACGTTTCACCGTCGGAAGAATAACAGTTTTATAAATTCTAACCGTTAAGTTTTTAGATAGAAGCTAAGTAATTTCGCAACTGAATTATAACACGCATTTCCCGCGTTTAATCAGGACTTTATTTCCTCCTAGATTTTTTTTTTCGTTATCATTGAACCTAAATACTTAAATTTCTCTACGTGTTCAAAAGTATACCCTGATATATCAATATCACTATGATCGCCACTGTCTCTGCTACAAATCATATATTTTGTCTTTTTGGTATCTATTCCGCGTAAATGACATTTTTAGTTTTATTTTCTTGTGGCAGAAGAACATACTCATTTTCTCCGCAACCCGATCTCGACGTAAATCTGTTCCTACGTGTTTAAATGGAAAAATATAAATTAACGGGAAATTGAATTATTTAAAAATAAAAGGTAAATCATTTGGAATTATTGGGAAGCGAGGTTTTTTTTTCTTCCAAATTTTCCCCGTTTTTTCCCAGATTTTCGACTGATTCTTCGGTCGCAGCGTGATGTTATATAGCCTATAACCTTCCTCGATAAATGGACTATCCAACACAAAAATAATTTTTCAATTAGAACCAATAGTTTGTGAGATTAGCGCGTTCAAACAAACAAACAAACTCTTCAGCTTTATATATTAGTATAGATTATTCTGATAAAATCCCATAATTTATAAATTTTACTCATACATTTTAGATAACAAGATCTAAATGACCCAGATTTCGCAAATTACGTGACTGGGTACAATGTTGAACCAAAGTGGGGTTAAAAAGGGTATTTATGTTGATCTAATTTTAAAAAAACTTTCACTTCTGATATCTTTAGTGATCACTTTTAATGTTTTGACTTTTTTTAAATATTTTATTATTATTTATTGTTTAATATTTTAAAAAAGTGCTCTCTTTTCCCTATTGTTAATTATTAATATGTTTTAAAATTTCGTAAAACATCCTCCTAGAAATAATATCAAACAGTTGCTAACCGAACGAGAGACCTTCACCTTCAAATGCAATTCCCGTTACCATGGATAGAAATTTATTTTATTTTATTTTTTTTTATGTTTATATTCACGAGTTAAGAAAATTTATTTTATCATGACAACTAGCGTATTAATATTAAGATGATAATGTAATATCAATGATTTATTATTGGTTACTGAAAAATAAAAATTCAATTGATTTTCATGCTCCATCAGCATGGTCATATGAAATTTAATACTAGAGATCAATGGATTGAAATAAAGTTGAATCAAATGCAAACTACCTCTTTAATAATATTATTCTATTGGAGGAAAAAAAAATAAAAAAAATCGCTGCTTACCGAATTTCAGTTTGTTCGAGCCAAGGTAAACTGCTGGATTGTTGGAAACACCGTTTTAGAACTTTTCTAAATTTATTATATTATTTTAAAACAAAATTACTGAACTTATTGATTTTAGAAATAATTTTTAACAATAATCTATATCGGGCATCATCTTTGAACGTTTCCCCGGAATATCACGGAGTTGATATTCAGTGTTCCTGACCGTTGTTACAATTATTCACTGTATAATTATTAAATTACAACTAATATTACTTTTGTAAATTATTTATGACTTTGTAATAATTGTAATTATTATATTTATATATTAACTTAAATCATTTTTTTTTTCTTTCAGGTAAATACTGCCATTGTCAATACTAGTTGTGCGTAATTATATTAATATATTGTAGAATATAACGTATAAAATACAAAGAATGCTAAAGACCACATCAGTTAATCAAAAATCGCAACCACTGTTGGACGATTTCAGTTAAACCACACGTTGATTTTGCTCATATTTTCTATTACTAATCAGTCGTTTTGTAAGTTATATGTTTAACACGTATATATTTTTTTAACTGCTATTGTGTTTGCAGTATTACAATAAATAGTTAATTTTGTTTTTCATAAATTAAAAAAAATTTAGATTTACATTAGGGGTGATAAGAATTTTTCTAAAAAAATTAATGTACCGTTATTTAGGAGTCATAGATAGATATTAACAAAATTGTTGGTTGTTACTTGTTAGTTTGAGAAAGACGTACATAGCTCGGACAAAGGTTTTTTTAATTTAGTTTAATCGATAACCAAGGAATCTGTTTGTGTTTGTGTCTGATGCCTTATATCTTATTTATTTATATATCACTAATTAAATTTTTTTTCATGTTGTTGGATATGTAATATCTGTTCATTCTTAAATAATAATTTTAGCAATGCACATTAACAATTGTTTTATTTATTAATATATATATGATATGTGCATTATAACAAATGATCGTTTTGATTAAAAGGCTAGATTTTTTTCGTAACTATCATTTCTAAATTGATTTATCAAAAATATTGTAGGCATATTGCTTATTGTTCAAATGTTTTACACACATACAAACTAGCTGTTGCCCGCGACTTCGTCAGCGTCAATTTCTGTTATGATCGCTATTAAGACGTTTTTAAAATAATATATATATATATATATATATATATATATATATATATATATATATATATTCAAGTACTTCTGCGTGAATGATATTTTTAGTTATATTTTCTTGTGCAGAAGAACATCTGATTTTCTCCGCAACCCGTTCTTAACAATGCGACATATAGTTCGGCCGCGTGAATTTACGGGTCTTAACGTAAATCGATTCCTATGTGTTTTTTAACACATAAAGACATTTATGGTTGACCCTGTGATTTATTAATTGTTAATTGTTAATTCTTTTAAAATTAAAACGTAAATCATTTGGTATCATTGGGATGCGAGGTTAATTTCCCCCCTTTTTTTCACATTTTCTACTGATTCTTCACTCCTATTAGTCTATATGACCTATATGCTATATAACCTAAAACCTTCCTCAATGGATGGACTACCTAACACAAGAAGAATTTTTCAATTCGAACCTGTAGTTTCTGAGATTAGCGCGTTCAAACAAACAAACAAACTCTTCAGCTTTATATTAGTATAGATTTATCTCTTTAAAAAATTAGATAAAATAACATAAGTTATTTCATCCCCAAGATTGTCCATTTTTTGGACTTGGCGTGGTTATTCGGTCATATATATATATTAGATAATTTTATTTCTGAATATATCAATATTTATATTTTATTATTGTTTTCATTACTTTAGAGAATTATAATACCTAATGGATACTCTAAATGTTTTTTTTCTTCGAAAAGTTATTTTTAACTTACATCCGTATTTCAATAACAATCAACAGAAAAATAGTTTCTCATGGATGTTAACTTCTCATTATGGTGTCACGAATTCTATCCTTAAGCCTGTAAGAAGATATTTGACTCTTTTCGAATAATGTATACACTCAAGACGCTGGTGCGCGATTTTTTTCGTAAGAAAATCTGTCACTTCCGACTACTACAGTGATGTTAACAATATCCACCCTGAAGTATTCTGAAGAAAATCCTTCGTCATTGGAAATCATTTAGCAGTCAGTTACTCATTGATAGAAATATCGCTTGGTCATTTCTTGCTCAATGGTGACGTTCCACGTGCCTGTTATTTTTTCTTTCTTTATTACATTTTTTTTTACGACTTCTAGGTAAAGCTGTGACCTAGATAAATAAGATTCAAACGTGACTTGTATATCATTTGTTTATCTGACTTGAATACTTATTTTGCTTAAGTAAGCTGTTTATTGGATCCACTTCACAGATTATTATTAAGTAATTTGACTTAGTTAACCTAAGGTCACTTAAAATGTTATTATTTGTCTTTATTTTATTTTTTTGGAGGAGAGTGAATAACGAGTATTTCGAAACTGGTTCTTACCGTTTCAGAACAGTTCATTTCCTGCTACTTTTTCCGTTCTGAATATGTTTCTTCTTTTTTGTTACAAAAAGTAGATAATTATTAGGTCAAGTAATTATGAAATAATATTTTCACTTTCGTTTACCTACTTATATATGGAATATAATGCAAGGGAAAGTATTGCGATCGTGAAAATTTTCGAATTCCAATTTTAAACGGTAGTACACGTTTTAGGGTCCCCTGAGTCCAAATGACCAAGTCCCGCGAAAAGTTCTGTGTGTTCGTGTGTATGTGGTAAGTCCAGCGCGAAAACAAAGAGCCCTTTGAAACAGAAATTTCATATGTAAGACAACTATACGTCCGAGACGTTACAGCATTTTTTTCATCAAGATTTGCTATCCAGAAGAGCCACTTTATGCCATGCATTTTGCACCTATTTACGATTTTCTTAAAATCGGCTCTAACGATTTCGATTAAACTCGCTATATAGATGTAAAATTGGACGGGCTTTATGATCATGTATGTTTTATTTTGATCGATATAATATAATCGAAATAGTCTGACTGGGCTTAAATGCCTATATTTTAAATTTTTCTTCCTCTAAAGTACCTTTTAAAAATCCGACAAAAACTAAATACTTATACCTACTTACTAAAACCCATATGGACATACGCCTCTCAAATTTATGGAATAGCGAAACCGACTCAGATTGCAAAAATCCAGACTTTTCAATCAAAAACTTTAAGACTTGTTACTCGATCACCCTGGTATGTCAGTAACAAAACTTTACATACAGACTTACACATACCAATGGTACAAGATCACATTCGGACTTCCTACATAAAATTTTTTGACAAACTTCACGGACATACTAACAAACTCATACAAAACATGGCCACGACAGACATGCCAGGGAATATTCAAAGAAGGCTGAAAAGAAGCTGGCTAAGAGATCTCCTTAAGTAAACTCTTTTAAAATTCAAGTTAGGAGTAGATGCCAATGGGTATCGACCTCCCTCATGCCTGACATACCTTTTATATCAATTGTTATCAAATCCGCTTATTGTCACGGGCTGAGCGACAGGTGTGGATGTAAAAATAAATGATAAAAAAAAAAAAAAAAAAAAAAAGTACCTTTAATTTTTTAGATTTTATAAAATTTACAATATAATTTGATTAGCAATGCTAAAAAAAAAACAGGTAAATATATAAGTTGAACGAATTCGATATCCAACTAAAGGAGAAATCTACAAAAATATTTTTTGTATGCAATTTTTTGTTTTTTAACTTAAGAACAGTAAATATAGAAATAATATTATCTTATACGTACTATTGTAAAAGTTTACGGAGAGTGATGAAAAGCCGATAAAACAAACTGATTGTCGTAGATAATAATGTAATTGATTATTTAATAAAACACATGTTTCTATTAAAATCCAATTTAAATAAGTCTTTAAAATTTATTTTCGTTTCTAAATTTGTTTAAAGATTCCTAAATTGATATAAATAACGGAGGTATGTGAAAGTCGTGTGTTGCACTCACCAGATTTTTGAAAAATAAATTGGATGAATATGTTTCGATTCCAGAACGTTATGTATGTTATAATTTCTGCTTTGTTGAGTCAGGTCGCTCGTCCTAGTCAAACGATGAGTCAGATAGATCTGATTTCACGCGAGTTAGCGGTTTTCTAATAATCTTTAAGATGGGAGTATTCTTTAGTAATACTTTTGTCTATTTTCACTTTATCTTTTTCTTATTAGGCAATCTCCGTTGGGTTCATATTTTAATGTTGTTAAGCTATGCGGAAACGGATTGTATGGCAAACAAAATATTTGTTACTAATTGTTTTACAATCCTCTGCCGCGTATTTTACAGTGCAAATATTTGTGGTCTGGTGTTTAAGGCGACATTTCAACATTTGCATTGTTCTTGTTGGAATGTGGTAGTGATACCATTTTATCAACTTGATAAGCTACCAACATCCTTAGTGGGACTATCTTTAGTTCTGTTTTTATATTTTAGGCCTATCGTCACCTTGTGTTTTGATTAATGTTTTTTTTCCGGTTGAGATGTGGTTAATCTATCACATTATCGTGTTATATAGTGCCACATTAAACCACACACGTGATAATTTACTAAGCTGAATAATTTAATAAAATATTTTTACTATAAAAATTAATTTTAAATCTTGTGCGGGAAACGCACAAATTGCATTTCATTCACTTTCAGTCGTTACCTTTATTGTTAAAATTAATTTAAGAACCATTATATAAAGTTTGAATTGCAAAAAGTTTATTTTTTTAATAGTTTATTTAAAATTAAAGTTTAAATTATTATATTCAGTTTTGTTGGAAATATATGCATTAGATTAAATAATGTAACAATATAGAATTGCTTCAGACAATAATCATTGCATGTATGCACTATTCGTCACTATTCATTACCTTCCACTATTTATAAAAAATAACATTTTTTTTAATCTATTGTTTATCTAAAATGCTATTCTTACGTTCGGCGGGAATAAAAAACACTCTAAATAATATTTGCGCTTTTTTCTTTTAGTTGGTTATCATGTTACTTTTATAAATAAAAACAAATACATTTTAACGAGTCTTTACTTGTAATCAGTGATGTATTCCCCAACTTTGTTAATAACTTTTTGCCATCTAGTAATTAATTTTCAATTTTTGATTGATAAAAATTAATAGTTTTTTCTGTAAAATATCTAAATATGGCATTATATGGATATCATTTAAATTTGCAAGTGTTTTGCCATTTAAAAGTTTTGCAGCGCTCGGAATAAGTGGAAATCCGATAGAGCAAGATCAGGTAAAATTTTTTCTAGCGTTCGCCTTGCGCATTTTGCATCGTAGTGTTGGAGAATGACGCCTTTTCGGTTGACAATCGCTGACTACTTTTCAATTAAGGATAGATTGACTCGCTGCAATTGTTCGTTGTAGAGGTCTGCATTAACAGCATGTCCAGGATTTCAAATGTTCTTGGATGGTCGGCCAAGGTTGGTTAAATCGGACAATTCCTCTCCCAACACGTGGTTGTCTATCATTGATGGTCTTCCTGATCGATATGAGTCGGAAATACCATAATTACAAGATTTGATCTTGGAAAACCACCTTTGGCATTTACGAATGTCCAATCCATTTGTATAAACATCGCAAATGTTTTTGGTAGCAACTGTTGTGTTGTGCCCTTGCGAAATTCAAAGATAATGCAATGCCAGTACCTCTTCTGGTGTTTGGCTGGCCATTTTACCCAAAATTACGAAGAAAAAAATTATAATTTAAAGAGTCACTATAACCTCACAGTATCTTTGGTATGCCTTTGAATCAAACAATGAGCTGACAAATAACAATCAAGTATTGACTTGTGCAGAAACGACATTACTTTCCGGTACCCCTAATACTTGGTTTAAAGTGGCTTTTTTATGCGAGACTTTTCACGATCGCAATACTTTTCCTAACTATATATTTCATATATAGGTAAGTGAAATTAGTATGAATGTTTCTTTACGTTGATTTATTTGAGGAATCGAGAAATGTAATAAATAATTATACTTGGATAATTATTTTTTATTTGACCCGGCTATGTACAGTTTGTTTCATCTCTTAACAGACAAATTAGAAAAACTGAAATTGAAAAGAAAAATTAGAAAAATACATCCGAATTATCTCTGAGAGTGTAAGTGGAGCTAACAAGGAAGACCATTGGGCCGGAGCTAGGCTCATTATAAACTCGTTAACCGGATGATAAGTCTCTTAAGAATCCGGAGCATTTTCCACAAGATATATAGTCCTCAACTATTTTCAGTTTCTAAAGTTTCCCTCATCGAGAGGTTTGTTTGTTTTCTCTTCTTGGGCTGAATTAATTAGTGTAGCAAGTAAGATTCAGAAAATAAATGACTCAATTAACTTAAGCCACTTAAATTTGACTCGAGTTCTACCGATCTCCCCTCCACCTAGAAATAAGTTGCGCTTAATCCCCTCTGTTTCCTCCGTATTTAAAAATAGGTTCATGAATCCTTTGTGATAAGTCTTGAGGATCCGAGGGCAGATATAGCAAGGGGTTGTACTGGGGATGAGGAGGCGGCATGGGCACCACAAAGCAAGTGCTTGCAGGTGGTGGATACTGTGCCTTAAGTACAGGTCTGTGTCCTTTGTCGGTACTTGGTAAGTCCTTTCTAGGTAGCTGGTTTAGGATTATCGGTGGTAGTCTTAGGTATAGACAAAGTAAGTTATTAAATATTACTATATATGATTGATAAGTCAATCTCATTCCATTCACTGTATATAACTACTGATTTCAGTCTACAATGACCATCTCAAGCCTCTTCTTTAGTAACCTCTCCTCCGCTCATGTCCAAACCAATTAGTTGCCTTTCTTTTTCTACATTTCCAATTGGCCCTATACCAGACTCTACAGGTCTCCATCGGAAACCGGATCACGTTTGATGCTTCGAGCAATTCTATTTAAGAACCTCATCTCTAATGCTGCATTTTGTCATATATGTTTTTCAAGGACTTAATAACAGTTTGATTCAGATATGAGCTGTTGAAGAAAAATATCCTTAAAGAATCAAAGTTTAACTTTCTTACTCCTTCCTAACTTACCTGCGAACTGGGGTGTTAGTTACTAGTGAAGTTCAAGATTGAACTCCCTGCTATTCGGTTAAGAAATAACAAGTAATCCTTGCGGCTAAGCTTAATCTCGGTTTAATCACTTCGCATAACCGTAAGATCGAAGAGGTACGTAAGTTTTTTAGACAGCATTTTACACTTCGTTACTCTTCAATAAAATTTTTTAAAGCACATGACGGGTTCCTCCTCGCCAGTTTAAGTAATTACGGACGGTATCTTATTGGGTATCTATATGAATCTTCATCAAGAACTTTTCTTGGGATAGTCTGGCTGGCTACTGCCCTGTCTTGTCCTCTTAGCTTGAAAATCTCGGCAACGTCAAACTAATCAAGCAAAGTGTACTAAATGCATTTCTTTAATTTAATCTTAAAATCCACCTCTCCTCACTTCTCTCCCTCTCCATCTATAAAGAAAAAAAAAACTATGCCTTATTTGTTTTTATTCTTCGACATATGTTATATTAAATCAGGAATTTAATGATAATGTTAAATTTTCAGTAATTTTTATGTAGAAATAATCGGGAATCAGTCTTTTATAACATTTTAGTTTTTCCGACGTTTCGGCTCAGACTTGTGAGCCATTATCAAGGCATTACTGAGCCATGCCAAGCATAACCTGGCCGGCAAACGTCGGCAAAATAAAATATTAAAAATCTAGTGCTGGCAACTCACATTTAAAAAATCGTTTAAATTGATTTGAATATAACGTATAATTAGATAAAATTATGTAACTATATTAAATTGTTAATCAGTAATAAGTTTATTACCTTTTACAACTTTGTGTATCAGATAATATTTTTTCTGAAATCTTTCTCTTTCCAACCGTTTATTATACGTCTATATTAATTACTGTTCTTATTACACAAAAAACAAAAATTACATAAAAAAAAAAGAGTTTTGCTCCTTTATCCTTTCGTTGATCATTAAATTCGTCGAACTTGTTTATTCAGCCGTCCTTCATCAATGTCATTAAGATGATATGGTTAGTCTTTTAGAATGTACAAAATTAAAGATAGTTTAGAGGAAGAAAATTTATAATATCGGCATTTTAGCCCTGTCTGACTATTTCAATCGAATGAAATCTACATCATATTAAAGCCCATTAAATTTTACATCCATTTAACGAGTTTAATAAAAATCGTTTGAGCCGTTTTTTAGAATATTGTAAAAAGGTGCAAAATGCGTGGCATAAAGTGGCTCTTCTGGTTAGCCGATTTTTATGAAAAAGTTGCCGTAACATCTCATGCGTATAGGTGTCTCAATTATGAAATTTCATTTTCGTCAACCTTTTCGTTTTCGTACACACAGACCTTTTTGCGGGACTTGGTTATTTGGACTCAGGGGACCCGAAAACGTGTATTTCCGCCGAAAACGGAATTCGAAAATTTTCACGAACACAATACTTTCCCTTACTATATAATTCATATATAGGTAAGTGAAAGTAAAAAAGACTGACCCCAGACTATTTCCATCTACGATCATTTCTACAGTCGACTATACCCGTACATCCTCCATATATGTTTCAGTTATTTGTTTTATTTACTTTGAATCTCTCTTGGTCATTAGGTTTTATTCATATAAAGAATAATAATTTATGTTTCCCTTCTTCTACCATTTCGTTACATTTTAGGAATATATTTCAAGAATTCATTGTGTAACCCCTTTGTTGAACCTTCATTTTCCGTTGAATTATTCTTCTTCTAAAGACGTCATTCTCGGTTCGTAGGAGTTTTAAAAAATATTATAAATATATTTAATGAAAAAATGTAATATCCTGAGTAGAATTCCAGTTTATCGATGCGGGGAATATCCCTGGAAAGCGTGGGTTCTGGGCGGAGCTTCCATGAACTCAAATATTGACTCATTTGAGCTGGTACCTGTTATCTGTGAACTGCTACGGAAATCCCTACCTCTTGCATCACTGACACACCTTTTGATAAGGCAGCATCTTCTCTATCTAGTTTCTTACTTACTTTCATTTCTAAATCGACTAAACCTAGATTTATGGAATATTCATTTTGAGCTTATCGTATTGAGCTAATCCTTGCAAATAATATTAATCAGATAAATTTTTTTTAAAAAGTAATTTTTTGTTCCTTATTTCTTAGTATATCACATTACTTGATTCATTTAAGGAGACTTAGTTACTCTCAAACAACTCCTTATTTCAAATTTTGACAACAATAGTAATGTCATTAAAGTTGCAGAATTATGTAATACGATTTCATGATCGTCAGAAAGACCTTTGGTAAAGCATGAGGACTTGTGAACTCCATCACTAGAAAGTATGATCACCAATAAACAATCTTTTTATCGATGAGTGAGTTGGTAATTAACCTAAATATTTGATTATTGTTCTTTCTGCAAGATACATGATTTAGTTGATATTTCTTATAGTTCTCCCAACTAAAGGAGAAAACAGAAAAAAATATATTTTTTATGCAATTTTTCGTTTTTGAACATAACAGTAATATACATGTATGATATACCGTTGGAAAGCTAAAGATTTTAGGAAAGATATTATCTTATACACAAGCCTTTAAAAGTTAATAGAGAGTGATGAAAAGCCGATAAAACTAAGTGATTGTTTTAGATAATAATATATAGATTTTTTAATAAAACACATGTTTCGATAGAAATTTAATTAAATTAATTCTTTAATCGTTTCACGTATTTTTACCTCTAACTGTATTTTAAAATTCTTTCATTGATTTTAAAAATGGAGGAAAGTAAAACTCGTGTGTTGCCCGCACCAGATTTTTTTGTTTTGATTGATTGTTTAATGGCTTATTGTATAACCCCATCCGTTTTTAACATATTTCTTATTTTCTTTCTAAAATAAAATCTTGTAGATTTATACGTTAACTAGTTATGGTTAGAAAAACAAACAAAATAAATCCGTGAGTGCAACACACGACTTTTACTTACCTCCGATATTAAAATCAATTTAAGAATTTTTATATACAGTTAGAGACGAAAATAAATTGTCAATTGTGTTTTGATAGAAACATTAGTTCTATTAAATAATCTATTATATTATTGTCTACAACAATCAGTTAGTTTTATCGGCTTTTCATTAACTTTTACAAGATTGTTTATCGGATAATATTTTTGTCGACGGTATATTATACATCTATATTACTGTTTCTAAATTAAAAGACACAAAAATTGTATAAAAAAATATTTTTGCTCATTTCTCCTTCATTTGGATATCGAATTCGTTCAACCTGCATATTTACCTGTGTTTTTGAAATATCGACATTTAAGCCCGTTCAGACTATTAATAACAGAATGAAATCTATATGACATTAAAGAACATTGTGGATATAATTAGTTGACCGTTGCGAATTACTGGAAGGAAATAGTCCGGGTGGCGGTCATTAAATGAAACAACTAAATAGTTTCTTCTATTTTATTGTTTGCCAACGTTTCGACCCCTATTGTGGGTCATCATCAGGGCGTGTTGGAGGCGAATGGAAACACTAAGGGTGATTTAATGTTATGATGATTATTGAAATTCTGATTAATATTGTTAATATTAAATTCAATTCAGTAAATAGTTTGATTAAAGTATTAATTTTGGAGATAGATAATAAGCTTTGCTTTTTACTGAAGTTTTAAAGGATATACCGTAATTATGATTTACAAAATCATTGTTTTTATTTAAACTATTATAACTAATTTGGTTGGAATATATTTTAGTAGTTAATTTATTTAGTGGAATTGTTGTTTTTTGTTCTACTCATAAACATTTATTATTGACTTTGGCAAACAATAAAATAGTAGAAACTATTTAGTTGTTTCATTTAATGACTGCCACCCGGACTAATTCCTTCTAGACATTAAAGACCATAAAATGTGTCATCGATATAGCTAGTTAAAACTAAGTCGTTATGGAGAAAATCGTTTCAACCCTGGCTTCCTTTTCAATTCCTAATAATAAGGCGTCTGAAAAGAAGATGGCCTCGAGACCCTCTTGTTTAGACTAACTACTAAAGAGTGCTGCCAATGGGCAGTTTCTCTTCATGTTTATTTCATGTGTTTTGTAATTTCAGGATATTTACTTGTTGCATTTTATATAATTGTAAATTTCAATAAAAATAAAAAAAATATATATATATGTATATATATATATATATATATATATATATATATATATATATATATATATATATCTATATATATATATATATATATCTATATATATATATATATATATATTGATAACGCAGACTATGTAACCATTCCCAAGTTCCTAATTAGACGAATGCTGCCATTATTTTGCTTGATTGACCGTCCACAGCTGTTAAAAGTGCTATGACTCACGCGCGGCATGTCCTGTATACACAGCTACCGTTATCGGCCTTGATATTTATGAAACAAAGAATTTTTTTATCGCTAGACTCTTCCGATTTGAGAGGCGTTTGAACAGGTGATAGTCCGAGTAGGTGCCGCTGACTCACCGCCCCAGATCGTTGACTCAGCCGAGTCATACTCTGCGCAGTGTCCTTATCAACTGCCTTCATGGGTATACTTATGTTCCTCATGTTCTGCCTCAAGTACTTCCGATGCACTCTGTTTGTGATATTGGAATATATATAGCCACTTAGTTATTTTGTAACTTTCCTCGTAAAAATACAGGAGTGACTCCCCATTTGGAAATTCCCTTATATATTACTGCTTTTGTTACACAGCATTCTATTGAGTGACAGGGATTCCTTGTATATGTATGTTTCATGGTTGAAAGAAAAAGGAATCGATCCTCAACGCATGTATGTCTGAATTTATGAATCGGTTGTGTGTGTAAACTCAATATTAGTAAAAGATTGTTACCACTCGCTTTGTTCAGCGTTAATCGAAAGAATGTTTTTTTTTTTTTTTTTTCAACAATTTTTATTGAGAAAAATTACAATCTGTCCCAATTGGGACATTAATAGTAGTGCTGAAAGATATCATACATACTACATTCATACAATATTTACACGGCATAAAATTACAATAAAATATATACACAATATACACATACACACACTCATATATACATCACATTGAGTGGAGAATCTAGCCAGTGCTAGAACTCCAATATATTTACAAAAGGTGGCGGGGCCACTGCCGTTTCAACCTTCTAGGTGGGTTGTATGGATGAGTGGAGCTGGATAGGGATTGAGCTAGAGGATTAGGATGATGAAATAGGTTCTGGTGGAATTTGGAAAATTTGGATGGTTAGTCTGGTTTTAGGTCTGAAATAAATGGAACATTAAGGTCGTGGTGCAAGGTATAGTTGGAGACATAATAAGGAGCATTTACTATTGTACGGAGGACTTTGGATTGAAAGGATTGAATGCGTTTGATGTTAGTACGTTTAGCTGTCCCCCACAGTTCAAGTCCGTAGGTCCAAATGGGCTTCAGTATTGTCTTGTAGATTAATAATTTGTTGTCAACTGTAAGTTCAGATTTTCTGTTGAGTAGTCGGTATAACTGTCCGAATCGTCGGTTGAGTTCTTGTCTTTTAAGTCTTGTATGTGGGTTCCAAGTCAATCTTTTGTCTAACAGTAAGCCAAGATACCGGACTGTATCTGAGAGAGGAATTGGTAATGAGTTGAAATAAACTGGCGGACAGGATTTTCGTCAAAGAGTAAGGGTTAGTCGAAAGAAGTAAGGAAGAATTTCGTGTAAACATTGATTTTTATTGTTTCGATTGATTGTATAATGGCTTATTGTATAACCCCATCCGTTTTTAACATTTGGATTTTAAATTATAATACTAATAAAGTTAATAAAAAAAAATCTGGTGCGGACAACAGCCGACTTTCACTTATTTCGGGTGTTAAAAACAATTTAAGAATTATTTAAAAAAACTTTAATCGAAAACAATTTTAAAGCTGATTTAAATAAAATATTTTTCATTTTCGATGGAAACATATGGTTTACATTAAATAACATAGCAATATTAAATTTGTACGTTTAATTATCATTTATAATTTTATGTCCTATTCGTATCTTTACATTCCCTTTTACAACTTTGTTATTATTATATTTTTCTAAAATCTAAAGCTTTTCAACGGTATATTCTACATCTATGTTGCTGTTCTTTTGTTCAAATAATCAAAAATTACATTAAAGAAATATTTTTGCTCTTTTCTCGTTTAGTGGTGATTTATCTGAATTCATAAAATCAAAGCTACTTTAGAGGAAAAAATATCGGCATTTAAGTCCTGTCAGACTACTTTAATCAGAATGAAACCTCATGTATCATGTATTAAAACCCATTAAATTTTAAATCGATCTAGCGAGTTTGATTAAAATTGTTAAAGCCGTTTAAATAGTGCAAAATCGTAAAATAGGTGCAAAATGCATGGTATGAAGTAGTATTTTCGGTCAACCGATTCTCGTAAAAATGTTGCTATAACATCTCTGGCGTACATTGTCTCAATTTGAAATTTCAGTTTCATACTTCTTTTTGTTTTACCACACACACACACAGACCTTTTTTCGGGATTTCGATTTTAGGTGACCCAAAAACGTGTATTTCCGTTGAAAACTGGGATGCGAAAATGTTCACGGTCGCAATACTTTACCATACTATATATTTCATGTATAGGTAAGTGAAAGTAATAAGAATACCTGTTGTATTATAGCGTAAGAGATTTTTGAAAATTTACCTTCCTATTTTTCGTTTTAATTTTTTGTTTCATTTATTATATCTGTGTTCATTAATGTTTGTTTATTGACAGCTTTTGGTTTTTGTTTTGGCGGAGGTGATAAGTTCTATTCTAGGTTCTCCTTTATGTTAATAAGGAGAATAATATTAATTGTTGGTATAATTTATCAGCTGACCCCACATGGAGTTCTGCATACCAATTACGTTTAATTGGTTATGCATTCGGAGCATGAAGTTCTATCTTGCTAAGCCGTTATTAAAGTGCCAATATTAGCAACCGTATTACTCTATGCATCGTGCCTATAATCCAGCCTCATATATGTTAAATCTTCCTTGTGATTGTTATGCTTTAAATATAGAGCGCTAAATATTACTGACGCAGGCGCCATCGAAATTATCTTGGCTTACTTTTAACCTAATCTAGGCCAGGCGCGTCGTTCGAAATCTTGACTGTCAGCTCTTGTCCCTTATAAGAGCACTTAAGATACACTCCAAGAGAGAATGTTTACATGTCGCAAGGCATGCCATGTGTTAATGTGTTGTCCGTTATTTAAAATAAAATCTGTTTATAGATGTTACTCATCTGTGATGCTTTAATATTTCCTTGAAAAATGGTTTATATTTTATTTCTTATCGTTTTCGTTTAAAAATCTTCGTCGTTAATTTTTATTTATAACTTATTTGATTGTTTCATGGTTCTTAGCCATCACTGTCGTATTATTTTATATAAAGGCATATGTCAGGATGTTTTGAAGTCCTTATGAAAGTATAAAAAAAAAAAAAAAAATAGAAAAGTTTAATCTAATGATAACGAAAATAAATTATAAAAATAATTAGTTTCACAATACATAATTACACGATTTTTGAAAACATTTATCGCTACTATCTCATAACACTTTTTCAAACTAAAAGGTCCTTTGCCGATACCGCTGATCTGAAAACTTAGCTAATTTATTTTTTTTTGAGATTATACATATTTTCATCTTCTACTGCCTCTTTAAGCTGTGATGTCTTTTCTTATACTCAAAATTTTGTTTGATGCAGCATAGCACCGATCCGTGATCTGAAATCATTCTATTGTATTATTTAGCAACTAAAAAGTAATTGTCGTTTTACGTCAAATTAAGTATAAAAATAATATTTTTTAATTATTCATTAAACGTCACTTCATCGTAGGATTAGCCAGAGCAGCATAACTCTGGCTAATCCTACGATGCTACTTACTGTATGTTCGCTGCTACCTAAATCTTACCTCTCCAGATTCAATTAGTATAGGGATCTTTAATGCTTTTCCTGATCGCACGGGCTCGGGACCACCATTTTACGTTCCCTCCGAAGTCGTATCTAGAATTTTTTTAAATGGGCCACCAACCACGTTTGTACCCGCGATCTTGGACATAAAAGGTATCGACTTATTTTTCTTATTATCGAACTCCCTCCTTTATTACTTATGATTTTTTTATTTCATCAACTTATAGTGTGCGTTTTAATCTGTTGCTTTTGCCAGTAACATTGACTGAGTTTAAAAATTTAAAAATAAAACAAAAATCATAGTTTTATATTTTTATTGTTGATTTATTAATTAAAGATACGGAAAATGCTAACAACTCTTAAGTTTATATGCAAATGAGTAACATTTTATTAAAAACGAACGAAATAATCTATGATTCATTCAAATTTATTCGATATTGACTATCAGATCAGGTTAGACGAGTTACATTGAATCATCTGGTCTTCTTTGTTACTTGTAGTCTGTTAGCACATTAAATACTTTTTCGGTCCTCATCAAAACTTGTATAATATGACATATGTTTCATCAGCGCAACGTCTCTATTAGACGTGTATATATATTTTGATATTTTATAATATATATATAACTATGTAAGGAAGAAGAAAGAGATAAGTGGGCTGCGTATAACTGTTGATGGTAGGGATGTCCTTGGAAGGTCGGTGTTTCCTCTGCGCGAGTTATGTGTTGGCATTCGGCCACGACTCTCCGCACATCTGTTCCTCTCCTGGTATCTCCATGAGTGATCCCTTCCATCTGCTTATCTCATTCTTATATATTACTATATTTATAAATGAGTAATAGGTTTTTCTTTTATATAATTACATCTTATACTTCCTCCGTGAGGGAAGTTATTGTTATATTTTTAAAATTTTAATCTTGATTCTATTTATTAATGAACCTTGTTTGAAGAAAATTATGTTGAGTTGAAATTCGTGAAGAGTACAAAGAAAAACTAAATTCTGTAGTTGTTATTTATCGTTGTTAGTTTATTTATGTAACGTCACTTCATGGTATTGTGACTGATAGGACGATGCTATATTAGGAGTCCTAAATTTTGCCTATCAATATTTAGTTAGGATATGAATCTTTAGTTAGGAACGAGTGTTTGACACCCATCCCAAGGACAATAAAAGCAAAAAAACAAGATATTTTTCGCTCCCTTAATTAAATTCTAGTCCAACTGCTGGGTTTGACTCGAAACATTAGCCTTAGATGGTTTTCATTGTTTGTCACTGCACTTCAGGTGTACTTTGATTATTTAAATAAAATGCGACACACCACCCGTTGTGTCAATCACCTCCTTTCTCAACTCTTCTCAATCATTAATTATTGTCAAGTTCGAAGTTAAGAACCTTAAATCGGTTTAAATGTCATTGCTATTCATTATATAGACTTTTACCTCCAGTAACATGTCAGTCCTGCTAAGAATTTTTTTTTTCTCGTTTCAACACTTCCCAATCTGAGATCAAAGCGTCAACTTTTTGTTCTAGCACAACTTCAGAACTGTCACAACTGCTTTAGCTGGCTGTTAAACGATTTGGAAAATCTTCGATTCCATACTTGAAATGTACTATCCAATAGATAGTACAGAAACATCAGTATGTTTCTCGGACTGGATATCAAATCTATTTTCTAAAAATATTGATTAGCCTCATTTACAATGTTTGTATTTTGAAACTAGTTTTAAATTAATAGGTAAGTGATTTTCATAGATGAACTAATAAACGCTGCAAATTATTATGCAATGGTTTATAATTTCCAAATAACTATATTAAGGTTTAAGAATTTATATTTATGTGTTTACAGGCAAGTAATATGAAAAGCGATAAATTAATCAAATGAAAATAACCTATCACTATTGCTAATTCAGAAATCCTGTATCTGATATTTTTAACCGATTTCAATGTTACTTTATTTAGTTTGTAGGGAATTCAATTCTCTATGGAATTTTCGGTATTCATAAAATCATTATTCATGAATCATGAACCAAAAGTTTGTCTAATGAATATTTTTTGTAGTGTCAATTGCATGAAAAATATTGGAAACAAAATACTTTGATAAATAATTTAAGATAAAATATAATCGATAAATAGTCAATGGCTGACACTCCTCGACCTTGATCTTCTTTAAAAACCTAATGCGATTCACTTTATTCATTCATTCACCCCGTTTACTAGTTAATTTCGTGACATAATTTGAGATGCTGATATCCAAAAGGCGCTAAACTAACGGACATTTTTGAGGAAATATATATTTTGACATATCGATAATAACACAATCGTTAGGTTTTGTCGAAATCCGTCTTTATTTCACCGAAATAATCCACAAATATGAACTTTGAAAAATTTCCAAAATTTACTTAGTACTTACTTGATTTCATTCCACAGCATTCCAAAAAATATGCCTTTTGTAACCTACATAAAGATAATAGAACTTTCTTAAAAAAAATATATTTGTTTTTATGAAAAATATAATGAAATAAATTGGTTATTTATAAATATATTCGAATGTTCTAACATTATTATAACTTGCCATCCACAAAGAACTGTTCACAATAAGCAAAAATTACCTCATCGTAACCCCAATATCAGAAAATCTCTTGGCCACCGCCACTTATGTCATTGATTGTATGGTTTCGTGGTAGATTTAAGTGTCTACGTTGATGGGTTCATGTTGTAAATCTGTATTTCGTGGAAATTGTTATAATAATATGTTGCAATATCTTAAACTGTCAGCAAGTTTAAGTCCTTGTTGAATATTATTGGTAATTAAGAGATAGACATTTCGTTATTTAACAACAATTTTGAGCGTTTGTCAAGTAACCTTGATAATAGTCCAAATCGTCTGTATTATCTTCAGTGCAATGTGGGACCTCCATATTTTGTCTGACATAATTATAATATATTTTATGTGCGGTTTTTTTATTTCCTGTAAACTAATTTAAATTAATAACGATTGGAAATCATCGTTCCAAATGTCTAAATCCCACAAAAAGGTCTGTGTGTGTGTGTGTGTTGCAACCCTAGCTCGAAAACGTTGCATTATATGAAACTGGAATTTCATATTACAACCGTATATGCCTCAGATGATACTTCAACTTTTTCAACTAAATCGGCCAACCAGAAGAAAAACTTAATACCATGCATTTAGCACATTTTTTCGATTTTATCAAATACAGTTTTAACGATTTTCATTAAACTCTCTTTATCGGTGTAAAAATTAACGGTTTTTTTTTTTTATATATAAACGTTCTGATTGAAATAGTCAGACCAGGGCCATTTTAATACCAAATTTGTGGATTCCGGCAAATCATATTACATTATTTAGATTGATACAAACTAGCTAAATACGATGAGATAAACGAATTTGATAACCAACTAAAGGAAAAAATAGTAAGCTACTTTTTTTCATACATAAGAATAGTAATAAATGTGTTATATGATCTTATATACTATGGTAAGTTGTATAAGGTGATGTATATAGATGAAAAGCTGATAAAACTTAGTAATTGTTAAAAGTTTATAATTTACATTGTTTGATAATTTAATCTGAAACATATGTTTCCATTGAAACTATGCAATTATTGACATTTCTTCAAATCTAACTTTATTTAAAAGTTCTTAAATAGGTTTTCAGTGAAAGTCATGTGCTGCGCGTAAAGAGTTTCTTTTATTTTGTATGGTGAAGAATTATTAATTAATCGATCTTTTTGTAGAGTAATATATGTCCCTTTATCTTTATCCGTATTACTTGAGGAAGATTTACTTATTTATTCATATTAAAATAGCACATTTTTTCTTCCAAATCTTTTTTATTTTCATTGATACACAAATTGTTGTAAGTGGTAGTCAACGTTTCGGGGCATTTTCCCCATTTTCAAGACTTTTTTTTATCTGTACATATTTCTATGGCACACAGCTGCGTCAGCATGTAAAGTTGATTATTGGCTCACTGTTTTTCCATTGTAGACTTTGTACTTTAATG
Source organism: Piezodorus guildinii (assembly GCA_023052935.1). Classification (NCBI taxonomy): domain Eukaryota; kingdom Metazoa; phylum Arthropoda; class Insecta; order Hemiptera; family Pentatomidae; genus Piezodorus; species Piezodorus guildinii. The sequence goes on along the minus strand of CM041293.1, from coordinate 117,801,877 downwards.
TTGATACATTGATCGAATTCCTGAGTTTGTTTTTATTTATATTTCGATGTTATTACTTATTTTGTTTTTAACTATTTTATTGTTATATTTTTCTCAAATTTTTATATTATTTAGTATGTCCGCGTAATGAGTGCCTAGATTTTTGGTTATGTGTATTGCTTCTAGTATTTTTCTATTTCTATTATTTTTTGATGTATCTAGTATTTTTATATTTTCAAAATTAAATTTATGTTGGTATTTTGCGCTATGCGTTGATAACGTTGTAGCATTTGAATTTTCTATACTTTTACAATTGCAAATGTGTTGTGATAATCTTGTTTTTAGTTTTTTTGATGTTTCACCTATGTACACTCCCTCACAATTCTCACAATCAATTCTATATATAACATTTTGTTTATCCATAATTTCTATTTTATCTTTCATCTTACTTAAATATTTTTCTAATTTGTTATTGTTATATAATCCAAATGTGTGTGATCATATTCTTTCAAAGTGCTTTTTATTTTATTTGTTAATTGTGGGATATATGTCATTTTGTTATATTTTAGATTTAAGTTGTTTTTAGTTTTTATTTTTGTATTAGCAATATTACTTCTATATTATTCTATAGCAATATTACTTATGTCATAGAAAAGGTGATGTGTACCGAGAAAGGCTTAAATATGGGTGACAAGATTCCGGTTTTGGGGTATGCCGATGATCTGGTACTGCTAGGTGAAGACACGGAAACCATACAACTAAATACAAGTGTGTTAATAAAAACCGGTAAAGAAATAGGACTCGAGTTAAATACCGATAAGACGAAATATATGATAAGTAGCAGAAACGGTGTCGATCTTGGTGATATTGATGTATCAGGGCAAACTTTTGAACACGTAGAGAAATCCAAGTATTTAGGTTCAATTATAACTAGAAAAAATGAAATCCAGGAAGAAATAAAGTCTCGGTTAAAGGTGGGAAATGCGTGTTATTATTCAGTTGCTAAGTTACGTAGTTCGCAGCTTCTATCTAAAAACTTAAAGATTAGAATTTATAAAACTATTATTCTTCCAACGGTTCTTTACGGATGTGAAACGTGGCCGCTTACTTTGAGGGATGAACAGCGGCTTAAGGTTTTCGAAAATAAGGTATTGCGTAAAATAATTGGTCCGAAGAGAGATGAAGCCACTGGGGAGTTTAGAGGGTTGCACAACGCGGAATTGCGGAACTTGTATCCTGTGAATATAATTGAGCTGATTGCATCACGGAGACTCAAATGGGCGAGTAAAGTTGTTAGGCTCGATGACGAGCGGATTCCGAGAAAGTTGGTATTCGCTGATCCGACTGGTAGGCGTCCGAAAGGTAGGCCGAAGCGGAGATGGGAGGATTGCGTTAAGGCCGATCTCGGGAGCTTGGGCTTGAATGGTGAACATTGGACGAGTCTGTGTAGGCGGAATTTGGTGGTATCGGCATCGAACCTTCGGGTTCGCTAAGCCTATTATTATTATATTATTATTAGCAATATTACTATGTTCTCTGAAAAATTGTGTAATGAGTTTTTGATTTGGTTTATTTAATTTTTTGTCTTGATATGTTTCTTTATTTATATTTTTTTACATTATTGTCTTTTTTATTGTTGCATTTTTTTACTATTGAATCTTCCTTTTTGTCATTGTACCATAATTTATTAATTAATTTTGTTGGATATAAATTTTCTATTTATAAATCAGTTAGTTGTATTGCTCTGTGGATATAATTTCGGGCTGTGTTAATGATTTGTGTTTTAGGTGCCTTTATCTGTTTTATTATTGTTTCAGTTACTAAGTACAGAACTTATTCTTGAATGAATTCTAGTCCATTCTTTACCGTCTCGCTTTTCTCCAGACCTGTTATCCCAATGGTGAAAATTCAGCGCCGCTCTTCGCAGAACAGTACTTTCACGTTCAGAGAAATTGTTGCTCCGTTGCCCTTTCTTCCGATTATGTTTTTTTTCCCTCCTGCTGTTTAGGACCCATCGCCTTTCCCCAGAACAAGAGAGACTCCTACAAGACAATGAGGAATGAGCCGAGTGGGCGAGCTGTGGGCCACCTCGTGTCCTTTGTGCCTCCCTCCGGTAATCCTAGCTCCTCCCCTCCATTCTCTTCTACACGCTCTGTTGACCTCAGCAGTCAGTTTTTAATTTACGTCGGGGTTTTCTTCTTTAGCCGTTTACGATTCTGCCAGTTTATCGCGATCTAATTATGGAAATAAGCTGAACAAAAGAAAAAAAAAATAAACCTTAGAATGAGTTAGGTTGGAAAGCTAAGATTATTTATAATTCCAACGTTAGAAAAGGTTTTTAATAAATTTTGTAAGGTTTTCCTGACATAAAATGTCATGTTTGAGGAAAATAAAACGATTACATGCAACACAACTTAGAAACAATCCCTTTCGCCTTATGATTACGTAGTTTTAGGGATAGCTCTATAAAAAGTTTTTATATTATTTATTGTAATTTACAACTGTATTAAACAATACAATGAGTAAATATGCAGAATGAAGAAAAGTCATGAAAATGTCTTGAGAAAGAACTACCCAGTGATAGCACTTCACTAACTATTTCAAGGCAGTAGGTCTCGAGGCCACCTTCTTTTCAATCCCCTCGGAGAGTTATCAGGGATGTCTAAGGAAGATAAATTACGGGCTAGTGGGTTTGTGTGGGCAGGGAGTTTAGAATGAAAAGAGGAGTATCGATCACGGGCTATGTCTGCAGCAAATGGGATGTTTAGGTAATTATGAAGTTGTTGATTTGTGACAAAATAAGGAACATTCAGAATGTTGGATTGGATGCGGGTGAAATTATATGGTTTATTAGAGCTTTTAAGCTCGATTCCATTTGTCTAAATAGGTCTGATAATGTGATGTAAATGAGTCTTTTGTAATATACTGGAAGTTTTGAACGTTTGTCTAGTAAGTGATGTAGTAATCGGTATTTTCGAGCTTTATTTTGTCGTTTCAGTCTTCTGTTAGGATTCCAAGTAAGGAGCTTGACAAAATGGAGACCTAGGTATCGGAAAATCAAACATCTGGTGTGCACAATACACCACTTTCACTTACCTCCGTTGTTAAAATCAATTTAAGAACTTTGAAATGAAGTAAAGTTGAAAAAAAAGGTTAAAGAATTATATACAATCAGTTTCGATGGAAACGTTTGTTTCAGAATAAATAATCTATTATATTTTATTTACCATTTTTACCCTTTTTTATCCCTCTCAAAACCATTGAGCTTGTTGGTATAGATATTACTGAAATTCTTTGAAATATTTTCGTTCCAAAATGAACTCAAAAGTAAGGTAGACCATGTATCCCTATTTTTTATCGAAGGTCGAAGTAGGGTGATATAGTGTTACCAGAGAGATTTTTTTCTAACGCTGTTTAGGATCATTAAAAGAACATTTACACTATGACTAAACCTTGTTGACCAAACTAAACAATATTTTTTAACCTGTTAATAGAATACAGACTGCCATAAGCAAGTGAACAGAACACTCCTTGTCTTTCTAGCAAGTTCGTAAATTTCAGATGCATCAGCTTAAATATTTTTTATTTAATAAATATATACGTCTGAGAAATAATTTATTAGGTTTACGTAATAAATAGCGTCGGTTAGAAATTAAGTGCTTTAAATTTTGTCTTGTCGTGTGCTCCCAAGTATGTTACAGTATTACTTTCATTACCTATATATAAAATATATAGTAAGGGAAAGTATATCGTGTATACTTATATCGAATAATATCGTGAAAATTTCAGTTTTCATCGGAAATACACGTTTTAGGGTCCCCGGAGTAACAATTGACCAAGTCCTGCAAAAAGGTCTGTGTGTCCGTGTGTTTGTAGTAAGTTTAGCGCGAAAATGAAAGTAATATGTCACTGAAATTTCATATTTAAGACAATTGTACGCCCGAGATGTTACAGCAACTTTTTCTTCAAAATCGGCTGACAGGAAAAGCCACTTTATACCATGCGTTTTGCACCTTCTTACGATTTTCTGAAAAACGGCTATTTTGATTAAATTCACAATATTAATGTAAAATTTAATGGGCTTTAATATCATGTAGGTTTCTTTCTGATTGAAATAGTCTGGTAGGTCTTAAATGTCGATATTATGTCCTTCCTCTAAACTACCTTTAATTTTGTACATTCCTAAAGATTAACCATATAATCTTAATGACCTTGATGATGGACGGCTAAATATACAAGTTGACAAATTTGACGACCAAATAAAGGATACAAGAGGAAAAATATTTTTTTTTATTGTAATTCTTTTTTTTTGTAATAAGAACTATAGACGTATAATATACTGTTGGAAAGATAAAGATTTAAAAAAAAATATATTATCTTGTACACAAAGTGGTAGAAGGTAATATAAAGTGACTATTTGGGGATAAACTACTTACTGATTAACAACTTAATATAGTTATTTTATTTAAAAATTTAGGTTTCCAACGAAAATAAATACATGTTTAATTAAAATCAACTTAAAATATTTTTCAAATTGAAGCATATTTAGTAGTTTTTAAACTGATTCTAACAGTCGAGGTTAGTGTAAGCCGTGTGTTGCCCGCACCAGATTTATTTTTTAGTTTGGTCATTTCATACTGTTTATAATAATAATAATAATAATAAGCTTAGCGAACCCGAAGGTTTTTATTAACACACGTGTGTTTAGTTGTATGGTTTCCGTGTCTTCACCTAGCAGTACCAGATCATCGGCATACCCCAAAACCGGAATCTTGTCACCCATATTTAGGCCTTTCTCGGTACACATCATCTTTTCATTTCATACTGTTTACATTTTAAAATTCTTACTTGTCTTGCTTCTCGTAATGAGAGTAGTGCTTAAAATCCAGTATTGTGTTTCTATAATACTCACCTCTGCAATAGCGTCTTCTCAACTAACGTTCAATCTATCCTCTTGAATTGACCTGAGGACCTTAAATAACCATCTGCGTGCAAACATATCCTGACCTCGTCGAATTGACCCTTGATATGTTGCACTCTTGGACTAATTGGCCTCGTAGAGTGGACATCAGCTTGATTAACTTCCATTTGATTACTGCTTTGATGATGTTGATACCCAACTAATTATGCCAAATCGAGGGTTCGTTCCGCGAATATTGCTCCGGCTATCTTAAGGTCCAGTGCAACGCCCTCACACCGTTAGGTCATTCCGTCTGCTCGTTTAGCCTGCAGCGGCGTTTACCCTACTAGACTAGCCAAGCTGTGTGGTCTCATCGCGTTATTTGCTTAAGAGGAGTTAGTAGTGCGTATGCAATGGTGTAAAAATTGAAATACCACTACTAAATAAAAAAAAAAAAATAAATAAATAAAAAAAAAATAAATAAAAAATAATATATATATATATATATATATATATATATATATATAAATAAATAAAAGGATTTTTTTGGGATCTGATTAGCTGTATAAATACAATTACATTTAATTGTTTAATTTTATTTTTTTCTGGAAGAAGGGAACGTTCAAGGAAAATTTTAGATTATAAATCTGATGATATTTATTTCAATTTTTTTAGTTATGATTTATAATTTTTGTTTTAAATACAAATTACGGGGGAGCGTTAATTATTGTTCAGGTACCGGGTTTTTGATTAGGAATAGATTTCTTTTCGCATTACGGAATGTTCAGTTCTTTAGTGAAAGAATACCGGTTGCTATATTTCAAGGTCGTTGGTTTAAAATGACGTTTATAAACATTCATTCTCCCAACGAAGACAGTGATGATGAAGTAAAATGCGAATAAGATTTTTGAAAATAAGGTACTGCGAAAAATATTTGGTCCGAAGAGAGGTGAGGCCACTGGGGACTTTAGAAGGTTGCACAGCGCGGAATTCAGGAGCTTGTGCCCAGTGAAAATAATTGAGTTGATAGCATCGCGGAGACTCATATGGGCGAGTAAAGTTGTTGGGCTCGCTGAGGAACGGATTCCGAGAATTTTGGTATTCGCTGATCCGAAAGGTAGGCCGAAGCGTCGAGGGCGGGTCTCGGGGGCTTGGGCTTGAACGGTGAACATCCGACTAGTCTGTGCAGGCGAAGTTTGGTGATATCGGCATCGAACCTTTGAGTTCGGTAGGCCTATTATTAACCACTATATTACAACAGTAACTGTAACGTAAATTTTAAATGTATTTATTTCATAATTGTTATACAAATGACTGTAGATGTAAATGTACATAACAATTCCTTTGAGAGTGACTGATTGGCTTTTATAAAAGTTATAAATAAATTATGTGTTTCCTTTTTTGTTCCTGACAGTGAGGCTAATGGATATTTTTAGCTATTAAACTTGTTCAATATCCGCTGGTTGTCAGGATCATGCCTCTGTTAAATTGTTCAAGTTTATCAGCAACTATTCATATTCCGTCAGTGCCACGTTTGATTAATTTTAAACGTACAAATTGTTTCTCGCAGGTAAACATCTCGTCACTGTCTATTGCAATATTAACATTATTTTCATATAAAATGGTTTTATATTTTAAGTTAACTTGATGCATTTACTAATACATTTGTAAATTTCAATAAATACATTTTTTTAAAATATTTTAAGATCTTGAGCAATCTTACGAAGAAACTTTCCGAGAATTGAACGATCTGCTGCTGATTAGAAAAAAAGAATGTTCATAAATTGATATGAGTTATCGTAATTCCGGAAATGACTGATAAATATGAAGGAATACATCGGCACATCATTTCTGTCTGCTTAAAGGATATCGGAAATCTTTAGGAGAGGCTACGTCGGTTGCTGAATGTTCTGATGGCATGCTGAAAAAAGGAATATCTTGGGTTATATTGTGTTAACATTTTAGCTTGGAAAAACTGTTTTTATATGAAAGTTTTATACTGGCTTTTTTTGTTATTACTTGGAATTAAGAGATATAAAAGAATAACATATATTTAATTTTTTTGATACGTAAACTCATTTAAGACGTCAGACTGTCGCTAGATAAGTAAGATATTTAAAACTGTTTTTAGGTTCAATTTTTATATCTATATACAAATGCATAAAGGTATAATTGTTTAATATTGGGAAAAATCATTGTTGGTATTGAAAGTATAAATGATATGAGCAGAACTCCCATGAAGAACTGAGGCGTGTAACGTCTTTCTAGCCTCTTAATGTCTGATTAATCATCTTAATTGAAATTAATTTGTGTTTAGGAAGTTCCCTACATCAATGTTAAAATTCGGTACGACTTCTTAATTATTTATTATTTCGAAACGCAAATTATTTGTAAAATATCTTTTTGAAAATTAAAATTGTTGTCCATAATAAATTAATTTTTTTTTTTTTTTTTTAAATTCTTTTATTGGTATTTACAACTGTACAATGTACAACAAGTAAATGTGCTATTTACAGAACATTGGCTTGGAAAAGTCTTGAGAAGAATCTACCCAGTGGTAGCACTTCAGAGTTTATTAGTAAGCAGGTCTCGAGGCCACCGTCTTTTCAGACGCCTCGGAGGATTATCGGGAATAGATGGCGATGCGAGGATACGGACAAGCGGGTTTGTATGGGCTGGTAATTTGGAATGAAAGGAGGAGTATCTTTTTTGGGCAATTTCTGCAACAAGTGGGATATTCAGGTCTCTATGGATGAGTTTGTTGGTAACAAAGTATGGAGCGTCTAGGATTTGTCGAAGGATTTTGGATTGCAAGGATTGGATGCGGGAGGAATTCGATGGTTTAGTGGAGCCCCATAGCTCTATGCCATAAGTCCAGATAGGTCTAATTATAGTTGTGTAAATCAGTTTTTTGAAGTATAGAGAGAGTTTTGATCGTTTGTCAAGTAAGTGTTTTAATAGTCGATATCTACGAGCAGTTTCTTGTCGTTTAAGTCTTGTATGAGGATTCCATGTCAGACGTTTGTCAAGATGAAGTCCAAGGTATCGTATTTGTTCTACAGTGATGAGTGGGGTATGATTAAAGGAGACAACTGGACAGGAAGTCATAGGTTTACGGCGTAGAGTGAAGGTGATTTGGTGGGATTTATTAGGATTTATTTTGATTCTCCAATTGTGACACCATTCTGCAATGGCGGATACATGGTTCTGTAGAAATTGGGAGGCAACAATAGGATCATTATTCACGGATAGTACGCAAGTGTCATCAGCGTAAGTAGAGAGGACAGTGCTTGGATGGATAGGGATGTCAGCTGTATACACCGTGTAGAGGATTGGACCTAGGATACTACCTTGAGGTACGCCGGCTGACTGGGTGAATACTGAGGAAGAGGAGAGATTATGATTAACTTTAAAGGTTCTATCTGTAAGGTAGGAACGGATTATCAGGAAATATGTCGGGGAGAGGAATTTGCGGAGTTTGTAGAGCAGTCCTAGGTGCCAAACTCGATCAAAAGCCTGTTCCACGTCAAGAATGGCTCCTGTGCAGTACATTCCGCGCTCCAATGTAGAGGATATCACATCCACCACACGATGGCACTGTTGAATAGTAGAGTGGGATGATCGAAATCCAAACTGGTGGTCAGGAATGACGTGATTTGAGTCTAGGATAGGATACAATCTTTTTAGGAGAAGTTTTTCAAGAATTTTGCCCATAATGGGCAAAAGGGATATAGGACGGTAAGAGGATGGGTACTCAAGTGGCTTTTTGGGCTTAGGAATCATTTTTATAATAGAAAATTTCCAGGTATCAGGAAAGTAGGTAGTACGGAGAATGGCGTTATAGATATAAGTAAGGAAAAGGATGGCCTTTCGAGGGAGCTGTTTCAGGATGTTGGGTGTAATAAGGTCGTGGCCTGGAGATTTTTTAAGAGGTAATTTGTTAAGGATGTTGATGATTTCTGATGGATGAAAGGCTTTAGGAGGAGGAGACATTTGGAGTGGAACATTTAGTTCTGCTTCAACATGTTCGTTATGGAGTGGGTTAATGATATCGGGATGAGGATGAAAAGTTTTGGATAGGTGTTTGCCAAAGATTTGGCATTTTTCATTATCGGTTCTTGTCCAGGTCTGGGAAATTAATTTAAATCGGTGAATCATTGGTTGTTGATTGATAGTGTGCTTTCCATTTTTTAGATACCCCAAATGTCTCTTTCCACAATATCTTGTAAAATTAATAAAGAATTTCTTTATACTTTGTTTTCCTTCTTGGTTTATTATTTTCAATGATAAATCTTTACGATCCGTTTAGAAAAAAATTAACGATTCCATCTCACCCTTAGAGAAAGATACACTTTATTGAACAAGCGATGCCCAACTTAATTAGGTTCCTATTTACACAGCTTACTTTTTTTTCCTTATTGGATAATATTTAAAATACAAATCTTAACATGGAATACAAACAAAAAAAAAAAAAAAAAAAAGAATTACTTTTTTTTTTCTTTTAACATTTGTGTTCTTGTAACTTTTTTTTCTTAAATTATTTTTCTCATATATATAAATTATATATTTATAATAATCAAAATTATCACATGCCATCCTATAACAACTATATGAAACTGCTTGAATATCAAATCTCTAGCATATACAATAAAACTAATAAAATAATAATTATAATAATATTAACTCAATAAAAAGTTAAAATAATAAAACATAAATAAAAAAAAATAATATATATATATATATAAATTTATTATAAATAAAAAATATAAATTATATATAACTATATTATATAAATTATTATTATTATTATATTATATAAATTATATTTAACTTTATAATTTCTCGCTATTATACCTATTTCATCTCTATTTTTTTATTTTCATCACTTTCTTTATTTTTTAACTTTATAACGTCTCACATTAATTAAATAAGTAATTAATTAAAACTGTAAAATATAACACACCTTTTATTAAAATGTCTTCCCCTCTTTTGCTTTTGTTTGTAGGAATTATTACATTTATCAATTGTCATTACTACAAATCACTCTAAAAAATTATTACATTTATCAATTGTCATTTCTACTTTTTCACTTTGTTTGTAATCTTTAGTACAATTTATTTTTCTTATCATCTTTATATATTGTATTCCGCTGCTGGTTGTTATCTTTGTTTTTTTGTTTTTCTTATAGCCCTGAAGAAGGCCTATAATTTAGGCCGAAACGTCGGCACCAATAAATTATGTTTACGCTTAATTGTGTGTTAAATTGACTGCACCCTCAACCAACTTCTCTCATATATACACACAGTCAACCATTGTCACTTCATAAATTATATATAATGATTTGTATTTATATATTTTTTTATAATCTTATTTTTAGCGAACTTATATAATTAGGAACTTGATTGGAAGCTTTGAATTGAATCTTACAATTATTCAGCAATATATATCAGCGTGCCTTCCATAGATTTAAACTACTAAAAAAACAAGAAAAAACAATTTTACTATTTATGTCGTTAGTATCCCGTTTGCGTTATGTATTTGATTTGCAATATAAAATTATTTATTTAATTAACAACTAAATATTTATAAAGTAGAACGTTATAAGACTAATATTAAGAAAGGTATAGCTCTGATCTTCACGCTGATTTACATACTCTTTCAATCATATGCTTTTCGCAAAACTTTTTTTTGTTGTCGGTTCTGTATTTTGTAAACCTAATTTTTGCAAATAAGCCTAAAAATTACTTTTATTAATTACTATTTCAATGGTATATTACGTTTATTACTTAACTCCGTTATGGATACATTTTACAAGTTGGTATTGTTCTCGTAATCTTGCTTAGAAAAAGAAGAATGCATCGATATTCTCTCGACCGCGTAGGCTTAAGGACTCTAAATTGCTGATGTAGCACTTATTAAAATTTACATTAAATTCTAAAGGACCTTATCAGAACCGCTATATCTGAAGTGGAATTCAACTAGTCGTGACCTTTTTATTAACTGTTTCAGAATGGTTGTCGTATATTCTATTGTGTAACTCTAATATTTATGATAAATCAGAAAATAGTAAAATGGTCAATAATGTATATTGAGTATAAAATCAAGTGATAAAGTTGCTATTACCTGCTGTTAGTAAACAATATATACACCGTAAAATCTGGTGAATTAGGACAGCCATTGTTCTTATAACTTCCGAATGCGACTGTAAAAATTAAACTGCGCCTTGGAAACGAAATCAGTACTGGCCATTTTTCGAATTCACTAGTCCTTGACATTTCAAGTCGATTATTTTTTGTTATTTCGTTCAAGTTGATCCTTAAAAATCTCCACTTTCTGAAATGTTCTTCTGATGGATCACTTAAACACTATTGCTCAGACAAATCATTCTTACCTTGGTTTTAAAACCTTTTTAATTTAGGTGACTAAAGACTAAATTTATTTCAGGTTTTTTATTCTCAATAACTATTAAAATTATTCAGCTTTCATAAAAAATAAAACTAATTATGTTTTTTCTTTTATAGGTAAGGAAGAATTTTGGACCATAATCACCATATTCATGGCAACTTTGAGGTATTAGTTTTTGACTAGAAAATTATTTGTTTATTTATTTAACGTCACATACTGCTACAGTGGCTAATCGGACGATGGTACAGTGGGTGTCGTAAAGTTTAAATTTAGTTCTGTATGAAAAAAAAAAGTTATTTGTTATTTTCATAGTAATATTAAGACAATTATTTATAAATTCAGAAATTGGGAAATGATTTTATAATTACACCTGCCGATACAATGTATGATAGTTTTTTTATCCGTTTAACATCACTTAATGCTACTGTGACTAATCGGGACGATACTATAGTGGGGTTCCTAAATATTTGCCTATCGAGGTTTAATTAGGGTAGAGATCTTTAACGAGTTGCAGACATTGCACAGGTTGAGACCTCCTTTTTACTTTTCCTCCGAAGAACGACTTATCTAAGGACTTTTTCGCTCCCATTAAATAAGTATATAGGTATTTTCAAATTATATTCAAGTATGTCTTCCATAGACGATTCCAATATTTTCTCGATTTATAAATTGAAATTGTCATAGATGCGAAATTACATTTATCTTGTCTAAGGAATCAATTTTCTTAAGAATTTTTAACTTTTCGATTCACTACTATTTCTTATCTAATTCAAGACTGCTACTCACGATCATTTAGCATGCGAAATGGTGCCATTGTTGTTATTATTCAAATTTATAATAAACAGTAATAGTTTAACAGACCTGGTTGTGTGTTAAATGCTATGCTATTATGTACAATTTTTATAGGAGCACACTATATGTTTACGTGTGAAGTACCAATTTAGTTTTACATATTTTTTTCTACCGTGCGTTTAGAAGAGCTCTGTTCATGACGCACAGTGGAAAATATGACCGATTTAGCTGGAAAAAATTCTGAAACTTGTCTATATTTAACCTTTAGGGTCCCAGATTACGGAAAAAAATATTTATAAAATTATAAAAACTTATTTATTTTTTGACACGATTGACAAGCGCAGGGTGGTCAAACATCAAATTTATTTGCCAAAATCTAAAACTTCCCTACATTTTACGTTCGAAGTCCCAGAATGCGGGAAAAATAGTACTAAAAATTTAATTATGGCTCGGAGTTGCTAAAACCTGCTAATAGATGTATTTTATATCATTTAGAAATTCATGTAATTATAGATTGTAAAACTTTGGATTCGGAGTGTTGTGTCTGAAAAAAAATATGTATCGTTCAAAACGCAAAAAATCGCAAACATTTTTTGTAATATATAAAGACTAGAAGGATTGATGAAACAAATCCTTGGGGTATTTTGGGGGTTATATAGTTTTTCGTTATTGAATAGGGGTATACATTTACAAATTGCTAAATTAACTGTACAGGTGAGATTGCAATCTTTATTCAATAACGAGTTTGGAAATAGAATGTCTTACCTGTTTCAGCAATGTCCATTGTTAAATAAAAGCAAAAAGACTTTGCTCTAAATACACCTTGAACATAATAAATGACCATCGAATAAAGATAATCCCACTGCCGGTTATTAGGCACTTGTGTAAACAGTAATGATTCACTCATTTATTATTTATTTGTAAACACGGTATGGTGGGAAATATTAGTATTAAGGGTCTTGCGAACTAATAATAAAAAGGTGAAGCACTAGTAAAATACAAACTTTTGACTTGACTTTTTTTCACCTAAATTGGTGATTTTGCCCACTGTGCGACTGTATAAAAGTTACTCAACATTATCTAGAATTTCATTTACCTAGATTATAGTAGAATAGAATTCGTAATCACAATAACAGCATTTTACATTTCATTTCATTGGCTCAGCTATCCAGTTACACAATAATCGCAAGTCAAGCAAATCAACCTTGTCGATTCATGAATACCTAGAAGTAAGGAGAACTGAAAATTTCTTTAAGCGATTATGCGCAGTTACAAATATACTCAGGATTGTAAATAAATAAAGGTGTTATATTATAATTTTTGAATTATACATTACTAGCTGTATTCTGAAGATGTATTTAATTTTGTTTTGATTTGCATATATCTGTGATAATGGTTAGAGTAATTATAATACACTCAATTCCGCCATCGGTCAATCAATTATGACGCCTTTATACTGCAGGCGTTTTGGGGGCGGAAACGGCAGCGGGTCTGTAGAATTATATAGAACGTTATTTATTTCATAGGATGTATACTACTTGAAGTCTATAGGCACTTGAAGTGTTATTAGGAAAAGTGAAATATTAGTGTTGTATGTTTCTTTTCTTTCTTTTTTTTTGTAGATGTCGTAAGATACTTAGGAGGCATCGTGTTTCATGGCTCGTTAGTGTGCCGGGTGGTGGCATCCAGCCAATTGTACTGTCGTCACTTAGTTCTTAATGGGCTAAGAGGATTAATGGTAACTGATACATATTGGGTTATTCATTAATGGATTAGGAATTAACAAAATTAAATACATTATTAGTTCAATTCAATTAATGCCATTTTATGCTACTGTGAATAATTTGACGATGCTGTAGCGGGAGTCCTAAATTTTAACTATCCTAGTTTAATTAGGACAGGAATCTTGAGCGTGCACGTGACATCGTTCAGGCTCGGGTCCACTACTGTACGTCTGCTCCGTAGGGCGGCATAACTAAATTTTCTGTTAAAAAATCCTAGTGGCATCCGCTGGGTTCCGACCCGCGTCCTTAGGCATAGAAGGTTGTTATTCTAACCACTACACTACATGTGACCAGACAATTGAATGTAAATAATGAAGCAATACAAATAAATAAAAGTTACTTATATGCTATTCTCAATTATAATTTACCAGTTACTAATAGCAGTAGGTGTATGTATAATATATTGGTGTGATGTTCTATTTTTATATTATGTTTTTTATTTATTTATTTTTTTGTTATATGTAATGTAAGTTGGTCTTTATTTGTCTGCATTAATACGATCTAGTATTTTCTGTCTTTTGACCTTGACTGGTTGGTTGAACGGTATTTGGGGATCTTTAATGCTAACATCAAACTCTCCAATCCCACATCAGAGGCCTTGAGGTATGGTGTGGAAATTAGAGAATTAAAATCAATACCAATAAATCCCATCAAATTACCTTTACCTTTCGTTGTAAACTTATGATTCCTGCCCTATAGTGTCTTTTTATGATACAGTTGCTCTTCATGTTTTTTCTTGTATTTTATCATTAAGTAGCATATTTACTTGTTGTTTGAAAATATACAGTTGTAAATGTAAATTAAAAAAAAAAACATCCTAACCAATTTGTCTATGTTACTATTTTAATTAATTATTAAAGTAATATTACTACGATTATTTCGTTGAGACAAATCAAATCATTCCAACAATCTAACATGATTTGTGCTGGTATTTAACATCCATTAAAATTACAGCCCTAAACGTAATCTGGGACCCTTGTACAGAGCATTAAATTAAGAATTACTCCGTAACGTTGTGTTTTACTTCCTTTAAGGGTTTTTCTTAATTGAACCTTTTGAGCGTACATTTCTATTACTTGGACTAATTGGTAAAATAATTGCTTTTGAACTCCATCTTCTTCTTTATGAGATATTTACTTCTGTAAATTATAAATATGTTTTATCTATTTGTTTATTTTTAATGTTTTAGCAGCTGTTATATTTCTTTAAAATTATGTTTCGCAGTGTAGGGGACATTTAAATTTTTGTTCATATTATATATATATATATATATATATATATATATATATATATATATATATATATATATATATATATATATATATTTTAATGAAATTGCCGGTTTGCAAGATATCTGTCTGAATTGAGGACGAAAATACAGTAGATGTTTCTTCAATTTATGGAAAACAAATTGATTAGTTACAAATAGTACTAAAAATTACTACAAACAATATAAAAATTAAACCTTGATTAAATATTGTGAAATATACATGTTGAGAACACCTAGTGTCCTTGGTAATCCAAAATTTCGCTTTTCTAGGAAAAAGTAGAAATTTTATAATTTCCAATAGACCTTTTTTATCTAACATTGAAAGTGAGTTCAGGCTTGGATTATGGTTCTTTATTGTATATAAAGGCTGAAAATATTTGTAGGAATAACAAGATCACTAATTAGACTTACTTATTAAACAAAACATCATTTAACATCTAATACTTTTAGACGAAATAAATTTTCACTTATTTAACCACAATTTAATTGAAATTGGGGAGCGGCGTGGTCTAGTGGATAGAGCACTAGTCTGCTGTGCTGCGGGTCCTTGGTTCGAATCCCGCCTGTGGCAGAATATTATTTATTCTGTTAATTCAGTCGGGGGGCGACCCTAGGGTATGGAGACCCTCCTGGGGCAGACCCAGCCTCGATAAAGTGGGTACCCAAATTAATTGGTGAAAAAACCTGGCGGCTGAGCGTGATTAAGGCCTAATCACCTCATTGCACTGCCGTTGTCCTAGAAACAGTACGAATCTCTATATGTACTGAGCCCAAGACCCTTACCCTTCATGGGTTGTAGTGGGACAGGTTTTTTTTTTTTTTTTTTTTTTTTTTTTAATTGAAATTACTGATGGTATATTACTGGTTCATCTAGATTCCAAGTTACCATATAATTGGTTTTATTTCTCTAATTTCTATTCGTGTCAAAAAGGAGAGAAAAAGTTTTATATTATTTAGGCACTAAGAATAAAGAATATTTTTCTCTTCTTGTTTGTTTATTTATTTAACGTCCCTTTATGCTGCTGTGGCTGATCAGACAATGCTACAGTGGGAGTCATAAATTTTGCTTATCCAGGTTTAATTATGATAAGAATTTTTAAGGAGCACCTGACATCGCACAGGTTCGGAACCACCTTTTAACTTCCTCTCCGAAGTACGGTATAACTATGGATTTTTTACTCCCATTAAAAATTTCCTAGGGCCACTTGCGGGTTTGAACTTGGGCACAGAAGGCTGTTTTGCTAACCACCATGCTACGGGTAACCCCTTTTCGCTTCTTGAAACGCGGGTTTAGGATTTTTAAAAAAAATTAAAAAACCAAAAAATAGCATTAATCTGAAAGGAAATGTCACTGTACAAAGTTTATATTTATAGTCTTATAATCACTTGTCACCTAACCAACATTCGTCCATGCTTTGTTTTGTATACAGTGGTTTTTCTTATATTATGGTTTTTTATTGAGTATTTAACTTATTTTATTTTTCAATTTTTGAAAAATACATTATTTCCCTGTTCTGAAAACATTTTTTACTTCCTGTTCTCCATTGTGACATTTTGTTGTATTATTTAGGAGGAAGTAAAAGGGTTTTTGTTGGATTCTCCCCCTGCGTTGAATATGCGGCTTCTTCCAACTTTTTCTCTTGCTAAGGAACAAGAGAAGATAATCCATCAACCCTGCCGTTATTCATAAGGACAAGAGATTTTCCCTTAGGGCTATTGTAAACATCTTGGTGGGGAAGTAAGGGTCTGCCCTGAATGAACAGAAAAGAATAGTGATGAAGCAACGAGATTTGTTATAATCCCTTTATTGGTATTTATTTACTGCCTTTTTTTTACAATAGTTAAGTGACCTAATGAAATCACCAATACTTTGTGGAAAGTATGATCAAATTTAGTTTTAAAATATCTTGGTTGATACCAATAAATTCTAGCCTAGGAGCCCTCGGAAATTTCTCTCCATCCATTCCTATCAACTAATTTTTTAAGAAAATAATGCAATTTTCTGTATAGGTTATACGTCTAGTGATAAATGGTCTAATTGAACTTGAAACAAATATAATAATAAGACTAGCATTAAAAGATAAACAAACGGCACCAACATCAACACAAAAGTGTTTAGCAAAACGATCAACATAAATCGACTTAAACACAGGTTATATTAATGTTTATTTTTAATTATTGCTATTAGTCTGCTAAGTAAACTGTTAACGGAACTTTTGCTGATCTACATTCTAAATGAAAAACTATTGAATTCATCCATATCATAAAAATCCGATTTGTGTCTTCTTAACAAATTAATAATAATTATATTATATTCTATATTATATATATATATATATATATATATATATATATATATATATATATTTCAGTAAACCCGCCTCGTCTGCCTGGAGCTCTACCTTACCAGAAATCGGAAAGAATAGAAAACTTATCAAAGCGGATAATTAACAATTACCACAGCAATGCTTAAATATCCTTTATGCCCCAAGACTTCCTGCAATTCAAAAATTTCTTCATACCGAAACTGCATTTTAGCTCATTAAAAACCGTCCTTCGAAAATTCATCGAAAAAGAAATCGTTAATTATAACAAATATTCCATCTACACTCATGAAAGAACAAATCATGTGTTGTTAAGTTAGTTGGTTTAATTTATAAATTTTATGCATTCTCCATTTTTGTATGTAGGTTTTTTGTATAATTTTCCCTATAACATTACTATAATTTTAAGTTCAATTTATTACATTTAGACTGACCATTTAGGCTACTGTGTTACAATTTCCAAAAATTAAAAAATAAAAAAAAATGCTGATTTTAAGTATGTTATGCGAAATCATTTGTTAGTATTTTGTTAATTTGTAAATTTGTAAAGAAGGTTAATTTTCTTCTTCTTTCCAGATCTTTATCAAAGTAATTATGGTAATATTATTTATTAATGATTAAGTACAAATCCTTCACTTATGATACAAAATTTACTACGCAACTTGATGACTGAAACAATATTTCTCCCTAATGATTTTACTCTAAACATGAATGAAACCGGAGATATGTTTAAGTTAATATTTCATAGTTAATTAATATAACTACAGCATGTAAATTAATCCTAAATGACTTTTTATTCCAAGTGTTGAAAAAAACTTTTTTTTTTTTTGAAATTCTAGAGGGCTCCTTATTATGTTGTATAATATTCATTTGTATATGATGACCTTTAAATAGATTAATAGATTTTTTCTTCGAAAAATAACTTTGATTCTCAGGTCTCTTCACTTATGGTGGAGAATTAATGAAATTTCTCAGTATCATCCCTGAAACCATTTAAGAATTTAAAAAAGGCTGTAAGATGTGCTGTTAATCATATCATTCAAATGATGTCTCACCTTGATACAATTTTATTCCATTTTCATTAATTAAGATAGTGTTTTTTCATAATTGGTTGTACCGGATTAGATATTAATTACCTATGCTTGTTTTATTTCGTTTGGTGATGAATTACAAAGTGGTGAGGATGAAGGAGGTAAGGGATAGAGGAACACTGCTCCCGAGTGGCTTCTATTGAGGAAGCCTTAGATCGAATTTCATTGTTTGTAGTTGTTCATCATTAGAGGCTTCTTCGTTTTCTCGGCTAGAACAATGATTAATAAGCCTTTGCCCGGGGGAGGATAATGCAGTCTTTGTAACGATTGCTGTAGCCTGGTCTTGTACCTCTTGTAATTAGCTGCCTCTGCGAGTCTGGATCTTCGTAGCTCTTAGTCTAATGGCCTCAGTCGTTCTCTCGAGCGCACACTAAAGCGAAAAATCAAATTATTGGACATTATAGTAATATGGCCTGACTGTTGGCAGTACGAAAAAAAGGTCAAAGGTAGACCCCCATTATGCATTAACGATGAATCGATTTCTGTATTCAGATTTTGATTTTGATGAACAGGGTGTCGCAGAAGACACTTTTTTATTTATTTTTCAAAATTGGAATCCTATGACTTGACGTCGTAAATTGATTCCCCCGCCCTATTTCCAGTAACTTTTACTTAAGAACCTTTTTTTTTGGATTACCGAATTTTCGGGCAAACCTAAAGCCTCCGTTTTCCATCTAATAGGAGTAGGTACCATTAAATTTACAATAAAAAAACATAAACGAAATTCATACAAATTTATATTCAAAATATTATAATTAGTTACTTTTAATAATTATGTTTGTACATAATTATGTATTAAAAAAAAAAAAAAATTATCTAAGTTGTATTAGGTATTTTGGTATGTTGGTTAAGTAAAATATTAAAAAAAAAAAAAATTATAAACAAATAATTTAATAACAAATTTAGATCATCGGGTGATAATTATATTTTACGAATTATGAGAATTTTAGGCAATAAAACGTTCATTAAGTATAAACAAACATACAAAAAAATTTTTACTTAAAAAAAAAAAAAAATATATATATATATATATATATATATATATATATATATATATATATATATATATATATATATAATATAAATATAGGATTAAGTTTGAGATATCGAACTTCTGACGATGAATCAGCCCCCTGTGCTAATTAGTATCCTGGA
Source organism: Piezodorus guildinii (assembly GCA_023052935.1). NCBI lineage: Eukaryota > Metazoa > Arthropoda > Insecta > Hemiptera > Pentatomidae > Piezodorus > Piezodorus guildinii. The sequence continues at coordinate 117,782,177 of CM041293.1, read as the reverse complement.
CTGATAAAATAGAAGTTGTCGTAAGTCCTAAATAGACTGAGGTGAGGTGATTTTGGGATACATAGGAATAATCTCTCTATACTCATGGTTTATGTTAGTATTTAACCTAGTCCTGACATTTATAGATTAAGTTGGCAATGTTAATAGTTGAAAAGTAATTGTATTAGCGAAGAAATAAAAATAAGGTTCTTAAGGTGTCCAAAATTAGATTATACTACCACTTGTGTGCTTCCATAAATATCTGCCGTTCGCAATCCGCTCCAATACCCTAAACCAGGTTGTTAAAATCTGTTCGCTTTCTTATTCACGCTAGTTTATTGTAGTATTATAATGTATTCCATTTTGTATTATGTTTTTACTTTCACTTGCCTATGTATGAAATATATAGTAAGGGAAAGTATTGCGATTGTGAAAATTTTCGAATTCCAGTTTTCAACGGAAATACACGTTTTAGGGTCCCCCGAGTCCAAATATAGCTGTATCGATTTTAATTTAACTCGCTATATCGAAGTAAAATTTTATGGACTTCAATATCATGTTTCATTCTGATTGAAATAGTCTGACAGGGCTTTAAATGCCGATATTTGCTTCCTCTAAAGTACCTTTTGTAGATTCTATAAAAATAACCATATCATAGGATTAGCATTGCTAAAAAACGGCTAAACCTACAAGGTGAACGAATTTGATATCCAACTAAAGGAGAAAAAAGCAAAACTATTTTTTTTGGCAAATTTTGTGTTTTTGAAAGTATGAACAGTAATATACCGTTGGAAAGATAACGATTTTAGAAAGAATATTATATTATTAACACTATTGGAAAAGTTAATGGAGAGTGATGAAAAGTTGATAAAACTAACTGTTCTATTAAATTAAATTTAATTAATTGTTTATTATTTTCACTCATTTTTCTCTCTAACAGTATTTGAAAATTCTTTAATTTTAACAACCGAGGTAGTGAATGTCGTGTGTTGTCCGCACCACTTTTATTTTTATTGCATTCCAGTGTTGATCTATCTTATTGTATTTGTTTTTAATACATTGTCTCATTGACTGTATTTTACGTGTTAATCAATGTAAAAATGTTGAGTGCATGAATGCTGTTTTTTTTTTTCTAATATCTTTTTCACTTCGTTTTGCGCTCATGCAGATGGAAATATGTTCTTAAATTTGTCAAACTCTCATGTGTAACTAGCAGTTACAGGCGAACTGGGCAATTTTTTTAACTGTAAAAAAATGATCTTTTTTCTCTTATTAAAGAAGCATTAGCGGACCCAAAGTTTTATACTAATACCAACTATCTATTTTAACATTTCCGTCTGCTCTCTGCCACCTAATGAATATCAGCCCTTACGTAATCCTCCCTCTACTCTTTGTTTTACCCTTTATACGTTTGGCTTATTACAGGGTGTCTAGGAACAGGGAAAAGTCAGGGATTTTAAAAACATATGAAAAAGTAATGGAATTTATTCTTTGGTAAGGGAAAATGGTTCCTAAATAACATAGTTTCTTTGTCACTTAGAAAAAAAGTTCCAATATGCCTACTTGTTGTGATGTTGCAAATATTATAAAGCGAGTTTTAAAATAAATTTGTAGTCAGATTTGTAAATATTGGTTATTACTAACAGCAGTATTCAAGTTCATCATAATTCATTGGTAAGTCAACTTAAACAGCTACGATTTCAGCTGGTGTCGGGTAGATAATGTTAAATCTTATCGTAAAGTAATTAGTCATTGTATATATTTTTAATCTAGTGTACCATATCAATTATAATTATTCTTTGTTTTATCGATTTTCACTGAGATTTGGCCAGGTAAAAGATTTCTTACAATATGAAAAAGTCAGGGAATCTGTTTGAGCTGATTTGTTAGACACCCCGTATTATCATGTATCCGTCGCCGTTTAATTTTTTTTTTTTTTTTTTAACCTTATTCACATTAAGACTCAGTTAATCAAAGAGTTTCATTAACGTGGTTTGTATTAATTTAATAGTTTCTATACGGTTACTTATTGTACACCAAATCATTAGCATGCCCATATTCGGTAGTTTCATTCTTGCTACGGTATGTAATACATATACAATGATAATAATGCATACATAAAATAAACGTGTATCTTATTTATGTTCATTCGAGTGCATAAGTCTTGCATTATGGATTATCCCTTGCTCTACAATATTATCAAGGACGCTGTGTCCCAGTTAGCTCAATTCCTGTTTAAAAGATACTCCATTCTGAGATTATAATGCTTAGAATCTCAGTATGGAATATGTTTAAGTTAACTTGGATAATAACTAAATATTTATAAGATATATTGAATTGATATAATTTTTTGTGTGTATATAAAGCATCTGGTAAACAAGGTCTCGTCTGTATTCTTTTTTTTTATAAATTTGAAAATTTTACTAAATGCTGAATATATTGTTCTAAAAGACGCAAAAATAAATGTTGAAAAAGTAGAATTTCATCTAAAAAGTGGATATTGCAACTCTTGAAGAATAAAAAAGCAAATAAAAAGTATTTCAAGAAGTGAAATTAATATTAATAAAGATACATTAATTTCACAAGATATAAAAATTGAAGATGTTATGGAAGTATTGTTTTTACTACCGAATTTGTACATTGTCGACTGCTCATTGGTTTATTATGTACAAGTCATGTGATTGCAAGTGTAATTTAACAAACAAAACACGAGATCGTTTGTTGGTTGTATCTGTGCTGTTAACAAGCCAACATGATGATAAGATATGTCTAATTATTCCTTTTGTTTTAAATCAATTTAGTTTGTTAATATTGGTCGTAAGAATCGTTGTATTTCAACGATTAGTATTATTGATCAATCTATTAGTTTATCTGAACGATTTTTATTAAAAAAATAAAAGATTTATTCGTCAACTTTTTCGAAATTGGTATCAAATACGGAAGTCTTGGACTTTTTGTCACCAGCTAACATAAAATAATTTGTCCAAAAGATTGACTGTTTAATAAGCAGTTATTTTTCAAATGTTAATTCTTTGGTTTGCTCATTTCATAAACAAAATTGTTGTATCTTGTTTTCTAAGGATTATGGTGGTTTTGATTTTGGTTTATTATTTTTAATAATTACCTTTGTAATCGAAAAAAAAACATTGAAATCAGCAGTGGTGATAGGCCATTTCCCTTTGCATTATTTATTGCTTTACTTATTAGTTAATTGCCTGTAAACATATTTAAACATTTATACCTAATCGAGTTATTCTCGGAGAATAGAGGAAAAATCTATGAATGCTTTGACATCTCAAAGTTCCTGTTTCAATTTTATGTTTTACTCTAAAAATATTACATCCCCAAAATCCTTAAACAATTAATTTTAAAAGGAATTTGATTTTATTGTTAAATAAATGTGAATTATTATATCTGTGGAAAAAAAAGTGGTATTTAACATGGGTTCAAAGCAGAACCTGTATAACTATAATCAAATGATTTTGAGAAATATATACATTTTTTATTTGTAAAACTACCAATTTCTGAATGAATTAGTAATTGAAATTCGGAAATAATGGTGAGAATAATTTATCTGAATTACTCTACTAATATAACCCAGTTCGGATGACATAACATCACGGATGAACTGACATGAGGTTTAGCTACAATCTGGAAGGGTAAGCATCTTCCTCTCAGTATAATGTCAGGCGTGAATGACCTCTTTTTTGGATAACATTTTTAGCATTTAATAAGAAATATCTGCAATAAGGTAATGTGTATAAATCGTCAAGTATAAAATTTATTTTAAAAAATTGATAATCACTTATTACTGCAGTTGAATTATTATTGAACAATATTACATTTCTGGTTATAGACAATAATACGTTTTGCTGTATGGACTCCATAACTGAGTTTAGATAATTATTGGGTTGTCCGTAAAATTATAAAAGATTTTGCTTTAAAAAGAAGGATTTAAAACTGATTTATTTAATCAAAACAATCTCCACTAGAATCAATACATTTCTGCCAAAGTGTTAGCAACTTTCCCATTTCCTCGGGATAGAATATACCACCTTGAATTGATGAACTCTAAAATCGCGTTTTCTAATTATCGTTGTCCATTAATTATTTTGTCACCTAAGTAGTGCTACAGGTGTAAAAAAATGATAATCCGTAGGCCAGAGGTGCGGAGAGTAAGGCGGATGTGGCAGAGTTTCAAATTCAACCCCCAACCGTTTTTGTAATGTCACACGTGAGACGTGTGTGGACTTTTCATGCAACAAAATGGAGCCCTTCGGATAGACCAAAGATGGATAGCTTCATTATTGCCAATATGTAGTGCTTTGTAAATATTTGGTTTCAATACGATTCAGCATTGATGGTTTCTCAAGGATTTGAGTTATGTATCAAAACAAATGAAGCCGTATTTGCTGCTTCTCCTTTGTCGAGCCGCCGTCTAGAATGTCTACTGGTGTAAAGCATTTTTTATCAAAAGTAACCATTCTGGACGGATAGGGTCGGTTTATTTGGCAAAGAAGTGTAGAATATTTTTATTTTTTTTTAATATATTTACAACTGTATAATCAAATACATTCAGTAAATGTGATTGCAGGATATACTGTCATGATTTACAAGGATACTACCCAGTGGCAGCTTTCCAAAAACTATGCTAAACTAGAAAGTCCCGGGGCTATCTTCTTTTCTGACGCTTCGGAGGATTGTCAGGGATTGTAGAGGAATGCATAAGATTGATAACGTTGTTTTTTTTGGCGGTCGTTAACTGTATGAGGGACCCAATTTCCAAGCTCTTTTACGCTTGAAGTGGTCATCGACGGTTGAGCCATCGATTTTCCCTGTTCCGGATCTGTTCGAGTTAAGGTTAAGTTCTCGAACAGTTTTTCCGGAGCTTTCTTCAACTTTCTTCAACCAAAGCCTACACAATATTATCATCAAGATCAGGATCAAGTCCTTCCACGACCTTCTTTGTCTTAAAGGCCGAAGTATCCCCCCCGAATTTTCTCCAATAGCGTTAAACTGTGCACTCATTAATGTCTCTGGCCTTCCAGGCTGAAAAATGAAAATCCTGCATTATTTTCCGAACAACCCAATACTATAATGTACTCACTTAATACTTTTACGAGGTATGTTATTGTAGATTGTTTCATCTCCATTATTTACGGGAATCATTCGTGAAGTTATTCATAGTCATATTTCACGTGTTAACGGATAAGGATAGTAGATTCAGAATAGTGAGTGAACAAGTCAAGTTCTATCGGAATATCCACGGGATTGTTGTTGGTAGGATAGTGTAACTTAATTTTATTTTAATAACCTTGTGTTTATGAAACCCATTTATTGTTAATAGGTCGTTAATTTTTTTATTAAAATGAAATATATTTTTTAACTCTTCATTGTCAGGGGTTACCGGTAGCATGGTGGTGAGCACAATTCCCTCCTATGCCCAAGCCACAGCAGCAAAAAGGGACGTTAAATAAATAAACAAACAATCTTCAATGTCAATTGGTCGGTAATTTATTTAATTAACTATTTATTTCATATACTCATAATGCCTAACATTAATGATTATTAGGAATTTCTTGGTTAGATATAGAAATCCATTCTTTAACTATGAAGCACTGCGTATAAAACACAATCAGATTTCTTGTAGATTAAGGAATTTTCTATGGTGTGCGGTATATAGAAACTTTTTTTAAAAGATTTTAGAAACATATTATCTTATATGCAAAGTTTTAAAATGTACTGTAAAGTGAAAAATAGGGCATACAATTATTACTGATAATTATACTAACAACTTGATATTACGATATATATATATATATATATATATATATATATATATATATATATATATATATATATATATAATATATAATGTAATCTAAATCATATGTTTCCAACGGCTGAAAAAACAAAAAAAAACTTTTTTTTAAATGATAATACATAGCCTTGTGAATTGTTAGGTTCAATTTGGAGGAAATAATTTAAATTACATACGTGAACAATGTTGAACTTCCACTACTCCAAAGCTTGTTTTGTAAACTGATCTTAAAAGGTTGTTATACCGATCTATTTATCAATTGACCGCAAGTGTCAGGAATGTCGGCTTCACTTACATTTTAGATTTAGATTTAGTATGGCTATTTTCGGAGTCTGTATATATTTGAAAATAGTAATAATACTACTATTAATAATAATCTTCAATGGTCGGTAATTTGTTTATTAAAATGGAATATATTTTTTGACTATTTATTTCATATACTGATAATGCCTAAAATTAATGATTATTAGGAATTTCTTGGTTAGATATAGAAACCTATTCTTTAACTGTGAAGCACTGCGTATAAAACACAATCAGATTTCTTGTAGATTAAGGAATTTTCCATGGTGTGCGGTATATAGAAACTTTTTTTAAAAGATTTTAGAAACATATTATCTTATATGCAAAGTTGTAAAATGTACTGTAAAGCGAAAAATAGGGCATACAATTATTACTGATAATTATACTAACAACTTGATATTACGATATTATGTAATCTAAATCATATGTTTCCAACGGCTAAAAACAAAAAAAGCTTATTTTTAAATGATAATACATAGCCTTGTGAATTGTTAGGTTCAATTTGGAGAAAATAATTTAAATTACATTCGTGAACAATTTGAACTTCCACTACTCCAAAGCTTGTTTTGTAAACTGATCTTAAAAGGTAGTTATACTGATCTATTTATCAATTGACCGCAAGTGCCAGGAATGTCGGCTTCACTTGCATTTTAGATTTAGGTTTAGTATGGCTATTTTCGGAGTCTGTATATATTTGAAAATAGTAATAATACTACTATTAATAAATGTGATATTTCAGCGATTCCTGTGTTTGGCCATTTTCGCTGATTAACAATTTACAGCATAAATAAATATTAATGTGCACCAATATTCGGTTCCTCACAACTTGACACGAATGTTTGTTTACGAATTCGGCAGTGGATAAGGAATGAATTGTTTATTTAGGTTTGTAGGGCGGACATTATTGTGGGCTATTCTTAATATTATTTGTATTTCCTTCGATTTATTTTGGAATCGCAATAGTTATGATTAACAAACAGTTTTGTTAAAATTTTGTTTAGAAACAAATAATTAACTGGATTATATAATATATAAAAGTCTTTTTAATAATCAACATCTTCTATTAACATATTGTCATTAAAATTTTTAAATATGTATGATATCGATATATTGTAATATTGGCAGATGTGCATGGGCTAGATTCGGCCACGTGTAGGTGTTAGTGCACGACAGCTGTTAGGCTATCAGGCTGGAGTTGGTGCATTTGAAGAGCTTCTATCCTCTCGCCTACTGTCCAGATGTTTCTTCTGGAGGGTTCCTATAGTCTCTGGGATAGATATCTCTAAAAGGATTAATAAACAAAAATATTATTACTTATAAAACGGATTTTTGGTAAACACGTAAAGAAGACATGTGTTAATAATAATCACTAAAAAGTACGAAATTTAAGACTTCAAACAATAGCCATATTTTTGGGATAATTATTGGTTTCAAGTGTGATGTGAATCCTACAGAGATATGACCTTAAGTACTTATATTAGCTTGGTGCAAAATAATGCTCGATTATTTAGTTTAAAAAATTTCCATTAGAATTAAACAATGTACATTTTTGTTGTATTGGTTCATTGGATCACAACATTGTTTAAACATTTATTAATACACATTACACTGGTTATTGTTATTTAAATAAGTATGAAACATACATGATATTAAAGCCAATTAAATTTCACATCGACATAGCTAGTTGAATCAAAATCTTTAAAGCTATTTTTGGGAAAATCATAGAAAGGTGCAAAATGCATGGTATAAAGTGGCTGTTCTAGTTTGCCGATTTTGTTGAAAACGTTGCCGTGACATCTCAACCATACAACACGCTCCTAAAGTATTAAATTTCAGTTTTATACAACACACACCGTTGGGTAAATTGTTTATTTGGACTTAAGTACCTTAAAGCGTGTATTAAGTATATGTAATAATAATATAGGCTTACCGAACCCGAAGTTCGATGCCGATACCACCAAACTTCGCCTGCACAGACTCGTCCAATGTTCACCGATCAAGACCAAGCCCCCGAGATCAGCCTTAATGCAATCCTCCCATCGACGCTTCGGCATACCTTTCGGACGCCTACCAGTCGGTTCAGCGAATACCAACTTTTCGGAATCCGTTCCTCACTAAGCCCAACAACTTTACGCGCCCATTTGAGTCTCCGCGATGCTATCAACTCAATTATATTCACAGGGTACAAACTCCGCAATTCCGCGTTATGGCATACCATCTAAACTCCCCAGTGGCCTCATCTCTCTTCGGACCAAATATTTTACGCAGTACCTTATTCTCGAAAACCTTAAGCCGTTGTTCATCCTTAAAGTAAGCGGCCACGTTTCGCATCCGTAAAGAACCGTTGAAGAATAATAGTTTTCTAAATTCTAACCTTTAAGTTTTTAGACAGAAGCCGCGCGCTAAGTAATTTAGCAATGAATAATAACACGCATTTCCCACCTTTAACCGGGACTTTATTTCTTCCTGGATTTCATTTTTTCTTGTTATCATTGAACCTAAATACTTGAATTTCTCTAAGTGTTCAAAAGGTTGACCTTAAATTATTAACATCATCAAGATCGCCACCATTTCTGCAACTAATGATATATTTCGTCTTATCTGTATTTAATTCCAGTCCTATTTCTTTACCGGTTTTTATTAACACACCCGTATACAGTTGTATGGTCTACGCGTCTTCACCTAGCAGTACCAGATCATCGGCATACCCCAATACCGGAATCTTGTCACCATATTTAAGCCTTTCTCGGTACACATCACCTTTTCTATAACATATTCTAAGGCTATATTAAACAAAACAGGTGAAAGGGAGTCACCCTGTTTCAAACCCGATCGCACCTGAAATCTCTCGGAGTAATTATGACCGATTCTAACTTTATGAAATGTTAACGATAAACACATCTCTACTAGGTTTACTAACTTTTTAGGTATTCCCTGTTCAATCATGATGTTATATAGCTTCTGACGGTCTATTGAATCATAAGCCTTTTTAAAATCGATATAAAGTTGATGGACTATACCGTTGTAAATTAAGTATAGGTAAGTTGAAGTAAAAAAAAATTTTTTTTTTTTATTCCATTACGACTCTGTATTTATGAACTGTGTACTGTTTTGTATATAATATTTTGTCATGCCTCGCGGTTGGAGCAGTGTAATATTCCAGCCCGGAAGGACCATATAAGATACCTTAAGCAAATGTTGACGTTACCGGTGACGCAGTCTTGAGGAAGTTAACCTCCTTCGGCTTGACGCATGCCTTACCACTCTTGATTTTAAACCATACTTATTTACTTTAATACTTTTAAGAATACTCTCGACCCTTTTCGTTCTTATAATCCGTACCGATAAGCGAGGGGGAGGGAGGGAAGTAAATATGAAGTCTATATTAAATATTGAAGAGTTTCTAGTGAAATTTAAAATTGAACAAAAATTTCTGAGCAATAGATAGTGGTGCTAATTTTACCAATTAAAAACCTGTTGTGGACTGCATAAAAACTAATATATATATAAACTTTAAATTTAGAATTTTCCAGAATAAGGTATCTCCAAAGTCGTTTGTTAAAAGTGAATTTAAGATATACTGCTTACCTGAGAGCCCGCCTGCTTCCTGACTTCTTGAACGTGCCCGCTCTGGCTCTGGCAGTCTCCTCCAGGTGTGTCTAGATTTTCTTTGCAAACTTGGGAGATTCTAAATTCTTAAATTGAAGTCCATCTCTCGTAAAAGGTGGCCGTATGTAACCATACTCGTATACTGTCACGGACTACACAATTACGATCGGGACCAAATCTTGTTTCCCAATGACGCTTGAAAAAACAAAGGACAGTCTAACTAACTGCTGTGCCGTATCACGGCTCGACCTAATTATAGTTTAAAATAAATCCCAAAAAAAATTATTATTTTTAATTCGCTTACGCGCGAACAGATAGGAGTAATAAATAAATTCTGATAGTGAAAGGTATTTTTACATGAAAGTATCTTACTTCTTACGTAAAAGTAGCTCTGCTAGGATAAGTCTCTTGTGATGTATTATTATATCTTTAGGCCTTGTAACAGAATGAAAAAAAAAAAATGATATATTAACATTTAATATTTATTTTCTATTGATTTCGAATTTTCTGAAGTTTTATTATTTTTGTGTTACAGGTCAGTAAGAAAAGTCTGATTTAAATGTCTGCTTTGTAAGTAAATTTATCTTTATTTAATTTTATTTTTTTTATCAGTGCATAAAAGTATTCGAGTTAATTTGTAATTAAATCTTGAAGTATCTTTTGTATATATGTATGTATGGGATATAAATTTTGTTGAATGACCTATTTTTTTGGTCATATGTTGTAATACAAATTTTTTTTTTTTTAAACATATTTATTGATATTTACAACTGTATTAAATAAAATACATCTAGTAAATGTGATGGTAATATACAAAACTGTCATGAAAAACATGTAGAGACACTACCCAGTGGCAGCACTCTAAAAATATTTTAAACTAGGGTCCCGGGGCCATTTCCTTAATACAAAATTAATATCCTATGTTGCTTCATATGCACGTGTTCCCAAGTATTTATTTAGAATAATAAAAAATCAAATGTACTGGATATTTTAAAATCTATCGAAAAATCCTATATAGGTTTATTTTAAGTTTATTAATAAATTGTAATTAAAGTATTTCGTTTTTTTAAATATTCGAAGTATATTTTTAAATATTTGGATATAAGCTAAAAATTTTATTATGTTTAACTAAAATATTCTTGTTTATTTTTAAACCCTATTAAAACACTATACTTTTATAGCTTCGGTGAATAATGAGTTTTTAAAAATATACGCAACGAAATCTACAGAACTGCATTAAAATATAAAGTTCTTTTATTTTATTAGAAATAACAATGTAATTGGACGATTAATAAAATATTCTGTGTATTCAACTATATTTAACCAAATAATCAATTAATTTTATAATATTAATAAAAAGAAATTGTGGAATTATTAAGCCCTTAAAGAAAGGCCCTTCAAATATATATTTATTTTCTTTAATTCCTTTCAATGTTTGGTCATACATTCAAATAACTATAATCCTTTGCTGAAAATTGCTAGGAAATAACTGAATTAAAAAAAAAAAAAAAAACTACAGAAGCCTTAAACGATAGAATATATAATGGGAGTTCACTTAATACGATGCTTAATGTATACATACGATATGTTAGTTGAAGTTAAAATAATATTATTTCTTTTCTCATTAATTTAGATTAAACTTATTTAATGTTGTTTTTATTTTCCGCGCTTTTGTTATTTTTAAAATATTATAGGTGGAATAATCAGGAGTTAGTCAAGAGTTTATGCTTGGACATGGCTCAGTAATGCCCTAATGATGGCTCACAAGCTTGAGCCGAAATGTCGGCAAAATTAAAATATTTAGAAAAAGACTGACTCCTGATTATTCCATCTATATAGTTATATTGTCATATAGTCGTACTATCTTAGACATACATCCTCAATTCAAAATACATTTTTATAAATACAGTTTATAAGGCTGAAAAGTTTAAGGTGGAGCAAAGAATTTAGATGTAATATAAGCGATGCATAAGTAAATCACTCGGAACGAATGGCTAATGTATTTTTAGAACAATACAATAAGGGAAGTCCACTTAATAAAAAGAAGAATGCCTGCAATCTATCCCAGGGCTTAAAATAGTTATTGAACGTTTTTAAAAAGTTGCAGTTTACCGTCTTCTTGATTAATTCCAAATACTGTTCTAGCATATAACTGATATCAGAATTTCCCTCTGTTAAATATAATATTTCACATATGTATTTTAATATACTAATGAGGCCTGTCTTCTGGTTGGTTGGTTTTTTAAAATTTTAATGGCACAAAACATCGCGGTCATCAGTGCCAGATATATTCATTTAGAAGATTAATTTAAAATAAATTATATTAGTTAATATAGTAAATATTGATAAAGACGGTTATCTTCCAGAACTGGGAGAGAGAGTGGAGCCTAAGCCAGTCAAAATTGTTTGAAATCAAACAAGATTGCAAAAGTTGGGCCACCAGCTCAAGAAAGTCGAGAAGAGAAGAAACCATAATATGTCGACTTCGAATAGGTCACTGTGAATTCACTCATGGTATCTCCTCAGAGGCCTGGAGGCTCCAACATGTGAACATTGCAACAATACGTTACAATCAGTGAAACATGTCCTACTGGAGTGTCCCCTATTTGAAACAAGTAAACGAAAATTAAACTTACCGGAGACTATTACGAAACTTTTAGAGGACAAAGAGGAATCAGCTATGAAATTGTTCAAGTTCCTCAAAGAAACTAAATATTATAATAGAGTGTAATTTTCAAAACTTGCCAATGACCCTCTGGGGTAGAGGCAAATGAAACCAATAAAAAAAAAAATATATTGATATAAATTAAAATTATCAATAAAAAAGTAAATTAAACAATATTAATCAAATTAAATTAATATATGTATAAGTTTATTTGAGATAAATGAATGTTAGGTAATATTGAACGGGACAAAAAAATAATCGATTTTAATATTATAAAGGTGAAGAGTTTGTTTGAACGCGCTAATCTCAGGAACTACTAGTTAGAATTGAAAAATTATTTTTGTGTTAGATAGTCCATTTATCAAGGAAGGCTTTAGGTTATGTAACATCACCCTGCGACTAATAGGAGCAAAGAATCAGTAGAAAATCGGGAAAAAACGGGGAAAATTAACCTCGCGTCCTAATAATTCTAAATGATTTACCTTTTAATTTTAAAATTATTCAATTTCCCGTTAAGTTATCTTTTGTAACAACAATAAATCACAGGGGCTAACGATTGCTCTTCACACTTGTAAACTTGTGTATCCCACGAGTTACTGCTTCGCCAGTTGGAAGACTATCGTTTTCCAGCTTCATTATGCCGATTGATCAGAAGCTACTTAAGCGGGAGATCCTTCGTCGTAAGGGTAGGCGATAAATTGTCAACTTCAAAGGACACCATTTGTGGGGTTCCTCAAGGTTCTGTATTGGGACCACTATTGTTTGTGATCTTTACAGCAAAAGTGATCTCAATGAAGCACCCAATGGCACTGGTAGCAGCCTACGCCGATGACATTGGCATCTATGCTTCTAGTATGAGACCGAAAAGGGCTCTCACCCTGGCACAAGGAGCATCGACCACTATTGTAGATGAGCTGAAGGAGATTGGCATTAGGGTGAACCCGAAGAAGACAGATGCTATTGTCATGTCGTTCCAGAAGGGGAAGAGCGCTTTGCCCACTGATTTTAAAGTGAACGGAGAAACACTGCCAGTCTCTAATTCAATCCTCTACCTGGGCGTCACTCTAGATAGGCACCTCACCTTATCTAGTCACGTACGGGAACGACTCAAACTGGCCAGGAGAAAGAGCTATAGACTTAATCATCTACTCACGTCACCTCAGCTCTCACTGAGGCTGAAACTACAGATCTACAAGGCTATAATACGTCCGACTATGCTCTATGGTGCGCCCTTGATGCGGCATCTGTTTAAGTCCACTCTCAAACAATTACAGACGTTCCAGAACTCCATCCTTCGGCGGATTGTCAGAGGTACCAACTTACAGAGGGCCAGAAACCATATCCTTCATCAGGAATTAGTATTGCCAACAGTGCCTGAATATATCAGCCGGAGGCACATTAAATTTTTTGATGGGCTGAAGGCCTGTGCTAATCCATTATTTTCTGATATCACCCCACCACCCAAGCCTGGGAGGTGGCAAGGATCACTACCTCTCGTTGACGTTGTCGCCGAGGGAAGGAGTTCGGACTATGTCTGAACTCAATTTATTGCCAAAACCCTGAAGAATGGTCCCTCCCATTTTGCAATGGATAAATAAAGGCTTAGAAGAAGCCCTTGAAAGATTACTAGTGCATCCAGCGCATATAGCAATCCTCTTTAGAATACCTCCGGGTAACAGAAGGACAAATCTGACAGCTATACATATTATATTTGTATTTGTATTTTGTTCGAAAATAAAACCAGAGGGAAAAAAAAAAAAAAAAAAAAAAAAAAAAAAAAAAAAAAAAAAAAAAAAAAATTGCTCTTCACACGTCCAACTATATGTTGCATTTTCAAGATCGGGTTGCGGAGAAAATCAGTATGTTCTTCTGCCACAAGAAAATAAAACTAAAAATATCATTTGCGCAGAAGTACTTTAAAATATATTCTTTTGAAAACTTCTTAATAGAGATCATAATAACAGAAATTGAGGCAGACGAAGTCGCGGGAAACAGCTAGTAGTAAATAAAATAAATAATAATAGATTAGTACTTATTAAAAATAAATAAAATCAAATAAATTAAAAAAATAATAGTAATAAAAAAAGTGAAATATAATCAAATAGAATAAATAAAGTTAAATTATAATGAATGAATAAATATAATGATGGGGAAAAAAATAATAGTAAATACAAAAAATAGGAGGAAAACAACAGTAGGTCATATCTGCTTGTAAAAATCTATTTCAATTTTTTTTTTTAGCTTCCTGGTGTAGTTTTGTATATATTAATAAACATATTAATAATTTAAACACGAATTTAAATCGTTTGAATGAATTCAAATAGAGAGATAATTACCTATAGCTTCCCTTTCTTATCCTATTCCACTTTTAGCTTTTGTCAAGGATCTAAAAATAATTAAGAAATGTTTTCTACTATTACAATACAATTTCTTTTAGGTTATGTATTTGTAATTCATTTTTAAATATAAATTACCCATCATGTATATTTTTTCTAATTTATGTTTAGCGTTTCTACGTCTGTTAATAATTACATCTTTGTTTATAATTACATGACATTTTTTATTTATTTTTTTAGGGATTTAAAAATGGCCGAAACGTTATAATATGAAAAAAAAAAAAACCTGTACCACTACAACCCATGAAGGGTCTTGGGCTCAGTACATATAGAGATTCGTACTGTTTCTAGGTTAACGGCAGTGCAATGAGGTGATTTAGCCGAGATCGCGCTCAGCCGCCAGGTTTTTCCCCAATTATTTTGGGTACCCAATTTAAAGAGGCTGGGTCTGCCCCAGGAGGGTCTCCATACCCTAGGGTCGCCCTCCGACTGAATTAACTGAATAAATAATATTCTGCCATAGCCGGGATTCGAACCCAGGACCCGGAGCACAGCAGACTAGCACTCTATCCACTAGACCACGCCGCATCTTTGCATAGTTTATTTCTTTAGTTAATGTTTTAAGATGCTGAAAAAATAATCGATGGTATTAAATTAAATCGTAGAAATTATGAAAAACGTTTTCTCTCTTCCTGTTAACTCTCTATTTTATTTTTATTGTATTTTTTTAATAAATATTTTGTGTGTTTAAGAAAAGTGGTGGTTTTGTTGCAGTGTGAACTGCCACAGGACGATTGTACAAATTATTGATACGTTATTTGTTTTTGTTTTTTTTAGTGCATGTTCTTAAAATTAGAAAAAAAATAATGTATGGAATATCCGTTTATCTATAACCCAGCTTCTTCGTTATTAGTTACTGAAGGAAGTACACGTTTATTAGATGATCCCACGGGATGTACGCCGGACAATAGGGGCATCGTGATTTGAATTTCCAATCATTCTCAGATTGAAGATTTATATCAAATCTATCAGATTTATCATATCAAATCTATGATCGAGTAACCTGCATGTTATCTGTGACTTATAAACTTTCTGGACTAATAAACTGAAAAAACGTTTGACATTTAAGCTTTAACTTCAACTGTTTGAGACGTTGATTTCCTAAAAAGTGACAGTCCCATTATATGAAATTTCATCACTCAAATATAAATAAATACACTAATTTATCAACTTATAAAATATGTTTGCTCTTTTCTCCTTTAGTTGGTTCAACATATATATTTAGCCGTTCTTTATTAATGATAATGAGTTGATAAGGTTAATTTTTTGGAACATACATAATTAAAGGTACAATAGAAGATTTTTTTTTCTCTCTTTCACTCTCCGGTTTTTTTTTATTATTCACAAATACAATATACATATATTTCAGGATATTTGACCTTGTATTACTCGAAGGTATTCTAAGGTACATTTTAATTTCTAGGTGCGCAGCATTCTCTTTTTATATTTTAAAGCCTTTTATGCCGTTATGTTTACAATAACATAATAGGGAGGGACCATTCTTCAGGGTTTTGGCAATAAATTGAGTTCAGACATAGACATAGAACTCCTTCCCTCGGCGACAACGTTAACGAAAGGTAGTGATCCTTGTCACCTCCAAGGCTTGGGTGGTGGTGTGATATACTTAAGAATAAGAAAATACGAATTATTGACATTTAAGCCCTGGCAGACTATTTTAATGAGAATGAAACTTACATGATATTATAGCCCATTAAATTGTACATCTATGTAGCTAGTTTAATTTAGGCGTTTTTGAAAACAAATCGTAAAAAGCTCTGAACTAGAATTCGGAAATTTTCACTTCCATATAAATGGAATTGAAAGTAAAATATAGAATTTATTTATAAGAAGTGAATCTACTGTTTGAACCAAAAAAATATTTAAAATGTTTGGAGGCCCCTGTTTTTGACAATCATTCCAGCCAACATGGACCATTGAATGGACAAGATATTACTGCTCACCAAAATAGCAGGTAGCCTGAGCAAGGAGTCAAAGAGCCGAAAGGAAGAGGGATGGGATTATTCAGGAGGCGTAGGCACTGCCTCATCAGCATTCATCACCAGCGAGGTCCTTATCATCATCTGACCACTGCCGTCTGGATCCGGTGTCATCCGGTCCTCGTGATGTGGTGTGGTCGCATCTAATTGATTCGCCAATCTCATAGCCTTAGGTCATTAATCAGCTCTTATAAAATAAAAAAAATCGTGTGAAAGAATGAGGGAAGCAACTTTAAAAAGATCTATTTTATTTAAGTTATATTATGTGCATGTATGGTTAGAAACTTTAATGAAGATTAATTTATATAACATATGAAGCTTGCTATTTACAATACTCTGATGAGTTATTCTTCAGGAAAGCCTAATATACGAAGTAGGTTCAATGATAGTTGATAAGATAGTAATTGGAAAATATTTTTAGCCGATTATGGATAACGCGTGTTGCTTTTCTAAGTAGTAGAAGGTTAAGCTATTCAGAAGTTTTTTATGATCTACTAATCGGTTCATTAGACATGGACCTCTCATTCAGATATTTGCAGAATATTTTAATGCTTCATAAACAGCCAATTAGAACATACTGTTAAATTGTTCTGTTATAATTCACGAACAATCAATTTGTTAGTTTGATCTCTAAAATTATGAATTTTAAGTTTATTTATTATATCTGCATGAATATTATATGATGTATTTGGTGTATGTTTTATAACTTACAGTATTATTTTGATTTTTAGTAATATAAAGGTAGATAAATATAGATTGTTTTATGAATTTCAAGTTTTTTTTTTCGGTTTAAAATTTTGATTTTATTATTAGCATTTTTTGAAAGAAGTGAATTTACATGCAATTAAATTATATTTAAATCCAACTGTTCTGAATAGAAAATATGTTGATAAATAAATATATTTTTATTATTTTTTGTTAATTTTGCTTATTTAATCATGACCGTTTACTACGCTAACTCCTTCTTTGTAACTAATTAATAACATGTGCTAAATTGAAGAGGGACTGGCTGATAGATGAAATAACAGGTGGTGGTAGTATATGTAGCCGAGACTCTTTACCATAAATTATTCCAGTTTCGCTTATTAAGCCCTACTTGTGCTATTAAATCGTCTATAAATATTTATGAGGTCAAACTGTTGTTCAATAACCAGCTGAGCTGGTCGTTTCACTCTGCAGCTATCGAGGTTGTTAAGAGTGTTAGGGTTTCTTAATTTGTCGATACTAAGTTCTTGATTGTTAAAAATTTTTTTTTTTTTGAATTGAGTTATTAATATACTACAAGTACTGGTGAGAACGAATCCGCTAAGTGGGTCTAGTTAATGTTCTTGTCCTTATCGCTGTCGCTTATCTAGTGGTTGTCGTCCAACAATTACCAGCGAAAGGTTTATGCCACGTATAGTTATTGTTATTGTCATTTGTTTATAGAATAGATATTTTGTTTATTTATAAGTATATCCGCCTCTGCCCTTGAGGGTCGTTGGCGTGATCGAAACATTTATATTCGATGTTAGAATCTTGTTTATAGAATTTTTATGAATTCTATTAGTTTTTTTTCCCCTCATCATTAAGTATTTCTGTAATGATTTCTTTAGATGGACTTTTATCCTCGATTGCTGGAAAACGGGCACTCAATTAGTGAGTGTTCTATAGTTAGATAGGTATTGTTGCATTTTTCGCAGGTTGCCGCCTCCAGACGTCTCAAAAGGTAGTCAGTCATGTGTGAACTGGCGGTGTCCAATCCTTAGCCTGCATATAATAATTTCCTCTCTCCTTGAAGTTCTCTAACTAGTCCCCCATTTCTGGCAGTCGGATTTGATTTTTCTCAAAATGGACATTAAAAAATAGAGTTTATGAATATCGTTTTACTAAAATGATTTTGAGGAACTTGTTAGAAATTTGTATCGATCTTATTTCGGTTTCGTGTTTATTATTTATTTATTCTTACAAGTATTTGAATATAATAATCCAAGAAGCAGCCTTAGGGGCTTATTCTATTATCCTAAATAAAAAATGGGTTCGAATCCCGGCTGTGGCGGAATATTATTTATTCTGTTATTTCAGCCGGGGGGCGATCCTGGGTTATGGAGACCCTCCTGGGGCACACCCAGCCTCTATAAAGTGGGTACCCAAATATGGGGAAAAAACCTGGCGACTGAGCGTGATCTTGGGCGAATCACGTCATTGCACGGCCGTTGGCCTAGAAACAGTACGAATCTCTACATGTACTGAGCCCAAAACTCTTCAAGGGTTGTAGTGGTACAGGGTTTTTTTTTTTTCAATAAAAAAAAGCCCTATATTCACAAAATCGAATATATGTACCTATCTAATACCGAATGAACTACTAATGAAATACCGAATGACCGAATGAGTTAAGAAGTTTTAAAGACGACGTACAATCATGGAAAAATGCAAATAGTGGCAACCGAAGAGTTGTCACTACTCGATTTAGAGCAGGCCACACGCGACTGATCCATGGTTACCTTTATCGGGAAGAAACACCTCCGAACTGTGAAAACGGCAACCTGCAACTGTTCATCAGTCAGATATTAGAAGAATGCGTACTTTATCTCTGTTTCCACGATGAAAATATCGGAAAGGATTCTCAAGATGTTAGGCGATAACACCCTAACAATTTAAAAAAACAAAAAACAATAGAGTTTCTAAAAATATGTTTAAAAAAAATTAGTGTAATCAAAAACGTCCAAATGAATATCTTATGGTCTAACTGTTTTTATAGCTTTTAATAGACAATTAACTAATATGATATGCAAAAATTATTAAGACGAAAATGGCATATCACCACTGCTAATTTCAATACGCTACATCACTGCTACTTCTAAACCAATTTCAATGATTCTTCTTTGATTTTGTAGGAAATCAAATTCTCTATGAAATAGCTCGAAGAGCAAAAATTTGGTATCGATTTATTTCTTAATTTTTTTTCTTCGTTATTCGGATTCTATGTATCTTAAAACGTAAGCCCCCCAATTTTAGGAGGGGGTTTGAGAGTAATTTTTTTTTTTTTTTGGTCGATTACAAAGGTTCATTATAGAAAATAATGAACCAAAATTGATTTTTTTTTTAATTTACTAATCATATTTGCTTCTAATCAATAATTAAATATAGGATAGTATTTCTAGTGGTACCAGAATTTAGAATTTGTTTTTTTTATCCAGTTATGTTTATATTGATTATTTTTCTTGAAATAATGAATCCCGAAAATCTTCTATATTGTATAGCTCCTTCATGGAGTAAAATACAAAAATGAATTGTATAATATTATTTTCATTAATTTATTACTGTTTATATTTTTTATTCATATTTAAATTTTCATGTTCAACATTCATTCTATATCACACAGTTTAGAAACGTTTACCTATTTGTCTTCTAAGTTACTATTTCCATTTTCGCACTTTTTTGCATTCTACTGCCTGGCTTATTATTGCCCTCTTAATTCCTTGATTTATTCTATTTATAACGCCTTCGTTGCAATCTGGAATTTTTACGTCAATGGTCTGTTTTTTTAATAATCTTCTTGGCTAAATATTTGCAGTGTTAAAATATTGCGCTTATCAGCCAACTGTGTTACATAAAGATCCCTGCTTAGTCTGCTTTTATTTAAAAGAATATTCTCCAATATTCAAATGTATCGTTAGAAGTTTTTTTTAAATGTTAACTAGACAAACCTTATTATATTGTATTTTTATTACGTTAGTTTACATTATCTTTTCATATTATATTCTGTCTGTTTTCTCTTATATGGCTGGAAATATTATTATTTCTGTGAATATACTAAAAATAGATAAATAGAGACACTCACTTAAAAGCGAGGTCAGAGTGCTGACTTTGCAACGGCCTTGACTGACGTAATATTCCTGGTGCATGCTTAGCTTTGAAAGCAATCTCTTGAATGCATGCGACAACTTCTTTTTTTTTCTCCTTGAAGCACTGATTTTAAACTGCTTTGAACTAAACAAAAGAATACCAATGGCAAGGATTCCTTAATGATTTTCTCTGTCAGAGTACGGTGACAAGAATAAATTCATTTTTCAATTCAAGAATATATATACATATATACATCATCCTTAAAGATAAGATTGGCATTTAGGATAGTTGTTAACGTTTTTGAAATAAACATATCGGGTTAATTTGATGACCGTTTTGTTATACTCTGAATAGAAATAAAAATATAGCGCGAATATTGAATGTTTCCCTAATTCCTATATGTGCTACTTACAATTATGATCACTAGGTCATATTGTCCATCTGTAATGTATTGCGAGACGATTGGTTTTCTCAACTCTTAAGCTGTGGACTGGTATTTGTTTTACTATTATTATACCATATAAAAATAGTTAAATGTTTAATAATCTGGTGCGGGGCAACACGTGACATTTACTTATCTCAGTGGTTAAAATCAATTGAGGAACTAATAAATAGAGTTCAAAAATGTTTAATCTATTATATTTAGTTTCGTTGGGAACGTATGTTTTAGATTAAATATTTTAACAATATTAAATTGTTACATGTAATAATGAGTTATAAGTTTGAGCGGTTTTTGTCCCTCTCCAATACATTTTACAACTTTGTGCACAAGATAATATTTTTTCTAAAATCATTAGCTTTCCAACGGAATATTATACATCCGTATTACTGTTATCATCTTCCAAAAACCGAAAATTACACAAAAAAATAACTTTGCCCTTTTCTTCTATAGTTGTTAATTAATTTCGGCCAACTTGTATATTTATATGTTTTTTATTAATGCTAACGGTCTATGGTCAATTTATTCAAATCTACAAAATTTAAGGTATTTTAGAGGAATTTCGGCATTTAATCCCTGTCAGCCTATTTCAATCAGAATGAAACCTGCATTAAAGCTCATTAAATTTTACATCGATATAGCGAGTTTAATCGAAATAGTTTAAACAGTTTTTTAGAAAATCGTTAAAAGGTGCAAAATGCATTTTATAAAGTAGATCTCATGGTCAGCCGTTTTTGAAGAAAAAGTTGCTGTAACAACTTGGGCCTATAGTTGTCCTAAATTTTAGTTTCGTACGACTTTTAGTTGTTTTTTTTTGTGGGACTTGGTTATTTGAATTCAGTGGTTCCTAAAACGTGTATTTCCTTTGAAAACTGGAATTAAAAATTTTTCGCGATCGCAATACTTTTCCTTGCTATATATTTCATACATATGTTAGTGAAAGTAAAATGCGGATAGTACAATATATCCTCATTTAAATGTTTTGATTAATGATTTTTACTCACTTATTCACCAAGAAAATCACTCTGATATATCATATAAACACTTCTGAAATACTTGGTTAGGAATATTGAAAAAAAAAAAAAAATAAAAAAAATAATTAACGAGAAGAGCTGATATTTTGACGTCCGTCTTTTTGCTAATGGTAGTGATAATTACGGGTCATTTAGCTCGAATGTTGTGTTACGAAACCCCTTCACGAAGTTACAAAATCGTTAGAATTCATTTAGGTCACTCTTTGAAAATTATCTTTTTAAAGATTAGACAGTTCCTTTTTAATAATGTTTTTAAAATTTGAGAATCTGGACATTTATGTGTTGCTTAAATTGCTGTATTATGTAGCTTAGAGAATCCTGTTGTGTTTGCCATTTACTACTTTCGTAGAATCAAAAAGTATTTTTTTTATGAGTCTAATTCTTCAAAGAGTCGGTATCGTTATTTGTTAGTCATAATAATAACAATGATCATTATTATTATAATTTTTAAAGTATTAGTAATATCCTTGCCAGGTAAACAAGTTAATTTAACAAAAATAATTTCAATCCCCTATATAAATATACAGCTTAAAGCCGAAAAGGTATTAGTTTTTTTTCTCGAATCGTTCATTTTTGTTTAATTATTTATTAAAATAAAGACTTAGCCATTTATATTTTAATAATTATGTGGCGGTCGTGAATAAGTGGTTAAGTCAAAATCTTTCATTTTACAGGCGAGCGACCTAAACTTTACGTAATTCTCAAAATAGAGTTATAACATACAGCTTTCTTTCCACCTGAAATATCTTCCACCAAGAAATTTCTTTAAACAATTTAACACAACGTGGGAGACGGTTTGAGGGAGCGATACGTAGAGTTAACTCATTTTGATATAACTCGAGTTATCCAGTTTTTCACGACCGCCACAGAATTTCTTTTTGTTTTAGTTAGTTTTCGTTGCATATCGCGGAATTGCGGAACTTGTATCCTGTGAATATAACTGAGTTGATAGCGTCGCGGAGACTCAAATGGGCTAGTAAAATTGTTGTGCTCGGTGAGGCACGGATTCCGAGAAAGTTCGTATTTGCTGATCCGACTGGTAGGCGTCCGAAAGGTAGACCGAAGCGTCGATGGGAGGATTGCGTTAAGGCTGATCTTTGGGTGCTTGGGCTTGAACGGAGTACATTAGACGAGTCTGTGTAGACGGAATATGGTGGTATCGGCATCGAACCTTCG
Source organism: Piezodorus guildinii (assembly GCA_023052935.1). NCBI lineage: Eukaryota > Metazoa > Arthropoda > Insecta > Hemiptera > Pentatomidae > Piezodorus > Piezodorus guildinii. Next base: position 117,758,933 of record CM041293.1, on the reverse strand, counting down.
GGTTCGGTAAGCCTATTATTATTTAGTTGGTTTTCGATATTTTATTATTGTTGTACATTTTATGATAACGGATTATAAAAATTCTGTTGTAATTTTTTTTAGATTCTAACTATTCGTTTGAAAATTTAAATAGACGTAATAATAACAAAAAAATAATAAATAAATACAAATAAAACTAATTTAAAAAAATTAAACAAGGCTTAATGTCTTATATTTGGTCGTCTTTGACATCAATTGATTTATAAACTTCAGTTTCTTAGTAAATATATGGTTTTATTGCCTTAAAAAAACAAAAACAACATAAGACACTTAAGTAAAGAATCACTAAGCAATACAAAAAAAAAAAAAAAATTATATTATTGCTCATATACCTTCATTCTATTTAAGTAGCCTGTAAATGGATGCCTATTTTACAGCCTGTGATTTATATCCCCTATTTCCTCAAGTGATTCGCGATTTTATTGTCTCTTTCTTATCTCGAGCTAGAATTTTTGTAGAAGCATTTTTTTAAGTTTATACTCGAATAAATCTTTTAATCTTGTATCATAATATTTCTCTCAGGGAATATGAACAGTTGAAAAATATATTTTTCGCTGCCAATTACTACTTATAAATAAAATATAATAAACATTCTTTTAATATTTGTCATACTCCTGGGATGGTTACCTTTTCGCCTAATTTATTGGGTGTTCTTGACCGAATTTTACGTCTTAAAGATCGGAGAAAAAGGTTTAAAAGAAAAATATTTAATAGTAGAAGTTTATCTTTAACAGCATATTTGTATAACGACTACTTCAGCTTAGTTTAAAGATTTCTTTTTCTTTATATTCGAATAAAATGTGTGGTTTATTGATTGATTATATTTTTCATATTCTAGTTAAGTTACTTTAACTTAAAATATTATTTTTTGTCATTCCATTTCTTGTCCGCTCTATTACTCTCTGGAATTTCTTATCTACTCATATCTGCCATACAATTTTCTTTGATCATTCAAGTCCCAGCTGTTCCAGTACCTACTGTCTTCCAAACAGACGCTCAAAAAGCCTGATATTTCAAATCAAATATCAGACTTTGAATGGAAGAACATTTGTCGTAACTTAGTTAATAAATTAATGTTTAATTTTAATTTTGACCGACACATTTACCTATCAGAAGTTATTTATTTATTTTACTCATTTTTTTTAAAAATTAAATAAAATAATTATAGTCCTTTGGTCTTTTGGCCAGACACATTCTTATCCTAATTGTACAATACATTTCAGTTGTTCTTAAGGCACCTCATGTCGCAGAATATTAATTATTATCTATTCTATTCTAAATTGTAAAAATAATATTATAAATCAGTTCACATTAATATTTTATATACCCACTGTACCATATTTTTTACTAGATTTTATATTTACCAGGAAGTATGTTCATTTTTTTTTTAGTAATTGCAGATTCGCACTACAGATGTTATAATATAACATTATATGATATCATTGTAATACAAAACTAATTTTAAAACTTACTAAAATAAAACACCTCTCAAACTCGTCAATCTTCAAAAAATTATAACAATTTTAGTGACAAAAAATTGACAGTACACATAATGAACGTAATTTTATAACACACAATACTAGTGTTTTGTAATGATGGGAGAATAGTTAACTGTAGATCAAATATAAGAAGTTGGTTGAGTTCTTGTGGTGGAGACCCTCATACAGGGCACACCCAGCCTCTATAAAGTGGTTATCCGAAATTAGGGAAACAACCTAGCGGATGAAAGTGGTCTCGGCCTAATCACCTCCTTGCATGACCGTTTATGCAAGATAAAAAAGAAATTGATGGGTAAAGAAATCGAGTAAGTAAATTACAATGATCGTAGTATACTAATAAATTATAAAAATTTCATATATTCCTTGCTACTTAGGTATTCTATAAAGGCTTAAATGAGTCACTAATTTATTATAATTGAGTTTACAAATGGTATTGTGACGTCCATATGAAACTGTTCTTCTACTTTTTGAGGCTGTTCGTTATGCACGGAGTCATATGTTCCATTCAATATGATTTCCTCAATACGAATCGGTTATGCCTGGTGCATAATTTCTCTATTCTAGTGTTTATTGCCTGTTTGTTATTCTGTGTGGCGCCTTTACAACGTTGATGACATGCGAGGTCACAGCGTGCGAAAATAGATGATAGAAATGGCCTGATAGGGTTTACCCTCTGTGGTTTGTGTCAGTAAGTTCAACGATAGGCAATGCAAAATTTAAAATTAATGAAATTAAGTAAAATTAAATCTTTTTGAAAGTGCCAAACAAATAAAATAAAACAGAATGCAAAGAGAAAAACTAAATATGTATAAAATAACTCAAAGTTAGGAAAAGAAACTGATAATAAATTATCTCTCACATTATCACATTAGTACCTTAAAATGGAGCGGCTTGGTCAAGTACAGAACACTAGTTCAGGGGTTTCTGGTTCGAATCCCCACTGTCGAAGGATATTATTTATTCTGTCATTTCGCCCGAGGAAGTTATTGTGGGGCATGGAGATCTTCCCTCCCTAGGTCACACCTAGTCTTTATAATGTGGGTACTCAAAACATGAAGAAAAAACCTGGCGGTTAAAAGTGATCTCGGCCTAATCACTATAATGCACGGCTGTTGGCCTAGAAACAGTACGAATCTCTATTTGCACTTAAACCCAACACCCTTTATAGGTAGGAAAGGTACAGATTTTTTTTTATAGCTTTTGAATCAATGTTGTGAAAAGTTAATCTGTTTGTCAAATAGATTCATATCAGTTCCACTTGATATCTGAAATTTAAATTATATAATAATATTATAATATTATTGTTTTTTACCTTAGTTGTTTACTTCTTCTTTGTTCCTTAGTGTTTATTTATTTTTCCATTATTTAAATTTATATCTTTGATTCTATTTTACTTCTCATGTATAAAAACTTTAAATTAATTCTTAAAGCATTGATAGCTATTACCCATGGTTGTGAAAGCTTGTACCATTTTTCAATTAAAACCTATTTGTAAAAAAACAAAACATACAAGGATAGAGGTAGGTAAGGCAATTCTCACGCATTTTTAAGAATTTAAACATTTGAGATTATGGTACTATGTGTAGAGATACATTATCTTATCATCATTATTTCTTTATGTAGGTAAAATGTCATGACTGTCCATGTTATCTTCCCTTTTACGCCTGTCACTTGTTTCCGTAGGGGACTTGTGCGTTACTCAGTGAATAGCTATCGATTAGGTGATTCTATATTATGTAACTGGGGGATTGGAAGATAAGAGTTTGTGAAATGCCATTTCAGTCACTCTTCTACCATGATATATGCCTGGAAAATATTTTGCCAGCTGTTGGTAATATTTAATTTTTTTATTATTGTTTCTAGTGTCCGAGATTTTTTTTTTCATTTGTGTATGGCAGATAAATATTATTTTCTGGTTCTCTTTTTATCGTTGTGTATAAATAATTCTATCTTTTTATTTAAAGGAATTAGTCCGGGTGGCGATCAGTGAATGAAACAATTGAGTAGTTTCAATAATTTATTTTTTGAGGTTCGATTCGCCTACAACACGCCCTGATGATGACCCTCAATGAGGGTCGAAACGTTGGCCGAAAATAAATGGTTGAAACTACTCAATTGTTTCATTCACTGACCGCCACCCGTACTAATTCCTTCTAGTAATTCTCAACGGTCAACTAATTATATCCACTAATTCTATTCTTTGATAAATTCATTTGGTTAAATCTTTACTGTTAGTCATTTATTGCTAGAAATCGACCCAAATTTACTATTTTAGTTCTAAATATTTGTAAAAATCCTCTCTGAATCCATTTATGTACCAAACATATTTAAATTCCTAGGTTGAGTCGAAACTTTAGGTTTTGAAATTATGTATGGGTTATTTTACTGCATCATATTTTAGTTTATGAAATAATTTATTCTTTAAAATCACTTTTTTTTTAAACAGAAAAAATTAATTGTATGCACTAGAAAAATGTTTGCAAAAAAGCATCAATATAGCATACCTACTTACATTTTTATTTCACTTCACAAATAATATGAATGAATTATTAACCTTATCGTTGATAAAATATTTTATAATCAATTTAATAAGATTGTTTTTCTTTGTTTATTACCAGTTATTGTATTTTTCTTGTCAATCTATATATAGTTTAGTTTCATTATGGAGAAAAAATAAAAAGAGATATAAATATATATAAGCATAATTAACAATATTAACATGCCGTATAATAACTACCAACGATGAGACAACTTTTTTTAAAGTCCCTTTGTATAATCGTATCGGATTGATCTGTTTGATGCTATCTTCCCATTCACGCTTAAGTGTCAGTCCTCTTGATGTCTTCGTACGATTATAGTAGTAGGAATAATTATGTTATTTTCTTCTGTTTTTTAATATTGTTATAAAACTAATTTACTAAGCATAATGTCTGTATACTGTCTGTTATGCATTCGTAACTCATCTCAGAAATTCAAAAACTTGTTTAATTAAGCCTAGTTGAATGCTGGTTAATTGTCCTTCATTATTTTTAAATCCTTTTATTTCCATGCTTCATATTCGTTTGATGGGGTGTTATCTTTTATGAAATAAATTGTATTATTATACAGCATTTGTATAATTTTATCAATATTTATAAATATTTTTTGGGAATACCAATTTATTTACGTACATAAATTTAAGATGGTGATATGGTAAAAGTCACAGTTTAAAATTTTTACGTATTGAGGAAATTTTATTAAAAAAGGAAATAATAATTGTTTTTACAAAGATTTTTGGCTTAGAGTTATTATCTATAATTATTATAATCACTAGAAATTAAATTCTTTCACTTCATATTTAAATTAGTTAAACATTTAACTGTTTTAAGTTTCCTTGAGACTTGTTATAAAATATAATTTGGAAGAAACTTGTAAATAAAATAGATGTTCTCCGGAGTGTTATTATATCTTGGCATTCATGTAGCGTCTATAAAAGGCTGTAACTTCTCACTAGTCCTGACCAACAGAATAATCTATAAAACGTAGTGAAATATTTGTGTCTGTAGATTTATATATATATATATATATCTCCATGTTTTTTATGAAATGTATGTAAGAAAAAACTTATCCATAAAACTTAAAATTAATGTGACAAATAAAATAGAATGGGTTATTAAAAAAAAAAAAGTCACTTCGAAAATGTATTGGTTCACTACTGAATATTCAAATAAAACGTTATCCAAAAAAAAATTCAATTACCTTTATCTTACTTGACATATATACAACAACCTACAACGTATCATTATTATTGGATTGAATTATATTCGTTTGCTAAAGATATACATCTTGAACAAATTTTTTAATAAATATTGACAATTTCAGTTTACACACATAATTCTGGAAAAGTTATCGTGCTTATTGGATATCAAACAATAAATGATAACTAGAAAAAAACAAAAAAACAAAAAAAACAAAGGAAATCATCATAAAAAAATAAAAATGGTTCTTTATTTATTGAAATTTACAACTGTATAATAAAATACATCAAGTAAATTAGCTGATAATATATATAAAGAATATACATGGAGTATGCCCTTGGGCAGCACTCCACTAGGTAATCTAAACTAGAAGGTCTCGAGGCCATCATCTTCTCAGACGTCTCGGAGAGTTGTCAGGAATGAGAGGAGGAAGCAAGAATTGAAACTAGTGAGTTAAAGAGGAAGTGGAGTTTGTCATGAAAGGATTGATACCTCGTACAAGCCAAATCAGCAACACATGGGGCATTAAGGTCTTTATGGATGAGTTTGTTGGTGACAAGGTGAGGAGCATTGAGGATTTTTCGAAGAATAAAAATGATGAACGGAATAAACTGAACTTTAACTATTATAACACTTAATTGGTTTGTGGACCATCTCTATTAAAGTAATAAAGTTCTACACGCTGACTCTAAAATCAAGTAAAATTTATTTAGCTTTTGTTGGCTGTTGTTTTATAGCATGTTTACTATTTTATGTGGGTCACTGTGTGCGAATAAAAATGGACTTTAATACTTGTTTGTGTCTTATATCATTTTTTCACACTAGTTCTTATGATTGTTATTTCTACGATTTGATTTTTTTATAGAGATTTAAAAAAAAAAAAAATCTTGATATTTTTCACAATATATCTTACAAATGCTTACCTCAGTCTCCAGAAGTATTCTTTTAAACTAGAAATTTTTTTTAATCTTCACTTAATGATTATCAAGTATTTTTGTAGTTGAATAAGGTGAGATAATCACTTTTATCGCATAATAAAGTAAAGGTAATTTTGACGAACGGTACTAAAGCACTTTCATACTTCTTCTTGATGTTACTAAAGTTGTCTGAGCCGTTGGGGGAAAATGTGTGATATTAAGTCTGCACGTCGCACAGTCGGCAAAATAACCAATTTAGTTGGGCAAAAGTTTGGAATTTTCCAGTGCTTCACCTTTTTATTATTAGTTGACAAGATCCTTAATACTAATATTTTCCGCAATACCGTGTTTACAAATAAATAGTAAGTGAGTGAATCGTTCCTGTTCGTATAATGGTCTAATAACCGGCAGTGGGATTATCTTTATTCGCAAAAGTAAAATTTAAAGTTTTAGATTTTACCAAATTAGTTTGATGTTTGACCACTGTACGCTCGCCATTCGTGTCAAAAGAATAATTAGTTTTTATAATTTTTTCTTATATTTTTTTCCGTAATCTGGTGCCCCAAAGGTTAAACATAGACAAGTTCCAGAATTTTGTCCCCCCTAAATCGGTCATATTTTCCACTATGTGTCGTTTGCCACATTATTATATTGAAATATTTAAGTATTTGGAATCAGAGGAACCCTTTTCCCTAAATTAATAATTCTCCTTAATATGTACTTTTTATGTAGATAACTCTCGACATTCAGTTAGACTCACGCACAGGTAACTACTTAGTTGCGTTAGCGTGTTGAAACATCCCCTGACCGTCTGTGAAGGACTTGAAATCGCTTCCCGAAGGACTTGTGTATCATATGCTCCATTGAATCCTGTGGTCTCACGTTATGAAATCTTTTTCGGTAACTTCACTCTCACCTTCCGCTTTAATATATTTTACGCTTAGAATTATATGTGGATAGCATTAACCGTTTATTCCGAGAAAAGTCATGCTTCAGTGACTCCTCATCATGATGACTAATCACAGGTGTATGTTTGGCCTCCTCTCAACTTCATAAGAAGGAAATTCCTGAGTCCTGTTGAAGCATTTTGAACGGGCAAACTCTGGTGAGTTGGGCCTACATTCTCGGAAAAAAGTCAAGGACGTGTATCACTCACCAAGTTACAATTTAGTTTCTTCGAGAAGTTATGAATCATTTTGAAAGTGGTCATTTTTGAGTTCCCGTTTTTCTTTTTGATCTTGGAGCAGAGCTATCGGACTCTTCTAAACCATGGAATTCTTCTCGTATCCAATCCTTACAATCCAAAATCCTTCGTAAAGGCTCCTTACTTTGTTAATAAAATAAGCTCATAAAGACCTTAATGTTCCATATGTTACTGAATTAGCTCGAAACAGGTATCAATCATTTCATAAAAAAATCCATTCCCACTCTAACCCACTAGTTTCCATACTATCATCCTCTTCGATTCCTGATAATCCTCCGAGGCGACATGTTTTTTCATGTCAGTTTACTATGCCCATCACATTTACTTGATGTATGTAATACAGTTGTAAATATGAATGAATATGTTTAAAAAAAAAGGAAAAATAAAAAAGATTTTGATCTAAGTTGGTTACAAAGTAGTTTGAAACGTCACGAATAATTAATTGTCTACTGGATTTTCAGAGTATTCTTTGTTTTTCGGTGATTTAGAAGCTGACGTTAAGCTGCTGCTCTGACATTGCTTAGAGGTTGCTGTAGAGTAAACACATTTAAAATAGAAAATAGCTTGCATTTTAGGGTTACATAATTTTATACAAATACATCAAGTAAATGGGATGGAAATTTAATAATAAACGTAGAGACCATACCAACTGGCAGTACTCCAATAAAACTTCTTAATCATATAGTCCCGCGGCCATCTTCTTTTCTGAGGCCTCGGTCCTCTGATATTAATCCTTTTAATTTGGAAGTGAAAAGAAATGAAGTATTAAAACTAATGGGTCAGAGTGGGAATAGAGTTTGTCATGAATGGATGAGTTTATTAATGCTATTGTAAAGAGCAATGTTTTACGATAAATTTTGGATTACAAGGATGGGATACAAAAATAATTCAGTGGTTTAGTAGAGCCTTAAAACTCTACCCCGGCATTAATTAATTAAATTTCAAATAAACTTCATAGGATATTTTTCTGGTATATCTCATTAAAGCCGAAATCATTGATATCTATTTTTAACCGTACCTTCTTCCTGTATTATTATTCCAGTAAGTTCTTCTAAATCCGTTTTTCAATATCATAATAGTTATTTTAATGAGTCAATGCTATCGACTGCGTGCAATTTATTGTGATCATAAAATATGAAACAATAAGTAGTCCAAGTTTGTGTCAAATAAACTTAAGTGTTAAAACATCATCTATGGTAAATAAGCTTACACATCAGATTTGTCTTCTGGAGTGAAGATCTATCGCACCTTTAGGTATCAATGGTCTTTATATCCCCTTACTTTATTTCCTTATATACTAATCTAAAAATTGCTACACAACTCTTCATCCACCTATCGGTGGTCTGCAAAACCTGTTAATGGGTTCTTCAAACTCTCAAATATGTCTGTGAAACCTGCATTTTTACTTAGTCTAACTAATAGAAATGTATTTAAAGAATCATATCAAGTCGACAGCTACATATTTAAAAAAAAACACAAAACAAAAAACAGTTGAGTTCAGATAGCATCCCTATATTTCTATGTCTCATTCATTAACACTACAGCTGAAGACATTGGTTTGGAACTCCACAAATGTCTAGGCTCTTCCTCGACCGTCCTAAAGCCATAAATCATTTTGTGAGGTATGCCCCTACCTGGACCTAAGGGTTCGTTGAACCGTTTCTTGAGAATTAGGCTAGTTACTGTTCATGTGAATATTTTTTAGATGAAAATTTTCTCACGTTTTGAAAACAGTTGGAAGTCAAGTTGTTACATAAGATTCATTTGGAACGAACGATATTCCTTATAGCTTTTGTTAGCTTGGTTTCAACATTGAATAAATAGATAGAAACAAGCATGTTAGACAAATAAAGAAATTGAGAATTTTTAAAAAAAAATTTATTTTGAACATCAAGCACATCAATAAAAAATTTTAAGTGTCGGACTTGAAAGTATTATTGTGAATTTAGGAATCTAGTTTTTTTTTCTTTCCTATGAACCACATGCCGAGTGGCCGCACGAAGTAATCGATTATATTTTATAGCGTTGGGTCATCACTCCTCACGTATATTTTTGTGGGTGACCACCAGTTGGCTGACGGGTCTCACATATCCGGGGTAGAGGCTGTGAGTGGATTCCCATTTAATTACATGCTTAAAAAAGTGGGATTCGAAATGAAAACGTTTGGCGTGGTATACTAGCGTGATAGCCACACAGCCCGGGGCTTCCTAGGAAGCTATTAAAAAGGTTAAAAGTTAATTTATTTTAACAAATCTGTTATTTTATTGTTTATTTAAATTATTCATAGCTATTTGAATTATTTTATTAGTTATATTTTTCTTAATTTTGTTTAAAAATTTAGTAATCGTGAATCTGATTTTACCTATAACCAGTCAAATTTCTAAAGTAATAAAAGCTCATCATTCCAGGCAAACCTTACAAATTTTAAAAGAAGGGCTAAAGAATCCATTAGGATAAATAAATCCTGAATACTAAAATACTGTTGCTTTGAGTGTTTGAAATTATTCTGCCATTTCGCTAAAACAGTATGTATTAAATATGGGTTATTTTCAAATGCCACATTTTTCCGACCTTTTTTAAAACAAATAAAAAATAATGGTCGAGTCTGTATTTTCCGTCTTTGATAAAAAAGAAGATGTATTTGGTAAAAAGATTCATGAAATAAATATCAAAGGTTTTCCTAATCCCTTGGATGTTGAGCTCTATTGAGCTTTATGAAAAAGGCTGGCGGAAAACGTTTTGAGAAAAAAAAGAATTGTGTTTAAAACGTTATGGAACTAGGGTTTCAGAAGGTTTTTACTAAACACTAGACATTGATTTTTATAGAATGATTTTGTTTAACAGTGATGCATTGATTTTATAATGTTTATTTCTATTGTGGAATTCCTTTTTATTTACTGGTAAACTGGTGTTATTAGGAATATAAAATTAAATTAAAAGTACTTTTAGAAAATTTAAATTTTCTTCTTATTTATTGTTTTATAATTAAAAACATTTTTCTCTGAATTTTTCACTATTTTTGAACTTTTGAAGGAGCGGCGGAGTTCTAGTGGATAGTGTACTACTAGTCTGTTCTCCGAGTCCTGGGTTCGAATCCCGGCTGTGGCAGAATATTATTTATTCTTTTAATTCAGCCGGGTGGCGACCCAAGACCTTCCAGGGGTAGAACCAGCTTATGTTAAGTAGTTACCATTTGGGAAAAATCAGGCGGCTGAGTGTGATTAAGACCTAATCATCTCATTGCACTGCCGTTGGCCTAGAAATAGAACGAATTTCTATATGTACTGACCCAAGACCCTACATGGGTTGTAGTGGTACATTTTTTAGTAGACCCATAAAAGTATTTTCTTTATAAAAAAAACTATATACTCCCCAATCATTTGCCTGGGGTATGAGTAATACTTAATTTTAGGACCGTTAAGAGCTTATTTTTATAACAGTTAAACTTTTATTCATCAACAGTGATTAAAATTAAAAAGAGAAGATATCAATAAAAAACTAATGTTCTTGTACTGCTAAAAACAAAGTTAATCTAAACAAATTTATAGACCAACAAATTATTTTTTCATTCAATAGAAAAATTGCTGAAGGTCTTATTAATGGCTGAAGAAGGTGATTAGGGTTAGGGTTTGCAGTGATCAAAGAGATCCAGCCAACGTCTAGACTGCGTAATTAACTCATTATCTTCCGACGTTTCGGGCGAAATGCCTGACCATAATCAGGGTACCTATGAGTTAGTAATTAATTAATATTACTACTACCAAATCATGGAGAAATCATTACTAATAAATTACTCTTAATAAATAATAAATTACTAGTAATTGCTAATAAATCGAGGATAATGAATTCGAGAAAAATTGATTCTTAATCGATTATTCAAATAATTTTAGTATTGCTTATTTTTCATCAAGAAAAATGATTATTTTCTTTTTCGAATCAATGATTTGATGTTTCTATTACATTTGTTGAATATTGTAGGGATCAATAGTTTCGGCAGGTCCCTGGTTTAGTACTATTCACCCTCCAGTTTGGCCAACTGAACCCCTCCCCCAAGTCACGAGGTTGGCCGTTCTATGAAATTTTAATAGTGGCAACATTGCTCCGGTTTCAGTCTTGTTCCTTATCCTTACAACAAAATCCAGAACGTTAAATTTTTCGTGTTTACTATCAAACATTTGACTGAAATTATCTTTAAACATTTACAATAGGGGTATTCACTACGTTTGCTATAGCATGCTATTTGTGTTATTTTGCTAAACCCGTCGAGTTTCTACAGTTATTTCCTGTATAAAATTGATGGGTTTAGCACAATAGCATAAATAGCATGCTATAGCAAACGTAGTGAGTACCCTAACCTAAATTTCATTAAATCCTAGTTAAAACAGAACAATCTGAACAAAACGTCAGGTCAATGCCATTAATAAATTCAATTTGGAGTAACATCCCATCGATTACCACTGTAATGAAAAGAACTCGTCCTAATGCCCAAGGAAATGACGTAATTCGGGCCACAATCTTTTGAGGACATGTGTGTGCTACCGAATGTATTGTAATCATTATTAAATGTTTTTATTACTATTTTTTTTTTTATGGAAGATATTTTATAATGTTGTTTTATAATATATAATATATATGTATATCTATCTATATATCTATATCTATCAATATATCTATATCTATCTATATATCTATATCTATCTATATATCTATATATATCTATATCTATCTATATATCTATATCTATCTATATATCTATATCTATCTATATATCTATATCTATCTATATATCTATATCTATCTATATATCTATATCTATCTATATATCTATATCTATCTATATATCTATATCTATCTATATATCTAATATCATTATCTATTATATATCTATATCTATCTATATATCTATATCTATCTATATATCTATATCTATCTATCTATCTATTTATCTATCTATCTATATATATATATATATATATATATATATATATATATATATATATATATATATATATATATAATATTATTAAGACTACAGTCTCAAGTTCACTTTTTATTTCCTGCTGTATTATTCTAAAGGGACTCGTCCTAGAATAAATAAAGAATTATTATTATTATCATCCAACATTGCACGTCGTGATCTTTAAGAATGATTTCAGCTTCAGTACATAGCACAGAGACGAATGAAGAAAATATGGAACGTGGGTCGAAACGTTGGGTAATAAACATTTTGCTTCCTATATTTGTATCTTTTATGAACACCAACCGAATCATCTTATCCTTCTATGTTTAAACTTTTTTCGCGCTTGAATAGGTGCCATTTTACCCGGAATTAGACTTACGTAGTTATCGACTCGTGCCGCGGTGCTTATCCTTTTGAAGCAGGTTATACGATAGTCATCCATTCCTGGATTAGTATTCTCTTCCATGGGCTTAGCACTGGTTCTTTTTCAACGTTTTCTCCTTACCTGTGATAGTCCCGATCTTTTTCTTTGAAATACATGCAGAAATACATTTTTTTTTTTTTTTTTTTTTTTTTTTTTTTTAATATCTGATTGAATGGTATGTGAATGTGTTATGGAGCTCAAAATTTATTGGAAAAATTGTGAATCGAAGAGTCAAGTAGGGTTTTATTCAAAACTACTTTTGCAGATGTCAGTTAAAATCCCGAGGTTATTCAGTGAATAAGTAATAGGAAGTTTTTAACATTTTCTTATTTCATAGTAGGTTGTTGATATTTTTCTATGTTCTGGCCAAGTGCTAAAAAGCTATCGCTCTGACCAGTTATAAAGTCCTATACATTTTTTTGTACTTGGTTGTTTTGGTTAATTATTTTTGATTTTATTGTTATAATATGTTTTTTCAAAATAATATTTATTGTTCTTTCTATCTTTATTAAATGAATAGGTTTTTGCGTGATGTATGGATACACATCACAAAAACGGACTAAAACAACTACGGATTGATTTGATAAGTAGCACGTCAATTTTTTGTACCCAAATAATTAGAAAAAAATCTGGCGCGGGCACACTTCCACTTACCTCGACTTTTAAAATCTATATAAAAACTTTTAAATATACTTCTATTTGTAAATTATATGAAATTGATTTTATATATGAAACATGTATTCATTTTCGTTGGAAACATATGATTTAGATTAAATAATATTACTATGTTAAATTGTTTAGAAGTGATAAGATTATTCCCCATTCGTCACTTTATATTATTGTACCTTTTACAACACTATGTATCAGATAATATTTTTTCTAAAATCTTTCTCTTTCCAACGTTATATTATACGTCTATATTACTGCTCTGATTATCAGTAAACCAAAAAATACGTTGAAAAAGAGCTTTTTTATCCTTTAGTTGGTCATCATATTCATCCAACTTTTATATTTAGCCGTCCTTCATCAATCTCATTAAGATGATATGGTTAATCTTTAGGAATGCACAAAAAGATAGTTTAGAGAAAAAAAAGTTAAAATATCTGCATTTAAACCCTTTCAGAACATTTCAATCAGAATGAAACCTACATGATATTAAAGTCTATTATATTTTATGAGGTTTATGTTTCGTACAGTTTATCGTTTTTGCGTTAGACTTACCTCACACACACAGACCTTTTTTCGGGACTTGGTGATTTGGACTCAGGAGACCCTAAAACGTGAATTTCCACCGAAAACTGGAATTCGGAAATTTTCACGATATTTCATACATAGGTAAGTAAAAGTAAAAATACACTTTTTTGCAAAATTAAAAAGCTCTAATCCTTATAATTTGGACCCCATTGTTCGAATCTTCAAAAATAGGCTAAAAAACATAATTTGGAGTCAGATTATTTTAACTTATCAAAACAGAATAAAACCTATCTATCTAGGACAAATTTCTGTACTTAATCTCATTGACATTGTAACCAATTTTGTTTTATCGTATATCGGATGTTGCTTGGTCCAAATAATTTTTTTCTTTTTTATGTCAAGCTTTAAACAAACGTTTCGAGACAATAGAAGTTGAAAGCAAAACGTGACAATACCTTTCGATAACAGAAAGGAAATGGAAATGGATACACTGTGTTATCGCTTTTTATAATTCCATGGTTGTTCTGTTTTCACTTTTACCATGGAGAAGACACTAATGGGTATTAATCTTCGACATTTATGCCATTACCAATGTAATAAGTACCTAATGCAATAAGAGAGAGGGAGATGGTCTGTTATTAATTTTTATGTTAGGTTATTTTATATAATATTTTCTTTTCTTTTTTTATTTAAATGAATTTCTATTATTAGCTAAGCAGTTTTCTTAATTTTGTTAATTATAAATCCGGGTTTAACTCTTACCGGTGCTTCATAACTGAAAATAACCTATAGTTTTTCCTCAAAAAGTTTATTTGAATTCTGTCAATTCTTTTGAGTAAATTTCATTCTTTTGGTTGCAAATTGAAGACTGAAGGGGCCTGAGTCTCAATTGTAAGTCAAAGGTGAGACCTACAGCTGAAATACTCCCCACCTCAACGCAGTGTGTTGGGGGAAGTGGGAAAGATGTATTAGGCTTAAATCGCGACGAAACATTACGTGATGCCTGGGCCTTAGTTACTGGAAAGAAAAGGAACTCGCCAGCTGAATCCAGGGATCCACGTAGGCAAAAAACAACAGTTGAAGGAAATGACATGACCATCCCAGTAAGTAACACTTATGCTCCATTAGAAAATTTAATCGAAGTAGATCAGCCTACCGACAATAATAAACCCTCCAAAGACAAACCACCTCCAATATACATTAACGGCATCCAAGACTACCAAGCTCTCGTTACATTTTTACAAAACAAATCGTCTCGCAATTCATTTTACCTTAAAACTACACTAAAGGGGGTAACTGTTTACCCCTCTACCTCAGAAGTATATCGAAAATTAGTAAGCAGCCTAAAGAATTCAGAAGCTGATTTTCATACTTATCAACTTCCTGAAGATAAAAACCACAGGATAGTCGTGAAAAACCTCCACCACACTACTCCTATTTTGGAAATAAAAAAAGATATCGAAAAATATGGTTATAATGTTGTAAACATCACTAATGTTATTTCTAGGTTAAAAAACCCACTCCCCATGTTTTTCGTTGACATCTCCAAATCAACCTACAATGAAAAAATTTTTGAAATTCAATCTATATTTTACACAAAAATAAGAGTAGAAGAACCCAGAAAAAGAAGAGTCATACCACAGTGTATCAGGTGTCAGCAGTACGGGCACACGAAGTCGTACTGTAACCACCCTCCACGTTGTGTAAGATGTGGTCTTAGCCACGCCAGTGCAACATGTACAAAGGCAAAGGAAACACCAGCGACATGCGCAAACTGCCAGGGAGGACATCCAGCCAACTACCGTGGGTGCCAAGTTCTGAAGGAGTTGAGGATTCAACGAACTTCTCGAACGCACCGCTCCGAACGACCTCATCCTCCACCACGAAATTTCGACGAATATCCAGATCTTCGTCATAAAACATCAACCGACCCACCAGCTCATTATAATGGTACACAGATAGAAGAGTTGCCAGTTCAGCAGCTGAAAGCTCCGACTCGACAGGAACCAGAACTCCAGCCACTGGTACCACCGAAACATACACGGAAATCATCATCCCTCCAGATGGGACCAAATCACGCTTTTCCGCCTTCTATCAGCGAACCACCAGGCTCGGATTTGAGGAGGGAAATACCACAGCAGCCGTCTACTGGTGAAAAGTCATCCCAAATTTCACAAATAATTAGAGGGTTGAATAATCGTATTCAGCCCCTTTTGAGCCTTCTCCAAGAGCTCGCTTATTTCACCCAAGCTATGAACGCTCCAAATGGTCCCTAATCGTATAATGATAGCCTTATTACCAATCCGTCGCAAAATAAAGACTTCAATCATTTAAGAAATGATGAACACCATACATAAAAAAAAAAAAAAAAAAAAAAAACCTGACGAGAAGACGTGCTGCTGGGTACTGTCCTTCCTCATGCCTGACATGTCATTATTTTGTTGATTATTCCATCCTATTTGCTGATTGTCACAATACTGCTGACAGGTGCAAATCAATTAATGAAGTGAAAAAAAAAAAAAAAAAAAAACTCTTACCAGTCAACATTCTAGAGAAACAAAAGGAAGGCCAAAGAATCCATTAGAATAAAATTGAATAATAAAATCCCGTTGCTTTAAATGCTCAGAATTCCGCCAAAACCGTATACATCAAATATCAGTATAATGTATTGAATAAGGTTAAATATGTTTAAATAAGGAAAATGTTATAACTTGCTCCGTGAATGCTGATTACTAGAAAAATTTGTTTGTTTATTCTCTTCTTTTTGACGTGGGGAAAACTATTATATATTAAATACAACAGATGTTAGAATTGTTAAAATAATAAAGTGTGGTTCCTAAATCGGTGAATAACAAATGACGGATATTTCTTTTTCTTTTTAAAACAAAAAAAGTAATAGTTGTCGAAACCGTATATTTTCCGTCTTTGGTAAAAACCTTGGTATAAAATATTTATGAAATATATATCAGACCTTTTCCTAATCCCTTGGTTTACTCGCCCTTTTAAAGAGGGAGGTGGAATAAGGTTATGTCTGTTAATTCAGATAGTGTAAGATTTATGCTGTAATTTATGAATCATGTGTCACCGTGACAGTTAGTAAACTTAGTAGAGATGTGTTTGTCGGAAACATTCCATAAAGTTAGAATCGGTCATAATTACTCCGAACGATTTGAGGTGAGATCGGGTTTAAAACAGGGTGACTCCCTTTTACCTGTTTTATTTAATATAGCTTTAGAATATGTCATAGAAAAGGTGTTGTGCACCGAGAAAGGTTTAAATATGGGTGACAAGAGTCCGCTTTTGGGGCATGCTGATGATTTGGTACTGCTAGGTGAAGACACGGAACAACTAAATACAAGTTTGTTAATAAAAACCGGTAAAGAAATAGGACTCGAATTAAATACCGATAAGACGAAATATATGATTAGTAGCAGAAACGGTGGCGATCTTGGTGATATTGATATATCAGGGCATACTTTTGAACACGTAGAGAAATTCAAGTATTTAGGTTGAATGATAACAATAAAAAATGAAATCCAGGAAGAAATAAAGTCCCGTTCAAAGGTGGGAAATGCGTGTTATTATTCAGTTGCTAAGTTACTTAGCTCGCGGCTTTTCTCTAATAACTTAAACGTTAGAATTTATAAAACTATTATTCTTCCGACGGTTTTTTACGGATGTGAAACGTGGCCGCTTACTTTAAAGGATGAACAAAGGCTTAAGGTTTTGAAAATAAGGTACTGAGTAAAATATTTGGTCCATAGAGAGAATATAATTGAGTTGATAGCATCGCGGAGACTCAAATGGGCGAGTAAAGTTGTTGGGCTCGGTGAGGAACGGATTTCGAGAAAGTTAGTATTCGTTGATCCGACTGGTAGGCGTCCGAAAGGTAGGCAGAAGCGTCGATGGGAGGATTGCGTTAAGGCTGATCTCGGGGGCTTGGGCTTGAACGATGAACATTGGACGAGTCTGTGTAGGCGGAATTTGGTGGTATCGGCATCGAACTTCGGGTTCGGTAAGTCTATTATTATTATTATGTCAGCGTGAAAGTTTTCGAAATCGATTTTGCACCGGAAATACATGTTTTAGGGTCTCCTACGTCCAAATGACCAAGTCCCGCAAGAAGGTCTGTGTGTCCGTGTGTGGTAAGTATAGCGCAAAAACGAAAAGTAATATGAAACTAAAATTTTATTATTAAGACAACTGTACGCCCGAGATATTACAGCAACTTATCATAATAAGCCAACCAGAAGAGCCACTTTATACCCTGCATTTTATACTTGTTTACGATTTTCTCAAATAGGGAACCAACGATTGTGATTTAACTCTCTATATCGACGTAAAATTTAATGGGATTTAATCTAGTGTAGGTTTCATTCTGATTGAAATAGTCTGACAGGGCTTAAATCTCAAGTACACTTAATTTTTATATATTCTATTAAAATAACTGTATAATATTTCTTGCATAAAAACGGACATATATATAATTTGAATGAATACGATATCCAACTTAAGGAAAAATGAGCAAAATTATTTTATTTATACAATTTTATGTTTTTATACATGTAAACGGTTATATAGACATATAATATACCTTTGGAAAGCTAAAGGAGAGTGATAAGAAGCCGATAAAACTAATTGGTTGTCGTAGATAATAACATAATAGAAGATTTTCAATGAAAGCACATGTTATTTTCATCCTTAAATGTATTTAGAAACTCTTAAATTGATTTTAAAAACGGAAGTAGGTGAAAGTCGTGTGTTGTACTGAGCGCACCACATTTTTTCGTTTCCATACTGACATATGATTTTTTCCTCGCCACTGCGAAGGTAGCCGACCTACATAGATACAAGATAGGGGGTGTGGTTGGTATTGGTCTATCCCTGGATGCAGCTCCTAGCTCCAGTTCCTTAAAGGAGTGGACCGCCGGGTGGGGGCGTCCAGAAAAAGCCCTTTTAAAAATGGACCAAACATGTAGTTGGCCCTTATCCAGCCCTCCATTCAGGCTAACCAACCTCGACGGATTAAATAAAATATTTCCTTCTCGTGTCCCCTCACGTTTTTTTTCCTTTCGACGTAGCGAAAGGATTCACCTAACTTATTTATCGGTCTACTTCTTGGTCTAAATTGATTCACCACTCCTCCTGAGAAGGTATTAATGAAGTTTATGATTTTTTTTTCCTCTTGACATCTTATTTCAAGTGCTGGATAAAAAAAGTGTTTTCGAAGTATGATCAGTGGTCTGATCTTATTTCCTTGTGCATCATGTATTTAATAACTTTATTAACTTCCATCATTATGTGAAAATAAATTAAAAATACTTTTTTCACGACTTTATCGAAATGATTATTACTTATGAAGTATGAAAATTAAAAAGTAAATTTGTCTTATAACCCCTTAATAATGTAAATTATCCTACTTTTTACGATATATAGTATAAGTTCCGTGTATTTCCTCCCGTTTTCAATTCAAGTTTCCATTTTTGTTACAGATGCTAATAATTCTTTACCATATGTTTATTGCTGCTACCCATAAAAACGGAAAATGTATAATCTTTTTGAGTTAATATAATATAAACATCTTGACAATGAGAATATTATAAACACCTTTATTTATTATTTTATCGCCACTTATTTTACTTAAAGGCAGAGGAAGGAAATATACAATTTATTGATCGTTACCTTGACAGCTCAAGGTCGAATACATTCTTTTGTTTTATATTTTATAATAATACTTTACATAACTTTGTTTTTAAAATAATTTTGTTTTGTTTTATTCCTTCTCAGATGTTTCCAACTTCGCAATTAAATTTTACAGGAACTTATTTAAGCCTGGTTTCTGATCTGGTTTCTTTTATGCAACCTTTTTGATATCATATAATTCTTTCGATTGTAATCAAACTAGGTTTTTTTTTTTTTATATTTGTCATTATATAGTTTCAATTTTATTAAACTAAATATCATCGAAATGTAAACTTCTATTTTATTTTATTCTTATGTTCTGTGAACGAACTTATTTTTAATGGATGAGCAGTGTTAACACAGCTGTGTTAGGGTACTTGTAGCACACAAGTACCCTCAACTTTTAATGTAGCTCGTATTTCAGAAAATATCTTCAAATTTCAGTTGACCTTTTAGATATTAAAGCGTGCATGGAACCTGTCTATTTGAGTTAATTTAGATTCACTGAAAAGCAAGATATTTAAGTTTTATGTTTATAAGTTAGTCACGTTATACTCAAATAGAAAAGAAAAAAAAAATATTCAATAATAAACTTCTTAGCTTATTATAGAAGTTTGTTTTATAACTAGAGAAGATGTAATCTTGTTAGAAGAACGTTATGGTAATAGCGAATAATCATTTCTTTAACAAAAAAGAAAACAGATCTTGTCGTAAATAAGCTGCTTAAAAGCGATCTCGCTTTAACAAAGACAATGTCTACATTTTAAGAGCATTCTGCTACAATACAATTAGGAATTATTTGATTTAAATATTTTTTTAGTTAACGCTTTTAATTCAACAAAACACATGACAATAATAGAAAAAGATCTTTAATGCATAATAGTGCGCATGTATATAATGTAAGCAGGCATATTTAATATGTACAAATATTTATGATATGATATCCTTAACGGTGTACTAATTTGAGCTTTCTTTTTATGTTACAGGTCAGTAAGAAAATCTTTGTAGCTCAAGTAGTATGGCTTTTCTGACAATGTGAGTAGTTGTGTCTATTTTTTTATTGTTTTTACTTTTCATTAACAAAAAATTACACACTCGCGCAATAATTAGATACATATAAATATTATGGCAACGATTCGTCATTCTAAAATCATCAAGTTAAATTCAATAGCATTTAATGGATTATTAGAGAAATTTCTTTGTTATTTTTACGAATTGTACTATGTTTTTTATTTTATTCATTAATCAATATTCGCATTACACATTTTTGTAGCAGTAGGTGACTTATGAACCGGCACGTTGTGATGTCTTCTATAAAAGGTGTAGTGAACATGCCCTACTAGTGTTTAGTTTTTAATTTAGATTTTCTACGCCTAAGCTTTTCTTATCAGTTCTAATAATTGTAAATATAAAAACAATAGCATTAATAGTATTTCAAATCAGATTTATTTCTCTTTAATTTATGGCATTTATAACCTATTAAATTTCTGTTTATTTATTATTGTCAACGTAAACTACTTACGTTATCTTTATTTATTACGTTTATTTTATAACTATAAAACAAAGTCGGATCTTTACTTGACTGTACGACCAAATTCATTTACAATTAATTGTTTTGGCCAAATTGCTAATTGCATCTGCAAAAAACTGTTTGCAATAAGAAAATATATTAACTCTAGAATTAGTGGTTAATTCATAGCATCTCTTGGTTACCGCCTTAAAAGTCGGGTTGATCTATATGTTAGAGCCTATGGGTTCGTGTTGTGAGTCAGTCTTTGATTAAAATTTGTATTATATTCTGTGGCAGTATCCGAATCTGTGAGTAAGTCCAACTCCTTGTGAAGTAATTCGTTTGTCACATAGAGTTGTTGGAGGTTTTCGCAGAGATCCATAACCCTATTCCGTATGCCTTTGATAAGTACTTTCTAAATATTAATTTTGGTGTTTAATTATGATGTTTTCAAGAAACCTACATAATAGTCTAAATCGTATGTTCAGCTTTTTTCTGGTGTTGGAATACCAACCAAATACATAGTATATATATATAAATATTTATTTTTAAAGGATATCCATTCATTTATTATGTTTTGAAAGGAACTTAATGTGTGTAGTTAATGCTGCGTTTATGCTCATGGGAATAGCTACTACTCATCATTAACTTTCTTTACTCACAGAGAAAGTTCAAACTATTAAGGGAAAATTCAAATCACCGCCATAATCACGTAATAAATAAGCTCATACCATATAGGCTTTTAATTTTTTTTATTTCTTATTAAATACTGTTTCATGAAATAATAGCAGAGGAAGGAAAACTCCTCATTATAGAAGGGAAAGCAAAAATTGAGGTGTTGGTAAATTAGACATTCCAGAGTCTACTTCAAACTGAGAACATTTAAACAGATAGACAATTTAACTAAAAGTTCCTTCATTTTTTTAACTTTCGTTAACATATTCTATTCGCCCAGGGATGTAGTTTGGTAAAAAAAGAATATTATTATTGGAAACTCTCTTCAAAATTGGAATAGATTAATACTTAGTTAACACGAAGACCTAATTAAGGATCATAGATAATTGAAAAAAGAACTACTCAAACGGTCGAATGCATTAGGTTTAGGGCCTAAATAGGGCGGTGCTATTTCTATCGAATAGATCTAGTCTCTTGAACACCCAGCATTACCTTCTTTTGCCCTTAGCTCAAAAATTTAGCTCAAACTGTTTAAATATTACTTTTTCTTGTGTCTACCAAAATAATTGGATTTTTACTTTCACTTACCTATATGAAATATATAGTAAGGGAAAGTATTGCGATCGTGAAAATTTTGGAATTCTGGTTTTCAATGGAAATACACGTTTTAGGGTCTCTTAAGTCCAAATGACAAGTCTCCTAAGTACAAATAACAAGTCCCGCAAAAAGGTCTGTGTGTGTGTGTAATCTCATATTTAAGACAACTATACCCCGGAGATGTAACTAAAACTTTTTCACCAAAATCAGCTGAACAGAAGAGCCACTTTATACCATGTATTTAGCACCTTTTTAAGATTTTCTCGAAAACTGCTCTAACTATTTTGATTAAATAATTAATATAACTTCCTATATCGATGTAAAATTTAATAGGCTTTGATATCATGTAGATTTCATTCTGACTGAAATAGTCTGACAGGGCTTAAATGACAATATTTTAAATTTTCTTTTTCTAAAGTACCTTCAATTTTGTAGAATATATAAAAATAACTATGTCGTCTATTTAGTACTGTTAAAAAACGGATAAATATATAATTTGAACGAATACAATATACAACTAAAAGAGAAAAGACCAAAGATATTTTTTTAATGCAAATTATGGTGTTTTCGAACTTAAAAACAGTTATTAATATAGACGTATAATGTATGTTTGGAAAGCTAAAGATTTTAGAAAAATTATTATCTTATAAGTGAAAGTTAATGGAGAGTGGTGAAAAGCCGATAAAACTAACTGATTATTAATATAACAGATTTTTTAATAAAACACATGATTCTATTGAAATTCAATGTAATTAATTATTTACCAATTCATTTTTATCTTTGAGTGTGTTTAAAAATTCTTAAAAATGATTTAAATTGTATTAACAACGGAGATAAGGGAAAGTCGTGTGTTGCGCGCACCTGATTTTTTGATATTAATAGTTAAATTTTAGGTTCGGAATACTATGAATATCAAGGAAGTCTATTGAAAGTAGTTTTTTTTTTTTTCATGTTTCTAGACCACACAATTCTGACACATCATACGGACGTCTACATACTTAAAAATTCCCTTTGCAGTGTCTTGTATTATACTGCCGTGTCGTAAACGTCTGAGTTTGCGTTAAGCGACTGAACTATTTTCAGAGATTACAGTGTGCAACAGTTAATGGCTTCGCATTATTCTTTGATGCGATAAAAGTAGGACTCGTGAGGTATTCTATATGTTGTGACTTATATTGTGCAGAATAACTTGGCATCAAAGGTTTATATTTTATTTAGTTTTATAATTTTTACATAGCATTTAGATTTTTTTATTCAATTCAAATCTAAACCATCTAAAAATACATTGATCAAGTAGTTTTTCCTAATAGTATCAACTTTTTTAAATTGTTCTTTCACTTACACACACACACAAATATATGAAATATATAATAAAATAATAAATTAGGATCGTGAAGTTTTTGGAATCAGAATATCACGTTTTAAAGTTACCTTAGGACTTAGCCTCGAAAATGGGTTGTGTGGTAATTTTAGCACAAAGACAATATGGCTAACGTAATTGAGAATATGTATTTAAGGTTAATATATTCCTGCAATATGATACTCCGAAACCGACTATAAAATTGAAAGTTTTTTTTTTAAGTAATAAATAAAGAAAGTAATAAATCGTATAAATCAAAGCTTCGCGATGAATCGTCAAGTTTCAAAAAAATCCAGAGACTTGAGTAATACTTAAAATTTTTTTTAAAGAAAATTTTCTTTATTGAACAATATTACAATCTGTCCAATTTAGGACATTTTTAATAGGGATAAAGTACAACATTCATACTGCATTCACACGATATATACAAAACAATAAATTTATATAATAATAATACAGTATAAATATATACAAAACAAAATCAATAAAAATATATACAAAAGTCACTCATACCTATATACAATTCACAAGCATACAGCACGTGAGTGGAGGATCTAGCCAATGCTACAACTCCAATATACATTTTACAAGAGGTCTCGAGGCCACTGCCTTTTCAACCTTCTAGGAGGATGGTAAGGATGTGTGGAGCTGGATAAGGATTGAGCTAGGGGATTAGGGTGATGGATAAGGTTCTGATGGAATTTAGAGAATTTCATTGGTATAAGGTCTAAAATAAATGGAATATTTAGGTCGCGGTGTAAGGTTTGGTTGGATACATAATAAGGAGCATTAACTATTGTTCGGAGGACTTTTGATTGGAAGGATTGAATGCGTTTGATGTTAGAAAATTTGGCTGTCCCCCACAGTTCAAGTCCGTAGGTCCAGATAGGTTTCAGTACTGTCTTGTATATTAGCAGTTTGTTCTCGATAGATAATTTAGAATTTCTGTTCAGTAGTCTGTATAATTGTCCGAATCGTCGATTAAGTTCTTGTCGTTTAAGTCTAGTATGCGGGTTCCAAGTTAGTCTTTTGTCCAGAAGGAAGCCAAGATACCGGACTGTGTCGGAGAAAGGAAGCGGAACGGAGTTAAAGAGAACTTGAGGGCAGGATTGTCTTTGAAGGGTAAAGGTGACATGTCTGCATTTGGATTCATTGACTTTGATTCTCCAGTTGTTACACCAGTCTTCAATTTGAGAAAGGTGCGTTTGGAGGCCTGTAGATGCAATTTCGGGATCTAAGTGAGAGGATAGGATAGCTGTGTCATCAGCGTACGTTGCTAGGAAGGTATTAGGGCAAAGAGGAATATCAGCCGTGTATATATTGTAGAGGATAGGACCAAGGACACTGCCCTGAGGAACACCGGATTCGACTGGATAATAATTGGAATATTCTGCACCACAACGAACTCGGAAGGAGCGGTTTGATAGATAGGATCGTAGGACTAGGTATAAGGATTGGGGTAAATGGTTTTTGAGCTTAAAGAGCAATCCCGGGTGCCACACCCGGTCAAATGCTTGCGTTATGTCCAGAAATGCACCCGAGCAGTACTCCTTGTTCTCAAGGGCAGAGGAAATATGGTCAACGACTCGGAGCCCTTGCTGAACGGTTGAATGTTGGGAACGGAATCCAAACTGATGGGAAGGAATAGTGTGGGATTCTAATAAAGGTAATATTCGTTTGAGGAGGATTTTTTCAAAGATTTTTGAAAGGATTGGGAGTAGGCTGATAGGTCTATATGATGTCGTAGTGTTAGGAGGTTTACCTGGTTTTAGGAAGAGAATTATTGTGGAATGTTTCCATAAGAGAGGAAAATGGGTAGTGCGTAGAATGGAGTTGTAAATATATGTAATAAATATAACGGCTTTAGATGGAAGCTGTCTGAGAATCTGAGGAGTGAGGAGATCGTATCCAGGAGATTTACGGAGTGCAAGTTTTCGGAGAAGATATTTGACCTCAGAGGGACTTAGAATTAGTAATAAATACTTTTAAACAGAAGTTCCAATAAAAAATGAATGGAATTTCTATAAAATTTTAGGATTATTTTTTGTTTTCAAAGCATTAAAACAAAAAGTTGAGATCACTCGTATTTAATGTGTATTGCAAACCAGTTTTGATTAATATACTATATCTTTCGATGATTTAAAAATGGCCTAGAAAATGTTTTGCTAGATAAATGTTTGTTAAAAATAAAACATATATTCACACACACACACACACACACACACTCACACGCACACACATATAAAAAATAAAAATATATATTCAGTCGCAGAATTAGTGCTTTAACGATCCATCAAGTATGAGGGATGTTCAGACGTGCGTTTAGATATAGAAAGAAATTCCTTCGACATCCACGAAGTTGAAGCTACAGTCATGTCTCTCGAATAAATTATTTGTAATTAATACACTATACAATTAAGCATGTTTCTTGTACCGTCAATGGACTATGGCTTGGTTATCGGAGCAGTTAGGTGTAGAGGTAACGCTAACGATTTTAAGTACCCGTACGGTACTTAGCAACGCCAGCCACTTCACACCAGCTACTTGTGAACAATGTAAGCCGTATAACTTGACCTACTTATTGACTGAGCTTATAACCCCATGCATGGCAGCAGTCAAGGTCCATGCATACCTTCCCTTCGATAAAATTTCCGTAAATGCAGTGTTCATATTATCATTGTGGTCTTTCCTTTTTCTTGGAAAGCTCAGTAATGTAGGAGTATCTATAACAGCATATAATATAATATATGAAATATATAATTGAATGAAATATACAATTTTCTAAATCGAGTTTTCAATTGAAATACTCCTATTTGCTGATCTATCAAAGAAGAAAAAAATGATATATTTTCTCACGCAGAAAACATTTCTGTCATGAGATGGCTATAAATATCTTTAAATAGTAAATATTAATAAAGTGTCGAATGGTAAAGATTGCGTGAGGGATCACTTGTAGCTGGGTGGCTAGCGTAACAGCCTCCCATGCCAAAGGTCACGGGTTCAAATCCGCAGGTGGTCCTAGGATATTTAATGGGAGTAAAAATCCTTAGTTACGCCGTCCTTCGGAGGGGACGTTAAAAGGTGGTCCCGAGCCTGTGCGATGTCAGGTACTCGTTAAAGATCCCTATCCTAATATAACCTGGATAGGCAAAATTTAGGACTCCCACTGTAGCATCGTCCGATTAGCCATAGTAGCATAAAGTGACGTTAAATAAATAAATGAAATAAAGATTGCGTGATGTGAGCACCAGAGTTTTAATTCCGTTTTTCTATTATTTCTTACCTCTTGACAGAATTAAAAGATCAAGAGGATACGTGCAAAGTTTTAGTATTTTTTTAATACAATGTAATATTTTGTCAATTATAAACTATAAAATAAAAACATATTATAAATCATCCTTTATTAACACCTATGTGGACTTACGCTTCCCAAACTTATGGACCAGCTAAAAAGACACACATTTGAAAAATACAAACATTTTAACTCAAAGACCAGCTACGAACTCACCGCCCTATGTTTCTAACGATACATGTATACAACTTACATGTATTTTAGACCAATTTTCATCCTCTCAAATTTATCAAAGCCCTTTGAAAGAACAGTCTATTCTCAGATCTCTTCTTTCCTAGAGGACAATGCAGCCCTTGCATCCTTACCAATCAGCTTTCCGTTCCGATTATACCACGCACTCGGCTTTATTCAAACTTACCCAAGATCATTATTCCTTCATTGACTAACAGAAAATCACAATCCTCATTCTCTTTGATTTTCCAAAGTCTTTGACTGTGTCTACCACACTCTATCTTCCTATCAAAATTACAAGATATTCCCATCTCAAATAGTTAAGCTGTTCCACTCCTTGTTGCTCTGCTCCTAAACAGTCATAATTCCCAAAAAACCTGCCTCATCACTGCTTTATCTCTCTCGAGTTGTTCCCCAAGGATTATCCCTCTGTCCAAGCTTATTTTCAATCTTCATAAATGACCTGCCTAGATCTATCTAACATTTCCAGCATCCTACAAATTTGCCTGTCTTTCCATCCTTCTCATATACTCGAGGCTCCACGTGAAATCCATGGAGATATTAATAGCTTTAACCGCTGGGCTTCGGAAAATAAGCTGAGCCTGAATCCAGCGAAAACAAAGGCAATGCTTATTGGCCCAAAACCCACCTCCCGTTCATTTTTTTATTACCCATTACTCTTTTTCAACAAAACTCCTACTAAATTCCGAAACTCTAAAAAAAAAAAAAAATTTAAGAAAAAAAGAGTTATATTCGATCAAAACTTAACGTGGAGTAACCATGTTTTCCAAATCACCAGAAAATCAACCTCTATCCTCAAACAGCTCCTCCGTTTCCGTGACTTTTCCTAGAAGTTCCCGTCGTCTTTTAGTGCCTTCTCTCATACTCCTCCACTTTGTCTATGGATGCCTGGTGTATGGGGGAGTCAGTGGCGAAAACGAGATGAGGCTAAAAAGATTAATAAATAGGTTCATAAGATTTATGTACGACCTCTCCAGATAGTCACACTTCTCTCATTGGTATTCTGGTCAAAGGTGGCTCTATCCCGAATCCCAAAGGGAAAATACCTATTTGGCATCTATCTATTCCAATCCTTGCAAGCCAGAAAACCTTCCTATATCTTTGACGTCCTTACTCCTCGCTCTTCTGTGCACACCTTAAATAAAAGATCACCATCTACTGATCTATAATATTCTCTCATAGAACAATATCCTTTGAAAAGTCTTTTATTATCCGCGCTGCCATACTTTGGAACTCATTACCATATAATAGTTGATTATGGCTCTAAATAGCTCGAATGTGTCATCCCTAACCACTTTCATAACACCAATTATTTTTCCATCTCCTCATAAATCAATACTCCGCAAATATTTGATAAATCTAGAGTTTGTTAAACATAACTAAACTCTTAGATGTTTTCATTTGTATCTTTTATTTATATTAACTTTTATTATTACTTAACTAAATAATTATGTATCAAATGAAGCTAGCCAAATTGGACTTCCTCTGTTCACTGGCAATTATTCTTAGGGGACGATATGTCCCCATAAAATTATTTTTCATTATTCATTCATTTCATGTATCATTACTATGTTATTGTTATTATAATTATTACATGTTAACATATTGCATGATACAGATAATATTGCACTTATTACTGACTCTTATCCCAACGACAACAAACCACATTTGAATGACTAACGAACGATTTCATGACAAACTGCATGTACAAATTAACAAACTTGTTCATAACATGGCTACAACTGCCATACCGAAATAACTCCTCGTGGGCTGTAGAGGATTCGGTTAAAAACCTGAAAATATGATTATACTGAATGTCAGGAGGATTCAACACTAGGTGTGTTTAAATTAATCCTCTTATTTGCACCTGTAAAAGTATGTAATATATGAAACAAACGAGTTCTATTTCATAAACATGGCATGGTCAGGAAGGAAGATTCAAACTGGGTCTTGCCTCCCTCATTTCTGACCATGCTATCCATGTTTCTGAAATCGAACTGTTTTTGCTCATTTTATTTTATACTTTTACTGGTGCATTTAAAATTATTAAATTGAATACTGGTAATATAAACCTGGATAAAGTAAAACACATTAAATTGAATGAACTTAAGCTATAAAAAACAAACTATACCCACTACTTTGTCTCATTGAACAAATTAGGATAGCATTTCCTCATCAGTTGAACTGCCGACAAACATGAAATGACCTTTTTTACTGACCGCACGCACTTGGTCCTTTAATGTACACCATCTCTATTCTTTTCTCTTAAGGTTTGTTATTTTATGTTCATTTAATTTTTTTTTTTTTTTTTAATAAACAAAGGATATTTTGACTTTAATAGGTTATCTCGAAGTTATATTCTATTTTAAGTAATAAAATGATCAAACCCATCAAAAGTATCCGGGGAATTCCTTATCTACTTTGTGTTTACAAATGTACTTCTTGAGTAAAAACATGTCAAACACTAACAGTTATTTATAAAACCTTTACAACTCATAAAACTACATATACTGGGATAAACATCCTATGATATTAGAGTGTGTAACTTCTGAACAGTTATTTAAAGCACCTTTTCCTAGCCAACTGAATATGGAAGCGTATACGAATCTTACATCATCGGGTGTTGCACCCTATAATATCATATTCACTATAATCTACTTTTCTACTATATATATATCTTATTACAAATATTCACTCTTCATTTATTTTTAGTTTCTCTTAAAGTTTTTATTTCAACCTAAATTTTTTTAACCAATCTACTCCAATTGAGGTAAAATTGAAGGATTGAGAACTCACTCGCACAATTGCGATGTCAGGAAAATAAAGAAAAGAACCTATGCCATGGGGTAAATGTCTTTTATTTTTTTTTTTAATTCACCAAACTAATGCACATTAATTTTTACATTTATTCACTGAATAAACGCAATTTGTAGGAACGACTTTAGTTCTATATTAACATTATGTACTGGTTAGCTGTGAAAAAATTAGTATGGTAGTATTTGTTCATGTTATGAATCGCTGTGTATTTCAAACCTCTAAATTTAAAAATAAAATGCTATCCACGAAGAAAGAGGTTGGTTTGAAAAAATAAATCAGCGTATCAGTGACTCAAGCAAGAACATCAATTACTCGTGATGTACATCATAATAATAGAATCATTCCAGTCCTAAGGGTTTTTACGTTCGCTTGATTATAGTTTTTTTTGGAAGCATATGTAGTGTTCAATGACAAAATTGAGTGTATAATGAAATAGGGAGTGCTTGCTTCATCTAGACGGCTCTTCTAAATCATATTTTAATTTTTTTGAACATGTGTTTTTTTTTCTTCAGAAATTTTTAATTTTAATGAATTGTATTCAATAATTCCTTAAACCCTAGATTTTCAAAAATACTACAACTATTAAAAGGTTTCAGATATAAACCTCACTTGCAGAATTGCAATGTCAGGAAATGAAAAAAGAACATAATTCATGGGGTAGATTTCTTTAAAAACTTCTTTGGTCTTTCATTTTTTTTTTTATTTGCTCTCTGGTTAGCTGTGAAAAATTTGTATGTTGTCTGAAAAAAAATGAATTATCATATATTAAATTAAAACATAAGATTCCCATGAAAAAAAACTCGGTTTAAAAAAAAATGGTTTAATCAGCTTATTAGTGAGTAATGAAAGTTAAGTTACTCACTTGTGGAAGTTGCAAGAGATATCATTGACCTCTGGTGTAGTGCTAGAAATGTTCCAGACGTTTTACTTCGCTAGATTGTAGTATTTTAAGGAGAAAGAAATGTAGACAAAATAGGTTGTGTAACGTAAATAACAGTACTTATCAATCATCTAGATGCCGGTTCTAAATCATATTTTGATTTTTTTGACCTGAGGTTTTTTCTCTATTTTTTTTTTTTTAAATCTTTAAATTTTAGTCAATTGTATTCATTAATTGAGACGCTGTGGTCCAAGAGGTACAATATCCACTTTAGCAAATTTTAGGGAAACGCAAAAATTTGTCATTTATTTATTATTGGACCAATTTACTTAATTCTTTTTTTATTCCAATTTAAAGTTGATTTTTTACGTCGTTAATAACTTGTTTCTAAATTATTGCACGTTTCCCATGACTTTTAAACAATATTATATGGATATAGTACTTTTTAGAATGAAACGTAGGTATATATAAGGTAGGTATATATATATATATATATATATATATATATATATATAGATAGATAGATAGATAGATAGATATATATAGATAGATAGATAGATATATATATATATATATATATAGATAGATATATATATAGATAGATAGGTAGATAGATAGATATATATATAATATAGATATATATATAGATAGATAGGTATATATATAGGTAGATATATATAAGGGTTGATGCAAAATTAATGCAGGTTATCAATGCTGGGCAAAGACGTTGCAATTTTTGATTCATGCTGTCAATTTCTTTAGTACTCTTTGGAAAGAATTAAAAGGAATATAGTTCTTTTTGGAAGGATAAACGCGAAATAACTGTCATTATAACCTTCCTCACACAACATTGCTCATAACTAACGTTTTTATTATGTTTTATTGCTAAGTTGTTGATATTTCCCTATTATCTTTAAGAAATATCTGTCCTTATTGGTTAACTAGGTTTTATTTTCTATTCTTCATAAAGAAAGCAAATATTCAAAGGACCTTTTATTTATTTTTAGCAGTATATATAATAAGAAGTATTTATTTATGAAGTTTTACTTAATCTTTTTTTTTGAGATTTGAACAATTGTCTTTATATTATTAACTACGTGTAAACAATATTTAACTATAAATTATATGATAAATAAATAACCTTTAAACTTGTATTTTAAATTTATTGTTTTGTATATATCGTGTGAATGTAGTACTTTATCACTATTAAAAATGTCCTAAATTGGACTGATTCTAATATTACTAAATAAAGAACTGTTTCTGGAAACTTGTATTTTGGTCTTTTATCTTTTTCAAAAAAAAAAAAAAAAAATGTAGGTTAGATTAGGCACGGTTTTTTTATCTCATATTTGGCAAGGTCAGGGAATTCTAATTCCAAATACCATTATTCTATTAAAATGAGAGTTTCTGAAAATTCTTTTATCTAATCTTTAATTGAGAACCTACGAGAACCGAAGCGTTGTTAAAGCGTTGCGATAATAAAAACTGATTATTAGGTTATAACCATTGATCAAAATAATAGCGGTGATTCAAGGCTAACTGAACCACTAAAAATGCATAAAATAAAGAAAACAATAAATTAATGGTGATATATTACGGGGTTAGATGCTTCTGCTGTATTATAGGAAATATTGTACTTTTTGGAAGGAAATGAAAGAAAAAGTTATCTGTTCGCTGACGATATAGTACGTTTTGGACGGAAATGCTTCTAGTACCTTTTGGAATGAAATGAAATGTAGATTTATTGGGTTGATGCAAAATTAATGCAGGTTTTTAGTAGGTATTGTAAATACGCCATATCTTTACTTTAACCATATATATTTAATCAAAATAATTTCCATCTGAATCAATGCACTTTTGCCAACGTTCAACAAGCTTTCTTATTCCACCAGAAAAAAAATCCGAATCCCTGGACTCAATGAAATCA
Source organism: Piezodorus guildinii (assembly GCA_023052935.1). NCBI lineage: Eukaryota > Metazoa > Arthropoda > Insecta > Hemiptera > Pentatomidae > Piezodorus > Piezodorus guildinii. The sequence goes on along the minus strand of CM041293.1, from coordinate 117,725,967 downwards.
CGGAAAGAATTTTCAATGTCGTCCTGGTTTTGAAAATTTTTCTCCCTCAAAAAGTTGTCCAGATGCCTGAAAAAGTGGAAGTCTGTAGGAGAGAGGTCAGGTGAATAAGGCGGATGTTGGAGAACTTCGTAGCCCAACTCGTGCAGTCGTCGAAGCGTTGGTTGTGCAACGTGTGGTCTGGCGTTATCGTGGAGCAGGATCGGCCCCTTCCGATTCATCAATGCTGGGCAAAGACGTTGCAATTTTTGATTCATGCTGTCAATTTCTTGACAGTACTTGTCAGCAGTTATAGTCTCACCTCGATTGAGAAAGCTGTAGTGAATAACACCAGCATTATACCACCAAACTGTGACCATAACCTTTTTTGGGTGCAGGTTGGGCTTCGGGAAAGGTTTTGGTTGTTCATCTTTGCCCAGCCATTGGCTAGAACGCCTTCTGTTGTCGTATAAGATCCATTTTTCATCGCACGTCACAATGCGATCGAGAAATGGATCATTTTTATTGCGTGTCACAAGCATGGAGCAGATTTCAAAGCGGCGATTTTTTTGGTGGTCGTTTAATTGGTGTGGCACCCACTTGGCCAACTTTTTTACCTTACCAATTGCTTCCAAGTGGCGTACAACTGTGGATTGGTTCACACCGAGTTCCGCCGCCATTTCTCGTGTGGTTTTGGTTGGGTCTTCTTCCACTTTTGACCTCAGCTGGTCGTTATCCAGAGCAAGATGACGGCCCCGACCTTCCTTGTCTTCGAGGTCGAAATCTCCTCTGCGAAACTTCTGGAACCAACGCTGCACCGTGCACTCATTAATAGCCCCCTGACCCCACACTTCATTAATATTACGAGCCGTTTGCGCAGCGCTGCGCCCTAATTTAAATTCGTAAAAATAAATTTGACGAAAATCGCACTTTGACATTTTCGATTCAAGACCTTTGAACACACTGAACAAAACGATTTTACTAAACAAATTCATGGTGAAAGAGAGGGTATTAGATAAGGTTTGTTTTGGTATAATAATGATCAATGTTAGGATTAGCTTTGTTTACACAATTGGAATTAAGATATTGCAATAGAGGAAACCTGCATTAATTTCGCATCAGCCCGATAGTACCTTCTAGAACGAAATTCAATTTTCAAATACGTTTTCAAAGGATTTCCATGTTTTTATATTAAATCTGATGGATTTAGATGAAACTAAACCATAAGTATACAAAAATATCAGAATATCATTTTGGAAAAAAATGTCCTTTAGTACCTTTTGGAAGTCAACAACCCCAGTTCATTTAAACCCTTATTTTCAAAACTTTAATACTGTTAATATGTTGTTGGCATAAACCTCATTTGCACCATCTAGATCCCATTTTTTATTTAAACTCATTGAGTTTCGTTGACTTAACGAATTGAGAAAATTCGTGTAAGCATTTTCTTATTCATATCTTGTTTAAAATCCTGAAATTTTCTAGAGTCTGATAAATCTCTCTGGCTTTTTTTAGCGCAGCCAGTATTGGAGAAAATGCCAATGGCTGACTATAGAGATGAGACTATACCACCATCCCGGAAATTGTCGTGGAGCGATGTTTCCTGTTGACAACCCCTCATCGAGTTCTGCCTTCCACTTACTTCCTATTCTATTTTTTGGTTTAGCGCCAACCGGTTATGATTGTAAGCTGTTTATAAGAATGAAATTTGTCAGACCAATACGGTCTAGAAGAAAATATATTCCTTATAAATAAATTGAAAAATAACACATCTATTCCTTCAGAATACTTAATGTAATAATACAATTTTATTTATTAACCTAATTTTTCATTTTATTTACTAATAGGATGCTAGGATTATTTTTATGATATTTTATTCAAAACATCTTCTTAGATTGCTCGCCTGAAAGAAACTTATCGATTTCCATTGTTCATTCAAGACGTATAAACCAGGCGCTGCAGAAGATCTGCTTAATAATATATTTACGGCGTCAGTAGTACTACGTCTTTCGTTCAAGTTTTATTTTCATTTTTTTATAGTTCATTGAAATACTGTGACGATAATTTTTAATTTTTGTAAGTCAGATATATATTTTTGTTTTTGTTTTTTGTTCATTGCGTTATTATCAGTTCTGTTTTAGTTTTGACTAAGAAATTAACATAATTTTTCGAAATCCAATAACACTCTATAAATGATCTTTAATGAATGCACTTAAGATACCTTATTTTCATATGAAGTTGATGATATGAACGTCCATCATATTAGAAACCTGAAATATCTGAGTATCTAATTTGTGGTAACCTTATATAAAGTTAACCTAGTAGATTTCATTTAATAAGACCCCATCGTTTTTCAACTCTTTTCTGGGAGTGTTGATTTTAATTTTTTTTTTTAATTATTGTTATTATTTCATTAATTTATAGACTAAGCTACTGTCAATCTTGCGTTTCAAGAGTTACTTTCCTTATGATGAGCATTGTACAACTAGCTTGGACCAAACAAGCTAAAAACCCACATTTTTCAATAAGGAATTGTATCAGAGTAATAAAGCTATCACCCGCCATTATAGAAAAGACCTATTTTTTTCTTTATGGCTGGCTCCCATTTACTAAATGGTATCTTGTTCTCTATGGTATTGTCTTGTTTTTTTCCCAAAATTCATTTTATTCGAGACTCATCGTCCACCTTATTTTGAAGAACCATTTGCGGAAATCGTTTTGGCCACCGTTAGCTGTACCATCCATACCTCCATAACCAGAATCTTCATTTACTTAGGTTAAATAAAAAGAAAAAAAAATGCGTTCTGCTTGTAGCTGTAGCCTATTTGAAACCTACTTTCAGAGGTTTAAAATATGATTACTGAAAATTAATTGTATTGTTATTTCTTAATATGGACCCAGGGCCCACGGTACGTATTTGTTGTATGTTGAAAAAACGTGAATAGTTGTGTTAGATAGTGATTATTGTGTGAGCCTTGGAGTAGCAAAAATATTTATAAGTATAACGTTTGTCATTTTTTTGTTAATTATAATTTCGAAATGATCAAAACTACAGTTAATTATACGTATCAAGTTAAGTAATTTAGGCTTTTCTGAAAAATCTACGTGTTAAGAAATTCGTTAAATATGTTTTAATATCTAAATGATTTTTTATATACCCATTCATAATTATATAATTAGCTTTTAGTTGTAAATTTTATGACCTATCTGGTAATCTGACTAATTTATTTGATGGTTATGACAGATATATGGGGGGAAAGTAGAACCACGTCACGTTTATTGGAGTTCAGTTTTACAAGGCTGTCTGTTCCATCTCTTGGCAAACTAGGTCATGAGGCTTGAAGGGTTTATGCTTCTCAGCTGTAATAAAACATTCAAGCAAATATCTATTCTCTAACGTGTTTCCTTATCTCTCTCAGCTATAGCCTCTCAGTATATTTTCGTGTTTTTTTATATATATTAAAAAAAGAAGTAAATTTAAAAAAAACTTACCTACTTATTAGCTAGTAAAATAACGTAACTTTAGTTGTTTTTAAAAGTTAACTTTATTACGGACTTTAATTTTAGGCACATCGTTTGTTTTTGTCTGGATGAAATCAGCAGTTGTCTAGATTCGTTTCATATTTATTTGCTTACACTAATAGAATGATTTTTGGTTTAGCCTTGAACTGATTAAAAAAATAATTTATGAAAACAACTCAATGAATCAACGCATTTTGTTTACTAATCACTAAGCTTTTAAATAAAAAAGCATTTTTTTTTTTTCACCCTAATATTCACATGTCTTTGAATTGTTTGGTTTTTTTTTTTAAATAGACATTAAAAAGTAAAGTGTTTGAAAGATGTCTTAAACAAGTTCCATTAAAAGATATTGGGCTTTTATTTAGTCAGTTCCGGCACAACGAAGTTTCGGTCTCTAATCTTAGTTCCTTTTCTAGCACTTATCTATAGAAACTTGCAATTTCTTCTTTTTTACTAAGTAAGAATTTTATTTCAACACTTTTAAATGTAAGATATTGTAAGGTATATTTTTGTGGGTCAATCCAAAACAAATTAATTTTATATCATAATTTTTAACGTTTCGTTCTCTAGGGCCATACTCAAGTGTCTATCTTGCACAATTATTTCACAAAGTTTCTCCGCTTCATCAACAGTGTCGTCTTTTCCACTCATGTACAGCTCATCGGCCATCCTACGATGTTGTGCACCAGATTTTTTTTATTATCTTTATTTATTATGATCTACACCTGTCACTTTTCCGCGACAATAAGCAGATGCGCTGTATATATATATATATATATATATATATATATATATATATATATATATATATATATATATATTGTAAGGGCTAGCATGTCTGGCATGAGGGAGATCAGTACCCAGCGGCACCTCCTCCTAACGCGAAGATCCTAAGTTTTAAACAAGGAGATCCCATAACCAGGTATTTTCAACCTTCTTCTGGTAAGTTCCGGCATGTCCGTTGTCGCTATTTTGAATGAGTATGTTATAATTAAGTTTGTCATGCTTCTCTTTTATGAAGTTGAATGTAGTCTTGAACAGTAGGTATATATAGGTCTGTATGTAAAGCTTTGTTACTGACGTACCAAGGTGAGCGTGTTATTAGCCTCAACATTTTCGTTTGAAAAGTCTGTATTTTTATAATCTGAGTCTTTTTAGCGGTTTCGAAAATTTGAGATGCATATGTCCATAATGGTTTTAAAAGGTATTTATAAGTATTCAGTCGTTGTCTAATTTTCTGCGTGGATCGTTTATGAAGAATAGAGTACAATAGTTTCAATCTCCTGATAAGGCAGAGACGTTTCTATTTCACGTGTGGGCCTTAGGTTTTTCTTCTGTCAAAGGTGAGTCCTAAGTAATTAAATGTGTTAGTCTGTAGAATGGTTTCATTATTCATGTAAACCGGAGGACAGGTATCGTGTCAGAGAGTGAAGGTAATGTGTTGAGATTTTTCATTGTTCAGTTTTATCTTCCATTGTTTAAAATAGTCCTGTAGATGTATTAAGTAATTTTGGAGGGTTATTGAAGCCTGAGTGATATCTGCGTGTCTAGTAATGTGTCGTCAGCGTAAGTTGCAAGGATTTTGTTTGGACCGATTGGTATTTTTTTATTTAATTTTTTTAACATAACAAAAATAATCATTTCAAAACAAATAGTACAACAGTCACAGGCCTTATAATATTGACGATAAGAAACCAATACTTTTATATATGTTTCTAGTGTTATTTCCATTATACAAGTATATATATATATATATATATATATATATATATATAGTATATAGTGGATCTTGTATCAAATGTTTTATTCTAATCTGTGGTGGGTGAGGCCGAACCGTCAGCTGTACAAACGGTCACAGTCGGATGGTAAACCACACCTGTTGTTCATCAGGCACGCGTCTCTTGTACCTTTTCTGGGCCGTGCTTGGCTACTACATACCGAATTTACAAACCAACGCAAAGACTCCTATATTTATTTTTATATCCAATTTTAGCATTTAAATTCTAAATCCACTTTTTTATTTCTGTTTTTAATCCATACAGATCTAAATTAATATTAGTCCATCTTAAAAACTGTAAGATTTAGATAATGTGCCCGCTTAATTAGTAGGCACACCGAAGCGTGTCGCTGATCTATGGATATACAGCGCGGCTTTCGTGGCTAGCCCTGTTATTTCATTTTTAAAAATTACATCATCCATTTTTCGTCCTTATTATTACAACCATGAAAAATGTTTCATTGTTTATTTCAGGAGGGAAAAAAGTATGTCGACTTTTATCTATTCAAGATCAATAACTTTGCGATCATAATTAGACTCGTGCGTTTTTATTTCACTGATGTATATTTATTTTCTGTTACCAAGGGTATGAATGAAGTCATTTTCAAGACCCTGAAAAATGGAAAAAATAAAAATACATTTTTATATCTTAAAAATATTATAACAAAGAAGTTGATTTTAAAATTTGGGTGTATTTTTATTTTATTTATCATAGGTATAAATAATCATGAGTCAGTTGTGTGAAAAACATTTTGATTTAGTTGACTTAACGACTCAAACATGATGATCCTTAAGTATATTTTAAGAACCGAGGTAAGTGAAAGTCGTGTTTTTCCCGAGCCAGATTTTTTAAAATACATTTGTATTTGCTTACAATTATGATAATTATCTGAGAGTCAAGTAAGATAATTAAATAATTGTTGTGAAATACGTGATATACTGAGCCTCCCCGTTAGTTTCTGTTCTGGGTTGTTGATCAGTAGCAGCTGTATACAGCTGGCTCTTTCATGTTGAATTGTAAATCCTTTCTTACTAATTAGAGTACAGTCACGTTTTTAATTTTTATATTGTTATAGGAAAATAATTTAATTAATTTGTTTCTAAAAAGTTAAATATTTGGTTATATTATAGTATTGTATTATTATCTCCTTCCCATATTATAACCAACCCATATAACCAAAAGCCTTGTTATACACTACTTATAGTTACATGATAGAATTATACATAAAATGCATTTATTTTTTAAAAAAAATTGTTTTTGTAAAATAAAAGGCTTAGTTATTTATTTTTATCATGCTTTGTACATTATTTGGTGAGTCTCTAATGAAGAAGACCTTAATGTGTAGAAAATATTTTGTGTTTTTTTTTCTTTTTCTGCTAAAAAGATTTTAAAGTCACGTTCATACATATCCATTTTGAGATTGTTATCCTGTTCATATTTCTAAATGAGATTCAGTATACATCGAGAATATTTCTTTTTTCAGTGTTTTGATCGTCGCTTCCCCGTGGAACGTATTCTTGGTGCTGACGGGAAGAGCTGCTGGTATACTTAGTGTTAATTAATTCTACAGCAGTGGTGTCAGATGGTCGTCCCTTGTTGGTTCCACACGAACCCTATACCGCCACCAACTTCTTTGCCTTATGTCCTATATTATATGATATGATATGTATTATCATACAATCTAGACTTCATTTAGGGAAGCCATATGTGAGTTTCCTTAAAATTTTATCCTCTATCGTAAGAGGAAATGTTTTAAAATTTCCCTTTTATAACAACTTTTCCTCATAGGGGATTTTCGAACTTTTTTTTGTTGACGTCATTGTTTCCAATTTTTCTTAATATATTCTAATCTTGGTATTTTTCTTTGGTTACGTTTCATTTTAATTGACTACTCTCTACTTCTTTTTTTTGTGGACATTTTTTTTGCCATCACAAAGTAGGTTTAGGACTCTGGAGCTAGAAACAGTTATGGCAAATGGCTGTTAAATAATATTGTAATACGATTGAAGCTAATAAATATTTTATGATAATAAAATAATAGTTAAATGATTGCCAGCTTAATTCTAAATAAGGTTACATTCGTTTTTAGTGTGTATTATGTATTAAAATAGATTCTTAAGAAAATTACTTAAAACAACGAAAACCCCGCACCTCTAGAACTCATAAAGGATCTAGGGTTCGGAACATTTTTCTAGACCAAACGGACGTGCAATGAGATTTTGACGAGATCACGATCAACCGCCAGATTTTTCTCCAAATGTTCAGGTATCCACTTTATAGTGGCTGACTGTGACGTCGAATGGTCAGTAGTCTTCATATCCAAGGGTGTAATAGATAAAGAAAAAAAGAATAAATATTTTTTTCTGCCTCAGTCAGGATTCGAAAAACAGTAGGATAGTGCTTTATCCATTAGATCAGGACGTTCCTCTAAAATTAATTTTAAATTATTATGAAACTAAAATGAATTTTTTAAAGTAACAACTAATCAGAAATAGTGAGATTTCTATAGTCTAGCGATTTACTTCCATGTTTATTTATTTAACGTTAATTTATGCTACCGTAGCTAATCAGACGATGCTACTGTGGGAGTCCTACATTTTTTTTATCCACGTTTAATTAGGGTAAAGGTCTTTAACGAGTACGTCGCACAGACTTGGAATCATCATTTTGTGTTCCCTCTAACGGACGCAAGGTTTTTTGATCCCCTTAAAAAAAGTAGTGCTATATGCCGGGTTTGAACCCCCCATCTTGTGCATAGAAGGATTAGGTTAGCCGCTACACTAGAGGTAACCCCGATCTACTCGCTAAAGAAATATTTCATCATGATAGCTCCGCAACTTATATACGGTTCTGAAGGTTATATTCCTTGTTTTGTGGCGTATTTTGAGAAATAAAATATAATCTAATGTTATTTATTAAAAAAAAATCAAATACGAAATTGAATAAATATATTTTCGGTGGACTACCTTAATATGATGACATTTATTCTTGTCTTTGATTGTTAACATATCTACTTATTTACTTAATGTGGTTAAATTATTTAAACGAAGGCATTGAATGATGGCCATCCGCTTCTTTAAGGAGATGTCTTGTGCCTAGAAGCGGATGAGCATGTGGCCCAAGGATTTTCGCAAGGATATCCAGGTGTTGATTTCCTTTTATAGTTATAAATTTACATTATTCTTAACGTGATGGTGTTTGCAACAGAATGTACGTTCAAACATTTTATGTGCGCGTGATAAATTACTCTATGCTTCTCGGAAATCATTATTATGTGGGAATCTTGATCATTTTAGTGGTTTATAAAATTAGTTTCTTGAGACAGAATTCGTCAACACAAATGACAAAAAAATAGCAGTAATACATCACTCGTCTTATACAATAATAACAATGATTTCAGAAATTAAATTACTATCAAAGCTTTTATTGACTTGGTTATGATTTTTGACTAGGGGTCTGTAACCTTCATTGTGTAACGTTTCTTTCATTATTACTGTGACAAGGTCTATCTATGTAGCTAGGGTCGACAATTTAATGACTGTTTCCCAGTCGGAAATTTTGAGATACATTCATGTTGTGTCTTTTTGACACGATCTGGCTCTCTTGGCTCTCACATACTGCGACAGCTCGAATCGAAAATTTGATGACAGTCCTCTTGTCAATGAAATTTAGTGAAGAATATTTTTTGTTTTACTTCTATAATTCATCAATCCGCCCTTTCATATGTTACCTTAATTACTCCCTGAATGAGAAAATCATTAGATTAAACTATAGGTAGGCTTATCCTCGATGTATTCTTTTTCCAATTCAGGGAGCAATGCGAAAGCCACTTTTTTGAACTAACAAACTGAGAAAAACAATTAATTATATAACGAAGAAAATATTAATTTAAAATTAAATCGCCTTCGTCGTAAACCTATGACATACTGCGCTACTGTCTCCTTCAATAATACTCCTCTTGTCCTGGTTGAACAGATCCGATACCTATGACTGCACCTTGACAAAAGTCTCACTTGGAACCCTGATACAAGACTGAAACGACAAGAAACTGCACGACGTTTTCGACCTCTTGACAAACGTTCTAATCTTCCACTTAACTACAAAAGACTCATATACATGACTATCGTAAGGCCGATATGGAGCTATGGAGCTCTACTAAACCATCGAATTCTTCCCGTTTCCAATCCCTACAATCCGAAATCCTTCGTAAAATCCTCAATGCTCCTTACTTTGTCACGAATAAACTTATCCATAAAGACCTTAATGTTCCGTATGTTGCTGATTTGGCCCGATCTAGATACCATTCCTTTCATGTCAAACTCGATTCCCAGCCTAATCCTCTAGTTTCAATCCTTTCTTCCTCTTCAATTCCTGGCAATCCTCCGAGACGTCTGAAAAGGAGATGGCCCCGTGACCTTCTAGTTTAGAATATTTTTAGGAAGCTTCTCTACATGTATTTCATGCCTTTTTATATTTCATTCCAATTTATTTGTTGTATTCCATTATACAGTTGTAAATTCAAATAAATAAATAAAATGAAATCATGTTTGTAAATAATAACCGAATTGTTTTGTGTTTAAAGAATTATGTTTTTAGGAGGAACACACATTTTACCTTAAGTGATATTTTTTATTTTAACTGTTTGAGGGTTTAAAATTGGTCTTATATATTGTATAAGAGGTCCGAAACGTTAATAACTGTATAAGTAATTACCGGTAAAACATTTTTATTTATATCTGTATATATTTTTTTGTAATATTACAATTTGTATAAAATATCTATAAATTACTATGGTTGTTAATAGTGAATATTATTTAATAAATAAGAATTGCACTTTAATGACATATAAAATGATAATGAAGTGGTTGATCTTTGAAACATTTTAATTTTATTTTTATGTATTTCGTACCACTACATTCTTTCTAAAGATAATTTTAATTTAAGATTATTTATTTAGTCGCGGTTTTACATTTTATGTGTATTTTAGAAACTGCTGTGTCAGCCGAGTTAGCTGTTTGCGTTAGGATGGTTATGTATGCGGTGGAACGGTCTAAGCTTGTTGATACATAAAGTTGTTTAAATGATTCTTTGGAGGTAGTAAAAAAGTAAATTTATGCCATGTCTGCTTCTATTCACATTATATCTACTACTTCCTATCTGTTCGTCTGATACCAACCCTATTCAAGACAGGGTTTCTTCCAATATAGAATCCAGGTCACTTCCTCTAGATCGTCTTGGATTACTTCAGAGGGCTGTGTTACATTAATATTTCTCTTGGATTGAATTGGGCGCATGAGAAGAATATAAAGAAAAACATGAGAATGAAAATATCTTAAATTTATATTTAACTAGGTTCTGGCTTTTTCACGTTAAAAATATTTTTTTTAAATGTCGGCAGGACTACTATTTATTTGAATCTAAGAAAGGCCTATATTATAATCCTTTATATTGTCTCATGAGTTCAGTGATTAATTCTTCTAGGCAATAGGGACTTTTATTTTTTAAAAAAAGGAGAAGCATTTGTATTTTTTTGATGTTTAATATTCGGTATATAGTTATTATTGGCTTAAAGTTTTTTAAGATCGTTATTTATATGAGTTTCAGCAACTGGTAGCAACAGACGTAAGCATTCTTTAAAAACATAAGTAAGGCTTAACATTTTTTCCTATCTCTTTAATGGCTTATAAGAAAAACAAAACAAAACTTGTTAATGTTTTTATTTATCCTTTACGATTGCACAAAATATTTTATTGGTAGCTACAAAAATCAGGGTAAATATATGTATGAGCCTGTAGACTGTATGTTTAATAATTTTTTTGATACGAACAAAAAAATAAAAATTTTATTAGCGTGTTCGCTAAACGAAAAAACTCACCTCTCGACCCTCCTGTCTGTCCTGGTTCCTAAGGGGGTCAGGAAATAGGAAAGGATGAGTTATATTGAGGGTGTATAGTCGACTGTAGAAACTATTATAGGTGGAATAGTCAGGAATCAGTCATTTTTGAAAAGTTTTTTAATTTTGCCAACGTTTCGGCTCAAGCTTGTGAGCCATCATCAGGGCATTACTGAGCCATGTCCAAGCATAAACCCCCATGTCCAAGCATAGAAAGGAAAGGATGAGGTTAAAGAGGAAAATAACGAGGATCCTTAGGACTGCCTCAGCCAGCACCATCAGCTTTCACGACGATCGGGAACTCGCCCTTCTCGCGTGTTCTTGAACGAAGTGAGTCCACTTCTCTCAAGGATTAGTGGGCTTGCTAGGGTATTAGGGGCAGCACCTTCCGGTATTAAATTTAAAATTTAAATAAAATAACATTATTCATTCCCGCCTAAACAATATATAAATATATAAAATCTTCATGTTTTATAACGTATAACATTTTTATTAAATACGTTTGTCTATTTTAGTAGATGATTTCTAAATTAACAGCATTTAGAAAGATTTTTGATAGATATTGTTAGTTATGAACCAAAGCGATCGTCGAAAAAATATACATTCTTACTATATGCAGTTTGACTCTAATAATCTAAAAATTGAATAAAAAAAAAAATAAAAAAAATAGACCGTCCTCGAATTTCCTTTCTGATTACTAAGCCGAATTATCTTGTATTTTTATTCCAAGTGTCGGCTATTGAATTGATAAAGACATTTGAAAAATAAGGTCTTATTAGTTGACTGGACTAAAACTTGAAATATTTAATTATTCTAAATATATAGTAATTTATTTAGAAATAATACTGTGATTGTAAGCCTTCGTGTAATAAGGAGTAATTAAGTTAGATGTTCAGTTTCTTGTTATATATTTTTTCTTTTATTCAGAAATGTTATTTCGAACTAATATGTTAGATTTATTTAAATATTTTGTATTACTTATTTTCTATAAATAGCATGAATGGATAAATTAATGAATTTTATTTTACACTGTTAATACTTAAACTTTCAATCCAAAGTCCTCCGTACAATAGTAGATGCTCCTTATTATGTCTCCAACTATACCTTGCACCACGACCTTAATGTTCCATTTATTTCAGACCTAATTCCATCCAAATTTTCCAAATTCCACCAGAACCTATTTCATCATCCTAATCCTTTAGCTCAATCCCTATCCAGCTCCACTCATCCATACAACCCACCTAGAAGGTTGAAACGGCAGTGGCCCCACGACCTTTTGTAAATATATTGGAGTTCTAGCACTGGCTAGATTCTCCACTCAATGTGATGTATGCATGAGTGTGTGTATGTGTATATAGGTATAAGTGAATTCTTGACTTTATTGTATTGATTCATTATTGTGTATATATTTTATTGTAGTTTTATGCCGTGTAAATATTGTATGAATGTATGTATGATATATTTCAGCACTACTATTGATGTCCAAATTGGGACAGATTGTAATTTTACTCAATAAAAATTGTTGAAAGAAAAAAATAATAAAAAAAATACTTAAACTAAAACGATTATTTAACTGCCTAATACGTTTCTTCTTTGGGATATCCAGGGACACCTCTGTAACCCTATTCTACGAGTTTAAGTGGCTTTACCCTTCCTACCGTTCTAAGTACTTCCTGGCATCCTTTCTCTTCCAAGTTCTACGATCTCAAAGTCCATCATACATCTCTGATATACTTTTATTTAAATCCTCCATTCACTCCCGCAACACTCGTTCGCGGTATTCAGACCTGTATATAACGCCTCATCGAACCGCAGCTTTCGAAAGATCTTTCCTTATCCGATCCTCGTCCATATTGAATTCTATTCCTTCTTGTATCCGTCATTCCAATACTCTTCCGACCTTCAAATCCCGTTTATTCAAACACTTTCTGTCTATCCAATTTTCAAGTGACCTCAAGTGATTTGCAAATTTTAATAAAAATCGGCAGAGAGAAACGATTATTTATCACATTTTATTTTGTATATATTTTATTTTTTTATTCCTGTCTAATTTGTTTTGTTTGTTTTTCTAAATTATTATAAGAAGCCCCCTATGAATTTATAAATATTATTCATTTTCTTTGTAATTTCTGTTGCTTTTTATTTATTTATTTTATTTTTTTACTCTAAAACACTGAAGCTCTAATTTAATTTGTTTGTAGTATTATTCTGAAGGGACTTTTCCCAAAATAAATAAAGAATTTATTATTATTATTATTACCTATTGCCCTTGGGTATGATAGCTTATATAATTTCTCAGTAAATAAGTTCTATTGCACAAAGAAAAATACTTAACCCAATTAAGTCATAATGCATAAAATACTTATCAAATTGCATAACAATAATTAAAATATAATTTTTGTACACTTTAATAATGTTTTTTTGTTTGTTTTTTTCTGTTACAGGTGTGTATGAAATAAGAACGCTGCTTTTAGCTGACTGACATGAGTATATACTCATAGGTAACTTTATAAATGTTAATTTTAAATAATTAATTTGTTTTTATTATTTTAGTTGATATTCTTTTTCAATATCGTAAAAGTATTATTTGATTAATTTTATAATTACGATTTGGGTAATTATCTAATTTTAGGTTTTTTATTTTATTGCTGATTTTGTAATGAAATAGTGGTCGCATGAGTTGCTATATCTGAACTGATTCATATTTTAAGGCAATCCGTTGGGGATAAGCTTTAAACGACTCACAGTGGGAAAAAATCACGATTTAGTGGCCAAAATTCTATAACTTTTGTTCTAATCGAGATAAATTAAAAATTCTTTTTTCATTTATGAGTAGAGATTGTCCTTTATTAGTGGGTGTAACATTACTCGTTAGGTTTTTAATTATTTTTCTAAGTTACTGATTTCAGACATTTTTTTGTATTTGATCAATTTACTCTATACGGGAGGATTCGAATCGACAGAAATGATCTATTACCTGTTTCTATAGAGTTTTTTGCGTTTATAATTGCCTTACTCAGGAATTTACAACGTATACAGAATTTATAAGGAATTATTGTTTAAAGGCAAAAAATCGACAAATTTAATTTAACAAAATAATATATTTTCATTTCTTTTCCTGTGAATATATATATATATATATATATATATATTTTCCAATGGAACAAAGAAAAGATAAATTATGAAATATGAGGCATATTTTAGGATTTTGCCTAAATTAATGTTAAAATATATTGCGTCAAATCTTTAAATCGATATAACACTGATCATTTGAAATTGTATTATGGTATTTTAGTACCATTACCTCCCTACAACATTAAATAAAAACTAAAACCAAATGTTTCCAATAAAAAATTTAAAAAATTATTTATTTTTTTAAACTAGTATATGAACAATATTTTTCTATATTTTTAAAGACATTTCTAGACAATTAAAATAAACAATATGTATGTATTGTTGAAATATATTTAGTACGGTAATTAAGTTCATTTATATTATCTATTCAAAAATATCCTTTAAATCGATTAGATCAAAAGTTATAGAATTTTGGCCATTAAATCGTGATTTTTCCCACTGTGCGACCGTTAAAATTAGATCCTGGGCTCCAATCGCTTTGGTCCTGTCAAGTGTGTCGGGGGTTAAATCAGATGGATACTGTCATTGACCTCTTCGACAATTCAATATCCTCAGAGTTAGTTCAACTGGTATAGAGTATCAAAAAAAAAGAAATGATCTGATGATTTTATTGATATATACATACAAAAGTAGGATTTTCTGCTGCTCATTAATTTTTAGAACTATGCCTTGCTGGACACTAATTCTCCTAATCTTATTTAGAATAACTTAATTTAAGGTTTATTGAGCTATGATATCCAAATTAACAAGTGTCTTAATCACTCTTATACTGTGGGACGATGGTATATCTACGTGTGTTAAAATTCAAAAATTGTTTTTATTAACTATTTTTTTTATAACTAATCGTGATTTATTTTAATATACTTATAACATGTGACGTTTCTTTACACCGTAGCATGTTATGGAACTGCATCGTGACTAGTAGCACTCCATTGTTTATTAGAAGTTTCGGAGGATAATAAAAACCTTGTGAGAAAATATGTTTCAATCTTGTGGGTGGGTCTGCAATATTACAAAGCGATTCTTTTTCTCTGTTAACTTCCAGTTAAGCAAATCCATATGCCGTTTGTCGATAATTTTATATCTTTTTCGCAGTAAGCCCTTAAGCTTTTACTATGGTTTTTGATTCTTGGGGATTTACAAAGGCAGAAATATGATCACTTAGTCAACTACAAATTCTAACTCATATTGTTTTTCCTATCAAAAGTGACGCAGATAAGAATTTAAAAAATATATCATAAGAAGTTGACTGTCATTTTAAAACAAACTTACGTTGCCTGTTAATTTTGGCTTATGGTGACTTTTCTAGGTTAAACCCATGACATCCAGAACCAATGTTTACCGGAAAAAAGTTGAATGTTATTGAAGTCAACTCTTGAATATGTTTCCGTAGTCCTGATTCGACTGGATTCCTAAATTTTGTCTTGTGTGATTCAAGAATTACGGATGTGATAAATAGGTCATTATTCACTGATAATACCAATGTGTCATCAGCGTACGTCCCTGATAAAATCAGTGTAATGAATTGGTGTGGAATTCTAAGTAAAAGATGATGACTTGGCAAAGAATTTCCTGTATTTTTTTAAAGCATAATGGTTTAATAAACAATAACGAAATTAACATTACGATTTTCGTCTTTTAGAAGAGCTCTTATTATTGAATCAAAACTTTTTTAGTATTCAATACAAAATTAATTTCGAGAGTTCGCCTCCAGTTCAAAGTTCAGTAACTTTAAAAGGTTCTGAGTGTGTTCTCCTGAAGCCCGAAATAGGATGCTTTAAGTGGTTTGGTCGATGCCTTCCTCGTTGGACGGAGGTAAATGGCCTTCTGGAGAGATTTAATGAGGCCTGCCGATCCAAAGTGAAGGTTGGTAGACCTGGCGGAGGCTGTAGTGAAGTATACGAATCCGGAAATGAGGAAGAGGAAGCAGAGACGTGGACAGAGGAAGGCGTGGCCCGGCGGTCGATAGGAGACTGGGCGGAGCTCAACAAGTACCTCTACTCTCCTCTTGGCTACCTATCCTTGTGTATCTATATCAGTATCTGTATCTGTAACTGTCATATATAATATCTAGGCTGTATATATCCAATAACCTTTCCATTCCGCTTCATACATTTTCTTAGAAAACGCTTTATTATAGTTTATTTTAGCCTTTGACTTATACTACTAACTTAATAGGTTAGTCGAATGAGTCTGGGTACCTCTATCCATGTCTCGGCTGCGATTCTTTGTGTATGGATTCGAGGATCCATACAGGCTTACCCAGCCTGTATAAAAAGGATACCGAATACATTCGGGAAAATCTGACACTTAACAGTGATCGCAGCCCAAGACCATTTTAGTCTTTGGTCTAGAAATAGTTTCAATAATTACCATATACTAAGTCCTACGCCTTTACAGGTTTTAATAAATATAGCCTCCCTGCATAAATCTTATTTTTGTCTTTTAACTCTTATATTAAGAGTTTGTTCGGTTGTAATACGATAGAAACAAAATAGCTCCTTTTATTTAAATAAGAGCTGTTATTTTTCACTTCAAGAAGAATCGACATAACAAACAATTAAATAGGGATCTCTTGTAGCAGGTTGGTTAACATAACAGCCTTCTATGCGAAAGGTCACCGGTTCAAATTCGCAGGTGGTCTTAAGGTTTTTTAATGTGAGTAAATAATTCTTCCTTCAGAGGGTACGTAAAAAGCCGGTCCTGAGCCAGTGTGATGTCAGGTACCTGTCAAAGATCCCTATCCTCATTAAACCTGGATAGGCTAAAGTTAGAGCTCCCATTGTAGCGTCGCACACTGGGGTGAAAAAACAAATTATTGGACATCGTGATTTTATGGCCATACTGTTTGCCGTCAGAAAAAAAAGTTAAACGTAGGCCACCATTATTTTTTAACGAAGAATCGATTTCTGTATTCAGATTTTAATTTTAATATACAGACAAGGTGGCCTGGAAGAGACTTTTTTTTTTTTTTTAAATTACAACCCTATGATTTGAAGTCGTGAAGAGATTCCACACCCTATTTCCAGCAATTACAACTTTTACTTAGGAATCTTTTTTTGATAGGAGCAACCGTATAAAAGGATTACGAGGTTTTTTGGCAAACGAAAACTCTCCATTTTCCATTTAAGAGGAGTTGGTACCATTAAATTGACAATACAGAAGAATGAACGAAATCCATAAAAAATGTATTCGAAATATTATAATCAGTTACTTTTAATAATTATGTTTGTACATAATTGTATATTAAAACAAATATATTTTTTAAGTATCTATAGGTATGCTAGTTTTGTCATTTTTTTTAAAAAAAGGAGAACAAATTAATTTATCAACAAATTTACAGCATAAGGGGATAATTCATTTTTAGAATTCATGAGGATTGAAGACAATAGGTTCATCTGTGCGATGTCAGGTACTCGTTAAAGATCCCTATATTAATTAAACCTGGATAGGCAAAATTTAGGACTCCCACAGTAGCATCGTCTGATTAGCCACAGTAGCATGAAGTGACGTTAAATAAATAAATAAACAAACAAACAAACAAACAGGATATACGTTTGAACATCTGGATAAATTTAGGTATACAGTTTCTGTGATAACTTGAAAAAATAAAAAAATAATGTCAAGAGTAAATTAAAGGCGAAAAATACGTGTTATTATTTAGTATCAAAACTGTTTATCTCACGGTTATCGTCACGAAATTTAAATATTTCAATTTATAAAACTTTTATTTTCTTGGGGAGCGGCGTGGTCTAGTGGATAGATTATACTGTTCTCAAGGGTTCGAATCCCGGCTGTGGCAGGATATTATTTATTCTGTTAATTCAGTCGGGGGAGGGGGAGTGGGGAAGAGGGCGGACCCTAAGGTATGGAGACCCTCCTGGAGCAGACCCAGCCTCTATAAAGTGGGTTCCTGAAAAAATTGGCGAAAAACCCGTTAGTTGAGCGTGATAAAGGCCTCCTCCACCTTATTGCCCAGGCATTGGCATATAAACAGTCCAAATCTCTATATGTAGTGAGCCCAAGATCCTTCATGGGTTGTAGTGGTACAGGTTTTTATTATTATTATTATCTCGACTATTTTGTTTTGGTTTGAAACTATGGTCACAAGCGGACGCTACGCTGTGTTTGGTTTAAAGAGGGATGTGGCCACTGGAGATTTATAAGGCTACGCAATAAAGAATTACAGAGCTTGTACTCTTTTATTTAAAATGAAATTGTACCATCGCGGTCGGTAAAAAAATTGGTATTCCTATCAATAAAATGGTAAATGTTCGTTTTTATGTATCTAATGACGTTCTGACGACATCTCATTCGTTATTGCAACTGCCTCTGATCGGTACAATAATTTCATGACAGACTGACCCTAAATTCAAACCCGCTGACTCAGAACCTATCCTCTGCCACACACCCTTATAATCCGCCCAGAAGACTATCGCTGGCCAAGAGATTTACTACGCTTGATAGCCATTAGTTTTAATAATCTATTTTATCTCCATATTCTTTTTCTTAGTATCTTGACAGTAATATTTCTGATCATTTGTTAGCATATTCGCTTATTGCATAAGCAGATGGCCCATTTCATTATTGTCAAAACTTCTATAAATACATAAATATTGAATCATTAATAATTTTATGTAGGTATATAAATAGTTGCCAGGTGAAATATATATAAGGGGTCAAAGGGTGAAGTGGTAGCCAGGCGGTAACAGGACCATTCAGTTTTTCCTGGAGGTCAAGGGCGAACTATCATTGACTGTGGGCTCTTGATGTATGGTTGGGGAACCCTTCTGATTTTTTATTGTCTAGTTCTGGCAGGTTTTAAAAAACCCTTTTCATTCATACCGTCTCTTCCTGGAAACACCCATGGAGATATTTTTAGGTTTTTATTAGGGATTTGTTCCAGTTCAAGCTGGGAATAGTTTCAATATGGGTTATGGAATTTCAAATTGTGATAGTATAATAATGTTCTGATTTTCCAATACAATATTTAATCAGTTTTGAGGTATTGTCGATTTCTTTTTTTTAAGGCTTGAACCTCACTATTTATACCAGGTTATACAATAATAAAAATGTATGCTTGTAACAATATTCTTAAGTTACGATTAACCTACCTAAAATAATGTATTTAATTTCTTTAAACTATGGGGATACACCAAGCCATCTAATTACTCTCGCATACAATCCTTGCAATCCAAAATCCTCCGAAAGATCCTAAATGCCCCTTACTTTGTCACCAATAAAATAATCCATAAAGACCTGAATATCTCATTAATTGCTGACTTAGCCCGATTTAGATATACTTCCTTCCACTTCAAATTAACAGTCCACCCAAACCCACTTGTCCGCAACATCTCATCTCCTTCTATTTCTCATCATCCTCCGAGGCGGCTTAAAAACCCGACGACCTCGAGAACTACTTATTTGAATAAACTCTGAAGTACTATCACTGTGTAGTTTCTTCTCACGCCTATCATGTCCATATCTCAATGTTCACATTTACTTGATGTATTTTTTTTTTGTTAATACAGTTGTAAATATATCTATAATAAATTTTAAAAAAAATCTATAAAATGTATTGACCTGAATTATGCATATGCTTTCCTTTCATACGTATTCAGTGTAGTTCAATTAGGTTTTTCAACATTAATTAACAAGTCTTCAGTTGTTTCATTTGTAAGTTGTGTATGCGTTTTTCTCATTTAATTTGACTGAAAGATAATACTGGTGGGATACTCTTCTTTCATTTTTTTTCTCTTTTACTTTGGTAAGAAGAAGAAGAAGAAATATAATAAAAGAAAGTTTACTCAAGAAAATTCTCATTAAATAATCTGTGGGAATAGAAGAAGGCTGAGGCCTAACTTCCTTCTCATATTTCAGCCTTCTGTTTACTCATGGTAAATAGCTTAACATTTACGGAATATTGATATCTCTCTCAATTTCTACTTTATTAAAGGATTATCACTTATCTAAGCTCGGTTAAATATGAAATAATGTGTTTTATTCTTATTTGATAGTGAACGGCGTGGTCTAGTGGATAGAGCACTAGTCTGCTGTGCTCCGGGTCCTGGGTTCGAATCCCGCCTGTGGCAGAATATTATTTATTCTGTTAATTCAGTCGGGGGGCGACCCTAGGGTATGGAGACTCTCCTGGGGCAGACCCAGCCTCTATAAAGTGGGTACCCAAATTAATTGGGGAAAAACCTGGCGGCTGAGCGTGATTAAGGCCTAATCACCTCATTGCACTGCCGTTGGCCTAGAAACAGTACGAATCTCTATATGTACTGAGCCCAAGACCCTTCATGGGTTGTAGTGGTACAGGTTTTTTTTTTTTTTTTTTTTTTTTTTTCTTATTTGATTTAAGTTCAATATTATTTACTATTAACTAAATATATATATTTATATATACCACATATGTTACGAAAAATATCTCAAATTAATTTCCCCAAAAGTAATAATTTATTTATTTGTTTATTTATTTAACGTCACTTTATGCTACTATGGCTAATCGGACGATGCTACAGTGGGAGTCCTAAATTTTGCCTATCCAGGTTTTATTAGGATAGGGATCTTTAACGAGTACCTGACATCGCACAGGCTCGGGACCACCTTTTAACGTCCCCTCCGAAGGACGGCGTAACTAAGGATTTTTTACTCCCATTAAAAAATCCTAGGACCACCTGCGGGTTCGAACCCGTGAGTAATAATTTATAATCTTCACTCTTCTCTTATTTTTTGTGTCCCCATTTCAATATATTTAGAGCTCTAAAGTTGTTCTAAAGAGGTGCAGTCCTTATAACAGTTCAGTTAAGTTACCTTAATTTATATAGCTTAACAATGTGATATCTCTTACCCAAACTTCTTGAAGAAGGACCGAAACGTTGACAGAATAACTTAAGGTTCCTTAATTAAATTCGTTCAGATATTGTTGATCGTTCAGGCAACTGAATAAAAATTAAATATCCTTTGAATATTATTTTGTTTACATATTTATTTATGTTTTCATTTCTTTCTTTGCGGAAATCAAGTAAGATTTCGACTTGGCGATGTGAACTAGTTTAAATAAAACTACTGGAACAAAATTATTTTTAAGTATTTTGCTCCCGAATAAATTGAGGTTAAGAAGGGAAATTAAGTCCGGGAGGTGATTCTGTTCTCTTTTATATACAACATTGGTTGCCGGTTGGTGTCTTGTGGTTTGAGGCGGTATTTCATCCGAACCCTTCTTTCATCTTTAGCTATTTCTACGTTCCTATTGTTTGAGGGATTCGTCAAAGACCGTTTTGAGAGAAAGGGATTGAAAGGAAGAATCTCAACGGGCTCGGAATAGCGATGAAGAATACAAAGAGAGTAATAAAAAGAAGGGAGATTTAAAAAAAAAATTCTTAAAACGTTAAGAGTGTGTGTAAAAAAATCCAAATAATTTGCGTGTTGGGTTATAAAAATTGATGAAATACTCAAGTTTATTTATAAAAATTACCTAGCCAAAGTCTAGTTTTTAGATTTTTAAGTTAATTTCAAATTAGCTTTTTCCACATAATTTTTTTTTTTTTAAGTTTATTTAAAGTAACAAATAATAATGTGGTTGATAATAATCAACATTTTATGTTTTATTACCGTCATTTTAATCATAATTGTGATTTTTTACTTCTATTTATCTCTACATATATGAAATATTTAATGAAAATAAGAAAGTCGTACGTAACTGCAATTTTTATATTTAAGACTACTGTTACTAGAACAAGAAACTCTTGTTTATTACTGCCATAAACCTGCGATATTACAACACTTTTAAAAAATCGATGAACCAGAAGTACCACTTCATATTATGCATTTTGCACGTTTTACAATTTTCTCAAAATAGGTTTGAACAATTCTGTTTAGTTTTTATTTTCTTTGAAATGGTCTCACTCAGCTTAAAACACTTATTTTTAAAATTTATTTATTAATTAAAAAAAAAAAACCCTGTTCCTCTACAACCCATGGAAGGTCTTGGGCTCGGCCGTGCCATGAGGTGATTCGTCCTCACTCAGCCATCAGGTTTACCCCCAATTTCGGATACCCACTTAATAGAGGCTGGGTTTGCCCCAGGAGGTTCTCCATAACCTGGACTCGCCCTTGGCTGAATTAACAGAATAGATGATATTCTGTCACACCCGGGATTACAACCCAGGACCTGGAGAATTGTAGAAAAGTGCTCTATTTATACCATTCCGCTCCCATTTATTTAAATTATGGTTAATTTTGTTGTTAGGAATAATTAACTTCTTCTGCTTGTAAGAATTGAGAAAAAAATATGTGAATACGAAATATGAAAGAATTTGATTACCAACTGAATCAGGAAAAAAAAAAAAAAAAAAACAGGCAATTTTTTTTCGCCAATAAGAATTATAAGATAGGCGCATAATATGTTGTTAGTAAGCTGCATCTTTTAAAAAAAAAGTTGTATCTTACATTCATAGTTTTCGAAGTTAATGCTAATAAAAAGGACATGATGTGAAATGATTGTTGTAGATAATAATTTATATTGCTTTATTATTTAGTGTAAAATAAAAGTTGCCGCCTAAACAATACAAGTTATTTTTTATTTATTTTTTTTTTTTTACGTCTTTTCAAGAAGTTTCGTCCGTGAAAATTAAGTGACAGCAGATCTTTAAACAATTTCCTAGTATTCTGAGTGATGTACTCCGCAGTTTTTCCCCTTGAGTTTTGATTGTCAGTGCGTTCCTCTTTTTATAATTGAAGGGAGAGGAAGTTCATTTCCCCTAAGCTCCCCTGATGAAAACAATAATAATAACTAGCAAAAAGTTCGCTGTTTATTTTTTGTTATAATATATGCAAAATAAGATAACAGGTCTCATTTGACTTAATTAGGCATGGTAGCAGGCGAGTCGGTGGCTGAGTGGCCAGCGCGCTTGTCTCCCACGTCAGAGTTGTGATTTCGAATCCCAGTCCCAGCGGGACATTTATAAGAAAATAATTAATTGGGGATTCACTAACAGTCCTTCCCCTGGGTACGTGAGACTCTTCAGCCTACTGGTGGTAATTCGCAAAAATAGGCGTAAGGAATGATGACCGTACCCTAAAACATTTCATTGAGAAACGTGAGTATATTCTTCCACGAGACTACACCACACGGCCGAGGGCCTACACGGCCTGTCGCGCCAGAGAAAAAAAAAAGGCATGCTAGCAACTTCCTTTATTTTTATTATATCTCAAAAAACAAATCTTTTGGATCTACTCCTTCCAAAGGCAATTTCTTCTGTTTTTTTATCTACTCTTGCCGAAGGCAGATTCTTCTGTAACGCCTGATCTTGTCGTTAGCTTGATGTTCGGAAATTTAAAAAAAAATAATAATAATTCAATTATAATCTCCTGTCTGATCCTGATGCACTGATTCTATCCATTCACCTGTCGTACCTCCTTGTATGTAAATCTTTAAAACGATGACATCACTAATTGTATTTCAGAAGAGACGAATAGGATATCCTTACGGTGGTCATTGCACCTATACCTCTAAGTTGGGTTATGTTTCGTGTGAAGTTTATTATAATGTTGTGATTGGCAAAATGCTCACGGATGATCTCCAAATACAGAGCCGTATTCCGTTGGGCAGCGGGCGATGAAGGAAGTGGGCTAATGTTTTGGCCAATGTCCAATATTATGTCACTATGTTGGCTAATACTAACTATGTGTTTATTTGACAACTTGTTGGCTTCTTTTTTTTTTTTTTTTTCGTGTCTTGTTTCTTTTTTATATATTTTTTTTATGATTTTTTTTTGTATATGATATACCTCGATCTTTAATCTGCAAACTTTTATTAAAATTATATCCCTTGTTCATTATACCCTTTTCTAAGTATGAAATATAATAAAAATATTTACAATTAATATTTCGTGTAACGTGTATATATATATATATATATATATATATATATATATATATATATATATATATATATATATATATATATATACAATTTATTTTCGTAAATGAGCCTTTTTTTGAAAGTTGAAATAAATCTGATGCTTTACCAATTCAAATTATTCTTGCTACTGTGGGTAAGTTGAGATTTATTCTTTAGGACCGCCAATTATTACATTTTGAAAGAGTTTTGACTTTTCATAACTAAATTTATGCCTTGAAAATGATAATTTGTAATAATACTCGCGTGTTTTACTACTGTGTTGAAGGAAGAGATAGTTCGAGTGGCGGTAAGAATAAAAAGCTTTTAAAATAGTGATAGAAACCATTTAATAATATCCAACGTTTTGACCCACGTTGTGGGTCTTCATGAGGTCTTCTCTCCATAAAGTACGTAAGCAGCTTCCTGGAAGCTGAATTTATTCATCCATTAATCCCCCATATACAAATAATGGTCTATAAAAAACTAGCAAAAAATTTAATTACTACCATGTAGAGAGAAAAAAAAAAGTATATATATTTAATAATAAAAAAAACGGCAAATAAGGTGTTTCTAAAACCAATTCATGACAGATCGTGGAAGTTCATAAAACAGATTTTGTTAATTTGGAATTTCATGCCTCAAATATATGATCATAATATATCTTCAACAGTTTTGGATTGATGTAATATCTGTAATTATATATTCTTTTTTACATTCTTGATGTGGGATGCTTTATCAAGTTTTATCTAATATATTATTGGGTTTATATTTTTTTAATGTATAAAATGATTAATTTTATATGTTGATCATTAATTTATTAAGTGCTGTTTTGAAAACTAAGACTTTCTTCCGATTTAATTATTCACATTGGTCTGATTTAATTATTTTTACTTACGTATATATTAAATATATAGTAAGGGAAAGTATTGCGATCGTGAAAATTTTCGAATTCCAGTTTTCGACGGAAATACACGTTTTAAGTTCCCCTGAGCCCAATGACCAAGTCCCGCAAAAAGGTGTGTGTGTGTGGTAAGTCCGACGCGAAAACGAAAAGTCTTATGAAACTGAAATTCCATACTTTAGACAAATATAGTCCGAGTTGTTACAGCAACTTTTTCATCAAAAACAGCTAACTAGAAGAGCCACCTTTTTACGAATTTCTCAAAGACGGCTCTAACGATTTTCATTAAACTCCCTATATCGATGCACATTTTGATGGGCTTTAACGTCATTCTAATTGACATAGTCTGGAAGGACCTCAATGCCGATATTTTAAATCTTCTCCCTCTAAAGCACATTTAATTTTGTAGATTATATAAAAATAATTATATCATCTTGCTACTATTGATAAAAAAAAACAGGTAAATATATAAGTTGAACTAATTCGATATCCAACTGAAGCAGAAAACTTAAAAAAAATATTTTTTAAATGCCATTTTTCGATTTTGAACATAAGAACAGTAATATACATGTACGGTTGGAAAGCTAAAGATTTTAGAAAAAAATATTACCTTAAATGTATATTATTGTAAAAGTTAACGGAGAGTGATGATTGTCGTAGATAATAATATAACAGATTATTTAATCAAACACATCTTAAAACACTATTAAAATCCAATTTATATAATTCTTTAACAATTCTTTTCGTTTCTAAATTTGTTTAATAATTCTTAATTTAATATAAATAGTGGAGGTAAGTGAAAGTCGTGTGTTGTTCGCACCAGATTTTTATTATTATCCCACCAATTTTTTTTTTTTTTTTTTTGTAAATACAGTTATTGGAATTATTGCTATTATATCAATACCTAATTTATTCTAACGTAACAGGGATTATAAAACAAATCTCCACCAAGCGTTAGCTTTGATACAACCGAACCGAATTGAAATGAGAAATTTCTTTTCATTTTATTCTCCCGATGAAACAACAGGGTAGCGCAACCTCTCGAATTCCCATCGATAAATATTCATAGCGGTATGAATAAATCTTTTTTTTATCCGCCGCTGCCGTGTTTTGCACTAATAGAACCCCTGAGTACTTGCTACTTGACTCCTGACCTTATCGTTGACAATTAAGGCGGTTGGATTGTGGTTGGTCCCCTTCAAGATCATCTCTTACCCCTGACCTTTTCTATAGGGTTCATACCGACCCTAGGGACAAAGTTCATTGCTGATTATCTGGATCAGGGTGATTAGGATTTAAAAAAACAACACCAGTGCTGAAGAAGGTAATATACTGTTTTTTATTGTTATTAATTAAAATCTAAGATCAATAATTACATTTTGAATAAATAACTTACACGCTGGTACAACTTTCAATATGATAATTGCTCATTTATCAGTTTAAATGTATTAATAAATAAAAAAACTGTATTAGAGAAACGACAGTGATACAATGACATGACACATGTATTGAGAAACTGCTCATCAGCAGCATTTTATTACAATTTTCAAATTAGATACCTCGGCCATCTTTAGAATAGAATAGAAAATTATATTATTCTGGGACTTTAAAATAACATAAATGTTAAAAATCTGGTGCGGGCAACACACGACTTTCACTTACCTCGATTTTTAAAATCAATGAAAGAATTTTCAAATACAGTTAGAGATGAAAATACCTGAAACTATTAAGGAATTAATCAAATTAAATTTCTATAGAAACATGTGTTTCATTAAAAAATCTATTATATTATTATCTAACATAATCAGTTAGTTTTATGTTCATTTCATCACTCTCTATTAACTTTTAAAAGCTTGTGTATGAGATGATATTTTTTCTAAAATCTTTAGCTTCCAACGGTATATCATACATGTATATTACTGCTCTTATGTTCAAAAACGAAAAATTGCATTAAAAAAATATTTTTTCTGTTTTCTCCTTTAGTTGGGTATCGAATTTATTCAATTTATATATTTACCTGTTTTTCATCAGCGTTAACAAGATAATCTAGTTATTATTATTAAATCTACAAAATTAAAGGTACTTTAGAGAAAGAAAATTTAAAATATCGGCATTTAAGCACTGTCAGACCATTTTTATCCAAATAAAACCTACATGATATTTAAGCCCAATAAATTTTACATCGATATAGCGAGTTTAATCAAAATCGTCAGAACCGTTTTCGAGAAAATCGAAAAAAGGTGCAAAATGCATTGTATAAAGTGGCTCTTCTGATAAGCTCATTTTAATGAAAAAGGTTTTATAACGTCTCGGGCGTATAGTTGTCTTAAATATGAAATTTCAGTTTCATAGGACTTACCGTTTCCGCCCGGGAGTTACCACACACACACACACACACACACACACACACACACACACACACACAGAGACCTTTTTGCGGGACTTGGTTATTTGGACTCAGGGACCCTAAAACGTGTATTTCCGTTGAAAACTGGAATTTGAAAATTTTCACGATCGCAATACTTCCCCTTACTATATATAGTAAGTGAAAGTAAAAATAAAGATAACACATATCGCCAGAATAAATAAAATAGGTTTAATTATTTACTTACTTAATCATTTACAGAAGTATAGAGTATTGAGAAAGATTTTTTTTTTTCAAAATTACAATAATAAATATAACAATATAATAAGAAATAAAAAGAGAACAAATTTTTATTGAAAAACAGCTATATTTTCAGAATTTTTAGAGGATTATCAAGAAGAGAAAGCTAGCTTTGAAAATAGTGGTAAAATTTGTCAGGTACCTGATTCAGGCTAAATCATGGATAATTCTGGATTTTATCAAGTTTTGTGGATTGTGAAGATTCAATGATTTTAGCCCACAAGCTCCTAAACATCTTAATTGCTAATATACATTTCAAAGTCATGTCGTATTAGTGTTTTATTAGAAGCTTAGAGCATTCGTCAAGTTGATTTATTTAATTGTTAATAATAATTAAATATATTTCAATAGTTTTCCGAGCCATCATGAGTAAGTACTTTATTAGGCGAGATACTAAAACTATTTAAAAAATGTTCAATGTGTCATTTCTGGCTAGGGAACAAGCCATTCTTCACAACTATTTTATTTGAGTAGCTAACGCAAGTGGAAAAATAAATTAAATACGAATACAATATTTATTTTCTCATGATCATCATAAAGTTGCACAACATATTCAGAACAAACGATTTCCTATGATTTCTTTAATAGTTGTATTCTTATTTAATATTTACTGAAAGTTTTAAATTGAGGTTTTGACAAAACTGATATGAATAAAATTTAATTTAAAATGTAAAAACATATATTGGACTTGTATTAATATATGTAATAAATTACCGCAGATCATTAGTAGGGAGCATAATTACACACTTTTTAACTGTTTTCTTTTCATTTGTGTTTTTCTTTTTTCTGCATACCAGCGTTATTTCTTTTTATTTATAATAAAGTTTTACTTGGTATAAGAATTTTGCCAATCAATTAATGAGGTCTACAAATCCTTTCGCAAAACCTTTCGAGAAGTATGCTACCATGTATGATCCAATATAGGCTAATTAATTTATTTCCATGCTCATTTGTCATCCTGTTGACGAAATGAACTATCGCAAGAAGTAACTTACGATATCCAATAAACTAGGAGGAGGCCACGAACTCTCGGCTCGCAATTACAACCCAGAGTCGTAAAATGTCGTAACTGAACTGCTCATAGCGAGAAATTGTTACCACCATTATAACATAAATTCGGAGCGCAGTTCGTGGTTTCGCTATCCGCCGATGGCCAGTAAAATGTTCTCTTGAATGTCGTTAATACCCTGTGTTAAACTGTCATTAGGCCATTCCTAACTCATACTACATAATAGTCGATTTTATCTTAAAACTGAGTTAAGTTCTTGAAGCGTATTTGTATTTATGTATAAGGAAACCTAATAATGTCCACCTAATTCATAAGTATTTTTATAACTTATAATTATTTTCATACTACTTGAAATTGTATTTCATTTCTTAAAACAGTACGAAAGTCTCTTTAATCGGGAATTATGTTGGTTGAAAAGTTCAACTAACATAATTCCGGTAATGTAATATTGATCATTATTGTTTCATTGTTGTGAGGCTCTCCTTCAAACGCCCTGAAAAAGGCCTATAATTTAGGCCGGAACGTCGGCACCAATAAATTAAGTTTATAGTTAATATTCTTTTGACTGCACTATAAACTAACTTCTCCCTTAAATACTCAGAGTCAACTATTCTCACTTCACTTCAATAAATATTAAATTAAAAATTAAATAATAAGTGAACACTCAAGAATAAAGAAAGAAAAATAAGTAAATACAGCGAGAGATAAATAAGAAACAAAATATTTTAACATTGAACACTTCCATACCTAAAAACATTTTTCATATTCTGCCATAGAAATTCCCGATCCAGACAGACCAGTACACAACAAGGCAGAGCCCTGGGAGATGGAACGCCTCTCACTTGGTCGCTTCACCGGTTGAGCCAGTGGAGACCGAGTGAGGGACGCTTTATGGGTACTTTAGTTCATTTTCAAGTGTAGGGTGCGGATATTATGTATATAAGACACATATTGTCTTATATGAGCCCCACTCTGTTTATTTATGTTTAAACATCGTGTGGAGACTAATTTATATAACAACAGGTGAATTAATTACGTTACAGGCAGATCAGTGACCTCCTTTATACATATCGAGATTTTCTTACCTTGTAGAGGTGGAAAAGAAAAAAATTGGAAAATATTTCCTCGAAACATAAGAGGAAGAAAAAAATGCATACCGTTGATTTAAAATTATCCATCTCCTTTTGTATGGAGTCCTGATGAAGCTGTTTTTTTTATAAACTTGCGGGCAACAGGCAACTTCATCAGCGTCAATTTCCGTTATTATGATTGCGATTAAACAGTTTTTAAAAGAATATGTTTTAAAGTACTTCTATGTAAATGATATTTTTAGTTTTATTTGCTTGTGGCATACTGAAGAACATACTGATTTTCTCCGGAACCCGATCAAAGACATATAGTTGGCCGTGTTAAAAGCAGTCTTGACGTTTTTAAATGTTTGTTCTTGTGATTTATTAATTGGTACGGAAAAAGATAAATTAACGAGAAATTGAATTCTTTTAAAATTAAAAGGTAAGTCATTTGGAATCATTGGGATGCATGGTTAATTTATACCGTTTTCCCTAGATTTTCCACTGATTCTTCACTCCTGTTGGTCTCAGCGTGATGTTTTATAGCCTAAAGCCTTCCTCGATAAATGGGTATATATGTAGTAAATAAACCAGTAGTTCCTGAGATTAGCGCGTTCAAACAAACAAACTCTTCAGCTTTATAATATTAGTATAGATTAAGAGTATTGTTCATGTTCATTGCTTATTAAATTTGTAATGAAAGCAATAACCATAAAAATTCAATGCGATCGTGGCACTTTTATTTGCATTTGAAAGATATTGCTCACGATTTATACAGATGATGATCATCAAATAAGATGCGATAGCTTAAAAAATAAATCGTGACATTTTAATTTGTTTTGAGGATAAATTAGGAGCATTAAGTCTAAACATGAAAAGCCATCAGACCATTAAGAAAAACTTCTTTATTGTTAAATGGAATGGTAAGGATCTCCTTAGGTCGGTATCGTCCATCTAATCTCCGGGTTTATTATGTACCTATTTTTATTTCATCATCTATTGTTGCTACTGTTCATGGAACATGGTCAAGTGGAAGGGGCGCTATTTTTCTGAATTGAAATAACTTTGCGATACAAACATTGAAAATGTGATTAGAAGAAATGCTCTAGTTTTAGAAGTCAATTGTGAAACTTTAGGCATCTGCATTGTCTAGATCAAAGCTTCTGAAGTTAGATACATGTTGGTTAGTGAACTAACTAGATTGCTGCAAACACTAGCTCCAGCTAAGTCTGGAAACTATTAAGTTGGATTGATATAAGGAAGACTAAGGCTGTTAATGTTCATAGAGCTAAGTATTTAGATATTAATTTTATATATTATATTTCTTAGTTTATATTAATTTTTTATGAGGATAAAATTCCCAAATATAATAAAATAATTGATTTAATTCATGAAGCTTAAAGGTGCCCTGCAGTTGACCAATGTGATTAGAAACGTTGGTAATAATAGTCGTGGAATGGATATGGAAAGTCTTGTGTTGCGCGCACCAGATTTTTAAGGTTTAACAGTAATAATATTAAACAAAGATTTTGTTATTCTGTATATGTGAGTTGTCGAACAAGACCACCTCATAAGGTTTCCATTGGGACTGAAGAAGCATGGCTTTTTTTTATGTGTTCATAATTACATTACACTTTTATCTTCAATTATTGTAGTATATTTAGTTAGGGATAGTGAAACTTTCAGGAAAGAACTTTGAATCAGAGTCTGAAAGTGACTTAAGTTCTTTATTAGTAATTGTAGTAAGAAACGTATGACCGAATATTTCAGCCTGTAATGTGAAAGATTTGAAGACCAATAACAGGAGGAAATGAAATATTTGTCTTTGTTGGAAAGTTGAAGATTCCAGAATAAAATGTAAAGAAGCAATTAAAGTCGTAAAAGGAATGGAGAGTGACGAAACACCCTTAGCCTATTTACCTAGATTTTTAGCTGAAATTTAATTGGATTATTTTCTATTAAAAACATCAAACAATTATTATTTGTTCAGAGGAGTAATTAACCTCTGAGATTTGAATACATTTAACAGATAAATGGTAAAACACTTCAAAGTTCAAAATTGCATCAAAATTATTTTCTAAGCTTAATAATCTCTCGAGCCGGATATTGTGTGAAAAAAGTTTTTAAATGTTTTATTTTTTTATATTATTATAATTTATACCTTTGGTTCTTCAGCAGAATATGATCGGAAATTCTATTAATTTATTTTATTTAAGATTTGAAGATAGTTATAATAGTTTTTAGCTTAAATCCGTGTTCTTGACCGAGTCTGAAAATTAAAAATAATTCGTAAGAAACTAAGGCCTAATTTAAAACATAAGTAAGTCTGAGTTATACTAGATTTTATAATTTATCCCTCAATGACCTTTATAATTATAATTTTAAGCTACTTTTTAGCCCAATTATTTATAAATAGTTTTCTAATATCATATATTGAAAACTCAATGTTTAATATTTATTTTTCCTGATAATTTATTAATTTTAATTTTTTTTTCATTAGCCTGCAAAGTGGGTAAGTATATTGAAATAAAAATACCCCTTTATAGAGGTAGAAATGATAGAGAAAAACCTGTCCGTTCTTGAAATTCTTACTATTTTTCGTCATTTTAGTTAGTGGATTGAAGTAACTAGCATTTTTTATAGTCTATATACGTAAGCAATGTAATTCCTATATTAGTATCAATTATTCCCCTTTAATGTTGCCTTTAATCAATTAATCAGTATCCCTCGTAGATTTAGAAACTCAATCGAATATAATAGAAAATTTAGAATTGTTGTTAAACCATTCTACCATTTTATCCTTATGTAATTGGTTGTTATATGTATTTATTCAATATTTATCGGTTCAATCTGATCATGTATTCGTAAACAAGAAAACAAAACCTTATGATAAATTGTCATTTGTTGAGTTTAGCGTTAACATCAAAACTTTTTTTTAAACATAATGTTTTAAAACATAATACACATTTAAATTAGGTTACTAAAAACACTTTATAATAAATTATAGTGTATAAAATTAATCATTAACAAAGTACCTTAATTAGGCGTCCATTACGGATACTTTTAACTTCTTTCTCCAGAACTCTACACTTTTTTCAACATTTCATTCTCTAATTATCCCTTTATTTACTTCACCACTTCTGTGTTTTTACTCATTTTAATTATTTGTATTCTTTTACAAAGAAGGTATATAGGAAGGTACCTGAGTATATTTTTCTTTGAACGTTGCGCTGAATTTTTAAATTTATATGGAATCTCAATTATCAAAATGAAAATCAAAACATATTTAAACGTATTGTTCCTTACTCAGCACCTTTACATACTTTGTTTCAAACTTCGATAATCTATTAAAATATTTGTTATAGTGGTGTTAAGGGAAGATGCGATAACTGTAAATTTAAATACAATAACCAGTGAAGAAATAGGACTTGAACATTATCCGAATAAACTATCATATTTAGTTATTACTAGAAACCAGGGCGATTTCAGTGGTATGGGTAAATCATAGTACACGGGTGAAACGTTTGAGATATATGATTGATAGAAAAAACGAAATTCCATAGAAATTATCATATATTTATATATGAAGTGTTAGAAATGCACGATTTTAAAGTTTACCAAATTATTTTGCTATCGTATTTTCTCAAGAAATTCAAACATCATAACATAAAAACTATTATCCTTTATACTATTTTTAGATAGCATATTTTTTTATTTTTTGATAATAATAAAGTACGGGTCTGAAATATGATCGATGACATTAAAGAAAAAACAATACATTCGGTTTTCGAGAATGTTAGACATGTTAGGATTTATGAGGTAGGTTACATACGTTGAGCTGCAGTGCTTGTAATAAATGTGACATAAATATGTCTTAATTTGTTTATCCGCCTATACTCTTAGGGATCAACAAAATAATTATATTTCAGTATAGAACTTGCAATCTTTATGAATTTCACTTGATTAGCTATGTGTTGTTCTTCATCTTGAACATTTATTTAAATATTCCTTCAAGAAAATTCCTTTTTTTCTTTCTTTAATTTATTTAAAGAAATTTACAACTGTATTAAATAAATACAACAAGTAAATAGGCTTTATATATGATTAGTACACATGGTAGACCTGAGAAGAAACTACCCATTGGTAGCACTCCAATGTCATATATTAGGAGGTCTCTTGGCCATCTTCTTTTAAGGCGCCTCGGTGGGTTGTCGGGAATAGATATGGAGGAGAGGTCACGGATAAGCGGGTTTGAGTGGGCAGGGAGTTTGGAATGAAAAGAGGTATATGTGTAACGGGCCTAGTCTTAAACTAATGGGATATTTAGGTCTTTATGGATGATTTTTTGGTAACAAAGTAAGGAGCATTGAGGATTATTGGAAGGATTTCGGATGCGAGAGGAATTTGATGGTTTAGTGAACACCCATAGCTCAATGCCGTAGGTCCAAATAGGTCTGGTAATGGTAATATGGTGAGTTTTTGTAGTAAGTAGGAAGTTTTGAGCGTTTGTCAAGTAAGTGTTGTAGTAATCTGTATCTACGAGCAGTTTCCTGTCGTTTCAGTCTAGTATGAGGATTCCATGTTAGGCGTTTGTCGAGGTGGAGTCCTAAGTACCGAATCTGAACAGGAGTAAGTAGGATATTGTTAAAGGTGGGACAGAAAGTCATAGGCTTACGACGTAGAGTTAAGGTGATTTGATGGGATTTATTATGATTTATTTTGATTCTCCAGTTTTGACACCATTCTTCAATGGCTGATTATTTTGTTTATATATTTATTTTTGGCGTAAGTGTCCTGTAAGTACCTGCACCTCTCTTACAGCTCTTCTCCTGGACAAGCATACGACGTCTTATATTTATTTTCTTTAGCACGTCCACCACTTCCTCGTGCCACCTAACCGTGATTTTCCCTAACTACGTCTACCATTTTTTCCGTCCTCGAGAAGGTTTTTTGGACTAGATTCCCCGGGCATATGTGTTTCAGATTATTTTTAGTTACTTCGTATTATTTTTTGTTAACTGTTTAGTATGGTAGTTTGGTAAAAAAAAAAACCCACCAAAATATCGATTTATTAGTTTTATTATTTATAACAAAGAGACAGTGTTTGTCATACTATCATTCTGATTTATAAATGTCTAGACATGGACCCATTATGCAAGCCGTAGGGCCTCCTATCCCGTTTTGTCAAGGTGGGCAGGCCGATGTCCTTAGGGACTGGTACTCAATAGATATATCACTGCACAGCTGCTCCAGCTCGTGGGCGTCTTTGCTGGATCGCCCACAGCAGGCTCTGGAGGGAGTTCTCTGGAGACATCTAAGATCTGATTTTTAACAGTATGAGTCTGTTAATGCAGATAGTTCATTTATTTTTAAATGTTCATCTTTACCATTGTTGCAGAAATAGTTTTTTTTGTTTATAAAGAATTTAATAATCCTTTATGTGCGTGAAGACAATTGTCTTAATTTAAAATTATTTAACTAAATATTATGGAACTGTTGAATATTGACTTGAATGTTCAGTGAAGTGGAATATATTTGTATACAAATAGTGCTTGGACTCGGGTCAGGTTATAATCAGTGTGGAGGTAGCATCTAGTGGTGAAGCTGTACTAACTATATTCTGGATCATACCTCAACGAAATATTTGACGTTTGCGAACTAAATACTGGAAGTACTGACCTTCCACGGATAGCCTTATTATTTGATTGCCTAGGTTAGGCAGTGAATCCACAAAATTCAATCCCATACAACCAAACAGGCCTGATAATGATAATATGAAGAGTTTTTTTTTGTTAGCCACTACACCACAGGTGACCTTAAAATGCACTCGGGCAATAGAAGGAAATATCAAGTTGTATGTATGTCCATATATTATTTTGTATGCTTTGTTTTAAATAATAATGGGTTTTAAGAAGAAAATTGTTTTTGCAATAGTAGATATAAAGATTTTTTTTTTATTGGAGCCCATGGCTGAGTGCCTACCGCGCTAGTCTTCCACGCCAAAGGTTGGGAGTTCAAATCCTAGCATTTAAATTAATGGGTCAATAAATACTCTCCTCCGGGTATGTGAGACCCGTCAGCCAACTGGTGGCCACTCAGAAAATATGCGTAATGAGTGATGACCGAATCCTATAAAATTCATCGTGGCCAAGGGCTTACACGGCCACTGACAGAAGAAGAAGAAGAGACGAAGTTTTGAGCGATTGTCAAAAGTATTGTAGTAATCGGTATTTGCGATCAGTTTTTCGTCGTTTCAATGTAGTATGGGGATAATAAGTTATGCATATACTTTTTTATTTACAAAAATAATCATTACATTATTTCAAGTTCAAGATTTAGTAATTAGATTTCGTATGCTTTATCTGCTTGAAAAGGGTGGTAGATGTACCAGTAGTTAAAACGGAGGTTATATTTCGGGAATCGAGAGCCTGCAGTTGGCGACTGCGCTGACGAAACTCGTAAGCCAAGGTATAGAAGTGTAGTTTTTTAATTGAAGAGATTTTTAAATGTAGGGATTACAGCTTTTATTGGAATCACTAAAAGCAGGCTGGCTAGCATAACACCCTCCTATGCCAAAGGTCACGAGTTCAAACCCGTAGGTGGTCCTAGGATTTTTAGTGGGAGTAAAATATCTTTAGTTATGTCGTTCTTCGGAGGGGACGTTAAAAGGTGGTCCCGAGCAATGTCATGTACTCGTTAAAGATCCCTATCCTAATAAAACCTGGATAGGCAAAATTTAGGACTCCCGCTGTAGCATCGTCAGTAGCATAAAGTGATGTTCAATAAATAAATAAACAAACTGGTTTTATTCACAAAACAGATAGCTGTGTTTCAAAACTAAAACGCATGTTAATGTCAATCTGTTAAATAAGATGTCCCGGAAATGTTTCACATCTGTGCGACAGATCATCTGGAATAGCTTAGCTCTGATATCCTTGATTCATTTTTTTCTGAGCTGTTGCGTGTTCTAAACCGCGCCTCTTCTACGTTGTGCAGTTGCTCTCGTGATGTTAAATGACGACCTTATCTTCTAAATGGTCATTATCAGTGACGCCTGGTACTCCTCCGGTAACCCTGCATTCCTCAAAACCTGTCCGATCAGCTGTTTTTTTTCTCCATTGTTTAAAGGGCTCCTGGGAAAGGCGTTTGACATTTTTATTTCCTGGAACCTGTTTTGTATCAAGGGGTATTCTATATGTCAAAGCATTATAACATCTATATAACATATTGATAGTTGTTTTACTTGAAGTTTGTTTTCGTGTATTGGTTGTACTCATAAAATATGTTTAATTTATACATTATCTCTCCAACGTATCACGTACGTTTGATATTTCGAAAGTGAATCGGCTTCATAATCGCGATACTCGGTTTCCATTAGTCTCTATAACGTTAGTATCTAATAGTTTTATAACCAATATTAACTTTAGATTTTACTTTCACTTACCTATATATGAAATATATAGTAAGGGAAAGTATTGCGAACCTGAAAATTTTCGAATTCCAGTTTTCAACGGAAATACACGTTTTAGGGTCCTTTGAGTCTAAATAACCATGTCCCGCAAAAAGGTCTATGTGTCTGTACTACACGCCCGGGATGATATAGAATCTTTTTTATCAAAATCAGCTGAATGGAAGATCTACCTTATACCATGCATTTTGCATCTTTTTACGATTTACTCAAAAAACGGATCTAACGATTTTGATTAAACTCAATATATCGATGTAAAATTTAATGGGCTTTAATATGATGTAGGTTTCATTCTGATTGAAATAGTATAACAGGGCTTAAATGCCGATATTTTAAATTTTCTTTATCGAAAGTACTTTCTGTTGATTCTATAAAAAAAAAAAAAAAACTATATCATCTTGTTACCATTGATTATTAACAGCTAAATATGGAAGTTTGATAAGCAACTAAAGGAGAAAACTGAAAAAATATTTTTTTATTGCAATTTTTTGTTTGTGCATATTATTATATTCATATATGCATATTATTCAGAGAATTTATAACTTGAATAAAAAGTACATTTAAAAATGTAAATGTTTGTTTCTTCTTTCCCGTTTTCATAGTTGAATAATCCCTAACAAGTTCTTATTCAATAAAAAAAAATTGGCAATGGTCGTCTGTTGTTTAGTGGCCAGCATTACAGCCTCTATGCCCAATGTTGCAAGTTCAAACCTGCACATGGCTTAGGTTGTTTTAATGGCAGTAAAAAATCCAAGATTTTTATGTCCTTCCAAGGGGACCTAAAATGGTGATCCCGAGTCTGTGAGGTGTGAGTTACTCTTTAAATATCTCCAGTTAAATCGGCAAAATTTATACCTCCCACTGTAGCCTTGCCTGATTAGCTTATATGCGAAACAGTAGTTTAAAAAGTCACGTTAAGTAATTAAACAAAAATAAGTGATATATACCGTCATATATGTATTACTTTCTAAGTGTCTGCTTGCTATTCGATCTTTATCGCATGCTTGTGGTGGAGGTTTCTTAGTGCGTGTAGTTTTATCAGTTATGCTACGTACTCAATATTCGCACCGAAAATAATTTGTATCCACCAGAAATCTATGTTCAGAGTTCCAAGATGACGCACCGGAAGGAAACTTGAGGTGTGCGTTGATGTACGACTCTTCTCCAGTCCAAACTACGGCCATACATATTCCCATGAGTCATGTTGACAGGGAAATTGTCTGTTGGTGGCTCAACAGTTTCAGGAATTTTGAATCGAAGACATTTATATTCCCTGTCATTAGCCAATCTATTCTGGCGAGAAGAAAACACTTCAGCGTGTGTTTCCTGATGCCTGATTTCCTCCGAGATTCGGTCCAGTATGTGATACTTGACTAACAAAGGTTGAAAGCTCGCTAACCCTGTTTTACGATAACTTCATTATGCTTCCAAGGTGAGCCCTCTGTTCCTTGGGACATTAAATTGAATTTCTGTTTCCATCATGAAAGTAATTGGTCTATTACGGTTGGAGGTCTACCTTAATGTTGAAAGAAGATAGCTTATTTATTCTTAGCTTGAGAAGTGTCTGCTAAATTGTATTACGATACGTCATAGAAATTTATGGGGCATGTGCTTGGTGTTGTTGAGGTATTTTTGCGTATATGGTTTGCCTAGTGTATACTCATAAACATTGGATGTCTGTCTTGATCTTTCTCTTTAGCTTTTTCAGTTTTTTTAATATTACTTTCTCTTCTATTAATCACTTCATTTTCTTAACTATCATGGCTGACAGGACTCTAATAATACGATATAACACATCTCATTTCAGCATCCTAATGAGACAAGCACTTATAAATAAATATAAAAGAAAGGTGTATGTTTTATATATATATCGACTGTTGATAATTTACGTTTTCTGCTGTTGTTAGGTTTGAATCAATAAATAAACAATTTTATTAACGTTTCGAGAATTTATTGTACCCAGCCTTTATAAATTGGATACCCAAAATGGGGAAAAAATCTGGCTGCTGAGCGTGATCTCGGCCGAATCACCTTATTGTACGGCCGTTGGCCTAGAAACAGTACGAATTTGATGTACTGAGCCCCAAGACCCTTCATGGGTTGTACAGGTATAGGTTGACGTATACGAGTATGTATATGTATATATATATATATATATATATATATATATATATATATATATATATATATATATATATATATACACACATATGTGTGTGTATGTATGTATGTATATTTTTTTATTTCTGTATTTTATTTTAATTAATTTATCGTTTTTATTTTAGGTAAGAAGCATGTTTACTGCCGAGTACATATCAATAAAACTTTGAATCTTCAAAAGTATGTTATAATTACTTACACTTTTGTTGCCTGTTTAACAGCTATCATAAGTTAATAGGACTTTTTCAATTATAACTTCTTATCGCGGGCACGTGTCAAACTGCTTTAATTATAGAACTTTATTTTTCGTTTATCTTTCAATAATTTTTGTCAATAAACTTTTCATGAATATGTCATGAGCATTCGTACTAATTTAAATTTCTTTTTTTTCTATTGATTTATTGTTTAAAATATATATTACAGTATATATTAGAGTTTGTATCTTAAAAAAACAAAGAATAAAAAGAACTGACCTTTAGGTTCATTTAGATGCCTCAAACATATGAAAGGTTCTTAAATAATTGAAATAGAAACTTATAAAATCGAGTATAACTTAAAAATAGTGTATAAGGATATATGACACATATTATAAGAAAAGATTGGCGATTCCATGGATATATTGTTTAGGTTGATGTTTAAAATACATTTCAGCAAAATCTACTCTACTTGTAAATAACAGAGTGCTTGACTGTCGATAAAAGAACGGAAAAAGTAGGAAGTCGAAATAGCCATCGCCAAATTAATATTCCTAGTGAACAATGAAGGTGTGCTTTAAGGCTGGAGCTTCAAAAACAGAATCTTCAAGTAAAAAATCTGGAAAATCGTAAATAAAATTTGATATTAAAGTATTAATAGTGGATTAATTATAGTATAATATCCTTTTCCAATTTGGGCAATTTAATTTATATTTTTGTGTTATTTATGAATGTAAGTACCATTAATATTTTGTATTACTTTTTATTCGGGATCACCTGTAGCACGGTGGCAATGCTAAAGGTAAACAATCCTTAGTTATGTTGTCCTTCGGAGGGGACGTAAAAAGGTGGTCTCGAGTAGGGGTAGGCATAATCGAATGATTGTCACAATGAGATGATCGGACTTTGATGATTAAAATAATTGAATGATTTCATAATCGAATGACCGAATGATTAATATGGATTCTGAGAGACCATATGCCACAATTCTCGTCTCTATGATGGCTGAGCTGGCTGAGCCTTGATGGAAATATACATATAATTTATGTGATGAGCAAAAAAAAAAAATATCGTTCGGTTCTCCGCGCTCCTTATAATCCTTCGATTATCTTTGAACAATTCATTTTGAATGATCATTCGTTTCTCCAAACCGATTAATCCGATAATCGATTAATTCGAATGATTGAAATCATTCGATTATGCCCTCCCCTAGTCTCGAGCCCGTGCGATATCAGATACGCGTTTAAGATCCCTTTCCTAATGAAACCTGGATAGGCTAAATTTATTACTTCCATCGTCCGATTAGCCACATTAGCATAAAGTGACGTTAAATGAACAAACAAACGAACAATTTAATTTAATTTTATGGGCATCGCAGTATCTCAAAAATGACTAGGGTTGTGAAAATGAATTTTCTCCTGGAGATTCGTAGTAATGTCTAGGCCGTCCTTAAAGAGGTAGAAAAAAATATATTTATAAAAAAAAACTTTTACAACATTGATTTCTCCATAACTCAAAAACTACACATTTCCTGAAGAATTTATGTGCTCATTTGAAATTTAGTCAAATTTCTAACCTCATGAAATCAAATTCGTCTTAATCTGGCGTGTATTAAGATACTAAATTTATAACAACTATATTAAAGCATATTTTGCTTTGTATCTATGTTTTGTGGGCGGGTTTCTTAGGATAACTCATTCTATTATTATTTCATTTTTAGAATGATTTCAATGGGCTATAAAAAAGGTTTTATTTAGTTTATTAATTAATTTAACCTCGCTTTATGCAACTGATCGGGCAATGCTATTTAGGTTTAATTAGGAAAGGGATCTTTAACAAGTAGTTGACATGGGGCAGGCTCGGGAAAACCAGTTCACGTCCCTTCCTAAGGACTATATAACTAAGGATTTTGCTGAAATATCCTAAAGCTGTCTGTCGAGTTTGGGAACCTTCGTCATGTAAGGCTGTTACGTTTCATTTTAAGAACATAACAAACTTATTTCTGAATTCCTAAACAAAGGTTATTCAGGCGGAAGAGTTCCTGCCCCCATTAGTGAAGAAAATAAACATTTCTGTTGCTATATTGTTATGACGATATACTACGGTTATGTTTAAAAGCTAAAACGTATCGAGTAATTATGGGTATGTCTATTTCTACTGGTGTTCTTTTGTAAATTTGGCAGGGCGGTACAGTAGTAATAAGTTGTAAATTAGGTGTCTAGCAACAGGGGAAACTGGGAAAAGTCAGGGATTTTAAAAACATATGAAAAAGTCGGAAAAGTCAGGAAATTTGTAATTAGGTCAGGGAAAATGGTCCCTAGATAACATCGTTTCTTCTTCACTCAGAAAAAAGTTCAAATATGTCTACTTGTTGTGATGTTGCAAATATCATAAAGTGAGTTTTAAAATGAATAAAAATCAAAACTGCTCCAAGAAGCTCTTCAGAAAGCAGAAGATTTGGCTGCAGGGATTCAAAGATTAAAGAACTGCTTTCAAAGTTTTTATAGATATATTGATTGTAAATAAATTTGTAGTCAGATTTGTAAGTATTGATTATTACTAACAGCAGTATCCAAATTCATCATAATTCATTGTTAAGTCAACTTAAACAACTACAATTTTATTGGGGAATAATCAGGAGTCAGTCTTTTTTTGAATATTTTTAATTTTGCCGACGTTTCGTCCCAACATAAATTGACTGTAAAAACTAAGCGTTTATACTTGGACATGGCTCAGTAATGCCCTGATGATGGCTCACAATCTTAGGACGAAACGTCGTTAAAATTAAAAATATTTAGAAAAAGACTGACTCCTGATTATTCCACCTATAATAGTTTCTACAGTAGACTATACATCCTTAACATAACTACAATTTTAGCTGGTGTCGGGTAGATATAGTTGAATCTTTTCGTATAGTAATTAGTCATTATATATATTTTTAATCTAGAATACCATATTAATTATAATCATTTATTTTTTTTCGATTTTCACCGAGATTTGGTTAGGTAAAAGACTTCTTACAATATGGAAAAGTAAGGGAAAAGTCAGGGAATCTCTTTGGGCTGATTAGCTAGACACCCTGTTGTACATAAGAAATGTTTAAAAGAGTAACTGATTGATTGATGAAAAAAGGTATGTGTTTTATAGTAATTTTACTATGTACGTTTATAAATTGGCACACAATTAAATATTCGCGAGCTTGGGTTACAACTGGTAATTTATAATTCATCATAATATATTTTCAAATTTGAAGGGGTATTCAGATATGTACATACGAATCTTGTTCTGTGTTCTCCATACTCGATCATCTCGCTCCACGTTGGGGGTCATTAACGACATTGCTACTCTACTTTGCTGAGTGGCAAATAGACCGTACGAGGGTGGAAAACTAGATAATTCGAAAGGAATTAACTTTCACTGGCCATTTGTCGGAGTCAATGCGGAACGGAACTACGAGCTGTGAACGCTCGCATTTAGAAGATCGTTCGGCTTCATTTAACAGGATCTTCTCCCGCTCCCGTTTTCTGTACTTTAGCGTCATCATTGTGAACAATAGTGTCTGATCATCATCTTAGGGCTGGTAAAGCATAGTATAGATCGAACTATAAGAGCCGATGTATGTCATTGTCACATTTCCTTATTAAATAACATTTGTTGGATTGGTCAAATTTTTCACACGAAAATGTAGGTGTTTATTTTATGTACTAATTATGGATAAAAGAAGGATATAAGAAATAAAAAGTAAAAAAGTTGCATATCTAAGCATAGTTTTGTTGTTATTCATAATACACGAATATCCAAAACAATTTTTATATCCCCAAAAAAAAAAATGTTTTTGCTCTTTATTTTTTGTCTGCCACGTTATTTTAGCTTTATCTTTTTTACCATTTTTATTTTTTTTAACCTCTTTGGAACAATGGACCTCTTTGGAACCTCATTAAACAAATGATTTCTCATTTTTAATATGAGAAGTCAAGCTTTTGTAATGTAGCAGAAAAGAGGATCCCTTTTAAGTTTTCCTCTTCGTATGAGACCCAACTCACTATATGCTACTGTGGCTAATCGGACGATGCTTCAGTAGGAGTCCTAAGTTTTGGTATAGTTATTTAAATTAATTAATTCTTATAACATAGTACCTGTTGTTAATACAATATCTTGAATGTTGAATTTGAAATGAAATGGGAATCATGTTACATATATCTACGGCGTATTCTCATGATTTAATTAAACACAATTTACTTTTATTGCATAAATAAAAAACAAATAAAAAAAAATTTATACAATATTACGCTGTTAAATATTATACAATGGTGTATTATTTTTAGAGCAGCAACATTATCAATTTATATTTAAGAAAAATAGCTAATAGTTACGTCATTAGTATTGAAAGCTGTTGGAAATATGTATTAAGATTTTTGTTTTATGTACTCAAGTTTTCGTTATTATTTTATTGATTGCACATACCTGCAATGATTTTTAAGTATGAAGTTTTATTTAGAACGTTCCTTTGGTTCAGAAGATCGATAGGTCTTTAAAAACAACTTAAGAATAACCTGTTTTAAATAACTTTGGACTCAGGAAATCATAAATCCGAAATACAAGAAGAAATTGGTTAGGGATAGAGCAATTAAAACACTTCAAGTAAGTAACCTTATTTATTGTTCCGACTTTTTAGTTAAAATTTAAGGCCATCTCGAGGGCCATGAACAATTAAAAAAAGATAACCTGCCGTTAAAAATTATATGTAAAGAAAAAAATGTGTCATTTTTGTGGTAAATGACCTCACCCTAACCAACTTCATATACTTTTTGTACCGTCAACTATTCTTACATATCATAAATCCTAAAAAATTATGTTAGGCATCGATAAACTTTATTTTATTTTTTTAAATTTAGAACTTTTTACTTTGAAGTTGTCACACTTCTTTACGGTAAATCTTGATTGTTGTATTAGTCATGGTGGTGTGAAATCCTCGTAGTTTTAGATTAAATATATGAGTGAAGTAAAGTTAAATCCCACATTTGCTTATTAATAGAAGATTATATTTCGCATAGTGAACCCTTACATAGCGAAAATAAACCTAGAATCCGCTGGTACGTCGTAACTTGAGAAGCTGCCTCAAGCATTTGTCAGCCTAGAAGGAGATACGCAGTAGCGGCTTGGTGTTGATAAGGTGCTTCCAATATGGCTTGGTCCTACGAAAGAGAAAGCCTGCCGGATGACCTGTATTTGGTCGGGGTTTATGTAATCTTATGTATAGTATATATGTCACATTAGGGTTTATATTGGAAACAGATGTTAACGCTTGTGACTC
The DNA here is from genome assembly GCA_023052935.1 of Piezodorus guildinii. Lineage (NCBI taxonomy): Eukaryota > Metazoa > Arthropoda > Insecta > Hemiptera > Pentatomidae > Piezodorus > Piezodorus guildinii. Next base: position 117,680,975 of record CM041293.1, on the reverse strand, counting down.
AACAGAACGTTCAGTATTATTCTTAAAAATCGACATCTGATTTAATTTATTTGGTTATGTGCATTTTAAATATTAAATATATATTATTTTATGCTTTTATCTATTCGGTCCCTTTCGTGTTAAGTAATTACTTTCTCCATGATTTTTAAAGGAATCAAAATACACAAGCATTATAAAAAATCCTATTGACTTCAAATTAGCTACCTTTCCCTGTATATTAACTTTTTTCCGAATGGAGAAACAGGCTATGCATACCCTTGGCCGCATGGTGTAATATTGGAGAATACTTTCGCGATCATAAGTTATAGGGTTGGGATTTGTGAGATGCCATTTGTGAGATCTCATTACACTGTGGCTTGAGTTTGAATTGTTGAGGCTGTTTAAAATTTTAAAGAGAACCAAAATATTTTTGCATTGTTTTTTTTATATATTTTTTTTGATTAAATTTAATATCATTTTAGTTTATTATACCGTTACTAGGGGAGTACATCATGTCCTCCTGATAGAGAACTTATCTCCATTTACTAATTATGCAGCTGTTCATTATGTGTTTTAAGTTTTCCTTAAATTAAATTTTACTTTCACTACTATATATAGTAAGGGAAAGTATTGCGATCGTGAAAATTTTCGAATTTCCAGTTTTTAACGGAAATACACATTTTAGGGTCCCCTGAGTCCAAATAACTAAGTCCCGCAAAAAGGTCTGTGTATGTGTTGTGTCCGTGTGTGGTAACTTCCAAACGGAAACGGTAAGTCCTATGAAACTGAAATTTCATATTTCAGACAAATATACGCCTGAACGTTACAAAACCTTTTTAATCAAAATGAGTTACCAGAAGAGCCACTTTATACCATGCATTTTGCACATTTTTTCGATTTTCTCGAAAACGGTTTCAACGATTTTGATTGAACTCGCTATTTCGATGTAAAATTAAAAAGGCTTAAACGTCATGTAGGTTTCATTCTGATTAAAATGGTCTGACAGGGCTTAAATGCCGATATTTAAAATTTTCTTCTTCTAAAGTACCTTTAATTTTGTAGATTCTATAAAAATAACCAAATTATATTGTTAGCATTGATAAATAACAGCTAATTATGTAAGTTGTGCGAATTTAAAAAAACAACTTTAAGGAGCAAAACTAAAAAAATATTATTGCATTTTTGGATTTTGAACATAGCAACAGTAATATACAATTATAATATACCATTGGAAAGCTAAAGATTTTAGAAAAAAAAAATATTATCTAATACGCAAGAACTTGTAAAAGTTAATAAAGAGTTATGAAAAAACGATAAAACTAACTGATTCTTTAATATTTTCACGTGTTTTTATCTTTAAGTGTATTTGAAAATTCTTTCATTGATTTTTAAAATGGAAGTAAGTGAAAGTTGTGTGCTGCCCGCACCAGATTTTTTTTTATAAAAGCTGACAAGGCTAGTTCAGCCTGTAATAGATTTTTTTTTTAAATGTGACAAAATATATTTTATATATGTACAAGATAAAATAATGATTAAAAGAACCCTTGAAAATGGTAAAGGCCGTCACGCTGGGAGAAAGAAAAAAGAAATAAAGAAATGTTGAATGAAAATGGATCATTTTATTTAAAATGAACCTAGCATTACTATTATTCACTCAAACAAATTTCAATTTTAATAAAAATTAATTTCTCCTTTTTTTGGTTAAAATCAATCTAAGATAGATTCAATAAAGACAGCGTTGTGTGAAGGGCACTACAGTTATACATTACCCGCAACGCATAATGGTCTAAAATAAAATATTGCACGACTACTAAAACATTTTTATATTATCAAGAGATGTAAGGTTAGGTGGTGATCTTAGTTCGCATTTTTTCTCTTTTTCGCTTTCAGCTAATAAAGGACACTTAAAAGTTCTCGGATTAGACGCGTCGCCAAAGAAATTAATTAATTAAAATTTATTTACTTGTATACAGTTTTAATCTATATTATTTACTTCTTATAATACTTACTTCATTTTATAAAAGATTTTTTAAAAAACATAGAGATTCATGATAACTATGAAAAAGTCAAACAAAATTGTATTATGAAATTGTCACGATTGGGGGCTTGAGATTAAATTAGCCCATACATTAGATGAAAAATGAAAAAAAATAAAAATATAGCCGGTCTTGTCCTTTTTTCATTAGGGCACAATTCCCAGATTCTTGTTCAGTTTAATCGTGGGAACGTAAGGAAAAAAAAGAAACTATTAAAAGTGTTTATTATGACACACAAAGCTCTTTACGGAACACAAAGTCCCCTAGCTTACTTTCCCAGACAACCAATTTGTACATTATTTCTTGAGCCTCTGCAATCTGAAGGCTAAAAATTCGGATTTGCATTTTTAGATCGTCGTAATCGAAGTTTTATTGTTTATGGACAATTGGAAGAAGGTTAACGCTTCCGATTTACAAAGGAGAGGCAACAAACAGGTAATAAACGAAAGAGTACAATGCGAATCCCGGGAACCCTAATGACGCTGATTAAACTGAAACAAAACCACATTCTTAACTTGCCAAGGCTGACGGCATTCTTGTTCAGGTGCCCCGTCCATTAATGGGATCAATTCGATATTTCGCTCTACAAACAAATAATTGCCAAGAAGACATCTTAATAAATAAGCAGTTGTGCTTAAACTACATTTCCAGAATTTATTGTTCCCATATTCATGCCCTGAAATTTGAAACAGAAAGTGTCTTCCATAGACCTGTTTGGATTTTACAAACTTTGAAAGAACACTGTGTGAGAATGTTCTTTTAAAGTTTTTATTTTCTTTATATTCACTGCATTTTTTGTGTTATATATATATATATATATATATATATATATATATATATATATATATATATATAAATAATTGATCAGATCTGATAAACTAATGGAAAAGTGAGCATTGTGCAGCGTGCCTCGGGTCTTTCGACATCTAAATCCACTCCTTTCGACCATGTAAGCTCTCTTAACTCTAGATGGTGGTTCATTTAAACTTGTGGGTTTCGAAAGTTTTGAGGTCGGTCATTTAAGGTTACGGGACGAAAGAACGAAATTGCAGTTTGAGTGAAAACGTGGCCGGAGGGTACTCAGAAAAAAACTTTATCATTCGGCTAAGCTCCTACTTGAGAGGGCTTAAACGCTCACTAGATATGTAGGTCAGATTGCGAAAGACGGAAGGGACCACCAAAACTGTCCTTTAGCCTTTTATTCAGTTTTTAGTTTCATAATTTTTTTCTTGTTAAACTACTTTACTGTATTCCTGATGCATTGTCTTAAAAAATAGTACTTTAAGCTTTGTAATACTTTGTTATATTAAAGAATAAAAAGCCGCTGCTGCACCCTTTAAACATCTCAATTAGTGTTTTAAGTAGACAACATTTGGAACATTTATTCATGCTTGACCCCTCTATATATATTATTTTTTATATTTAAAATCTGGTGTATGTTTTTTTATTTATTTAACTTCACTTTATGCAACCATGGCTAATCGGACGAATGCTACAGTGGGAGTCCTAAATTTTGGCTATCCAGGTTTTATTAGGATAGGGATTTAACGAGTACCTGACATCGCACAGGCTCGGGACCACCTTTTAACTTCCCCTCCGAAGGACGGATAACTAAGGAGTTTTCACTCCCATTAAAAAATCCAAGAACCACCTCGGGTTTGAACCCGTGACCTTTGGTCATAGAAGGCTGTTATGCTAACCACCTAGCTACAAGTGATCCCCAAATATTACTTACTTATACATCGATATCTTTTGAAAAAAATCGGTTAATGATTATTATTTATATTATTCTTTAATATTAAATAATGTGATGTTTTTACTTCCACCTACCAATATGTAAAATATATAGTAAACGAAAGTATTGCGATCGTGAAAATCTTTGAATTCCAGTTTTCAACGTAATTACACATTTCAAAGTCACCTGAGTTCGAATAACCAATTCGCCCAAAAAGTTCTGTGTCTGTTTCGCAGGGTTTTTAGCAACAGGGAAAATCGAGAAAACCGGGAAAAGTCATTGATTTTAAAAACATATGAAAAAGTCATGAAACTTTTTCTTCGGTCAGGGAAATTGGTCCCTAAATAACATCGTTTTCTTCACTCAGAAAGTTCCAATATGACTGTATGTTGCAAATATCATAAAGTGAGTTTAATATTTAATATAATAAAAGGACAGGAGGACTGTGGAGAAGAGAAAAGTTAACCTTCAGGTGACGGAATTAAGGGGCAAAAAAAGCAAAACAGCTCCAAGAAGCTTATCAGAAACCTTGAAGATTTGCAGCGATTCAAACATCAAAGAGAATCTCTCGAAGTTCATATAGATTTATTGATTGTAAATAATTTGTGAATGCATTTGTATTCAGATTTGTAAATATTGATTATGACTAACGTAGAATTCAAGTTAATCATAATTCATTTGTAAGTCGACTGAAACAACTGCAATTTCAGTTGGTGCCGGGTAGGTATAGGTGAATCTTATCGTAAAGTAATTAGTCATTATATATATTTTCAATCTAGTATACCATATTAATTGGGGAGCCGTGGCTGAGTGGCTAGCGCGCTAGTCTCTCATGCTACAGGTTCTGAGTTCGATCATCCCGGCGGCTTATAAGATTAAAATGTGGTTCACTCACAACCTCTCCTCCGGGTATGTGAGACCCGTCAGCCAAAGGGTGGCCACTCACAAAATTAGTCGTAGGGAGTGATGACCCTACACTAAAATTGGCATCGTGAAACGTGTTGTAAACTCGCAGGAGTTTACACCGCGAGGCCTAGGGCCTACACGGCCTGTCGCGCCACTGAAGAAGAAGATACCATATTAATTATAATTATTCTTTAATTTGTCGATTTTCACCGAGATTTGGCCAGGTAAAAGACTTCTTACAATATTGGAAAAGTCAGGAAATCTCTTTGAGCTGACACCCTGTTTTCTGCTCTCGGTAAGTCTAGTACGAAAACGACAAGAGTTACGGTACTGAAATTTCATATTTTAGACAACCATACGTTCGAGATGTTACTCCAACTTTTTTTTACCAAAATCCGATGTTGTCTTCATATTAAGTAAGTTTTATTTTGTATAAAAAAATAAACGATTTTCTTATTTTCATTGATAAAAACCGGCTAAATATACAATTTTATCGAATTTCATAACCAACTAAAGAAGAAAAGAGCAAATATGTCTGTTCAGGTTTTTTTTACATAACAATAGTAATAAAGATGGATTATATACCGCTAGAAAGCTAAAGATTTTAGAAAAAGTGTTGTATTATGTATATACAAAGTTGTGAAAGATAGTTTAAAGTGACGAATAATGCATATACATAGGTGATTGTTGTAAATAACAATTTTATATTATTTAATCTAAAATATATGTTTCCAACAAAACTGAATATAACTCTTTTAAGTTTTTTTTAACTCTAACTTTATTTTTAAACTGCTCAAATTTCAACAACAGCAACCAATAGCGCACATAATTTTTTCCATGTTTGGTTTTTTTTCTTTATATGAATTACGAGAAAATAGTTCCTTACTTCCTTGAGGAAATGCAGTGTGCTCTGCGTCGAAAGTCTTAAAACGTTCTGTATCTTTCCAATTACGTCATTACGATAATGTCAACAAGACAAAAGCTTGAATAACGTCATGGCACGCTTGTCCTTTTATAAATAAGGAAGGTGGTGCGATACCTTTGACATTTTCACTTAGACCTCAAGAGCGAAATGAGAGTCCTTCGAAAGGTCAGTGCGTCAATACGGCAGCCGTTGGTAAAGTATTGCAAATACTACATTATTTTATTTAGTTCATGTTTATTGTTTATTTATTTAACGTCACTTTATACTACTATGACTAATCGGACTATGCTACAGTGGGAGTCCTAAATTTTGCCTATTCAGGTTTTATTGGAATCATAACAGAATCATAAGCTGTGCGATGTCAGGTACTTAACGAGTACCGGACATCGCACAGGCTCGAAACCACCTTTTAACGTCCCCTCCGAAGGACGGCATAACTAAGGATTTTTTACTCCCATTAAAAAATCCTAGTACCACTTGCCGGGTTTAACCCGTGACCTTTGGCATAGGAGGCTGTTATGCTAGCAACCCTGTTACAAGTGATCCCAATTATTTTAATTCTTATGGTTATGGTAATTATGGCTGTTTGCCTATTATTTCCACTTAATCCTAAAATCAAGCAAAGATTATTTACTATATTCGTGTATATGTGCAAATAACAACAACGTCCACCAAAAGAAGGTGATCATGTGTTTTTAATGGCATTACATCAAAACATCCTTATCGTTCAGTTGAATAATTCTGAAAGAAAGAAAACAAAACAAAAAACTTTGGAATATTGGATAATAGATATGGCGAAGTGTTTGAAGAATGCTCGTTGGAGAAAAGATTTGGAGCTCAAAAATTGTATCATCTTGGTTAGCGCGCCAGGACTTGGAGAACCTTGGTTTGCCCGCGCGGTATGGTTTCCTAAGATTTCACACTTCGATTCTCGATGATAGTTTATCTGATAAGGTCGACACCACTTATACTTATTTTGTGAGGAGCCATCAGTCGGCTGACGGGTCTCACATTCCCGAGGAGAGGTTATGATTGAATCTCCATTCATTTAAATGCTTGAAAAAGTCCTCTTGGAATTGAGATTTGATTTAACAATTTTTAGCGTGGCAGATTATTATGTCTTCACATTTAACTGTTTCAACATACAGAACACATTTAACATGATCGGCCACACAGCCTTAGGCTCTCTTCTCGAAATGCATTACGAGCTAAGTTCCTCATTTTTCTTTGGACTCCTTCTATGATCATAATAAAAAAGTGAATTATGAATTCACACGCCTGATTACTGAAAGCATTATTGACAACATATAGAAAATGTTAACTAAACCTTTATGCTATGGTTTATATTAGGTATTATTAGTAGGTATTTACACTCAGACTCGTATCGTCATATTTGCATATAGGTGTTATAATACGTTCCAACCATTCAATTGGGTTATGTGTCTTGTCAAATGGATCTAAAACAATTTTTTTCTCTAATTCGTGCAACTTTACATCTGGTTGATTTAATTTACTTTCCAATTCTTTTCTTCAAAAAATTTTCTTCATCATTCCTTGATATGCTATTCATATCTGAAGTAGAGTTAAGCTCTTCAAAAGGAATATTTTTGAAAAACTAATTCCCATCATCATCAAAATATTCCTTTTTTATATTAGAATCCTAACCTATCACCTACCTTTACGTATCCACCGATCGGTTGGGATCACTTGTAGCTGGGTGGTTAGCGTAACAGCCTCCTATGCAAAAGGTCACGGGTTCAAACCCGCAGGTGGTCCTAGGATTTTTTAATGGGAGTAAAAAATCCTTAGTTACGCCGTCCTTCGGATGGGACGTTAAAAGGTGGTCCCGAGCCTGTGCGATGTCAGGTACTCGTTAAAGATCCCTATCCTAATAAAACCTGGATAGGCAAAATTTAGGACTCCCACTGTAGCATCGTCCGATTAGCCATAGTAGCATAAAGTGACGTTAAATAAATAAACAAACAAAAATCCACCGATCGGTCTAATTGTCGAAACTGCATTTTTGATGACTGCTTAGGCTAATAATACTGCATTTTCCTTTAAATCTTAATAATCTTCTCGTAAAATATACATAGCAATTTATCTTCGGAAAGTCAGGCCACCTGATATTCGTCGGAGTCCCTTTTAATTATATGGACATACAATTATGAATTCATACTTGAAGTTATATCGTGTAATTTAATTTGTAAGTTGGTTAAACAGATTTTATTTCATCAAACGAATAATTAAATTACAATTGTTTAAAGATTTTGTGTTGTACAGTTGTAGGTTATAAACTTGTAATTTAATTATTCTATTGATGAAATAAAATCTGTTGAACCAATTACATACATATGTATATATTTATATATATACTCTGTAAATCTTTATATTTTGCTAACCAATAAGTTCAATAAAACCCAATCAATTAAGAATCGAAAGGTGTTAAAATCTAGCTTTTTAACTATTGTGTTTTTTAATTTATTTAAGATACTCGCGGGATTACCTGTAGGATGGTGGCTAGCATTACAACCTTCTATGCCAAAGGTCACAGGTTCAATCCCGCCGGTGGTCTTAGGATTTTTTAATGGCAGTAAAACATCCTTAGTTATGCCGTACTTTGGAGGGGACGTAAAAAGGTGGTCCCCGAGCCTGTTTGATGTCAGGTACTCGTTGAAGATTCTAACTAAACCTGGGTAGACAAAATTTAGGACTCCCACTGTAACGTCGTCCGATTAGCCACAGTAGCATAAAGTGACGTTAAAATTAAATAAACAAACAAACAATTAAGATACTCGCTGTCATTCATCGACTGCATGTCACTTGTGAATGGACATTGTAGAAGCTGAAATTAAAAGAACCATAAATTAAATAATTATGTGCCCACGTCACCGTGTATTACGAGCGGTTAGATGTTTCCTTTGTTAGAAGTTAATTCGCCTGCTCCTACCGTGACCAATCCCTGCTGGAGTAGGACTCATCCCCTTGATCCCTCTAAGCACTTTCCGGATCTTGTTAACTTAAACTGGCTCATCTTCATTCCTCCTTTATATTATTACATTGTCAATCAGTATTTCATTGAATTATCACTACATTTGTATAAATATCTGGGAAAGATGTGAAGCAAAAATTTGGTGCTCGCAAAACAACTGAGCCACTATATGGAGTGGATGTGAATATTAAATGAATATTAGAAATGAATATTAAAACTTCTATAGAACATAGTTTTTCAATTAAATACAATAATTTGACCAGACATTATACTAAGATCTATCATTTTGTTTAGTTTATATTTATCCATTGTTATTATTACAGAGAAAATATACATAAAATGAGGGAGAGAGAATTGGTACTTTAGTAGATACCCTGTCTTTGTCTTATTATTATTGATTCGTTATTTCACTTCTCTCCATTTTAAAATGAATTGATCACTGCCTGCCATGTGGATGTATTGATCGCTTGTCCTTACCTTTTCGTACCCCTAAAGCAAGAATAGTATGAGCCGACTTCTGGGAGATCACACTATCTGATGTGTTATGCTTTCCTCCTTATACTTCTCCTAGCCTGCCGGGTACTGCACTCTTCACCTTGGACGACCGTCGAGAGTTATGCCGCCTCCCTCGCCCCACTACCCCCGGCCGGCGAGGGTGGGGAGTGGTGGGGCACCAGAACACCCTGCCCGAGGAATAGGAGTTTAGGAACCTACAGGAGCTACCTTCTTCACATCGATCCCCCTCCCCCCTCTAACACCACACCACAAAAAAAAATTAACTTAGCCACACCTCTTAAGCTGCATGCTGTCCCGATCAACAGGTTTTTTATTGCTAGAAGACGCTAACGCGATAAAACATTCACTTTGAACTTGTGAAAAATATACAGTGACCGAAGAAAGTATTTGCACACCTTGTCTTTTCTTTATATAATAAATTTAAATCATAATAAAATAGTTTAAGGTTCATTAATGAAAAGTACGAATAATACTTGTTTAAAAACTGTATAAATTCAATAAAAAAGCTGCGTCATTGATTCCTCCATCCGATTGCGTAAACACTTCACATGATCTCTACAGGCTTATAAAATATTAATCATGGACAAATGGCAGTTTAATTGGACCAAAGAAAGAGATAACAAACTCAGGGAAATAAAAGAAACAGTATTTCCGTGGAAATCATCTATACAAAACAATAAAAGAGAGGAAGTCATATTAACAAGACTCAGAATAAGACACTCACGACTAAGGCACCAACATTTACTGACTAGAACACCAATACCTTACTGTGAACAGTGTAACGTAGCTATCACCATCAAACACTTACTAACAGACCTTCCATATCATTTAAATACTTCATTAAATGACAACAGTACATACATCCCTAATTTATTTGATCAATTAAAAAGAAATAAATTATATGAATCGATCTAAAGCCCCCAAACTAGCGGATTGCCAATTTGTTTTGCAGTTTTAAAAAAACTTGACCTGACACCACTTAATGAATTCTTGGGATGATTCTTCTAACAGTTGGGATGTTTAAATGGACATTGAGAGCTTTTTCCTTCCAGAGTGAACTGCTTCTGCATGTTCTTTTGACCACCCCATTTTGAAATTGCTGTAATTTCTTCGCAGTGTGCTGTGTGATATGAGTAAACATAGGAGCACCGTACAGCAAAGCGGGCTGGATGAAGCTGCTGTAAATAATGATCTTTAGTCGCAAACCTAAGTGTGGCGAGGTGAGGATATGGGTTAGTTTGTACGACTTGTTTCTAACAGGTATCTTTTTTCTAAAGTGACCTGTAAAAGTCAAGTGCCTATCAAATTATAGTTTTATTTACATTTATAGTATATTGTGGTCAACAGTCAAATGTTATGAATTTTGTTGGCTGGTCACAAAATCAACAAAATATATATTTAATTTTATATAAATCCTCACACTAGACTGAAACGACAAGAAACAGCTCGTGGGTACCGTTTTCTACAACACTTACTGGAAAAACGATCAAAACTTTCCACATACCAGAAAAAATTAATTTATATTACTATCATTAGGCCTATTTGGTCATATGGGATTGAGTTATAGGGACCAACCAAACCATCCAATTCTTCTCGCATTCAATCCTTACTATCCAAAATCCTCCGAAAGAATGCTTTTTTATACTTAGTCACCAATAAAATAATTCATAAAGACCTTAATATCCCATTAGTCGCAGATCTAGCCCGAACTAGATATACCTCCTTTTATTCCAAATTACCCGTCCACTCCAACCCACTCGTCCGCAAACTCTCATTAACATCTATTCCTGATAATCCCCCGAGGCGGCTTGAAAAGACGATGGCCTCGCGGACCTACTACATTAAATAAACACTGAAGTGCTACCACTGGGTAGTTTCTTCACATGCCTGTATCACAGCCCACTTGATCAATCAACACAATTACTTAATGTATTTTATTGTATAATACAGTTGTAAATTTCTTTTAAATAAAAAAAAAATTATATAATTTTATTAGAATCATTCGATTAATTTATGGATGATTTTTGTGTATCTTACTAATTATTTTCAAAATATATTTTAACAATTCCAGAATATTTCCTGCTCGGCTAAGCATGGTATAGTATGGTTGTTAAGATTTATTTTAGAGAAGTAATAAGTATTTATGTTATAAGCTTATTTTATGAATTCGTTATACTTTCTAATTATATTACTAAATTATTTTTAAAGTAAATTAAAATGTATTTAATATAATTTCCTCCCAGGGGTCTTAATGAAACTCGAAGCTTATAGGCAATTTTCTCATTTATTAATTAAAGATGTAATTAATTAAGTTTTTACGTAAAAATATGTCGGGGAAAAAATCCCAGACTGCATTTAAGTGGAGTTGAGAATAGGGTGAATTCATGTTGTTGAGGGACCAGGGGATGATTCATAATCAACAAACCCCTCGCTAGAGTCAGTGTAGGGGATATGTGTTGCATTCTTCTCCGACGGCTGTCGATCAGTATTTATATAAAATGTTATATTATATAAAATCAGTATTTATATTTTAGCTTTAAAGAATTTCAGTGTTCCAATATTTTCGAAATTTAATTTTAAAAACATCCCAACTATAAGAGTCATTTTATATTAATAAATTCAGTTCTATTTGATGTTTGTATCCTCTGATCATTTATTCGGTTGCCACATTTTAGAAATTGAGCTTCTCTTAAATGATTAATTTAGGATCGGGAACATGAAGATTCGTGATAGTTATTTGAATTTAGTTTTATATATATATTTTTTTATAAGCAGGTTACCAAGAAGTAATTTCCTAATGTAATGATGTTAAACCACGATAAATGTGATAAAATAAGTAAATATTGAATGTTATTTTCATCATAACTGGTGATTTTAAATCTAAATTTTCTTTGATATTTACATTACAAATATGACGAATATCTTATGATCTTACTTAAGTGTTCTTATATTTTTAATCAGTTTCCGTTAGATTTTATGTATTTATTTGTAAAACATTGCTATCGATCGAAAAATATTAAATCATCTTACTAATTCAATAAATTTAATGTTTCGAAGTTGTTTTGGTGTTATTCATATTAAGAAATTAAAAGTGGAACTGTGATGTGAAAAGCGAACCTTTAAATTAAACCTTAAGTTAAAAATAAAAATAATCAAGGGATTTTTTAAAATAACATTTATTCATTTAAAATTTACTTCAAAGTAGACGTGTTTATTAAAAAGCTGGAAGGAAGGAGTTGCTTTCATTAGAAAATTCCATATATATGTATATTACTTCACAAAAAATTATTATTTAGTTTATGTAAAAATTACTAATATTTCATCCTGGCTCTTAGTAATATTATTTATTTTGTTTTTTCAAGACGTAAACTCTTGTCTTCGAGTAAATCTCGCTGTCAAAGTAAAATGTTTTTAATTCACGGGGCTTAATGGGGCTTCAAAGTTGAGTTAAAAGCTGCTTAATAGCTTTGTTTCTCCTAAGCCTTTCTTACCTGCTTCCAAAGTTACTTAGGGTAGCTTAATTCTTATTTTTCATATTTCATATTTTGTCAACCAGTGCCTTTATGATCTGTTGGTCAAACTTCTGTAGGAGGCAAGAGAGTGGGTGGGTGTAAGTTAAAATTTGTATTCTTTAGGTAATTATGAATGATTTAAAGTTGAAATGTCAGTCGTGGGTGTTTATAAAAATGAATTAGTGAATTAAATTAAAATTCATTCATTAGTAACAACATTAATTATAAATTTATTTGGTAATTAGTAATGACATTAGTTCGGCTATTAGTTTCCACTTTGGTAACTAATTGTAAAATTTCTCAATCAGTCCCATCAACACAGTCAATGATAGATTTTCAATCCTTTCTAAAATTTTGCCTCACCTGTTTCAAATTAGTGATGTAATATAACGATTGGTTAATTATTCTATAGTAACATCAGATCACCTAAATTCATTATGTATTAATTTTATCTCAATAAAATTCTATTTTATTCATTGAACTAGATGCAGAATTTAAATATTTTGTGTCAAGAATTAGACAATCTATACATTTCAAGTTGATGAATGTTTTATGCATCTTTTTTGCTGCTTGGGTTTCAAAATTATATTCAAGAAAACCGATTAAGAAAAAGAGCTTGGAATAAATATGAATGAGAGACGTACACGTTTACAAATTTTGTGATTATTTTGTGAAGGCAAATGCTGCTAATGGTTCATGGTTAAATTTTTTTTTTTTTATTAATTTTGTGAAATTTGAAAAATAAAATTCAAATAATAAATAAATAATAATAATAATGCCTGCGAAAGCTGTGATAAAATATTGGGTTGATGCAAAATTAATGCAGGTTTCCTCTATTGCAATATCTTAATTCCAATTGTGTAAACAAAGCTAATCCTAACATTGATCATTATTATACCAAAACAAACCTTATCTAATACCCTCTCTTTCACCATGAATTTGTTTAGTAAAATCGTTTTGTTCAGTGTGTTCAAAGGTCTTGAATCGAAAATGTCAAAGTGCGATTTTCGTCAAATTTATTTTTACGAATTTAAATTAGGGCGCAGCGCTGCGCAAACGGCTCGTAATATTAATGAAGTGTGGGGTCAGGGGGCTATTAATGAGTGCACGGTGCAGCGTTGGTTCCAGAAGTTTCGCAGAGGAGATTTCGACCTCGAAGACAAGGAAGGTCGGGGCCGTCATCTTGCTCTGGACAACGACCGGCTGAGGTCAAAAGTGGAAGAAGACCCAACCAAAACCACACGAGAAATGGCGGCGGAACTCGGAACTCAAAAATTGCAACGTCTTTGCCCAGCATTGATGAATCGGAAGGGGCCGATCCTGCTCCACGATAACGCCAGACCACACGTTGCACAACCAACGCTTCGACGACTGCACGAGTTGGGCTACGAAGTTCTCCAACATTCGCCTTATTCACCTGACCTCTCTCCTACAGACTTCCACTTTTTCAGGCATCTGGACAACTTTTTGAGGGAGAAAAATTTTCAAAACCAGGACGACATTGAAAATTCTTTTCGTGATTTCATTGAGTCCAGGGATTCGGATTTTTTTTCTGGTGGAATAAGAAAGCTTGTTGAACGTTGGCAAAAGTGCATTGATTCAGATGGAAATTATTTTGATTAAATATATATGGTTAAAGTAAAGATATGGCGTATTTACAATACCTACTAAAAACCTGCATTAATTTTGCATCAACCCAATAAATAAAATATAATAATAAGGGATAATGGAATAATAATCCCAGAGATGACTGTTAATTCGATAAAGGAGCTGGATCTTCAGTTACGAGTATTGTTAGAAAAATAATGAACATTAAGGAATACTGTCTCTAGCCTTGACATGTCACCCTTGACTTAGGTCCGGGTAGGTGCTAGAGCCAGCGGAAGCTGTGATAAAATAAATGATAAAAATAATAATTAAATGAATAAATAATAAACCAAAATTAGTTTTAACGTTATTATAACATAATTTGTATAGGGTAACCTGTGTTATCTGCGGGTTCAAATCTGGCAGATGACCCCAGGATTTTTAATGTGTTTCGGAGAGGACGTAAAAGTGTGGTCTCGAGCCTATGCGATGCGTTAAAGATCCCCATTCTAATAAAATCTGGGTAGGCAAAATTGTAGACTCCCTCTATCATCGTCATATTTTCCACAGTAACATAAAGTGATGTTAAATGTATAAACTAACCACATAATTTGTGTAAACAAGACGGATGAGTTATATAAGTTGAAATATACGAATCTTATTTATCAATTGATAAATACTGTTTGATAGATTTTTCATCGTCGCTCAATGCCTCACTGGCCTGACGTGGTAGTTTTCAAAAATATGGCTTGCTATGGTATTATTAAGGATCTGTGGGAACTAGGGGGAAAAAAACTTCCTAATACAAAAGGCTAGATAGTTGTGATTATTTTATTTTTTTCTGTTAGATAGCTGCTTATGCCATGAAACTTAGAAGTTAAAATAGATAAAATTGTTCGAGTAACATCTCAGAACTACCTTTAACCTATGTATGTTTTGTTTTCATTATTTTGAGATAAAATGTGATAACATTTAACTAAAAGATATATCTTTAAGGATATTTACTAAATAGCTAATATATAAATATACATGTTAATGTCGTTGGGCCTAGCTGCTACCCTAGACCCTAGAGCTACCTCCAGTTGCTGCCAGCAGATCTGATTGTACTCCACCAGTTCCCACTTTTGTTCCAATTGTCCTCTCAATTCCTTCCTGCTTTCCTTTGTTTTCTTGTGAATTCCACTCACCCTCAACTCCTTTCTTTTTACTGTCCATTGCCTCCTTTGTCAATTTTTTTTTTTAATTTGTACTATAACGGATCTATTACGGTTAATAAATACGGCTCTTAACAACCATGAAAACATTTGTCGCAATAAATAATGAATAAATAGAAATAAGACTCTATCGTAGAAATTATTAATAATAGTAACCCCCTTCCTTTAGAACGTATTTTTCCTGAGCGGCCTGCAGTAGTACAAAACTCGATTTATTTCTTATCAACTAAATCAGTATTGGCTGGAGAGAGGAAAAAGCTTTCGAAGCAATCGCTAAAGAAAATAGCCTTTGTATTTACAATACTTCTTATTTGTGGACTAAATAGAAGAAATACCGTATATAGATTTATTTCTTCTTACTTCTATATATCAGTCATTTATTTTGAACTTTGTTTAGGTCCATTTTTGATATTGCGAGGAAGTTTTGCATTTCAGTAAATTAAAGAAAAAACGCTGCAAATTATTACACAATGGTTTGTTATTTCTAAATAACAATATTGGGGCATAACTGTTTATGTAGCTGTTAATAGGCAATTAACAAATATAAAAAGCAATAAATTGTATGGAAAATAGTACTATACACCACTACTAATTTCAAAACGCTATATCTGTGGTAGTTCTGAACCAATTTCAGTGATTCTTTTTTCATTTTGTATGAAATTTAATCGTCTATGACATAGCATTAAAGACTGACAAATTTTTAGTATTTATTTAGTAATTAGAAAAACTATTTAATTCAATTTTGATTCTCTTTCAGTTCCAATTTTCATTTATCTTTGTTCATCGCGGTGTCTTGATGTCGAAAATCTTTTTCATTTTTCTTTTCAATAATAACCGAGTTTTGGTAGAATTAAATCTTATATAATTTGTGACTTGAATATATAGATCAATTTTTTTTTTCGTTTTGTTTTTCAGTTTATCGCGCTTTACTGATTCTAAAACTCTTTACATATATTTCTTCTTCTTCAAATTTAATCGAGTTTTGGCGGAATTACATCTATTATAATTTATGACTTGAATATATACATAAACTTTTTTTTTTTTGGCGTTTTTTATATATATCGCGTTTTACTGTTTCTAAAACTCAATATATATGGTCGTATGTATAGGAAAGATTTAATTTTTTTTATTTTTTTTGTTTATCACACTTTAGTTATTACCAAACTCTATACACACTTTTCTCTATCTTGAAAAATAACTGAGTTATGGGCGTATTTATAGATAAAATTTCAATTTTTTTTCTCATCTTTTTTTATAATTATTCGCGGTTTTTGGTTAACAAATACTAATAATTTTTTTTTCTATATCTTAAAAAATAACTAAGTTATTGAGTTAAATAACTTTTTTTTTAATAACCAGCTGATATCAACGTCTAGGTGTTAGGATCATCATTGGATTTTTGTGGTGAATTAAAAAAAAATGGTCCTGTAGTTTAGGAGAAATGCCGCGGACGACGGAGGGCGGACAAACGGATTTTTAAAAATTCGTTATTCGGTTCGTAAGTTAAACGTAAGCTCTCAAATTTAGAGGATATATATATTTTTATTTGTTTGGTCGATTTTAAAGGTCCAATATTGAAAATAATTAACCAATTTTAATAGACATATCATTTTTGCTTTGCTAAATAATGGAAGTTTATCAGCCTTGTGTTTATTGTGAATAATGTATATTCTATTTGCTTGTTGAATTTATTTGTAATAATGAAACAGATTACTATTACATTTTATATAAATATTTATTCATTTCAATTTTTTATTTTTTTATTTTATTTTATTTTATTTATTTTTATTTTTTTTTTTTTTTGTATTTTGTCCAAATCAACAAGTATATACTGAGGTCTAAACATTAATTCCTTATCAGATGCCTAAGATCCTTCATTAATTATAGTTATATCTTACTTACTGCTGTACCGATTTTATTGTTTGATGTGAAATATAGATAAAATATGTTAAAAATAAATAAATCTATTATACTGAAGCCATTTGAATTTGGAAGAAAATTTCTAAATATTGCCGGATTATTTTGGTAAATATACACACATGAAAATAAAAAGTATTCAGACAGACTGGGTGCACCTGTGGTGAATCAGCTTGCGCAACAGCCTCGCCTATTTTATTTTTTCTATCTCTTTTGAGTTACCTTCCTCTCTCATTTACATTCTTTTATATTATTCTCTTTCTACTTAATTTATTGATACTTTTTTTTTTTTTTGGTTCCATTACCTAAGTTTTTATTAAACTGTAGCAAACACATATTGACCATATAGGATTTGGTGTCAAGTCTTGACGGTCACTTGTATATAATAAAATTTAAAAAAAAATAAAACAGCCTCTCATGTCCATGGTCACGGATTCAAACCTGACAGATGGTTCTTTTATTTTTTTAAAGGGAGATCTCTATGCTAATTACACCTGGCAAAATTTAGAACTCCGACTAAATCGTCCAATTTGCTAGAAAAGCATAAAGTGGCGATAAGTAAATGAACAAACAAACTTATTGTTCGTTATGGTCGGTCAGCAGTATCTTAGACTTTTGGTTGAAATTCTTCCTATACCCATCATTCTCTGTTAGCTTGCTTGTTTCATGTTTGTTTTATAGAAATAAGTACTATATATGAGCTACAATACGCAACATATCTGGGTTTCAATTTTACTATCTTTATACAATACTTGAGGAAATGTGATCATAAATTAAATATCATTAGTTATTACAATAAAAGTACATACAATTATTGTTTTAAAATATTTTTGTAGCTGAAATATTATTCCTGGAAAACTTACACTATTGCATACCTTGATGAGTTTTCTAATTTGACGAGACACCACTCTTTCTTATGTTATGCAAGTACATGTGATTACCTGCTGAAGAAAATTATTTCCTTGTAAATGACAACTACAATTAAGTTTAATCCTGGAAGCCTCATGAATAATGAAAATAGTTTAGCTTAATAACATTAATATTATGAATAAATGAGATGAGTTAAATAGTGGTCAGTTATCAAAAATTGTGTAAACTATTTATTTCTAAACTAAAGTTTTGACCCATATTGCATAAAACAAACAGCATAAAAGGTACATGTGAAGTACATGGATATTGCCATGAAAAAGTTTAAAACAACACTGCATACATGTATACACATTGAGTTATCTTACAACTCATTCTCATCAACTATCTTATTCTTCATTAGACACATAAGTCAGCTATCTAAAATTCAATAACATCATGTATACTTTTTTCTGTGTGTAAAATTTAGCTTTGTGTGAGACAGAATTTGAATTTAATGTTTATCTCTTGTCCTGGTTGAACAGATCTGATACATAAGACTACACCTGGACAAACGTCTTACTTGGAACCCTCATACAAGACTGAAAGGACAAGAAACTGCCCAACGTTTTTGACTACTTCAACACTTACTGGACAAATGCTCAAACCTTCCACTTGAGTACAAAAGGCTCATCTACATGACTATCATAAGACTGATATGGACTTACGGAGTAGAAATTGGGGCTCGACTAAACCATCAAATTTTTCCCGTCTCCAATCCTTACAATCAAGAATCCTTCGAAAAATCCTCTGTTCCTTATTTCGTCACAAATAAACTCATCCATAAAGACCTTTACGTTCCCTATGTTGCTGACTTGGCGCGAACCAGGTACCAATCCTTTCATGACAAACTCCATTCCCACTCTAACCCACTAGTTATTTGATTCCTCTACAATCCTCTGAGGCATCTGAAAAGAAGATGGCCCTGAGACCTAGTTTAACTTAGTTTTTGGAGAGCTGCCAATGGGTAGTATCCCCACATGTGAATCATGACAGTATAATCTTGTATTTCAATTACTAGGTGTATATCATTATACAGTTGTAAATAGCAATAAATCAATTTTTTTTTAAATGTTTATTATTATGTTAATTAATAACCATCTAACTGTACAGCACATAGGCATTAAGGTTTTTCTATTTTAAGATTTTCTCTTTATGAGCCCAGCAATTTTATGATATTTAAAACTTTAAGTAAGATGTTTTAATTTTAAAACTTAATTGATTTTTTTTTTTTTTACTCTTGTACCATGTGATAATCATATTGTTTTTATATCCTTTATAGATATTTTTTAAGAAATCCTATCTATTATGAAGATATACAATCGGCGAAAGTATTTCTTGGGAGTTTTTCTTTTCCGTACTTTCAATACCAAAAATACATCCTACATTCTTGACCTACTCATCCCTTGTTCATCGGTACATTCGTTTAATACAAGATCCCAGTCCACTAACCTATATATTCCTTTTCATTAAACATCATCCTTTAAAAAATCATTTAGTTTGCGTGCCACATCGTTCTGGAATTCTATACCTACCTCTAAACGCAAAGCACCTTCTTTAACCTCATTTAAAAGCAAACTGTTCCTTCATCTCCTCAACCATCCATCGACAGATTGATTGTAAACAAAACGCTAGAATAGTGGTCATGTCACATTCTAAAATGAGGACCGCAACAAATATGTAAACAATGTTTTAGATATATTTTCACCTTTCTCTTTCTTTCTTCTGTTTTTCTCGGTGACTTTATTGTACCATAAGAAGCACAATAGTAATATATCTTCAGATACACATTAATGATTATATAATTATAAACTTATATGCATACTAAGTAATCGTAGTTATTCATTTAACTTTATTTATTCTTATTTTTAAATAATATTATATCTTAAGTTTGTATTTCTTTTATGTTTTTGTTTCTGTGCCAGACACAAGCCAAAGTTTTGTACTTTTCTGTTATTCTTAGGGGACTGAAGGTCCCAGAATAAAATTTACTTTCTTTCTTTCTTTACAATAGTTGAGATTTCATTTTGATCTTAACTGATGTCAGTTAATGTTATTATAAAAATTAAAGATTTTAAAAGTTGCTTATTAAATGTATTTGTTATAAACTTTATCATTATACATGCTCAAACTGTTTGATTTTCTTAACACGATCAATTATTTTCATATTGCTAATTTAAAATGTTTTTATTTTTCAGTGAGCAGAGCATAGCTTCTGCTAGGGCCTCGGTGATGGTGTACGATGACACCAACAAAAAATGGATACCTAGTGGTTCATCATCAGGGCTTTCAAAGGTGCATATATTTCAAAACATCACCACAAACTCGTTTAGGGTGGTGGCTAGGAAGTTAAATGATCATGAGGTAAAAAACTCAAATTATTATTCATTAATTAAACTTACAACATTCTTCTTAGTATGAATATAATATTAATTTTGTATAATTTAAAATAACGATTTACTATCTCTTTAATTAATATTATGTACATTTTTTTTACTTTTGTAACTTGCTGGTATTTGATGTTTCTCAAAACCTTAACATTAGTTTTTTATATTTTACTAATTATTAAGTTATGTTGTTGTTTTTTTTAATATAATTATTTATATTGTATTTTGTCTAGTTGTTCAGGCTTTATCCAGACTAAAGAGTAGATATTTAGTTATATTTGTAAGATACTTTTTCTTAAATCTTTCTCAACTCAAGCGATTATCTAGAATTGTTGTAATCATTAGAGCAAATATTCATTATTACCCAAAGCAGTTATCATTAATTAACATTAATGAAGTTAACTTTGATCAATAGCTTTATAGGGGTTAAGATTTGTTTCTTTATTTTTATGTTTTACTTTGGGTCAGTAAATTTAAGTTACCGAAGACTACTAATGCTTTAGTATTCATTGAGCTTATATCAGAATGTTGGCCCAACTCCACTTGACAATTTCCCATGAAACATGATCTATTTGAAGTAATAGCTTAATTGCACTTAGTTAATGTTAGTGGAAGTGGGTGTCATGTCAAAATGGAAACGTAATGTGTTGTGTGATCTGAATTTTTAATCTGATAATGGTAATATTATTGAAGTCAATTAGTTAATTAATTATATGGCCTGAAAGTGGTTAGTTAAAGAATTTGGAGAAACTTGGCATGTTTGAGAAAAAAGTAAAGCAATATTTTTTGAAATTATATATTTTTTTTTTATATAAGGAACATACATATATTTTTATGCATAATATATATGATATTATAGTGCTTTCAATGCTTATATTTAAGAAATTAATATTATAATAGGATTTAAACATTTTTGTAGTATGTATGATGTCAAATGATTTCTTATTTTTGTGTATAGGTGGTGATAAATTGCATCATTGTTAAGGGTCTTAAATATAATCAGGCCACTAACACCTTTCATCAATGGAGGGACCAGAAACAAGTTTATGGATTGAATTTCAGTAGTCGTGAAGATGCTGATGGATTCGCTAGGGCGATGACGCATGCTTTAGATGTGAGTAATGTATACAAATAACTAAATATTTAAATGATTATTTATATTTCTTATAGTTTTATTTTGGTTTATTATTATCGGTAATGAACCTTTGTAATCGTCCAATATGGAAAAAAAAAGGCGATTAAAAATGTTTTAATTCAGTATCTCAAGTTATTTTTGAAGAAAGAGAAAAATTTATATTGCGTTTTCTAATCAGGACACCATGAATGTTGAACAAAGGAAAAAAAAAATTTAATCTGATTTGGTGAAGCCACCACTTATAAGTGATGTAATTCCCCCTTTAACTCGGTTTTTATTCAAGATCAGGAAAAAAATTATAAGTGCTTTGGAATAAAAAAAAATTATTTGAATTAATTTAATAAAAATTAAAAGAAAAGAAAAGGAAATAGTAAAGAAGTCTAGTATAAATGCTTTTGTTTTATTATTTTCAATAATGAACCTTTGTAGTCGACCAAAAAAAATTTTGTTTTTAAATTATGTTTCGTAGTATTAATTGTTATTCAATACAAAAATGCATTTATGTACATAAATGCTTATTAAACTTAAAAAAAAAATAAAATAAAATAATTGGACTTGTTATGGTTATTCTACAATATGCACCCTATTATAAATGATATATAATATACTTACTAAATGTTTTGCTTTATGGTTTGACTGATCTAACTACTATATTAATAAGCACTTTTTGTGTCCAAAAATTGTTTGTTTTTTGTTTTGTTTTTTAATGATCTGTTGTAATAATTCTGTTATTAATTTAACCTAAATTCAAAATCATTGAACTTTTAGGGTGTATAATGCTTAGTTTAGAGTTGTATACTTATAGTGTAGGTTCTTTTATCAGTATTTTTTTTAGCATTTTAGCTTGATTCCTTGCTTTGATATTATTATAAACCCTAAAACTTGCTATTTCTTTCTTTTTTTTTCATTCATAACTTCTTTATTTTAATCTAAACTTAATTTAGATGATTTGCAATTTAGTACGAAATGTTTACTTTAGTTTGAAAAAGCATATGTGAAATATGGAGCCATTTATTGTTTTATTAGTTTTATTGGGGAGCTGCCAATGGGTAGTATCCCCACATGTGAATCCATGACATTTTTATCTTGTATCTCATTTACTAGATGTATATCATTATACAGTTGTAAATAGCAATAAATCTATCAACAAAAAAATTAGTTTTATTGTTATATTTTAATATTAAAATAAGGAGCTGTGTAGCCTAGTGGACAATGCACTATTGTACTGTTCTGTGTTCTTCTGGGAGGGTTACAATCCCAGCTGAAGCATAATAATAATTAGTTTATTTTATGAATAATTATTTTGGCTTATTTTTTTTTTTCATAGGTGGAAATAATCAGGAGTATTTTTTTAAATATTTTAATTTTGCTGATGTTTCAGCTCAAGCTTGTGAGCCATCATCAGGGCATTACTAAGCCAGCCATGTCCAAGCATAAACTGTCCAGATCACAAGCTTGAGCCGAAACGTCGGCAAAATTAAAATATTTAAAAAAAGACTGACTCCTGATTATTTCCACCTATAATAGTTTCTACAATCGACTATACATTCTCAATACTGTTTTTTTTTTTTTTTTTTTCATTGTGATGGAAAATTAGTTGACTGTAGATAGACTATAAAAAGTTGTTTAGGAGTGCAGTCATAGAAATACTTCAATTAAGAGAACTTAATTGTAGTATTTCAATGTCTACACCCGTAACTAACTTTTCCTTCTATTTTTTAATATATTAATGTTAATAAAGATATCCCATTCAGTTATTTTTGTGAATTATTGGTTTGAGACAAATGGAAAGATTTTTATTTTTTTATCGAATGAAAACTACCTATTGAATATAAAATAAATTATTAAAAATTAAATGTTTTACTTTTAACTTATATAATGAATTTTCAAGTTAAATATATTACTTTGAGGAATCTAATTGATACACTTTGCTTTTTATGTGATTATGATTTTTTTTTTTTTACTCTGATAACATTAATTTTGTCATCATATTTTAGGCGGTAATGTTTTATTCCAAATTATGCGTACTAATGATTTATATTATAGAGATAGTTTGCTTTAAAAAAAAAAAGACAGGGGACTTCCCAAAAGAGTGCCTGAGTCATGATTTAGGAGCCTTTTTGACCCCCATGACTGATGATGTCATTCATTTGCAGGTGCTAAACAGCAACTCCCTTCCCAGGCCAACTCCTGCCACCATCACGCCGCAGCCTCAGTCTCACTATCAGCAGACAAATGGCCAGTACGAAGAGGACATGGGTTACAGGTACTAACAAAATTAATTAATAACTAATTACTCATTAATTCTTATTCCATTCAGAGGATGTGGGCTCAGGCTCGTTTATGGTGAGTGCTTAATTTGTCAAGCATAAATCCGATAAGTCTTAAAAAATCTTAATTCGTTGAATTTTTTTATTTTTAAATTTAATATTTTGAATAATACTGGTCTATCTAATTTATTATTCAAAACAGAAGATACTGGTTCTGTTGTTCAAACCATTCCAGTTATCAAGGTCTCAAGGCTCAATTAATTGTTTCAATTAGTGCTGAATATTTAAACTGTTACCTTTCATTCGTCTTCGTGGTTGGTCATTGTGTTTATATATACCTCTCAAAAAAATATATTGGGTAAGTTTTATGTTCATTTTATCACCCATATTTTTATTTTAAAAACCTATCTGTAATTACCAAAAGTTACAAACTCTTGTTATTGTATGTAATAAAAACCATGGAAAAATACCATTAATTTTTCTATTGTTCTTATCAAAATTATTACATTTCTTGAATGAGTAGATAATTGCAGTCCCAGTTACTAGTTTATTTTTACGCACAACTAATGATTACCCTGTTATTTTGTCATATGTATATATTAACACCCCTCTCTTTTTTTAAATTTGGATGTTTGTCAATCTGTAGGACTTATTACTTATCAAACTCGTACCCATTGCTTTTTTAAGTGGTTATGCCTAGTGTTTTGAATTACTATGTTTTTAAAAATGTGTTTTGTTTATTATGTTGATAGATTATGTTTAAAAAGCTTTGTTATTTTCTTTATCAACTTTTATCTAATACAAAATAAGGGAAAGAATTTTGTCCATATATTTTTAACAATGATTATATATATACATATATATATATATATATATATATATATATATATAATATATAATAATTTTGTTTTAAATAATTCGGGTTTTGGGTCATTAAACTAATACTCCTTCTTAATTTTCTTTATTTTGGCGTTTCGATCCTCCGTCCATGAATACACATAGGATCCTTTTCAACACTGCAACAAAGAATTTTATTGAGCACCGGCACACCACTCAGGCTAACACAGTGCCCTGTATAATATAATTTTCTTTTGAAAGTTGAACTCAGCTCATTTTTTATTATTTATTAAAAATAATTCTTATACATTTGAATTAAGGTAAAACTTGATAACAATTTTGAAGTAGATATTAATTTGGAGATCAAAATGGTATAGTCCAACTACATTATGAATGTGTTTTGTCATTTTTAATATTGCCAATTTATCTGCCATTGCCGTGGAAAATTTATTGAAATTGGAATTATTTCATTACTAAATGTTCAATATTTTTAAAACAACAGTCTAGCTGCTAACTTCTAAAAGTCTTTTTAAAAAGTGTGATAATAGAAGATAAATCCTTGAAGTGTGCACAATTACAATGATATTGTGTTCTGATATAATGATTTTTTAATGAATCTGTTTTTTTTATTGTCAACCTTGAATTTAAATTGAAAAAATGATGTTTTAGACTAAGGCATGTTTAATTTATGTTTTTAGTTACTGTTAGTTATACATTTATTTTTCTGTTATTTTATATTATTTATCTTGAGTCCTGCTTGTTTTATTTCTTTGTTTCTTTTTGTATTTAGATTTATTATTTTATTTTATTTTTTGTTTTACGTTGATAGTCAGATGATTCAGAGGCCAACAATATACCACCAAGTTACGCCTGCAGAACAACCTAGAATTGACATAAACATGCCAATTACTATTAATACTAATCAACATTCCAGGTAAGTTAGTAAAATTAAATTCATTAACACTATTAATTAACATGGCTGTTATTTATTATGGCTCAGTCGCACTTCACCATGGGACCATTGCAGTCATAATAATCACTATTTGAACACTTATTTTATTTTATTTTTATCTACTGCGTTGGGTCTCTTGATGAGACCTTTATGTTGAATATTACATTTCCCTTTGGCTCTAATGGTTTATTTTAATCTTATAACAAAAGTGTTGTACTTTTTATCAAAACAAAGGATCAACTTTATTTCCGACAAATACTATCAGTTTTTAATTATTCGAATACTCTATTGTATGAAAATAATGAAAAGGAAGGTTATGTGACGGATTAATGGCAATATTTGAAACAGCTGTTAATAGCTTAAAGCAGTTTTCTCAAATTATCACTCAATGACTCTTTATTAGGCTTTATTATTAGAGTGTTTATATGCTAAAATAAATATTTCTATAATTAAAAAGCTGATGCGAGTTCATATCGGTCTATGTGATCGTTTTAAATGATATCTAATAGTATGAGAGCGAGCAAGATCTTGACAAATTTCATTTTAGTATTGCTGTTTTATTTTGTTTTTTTATATTTGTTTAGTTATTAAATGTAGATGTAGATGCACCACTTCTAGCAGTTGCATTTACTTAGCGCATCCCATTTGTACATGTGGAAATGTTAAATTGCCACACTATTTCATTAGCACATTACCTATACATTTAACAGAAGAAAACAAAAAAACTTGTTATAAATTGTTCATTATACATCACATAATAACGGGTAAAAATTTCTATAATTTCTGATACCAGGTTTTGTAGGAAGGAGTGGGAGAAGTAGAAAAAAACTGATTTTTAAAATTGCTTTCTTGATTTTGTCGAAAATTATTGTTTGTCACAAATATTGTAATGAGCAAAGTTAAAGTACCTTTATAAAGATTAAAGGGGGTGGGGTAAGCTGAGTAGGTTAGTGCGTGTTGCTTTCAACACGCATTGCCTAGCAACAGAGAACCAGAAACTTGGAACAAAATAATCACAGGTTCGAGTCTCGGAATTTTGGGGGCTTTTATCTCAGTATTTATCCCCCGCCCTCACCCCCGGGCCCGAGAAACCTCCGTATAGCCTACAAAGGCGAGGTAGGGGTGAACAGTTGTGAAAGTTAAAGTATCTTATGTTGTTCATCCCTGGTTCACCTTTAAAGGCTATACTAGGGTTAGGTGAGAGGGTGTTGGCAAGGGATTAATGGCAAGATATGAGTAGGGGTGGGCATAATCGAATTATCGGACTTCGATGATTTCAATAATCGAATGATCCCATAATCGAATGATTCATGTATTCCGAAAGACAATATGGTACAATTCCCCCCTCAATGATTACTGAGCTTAGGTGCAAATATGCATATAATGCATGTGATGAGCAAAAAAAAAAAAAATATTCGATTATGTCCACCCCTAATATTTTTATGTATCTTTGAATATACATCATTAAACAATTAAGTTAGAATGATCATTCGTTTCTCCAGACCATAATCGAATGATTGAAATAATCGAATGATCTGATAATTGTCATTCGGTCATGCCCACCCCTAATTATAAGGCCCCCGGTACCAAGATGCTGTCTCGTAATTATTTTATTTCAAGTTTCTGGTCATCTGGTTGCTGGGCAAGGCACGTTCAAAGTTAAAGTACGTAACATATTCTAAAATAATGACTCAATACATTTTTTCACTCAGCCTAGTGGTTACAAAGATATTTCAGGATAAAAATTAAGGTTTTCCACTTCAATAAAAATGCTCTAAAAAAACACGAAAATAAGGTGAAAATATATACATTGAAGATCAACAATGAGTTTTAGAATAATTGCTTGATATTTGTTTAATAAATGGACTCAATCTCAATGTTGATTTGGGCGCTGTAATTCCATGGCGTTGTGACCATTTTTACTGAGTGGAGAACCAATCAGTTTTGTCCCCTAAATATCTCTGTAACCAGTTGTCTGAGAAAAAAGATGTATAGAATAATAATTATTTAAATTTTAAAGCTCTTTAAATTTATTATAAAATTTGTATTAAAAATAATATTTTTAGAGCTATTTACAAAAAAAACTTTAAAAAAATCAGTTGTCTCTATTTCTCTCTCTCCTCCTCACTACAACTGATGCAGGAAATTAGGGACATTTTTACTTTTTATTATTTTAAGGATAATAAACAATTTATGTTATGTTTCAGCTTTTTTTTTTTTAAGTTAGGGTTATTGTACATAAATGTTTTGAATGTATTGAAAAAAATGTAATATGAGAGGATGTGAAGTAAACGCAACTGCTGCCAGCTGAAAGACTTGGCTCATCGATATCAAACAGACATACCAAGATGAATTGTCGAAAACAGTACTAGCTCTTGTATTATAATAGGTTCAATTTTAGAATGCTGATTAGCCCATTGAATAAAAAAAAAAATTTATTATTTATTAATGTATTATAGGTAAAAGTGGTGTTATTTTTCTATATATTATTTTTTGAAAAACCTCAAGCCACAAAACTATTATCAGTAAATGAATATATTATTCGGAACAATCTCTTCTAATTTGTTTATATATTTATTTATCATAACATATCAAACATGATTATTACATTACGTTTCGTGGTACCTTATGCCTTATCTTCAGATTTTCAAAAATCATCTAAAATATAATTGAATAAATATTATAATTATTATCAGTAAGTTTCTGCACCATGTATATAATATAATACATTTTCTGTGCAGATTATATCCTAAAACTTTAAAATAGGAATTATTTAATATATAGGAATTATATAATTATATAATATTTAGGAATTTTAATCCTTCGCAGGTATTAAAATAATTAATGGTTAACCAACTGTTTTTTTTCTGTTTTTTAAATATTTTGATAAAAACATTTTTTTTAGTTTCATCATCAGTATGGTGGGCGAAAGGATAACTCCTTTCAGTTTTCTGGACTAATTCCTTCCAGTATTTTCTTTTCGTGTAATCTTCCATCATTGAAATTAAATTGATTGACAACTATTAATCAAGTCTTTGCGAAATGTTACCCCTTTAGTTATTTCTATTCTTTCTGAATTGATCTTACTATGTTTATACAAAGCACTCAATATTTAGTGTTTTTGCCAAAAAAATTACAGTTCCTTAAAGTTGATCGTTTTTTCATTATAACTGAAACTTATGAATTTTAACTTTTTTTCATGTTGAAAACTAAACGAATACATTTGAAAGATACTTAACTGAACGAATAATACTTAACATTATAAATCCATGAAGTTTTACTATTGTATTAAACTAATTATGTATTATTTATCCATGAAATTTCTGTTAAAGTTGTGTTGTTTTTTTTGTCTTTCTGGGGGAAAAAAAATACATGGACTATTATTATAGTACGAATAAAATTTGTTGTAATGTTTAATCTCTAGAAGGAATTAAGTGTTTGTAATCTTATTATTTTTTCATTTTTCTATGCTATTTTTTTCCTGCAATATAATAATGACGACTTAAAGTTTTTTTATTTTAAACTGCATTTATTTTACAAAGTAATGTTTGAGTATTGAATTATTTCTGTCCAGTTAATCCTCATAAATAACTTCAAGAAGTAATAATATATACTAATAATTAATAAATTATGCTGTTTGATTCTTTTAATTTTTTTGCAGTTCTTTTGTTATAGATATTTTGAAAATAGTTTTAGATAAAATCACTCAGGACTGTTGAGTATTATAATGTTTTTCATTGCTCAATAGCGTGTAAATCCATTACTGAATTGACAATTGTTAGGTACTTCCTTTAGTTTGGTTCTGGGTTTTCAGTGACCAACAATGGATTTGGAAGTGCAGGTGTCAGTAGTCGGTTTGCTGTTAATTTATGTTTTACTGCAAATTCTCTTATATGATTTTCCCCTAAATTCAGAGGATGCCTTGGATTTTGTAAATTGTTTAATATTTTAAATTAAACTGACTTTCTAGGTTATGACCAATGTTTACAAAATTTTACTTAATATTATAATCGCATTATTTGGTAACTGAATTTGGGCACTTGAAGAACTTTTATGTTTGACTCTTTACTGCTTTAGTTTTTATTTTATTGTATTTGTATTTGTATTTTTATTTTATTGTATTTTTATTTTATTATATCTTGAAGTTAGGACGGGATTATTGTTATACCTAAAATAAAAACAAGTTAACAAATTAGAGATATCTTTATTAAATATATAGAAAATGAAGTTTTATTTATTTTTATTAGTTGAATATATTTTTTCAATAAAAATTTTGATTGAAAATTTTTATTAATTATAAATTGAAAATTAAAACAGCAATATATTTTTTTAAGTTTACTTGTTTTTTAATAATTTCTTTTTTACATAACTACCCTCCATTTTTAGTTTATGCATCACTGAGCATTAAACCTGATGAATTGCCTTGACTATTCATTTTATTGAAACTATTTATTAGTTATTAGCACATATTGCCTTATTATAATCATCTAGCTGATTATTGCAGCAAAATAGGAAAATTTTCAATTCTTAAGTTGTATGGATTTTCTCCTTAAGTTGTGAGGAGTAACTTAATCTGTTATCGTATCAACCTACTAAACGTCAATTTTTGAGTTATCCCAGTCTTATTCCAAAGTAGACATTTGGTATTTGTGATTTGTGCCAGGTCTTGTTTGTATTTTTAAAGGAATTTTTTTCTTTCAATGGCCATATAATTACAATTTTTTTTGTTTTTTTTGTTCAAATTATTTGAAGAGATAATTAAGAATTAAATCCATATGATATGTATTTGTGTTTTGTTTAAAGATTATTTTGACTATTTTTTTTGTTTTTATTTTAAGGAAAACTAATAATGGAAATACTTATTTTACGATAATTTATTTGCCCGTGTAAGCAATTAGCCAAGTCTGACATGATTTTGAAAATAAGGTATAGATATATTGTCTTTATCGAGTTTATTATGTATTTGTAACGTTCCCAAGGTAAAATTGTTTTCCCATGTTGTATTGTGCTATTGTGTTTAAATTGCTCTTTCCCTTCTTGTACAAGGTGACTTGAATACTAATTGAAGGTATCAAAATGCTACTAGCATGCAGTATGTAGTATCCTGGTTTTCCTTTCCCCAGCCTTTTTGTTTATTTATGTAATTTAGAGATTATTTGTTTCAATAAGAGATATTTATTATCTTTGTTTGCTTAGGACAATGACAAGGGAGGATGTAGCCATCATTCAAGAAAGGAGAATGTCACAGCAATCTCAGAGTAAGTATTCATGTTTCATGACTCTTCCTCTTTATCGTTCATTGTATTTTAGATAAAATAATTCCATAAAAAATATATATATATATATATAATATATATTATATATATAATTTTTTTTTTACAAAAAAAAGTAAAATTAGAATAGCAAACTTATTGAATTGTTTTAAATAGAAAAAATGTATATACTAATATATAACTTGATTTTTTAAAGTTTACTTTATTGTTGTTGTTTATTTATTTAATGTCCCTTATGCTATTATGCTACTGTGGCTAATCGTACATTGGACTAAATCTATTTTAGTTACTTCAAATAAAACATTGATTGTGGTAATCATAGTGTTTTTAATTTTTTTCATTTTTTTTTTATTCTGCATTTTCTCTCTCTCTCCTGGTATAATTTTATCCTGGAAAAACAAATATATTGATTTAAAAATGAAACAAAAATAAATATTAATCATATTTCAAATTTAATAAAATTAATATGTAAATCTGGCCCGAAAAGTCTGAAGTTTAGTAGAACTAAGAACAATTAAGGATTCGAATATATCTGACTTAACATTCATCTTATACAGTTTTATGGAAAGCTTAATGTAGAAATAGGGACTATTTAATGTGCTCTTGAAACAATAAGAGCATTTATTATTCACAAAATAAAAAAATATTTTATTATGTTATTTATTTAATTAAATGAGGAAAAAATAAAAATTATAGTTTTTATTGAATTTATTGACATTTTCTGTTTTTATTGTGATTACTTCCATGATATATGTTATTTATCTTTGAGTTAAAACCCAACAGCATACTTAAATATAAATATTTTTTATACTAGGACACGATTTATTAGAATTTTTTTCATATGTTAAATTTTTATTTGAGACTATTTTAAGTTATAAATTTTTAGATGAACATATGGTTTTCTAATTCATGGTTTTTACAGCATATCAGTGAGTTTTGTTTGGTTTAAAAAGTTCTATTTAAAGTATTTTTATATCAGGAAATCCCTCACCACATATTTTCTGGGAAATCATCTTTCTCT
Source organism: Piezodorus guildinii (assembly GCA_023052935.1). NCBI lineage: Eukaryota > Metazoa > Arthropoda > Insecta > Hemiptera > Pentatomidae > Piezodorus > Piezodorus guildinii. Next base: position 117,648,875 of record CM041293.1, on the reverse strand, counting down.
TCTGGATTTTTTAATTTTATTTAACCTGTTGACTCATTCGTTATCTAATGAGTCACTTGTTCCTTATTGAAAATGATAAAAGGATTCTTGCCAACACAATGATCGATGGGTTTAGTAGGTCTCCATCTTTTCACCAAGAATGTTCAATATTTAATTCAAACACATTGATGGTGCCCATGGCTTTGACACATACTTTAAGTCTTCAAAGTTTTAGAGGTGAATTTGCATATTGAATTGTCGCTCATAATTTATTTTTAATTTCAGTGGTATGCTATATTATTGTATAAGTGAAACTTTATTACCTAATGGGCACAGTTTGAAATTGAAAACTTTAAATAAATTCTATATAATAAACCTGAAGTAATCTGAAGTTTATCTGACAAATATTAAATAATACTATTACATAGACAACATAGAAAGTGAAGTAAATAACAATATTTAGTATAAAATTTAGTTTTGATATTCTTATAACTCTTTGTATTTCATTTGATTATTGTTATCTTGTTTAGTTTTGTTTGTTTATTTATTTATTTAACGTCACTTTATGCTACCATGGCTAATCGAACGATGCTACAGTGGGAGTCCTAAATTTTGCCTATCCAGGTTTTATTAGGATAGGGATCTTTAACGAGTACCTGACATCGCACAGGCTCGGGACCACCTTTAACGTCCCCTCCGAAGGACGGCGTAACTAAGGATTTTTTACTCCTGCGGGTTTGAACCCGTGACCTTTAGCATGGGAGGCTGTTACGCTAGCCACCCAGCTACAAGTGATCCCATCTTGTTTAGTTATTGTGGTATCATGGAATTGAAAAGGAAAGTTTATTAACAGTTTAGACATTTTTTATATGACACATCCTATTTTTTTAAAACTAACTTGAGAAAGCAAAAACACATATAATGAAAGAAATATGTAGGACAATTAATATATAAAATTGTGTGATAGAACTGTCTTAGCGCAAACAATATGAAAAAAAAAATTATTTCAAAATTTTGCTAATCAGCACAATACAATTGCACTCAATTCATTCAATTAATTTTTTTGTTATTTAAATAAAAATATACGTAAAATATTTATAATTAAACCAATTTCATTCTTATTTTCTTTTAGACTAATTAATTAAAACATAAGCTTAGTGTTATGAAACAGATTTCACAAAACCAAATCAACATTTGAGTGTTAAAATACTTATTTTATGCTGACAAACATGCATTAAAATGATTTAAAATATAAGCAATTACCATATGATAAATGCATAAGGTAATGTGTAGTTCAAAACACTTTGATTTCTTATTATGACTTTATTACTGTTTGGTGTGGATTGAACAATTTTTGAACTGTGCCACATTTTTCTCTACTTTTTTCCCTTTGTTTTATCATCGTAGCATAAACATATTATTGTCTGTTTTTAGGATTCCGTAGGCCGGAGACTGAGAATGGAATCTATTGTAATGGGTGTATGTTATCTGTTTCTCTTTCAGTTTGATTAACCTCTTATTCACTCTACTAATGTTTGGTAGTTGAAATCAAAATTAATATCTACATTTATGTCTACTAACTACTGCTTACTGATAATTATTAAAATGCTCATAACCTTTTTTTTTTTTTTGGCTTGAAATGATATATTTGTATCATTTACATATTTTAAAAATTTTAATGGCTCTAAAAATAAATAAACAATCTTATCTATCTTCTCTTATCATTTTGTAGAACTTTTATCTAATTTTTTTAAAATTGTTTAATTTCTTCTGATTAACTTGAAGTAATCAATTGGTCGGAATTCATTTGGAAGCATTATTATTTGTAATAAAGCTATATTTATGTAGAGTTTCTCCCATATATTTATGTAAAATATGAAGTAGGTAATTGCAATTCAGTTGACCAGCTATAAGGATGGACTGCTGACTGCTTACTTAGGAGGTTATCATTCAATTCTTATCTCTTTGACAGCAAAATTATGTAAAGCTGTCATTACATCCCATTATTTTTATGAATATTTTTATTTTATTTAGAGCCTTTACATTTGCCCTTTGCCATTACTTCTTGGACTCAGATAACCTAGGAGGAGAAAGGAAGAAGGTTTGGACACAATATTTTGATCTATCCGATCCTAAAATGTAGAACAGTTGTGCTCTTAATGGAGTCGGGTTTATTCATTCTCTAATGGCTTCAGCCCTTTTTTATTATTATTTTGCTCATATATTTTTGTTTCTTCCACATATATACTGTTTAAAAACAAAAAAATTACTTTATTTTGTTCATGAATTTGTATAATTGCGTTCTATTGTAAGAATGGTTAATTTTTAATTTAACTTTGTATTCTGGCGTTATTTTACATTAAAACCAAATTTAATTATAATTATTACGGAGTAGAGCTTTTGGGACTCTACTACACTCTATTTTTCTTATATTTGGAGTAGTGTTTGTTATGAGGGATACTGGTTCTTAAAGATTTATTGGATTGATTGTGTAGGTGAATTATTGGGATAATGGTGTGGATTTTTATAGGCATTTGGTGATGGCTAAATAATGTCCGTCCCTCAATTAATTGTTTGACCTAATTTCAGATGGATAGTCTAATGCATTATTTTGCTCTAATAAAATATTTGTATATTTTAATCTAATAAATTTTATAAATGCATCTTTTGTTAATTTTATTATGTTGTGTTAGTCATTGAACGATTTGTGTTTACAGTTTCTAATAATGGAAATATATCAACGCCACCAGTGCCACCAGCTCCTCCCGGTGGACACCATCGTACCTCGTCAGCACCTCCTGCGCCACAACCCCCCACAATGTCGGTTGCTCCACCACCTCCCCCCGCACCGCCATCGATGGCCCCACCACCACCACCTCCTCCTCCTCAGCCCGCCATGTCCCGTTCTTCAAGTACTGATGGCCAAGATACTTCCAGTCTGGCAGCACAGCTCCAATCTGCAAGGCTTCGGAGATCAAATAAGGTAAGATTCTTTGCTTAATATTTATCCTCATGTAATATCAAGTTAATTATTTATTTTTCTTAAGACCTTTCTAACAATCTTTATTGAATTAATTTGATTATACCCAAAGCTAAATAGCATGCAGTGATTTTATGAATTTATTACTCAGTTTTTATTTATGAAAAGTTCTGACATTTTCGGGGCCCTAAGCAGATCTTAAGAACTTTAAACTTGCTGTATAAGTGGCTGTTTTTTGCTGAGCTATCTGAGGACAATCAATACTTCCATGTGATAGCTCAAGTTCAGGGTGTTCTGATTACGTAAATTGTACTGTACTGTACATATTTTAAAATAATTAAAGGAAATGACATATCACAATATATTTATTTGATCAACTAAATATCTTTGAAAAACAGTAACAAAATTAACCTACTAAAACAAAAAAAACAACAACAGATTTTAGAAAAGATAAGAAACAAAATTAACCTAATTAAATTCATAAAAAGTTCTATGTCTTTCTATCTTTCAAACTTAAGGTAGTTTCATTTATTTTTTAAAATTTAATAAAGCATTTTATTTCTTGCAAACACATTTTATTGAGTTAACTTATCACATTATATAGTCGAGGCTTGATTTTTTCTCCATTTTCAAGACTTTTAACTTGTATGTCATATTTATTCAAATCATTTTCAACATTATTGTACGAAAATGCCACATGTGATCTGAAAGGATTCTTTTGGCTATAAGTTGTTAACAGAATAAAATTTGATAGGAAGAATAAAATGATTAATTAAATTTTAAAAAATAAGAAGTTTAAGAAAACATAAAGATACAAAATTAAAGATATTTACTGTTGTAATAAATAAATTAGATCAACAATAAAGGTTAATGGCAGTGACTGCTATCTACTCCTGCATAATTGTCTAATAAAACTCACTATAAAAAACTGTCTCTAAGTAGGACCTGGATTTATTAGACCTGTCCTCAACCTGCACAGGTGGTGCCTGTCCAAACTAGTTTTCTTTAGTTCTATTGTTCTACCAGAGACGGCAGCACTTGAGTAATGGGTCCAAATCGCTTCACTTAACACCGGTTGTTATTATATTATGGTTGTTTTAACGTCCGTGGCGAAAACTTTAAATTCTATTTAAAATACTGATTTTTTTTAAAAACAAATATGAAGATACTTAAATACAATTTAACAACCAAAAAACCTTTTTCAGGCCATGACATATGACACTAACTAGGGCTTTGGCAACATTACTTCTTGATGCTCCTGCTTCCAAATAGATGGCGGCTTACCTTGGTGTAAATATCACATCTGTCTACTGCTTATCACAGAAAGTCAACTTCATTTTTAAGATTCTTAGAATATCATTTACTTTGTCCTGGAGCCTCTCTTATTGTGAGTCCAGGTTTCCTACCTCTTAGTATTTTTCAATCTTTTTTTGAGGTATTAAATCTGTGTCATTATTTCTTATTGAAGATTCTTTACAATATCATTCAGGTTTTTTTCATTTCTTCTACATTATCTATTTTTTATTGGCTTTCTTGCAGTATATAATATCATAAACCATACCTGAATGCAGTACCAAAAGTAGATCAGTTGCTTAATTAACCATGTAAAAACATATAATTCTTCTTTGACTTCCTATTCCTTCCATAACTAGTAGCCTCTATCCAATGCAGCCATACCTCTCGGTCCCTACTAAGCCGCTTCATTTCTTGGAGTGTTTTGTCTCTCTTCTCTCCAATCCGCTGAATATATTCTTGATAAGAAATTCTAGGACGGCCTCTCGGCCTCCTCCCAGTGGGTCAAGCTTCCAGAACTTTTCGTGGATCGCTCTTCTCCTCCATCTGACAAACGTGGCCAAACCACTTCAACTGTCGGTTCTCCAACAATGTCTTAAGTTCTGGCACCTCAAGATCTTCCCTAATGCGTTCATTCCTGACACGGTCCCTTTTGGTCTGTCCAGCAGCTCTCTGCAGGAATTTCATCCCGGCTGCTGTCACTCCGTTGATTTGTTTGTCCAGCATAATCCAGCTTTCGCTTCCATACGTTTGGGTTGGGAGGTTTACCGACTTATAAATGTGCCTTTTTGTTTCCTTGCCAACTTCCCCGTGCCCAACTAAGCTGTTGCAGATAGGGTAATAGACCTGGCTAGCTTTGGATATCCTATTTGCTACTTCTGGGTCAATCTTCCCCATGTTGCTGGTAATTGTCCCCAAATAGGTGAGCGCTTGCACAACTTCTAGTACCTCCCCTTTACAGATCAGTTGGATATCCTCATGTTCATCTCTTGATATGATAAGGACTTTGCTTTTGATTATCATACCTTTATGGAGGAGTTCTTACTGTCATTCTACGAGGGCCTCTTGCAGCTTGTTTTTCCAATCAGAAAGATGCCATCAGCATATAGTAGGCTTTGGACTATAATATTCCTCATATTCCATTTTCCAATGGCCGTCCAGGCAGTACAGCGTTAACAAATTGTATGGATTTCATCCATAAATATGGTGAACAAGAGGGGACTTATGCTGCCTCCCTGCCTGACTCCTCTCTCCATGGGACATATATATAAGATGCAATTTCTCATTAATAAATGAAAGAAAAAAATAGATTAAAACTTACTCAATTTGAAAAAAAAAGTATCTTACAGTAGTACATGTTTAGTTCTTTTATGGACATACCATCTTGTACTATTTTTGGTATAATTTCCAATATTTTTTACCAGATAATTTTTGTTTTTCTTACGTTTAAAAAAGTATTGCTTACAAAGTTTCGTAATATATTCTTTAATAAGAGGTACTCCCAATTCTGAACGATTTTAATTTTAGTATAGTATGGATAATTTCCACTGATCTATGTTATTCTTGAATTGATCCATGTTGTTCCACTTCCATGTTCTGTTTCTTCATATGGGACCAATATAATTTCTTCTTTAAATTTTTTTATTAGCTGAATCCATTTTTATTAATTGAATTTGCAAAAGAATTGGTGAAAACTCTCGCTGTCAATCCATTTATGTTCTCAAATGAACTGAGGATTAGCACTTAGATAAAAAGCATTAATCGCACCGCGTTTGACATGTTTTTCACTTCTGATACCAATATTGATGTTTCCACAAGGTACCCTGTTTCACGAACGCGAACGTATATGGTAGGGTTCTATTTAAATAATAAACATACATTAAAAAAAAAAAAAGTAAAGAAAATCTTCATTACTACGACAAATGAAAGCCTTGGTTTCAGTAAATCGTAAGGATTCTAATTGCTTATAGACAAAATATATTACGAGGTGACTCGATCTAGATCACTTCGAGACTCCTCTTTTCACAAAGTATCCGTAAGTTAATTTAATATTTATCCTTCCAAAACTGAAATAGAATCCGGGTTTCAGAGATGAGCAGCATATCAATGGCCTAAAAATAATCCAGAGATTATCATATTCTTAGCACCAAAATATTTAATATTATACTTAAGCAAACGTATTAATGTAGGGAGCGGCGTGGTCTAGTGGATAGAGCTCTAATCTACTGTTCTCTGAGTTCGAATCCAGAATATTATTTATTCTGTTCATTTAGCCGGGGAGTGATCCTAGGGTATGAAGACCCTTCTGGGGCAAACCCAGCCCCTCCTAGCAAACTAGGGAAAAAAGCTGAGTGTGATCAAGGCCTAATCATCTCATTGCACGGCCGTTGGCCTGGAAATAGTGCGAATCTCTATGTTTACTGAGCCCAAGACCCTTCATGAGTTGTAGAGGTACAGTTTTTTTTATTTTTTTTTTTTATTCTATTAAGCTGGAATACATTTTCTACTTACTTAGAGATTCAATTTTTCTAGAATACTATTTCTAGAGAATGAGGACTTGATTCTTCTTACTTGGAATTTACAACTTAACGTCTTAAATGATTCAGTTCAATTCCACCCTCAATTGCATATTCCCATCTCTTTTATTTTTTTCAATCTAGTTATAAAGAATGAAGTAAGAGCTCTGAATTCAACTGTGAGGCAACTTCAGCACAATTTTATTTATTAAGTTTGTTATCTTAAAGTATCAAGGAATCATTGAGAGATCATTGTATATCTATTGTTGTGGTTCATTATTATTTTTCTTCTTAAATGAATAAGAACTAGTTTAATTTGATTTCGGGATTTATAAACCTATTATCCCATAAGGTGTTCGTGTTGATCTAATTTATTTACAAACCGAAAATATTTAATTAATAATTTATAGTTGCAAACGAGCGCAAAGAATGTGATACTATCACATTTTAATATAAAGCATTCTTAACAGTTCCCCTCTCTTTTTTCTGTTTTTTTTACAACAAAAAGTCTTTTAATACATTACGGTTTTACGTTTTTAACTAATCTGGACGTAAGCCTGACTTAAACTGAAACATTCATCCATCTCTGCACAAGGCTGGCTATTGATAGAACCTTATTGAATAATTTCCTATACAATGTTCTCACTTACATACATGTTAACATCTCAACCATGTTATTATATATTATGTTCAGTCATTGACTGAACAACTAAACCTCTATATTTAATTGCAATTCGAATGAGGATCAGTGTAGGAAGGTGTGTTGGTGACTCCATTTGTTAGTTTTAAATTGTTTTTGACATATTCCTATTTTTCTTGAATTTATCAAATTCACTTATTTGAAATTTTATTATCTAATTTATACATGTCGGATATATTTTTTAATTTGTTATTAAATATTTTAGCAATCGGCTGAAAACAGTGGTTCAAGTACTAGCAGTAGTGGTAGTGGTAACTATGGCACACTCGGAAGGGGTGCTGGTGGAATGGCCAGTATGATGGATGAAATGGCTAAAACTCTTGCACGACGGAGGGCTGCTGCAGAGAGAAAAGAAACAGATCCAATTCCACCTCAAGTAATATTTTATATTATTAATTTGTATCTTCTGAATTATATTAATGCTTTTTAAATTTACTTAATCTGTAATTACCACAAAATCATGCTTGTTTTATAAATCTCAAAAGAATTTTCATTCTTTAACTCATTCATAACACATTTCTAATAATATTTAACACTTTAACAACCACGCGTGTTTGGAGCACCTTCTCTTGTGGACCATAGGGGGCGTATGAGTACGCAGCAGCGGTTCCAACTGGGACCGACCAAAACTGGCTATTTTGGTTCAATGGACCAAAACATAATTATCAGCTATTTGTGTTTTATTTAACCTAAAAAACACATTGTATTAAAAAAAATGTAATAAAAGTTACTTTTAGTTAAAAGAAATAAATAATAAATGAAGCGGGCGCCTGGGCCCGCTGCGGTCCCACGAGGAAGTTACTAGAGGGTGTGTGTGCCCTATGAAGGATGAAAGAGATGTCCGTATGCTCTCTACTGAACACACGGATAAAATGACTGCAGTTATGATCCGAAGTGGAAGAACCATTACAAAACCAAGGATGATTGTCAATAATAACAGTGGAAAATTGTCAATCGATACCTCAGACCAAATGTCGTCTTATTCACAAGCTTAGTGGTATCACAAAATTGCAATTGATCTTATTTTTGGGGCCTCTCTACTAAATGTATTAGTTTAGTTATTTATAAAAGCTTTAGGCGAGAAAGATGTCTATAACAAATTATAAAGAAGAGGTTGTAAAGGCGTTTCTTGAAAAAGATCCTCTTAGTGACTCCGCTCCTTCACCTTCAGCTAGTTGACGATCTCTTCAGTTGCACAGATTTGATAAAAAACTAGGGCTCTTTAATAAAGTTAGAATATACTGTAAGGGGTGCTATTTAAATTTTCAGGAAGCAAAATGTACAAAAAAATAAAGTGAAAAACGGTGTTACATATTGTAATTTTTTTAAAAGTTATTTTGTTCAAGTATATTAGAGTAATTCATAGGAAAGGTGCCAGATGAATGTTTTGTACATTACTTAATATAATCATTTGCTATAATTAATTGTTTAAAAATAATTTAATAACTTTTTTTTATTTTAACATCGAGAATAGCCACTGGTATCTATATTTACAAAATCATAAAAAACTGAGAGAAAAAGTACAACCCAAGTTCATTAAAATGTTTCTAGGACTCAACGCAGTCAGTTATCAAGAGAAAATCAAATATTTAGTGGGCACCTAGTCCTTTAGGCTAAGGTTTGAGGATAAGGAAAACCGATTCTGTAGCAGGCATATACGCCCGCTGGAAGCTGGTAGTGATAGCGAGGGAGCGGGCGTATACGTCCGCTGCGGTCCCTCTCGCCCTGCACATGAACCAGGAAGCAGGCCAGAGGTAGACTAAGCCAGCGGGCGTATACGCCTGCTATGGTCGTCAAAGTGTTAATCAAAGGCTTCTAGATTAATAAATGTATTTGCTATTGAGACAAATTCTGCTTTATTTTATTTTTTAGAGGTACAATTGAGACATTGGTTTTCAAAAGGTATAAAAGGACATTTTTTTAGTAAATTGATATTTGGCATATTTTTATTGTAATAGTTTGGTTTTACCGAATTCTTTCACCCGATTTTATCTAAAACACACACAAATCCTTCAAATATAGTATTTGAAAATTGCAGTTCATTCCAAAATAATAATAAAAACATTTCCTTCCAAAACTTATGTTTTTTCTATAATACAGCAGAAGCACCTAACTTACGTAATTCTGTAGTTAACATAATGAAGACAATAGTTAACAGTAATGTTATAATGAGGAAGGTTATAGTGACTGTTACTAACACAGCCAATATCGCATGTTATATGCTTCCAAGTTCTATGTCCATATTATACTGTTAAAGTCATGAGACAAGTGCAATAGTTTGGAAAATAAGTTATAAACACAGTAAAAAATCAACTTTAGATAAAAAAATAATCAATTGAATTGTTCCAATAATAAATAAATGAAAGGTTTTCGCGTTTCTTATAAAATTTTCTAAATTGAACCTGCATAGTATCTCATGGAAATCAATGTCTCAATTTTGATTTATAATGGTGTGGCTTCATTTTTCACAGTTCAAAGAGAAAACTGCAAGGGACTTTTTAAGAAATTTAGAATCATTATACGATTATTCATTATATATGGAATATGATAAAATACAATATAAATTTTTATATAGCATTATATATTTTTGTTTTGCTTAGGAGCCTGATTACAGTACTGCTGAAAGGAAACAATGGGGAGGAAATAAGGCTAGTGTCGGTAACGGGTTGGAAGCATCTCCCAAACCAGGGAGGAAGCAGCTCGCTTCCAGTGAAGAATGTCTCCCCAAAGTCAATGGCGAAACGCTCGGGGACCTTGAAGCCCTCAAACAGGATCTGCTTCGAGAAGTTCGTAAAGAAATTAACAAAGCCAAACTTGAAATTATTGAAGGTGAAACATTGACTTTAAATATAGATTATATAGATATAGATTATAAATAAATATTAGGTCCTGCATTACACCATGCAAGAAGTGTACCATGGATCAAAACAAATACAAATCTGATAAAGCAAGTACAAAGCTGATAAAGCAAGTACAAAGCTGTCGATTGTTCTTGGAAGAAGTTCTATAATTTTAAGATTTGTAAATGTTTCCTTTGGCTTCTGGGAATTAAGTTAGTGCCGTACCATTCTACTGCTCTTATTTAACCTTATCCATGCCATTTAGATAGTAATGGACACAATGACTTTTGATATTCATCACTCTTCAGCAAGGTCACACGTAATTGTGGATAGATATGATCCTTTAGGTTGCTGAAGAATCTCATCAATCTCGGGTGATGGTCACTATGAGTCCTTCCTCCTTTCCAGAGATGTAGACAATTTTTAAACACCACCCCATCTCCCATCCAGTTTGGATCCCTCAATCAGCTTTGTTGATTTCATGAGCCCATTTGGTGGTTCAACAAAGTTTCTCTAATATATCTTAAAAAGGATTTAATATTCTAAAATATTCTTTTTAAAGATTTATGTAATTGGTTGAACAATAAACCCTTTAATTATTATTTATTATGAAATAATAAGCCATTTATCAAAAACATTTTTTATGTAACCAAAAATGCTCATCTAAGGAGATGAAAGAAGCACGGAATATTCATATTTTATCTAAAATAAAGGGATTACAAAAAATTAAATTATTTCTAGTAAAAAGATTATTGAATTATTATTATTATTTTAAGCTGAAACTAGACCAGAGAACTTAATGCTCTTAGTGCAGGTTGTAATGTCCTTGTGTTTGGTATCTGTAAAGAATAGATAGAAGTCCAATAGTTCTCTAAGTTGGTACATTCAGGTTTCAGTACAGAAGATATTATATGTCTGATTTTATACCTGAGATTTAACAAGATGGAATATTTCTTGCCGTTTGTTTCCTATAAAATTATCTTTTCTCAAAATATTCTGAAATGATATTCCTTGAGTAAATACTTGATGATTTCTTAATGGATGTGCTTTATTATGAATGGGTGGATTATATAATCATAATAAATGAATTTTAATTGAGTTGCGATCTTTCCTGAAGGTTTTAGTATGCCCTAAACCTTCTATTTATATAAAATATTTTTTATTTGATCTTGGTTCATTGATCATAAGTGAAAGAAGCAATCCGCTAGGTTATTTAGATTTAGATGCTTTATTGGGATACTACCTCCCTCAGATAAAAATTGAACAATTTGATTTGGAAAATATCTGATAGTTAATTTACAAATTAACTCCTAAAATAAGGGAAAGAGTTTTGAAAATGTTGAAAGTGTCTTGAAAGAATTTTTACATGTTTTATATATATTAATTTGTGCATATAGACAATTCTATTATTCTAATCTTTATTAATTTTTTAGCGTTTAAGACTGAGCTGAACAGGAGGTAATGGAGACAAAGAACCAAGTAAGGAAGACAGACTGAATCATTCACTGGAATGTATTTGTTATATAACGCTCACAGTCAGCAAAGCACTATTAACGTATTCCTTTTTTTTAGATATATTTTATTGATTAATTTTAATAAAGAAAGTCTCTGACGATTCCAGGGTACTTTTGTACAACGTTGATTTTCTTTTTTAATTATGTTTTTAATTAAATACTGGTCTCGAGTCATTAGGATTTTGATTGTAACATTATCAGAATAAAGTAGATGTTTCCATATTGTAAATGAACTAACAGAATTACAAATGGCTTTTCATATCTTGATGTCACTGCCTAGTAGTCACATGGCCAATAAATGGACTTTTAACATTGTAATTATACTTTTTATACTCTGTAAGTTAAATATTGCTTATGACTTTTTAAATGTTTATAATGCTGATATTTTGTATCTTTTCCTTTCTTCTTCCAGCTTTGTTTATACAATTTAACGAGTTATGTGACTGTAATAAAAAAAAAGAAAAAAAAAAAAAAAAGAAAGTAGGCCTAATAATTTGGTAGAGCAGTATGTTCGAATCATCGGCATCAAAGTTCATTTGTGATTAAAGTTTGTCTGATATATAAGTTAGTAATTTTAATTGATGCGGAAATATCTTCCTTTTTTTTATACGTTGATTTTTATTACTTGATAATATTGAAAGTAAATATTTATACATTTATAGCATCTTGATAAGTAACTTATTATAAAATATGTAAATAATAATGTAGTATGCTATTATTATATATTTTAGCCAATACAAGTGTTTTAGGTAAGAGGAAAAGATATTGTGTATGAAGCAGATATTTGCTGCACATTGTTTAATCATATATACTACATTCTAATTATTTGTTAACAATAACTTATAGCTCAACCTATATGTGTAAACCACTATCTGGAGTGTGTCTCTTATTATATTGGATACATTCCGGGTAGTATTAGTATATATGTACGTGTGTGTGGTATATTTAAATTATACCGGCATTTACAAAGACTTGTAAGTATAATGACGTTAAGTGATCAAAGTTGTTTTAATCAAAACCATATTTATTAGTCATTTTCGATATTTGCAAATGTAGTTTATAGCTCATATTTGAAAATTTAAAACTTTTATTAACCTTTTTTTTTTTTTTTGCTCCCCTCTTCGATAATTTACCAAAATTATTTATATATATTTTTTGTTGATAATGAAGCGTTTTATGATACTAGCAATTTACATTATATATTTTATTTGTACAAAATCTTGAAATGTAAACATGCCTGTAAATATGACTTCCATTATTTCTTCACTTTTTAGTGTAACTTGTATGATATTGTATAATGTGAAATATGGTCTTCTCATAAAACCTAAGTATTATGAATATATGCTATTTTTGTGTTAAATTAGCCGAATGAAAACAATGAAAGGCATCTTGTGAATGTTTTAGAATTCTTTTTAAAGTATGATGCTTAGGTTTTTTAATATTTTTTTAAATTTCTTATTTTTGTGTGTTTATAAATCTTTGTATACATAAATGTGTATATTTATTAAGTATTTGTTTTTAATGTGAAATGTTCTTGTTTAAATGATTTATTTCTTGTATAATTACTTTTGTTGAGTTTCTTGCAATTGTGATAAAAGGCATAAGATCATTGTTTGCATCAATTTTTATAGTGCATTTATAGAGTAAGTTATAATTTTAAATTGAAGTTATATGATTATGCTTCTTATCTCAGTTTTAACATTATATAAAAAATATGGTACAAAAATTTTAACCTTCCAATAGTGGCTTGCCCTTCCATGTTTTGTTGATGTATTTTTTTTTTTTTTTTTTGTTTAGTGATATTTATTTTGTCTCCTATTATATTATTTAAGATCCATCAGGAATTTCAATTAAAATATATTTAAGTCTCTCTATATATATATCAAATATAAAACAAATTGATACCTTTATATAAAGGTATTTTGATATCATTATTAAATTTTATGTGGCACTATTGGCATACATTTCATTATACCTAGAATTTTATTTTTCACATTTTGAACTATGATGAAATATAACAACATCTATTATGTAAACACATATACATGATTTTATACTTTTAACATTGTTATGTTCCTTAATTGAATGAAAATGAAGCTTTCAATACTTTTTCACTCACAGTTTTAAATAGTTTGAAAGTTTATATCAACTCTCATAGTTTAAAACTTTTCATGATTGAAGTATGAAAGTTAACTTGCTCAGTTCGGAATAATTAGAAAATTATTGATTATTGTTTATTTTTATTCATCACATTTTCATTATTGCCAACTAATTTATTCATTAAAATGCATAACTATTGATTTAGCTGTTACTAATAGAATTTTATGAATTTTTTTTATTAAAAATTACTCGATTAATTTTAAAACATGGGTCTTAAATTAAGTTACAAAGAAAACGATTGAAATTAGTAATGCCATGTATGTAGAAATCCTGAGAACATTCTTCATACTTTGATCTTAATGCCTTTTTTCTTACCGTATCCTTATCAAGTTTATTTTTCAAAAAAATTTTGTTTGTGAAGTTAGAAATAAAATGTTTCTATGTTGTACCACGGATAATTATTGTATAAACTGTACTGAAACAAAAAAAAAATCCATTTGTCATCATGTGATTGTTTATAAATTTATTTTTAGTGGCATTTATTATGAGTTCCTGCTAAGTATAGAGGACTAATTTTTAGTCTTTATTAGATGTCCTATATGTTAATAATATCAGTGTTGCTTTTGATTAGTCGTATGAGCAGCTGATGATGTAAATATTATTTGCTTTGGTGTTACTTCATTCTGCTTTGTCCTTTGATCTCTTGTGTTATATGTAATGCCAGAAATTTTATATATGAAAAATATATTGAAATAATACATTAAAACCAATTAAATATGAATGGAAAGGAAAATTGCTTTACCATATTTCTCTGTCCTATTTTATAAATTTTTTAACTACTAAAGTTCAAGTTCTGAATTATACTCTTATTGCACAGGCAGTGCTTTTACAAATGTATTTGATTTAAGATTTTAATTACGAATGTCTGGTATTTTTTAACCATCAGTTCAGGCACAAAACTTATTAAGAATAATCAAATCTCTTTTTTTTTATTTTTAATATTTATTTAAATATATTTTTTAAATTGATATTTCATAATTTTTTTGTCTAATATTTTCTGAGGAATTGGTAAGGTAACACAGAGGAAAAAGATTGTCCAGAGACCTATCCGCATTAAGACATATGTTAACCATCTAGTGTTATTTATTAAGATCATCTAAGATAATATAGGGATATAAGAAACCAAGGGACACGAGAACTTGATTTGTATTGTTTATCTAAATGTGTAAATTTATAAAATAAAATAGTAAAGATTATCTATATTATTTCATTTAGTTCATCAAATGATTCCCTATTTTATAACTCATTGATTAACGTGACTGTTATTTTGTTAACCTCATATTTTAGGGGCTATAGCCTCCTATATTTCTCCACTATATTTTTTATTAAAAGATGTGATGGAATGATAAGGCTAATTATTTTTCACTTTCACTTACCTTTATATGAAATATTTAGTAAGGGAAAGTATTGCAATCGTGAAAATTGTTGAATTCCAGTTTTCAACTTCAAAAATGACGAAGTTCCGCAAAAAGGTCTGTGTGTGTGTTACTGTGTTTGGTTAGTAACACCGTATGATACTGAAATTTTATATTTAAAACAACTATAACCTTAACGGCAATAACGATTTTGATTAAACTAGCTATATGGATATAAAATTTAACGGGATTTAATATGATACAGGTTTCATTCTGATTGAAATAGATTGACAGGGCTTAAATGCCGATATTTTAAATTTTCTTCTTTTAAAGTTCCTTTAATTTTGTAGATTTAAAAAAAAAAAAATTGGAACATCATCTTATTAGCGTTGATAAATAACAGATAAATATGCAAGTTGAGCGAATTTGATTTAAAACTAAAGGAGAAAAGTGCAAACATATTTTTTTATGAAATTATCTGATTTTGAACTTATTAACAGCAATATACATGTATCTTAAAGGCAAAATAATAGAAATAGAAAAACACAGAAGCGAAAATAACGTAAGAGAGATGTACAAAGGTATAAACAAATCGCGTAAAAGATTTAAACCTCTATTGAATGTGGTTAAAGATGCAAATAACAATATAATTGCGGATCCTTCTGAGATATTAAATAAATTTAAACAACACTTTGACGGCATCTTAAATACGGAAAATAATAATCAATCTCCTCTCTCTGAATATCAGAGCGCTGAACCATGGATAGACGCACCGAGTAAAGAGGAAGTCGAAATGGCGATAGGAAAATTAAAACGTTATAAGGCCGCAGGAAATGATAATATCACGAGTGAATTAATCAAGGCGTGTGGAGAAGCGGGCGTTTCCAAAATACATTTTTTAGTTAAAAAGATCTGGGAAACTGAAAAAATGCCCGAAGAATGGAAAGAATCAATACTTATTCCGATTCACAAAAAAGGACCGAGGTCGGATTGTAACAACTATCGTGGGATCTCTCTTCTCCCAGTATGCTATAAAATATTCTCGTCAATTCTAACTAGTCGAATCACGGAATACGCTGAGGAAATTATCGGAGATTACCAATGTGGTTTTAGGCGGAATCGCTCGACTATTGACCAAATATTTTCCTTACGTCAAATATTAGAGAAAAAATTGGAATACAACGGTGTAGTCCATCAACTTTATATCGATTAAAAAGGCTTATGATTCAATAGACCGTCAGAAGCTATATAACATCATGATTGAACAGGGAATACCTAGAAAGTTAATAAACCTAGTAGAGATGTGTTTGTCGGAAACATTCCATAAAGTTAGAATCGGTCATAATTACTCCGAGAGATTTGAGGTGCGATCGGGTTTGAAACAGGGTGACTCCCTTTCACCTGTGTTATTTAATATAGCTTTAGAATATGTCATAGAAAAGGTAATGTGTACCGAGAAAGGCTTAAATATGGGTGACAAGATTCCGGTTTTGGGGTATGCCGATGATCTGGTACTGCTAGGTGAAGACACGGAAACCATACAACTAAATACAAGTGTGTTAATAAAAACCGGTAAAGAAATAGGACTCGAATTAAATACCGATAAGACGAAGTATATGATCAGTAGCAGAAACGGTGTCGATCTTGGTGATATTGATGTATCAGGTCATACTTTTGAACACGTAGAGAAATTCAAGTATTTAGGTTCAATTATAACTAGAAAAAATGAAATCCAGGAAGAAATAAAAGTCCCGGTTAAAGGTGGGAAATGCGTGTTATTATTCAGTTGCTAAGTTACTTAGTTCGCGGCTTCTATCTAAAAACTTAAAGATTAGAATTTATAAAACTATTATTCTTCCAACGGTTCTTTACGGATGTGATACGTGTTCGCTTACTCTGAAGAATGAACAACGGCTTAAAGTTTTCTAAAATAAGGTACTGCGTAAAATATTTGGTCAGAAGAGAGATGGATGAGACTACTGGAGAGTTTAGAAGGTTGCAAAACGCGGAATAGCGGAGCTTGTACCATGTGAATATGAATGATCTGATAGCATCGCGGAGACTCAAATGGACGAGTAAAGTTGTTGGGCTCGGTGAGGAACGGATTCCGAGAAAGTTGGTATTCGCTGATCCGACTGGTAGGCGTCCGAAAGGTAGGCCGAAGCGGAGATGGGAGGATTGCGTTAAGGCTGATCTCGGGAGCTTGGGCTTGAATGGTGAGCATTGGACGGGTCTGTGTAGGCGGAATTTGGTGGTATCGGCATCGAACCTTCGGGTTCGCTAAGCCTATTATTATTATTATTATTAATATACATGCATAATATACTGTTGGAATGCTAGAGATTTTAGAATATTATCTTATACGTACTATTGTAAAAGTTAACGGGGAGTGATGAAAGTATGATAAAACAGATTGTTGTAGATAATAATATAATATATTATTTAATAAAACACATGTTTCTATTGAAATCCAATTAAAATAAGTCTTTAATAATTTATTTTAATTTATAAATTTGTTTTAAAAATTCTTGAATTGATATAAATAATGGAGGTAAGTGAATTTATAAAACTATTATTCTTCCGACGGTTCTTTACGGATGTGATACGTGTCCGCTTACTCTGAAGAATGAACAACGGCTTAAAGTTTTCTAAAATAAGGTACTGCGTAAAATATTTGGTCAGAAGAGAGATGGATGAGACTACTGGAGAGTTTAGAAGGTTGCAAAACGCGGAATAGCGGAGCTTGTACCATGTGAATATGAATGATCTGATAGCATCGCGGAGACTCAAATGGACGAGTAAAGTTGTTGGGCTCGGTGAGGAACGGATTCCGAGAAAGTTGGTATTCGCTGATCCGACTGGTAGGCGTCCGAAAGGTAGGCCGAAGCGGAGATGGGAGGATTGCGTTAAGGCTGATCTCGGGAGCTTGGGCTTGAATGGTGAGCATTGGACGGGTCTGTGTAGGCGGAATTTGGTGGTATCGGCATCGAACCTTCGGGTTCGCTAAGCCTATTATTATTATTATTATTAATATACATGCATAATATACTGTTGGAATGCTAGAGATTTTAGAATATTATCTTATACGTACTATTGTAAAAGTTAACGGGGAGTGATGATGAAAGTATGATAAAACAGATTGTTGTAGATAATAATATAATATATTATTTAATAAAACACATGTTTCTATTGAAATCCAATTAAAATAAGTCTTTAATAATTTATTTTAATTTATAAATTTGTTTAAAAATTCTTGAATTGATATAAATAATGGAGGTAAGTGAAAGTCGTGTGTTGCAAGCACCAGATTTTTTATTAAAAGCTGTGGTGGAATGATAAGGCTAAATAATACAATTATTAGTAGAAATACACATTTTAGGGCCTCCTGAGTCCAAATGATCAAGTCCTACAAAAAGGTCTGTGTTTGTGTGGTAAGTCTAGAGTAAAAACTAAAAGCCGTACTAAACTGAAATTTTATATTTAAAACAACTATAAGCCCGAAATATTATAGTAACTTTTCATCAAAATCAGCGAACCAAAAAAGTCACTTTGTACTATGAATTTTGCACCTTTTTCTCAAAAATGGCTCTAATGATTTAGATTTAACTCACTATATGGATTAGGTGACCAGACGTCCCACTTTTGGTGGGACAGTCCTGATTTTTCACAATTTGTCCAGCGTACCGCGACGTTTTTCAAAAGTCCTGACTTTTAGAATTAAGTTAAATTTTATATTTATGATAATCATTGTTTTGCCAGCTACGAAGACTAACATATTTATTTTGCTACCCAGTTACATTGTATTTGTCTCTCTGAAGATACACTTCGTGTTTGCACCGCTTGCTAGCAAGCTAATTAAACAAATAAATATTACAAATCTGCTACTTACCAAAGAAAATTAAGGTAAGTAATTTATTTATATATTTCATAAATACATAAAATTTCTTAAAAAATACTCGTCTTCATATTTTATATTGATGACAAAAAGTATATCACTGACCTAAACCTTAAAAGAAATTTTAGAAAGAAATATGTGAATAAAATTTTTCAAATATTTTAAATAAATCAAACTTATTTCGTTATAAACAACAATAAAATATCTTTATGTAAATTATGTTTAGGGCAAATTCGTTTGGCGAAATTTTGCTGATGTGAAACGAATATTTGTACTGTATGTGTTGATAACATTTTAGTAATTTTTTTAAATTCTCATAGACATATAATATTGTAGTTTACTAAAGAACAATTAGATAATCACATTAATTTAAAATTTGAATACGTTTTTTCTTTTACAGTAAATAAAGTGTGGACATCAGAAAAATAAAAATTTAGTGTTGAAAATTTGAAAGCCATTTTATGTGTCAAATATAATTTGACAAATTCTTGTGAAGATTTTTACAATATTTTAAAAAATTACAACAATCTACTGAAACAAATTCACTCATATAAAAAATATGTCAAGGAATGAAATATTATACATTTTTTTATATTTATAGATTGTACTTATGTTAAAAATAGAAAAAATATTACGATATTATTCTTATTCTGTATGAACATTTTTGTTGATAACCCCTCTCCTTCGGAGTTGTCCCGCTTTGCCCATCTAAAAATCTGGTCACTTAATCAACCACTGTACTTTTTTCTTGTGTCAACCCTAGACAGTTTCTAGTGTCGGCTTAAAAGTTTGATTGGCTGCCGCTAGATAGCGGTGTAAGTAGACCAAATGATAGTGTAAGTGGACCAGATGCCCGCTAGATGGCAGCGCGCACACAGTCTTTAATACTGTTTAGAAATTTCCTTTAATTGTTTGTTTATTCAATTAATGTCACTTTTTGCCTAAAGATTTTTTCCTCCCTTTAAAAAATCCTAGAGACACCTGCAGGTTTGAGCCCACGACAGAAGGCTGTTATGCTAGCCACTACACCAGAAGTGACCCCTTATATTCAAGTATTACCCTTTTTTTATTTTATTTTATTTTTTTTTTTAATATCTTTTTCTGTTTAAGTTATATCTCCAATTCTTTCATATTTATCTTTTTATTATCAAGGCTAGCAAGAAGAAATGGCTAACTATTTTAAATAAAAAAATTGAAGGTACTTTAGAGAATTTTTTAGACTACTTCAATGTTCCCTTATAGGGTTAGGGTATTGGAATTGGCGTTCAACTTCTTGGTTATTAGGACCAAATATTTATATTAACTTTTTAAAATTTTTATTATTAATTTATTTAAAAAAAAACGTTTAAAATAACTTTTTAGTTATCTGTTATTTTTTTTCCGATTTAAAAAATAAATAATTTATTTAATTTTTTTAAAAATTTATTATTTCCCCCCCCCCTCCATAATTGCCGGAGAAGATGACATTCTTTGATGAACCTGATTAGGAACTAACTGTTTCACTGGAGTCCTTCAATCTCTCCCTCAGCGATCTTGGTAAATGGAATTTATCCATTAATATTTGGAATTTGGGGCAGTGCTCAATTATATGTTTTATTGAGAGAGGCACTCTACACAAGTCACACATTGGTTCAAGCTGCCTGAGGATGAGATGGACATTTGTGAGCCTGCTATGTTCGATGCGAAGTCTTGCCAAAGCAGTTTCCTAGCGGCGACCACTTCGCAATGATGTCTTCCAGAGAGAAGATGATGGCTTAGTTGGTTTTAACTTATTTGTTTAGTCTACTTCTGGCCACATCTGTTCCCAGGCCTGAGAGATTCATTATTTTCTGGGTCGATTTGGATGTTGGATAATGCAGCTTTTTTCGCAGCCCTGTCCGCTTCTTCATTGCCAGCGATGCCTAAGTGGGATGGATTTTATTTAAGATCTTGTGTTTCCGAAAAAAAGGGAGAAAGACCGGTTTGCATTTTCTTCCCGCTATGCTTCACCCACCGAGAATTTTAGGGTTACTGCGTTTTTTATACAAAATTCAAATAATAATCAATTGATGTTCATTCTTCTCGTCTCAAGATGATTATGTTCCTTTTTTTTTTCTTTTTTGTAATATCTTTATTACAGTGTATTTTATATGTATATTGATTCAAATTTTGTATACCTTAAGTGGACAAACACGAAGAATGTGACTCATATTAGTGTCTCTATTATGATATTTTTTTCAAAGACACCTCGTTTTGCGAACATGTTCCGTTACATCTTATACGATTTTTTTAAAAACGGCTCTAATAATTTTGATTAAATTCTCTCAATTGAAGTAAAATTAGAAAAGCAATACCAAGTAGGTTTTATTCGCATTGAAATAGTATAAAAAATCCTCTAAAGTACCTTCAATTTTGTTGATTTAAATAGTTAGCCATTTCTTCTTGTTAGCCTTGCTAAGAAAAAGGTGAGTATGAAAAAAATTTAGAACTCACTTAAGCAGAAAAAGGTATTAAAAAAAAGTAAAAAAGAAAACAAAAGTAACAGCTGAAGATACGCCCCGTACCCTGTGCTAGAAACTATGGAGACGATGCAGCTGATATGGTATGGGCATGTTTGCTGGATGAACCACCACAGAGACCCAATTAAAACCTTATACAGAGGACGATCTCATGCACCACTGGAAGGAATAAGAAGATAAAGAGGGAAGACTTTTCCAGAAACAGATCAGCATGACATCAATGGTTGGAAGTACCCTTATGCTGAAAGACAAAAATCTGGTGCGGGCAACACACGACTTTCACTTACCTCGAATTTTAAAATCAATGAAAGAATTTTCAAATACAGTTAGAGATAAAAATACGTGAAACTATTAAGGAATTAATCAAATTGAATTTATATAGAAACATGTGTTTTATTAAAAAATCTATTATATTATTATCTAAAATAATCAGTTAGTTTTATCTTCTTCTCATCACTCTCTATTAACTTCTAAAATCTTTAGCTTTCCAACGGTATATCATACATGTATATTACTGCTCTTATGTTCAAAAACGAAAAATTGCATTAAAAAAATATTTTTTCTGTTTTCTCCTTTAGTTGGGTATCGAATTTATTCAATTTATATATTTACCTGTTTTTCATCAGCGTTAACAAGATAATCTAGTTATTATTATTGACCCTACAAAATTAAAGGTACTTTAGGGGAAGAAAATTTAAAATATCGGTATTTAAGCCCTGTCAGACCATTTGTATCCAAATAAAACCTACATGATATTAAAGCCCATTCAATTTTACATCGATATAGCGAGTTTAATCAAAATCGTCGGAACCGTTTTCGAGAAAATCGAAAAAAGGTGCAAAATGCATGGTATAAAGTGCCTCTTCTGGCAAGCTCATTTTGATGAAAAAAGTTTTGTCACGTTTCGGGCGTATAGTTGTCTTAAATATGAAATTTCAGTTTCATAGGACTTACCGTTTCCGCCCGGGAGTTACCACACACACACACACACACACACACACAGACCTTTTTGCGGGACTTGGTTATTTGGACTCAGGGGACCCTAAAACGTGTATTTCCGTTGAGAACTGGAATTCGAAAATTTTCACGATCACAATACTTCCCCTTACTATATATAGTAAGTGAAAGTAAAAAGGTGAAAAATAAAAGGATAATTTTTTTTATGATTTAAACACATGTCTAGAAATAAAATATCTTTGAAAGAGCCCGATTTAAAAAAAAAAATCTGGTGCGCCAAATAAACGATTGTCACTTACCTCCGTTGTTAAAATCAATCTTAGAATTTTCTAATACGGTTAGTGTTATCGGCTTTTCACTGTTCTCCGTTAACTTTTACAATTTCAAATATAAGATAATACATTTTTCTAAAATCTTTAGCTTTCCAACGGTATATTATACTATATTAATGATCTTAGGTTCAAAAACAAAAAAATTGCATGAAAAATGTTGTTTGATCTTTTCTTCTATAGTCGGTTACCTAATTCGTTCAACTTACATATTTAACCGTTTTATATTAATGCTAACAAGATGATATGGTTATTTTTTCGATCTACAAAATTAAAGGTACTTTAGAGAAAAAAAATTTAAATTATCAGCGTTTAAGCCCTGTCAGACTATTTCAATGAAACATCTATGATATTGAAGCCCATTAAATTTTACATCGATAAAGCGATTTTTATAAAAATTGTTAGAGCCGTTTTTGAGAAAATCGTAAAAAAGTGCTAAATGCATGGTACAAAATGGCCCTACTCAAGTACATTTAATTTACTTCAAATAATTAAATGTCTTCCATTCCTAATGGTAATAACATTTTGCATATGTATAAATTCAAAGAATTTGTTAATTAACCAAAGAGTAATAATTTTGAAAACCATTTGTCAGAAATCTAAAGATTTCAGAAAAATTAAGATCTAACATAAATAAGTTAGCACATAATAACGACGAATGTGGTTGCTGTGGTTAATGATGTCTGGTTTTATGTTAGGGAAAAGATAATAGAAATTTAAAAAAAATAATTTAGGTAAAGTATTAAGTTTAAAAAAGCTAACCATGAAACTCAACTTATTCTAAGCTGACATGTCTGAAGTTTTTTATTTCAAGTTTCACAGTTTCAAATCAAGTCTTTTTTCTTATAAATTAATAGTTGGTTAAATTTTAAAATATATGAAATCTAATGAAGTGAGAATGTTTGATTGTGTGAGAAGTTAGTTTAGGGTGCAGTCAAAAGAACACACCATTAAGATATAAACTTAATTAACTGGTGCCGACGTTTCGGCCTAAATTATAGGCCTTCTTCAGGGATATAAAAACAAAAGATAACAACCAGATGTAGAATATAAAAAAAAAAAAAAAAAAAAAGAGATAACAACCAGATGTAGAATATAAAAAAAAAAAAAAAAAAAAAAAAAAAAAAGAGATAACTAAAGAAATAGACAACTAATAAAAACAAAGTGAAATGTAGGTAATGAAACAGACAAATGAAATATAATTTATGTATTTTTGCAGCTGTAACTTGTTTATTTATTGTACAAAACACTTTAACTTGAACTGATTAGGTGGAATTAAAATTTATGAATTTTATTTAAATGAGCTGGACGAGGTTAAAAAAAATTCTATTTCTCAATTAGATTATTTTGAAAAATCACGAGTTCAAAATATTTGTTGGATTGGTAAGCATTTAAAAATGCTTTTGGATATTAAGGAAAAATATTTCGAATACAGGTCACAAAACTACTAATGATTAAGTTGTAACAAACTATGAGAATCATACATATAGTAAAATGTTTATAATATAGTAAATATAGTAAACATTTTGTTCTGAGAAGGTTGGACTATTAGTTGATGATATCATTGTCTAAAAATATATATAACTGAATAATAAACAAAAAACGAATTCGGATACATCCATCAAACTGATAAAATTACTATTTAGAAGAAAAAAAAAAACGATTAAGATATAAATAGTAGATTGATTATGAATGCTAATTATGGCCGATGAATCGAAAATTACAATTTTCTAATAATTACATATCACTGTGACTGAAGATTATTTATCTTTCACTGATTGGTTACATCTATTGTCAACGATCTTCATGTGCCAAATGAAACGACTGGATAATATTTATAAGAAAGGTGAATAGGATGAGTTATAAATTTAATTTTGTAATTAAACAAATTTTATTTCTCCAAACGAACTTTAATGGATAATGTGTTAGTTTAGTTTTACAATACTATTATTTTTATTATTTACTGAGATAATGAAAGAGCGATGATAATGGCTGAGAAGGGATTGCGTGAGGTTACCTGGTTTGTCATAAATCAGCAAGATAAAGATTAATCGTATTTTTTGAATCTGATATAGGATATATTGCAGGAAATATAATTAATTACCTTACGTTTTATCTATTTTTCCAAATTATTATTTTTTTAGTATCCTGACACTTAAACATTATACTAAAGTTATAATGATTTTAGTAATCTAATAAATACTATCAAGATTATGTTATGTTATATATTTCATTTGATGAGTCGGCTCTTTCTTATATGTTCCTTTTTGGAATCTTTCGCAAATTTTTAGCAGCTTAAGCTAATTCTTAGTTTATAATAATAACAAGCTTACCGAACCCGAAGGTTCGATACCGATACCACCAAATCCCGCCAAAACTGACGTGTCCAATGTTCACCATTCAAGCCCAAGCCCCCGAGATCAGCCTTAACGCAATCCTCCCATCGACGCTGCGGCGTACCTTTCAGACGCCTACAAGTCGGATCAGCGAATACCAACTTCCTCGGAACCCGTTCCTCACCGAGCCCAACAACTTTACTCGCCCATTTGAGTCTCCGCGATGCTATCAAATCATTCATATTCACAGAGTACAAGCTCCGCAATTCCGCGTTGTGCAACCTTATAAACTCTCCAGTAGCCTCATCCATCTCTCTTCTGACCAAATATTTTACGCAATACCTTATTTTAAAAAACTTTAAGCCGTTGTTCATCTTTCAAAGTAAGCGGCCACGTTTCATATCCGTAAAGAACCGTCGGAAGAATAATAGTTTTATAAATTCTAACCCTTAAGTTTTTGGACAGAAGCCGCGAGCTAAGTGATTTAGCAACTGAATAATAACACGCATTTCCCCTATGGCGCAAGATGAATATTTCTAAGATTTATTTTTATTAAACTTAATTGAATGGTATTTTCACATAATATTGTTCCAATTTTTTAACCTTTGGTTGATAAGAGAATATTTTTTTAAGAACATGTATAGTATACCACTATTGCTTGTTTCTTTGTTTATTCATTTAACGCCACATTGTGCTACTTGATGGTTGACGCCATAAATATAGATACTACTACTATTTATTATTATTATCTTCACGAAAAGGCCTTAAAGACCACCCGAACATCACGAATTTGTTGCTTCCTCCTCACCTCCCATACGCTGCTTGCTCACGCTCTCTCTCTTCAGACCACGCAACACCCTTTCTGGAGCGCTTCTTTCCCGAAAGAACCTTTATTCCCTTGAGTGCCTTCATCTACTTATCTCTGTCCAAACAATGTTGGTCTCTTAGCACCACTTGGTCCATATCATTCTTAACCTGTTTGAAATACTGGTTGAAATTAATTGATGTTTCAGCATCCGCCTTTTTCTTTCTATCTAAAGATCTCAGGGATGCGTGCCTCCTCGTGGTGCGGCTGGATTACCCGACACCGATAAAGGCTAGGTATAGCGGAACTAAAACGAACCCCTTTGGGACTAACTACCTCAGTTAAAAACATGGAACAATATCATGCACAAAGATTCACACGAAAACAGCTACTACTATTTACTATAGAAATTTATTATAAAAAGAAATTTTGTTGTATGAATGTTCTTTGGCATGGATATTACTGACAATTTAATAATTTATTATAAAATATAAATTATGGCATTGTAACTGAACATAATGGATTTACAGTTGTACGCCTATTACTAATGCATGCAACTACTCTACTCTATACACGTGACACCAATTATTAATACATATTTTAATTATTCTTATGACACATCCTCGTCATGAAGGATGGGTGGATGATAAAACCATCAAATAAAAAATATTTTGAATCCGAGTTTTTAACAGAAATATATGTTTGGTAGTCTTCAGATTCCAAATAGTCTAGTCTCGTACCCATGCTATGAGTGTGTCAATATTCTATTACAATCGAACCTGCGAAGTGTTCAGTATACATGTGAACAACCTAAATCAAAAACCTTTATCTATGTAGGATTTACTGCAATAGCCAGTTTTTATTACGCATGAGCGAACGCAGAAATTTTGTTAGGATGGCCAAGTTGATGGAAAACGTGTTTTTTTTTTTTTTTTTAACTTTCACCTAATTATATATGAAATATATAGGAAGGGAAAGTATAGCGATCGTAAAAATTTTCGACTTCCAGTTTTCGACAGAAATACACGTTTTAGGGTCTCCTGAGTCCAAATAACCAAGTCCCGAGAAAAGGTCTGTGTGTGTGTGGTAAGTCTAGGGCAAAAACGGTAAGTTGTACGAAACTGAAATTACTGCCAGATAGCTAAAAGTTTTAGAAAAAATATTATCTAATGCACAGAATTGTAAAGATTAATGGGGAGAGACGAAAAGCCGATAAAACTAACTGTTTCTGGTTCCTGAAAAGGGAAATTCATGGTGAGCGTGCTGCCACCTGGCGTGATTACGAGTTAATTGGGTTGGAGGTGGTTACCCCAAACATTAACTGATTGTTGCAGATAAATATAAAATAGCTTATTTAATAAAACACATGTTTCTTTTGAAATTAAATATAGTTAATTCTTTAGCAATTTATTTCATCTCTAGATGTATATAAAAATTCTGAAATTGATTTTAACAACGTAGTGAAAGTCGTGTGTTGCGCGCACCAGATTTTTTCTTTTCGCAAATAAAAAAAAAACTATTCGCATTAAAAAAAACAAAAACCTTAATCTCTTTTATTCACACCTGTCATGCTGTTGAAAATCAGTGAATGCGAGGTAAGGTGATTATATGATATTGTGGCGTGATAGGTATGCTGGAGAGAGGGTGTCAAACAGTACCTCCAACTTGCGTGATTCCTATTATGCATTTAAGTTAGGAGGTCCCTCATCCAACTTCTTTTCAGCCTTCTGCAGGAGTTGTGAGAAATGTTGGTAGAAGCCATATTTTGTAATAACGTGTTGGTATGACTTTGTAAGTTGTGAAAACGTTTTTAGAGGATCCGAATCTGTTCGTTTACTGTTGATATCTGAAGGTCTGTATGTAGAATAATGTTACAAACGTACCATGGAGAATTGTTTATAGTTCTGAATGTTGTGGATCGTAAAATTTGAATTTTACTTATGTGTGTCTTTTTGGCTTTTCCGTAGATCAGTGAGGCGTAAGTCCAGATATATTTCAGTAAGTATGCATAAGTGTGTTTATCGTCTTGAGAGTAGTTAAAAGTTTTTGTGAAAATTAAGTACGTGCTTGGAAGTAAAAACAATCTGTAACCATACCTTTATAATAATACTAGCTGTTGCCCGCGACTTCGTCTGCGTCAATTTCTGTTATTATGATCGCTATTAAGAAGTTTTTAAAAGAATATATTTTAAAATACTTCTGCGTAAATGATATTTTTAGTTTTATTTTCTTGTGGCAGAAGAACATACTGATTTTCTCCGTAACTCGATCTTGACAATGCGACATATAGTTGGCCGTGTGAAAAGCAGTATTGACCTAAATCGATTCCTACATGTTTACATGTTTGCCCCGGTGATTTATTAATTGTTACGACAAAAGATAAATTAATGGGAAATTGAATTCCTTTAAAATTAAAAGGTAAATCATTCGGAATCATTGGGATGAGAGGTTAATTTTCCCTATTTTTTTCTCGAGATTCTACACTCCTTTTGGTCGGTCGATATGTCGATATGATCGATGATGTTATATAGCCTAAAGCCTTCCTCGATAAATGGACTATCTAACACAAAAAGAATTTTTCAATTAGAACCAGTAGTTTATGAGATTAGAGCGTTCAAACATACAAACTCTTCAGCTTTATAATATTAGTAAAGACTAACTGTTGCTCGCGACTTCGTCCGCATTAATTTCTATTATGATCGGGATTTACATTTTTTTTTTCTCTCGGGTTCTGCAACTTACGTCACATTCCGAAGCCTATCTCTGAACGCCAGTGCTTCCTATCCTCGCAGTCCTCTGGCCACCACCCCCTCTCTAACACTCTTTATCCACGTTTTGCGGGTTCTTCCTCGTCTTCGCCTATTCTGAAGTACTTATAATTTTATATGGCTATCGCGTCTCGTCCATCCTCATGCTATGGCAGTACCACATAAGTATCTTCTTTGATATTTACTTCAAGATGTTAACCTCAGCCCTTACTTTTTTCTTATATCCACATTTGGGATTCTTTGCAGCCTCGATTTGCTGCAGGCTCTTCTCCAGGAGTCCATCTCCAGAGCCAACAATCTTCTTTCAGACGATTTTAGCACTGTCCATGTTTCTGCCCCATATTAAGTGGCCCCTAAGGGGAAGGAATGGTAAATTTTTTTTTCTTAAGAAGCGACACCTGTTTGCTCCAGAAAACACCATTCAAGATACCTCTGATCCTTCTACCATTTTTAATTTTATTTTTGATATCTTTTGCCATCGTTACGAAATGATCTATAGCTACGCCAAGATATTGAAAGATGTTGCTCTATATGATTTTTAAAATAATAAATTTTAAAGTACGTAAATGATGTTTTAGTTTTAGTTTTATTTACTTTTGGCAGAAGAACATGCTGATGTTCTCCGCAACCCGATCATGGCAACGCGACATATAGTTGACCGTGTGAAAATCAGTCCTGACATAAATCGATTTCTACGTGCTTAAACGTTTGGCTCTGTGATTTATTAATTGTTGCAGCAAAAGATAACAACGGGAAGTTGACTTATGTTAAAATTAAAAGGTAAATCATTTAGAATCATTGGGATGCGAGGTTAATTTTCCCCGTTTTCCCCCACATTATCCACTGATGCTTTGCAGTCTATTGGTCGCAGCGTGATGTTATATAGCCTATAGCCTTCCTCGATAAACGGACTATCCAACACAAAAAGAATTTTTCAATTCGAAGCAGTAGTTCCTGAGATTAGCGCGTTCAAACAAACAAACAAACTCTTCAGCTTTATAATATTAGTATAGATTAGATTTTATCTTTTATTTTAATGTATGATTATAATATTCTACCACTGATTTTAATTATTCTTACTTGTCATATCATCATGGTAAATCCTCTCTCCTAATTTATTGTATTTAGGCCTTACAAAAAACACCAAAAATTGAATCGTTGTATTGTACTTAACAGTAATTTTTAACACTCGCAAAAATCATGCACAATGGGCCATTGAGTGATATTTTTTAAGTAAGGATTTAAGGATACCGAAGTTATTAAAAAAAAGAAAAAAAAAAGAAAATGATTGAAGAAGGTAGTCAGAAGAGAATGAGGTCCTAGGCATATTGTTAGAGGGAGTTTTACCCCGATAAGTTTCTATGGCTAAGGGCCTGGTTGATGGGCCCTGGATGGTTTGGGGAGCCATCTCCATGGAGACCCAGCAGATGATCGCTGAAGAGCTTCTCTGACAGCTGGTCGATAATATCGGTACCATTCCTTTAGTTTATACTGTCCCCTGCTCTTCTCTAAGGGAGGAAATCTTTTAGGGAAAGGAAATGGTTATGGTATCCAATTCTACTGAGATCCAATTTAATTAGATTTTCCCTAACATATATAATTCGGACATATGCAAATTAGAGAAACGAAACAAATTTTAAATTATTACAATAAATATAATTATGTTGATAGTAGCGATTGAATTGGGTGTGTAAAGTTGTTGTTGCTGAATAACTAGAAGTAACGAGGTGTGAAGCAGAGGACAAATGTCAGAAGGGTGGTGGACGAGAAGGTTGTGATTAAAGTCGCGGGTTCGAACCCGGCAATGGCCCTGGATTTTTTTTTTTTTAATTATTTATTGATATTTACAACTGTATTGTACAACACATCTAGTAAATAGGCTAAAAGAAGATAGTCATGAAAAAGACATGTAGAGAAGTTTCCCAATGGAAGCACTCTAAAAATATCCTAAGGGAGAAGTTGGTTGAGGGTGCAGTCAATAACACACACAATCAAGTATAGACTTAAATTATTGGTGCCGATCTTTCGGCCTAAATTATAGGCCTTCTTCAGGGTGATTAAATGAGGATGTGGGATTGGAGAGTTTGAGAGGCAATAGTTTGATCAGTATTGACTGATAACACACATGTGTCATCAGCATAAGTAGAAAGAAAAGTGTTAGGATGGGACGGGATATCAGCTGTAATAAACTGTGGAAAGAATGGGTCTTAGGATACTGCCTTGAGGAACACCATTAAACTGACTAAAAATGGATGAATAGGAGTTATTATGATTATGATTTACTTTGAAGGATCTGCCGGTGAGGTAGGAATGGTGATAAGGAAGTATGTAGGGAGGGGGGGTTTGCGGAGGTAGCTGAGTAGGTTAACGCGCGTTGCTTTCAACACGCGTTGCTTAGCAACAGATAACCAAAAACTTGGATCAAAATAATCACTATAATAAATAAGTTCGAGTCTCGGATTCTGGGAGGCTTTTATCTCAGCATGTATCCCCACCCTCACCCCCCGGGCCCGAGAAACGCCCATATACCCTACAAAATCGAGGTAGGAGTGAAAAAAAAAAAGAGATGCCATCCTCCGGGGAGGACGTAAAATAATGGTCACGAACCTGTTCGATGACAGTTGCTCGTCAAATATCCTTATTAAACCCGGATAGGCAAAAATTAGGACTCCCACTGTAGCATCGTCCGATTAGACACAGTAGCATAAAATAATGGTGAATGTATTATTCGGAACAATCTCTTCTCTTTATTTATATATATTTTTTTACCATAACATATATAAACTATGATTATAACACTGTAACGTTTCGAAGTTATATATATATATATATATATATATATATATATATATATATATATATATATATATATATATAAATACATATAAATACATATATTTCTATACAGACTTCTTTAGACACCTGATGAAGGATCAAAATGTAGGCCGAAACTTTGGCACACAATTAAAATAAGTATTTTTTTAATGTGTGATTCTTTCTGATGACCGCCCCACCAACTCATCTTCCTCATCTAGAATAAAGTAGCGTTAAATGAGTAAATCAACAATTTAGGCAAGGATTGCAGGAGAGGAAGGAGGTCTTGTGGGCTCAATCACCATAAAGCTATAAATAATATATGTTTTTTGATTGTAAGTAAAATGGTAATTAAATAAGGGGACTCTAGATATTTTTTATTTTATGCTAACTATTATAAGCTATATATATATATATATATATATATATATATTTTTTTTTTTCCCACTGGCGCGACAGGCCGTGTAGGCCCTGGGCCTCGCGGTTTAAACTCCTGCGAGTTTACACTCACGTTTTACCACGATGCAATTTTTAGTGTAGGATCATCATTCCCTACGACTAATTTTGTGAGTGACCACCCTTTGGCTGACGGGTCTCACATACCCGGGGGAGAGGTTGTGAGTGAATCCACATTTTTTTACATCCTTTTAAGAGCCCCGCCGGGACTGGGATTCGAACTCAGAACCTGTAGCATGAGATACTCAGCCACGGGCTCCCCCCAGTTATATATATAATTCTTGTAAAACATGTGTTGGCTACAATGTTTTACATCGGAAACGTTTTTAGTTTCGTGATAACTGTATGTGATTTAGATATGCAGTGCTTTTTCATTACTTAAGGCGGACCGTATTGCAAAAATTACATTCTTCCACTTTATGTTTTAAATTTACTCATTATAAATAAATCTTTACAGTATTGATATTTTATCAAATCTGACCAAGTTGTTTTGAATCATTGTTGCGACTAAATTTAGGAGAAAAAATATTAAACAATTTCACAAATTTTAATGTTCTGTGGGTTAATTTTAAGTCAACTAAGAAACGTTATAAGTTAATATTAATATCACATAAAACGAGAGTTGGGAAACTCTCCTTCACTGCACACTTTTGGTATTTTATGAGATATCCCATGGGAATACTAAGTTTCTTAGAAAAGACAATAATCCCTCAGGGTTAAGACTAGTAATATATTTAGTTTTATAGCCCCTGGCAAAAAATAGCTAAACCCAAGATGGTGGAAAAAGGACGTTTCCTTTTTCATACTTCCCCTTACATTCCCCTTACCACCATTTCCCTTCCCTCTCTTCCCTCTCTCCCCCCCCCCCTAAAAAAAACAACAACGAGAAAACAAGTTTTTTTAATGTACTAATAAAGCAACCTATATAACTATATAATTCCAGAAAGGTCTTGTTGGTACATGTAGAGATTCATACTCTAACTAAGCCCAACGACTTATATACTACTACATATTAGTATATAGCAAATACCTTCAATTGCCTATACACGTAAAAAATCATCTTTAAAAAGTTAAGCTTGTCATATTGATTCGAAAAGCAACATTCAGAATCCGTTCGGGAGGTGTAGAAATAAGATAATTTGCTGTTTCAAAGAATGAATCTCAATCTTACCACTCAAGCAAGAAAACATTGGTAACCTTTAGAATAACTCTTCCTGGATTGTTTTCGACGTTAAACTCCTTTCCTCTCCACATTTACTCCCTATTTCTTTCCCCAAATTACCTTTGCTTAAACAATTATTATTATTATTAACGAAAATTACTTCAGGATTCGTCTTAGTTATAAATAAATATTCAAGAACTTCACATTTAGAAGAATTTTCTCTTTTTTTCGCCTTCTAGACGTATATCTCATTCAGGTGAAAAATCATTTTTACTTTTACTTACACTTCAACTCCCTACTCATCACGCGTCGGCACCACAGGGTTAAGAACGAATTAACAAAGCTCCTCAGGGATAAAGATTTCACCTGTTTTGACGAGGTCTACTGCATTGTACCAATGTAATAACCGTACCGGACGGATCAGTTAGGTACGCAGACATCGTTGCATGCCCGAAGAACGGAACTACTGCAATGATCCTGGACCCTACCGTTCCATATGAGACTAATGACCTCGATCAAGCAGATGGAGTGGAAAGGGAGAAGAGAGCTATCTACGAGAAATGCATCCCTTTCCTAAAAGAAAAGTTCCGCGAGACATTTGGCGAGAGACAGTTCTCCGTTAACGGTCTATGGTTTGGGTCTCGCGGAGCGATCCATGGAAGCACAAGCAGATATTTGGAAGACCTGGGTGTCGATATAGCGGTGTTAGCAGAAAATGTGATTTTGGACCCCCTGGGGATTATCCACCATCATCTGTATGGCAATTAAATGGTGAATGTGATTATATTTTGATTATGTAATGTGCGCACCAAAGGTCTATATTTACAATATAGTGGTAGGGAGAAATAAAATAAAATAATGTAAACGGCTAAAAGAGAAAAAAAAAATTGTAAATATTGTAAATTTGTATTAGAATAGGAAAAAAAAAATTGAAAATATATGTCAAAAATGTCCAAAGGATTGATAAGTATGCTGTGTTATGTAAGCAACCCGATGTATTTGGGCAACATTGCCAAATAAATAAAGCATTTCTCTCTCTAAGGGAAAGTATTGCGATCGTGAAAATGTTCGAGTTCCAGTTTTCAACGGAAATATACACGTTTTAGGGTCTCCTGAGTCCAAATAACCAAATCCCGCAAAAAGGTGTGTGTGTGTGTGGTGTGTGTATGTGTATCTGTGTACCCGTGTGTTTGTGCCAAGTCTTGCACGAAAACGAAAAGGTGTACGAGACTGAAATTTCTAATTTAAGACAACAATAAGCAGCTTTTTCACTAAAATTAGCGGACCGGAAGTAGTACTTTAAACATGCATTTTGTACCTTTTTGCGCTTTACTCAAAAACGATTTGGATTAAACTCGCTATATCGATGTAAAACATAACGGGCTTTAATATCATGTAGGTTTTATTCTGTTTGATATATCCTGACAGGGCTTATATGCTGATATTTTAATTTTTTCCCTCTGAAGTACCTTTAATTTTGTACATCCTAAAAATTTAACCATATCATCTTAGCAGCATTGATAAATAACGGCTAAATATACAAGTTGGACGAATTTGATGACCAAAGAAAGGATAATCGAGCAAAACTATTTTTTTATGTATTTTTTTTTTATAATAAGAACTGTAATATAGACGTATAATATACTGTTGGAAAAAGAAAGATTTGAGAAAAATATTATCTGATACAAAAACTTGTAAAAGGTAATATAAAGTGACGAATAGGGAACAAACTTATTACTGATTAACAATTTAATACAGTTATATTATTTAGTCTAAGTTTTGTTTCCAATGAATATGAATACACGTTTTATTAAAATCAACTTAAAATATTTTTCTTTATAGGAGTTGTTTTGAGAGACGTGAGACTGTCTAGAGAGGCCGTACATAGATAGATCTTATGAACCTATTCATTAATCTTTTTGAGCCTTTTCTCGTTTTCGCCACTAAGTTCCCATTGGGGGAGTAGAAGAGAAGACACCAATATATGAAGGGGTACTTCTAGGAAAAGAGTCACGGAAACGTAGGAGTTATTTAAGGATAGAAATGGATTTTCTGGAAATTTGGGAAAAATGGTTACTCCACCTTAAGTTTTGATCAAACGTTACTCCTTGATTTTGTATGGAGTTTTAGAATTGGACAGGAGTTTCATTAAGAAGGAGTAATGGGTAATAAGGAAGTGAATGGAGGGAGATTTTGTGCCAATAAGCAATGCATTTTTTTTTTTTTTCGCTTGATTCTGGCTCAGTTTATATTATTATTTTGTTATTGGTAATTTGAAAAATATTTTATCATTGTGGATATAATTAGTTGACCGTTGAGAATTACTGGAAGGAATTAGTCCGGATGGCGGTCATTGAATGAAACAACTGAATAGTTTCAACTATTTTATTGTTTGCCAACGTTTCGACTCCCATTGTGGGTCACCACTAATTCCTTCCAGTAATTCTCAACGGTCAACTAATTATATCCACAATGATAAAATATTTTTCAAATTGAAGTATAGCTAATAGTTTTTAAATTAATTTTAACAGTCAAGGTAAGTGAAAGTCGTGTGTTGCCCGCACCAGATTTTTTTTGACCAGTTGAGGACAAAGATCTGAGCAATACTCTTGCTCAGATCTGAAGTGTTTAGAATTTGACTTAATTTTTATTTATTTTTACTGGTTGAAGGTGGTACTAGAAATGTTGGATTACAGAATTTATAACGAGACTTCTGAAGATGGGAGAATATCCCGAACGTAAGAAATAAATGATCAGTATTAATGGAAGATTTATTCAGCCCTCATCAACCTTATAATTAAATGAGATCTTCCGTGTTTAGAACATATTGATATAACAGATTTTTTTAAATGATACTTTTGCGAACAATGAACCATGAGAGGAGGATACAATTTGCCTTTTACTCTAAAGACTAACGAAAAGTATATTAGTTTATTCATTTAACATCACTTTATACTACCGTGGGTAACCGGACTGTATTACAGTGTGATGAGTCCTCAATTTTTCCTATCCAGGTTTAATTAGTATGGGGATTTTGTAAAGATTACCTGACATCGTATTGGCTCGGGATCGCCATTTTATGTTCCCTTCGAAGGAGGCATAACATCGATATTACTCAATACAAAAAAGCCTATAGCCATCTGCTGTGTTCGAACCCGCGACCTAGCCATGCTATACTAGGCACAACTTTACAAATGACCCCATTAAAAGTATGCAAATCACACCTCGCTAGTTGCTATAGAATATTGATGCAACCCCAAATTAACCATGTTATTGTATAATTGTCTATCAATTTACGACCTTTAGTGTTGCCTGGCTGCCATATGTTGTGCATATTATTACTTTTACTTATCTATGTATAAAATATATAGTGATGGAAAGTTTTCCGATGGAGAAATTTTATTTTTTGTTTTTATTTTCAGTCTTTTCTATTGCATATGTCGCAGGTTACTTACCAATTTGTCCTTCCATCCTTTTGATATACTCGAATATGCCAGTAAAATCGAAGAAGATATCAGTGGCATTAACCGCTGGGCTTCAGAAAATAAACTGAGCCTGAATCCGGCGAAAACAAATGCAATGCTTATTGGCTCAAAACCTTCCCTCCATTCACTTCCTTATTACCCATTACTCCTTCTTAATGGAACTCCTGTCCAATTCTAAAACTCCATAAAAAATCAAGGAGTAATGTTTGATCAAAACTTAAGGTGGAGTAACCATTTTTCCCAAATTTCCATAAAATCCATTTCTATCCTTAAACAACTCCTACGTTTCCGTGACTCTTTTCCTAGAAGTACCCCTTCATATCTTGGTGTCTTCTCTTCTACTCCCCCACTTTGACTAGGGAAACTTAGTGGCGAAAAAGAGAAAAGGCTCAAAAAGATTAATGAATAGGTTCATAAGATCTATCTATGTACGGCCTCTCTAGACAGTCTCACGTCTCTCACATGTATTTTGGTTAAAGGTAGCTCTTTCCCAAATCCCGAAGAAAATAAATACCTGGCAACTTCTTATTCCAATCCTTGCGAGCCAGAAAACCTTCCTATATCTTTGACCTCCTTACTTCGCGCTCTTCCGTACACATCCTAAATATAAGATTTCAACTTACCGAACCATACCTACCCTCTCATAGAACAGCATCCCTATAAAATGTCATTTATTAAACGTGCCACCATACTTTAGAACTCTTTACCCATCTCCCTTCGTATAGTGTCATCCCTAACCACTTGCAATCACCAATTCTTTATTTACTTCATACATAAATAAACAAATTCGATGTTTTTATATTTTTTTATTTGTATCATTTATTTATATTAACTTTAAATACTTTACTATCAGACTAAATAATTATGTATCAAATGAAGCCAGACAAATTGGACTTCCCTTGTTCACTGTATTGGACTTCCCTTGGGGAAGAAACGTCCCAGAATAACAATTATTTTTCATTCATTGATTCATTTAATGTATTCAGTGTGGTGAGTGTGGTTATTTTTATTTAAATTAAGATTATTTCATGAATTAATTACTTCGACATCCCGATCAAATTCCAGTTTTCTCCGTAAGTAGTCGTGAACATATCCACTCTTTTTACTTAAGCTCAATGACTTAAAAATACTCTTGGTAGTCTAATCTTTGGTAATTCGAGGTGCGCTTTAGCCTGAGAGCACGTGTTAAAGCCTCTTTTAGGGATCTGATCTTGTTTTCTGATAATGTCCATTCGCTCATTGTAAAGAGTCATGGTCATCAACCGCTGTCTGTTACCTTGAGAAGATTGCCTAATGCCTAAAGTGATGAGACTGTTCTTACTAAAGTTATCACTTTATCTATTGTGGTATCTAATAAAAGTTAGTACACATTTTTGTATTTATTGATATTTACAACTGTGGTGGTTAATACGTCAAGTAAATAAGCTGTGGGATGAAATACATAAAAAAACAAAAAAAACATGATGAGTGA
Source organism: Piezodorus guildinii (assembly GCA_023052935.1). NCBI lineage: Eukaryota > Metazoa > Arthropoda > Insecta > Hemiptera > Pentatomidae > Piezodorus > Piezodorus guildinii. The sequence continues at coordinate 117,610,562 of CM041293.1, read as the reverse complement.
CTACCCATTGACAACACTCCGGTAGGTAACCTAGACTAGAAGGTCTCGAGGCCATCATCTTTTCAGTTAGTAGGGGAAAAGTGGGGGGATTACGAACACTTAAGGGGAAACTGAAATTGAACAAAACCAGATTAGGTTAGGAATACTATTTATTACTTAACGTTTACTTTAACCGATCAACCTTACGTTCCGATAAGCAACATAGATAAATATTCAATATAATATCAAATATTAATAAGAAAACGAAACTATTGGGATCGGGATTACCCCACATCACGTTGGGTAATTACGAATGGTGTGGGGTAATAGCTCTTTCTAAGTTTTCTACTTTGTATTTGGTCTCCGTCTTTCTTTGGTAATTTCGTGGCATCTGAAACACATTGGAGTAGGTATAAACAAGTTCGTAAAGGTACAGGGCTGAAAGCAAAGAAACATACAAACAAACTTTCACAAGTGTATTTCATCTAAATTCATCATTATTTAATCTAAATTAATTTATAAAATTCATCTTTTAAATTATAATTTTATTGTCTAGAGGTAATCACGAACAATCGGTATTACCCTACTAAAATCGTCTGTCATTACCCAACAGACACAGTAACACAAATATATTTTTTTCTATAGGTAAGAATCGCGTGACATACGCGGCAAGTCCTTAAAAAGTTTTCGAATTTCTTTGTTGCATCTAACATATTATATATCTGTTCAATTTTACTAAAAAAACTATATAAAATTGTTAAAAAAACAACATACCTTGTACACCGAGCGCGTCGAAGCTTTACCACTCCTGGTTCGCCACTACGTCCAGGTTGACTCACGGAATGAACAGAGGATTTGAATTGTAGAAGTACGAAGGAATGACGGACGTCGGTATTGGATAACTTGATTAAGGAATGGTGCGAAGAAATACTTGAGATGACTGGAATGTTAAAACCACCTCAACTCGCCATAAAATTGAAAGACGGAGGTGTACCTCGGGATCCCGAAGATGAATTGAAAAATAAATTGAGCGTTTTATTCTTATCTCGGGATTCTCAGAAGCATCCTCATCGTAAACCGTACAGCAGTATTTTATGTTAAATAATATTAGAGAGGTAACGAGGAGTTTTTGGGTTTAATACGGAAATAGGTGAAGAGGGGAATTCAGTCGCTTAAAATACTTATGACTTGTTTCATTAGATTCACATGTGGAATCCCCAGACGCTCCCATGTTTCTAGAAGGTATACCGAGTTGAATTGGCTCTACCCTATTTCCGTCGGCAGTACCTCCTTGGTGTCTGTCTCTTCCGATTTTGCAACACAAAAAAACCTCCTTATATTCTTGACATGCTTACCACTGTCCATTCAGTAAACACTATATCCCAACCCATAAACTTGTAAATACCTTCTCACAGATCTGTCTCCTTCAAAAAATCCTTTGTTATACGTGCTACCCTATTTTGGAATTCCTTGCCTGTATCCATTTGTAAATCCTTATCATTATCCGCTTTCAAACACCAACTATTTCTCTTCCTCCTAATGTATCATTCTTCCCAACATATGTACTATTTAAAATCTATAGATGATAACTATTATTTGTCACAAAATCTGTCTTTTGTTATAAAACTGAAGTCTTAAACGACCAGACAAATATCATGTATATTGTTACTTTTCTTGTTATTCTTAGGGGACTACTCGTCCCAAAATAAAATTAATTTTCAATCGTTCATTCATTTAAAAGATAATTGATGTCTTTTGACTGTTTATTTATTAATTTTCTATTATTTTTTTGAATTATATTTTGATTGGTTGTGGTCCAGTATTTTCATAGACCTGATAACTAAGGGAAGGTAAACGTTGATGGTTGATATAACCAAGAATAAGAAGTTTGAATAACTAAAACTTCATAATTCTGCTGTATTCAGGATCTATATAATTTTAAAACGTATAACGTAATGTTTTGAACACTTTTATTTTTTTGTCATGGTTGATTCTGGTTCTGGTTCTTCTTCATTGGTTCTGAAAGGCTGATAAAAGAATTTTTATTCTAATCCAATGGTTTGTTTATTTATTTAACGTCCCTTTATGCTGCTGTGGCTAATCGGACGATGCTACAGTGGGAGTCCTAAATTTTGCCTATCCAGGTTTTATTAGGATAGGGATCTTTAACGAGTACCTGACATCGCACAGGTTCGGGACCACCTTTTAACGTCCCCTCCGAAGGACGGCATAACTAAGGATTTCTTACTCCCATTAAAAAATCCTAGGGCCACCCGCAGGTAATAGAAAGTATAGAACAGATAACTGGGGTCACCTGTGATGGCTAGTTTAACAGCCTTCTATGCCCAAGATAGCGGTTATAAATCTGGCAGGTGGCCCTAGGATTTTTTAATAGGATAAAAAATCCTTAGTTGTGCCGTTCTTCGGAGGGGACATAAAAAGGCATTTTCCGATTTGTCACTACAGCATAAAGTGACGTTAAATAAATAAACAAAAAATAAAAACTCAAAAAGAAAAAACAACTTATGATTAGGAGTGCAGCGTTACGTCTCAGATCGGTTTAGTTGCTCCTTTTAATAGTATTAAATTATAATAGAAAAATTAACTTGATTTAAACACAATAATGAAACTGTTTCGGGTTCCCGAAAAGAGAAATTAATGTTGACCGCACTCCCTCCTAGCGGCCTGTTAAATTAACCAGAGCGCCCCTAGTGGCCAAAGGAAGAATCAGAGCGCCCCTAGTGGCCAAAGGAAGAATCAGAGCGCCTCTAGCGGCCGAAAAAGAAACTGAAGTAGCAGGTCCTGGCTGGTTGTGCCACACAGTTGGCTCCAGTTTTTTCTCCGGTGGTCCTGGTCAGTTTTACCATGGAATAGAAGAATTTAGAAGAACCCCTGGCCAAAGGGAAGGAGAAGAGGAAGAAAGAAGAACAGGTTCACCTTACAGAGCATCTTCACCATCAGATTTCCACCGCTTAGGTTGTGAAAACACCTTATAATTTGCAGTAGTACCGTTTACTAACCCAATTAACACCTGGCAATGAAATTCTCATGTACCACTTTTTTTTGTAATATAATTCATTTTTTTCCCCATACTGTGTTTCTTTTACCTAGGTCCAGCCTTCTTTCGTTTAGTCTCAATTTCAATACAGTCCACTGCTGTACTAAAAGGAGTGATCATCTTAACATTTAGTTGGAGGTGATTACTCTAAACAGAAACTGATCCATATATTTTTTAACTAGCTGTTGCCGCTACTTCGTCTGCATCAATTTCTTTTATTACTATCGCTATTAAGAAGTTTTTAAAATAATGATATTTTTATTTTTATTTTCTGATGGCAGAAGAACATACTTATTTTCTCTGCAACCCGATCTTGATGTGACAAATCGTTGGCCATGTAAAAAGCAGTCTTGACCCAAATCGATTCCTTCGTGTTTAAATGTTTTCCCCTGTGATTTATCATTTTTTTAAGGCAAAAGATAATTTAACGGGAAATGGAATTATTTTAAAATTAAAAAGTAAATCGTGAGATGCGAGGATAATTTTCCCCAGATTTTCCACTTATTCTTCGCTACTATTGGTCGCAGCGTGATGTTATATAGCTTAAAACCTTCCTCGATAAATGGACTGTCTAACACAAAAAGGATTTTTCAATTCGAACCAGTAGTTACTGAGATTAGCGCGTTCAAACAAACGAACTCAGCTTATATAATATTAGTATATATTATTTTATTTCAATCATTTATGAATTATTATATTAAATTTTGCTGAGGGAGAATAGTCGGCTATTGATGTGATGATGGGAAGCGATAATCAGGAGTCAAACATAAATTTTTGTTTTTGCCATCGTTTCGGCCGAAACATGAGAACAAACATCTAGGCTAGAAATAATCAATTACAAATATAGATAAAACATTTTTTTTCTTTTCACAAGGATATATGAGTGAAGGGCATAATAACTAACTTACTACGTAGTTTTACAGCTCGAGGTGGGCCTTGGTTTCCCTGACAACATTGCTCCAGTCCTCTAAGCACAACGATCTCTTAAAGCTTCTTACTTCATCTTTATGAAGTTATTTCAATTAAAATTAATCTATTGCATATGATAGAATAAAACTCATCAACAATATGCAATTAAAAGTAATGTAACATACGCAGACGACACTGCAATCTTATCAAAACATGAAGATCACACTCAAGCCTCACTGACTATACAACATCACTTACAAAAAGTACAGGATTGGTGCAAGCTGTGGAAAACAAGACTAAACTATGACAAATGCCAACATATGACATTTACACTAAGACGTGAAACCTGCCCACCAGTGTACATCGATAATATACCAATACCACAAACAGACAGTGTCAACTACCTTGGATTAACTTTTGACAGGAGAATGACTTGGGGCCCGCACATTAAGAAAAAACGAAAGACACTAAACCAAAGAAGTAGACTGCTGCACACACTACTCAGACGACAATCAAAACTAAAATTAAGACAGAAACTTGCCACCTACACATACTTACTAAAACCAATATGGTCATACGCCTCTCAAATTTTCGGAGCTGCAAAAAAGACTCATATACAAAGACTTCAAACTTTTCAGTCAAAAATACTTAGACGAATTACGCAAGCACCTTGGTATGTTTCAAACACAACTTTACATACAGACTTACACATGCCTACCGTCAGCGAATACATACGAACTCACTACTCTCGATTTCACAACAAATTACTAGGACATTACAACCCTCTCATAGAACAAATGGCAACAACCAATATGCCCCACAACATCAGGAGAAGACTGAAAAGGTCATGGATGAGAGATCTTCTCTAATCTTTTGAATTAAAACATGCCACGGAAGAGATACCACTGGGTATTGTCATCTTCCTCATGCCTGACATGCCACTTTTTATTGTAATTCTGACAGACAATCCACTGATTGTTATATGTATGTATAAACAGGTGTGGATATAGAAATAAAGTTATAAAAAAAGTAATGTAATAGATATGATAAAATAAAAAATATTTATTGGAAGGAATTAGTCCGGGTGGCGGTCATTAAATGAAACAACTAAATAGTTTCAACTATTTTATTGTTTGCCAACGTTTCGACCCCCTTTGTGGGTCATCATCAGGGCGCATGGTGGGAGAATGGAAACTCTCTCTCGAGTTTCCATTCTCCCACCATGCGCCCTGATGATGACCCACAAAGGGGGTCGAAACGTTGGCAAACAATAAAATAGTTGAAACTATTTAGTTGTTTCATTTAATGACCGCCACCCGGACTAATTCCTTCCAGTAATTCTCAACGGTCAACTAATTGAATGAAAAAATATTTATGTGAAAAAAATTGTTTGTATTTCTTTTTGGTTAAGATCGTTTTTTGCCTTGATGTCTCCTATTTCTATAATACAATAATTTTTTTTAGAAATGAATATGCCAAAGAATGCTGATTATTATAAACTAATTTTTAAATTGTCATAAATTTCCAGTGATTTAGTGAATGTAAAAATTATTTTAAAATAAATTATTGTTGAGTTATTCTGCAGTAAAATCCTCTTTTTTCGAGATTTAAAAAAACCAATACAAGATAAGTTTATTACTATTATTATTTTAACTATATGATAAAAAAACTCAAAAAAAAAGAAGCGTAGCACACGACTTTCACTAACAACCGTTGTTAAAATCAATTTAAGAATACTTTCCCCTGACTATATATTTTATATATAGGTAAGTGAAAATAAAAATCAATATAAGTTTATTACTATTGTTATTTTAAGTATATGAGAAAAAACAATGCTTTTCCTCACTATATATTTTATATACCGGTAAGTGAACGTAGTAAAGTATATTTTAGTATGATTTAGAGGTGTATTTGAATATTAATTTATTTATATCTCATGATAGGGTTGGTAGGTTACCCTGTTTTGGGTGTGAAACGACTGCGTAGAGGTTGCGCGTTGGAGGTCTGCTAGGTCAGTGTGTGCCTGAGTCTCGTCCCCTCCGCGTCCGATCTTCTCTCTCCGCCTCGCGTAAGTCTCAGCATCTTGAAATTATTCATATATGTTAAAAAAAAAATTAATAATTATTTATATATATAAAATAATTTTAAAATATCGATTGATGTTACCGAGTCGAAATGTATTTATTAGAAAAGTCATAATATTTTGTTATACTATTAAAATTAACAACAAAGTTATATATATATATATATATATATATATATATATATATATATATATATATATATATATATTATATAGATATATTGAAAAAAATTAGGTTTTAGATAAATAAAAAAATGTAAAAGGAAGGAATGATTATTGAAAAATAAAATAAATTAATATAGCAAAGATACAAAAAAAAAAAAAAAATTAATGAAATAATAAAATAACAGACCAAACTTTAAAATTCATAGAAATGACTTTTTTTGACTATATTAGTCAAATAAGATCTGACTTATGGAAAGATTGTTTATAGAAATTTTAAAATGATCAAAAAAGTTTTTTTCTTATTGTATACATTTTAATTTATTTGTTGAAGAAATTGTTAACATTTTATTTGAACAATGTTTAATTTTCGAAATACAATACAATTTTCGGAATTGGAGATAGCAAATATTTTAATATATATTTAAAAATAAATAAATAAAATTATGAGATGAATTTCTCAAGCTTGAAACAAATTGACTACAAGAGTTAATTAAAATAAAATGGAACTTAATTTATTATTTTTGTAATGATCGAACTTAGTTCAGCGTACGTGCTTCTGACGATTTTGGTTGACTTTTAAATGATAGAATTTCCTTATTCGTAATTTTTTTAAACTAACTACATTATTCCGTTTTGACTTGCTGAGGTACTAAATATAAACCATAAATAGTTTAAAAGTGAATTATATAAAATAAAAAAATTTAAGATAGTTCGCAAATGTATGTAGTCCATTTTGGCGATATCTTACGGTGGTCGTTATAATTATAAGCAGTGTAATTATAACTACGACAAAAAGTGCATTCACCAACCAAACATACAAAATATCTAGGGTTATATTATAAGCTGTATTATACACTAAGTAATAATAATTTTTACGGTTATTGTAGTTAGTTTTTTAATTATTTCTCGATTTCAAAATCATAAGAACGAAGTTTGCATTTAATATTTTTAACATCGAAAAGTTGTGAAAAGAATATCTAGTTTTTCATAAATTGCCTTCTAATTTCTTTATTTGTTGAATTTTTACATAATATTTTATGGTTCCAACAATATAACGATAATAAACTATTGATAAATGTATTCTAATTACTTGTTCAATACATGCCTTAGGAAAATCTGTAAAAATATGCATAGCGAAAAGTAAATTTGATTCGTGCATAACTCAAAAACCTTTTATATAAAACAGTTTTATATATTTTCTTAAACTAGATAAAATAATAAGTTGCATATTTCTAGTCTGTACATTAATCTACATTGAGGATGTATGGTCGACTGTTAAAATTCTCGTAGGTAGAAATAATCGGAAGTCAGTCGTGTGAATTTTTTTTAAATTTTAGCCGACGTTTCGGCTCAAACTTGTGAGCCATCATCAGGGCTACAAACAACAGAAAAGCAAAAAAGAGATTCATATCAATACAAGTACAATAATCTAGTTATTAGTAACCTATAGAATTAACCTTTTAAGTTTTTGCACTGCGCAATATGTTACTTAAACATTTTTTTGCATTGTTAATAAGCCTAACTAAAATAAAAATCCTTCTATAAATTAAACCTATACTTCAAATCAGAATTATATGTATGGCAAGCCTTTTCTTCAAAACAATGGTAAAAACTTTATTATTATAAGTAGAAATAATCGTGCCAGTCATTTTTTTTTAAATATTTTAATTTTGCCGACGTTTCGGCTCAAACATGTGAGCCATCATCAGAGCTTCCGTGAGTCATGTCAAGCATAAACCCCAGTTTATGATGATGGCTCAAAAGTTTAAGCCGAAAAGTCGACAAAATTAAAATATTCAGAAAAACGACTGCCTCCAAATTATATACCTACGATAGTTTCAACAGTCGACTATATTCAATATAGTGAAAAATATTAAATAATTTTCATGAAAGCAGTTTTGCTATTTTAATTCTCAATAGTTAGTTAGGCTTATTTTTCATATTTACTTCAGTAACCGATAATTTAAATAATATATTACGTCCTATATGCCCTTTACCGCAACTATGTAACACTACAAATTATGTAGTGAAATACTTATGACTAAAAGCGTTGAAAAAACGTGGTTCAAGGTGTAATTGAATAAGGGCGAGATTGATAAGTTGAATTTTACATGTTCATTTTTTTTTATCAAAACAAAACAAACGTTATACGTTTAAAAAATCCGTAAATTAAACGAAAACAAGTGAGTTGAAAACATTTGTATTATTTTGCATTCTAATTAGTATCCTCCGTTCGTATCCCTCTCTCTCTTTTTTCTTTCTCTTTTTTTGCAGTTATTAAAATTTATTCCACGAATACCGCTTCACTAAGAATTAAAGAGAGGAAAGAGTTTAGCCAACAGATCGGCATTTTAAAAACGAGATGTCAGAGGTGGATTTATAAAAAAAATTTAAATGGAGAAAAAAAAAAACACAAAAAAGGGAGGATTTGAGGAAGATTATGAGAGGTGGTGGGAGAGTGTTTGTTGCGGTTTATCCCGACCCCTCTCCAATCTCTTCATTAGCTCTAGGGCATTTCTCATTTCTGGGCCCATAGATGTCCCTCCCTGGAGTTATTACTCAGGAAAATTCGGTTTTCACAACGGGATTTCCACCATCTGCACCCATCTATGGCCTCACAACCTCATTATTAGATACGAGCATTCGAGGGAAAAATAGGTGGCACCAGAAGCAGAAAATTATATATACATATACAATATTATAAAAAGGTTTCATTTATTGATGTAGTGTATGTATTATATTTATATGATCGAAACATGTTTGTAAAATTATCCATTAAAGTTCATTATATTTTAAGCTCATTTGATAGACAAAAAAAAAAAAAATAAATAATAATAAAAAATTACAATTCAGGCAATCATAGGGACTGCCGATAGAAGTGAAAGCTTTTTTTTAATTCTCGATTTGCGCTGAAATTTTGTTGGAAAGAAGAGTACGTTCGTTAAAGGAGGTTATGTTTAGAATGCATGCTTTTTTTTGTTATTGTTTTATTTAATTGAAAAACATCACCCTGTAGAGATATACCATCGTAATCTGAATGTTACTATAGACTGTATGAGTGTGTGGTACATGTAGCACATTTTTTTTCAAGGAATTCAGACATTCAGGAATAAGCTATAGAGCTGTTTCACAGAGATAACCTCAGTTTCTCTCTTAAGTAATATATGTTTTAATCAGTAATGAAATATACAATGTGCTTAATTGAAATATATATTATTAAACTGAATTTAATTTTCAAATGCCATATTTCTTCGCTTTTATGATCAAGATATTCTTTTCCTTTTACTAATGATTCCCTTTACTACGATTTAAATATTGCCAGATGCAGATCATCATGATTTTGATTCGTATGTTTAAATGTTTCAAATAATATTTACGAATGTAGATATTTTAGAGTCAAGAGGAATAAGATATTCATTATATTAACTTTATATACAGTAAGAGGTAAGTTCTAAGGCATAGTTTATCTACCATGTCTTTACTCATTCATTTGCAACTGATTTTAATTCAATTAAACTGAAATAATGTATTATAAATATCGATATTTTTGTCCCTATCTTACATCGGTATCGATAGCGTTCACGGAAATTGATATCGTTATCCTATCTCTAATAGGTAGGTATACACTTAGCGCATGCGCCAGTCTAGAGCATGTTGGTGACGTTACAATGTTTACGAAATCATAGCTTTTACCCCTGCCAAAAATCGCATAACGCGCCTATAGAAGTTTTCACATAAAAAACCTGTACCCTACAATCCATTTAGCGTCTTGGGTTCAGTACATATAGAGATTTGTACAGTTAAAAAAAATGGCAGTGTAAGGAGGTGTTAGGCTCAGCAGGTTTCCTCTCTTCCTTTCCAATTATTGGGTACTCACTTTATAGAGGCTAGGTGTGGCCCTAGAAGGGTCTCCATACCCCAGGATCCACTTCTCGGGTGAAATAACAAAACAAATAATTTTGAGTCAAACGGAGTTCGAACCCGGGACCTGAAGACTAGTGTTTAATCGACTAGACCACGCTACTAAACATAAATAAAAACATAACATTATACTAATGATAGTTTTTAATTTTACTGTGATTTGTTTTTCCATTGGATGGAATAAAAATGTCTAATAAGATTATAAGTAACGAATAAAACAAATAAAAGGGCACCCCAAATTAATACTAAGAATGCGACTTCAACATTGGATGAAAAACAGAGATCTCATTCGTCTACACGCTTATCATTATGATAAATCACATCATTATACATAAGTCATCAATAAAAAAACAAATAGCTTTTTTCGAAATAATAATAATATTTATTTCCTAATGTTTACTCATTTATTGAATGGTAAATACTCTACCAAGAAAAAGAATCTATTAAACATATTAAAAATGCAACATTTTATATACATGTTATGGAATAACTATTTTCATTTTCCATGACAATTTGCTTCTATAACATACTGGAACTTGTTCTAGACACATTTTTGATCATAAGTAGAATTAAAAAAAAATACAATATTGATTTAACGTTTTATTATAATCACCGATATTTATTCTTTGAGCAGATTTTCAGAGAGTTGATCGCATATGATCTGGTCTCTACAGAAATGAATAGTTATACCATGAAGATCAAATTCCTAGAAATATTCGTATAGTGAGTGTAGTGTTGTAATTCTCATAAATATTTTTGTATTTTATCTAATGCTCGGAGTTTGTTTTGCCAATCAAGCTCTACAGCAATGAGGCATAACAGATTTGAGCTCGGATGAAATATACCGAAAAAGAATAGAAACGAGGAGAGGTCCAACAATTTTAATGAACGTGGCAATATAAAATATATATTAGCAATTTTTAGTGTAGGTTCAAAATTCAAACAATAAGCTGTAGCTATATTAATTTTATACGTTGAAAATGAATTTGTTAGAGGGAAAAAGTTAATAACAATAAAAAGATTAAATATAGAGTGAGTTATACTCATATAATAATCATTAATTATAAAGAATAAAAATAAAAAAGAAACAGAAAATACATTTCATTTCCTAGCTGTATGTCCGATTCTGTCTGAAATTAGAAAAAATTGTTTTGGAAAGAATTTCTAAAAGTTGATGATGTAATAAAATGTCTCAACGGTGATAACTGGTTGCTGTATACAATTTTTGTAAAATAGCATGGCCTTATAGATATAGGCTTATTAAAGAATTTAATTATAATTTAAAAAAAAATTTTCTAATATGTGATATTAATTGATTATTGTTATTTTTTTACTATTGTTTTATTTATAAGTTAATACAGTTAGAAGTTGAATAGAATCAGTGAGTGACCTGTTTTTGAATATTATATAATTTGTAAAACTTTACAGATCGGCTCCAGACTGACGGTCTAAAAGACCATAGTTCTACAAATGTTTTTTTATATTTATAATATTTGTTTTGTTGTAATATGCTTATAGAAATAAAAAAACAGTTATCTATCTATCTATCTGTCATTAATTATTTATAATTATGGAGTTTAGTTGGCCGTTGAGGAATCAGATGAGGAAGACTGTTGGGAGTGCGGTCATTAGAGAGAAACACACATTAAAACGTAATGCTTATTTAATTGTGTGCCGACGTTTCGGTCTACATTATGGTCCTTCATCAGGACTAAGAGAAACAACCAATGTAATTATAAACTTAATAATATGTTAGGTATATAGTAATAATATGGTGAAAGTAATAAAATATGGAAACAAACATAAAATTAAATGTAAAATGATAATAAGATAGATGGGAGTGAACAAAATTAAGATGATAATATTTCAATAAGAATATTTTAAGAGAAACTAAGTAATGATTAAATGTTAAAAGAACAATACCTATGTGAATGATTAAAATTTTAAATATGAACAATTTTGAAGTAATAATTGGGGATAATACATAAAAACATGCTAAAGAACATAGGTAGTATATAAAAAGTATATAATCATTAGAACCGAGAAACAATATGAAAGAATTTTTTTTTTTAATTAATGGGGATATACAACGGAAAAAGATATGAATAGGGAAAGAGGGAGGAAGAAATAAGCTGTGAAAAGAGATAATAATCAATAAGAAAGAAAATACATACTGACTCTGAGACTGTGTCAAAAGAAGTGATATTGTTTGCTGTTAAAAATGCTCTTTGCGTGGTGCGATAAATATCAGAACTAGAAAAAAAAAATAAACTTTTAAAAAAGAAAGGTATAGGTAACAGAAGGCGAATTATTACTATATACCTAATATTATTATTACTAATTATTATTACTATATACGTAACATATTTTTTTTTCATTTATAATTACACTGGTTGTTATCTTGTTTCTCTAAGACCTGATGAAGGTCCACAATGTAGGCCGAAACGTCGGGCAAAATCACCAATTTAGGTGGACAAAAGTCAAGTCAAAAGTTTGGAATTTTCCAGTGCTTCACTTTTTTAAAAGCAATTGTCAGTACCTATTAATAAGATGAAAGAAGAAATAAATATAAATGGGATATTTGTTTTTGTATTAAAGGCTAAAGTTATCTTAAATTTAATAATCTTGAGAGGTTGTAAATAAACTAAACAAATGTCGGTATCCGCTCGTAAAGGAAGATTGCTTTGGGCGTTAAGGTCCTCGGCTATTTTGCAGGTTCGATGAGATTGAATCTGTTCCAACGGCCTCTCTATGGCTTCTGAAGTCTTATCATGACCCCTGGAGGTGAAGTGTATAAATGGACTCTTATAACACCTAATGTTGAGCAGATCGGTTTATCATTGTATCCTCCCGGGTCCTACGAAACACGTATTCCGATTCGTCCTTCAAATATACAGCAATGTACTCAGTAAAAATACGTAATAAGATATTTAAAAATCTGGTGCGCGCGACACACGACTTTCATCATATCAATTAAAGAATTTTTAAACAATTATTTAAATAGGATTTTAATAGAAACATGTGTTTTATTAAATAATCTATTATATTATTATCCACGAGAATCACTTTTTTTATCGGCTTTTCATCACTCTCCGTTATTTTTACTTTCACTTACTATATATAGTAAGGGGAAGTATTGCGATCGTGAAAATTTTCGAATTCTAGTTTTCAACGGAAATACACATTTTAGGGTCCCCTGAGTCCAATAAACCAAGTCCCGCAAAAAGGTGTGTGTGTGTGTGTGTGTATCTCCCGGGCGGAAACGGCAAGTCCTATGAAACTGAAATTTCATAATTAAGACAACTATACGCCCGAGACGTTACAAAATCTTTTTCATCAAAATCGGCTTACCAGAAGAGCAACTTTATACCATGCATTTGCACCTATTTCCGATATTCTCAAAAACGGTTCCGACGAATTTGTTTAAACTCGCTATATCGATGTAAAATTTAATGGGCTTTAATATCATTTAGGTTTCATTCGGATCAAATGGTTTGACAGGGCTTAGATGCCGATATTTTCTTTCTCTAAAGTAATTTTAATTTTGTGGATTCTATAAAAATAACTATATTATCTTGTTAACACTGGTGAAAAACAGGTAAATATATAAATTGAATGAATTCGATACCCAACTAAGGAAGAAAACTGAAAACATATATTTTTTATGCAATTTTTTGTTTTTGAACATAAGAACAATAATATACATGTATGATATACCGTTGGGAAGCTTGAGATTTTAGAAAAAATATTATCTCATACACAAGCTTTTAAAAGTTAGTAGAGAGTGATGAAAAGCCGATAAAACTAAGCGATTATTTTAGATAATAATATAAGAGATTTTTTAAATAAAACACATGTTTCTATAGAACTTCCATTTAATTAATTCTTTAATGGTTTCACTCATTTTTATCTCTAACTGTATCTGAAAATTGTTTAATTGATTCTAAAAGCGGAGGTAAGTGAAAGTCGTGTGTTGCCCGCACCAGAATTTTTACAATAGTATGTGTAAGATAATATTTTTTCTAAAATCATTAGCATTCCAACGGTACTTAAGTTCAAAAACAAAAAAATACATTAAACAAATATTTATGCAGTTTTCTCGTTTCGTTGGATGTCGAATACGTTCAACATATATATTTACTCTTTTTTTTTTTCTAATCTACAAAATTACTTGATAAGGTACTTAAGAGAAAGAAATTTTGAAATATTTAAGCCCTGTCAGACTTTTTCTACCAGAATGAAATCTACATGATATTAAAGCCCGTTCAATTTTACATCGACATAGCGAGTTTAATCAAAATCGTTAGAGCCGTTTTTAAGAAAATCGTAATAAGGTGCAAAATGCATGGTATAAAGTGGCTCTTCTAGTTAGCTGATTTTGATGAAAAAGTTGCTCTAACATCTAGGGCCTATATTTGTCTCAAATCTGAAATTTGAGCTTTATAGGAATTTTCGTTTTGGCATTGGACTTACCACACACACACACACACACACACATACAAGGACGCACACACAGACCTTTTTGCGGGACTTGGTCATTTGGACGAGGGGGAGCCTAATACGTGTATTTCCGTTGAAAACTGGAATTCGAAGATTTTCACGATCATAATACTTTCCGTTACTATATATTCTATATATAGTAAATAGATCCATATATGTGAAAGTAAAAACATTTTTCTTGTAAATACCACTTGTTTCTTTCCTTTTGTGCTAAAATCTGATAAATAATTTTGATATTTGAATAAATGGAAGTTGAATAAAGAAAGCACTTCTAATTCTACGGATACATGGCGTTTTGAAGTAACCAGTTATGATTTATAATTTACTCGCCAGCACAAACTGGTATAAGATTCAGTGTTATTGGAAAATTATACATCTTTTCGAACATTCAATATGCCTATATAATTATGGTTTATCATTTGAACCAGTATTAGTAAGGAAGATACAGCTGCCTTTTTGACGTTAAAACCCTTCTACCCTTTGTAGTGTATTTCCCATTCAATAAATGAGTACACATTAGGAAATAAATATTATTATTTCGAACATTTTTTTTTATTTTTTATTAATGATTTATGTATGAGATCTCTGTTTTTCATCTAGTGTTAACCAGACTGAGGATAGGACACACAAGGCTCACGCACAGTCATTTATTGGAAGGCACAACTCCACCAATATGTGAAAACTGTAAAGTAAAAGTCACAGCAAAATACATAATGGTAGACTGTATCAGATACCAAGAAGAAAGGAGAAAAAATGGAATCGACGGGCTCGAGCTACAACAACTACTAGGAGATGACAGGAAGTTCCACAATGCAGTTATGGAATACATCAAAAAGATTAATTTGTACGAAAAATTGTAATTAATACAACGAACGGTGCCTCTAACCTAATGTTGTGGTACACGGCACCTAAATGTAAAATAAATAAATAAATAAAATCTAATGTTGAAGTCGCATTCTTAGTATTAATTTGGGGTGCCCTTTTATTTGTTTGTTTTGTTTACTTATAATCTTGTTAGACATTTTTATTCCATCCAATGGAAAAACAAATTACAGTAAAATTAAAAACTATCATTTGTATAATATTATGTTTTTATTTATTTTTAGTAGCGTGGTCTAGTCGATAAAACACTAGTCTTCAGGTCCCGGGTTCGAACTCCGTTTGACTCAAAATTATTTGTATTATTATTTCAGACGGGAAGTGGATCCTGGGGTATGGAGACCCTTCTAGTGCCACACCCTGCCTCTATAAAGTGAATACCCAATAATTGGGGAGGAAGAGGGGAAACCTGCCGGCTGAGCGTGATCAAGGCCTAACACCTCCTTACACGGCCGTTAGCTTTGTCACAGTACAAATCTGTATTTGTATTGAACCGAAAACTCAAAATGGATTGTAGAGGTACAGGTTTTTGATGTGAAAACTTCTTTAGGCGCGTTATGCGATTTTTGGCAGGGGTAAAATCTTTGATTTCGTAACCATGGTAACGTCACCAACATGCTCTAGACTGGTGCATGCACAGCGGTCTGTTCATTTTTAAAACTGAATTTTTAAACACCTTCATTTTTCATTAAATTATATCTATTAAATAAAGGGGGAAGATCCCCTCCTTTGAATATAAAATCATGCTGTATTTGCAAATTTCGATTCAAAGAAGAAAAAAACAATTAGGTTTAAGCGATATAGGGATAAGAAGAAAAGTTATGCAACAGTATAATAAACAATGATCATATCAATTGGAAACGATCTCTTCCTTATTTTGTTCATATGTATCCATTTATTCACACATGTCAAACTTTACAACGTTTGGAGGCTTCACTTGCCTCATCTTCAGATATTATATCTATTTCCATATTTTTATACAATATAGGTCATTAAAAATTAAATTTAAATCACAACATCAAATCTGTTGTTGTTCTCAACACATTCAAATACACAGAACATATTGATATATGTGATAATGAAATATCAAGATTTGATGTTGTGATTTAAATTTAATTTTTAATGACCTATATTGTATAAAAATATGGAAATAGATATAATATCTGAAGATGAGGCAAGTGAAGCCTCCAAACGTTGTAAAGTTTGACATGTGTGAATAAATGGATACATATGAACAAAATAAGGAAGAGATCGTTTCCAATTGATATGATCATAGTATAATATACTCTTCTATAATAGTGAATGATATATAATAAACAAATTTCTACACCAAAAAAAACTAATTAACAATAACGGTTGAAGAGAAGAGATAATTGAGCGTGCTTTAGAAAAAACAAAAACGGACACAACAAAACGGAGGGATAGATATTAAAAAAAAAAAAAATCATACATTTTATTTATTTATTTATGTCGCCTCTACCCTAGTGGGTCATTGGCGTTCACATTTACATTTTACACTCTATTATAATATAAACTTCTTTTTAAATACTTGAAGAGGATATTGGCTTTTTTTTCATCATCTTGTAATAATTCTTTTAAAGTTTTATCCATTTTTAGTTCAATTCTTAATTTGTTAAAGATTGGACAATCTAACAATATATGTTTACTGTTCTCACTGTGTCACATTTTGTACATGTTGGGGCTTCTAAACCTCGCAGAAGGTAGCCGTGGGAGAACTCACTATGTCCTATCCGAAGTCTGCAGAGAATCACTTCTTCTCTCCTTGACTTTCTGTTGGAGGTCTTCCAACAGGCACAATCTTTTTTTATTTCACTTAATTTAGATGGATTTGCATTCCATTCCACCTGCCACTTTTCTTTCTGTAAAGATCTGAACTGCCTTGTCCAGTCTTGCAGAGGGACTTTTAATTTTAATTTTAATTTTTCATAGATGGATCAATCTTCTAATAGAGAATAAATAATTCGAGTTATAAGGCCTAAATTTAAGATGAAGAGAAAATCAATGGTCGTCAATATTAACATAGGCAAAAAAACAACAAAATCGCGATTAATTTGATTCTTTCAGAGGTAGATCAATCTTTTGAAACAGTTAAAAAGCATATTCCTAAATGTCAGATTACGATGGTATAATCTATGATATATCACTACAAAGTGACGATGTTTTACAATTAAATGAAACAATAATAACAAAATATGGATTATCAACATAATTTAATTTTACATACGTTCTCTTCTTTCCAACGGAATTCATAGACAAATCTCGGATTAGAAAAAAAGTTTCCACTTCCATAGGCAGTACTTATGACTGCCTGAAATAAAATTTTTTTAAAATTTATTTTATATTGTAATGGGTCCTGAGGGATAAGAAAATGGGTATAAGTGAAACTAATTTAAGTTATTGATAACTAATTAGTATTAAATACATTTTTAAGAATGACCTAATTTTAGTAATTAGCAAAGTTTTATTAAAATAACTTACAATAATTTAAATTTTTATTAAATGATATTACAATATGTCCTAATTAGGATAATAATTTATAATAGTGATCAAGTACAACAGTTATAATAACTAATCATGCTCATCAAGTTTGGAAGTTCCCATATTTTTTTCTATGAATGAATGAAAATTCTTCAAAAGCTTCTAAAGAGCATACCATCAGTATTAACTTAAACTGTTATATAAATAGTAGAATCAAGAGCTATACGGTCTAGCTACCAGCTTAGTTTGCTTATTAATTTAATTATATTAAACAATTACTTGCAATTCTGGTATCATCTATAACAAAACTTCGTGTCAATATTATAGTTCGGAATGAGTCAACGAACTTTTAGTTGAATGAATATTTCGGGAACCTCTGCTAATGGGAAAGTAGGATAGTCCTGGATTAGGCTTAAGTTCTGAGTGTCCTTCTTAATGGTGGGATCTTGTTGGAAATATCCTCTAAGTAACTCTGACACCGAAGAAGTTTAGTCTACTTGCCGTTTATTAAACCTCTCATATATATATATATATATATATACACACATGTAAATGTATAAATTGATATTTTCTTTATGCTACTGTAACTAATCGGATGATGATACGGAGGAGTCCTATATTTAGCCTATCCAGGTTTTATTATGATAGGTATCTTTAATTTAAGAAGTACCTGACTTCGTACCGGTTCGGGTTTACCATTTTACGTTCCTTCTGAAGGACGGCATAACCAAGGATTAAAGAATCCTAAGGCCACCAACGAGGTTTCAACCTGAGACCTTGAGTATATAAGGCTGTTATGCTAATAATACGATAAGATAAAATTTACATAACATAGGTGTTGTATAAGAAAACATTATTGACAGTGTTATTTGTCTAATATTTTTGGTATTACTAGAGGACGAATAGTAGCCTGAGACATTCCAATTTCTAAAGGATTCAACCCTTTTAGCCTTAAGTGGTGTGATAAATGATAGGCCGACCTTTCTACATCAGTTAGAAGGTACAATGTACTACCCTTGGACCTGGATACCCCATACATTACAGAAAATGTCCACCACCATCCCAACCCAACTCCCATTGGGCTGCTTAGGGGTGTCTTCCACTTTAAGCTGTACTTGGATACAATTTGTATGTTACATAGGAAGGTGTAAATGAAGTAATGAAATTATAAATGTTGAAAATTTTTCTCACATTTCTTCTTCTCTCTCTATATAAAAATGATATCGCAATTCATGGTTTTCGCAAACTTCTTTTAAGACATAAGACGGATTTTCACTATCAGTTATAAAATTCATTCTTGAGGGTTTATTAGTGAAATGTTATAGAAGGGAAAATGAAATATTCTGAAAACTTGGCATCAAACTTGTTTTCCTGAAATATAAGTAATAATATCGATGTGTAACATTCATTTATTCATTATCGGCGCGACATACGCGTAAATGGTCTCTGGTCAGCTCAACTGCTCTTTCCCATTTCCTCTCTATCGGTAGCACGCCTCACAGATACTCTCGTATAGGGCACCACGAAAAATACTGTTAGGATTTGATCGAATGTGTCATCCCACTGTCATGGGATTTAGGAATTTAGTATAGGAAACAATATGTTTGTAACTATAATTATATTTTTTATTTCAAAAATGATAATGGTTGTTTTTGCGGTAGTGGCAAAAGTTTTCAATCCGTCAATGGCCGCCACTATTAAAGGTATGACGAAGGCTTGAATGAAAATGTTTTAAATTGGTATGCTTCAACTTGGGGTGAGATGGGTCTTTTTCAAGGAATGTAAGGATTCTCCGACCTTATTCCAGCCCTTAATACTTTTTGGCATTGATTGGATTCCTCCTTTACTTAAAAAATTATATAATACTTAGAGCTTGTCCTTCTAGCTCATCTGTACTACAGTCTTGAGCTGTTTTGCAGAAACGAACCTATTTACGCTGAACACGTAATAGTGTCGTAGAATTATTCTGTACGTGCCTGGAACACATGGTCTGATTCTAACTTTATTTCGTTTAGTTTTCCCCGACACAGCCTTGCGGTAATAGAATAATCATTTTAAACTATCAACAGGTGAACTGTATATTTATTTATAACAAAATTACAGAATATTGCGACAAAATTAACAAAAAACAATAGATCAAACAGCTTAAGGTACGATTTACCCCCCTAATGTCAAACCCTTACATTTATTGTTGTGCCCTAATATTTAGTGTTATCGTTTCAAAAAATAATAATAAAAAATACGCGGAGACTATTAATTGCCTCTTTGCATCAGAAACGGAAATTAAGCGTTCCCATGCAACAGTATGCTCTATTTCGACGCTAATAATCCCTGAAAATTTATTCCAGAAAATGTTAATTAAGAATTCATACATAAACCATAAACAATGCAAATTGTTTATAAAAGCATTTATTTATTTGATTACAGTTTTAGGTGCCACGTACAACTACAAAGGTTAGAGGCACCGTGGTCATAAACTATTTACAGAGATGAGTACAATTTTTTTTTTCTCAGAAAAATGAACAAATTTTCTTGATTCTTTTGATCCATTGTTTCCCTATAACTTTTTAGAAGAGGCCATGTTCTGCCTGAACTATACAGTGGGCATTCCATCAGGATGTGTTCCACAGTTAGCTCTAAGTCACAGCGCTGGCATCTCGGCGGAGGTTTTCCTTCAAGCAGGTGCCCATGTGTCAGTCTAGTGCCTCCAATCCTCAACCCTGTTATTATTGATTGCTCCCAAGCTTCAAGTGTCCAAGTATCTGGGGTAGTGGTTGCGAAACTCCGAAGGTTCAATTTAACTTGTTGTTCTCCGGAACCTTAGACCAAAAGGTGCACCATGCTTCTTTGCATTGCTGAGTTTAAGTCAATCCGTACCGTCTTGACGTTGGAAATAGGAAAGATGAAACTTGCTTCTTTTGCGCCTGTGTCAGCCAGTTCATTCCCTGTAATTCCTACGTGGCTTGGCACCAGAGAAATATAATCGTTCTTTGTTAAATATTAAATATAAGTACGTTAATTCATAAATGATGTTAAAAAAAAAAAAAATATTAAATTCGAAATGTAAAATACCAATTGATTTTCTGAATAATGAAAATTTTGGATTTCCTGGAGAGCCGAATAGGAGCCACTGCAAATTAGAAACTGACTGTGGGTTAAATCTTCATTAAAGTCAAAGATAGGTAAAGAGCAAAGAGCTCTGACGTTAACCCGAAAAATGGAAGGGAGACTGTACCGAACGGTCTTATTATGTAAAACGACCGAACAGCCGACTTTATCTAGATGTTTAGACGCGTCAGTATAAATACAGGTATAATCTTGATAGGTGGCTAAGAGAGCTAGAAAGCTTTGTTTTAAGATTTCTGGAGGATTAGTTGATTTTTATATGGATTTCAACGAAAAATCGGAGGTTGCTGGGATACTTGTCCAAGGAGGTAAGGGGTTTGGAGTGGAAACGTAAAATTTTGGCAAAGGGTATGTGTCAGATAGTGAAGGGTAGTTTGAAAGGCGGGAGGGTAAGTTATATCGTGAAAAATCAAAGAAGTCCGGCGTTGTTTTTAAGCGACCTAGAAATTTTAAGAAAAGATAATGCCTACGGAGCTCAAGGGGCCACTCATCGGCTTCCCACAGTATGCTACTGATAGGACTTGTCCTGAAAGCCCCGGTTGCCTACGGATGATTGCGTGGTGAATAGGGTCCAACCTACTTAATATTTTTTTGGATGCATCCCCGTGCATCACTTCGCAAGCGTAATCAGAGACTGGCCTTAACAAGCACCTATATAGTCTCAGCAAAGAGATTCTATCGCAGCCAAAGATTGAACCTGAGAGGGTTTTTATAATATTGCATCTTTTAGCTATCTTAGGTCTTCACGACAGTGTAAATATGAATTTTGATTGAATTATCTTATAAACAATAAATAAATAGATGGTTCCTTCATCTTCCATTAAAAGTTTATTAAATATCAATACGGGTAAAATTGGATCTTTAATGTTTAATAAATGATTAATAAGTTTATTATGATTGTAGAGTTCTAATTTTATTCGTGGTAAATCATACTCAACAAGTGCTCTTTTTATTTCATTAAATAGATGATGTATGAATCGCATTTTTTGATATTGGTATATTTTTCTATTTATTTCAGCTATCTTATTATTATATATCATTGTTTTTTGGTTTTTAATTCTGGTAAAAATCTGTTATAGCTTTTTGTTTAGGTTTTACTTTTTTATTGTTTATATTGTTATCACTTTTAAGTATTGATCAATTTATCATTATTGATGTTAAGCTTTTTTTAGTCACGGGCTCAATTTTAATTTCATTGTACCATAATTTATTTATTTTTTTGAGTAATATTTTTCTAATAATTCTTTATATACTATAGTTTTTATCATCAATGTTTGTTATTATATTTTATTAACGATATTCTAGCTACTTTGAATATAATTATCGTAATGATCATTTGGACTACGTTATCAAATAAAATCAATTTACATTTATCAGTATCAAAAATAAATCCTACGTTTGTTACACTGAAAGCCATATCAGATATCATAAAACATTATAAAAATAAAACATATAAGATATTTTGTAATAAAAACAGCATTAGTGACTGGATTTATTTAAATGTTAAAACTATAGGCAGATACAATATGCTGATTTTCTCATGTAACACTTCTTCTTTTTTTATCACAATACATGTGTATATAAAAATATATATATATATATATATATATATATATATATATATAATATATATATATAATATATTTATCTAATCATATTTATCTAAAATGCATGAAAAGTATATTGAATTCAAACGATAACGTAATCAGTACCTTAGATCATTCTAATAAGAAGAGATAAGTACAATCGGAGGAGTGGCTAAGTTCACATTACTAAGAATAGGTGGAGAAAGCTGAAAGAGAATAGGATGGGTCAGTAGCGTTTCGTGACCACCTGAAACCTTATTCTGGTCACGAAAGATATGTTACTGAGTACTGTTAAAATGGAAGGCAGGCCTCTATACAATACGTTGTAATGTTACTCCTATCAAATAAAGAATTTTATGAAATTAAACAAAGGCCGAAACACGGACCTCACCGATTTATAACTTTTTTTAGTTGGATTCTATCATTCTGAAGGCTGTCAGTACTTTTAACACTAAACTTTCCAGTATTTGGTATAAAATTAAACTTACTCAGATCATATTTGAATTAGCATTCAGCTAGAAAGATTTTGATCTAAATAAAATATATATATTATATGTTCACGCCTTATGTTGTGGCCTGATGAGGTTTCATGACTGTTTCATGGAAAAAAAAAGAAAACTGTATAATTTTTATGATATTTATCAATAGATCATTTTGTATTAATCTTTATTTTTTATCTGTTTTAAAAATAGTTATTTAAATGTAATTAAAAGTTTTGAATAGAAGAGAAAGAAAAAGAAGACGATCGTACTTCAATTGTTTTAATTACCGCCTAGTGGCGGGGGTCTTAAGCTAGGGTCTAAAGGGTAGATGGGCTTAGACCCGGGACTGCTCTCATACTTAGTACGTTTCCAAACAAAGTTCTTCATTTTGTCATCGTTCCCCTTGGAACTTAGAAAAGCTGCTCTGCGGTCATTTTCAACATAACTGAAAGCTTCGTCAAAGCCGCCCTGCGGAGATTTTTCAGGTGAATATAGCTTATCTTTTAATGGAGCATTTAATTTCTTAATTCTAATTCAAGAAACTGTTTAATTTTGATAACTATATTTTTTACATCTTTAAGCATTTAATTAAGTTAAGTTTGTTTCTCCTATTTTCTTCAATATTTTAATTAGGTTTATTTTGTTTCCTACATTTTTACAGCTGTTTAATCATATAATTAGGTTAATTTTTTTCTTATATAAATTTATTAGGTTAATTTGTTTCTTATCTTGTTTACACGTATTTCGGTGTATTAAATGTATTATGATTCGTCGTTTGCTTCCATTATTTTTATTTTATTTTAAATCTATACAGTCCACTAATTTATTTCAATAGAACCACCCTCAATTTTGAGTTGTCACTTGGAAGTACTGTTCTTTCACGGATAGCCCAGCGTATGCATAAATATATATATATATATATATAAAATATATATATATATATATATATATATATATTATTATATATTATAAATTATTTATTGATATTTACAACTGTACTGTACAACACACTAGTGAAATAAAAGAAAATAGTCATGAGAAAGACATGTAGAGAAGCTTACCAATGCTTCTTTTCAGACGCCTCCAAGGGTTTATCAGGAATTGAAGTGAAGAAAGGATTGAAACTAGAGGATTAGAGTGGGAATGGAGATCGTCATGAAAGGAATGATACCTGGTTCGGGCCAAATCAGAAACATACGGAACATTAAGGTCTTTATGGATCAGTTTATTAGTTACAAAGTAAGGAGCATTGAGGATTTTACAAAGGATTTGGATTGTAGTGGTTGGATACAGGAAGAATTTGATGGTTTAGTAGATCCCCAAAGCTCTACTCCGTAATTCCATGTAAGCCGTATGATAGTCATGTAGATGAGCCTTTTGTAGTTGAGAGGAAGATTAGAACATTTGTCTAGTTAGTGTTAAAGTAGCCGAAAACGTCGAGCAGTTTCTTGTCGTTTCAGTCTTGTATGAGGGTTCCAAGTAAGGCCTTGGAAACTTACGACGAAGGGTAAAGGTAATTTGGTGGGATTTTTTGGAATTTATTTTAATTCTCAAATTATGACACCTTACCTCAAGGTCTCTGATGTGGGATTGGAGAGTTTGAGAGGCAATAGTTGGATCAGTATTAACTGATAACACACACACACACACACAAAAGGCACTTTAAAGGTAAGGTTTTGAGCGGATGGATATCAGAGCGGAGGGTGAGGAACTGAGTTATGTAGGAAAGTATTTTATTTTTTAAAGTTTGGAATAGTTAAAAACCATGGAAATATTATTGTGGAACAGAAGGGTAAAGCCATTGTAAATTGGTATAATAGCCAGAAATATTGTAACGTCTACGGGCTCCGAAAATAAATCTTATAAAGCAGTTCATAAGACGTTTTAATTTTATTTCCAGTTCATCGGTAAGTTCTCTATACACCAGGCAACCGTAGTCAAAGATGGGGAAGATAACAGAGGGAACCAGTAGCTTACGGATTTTTAAAGGTAAGGATTCACGGATTCTAAAGAGCTGTTTGAGTATAGAAATAAATGTTCAAGATATTTCAGATACATGGTTATTATAAAGGTAACTCAAATGCGTTTAAATTTTGGTTATTATAATACCTTAAATAATTTTTTTACCCTTTATATATTTTTCATTTCTTAGACATTATTTGTTACTAAGACATTATTAATTAATTTATCGACAATTACATGAATTCGAATGTTTATTTTTCTGTCATTG
Source organism: Piezodorus guildinii (assembly GCA_023052935.1). Taxonomy (NCBI): domain Eukaryota; kingdom Metazoa; phylum Arthropoda; class Insecta; order Hemiptera; family Pentatomidae; genus Piezodorus; species Piezodorus guildinii. The sequence continues at coordinate 117,585,145 of CM041293.1, read as the reverse complement.
ACTATTATTTTGGTTGATCATTATATAAAATAATATGCAATACTATTAAAATTAACCCTAAAATAAAGTTTAGACTTATTTCTGAAAGTAGTTGATCGGATCCGATTCTATCTCACTATTTAAGAGTCTAAAATTCATCTTGCCTACGTAGGGTTAGCTATATTTTATGTTTTATAAAATCCCTTAACTCAATGCAGTTTTCGTCACTGTCTATTACCTTCTGTGGCTTTATATGATATTTATATATTTTTTAAATGTTTAAATAAAATGCTTTCCAGCGATTTATAATGTAGCTATATACTAATATATTCTTTTCCAACCTTTGAAAATATTTCTTCTTCAGTAAATCATTAAATATTTAATAGTTGGATGACAACCTTTTTTTTATTTTTTTATTCGTATATATTACAATTTGTCATAATAGACAATAATAATAGTGCTACAGGATCTCATTCATACAATATTTACAATATAAATAAAAGGAAAGTCAAATTACATAAAATAAAATCAAAATAAATAAACGTATACAATAACAAAATTAAGTAGACAAAATAAATACAAATAAATGAAGTTAACAAATAAATAAACAAAACATGTCACATTCATACCTATGGATGACAACCAAAATCGTTAATAGTTTAATACAAAATAATTCATATTTTTTTTAATGTACTGCAGTTAATATACAAAAAAGTTGAAATAATAAACAACAAAAACAGGCAATTAAGAAAATGTAAAAAAGAAAAATGGGTAACTCTCATAAAAGGGGCATCGCTTCTATTTTGCAGAACGGAAATGTGTAGCTGGTCAAGTATACCCTCAGCGCCTCAACTTCAAGCTCTGGAGATTTTCAGTAATGGTTTTTTTTTTTTTTTTTTCCACTCTTCATATCTTTATTAACACCTGTCAGAAGCTATCTACCTACTTTTAATCTTAAGAAATAAAATATTTAAGTGTATTTTAAACTGCAATTAATGAATTAAAATAGTTTTAGTTATGTTCATTCTTCCTATGCAATGTATCTATTTTTCCCGTCTCCTTTTGACTTTAAGTTAATATGCATTTTTTTAAAATTTCAAAGGACATTCTCTGGAACATAGAGCTTTATAGAGAGAATATAATTAAAATAGTAGGTTTCTTTTATCTTCCAAAAAAAAAAGGTTTTTACAGAAAAAACTTTAACGAGTCAACGTTTCGAGGGTCTTCCCCATCTTCTAAAATACATCAATAATTAATAATTAACATCAAGATACAACTATTTAATATAATAACTTACATTAACAACATTCAAATAACAAAGTTAAATAAAAAATTATATATTTTTTTTATTTATTTACCTGAGTTGTCTAACAAGTTAAAAATCAATTTTTTTAAACTTAAAAATGTTGTCAAAAAGTCTTTAAAATAAAATTATATTGCACAGAGAACAACAATCATCCCACCTCACATATTCTTTGGCCCCTTATGGATTATGTCATCCTATTTACTGTAAAGGTGCACTGAATTATTATTTAAATAGGTCAACAATGCAATCCTACAATTTTAACTATTCTATTGCATCTCCATAGTGAGAACTTAGGTGTTTTTAATAGGTTTTATAATTTATTGTATTTTTTATATTTTTGTTTATGTATATAGATAGAGAATATATTATGCTACGTTATCAGGAATTTTTATAAAATAAGATTTTTAGAACCATAAAAAGTAAAAAGATAAAAATTTTCTTTATAAAAAAAAAGTTAATTTATACTATCTTCCCTACTAGAAACTATTTGCCTAAGATATATCTCAGTTTTTAGGCTTAACTTTTGGTTTTTTGTGTTTTTTTATTTTTTAAAATCATATTTTACATTCCTAGTGTAATTTCTTCTATTTTCCATTTTTATGTGAATCTTCATATTGTAGTCGTTTAATGGGATGCCGGTTAAAATACAGATTTTATTAACATAAAAGCCGGCTTAAATTGCTCTAGTTAATATATTTGCGATTCCTTAAGTTTTGTGCAGTTCTTGTTTTGTTTTTTTAATTTTACAAATGTTAATAATACGGATTACTTGAAGATTCACGAAAAATAAATGATTTCGGAAACTATACAAATGGTGAAAATATACAAGAAGCAGCCGTCTTAAGGATCTCTCTTGGCTTGCTACTTCCAAAACGAACAGTTTGATCATCAACAGACTCCAGGAGAAGTTATATCAGAAGATTAGATCTGCCTACTAAATAAAACACTCTTCCGAAACTGGAAAACAAGGTAAATAAAAAATTAATCCGAATTGTTTAATGTATTACAAAACTCTAAAAAAATGAACCACCAGCATCAGGATCTCACGAAAAAAGACTATCATATTATGTCACCTTCGCATTGAACATTGCTAATTTACCCAAAGCTTCTAAGAAACTTGCAAGAACCGGCCTGTGAATATAAGGTTATCGTTTTACAAACAGCCAAGCATATATTCCTAGAGTGCCATTTATTTGAACCAATAAGGCGAAAAAGAAAATTAGTTTATTTAAAGGGAATGGAAATGGTGGATACCATTGTTGAATATGAAATCAAGAAAACTGCTTTTATTATAAATTTAGGTTCGGAGTTGAGCTTTTGGGCTTTACTAAACCATCGAATTCTTCCCGTCTTCAATCCTTAAAATCCAAAATGCTTCGAAAAATGCTCCTTATTTCGTCGCGAATAAACTCATAGATTAAGAACTTAATGTTTCATATGTAGCAGATTTGGCCCGAAACAGATATCAATCCTTTCATGACCAACTCTACCCCCACTATAACCCACTAGTTTTAACCCTGCTTCCTCTTCCATTTATGATAATCCGTCCTGGCGTCTAAAAAGAAGATGACCTCGAGCCCTTCAAGTTTAGATTACCAACTGAAGTGATGCCAATGGGCAGTTTCTCTTTATGCATTTTTCACGTATTTTATCTCATAGCTCATTTACTAGTTGTATTAACCAATTACCATCATCATAGTTGGCGGAACAACCCATTAACAGATCCGTTAACCAATGCAGTTGTAAATATTAATCTATAAAAAAAATTAGGTTGCGGGATGTAGGGCAAACACGTTAATCCATTTTTACTCAGTATGAAAAAATAACATCAAAATTACATTATTTTAATTGTTTCGTATTTGTTTTTTATTTATACTATTATTTTTTATTTTATTATTATTTTGTTTTCATGTAATTTTTCTTTATTTTAGTGTATATGAACTTACTATTTCTACTGTCCTAATTGAATAAAAAAAAATTTTTGAACAGTTAAAAAAAAATATTGCACAGACATTTCAAATATTTAAATTGTAATTGTGGAAAAAAGCAAATTTAACTTTAATTTAATTTAATAGTTATATCAATAAGTGGCTACAGAAGGAACCATGGCCGTCAATCGGAACGTGTTTTATTGTTGAGTAACACGAGGTGCAAAGCTTGCACTTTTTCCATTCTAGCATCAAAGAGCTGAGATCCCATGGGTTATAATTCAGCTTGGGTAATTGCCGTCAACGGTGATTAAAACGACTCCTGTTTTGATTAAACAAATTGACTCTGCTTTGATTATCTTTGACAATTTGTTTCATGTGACAAACTGCAACTAAATTTGCATCCTTTCTGACGAGTTCACCATTATGGTCCAAATCTATGGTCATTATTCAACGGACGGTACCTTCCTAATCCCCTCACTCTCTTTCACAGTATTTAATATCGAAGTGACTGGGTAAAAGTTTTAGATGACTCTATCAAGCTCTTTTTTTTTTCCTTTCTTGAAACCGAAATATGTATGATGAAGTTCTATTAAGGATTACATTCAGTTAACTGCAAATAATAATTCTTTAGAAATCTATATGCAGATAAGATTATTACAATGGATGGAGAGATGAAAGCAATATGCTGGAGAAATATTAAAAGTTCTGGTAAACCTTAGCTTCCATGTATACAAAAAATAATCGAATTTAAGGCTGCACTAATATGAATGATTGATAGCGTTTTATTCAATTTTTTTTTTTAATAATAATTATTTATTTAGATGTATTACAATTTGTCTCAATGGATAATATTAATAGTGTAAGACCACTATTAATGAATTTGAAAAAACACTTTAACTGTAGTGAGCTCAAACCGACTGTTTTAACAAGCTGTCATTGAAAATGCCCATGTAAATATACTAAACAAAGACAAATAACAGAAAACTAATCAAACACTCAATGAAGTTTCCTGGAAATCACAATTTTATCGGAATGTATTTTATTCAAGGTACCTACATTTTTTATCAAATCACCAGCATTCCATTTGGGTTTAATATTGGGACGGATTGATTGTAAAAACATAATTTGTTTTGGGCCGTTAATGTAGTGATGTATGAATACCTTTATTATTTATAACTTGTTATTTTCAGTTGGTCATACTGTTTGTTAAGAATTGAATTAGTCATGCGTTTATATTTCTCATGTAATTTTAATTGTTTTATTTTGTGGTTCATTATGTGCAAGCGCGGCAGTAAGTTGTTTTATTCAATTTGAAACAGCTGACAAGTGACTGCTGGACAGAAGGCATTCTGGGATTGTGAGGGAGTTAATGGAGTCACTCGCGAGTCTAGACGGTCTTTAATTAAATTGGTCGTCGCAAAATATGTCTTATTGTTCTCAAATCGCACTTCATCGAAGAAAATCAAAGGTCACAGAAAATAGTAGAAAATTGTCGCAAGCAGTAGGAGTCGCAAAAGGAAAGAAGGAACGTCGCAGACGAGAGGGAGAAGGAAGCCGTCACGGATTGAAAGATCACCGCTTGCACACTATTAACAGTATTTTGTTTTATTTGAATTAATATAAGCTTGTTAAGTTCTCTCTTTTATTAATTCATTTATTTACCCTCAACAAAATTGTACGGATCGGCAGCGATTCATAACAACGACCGGATTGAGGCTGCGAACAAACGCGTTAGTTGCCCCTCTACCCAACACTGTTTAATATAAACAAAAAAAAATTTGCTCCCATTCAAGAAGGCATAACAGTGTTTATTTAGCCTTTAAATGAAATTAAATGCTGAATGAAAAAAAAAGTATCTTTGACATTTATCTGACATGCACTATCCCAATACGGCAAACTTTTTTTCTTTCTAAAACTGAGGATTTTTAAAAGGAACCTCAAAACATAAACATTGTATAACATTTTGTTATAAACGTCATTAAATGTTTTGAATGATTACTTTACTCTCAGTGATTTGCGAAGCAGCGGATGCTAACAGGACATAATTTTATTTTTTTAAATATCTAATGATTCTGATTGGATGATAGCACTAGCAGATTGGTGATTAGTATTGAATACTAAATGTGCATGAAATAAAAGATAAAACAGTTCAGGAGGGAACAAATTATTTCTAAGTACAATAAATTTAAAACCTACCATTGGACACATCTTCTAGAACTATCTCATCCGCTCCTTCTATGAATAATTATTTCTAAAAAATACAAACAAAAAACACAATAAAAAAAACAAAAAAAAAACACTAATTATTTTTAAACGGCTAAAGTTCTAACGAAAATTGATCAGGGATATAATAATCGTTTCTTATGTTGTTTTTTTTAATTTACTTATAGTAATTTACAACTGTATTAAAGAACACAATAAGTAAATATGAGAAATGAAAAAAAAAAATCATGAAAATGTCTTGAGAAAGAACTACCCAGTGGCAGTCCCGAGGCCACCTTCTTTTCAGTCGCCTTGGAAGGTTATCAGGGATATCTAAGGAAGATAAATTACGGAAAAGTGGATTTGTATGAGCAGGGAGTTTAGAATGAAAAGAGCAGTATCTATCACGGGCTATGTTTGCAACAAATGGGATGGTTAAGGTCATTATGAATGAGTTGATTTGTAACAAAATAAGGAGCATTCAGGATTTTGCGAAGGATTTTGGATTGTAAGGACTGGATGCGGGAGGAATTAGATGGTTTCGTAAAGCCCCAAAGCTCGATTCCATATGTCCAAATAGGTCTGATTATCGTAATGTAAATGAGTCTTTTGCAATATACTAGACGTTTTGAACGTTTGTCTAGTAAGTGTTGTAGTAGTCGGTATCTTCGAGCGGTTTCTTATCGTTTCAGTCTTGTGTGAGGATGTTTTAATTACATGGATGGGCAAAATTATTAAGAAAATGTATCATAAAAGTCTCTGACGAAGTTACATACAAATACAGCGTGCGTTTAATTCCATCATGTCCGACAGGCCCTATATAATTCAGAAAACTCTTTTATTCTATCCTCTTGCTTTTGTTCGGTTGATCCTGAAAATAATTGAATTTTCAGCCAAAGGGTCACTGTTAGAAACCTTGCTGTCCAACGCACTCTTAATTGACGGACACGAGTATTGGTTCTTTCATAATAAAAAGATTTTAACTGTGGATTTAAGTTGAATACATTTTTTTTGTGGGACATGATAATGTAATCATAACATTCAGGTCAAAATGAATTTACAGATCATTGGAGCTTTTTACTAGTTATATACGAGTTTTATCTTCGATAAGTAAAAATTAAAGTTTTTTTAAGGACTGCAAAGATACTATGACCATCGGGAAACTTTTCTGTTGCTCGGAAAGTTTCAGAACTTTAGCGGGATAAAGATGTATTTATGCAATGGTCACCAAGATTTTGAAGTTGAACTCCTTACATTTTTAAGAGAGGGTTTCTGTTGTTTTTTATTCATAAGCAAGTATTGATAAAGCTTAATGCACAGTGTATTTTTTTTTATTATTCACTATTTCATTATAATTATAATTATATTATTAGATTCACTAAATGTATTAATTAATGTGTTAATAGGCAATATTCATGGTAATAGATTATCTTTTAGTGATATACATTAAAATTATTATATGTAAATGTTTTACTCGCAATTTGCAATAAGTATTTTGTCAATGCATTTAGTATGAAAAATAACAAAAAAAAAGTTTCAATGCATTTTATTGACAGATAGGAATGTTATGCAACAACACCTTATTTAATGTGCTGGAAATTAAATACATACATAAACATATTTTTTTCTCTCTTTCGCACATATATATCAAGGCTATATACTTACGTTTAAATGTTTCATGGATAAAACACAATACATGTAATTTTTGTGTAACCAAACTTTTTTAATAAGATAAAAAATATGTCATAAACAATGATTTTTTAAAAATTATAGTCAGTTTTTATTCAGATATATTACAATTTGTCTCAATTAGAAAATAAAAACAATGCTTTAGGATGACATATATATAACATTTACAGAAAAACCATGGTAAAGTCAAATCACATTAAAAAATAAATAAATGTATACAATAACAAAATATGTAAATAAAATAAATACAAGGTTATAAAATAAGTTAATAGAACACTCACACGGGTCAATCCATTTGAAATCATCCAGACCTTGCCGCTCGACATTTTTGATTTTTGTAATTTTTTGAGCAGTTATTCTCTATGGTTCCGTGAATATAAAACCATAAATAAATTAAAAAATCTGACTAATACTTTAAGTGCTGCAGCCGAGCGGCAAAATCAATGGAAATTGGACGATTTCAAATGGACTGACCTCTTTGCATACTTACAATGTGCCAGGGAACCATGTTCCGGACTTCCACTTGTGGAGGGACAAGCAGAATTCAGAAAAGGGATTCCAGCACCTCTCTCTCAGCCGTGCCATTGGTGAGTGGTTATTAGTGGAAGTTGATTGAGGACGCCATAGCCACAAGCATAGGGCACTTAAATGGAGGATCTACCCAGTGCCGAAACTCCAATATAAATATTTACAAAAGATCTTGGTACTACTGAGCTGGATAGCTAGTGGATGATGATTAAGGATGTGGTGGATTTGGGATGGAATAAGGTTTAAAATAAATGGAATATTCAGGTCGTGGTGGAAGGTATGGTTAGTGACATAGTAAGGAGCATCAACTATTGTTCGGAAGAAAGACTTTGGATTGAAAGGATCGGATGCATTAGATGTTTGAAAATTTAGCGGGCCCCCTCAGTTCAAGTCCTTAGGTCCAGATAGGTGTCAGTACTGTCTTGTAAATAAAACTTTGTTTTTAATAGAATGTGGAGATTTCCTGTTTAACAGTATGCATAATTGGCCAAATCGTCTGTTAGGTTCTTGTCATTTATGTCTAGTATGCGGGCTCCAAGTTGCCTAGTAAAATGAAGCCAAGATATTGGACTGTGCCATAGATAGGGAGCGGAGTAGAGTAAGCGAACTGGAGGGCAGGATTGCCTTTAAAGCTTTAAAGTAACATGTTTGTATTTGGATTGGTTAACTTTAACGCAAATAAAGTATGAAAAACGCTGCATGTTTCTTTTCCATTTTTCTACATCTTCAAATATAACCGAGTTTTGGTTGAATTACATCTATTATAGTTTGTGACTTTACTGATTTTTTCTCTATCTTCAAAAATAACTGAGTTATTGAATTAAATCAATTTTAATCGGCCGCCATATTAAAAATAACTAGCTGATATCAACGTCTATGTGTTTTTTTTTTTTTTTTTTTAGAAACAATTCTTTATTGAACAATATTACAATCTGTCCAATTTAGGACATTTTTAATAGGGATAAAGTACAACATTCATACTGCATTCACACGATATATACAAAACAATAAATTTATATAATAATAATACAATATAAATAAATACAAAACAAAATCAATAAAAATATATACAAAAGTCACTCATACCTATATACAATTCACAAGCATACAGCACGTGAGTGGAGAATCTAGCCAATGCTAGAACTCCAATATACATTTTACAAGAGGTCTCGAGGCCACTGCCGTTTCAACCTTCTAGGAGGATGGTAAGGATGTGTGGAGCTGGATAAGGATTGAGCTAGGGGATTAGGGTGATGGATAAGGTTCTGATGGAATTTACAGAATTTTAATGGTATAAGGTCTAAAATAAATGGAATATTTAGGTCGCGGTGTAAGGTATGGTTGGATACATAATAAGGAGCATTAACTATTGTTCGGAGGACTTTTGATTGGAAGGATTGAATGCGTTTGATGTTAGAAAATTTGGCTGTCCCCCACAGTTCAAGTCCGTAGGTCCAGATAGGTTTCAGTACTGTCTTGTATATTAGCAGTTTGTTCTCGATAGATAATTTAGAATTTCTGTTCAGTAGTCTGTATAATTGTCCAAATCGTCGATTAAGTTCTTGTCGTTTAAGTCTAGTATGTGGGTTCCAAGTTAGTCTTTTGTCCAGAAGGAAGCCAAGATACCGGACTGTGTCGGAGACAGGAAGCGGAACGGAGTTAAAGAGAACTGGAGGGCAGGATTGTCTTCGAAGGGTAAAGGTGACATGTCTGCATTTGGATTGATTGACTTTGATTCTCCAGTTGTTACACCAGTCTTCAATTTGAGAAAGGTGTGTTTGGAGGCCTGTAGATGCAATTTCGGGATCTAAGTGAGAGGATAGGATAGCTGTGTCATCAGCGTACGTTGCTAGGAAGGTATTAGGGCAAAGAGGAATATCAGCCGTGTATATATTGTAGAGGATAGGACCAAGGACACTGCCCTGAGGAACACCGGATTCAACTGGATAATAATTGGAATATTCTGCACCACAACGAACTCGGAAGGAGCGGTTTGATAGATAGGATCGGAGGACTAGGTATAAGGATAGGGGTAAATGGTTTTTGAGCTTAAAGAGCAATCCCGGGTGCCACACCCGGTCAAATGCTTGCGTTATGTCCAGAAATGCACCCGAGCAGTACTCCTTGTTCTCAAGGGCAGAGGAAATATGGTCAACGACTCGGAGCCCTTGCTGAACGGTTGAATGTTGGGAACGGAATCCAAACTGATGGGAAGGAATAGTGTGGGATTCTAATAACGGTAATATTCGTTTGAGGAGGATTTTTTCAAAGATTTTTGAAAGGATTGGGAGTAGGCTGATAGGTCTATATGATGTCGTAGTGTTAGGAGGTTTACCTGGTTTTAGGAAGAGAATTATTGTGGAATGTTTCCATAAGAGAGGAAAATGAGTAGTGCGTAGAATGGAGTTGTAAATATATGTAAGAAATATAACGGCTTTTGATGGAAGCTGTCTGAGAATCTGAGGAGTAAGGAGATCGTATCCAGGAGATTTACGGGGTGCAAGTTTTCGGAGAAGATATTTGACCTCAGAGGGATTAACTGCTTTAGGAGGTAATGAAAGCGGGATTGGAGACTGAAGGAACTGTTCCACTACTGCAGTGTGGTTTGGATTGGATTCTGGATGAGGTGTGAAGACTTGGGAAACGTATTTGGCAAGTTCCTCGGCTTTGTCTTCATCAGACGCAGCCCAGGAACCATTACTACGACGGAGGGGATGGGAAATATGGTGGGATTTTAGAATTTTCTTGGTGACATTCCACAGGGAATTGTCACAAGCCGAAAGAGAAGAAAGGAAGGAACTAAAGGATTGGGAACGGAAGGTCGCCAGCTCCCTCTTTAATTGTCTACAATAAAAGTTATAGGAGCGGCGATCTGTGGGGTGACGGGTGCGTTGCCATAAGGATCTGGATCGGCGTTTGGTGCGGATGAGGTCTATGAGGTGTTGTGGTAAATAATTTTGGTTATGACTTATCTGGGAATGCTTGGGAGAGGAGGCAGTCCAAACAGCTTGTTGAATAGCGATGGTGAAGGAGTTTACGGCATCGTCAAGGTCATCTGGAGTTTTGAGTTTCACTCTGAGGTCAATATCACTGGTCAGGATTTGGCGAAAAAGGTCCCAGTTTACAGGTCCTCTGATAAATGACGGTGGGGTGGGTTTAGGAATAGGAATTAGGGATACTTTAAGGAGCAATGGACTATGGTCAGAGGACAGTTCATCAAGGCGAGTCACCGACATGTTTAGGGAGCCTAATCCGCTGTGAATGAAGAAGTCAAGGATGTCAGGATTACGGTTAGGATCAGTTGGCCAGTAGGTAGGGGAGTCAGGAGGCAGGAGGTTGAAACGTCTAGAGCTGAGTGCAGACTGTAAATTCCGCCCACGACAATTCGTGGATCTGCAACCCCATTGTTGGTTCTTAGCATTCATGTCTGCACCCAGAATGAAGTGGTTTCCTAAGGAATTGAGGAAGGATTCGAATAGAATGTTGGAGATGGAATGTTTAGGAGGGCAGTACGCTGATGCGAGGGTGATCGGAAAAGAAAAAGTCTTGATTACTATGGCGGTGCATTGTAGGAAATCATAGGAGGGAACTGGGAGTATATGGTGGGAGAGGGACTGGTGCACAATGACAGCTGTACCGGCATGGGCTTTTCCGTCAGGGTGTTCTGTACGGTATGTTACGTATTGAGGTATTTTAAAAAACTGTTTAGTGGTTAGTCTAGTTTCAGTTATAAGTGCTACATCAACGTTTTTGTCTTGCAATAAAGCTGTAAGTTCGTCATTGTGATTTCTAACACCATTCGCATTCCAAAGGAGAATGGACAAGGAGTTAGGTGTAGTCATTTAAGGATTTTTTAAGGAAGGGATTAAATTTGATACTAGATTTGTAAGTAGTGATATTAGCGGCATGACAAGGGATTTGATTTCAGTGATGAAGGATGTGTCTATGTGTTATGATCATCGTTGCATGCCCTACTATTTTTGTGGCGAATTTAAAAAAATTAAAAAAAAATCGGAATCCCTCAAATTTAGTGGGGGAGGGGTTATTGTTTTTGGTCGATTACAAAGTTTCATTATTGAAAATAATAAACCAAAAATAAGAACCAATCAAATATTTATTAAAACACTGATGAGGGCATATCGAAAGAAAATGAAATTTTCTCAAGAAACACTCAAAAATATGATTGATCAAGAAAAAGAAATATGCAAAATCTAGTAGCTTAGTTATTATATTTTATCATAAAATCGTTTAATATTTTTAATAATACTGACTGCTTAATGAAAAAATATTTAGGTTGAAAGTTTTTGTTTTTTTATGAAGTTTATCCTGATTGGATAGCCTGCTGATGGCTCTATTTTTTAGAATGTTTTCTCAGCTATAAGTGTCATCTATTGCTGTTGAATAATCTTTTGCTTCTACAAAGGGCGATCTTGTTTTCTTTTGTGATTATTGGAAAACGCTTCACTCAACGACTTTCTAATTGCAGATCTGGTTTATCTCCCAACATAAACAATTGCTAGGGTTTTATATATTTTCTTCTCTCTCTAGGAAGGTCACGGATTAGAACCATTTCCAAGATTGGGTTCCGGTCGAAGTGGGACGGGTGCAATTAACCTACGTTTATTGAGTTTTGGTTACTTTAACCTTTAATTGACTTTGCATGTTTTTCCAATCAAGCCTGACTATAGTCGAATCATATCCTAAAATATTGTGGAAGTAAAAAAAAAAAGAAAAAGTGTATTTATTTATTCATAATTAAAAATTCATTATTGCAATATATAATACCAACACTATACATAAATGATGCTCTACCAAAAGTAGACGAGTGTCTGAATTAAGCACATACCAACATAAATTTAGGATATGATTTCTCATCATCAATAAATGAAAGAAAAATGAATATAAAAACTTCCTTAATATGAATATTCTGGGCCCGATCCTTTATACCATATATACAGCTGATATTCCAATCCATCCTGGTACTGTCCTCACAACTTACGCAGATGACACATATGTTATCCGTAAATAATGACCCATCTGTTGCTTCCGAAACCCTCCAGTCTCACATTTTTCCATTGAAGAATGGTGTCAAAAGTAGAGAATTAATACCAACCCTACTAAATCCCATCAAATTACCTTTATCCTTCTTTGAAAAGCTATGTCCGCCTGTCCCACTATATCCTTTAGCAATATTCCAATCACCTCAGTTGAACAGATCCTGTACCTAGGACTCCATCTAGACAAAAGTCTTACTTGGAATCCTCACACTAGACTGGAACGACAAGAAACAGCTCGTAGATACCGTTTACTACAACACTTACTTGACAAACGATGAAAACTTTCCACATACTACAAAAAATTAATATATATTACCATCATTAGGCCTATTTGGACATATGGGATTGAGTTATGGGGATCCACCGAACCATCCAATTCTTCCCACATTTAATTCTTGCAATCCAAAATCCACCGAATGATCCTAAATGCCCCTTACTTTGTCACCAATAAAATAATTCATAAAGAACTAAATATCCCATTAATCGCAGATCTATCCCGAACTAGATATACGTCCTTTTATTCCAAATTACCCGTCCACTCCAACAGACTCGTCCACAAGCTCTTATCACCATCTATTCCTGAAAATCCCCCGAGACGGCTGAAAAGACGATGGCCTCGCGACCTACTATATTAAATAAACACTGAAGTGCTACCACTGTGTAGTTTCTTCACATGCCTCTATCACGCCCACTTGATCAATTAACACATTTACTTAATGTATTTAACTGTACAATACAGTTGTAAATTTCTTTAAAAAAAAAAAAAAATAAATAGAGATTCATGTAGAGGAGTTGTGCATCTGTGTGTTGGTATCATTATAGTTTCTATATCGTGTTTAAACATTATAGTTTAAATATTTCGTGTTGTAGCGAGCGCTGTAGATCATGTGATTGAGAGTGGACTACTGTTCTTGGGGTCCTGAGTTTGAACCCAAATGAGGCAGGATAATTTTTATCTGTTATTTAGGTAGTGAAGCGACTTTAGGGAGGCCTGGCACAATTCATATTTCGCGTTTATTTCAGAAGGTCTCTCATCTAACTCCTTATCAGTATCCTAAAGGTGTTGTGCGGCATGTTGGTGGTGGGCAAGCTTTGTCTCAACGTGTTGCTATGTTCGTGTGAGTTGTAGAGAGTCCGATCTGTTTGTTCATTGACTGTTGAAATTCGAAGGTCTAAAATTTAAGAATCAAAGACATCTTACTATTTGGTTTGAACATTTTAATAAAAATGAATAACCTCAATACTTCAATACTTACATTCTAATAATGTTTATAACATATGTTCCAATAATCGATATTGTCACATGTGCTTAGAGATATAACATATATGAATAGTATTGCTGCCAACGTACCATTGAAAATTTTTGTAGTTCTGAAAATATGAGTGATTTTTAGGCATTCGCGCATATCTGTGACCAATATGTCCAATTGTGCTTCTGTAAATTTGTGTGTGTTCAATTTCTGTTTAAGTTTTAATTATTAGCTTCTGGAAAGTAGTGAGTAGAGAAGTTTTAACGCTTTGTCTAGCGTTATCTGTATGTTCTTAAAGTGTGGGAACGAAATATCATATTGTATAGATATATTGGAGAGGAGGTTTCACATATCAATTAACATCACCTGCTTTCTTATACTTCTGTAATAATGTAAAATATATTAATTATATAAAAAGACTATGGTGATTGCTATTCATATAAATGTGCACATAAATGACACAACAACAAGGGTTGATATATTTTATTATTATTATTCTAAATTCTCAGATTAGTTACAATTATGCTGAAATAAAGGAATTATGAAAAATATTACTTATTCGTATTTAAGAAAGGGCAATTATTCGTTATAGAGTTAACATACTCGCCTTATAATGTTTTGGCATCGTATTATTTGGAATCGTTTACTTAACTAATATAGTTACTAATGTTTAGTGTTTTTCTGGCAAACTGAATTGAGTATTACTCGTGTTTTCTCAGAAACGGAAAGAAAGGCAGTATGAGAATTGATATAAAGACTCAGAACAGAAAATGTTTTCACATAATGCAAACATTTCCATGGAATACATTATGGAGATGAACTCCTCTAGAAAAGGGAAATCTTGCTCCGCCTAAGTGATTTAGCAATGTCTGAAAATCCGCTTGGGCATAACGAACACTGATTGAATTCCTTGTCTAAGTTTTCATTTTTATAATTGTTGTAAATACCGCCAAGTATAAACTCAGAACGATTAAGTATAAATCATACCAATGATATACGTTAGTATGATATAAGCTAACTGAGTTAATATTGACAAAAGTTTTGAACAGGGACCCTACCTAAATTAGAACTGAACAGTTTTCACACAAAGGGAGTTTGAAACTTGGATTTTCATTATGATAATGGGAGTTTTGTTAAACTAATTGCCATTATTGTACAGCCACTACGCGCTCAGATTCAAAGGGAAACACATTCACATATACGTGATCATTGAGATTGTTAACAATTTGGAAAAGATGTTTTAGACCATTGTAGGAAATACATATTGCTCACACATTATTTCAGTAAAAAAATTAAGTCAATCTACAGTGAACACATCGTAGTTGTAGTTTTTTGTACAGAAAAAAAAAATGTTGGTGCGTAAATAAAACAAAAACAATAGGAATATATGAATATCATTGAAAGCCATTCTATTGTACATTACTATTTTTTTTTTTCAACAATAATTTTCATTCAGTAATATTACAATCTTTCCCAATTTGGACATCAATAAAAGTGATAAAAGATAACATTCATAATATATTTACACAGAAATAAAATATGTAGACAATAATGAATCAATAAAATGTTTACTAAGTCTAGAATTCACTCATACCACTATACACGTCACACAGCTCATTGAAGGATGGATCTAGTGCTAGAACTCAAATATGTACATATTTACAAAAGGTAGCGGGCCCAATGCCGTTTAAACGGTATAAGGGAGGGGGGGGGGAGCAACGATATGCGGAGCTGGAAAGGGATTGAGCTAGAGAAATGGATAAGGTTCTGATGGAATTTGGAGAATTTTGATGGTTTAAGATCTATAATAAATAGAATATTATACCATGGTTGGTGACATAATAAGGAGCATTTACTATAATTCGGAGGACTTTGGATTGAAAGGATTAAACGCGTTTGATGATAAAACGTTTAGCTGTCCACCACAGCTCAAGTCCGTAGGTCCAGAAAGGCTTCAGTTTTGTCTTGTAGATTGATAATTTATTGTCAACTGTAAGTTCAGATTTTCTATAGAGTAGTTCGTATAACTGTCCGAATCTTCTTTTGACACTAATATTAATGATGATTACCCTATGTTTTACTGTCTTTTATCCAGTTTTATTCCTTAGTTTAGTCCTGTATACAAGTTTGATTTATTACTAGAAATTTTACTATGAGTATAGTCTTGCTGTTTGCAGTATCTTGTGCCACCAGCTGTAGCAATTTCGTTTGAGCCGGAATGTGCTATTTCGGTTTTATTATTATTCTCTGAAATTAATAAACTGATCTTTTTTTTAAATTGAAATAATGTGGTAGATATGACAGTCTTGATAAAGAACCGAATGTGAGTGTAGATTTATATAATTAAATCTGCATTAATTGAAAAGTCCCTTCTACTGAAAAGGATCTGTAGGGGATTTGTTTACCTTTTGTAGGAGTGTAGTAAGCGGAAATCAATAACTGAAATGCACAAAAATATTAATTGGATTTCTGTTTACGTACATTCAGTTATAATAAAATTTATGAAAACCATTTTATAAATCATTTTTTTAACAAAAATAATCATCTTTGTATCTTTTTGTTCGTTTTATTAGAATAAGTTGATAAAAATATAATTAAACAAAGTAATGAGCATTTTAAATATCTGTATGCATATGTATACAGGACATCTATATTTAAAACAATTTTATTAAATTGATTTTGATGATTCTAAAAGTTTCTCTCATGAAACAACTGAATGCGGCAATCATACAAATTTAAACCAGAATAACTGATTTCTTTAGAACTGTTGGTACCATTGAAAACGAAAAAGTCTTCGTAATCAATAGAGTCAGTCGTATTCACTTTTTTGTAAAACTGGAAAACAATGACTTTACTCATTGTGTATTCTAATGGCGAGAGAGAATATTTGATCGCGTCATGAGGGTTACAGTTTCCTATTTTTTTTTTTTTTTTTTAATTATTCGAGCGAAGAACAACAATCGCATGAAAGAGAATTGTACAAAAAGCAATGCAAAATTTAAATATTTAATATCGTTGGTAGAAATAATCGGGAGTCATTTGGACGTTTGGGCTCAAACTTGTGAGCTATCATCAGGGCATCAGTGAGTCATGTCAAGCATAAAATCTCTTAATATTTAGCATAAATCTTTAATAGTTCATAAGATAATGAGTATGAGTGAATGTTCCACAAACATGAAATTCCATCAAAATTTGGTTCTTGTTGAAGAGAAAGAAATAGAAAAATATCTTCTAGCCCAAGACATCGCGATGGACAAAGAAAATAAAATTCATCTTATATGGTCACGCCACAGCTTATATGTGATTCCACGATATCTCGGTTAGCAATAAAGTTGAAGAAAAAATGTAATCTGGAATCAGGAATTATTTCAATGAAAATTAAAAGAAAAGAAATTTAAATAGTAATGAAGTATAGTATTAATGAATTTGGTTTATGATTTGTAATAATGGACCTTTGTTATCGACCAAAATTATCGACCCTGTATTTTTAGACGGGATGAGGTTGTCGAGAAGATTGACCACCGTTTTTCTACAGGAGTGAAAAATTACTATAGCTTAGTTGTACCAAGACCAAAACATAGCTGAACGACACACCAGACTTGTTATTCCATTGCTACTGTTTACAGTGATATTCCTCCAAATTTCCAATATTCTCACACAATTTATCCAAAGTATTAAAATTATTACTACAATGTTAAAATATGGGCGAAGTCCCTTCATGAAGAAAAAATATACTAGGAAATTTCACAGGAAGCGCGAAAATCTCTCATTACTATATTATTAAACTAGCTAATTTGGGTCTTTTTGCATTAAAACTTAGAATTATTTTTTTACTATAATAATAACATCATATGAAAGTTATGAAATGATTTTTTTTAGACTGATTTGGAACGAAAATAAATGCGTAATCAGTACTTTTAGAAAATGACCGCATTTCTAAATTGTATTTTTAAAGGACTTGAGAATTCATTAGATAACATCAAATAGAATATTTAGATAGAACTAAATGATGAGAATACAAATGTATAAAAAAATCAATTTCGTAAAAAATGTCCTTTAGGAAATCAACGTCTCAATTGCTGAATTATTGAATTCAAATTACTTAACGCTATAGGCAGACCCAACCTCTATAAAGTGGATACCCAATAAGATTGAGGGAAAAACCTGGTGGCTGAGCATAATCTTGGCCAAATCACCTCACTTCACGGCCTAG
Organism: Piezodorus guildinii; assembly: GCA_023052935.1. Lineage (NCBI taxonomy): Eukaryota > Metazoa > Arthropoda > Insecta > Hemiptera > Pentatomidae > Piezodorus > Piezodorus guildinii. The sequence continues at coordinate 117,566,990 of CM041293.1, read as the reverse complement.
AAACAGTACCAATCAATCTCTATATGTACTGAGCCCAAGACCCTTCTAGGATTGTAGTGTTTTTTTTTATAGGTATGTGCATACTTTATTGCTTTTTGGTTTTGTCAATTACTGTTTCTTACTGTGTACTATATTTTAATGGGAGTAAAAAATCCATAATTATGCCGTCCTTCGGATGGGACGTTAAAAGGTGGTCCCAAGCCTGTGCGATGTCAGGTACTCGTTAAAGATCCCTATCCTAATAAAACCTGGGAAAAATTTAGGACTCCCACTGTAGCATCGTCCGATTAGCCATAGTAGCATAAAGTGACGTTAAATAAATAAACAAACATACTGTGTACTATGTTATGTTTCTTTATAATTGTTTATTATGTAATTAAATTTTGTTTTACTTGCCTTAATTCTATATCTTGTATATGTGAATTTGCATTCTTTATTTCTTTGGGTTAAGTCAATTACTGTGTACTGTATAATGCTTCTTATAATAATTTTTTTTTTTTTAATAATTAGGTATTATAATATTCAATTTGTATTTACATGGCTTAAATTTATATCTTGTATATATGTAGGTGTATTCCTTATAGCTTTTTAGCTTAGTCAATAACTGCTTCTTGTGTACTGTATTACTGTTTGTTATTATATTTATTGAATTGCCGCAGGTGGAACTCCTTTTCCACACACGGGCCCGCAGTAGTGGGTTAGTGACTTCTGATTGCACTGTAAAATGTCTGTATTTTGTTTTAGATAAAGACGTTATTAAAATTATTATTTCCCTAATAATTATCTTTCTCAGAGTTAAAGTTCTAAAGTTTCAAGATAAGTAGAACCCGTATAACGAATAAAAAAATTCGTCAGTCATACGAATTCATAAATACTTTTATATTAGTTCTATTTGATATAACATTAAATTTTCTACAAAACATAAGAAGAATCATTAAAAACGGTTGAGAAGTAGCAGAGATATACAGTTTTGAAATTAAGAACAAGGATAGGTCATTTTGCTTGAATTAATTTATAATGTACCATATAAACTGTAATACTCTGATGTAGTTATTTGGAAATTCTATACTTCTTCAATTCGTCGGTACATCCAAAAACTCAATTTCTCCTCAATCACATAGTGTTCTTTTAAGACAGGGAAAAATAATAAAGCCACATTTGTTTTAGGCTGTGTTTTTTTCGGCATTGGAAATAAATAAATTTCACAGAGCAAAAATTTAGTATAAAGATTTACCAACTATGTGTTTCAATTAATTATCGAACAGAATAATTTCCAGTACTTTTAAATATGGAGAAATGGATTCCGTTCTGAGGCAAGCTTCTCCAGACATTGAAGATAGTGCTCTTGAAGAGTCGGTCGTAAGTCTCTTCTCTATCTCTCTCACTCTCACACACACTCTTTCTCTCCTTCTCTCTCTATCCTGGAGGAGAGCTCTTCCAGCCAATTAGACAAATTTATGTTTGCCTTCCACTTCAACCTCAGGACCTTTTAAGCTTGCGACCTTTTTTCTACAACAGCTTTAACAAACACTTCTCCTCTTAAATGGGGATGCAAACAGCTGAGAAAACTTCCTTTATCGATCAAATTACTTCATAAGCGCGAAACTGTTATTTTAAGATAAGTGGTCTATTAATAGAAGTTACTAACTCGTTGAAATCATTTAGCTGAATAATAAAATAGACTATATTTACAAAGAGAAATGACAGAAGGGAAACTATTAAATAATCTGTCCTGTAAAATTAAAATTAAGGATTTATCAAAACATATTCTGAAAAAAAAATGTATAAGGCAGATTAAATTTATGTTAGAATATTTGTTTCAGTTAGTAAAAATGAGTTCAGAACTATATTGATTACTGTTTCGTTACGTAAGTTATGATACATTCCTATACTTTTAATTACGATACTTATACATAAAACATGATATAAGAAAAGTATTGCAATCATGAAAAAGTTTGAATTCAAATTTTCAAAGGAAATATATACGTTCAAGTCTAAATAACTAAGTATAGTGTGTGTGGTAAGCCTAGCTCAAAAACTAAAAAATCATCCGAAACTTAATTTCATATAAAAGATCGGTGTATATTACGAATATTCCAGTAAAACGAATTTAGTTTGGGATTAATCTGGTCAATAAAAATGTATTTTTGACTAAACAATGGTATACTTTAACAATCTACAAAAAAAAAAAAAAAAAAAAAAAAAAAAAAGGTGCGTTTATTGGAAGTTATTAAGAATGCAGACTTTAATTGGTAGTTCTTAGAGGTAGCAGGTAATATTGTATGTAGTAGGTATGAATGTGGCCTAATTAATTTTTTTTTCATTATTCTTTGTGTTTATTTATTTTTCTTTCTGTTCACTTTGTTATATGGAATGAATGATTTATTATTACTTTAATACTTTATTTCTTTAGAATGTGGCATATTGTATTAACATCTGAATAAATTAAATTTTAAAAAAATGTATCTCATATTTTTCGAAATGCTTTCTCACCAAAGAAAATAGTCGTAATCTGGAGAAAGAACATAGGTAATTATGTATTAAAAAAAAAAAGTTGTACGTAAATTGAAAGATTGAAAACAATCTCAGTTGTACGTAAAAAGTTGTTTTCATTTGTGGTATTAGCAAACTACAGACAATATGTGGGTTAGGAAATGGCTTATGTTATCGTAGGAACAGAAATTTAAGATATATATAATATTTATTGAATCATTTATGAAAGTTGGAGCTTACTGTTCTACGAAATGTTAAGTATTGCACCATTTCCTGTTGACTGCATAATGAAAAAAAAAAGAAGTGCAATGAAGCGTTCTAATGAAGAGGCTCAAAAACAATGGCAGAGAAAACCTTTGGGAGAATTGCATATCGCATCACTTCATCTTTTCAATGGAGCTCATTAATGCTCGCTTGATTAAGCACCCTTGCATAAATGTTGACCCGTATAATATTAAGAAAATATTTCAATTAACTTCTGTTTCCAGCGCTTTTTCAATGGCAATTAAAAAAGAGAAGACAAATTTTTTCCCTCCCCTCTCGGGCAAGTTAATTATTTATTAATGCTTTAATTTAGGGAACAAAATAATTTGATTTCTAGCTCTCAGAATGTGGTGATTGTTTTGTTTTTTTACTTTCACTAACCTATATAAGAAATATATAGTAAAGGAAAGTATTGCTATTTTGAACATTTTCAAATTCTAGATTTCAACGGAAATACACGTTTTAGGGTTCCCTGGTTTTAGTCCAAATAACCAAGTTCCGCAAATAGGTCTGTGTCCGTGTCTGTTAGTCCGTGTGTTTGTGTTAAGTTCCAGCACAAAAACGAAAAGTCCCATAAAACTGAAACTACATATTTTAGATGACTATACGCCCGAGATGTTACAGCAACTTTGTCATGAAAATCGGACTGGAAGTGCTACTTTATACCACGATTTTGATTAAACTCAGTATATCGATGTAAAATTAATCGAGCTTTAATGTTATGTAGGTTTCTTTCTGATTGAAATAGTCTAACAGGGCTTAAATGCCGATATTCAAATCGTTCGGCCATGCCATCTTGTTAGTATTTCTAAAAAACATATAACTATATAAGTTGAACGGATTCGATATCCAACTTAAGGAGAAAAGAACAAATTTTTTTTTTTTAATGTAATTTTTATTTATTTTTAGCTTAAGAACAGTAATATAGGTGTATAATATCCCGTTGGAACTAATAAATAACTATCCAGATCATAGCATCCTTTATACGGACGCATCTAAAACAGGAGACTGTAGGGTTTTCGGTCATAAGGGAGAATGAAGAACTTCTATAAAAGCTTCCGGAAGCTTACTCAGTCTTCACAGGAGAGGCCAATGCCATCAGAGAAGCTCTGTTGTATATAAGAGGTTCAGAGCATTATCAAAAATTTGCCATAGTGTCCGACTCAAAGAGCGTTTTAAAAGCTATTCATAGCTCAAAGATTAGGCATCCGGTAGTGGCAGAAATTGATAATATACACCGTGAAATCCTGATGAAGAATAAAGAAGTGGTGTTAATATGGACTCCCGCACACAGTGGCATATATAACACCTCAAGCTACGATAGTCAACAAAAACCCCCTGCAAGACTGGACAAGGCAGTTCAGCTCTTTACAGAAGGAAAAGTAGCAAGTTGAATGGAATGCAAATTCATCTAAATTAAATGAAATAAAAAAAGGTTGTGCCCGTTCCACAACTTCCGTTCCTCCAACAAGAAGTCAAGGAGAGAAAAAGTGATCCTCTGCAGAATTCGGAAAGGACTTAGTGAGTTCTCCCACGGCTACCTTCTGCGAGGTTTAGAAGCCCTAACTTGTACGCAATGAGACCCAGTGAGAACAGTGAAACATATATTGTTAGATTGTCCAATTTTCAATAAATTAAGAATTGAACTAAAAATGGAAAATACTCTAAAAGAATTATTACAAGATTATGAAAACAAAGCTAATATCCTCTTCAAGTATTTAAAAAGTAGTTTATATTATAACAGAGTATAAATAAAATGTTAGTGTTTACGCCAATGACCCACAAGGGTAGAGGCGTCATAAATAAATAGATAAATAAATTTTTCCGACACCCAGAGATTTGTCAGGAATGGAATAGGAAGCTAATTGATTAGATTGGAAATGGAGTTTTTCGTGGAAGGATCGATAGCTAGTTCGGGTCAAATTAGCAACATATGGAACATTAAGGTCTATATGGATGACTTTATTCGTTAAAAAACGAAGAGCGTTGAGGATTTTAACGAAGGATTTATGTTTGTAAGGACTGGATACAGGAGGAATTGTTTGGTTTTGTATATCCCTAAAGTTCGATTGCATAAGTTCAGATTGGCCTTATGATTGTCATGCAGATGAGTTTTTCGTAGTAGAGTGGAAGGTTTAAGCGTCTGCATAGTTAGCTATTCTGCATAGTTACCTTACCATACACACTTTTCGTACGACTTTGGTTATTTGGACTCAGGGGAAGCTAAAATACTTTTCCTTGCTATATATTTTGTATAAAGGTAAGTGGAAGTAAAATATTGAAGGATTTGGCTTACACTTAATCTCATTTGATTTCGAAATAAATAAAAAAGACACCCAGGAATGAGATTGCATAGCTGTTTAAGATTTAACATCGGTTGGACTGAAGGGTTTCTTAATGTTACCTAGAGTCATGGTATTGCAACAAGGGCTATAAGGACAGATACATGGCATGGAGTTGAAGGAGAATACTCAAATCTCCATGTTTAATTGGTGGAGTTAGCTAGGTATTGATCTGAAGAGATAATGATTTTTAAATTTATCAAACTTTGTACCCTAAAATATATAACAAAAATAAAATTCAGGCAGAATAAGGGGCTGCAGATAGAAATGAAAAAACATTTCTCAAACTCTCGATTAACACTGGAATTTTGTTGGAAATTAGATTACGTTTGTGGCATTATAAGATTATGTTTGAGAATGCATGCTTTGTTATTGTTGTTTCATTTAATTGTAAAACACCATCGCCTTGCAGAGATATATCATTTTGACTTGTGTCATCATAACCTGAATGTGACTGTTGGCTGTATGAGTTGGTGGTACACATAGATATATTTGTTGATGGACCTGCCATTTTTATCAAGGAAATTCAGACATTTAGGAATATGCTTTATGAATCTTTCAAAAGATTGATCTATCTGTGGAAGATTTAATTAGTCGTTCTTTTTTTGTCTTGGTCATTGACTTTTTTGCCTGTTTTAACATTTACGACCCTTATTTTTTTCTTCATATTGAATTTAGGCATTATAATTCGAATTGTTCTCTGTATAACAGAGCATATTGGTAACATGGACCGTCATCTGAAATAAAAGGTTTTTATTTCTGTCGAAAATCGCATAACGCGCCTAAATAAAATTTTACTTCAACCAAAATACAACAGTAATTAAACACTTGATTATAGAATATTATTAATAGTAAGTACCTTTCGTATATTGAATTATCATTCAGAAATTATAGGAACACCTTGTTAGTTTGAGAGTGGATTCATGTTTGATGAAATGAAGTATACTGAACACATAAAGGCTGAGCCTAACCATATATATGTTGGATATTATAGGATAGGCGCACTAACCCAGGCATTAGCATCTCTTCTACTCCCGTGATATTTCTTTAACAAACGACACCGCATATACCGCCTCCTTTCTCCTCAGCATTTCCATAGACAGTCCGCATATATTATTAGCTTGCTGTATTCTACATGTTCTTTAATCAAATTCCTCTTACAAATGTAGTACCGTGTCGAATATATGTAAATATCTGTCCTCCCTTCCTGCTTGCATTATGTGCATGGTTATCGTCCAAGATATACATCCACCATGAGTATAGAAGACATTTTGTCCTCAACGGGAAGCTGAAAAAGTCGAAGTGTAATGGAATGATATTAATTAACCAAATTATAACATTTCGTCTCTGTAAGGCAATACAATAGTTCAGCTGAAATTTAGGATTCATTAATATAATTTATTTTTAATATATATTTCAAAGTACTGTAAATAATTACATTCTATATTAAAATAAATGTACCATAAGTAGTTAATTTCATTTAATATATGTGTATGAATCCATTTTTCCCTTGGTCATGGCATTACGTGTGGACGGCTGAACTGATTCCGCTAGTTCTTTTTTTGTTGCGCTTAGATCAGTCATAAAAAGGTTCTTATGAAAGGATCCCTTTTTCTCTTGGTCATAGTTAAGACAGGACATCATCTGTCGGGTCAGCTTGTTGGTTATAATACGATAAAATGCGAGCTGGGTGAGTTAAATCTTAGAAACCAAAAATAAAAATAACAGTACCACTACAACCCCAGAAGGGTGTTGGGGAGATGAAATGAGGTGATTAGGCCACAAGATTTTTCCTTGTTTTGGGCATACACTTTATAGAGGCTGGATATGCCACAGGACGGTCTACACACACCAGGATTGTCCCTTGGCTAAAATAACAGAATTAATAACATTCTTTCACATCCGGGTTTTGAGAAGAATAGGTTTGTGCTCTATCCACTAGACAACGTCACACCTCTTAAGAAACGTGAATATCAATATTTTAAGTTAAAAAAAAAGAGTAGAGTTTTTTTTTTCTGTTAGTATTATGACAGTTACCACTCTATTAATTAATGACAGGTTTCCCTTTCAATGGGTGTGCATTTCAATGTGAAACTAAAGATTTATTTTAGGTTTCGATCATTGAACAACTCTTTCCCATCTTTAAAGTAACGAAATTCAAAATTTCAAGTGAAACTTAAACTTAAAACTTACCTATGTAGTTATGTTCGTTATCACAGTTTTTTTTTCGAACTTTACTTGTTGTAATTTACAACTGTAGATATAATAAATATTAAAAGTGAATAACATATATGATAAAATGAAATGAAAAAAAAAAAAAACATGTAGAGAAACTTCCTGTTGGCAGCACTCCAGGATGTAATATAAACAATAAGGTTCACATGGTTATCAGAAATGGAAGAGAAAACAAGGATTGAAACTACTGGGATAGAAGTTTTTCGTATAAAGAGTAATACTTCGTTTGGGCCAAATCTGCAATATATCGAACATTAACATTAGATAACACAACTAGTAGTTTAAATAAGTTAAATGAAATAAGACCAGACTTTTAGAAAAGCTACATATTGGCAGCACTCTAAAAATATTCTAAATGAGAAGGCTTTTTAGACGCCTCGAAGAGTTATCAGGTATTGAAGAGGAAGAGAGAATTGAAACTAATGGGTTAGATTGGGAATGGAGTTTTTCATGAAAGGAGAGGTCCCTGGTTCGGGCTAAATCAGTAACATTTTAGAAAATTAAGGTCATTATCCATAATCCACATCCATGTGTTTGTTCGGGACCAAATATGGAGCGTTAAGGATTTTGGATTGCAAGGATTGGATTCGAGAGGAATTCGATGGTTTAGTAGAGTCAAAAAAAGTTCAGATTGGCCTTATGAAAGTCGTGTAGATGAGCCTTTCGTAGTAAGTGGAAGGGTTGAGCGTTTGTCTGGTAACTGTCGAAGCAGCCGAAAACGGGGAGAAGTTTCTTGTCGTTTTAGTCGTGCATGCGGATTCGAAGTTTGACGTTTGTTAAGATTTTTGTTCTAGGTATAGTATCTGTTTAACAGGGAGTGGAGGAGTGATATTAAAGGGTACTGTCGCCCAGGAAGGCATAGGTTGAAGGGGAAGGGTAGAAGTTATTTGGTAGGAGTTGTTGGAATTAATTTTTATTTTCCGATTCTGACACGATAATTCAAGGTCTCTGATGTGGAGTAGAATACTGTGGGAGGCATTACATAGATCGGTATTGACTAATAATACACCAGTATCATCACGATAGGTAGATATAATGGATGGGAACTATAATGATTTATTTTGAAGTATCTGTTTGTGAATTACCATGGCTAGTATTGAAAAAAAAATTTTATATATATATATATATATATATATATATATATATATAACTTATGCGTTGTCCGAAATATGAATTAAAAAAAATAAAGAAAGGGGCATAAACAACACGCTTGATGGCTAACACTCTTTATTTGGTCTTCTAATCCTCTATATATACATTTCTATTGTTTACAAGAGGTGGTTTGGAATTAAGGAAGATAGTCTACCTTATCAGTCCTTAACTCCCCCCACCAGTTTACGAACAATCCTCGTAAACTATATACAAAACAAAATTTATGGAAATCCTCCATGAGATAAAAGAAAACAATTTGACTACAAAAAAAAAAAAATGACAAAACTCAGAAATAAAATAACACCTGAAAAGAGAATAAAATAGATAAAAAAAAAGAACAACACTTCCTGCAAACTGAACACTGCATAAAAAAAACTGACAACTACACAATAACAAAACAAAAAAAATACAAAAAGCTGAGGACACTCCAGCGTCCTAGGATGCCTCCATCGGGGGAAGTTTCAATTGTTCTAGATGAACCGTACGCCGCTTCCTGGGTTCGCGCACGCTGTCGATCGTGACCAAATTGTGTTCACGGATCACAACCACTCGGAAAGGGCCCTCATAACGCCGGAGTTTCTTCCCTCTGTTGGTCCCCACACGCCGGTAGACCACCGTACCGATTTTGACAGGTCCCATTAGATCCCGCACTCCAAGATTATGCCGCTCCACCCGGCGATGCTTTTCCCGCTCAATCCGATCGCGAACCGTGACCCACAGCTTCTTAAGCGCGAGACTATTGCTCACAATTCGCCCTTCATCACCCGCCGCACCGCGGCAATCACGCCGGCGACCCTGCAACCCGAAAAGGATTTCGTAAGGGGTAAATTCCGTGACCGAGTGGACGGAATGGTTATACGCGACGATGGCACGCTCCATAGCCACGTCCGGCTCCAACCCCTTCTCTAATTGAAACACCCGCAGGTGGTCACTCAACGTGCTGTGAAGGCGCTCGATACCTCCGCGACTTATCGGATGACCCGGTGTGTTAAGATGCCACGTGACACCCAAAACCTTCATCTCCTCCCGGACTTTGGCGTTGTCAAATTCGCGACCACTATCCGAAGAAACCTTCTCGGGGACGCCATAAAACTGGAACCAAATCCACAGGGCCCATAACACAGCCTCCGCCGTACGCTCCTGAACGGGATACGCCATCGCTACCTTGCTGAACAAATCCAAAACCGTGACCCACTTATAGTTTTTCCACGTAAAGGAATCGATTTGCAGATCAACCAGAGGCGCATCAGCGGTAGGGGTTTCCTCCTGGACGGCCCGAGGTGGATGACGATCATACTTGGCGCGCAGTCACACATCGCAATTCCCAATGGTCTCCTGAATGGTGCGCTTCATCCCCCGCCAATAGTAACGCCGCCGCAACGCACGCAACGTCTCGGTGAGGCCCCGGTGGTTCGTCTTCCCCTGATGATAAGCGAGCGTCACCTCCCTCTGCCGTTCCTCATCACGGATGGTCTCGGCGAGCATGGAACAACGGACAAACGACCGGTCAACCCCGATACGCTCCGCCCGCCACAACCGGTGGATCCGTCCCCATACTACGGCGTTGCCGACAAATAGGTGGTGGGTCCTGCCCGGCTTAGACGCGTCCGCCAGCGCTCTACAAATCTAGTCATCCCCGACGGATGGCTGAGACCAGACAGTGACGACCGAACACCCTCCGAAGCGTTGAAAATATATCTTAAGGAGCCCAGACGTCCTCGTCTTCCAGATAATCTGGTGGCGCTTGTCGTTCACGATGTCGTCTATTTCCTCCATGTCCACAGGATGCCCCTCAGAAGAACGCTCGTCCTCCGACGACGCGGCCTCACCCGAAACTCCAGCCGTGCCAGACTGGGGTTCCTCCCCAGGAGTCCACTCCCTAAGAAACTGCCGAATATCGCGAGAAGACTCGCCCCGTTCCTCCTCTACGGCGTTTACCATGAGCGCACGCGACAGCCAATCCGCGACAACGTTCTCCCTGCCCGGTTTGTATACAATCTCCATATTGTACTGCCCCAGGAGCTCTTTCCAGCGTGTGACCCGTGCGGAAGATTCTTTCAGCCTCCCTACCCATTGTAGCGGACGATGGTCTGTATGGACTCGGAACCGCCTCCCGAAGACGTACGGCCGGAAATGGTCGACAGCCCATACAATTCCGAGGAGTTCCCACTCCAAGGCGCTATAACGAGACTCCGCATCCGTAAGACGCCGACTGGCGTATGCAACAGGTCGTTCCCCCCGGTCACTGTCCTGAGATAACACTGCCCCAAGAGCGTATTCACTGGCGTCAGTCGTAATAGTGAACGGCCGTTCGAAGTCCGGAAACGTGAGCACCGGATCACGCTGTAAGTGTTCGATGCACCGGCGCACCTGGTCCGCAATATCTGGGGTCATCACGACTTTACACCCTTTTCGCAGTAAATTATTAAGGGGCACGAGATACGCCGCCATAGCTGGAACAAAACGGCGATAATAATTCAAAGCGCACATCAACCACCTGATCCCCTTCACCTCGGTCGGGATGGCCATACGCTGTAAGGCCGCCTCCTTCTGAGCATCCGGCTTCACGCCCTCCGCGGAGATCGTATGGCCCAAAAAACTAATTTCCCGCTGACCCAAGATCGACTTCTCAGGAGAAGACGGAGACCAAACTCCCGCATTCGACTAAAGACATCCCGGAGATGCCGAACGTGGTTCCGTTCCGACCGACTGAAGACCAAGAGATCATCCATGTAGACCTGGCACACGGACTCGTCCAGACCCCGAAGAAATTCGTCCATCAACCGTTGGAAAGTGATAGGGGCATTCTTCAGGCCAAACGGCATGCGGGTGAACTCATAATGGCCCCTCTCGAAGGTAAACGCGGTCTTGTGTCGGTCCCGAGGATGCATTCCGATCTGATGATACCCCGCCTTCAGATCCAAAGTGCTAAAAAATTTTGCACCCCCCAACCGGTCCAAAATATCGTCGAAGCGCGGAAGAGGATACTTTTCGTCAACCGTATTCTCATTTAACTTACGGTAATCGATGACGACCCGATATTTTTCCGTTGTCTCGCCGGGGGCACACTTCTTCTTGACGGCCCATAACGGACTATTATACGGGGACGTGCTGTCCACGATTATACCCTGCCGCCGTAAATCGTCTAGCTCTTCCCGAATATGCCTACGAAGCGCCTGAGGATACCGTCTTTCCTTGACATAAAAGACCCGATCCTGCTTAAGCGGAATTTCATGCACAGTCCGACCCGTAACCCCAAGGATATCCCCTTCCTTAAAAAATATATCGCTGAATTCTTCCAGGATAGACGTTTTCCAATTATCGACCTGATTCAGCGCCCCAATACGCACCTCGACGCCCGCAGCTACACGAGTACAGGTATACTTTCTACCTCCGATTCTGATAGCCCATCGGCCCCCCCAGGTTCCTAATACGCGCGCCGATTTTCCCTAATAGGTCATTACCGATTATCGCCTGATACTCCCTTGGCATCTTACTTACTACATGGACATGAAACTCTCCGCTCCTTTTCCCCCATGTACTTAAGCCCAGCTCGATTTCCCCCTCCACACGACAGGGCCCTCCCAGTGTGATTAAATTACATTGGCATACCTTAACCTGGAGTGCCCTCTCTCCACCTTTCCACTTCTCTAGCGCCTCTCTGCATGCGATGGTGCACGAGCTCCCGGTGTCCACCAGGCATGCGACTCCCTCCACGCTGATAATAGGCAGACCGCCGCTCTCTCCCCTCGCATGGTAGCTCACCAACGTGCGGTTGCCACTCTGCTGATACCCGCCTCAGATTTCCTCACGGGATGACTGCGCTGCCGTTTCCGGTCGCCTCCACACACTCCTCTTCTCCTCTGGCCACCTCCTCGAGCGGGAACGTCCGCCTCAGTCTCCGTTTCCATTTCCTCAGACCCTCCTGATGATTCGCTTGCCGATGCCATATGCCTCCTCTGGAACCGTCCCGGTCGGACTCTTTGAGCATTTAATTCCATGGGTTCCGGTTGGTTCGCATCGCGCCGCCGGTACATGTAAGGGCAATGTCTTGCCATATGTCCCTCCACTCCGCACTCAAAGCACCTAGTGCGTGGACATTGGGCCACCAGATGCCCGAGCTAGCCACAACCATGGCACTTGCGGTCCTCCCGCCTCCCGCTGCTTCTCGGTTTTGCTGGCCGTCGATCACCTTGCGGAGGCCTCTCTCTCCTATTCTTCTGCAATTCTCTTCTTTTACAAACGGGAGTGGTCCTGGGCTGATGGTGCGAGACCCGTGCCCAACCGTGTTCCTCCGTCTCCATCCGAGATTCTTCCTCGCGGGCACTGGCGTCCATCATTTCTTGAGCGCATTCGATGAACGAGCGCTCCCTCTGAAACCCTTCTCTTTTACCGGCTTCCTTCGCCAGCTGCACCTTCAGAATTATCGCTAAGAAATCCATTCTAAACTGGACCTCCTCAACACTAGCGGTCTCTCGCATTTTCTCAGTGATCCGATTAAACTTCGTGAGAAGTTCTCCCGCATACTGGCCATTAGACTGCCGCGGCTTCTTAGTTTCCCTTATTAGGTGAAACACATCTTCTTTAGGGGCCCATCTTCCCCCTCCGTAGGCCTTCTTTAGTCGCTCTTTCACGACGCTCCAGGGTGTCTCCTCGTCGGCTTGGATATGGTTCAGGATGCTCCTCCTCACCCTGCAAACCACTGCAGCCTTTAACGCCTCAGCATCTTCCCCGTCTAACAGTCGTTCGGACAACTTAGACTGAATCCTCACCATCAAGCGATCGCCCCTTTTAAAAAGTGGTTGAGCTCACCAATCTCTCCAGTAAATCTGCCAAGGTCGGATGTAGACTTCCTCAATTCCTGAGCTGTCGCTGTTTGGATCTTCACCCACTCCAGCGTCGTCCTATGCGCCTGCGCCAGTGAAACTTCCGGTAGTGGCGGTAACTCAACTGCCGCTGCTGTCGCCTGCTGGGGCACAGCCGGTGGGACATTCAGAACGGCTGGCCTCAAAACTAAGTTTTCTGCCATGATATCGGTTTTTCACTGGCAAGAGATTAAATAATAAAAAAAAAAAAATAAAAAAATAAATGAACTCACGTACGCTGAGTAACAGGCAAGTACAAAAAAAAAAATTATGTTTCGAACTTATCTAAAGGTCCCGGGTTTCGGTACCACTTATGCGTTGTCCGAAATATGAATTAAAAAAAATAAAGAAAGGGGCATAAACAACAAGCTTGATGGCTATTCAAACACTCTTTATTTGGTCTTCTAATCCTCTATATATACATTTCTATTGTTTACAAGAGGTGGTTTGGAATTAAGGAAGATAGTCTACCTTATCAGTCCTTAACTTATATATATATATATATATATATATATATATATATATATATATATATATATATATATATATATATATATATATATATGATTCTGAAGACTAGTTCTTAAGGTAAGTTTTTAGGCTTGAGATCAAATAAATTTTAATTGTATCAATAAAATTTTATGTTCATCTATTAGGTTTAAAATAGCCATTTAAAGGTAACCTATAGCGAGAAATGTGTCCTAAAATGAATATTATTTTAATTTTCCCCTCCAATTAGTTTAAATATACATAATTAATGGAAACAGTTTGATTGGAAATTACTATAATGACTATAACAATTATATTGTAAAAGGTTCGATTTGACATTAAGGCAGCATGTTGGTAATTTGGTCAACGGGTCGGGCCCCCCTCCCTCTACATTGGCAAATTGATAGGCCGCTAGATCTACATCATTAATCTTCTTAACGCTTAGCCTAATTGCTTCTTTAATTACATTGCCTTTTTTTTGTTGTAAAAAAAAAACATTACAAAATGTTATTATATTACAACACAGGGAAAATTGTCAGTTCTTACACATTTTTACAATACTTTGAATGAATATAAGTGAATTTCGTTGAACACAATTGTCATTAGAAGATTTTTTTGATTTTTAAATTTGTTGGTAGTGTAATATTTTTTGTGTTGTACATTAGTGTTAGAAAAGAAGTCCCTCAACTGCAAATAATAATTAATTATGATCCTTTTTTCTGTTGCCAGACATATTATGCGTTTTTATTGTTCACAACTGTTATTCTTAAGGGACACAATTCCAGAATATTTGTTTTTCTATTTTTCTTCTTTTCTAAGTCATCTTTTAATCGATTGTTATCCTTGGTAATGTACTGAGTATATCTTTGTACTTTTTATCTTTGTATTATTTATAAATAAATGTACAGAGTTGGTCTGAGGAATTTGATTGTTGCCGATAAAAATTGGAGGGCGTTTTGTCAGAGTGTTCCATGTTTTGAATTTGCATTAATTAGCTAAAAATGTGTTAAAACGCTAATATAAATATAGGAATTCGATAGAATATTAATGAATACCAATGCTAAAAGCAATATTGAAGTGCAAAAGGGAAGTTTCCGTTTCACTGAAAACAAATGCAGTAGAATAATATTAAAACTTTAGGAAAATACCAAAAAAATATCACATGCTTACTGCAAAATAACATGCATTTTTCAGTCAGATGTAAAGTTCTTACACATTTTTACAATACTTTGGGGAAATGAAATGAAACGGCTGGATGTAAAAAACACTATAATAATGGAACAATACTTCATAAATCAATAATATATTAACTATAGCCCATCCTATCGTTTAGATAATATTTACAACGTTTCGTTGTTTATATTTGATCTTATTTTTACATAATTCATCATATTATATTACTTATATTACTGACCTTAAATTCTTATATCAATAATATAATTTTTCATTCTCATCCTCATTTAAATTGTCTAAGTCTATATTGTACTATTTTCCTTTTTTCCTTTCACTAATACAAAATGGGTAATATAATATATAAAGATAATAAGTAAAAAATACATTTTATTGTGCAGTAAAACAAGCGATATTTTTCTGGTATTTTCTTTAAGTTTAATATTAATCTATTCCATTTAATTTTAGTGACACCAAAACTTTCCTTTTGCACTTCAAGGCTGCTTATAGCATTAGTAGACATTCATATTCTGTCGGATTCCTCTATTTATATTAGGTTTTAACGCATTAATGCAAATTCAAAACATGGAAATTCGTCAACAACCAAATTCCTCAGAACAACTCTGTACATTTAACTATCAATAATACAAATATAAAAAATAAACTCTGTACATTACCTAGGATGAACAATCGATTAAAGGATGTCAGAATAGGATAAAATAGAAAATAAAAATATTTTGCGACTGGGTCAGTTAAGAATAAAGTTGTATACAATTAAAATCCATAATATGTCTGGCCAACAGACAAAAGGATCATAATCAATTATTATTTAATTTAATAGCCTTCTTCTACTGTAATATAATGTACAACAGAATGTATGAATGTGGTCAAGATTATTATTATTTATTTATATTTCTCTCATTTAGGTTTATTTGTAATTATTTGTAATATATATATATATATATATATATATATATATATATATTTTTTATTTTTTTTTTTTTTTTTTTTACTGTACGTATGGAATGAATGGCTTTTTATAGCACTAATACTCATTGCCCAACATTGTGGGCAGATTGTATTATTCTAAATAAATAATTTTAAAAAAATTTACAACAGAAAAAAATAAACATTACAATAAGTAACAAAAAAAAAAATCTTCTAATGACAATTGTGTTCAACAAAAAATGTAAATAAATCAATCAACTAATAAATTTTAAATTTGGGCACTACATTTTTTTTTTATTTGTTCAAATTTGATATCTAAAATTAAATATCACAATTTCTAAGCGGCTGTTTGGGATGAAAGAAGGTATTGGAAAAGTTGGGATTTGAATGAGAATAATGAAGTACACGTAGTATGGCGGATATGGGCTGGTATAGTATTCCAGAGAGTAGTAGAGTGGATAAAAAGGGGATCACTTGTAGCTGGATGGTTAACATAACAGCCTCCTATGCAAAGATCACGGGTTCAAACCCGCTGGTGGTCCTAGGATTTTTTAATGGGAGTAAAAAATCCTTAGTTATTCTGTCCTTCGGAGGGGCGTTAAAAGGTTGTCCCGAGCCTGTGCGATGTCAGGTACTCGTTAAAGATCCCTATCCTAATAAAACCCGGAGAGGCAAATTAGGACTCCCATGTAGCACCGCGATTAGCCACAGCAGGATAATGAGAGTTAAATAAATAAACAAACAAACAAGCGGATAAAAAACGAACGATCAAAGTTTTAGTTCTGTTGGTAGGAACGTAAAGGTCAGAATGGCGTGATCTTGTTTCAAGTGAGTGGACTGAGAATTAAATTGAAGGAGATTATGGATGTAGAGAGGATGCTGGAGTTAATGATTTGGTATAGGTAGGAAATATTGTCTGTGATGGAGGGAAGGAGACATCCTCAAAGTGCCAAGGAAAAATCTTAAAAATGCGTTCATAATACGCTTCAGCCCTGTCTTCAAGCACAGTCGAGAGACCATCATATACACATAGTAAAAGTCAAAGTGGTGGGAAATAAGTGATGGTTATGATACGAGGAGCTTACGAGTGGGTAGTGGGAGAAAATGACGGAAGCGGTGGAAAAATGTAAGGTTACTCATAGTTCTTGAGATTTTACATAAGAGGATTCCAGGAAAGGGTTTGATCGATTTTGATACATAGGATTTTGACTGAGGGGCTGAAGGGGTTGAGTGATCATTTAGGATTAGGCTAGGAAAGTTGATGTTAATCTGATGAGGGAATGAGAACTTATGACGATAGCTTGAGTTTTCAGAGCATTTAGCTGTAGATTATGAAGTTTTCTCCAGACACTGATTCTATCCAGTTCATCTGGATATTATATCCAGTTCATCCTGCATATTTTGTAAATGCTATTAAAGAGTCAGAGGCAGAGAAGGATCGGTAGATCTGGAAATCATCAGGATATAAGTGGTATAAGCAGAGTTGGATAGAATTGGGAAGATCATTGATACTGAAGATAAAAAGGAGATGAGATATGCTTGAGCCTTGGGCCACACCTGCCAAAAGAGCAATGAAGGAATATAAAGAGTGATCAGGAATAGAAACAGCTTGAGGCCTATCAGAGAGAAATGATTAAAACCAACGAATTGTGCTGTTGGAAAAGAATAGAGATTGTAGTTTAGAGAAAAGGATGGAGTGGTCCACGGAGTCAAAAGCTTTTGAAAAGTCTAGAAGTATTAGTACGGTCAGTTTCTTTTTATCCATAGCAGTATGTACGTCGCTGGTGATTTTTAGTAGAGCGGATTATGTGGAAAAGCCAGATCGGAAACCGGATTGGAGAGGATCAAGAAGTTTAGACTTTTCAAGGAAATCAGATAATTGAGATAAACATTTCAAGATAAACCAGTGACTTAAGGTACTCTCTTCTATCCTAATCGTCAAAACTAAAAATTAGACATAAAGTGTTTACATATACATACGTCTTAAACCCATATTGACTTACGCCTCACAAATTTATGGTCCAGCGAAAAAGACTCACATAATAATACCCCAATCATTTCAATAAAAATATTGTAAGACTCATTACGACAGTTCATTGCTACGTAAACAACAAAACTCTACAAACGGACTTACAAGAACCAACAGTTGACCAGCACTTTCGAACTCTCTATTTTTATTTTCATAGCAAACTTCACTTACTTATATATATTATAGACTTATATATGGCAAGTCAATAGCTGAAAGGCCTGATAGAAGAAGGCTGAAAAGAAGCTGGATGAGAGACTTCTGCTAAATTAAAGCCTAGGAAGGGGTGCTGATGGGCACTTTTCTTTAACGTGTCTGTCATATGCAGAAGTTTACTTTACATTTGCTTATTGTCAGATAACTTAACTTTACACATGTTATAGTAAAATTTCTGGTACCAACAGTAAAACATGATAGTTTCCGAATTTCGGGTAGGCAAATTGAAACCTAATGTGCAACATAAGAGAGTCCTGTTATAAATAAAATAAATTCAGGTCAGGTTTTAATACGGTATTGATTTTTTACTACTACTGCTTGGAATATAGCTAATGAGTTACGTGGCGTTTAGCTGTTGGTTTTATAGAGCATATAAAGTTAAAAGCTCAGTCGTCGTTTAAGACTGATCATCACTTGACACTAACTGAGTATTATCCATGAGAACATTAAAGAGTTATCACTATTTGCACCAAACTAGTGTGGTGTTTTATGATACCTTGATACATTTCCATTGCTAGGCAGAAAAGCTGATTGAAGGTTGTAAAATCACAAGTAGATAAACTAACTATCGAGTCCTGACATCCATCTATGTTTAAGTGTCTTTTTATAATGAAAATGAGACCAATTTAATAAAAATACTCCATACTTGACTAATATTAAAGTACTATTGAGGAAGTATGTACCCAAGATGAGTGTCATATAATAATAATAATAATAATAGGCTTACCGAACCCTAAGGTTCGATGCCGATACCACCAAACTCCGCTTACACAGACTCGTCCAACGCTCACTGTTCAATCCCAAGCCCCCGAGATCAGCCTTAATACAATCCTCCCTTCGGCCTACCTTTCGGACGCCTACCAGTCGGATCAGTAGAGTGACATATAATATTCTTATAAAATAAGCTTTTTGATCTAGGCGGCTGCTGGCAATAGATCTAGGCAATACTGAAGGGATACTGTAAGTAGTATCACTCTAAGATGTTCTTGAAAGGACCCTGCAAAGAGAGAAGTCGTGCACTACTCTCAATGCAGAGGATAACTCTGAGGAGAGTAACAGGACTGTATACAGGACACTGTCATCTTAACAGGCATATCCATAATATGGGGTTGGTGGCCTCACCTACTTGCAGATTCTGCAAGAAGGAAGATGAAACTGCATATCATGTGGTATGCAGTTGTCCAGAGATTGCTAGGATACGGTTCTACCATTTTGGCAGCTACCGTATCTTAGATCCAAAGTTGTTTGAACTGATAAACCCATATAGCTTGGTCAGATTTACCAAGGCACTAGACCTGTATTAACGGAAATGGACGGCGCACAATAAGCCTAATAAGGCTGCAGTGCATAAGATAAGTCGGGTAAAAAAACAAATAAAGCTTTGAGAGTATTTCAGTTTTTTCTCTCTATTAAATAAAAATATTTAAACCTATGGCTTGCATAGAAAAAATAAATTATTTGTCAGTGCCAATAAAAGTGTTTAAGAAATATTAAGTTGAAACTATTTTTATTAAAACAATATCTCATTGTTTTTTTGTTTGAGATTTTAAACAAATTGATCATCTAACGCAATATAAAACAATTACTATTAATGCAGTGCTAAAAACGCCATTAACAAAATTTTGTTACTTCTTAATAAGAATGAAGATCAAAATTAATGATTAACAGTAATAATGGATGACAAAAAAAACAAAACAAATGTTTTAAATATTAATAATACGATATTTAAACGAATATCTAGTATATCATTATTTACAAATAAAATATTATATATTTTATATAAATCTCTGTCGTTTTATTTCTATACGAAGGAACCCATCGTAAAACAGTTATAATAATTTAATAGAAAACAATAAATAGCTGTAAAATACATATATAAATCTTTTCGAACAGTTTAGTTTTAATAAACTAAATAAATTTTCATGTTCGCCTATATTAAATCTACAATTATGTGAAGCCGTTAATGTATCAAGTTAATTTATTTTAAAACATAATACATTGTATACATAATACCAAGCCGGCAGTCTATAAATCGACATTCCTCCCTATTCTATCGTACTCCTCAGAATCGTGGACCCTCACCACAAAACACAGGAGTCAGATACAAACGATGGAAATGAGGTATCTACGAAAAATAGAGAGAAAAACAAGAAGAGATAGAATAAGGAACGCCACCATACGGGCTAATCTCGATGTCAAACCGGCAGAGACCATACTGGAAGAGCAAAAACTGAGGTGGTTTGGACATCTTCTTAGGATGGATGCAGACAGAAATGCCAGGAAGACCTACGAGACCCGCACGGAAGGAAAAAGATCCAGAGGAAGGCCGCGCATCTCCTGGGAGGATAGTGTAAAGGAAGCATGCAGGAAACGAGGAATAAATTGGGACGGGAGAGCAGAGTTGGTGCCGGGGAGAGACAGCTGGACCAGGCTCTATAAGCAGGACCCTCACACCGTACAGCGGTAGAAGGGGGAATGATTATGATGATGATGATGATGAATACATTGTAATATTATTGTAAAATGAAGTACAATTCGGTTTGCTGACTGTTGCTGAAGCTATTTTTATATTCAATAATTTATAAATTTATTTTTCCTTAAATTGATAAACACAAAAGTTCTTTGGAAAATATACGAATTATAAATACCTTACTCAATTAAATTAAACAATTTTTCGTGATTATCCTCAATAAGTTTTAATTGGAGAAACCATAGTGAAGGCAAAGACTTAAATAAGTTCAACAGTAATTACATAATTTAAGATAATGCAATACATGATGGAGTACAATTTCAATCCGCGTACATTTTGCTTATTGGTTTTTATTTTCAATAATAAACCTTTGTAATCGATCAAAAACAAAAAACAAAAAAAAAACCTAAAATATGATTTCATCTGTTTTAAGATACGTAAAACGCGAATAGTTAGTTAGTTGAAATTAGTTTTGATGATGGGCCATTTTCCTACATATAAGTTAGTTGTCAGTTAACAGCTATATAATTTTTTTTTTATTCCTCAAGAGTCATTGGCGTGATCAAAAGAACTATATACGTTGGTTGTAACTTGCAATTTTTATTAATTTCATTATGTTGGCTATATTTTTTTCTTCATCTTAAAGTATTCCATTATTGATTTCTTTAAACCAAAATTTATCCTCACTTGCTCGAATAGTGTGCACTCAATCAGAAAAGAACTATAAAAATTGGTATACTCTAATATAATTATTTGGAAATAGTAAACCGTTGTCTAATAATTTACAGAGTTTTTTTTTTTTTAATCTTTGAATGATAATAAAAAAAATCGTAGGAACATAATGAGTTGTATATACTCGGTACTATAATAATAGAAGTGATAACAGCGTCTTCCATTTGACCTATTCACGCTGGTGTTTACAGTGGAATGTCGCATTGGATACCCCCTCCTGCTTAACCATCAAGTACGCCAATTGAAATAGCCATATCGATCTATAGCCGTCACTGTCCAATTTGCTCTGACTGACGCTAACGACATATCCGTAACTATTCGTGCTGAGGAGAAATGTGCCAACAGTATTACTATCTAGAACTTTGAAATGCTCCCTAATAAACTGCAAACAAATTTGAAATATACTCTTTCATATATTATGGAAAAGGGTTAGTAATTTACTAAAATTGAAATATAAAATCATTTCCAAAAATTCTTGAGTAATGGGTGGAATTAACAAAGCAACAATAAATGTAAAAATCTTGTGCGGGCAACACACGACTTTCACTTACCTCCATTATTTATACCAATTTAAGAATTTTTATACAAATTTAGAAACGAAAATAAATTGTTAAATAATTATTTTATTTTGATTTTAATAGAAACATGTGTTTTAATAAATAATCTATCGTATTATTATTCAAGACAATCAGTTTGTTATTTAGGCTTTTCATCACTCTCCGTTAACTTTTAAAATAGTTTGTATAAGGTAATATTTTTTCTAAAATATTTAGCATTCCAACAGTGTAGTATACATCTTACTGTTCTTAATTTCAAAAACAAAAAAATTACATTAAAAAAATAATTTTAAACTTTTCTTTTTTAGTTGGATATCGAATTCGTTGAACTTATAGATTTACCTGTTTTTTTAGCATTGCTAATCAGACGGTATGGTTAATGTTTTTAAATCTACAAAATTAAAGGTACTTTAGAGGAAGAATTTTTAAAATATTGGCATTTAAGCCCTGTCGGACTATTTCAATGAGGATGAAGCCTACATGATATTAAAGTCCGTCTAATGTTACGTCGATATAGCCAGTTTAGTCAAAATCGTTATAGCCGTTTTTGAGAAAATCATAAATAAGAGCAAAATGCATAGCATAAAGAGGCTCTTCTGGTCAGCTGATTTTGATAATAAATGTTGCTGTAACATCTCGGGAGCATAGTTGTCTTAATAATGAAATTTTTTGTCATAGGAATTTTCGTTTTCACGCTGGACTTACTACACAAATACTTTTTTTTCTTTTTCACCCCTACCTCGCCTTTGAAGGCTATACGGGGGTTGTCTACGCCTACTCGGACCGGGGTTGTGGGCGGGGAGATTAATGCCGAGATAAAATTCCCCTCCGGTTCCGAGAGTTGAACTCGTAATTTTTGGTTTCAAGGTAATGGTCATCTGGTAGCTAGGCAATGTGTGTTAAAGCAACGCGCGCTAACCATCTCGGCCACCCCGCCCCCTTCTACTACACACACACACACACACAAAAGGGATCACTTGTAGCTGGGTGGTTAGCATAACAGCATCCTATGCCAAAGGTCACGGGCTCAAACCCGCTGGTGGTCCTAGTAAAAATCCTTAGTTATGCCTTCCTTCGGAGGGGAGGTTAAAAGGTTGTCCCGAGCCTGTGTGAATCCAGGTACTCGTTAAAGATCCCTATTCTAATAAATCCTGGATAGGCAAAATTTAGGACTTCCACTGTAGCATCGTCCGATTAGCCATAGTAGCATAAAGTGACGTTAAATAAATAAACAAACAAACACACACACAGACACACGGACCTTTTTGTGGGACTTGGTCATTTGGACTCAGGGGACCCTAAAATGTGTGTTCCGTTGAAAAGTGGAATTCGAAAATTTTCACGATCACAATACTTTTCCTTTCATATATAGGTAAGAGAAAGTAAAAAATATATTATAAGTATTTACAACTGTACTTACAGTAATAGCTACAATAAATAAATTAATATTTAATAATAATCTAATTTATATTTATGGGCGTGGAAATGTCTTCTGAAGAAACTACCCAGCGGTAGCACTTCTTTTTAAATTAAAGATACAACTGGTATAATATTTCCGATATAATAAAATTATGATGTGTCATTTAGTCAGTTATTTGTTTCTCAAGCAGAGGAGTTGATGATTGCTTTAACGAACAAAACATATTTCTAAATCTCATATCTGCTTATTGGAGTGCTGTACTGGGAAATCTGTATAATTTCGTATGACTATCGGCTTGGTTTTGTAGCCAATTCTCCCCAGGGTTTTTGTAGAAAAGCACAAGAAGAAAGGTGGTTGAAAGGGTGAGATCGATAAGTTGATTTAGAGGCTGATTATCCGTGGTAATTGTGGTGTATCCTATTGGGTTAGCACCGCCCTCCAATACCCCACGCTGTCTCTTCACAGAAAAACCTGCTATCCAACCTAACCAAATCTTGTCTATCTTTTCAACCCCCTATTAAATTAAATTAAGCCCTATTCGATAAAAAAAATAATAAACTAAAAAAAATATTGGAAAATCAATTATACTAAATCAATTGAAATATCTTATCAATATTATTTCAAGATTTAGATACTTTGGGAGTTTAAAAGACACTATTAGCATCTAAAATGCAGATTATAAAATTTGATTGGTTAAATTTGTGAGGCTGGTTTTTTTTTCTTGTTCCCAATCTTGTACTGTTACATTTTAAGATTAAGTATTGATATTAGAGAGTGTGTTGTTTACAAAAATAGTAGTTCTATAAGTTTAACAATAGGGTTGATGGGGCTCAAGCATTTTTTAATTTTATAAAAGGTATATAACTAACTTGTGGGTGATGGGTGACAAGATTTGGGGTATGCCGATGATTTGGTACTACTAGGTGAAGACATGGAAACTATACAACTAAATACAAGTGTGTTAATAAAAACCGGTAAACAAATAGGTTTTGAAATAAATACCGATGAGAAGAAATATATGATTAGTTGCAGAAATGGTGGCGATCTTGATGATATTAATATTTCAGGTCATACTTTTGAACACGTAGAGAAATTCAAGTATTTAGGTTCTATGATAACAAGAAAAAATGAAATCCAGGAAGAAATAAAGTCCCGGTTAAAGGTGGGAAATGCGTGTTATTATTCAGTTGCTAAATTACTTAGCTCGAGTCTTATGTCTAAAAACTTAAAGGTTAGAATTTATAAAACTATTATTCTTCCAACGGTTCTTTACGGATGTGAAACGTGGCCGCTTACTTTGAAGGATGAACAACGGCTTAAGGTTTTCGAGAATAAGGTACTGCGTAAAATATTTGGTCCAAAGAGAGATGAGGCCACTGGGGAGTTTAGAAGGTTGCACAACGCGGAATTGCGGAGTTTGTACCCTGTGAATATAATTGAGTTGATAGCATCGCGGAGACTCAAATGGGCGCGTAAAGTTGTTGGGCTTAGTGAGGAACGGATTTCGAGAAAGTTGGTATTCGCTGAACCGACTGGTAGGCATCCGAAAGGTTGGCCGGGGCGTCGATGGGAGGATTGCATTAAGGCTGATCTCGGGGGCTTGGGCTTGACCGGTGAATATTGGACGAGTCTGTGCAGGCGAAGGTTGGTGGTATCGGCATCGAACCTTCGTGTTCGGTAAGCCTATTATTATTGTTGTTATATATTATTATTATTACTAAACTACAACCATAGATATTAAATAAAATGTGTTTTTCGCGCACAAACTTTCTGATTGTGTTACGTGACTTCTGCGGAGCGTTAACCACTAATATTTTGAAGGTGCTATTGGTTTAATGTTTAGTTTCACCTTAAATCATTTCATCAAAATCTGTAAGACACATTTGCAATCCTCTCCTTGTGAATAAAATCTTCTTTAAACCTATTTTTTTTTCTCTTTTAAACATATTTTTATTGAATTATGCAACTGAATACAAATAAATACATGAACTCTAAACCTGTAATATAGTGGCTAGTATAAAACTTCCTTGCCCTAAGGTCGTGGGTTCAGATTCGGCGGATGGCTCTAGGTTTTATTTAAAGGGAGTTTCCCTGGTTATGTCGCTCTTCGGAGGGAACGTAAAATTGTGGTACCGAGCCCGTGCTTTGTCAAAGACTCGATAATGATTTAGGCGTCCGAAAAGTAAGCCGAAGCGTCGATGGGAGGATTGCATTAAGGCTGATCTCGGGGGCTTGGGTTTGACCGGTGAACATTGGACGAGTCTGTGCAGGCGAAGTTTGGTAGTATCGGCATCGAACCTTCGGGTTCGGTAAGCCTATTATTATTATAACTAACTAACTTAATATTTAATTTATTTCTAACTTATGTTCTGATGAAAACTAAGATTTATATTTTATTTACCATCGAACTGAAAATGGAGCTTTAGTTAGCGTGTTTTGTTCCCCGTTCTCCCAAATCCTCCATTTATTTATCAAACAAAAAATAAAAATTTCATAATGGAAATACATAATAATAGTCTTTCTTTCGCCCCAGGGCATTTTAAGGTTTAATAGATAAAACATGCACTGCATCTGCTTTTAGCGTTATGGCATTTGCCCTTTACAATTTACATAGCAATCCACGTAACATAGTACTTACCACCAATACGTAGCATTACAATCCAGTATAGTGTTCGGACCGAATAGTTACGTCTAACAAGTATCCACCCAGAAATAACGCCCTCTTTTATTTCACCATCTGAGCTGTTTCAGCAAATAAACGCGAAGATCATAAACGAAATGCAACAGTCTTGGACTGCACTGCAAAACAAAAAATTGAAAAATGTCAAACTGTGTGTTTGTGTAAATATTGTTTCAAAACATTGTTTTTCGTGCGGTCCGGTAAGTAAATAGACGAAAAGAGAGCAATGGCGTCTGAAAATGTAACCAATATGGACCTACAAGAGGCAGGCTCTTCAACTATGTCAGAAGAAAATAACGAGTGGGAGGTGATTACAGGACGAAAAAGACCATCATCGTCAGCAGATCCTAGGCTATACATAAAAAAATCAAATACAATAGAAACTAGCAACAGATTTGACCCTCTTTTAAATATGACCGCAGCAGAATCCGAGAAACAATCAAACTCAATAGAAAATAACAAAGTTAAGCCACCACCCGTATTCCTAAAAGGAATACAGAATATAGAAGCATTGATTGCGTTTTTAAAAAAAAGAAATAGGCTCTAGTTACTTTAGTATCAAATCAACAGCCAGAAATTTAATTGTATACCCAGCTACCCCAGACTCCTACAGAACAGCTGTTCGCTGCTTAAAAAAAGTAAATGCCGACTACCACACGTATCAACTGTCGGAAGACAAAACCCCAAGAGTAGTCATTAAAGGACTTCATCCATCCACACCAACATCAATAATAAGTGAAGAACTAAAAGCTAAGGGCTATGAAGCTGTGAACATTACGAATGCTATCTCAGCCAGAACCAAACTACCTCTTCAAATGTTCTTTGTCGATATTTCTAAAAATACATTCAATGAGAAAGTATTTGAATTAAACTACATTTATTATACAAGGATAAAAGTAGAAGAAATTCGAAAAAAGAGGGAAATACCTCAGTGCTTCAGATGCCAGGGATTTGCCCATACAAAGTCGTACTGTAATCACCAACCACGCTGCGTACGATGCGGAGAGGCCCATGAAAGCGCTGCATGCATAAAAACTAGGGATGCGCCGGCCAAATGCGCTAATTGCGGAGGGGTACACCCCGCTAATTACAGAGGATGCCAGGCCCTCAAGAACCTGCGAGCTCAGAGAACCCAGAGTTACCGCCCTACACCGGTAGCTGTCCCACCTCCTCTGGATCCAGGACATTTTCCAGCCCTACCGAACGGTCTTCAACATCAGCCTCTCGAACCTGTCGGTGTAAACCCAAGAATGGAGCGCCCAAACTGCCCTCGGCCCAACGTGGAAGCTCAGCCTCAGCCGCATCTAAGATCAGGTCTGAGGGAAGACAGTAGTCAGCTGATACCACCAGCTGGACCTGAACCTTATTTACAATCAAACGTACTAAACAATTTAAATGCCCTCATTCAGCCCCTTTACAGCCTAATTAGCCAATTATCGCACTTAACACAAGCATTAGCAGCAAATTATGGACATTAGTACTCTAACTGTTGGCTCCTTGTCAATCCTCCTTTGGAATACTAACGGACTACTTCGACATAAGACTGAATTGGAAATTTATCTTCATCAAAAACGTATCGACATTGTACTTTTGACAGAAACTCATCTCACATCACGCAACAAACTTTCTATACCTAACTTATACAGAACAGACCATCCCGACAATACTGCACACGGAGGGACAGCCATATTAATAAAATCGACACTAAAACATTACCCTATACACGTAGACTCGACGGCTCAGATACAAATAACAGGAATACAGTTACAGACTAAATACAAAAACATAACACTAGCTTCTATTTACTGTCCCCCTAAATATATCATTACCGATCAAATGTTTATTGATTTATTTAACTCGTTTGGTAGAACGTTCCTGGCAGGGGGTGACTTTAATGCAAAGCACAAAACTTGGGGTTCTCGTTTGTGCACTCAAGGGGCAGAAAACTCAAATCTGCTATTGACCACTTATCATTGAACGTATTTTCTCCTGACAAACCGACTTACTTACCAAATTCTTGTCACAAAAAACCTGACGTACTTGACATATTTGTAGCCAAAGATTTAACGA
Organism: Piezodorus guildinii; assembly: GCA_023052935.1. Taxonomy (NCBI): domain Eukaryota; kingdom Metazoa; phylum Arthropoda; class Insecta; order Hemiptera; family Pentatomidae; genus Piezodorus; species Piezodorus guildinii. The sequence continues at coordinate 117,538,861 of CM041293.1, read as the reverse complement.
CTCTACCGATTACAGTTACAACTGAAACAGACCTTGGCTCAGATCATTTACCGGTGAACCTTATGTTGGGGGTGGAGAAATTCTTTGCGGAAAGAAGACAGTCGCTTACCTACGGAATCGTGGATTGGGATCTATTCAATAAGCATATTAATGCCCAGCTCACTGTCCCTAAAGCACTAAAAACTGAAAAAGACTTAAAAGATGCAGTTGAACTCTTCACTTCAACCGTTCAAGAAGCTGCATGGTCCTCACAACAAATAAGGAGAAGACCAGGAATAACTTCGCCATCCTACCCTCAATATATCAGGGACCTAATCCGAGCCAAGAGACGATCACGCAAACAATGGCAAACTAACAGACTTCCTTCAGATAGACGAATCTTCAACAAACTTAACAATGAACTTAAAACAGAAATACGAAAATTTAAACAAACTAACTTTGACAAATATCTGGAAAACCTGACAACCGACGACAACAGCCTTTGGCGACATACCAAACGAATTCTGAAACAACGTGAAGTTTCTGCCCCATTGAGAAACGATGATGGTTCTTGGGCCGTGTCGGATAAAGACAAATCTGAAATATTCGTTGACTATCTTTCAAGTGTTTTTCAACCTCACACAGACTTAACAGACATACAACACGAAAATTATGTACAGAAATTCTTGGACTCTCCTCTTCCCATGTCTCTTCCACCAAAATCCTTTACTCCTTCCGAGGTATCTAGACAGATTATGAAAATGCCGAAAAGAAAGACTCCTGGTTACGACCTTATCACTGCTGAGGTGCTTCAAAAAATCCCCAGAAAAGCTTTAGTATTTCTTACTACATTATACAATGCTATACTCAGGACGACCAAATTCCCCATCCAATGGAAATATTCTACGATTTCAATGATTCATAAACCTAACAAAGACAAACACAGACCTGATTCCTACAGACCAATTAGCCTTCTTCCAGTATGCTCAAAAATATTTTAAAAATTATTGTACGGACGCATTATTAACATACTGACTGACCACAACATATTACCAGACCATCAATTCGGATTTCGCTCTTTTCACTCCACAACACAACAGCTACACAGAGTAACAGACTTTATTTCCACATCACTTGAACTAAAACAATATGCTTCTGGGGCATTTTTGGATGTTACTCAAGCTTTTGATAGGGTGTGGCACCAGGGTCTTCTTTTTAAACTAAAACCCATACTCCCAAGCACTTATTATCTAGTTTTACAATCTTTTCTCTATGACCGCTTCTTTTCTGTCCGACAGGGTTCTGAGACCTCATCAGTCAAGCCAGTCTCTGCAGGAGTTCCCCAAGGTTCTATCCTGGCCCCACTTCTGTACTTAATATACACATATGACTTACCGACAAACGAAAACATCCTAACTGCGACATATGCCGACGATACTGCAATTATTACTAAAAACACAGACCCTACACAGGCCAGTATGACTTTACAACATCACTTAGACAATGTACAAAACTGGTGTAGGAAATGGAAATTAAAGATTAACCACGACAAATCACTACATGTTACATTTACACTTAGACATGGAACCTGCACTCCAGTTTACGTAGACAATCACCAGATACCACAATCAAACACAGTACCGTACTTAGGACTTATTTTTGACAAAAGGTTGACATGGGGCCCACACACGTTAAGACTAAACGTAAAACTCTAAATTTTCGACTGAGACTATTGTATTCGATACTTCATAGACATTCTAAATTACCAATCAGACAGAAACTTAACGTATACACTTATTTATTAAAACCAATATGGACTTACGCTTGCCAAATATATGGACCTGCTAAAAAGACACACATACGAAAAAAACATTTCAATCGCAATTTTTAAGACTGGCAACGAACTCACCACCTTATGTTTCAAACGATACCCTTCATACTGACTTACGTATTCCTACTATAACAAACCACATTCGATCGACTTACAAACGATTTCACGACAAACTAAATGGACACATAAACAAACTTGTGCAAAACATGGCTACAACCGACATACCATCCATAACTCGGCGTAGGCTGAAAAGGAGTTGGATGAGGGACCTCCTGACCTGAAAATATAGTTCTGCTTAATGTCAGGAGGATGCACCACTGGGTGCTGTCTCCCTCATGCCTGACCACGCCATGTTTACTTAGATTTTAGCACATTTGCTTATTGTAATTTTTTTTACAGGTGTAAATAAAATATTAAGTGAAAAAAAAAAAAAAAAAAAGTTATCTTACGCACTTTTTGATATTACTCACACTTTTAGTTTTTACAGTTTGTTGCTAATCATTATGTTTGCAGTTCCGATCTTTTATTTCGTTAAAAATCTTGTTTTTTATTCATTTTCGAGTATTTGTTTAAACAACTTTCTTCACTATTTAGACAATGAGCTGTGAGGAAAAAAATACAAAGCATGTCCTTATAGTATTTTTCTTATGTTAGTTTTTGTTTTGATTTTATATCTAGGAAATTACAGGAATTAGAAAGGTTTTCCCATCACATGTTTTTGCGGAGCTGACTAAAAACGGTTGCAATACTAAAAGTATTAGTCCGAAAACAATTTTATTTATGGTTTTATATTCACAAAAGGGTAGAGAATAACTGGTAACAAAATGTTGAAAATCGAAAATGTCGAGCGGCAAAATTAATGAATATTGTACGATTTTGAATGGTTTGACCCGTTATTAATATTATATTGTTCTTTTGACCAATATATGGCGTTAAAAGTAATAGTTTGGAACCATATCCGGTCAACTGAAATTTTTTCATTTTAAAATTTCACAATAATTTAGTAATAATGACTACGACTACAGATACTTACCGTTCTTAATTATACTGTCTATTTTTCTTCCATAGTTAAAAAAAATTAGAGCTGCTAGTACTATCTTGATAAACTCCTCAAGGATTACTGCATGAAGAGAACTTCTCACCTCCTTGCTCTTAAACGTTCCTTGGAAATTAGTTTCAGTCATACCGCAGTTAGTTTGAGCAACTTTCAAGTTTTTCATTTGTTTGAGTGCTTTTGCCACTTAGTCTTCAGTAACACTTGTTGCTTCCAAAGGCTGGAACTCTCATAGGAAACAGCGAATATTTTCCAACCGATATCACTTTTTATTTTACGTATTAGTCAAAAACCTTTCAAATGTTCATATATTTCAGTGAGTTCGAGTTGTTCCTGATTCAAATTTTATAAGCTTATTAAAATATTTCAGCTTAAATACGTTTCATAAAAATACTGTCTTCCAATTTTTTTTACAAACACTGCTAATTTCTTATCGAAAGTTTTTATATAAACAACAGGAGTTTTCCTTAACTACTTGTAATATAACTAATATTACTTGTTTAGTTTCAAGAAGCATTTTTTTACTTTATTAAATATTGTATTTATATTGTATGAATGAGATCTTGTAGCAATATTATTATTGTACATAGAGACAAAATGTAATATACCCGAATAAATAAATTTAAATAATGGTATTTAATCAGTACTAGCATTATATATGTTGTTGGTGGGTTACCTGTAGCATGGTGGTTAGCATAACAACCTCCTATGCCAAAGGTCCCGGGTTCAGATCCGTAGGTGGTTCTAGGATTTTTTAATGGGAGTAAAAAGTCCTTAGTTATGTCGTCCTTCGGAGGGGACGTTAAAAGGTGGTTCCGAGCCTGTGCGATGTCAGGTATTCGTAAAGACCCCTATCCTAATTAAACCTAAATAGGCAAAATTTAGGACTCCACTGTAGCATCGTTCGATTAGCACACAGTAGCATAAAGGGCCGGTAAATAAATAAACAAAAATAAATGCTGTTGGAGCTCCCACGTATGTAGTGACTTAATTCATTAGCATGCGCTCAATAAATATATACATAAAAAAACCTTAGTAGTGCCAACGAATTTTTTTAAAAAAATATCTGAGGTGTTTTAGACCTATAATATTAAATGCTAAAGTTTCATGATCAGCGAGTCAGCTATAGAGTCGTTTTCCTGGGTATTCTTCAATCCGGTAATGTTTAATTAGAGAAGTTCCGCGAGACCTTCGAAGAGAGAGAGTTCACCGTAAGAGGCCTCTGGTTCGGATCTCGCGGGACTATCACCAGTAGAACAAGGAGCCTTCTGGAAGAACTCGGTGTTGGTAATAGTGAACTGTCCATGATGGCTGAGGATATAATACTGGACTCCCTGGGTATTATTCATCATCACCTATGTGGATATTAGTTGGGTTAAGATTTCTACCTAACCTTTATTTATTTACTTATATTTATGTTTTTCTTTATTCGTCTTATCTTTCTGCTTACATTTTTTCATTGATTCTTTGATACTGTTGATCCTTTATGAGTGCATTTTCAAATTTTATTTTTTTTTTTTTGCTTTGGATTATATACTATATTACATATTATAAGGTATAACATAGGAATCTGTTGATAAAGAAAGTAAATGTATGGTAAATTTATAACTTTTCAGGTCAATATCACATGTCATCAAGATTGATAAGTACGCTGTGTATGATAGCAACCCAATACAGTTGGGCAGCACTGTTTTCTTTTATTTTAATTTTGATAAAATAAAGCATTTCTCTCGGTATAGACCTTTACTTTATAGAATCGTAGTAATTTAATTAATTAAGATTATTAGGTATTATTATTGTCCACAAAACTATAAATAATTATCTATATTTTCTATGATTGAAAAATTCTTTTTTTGGAGGGGAGGGGAAAGTAAACCAATTTATAAAGTGAAGATTATGTTTTATTTAGGAAGCGAGAATGTATTTTAAATGTTTAATATGTTAAATTAATCATAATATTGAAGCATCTTATAATTTTGTTCAAACCTGGCCTATGGCTCTAGAATATAGGCCCCGAGCCTGTGTCGTATTCTATTTATATCAGGTAGTTGTACAAGATCCTCATTCTTTTCTGGATGGACAAAATTAAGGATTTCTGATTGTTTGATTTTTCCCTCTACATTGTCCGATTAGCCACTGTACCATAATATGACATTATACAATTAAACAATCTTAGTCTCTTTGTACAAATGGTAACCGAGAAGAGATAATGTAGACGAACGATTATCATTTCCAATTCACATTTTAGGATTATTATCTATATTTCAGAAAACTATGTTCAGATCTAATCGAAATATTACTATGTATCGGCCGCCACTTTCCCAAGGCAGCGGTGGTTCCGAACTTGTATTAATTAATATACAATATTAATTATAACATAGATAATATTAACGCATGGGCATTAAAGAATGATTTAAGACTGAACGTCGATAAAACTAAGGCCATAATTATAGGTTCCAAACATCTCGTTAATTCCCTTCCTTATTATCCCTTACTATACCTTAACGGACTACCTATCCATTTCCATACTACTGTTAGAAATCTTGGTGTCGTCTTTGACCAAAATCTTTCTTGGAATAATCATGTATCCCATATCATTCGTAATTCCATCTCTACTCTTAAACTGTTCTCAAGATTGCGTGATTCACTGCCTTTCGATGTTCGTCGGCTCCTTTTTTCGTCCCTTGTCTTCCCCAATTTCGATTACTTCTGCCTGGTGTTCGGTGGATTGTCTGGTGGACTTGAAATGAGACTGGAAAGACTTATAAAATGTTTCATTAGATTCATCGTCGGGGTCCCTAGGCGCTCCAGCGTTTCTGACAGGTATGCCGAGTTGAAGTGGCTCAATCCTCTTTCCCGGCGAAAGTATTTCTTGGGAGTTTTTCTATTCCGTACTTTCAATACCAAAAATCCATCCTACATTCTTGACCTACTCATCCCTTGTTCATCGGTACATTCGTTTAATACAAGATCCCAGTCCAGTAACCTATATATTCCTTTTCATCAAACATCATCCTTTAAAAAATCATTTAGTTTGCGTGCCACATCGTTCTGGAATTCCATACCTACCTCTATACGCAAAGCACCTTCTTTAACCTCATTTAAAAGCAAACTGTTCCTTCATCTCCTCAACCATCCATCTACAGATTGATTGTAAACAAAACGCTAGAATAGTGGTCATGTCACATTCTAAAATGAGGACCACAACAAATATGTAAACAATGTTTTAGATATATATTCACCTTTCTCTTTCTTTCTTCTGTTTTCCTCGGTGACCTTATTATACCATAAGAAGCACAATAGTAATATATCTTTAGATACACATTAATGATTATATAATTATAAACATATATGCATACTAAGTAATCGTAGTTATTTATTTAACTTTATTTATTCTTATTTTTAAATGATATTATATCTTAAGTTTGTATTTATTTTATGTTTTTGTTTCTGTGCCAGACACAAGCTAAAGTTTTGTACTTTTCTGTTATTCTTAGGGGACTGAATGTCCCAGAATAAAATTTACTTTCTTTCTTTCTTTTCTTTCTAATATATACATTTTCGGTTCTTATTTTATAAAACTATTGGATTTATTTTCCGAAGGTATCATGTTTCTCAACTCATTATTGGGATAAGGTGGCATAAAGGGGAATAAAGTAATTATTATAAGATACACATCTATTTATAAAAGAGTACATATTATTAGACATAAAAATACACAGTGAGGCATTATCATTATCGATAATACTGAGGTTTGTTCAGATTTACCACATAGTATACATAAATGAAAAAAGTACCTTTGGACAGAACTGCATAATTCTTCCATGGCTTGGCCCCGACTTCCTCCGTCCGTGGCTGGACTATCACTTGCTATCCTGTCCGGGCTAAGACTCATCAGGTAGAGGGCTATCCCTGCTCTAGGAGTGGAGAGGTGCATTTTTTGTATAGCCATTCTAAGAAACCTTCCTGCTTGTAGCCCGGAAACTGTAAACCCCAGTATTCTCGATACATAGCATTATACCAATATTACATTCATTGGTTTATTCATTTTGTGATATAATTTATTTATAGTATTTTAATCTTTTTCAACTGATATACTTGGGCTCATGGGAAAAAACCAATATTTGGTAGTATCTAAAAATATTATTACGCAGAGTAAATTCTTGGGAAAAGCCTATGATTTATTAAAAATTGTAACTGTGTGAATATTTAGTTCACACGTAGTATTTACTAGGACTTAGATTAATATCCGTAAATAAACAGCAAGGCATGTCTCTACAAAAGAAACAAGAAAAAAAAATGATTATGAAAATACTCAATATAGCTACAATTAGAACAAACTGTGGATTACAAGCTGTAAATAATTAAAGTCGAACCGGTAGAAAGCATGTTGAGTGTAAGATTGTAGCATTGTATCAGAATCCTGCTAAAATCTTTCCATTTATCTTCGTGCCCGAGAAATTCTTCTTTCCAAACAAGATTCTTATTTCGTTTCGATAAATTCGATCTTAATTAAATAGAATTTAGTTTAGAAAACTTTAATTGCTGCGTTTCTTGGTAAGTATGGCAATTTCCCACCAACTATTTCCTACCAATTATGAACCGTACTTGGTTATTTTGAGCTTTGAGACACAATTCATTAAAATACTTTAGTAACTTTTTTTAATAATGATTATATGCTTGATAATTTTTATTCTAAACGATAAGATTGAATCTCTTGAATCTCATTTTTAATAAAGAAAATCAGCTTTAAATTAAAACATCCTCTAAAACGTATAAGGGTAATGAGAAAGAATTTGAGACAGGGATAATAATTAAAGAAAAATTAGAAAGCTCAAATGATTAAAAACAAACAATCTGATGGTATTTAATTAAATACAAACTGTAGAGATAATTGCTTTGAATACTACCCTCAAAGAAAAGGGCTGGAATATTGAATTAGCCTTCTGGTATAACCTGAGGCATACAAAAAGAATTCTTGTTATAAAAGAAATTTCGTTAGAAATGTGGTTTTCATGATTGTATAGAATGACAGTACAAGTAACAAAAAATAAAAAAGATTACACATTTGGATTAGTGTTAGTTTATGAATTTGAAAATAAGTGTGAACATTAGCTTCTTGGATTAAAAAAAAGTAAGATCAATCATGTTTTTTTCAGTCTCGCAACACACTAATTTCTTATTCATGTTTGTATTACCGCGAATTTCAATATTTTACTGGTGAAATTTACAGGTTTAACCTTTAAAAATTTTAAAAGAGATGAACCTTTTGGTGTTGCTCTGTACAAAATATGACAACATAAAATCGACTTTGAAAGCGATATTTATATGTTTTGAGTTTAATTTTTTATAAAACATTACAATAAATTCAACAAAACTTCGAAATCTGAAGAGCCATACGACCCAATAAGGCATATAAATTTATTTATACTTAATAAATAAATAAAGCCATTTATTGCAATAAAAAACAACAAGAATAACAGTCAATTTCTAGATTAGTTATAATATTCATAAAACATATTTTGTCTCTTACAGGCCTTCCCTAGTTGGGGGTGATGGTCTAACTTCCCAAACTAGAGACCAAAACTACTGAGATGTTGTATACTTAATACCGGACTTTTTAAATTTGTGTATGCGTTAAAGGTTTATCTTTGGTCTGTTTGAACAACGAGATACACTTACAAATCATATTTAGGGAATGGTATAATCATGAAAAGATATGGAGCACAGGATTAGAAACTGACCGTGAATTTCATATGCTTGCCTTTTACTTCATTGACTTTTATCCACTAACATTTGTCTTATCATATTCTTAGCATCTATGGTTAAAAACTGTGAAAGCGTTGAGTACACCTATATAAAGGACTTTCTAGGCATTAGTAGAATTATAAGTTGCAATAAAAAGAATTATTTCAAAAAGATTTAGATATTTGGTCGACTTGGTACTGGAATATGTATGGTTAATTATATCTAATATAGTATTTTTAATTATTTTTTATATATTCTGGATCTTAGAGGGTTTGACTGATTTTACAGATAAGTTGATAAATGTATGAATTAACTGTTAATTTATAATTATAGACTTAATTAAATTTTGGACTTAGTGGGTGTGACGACGAATTGCAATAGTTATGATGAACACATATTTAATGAATTATACCAACAATAAAACTCTATTCAGCTTTAATTTTTTAAAAACTAAAATGTATTTGTTGAACTGATTAATCGTAAAGTTGTTTACACTAACGAATTAGAATTTTTGGCTTATTAAGTATTTTCAACAACATTTGTAATAGGAAAAAAAAAAATTCTTCCCGAATTATTTCCTATTTTTAAGATGCGTAGAACACGAATAACAAATTTAAAAAAAAAATCGTTTGTCTGCCGCCCATTTCTCTGAAACTACTGGACCATTTTTTTGAATTTCGTTTAATATGTACTAGGACATGCAACAATGATCCCAACTCCTAGAAGTTGATATCAGCTGGTCGTTTTTAAAATGGCAGCTGATAAAAGGAATTTAATTCAATAACTTAGTTATTTTTGAAGGTAGAGATAAATTTTATCTGTTTTTTAATTAATAAATTTTACGAATAAATACGCCCTTAACCTAGTAATTTTTGAAGATAGAGAAAAAAATGTATAGAGGTTTAAAATCTGTAAAGCGCGATAAAATAAAATACCATAAAAAAAAGGAGGAAACTAATTACACTGGCTTATACGCAAGCTTGTAACACCGTTACTTTCGAAGATTGAGAAAAAAATTATAAATGTTCTTTAACCAAAAAACAGCGAATAATTATCAAAGAGGGAAAAATGGAAAGAAAAAAAATTGAAATTTTACCTATAAATACAGCCATAATTCAGATATTTTTGGAAATGGAGAAAATATGTAGAGAATTTCAAAATCAGGAAAGCGCGATAAAAATAAAAGAAAGAAGAAAATTGATCTATTTATTCAAGTCACAAACTACAAAATACATATAATATACGTATAATAGATGTAATTCCACCAAAGCTCGGTTGTTATTGAAGAAAGAGAAAAATCGAAAAGATTAGCAGCTATAAACAGTTATACCCTAATATAGTTGTTTTAAAATAATAAACCATTGTGTAATAATTTGCAGTGTTTTTTATTCCGAATTTGAATTTACAGTTTCTGATCATAATTAAGACGAAACTTTGACTAGAGGGTAGTCATCAAGTGTAGTTTAAAAGAATCTTAATAGGGTTTTTTATAAATCTGTCTATTTTAGCCCAGCTATAATTTTTAGGTTTCAGTGTGTAATTAATTTACATTTTTACTTTCACTTACTACATATAGTAAGGGAACGTATTGCGATAGTGAGAACTTTCGAATTCCAGTTTTCGACGGAAATACACATTTTAGGGTCCCCTGAGTCCAAATAATCATAAAAATAAAAAGGTCTGTGTGTGTGTGTGGTAACTCCCGGGCGGAAACGGTAAGTCCTATGAAACTGAAATTTCATATTGAAGACAAATATACCCCCGAGACGTTACAAAACCTTTTTTCATCAAAATGAGCTTCACCAGAAGAGCCACTTTATACCATGTATTTTGCACCTTTTTTCGATTTTCTCGAAAACGGTTTGATTAAACTATATCGATGTAAAATTTAATGGGCTTATTCTGAATGAAATAGTCTGACAAGGCTTAAATGGCGATATTTTAAATTTTCATCTAAAGTACCTTTAATTTTGTTGATTCAATAAAAATAACTATATTATCTTCTTACCACTGATGAAAAACAGGTAAATATGTAAATTGAATGAATTCGATACCCAAATAAAGGAAAAAACTAAAAAAATATATTTTTAATGAATTTTTTTATTTTTTAACATAAGAGCAGTAATATACTCGTACATGTATGATATACCGTTGGAAAGCTAAAGATTTTAGAAAAAATATAATCTTATACTCAAGCTTTTAAAAGTTAATAGAGAGTGATGAAAAGAAGATAAAACTAACTGATTATTTTAGATAACAATATAATAGTTTTTTTAATAAAACACACGTTCTATATAAATTCAATTTAATTAATTCTTTAATAATTTCACGTACAAACTGTATTTGAAAATTCTTGTATTGATTTTAAAAATGGAGGTAAGTGAAAGTCGTGTGTTGCCTGCAACAGATTTTTTATTTTAAACTATTATAAAATTAAATATTTATATCATTAGCATTTAATATTTCCACTCTTGACAGACATCTAATACATCAGGGAAACCTCTTCCGATAAAAGATTGGACGAGGTAAGGAATGGTCTGGTCGCCAGCCAAGGTTCCAATGTTTTCCGATCAGTTGATAAAACTGTCAACATTTGCTATAGGGCCTTACACAGTCTGTACTCAGGGCTCTAAACGAAAACAAGTTTACTGGGATTGGAAACATTGCTATCCCAGCCATCATCTATCTATATATAATTCTTTGACAAGATAAAAATAAATTCCAATTTATATGTACACCTTACATTTTACATTAACTACAAAATATATGGGGCTATCCATTTAAATTTTCATTAATTTAGCCGCTCGAGATTTTTGATTTTCGTTATTATTTCTTGACTAGTAATTCTCTATCCTTTCGTGAATATGAAATTATAAATAAACAAAATGTCTGACTTTTTGTATTGCAATCGTTTGGTCAGCTCAGTGGGCGAAAACATGTGATGGGAAAATCTTTCTCATTCCTGTAATTTTATATATATATATATATATATATATATATATATATATATATATATATATAAAATTAACAATATGATTAGGACATGCGTTGTATTTCTTGTCCCCACAACTCATTACCTAAATAGTTACGAAATTTGTTTAAAAATTCACGAAAACGAAAAATAAACATGACTTTTAACGAGATAATAGTATTTAAAGAAAGTGAGACTCACTTTTAATTATTTTTTCTTATATAGCTTAGTCGGGAGCGGCGTGGTCTAGTGGATAGAGCACTAGTCTGCTGTGCTCCGGGTCCTGGGTTCGAATCCCGGCTGTGGCAGAATATTATTTATTCTGTTAATTCAGTCGGGGGCGACCCTAGGGTATGGAGACCCTCCTGGGGCAGACCCAGCCTCTATAAAGTGGGTTCCCAAATTAATTGGGGAAAAACCTGGCGGCTGAGCGTGATTAAGGCCTAATCACCTCATTGCACTGCCGTTGGCCTAGAAACAGTACGAATCTCTATATGTACTGAGCCCAAGACTCTTCATGGGTTGTAGTGGTACAGGTTTTTTTTTTATTTTTTTTATTTTTTATATAGCTTAGTCATAGTCCTAGTTGCTGAAATATGCAAAATTACTGGAGTTATTAATTTTTCAGGAAAACGTTATTTTAACAGTTAAGAGAGCTTTATAACTCACATTAGTCTCAAAGACCAAATTTATATCACTTAATCTCTGTTAAACTTAAAATCTGTATTAGTTTCATAATTTTTCACTCAGACCCTTTTGAGATATTTCCGTGTAATGAATGAATTTTTGCCAATTTTGAAAATGGATATACAAAAAAGGACTATGTTCTCAAGATCGAAGATTTATAACAAGTAGGACTATGACTAAGCTATATAAGAAAAAATAATTAAAAGTGAGTCTCACTTTCTTTAAATACTTTTATCTCGTTAAAAGTCACGTTTATTTTTCGTTTTTGAGTATTTGTAAACAAATTTCTTAAACTATTTAGGTAATGAGGTGGGGACAAAAATTACAAAGCCTGTCCTAATCTTATTGTTAATTTTTGTTTTGATTTTTTTTTGTTTTAGATTAAGATTTTTATTTTTTAATATTTTACAAATGGTCACATGCCAAACTTAACATGTGTGATTGCACAATTACATTTACTTTACTGATATTTACAGTAGGGGTTAGTGGTAATTATAGCCCATGTTTCATTTAGAACAGTAGGAAAAAACTGAAAACAAAAACCTCACAAAAAAAAAAAAAAAAAAAAAAGAAAAAAAGATTTAAGTAAAAACAAAATAATTACAGTTAAAAAAACTATTAAAATAAAACAAAATGTAGTAAAAAACATAAGCAAGTGGAAACAAAACAATACAAAATAACAATATTTTGGTTATATGCTAATATATAAAATTAATAATATTTCTTTTTTACTTTTACGTCTTTTGTACGTTTATGTACCTGACGTTTTTAGTGTTTTCTTGTCGTAATGGCCTTATTATAGGGTTGTCACTAGTAGGAGTAAAAGGAAAGAAAATTTGTGTCAGCGAGACGTATATTTTTTTATCGACGGGAGTTGTAAATCCGATAATATGATTGTGATTTCCGTGTAACAGGATAGTTATTAACGATGCGCAAGCATGTGTTCTGCACCACCTCCATTTTCCGATAATTGGAATGACATGTGTAACTCCAGACTGGGGCAGAGTAGATCAGTACGGGACGAATGACAGTTTTGTAGAGAATCAGTTTGTTTGATAGTTTTGAGTACCTTTTGAAGTATGGGGTCATTTTGTTGATAATATTTTTGGCTCTATTGCATTTATTATGTATGTGATTTGTGAAAGTTAATGATTTGTCCATTTCGAATCCTAAGTAATTTATAGACTGGACCCCTGGATATTAGGTTTCCGTTCATAACAATGTTTTTGTAATAATTAGCCTTTTTTTTGTGATAATTATCGCTTTAGTTTTCTGGATATTAAATGTAATTTTCCATTAAAAAAAATAGCGGATAAGTTTTTTGAGGAGAGCCTGTAAGTTATTGATTATTGTGTCGATCCTATATGAAGATGTATAAATAGCCGTGTCATCGGCGTATAGGGATCGTTCTACTGATGGGTGTGAAGGGAGGTCTGGGATGTATAGGTTAAAAAGGATTGGGGAAAGGCAAGAGCCCTGAGGAAGACCAGCTCTTAAGTTATGGATTGAAGACTTGGTATTGTTTACGGAGGTAAAGATCTATTGTTGAGGTGGGATTCAAGGAGATGGATAATGTAAGGCGGAAAGTTGTTTAAAATTAATTTGTGAATAAGACCCTTATGCCATGCCTTGTCAAAAGCTTTTTCTATGTCTAGAAGGACCATACCCGTATGTTTCTTTTCGTTATATTCTTTAGTAATGTAATCGGGTTAGTTCTGCTACAGTTGAGTGTTTGGCTCTGAATCCGGATTGTTCGTTGGGGATGATGTTATGTTGGTTGATGTGGTTTAGTAATCTGGTTAGTAATATTTTTTCAAATATTTTAGATAAGATATTTAGGAGGCTGATTGGTCTGTAATTGCTAGTTTCTGTGGGATTTTTGTTGGGTTTCGGCATTATGATGACTTTTTCGTTTTTTCGGAGAATATAGTTGTAGACTTTTGTAAGGAACATTAAGGCTTTTCTACTTAGATTTTTGATAACTATGGCGGGAATAGATCTGAACCAGGAGATTTCTTGGTTATTAGTAATTTGACTATTTTACTAGTTTCTTTAGGTGAAATGGATGGGAAGGAAGGAAACTTTTTGTTCGTGGTAAATAGAGCCAAGGTATAAAGCTGAAGGATCTGACGTGGCGCGCTAGTAGTTCTGATTTTTCTTTTTCACAGTAGACATACCTGTCTGCGTGTTTAAGAGGCGGTATCGATTGCGGCTAGTAAGTAAAAAGTTTATGTATACGCCATAAACATTTATCTCCAGGACGGAATATCAATTCCGTCCTGGAGATAAATGTATTTATGTACGGTTATTTGTCCCGTTATTATTTTTCCATTTATTCACTTGAATTTTAACGAAAGAGTTTATTTCATTTGAAATATGTACATGTAGCCCAGTAAAATAAGGCCGAATTTGACGATTTGTGGGAATTAATTCGGACAATGCTGGAAACCGTTTTAATACCTTTTAATGGTCCTAAATATAAGTAATCTGAGTTTGCACCATTGCAGCTGGTGAGCTTAACTTTTGGCAGCCAAAAAACCTCGAAATTTTTGCACTTTTTTCAATTTTTCACCTATAACTCGAAAACGGTCACTCTTACAGAAAATATGTTTCTTTCCAAAATGAAAGAACGTTAAATGTGTCTATTAATAAGTACCCTTAGTTATTGAATTTGGTTTAATAGTTTGGCAACAATCCTTCGTTGAAAATAGGCAAATTTTACCAACTTTCTTGAAAAACCCCATTCAGTCATTTTCAGACCTCTGTAACTTCTAAACCACTATCCAAATCGTAAACCTTTATAGAATAAAAGTTGTAGAGCATCTAATTTCAATTGTAAAAGACTCATTAAAATCTAAATTAGGTTGTTACGAACATTCACAAAATAGGTTTTTCGATTTTCTCTACACGCGGCGTAGCGCTCAGGTCTATGTAGAAGACATGTTGAACCTTGAATCAAAACTTCCACGTGATGAATATAGGATATTTGTGTAAGAAGGGTTCTTCACCATACGAAGGTCAGACAAATTCTGGTTCGGAATATGGGCTAATATGACTATAGAACAGGTCCTTATGAAAAATAGTAAGAGCAGAGGTGGGATTTCTGGGTGAGGTATTACTGATTCTGTTCTTGCAAAATAGATAGAATCTATGCCTGCTACTATGGAAATTTTCCTCCTTCTAGAAGATTTCTGTGGCATACTTTTGCTTCAACAAAGCAGCACACAGACGCCAAGCTGTTGAGAATAAACAGGGATGATGCTGATGTAGCAAAATTTGTTGAATTCTTTGAAGCTCATGACCCCTTTCCAAGTTGCCGTGTTGTACCTCTCAAATGTCTTACTTCAGGAGTCACAATTCATAATGGAGATGTTCCAGTCAACCTAGAAATCATTTTTAAAAAAATTACATTCCTCAAAAAATCAGATCAACAACTGAAGTAATTTTTTACATACGAATCGGCACCTTACCCTTTGTCCATGTTTGATGAAATCAGTGGTTTATGATCTGTTCTTTCCTATAAAAAGTAATATATCTGTAAGTAATATCAGTATTTATAATCGACGGAGGATTCCTTCTACATCGAGTAGTCTGGGTATCAAAGGACAAATTTTCTGCCATTATAACAAAATTTATAAATTATGTAAAAAGATATTTTGGCACACCAGGGACGACTATAGTTTTTGATGGCTACTCTGAACATCCTAAGGAAAAAAGCACCAAATGTGTACAGCGATTGCGCCGCCAACAGAAAGGTTCTCCAGCCAGAGTGGAATTTGATGACACGATGGTAGCAACCATGCCGAAAGATCAATTTCTTAAAAATGACGCCAACTGCTGAGGGAAAAGAGGGATTCTGTTTCTTGCAAGCGTACGAAGATGCAGACACCCTTATTGTAGAAACTGCCTTAAAAATGGTTTAACAGACCCATGAAGGAGTTATAATGGTTGGCGAGGACATAGACCTCCTGGGGATTTTGACAGGACGTAGTGATGATAGTCCTTCATCAAACCTGAAAAAGGAACATCAGAAAACACCTTTAATTCTCCAAAGCTGTTCTGATATAGCGATACTATAAAAAAGCATCTGCCATTTTTACACGCATTCAGTGGTTGTGATACCACATCTTCATTTTATAGGCAAGGAAAACTGAAGTTTGTTCATGCAATGCAAAAGAATATACATTTAGAATCTTATGCTTCGGTATTCTCTGATGAGCATGCTTCTAAAGAGGGTGTGATTGCTGCAGGTAAACAGTTTTTGATGTCAGTCTATTCTTCAAAGGCTGCAGAAACACTGAACGACCTCCGCTTCCAGCTATTCTATAGCAACTTCTCCAAACCCGGATTTGACGTGGCATTATTTCCCCCGACCGATGCTGCCGTTGAGCATCATTCTCTTAGGACTTTCCACCAGATCCAGCACTGGTATGGTATAGACAAACCACCTACCTCATGGGGCTGGAAACTTAGCACACAAGGCCTGATCCCTACAACTGCAACTACAAAATGCAGCCCCACCTGAAGTACTGAACACAATTTCATGTAAATGTAACAAGAGCTGCATGGGTAGATGCAGCTATCAGGGTAATCATGAACGAACGCCCCCTTCGCGACAGACCTATCATCTCAGATCCAAGGATACTATGACGAAAATGAGAACATTGTAGAGGTGGGATAGGAGATGGACGAGATGCCACCGCTTTTCGCTTTAGTGGAAAAATCATCCCAGGAAATTCACCATTCATCGAACCCCCCAGAGAAGAAAAAGCGTTTAACGTAAAGAAAAATTTTACATTTAACCTTTCACTGAATTTAATTGTAGGTAACTACCAAATATAATACAGTGCAAAAACAGATTTTATTAATACAACCTATACTTCCTCCCTTTAATTTAAACTATACCGTACGTTATGTAAAAAATATTATAGATAAAAATAAATAATATTCTATAATATGTGGAATGCGATGTATCTAAGCACTACTTTCGTGCCTACTTAAATATTCAATTGTAGTTTCCACTTGGCTAGTTATATGATTTAAGATACAAATACTGTTATTCCTTCCATTAGTAAAACTATAGCACTTCAGAATGTGTTTAAGGATTTTTTTAAGAAATTGCAGATTACCTTCTATGAAGTAATAATAAAAAACTTTTATGCAAGATCGAACCACACAAAACTTTTGGCTGAAAGGGAGGGAGGGGGAGGAGGGACATGTTGGCATAAGATGCAAATACCATTATTTCTAGTAAAAAAACGGCAACAAGCACTGCAGAATGTGTTCAATGAAACATGATAATGAATTACTTCCCACAAGCGCTACGACGCGTGTAGAGAACAATCGAAAAACCTATTTTGTGAATGTTCGTATCGACCTAATTTATATTTTAATGAGCTATTTACAATTGAAATTAGATGCTCTACAACTTTTATTCTATAAATTTTTACGATTTGGATAGTGGTTTAGAAGTTACAGAGGTCTGAAAATGACTGAATGGGGTTTTTCAAGAAAGTTAGTAAAATTTGCCTATTTTCAACGAAGGATTGTTGCCATACCATTAAATCAAATTCAATAACTAAGGGTGCTTATTAATAGGAAATTTAACGTTCTTTCATTTTGGAAAGAAACATATTTTCTGTAAGAGTGACCGTTTTCGAGTTATAGGTGAAAAATTGAAAAAAGTGCAAAAATTTCGAGGTTTTTTGGCTACCAAAAGTTAAGCTCGCCAGCTGCAATGGTGCAAACTCAGATTACTTGTATTTAGGACCATTAAAAGGTATTAAAACGGTTTCCAGCTTTGTCCGAATTGATTCCCACAAATTTCCTTATTTTACTGGGCTAATGAACTGGATTATTAGTTTTATGGGAAATTTTAGTGATTTTTTTTTTTTTTTATATGAGAGTTTTGAGAAATTGAGGTATCTCTTCCAAATGATATTTATTAAAATTGAAAGGAATCGATAATGACATCCTTATTTTGTTTTGATACATAAAAAATCACAGTAATTAGAAAGATTTTCCCATCACATGTTTTCGCCCGCGGAGCCGACTTAAAACGGGTGAAATACTAAAAGTATAGGCCAGAATTTTTTTAATTTATGGTTTTATATTTACGAAAGGATCGAGAATAACTAGTTAAAAAATAACGGAAATCAAAAATGTCGAAAGGCAAAGTCTGGACGATTTCGAGTGGATTGACCCATATTTATTCACTCACATATTAAAAGCTTGTGAGGAAAATATTTTTAAGAATGTAAAATTTGAATTTATGGAATTCGAAAAATAATATCCATCCAAACAAAACAATCGTTAGAAAGAGCATTGTGATTGGTTAAATAGAAAATTATTGGTGAAGAAGATATGGATATCCTGTAGGAGCAAAATGGAAACCATGTGACGTAATACATAAAAACGTGGTTTTCTTCTCCAGGATACTCATAAAAACGCTAATGATAAAATATTTGTAAAACATCACATTACGTTGTCATGTTTTGGTTTACAGAAAAAAATAGTATATGTAAACAATAATACCCACACGCATATTCTATTTATTTTGATAGTTTTTGTGAACATTAAATTTAAAAATATGTAAATTACTCATGATAAAAATTTAAAATTCCATAGAGACTTAATGACTGAATAGAATTTTGACCAGAATCAAAGAGTTCAATAGTTTGGGAAGACAAAATTGATATTGCGTTCCATAATGTATTTTTCCCCTCTTTGTGAAACACCACTTTCACTGGTTCAGAATTAATGAAAAAATTTCAAAGTCAACCTTTAATGTTTGAACCACTGATTGGAAGGAACATTCGATACCTGTTGGAAACCAACCCATTTCCCCCTTGTTCAAATACCTGATACAGATTTAGCGGTATTTTTATTGTGTTGGCTCTGCTATGATCTGAATCAGCTTTTGAGCAATTTTATTTATTCTTTTTCATATCAAACATATTTGTTCTTTCGTATAACTTTTGAGTTTCAGTTTTTCTTTTATCTTTAGGCACGTTTGTATATTTTATAAAAGTATAAATACATTTTATTCTTCAGCTGTAAATTTTTAAAATAAAAATAAATTAATAGAAACAACTATTTGTTGGTTTGATAGTGGGGTAGGGCGGGGCTAGTTTAGCAATTTTTCACTTGAACGGATATAGCTCCTAAATGATAAGTCTCAATGAGTTTTAAAGCGGCTTGATGGGTTCGTAATTTTTTTTTGTATGAAGTCGAATTTAAGAGCTATAGTTATTTAAATCCAGGAAGTCAAGTTTGCTCAATGTACCCCATAGGTGAGGCAAGTTGAGCAATGGTAAGGGGCAAGTTGAGCACTAAGAATGATTTACCAAACCATGGGTTCAATTTCGACCAGAAATTAAGTAAAATTTATGTTTAACAATCAGTTATTTATTTATCGTCTTTTAGTATTAATTGTAAAATGTACAGTAATTTTCTTTGAATAATTAACCGAAACAAGAATTAACAACATTAACGTATCTTTAGAATAACTTCAACATTAGATTCAGCCTTGCTATTTAAAATCAGACTTAAATGTTTATATTATTACTCTTTAAGCTTATATCTTAAAAAACATTAATTAGATCTTTGGAACTTAATGATCATTCTCACTGTTGCAATTGACGAAAATGAAAGTAAGTTTATGTAGTGTTAGTCATAGAATAACAAAACTTGAAGTAATTTTCTTCAGATAATTAACTGAAAATATAATAAACAGAACATATATAAAACTATAGCTCAACTAACCCCAACCCGGAATTTTAAAACAAAAGCGAGGTTATAAAAACATCATAAGAATAACACCCAGAACAACTCAACACATCAAAAGTACAATAAATCTTTGAAGGATTAACACTTACCTGATTAAAAACAGATAAAAATAAACTAATACAGACGAAAACTTGTGATGAACGACGTTTTTTACTTTTTGGTCACAAAATAAACAAAACACACTAGCGCTTCACTCACTCATCCAGCTGCCACTAGTGATCGCGTGGTGATTAGCCCTGCCACGACTCTTTCTTTCCACTATAACATGCCTGTGCGTACGGTGAATAGTTTGCGAGATATATTTTAATATCCCAACTAGCCCCTATGCCCAACTAGCCCCGCTCTACCCTACTTTCTCTATTCCTAGTATTCTTGATAGGTATTGTATATTCTTACATAAACGGTTTCGGGAGAACCCAAGACACTTTCCTTTCTACTATTACTGATTATACTTGGGTACTATTAGTCTATAGCCTCCCCAACTCTTCAATCCCACATTAAATACATTGAAGTACGGCGTCAGTATTTGTACATGAAAATAAATTATTACAAATTTCACAAAATAACCGATACCTTCCTTGTAAACCTATAACCTCCTGCCCTAAAGTATCCTTTAACAATATTCCTCTCGCCCATATGGATGAGATCCAATACTTTTGATTTTATCATTGTGAACGTCTAAATTTGAATCTTCATTCATGTTTTCTGCTAATTAAACACTTACTAAACGCTCAAACCTTCCACTTAACTATAAAGGTCACGTCTTGGTGACTATCATGAGGCTAATTTGAACTTCAGGAATTGAGCTTTCGGGCTCTACTAAGCCCCCACTCCCGCCAGATCCATCGCGTCCTCGTACGACAGCTCCCACCAGCATACTCTCCACCAAACTATCTTTCCGTCTAACTGGAGGTCTTTCTCTCCTTCTACTTGCCTTCCGATCCATAATTATTTTTGGCAAGCGATTGTCTTGCATCCGTTTCATATGGCAGTACCATCTTAGTTTCCTTTCTTCTTTTATTCTTCTTCGTTTTATTTCGAGTCTTTCTCTAATTGTGAAGTTTCTCACCATTTTTATCCTCGGTATCCTAGATGCTCTCCTCAAAAAATCCTTTTCTACTGAAAGAAATTTTTTCCCATGGTCCATGCTGAGGTTCCAAGCCTACGAACCAAACAGCATTATGCTTTCAACCAAAGCTTGGTATATCAGTTAAAAAAAAAAAATATATATCACTGCTTATTATAATGTACTGCTGCTCTAAATTAACAAGTTGAGTTTTCCCACTTGTTTTTCTTCTTGTGATCCTTCCATTATGGACCTAAATAACGAAAATTTTCTTCTTTGCTTAGGTTGCACAATGTTGGATCGGCACTTTTTTCTTTATTAAAAAGAATTACTTATTAATAAAATAATAATACATTTTCTCTTTTAAATTAATAAATATACTAGCGATTTCTGTTAATCCAAAATACATTGATGCTAAAGATAAAAAAAAGGCTCTCCTGAAAAATGATTGATCTCTTTAAAGGAACAAACATTTCTAAGCCACAGAATTATGTTTCGAATTTAGTGCTCTGTACCTTCTCTTAATTTTATTTTATTTCTTCATTCATAGACTCCTTGGGGAAAGAAAAGTGACCTATTTCGATATGTATAAATATATATTGGGTTATCGGAGGAGATTTGTGTAACACAAAAATGATTAAATCAATAAAAAGTTAACTAAACCAAAGTCAAGTTTTTTTGTTTTTTTTTGCAAATTAATTTATTTTGAATTTGGTATCTTGGTATTTTTAAACGAATAAATATCTTAAGAAATGATGGAAAAACTGTTATGTACATGGGAAGGGTCAAGAAGAAACATGTAGCGTGAAAGTAGAGATTGATAACATCTATTACCGCTTGGAGTGCTGGGTTATTACCCTACTCGATTCTTGAGAGAACATAAGTGTTTCATAGTACATCCCTATCAGCATAGTTGTTATGTTTCAATGCTGTAAAAGAAATGATATACTGAGCACTTACATAAAATATATTGCATTCTAATATAAAAGCACGAAAAGGACTATTTTTATTTTTCGATATGCCGAATTTTATTATTTTAAGGACTGTTTTAATTACCTTTTTTATTCTATGTTAAATTCGCCATTCTCATTGAAAGGATTCTTAACAATTAGAATGGGTTTTTATACTATTTTTATTCACCACTATACCTATAATGTCTGTGGTGATCGTGAAAAACTGGATAACTCGATTTATATAAAAATGAGTTAACTCCCCGTATCTCTCAGACCGTCTCCCACGTCGTGTTAAATCGGTTAAATAAATTTCTTGGAGGAAGAATTTTCAGGTGGAAAGAAAGCTTTATGTTAATCATTCTCTTTTAGGTATTACGTAAAGTTTAAGTAGCTCACCTGTAAAGTAAAAGATTTTGACTTAACCACTTATTCACGACCACCACAGATATATATTGACTAATCTATGTAAAATATACTAACTGGACCAACTCAAACAACTAGTGAGCCCCATCACAAGACATAAAACATAATTAAAAAATCTTCCATTCCAGACCCACTCATCTGAACCGTCTTAAAGTGTATAAAACGCAGCAGAAGTGAAACCAGAAGAGGAATGAGAAAATCACAAAATAAAATTCAACCAAAAGCCTTTTTTTGAGACAAAGAAAAAAAAAAGTAATAGATTGCAAATAGAAGATCTTGAGAAACAGCAACTCGGACGGATTAGGTTTTTACATAAAGTTAGTAAAACTTAAAAATTATATTAATTTATTATTATATATTCCCGTTACAAAATATTTGATTGGATCTATTGTTTGACAAATAAATGGTGGATAAGGGAAAAAAATTCTAAATTGGGACTTTTGAACAGAATTATACAATACTTAAATAGCAACACAAAAAAAAAAAGTCTTGTAAAGATGTTACTTAAACAACAAATATTCTATCAGAATGTCCGTACAAATGAGAACGGAGGGGAAAAAAATGCCAGAATAATTAGGAAGTCGAATAAAAATCGAAACAAAACTATAAAAATTATAATCAGAGGTCACCTATAGTTTAGTGGTTACCAATACAGTCTTCTATGCCCAAGTTCGGGGGGTTCAAATCCTGCAGATAGGATTTTAAAATGAGAAAAAGATATGTTGGTTATGCCGTCCTTTGGAGGTGACGTAAACTGGTAGTCCCGAGCCTGTAATGATCCCTATCCTAAATGAACCTCGGTGTTCAATTTGTTATTCTTTTTATCACATGCATAACTGACATGTTCTGACCTGAAGAGTAAAGGAACTGCCCATTGCGGATTCAAATCTATGTCGTGTTACTCGAGGTTACTAAGACAACCACCATTCAAAACCCAATAGTTCCTAAAATTTTGAAACATATCCTTCAAGCTATTTGTTTACAATCATAGATATTTTATATTTTAATAGACGTATCCATGCGTTCCCAATCTTGGGAATACTTCAGGTTGCTTGTACACAGGATACTCATCAATGGCGATTGGACATATTGCATGTAAATTTTTAGTTTTCTATTAAGCAAAACATGAACAACATTATTAGCAACTCTTTAAATGCCATCATTATTATATTTCAGGAACCATCACATTTTCACTTAACAAGTAAGTAATGTATAAATATCAATCCCTAGAATGCTATTAAGTTTTATGATGAGAATCCCAAGTAGTTACACTGTGATCTCTTTAAACTCTCCCTAGACTTGCCACATGTGGTTAATACAATGAAAAATGAGCGTTTATAAAGTTACATTGATTTATGTTAAGATAATTTATCGTTTGTTCATTAAGTGTATTTTTTAAAGTAATGTTTATGGCTACACAACTAGTAATTTTCTCGTATATTTATTTTATGGTTATGTTCAGCGTGCAAATCAAAGTTAAGATTTAGTTTATTAATGGGTTTGATTTTTATATAGTATATGCCATAAAATTTAAAATCGTTTCTTTATATATTTCTTTTATTTAAACATATTTATTGATATTTACAACTGTATTATTATATACAACATTTATATGTGATGGACACCCATTGGCATTACTCTAAAAATATTTTAAACCAGAAGGTCTCGGAGCCATCTTTTTTTGTAGACGCCTCGGAGGATTATCAGGAATCGATGAGGATAATAGGATAGGAACTAGTGGATTAGAGTGGAAATGGACTTTTTCATGGAATGATTGATACCTGGTTCGGACTAATTCAGTAACAAATGAGATATTAAGGTCTTTATGGATGAGCTTATTCGTGACAAATTAAGGAGCGTTGAGGATTTTATGAAGGATTTTGGATTGTAAGGATTGGATACGAGAAGAATTCGATGGTTTATACAGCTGTATAGACTGTATAAAGAACGGGTTCTAGGATGCTTCCTTGAGGAACACCAGCAGATTGAGAAAAAGGGTGGAATAGGAACTGTGGTGATTTATTTGGAAAGGTCTATCAGCAAGGTAGGACTGTATAATAAGAAAATAAGTAGGAGGGAGAAATAGACGAAGCTTTTAAAGCAATCCCGGGAGCAAGACTTGGACATTTTGCTTAAAAAAGTAAAATAAAATAACACATAATTGTTTATTTCAGTGTCATAACCTAAAGTTCAACCAAATAACCTTCCGTTAATGCTCTCTTTTGCCTTTATTTAGAAAATTATATTTGATTTTATTTCTAAATGTAATATAGTTTTTATTATCAACTTCATAAACATTTTAAAAGCTATTTTTCAATTTATTGCTATTGTTTATTTTGTTTTATATTATTTTTTAAATGTATTTTCTTTGTTTAGGCAGTAAAGCCCTTTTTTATGCATTATATAATACTATTCTAAAGGGACTAAAGGGAAGAATTTATTATTATTATTATATAATTATATATATGCAATTTTATTTTACAATTGAATATGCATGTAACTCATCATATTATCATGTTGTTAGCCGCATGATCAGCAATCCACTGGAATCAATAAACGCTCGTAGGGTGCTATGGAACTTGAGGACGATGATGAATCATCATCGTGTTTGTGATTGATGATATTCCCCTCCTACGTCCTTCCATACATCATTGTTCCTTCATTGTCTTACTTAATCCCGAACCCTCAGCATAGTTCCTTCGCTAGTGTATTGGCTCGTATTGTTCTTGCAGAAGCTCTTACAAAGCTTAGTGCATAATGAATTTCAAAATGATTTAAAGTTCATCGGTCATTGTAGTAATTATGCGATTCTTAACAATCTATCGCCTGTTTTTTAAGATCAATATAACTAGATTATTATCGAAGGAACTACTTATTTATTCTGGATTTATAGATCCATTTTTCTTTTTTTTTTTATAGGTTAAAACATTTTTTAAATGTTATTATTAATTATTTTTACAACCGTATTACATGACGACCACATAAAAGAAACTTATTAAACAAAAAAATCATAGATACCTTTAGTAATATTAGCGATTCCTTTAGATGGAAGAACTTATAGTTAGTACATAGGTGGCTATTACTCATGTTTACTTTCACTTACCTATATATAAAATATAAAGTAAGGGAAAGTATTGCGATCGTGAACATTTTCGAATTCCAGTTTTTGACGTTTTAGAATCCCCTGAGTCTAAATGACCAAGTCCCGAAAAAGATCTGTGTGTCCGGTGTGTGTGTGTGTGTGTGTGGTAAGTCTAGCGCAAACTGGAATTTCATAATTAAGACAACAACTATACGTATAAAATGTTACAGTAATTTTTACTTTCACTTACCTATATATGAAATATATAGTAAGGGAAATAGTGCGATCGTAAAAAAATTTCGAATCCCAGTTTTCGACGGAAATTCACGTTTTAGGATCTCCTGAGTCCAAAGAACTAAGTCCCGGAAAAAGGTGTGTGTGTGTGGTAACTGCTGGGCGAAAACGAAAAGTCCTATGAAACTGAAATTTCATATTTAAGACAACTATACGTTACTGAACCTTTTTCACCAAAATCACCTAACCAGAAGAGCCACTTTATACCTTTCATTTTGCACCTTTTTACGATTTTCTCAAAGACGGCTCTAACGATTTTGATTGAACTCTACATATCGATTTAATTTTAGTGGGCTTTAATATCATGTAAGTTTCATTCCGATTGAAATAGTCTGGCAGGGCTTAAATAGCGATATTTAATATTATCTTTTCCCAAAGTACCTTTAATTTTATAGATTTAAAAAAAAATGGAACATTATATTATTAGCGTTGATAAATAACGGGTAAATATGCACGTTGAGGGAGTTCGATAAAAAACTAAAGGAGAAAAGTACTAAAATATTTTTTTATGCAATTTTTGCGTTTTTTAACACAAGAATAGTAATATAGATGTATAATATACCGTTGGATAGTTAAAGATTTAAAAAAATGTTATCCAATATACGGAGTTTTAAAGGTTGATGGAGTGTGATAAAAATCCGATAAAACTAACTGATTGTTGTTAGTAAAAATATAATATATTACTTAATAAAACAATATTTCTTTTGAAATTATTATTATTCGTTAACTTTTTTTTTTATCTTTCGATGTATTTGAAAATTCTTAAATTGATTTTATCGACGGAGGTAAGTGAAAGTCGTGTGTTTTGCAGAGTCCAGATTTTTTTCATCTAACAGGCTATCCAGAAAAGCCACTTTCTACCCATGCATCTTTTAACTTTTTATGATTTTCTCAAAAACTGCTGAAACGATTTGGATTCAATCGCCTAATTGATGTATAATTTAATGGGTTTTAATATCATGTAGGTTTCATTCTGATTGAAACAGTCTGCCAGGTCTTAAATGCCGTTATTTAATTTCTTCCTCTAAAGTTCCTTTAATTTTGTAGATTATATGAAAATAACTATTAATACAAAACTGATAAATATATAGTTTGAAAGAATTAGATATCCTACTAAAGGAGAAGAATGAAAAAAATATTTTTTTAATGCAATTTTTGTTTTTGAACATATGAACTGTAAAATACATGTATAATATACCGTTGGAAAGCTAAAGATTTTAGACAAAATATTATTTCATACACAAGCTTGTAAAATTTAATAAAGAGTGGTGAAAAGCCAATAAAACTAACTGATTATTTTATGTTAATAATGTAATAGATTTTTAGTAAAACATGTCATCAATAGTAATTCGATTTAATTAGTTCTTTGATAGTTTCACTCATTATAAAATTCTTTAATTTATTTAAAAAACATTAAGTGAAAGTGGAGGTAAGTGAAATTCGTGGGGTTGTCCGCACCAGATTTTTTTACTATTGTATTACATAAAGATCATATAAAAGAAACACGAGTTAAAAAAAAAAATCATAGATATGTTTAGTAATGACGTCTTCTTCTTCCAGTGGCGCGACAGGCCGTGTAGGAAGATTACACTCACGTTTCTTGATGCATGTTGTAGTGTAGGGCCATCACTCCCTACACCTAATTTTGTGAGTGGCCACCATTTGGCTGACGGGTCTCACATACCCGGGGGAGAGGCTGTGAGTGAATCCCCAATTAATTATATCTTTTTAAAGTGGAACAACTTATAGCTAGTAAATAGGTGTATAATATTAATTTTTTTGTTAATCTGATAAATTAGAGTCCAAGAGAACTTATTTGTCAATTTTAAATGCAATTGGGATAAACTTTGTTTGCTGAATCAGAAGCCTTTATGGGCCTGATTTGGTTAGCGAGTCTTTGTTTAGAGAGCCCTCCTTTCAAAGAAAAACATTGTTTAATAAGAAAATAAAGAAAGAGTTACATTGAAAGCCAGGAAATGTTGCCAACAAGGGCTGTATTATGGCTTAATTGGTAGTCTGAAGGGTTGAGATTATTCATAGTCAGAGAGTTTGTAATAAAGGGAGAAAATTAAACTTCCCACCAGCTGTCCATTTTGCAATTTAGTTTTATGAACTGTTTAACTGTCACTTTCCTCCTCATTATTTCAATTTCGTATTCCCTTTGGGTTGGATCTTTATCGCTTAGTCTGTCATTATCGGCCGGCGAACCGATGGTGGGGCTCCGCATAATCAACCACAAAATGTAGACATTACCCCATCATTGTCATTCTATCAGAGGTGCTAAAGTTGATTGGCTCATTAGGAACAGTTCTAGCCACAGTGCCTATTTAAAACGTTATGAAAGAGAGTTAAATGCTTTCGAAAATGACCAGATTTAAGTCTCGGTGTTTGAATTTTTTAGAAGCAAATTACTTAGATTGATTGCGAGTTGGCTGGAAGTTTGAATAATGAAATAGTATAAAAAAGAAAATTATTTTATTAAAATTTCGTACTTTTTTCCATATTTAAAATTATTTTATTCAATGAACAAAGCAGTCTATGTTGAATAAATAACTTCATGATTTAATAGTTTATCTTTTTTAAGGAATTTTTAACATTCTTGAAATAAAAAAAATGTTTCTTTCACTTACCTTTAAATGAAATATTTAGTAAGGGGTCGTGAAAGAATTAAATGTTGTGTGAACAGCGCTTCAAATTTTTTCTCACTTAGGTGAAGTCGAAAGATATTGTGATTTTAAATTTACTTATTATTATTTATCTAAAATTCTTAAAGTTAATAACTTCTTTAAATTAATGTGCTAACCATCATTTTAACTTATTTTACTTGAAGTTTCCGGCTGGTTTATTCATTTAAAAAAGTCACAGGCATTTTGTGTTAAAATGAATATAATAGTTAAAAACGTAAAATGAAACAAAGAAAAATATAACGTTCTTATTTTTTTTTTAAATGTTAATATATTGTAAGATTTAAACATATCTGTATTTGTTTCGTGATCCCGGCAATTCATTAGAACTTTTTTTCCATGAATATTGCCCATAGATCATTTATAGTTTAGGACTGCTGAGTGGACTGTATTTAAGGGGGGTAATGAATATATAATTTTAACTAACTTGAATATTTTTTTAGTTAACAAAAATACAAAAGAAAATGAAATTTTGATGATTTAGAAAATTAAGTTCAAAGTGGCAGCTTGTTTGAGCTCTTACTTGTGTTGGTTGGCTCCTGGCCCATTATTCTCCCTGCTCAGTCTTCCTACTGTTTTTACTCACATATTGTTACATGGTAGACTTTCATTGTATCACCACTCACACATTTAACTTAGGTTAAATGGACAAAATGGTCGACCATTTCAATTATAATTTATTTTAATTTCAACTGTTAACTTAGCTCTTGTTCAAGGAAGATCCTTAAAAAATATTTATAGAATTTTTTTAAATGTTATTTATTTATTTTACACAGAAACCAAAGGCTTTTTACTTACTAGGTTCATTTTAGACCTTAATTAAAATTACACAGCTGAATATAAAATAAACGTTATGAACTACTGGAAGTTTTGTTTCTGATTATAAATAATCAATTAGTGGTATAAGTAACATTTTTTTTTGTTCCATTAACAATGTTACTGATTTAGTACTTCTTTGTTCGTACCACGCTTCTTTACACGTCCATTTACTCAACGATATGTTGAGGCAGTTGGTATGGTATGTGTCTTCTCCATAATATTATGGATAAGACTTTTACGAGCTGCCTTTTCTGATGATGAACCTTACTTAAAATGGCTGCAACACTAAAAGTATTATCCAGAAAAAATATTTTTATATGGTATTTTATTCAGGGAAAGATAGAGAATAACTGATAAAAAAATTATGAAATTCCAAAATGTTCGGCGGCAGGGTCTGGTCAATTTCGAATGGATTGACCCATATTTAATTATCGGCAGAAATGAAAAACATAAATCCAAATATTTTAACTTTATTTGTTTGTTAGTTTTAAATGAATCACAGGTAACGGAAGATGACATTTTCCCATATAAAGAAAATTTGACTGCTACCTATGTATTCACAATCTATAGAAATAACAAAAGTTCCTATCCTATTAGGTTCATCACTATTTTATATTTCTAATGAACTATTTAAATTACATTTTAAAAGTTAAATTAATTTTTCAAAAGAATCCCATTTATTTTACAGTAAAACATCTGTTTTCAAGAAATAGTGTTAAAGAAATAACCAATAACAATGTTAGTTTATAGATTAATAACAACTTAATATTTATGTTAGCGACTTAGTTACAGTTCGGTAAGTAATATTGTTTATAAAATCTTGCGTACTAAATGGACGGTCATAGCCTCCCTCATTAACAATAACATATGTTCATAGATTTATGGACTTTTATATAAACTTGTAAATTTTTTTTTATTAAATATTCACTTTTGTAAAATCTTTCGATTTCCATCGGTATATTATACGTCTATGTTACTACTTGTATTTTAGGAATAATTTTTCGATGACTGGCTTAAAGAAAATTTATTTTTCTCGTTTGAAAAAAAGCTAAATTTCAATGTAATTTATTTATAAACCTTTAGGAAAGAGTGCCCTAAATGATGGTGTAATGACCGTATCAAAATCCGTCTCGTGTTTTAGAAGGAGTTTGCGGAAACCAAAAACGCGTTATCATTTTATATATACAGATTACCCCATCCTTGATTCCCATTGTATAATTCCAGATTATCAATTCAGATTCCGTACATCTCACTCCACTATCCAGCAATGTCATCGTGTGGTGGACATTGTATCCTCTGCAAGGGACCTTTTCTCGACATAGAACAGGCCTTTCACCGAGGCTGGCACCCGGGATTGCTTCACAAGCTCCGTCTATTTCTCCCTCCTACTTCTTTTCTTATTATACAGTCCTACCTTGCTGATAGATCTTTCCAAATAAATCACCACAGTTCCTATTCCTCCTTTTTTTTTTTTTTTTTTGCTAGTGTTCCTCAAGACAGCATCCTATGAGCTGTTCTTTATACAGCCTATACAGCTGATATCCCAACACATCCTAGCACTTTCCTTTCTACCTATACTGATGACACGTGTGTGCTATCGGTAGATAATGATCCATTTACTGCCACACACACTCTTCAATCCCACATCCGAGACCTTGAAGTATGGTTCCGGAATTGGAGGATTAAAATTAATTCTAACAAATCCCACCAAATAACCTTTACCCTTCGTCGTAAACCAATGACTTCCTGCCCTACAGTATCCTTTAATGACACTCCACTATCCCCTGTTAAACAGATTCGATACCTCGGACTCCACATTGACAAACGTGTGACTTGAATCCCCATACAAGACTGAAAAGACAAGAAACTGCCCGACGTTTTGGACTGCTTCAACACTTACTGGACAAACGCTCCAACCTTACACTTAATTACAAAAGACATATTTATATGACCATCATAAGACCGATATGGACTTACGGAGTAGAGCTATGGGGCTCTACCAAGCCATCAAATTCTTCTCGTATCCAATCCTTACAATCCACAAATCTTAACGCTCCTTAGTTTGTCACGAATAAGCTCATCCATAAAGACCTTAATATCCCATATGTTACTGAATTAGCCCGAACCAGATATCAATCATTCCATGAAAAACTCCATTTCCACTCTAATATACTAGTTTCTATCCTATCATTCTCTTCGATTCCTGATAACCCGCCGAGGCGTCTGAAAAGAAGATGGCCCCGAGACCTTCTAGTTTAAAATATTTCTAGTGTGCTGCCGATGGGTGTCGTCTCTTCATGTATTTCATGTCAGTTTACTTTATCCATCACATTAACTTCTTGTATATCATAATACAGTTGTAAATATCAAAAACTATGTTTAAATAAAAAAAATATATATACAGATATAATACATAAAGGAAGGGGCATAGGCTGCGGCCTATCAAAGAATTATATAAATAAATGGATGACCTGTAAACGGACATTAGGCTAAGGAGGCTGCGTTTCTACGGTCATATGGTAAGGATGAGCCCAAGCTGAATAAATAAGGAGATCTTTGGGAAAATGTGGGGATATATAGAGGCCGGGGTGTACATTCAGTAGATAAGGTAAGAAACAGTGAGGTTGGGAATCTCAAATCAGGATTGTTCCATTTTAGACGAATATAGGGAAAAATTAGGGCAGATAAAGGTCCTTGTGGGTGCAATAGAGTTGAGAAAGGGGAGAATATGGAGCGAGAAACGAAGAAGAGTGCGGTCTAAAAGAATGAAGAAGTGGGAAGAGAGGAGAATGTCTGGGCAAAGTTGGCATAAATCGATATTTGCGTGGTCTATGAGGCCGTTTCGCTTAAAAAAAAAAAAAAAAAAAAAAAAAAGATCATGAAGATTAAATCTGTTCCATAAAATTCGAAATATATTCACATTTCTGTTTGGTGAGAAAATTATAATATTCGTTGGAATAAATCCCTCAATAACTCTGGCTGCTAATGGGTTGATGGCATCCCTTGTGGGGAATCATTTGAATGTAGGAGGCACATATTTGCTTTCCCGCCGGGGTCATTATTATTTACATTTGAAAATATTAATTGGAATGTTTTCGATAAGTTTTCGTTGGTCATTAGGGAGCGTCGTTGCAACCCACATCTCTTATAGTATCATTATATGAGAGATATTTTTTAATGAATGATTACCTAAACATAATTGATCTAAATTGTTCGTTTTTTATTGGTTATATCCGGTATTATTATTTATTAATAAAATAAATTAATTAGAATGTCAAATAACCTCATTTAAATTAAAAAAATCATTCAATGTCACTGTAGCTAACTGGAATATTCTACAATGGGAGTCCTAAATTTAGCATATATAGGTTTAATTAGGATAGGAATCATTATCGAGTCTTTGACAAAGCACGGGCTCGGTACCACAATTTTACGTTCCCTCCGAAGAGCGACATAACCAGGGAAACTCCCTTTAAATAAAACCTAGAGCCATCCGCCGAATCTGAACCCACGACCTTAGGGCAAGGAAGTTTTATACTAGCCACTATATTACAGGTTTAGAGTTCATGTATTTATTTGTATTCAGTTGCATAATCCAATAAAAATATTTTTAAAAGAGAAAAAAAAATAGGTTTAAAGAAGATTTTATTCACAAGGAGAGGATTGCAAATGTGTCTTACAGATTTTGATGAAATGATTTAAGGTGAAACTAAACATTAAACCAATAGCACCTTCAAAATATTAGTGGTTAACGCTCCGCAGAAGTCACGTAACACAATCAGAAAGTTTGTGCGCGAAAAACACATTTTATTTAATATCTATGGTTGTAGTTTAGTAATAATAATAATATATAACAACAATAATAATAGGCTTACCGAACCCGAAGGTTCGATGCCGATACCACCAACCTTCGCCTGCACAGACTCGTCCAATATTCACCGGTCAAGCCCAAGCTCCCGAGATCAGCCTTAATGCAATCCTCCCATCGACGCCCCGGCCAACCTTTCGGATGCCTACCAGTCGGTTCAGCGAATACCAACTTTCTCGGAATCCGTTCCTCACCGACCCCAACAACTTTACGCGCCCATTTAAGTCTCCGCGATGCTATCAACTCAATTATATTCAGAGGGTACAAACTCCGTAGTTCCGCGTTGTGCAACCTTCTAAACTCCCCAGTGGCCTCATCTCTCTTCGGACCAAATATTTTATGCAGTACCTTATTTTCGAAAACCTTAAGCCGTTGTTCATCCTTCAAAGTAAGCGGCCACGTTTCGCATCCGTAAAGAACCGTCGGAAGAATAATAGTTTTATAAATTCTAACCTTTAAGTAGTTTAGTATTATCTAAAAATAAGTTTAATGTCAAAATTACTATTAATATAGGAAAATAATTTTTAAAAAAAGTCATTAAAATATTTAAGTTTTAATCTTGGTAAAGACATTAAAAACATAAATAATCTAAACAGTACTTTTACTTGGGATTAGAATTGTAATCCACTTTTTCTAGGAATGAGGAATCTTAATCTGAACAAAATTTTTAAGAAACATTATTAAACGTAGTTTTATAATAATTTTTATTTAATAAGCCCACATGAGAGATTGGGAAAAATACTGGTGGCTGATTCTCGGCATTATCACCTCCTTACACCGTCGTTGTCCTAGAAACAGGATGAATCTATATAAGTACTGAACTCAGGGCCCGTTGTAAATACAGAGGTTTTTATTAATATTGTATTTATACATTTTGGAATGACATAGCTCAACAATAATTTAATAATGAGTAATTACTAGCATTTTTCCATTAAGCAACTCGTCAGTATTAGTAGTTTCCATTCTAAACTTACTTACAATAACATACTAAGTGGGTATCTTTATTTATTTATACACGAGTATATCTTTGTGGGTATCTGTATCAATTATTTATTTGTGTATCATAAGGAAAATATCTATTTAGTATAGTATTTTTTTTACTTTCACTTACCTGTATGTGAAATATTTAGTAAGGTAACATATTGCGATTGTGAATTTTTTTAATTTGAATATCCATCGGAAATACACGGTAAATTTAAGATCTCCTTAGTCCAAATGACCAAGTACCGAAAAAAGGTGTATGTGTGTGGTAAATATAACATGAGCACGATAAGTTGTATACAACTTTAATTTCATATTTTAAAATCGTTTATACCAGACAATTTTACGTTTTCCCCAAAAAGAACTGTAACTGTTTACATGAGGCTTGCTGTAATCGGTGTAAAATTTGATATCATGGAGGTTTAATTCAGATCGAAATAGTCTGTCAGGGCTTGTATGCCGAATTTTCTTTCTTTGAAGTACAATTAATTAATATTTTTAATATTTATTAGTTTAATTACAATTTATTTTAGTGAACCAATTTTATCTTGTTCGCATTGTTAGAACACACGTAAATAACCAAGTTGAGCGAATTCGATAACCACCTAAAAAAGAAAAGGAGCAAAACTATTTTTTAGTGCACTTTTTTTAATTGTAACAATAATAATGTATATGTTTAAAATAATGTTATTTTAGTTGTTAGAAAAAGTATTATTATTATAATAATATTAGAAAGATATATCGTTAAAATGTTATTATATTAGAAAATAAGATATTAGAAAAAATGTTATTTTATATAAAAAGTTGTATAAGGTAATGGATATTGATAAAAAATGTATAAAACTAAGCGATTGTTAATGATAATTTTTATTGTTAGATTATATAATCATAAACATATGTTTCTATGGATAGTTAATGTGATTCTTAGACTTTTTTCATCTCTAACTTTATTTCAAATTTATTTAATTGATTTTTAACAACTTAGGTAAGTGAAAGTCATCTGTTGCGTTTTGATTGTAGGTTTAGAAAGTTAAAAATTTTTTTTGTTTGAGTAATAATAAGATGTAGGTAAAACAATATTTTATTTCGTTTAGCTACTTATAATATCGCACATCTAACCTTTCCATTTATTCACCCAAATAACACAGTCACGAAGCAAATAACCTTTTGTGATAACTAAGTACTCCTTTAAACCACACGCTTATTTGTTTTATGCTGTAGGAAATTAATTCTGCTTTGTATTATATTTCAAATATTTAGATTTGTACATAAAATACTCGATCGATTTAAGATCATATTGAGAAAAGTATATTAACGAAAGAAAGTAGACCTTGTCCAGGCATATTTTTCACTGAAATCAGGTCTTTCCAAATTCCATCGAGATTTAAAAATTAGAGACACACCTCTTTTGGCCATATCAATTACTTTCGTCGTCCCCTACTAGCTCAGGTGAGAGTGTTGGGTTTTGACAATAGGCAGCAAGCACTACTATTTATTGGCCGCTAATTTTCCAAGGCAGCGGTGACTCCGAGACTGTATTACCTAATATATAAATTTTCGGTTATTATTTTATAAAGCTATTGGATTTCTTTTCTTAAGGTATCATGTTTATCAATTCATTGTTGGGCTCAGGTGGCATAAAGGGCAATAAAGTAATTAACTTATAATACACATTTATTTATAAAATAGTACATATTACACATAAAAACAATGTTCAAGAGGCAATGTTCACTATCGAGAATACTGAGGTTTGTTGAGATTTACCACAAAATATTACATGAAAAAGGTACCTTCGGACAAAACTGCATAATTCTTGCCCTAGCTTGACCCCGATTTCCTCCGTCCCTGGCTGGACTTCCGCTTCTTATCCTGTCCCGGCGGAAGACTCCCCAGGATGAAGGCTATCCCTGCTCTAGGAGTGGAGAGGTGTATTTGGCAAAGCCGTTCTAAGAAACCTTCCTGCTTGCAGCTCAAAAACAGTTCTATTTTATACTATTATTTCTAATCCTCCCTATGATTAAAATTGTTTCTTTTCCTCCCAGTAATTTCGTTAAATAGCAGCATACAGTTTCATTTAATGCACATCTATTTACATTTATGGTTATTATATTTAAAAAGGTATTTATAAAACATAATAATATAAAAGGAAAGATAATTGAGCCGTTGATTTTGAACTCCATTACGATATTTATTATTAATAATGTCTCAACACAGAGATGAATTTAATTTCAATTAATTGATATTTAATACGTTACCCTCAGTTTATGGAAAATGTCAGCGGTTAAATAATAAGTTCATTAATTGATTGCAGATAAACAAAATTTAATTTAAACAAAAAATATCTCAATTTAAGAACAAATGGACTAAGTCACTTTCAAAATAATGACTCAATTCTAAAATTATAACAAAAAACAAACAAAAAAACTCGAGAATATACATAAAAGGTGACAAGACAACAATGGTAATCTAAATTAAAAAATTCTCGTGTCACAATGTTAGTTACCATACTCCTCCGAAACGGCTTGACCGATTTTTATGATATTTTGTATGCATATTGAATAGGTCTGAGAATCGGCTACTATCTATTTTTCATATCCTTAAGTGATAAGGATTGTCCACCCTAAAGATTATTTTTTAATTTTTTGGACAAAATTTAATTTTTTTATAATGTTGCATTAAAAAAATATTCATACGACCCTAAATGTTCACCCTTCTATCACTAAACCCTAAATCTTAATAGTCACTTTAGTAATTTAATAATTTTTCACGTTTGTGTTAGTTAAATAAGGGCTAAGAAACATATTGTTCACGCTATAGCATTAAGAGATTGATATTGTATGTTAGTGTTTCAGTCATAATTAATTAATGATATATATATAATTTCTCGGAATAAATTTAAAAGATCAATGTTTGGTATTTTGTCATTTTTGTATTCACTCATCGTTCACAGCGCTCCACGCTTCTTTCACTCATATACCACATTCTTACACACTTATAATAAGTTAGTTATTTGTTTTTTACACAAGGAATTTCCTAGAAATAATTTATATGGCAAAACAACGTTTGCCGTGTCAGCTAATAATAATAAAACATAATAAAGGAATTATGTACAAGTATAGTGTACTAGGTAACATGCTATTAAGAAAATGTTTAAAGAATAAAATGCATGGACTTAAACA
Organism: Piezodorus guildinii; assembly: GCA_023052935.1. Lineage (NCBI taxonomy): Eukaryota > Metazoa > Arthropoda > Insecta > Hemiptera > Pentatomidae > Piezodorus > Piezodorus guildinii. Next base: position 117,501,454 of record CM041293.1, on the reverse strand, counting down.
AGAGAGAAAGATACCGCACACACTACAGGTAATATTTAGATTTTTTCCAACTATCTATTGTTTATATTTATGTACTATTACCAGCCTTGGTTAGAGTTATGAATAAATAGATTTAATTATTTATTGCACGACGTTTTAACCACATTGCTAATGTACAACGTTGCTCCGTGAGGAAAAGGCGATTGTTATTCCATGGCAGCTAAATTATTCATTATAATAATTTCACATTATCTTTGTTATTAAATTATCTTATCACATCGTTAGATTGAAACAAAATATCCAAGAACGAATAAATTAAGACTCCTTGGGGTATTCCTATGGATTTTAAAATAAACAAGCCTTATTTTAAATATACTTATAAAACACAATGTTACACTTCCTTTATGAATAAAATTTATGAATAAATTAGAATAAGAAACGTATATCAATGATTGTTATTTTTAGATTTGTCTTATGTTGGCTATAGTCTCTCTTCACTCAAGTGATATATTATATTTTCATATGAATTCGTAATTTTATATATCTACCGCTCGGCTCTCTATTTTTACTGAATGATTTTGTACAGCGGGCAATAGATCCTTCAGAGAACCACAGATTCTCCACACATTTTTTATTTATTTTCTTTATCATGATTGATATCAGCGAGGTTTTAGAACTATACGTAACGAAGGGTCTTATGACTATTTCATAAGTAATGATCTTGAATTCGTGAGGGTCGTTTATCTATGTATCGTTTGACGCTTTATTTTCTGACATTCGTTAGTAAGATATTCTAAATAAGCCAGAAATTAATTTTCGTAACGATACTAAGAGAAAAGAACAAAAAAATATTGTTGTGTTCGTAATTAGAATTTCCTTCCGTGATGAGTATTGTACAAAATAATTTCAAAAATATTTCTAGATGTATGTCGTTGATGTAGTTAAACATGAATTTGAAATTGATTACTATGAGATAGAACTATGTCTGGAGTCATCCTTACTTTCGGCTCAACTTGTTGTTTTCTGTTTTTAGCACACTTAATATTAATATTAAAAAATCATATACTCATCAACAAATCCCACCAAATAACCTTTACCCTTCGTCGTAAACCAATGACTTCCTGCCCTACAAAATCCTATAATGACACTCCACTAGCCCACTAGATTCGATACCTAGGACTCCATCATGACAAACGTTTAACTTGGAATCCCCATACATGACTGAAACGACAGGAAACTGTCCGACGTTTTCGACTACTTCAACACTTACTGGACAAACAGTTCAACCTTCCACTTAATTTCAAAAGACTTATTTATATGACTATCATAAGCCTATCTCTACTTAAGGAGTTGAGCTCTAGTGAAATTCTAAACCATCAAAGTTTTCTCTCATCAAATCCTTGCAATCCAAAATCCTTCGTAAAATCCTTAACGCTCCTTACTTTGTCACGAATAAGCACATTCATAAATACCTTAATGTTCCATATGTTACTGAATTAGCCTGAACTGAACTGAAAGATATAGAAAGTTGTAGATTGCTGCCAATGGATAGTGTCTCTACATGTATTTCATGTCAAGTTTACTTTGTCCATCACATTTACTTGGTATATAATAAAGTTTTAAATATCAATAAACATGTTTAATATATATACTCATTTATAGGTTTTTCATGAAATTAATTTATATTAAATAGCGAATCCACATTCTAAAACTGAAGGCCGATCTAACGAGAAACGATTCCCTAACATCGCCATGAATTATTCCAAGGTAAAAGGGTTTTCTAAGAGAAGGGGAAATCGGCTTTCCTAAATAAGGCTGGAATCTTTAAGGTTCACCCGAATCGGAAATTTTCTGAATGGCTTCATTACGCTCCTACAGCTTCAGCTCAGGAACGGCCAAAATTGTATTCATTCCTTTTCTTTTAGCAAGTTGAAACAGATGTTTCAACATTCTCTTCTTTACGATGGTTGTAATGACGAATTTTTTTCCTCCCAACAAAAGATTCCATATTTTGAATAATGAAAAATGTTGTTGTTTTGTTCAAAAACAGGATTTACTTTAGGATTTTTCCAATTCGAAATATTAAATATAGTAATTTACGTCTTTTTTTTTTTTTTTTTTTTCTGTTCCCAGAAGAGGAAAATGTTAACAGCTACGAATATATTTAGGAATGAGAGTAACTAGATTTTTTTTTTTTTTTTTAAAAGTAAATGAGTATCGGAAATAAAATGTTTAGCTCTATAGATCTCTTCTGACTCACAGAAGACTTTTTAGTCTTTAATTAATTTGAATTATAATTAATTTTAATATTAAAGCTTCATTAATGTGTGGGATTAATTCACATTAACGTAGCAAACGAAATATACAGCGATCATGTTAACATAAAAGCTAAAACTATTGAACAATTATGACTTATGTCGACTCTTAATGGCCATTTCATGGGCAAACGATTAATGTTGATGAATTAATATTTTTTACAATGTCATGTGCCTAACACACCAAAACGGTTTTTTATTCTTCTTGGTATATTTATCCAAATGCTTGGTCCAAATTCTTAATGAAGAACTGCGAATAGGAGCAAGAGACCACAAACAAATGGGGAAATAAAACAGACAATTTAACCGGGCCTTACTGCGCACCCTTAACCTTATTTCACGCTATACAGCTTCTCTTGGGCTCTATCACTTTCTCTCAAGGACTTTACTGAAATAAAATATCCTCAAAGGTGAACAGACAGCTTGAAAAATATATCTTTAAAATAATTAATAAATATATTTTATTATGGTTATATCTTTATTTTATGGGAACGGCGGGCTAGGATAGACCACTAGTCTACTGTTCTCCGGGTCCGGGTTCGAACTCTGGTTGTGGAAGAATTATTCTTCAGCTATTTCATTTGTGAAGTAAAGGGGTAGGAAGACTCAGCCTCTATAAAGTGGATACCCAAAATTGTAGGAGAAACCCTATTGCTTAAGCGTGAGCTAAAGCTAATCACCTCCTTGCACGTCTGTTGCCCTTGAAATTGTACAAATGTCTATAATTACTGAGCCAAAGACTCTTCATGGTATGTAGAATTACAAGCTTAGGGTTATAAATATTAATTCTGAAAGCTATGTCTTAAAATAGAGGAGCGGCGCACGGTGGTTTCAAAATTTTGTCTGTAAAATTTAGAAACAAAACTCAAACTTTAAAAGAAATTTTCATTTCATAATGTTGTGTACGTATTGAGATATTTAAAATCATTTATTTTTTTTTAATTCTAAAATATATATGAAGTCGTTATATGAAACCTAAAGTTTTTCTTGAACATATCTAATGACGATTATAAGCAAATTCAAATGAAATAAATATAGATAGATAAAGGAATTATATAGAAAAAAATTCCAATTATACAAATTAAAGTAAATTTACTAAGGAACAAAATAACGTTTGGATGAGTGATATATCTTAAATAGAAGATATATCGTTTCAGGTGTGAGGCGATCCTAAAGGTGTGGAGACTCTCCTGGGGCACACCCAGCCTCTAAAGGAGGTACCCGAAATGGGGGAAAACTATGGCGGCTGAGCGTGACCAAGGCCTGATCATCTCTTTGCACAGCCGTTGACCTAGAAAGAGTACGAATTTCTATATGTACTGAGCACCAGACCCTTCATGGGTTGTAGAGATTAAAGCTTTTATTTTATTTTTATTATAATTATTATTTTTATTGTTTCCAGGTCTAAATATCTGCCGGAAGTAGATTAGGTCGAGTGTCGCTCACCCGCCTGTTTTTTTGTCCAATTTTGGGCATATTCAATCATCGTCTCTAATCATAGAGGCTGGGTAGGATTAAATATGAGGAAAATAAGATTGAACCTTGAAAACAGCAATCCACTGCATATACACTAGACCATGCCACTCTCTAAATAATTTTTAAATGAATTTTTTATTGTTTTTTACAACTTTATATACAAATACAATAAGTAAAATGGCCGAATTACAATAACAGGCATTTTCTAGACATGTGAAGAATCTACCCAGTGGTAGTTCTTCAAAGTTTCAAAATCTTTTCAGTTGCCTCGGAGGAATATCGGGAATAGATGTAGAGGAGAGGTTACGGAATAGCGGGTTTGAATAGGCCGGTAGTTTGGAATTAAAGGACGTGTATCTATCGCGAGCAAAGTCTGCAACCAGTGATATATTTAGGTCTCTATGGATGAGTTGATTAGTTACAAAGTAAGGAGCATTGAGGTTTTTCGTAGGATTTTGGATTGGTGCGGGAGGAGTTTGATAGTTTACTGGCCCGCAAAGATCAATGCCGTAGGTCCAAATAGGTCTATTGATAGTGTAAATGAGTTTTTTGCTGTAACTATCGAGTTTTAATCGTTTGTCAAGTGTTGTAGTAAGCGGTATCTACAGGCAATTTCAGTCTAGTGTGAGGATCCAAAGTAAGGCGCTTGTCTAGATGGAGTCCAATGTTACGGATCACTTCAAATGGGATTTGTGGGATGTTGTCAAAGGATAAAGTGGGACAGGTAGTCATAGGCTTGCGACGAAGGTTACAGGTGATTTGATGGGATTTATTGGGATTGATTTTAATTCTCCAGTTATAACACCATTCTTCAATGGATTGGATGTGAAACTGTAGGGTTTCAGATGCAACTGATGGGTCATTACTAACGGATAACACACATGTGCCATCAGCGTTATTAGTAAGAACAGTGCTAGGTTGAATGGGAATGTCCGTGTTGTGTAAACGGAATAAAGGATTGGGCCTAAGATGCTACCTTGAGGCACACCTGCGGAATGAGAAAATATGAATGATTATGAAAGGTTGTGGTTTACTTTGAATTTTCTATCTGAGAGGTAAGAATGAATAATTAGGAAGTATGTAGGAGAGAGGAATTTCCGGAGTTCGTATAGCAGTCCTGGATGCTAAACCTTTTAAATATTTAGATAATGTCATAGGGAATCAAAAAGGTATAAAGAACTTCATTATTTACGAAAATAAAATTACAATAAACAGGTGAGTACTTGAACTAAATGTACATATACTGCAAATCGAATATTATTTAAAGCCTATTTAATCAGCAAAGTATTTTATAATCATGTCCTACCAGTGTAGATCAGTAGGATTTTTTTAATAGTATGGCTAGACCTATAACATTCCATAAAAAGTATAAATAAAATAGCTAACGCTTCAGTAAGTGAAGTACTGAAATCTAAATTAACCTGCTGCTTATTTTACTTGGACTGCTTAATTTTTTGTCTGAGACGAATTCATCAAGATCATCAGTTCAAATTATTCTGACATCTGAATTTTGAACGAAATTCATGAATCATACTCTTTCAGTAACTCTCGATGCTGTAGCATATTTTTAAAACGTGATTTACTGGTACGGATTAAAATAACGGCATACTTAACTTTAGTAAACCATTTATATGTAAAATAGATGACATGTTAACCTATTCACTGATTGATGCATCGATTAATATGTGATAATTTGCATGCAAATTGGTGTTGGTGTAGTACCCATCATTAGAGGAACGATGGATTTTCTCAAACTGTGTGTACCTCAATGAACTGGTATAATATATATATCGTCCTAATATAACAATATTTTTTTCTAAAAAAGAACTCAATTAGATTTTTTTTTTATCTTCTATTTTTCACTTTCATGTTGAGAGGTAATTTCAGACAATAGTGAATATAATTCTTACTGAATTTAAACTATTTTTAACATATACATTTTTGAGCCTTTTCACTACTAATCTAATTTTTTAATTCAGGCTGTTTAACATTTTTTTTTTTACTGATCACAGTAAAATTTAAAAGAAAATATGAGTTGCTGTTTGTAGACTGCGAGTACCTTAGGAGTCTTAAAGAAGAGTCTACGAGTTACTTTCATCAGATTTATCTTTTAGTTTTTATTAATATTATGTTTTTTATTTGTTTATAAATTTTCTCCATTTTTACTTTCACTTAGTATATATAGTAAGGGAAAGTATTGCGATCGTGAAAATTTTCCTCTGAATGCAAATAACCAAGTCCCTCAAAAAAGTCTGTGTGTGAGGGTGTGTGTTTGTGTGTCCGTGTGTGGTAACTCCCTGGCGGAGAAGAGAATTTCAATCAAACTGAAATTTCATATTTAAGACAACTATACGCCCTTGATAATACAAAACTTTATCATCAAACTCGGATATCCAGAAGAGCCACTTTACCATGCATATTGCACCTTTTTATGATTTTCTCAAAAACGGCTCCGACGATTTTGATTAAACTCGCTATATCGATGTAAAATTTGATGGGCTTTAATGCCATGTAGGTTTCATTCTGAATAAAATAGTCTGACAGGGCTTAAATTCCGATATTTTAAATTTTCTATTTCTAAAGTACCTTTAATTTTGTAGATTCTATAAAAATAACCATATTATGTTGTAAGCATTGATAAATACCATATGCAAGTTGAGCGAATTTGAAAATAAAATAAAGGACAAAACTAAAAAAAATATTTTTTGTTTTTGAACATAAGAACAGTGATATACATGTATGGTATACCATTGGAAAGCTAAAGATTTGAGAAAATATATTATCTCATACACAATTTAGTAGAAATGTAATGAATTTACTTCACCATTTTTTCTTCATCAATAGTTTTATGTTACAGTATATAATCACACAATTTACAGCACAAACCTACAAAAAAAAAAAAAGAAAAGGAAAATGCATCCCTAATTGACCTATAGTATCAAAGCTAACCAAACAAAATTTATGTAAAACTTTAAGAAAACATATTATAAAAATTATATTTAAAAAAGGCACCAAATGAAAATAAAATTAGGTAAAAATCTTAATCTAACTAACATCCATACAAGGGATGATGGATAATCCCCAGACAATGCAATATAATATTCTAGGCCAACACGGACAATTCACTATTACCAACACCGAGTTCTTCTGGAAATCTCCTTGTTCTGTTGGGGATAGTCCTGCGAGATTCGAACCAGAGGCCTCTTCTCACACAGAACTCTATCCCTTCGTAGGTCTCGCGGAACTTCTCTTTTAGTAAAGAGATAATTTTTTTTAGATCTCACGCTTTTCTCTATCTACTGCACCCGCCTGGTCGAGGTCGTTTGTCTCATATCGGACGGTATTTGTATTTAATGACTAAGCCTAAAAATAACATGTGCAGAATGTTTCTTCATATTTACTTTTCATCAAACACTATATCAATATTGATTCCCCTCATAATGTTAATAAAATTAGAAATTCTAATGAAACCATCCGTTCCTGAAAATGAAAATAAGCAATCAACGTCAGGTAAGTAAAATTGGAAATAATTCAGAATTGATAACATTTAGCAAGCAGACGATTAGCTTTTTGATGCAAAAAAAAAAAAAAAAATTATATCAGATATATTAAACTTTTATTTTATATATATATATATATTATATATATATATATATATATTATATATATACGTATATATAGTTCTCGACTGTTGATAATTTAAGTTTTATGCTGTTGTTAGGTTTCAGTTAATAAATAAACACTTTTATTTATGCAACGTTTCGAGAATTTATTGTTCTCACATTCATGTCTGGGTACCGAACGTTGATCTAATTACTTCATAAAATCCGATTTTTTTCTTCTCCACTGTTGATTTTTCTTCTAATTAAATGTTGATAATAGTATTGTTTGATTAGTTCTCGATTGTTGATAATTTAAGTTTTCTACTGTTCTTAGGTTTCAATCAATAAACAAAAAAAAAATAAAAATAAAAATAAAAAATAAAAATGAGAACAATAAATTCTCGAAACAGTGCATAAATAAACTTGTTTATTTATTGCCCATTGACTGAAACCTAATAACGGTAGAAAACTTTATTTATTTATTTATTGCAATTTAAATTAATTAGATGCGAGTTTTACGATTAAAGGAATGATATACATGTCTATCCATATATACAGCACTCCAAAAATATTCTAAACTAGAATTTCTCAGTGCCAACTTCTTTTCAGATGCCTTGGAGTATTATTTGGAATTGAGGAGAAAGATAAAAATGAAACTGGTAGGTAAGAGTGGAAAGAGAGTTTGTCATGAAAAGAATATTACCTGGGCGAATACTTTTAATGATATTTGCAACTGTATATACTTTACATACTTTTAATGATATTTACAACTTTAATGATATTCACAATAAAAAAAAAAATCTGGTGCGAGCAACACACGACTTTCACTCACGTTTTCCAAATTGATTATAGAATTTCCAAATACAGTTAGAGATAAAAATGAGTGAAAATATTAAAGAATTAATTAATTGAATTAATATAGAAACACGCGTTTTATTAAAAACTCTATTATATTATTATCTAAAATAATAAGTTAGTTTTATCGGCTTTTTATCACTCTTTATTCAATTTTACAAGCTTGTGTATAAGATAATATATTTTCTAAAGTTTTTCTCTTTCAAACGGTATATTATAAGTCTATATACTGTTCATATGTTAAAAACAGAATTGGCGCGCTGTGCTTTATTGACAAGCCGCCAGGTTGCAGCACCGTCAACATGAATTTTCCTTTTCGGGAACCCAAAAAAACAGTTAGTTTTATCAGCTTTTCATTACTTTCCATTACCCTTTACAATTCCGTGAATTAGATAATATTTTTTCAAAAATCTTTAGTTATCCAACTGTATATCATACAGCTATATTACTATTGTTGTGCTAAAAAAAAAATTGTTCTCCTTTAGTTGTTCATTAAATTCGCTCAATGTTCATATATTGCTGTTAATTATCAATGGTAACAAGATAATATAATTATTTTTATAGAATCTACGAAATTAAAGGTACTTTAGAGGAAGAAAATTTAAAATATCTGCATTTAAGCACCATCAGACTATTTCAATCAGAATGAAACCAACATGATATTAAAGCCCATTAAATTTTATATCAATATAGCGATTTAATCAACATCGTTATAGTAGTTTTTGAGAAAATCGTAAAAAGGTGCTAAATGCATGGGATAAAGTAGGACTTCGGTCAGCCGATTTTAGTGAAAAGGTTGCTGTAACATTTCGGGTGTATAGTAGTTTTAAATATGAAGTATATAGTAGTTTTAGCGCTAGAGTTACCACACACGGACACACAGACACATAGATCTTTTGCGGGACTTGGTGATTTGGATTCAGGGGACACTAAAACGCGTATTTCCGTTGAAAACTGGAATTCGAAAATTTTCACGATAGCAATACTTTCCCTTACTATATATTTCATATATATATATTCATAGGTAAGTGAAAGTAATACATTACCAGTGATTAAAAACCGGTTTGATATAGGAGTGTGAAGAAAACTATTCAGCAGCAGTTCAGTGTTTAATTAACTTAGTAGGTGTCAATGTTATCGGCGTTTTAGTTAGCTCAGAGGGTCATCAGGAATAGAGGTTGTGGACAACTGGGTTTGAGTGGACTGGTAGTTAGAAATAAAAGGAGGTATTTCTACTTCGGACTAAGTCTGCAACTAATTTAGGGCTTTATGGATTATTTTATTGATGAAAAATTAATCTTTAGGAGGATATTGGATTGCAAGGATTGAATGCGAGAAGAATTTGTTTTTTGTTTCAGTCTAGTGTTAGTATTCCAAGTAAGATATTTATCAAAAGCGTGTTCAAGGTACCGGATCTGTTCATCAGGAATATTACCAAAGGTATAGTGGGACAGGCAGGTATTAAACATGACATTAAAGATGGAGAATAAGGGTGAATGTTCTTACTAGACTCAGATTACCTAGTTTGGTAAAACATAACGCTTTTCAATAACTTTTAATCGATTAATAACGACCGTCTGCGGTCGTCCTACTTGTCCAATTACGTCTTTCATTCCTAATTCCGACAATTGAGTCGTTGACAAAGGTATTATATCCATTCAAGAAAATGTTATAGGAAGCGCAGAAATCTCCCATTACTATATTATTAAAGCAACTTATTTGATTCTTTCGCAAAAAAATCTAGAATTTTTTTTAATAAATTGATCACGCTACATTAAAGTTATGAGATGTTTTAGTGTGATTTGGAACGAAACTTAATGCCTAATTAGCACCTTTAGAAAATAAATGCATTACTAAATTGCGTTTTTAAAGGCCTTGAGAGTTCCGTAGGTAAATTCAAACAGATAATTTATATATAACTAAAATACGAGAATACAAATATGTCAAAATATCAATTTCGTAAAAATGTTCTTTATTTCCTCTTGGAAATCAACGTTTCAATTGGATGTGAAGGCAAATAGAACATACTTCAATTGCGTTATTAAATTTAATCTTTCTTAGTTTTTGTAGGACATCTGTAGGATATCTATGATAAATATTGAGTTTATATCTACCGAGTCTGTCCGACCGACTATAGACAGTCAATGAGAAGACTTTTGAAAGGTAACAATATTAATTTATATAACTGTTATGGGGTGCTACCGATTAATTACTTTTACGTACCCAATATGAAATATATAGTAAGGGAAAGTATTGCGATCGTGAAAATGTTCGAATTTCAGTTTTCAACAGAAAAAAACGTATTAGGGTCCCGGAGTCCAAATGAACAAGTCCCACAAAAAGGTGTTTGTGTGGTAAATCTTTTTTTTTTTCTTTTTTTTTATTGAGATATATTACAATTTGTTACAAAATGAACAATAGTAATAGTGATATGAGACCACATTCATACAACATATACCGAAAATAATAATAATAGTCAAATTACATAAAATAGAAAATAAATAAATTCATTTATATACAATAAAATAATAATAAATAAAAAAACAAAACAACAACCTATAATTGAGATAAATAAAAGGTTGGCAAATAAATAAACATCATCACAAACAATCATAACTATATACAATATATGCAACTGCTAAAGGGACCCAAGGACTCCACTTGTGGAGGAAAAAGCGAAATCCAAAAGAGATCCCAGCGTCCCTACTACGCATCACAGTGGAGTGAGTTAGGCGCTGTTGCTACAACCATACAGTACATGAGTGGAGGATCTGAACAGAGTCAGAACTCAATTTAAATGTTTACAATACGTCTCGTGGCCACTGCCGTTTCAATCTTCGAGGAGGATTGTACGGATGGGTGGTGCTGGATAGAGATTGTGCCAGAGGGTTAGGATGATGAGTAATGTTCTGATGAAATTTGGAAAATTTGGATGGTACCAGGTCTAAAACAAATGAATATTAAGGTCATGGTGTAGGGTAGAGTTAGTAACGTAATAAGGAGCATTAACTATTGTTCGGAGGACTTTGGATCCATTTGATGTTAGAATGTTTACCTGTCCCCCACAGTTCAAGTCCGTAGGTCCATATAGGATTCAGTAGTCTTGTATATTAGTAATTTGTTGTCAACTGTAAGGATGAGATTTTCTGCTTTGTAGTCTGTATAACTGACCGAATCTGCGGTCGAGTTCTTTTTTTTAAGTCTTGTATGTGGGTTCTACGTCAATCTTTTGTCAAGAAAAAAGCCGAGATACCGGACTGTGTCTGAGGAAGGAAGCGGTATGGAATTGAAATTAACCGTTGGACAAGATTTGCGTCGAAGGTTGAATTTGACGTGAGTGTATTTGCTAATGTTGGTAACTCTAGCGCAAAAACGAAAAGCCGTACGAAAATGAAATTTATATTTAAGAAAACTATACGCCCGAATGTTACAGAACCTTTTTTATCAAAATCAGCTGAGCAAAGGACTTTATACTTTACTATGTATTTTGCACCTTTACGTTTTTTAAAAAAAAACGGCTCTAACGATTTTGATTACACTTCCTATTACACTTTTCTATGTAAAATTTGATGTGCTTTAATGTCATGTATTAACTGATTAAAATAGTTTGACAGGGCTTAAATGCCGATATTTTAATTTTCTTCCTCTAAAGTACCTTTAATTTTGTAGATTATTTAAAAATGACCATATCATCTTGCTACAACTGACAGAAAATATGTAAATATATATGTTGAACTAATTCGATATCCAACTAAGGGAGAAAAATGAATATATATTTATTAATGAATTTTTTCGTTTTTGAACATAAGAACAGTAATATACATGTATAATGCACAGTTGGAAAGCTAATGATTTTAGAAAAAATATTATCTTATACACAAGCTTGTAAAAGTTATTTGAAAGTGATGAAAAGCCGAAAAACTGACTGATTATTTTAGAAAATATATAATAGATGTTTTAATAAAACACATGTTTCTATAAAAATGCAATTTAATTAGTTCTTTTATAGTTTCACTAATTTTTATCTCAAACTTTATTTGAGAATTCTTCAATCGATTTCAAAAACGGAGGTAAGTGAAAGTCGTGTGTTGCCTGCACCACATTTTTTTATAAATATAAAAGATTTTTAAAAAAAGATCTATAAACTTTATAATTTTATTTATCAAGTATCTGCGATAGAAATTGATGGAATATATTTTCCGTTACAAATTGCCTTTCAATTCAATAGCTTAATGGCTAACAAAGCCTTATCATTCAAAGCTGAACGGTGGTAAAACTTTGGAAGACTAGGATCATTGAATTAGTCCAAGTTGTTCAAAGTTGTTAAAGAACTGTTATAAAGTTGGTCGGGCCTCTCCATTCAAAAGATCTCCCTTTCCTTCTCTCCCCTCCCTCTGGTCGCAAACTAACTTTAGTGGTCTGGAAATCCTTTTTATTGCTCTTTTATCACAACAGATGTTTTTTATTTATTAATCATAAAGTAGATGAAGCCTTTTATACGGATTTAAGTTTATTTCAAGTCCTCATTCTCTTTTAGTAATGCATTCTTGAAAATCAATAGCAAAAGTTTCTATTATTATGAAGTCTTTCCTTTTCGTTGGATTTCATATTGCCGAAGGTAAATCATATATAATTTTGAAAAACATATTTAAAAAAATATTAATAATTCTTAAATTTTTTTCCTGTTTTTTTTTAAACATCAAGCATGATTCTAAATTGATAAAAAGTTAATTTCGAACATTTTCCCCTATTTTTTATTTTTACTCCGCAGCCGTATATGTCTTTACGGTACAATCTCCTACAAACATTCTGGATTTTCGATGATGAGATCAGTTAGGGTCAGCACTCTCTACTACTAGTTTGCGTTGGCCAGTTGGCTGACGGTCCTCATATACCGGGTTAGTTATGTACTTAGGAAAGTCATATCGGGACTGGGATTCAAACTCACAACCTTTTGCGTGGTGCTCTAGTGTGCTATTCACACAGCCACGGGCTATCCCATAAATTTACTTACATTAAAATGATTTATATTGACTTAGACATCCGTCGAACAACCTCTCTCTCCACCTCCACTTTCAAATACTTTTTGTTCCAGTATCTTCTAACTTCCCATAATGACGCTAGCTGACAATAATAATAGTACTGTTAGATAATAGACAATTCTTTTAGTTTTTTTACAAGTGTTTATATTAGTTGAAATAACTGTAAATTTGTTGTTCTTTTTTGTTCTGTTGTGTATTTTCTTTTAGTTTTATCAAAGCATTAAATATTAGTTAATTATATTGTTCCAAAATGTATTTAATTGGAATCAATAGAGGTACTCACTTCGTTTGCTATTGCGTGATATTTGTGTTATTTTGCTAAACCCGTCGAGTTTCTACAGTTATTTCATGTATAAAATTGATGGTTTAGCACAATAGCACAAATAGCATGCTATAGCAAACGTAGTGAGTACCCCTATTATTTTTATTTTTACTTATGTTAAATCTATTTCCTTTTTTTGCTGCTTTTTCCTCATTAATTTCGTTTCTTGGCCAGACGTGAATATTTTATTATGTTAAATTTCATGTTATTCTTAGGGGACTTAGTCCTAAAATAAAGTTTTTTATTTCATCTTCTTCTAATGAACTGTATATGTGTGTATATGAATATATATATATATATATATATATATATATATATATATACATATACATATATATATATATGTATATATATATATATATATATATATATATATATATATATGTATATATATATATATATATATATGTATATATATATATATATATATATATATATATATATATATATATATATATATTCATATACACACATATACAGTTCATTAGAAGAAGATGAAATAAAAAACTTTATTTTAGGACTAAGTCCCCTAAGAATAACATGAAATTTAACATAATAAAATATTCACGTCTGGCCAAGAAACGAAATTAATGAGGAAAAAGCAGCAAAAAAAGGAAATAGATTTAACATAAGTAAAAATAAAAATAATAGGGGTACTCACTACGTTTGCTATAGCATGCTATTTGTGCTATTGTGCTAAACCCATCAATTTTATACATGAAATAACTGTAGAAACTCGACGGGTTTAGCAAAATAACACAAATATCACGCAATAGCAAACGAAGTGAGTACCTCTATTGATTCCAATTAAATACATTTTGGAACAATATAATTAACTAATATTTAATGCTTTGATAAAACTAAAAGAAAATACACAACAGAACAAAAAAGAACAACAAATTTACAGTTATTTCAACTAATATAAACACTTGTAAAAAAACTAAAAGAATTGTCTATTATCTAACAGTACTATTATTATTGTCAGCTAGCGTCATTATGGGAAGTTAGAAGATACTGGAACAAAAAGTATTTGAAATACAATAGATAAAGCTTTTTTAATTCGAAACTATTCTGCTTGTCCTTCAACAAGTAGGGAGACACGCTACGTCCGGAGTTCCCTACGGGAGTGTCAATATTTTATATAGGTATGTTGAGTGTATTTATGTTTTGTTCATTCATTTGTAAAACTATTTAGTTTATTTATGAATTTTGTTATTATATACATTTATTTCTTTAATTATTTTCATATCCAATTTGACTTTATCATTGTTTATTATATAAATATAGTATGAATGTGATCTTATAGCATTATTATTCTTGTCCATTAGAGAAAAAATGTAATATATCTGAATAAAAAAATGTGGTGCGCGCAACACACGATTTTCACTCACCTCCGTTATTTATATCACATTAAGAATTTCGAAACACATTTAGAAACGAAATAAATTGTTAAAAAATTATTTACATTGGATTTTAATAGATACATGTGTTTTATTAAATAATCTATTATATTATTATTTTCTACGACCATCAGTATGTTTTTTTAAGTTTTTTATTAATCTCCGTTAACTTTTATAATAGTTTATGTAAGATAATATTTTTTCTAAAATCTTTAGCATTCCAACGGTATATTATACATGTATATTACTGTTCTGAAGTCCGAAAAATATAAATTGCAAAAAAAAATATTTTTGTAGTTGTCTCCTTTAGTTGGATATCGAATTCATTTAACGCATATATTTACCTGTTTTTTAGCAACGCTAATCAGATGATATGGTCAGTTTCATAAAATCTACCAAATTAAAAGTACTTTACTAGGAGAAATTTTAAAATATTGGCATTTAAGCCCTGTCAGACTATTTCAATCAGAATGAAATCTACATGATATTAAAGCCCGTCCAATTTTACGTCGATATAACGAGTTTAATCAAAATCGTTAGAGCCGTTTTTGAGAAAACCGTAAATAAGTGCAAGATGCATAGCATAAAGAGGCTCTTCTGGTAAGCTGATTTTGATAAAAACGTTGCTGTAACATCTCGGGTGCATAGTTGTCTTAAATATGAAATTTTATTTTCATAGGACTTTTCGTTTTCACACTGGACTTACTTCACAAATACTTTTTTCCTAAATGATATAAAGTTTTTTCCTGATTAGCTCATTTATATGATAAAGATAATGTAATATCTCGGGCGTATAGTTGTCCTAAATATGAAATTTCAGTTTCATAGGACTTTTCGTTTTTGCGCTGGACTTACCACATCAACATAGGCCTTTTGCGAGACTTGGTTATTTAGACTCAGGGGACCCTGAAACGTGCATT
Organism: Piezodorus guildinii; assembly: GCA_023052935.1. NCBI lineage: Eukaryota > Metazoa > Arthropoda > Insecta > Hemiptera > Pentatomidae > Piezodorus > Piezodorus guildinii. The sequence continues at coordinate 117,485,543 of CM041293.1, read as the reverse complement.
TCCGTAACGTGTTACTGGAATTCGAAAATTTTTACAATCGCAATACTTTCCCTTACTATTTTTTCCTTATATAGGTAATGAAAGTAAAGTTATCTTCCTAAAAAATAAAAAAAAAATGAACTACCAACACATTGAAATCTTTTTCGCAACACCTCATCTTATTCTATTCCTGATGATTCACCCAGGCGCTTGAAAAGACATTGGTCACAGGATCTTATCAAGTGCTACTGCTGGGAAGTTTCTTCAGAAGTCTTTATAGCCGCAATAATTGTAATTTTGTCCTTTTATTTTAACAATACGGGCAATCTGCAGCAATGGCGATGTTTGCCAATTCATAGTTGGATTATGGTCAAAGTTAATTAATGAAGCTCCTTTACTTTTATTTATTTTATATACACTTGTAAATATCACTAAAATATATTTTAGAAATCCATAATAGGTGATTTTAAGATGTTTGCTGTAAGTATTTTAACTGATACTTGAAATAAAAAAATGACAGACAAATAGCTACGGTGTATACAATTCAGTTTTCACAGAGATGTGACACTGATTGCACTGGAAACTGTGAAATAGAAAAGAGGACTAGCTAGAGAAGTAATTGAAGTGGGAGTGTAATCAACGTGTACCATTAAAGAACCACAAGATTCGATTGGCCCGGAAGGCTTTGTCCCGCCCAGGCCTGGCCAATAAGGTCACCTCTCTAATGGCAGTTGCTTCCTCTGTCGGTGGATAATCTAATAGTCGGTCAAAGCTGTCGGGCTGCGAACCTTCGGCAGGGGGGGATATTTCATTAGAAAGAGATGATGATTTGTTTATTGAATCGTACAACTGTATCAAAAATACAATAAATAAATATGACATTTGATTAATGGAGCATTGTAATGACTTGAAATATGACAACATAAAATAAAAAATAATTATAGGAACTCTTCAGCATTTAGTTTCGTGAGCATTCCATATTAGAAATAGAAGTTATAGGTGTTTTTCAGTTAGGGATTTTCTTAGATTGCACTAAACAATGAAACTGTTCTCAAATCATACGAAGACTATTGAAAAACAAAATTTGATATCCAGTATATGCAACCCACTATCAATCTAATCTATCCAATCAGGTGTTTCAGGATAACCTCTTCCCTTCGATTTTGTCGTAAGGACAAATGCCAATGGGGGATATCCCTTCTTACTTCTCTTAACTGGATTTGGAGCAGTGTTGTGCTAAATTGTTCCCATTTCGACTGTATCCGCTGCTTGATGACAGAAACATGGCCGTCAACAGGCGCCCCAAGTAAATGGAATGCCATCAGCTATTGCTTGTTTGGCTGCAAGATCTGCTAGTGAATTGCCAACTAAACCACAGTTGCTCGGTACCAATACGAAAAAAAATGAGCTATTAGAAACTATTGTGGACTGCAATGCTGAAAGAATATTTTGAATAAGAGAGTCGGTGGAGAAAGGGTGTCTCAAGCTGAGTAGGGCCGATAAGGAGTCAGTGCAAATGATCCTTGTTATTTCAGGGGGTAAATAACATTTAAACGTTTATAAATTGCAACCAGTTCTACGGTATAGTTGCTACAGAGTGGAGAAAGGGAAAACAGATGTTGCCTGCCCTCACACACGACCGAAGCTCCCACACCTAAGGAACTCTTAGAGCCACCAGTATATACATATTTAGCAACACCGAGTCTATCTTGAAGTTTTCGAAATCTCTGCTCATATATGTATGGAAATGTGTTTTGTTTTAGTAATTGGGTGAGGAAAAGGCAGATGTTCGGAGAGGGAAATTGCTAAGGATAAATTGAAGATGTTTCTATTGAAAGGAAATTCGAGGTTAAACTCGAGCAGAAATTTAGAAATGCAAACTATAAAGGATGATATTTTGGAAAGAGATTTGTTGTTGGATAAGAAATAGGATGGTTAGGAGTAGACAGAATCTTAGCAGCAAGAATAAGGCCAAGTTGTTGCCTTCTTAGTCCAAGTGGTGGTTCACCAGCTTCAACATACAAGCTCATAGAAAACCAATAGCTTTTCGAAGACCGGTATTTTGTAACACCGGATCAAGTAGTTTTAGAGTTTGACTTAAGGCAGAGTTAAAAGCCCTGCAACCATAATCCAATTTTGGCCTTATGAGAGTCCTAAACAGGGTTACCGAGCTTTTAGGATCATCACCCTTACTAGTGTTACTAACCATCTTGAAGAGATTGAGAGATCGGACACAATAAGCTTTTAATTGTTTTAGATGTGGAGACCAGTGCGATCGAAGGTCACACCCAGGTATTTAACTGTATTAAAGAGAGTGAGTGGTTAGTTGGCTACCTCCGATTTTAAAACCAATCTACTAATTTTCAAATACAGTTAGAGATGAAATAATAAAGTGAAAATGTTAAAGAATTAATTATATGTTTCGATAGAAACATTTGTTTTATGAAATGATCTATAATATTAATATCTACTACAATCAGTTATTTTCATCGACTTTTCAACACTTATCATTAACTTCTACAATTTTGTGTGTAAAATAATAATTTTCTTAAATAATTAGCTTTGCAAAGGTATATTATACATGTATATTAGTGTTAAGTTAAGGAACGAGTCTTGTGAATAGGCATGGGTAAGGAATTTCAAAATAAAGATGCGCGAAGAACGAAAGACATTTTTCGTTCTATGGCAGCAGAATGAAGCAGATGAAGCAGTTCTATGGGAGAGAATGAGTAGATCCAAGAGCGGGAAACTTGTGTTGATAGGGTGGACAGAGGTGAGTGGATAAGACATGTAAATACAGAGATCTTTTTTGGTTCTCAAGCTAGGCTTCTATGAAATATTGCGGTCAAATGTTTGGGTATAGACACATCTACTCAGCAATTCAAGTAAATCCGTGCTTCCGAATCCGGAGGATGATTCTAATAAAACAGTTCATTAATATCTTTAGTCTTATCTGACTTCACTCCGACAGTCCGCCTAACACCAGGCTGTTTTAAGGGGTTGGAATTATTATTGCTAAGTATGAAACAATACATAATGACACTTAATAGTAGTTCTGGAATAATTGGAATGTTTGAGGATTATTGTGTAACCAATCTCGCAAGAGGTTTCCGTGTAAGCTGCTTATCATGACATTAATGAAGCTGTTTGACATGACTAATGCAGAACATCATTAAAGGAAACTGCAGGATAGGTGTTGTAGGTTTGCAAGAGATACATAAGGATGTATCTTGGTAGATGGTAAAATTCGTTAGGATCTTTCTTCAGTTATAACTCTATTTTACAATGGATATAACATGCGAGATGAAACTTAATTATTATTATTTACAAGGAACACATAAGGGATTGCTTGTAGCTGGGTGGTTAGCATAACAGCCTCCTATTCTAAAGGTCACGGGTTCCTAGGATTTTTTAATGGGAGTAAAAAACTTAGTTATGCCGTCCTTTGGAGGGGACGTTAAAAGGTGGTCCTGAGTCTGTGCGATGTCAGGTACTCGTTAAAGATCCCTATCCTAATAAAACCTAGATAGACAAAATTTAGGACTCTCACTGTAGCATTGTCCGATTAGCCATAGTAGCATAAAGTGACGTTAAATAAATAAACAAACAAACATACGTTTTTGGTATAAATATTTATACAGATAAATTAGAATGTAAACATATATACAGTCGACTAATCAATCATTACTCATCAACTACTGATAAGCTGCTGACTCTGCTGAAACTTTAGAGTATAATGTAGCTTGTAGTAAAGAATGGATCCACTAATTTGTAGCTTTCGTCCTCCGGCTGATAGTTCGTTATACTTCCCTTGAAAGGACAAAAAGTAGACGAATTTCAGAAGAGATCCAGCTACGCCCAGTGTCTTGGTACATCAAACGGAAGCCCATCAAGTTCTCTGATAGGCTGTTGGCCTGTACTAACCCGCTCTTCAGATATATTGCACCACCACCCGTCCTGGGAGGTGGCAAAGCACTGTCCCATTAGTCGACGTTTTCGCCGAGGAAAGAGGTCTGGACTCTGCGGCCTGAACCTATCACATTCTTAAAGCCAGAAAGATGTTTTTTTCCCATTATCAAGTTGTTAATAAATGAACAAGTTAAGTTAGAGACGAAAACCTACGCTTGTAGCTACCGCTTTCAGTGGACTCAAGAATGTTCTACTTAAAATACCTCGAAAGGTAGTGTGAGTTCTTGCAAGGCTTGTGATTTATTTTGTTTAGTTATTTATTTTAATTTTTTTTTCATAATTGTAATTTTTTTTTCATATTCGTTTGTAATGTCAAATAAAGGAGATTAGAAGAAAAAATTCTGGTGCGCGCAACACACGACTTTCACTTGAATTGGATTTCAATAGAAACATGTGTTTTATTAAATAATCTATTATATCTATTATCTACGGCAATCAGTTTGTTTTATCGGCTTTTCATCACTCTCCGTTAGCTTTTACAATAGTATGTATAAGATATTTTCACTAAAATGTTTAGCATTCCAACGGTATATTATACATGTATATTACTTTTTTTAAGTTTAAAAACAATAAATTGTATTATAAATATGTTTGCGGTTGCGAATTCGTTCCACTTATATATTTACCTGTTTTTTAGCAATGTTAATCAGACGGTATGGTTGATATTTTTAAATATACAAAATAAAAGGTACTTTAGAAGAAGAAATTTTGAAATATCGGCATTTAAGCCCCTGTCAGACTATTTCAATCAGAATGAAACCTACATGATATTAAATTCCGTTTAATTTTACATCGACATGACGAGTTTAATTAAAATCGTTAGAGCTGTTTTTGAGAAAATCGTAAAAATGTGCAAAATGCATGATAAAAAGTGGCTCTTCTGGTTAACTGATTTTGATGACCACACAGACACACACACACACACAAAACACGCACAAACAAACACGCACATACACACACACACACACACACACACAGACTTTTTTGCGGGACTTGGTCATTTGGACTCAGGAGGCCCTGAAACGTTTATTTCCGTTGAAAACTGGAATTCTAAAATTTTAAAGATCGCAATACTTTCCCTTACTATATATTTCATATATAGGTAAGTGAAAGTAAAAATAGATCCATTTTGCTTATGAACAAAGCTGTAGTATATAAACTATACAATATGTTTTATATACACCAGATAATCTTTTACAATCGGTGTAAGAGTTTTCTCCAATGATTACAAGAATTTCCTCCTCTCCCTTGTTTACCGTTTTTCCTTCTAATTAAAACGAAGGCAATTAAAGTGAAGTGAGAATGCACTCAACTAACATTAAGGAAAATTCGAACTATTGTGCACGAGGGAGAATAGCGGTGCAGCTGGAGTAATTTCTAATGCTTTTCACCAAACCGTGCCACCAGCATTGAGAAAACCTCAAGAGTTGGAATGAGGTCTCATACCACAAGGAATTGAATAGAGAACATTGTCATTGTCAGAAATCAAATTGCGTGTTCACAAAATATCAATGTACCATTGCCGTTTTAAGATGGGAGGAGTTAGATTAACTGATTAGAAGTTTTAAAAAAAAAGTACATCATCCAAATATTTAAAATCGAAAGTTTAAAAAAATGGTAACTCAGAAATATGTTTTACTTTCACTTACTCTATATAGTAAGGGGAAGTATTGCGATCGTGAAAATTTTCGAATTCCAGTTTACAACGGAAATACGTTTTAGGGTTCCCTGAGTCCAAATAACCAAGTCCCGCAAAAAGGTCTGTGTGTGTGTGTGTGTGTGTGGTAACTCCCGGGCGGAAACAGTAAGTCCTATGAAACTGAAATTTCATATTTAAGACAACTATACGCCCGAGACGTGACAAAACTTTTTTCATCAAAATGAGCTTACCAGGAGAGGCACTTTATACCATGCATTTTGCACCTTTTTCGATTTTCTCAAAAACGGTTCAGACGATTTTGATTAAACTCGCTATATCGATGTAAAATTTAATGGGCTTTAATATCATGTAGGTTTCATTTGGATAAAAATGGTCTGACAGGGCTTAAATGCCGATATTTTAAATTTTCTTCCCCTAAAGTACCTTTAATTTTGTAGATTCAATAATAATGACTAGATTATATTGTTAACGCTGATAAAAAACAGGCAAGTATATAAATTGAATAAATTCAATACCCAACTAAAGGAGAAAACAGAAAAAATATTTTTTTAATGCAATTTTTCGTTTTTGAACATAAGAGCAATAATATACATGTATGATATACCGTTGGAAAGCTAAAGATTTTAGAAAAAATATCATCTCATACACAAGCTTTTAGAAGTTAATAGAGAGTGATGAGAAGAAGATAAAACTAACTGATTATTTTAGATAATAATGAAATAGATTTTTTAAATAAAACCTGGTTTATATATAAATTCAATTTGATTAATTCCTTAATAGTTTCACGTATTTTTATCTCTAACTGTATTTGAAAATTCTTTCATTGATTTTATAAATCGAGGTAAGTGAAAGTCGTGTGTTGCCCGCACCAGATTTTTTCTAGATGGAATGATTATTATAACGAATACCTGGTGATAGCTACGTATGGGTCTGACAATGATTTGTATTAAGTAGTTCTTATTGTGATTTTTTTATTATTTATATAATGCATTTAATTGAACAAATTATGATTAACTTGAAAATAAACATATTGCATATTACATTTAAGGAAAACACAATTAAATTTAAAATTAATCATGAATAATTAAAAAAAAGTACTTTCATAAATTGATGTTTATTCTAATCTGATTTTATAATCATTTGATAGATTTTCATATGAATGTTATATTATCTATTTACTTTAAGCGCTCGGTGTCTTAATTAGTAAAGATACCTTTGAGACGGTTCTGAATGTAATTCTCATTTAATTAAGTTTTTAGATTATGCTCTGTGTTTACTCTGTTCTTCTAGCGTTAAGAATGATAAATGGTCAAACTGTTGAGGAGTATCAACGCACGCAAAGGATATGTTTGTATCTCATAAAAAAGCTCTTAAGTTGATGAAAAAACCTTAAAAACATTATTAAATAATCATTCCTTAGACGTTATTTATATTTTCTTTTGTCGTATATATTTTATGATATTTATTATATCCTAGACATGAGTGGTTTACTATTATATGAAATTAAATTATATGCTTCAAAATATTATTTTAATTAATCATTTTACTTTTCCGATTCCTTTAATGGATTAAGATTCTTGACTTGAAGCCCCAATTAACACCAGCAAGATGGGTCGAAACGTTGGTAAATAATTTTTTTTTTCTATTTACTAATGTTTTTGACCGTCATTCGAACTATCTATACTTAAAAATTCACAAATTCATATTTGTATATGAGCACTTATTTATTTTTTATTTTCCCATTATCCATTGGAAATTTTTTACAACAAAAAAATAAATAAGGTTACCTCAACATAAGTTTTTGAAACAAAATTCATATATCCATTTGTACCGATTGAAACATAAATATATATATTAAGACACAGCTTTTTTTTAGTAATAATATTGCTTCATTAAGAAATAATACAATCTGCCACTATCTTGAGCGATAAGTATTAAAGCTAAAATAAGTCATTCATTCTATATGTACAGAGTAAAAACAAAACAATAATAATAATAACAATAAATAAAATTAACTAACAAATGGAAAGTAAATAAAATCTTGGCTACATACATACCTATATACAATATTTACATATTGCCCCTGGGAATTCCGAATCGAACCTCTACACCCAGAAGTGGATGGAGAGGCACAACACCTGGAGTTCCCAGCGCCTCTCAGTCAGCCTAGCCAGTGGAGGCTAAGTGAGGGCGCTAGAGCATGAGTGGAGAAGTTGGTCATTGCCAGTACTCCAGTTGCATATTTATAAGAGATCTCTCCCCACTGCCACCTCAACCTACGGGGAGGGTTTTAGAGATGGTTGGTACTAGATAGGGATTGTACCAGAGGATTAGGAAGAAGAGTAAGTTTCTGGTGGAAGGTTGAGAATTTGGATTGGATGAGATCAAGGGCATAAGGGATCTTAAGGTCATGATTCAAGGTCTTGTTTGTAACATAATTTGGAGCAATGACTATTGTTCTAAGGACTTTGGGCTGAAAGGATTGGATACGTTTGATGTTAGAAAATTTAGTAGTTCCCCATAGTTCAATTCCGTAGGTCCACATAGGTTTGAGAATTGTCTTGTAAATTAATTGTTTGTTTCCAATGGAAAGTTGTGATCTTCTGTTCAGTAGTCTATATAACTGTCCGTATCTTCTGTTGTGCTCTTGTCTTTTAAGTCGAGTATGTGGTTCCAGTATGACACAGCTAGAATTTTATTATAAAAAAATATAATTTTGGTTTATACTCATTTGAATTTGTTTTCAATGCGTTCAGATTAAAAAGAAAAAAAAAATCTTTTCACATTCTTAGAGCAGTTAGACTTTCTTAAAATATATATTACAAATTTAACTTTTTTATCCTTTGACATTGTTAAAATATAATTAATTTGATTTTTAATAAATTATCAAGATATGGATTTCTGGTCTTGCTATTTTTTCTCCTTCGAAAATCGTATTTCTTCTGGTCAACATAAATCGTGCTAACTGCAATGAGTGTTCCTGACATCTGTAAAGAGGCAGTTTAATTGCCTTCCGCGGCAAGTAGTAAGGTCTTGATTACTCTGATTTACGCTTGAAATCCTTCAACTCAAAATTTATGTGCAGTTAAATAATGAGTGTGAGAATAATGGAATATTTACGAGGCTAATTAGAATAAAACTTGGATCTATAAAAAGTAAATATTTTTTAATAGACTCTATATTAAACAAACAAACTGTTACTGAATTACGAGGTGATGTGAACTACCGGTTGATTATATGGTAGGTCCCTATATTGAAATATGTAAAAGTGATTTTATTAAATTTTGTTTGTGGCATTGTTAGTAGGAAGGTACATTAGTTTAAGAAATCAAATACATTTAAACAAAATAATAATAATTAAAAAAACGTTAAACTTTATTTCAAGAAATACCATCAAGATCTGATCACATATCTAAACATTATATACATATTACTTTTCAGCTTTAACGAAAAAAATGAATTCTAATGAATAGAAAAATGCAGAATTTTTATTATGATTTATTAAAGACAAACACAAGTGAGTGACTTGCCGAATTATTACCCTTTAAATGAACCATCGAATCATTTAAATTTTAACATCATATTTTTTATTATCGGTAGTCAAAAAGTCATAATCGGGATTTATCGAAAAATTTGATATAGTAATGTATTGTATTGGCATATATTGCATTTTGTACAACAGTGATGCAGGTAGGTTTTTTTGCTCATAAAGTTTGTAGATATGTAAGCTAAATCAGTCAATCCAGCTCATAGCATATTAGAACAAGAATAATAACTTGCAAGTCACATTACATGAACCTCCTCCCCAAAAAAATACTGTTAAACGAATAAAAACTAGTTTCAAAGAATATTCGAACATTGTGTTGGTTTATATAAGAACATTTTATTTATTGTTATTAATGTATGTTTATTTAACGGATTCATTTTATAAGTAATAATTAATGAGTAGTATTATAAATAAATAAAACATATTATTACATCATTCTACTAATTGCGGAAGGCGTTGTAAACATTTGTTTAACATAACGTAAATCAAACTGACTATTTCACATATATATTTCTAATTATTTAGTTTTAGTAGAGCTCATTAAGTTTCATTGTTAGATAATTATTCATCATTTTTTTCATTAATTAATAAAACAATTAATGTTTTTTGTTTGAAGTTATTTAATTCTGAAAGCTTTAATCTCGAATTGATATTTATTTTTGTATGTTTCATTATAACGCTCTCATTTTGCCATCTTGAGCTGAGCAGTGAGGTGTAGTGGATAGAAAACTATTCTACTGTTCTTCGGTTCTGGGGTTTGAAAACTTAAGGCACACTCCAACTCTATTAAGTGGGTACCAAGAAATGCAACCAAAATGCGTGTGAGCGTGACCTTCGGTCTGGTCACCTCATAGCTCAGCTATTAGCCTGGAAACCATACATACATGTAATGAACCTAATATTTTTATTGGTATTAGATATACAGGTTTTTTTTTAATCTTTATTTTTTCTTTGGTATCCCTTGTGGGGATAGGAATACATTATTAAATAATTTTAAATTTTAACGGCTCGATCTGGTAGGGTTAATATTTAAATAAATTTTCCGTATCTTTACATCCTTAGAATGTGTACTCGCTTAGCAAATAAAGGTTTTCCCTGAACCGGCTAATCTGTTTAGCAAACCCCTTGGCTTCTTTATTTTTACGGTCCTTGCCTGTGGACCTTTTTAACTCGTTAATTAAAGCTTGGAGATAAAGTCCTATCCAGACCTTCTTTTTACCAGCAGCCACCATTCATAGTAGAGAATAAAGGAAAAAGGGCCATACTAAAAAATATTTTGATAAAGATAATAATTTAATTTTTTTATTTAACTAGCTGTCATATACATTGCATAAAAGAATTTCCAAGAAATGTTACCCTACATGAGACTCTAACAGTTTATTTTGAAATGTATATATGGTATATTATATATTGCTGTGACAACCCACAGCACCTAGAAACACTTAAGGCTAAATTAGCCTCTAAGGCCTCTCACTCCAAGAATACATGGAAGAAATAGCTTACTGGGCTTCATGAAGAATAAAAATGAATAAATCTAAGAGCCTGTTTTCGACAATGTTTGTTATTTATGCGTTTACTTAGACGATTGATATGGGCAAGCCAGCTGAAGCGAAGAAGAAAAGAAATTAATCAAAGATATGGATTAGAGATTACTACACAAAAGTTGACAATTAACATTGACAAGTAAATTTAACTATTTGCCAAGTAGTAGTAAAAATAAAATTTACATAGAGAATAAATTTATGGATAATAGCAAAAATGTCGAATATCAAAATTATGTTTGTGAATGCCCCTTTTTATGGATCTAATGATTTTTAAATCATTATTTATTGATATTTAGAACTGTATTAATTAATACCACAAGTAAATGAGCTATGCGATTAAATTATTGACCAATTAACAGCACTCAAGGTCTCGAGGCCATCTTCTTTTCAGACGCCTCGGAGAATTATCAGGAATGGAAGAGGAGGCAAGGATTGAAACTAGAGGGTCAGAGTGAGAGTGGAGTTTGTCATGGAAAGATTGATACCTGGCTCGGGTCAAATATATATGGAATATTAAGGTTTTGGTGGAAGAGTTGATTCGTGACAAAGTAAGGAGCATTGAGTATTTTTCGAAGGATTTTGGATTGTAAGGATTGAAGACGGGAAGAATTTGGTGGTTTAGTGGAGCCCTAAAGCTCAACTCCTTTAGTCCAGATGGGTCTTATGATGGTCATGTAGATGAGTCTTTTGTATTTAAGTGGAAGGATAGAGCGTCTGTCTAGTAGTTTGTCAAGTAGGAGTCCTAGGTAGCGGATCCGTTCAATGGGCAAGTGGAATATTATTAAATGAAACTGGATCTAATGCTACATTACTTACTACATACAGACATAGGTATTCCGTTCGTCTTTGCAACTACTACTATTAAGGAAACAGGGGCCTTAACACTTTTACTACTGCCATCTAGCAGATACTGTCAGCATTAGTGTCATCAAAACGCCATCTAGGGGCAGCCAGAGGAAGGGACCTCTGCCAAAATTGGCATGTATTGGAAAGACCCCCATGCAGGTCTGCAATTGAGACAGAGACTTGGAGGGAAGTTAGCACATTTGCCTAACAGCGTAAGACATTTTCATTACCTCATATATTAATAATTACTTCATAATGGAGGAGTAATTCATAGGAGTCCGCCTACCCATGGGCCGAGAAAGAAGAGGAGGAAGGGCAAGGGGAAACAACTAGAAATTGCAGATATGTACAATAGAATAACTAGCACCACATGTAGCAATAGCAACAAATATAAACCATTCATTCCTACAGTCCACTATTCATTGAATAACCCAGCCCATTTGTAGTGAACTCTATGCTCCATATCTTTCGGATTTGGTCTGATTTGGAAACCATGATAAAATTCATTAGGACTCAAATTCAACAATTTTAAATGTTGTTTCCTCTTCGATTCCGATAATTGTCCCAGGCCTCTGAAAAGAAAATACCCTATAACATTATCTTTTCGGGCATATTCTGAACTAATAGCTTTGTTATCTGAGTGCTAATGAACTGTGGAACCGGTATTTTCTCTATATGTTTATAATACCATTATAACAGTTCTTTACGTTTGCTTGTTTAATTAATTAAAGTTGTTTATTTTAAATAATAACGATTATTTTGTAAAATAATAAACTAATTAGTAATATTTTTCAATAACTTCAAATATAATGTGAATTCTTCTTTAATATACTACTGAATGTCGATTTAAAAAAAAAATTATAAGAAGTGAGTCACAAAAAAAAAAAAAAATAATAGATTAGTTTAATAATTTTGGTATAGCTCCCAACATATTTAAATAATGAACAGATTATATACAATAACTTTTTCCATAAATTGTTCCGGTGCGATAGTTATTTACTGGGTTCAGATTTATGCGTCTCATTAGTGGAATAGTTTTTATCTTTCTACTTATGCAATTTTAACACGAATCACATAATTCATAGTTTTGTAATAATATTTATCAAGTTTCCACAAACGTTATTTTCTCTTGGAGTACTATTAAAGATTTTCTTGTAAAAACTAACGTAACATTGCTATTGTAGAATGTAAAAAGATTATTCGTTTTTACACCTAAACTACTTATAACCATGTAAGAACATTCTGCCTTAATATATATGTATAATCATAACGTACAGTAAAACCACCTATTCTGTCAGAAATCAATATTCATACAATCTATCACTGCTCCTTCCACTCATTCGTAGGCTAGCATTATCTTATATAACCTTTCTTTCATCCGAATCTTTAGTTGTTCACCAAAAGTCAAGAATTCCTAAGAAAACTCTGTACCTATACCAACCGAACGAATTACGGCCCTGGACGCTACAAAAACTCGAGCGATTGTTATTGGATCCAATCTCCTCGTTTCTAACCCTCTATTCTTACCTTATTCATAAATAAACAATCCAACTCTTTTAGATCCTCTGTTAAAAACTTATTAACTTAATTGACCGAACCCTATCCTAGAAACCACATATAGCCCCAATCCTCCGACCGTTAATAGGTAGCCTCAAGTTATTCAATCGTTTCCAAGATCTTCTTCCTCTGTCGTGCTTGTAAGCTCCTCATTTCCTGTCTCATTTTTCCCACTTTCACTACGGATTTGTAGTGTATGGTGGTCTATCGTTGGTGCTAGAGAAACGAGCGAAGCTCTTCGTGAATTGGTTTCAAAATTTTTTCTTTAGCACCTCGAGGCGATCTTATGTTTCTCACTTTTATAGCGAGTCAAAGTGACTTTTCTTTCACAACCGTAGACAATATTACCTTGGAATGTAGCTATTCTGAACCATGAAGCCCCATTACCCTATCTATGTCTATGATCTCCCGCAGTTCAAAGTCAGTTTATTTACAAGAAACTAAATCCCGTTTTTCAGATAAGATTTGTAATGTTAAGGATTGTAATCAATATTTTTTGTTTTACACATTAATTTGTATGACCTATTTCAACTACTATTTTTTGTGAATGATCTTTTAGTTTAATCATTAGCAGTGAATTTCATTCAGTTATATTGTAACTAGAAGAATTTATCTCTGTTATATCTCTTACATCATGTCGAATATCATGTTATTCTTATGAGAATTAGAATCAGAATAAAGTTTTTTCTTTCTTTTTAAAAAACATAAACAAAAAAACAAACATTAGAAATAAAATATAAAAAAATAATAGTTCTAGCTCTGTTCGTTGTGGCTACTAATTTATTTTTCTCACGTTGCATTTGGTAAGTGTGTATTCTAAATTGCACTACAAAGTTAAATGGAACGGGAAAGGTCAGGGAATGGTCGGACCTCAAAAACCTCGGCTGTGGCCCGTGAAACCACTACACTGGTGTTAGATAAGGCCTCCAGCAAAATCATTAAATTATTCAATTAAAAAACAACAACATTTTTTAATAAAATATATTTTTCACATTGATTTAGTTTTTGATCAATTCACGCAAGTATTATGCTGTATGACTCTAATCCATTACTTATTTAAAGTATTAAAAAATGTTCTTTAGTAATTTTTCAGTGTTTTATTACTAATTCTTAATTGTTTCAGTGTACTCGATTAAACTATTTGGGTACTTAACAACCGCTGAATTCATTTATATGAGATTGCCTTCCAACAAAACCTAAACGACTGCAGTACAATGATTATTAGCAAAATATAAGAGGAATTTGGCGAAAGAGCATATATAGTCAAAAGACTTTGGTTCGAGAGTAGAGGGACCGCCCTATTAGGGTCGAAAGCATTTTTTTGGAATAGTATGGTCTCGAAAGTGATCAGTTCCAGGACATAGTTTCAGGAGAATATTGTATAATCCTTGAAACGCTGTGAATCAAGCATCTCCATATACGAGTACATTATGCCTAGGCTGGATTTGTATATTTCCAAGACCAGTTTCGATATCTATATCATTATTATAAATTTATACAACCATATTATTACTCTATAATAGTAATTTACTCTTAAAGAGTTGTTATTTTGATAATAGTCGAAAACAGAGATTTAAAGGAAACAAAAAAATCATTTCACCAACTCACTAGTGAGTAGGAGGAGGATTTTGACCTTCCCACTTCGTCTAGGTTTATTATAATTCGATTTTTGACCTCTACAATCAACCATCGCGAGCTTTTGCCAGACGCCCACCTTCCATTTTCTCATATTTTCGAGTTCTGTCCATTGTTGTAATTATAATAATAATAATAGGCTTAGCGAACCACCAAATTCCGCCTACACAGACTCGTCCAATGTTCACCATTCAAGCCCAAGCCCCCGAGATCAGCCTTAACGCAATCCTCCCATCTACGCTTCGGCCTACCTTTCGGACGCCTACCAGTCGGAGGATCAACAAATAACAACTTTCTCGGAATCCGCTCGTCATGCAATCAGCTCAATTATATTCACAGGATACAAGTTCCGCAATTCCGCGTTGTGCAACCTTCTAAACTCCCCAGTGGCCTCATCTCTCTTCGGACCAAATATTTTACGCAATACCTTATTTTTGAAAACCCTAAGCCGTTGTTCATCCTTTAAAGTAAGCGGCCACGTTTCACATCCGTAAAGAACCGTCGGAAGAATAATAGTTTTATAAATTCTAACCTTTAAGTTTTTAGATAGAAGCCGCGAACTATGTAACTTAGCAACTGAATAATAACACGCATTTCCCACCTTTAACCGGGACTTTTTTTCTTCCTGGATTTCATTTTTTCTAGTTATAATTGAACCTAAATTCTTGAATTTCTCTACGTGTTCAAAAGTATGTCCTGATACATCAATATCACCAAGATCAACACCGTTTCTGCTACTAATCATATATTTCGTCTTATCGGTATTTAATTCGAGTCCTATTTCTTTACGGATTTTTATTAACACACTTGTATTTAGTTGTATGGTTTCCGTGCCTTCCCCTTGCAGTACCAGATAATCGGCATACCCCAAAACCGGAATCTTGTCACCCATATTTAAGCCTTTTTTCAGTACACATCACCTTTTCTATGACATATTCTAAAGCTATATTAAATAATACAGGTGAAAGAGAGTCACCTTGTTTCAAACCCTATTGCACCTCTAATCTCTCGGAGTAATTATGACCGATTTTAACTTTATGGAATGTTTCCGACAAACATATCTCTACTAGGTTTACTAACTTTTTAGGTATTCCCTGTTCAATCATGATGTTATATAGCTTCTGACGGGGATGGTCGGTGAGATTTCCTCGGAATAATGCTGATATAATGATTAATAATAGATAATAATAAAAACATAACAATAAAGTATGTATTTTAAATACTAAAGTAATTGCTTGGTCTATTGAGGATAAATGCTTAGTAGCAGGTAAATAAATTTGGAAAGCGTTGGTTAATGTGCAAGATCAATGTATTTCTCTGGTAGCTGTAAGTCATGAAGAAGAATGATACTTTAATCGTGTGTGATCATTTTATTGACTTTTTACATAATAGTTTTGGAATGAATGAGTAATATTAAAAAAATATAAAAATAAAAAATACTTCAGATTACAACAAATTTTGTTTTTTTAGCAAACAATACAAAACTTATGAATAATTATATTCCGGGTATTTAACGTCAAGTTTATCATTGAATTTTTTGATGATCAAACATTTTTTAAGTGGAAAATTACAAAGATAATCTGTCGACTATATTTCAATCAGATGTTCCGGACATATATGTTAAAAGATTTAATATTTCTATCAAACTCAATGGTTATTGCACATGTATTAAAATTTAGAAAGATTATTCCAGTGAGAAATCTTAAGAAAATTCATTTATTCTTCAGCCGGTGCAGGTGCTTCAGTTTCAGTTGCTGGTGCTTCGGTTTCTGGTGCTGGTGCTTCGGTTTCTGGTGCTGGTGCTTCAGTTTCTGGTGCTGGTGCTTCGTTTCTGGTGCTGGTGCTTCAGTTTCTGGTGCTGGTGCTTCGGTTTCTGGTGCTGGTGCTTCAGTTTCTGGTGCTGGTGCTTCGGTTTCTGGTGCTGGTGCTTCGGTTTCGGGTGCTGGTGCTTCGGTTTCTGGTGCTGGTGCTTCGGTTTCGGGTGCTGGTGTTGGGGCTTCTGTGGAAGGTGCTGGAGCTTCTGTTGTAGGCTTAGTAGTTGGCCTGAATGGTGGTCTTGGGCGGAATGTTGGGAATGGACGGAATGGCGGGAATGGACCGAAAGATGGCGGTTTTGGAATCAATCCCTGTTCAGAAAAATATTGAATGATTAGAAAAATGTTTACTACTAACGAAAAGACAAATACGTTATCATGATAAAGTTAGTTGTATAGAGTAACAAATAATGATTATTTTATGATTAAAACCTTTTTTGTTTAGTTTACCTTTGTAGAATGTTTAATTATCTTTCAAAAGATCATCGGGTATGTTTTGGAAGGTACTTAATTATATAATCGCACAATAAGCTGATAAAATATATACTTTAGAAATTAAGAAATATTTAGTAATAAATATACCTTCATGGTACATAACAGAACAATCTTTGTTTTTATAAATTTAAATCAGTTTACTGTATTATTTTATTTATATTGTTTACTGTAATTTTTATAAATTTAAATCAGTTTACTAGGGATCACTTGTAGCTAGGTGGCTAGCGTAACAGCCTCCCATGCCAAAGGTCACGGGTTCAAATCCGCAGGTGGTCCTAGGATTTTTTAATAGGAGTAAAAAATCCTTAGTTACGCCGTCCTTCGGAGGGGACGTTAAAAGGTGGTCCCGAGCCTGTGCGATGTCAGGTACTCGTTAAAGATCCCTATCCTAATAAAACCTGGATAGGCAAAATTTAGGACTCCCACTGTAGCATCGTCCGATTAGCCATAGTAGCATAAAGTGACGTTAAATAAATAAATCAGTTTACTATAGTAAAGAGTTTCTTTAACTTTTAAAGTACCGTTATACAATTTAATCAAAATAAAATGTAACGGGACATCAAAGACCGTTATGCTCATATGTAACAAGTTTAATCAAAATCGATTTAAAAAAAAAAAAAAATTGCATTAGTGTGTAAAATTCATGCAAAATGAAAAAAACATTTTCCATAATGTTTAGTAATTTATAAATTAATAATAATTGTGTGAAATGCTTTATGGTTCTGTCGAAGAAGTAGAAGTTTGGCAATTCATTCAATCGAAATAATATTAATTAAATAGTTAAACAATTAATAAATATTAAGTAAATGACATGATTGATATATTAAAAAAACAATCGTCCACCCTACCTCAGCAGCGTCTATTATCTGGTCCAAGGTCTTGTCAAAGACATCAGAAAGATCATCGACGAGTGGAATGGGGAGTCGGAATCCCTGAGCGATGGCTACGAAACCCAACAGAGCTAGTACAGTCTTCATTTCGGTCTATTCGAGTCGAATGATACAACGATCGGCGATAACCAGCTTTATAAACCCACATTAGCTTCATTAATTAGTCATGAAATGTTTACACAAATGTAATCGCAAGGAATGATCGTTTTGTACGAAGGCCAACGTATGGCATGAACTTTTAAAATATTCAAACTAATATTTGCACAATACCACTGATTTTTATTCTAGATCAAAATTTAGCTATTCTTTAATTTCCGATAACCTCTCGGCTTTTGTAATAATTAAAACTTCCAGTTGACGATCATACTCTTCAATACTGTTGTAACTTCAATTGAGGAAAAATTAAAGTTCCATAGTAAAATAGTATGCACGTATCAAAACTAGTAATTATAGAAATGATATATATATACATCTTAATAATTAGTTAGTTTATTTATTTAACGTCACTTTATTTACTATGCAGTTAGTAATTGGATGATGCCACAGTAGGAATAATAAATTTTGTCTATCCAGGTTTAATTAGGATAGGGATCTTAAACGAGTACCAAGCTCGGGACCACCTTTTTACGTCGCCTACGAAGGACAGCATAACTTGTCTTGGCCACAGAAAGCTGTTATGCTAGCCACTACATAACAGGTGAACCCGCTTAATAATTATTAGCAAGGGTGATCAGAGTAGCAAATACAGAAATTCATCATCGGCTAAATAATTTTTGCAACGCTTAGAAGATTAATTGTTTTCATAATCATGCAACATAATAATGGCCATAGTAATTTATAATACTCATAACAATGGTCCTAAGATTTTTTAATAGAAGTAAAAATCCTTAGTTATCCCGAGCCTGTGCGATGTCGGGTACTCGTTAAAGATCCCTATCCTAATAAAACCTGGATAGGCAAAATTCAGGACTCCCACTGTATCATCGTCCGATTAGCCACAGTGGCATAAAGTGACGTTAAATAAATAAACAGAAAAACAATAATCATGCAATTTTGATGGAATTAAAAATTTCATGATTATGAGAACAATAAATTCTCGAAACGTTGCAGAAATAAAATTGTTTATATATTGATTGAAACCCAAGAAAAGTAGAAAAGTTAAATTATCAACTGAACTGATCAAACAATACTATATATATATATATTCAATGTAATAATAATGTACTAGTATAATACTAATAATTATTAAGCGGGGTCACCTGTCATGTAGTGGCTAGCATAACAGCTTTCTGTGGCCAAGACCATAAGTTATGCCGTCCTTCGTAGGCGACGTAAAAAGGTGGTCCCGAGCTTGGTACTCGTTTAAGATCCCTATCCTAATTAAACCTGGATAGACAAAATTTAATACTCCTACTGTGGCATCATCCAATTACTAACTTCATAATAAATAAAGTGACGTTAAATAAATAAACAAACTAATTATTAAGTTCTTATAATTGAATACAAGCTCACTAAATTCTGAAAATTTCGCTCAAAACAATTGTCTTGATTTTATTAAATCGGAACATCCTGCAGAACTTCTGTTCTAATAGCTCTACTAATTTCTGACAGATGAAGGTTTGATATATTAATGGAGTCTTATAAATGTTTCATCCTATTGTGAGATCAGATACTGGACCTCAAGTGGAATCATTCTATTCTTGACTTAGGAAAATCTAATTTTGAGATTTTTTCTGTTTAAAGGATAACACCCAAAATCACAATATTTGAGTTTCCTCCGTTACCGTTGACAATCGGACTATGGGTCATAGGATTTTTTTATTTTTCTCTTGAGGTAAAGTATCGGCTCACACAACATGACTAGTCATTTATGAAACACATGTTAAACACAAATTTTTTTTGGTACTTTTTTAAAATTATTGCCACCTCATATCTTTGATTTGCTAATAAAGGTAGATTTGTTTTGCACCGTTTTAAACATAATTAAATGAAGAAATTTTCATGAGACTTCGAAAATTTCAAACTTAACGATAGTAGAAGAATAATAGTTCCTTGAAATGTCTGACTATTCATAAAAATGTTAAAATTTAATTTTCTGCATGACGTTGCGCAACACTTACTTCCTTATATCGAGAGTTAGACTGCCTTGAATTCAGCGATTTTTTTTCTTCTTCCAATTGTTACCACCTGTTTTTCTATGAGTTCACATTAAATAGATATTTGAGTTTTTAAAATCAAAACCATGATTAACCAACAGTTAAAAAAAACTCAAAGTTTAATTTTCTTCCATAAGCGTTGAGAATCAGACTACGAATCATATGAACTTTTTTGTTCTTACTTCTGGTTTTTCTTTTCTTTTGAGTTTTTCTGAATCTAAAACTCTATACAGAACTCTTTTTTCTGGGGGCGGGGTGACCGAGCGTGTTAGCAACAGAGAACCAAAAACCAAATAATTTACGAGTTTGAGTCTCGGTGCTGGGGGGATTCTATCTTGGCATTTATCCCCCGCTCTCACTCCCTGGCTCGAGGAACCCCCGTATAGCCTTCAAAGGAGAGGTAGGGGGGAAAACAATCTTTTCTCTATCTTCAAAAATAACTGAGTTATGGGCGTATTCATGAGTAAAATTTTAATTTTTTTCTTCTTTTTTCCTTTTTTTTTATAATTATTTGCGGGTTTTTGGTTAAATAACACTAATTATTGTCTAATTATCTCCGTAAACTATCTTCGTACATAACGGAGTTACAAGTGTATATAAAGATAATATTTGAATTTTTTATACTTTTTTTTTTTCTTTTGCTTACGGCACTTTACTGATTCTAAATCTCTATACATGTTTTTTTTTTATCTATCTTCAAAAATAACTGTGTTATGGGCGTATTTATGTGTAAAATATCAATTTTTTTCTAATCTCTTTTTTAACAATATTCGCATTTTTTCGGTCAAGAAACACTAATTTTTTTTTCTATCTTCAAAAATAACTGAGTTATTGAATTTAATCACTTTTAATCGGCCACCATTTTAAAAATAACCAGCTTATATCAACGTCTAGGTGTTAGGATCTTCGTTTCAGGCCCTATTATTTTTGTGGCGAATTTAAAAAAAATTGGTCCAGTAGACGGCTTACAAACGGATTTTTTTTTGTTTTTCGATTTTTATGTATCTTGAAACGTAAGTCCTCAAATTTTGAGGGAAATACTTTTTTTTTTTCGATTACAAAGGTTAATTATTAAAAATAATAAACTAAAAGCTTTCCTCTATATGTAGGCACGTTGATTGATAATGAATGACTCATTGGTAATGAATTCACGGGGTATCCGCCTGCAAGTGAAGGAAATTAATGCAATTAACGTTGTCGTCATATAGGAAAAAAAAAAACTTCTTAAAATATTTACAAATAACATTCTGGGTAGTTTTTTCAATTCAAAAGAGTTCAGTGCCTAATTGGATGGAAATGAAAAGGCAGAATGAATGTACTTTACCGGTGTTTCTGAAGTTCTCAACCTCTCAGCATGTATTCCATGCACTTTATAAACAAAGGGACGAACTCTGTTCTAATTACCTCTTTTGGTTCACCGATGCTTTCAAACCTAATTCTAAAGTTAGATGTGCTATTATTACAAGGACTATAAGATACTTAAAAAATCATAAATATCAGGAAAAATAGTAAAATTTTATCTGATTCTACCCAATCAAGCCTTTGAGTGAAATCAGAACGTAGATCAATCTTGTAATAGTCCCATTCTATTATGTGTGGATATGTGTAAATCAGAGAACTGCTATGGACTGATGAAAGTATGTAAGCAGAAGAAAAAAAAATAGTAATAATAAAAAAATCAATAAAAAAAACTCCTAATATTTAAAAATTTTCAACCTGTTAAAAAATTTGCTACCTCTTAAAACCTCTAGCACAACCAAATAAATTAAAAAAGTACGATTTGGGATGAATGATTGTTTTCAAAACAGATCAGTGCCACAGAATAGCATTTTAAGTTACTGCATCATTCGATGTTTTGAACCAGTTAAAAATAAGAAGAAATGTATTATGTTTCAGTGTATGGTAATATTAGTTGTACAGGTTTGGGTAATATTACATTTTTCAGCCATTCGTCCAAAAATAATGCATTCTGCAGCACTAAAGAACAGATTAAAAAAAAAAAAAATCTGGTGCGGGCAACACACGACTTTCACTTACATCAATTTGTAAAGTGAATGAAAGAATTTTCAAATAGAGTAAGAGCTAAAAATACGTAAAACTATCAAATAATTAAATAAATTAAATTTCTATAGAAACATGTGTTTGATTCGAAAATCTATTATATTATTATCTAAAATAATCAGTTAGTTTTATGTTCATTTTATCATTCTCTATTAACTTTTAAAAGCTTGTGTATGAGATGATAATTTTTCTAAAATCTTTAGCTTTCCAACGGTATATCATACATGTATATTACTGCTCTTATGTTAAAAAACGAAAAATTGCATTAAAAAAATATTTTTTCTGTTTTCTCCTTTAGTTGGGTATCGAATTTATTCAATTTATATATTTACCAGTTTTTCATCAGCGTTAACAAGATAATCTAGTTATTATTATTGAATCTACAAAATTAAAGGTACTTTAGGGGAAGAAAATTTAAAATATCGGCATTTAAGCCCTGTCAGACCATTTTTATCTAAATAAAACCTACATGATATTAAAGCCCATTAAATTTTACATCGATATAGCGAGTTTAATCAAAATCGTCGGAACCGTTTTTGAGAAAATCAAAAAAAAGGTGCAAAATGCATGGTATAAAATGCCTCTTCTGGTAAGCTCATTTAGATGAAAAAAGTTTTGTCACGTCTCGGGCGTATAGTTGTCTTAAATATGAAATTTCAGTTTCATAGGACTTACCGTTTCCGCCCGGGAGTTACCATAGACACACACACACAGACACACACACACACAGACCTTTTTGCGGGACTTGGTTATTTGGACTCAGGGGACCCTAAAACGTGTATTTCCGTTGAAAACTGGAATTCGAAAATTTTCACGATCGCAATACTTCCCCTTACTATATATAGTAAGTGAAAGTAAAAACAATCAATCTGGGCCATATTCATAAATACAATATTTATAAGCCTATGTAACGCCACGACAATCCTTGGCATCCATTCCAGGAGATCCGAAATCATCTCTTTCAGTCGGATTGTTTTCATTGAAAGCCTTGAGGGGTTAAGTTAAGAAGGTGACCATTGCCAGGTGTTTAATTATATATTTAAAACATATCTCTGGGTTATTGACATATCAATCTTCTATTCTAGGTAGGGGGGTTATATGGATAAGATTAGCTAGATAAAATCGAGACCATAATAATATGTAACAATAATATGTTTTTATTTAATTAAGCCCAAAGATTTAAATATAAAACATAACGGTTAATCCTAATGACAGGTTTTTAAGTAATTACAGTAAAAAAGTAAATTACGTCATTTTATTAATAAATATGTTTGTTTTTTATATTTATAGGAATCCTGTTTAACAACTTAAAAGGGAAAAATCCATTAATATTCCTTAATTGATATTCTGTTGTTAAATATTAGCATAGTTTCGTCATGCTTTTAATTAATATTTCAGCTCGTTTCTACGTACTACGCTTAGAGTTACATATGTCAATAACATTTGCATAAACCTGATCAAACTCGCTTTTTTTTAATTAGTTTAATAGTTGTTTACGATGATCTGCCTATATCCCAGAAATCTTAGCAGACTCCGATCGGGTTTTTAAGTGGATTACGTACCGGATACTAATAAACTAGGTGAGAAGCATAAGCATGTCTTTTATCGGTGTATGTAAATAATCGAATTATTACAGGATATATAGCAGAAGAAAAGAGAAGAAATAAATGTATTATAAACTTTTGACAATGTATGTACGTGCAGTAACCTACACCTCGACATATTTATTAATAATAATAATAATAATAAATTATTTATTTATCCCGGGACAAGTCCCTTTAGGATAATATCACAAATACATAAAAAGAACTTTAGTGTCTTAGAGTACAAAAATGAAACCAAAAAATAAGACGGGATTTGAAGGTCGAGAGAGTAGCGGAATTGACGAATATGTGAGGGAATGGAATTCCATACTGACGAGGAGCAAATTAGGAAAGATCTGTCGAAAGCTGTGGTTCGATGGGACGTTATACAAGTCTGAAGGCCGTGAAAAAGTGTTACGGGAGTGAACGGAGGATTTGTATGAAAAAATATCTGAGATGTACGATGGGTGGCGGGATTGGAGAATTCGAAAGAGGAAGGAAGCCAGGAAGTACTTACAACGGTAGAAAGAGTATAGCCACTTCAACTCTTCGTAGAATCGGCTAACAGAAGTGTCCCAGGATATTCTAAAGATGAAGCGAATTAAGTAGTTGAATAATCGTTTTGCGATCTCCAGAAACACCCCGTACACCGTACAGCAGTAGTGGGGGGATATTAAAGAAAATACAAGGAGCCTACGGGGTTCAAGTGAAAGAAGCTGACGAAGGTTATTTAGGAGTTTAATGAAAGAAACGGGACCGAGTTGTGGCAGGATGAAAGAACTTTTAAAGGAGAGTCAGTTATGTGAAGGTCCATCTATCGGAGAATTGAGTATGATGGGTGGGAAAGTAATAAACGAAGTGAAGATTTAGGGAAACTGTAGGCTCAAAAAGAAGGATTTATCGGATGATTGAAATCATATTATGATTGAAATCTCCGGAGGTGATTGTACTGTAGTAACTGGAGACCAACTGGACCAGGGATGTTTCAAAAAGAAACATGAGGAGATCGGTAAACAATGCCATTCAGGAGAAGAGATGAATCTTTTGTAATTTCCACAAACAGGTATTTAATACAATAGAATAGAACTGAACTTTATTCTAAGACATAGTCCCAGATAATATGAGGTTGATCAAGACAATGAAATTGCGAAAGGATTTTGGCCTTGAGAGAGTCATGTGTATACAGTTCCACCCCACCACTTCTGCGATCAGATCTATCATGGCGAAGGAAGGAATAATTGGTGAGGGATATTTGTGAGAAAGGAATGAACGGTTTAAACCAAGTTTTGGAGACATCTATGATGTGATAAAAATTATCAGTAAAATAGTTTTGGAATTCATCATAGTGGGCAATGGGGGACTGAGCATTGACGTGACAGAAGATGAGGGTATTAGTCATTACTGTGGATGTGGGAATCTGAATTATTATGAAAGGGTTGGGATTAGATTAGAGCGAATTATTACGATGTACGTAATATTAAAATTGTACACAATGTCGGTATCAAACAAAATGTGACTAAAACATAGTACTAAGGAATTTATGAATTGTGAGATAAAATGTGAATTTAGAATGAAATTTTTAAGGGAAAAAAATTGCAGGCAGATGAAACATATAGATAACGATAGTTACAGAAATATGAATAATACAAATTTAAAGACATATAAATAAATGTGATAAAACAAGGTATAAAGCGACGAAACCCGACTTAAGCTGAAAGAGGGACACCTTCCCGTGCCCCGAGGCAAACAGAAGGAACGAAGGGGAGCAAGTCCTAGGGTTAATTCACCCCCCATTGTCTTAGTGAGCTTGTGTCCTTTGTTTCTATGCTTTTGTTATCTTCACTCCCTTATTGCTCAGCCAATCCTATTATACCCATTAAGTCATTTAAGCTATAAAAGTTAAATTTCCTTAATTATAAAAAAGAATAAAGGCACCTTTATCTCCATGCAGTGGTGATTTACTTTCATAGAAACAAAAGGAAATGATTAAACCTATATAAGATTCCATAAAAATAATTATATCTTCATAAACGTATATTAGTGGTGTTGTTTTTTTTTTTTTTTTTAGTTTTCACAAATAGTTCCTTATCGCTTTTGAACTACAACATACAGAAATCTCAGTAAATTAAAAAAAATAAAATAATAAAAAATACAATAAAATAAATAATAAAGATTTTAAAAATAATAATATTTTAAAAAAAAAAGTCAAATCTGCTTGCAAAAGTCCATTCCATTAAGAAGGCAAATCAATTCGTCAATTATATTTACATCGTTCCCCAAAGCAACCGCGGCATTGTGTGGTATTACCCTTTGGTTCAACCTTCAAGTGTAGAAGGGACATTCTTCGAAGATGTTAGCAATTGTTAGGGTTCCCCCACAATGCTGACATTTTAGGGGCAATTCTTTAGATATTAAGTACCCATGTGTTAACCTTGTGCGTCCGATTTGTATTTGATGGATTCCAAAATTTATTCGAAATTTCGGAATGTAATGACAAGCTAACTGTAATGTTTGGAGTGATTATACCGTAATAAATCGCTGCTGGGGGACGTAGCTGCCAAGGGAGAGGCTGGCCGCTGCCCCCGAAGCGATTGCAAACACTATTACCAGCACTCCCTTACTGCTGGCCATGGCAGGCGCCCAACTTGCTAAGTAACTTGGATCCAGTTCGCTAATGATCCCACCTTCATTGCATTGCCACACGTGCTAGTCTTCGTGTCATTCCAATTGCCAATTCATGTAATTGCCCTTTGATGATAAAGCAGTAAGTTTAATATGGATAGTTGAAATAGATTCCTATTTCGTTAGTGATAATTTGATGAGCGTAATACGTGACTTCAACTTACATCGGTTGTTAAAATCAATTTATGAACTTTTAAATAAACCTAGAGTTCAAAACGTTTAAGGAATTATATTAAGCCTCGTTAGAAACATATGTTAAAAATAGATTAAATAATATGACAGTATAAAATTGTTATGTAAAGCAATAAGTTAAGTCCTAATAAAACCTGGAGAGGCAAAATTTAAAACTTCCACTGTAGCATCGTCCGATTAGTAGCATAAAGGGACTTTAAATAAATAAACAAACAAATAAGTTAAGATTATGGCCAGTCATTTTATATTACCTTCTACAACTTTGTAGAATAGAATAGAATAGAATTTATTTGTTTAAGATTTACATTCTTGTACAAATCAATTGCCAACATGAGTCTAGTTAATAATAAATGTCCATTTATTCGGCTCTTGAGAAAAACTTGAAAAATAATAATTGTAAACTATTTAAATTATACATTTTATCATTTAATTGATACATAATAGAAAAACGACACTGAAATAAAACATAAAAAAACAAACAAAACAATTAACAACTTGAAAAACAAACTGAAAACATTCGCCGTACAATGAAAAATAATAAACAGTTAACCTTAGATTACTAGACACTTAATTGGTGTGTGGACCTTCACAGTTCAAGGTACCCAGGGTATTACATGCTGACTTAGTGAACTAGAAAATGTTGTTCAGTTTTTCAATATTGTCTATTTGAAGAATTTTTTGGTCATCACCGGATTCTGATAAAAATAGTTGTAAATATCTTTCTCTGTCTTTTATGAGCTTTTCACAGTAGAGAAGGACATGAAACAGGCTGTTCAAGATAAACTGACCACAGAAAGTGCAGGTTTCTTGTGCTTTGAAGATGAACAGTTTGGTTTTTCCATAAAGTGTGGTACGTTTTGGGCTCGAAATTCTTAACTGACTCAATGATCTTATTTTTTTGATGTTGGTTGTATATGTCAGATAGGTCTCTGGGCTGGAGATATTGAAGCTGGAGATAGTTATATATATGGGGTTATGATTAAAATTGAGAGATCGGTGGATGTCTATTGAAATGTTATGATTTTTTATCTTTTCCATTATTGCATCTCTGCACTTTAATAACCCATTCGGGCACAATACACTGAATTCTTCTTCACAGCCATATTAAGCAGTTATCGATCTAACTTGTGAAACCCAGTTAAACTTTATATCAGGGTTCCTTGCATGCAGCGAAATCAGTCTGTTGAAACAATGTCTTGGCAGCCTCTCCTCCGGCATGATTGACAATCTGGACCAGTAGTTCACCTTCTACAACTTTGTATTTGCTTGTAATATAGTTTTTTTAAGTCTAATTCATAATTTTTTCAGTCAAATTAACAATTTTTTCAATCGAATTCTTATTTTATTCAATCAAATTCATAATTTTCATATTCAGGATTCAAACCCTGCAAATGGCCGTAGGATTATTTCGAGGTCGTAAAAAATATTCGGTTATACTGTGCTGAGAGGGGGGGGGAGAGGGAGGGTGTAAAATGGATCCCGAAGCCTACGATATCAGGAAAATGTATGAAGGTCCTTTTCCTATTTTAATCTGGATAGGAAAAATTTAGGACCCCTGCTACAGCACCGTCGGATTAGCCGCACCAGCATAAAGTAATGTTAAATGAATAAACAATAACAAGATTTTTTTTAATATGAAAATCTCATAAAAGTAGCTATATAAAATGGGGTCAGGAAATCATGAAATTGATTAAAAAAATTATGAATTCGATTGAAAAGTTTATGAATTTAATTGAAAAAAATATGAATTTGACTAAAAAAAGCTATATAAGTCCGTGGCATTTTTCAATATTTAAATTTAATCCACTCTATGTTTATAAAATCATGTTTACTTAGTCAAGAAGTTTTAGATATTTTAAAAAATGATTAGTCTTAGTCATGCACCCGTTTCAATCGAGATTCCTTATCTTAAAGTGGTATTTTTCTTCCTCGAATAGGAAGAGAAAAATATTAATTTTCGTCATTTAATGTTTGTTTTTATTTCCGGAAAGGAAAATTCGATTCACAGACGGCTGACGAAATTTGCACTGCGCCTTGCGATGACGCCTTAGGAGAAAGCACCGTCCCACAATGGGCTAAATCACCAAATTAGGTGGACAAAAGTCAAGTCAAAAGTTTGGAATTTTCTAGTGCTTCACCTTTTTATTATTAGTTGGCAAGACCATTAATACTGATATTTCCCACGATACCGTGTTTACAAATAAATAAATCATTCCTGCTCACACAAGTGACTAATAACCAACAGTGGGATTATTTTTATTCAATGGTCATTTATTCTGTTTAAGATGTATTTAGAGCAAAGTATTTTTGCTTTTATTAAACAATGGGCATTGCTAAGACAGGTAAGACATTATATTTCCAAACTCGTTATTGAATATAAATTGCAATCTCACCTGTAGAGTTGATTTAGCAATTTGTAAATGTACAACCTTATTCAATAACGAAAAACTATATTACCCCTAAGTTACCCCAAGGATTTGTTTGTAGGATTCGTTTTATCAATCCTTCTAGTGTTTAGATATTATAAAGAATTTTTGCGTGTTTTTGCGTTTTGGGTGATACATCATTTTTTTCAGACACAACACTACGAATCAAAAATTTTACAATCTATAATTTCAAGAATTTCCTTAACCATATAAAATACATCTATAAGCAGATTTTAGCAACTCTGAGTCATAATTAGATTTATCGTATTGTTTTTCCTGTATTCTGGGACTTAAAACCTAAAATATAGGTGAGTTTTAGATTTTAGCTAATAAATTTGATGTTTGACCACGGTGCGCTCGCTAATCGTATCATAAAATTAATTATTTTTTATATTTTTTTAAAATATTTTTTTCCGTATTCTGGGACCTCAAAGGTTAAATATAGACAAGTTTCAGAATTGTTTCCACCTAAATCAGTCATATTGCCCACTGTGCGTCCGTAAGTGGTTTATTTGGTTAAGAACCAGAAAGTATGTAAAGCGCTCAAGCCGTCCTTCAACTGTTGATTCAAGCAAAACTGATAAATATTTAATTTTTGATCAATTAAACAAATCATATAATTTATTGTAAATACTTACAAGCATCAGCAGTCAGCCGATTTCGGTGAATAAGTTGGTTATGTTACTCAGTCATTATCCTGTTATTATTAAAATTCTAATCTTGAGAAAATTATCCCTTTTTTTTTTTTTTTTATGAATTTTCAAATATAGTAAAAATTTCGTTTCAGCGATATTTAATGAGAAATATATCAAATCAATTATGAAACTAATGCTGTGTTAACATCATGATGAGTTCAAGTAGCATACAAATTGTGACTGAGAATCAGCTGGTGCTAGAGTTATAAGTTTTTTTTTTTTTTTTAACTTTTAAAAAGTAGTTCTCTTAAAAATTATTAACTCTAGACATTTTGAATATTTAAGAGTATAACAAAAATTGAATAATGATAAGAGTACTTTCTACATTTTTAGTCCTTACAACTCAGTACTTAAGAAACGAGAAATCAGGAAAAAGTAAAATAACAAAAATTAACATCAAATGAAACATTTGTTGAGCTACAAAAGGAAAGCTTAGAAAGGGGTTCACGCTTAATTTATTTTTCTTATATAGTCTTACCACTTTACTACTTGCTGTAGAAAATTTGGATCATGTGAGCACAGTTTTTTAAAAATATAAATTTAAAAAATGGATTAATGTCAATTTCAACAATATAATAAATGGGATATCCCCGAAGGGACTGGTAAAAACGTAAAAAATCATGAAAATCAAAAATATTGAGTTGAAAACTGATTAAAATGGGACAATTCTAAATGCATATACCTTTTATAATGATTAACTACATGACCTGATATAATTATGTAATTTATCATTCAATGATCTCTAAAAAAAAACAATAAAGATTACTTTATGTTCTGCAGGATCATATTTCATAATTTAATTTTCATACCCTTTTGTCAAAAGAGTCACGTGCCCGCTAATCCAACGGGAAATATGCTAGGAAGTTAATATTAATTTTAAATTGCAAAATTTAAGAAAACTTTATAAGAAGTTTTTTCTCCATCCCCTTCCTCCCTTTCTTCCCGAAAAATCATATTTCATACTTAAGGCAGTCATATGCGGAGGAAGCTGGTAACTAAATTCAATTCGCACCCTGCCTTTCCCATTTCCACCTAAATTTAGAACCACGCTGTGCCTATGTTTTATCCTTAACTGTTCCGTAGCCGAAGTGTTTATGAAAATAACAACGCCTTGTCTCCGTTATATTAAAATTTAGGTATAAAGTTCGAAATTATATGGGACCTATTTTTCGGTACGACATTTGCTACAGACATTTATTGAGCCAGTACAATGCTTATGAAATATAAACCTTTTCTTTTTTTATTCTCACTTACCTATATATGAAATATTTAGTAAGGGAAAGTATTGCGATCGTGAAAATGTTCGAATTCCAGTTTTCAACGGAAATACACGTTTTAGGGTTCCCTGATTCCTAATGAACAAGTTCCGCAAAAAGGTTTGTGTCTGGTAACAGCCTCACGTTAACAAAAAAGTCATATGGAACTGAAATTTCATATTTAAGACAACAATACGCCCGAAAGATTACAGAATCTTTATCATCAAAATCAGCTAACCAGAAGAGCTAACCACTTTATACCATGCATTTTGCACTTTTTTACGATTTTCTCAAAAACGGCAATAACGATTTTTATTAAACTCCCTATATCGATGCAAAATTTAATAGGCTTTAATTTGATGTATATTTCATTCGGATTGAAATAGTATGACAGAGCCTAAATGGCGATATTTTAAATTTTCTTCCTCTAAAGTATCTTTAGTTTTGTAGATTCTATAAAAATAACCATATCATCTTGTTACCATTGA
This sequence comes from Piezodorus guildinii, assembly GCA_023052935.1. NCBI lineage: Eukaryota > Metazoa > Arthropoda > Insecta > Hemiptera > Pentatomidae > Piezodorus > Piezodorus guildinii. The sequence continues at coordinate 117,454,068 of CM041293.1, read as the reverse complement.
TAAAAAAACAGGTAAATAAGTTGAACGAATTTAATACCCAGCTAAAGGAGAAGTATAATATACTGTTGGATAGCTAAACATTTTAGAAAAAATATTATCTGATACACAAGCTTGTAAAAGATAAAAAAGAGTGATAAAAAGCCGATAAAACTAACTGATTATTTTAGTAAATAATATAATCGATTTTTTAATAAAAGACATGTTTCAATAGAAATTTAATTAAATTAATTCTTTAATAATTTCACTCATTTTTATCTCTGACCTGTACCACTACAACCCATGAAGGGTCTTGGCTCAGTACATATAGAGATTCGTACTGCTTCTAGGCCAACGGCAGTGCAATGAGGTGATTAGGCCTTAATCGTGCTCAGCCGCCAGGTTTTTCCCCAATTAATTTGAGTACCCACTTTATAGAGGCTGGGTCTGCCCCAGGAGGTTCTCCATACGCTAGGGTCCCCGCCCGACTAAATTAACAGAATAAATAATATTCTGCCTGAGTCAGGATTCGAACCCAGGACCCGGAGCACAGCAGACTAGAGCTCTATCCACTAGACCACGCCGCTCCCTTTTTATCTCTGACAGTATTTGAAAATTCTTCAACCGATTTCAACAACTGTGGAAAGTGAAAGCAAGAAAACATTTTTTATTTATTAAAAAAATATATATATTTTAAAATTTATTGATTGGTAGATCGTACAATATACATATTGTATGCTCACTTATTTGAACACGCTTTGTATCCATTCGACCTCTCACTGATATTTATTCTCATGACAACCACACAAGTGAAATTCATAAATGTATTAATTTAAAGATAAAATTATTTAATTGGGCTCCTAACAATAACTTGAAATATGGCGAAAGCTAAACTAGAACGTACCTTATACTGTGTTTAAACAGTTTCGTAATGAATGTAAATTTCAGCCCTCAGAAATACTTTTAATAATTTTCTGGAGTGAATAATTTAAATGCCACTTGAAGTATTGATAAATGCAGCCTGTAACTCAAAACAGCTAACAGTCAGATCGGCTATCACCTCGTTAGGTAAAAAAAAAAATCCAAAATAAAGTTTATTAAATGAATTTTATATCATTTAGAAAAATCTTCAAATTATAGATTGTAAAACGTTTGATTCGGAGTGTTGTATCTGAAAAAATTATGTATTAACCAAAACGTGAAAATTCTTTGTAATATTTAAAGACTAGAAGGATTGATGAAACAAATCCTACACACAAATCCTTAGGGTTACTTGGGGGATTTATAGTTTATTGAATAGGGGCATTCATTTACAAATAGCTAAATTAACTCTAGAGGTAGATTGCAATGTTTGTTCAATAACGGGTTTAGAAATAGAATGTCTTACCTGTTTCAGCAATGTCCATTGTTAAATAGAAGCAAAAAGACTTTGCGCTAAACACACCTTGAACCTAATAAATGACCATCAAATAAAGATAATCCCACTGCCGGTTATTAGGCACTTGTGCGAACAGGAATGATTCGCTCATTTACTATTTATTTGTAAACACGGCATGGTGAGAAATATTTGTGTTAAGGGTCTGGCCAACTAATAATAAGAATGCGAAGCACAAGAAAATTACAAACATTAGACTTGACTTTTGTCCACCTAAATTGGCGATTTTGCCCTGTGTATGCCTGTCAAAAGTTTGAGACAACCTATGGTTTACATCTATAAATCATGAATAACCTCTATGAATACCTAAATAAAATATAGGTGTCTTATTATTATTTGTATATATAAACAAATTTGCGAATTAAGTGTAAGAAGAAGTTAACTAAGGTTTGTTAATATCGTAAATAACAAGAAATAATTTGATTAAATCTAATTATTACTGAGACTTCTAACGTAATAAAAATGAAAAAAAAAAGAATAAACAATGTGATTTTTGTGTCTGGAAATTTATTTAGAGACTAGTAATACCATAAGGGGAATAGAGAAGATAAATTTTATTCTTCGTTTGACGTATTGATTTCTCGACTGCCAAAGTTATAAGGTTCAGTGCAAAGGTAATTTTAGTTTGTTTTCATTAAAGAACGGTTAGAAAGAATATTTTTTTGGCTGAATGGCGTAGTCAACCCACATAATTAAGAAAGAAAAAAAAATAATTCGAGCAGCAAAGTGCTGCAAAATAATTGAAATAGATTAATTTCTGAAAGCCATTGGTGGTCTCAAAACTTTTGACGACACTGTATATACCTTAGTATACATGTTCACAAAATAACATATTATGAGAGAGTCGCTTTGATTTTACAGTTATTTTAAAACTGAACCGAGATCAATACAGTCTAGAAAGGTAACAGCTGGTCGCCCGTGCAGCGATGAAAACTTTTTCAAGTAAACCTTCTGAGCGTTGCAACTCAGGGCACGTGCGATCAATGAGCTTCAGTCTTCAAAGCATTTATATATTCTTTTCAGCTTTGTCGAATATTTTCGAGAAATATAAACCTGTCTAGAGAAGGCTGCTTCCAAAACTGATTCACATAAAACGAGACAAACAGTTCAGTCGGTAAAACTGTTGAATATTGAACAACGTACTCGTTTTCTTATTACGATAACTAAATTTTTTAAATCATCGCCAATGTAATTCTGCGGTTCGTTAGAAAATTCTCAGATGAGAGTAAAGTGCGCTAATATTTAAAAGAGAATTGTTAATATGATGAATTTTAGCCTCAACAAAGTGAATTGTAAATGCGCAAATGCGATATTTGTTAAGTAAACCCGGCTGATGATGAAAGCCTTGTGTGTCGGATTTAGGACTTCATGCAAATCCTTAAAGCTAATGGCCATTACCCAAGCATTATTATGTAAAGTCTCATAGTCTTTATTAATTTATCAAGCATATGATTAATAACTGTGTTAATAATACTTTAATCAATACCATCTGTTCGAGATAGAGTAGTTTACATTAATTGTATTGCTCGAAGTTATAAATATTCCTTAATTTTCTTCTAGTTATTTCTTTTAAATTTTTTTATTCAAAGTTATATAGGCACATTTTCAAACTCAATATTTGCTTTGCAGCGTTCTAAATTATTTTGTGGATGGAAACGAGCTTGAGTGATGTTATTATCTGTAGTAATTTAAGATTTATCAGAACAAAACAAAATAATTTTTCATTTACTCACAAATATCTTTTACCATGTGAGGTATTACAGTACTTAGAAAACCTTAAAAAGAGAAATTTAACAATGAAAAAGATTGTTAAGATAAATACTCATCTTAGCATATTTTTCCTTATGCAGGAGCTTATTATCCTACTTGCTATCGGTATTCCGACTTTTAGAATTTGGCATTTTATTGTTTTATAGGTATTTTTAAACAAGGGAAAGAAGAGATAGAGGCAATTTTTTTAAAAGACACTACGCTAAACATTATGACGACATCTGTACTACTCATTTGTGTATATGATAAATACAAATGGTAAAATATTGGGATAACACGAACACAGATTGAACCACGTACATCATGTTGAGCAAATCTCAGTTGGATATGGCTTCTTGTTCTTTTCTGCTGACTTAACTATATCCTATGTTTCTGTAGACCAGCTTCAAGATAAAATTACCTGTTCATAGCAAGACGACATTTTTCAAATAGCAGGTAATATTTAGTCGTTATAAAATATTATACTCTAAAATGTATTTTTTATTGGAAAGGAACTAATTAGCGAAGATTTTGGGATATCGTGTCTCTGCGATAATGACCCAGATTTAATACTGCGGGCAGAACACGTTTTATACAAAAACTCACTTCTCCATTAATGTTCGCATTGTTGACATCTCTTGAATGTTTAAGACTTTATACATTCGTTTTATACTGTACATTGGTGGATCCAAGGTGGGAAAAGAGGAATGATTTCCCTCAAAAAGACCTTCGAGAAAAAAACAAATAGAACATGGCTAATTTAAAGTAATTGAGCATGTGGTAATTGAGTATTGCTCTGAGTTAATGTAAGCTAGTATGGATTAGTTGAAGTTGTTTTAGTATTTTATTTTCTCATTTTGAGTTCATTAAGTATTCAAGAAGGGTTAAATACCGAATTCGACACTAGGAAAATTATACCTTAATTTGTAGTTATCAGTCTCCCCTGCCACTGCGGCACTATTTGAATATACCGAAATTGAGGGTTTAACATTTCACTTTGTGTAAGCGTATTTGTTTCTAATTTAATGATGATTAATTCCAAAGCTTATTTGCATTTATATAAGCTAAATGCTATTGTAAGTAAAGCAAGATGCAATACTGAGAGACGGTAATCGACGCAGATCTCTTATATTGTGTTGTGTCACATGAAATGTCCGTTTTCAAGGTAAAGGATTTTTATTAAAAATACGATATGAAAACAAGATAATTTTATTCGAAGTATTTACTTTCTTTTTCTACACATTTTCCCAACGTGACCCAACTTTTTTATACCGAACTGAAAAACTCTGAGCTTTGAAGTGAAACAAAATCTGAAAACGCACTTTTCACTTGATCATCATTTTCAAAAAGTTTTTCTTTGACGAAGTTTCTTGAATAGGTGGTAATCTGTTGGAGACAAGTGGGAGAGTATGGTGGGTGCGGCAGAACTTCATAGACCAGTTCTTTCAATTGTTGCACGGTATATTTTGAAACATGGGGTCTTGCTGCCGCTCAGTGAGATCATGAGGTCCCATGTATCGAGATTTTTTACTTTCCCAATACACTTTAAATGTCTGCAAACGGTAGATGCACTTGCATTTAGTTGTGCTGAGAGCCCTTTAACTGTTTGGTAGGGTTTTTCTTCTACTGTATGTTTGAGGACATCGTTGTCTATTACGGACAGAGGTCTTCCTCGGGGCAAGTTTTCAAGTCGGTATCCCCAGCTGAAAACTTAGCAAACCAACGGCGAATGGTCCGTTCATTAACACTCCCTTCCCAAACCCCTTGCAAATATTTCTAGCAGCCTCAGATGCTGAATAGTCGAGTTTAAACCCGTACAAAAATATTACTCGAAAATCGCGTGTTTCATGTTCATATTTGGAGGTATACTAAAAAGTGGGTAGCTGATTGGGAAGCTAATGTTTATAATACAAAGTAGAGGATTTGTAACTGTTTACTTTAAATATGTAAACATTCGGAAGAAAACAACAGAGACCTGCAAAACCTTTATGTACTTCAGAAATTACAAAATTGACATTTAATTTGAAACAACCCAATAAATGGATAAATATATTAAGTATGGTCGATGAAAAAATAAAAACATAATTTTTTTTTTTAATGCCAAAGACTGATGCGGTTCTGGAAACTAAAATTATTCAAAGAGAGTTGACCAATAATTTCATAACGTTTTTGGATGGAACGTGTAAGGTCTTCCATTAGTAAACAATTGGTAATTGGAAAAACAGTAGGAAGCTCAGAAAAATAAAATTTACTTTCACTTAAGTAACTTGATAAACTTAAGTAAGTTCATTGGAAGTTGATTCTGGATCTCCTAAGAAGATTATCGGGAAATTCGATTCCCAGACTGGGTTAGATTTCCGCCTTGGTCGGTTAATATTTATTTCAGGGGGTTCCGAAGGAATTAATCATGACACTCCCTCTTCGTTTAGTTTAGTTTAAAAGGGAACAATCAATACGTAACCACCGTGTGTTGACTGGGAGGAGAACAATGCATACATGTCGGATATTAATTTTTTTGCCAACACCGGTACCAGTAATACCTGTGGTAAACATGATTATTCTAGTAATTTTTAATTTTTTTTTACTTTTCATTAATAAACCTTTGTAATCGATAAAACAAAAAATATTACTCCTCCTCAAAATTTTAGGTTTAAACATATAAAAAAAACCGTGTGTCCGCCTTTTAATACCTGGACATCTTATAGTGATCCAAACACCTGGACGATGATATAAATTAAATATGATTTAATTAAATAAAGCTGCTATTTTTAAAGATAAAGCAATTTTATTGCAGAGTTTTATGATCAAGAAACCGCGAATAATTATAAAAAATAAAATGTTACCTATAACCCAGTTATTTTTGTTATTAAGTTATTAAACTGATCTTGTTTTAGGACGGGGATTCCGCGATAGACAAAAAAAAAAAAATAATAATAAAAAAAAAAAAATGAATCTTGCTTATACATACGCTTAAAAATCATTATAGGTGGAATAGTCAGGAATCAGTCATTTATTGAAAAGTTTTTAATTTTGCCAACGTTTCGGCCCAAGCTTGTGAGCCATCATCAGGGCTACAAACATCAGAACAAAAGAGATACATATCAATATGATAATGAAAATTTTCTTTTGAATGTAGTGACAATGATAACATTTGAAATAAAACAGAAAATATACCAACATACTTAAATATTATAGATAGAAATAATGATAATATGATACATAATCTGATGATGATAAGCATAACAAATTTTACAGAACTTTAGACTTTAATATAGAAGTAAAAAAACATATATATAAACGTACCATTACTGAGCCATGTCCAAGCATAAACTGAGGAAAACCATAAACATAGGTAGTATGGGGAGGGGTTTATGTAAAAACCCTGAAGGTTTTCCCCTCTAAGTGTAAATACTACAGCTTATCTTTGTTTTGAAAAAGTTTTACAAAATTATATAATGGAAAAAACAAAATAATATATCCGTATGTACAATAAGGATCAACATTTTTAACAGAAAATTATAAACACTAGAATCTGAGGTATTTAAAAAATCCATGAGGTATATAATATATACCGAAACGTTGGCAAAATTAAAAAATTTTCAAAAAATGACTGATTCCTGACTATTCCACCTATAATAGTTTCTACAGTCGACTATACATCCTCAATACGCTTAAAAATCAGTTATTTTCGAAGATAAGGAATAAAATCTTTAGTTTTAGAATTATTACACCACGATAAAACAAGAAAAAAAATCTATATATTAAAAAATAACAAGATATCTGGAATCAGGAACTTTTATTCACATGATCTTCTATTTGTGATAGTAAGAGTGATCTTATCTCTCCTCGGAATCATAGATCTCTGAAAATGAAATATTAATCTAAAGAAGCATCATAGATATAGTTTAGTAATATAATAATAACATGAAATCGTTATTTATAGGAATAATGAACAGGTATAAGAGGTGATATTTACTTGAGGTTTCCTATAAGTAATTAAAGTTTGGTTTGTTGGTAAATGTTGTAAAATAGAATGAAATTAAAATATTCCGATTGGTATTTTGCAAAGTTAGATGTTTAGGATACAAGATTTTTTTTTTTTTAACTTTATTTTTCATACAGATTCGTAAAGATATATAGAGCCAAAATACGATGTAAGCCAAATCAACTTCAAAGGGAAAGGTAAATGAATAAATTCTAAAACATTCAAGAGATAATAATTATTTGACCATGAATGAAGAAGTCAGTTTTTGGATGTAGCTCTTTATTTTTAATGATCTAAAACTTATACCACTAAAAAATTTTAAATAATATATTAATTTTTGTCTGATATTGTCAATTCATTTGGTAAGAGTATGGGTCAATCCTACGAAATCGTCCAGACCTTGCCGATCGACATTTTTGATTTTTTTACCAGTTATTCTCTATCCTTTCGTCAAAATAAAACCATAAATTAAAAAAAAAAAATCTAGCTAATAGTTTTAGTGTTGCAGCCGTTTTAAGTAAGCTACACGGGCAAAAACATGTGACGGGAAAATTTTCCGATTCCTGTAACTTTTTAGATATCAAAACAAAACAAAAATTATCTATAAGATAAAGACGTGCTTTGTATTTTTTGTTCTCATGACTCATTCCCTAAATAGTGAAGGAAGTTGATTAAAAAATGATCGATATTGAATAAAAATTCGGACATTTAGCGAGGTAAAAGTATATAAAGGATAAAAGACTCACCTTTGATTATTTTTTCCTTTATAGCTTAGTCATATATCTACCTAATGTAAAAATTTCGATCTTGAGAACATTGTCCTTTTTTGTATATGAATTTTGAGAATTAGCAAAAATTTATTTTTCACGATGTTTACATGGAAATATCTCAAAAGAGACGGAGTGAAAAATTATGAAACTAATACAGATTACCTATCTATACTATGTGTTCAAGTTATATAAATTTGGTCTTTGAGACTAAGCTGGTTCCGGAGTTACAAAATTCTCTTAACTGTTAAAAAAAGTGTTCTTAAACAAATATCAACTCCGGTAATTTTGCATATTTAAGAACCAAACTAAAACTACAATGATGGTTAGAGTATTTTAGTTAATTTTAGTCCTTACAACACATTACCTAAGTAACCAAAAAATGGTTTAAAAAAAATCAAGAAATGATTTTACTCTTTATTATTTTTCCTTTTATAGCCTTATCATTGCACAACTTGTTTTAGAAGTTTGGATCGTGTAGTTATAAATTTTTTCAATAATTTTTTTTAAAAAGGGTTATTTCCAACTCAGTAATATTCATAGTAAAATATTTCAAAAAGGACTGAGCTAAAAATGACGAATTACAAAATCTTGATCATATTACCATAGAGAATGTGATTCTGTAGCAATATTAATATTTTCCACTGTGACAAACTAATATATACAAATAAATGAATATATATTAGCATAGAAATATGACATTTAAAAATTTAATTAATTTTATTGCGCATTTCACAGGTGCAAATCAAGATTTTAAGAAAAAAATCATTTTTATACTATAAAATAAAGAAATAATATAAAATTAGGGGTAAGCTATATAGTGATAAAAAAAGAAATTATGCAATAGCCTAATCAACAAATTTCTACATGGACAAACAATACCGGCTGAAGAGAAAAAAAATTAAGCGTCCTATAAACCAAAAAAATAAATAAATAAAACATACAAAATACTGCGGTATAGATATAAGATAAATAAAACATCCATTTTAATTTTTAGTTTTTTGAAACAGAGAATAATTTGAATTTAATGCTGAAATTCAAAATTGAAAAGAAAATTTAAGACGTTAAGTATCAACTCGGGCAAAAACATCAACGACAAAGACAAAAAAGAGAGTGACTGATTAATTCTTTCACAGATCGATTAATCTTTTAAAACAGTTATAAACCATATTACTAAATTTCCGAACTTAAATGATACAAATGGCAGGCCGGTCAAAAAATATGTGCAATGTGTACCACAAACTCGTACAGCTAGCAGTCACATTCAGATTACGTTGACATAATTTCTAGATGATATATCTCTAAAAGGTGATGATGTTTTACAATTAAATGAAACATTAATAAATAAAAACACGCATTATCAACATCTACTTTTACAAATGTACTCCTCTTTCCAACACGATTCCAGGATATCCGTATGATTGCCTGAATTATTTTTTTTTTCATCTTTTTCATAGTATACCGGTTTTTTTTTCAGGATAGGAGAGCGGGGGACTAATGCCTGAGTCAAAGGTCTCTTATCCCCTCCTACCCGTCGCTCTTATTCATAAACAACATTTGGAGTCTGGCAGTATCATAATTGTTACTTGTAATTATGATTATAGTGTTGGATTAATAAATGGACAGAAGTAAATAAAATAAAAATCTGGTGCGCGCAACACACTGCTTTCACTTACCTCCGTTATTTATATCAATTTAATTTTTTTCAAACAAATTTAGAAACGAAATAAATTGTTAAAGAATTATTTACATTGGATTTTAATAGAAAAATTTGATTTATTGAATAATCTATTTATCTATCTATTTATATTAATATGGCTTTTCATCACTCTCCGTTAACTTTTACAATAGTATGTATAAGCTAACATTAGGGGTACTCACTACGTTTGCTATAGCATATTTTTTGTGCTATTTTGCTAAACCCATCAAGTTTCTACAGGAAATAACTGTAGAAACTCGACGGGTATAGCACAATAGCACAAAAAATATGATATAGCAAACGTAGTGAGTACCCCTATTGTTTCTAAAATCATTAGCATTCCAACAGTATGTTATACATGTATGTTATAACGGTACGTTATTAAGTTCTAAAAATAAAAATTGCATTAAAAAAATATTTTTGCAGTTTTCTCCTTTAGTTGTTAATCAAATTTGCCGCATAACGTGGATATTAATTATCGATGCTAACAATAATATAGTAATTTTTATATAATCTACAAAATTAAAGGTACTTTAGAGAAAGAAATTTTAGAATATCTGCATTTAAGCACCATCAGACTATTTAAATCAGAATGAAACCTAGGTGATATTAAAGGCCATTAAATTTTACATCGATATAGCGAGTTTGAGCCGTTTTTGAGAAAATCGTAAAAAGGTGCTAAATGCATGGGATGAAGTAGGACTTTCGGTCAGCCGATTTTAGTGAAAAAGTTGCTGTAACACTTCGGGAGTATAGTAGTCTCAAATATAAAATTTTTCGTTTTTGCGCTAGAGTTAACACATTCACACAGACCATTTTGCGAGACATGGGACGTGGAAAACTGGAATGCGAAAATTTTCACGATCGCAATACTTTCCCTTACGATATATTTCACACATATGTAAGTGAAAGTTAAAAACTGAGTCCTGAAAAAAATAAAAACATTTACTAATTTGAATTTTATGAAATTAGGAAGATATCATCTTATTCGGCTTTGATTGTGTTATTTTCAGTCTGTCAAAATAAAAATGTGTAGTGAGAACAAGTTCTATATTTATTCAACAAATATCTCACTGAATTCATCAAGATAAAATAATGCTGAAGGCATCCAGAAAGTTAAGATCCTTGAAGAAAGACTGAGCAATGGTAGATCCTATCTCGCGGCGTGAAGGGAGCTGATGAAAACATCTAGAAAACTTTTAACGAAAAACATCGAGAGGGGAGAAGATTTCTTAGGATTGATTATTAAAGTGGAAAGAATACAGCAAGCCTTGTGGTTCATGGAAGCCCTCTGTTCTCCAGGGGAAGTAATCTCCAGATCTTCTCTATAAATTATTCAGTACCATTCTTTTGAGAAACTTATTAAGAAAAGCAGAACCTGTCAAGAGAACGATTTTTAAACACCAATCTGATACGAAAAATAACATCTCTTGAACTATATTTTAATATATTAGATATTTTGAGTTAGCCTAAAATGTCGAAGGTAAATATAACCAGACATAAAACAATATAACTAGACTGCTTTAGAAAACAATGGAAAAAGGATTGATGTACTTCCGCTTTGGACAATTGTTTTTATTTTTAAAATTATTATATTTTTGTATAATTTATTATTAGTTGATTTCCTTTCATTGGTTCAACTCCTATTTTATTATTCGTATACATTTTTGTTTGTCTTCGTTTTTCCTCGAATATTTTCTACTATTTATTTAAAAAAAAATATTTTCATAAATCATTTACTTGAAATAATATTATCATATTTATTTTCAAAGTTATATATTTTAACCAATATTATTATTTCATGTAATATTATTATTTATTGTTTTAATTAATATTTTTCATCTTGAATTATTTTTCTAAAATAAATATGTTTCTGGCACTGATGGCCGCGATGTTTTTCACTAATAAAAGTAATGCTATGTATCAAATATATACATTTTTTAGTATTAAAAAATGAAATAGGCTGATGAAATAAGCAGGAGGGCCCTAGAAGATCAGAAGGTAGTACGCAAAAATTACACCTCTCCCTTCCTAAAATTCGGATCTCCTAATACATTTGGGGATTTACTGGCAAATCATTGAGCAAGGCACATAAACCGAAGACCCTGAAAGTTCAATTAGCATCGTATAGTCATGTAATAATGGTTAAAATTATGTATAGTTTTTCTGTTCTAAATAAACCCATTATATTTTTATTTAATGTGTCCCAGTAAAATGGATAAACATAGCCCTTTGGAAAGGATCCCAATTTCATTTCCTTACCAAACTATATGCTTTTAGGTGATTACCTAAACTGATCAACCATAGAAATCACAAATTAAAAAAAAAAAAATTAAATAAGAAAAAATGGGGGTAAAAACAACTAACCAGCATATATAGCATAGAAAATAATTTATATTTTGGAACTGGTCCTCTAAGAATAACAGGTTTGTACAGTTGAAATACACAACATACCTGGCCAACTGACAGAAGAAACATAATTGATTACTGATTAAAGTTATGGGTTGATATATGTGTATATAACACACGCATACACATACATATATACAAAGAATATATATACAACGATAAAATAAAATAAAAACAATTCTTCGAAAAATATTGTGTTGACAAAAATTAAAAATAAATAATAGATAACAGTGTTTAAATATAGACATTGAACAAATATTAATCTTCTTTCAAAGTTAGATGTCAGGAATATAAATATCACAGTTTTTAAACGTTTTTTTGGATAGTAAAAGGTATTGGAAAAGTTGGGATATGAGTGAGGAGAGAGAAGCAGCATGGCGGATATGAGTATGTAGAGAATTCCAGAAAGTAGAGGAGCGGACAAGCAAGGAACGATCAAAAGGTTTTAGTTCTTTGGGTAGGAAAATAAAGATCGGAATGGCGCGATAATGTTTCAAGGGAGTGGGATGAAGATTTAAATTGTAGGTGACTGTGAATGTATGGAGGGTGTAAAGAGTTAATGATTTGGTAAAGGTATGATCCTAGGAAATATTGTGTATGGATTAGGGGAAGGAGCCACTTTAACTCGCCGTAAAAAGACCTCTTTGGAGTACTGAGGTCAAATTTTAAAAATATATTTAAAAAATCTGTTGCGGGCGACACACGACTTTCACTTACCTCAGTTTTTAAAATATATTAGAACTTTTAAAAAAGCACATAATACCTTCCATTCATCATCTAAACCTTTTATTTCTTTAGTCCTTTAACATTTTTTTTTTTTTTTTTTTTTTTTTATTCAAGTCGACGTTTCGGGGTTGTTTCCCCATTTTCAAGACTTATTCCTTGCTAGAACATTTTTCACATCTCATAGCCACTGCTACTTGTCTTGTATTGGCTCACTGTTTCCATTATATTTCTATTTTCTTAATAGAAATTAGAAAATAGAAATATAATGGAAACAGTGAGCCAATACAAGACAAGTAGCAGTGGCTATGAGATGTGAAAAATGTTCTAGCAAGGAATAAGTCTTGAAAATGGGGAAACAACCCCGAAACGTCGACTTGAATAAAAAAAAAAAAAAAAAAAAAAAAAAAAAAAAAAAAAAAAAAAAAAAAAAAAAAAAAAAAAAAAAAAAAAAAAAAAAAAAATGTTGGCCAGGTATGTTGTGTATTTCAACTGTACAAACCTGTTATTCTTAGAGGACCAGTTAAATTTATTTATTTCATAAATTATTTAACTTAAATTAAAACCAGTTAAATTTATTTCATAAATTATTTTCTATGCTATATATGCTGGTTAGTTGTTTTTACCCCCATTTTTTCTTATTTAATTTTTTTTTTTTTAATTTGTGATTTCTATGGTTGATCAGTTTAGGTAATCACCTAAAAGCATATAGTTTGGTAAGGAAATGAAATTGGGATCCTTTCCAAAGGGCTATGTTTATCCATTTTACTGGGACACAATGGGGAAACAACCCCGAAACGTCGACTTGAATAAAAAAAAAAAAAAAAAAAAAAAAAAATGTTAAAGGACTAAAGAAATAAAAGGTTTAGATGATGAATGGAAGGTATTATGTGCTTTTTTAAAAGTTCCAATTAAGAAAACTTCCAAAAAAATTAAAAAAGAAAAGTAACTAAAAATATATTAAAGAATTTTTAAATACAGTTTCAGATTAAAATGTGAAAAAACATTCAAGAATTAATTAAATTGAATTTCTTTAGAAAAATGCGTTTTATTAAAAAATCGATTATATATTATTATCTAACATAATCAGTTTTATCGGATTTTTCTCACACTTTATCAACTTCTACATGCTAATGTAAGCTAAGATAATATTTTTTCTAAAATCTATAGCTTTCCAACGGTATATTATACATGTATACAGACCTTTTCTTACTGATCTTATGTTCAAAATCACAAAATTACATTAAAACAATATTTTTTCATTTTTCTTCTTTAGTTGTTTATAAAATTCGCTCAACATGCATATTTAGCTATTAATTATCAATGCTAACAAGTTTAAAGTTACTTTTAATTGTCAATTTAAGTTATTGTTAGTAATAGTTATTTTTATAGAGTCTATAGAATAAAGGTACTTTAGATGAAGAAAATTTAAGCCCTGTCATATTATTTGAATCAGAATGAGACCTACATGATATTAAAGCTCATTAAAGTTTACATTTATGTAGGGAGTTTAATAAAAATCGTTAAAGCGGTTGTTGAGAAAATCGTAAAAAGGTGCAAAATGGATAGTATAAAGTAGATCTTCCGGTCAGCTGATTTTGATGAAAAAGATTCTGTAACATCTCGGGCTTAGATATAAAATTTCAGTTTCATAGGACTTTTCGTTTTCGCCCGAGAGTTACCACACACACACACACACACAGACACAGACACACTTACAGACCTTTTCCCGGGACTTGGTCATTTTGACTCGGGAGACCCTAAAACGTGTATTTCCGTTGAAAACTGAAATTCGAAAATTTTCACTATCGCAATACTTTCTCTTACTATATATTTCATATATAGGTAAGTGGAAGTAATATATATATATGCTACGTTTAACGCACTCTTGACTGTTTCAGGCCGTTTTTCATAATGTATAGGATACTGCTATGTATCGAGAATACTGGGAGGTAGAGAAATATTTTTGAATTGTACAAAGTAGAGTAGTTTCCGGGCGAAAAGCAGGAAGGGTTCTTAGGCCTATGCAAAAAACTGCACCCCTCCACTGCTTGGGTGAGATAGCCCGTTAACAGGGGGGAGTCTTAGCGCGGACAGGAAAGGAAGCGGAAGTCCAGCCACGGACGGAGGAAGTTGGGGGTCAAGCCAGGGAACAATTATGCAGATATGTCTAAAGATACCTTTGTATTATATTATGTATAATATTATAAAGGTACCTTATAACCTAAGTTATATTACGTGGTAAATAGAACCTCAGTATTCTCGGTAATAACAATGCATCACTGTACCAAGTTTTTATGTATGATAATATGTGTAGTAATATGTATTCTGTTATAAATAAATGTATATTTTAAGTCAATTACTTTATTCCCCTTTATGCCACGGAAACAGTAATACCCCAAATCAAAAAAGAATTTAACTTATATTATAGCGTTAACTATTCACGCCTTCTCCTTTTTCTACTGGATGTAATGCCTTTATTGGTTTGTCGGTTTGGCGCCTTGGTTCATTATTTCCTTGAATCATCACCTCTTCGCCTTTCACTATATTAGCCCGAAGGTTTAGCTGAGCCGGATAATAGGAAGCTCTAGAATATTCTAGAGTGGAAGTGGCCCTTTCCCAGTGAAGTAGAGCATCAATATTTAAAGACCATCTTAAAAGCATTCGAGGGCTGAGGAGGGGCAGGGGTCGCACTCGAGGATGGCAAATAGTAAATGATTCCTCTCGGCCAGGCAACCTAAGGCAACCTTTGCCATGCTCCCTCAGTGCTATTTCAGCAATCCTAAACATTTAATACCGCTACTTGTAATTCAGGTTCACGTGAGGGTTTTAATTTACTTAATCATTAATAACTTTGTTTATAAGTTAGATTTCCTCGAGTCGAAAGTGGATTTCTACTGAATTACAAAGATATTTATCCCATATTTGTTTACCCTTAATACAATGTTTACAGTTAATAGTCGTTCGACTGTATCTATAAAAGATCTTAGTTATAGACTTTCACTCATATTTTATATATATATAGCATTGGGATCCTAAAAAATTTCTAATTCCAGTTTGTCGTGGAGCCATTGATAACTGCTTTACGCCACTTATTTCGTTTCTTCTCATTTTTGATTTGGTATTCTAAATTCTTCAAAAACTCTTTCTAAAATCATGATTTTTATTTGTTATCAAGTTTTATGATGATACGTATAAAGAAGAAAAACATATGTCCTGTACAGTTAGAACGGTGTGGATCCAATAGTGTGTGATTATTACCTAATTGTATTTGTTATTACCTACTTAGTTTTACCTTTCAGCAGTTTTACTTATTGTATCAGCAGTTTTACTTATTGTATCAGCAGTTTTACTTATTCTATCAGCAGTTTTACTTATTGTATTTATGTTAATACAGTTGTAAAATTCAATAAAATATGAATAAACAAAAAAAAATTTAACCTTATACCTTGTTCCAGATTTACCTATAATACATATTAGAAAGTACTCATTTATTTAGTTCTGCAATCATCAACTTATCTATTCGGCAATACATAAATTAATACCAAGAAACAAATCCTTGAGTCAGCCAATTCTTAAATTACCAGGCACAGCGTGAGGAGATTCAGATGCTGGCTCCCACACACGTTTTAGGGTCCCTCGAGTTTAAATAACCAAGTTATGGAAAAATATATGTGTGTTTGTAGTACTTTTAGTCACATATTAACCTATTACTTCCAATTACCTATATATGAAATATATAGTAAGGGAACGTATTGCGTTCGTAAAAATTTTCCAATTCCAGTTTCAACGGAAATAAACGTTTTAGAGTCCCCTGAGTCCAAATAACCAAGTCCCTAAAAAAGATCTGTTTGTGTGTTTGTGGTTACTCCAGCTCATAAACGAAAAGTCCTATGAAAACTGAAATTTCATAATTGAGACAAATATACGCTCGAGATGTTTCAAAAACTTTTTCATCAAAATCAGCTTACCAAAAGAGCCACTTTATACCATGCATTTTGCACACTTTTGACGATTTTCTTAAAACGCTCAAACGATTTTGATTAAACTTTACTATATCGATGTAAAATTTTGATGGGCCTTAACATCATGAAAGGTTTATTCGATTGAATAGTCTGACAAGGCTAAATGCCGATATTTTAAATTTTCTTTCTCTAAAGTACCTTTAATGTTGTAGATTCTATAAAAATAACTATATCGTCTATTTAGTACTGATAAAAAACGGATAAATATATGATTTGAACGAATACGATATATAACAAAAGCAAAAAGACCAGAAATATTTTATTTACGCAATTTTTGTGGTTTTGAACCTCAAAACTTGAAGCTTAGCTTCATTTTTAACAGCGTTGTCCTTGTGTGATCAGTAATAAACCAGTAAATTTTTGTCTCTTCTCTTTGCAGTTAGTTAGGTTTGTATTAATAATACGGTATTGATTATTTTTATAACTTTTTAAACCAAAGATAGACTTTGTCGTGCTTTTTGAGGTATTCTGTCCTAGCCAAAATTTGTCAGATAGGTTTTACTGTTTCAAGACGTGTCGCCAGTAGGAACATGTCGCTATCGAAGATATATGAAAAAAGCCGTCTGCTTCGGGAAAGTGATTTCTGCTGACCAGCCAGCGAATAGAAGATAGCTTATCGATTTCCGTTTGCTGAAACTGATGAAAAATCTTCCGTGTGGTTCTTCAGATCTCCTAGGTAGATAAATTATTAATATTAGACTTAATTTTTCACGATCGCAATAATACTTCCCCTTACATATTTTTCATATATGAGTAAACAATGACAAAACTGATAAAATTAACGAAGAAGAAGTTAATCCCAGTTATAGGTAAGATTGTATAACTTCATTGTCAAATGAAAATGAGTTTATTCAAGCGTTGAAACTAGTAAATATACGAAAATAGGTCAATTTGAAAATTGCGTTAGGGAATTACGCCGAAGAGCTGTTGGGATGTTGACAACCTACCAAACTAAATTGAAAGGCCATCAAGGTCATTGCCTAATTACTGAGGCCTCACTCATTGCCTAACAAAACAAATCAGCCACCCAAAGCTGTCATCTCTCCTACTTCAGACAAAGCTCTCTCCAATAATAATGCATTTATAATTAAGTTGTTACAAAATTAGTTTGTAGGATACAATATAAGGAACACAATGGCATCAATAAAATATATTTCACACATGATTGCACTTATTTACTTTTTTATGATGATTTTAGCTTTATTTTTCTAATATCGTAAGGAAGCTTATAGGTATATCTGCATAGTGGCCCAGGCAAAGAAGGTCAAAAATGGCCTTATGTCTTAAGAAATTAGAGACAAGCTGAATTTTTGTCAGTTGTTAGGACCTTATTAGAGGAGTATTTTCTCAAAATTCCTTACTCTTCCCCTTGTGCTTCCCCCGCTAGCCTTTTTGGAGTATTTTTGTTATTGCCCACAACTTCGCTATTCTACATTCAATATTTAATGCGTGATGTGTCGTTTTATTTCTTTACCTATAAGCTTTAAAACATGTTATATGAAATTTTTACATAAAATATATACTCTCGCCGCAATTTTCCAAAACATGCCAAATTTTCGAAAAAAAATTCATATTTTATGTGGTTTTCTTAAAATAGAATTTATATTTAAAGTTATATCCGAAGAAATGCCTAACAAAAGTTGTAGCGAAGTTCTTACCCTTTCATATTATGTCCCTAACTTTATATTTTGGGGGTCGAGAACCTACAGACAACCAGTATTAGTACGCGTTAGACACCAAGCTAGCCCTAAAGCGTGTTCAGATGTTGCGAAATTTCTCGCTGTATCTAGTTTATTTATGTTTTTTTCAGTTCCTTTCCTTCGGAACAAATAAAATATTATTAATAATGGTGCTCTAATTGTTATTAATATATTAATGTTTTACAAAAAAATTATAAAAAGTATTTTAAATTTTTTTTTTAAGTCAGATTTTGCTTATTTTGATTTTGAGTTATATTAAAGACTATTTTACTATCCAGTAACTATAAAACCACCGTATCCTTTGTGGGTAAACGGTAGCTGGAGTGTTTTAGGTCAACACAATTCTAGAAATAAGTAGGTGGGGTTTGGTGGTAGGTTTAATTTTAACAATTTTTGTTTGTTTCCTTTCTTAAAAAAAATAAATAAAATTGTTAATAGAAGTTCTTTGGTATTTTTCTTTTCATATAATTAAGTTTTTTAATAATGAAAAACGAATAGTTAATCGTTAAAAAATTCAGAAGGAACATCGTCCTGGTGGTAGACAATAAAATACAAAGTAATTGCCTTAACTATTTATTGCTAACGTTTTTAGGTCCATAGGTTTCATATTGTAGGTTTAATATTTCCTACTCTGTACCTTGAGATAACCTTAATAAAGACCTACAACAAGGACTTACATATGTTGGTAATTAATAGTTAAGCATGTTTCAATAAATAATCTTCACCGCCAGTCGGACTGTCTTGTTACTAGATTTCTGGTTTTAAAAAATTACCTGCAAAACTAAAATCATGAACATTAGGGTGTGAATCCAATGTATCAATACATTTTGATGTTACGTAGATACCTCAGTGACATATAAGATGTGAAAAAAATCTACAAAGTCTTGACAGAAGCCAAGCGGGGAAGGTAAAAAGTTTTATAAAAGAAAGTAATAATGATCAGCACATTTCATAAAATTTTTGTATTGCGATAACCCTTCGAAAATAAGGGAAAATACATCACGAAATGTAGCTTCGAGATGATTGGCATGATTTGAGGCCTATCGATAAAGAAAAGGCATATAAAATGGCACAGAGTAATGCTGGTGGATTTAATGTTCAGGCAATTATTCAATGGGAAAATAATAAATACGTATTGTGAATATGTTTCATCTAACTGTGAATCCAACTCTGTCTTTCAAGAATATCTTAAGCCCCGAAATAAAAACAATTTAGGGTCCCAAAGATAAATTAATTCTTGTAATATATATTTTGAAGAAATACAGTGCGGCACCTCCTGAGAAAAAACATATACTAAGAAAACTCGTTACCGGTAGGTACTTTACATAATAATAAAATGAAAGGATAAATCCTACCTACCGAACATTGCTGGGAATTAGATATAATAAATTCTGCATTAAAAACTGCTTAAGGAGATCTACAAAGAGGTAGTCAAAGGATCAGGCACAAATTTTTTAACTTAGCAGTCATTTCGAAATCAAAAAACAGGAATTTATTTCCATGAAGTATGAGATAATTTGAGCGGCGGTCATAAAAGACACACTTACCACAAATTTAGTATGTCAATACAAAATATTAAGAGTATAATTACAGTTACAGAAATAGGTTACCACTAAGCAAAGAACAAATAGAAATCAGTCGGTATAAGATGGTTGAGGAGAGAACATACTGTAATGTATAAGTTCTTCAAAGCTATTTGCCATGAATAATTTGTTTTATAAAGGACTTTATCGTCTAAATGTGTTTGTGGGTGTAAAATTAAAATGTTTAGTTTTTTTAACTACGTTATCTAACGATTGAAGTGAATTCGTATTGGCATTCCACCCTCATCATGAATGATTATTGGGTATAATCGATGATAATAAAAGAAACTACATAATTTAACATTAATCAGTAGATGAATGTTATATTAAAAAATAATATATTAAATTATTATTAATTGTAAATAAAATTTTAATTCAAAATGTGTGGAAATAATCTTTTCCCACGATCTTTTGGACAGTATTGGTAGGACGATAATTATTTCTAAAATTGTGTTGATCTAAAACACTCCAACTACCGTTTACCCATACAGGATACGGTGGTTTTATAGTCACTGGATAGTAAAATAGTCTCTAATATAAAGGTCAGAAGCAAAATCTGATTTTAAACAAAATTTTTAAAATACTTTTTATAATTTTTTTGTAAAACATTAATTTATTGATAACAATTAGAACACCATTATTATTTAAAATTTTATTAGTTCTGAAAGAAAGGAACTGAAAAAAATCATAAATAAACTAGATAGAGCGAGAAATTCCCCACATCTGAACACGCTTTAGGGCTAGCTACGTGTCTAGCGCGCACTAATACTGGTTGTCTGTAGGTTCTCGACCCCAAAAATATAAAGTTAGGGACATAATATGAAAGTGTAGGGACTCACAACTACGCTTAAAATAAATAAATAAGTAAATGGGCTAATTACGATTATAGGATTAAAAATGTCTTGTGGAGAACTACCTAGTGGCAGCACTTCAATGTCAATGTAATTTATTAGGTCTCTTGACTGTCGTCTTTTCAATCGCCTCGGAGGGTTGTCAGGAATAGATGGAATAGATAGCTTGCGTACAAGACGATTCGTGTGGGTCGGGAGTTTGGGTTTAAAAGAGGCATATCTGTATTGGGATAGTTCTGCGACAAATGGGATATTAAGGTCATTATGGATGATTTTATTCGTAACGAAAAAAGGTGCATTTAGGATTTGCGAAGGATTTTGAATTGTAAGGATTGAATGCAAAAGGAATTAAATGGTTTCGACGATTCCATATGTCCAGATGGGTCTGATAATGGTAACGTAAATAAGCTTTTTGTAATAAACTGGAAGCTTTGAACGTTTGTCGAGTAAGTGTTGTAGTAATCTGTATCTATGTTTCATGTCTTTTAAGTCTCGTATGAGAATTCCATGCAAGACGTTTGTCAAGATGGAGTCCTAGGAATCGAATTTGTTCCGTAGGTATGAGTGGGGCATTATGGCTTGCGGCGAAGGGTGAAGGTAATTTGGTGAGATTTTTTTTAGGATTTATTTTAATCCTCCAGTTCTGACATTATTCCTCAATGGCTGTTATGTGGGACAGAAGAAAGTTCATTATTGAAAATAATAAACCAATAGAAAGCTAAGCTATTGTTTTAAAACGGATTCTTCTTCTTTTTTTCTCACCATTAACCTTATAATCAATCCTTAACGCTTCCTGTCAATGATGTTACACGTCTCTCTTTTTGTCAAGATATCTTATTCCTTCTAATGGTTTTCTTATGCCTCGCGATATCCGTTCTAGATGGTTGGTGTAGGAGGTCCTTGATAGTTATCTTGGTGTTCGTTACTTTTTGTGGTAGATTCGGCAGACATGCCCGTATTCACCACAGTTTGTTTCTTCTCCAGGAATAAAAAGTTATTGTGATTGAAATAAATTTAGACGCCATTTCTAGCAACATCGTTGAGGACGCCTGTGGCAGCTTAAAACATTTCGAATTAATTATAAAATGGAGATCGCAAGAACCTCATCTGATGTAATTATTCGATAAAGAATAGTTAAATAAAATCCCAGTAGCTATATTATTTATAAATCTACCTAAGTGGATATTAAGTTGCCAATGATATGTTAATAACAATATACGATAATATTCGTGCAAATAAGGTATTTTATTTTTACCGATTTCAGCTAACTTCTAGAGATATTACGAGAAGACATTAATTTTATTCTTTTTTGCTCTTGAAGGGTGAGGTTTAATGTAGAAATAAGAGTATTATATAAAGATATTATATGGGATTTTCCATATAACCATGGAATATAGTGTTTTTATGACCTTTATACTTCTTCTTCGATGATATGGCTTAAGTACCAAGGACTCTTCAGGAATTTCCCTCTCAGAAATACTTTCTGCAGCTCCACTCCAAGTTTGCACACCCGTACCTAAGTTCAGCGCTTGCGTCCCGCATTATTTTATCTAGAAAACCTCATATTATTTTCTTTGGAAGTCTTATTTAATTAATACGAAGAACATCACTCATTTATCTTATTCTTAAAATTTGTATTGCTTGAAATTATGTCTAGTTTCCCATATGGGTAAGCACTGTGACATAAGGAAATTCCGTATTGTGTTTATTGAAATACAGAGATAATTCAATTCTAATATAAACAAATCCATTATGAATTTTCCAACAGCCTAAATACGTTTATTCTGAGGATGACTGCTTCAATGCTATCTCTTATCCAACGACACTGACCTGTTGAAGATTTTTTTTTTTTTAATTAATTTATTGAAATTTACAACTGTATTAGTAAATACATCAAGTAAATTGGCTCATGATATAGATAATATACATGAAAAGACATGAAGAGAATATGCCCATTGGCAACACTCCACTAGGTAATCTACATTAGAAGGTCTCGAGGCCATCTTCTTTTCAGACGCCTCGGAGGATTGTCAGGAATTTTAGAGGAAGCTAGTATTGAAACTAGTGGGTTAATGTGGGAGTGGAGTTTGTCATGGAAGAAATGATACCTCGTACGGGCCAAATCAGCAACATATGGGACATTAAGGTCTTTATGGATGAGTTTGTTGGTGACAAAATAAGGAGCATTGAGGATTTTTCGAAGGATTTTGGATTGTAGGGATTGAATACGGGAAGAATTTGATGGTTTAGTAGAACCCCAAAGCTCAACTCCGTACGTCCAGATAGGCCTTATGATGGTAATATATATGAGCCTTTTGTAGTGGAAGGTTAGAGCGTCTGTCCGGTAAGTGTTGAAGTAAGCGAAAGCGTTGGGCAGTTTCTTGTCGTTTCAGTCTTGTGTGCGGATTCCAAGTTAGTCGTTTGTCAAGTAGGAGTCCTAGATAGCGAATCTGTTCAACTGGGACTAGCGAAATATTATTAAAGGACACTGTAGGACAGGATGTCGTAGGTTTACGACGAAGGGTAAAGGTAATTTGGTGGGATTTGTTGGAATTGATTTTGATTCTCCAATTCTGACACCATACTTCAAGGTCTCGGATGTGGGATTGAAGAGTTTGAGAAGCAATAGTAGGATCATTATTGACTGATAACACGCAAGTGTCATCAGCATAGGTAGAAAGGAAGGTGTTAGGATGGGTTGGGATATCAGCTGTAAAAACTGTGTAAAGAAGGGGTCCTAGGATACTGCCTTGAGGAACGCCAGCAGACTGAGTAAACAGGGAGGAATAGGAACTATTGTGGTTTATTTTAAAGGATCTTCTAGAGAGGTAGGACTGGATGATGAGGTAGTATGTAGGAGGGAGGAATTTGCGGAGTTTGTAAAGCAGTCCTGGGTGCCAGACTCGGTCAAATGACTGTTCTACGTCGAGAAAGGCTCCCGTGCAGTACAATCCGCGCTTTAGTGCTGATGAGACAACATCCACCACACGATGACATTGTTGGATGGTGGAGTTGGATGAGCGAAATCCAAACTGGTGGTCTGGGATCATGTGATAAGTCTCTAGGATAGGATAAAGGCGTTTCAGGATTAGTCTTCTAGAATTTTACCCATAATGGGTAAAAGAGATATAGGGCGGTAAGAGGAAGGCAACTCCAGCGGCTTTTTAGGTTTAGGAATCATTTTAACAATGGATAACTTCCAGGATTCAGGAAAATATGTAGTCCGGAGTATGGCATTGTAAATATAGGTAATGAACAGGATGGATTTTTTTGGAAGTTGTTTTTGGATATTGGGCGTGATTAAATCGTGTCCAGGAGCTTTGCGGGAAGGTAACCTGCGGATTATGGTTGTGATCTCTGAAGGATGAAATGCTATAGGAGGAAGGGCCAGCTGGAGTGGAATATCCAGTTCTGCTTCAACGCATTCAAGGTGGTGCTGATTATGGATATCAGGATGCGGATTGTAGGTTTTAAAGAGGTGCTGAGCAAATGTTTGGGATTTCTCCTCATCAGATCTGGTCCAGGATTGAGATTCATTGAGGAGAGGATAATTAAAATCTTTGAATTGAAGCAGTTTCTTAGTAGTAGTCCAAAGTGATTTATTAGTAGTAGTGAGATTTTCTGTCATATCCAGTAAGTTTTGAATTTTGAACTTCCTGATTTCTGCTTTAGGTTTGTTAGTCATAATGGTATAGTTAGTTTTGTCTGATGGATACCTAGTCCTATGCCACTTCGATCTTGCTCTGCGTTTTTCTCTTAATAAGATTCGAATGTGCTGTGGCAGGTTAGTTTGTAGAGTGTTAGTAGCGTTAGTATTTGTAGTGTTATCACGTATACTGCTACTTATTGAGTCAGTAAGTTGTTCTATGGCTCTGTCTATATCTAGTTTAGTTTTTAGTGGGATTCTTAAGTCCAGTTTGGTTTCTAAGTCTGTCCGAAATCCGTCCCAGTCCACTCGTCCAAAGATCAATTTAGGAGGGGTTGGCTTAGGAACATAGCCCGAATGCAAAGAAAGCAGAACTAGACTGTGATCGGATGAGAGGTCATTTAAGGATTTAACAGATGTTTGTGCAGAGGAAAGCTGGGAGGTGACGAATATATCTAGGATATCAGGATTTGTTTTTCGGGATGTAGGCCAGTAAGTGGGATTCATGGGCGAGAGGGTGGAGTAGCTATTCAAACATGAGACACGAGAGAGGATATTTCCACGGGTATTGGATGTTCGACAACCCCATCGTTGGTGTTTAGCATTATAGTCTCCTCCAGCAATAAAACGCGGTCCGAGGGAGAGGAATAAGGAGTTGAGGCAGTTATAAGAAATGGCATTGCCTGGAGGACAGTATACAGCTGCGAAAGTTACCTGGAAAGGACGGATTGAGATGGTTACAGAAGTTGATTGTATGGCATCAGTTGGAGTAGAAGGAACAAGGGAATGTGGTATGGATTTATGAATAAGGATGCAAGAACCCGCATGAGCAGTGTTGTCAGGGTGGTCTGATGTGTAAGTTATGTAGTAACGTATGTAGAAGTGTGATCGTTGTGTGAAGTGAGTTTCCGTGAGTAGTGCAATATCAATGTGATTGTCATGTAAAAATATGTCTAGTTCGTCTCGGTGGTTATGTAGTCCGTTAGCATTCCACAAAACGATGTACAGGGGATTTACACTCATCAAGGGTGATTGAACGGGATTTCACTTAGGAGTCTAGTGAGAAGGGAAATGAGGGGTCTGATGGTTTCTTGAAGGTCTAAAAGGAAGGAACTCAAGATGGAATAAATGTCAGGTGCATTTGGATTAGGATATGAATTCGTATCAGAGGCATGAGGAGTATAACTCGTATGAGCCGAAGTGGTAATTGTGGGATGTACCTGTCGAGGGGTACGAGGACCTGTTGAAGATAAATGATAAATTCATAATAGTTAACAATAACCTTCACTCTTAGACGTAAATCCTGTCCGTCAGTTTATTTCAACTCATTACCAATTCCTCCCTCAGATACAGTCCGGTATCTTGGCTTACTGTTAGACAAAATATTGACATGGAACCCACTTACAAGACTTTAAAGACAAGAACCGACTATTTGGACAGTTATACCGACTACTCAACAGAAAATCTGAACTTACAGTCGCCAAAAAATTATTGATCTACAAGACAATACTGAAGCCTATCTGGACCTACCGACTTGAACAGCTAAACTTTTTAACATGAAACGCATTCAATCCTTTAAATCCAAAGTCCTTCGAACAATAGTAAGTGCTCCTTATTATTCCACCAACCATACCTTACACCACGACCTAAATACTCCATTTAGTTTAGATCTTATTCCGTCAAAATTCTCCAAATTCCATCAGAACCTCCTCCATCACCCCAATCCTCTTGTTCAATCCCTTCCCATCTCCACGCATCCCCCTAGAAAGTTGACAGCTAGTGGCACCGCGATTTCTAGACTTTGTAAACAGTTTATTGATTCCTTATTGTATATATATATATATATATATATATATATATATATATATATATATATATATATATATATATATATATATACATATATATATTTATTGTAATTTTTTACTAAGTAAATATTGTATGAATGTTATCTTTCACTACTATTATTCATGTCCAAATTGGGACAGATTGTAATACTGCTCAATAAAAATTGTTGTTAAAAAATCTGGTGCACGTAACACACGACTTTCACATACCTCTGTTGTTAATATAAATTTAAAATGTTTAAACAAATTTAGAAACGAAAATAAATTGTTAAATTATTATTTACATTGATTTTAATAGAAAGATGTGTTTTATTAAATAATATGTTATAATATTATCTATGACAATCAGTTTGTTTTATCGGCTTTTCGGCATCACTCACCGTTAACTTTTACAATAGTATGTATAAGATAATATTTTTTCTAAAATCATTAACATTCCAACGGTTTCGGCTTTTTATCATTCCGTGTTAAAACTACTTGGAGCGTTCGGCGATGACAGAGACCAAGCGCCCATCCAGTGACCAAGCTGTGAAACAATTTCATTAAAAAAAATATTTTTTCAGTTTTCTCTTTTATTTAGATATCGAATTCGTTCAACATATATATTTACCTGTTTTTTATTAATATTAATAAGATGATATGGTTATTATTATGGAATAAACAAAATTAAGGGTACTTTAGAGAAAGAAAATTTAAAATATTTGCATTTAAGCAAATCAGACTGTTTCAATCAGAATTAAACCTATATCATATTAAAGTCCATTAAATTTTACATCGCTATAGCGATTTTAATAAAAATTGTTAGAGCTGTTTTTGGGAAAATCGTAAAAAGGTGCTAAATGCATGGGATAAAGTAGAACTTCCGGTCAGCTGATTTTAATGAAAAAGTTGTTGTAACATTTCGGGCGTATAGTAGTCTTATATGTAGAATTTCAGTTCCGTACGACTTTTCGTTTTTGCGCTAGAGTTACCACACACAGACCTTTTTGGGACCCTAAAACGTGTATTTCCGTTGAAAACTAGAATTTTCAAAGAAAAAAAAATTCACAATCGCATTACTTTCCCTTAATATATATTTCATCTATAGGTAAGTGAAAGTAAAAAAAAAAATAGTTACCAAGATGTCATTATTGCCTTTTTGTTCAAATATCAAATATCAGACAAATATACTAGTAACTATTTGTGACAAAGTATTTTAGAAAAGTAACACAATAAGATTTATGTTACGGGATATAATGCAAAATGACCAAAATAAAAGTGATTATTTAATAAATTAGTATTATGGCTAATAGATGAAATTAAAAAAAAAAACAAATGCTGAAATAATATTTGTGAAGCATCTCATTGAAATAAAGTCAACTTAACGTTGTTTGTATTCAAGATCTTAAATATTCTAAGATTACCGGAATGGTTACAACTCTGAAAGGTACTCTCGTATTATGTCACGCAAAGTAAATCAGCTCACAAGGATGGCTGGGGAATTTATTATTAAAAAGGGAGAGAAAAACCAAAGTGAGTTAGGAAAAGCTTTTCATTTCTTCTTCAGAATCTAATCTCTTTCCTAAATCCTCTTATCTAAATGTGCTGAGAGAAAATTAGATCTGTCAGAACGGGTCTTCCACTTCGCCTGATTTTCGGCTGCAATAAATACGCTAACCGAATGCTATTAATTTTCGATATTGGATTTGGATATCTGTTTCGCAGGTTTGAAAATTACGTACACCATAAAAACTAGAGTAATTTCTAAACAATACATTATTGTATCTTACTAGTGTGTTTTTAAACGAAAATTCATTTATCTTTGTATATATTTAAGACAAACTCAACAGTTTAACACAATTATCACTCAATTATTTTTTTTTTATCTTCATATATGTATATTCACACCTGTCAATCAGTGAATGTTCTTAATTAGCATTTATGTTAGGAAGTCCCTCGTTCAACTTCTTTTCAGCCTATAGTGTTGTGTGGCATGTTAGTAGTGGCCATGTTTTGTATTTGTGAGTTGATATGTCCGTGTAAGTTATTGTGAAAACGTTTGTCGAAGGTCCAATTCTGTACAGGTACTCCTGTATGAAAAATTAAATAAAGTATTATTTCAGTTTTTATTTACTCGATTCTTGTTATCCCCTACAATCGATTATATAGTAAATAAAAAAATTCTCCCCTGCCCCCACCAAAAAAAAAAAAAAAAAAAAAAAAAAAAAAAATTAACTGATTCTAATTCTAAATTATATGTACTACGATTCTAATTTCATAATTTTTAACTGAGGTTGAAAAAAATTAGGTCCTTTTTTAATTCTTCCTAAGAACATTTTTATTTAAAATAAAAACTTGTCATCTACGTTTCGAGGTTCTTTCCTCATCTTCAAGATCCTATAAACATTTTTTGCAATTCACTAAAAAAAGCATAAGAACAGTTATTTTAATACATACATATATATATATATATATATATATATATATATATATATATATATATATATATATATATATGGGGGGAGCCCCTGGCTAGCGTTCTAGTCTCTCACGCCAAAGGTTGTGAGCGCGAATCCCAGTCTGGGAGGGACTTTTTCAAGCATTTAGTTACTCGAGATTCATTCACAGCCTCTATCTTAGGTAAGTGAGACCCGTCAGGCTAATGCTAATCAGCTTACAAAAATAGGCCTTGTAAGTGATGATCTTACCTACAAAAATTTCATCGAGTTTTGCGTGTGTACTATCCTAGCCTACACTATATATATATATATATATATATATATATATATATATATATATATATATATATTAAATTCTTTATTTATTTTGGGACGAGTCACTGAAGATTAATAATACAAAAAGAACTTTCGTGTCTTAGAGTACAACAAGAAAATAGAAAAAATAATAAAAATGAAAAACAAAAATGAACTATAATAATAAATTAAAAGGGTAGCTTCTAATAATAAATAACAAACCTAGACAAAAAAAACAAAAAACAAAACAAAAAAGTACGTATATATAAACAATTCTTAAATACAAATTTTAATTAAGAACTTTACATTGTAGGTAGAATTTTGATGAAATACGATAGTAAATGTGGAAATGCAATTAAAAAAAAAAATATTATATTTAAATTATCGTTTCTATGTTTTTTACTGCTTTTAGTTGAAATTTTCAGATCTATTTAGGGCTATTTGGGAATCGGATAGAAAGGAAGTGATTGAATGATGGTATTTGAAGGTAGAAAGAGTATCAGAGTGACGACTATATGAAGGAATAGTATTCCATACGGAAGAGGAACGATATGTCGAAAGCTGAGGTTCGATGGGGAATTATATTTAGGTCTGAAGGCCGCGAACGAGTGCTCCGGAAATGGACATAGGATTTGAATGAAATGATATCTGAAATATAGGATGAGCGGCGGAATTGGAGAACTTGAAAGATGAAGGAAGCCAGGAAGTACTTACAACGGTAGGAAGGGTAAAGCCACTTCAACTCTTGGTAGAATCGGGTGGCAGAAGTGTTCTGGATATCCTGAAGATGAAGCATTATAAACAGTTGAGTAATCGTTTTAGTTTTGCTTCAAGATCCCCAGAGACACCCCCATACACCACCCAGCAGTAGGTAGAGTAGGAGAATATTAAGGAACAAACCAGGAGTATACGGATTTCTAATGGAAGAAGGTGGCGGTGATAGTTTAGGAGTTTTAAGGTGGAGATAGTGCGTTGATATATATATATATATATATATATTATATATATATATATATATATATATATATATATATATATATATATATTACCCTAGCTGTTTTGCCATATAAATTATTTTATGGAAGTTTCTAGTGTAGAAAAAAATAACTAACTTATTGTAAGTGTGTAAGGATGTGGCATATGAGTGAAAGAGCCATAGAGCGCTTTGAACGATGAATGAATATAAAAATAACAAAACATTAATATTTTTAATTCATTATAATCTATTCCCCAAAATTATATATATAATTAATTAATTACAACAGAAACACTAACACACAATATCAATCTCTTAATGCTTTAGTAATAGTTTTTGTTAGCCCATCTTTAGCTAACATAAAAACACTGGATGGTTTTCCCACTCGAGAGCATGCAACTTATAATAGTCCGTGTGAAAAATATGAGTTACACTGAGATATTAAAATGATAATTGTAAAGGTTACTACTTCGCTTGATGTATAAACAATAATAATGGCCGAAAACAGTGGAGGGAGTGAGAAGAGGCTTATGGTGTGAGAGAAAGAGGAGACCGGCTTCGGTCCCATCCCTACTCTGTGCTGTTTGCTGGCTAAGAAGTGACACCGGTAGAGCTCTGGCGGAAATAACTTACCAAGTGATAATTGATCAGTTATCGAGCGGGATAAAATATAATTAAAATACTGAAATGAATATACAAATTTTTCGTTTGTTGATCGAAGGGTGAACATTTAGGGTTGTATGTATTTTTTAATCCATCATTATAAAACAAACAAAAAATTGTCCAAAAATTAAAGAATAATGTTAATGGTGGACAACCCTTACCACTTAGGGGAATGAAAAATATATAGTAGCCGATTCTCAGAGCTATTCAATATCCTTGAATAAATATGTGGGGAGGGGGAAGGAACCAACTATTTTTTAAATAGCTGTTTGCGTAACTTGTGAGTTATGCAGATTAAATATATGCATAGAAAAGTTGGAGCATTACTTAATGAAAAGATAATTTTTTTTTTTATATTTAATAATTTAGAGTTCTTCCATTGGGAAGCTTCTCCACATGTGTTTCATGCCTTTTTTATGTTTCATTCAAATTTACTTGTTGTATTACTTGTTATACAGTTGTAAATTCCAATAAATAAATATATAATAAATATTTAATAAAATCTTAGAGAAGTGAGAATAGATGACTGTGTGAGTAAGTGGAAGAACTTAGTTCAGGATGCAGTCAAAAGAACACACAATTAAGATATAAACGTAATAAACTAGTGCCGACGTTTCGGCCTAAATTATAGGCCTTCTTCAGGACGTTTGTATTGAATTGTTCTCACGCTCTCCTTTAAACTCGCCGAAGGCCTATTATTTAGGCCGAAACATCGGAACCAGTTTATTAAGTTTATATCTTAATTGTTTGTTCTTTTGACTGCACCCTGAACTAACTTCTTCCGCTTAATAAAATTTCACGGAAAATGAGAAACATTAAAGAAAAATTAGAATTTGGAACAAGACATAGTTAAGCATATGACATTCAAGTTCAGTTATGTCGATATAGCAACCCTATCTTTTATCAATATCCTAATTACTTTGGGTTTGATTCTATATTTGATTTGGTATTTTAAATGATTGGATATTTTATCCTTAAACCCATTTTAAAAGATATTATAGGTATCTTGGAGATGCTGCTCATTGTTATTGTTGGTTGTCCAAACTGGCTGTACAATGAAAGGAAAGGAACAATGGAGCTCTTTGTTGTCAATGATAATTCGTTTGTTGAGATTGCTAACAGGTCATTATGTTCTATCAAACTGTATTAAATGTTACGGTTCAGTCGTAAACTCATTTACATGCTTCAAGAAATCAGGTTTAAATAGAAGAAACAGTACATTTCCCATGAAATGACAATTATGTAGAATAATCATGACCAATTAGGAAGACTATAGACCTGAGGTCTTCAAAAGTGTTGTTCTCGAATAATACGTTTAATCTAGATAAAGTGCATGGTTCTTCTAATAGAATTTTGTTGCTCGAGGTTCTATTGTTTACTCTACCTCAGGCTATCTACAATTCTCGATATATTTATATTCAATAAGTAATGTTCTCCCTTTGAGTAAAACATGGATACAGAGGATACCTATTCTGCATATAGATTACATACATTAATAAAATTTTAATTTTCACTTACCTATATATGAAATATATAGTAAGGGAAAGTATTAATATATATATAGTAAGGGAAAGTACTATATATTTCATATATAGGTAAGTGAAAGTATTGCGATCGTGAAAATATTCGAATTCTAGTTTTCGAAGGAAATACACGTTTTTGGATCTCCTGAGTCCAAATAACCAAGTCTCGGTCTGTGTAATAAGAAAAAAGTCTGTGTGTGTGTGTCTAGTAACTCCCGGGCAAAAACGAAAAATCCTATGAAACTGAAATTTCATATTTAAGACAACTATACGCCCGAGACGTTACAGAAACTTGTTCACCAAATTCATCTAATCAGAAGAGCCACGTTATACCATGCATTTTGCACCTTTTTACGATTTTCTTAAAAACAGCTCTAACGATTTTGATTAAACTTTACATATCGATGTAAAATTTTGTGGGATTTAATATAATGTAAGTTTAATTCTGATTGAAGTAGTCTGGCAGGGCTTAAATGGCGATATTTAAAATTTTCTTCGTCTAAAGTACCTTTAATTTTGTAGATTCTATAAAAATGACTATATTATTTATTTAGTACTGATAAAAAACAGATAAATATATAATTTGAACGAATACGATATCTAACTAAAAGAGAAAAGACCAAAAAATATTTTTGTGTTTTTGAACATAAAAACAGTAATATACCGTAAAGATTTTAGAAAAATTATTATCCTATTTACAAAATTGTAAAAGTTGATGGAGAGTTGTGAAAAGCCGATAAAAACTAACTGATAGATAATAGATAAATAGACAATTTTAACAGATAATAATATATAATAATAACACATGTTTGGTATTGAAATTCAATGTAAACTTATTCTTTTACTATTTTTTTTTATTCCTATGTGTATTTCAAAATTCCTAAAAACTATTTTGATTGATTTTAAAAACGGAGGTAAGTGAAAGTTGTGTGTTGAGCGCACCAGATTTTTCTCTCTTAAAATATCAATATGAATCCGTCCATGTTTTTGGTTTTTTTTAAATTTTGTTCTCTCCTACCTCGCCTTTGAAGGCTATAAGGGG
Organism: Piezodorus guildinii; assembly: GCA_023052935.1. Classification (NCBI taxonomy): domain Eukaryota; kingdom Metazoa; phylum Arthropoda; class Insecta; order Hemiptera; family Pentatomidae; genus Piezodorus; species Piezodorus guildinii. The sequence continues at coordinate 117,420,737 of CM041293.1, read as the reverse complement.
GTTTCTCGGACCAGGGGGTGAGGGCGGGGGAATTAATGCCTAGATAAATGTCCCCTCCGGTTCTGAGAGTTGAACTCGTAATTTTTGGTTTCAATTTATTGGTCATCTGGTAGCTAGGCGATGCGTGTTTAAAGCAACGCGCGCTAACCATCTCGGCCACCCCGCCCCCTAAACGTTCCGTCCAAGCTGCAAAAACAATCAGCAAATGTGACGAATGAGTAGGTAATGTTTACACGTGAGGCATGAGGAAGGATCAGTACCCAGTAGCACTCCTTTCTTGACCTCATCGACTATTACTATACTCAGGAGATCTCGATTCCAACACCTTTTTAATCTCCTCCTTGAATTCATAGATATGTCGGCTGCAGCCATATCTTTTATAAGTGTATTGGTATGTTCGTGTAGGTATTTGTCAGGATGTAGAGTTTTGTTAGTACCAAGGTGCATTAGTTATGAGTCGTAAAATATTAGATTGAACAATTTGAAGCTTTTTAAGTTCGCCTTTTTGGCTATGCTTTATATGTATGAGGAGTACTCGAGATGGGTGTGAGTAAGTAACATACATTTGTTCTCAGTTAGAGAGGATTTTTAGAGAGAACGGTAGATTTTTACTGTTCCAAAAACTGAGCACCTACGGTAGTTGGCAGGGTGTGCACCACCTATGTTCAAAACATATTAACTTTTACATTTTAATAATTTTATGAATTATGTTAAGTGCATATAAAACTTGCCGCAAAATCCATTGTTCACTTCAGTTTGCTAATAGTGAGCATATAAGTATGAATTTGGTGAAGGTTAGTTATTTTTATTAATTTATTTTCAATCGTATATGTACTTATTTATTTTGTTTATGTTTACTTTGTACATGGTGAGGATGTTTTCTTATAAATCTAATATTTATTCTCTACAGTGTACCTATATAGTTTGTATTATGTTTCATTCAATATAGGATTTTTAAAAAAATAGTGAGCTAAAAGTTAGGGATAAGAGGGATAACACTTTTTTACTTTCACTTACTATGTATAGTAAGGGGAAGTATTGCGATCGTGAAAATTTTCGAATTCCAGTTTTCAACGGAAATACAAGTTTTAGGGTCCCCTGAGTCCAAATAACCAAGTCCCAAAAAAAGGTCTGTGTGTGTGTGTGTGTGTGTGTGTGTGTGTGTGTGTGTGTGTGTGTGTGTGTGTGTGGTAACTCCCGGCGGAAACGGTAAGTCCTATGAAACTGAAATTTCATATTTAAGACAAATATACGCCCGAGATGTGACAAAACTTTTTTCAACAAAATGAGCCTACCAGAAGAAGCACTTTATATCATGCATTTTGCACCTTTTTTCGATTTTCTCAAAAACGGTTCCGACGATTTTGATTAAACTCGCTATATCGATGTAAAATTTAAAGGGCTTTAATATCATGTAGGTATTATTTGGATAAAAATGGTCTGACAGGGCTGAAATGCCGATATTTTAAAATTTCTTCCCCTAAAGTACCTTTAATTTTGTAGATTCAATAATAATAACTAGATTATCTTGTTAACGCTAATGAAAAACTGGTAAATATATAAATTGAATAAATTCGATACCCAACTAAAGGAGAAAACAGAAAAAATATTTTTTAATGCAATTTTTCGTTTTTGAACATAAGAGCAGTAATATAAATGTATGATATACCGTTGGAAAGCTAAAGATTTTAGAAAAAATATCATCTCATACACAAGCTTTTAAAAGTTAATGGAGAGTGATGAAAAGAAGATAAAACTTACTGATTATTTAAGATAATAATATAATTGATTTTTTAATCAAACACATGTTTCTATAGAAATTCAATTTGATTAATTCTTTAATAATTTCACGTATTTTTATCTCTAACTGTATTTGAAAATTCTTTCATTGATTTAAAATATGGAGGTAAGTGAAAGTCGTGTGTTGCCCGCACCAGATTTTTAACATTCCTCTTGATCTTTATCCTAGTCATCGAAGATATTTGAAACTATTGTATCTAATTCTTGTCTTTGCATATTGGAATTTATTTTCGTTTTAATGATATACTTCTATGAACAGTTCTGCTCACTGTTTTTAGAATTTTTTTTTTTGAATTACACTTATAACTACATTTCGAAAGCTAAAAAAGTTAATTGGATGTAGAATATTCGATCGTCATTCGGAAAATTTACACAACTACGTCCGTTTAATTGATCGGGCAGCTATTGGTCTGATTCTTAGACTAATTTAAATTCCATTTGTAATAATCTCATCTAAATTTGAGTAAGTAATGATCATTTTGTAAACCAATGAGTGGCTTATTTTGATACGATTTGTAAAAAGGGTCAAAAAAGATGGTACAGGAGGGGCAACATGTACCTATCTCAGGCTTAGGCTCTTTAAATTTGTATTCTTTCAACTTAAGAAGAACATCACATTAGAGCGCGGTATGTATTGCACGGGTGCTTCTCCCGACCTGGAACAAGCGTTCGACCGAATCTCAGGACTTCTTTCTAAACTCCGTCAATTCCTTCCCACTACATACTACTTGATAATCCGTTCCTACCTCACTAATAGAACCTTAAAGTAAACCATAACCTTTCCTACTCTTCCATATTTTCTCAATCTGCAGGTGTACCTCAGGGTAGTATCATAGGTCCCATCCTTTATACGGTATATACAGCTGATATTCCACTCCAACCATATGTCCTCACAACTTATGCGGATGGCACTTGTGTGTTTTCCGTCCATAATGATCCATCCGCTGCATCCCAAACCCTTCAGTCTCACATCAAAGCCATTAAGGAATTGTGTCAGAACTAGAGGATAAAAATTAATCCTAACAAATCCCACCAAATTACCTTTACCCTTCGTCGCAAACCGATGACTTCCTGCCCCACTTTAATAATATATTTATATTAATATATATTTATATTAATCCACTTGCCTTTAATAATACCCCCAATCATACCTGTTGAACAAATCCGTTACCGAGGACTCCATCTTGAAAAACGTCTTACATGGAATCCCCATACACGACTTAAACGAAAAGAAACTGCCCGTAGGTACCGATTACTACTACACTTACTAGACAAACGTACAAAACTTACAATTTATTACAAAAAGCTCATTTATGTTACCATCATCAGACCCATCTGGACATATGGAATCGAGCTTTGGGGCTCTACTAAACCATATAATTCCTCTCGCATTCAATCCTTACAATCCAAAATCCTTCGCAAAATCCTAAATGCTCCTTATTTCATTACGAATAAAATCATCCATAATGACCTAAATATCCCCTTTGTCGCAGAACTAGCCCGAACATATATGCCTCTTTTCATTCCAAACTCACAACCCACACGAATCCTCTTGTACGCAACTTATCTTTCCTATCTATTCCTGACAATCCTCCGAGGCGATTGAAAAGACGATGACCTCGATACCTACTTTAATTAAATTGACATTGAAGTGCTACCACTGGGTAGTTTGTTCATAAGAAATTATCACACCCATAAGTGTAAATTAGCCCATTTACTTGTTGTATATATTATTTGTACAGTTGTAAATATCAATAAAATATTTAAAAAAAAAAAGAAGAATATGAAACAAAAAAGAAGTATTTTATGAAATGTTTTTTATGAAACACATGAAAACAATGACAAAATAGTTTAGCATACAAAATATAATTTTAAGAGGATTCGAGTAAAACATATATAATACCTGTTGTATTTTAATTTATGAATCATACTGTACTTCGGAATGTATTTCTGTTCCCTAACAAAGATACAGACACCTCATTACAAAGAAAATATTCATATTAATTAAACTTAGATTCAGTATTAATTATGTTAAAAGTTTCTTTTGACGTGAATTTAGATTCAACACCTAATTGGTGAAGACGTGTGATGTAGAATTGTATTACCGTGAAAAAAGAAGCATTTTCAAAACGAAATTAATTAAATTCACTCAGTTTCAAATTAATAAAACAGTGGTAGATAGTAAAATAAAACTTTTTTTATTAATATTATATTGATTTTTTTTAAACTCGATATACAACAAGTAAAAGGGGTTAATTACAGATGATGGAGTAAATTATTCTTGTGAAAAAGCTCCTCAGTGGTAGCGCTTTAAAGATTATTTTAAATAACACTTCAAAGTTTATTTTATTAGCAGGTTACGGAGCCACCGTCTTTTCCGGCTCTTCGGAGGATTATCAAGAATAGATAAAAATGAGAGGCTACGGACAAGTTGGTTTGTTTGGTCTGGTAGTTTGGAATAAAAGGTGTATCTATTTCGAGCCTGCAACTAGTGAGATATCTAGTTCTCCATGGATTTTTTTTATATATTTTTTATTTTAAGACTAAGATTTATTGAGATATATTATAATTTGTTACAAAATGAACAATAGTAATTGTGATCTGAGACCACATTCATACAATATATACAGAAAATAATAATAAGAGTCAAAAGATTATTTCATTAGAAACGAAATAACGAGCATTGAGAATTTTTGGTAGAATTTTGGACTGCAATGATGGGATGCTGGAGGAATTGGATAGTTTAGTGGGCAATCATCAAAGCCCTAGATTTGAAATGTTCTAATAAAGATTATATAAATGATTCTATTTTTAGTTAATCAGGAGTTTTGATCGTTGGTCGAGAAAATGATCGAGGAAATAGTAATTGGTATCTATGAGCAATTTCTTCTCGAGTATGTGTTGTAGGAGGATTCTAAGTAAGACGTTTGTCCAGTTGGAGTCCCAGTATTATATTTGTTTCACAGAAATAAGTGGGAGTATTATTAAAGAATAAATTGGGACAGAAAGTCATAGGTTAACGGCTCAGAAATGAAAATTCTTATCCTCCAACATAAGGTTCTTTTTTTATTAGTAAAGAACACATTTTACAATTTTTTTTCTTATCATAGATTTATTTGTTAAACAAAACATACAATACACAAAAGGAATATATCGTATATACATAGTACACGATAATAGTGCTTCTTTTGCCCGAGGGAATTTCAAGGTGTAAGATGCACAATATGCACTGTACGTGCTTTTACTTAACAGGGAGGATCCGTTCAACTGGCTATCATAAGTTTTGATTTGGGCTCAGACTGCAAAGTACAGACCCCTTTCCTCGGCAAAAACGTCGACCAAAGGATTAGTGCCTTGCCACCTCCCCGTCTGGGTGGTGGTGTTATATCTCTGAAGAGAGGATTACCACAGGCCTTTAGCCCATCAAAGAACTTGATATGTCTCCAGCCTATGAACTCGGGCATTGAGGGCAGCTGGAGCCCCTTATAGATTATTTCTTGCCGCTTGGAGCGAGGTACCTTTGACAATCCGCCAAAGGATGGCCTTCTGGAAGTTCTACAGTCTCTGGAAGGTAGATTTATAGAGATGGCGAAGCTGCGACGCACCATAGAGAAGAGTGGGTCTTATGAACGCCTTGTAGATTTGTAATTTTAGGCGAAGCGAGAGCTGCGGCAAATTCAGTATATTTATAAAGTTTATAGGACTTCGACTGGGTCATCTTGAGTCTCAGATACATGACTGAAAAAAGTTAGATGCCTGATACAGTTTTATATCTCCCAGCGTCAAGTACTTAGGAAGCTTCCTCTTTCCTTTCTGAAAGAACACTTCAGATGGCATCTGTCTCAGTGAGGTTCACCCTGATCCAAATCTTCCTCAGATCTTTGATACTGTCTGTGCCTTGTTGGACCAGGGTGAAGGCCTTGTTAGCGTTGGTACCGGATGCATAAATTCCTATGTCATCCCTATATGCTGCTACTATTGCTCCTGGTTGCTTCCCTGAGACTACTGACGCCGTGAAAACGACAAACAGTATAGGCCACAATACAGACCCTTGAAGCACAGCGCAGGTGGTGTACCATAGATTCGACAAATACTCGCCGAACCGTACGACGAAAGAACTTCGGATTAGATAGCTTCTGACCTGTCGGTATGGGGGAGGGGCGGGAAATCTGTACAGTGATTTTCAATTTGGCTATTATGATATAATTTATACAATAAATTTGATAGGAGGGACCGAATAAATGAACCAAAGCCATTCTTATATTTGATACAAAATGAAATTGTCAGAATTATTAACTATAATGACAACGTTCAGATTATGTTCAAGAATTCGCTTTTGTAATAGACTCAGTCTTGAAAACAATAAATAGATCAAAAATTTGGCACCAATTCATAAATTACACCATCAACTCTTGATCGAGGATAAGATGACGGTACTCTCACATAATGGCATATATGGTAATGAAAAAGCCGATGCTGCTGCCAACACTGCTTGTCTTTTAACTGTGCCTCAAGCTGTAATAATCAATGTCGTCCCCATGAAAGGCTGGAAATATCAGTCTTGCTCTCTGCAGGAGGAAAAATGGCATATCACTTCCTCAAAACTAAATGAAAAAAAAAAAAAAAAAGTGCCCATTGGAAAACTTCCTATAGAAAGTCAAAGGAAGAAGCAATGGTTATCTGTCGACTCCTAATAGGTCATTCCAAATTATCTCACGACTATTTTTTTCGAGAAAGCCCAACTTTGCACCAAGTGTAACACGGTTAAGTATGTATTATTAGACAGCTAAAATTTCACTAAATTGAAACAAGAATTACAAATGGATATCGAACTGTCAAATATTCTTAAAGACGATGAAAACAAGGTCACTTTTCTCAAATACTTAAAAAGAAGCCTGCAATAGAACGTAATATAGAACGTCAATCTATTCGCCAATTACCCACCGGGGTGAAAACGTCATAAATGAATAAAACATAATATAGCAATTTACTTACGTTTATAAATCGAAAATTTTCTGACATAAATTTACTATTATGACTCTCACTCAAGTAAAAAAGAATTCCAGGTATAAATAAAGATTAAATATTTCCTAATTCTGAAGTGTTGAGCTGTTACAGCTAAGAAGCGTCCAAGTTTATCGAGATTTTGGACCACGGATCACACTCCAATGAGCAAATGTCCAGTCTATAAGCAGTATCAGCGTTTGATGCGGTGTCTTTAGACGAGGGCGGAATAGTATATTTCCTCAAGATGGCTGATGGAAACATCCAAGCCGCAATCTCAGTTCCATTATTGAGTCATATCTTTTCGATGTGCCTCCTCCATGAGCTCCGATGGCCTTCTCAAGCAATACCTGACTTCAAAGCCTTCTTTTTATACAAGATATTTTCTCTATAGAGCCTTGAGCGTTTTATATAACTCCTGAATCGAATTCGGATATAACTATATTAAAAAAGTATAATCGACATTGGCAGATACCAGCAAACCTGTGCTGAAAGGAAGCTGGTTATGGAACGAGCGACGTTACAAAATACATATAAATCCTTAATCCAGTTGAGGACAAAGATTTAAGCCCTGCCCAGATATACCCAAATACCCTGCTCAGATATGATTTTTCACTTACTGACTATTTTTATTGATTTGCCTTTTAATTTTTGTATGAGTGACAGTGTTTTGGATAAAGATGAATTTCAAAATAGTAAAAACCAGATAATTTTTAAATGTTTATTTATTTGTCTTAACTTATCACTATGTAACATTGTTAATTGTTGTTTTTTAATGCCTCTTATTAATTTTAAAATTTGTTTTACAATAATATTTTTAATATTATTAATAAGGGACACCTAGCATATAATATATTTTTTTTTTTATAAAAGTTTTAATAATTCACTTTGCTATAGTTGCTTTTTTATGTAATTTTTAATTGTTAATTTTACTTGTAGAGTCCTGATGATGAGAGTGGAATTCCGAAACGATTGGTGATTTAATAAAAAATTAAGTATTTGTAAGAAATTAATCAGCCCTAACCTCTAAAATATAATCGAATAGAAACAAATAACAAAATTTATCTTCAAACGAGAAAAATTACAACTAAATCTATGATTTATAAGAAACAAACAAAATTAAACTGCTCTCGACCAAACCAACGCGGTCAAAATCAAACCATGTTAGTTGGTTAGTATTTATTGAGTTGTGTCACATGAAATGTCCGTTTTCAAGGTAAAGCATTTTTATTAAAAATACGATATGAAAACAAGATCATTTTATTCGAAGTATTTACCTTCTTTTTCTACACATTTTTTCCAACGTGACACCAACTTTTTTATCCCGAACATAAAAACTCTGAGCTTTGAAGTGAAACAAAATCTGAAAACGCACTTTTCACTTGATCATCATTTTCAAAAGGTTTTCCTTTGACGGTGTTGTCTAAATTCCTGAACGGGTGGTAATCTGTTGGAGACAAGCCGGGAGAATATGGTGGGTGCGGAAGAACTTCGTCGCCCAGTTCTTTCAATTTTTGCACGTTATGTTTTGAAACATGGGGTTTCACTGCCGCTCAGTGAGATCATGAGGTACCCATGTATCGAGCTTTTTACTTTCCCAATACACTATAAATGTCTGGAAACGGCAGATGCACTTGCATTTAGTTGTGCTGAGAGTTCTTTAACTGTTTGGTAGGGGTTTACTTCTAATGTATGTTTGAGGACATCGTTGTCTATTACGGACGGAGGTCTTCCTCGGGACAAGTTTTCCAAGTCGGTGTCCCCAGCTGAAAACTTAGCAAACCAACGGCGAATGGTCCGTTCATTAACACCCCCTTTCCCAAACGCCTTGCAAATATTTCAAGCGGCCTCAGCTGCTGAATGGTCGAGTTTAAACTCGTACAAAAATATTACTCGAAAGTCGCGTGTTTCCATGTTCATATTTGGTAAATCGATGAAACAATGTCCTGCGCGAAAAAAAAAATGTTTGAAGAAGACGATAAAAAATGCGTATTTCCAGAAAGCTGGTAGTAACAATTCTCTCTAGATAACAGTGGGAATACTATTACCTTGATAATCTCTACACTATCCACTAATAAATAAATAACAAAATATTTCTCTCTTTTTATTTGAAAGAATAGTATAAAGTTTAAATTCATATCAAATTAAAAAGAAATAAAATAATGTTTAGCCATTAAAAATTGGATAAGAGAGCACTTGTGGTAACATCCTTGTAGGAAGAGGTGTCATGACTATTATGACACATTATCGAATGTTCACGCAGAACATTTACTAATTGTCTAGTCCATGTCATATTGGAATAAAAAAGACTGATTTAAATGATAAAAGAAACGTGAAAGAACATTTATAAAGTATGTTAATAATTGGAATTATAAAAATACTAGCTGTAATCCGGAGCTTTGCACACAAATTCTTTGTTGGTTTATATTCATACATACATTAACAATAATCTTAATCTGAACGGTAATATCGAAGATAAAACTTTTTTATCAGTCAATGAGTTACACTTTCAAATATTTCTATGTAGAACGAAGAAAATCTTGCCATTCAAAGGAAAATTTTTAATTTGATTTATTTATTGGAATTCACAACTGTATAATGTAATACAACAAATAAATTGGAATGAAATATAAAAAGGCATGAAACACATGTAGGGAAGTGTTTCACTCCATACGGCAAATTTTAATTTCATTATGTTAATTTTACAATAAGAAACCAGTAAAAACAAGTAATCCCATAATTACTTAACACCGTTTAGTTTTTAAACGTAATCGCTGTAAATCGCAAACAATTGTATGCACCATAAATGTAAATTGCTTGCAGCTTAGCTGCTAAAAAAATAAATAAGAAAAACCCCGCATATTATTACACAATGGTTCATTATTTCGTCTATTCACCCTCTAATCCCGTTTATTCAAACACTTCCTTTCTATACAATTCTTAAATGACCTCAAGTGATTTGCAAATTTTAATAAAAAATCGGCAGAGAGAAACGATTATTTTTCACATTTTATTTTGTATATTAAAGATTTCTGAATTTTATTTTATGCATGTTCAGATGCATAATTTATTTTGCACTGTATCTATGAACATATTTAGTTTTTGTATTCTTGTCTAATTTGTTTTGTTTGTTTTTCTAAATTATTATCAGATGCTACCTATGAATTTATAACTATTATTTATTTTCTTTGTTATTCCTGTGCTTTTTATTTATTTTTTGTTTTTACTCTAAGACACTGAAGCTCTAATTTAATTTGTCTGTAACATTATTCTGAAAGGGCTTGTCCCAGGATAAATACAGAATTTATTATTATTATTACAATTTGTTATTTTTTAAATGATGGATATTTTGAAGACGTGATACCCATAAGATGAATACTTATGTACATTTATATTAGTCTTGAGGAGTTAGCTGTCCCAGAATAAAAATAATTTTTCATTTCATTTCTCTGACTTGCCTTTGCTGGGTATACCGAAATTCACCGAAACGACTAATAACATTATGTTCTAGAGCTCCAATAAGACGTTGAGGTGCTATGAATCGATAGTTCTTTCACAAGAAATTAATTGTCATGTCTGGAAAAATTACTTGTTGCAAACGTTATGGTAAGTTAGTAAATTTTATTTAAAAAACGATAATTGAATTTCAAAAGAGAAGAACTATAGCATTTGATATTTTGTGGTGTGGTAGGGAAATATTGTGAGGTCGGGTGCCGTGCTAGTGAATTTTTGCTCCCCACTGTTGGATCGTGTTTCTGACAGACTCTTCTTGAAGAATTTCCTTTGTCTTGTATTGACGTTGGTATCCCACTTATTTTTTGTTTGTGGTGGTCTGGATATTAGTTTTATCATTATCTTCTTACTCCAGGAACTATGCATTGTGTCTTTGTTATTCTCTGTCTTAAAAGCTTTTATAAATATTTATAATGAGCATTTTCCTCGATTGCATGTATCCTGATAGCTTTTTGATTCTGTTTTAATATTCTGTTTCCTAGTCCTGACAGAAGTCATCAAAGAAAATTGGCATATTTTATTTAGGGCAAATGGAGTGTTTTATACTACCTTAAGGTATTTCCTTATCGAAAGAATAGTTTTACCTTCAAAGGTACCATAGGAAAGGACGAAGGTAAAAAAGACTTCTGAACAGTTTAAGTCTCCCCACTCCCTCTTTCGCTAAACGAAAAAATAGGCAGAAAGAAATAAAAATAGAAAGTGGGTAAATAATGTTTTTATATTTTCAACGTGCTGAATTTGGGCAATGTGGTGTCCTGAAACAATCAGGTGAGTTTGTTTTTTGTTTTTTTTAAGTAAAAAAGGACACTTTTGTCATGAACGACCGTGCATTGCCTGGTGCAAGTAACGGATCTACTGAAGCTGTAGTTTCTACCCTTTTGAAGAGAAAGTTAAGAAGTAACTCCAATGTTTCAAAACAAGATAGCCCTATTGAAAAGAAAAGTATGAATTCCAAAGATTCCCAGATAAAAACCTCATCATTGAAAACTAACCAAATAAAAACACATGTCAATTTCAATAACCAACGTGCTTCAGAAAACAATGAAACAACTCCAATTAATATCGTAAATAATAGTTCTGGTATAACAATTTCTAGTTCTACTCCTCAACAAATAATTAATTCTCAATTTACTAATAGCACTACGTCGACCACTTTAAAGAGTATCCCTGCCATACCTGTAAGTAATATGTTTGAACCTCTATCCGCTGAACTAGAAGACGAAGAGAATGTAACGCCAGTTGTTCACACGCCACCTCCAATAAAAATTAAAGGCGTACAAAATTTCCAGCTCTTTTGCCGAGACATCATTAGTTTAATAGGAGAAAACAATTTCGAATTTATTTCGAATAAAAATATTATTACTTTAAAAACACAAAATAGTGATGCCTATAGAGCCAGCGTACGATATTTAGAGAACAAAGGCTATAGTTTCCACACTTACAAACCAAGAGAAGATAAACCCTATCGATTCGTAATTAGGAATCTTCATCACACTACACCCCACGAGATGATTAAATATGACGTAGAGAGACAAGAATTCAACGTCCGTCGCATCACAAATGTTTTACACCCTAGAACTAAAGAACCTCTGCCACCCTTTTTTGTCGACATCGAACCTGCTCCTAACTGTGCCGAAGTATTCAAAATTACGAATATAGCCTACACAAAGGTTAAAATTGAGGAACCTCATAAAAGAAGGGAGATTGTACAATGCATGAGGTGCCAACAATACGAACATACCAGAGCCTTTTGCCGCCATATACCAAGATGTGTGAAGTGCGGTCAAGACCATCACAGTGATAGATGCCAGAAGCCACGAGAAGAGCTCCCAGTCTGTGCGTGGTGCGGTGGCGCTCACCCAGCGAACTACAGGGGATGCTCCGTACATCTCGAATTACAGAGAAGAAGACTCAACGTGCGAAGCCAGGGCGCTTGGAGGCGAGAAGTAACAGAAGTTCTGCCTTCAGAGGTGGGAGACAGACTTACTTACCCTCCTCTTGAAACAGAAGAACATCAGACGGTATGTAATGACCCTACTTACAACTACACATCACCACAATATTCAATTTCTCAGAACACAACACCTCATTACGCAATACCTCAATTGTTAAGACATCAACATTTACCTCCTCTGCACCACACTACACCCCAAAATACAACTCCTCAACACACTAAACCCCAGTATACAGTACCTCAATACACTACCCCGCAGCACATTAGCGGAGGCCCCTCACCTTCAAAGGATATGGACACCCCGAACAGGGAGTATAGTTTTATACATATTCAATTAATAAGCCTTCAAATACCGGTAGGTAGAAAAAGGTATAGTAAGTAAACACAAATATTAATATATATATGCTATTATTATTCTTATATTAACTCTATGTTTTTCTGTTTGAGGGATTGAGAAAAACAAAACAAAAAAAAACAAAACAAAAAATCGCAGCACATAACACCTCAATCTACGAATATGTCCCCACATTTTTTAACACTTCATCACACACAACCACAATCCATGCCTTCATCTCAGTCAAAACCTAACAACACATCACCTCATGCACAATCTACCACTCAAGATTTCTCTTCACACTTCAATTCCTTTCTAAATGAATTTAAATCGATGATAAATCCACCCATAACTTTGCTCACCACGCTTGTTAATAAATGTATTCCAAATGTCAGCCCTTAATTATATTAATCAACATTCACTAAAACTCCTCCTCTGGAATGCTAATGGTGCCCTACACCGAAGAAATGAACTTGACATATACTTGCACGAACATGACATAGACATAGCACTGCTAACCGAAACTCACTTTACGAGGACCATACGATTTTATATACAGGGGTATATAGTGTACCGTGCTGATCATCCAAGCGGAGTTGCCCGTGGTGGCTCGGCAGTAGTTGTGAAACGAACATTGTATCACTATCCTCTACAAATGACAGCCTTAACTGAACTTCAATTATCAGCAATCTCAATCGAAATTGACAACACAACTATTTATATTGCCAGTGTTTATTGTCCTCAGAGACAGAGACTCCCACAAGATATACTTACTGACGTATTTACTGTTTTGGAACCTAAATTTTTAGGCGGGGACTTTAACGCCAAACATCCTCGTTTCGGCAATAGGACTCAAAACCCTAGAGGAAATGCTCTTCTTAATACATGTCTGAACCTTGACTGTGACTTCATTCTACCACCAGAACCGACTTACTGGCCGACAGACATTAATAGACAGCCAGAACTACTGGACTTCTTTATCACTTCTTGCCTAAATACTCTACATCATCACATCTCTATTGACAATGACCTTTCATCTGACCATTCTGCAGTTATGCTTTCTCTCTCTAGACACATCTTATCTACAACCCACATGCCTACGTTAACACCTGGACCAATATTAATCAGTGAATTTCATAGTTCATGCCATAAACAATAAAATTAACCTCAATACTAGCTTAAAGACTCAGGAAGACATCGATACACTTACTAAGATTATACAAAATGCTGCCTGCCAATCAGCACATAAACCTGATACAGACAATAATAAACATTATTTACCCCCTGAAATACGGTCACTAATGGTCAAAAAACGACGGGCTCTTAACCAATGGAAAAGATCTCGCTATCCTAGGGACGAACGATTACTTAACCAACTTACTAACAGACTGAGAAAACTTATACAACAATATAAACACGACACTTACAACACACATTTGAGTAACTTACAGACTAGTAACAATACTCTCTGGCAACAAACACGAATGATACTACATTATCACCATACAAAGAACCCTCTCCGTAAACCTGACAACACATGGGCTAGAAGTGATAAAGAAAAGGCAGACCTATTTGCTGCACATCTTACGGAAGTATTTCATCCTCATGATGACTTGCTAGACCAACAGCACTGCTCAGACATCCAACAAATTCTCACTTATTATCTTCCTCTTTCTCTACCTCCACCACCTATTACTCCTTCGGACGTAAAATTTTGCATTAAAAACTTACTTACCTCTTAGAAAAGCTCCTGGCTTTGACCTAATCACACCTAAAATTGTACGACTGCTTCCTAAGAAAGCCATAATCTTCCTGACATATATTTATAATTCTATCCTCCGACTTACTTACTTTCCTCTAGTATGGAAGTATGGAAGATGATTCCAAAGCCAAACAAACCGTTAGATCAAGTCACTTCATATAGACCAATTAGTTTATTACCGTTATTTTCCAAAATGTTTGACAAAATATTATTAAAACGACTATATCCTTTCTTAAAGTCAAAATCCGTAATTCCTAACCACCAATTTGGCTTTAGACCTGCACATTCGACCATACAACAATGCCATGGTTGTTGATTCGATTGCTGTGGCATTAGAAAAAAAAGAATTCTGTACAGCAGCATTTTTAGACGTCGCACAGGCATTTGATAAGGTGTGGCATGATGGCCTCCTCAGTAAAATCAAATCAAATTTACTGCATACTTATTATTTAATAATTAGGTCGTATCTTGAGGATAGGTTTTTTGTAGTCGACCAAGATGGTAAACATTCCGACTACTATCGAGTTGGTATGGGAGTTCCGCAAGGCAGCATTTTGGGTCCAGTTCTGTATATTATATATACTTCTGACATACCACAAACACCTGACACATTACTTGCAACATACGCAGACGACACCGTGATACTCTCAACAAGTACTGATCCGACCATAGTCTCACACAATGTTCAAACTTACTTAAATTTACTTCAAGATTGGCTTGATAAATGGCGTATTAAAATAAACATACAGAAATCAAGTCAAGTAACATTCACGCTTAGGCATTCTGATTGTCCTCCACTAACACTTTATAATGCTCAGTTACCCAAACAAACAGAAGCGAAATACTTAGGACTCATAATGGATAGACGCCTGACATGGAAATCACACGTAACTACCTTAAAAAAAAGACTGAAATGAATCATCGACTATCAATACTTAGACGACTTCTTCACCATAAAAACAAACTATCACTAAGCAACAAAATCATTATATACAACATGTTACTTAAACCTATATGGACGTACGGTACTCAGGTGTGGGGCTCATGCAAAAAATCACACTTGCAGACAATTCAAATCTTTCAATCTAAATTCCTCCGCTTCATCACTCACTGTCCTTTTTACGTAACCAATAAATCATTACACAAAGACCTCAACATACCAATCGTAACGGATATCATTAAAAAATATAACGAACATTTTCATGACTCACTCGCTGGACATCCAAACCTACTAGTACAAACATTACTGACTGATACACTACCACAAAACCCACCAAGGATACTGAAACGCCTCTGGAGCAGAGACCTACTTCTTTAGCAGATCTTTCACGCCAAGGAGTGCCTTCACTGGGAGGTTTCTTCGCTCACGAATTCATAAGATTCCTGAAGGAGGTTTTTCGTAATGGCCATCAGTGTTACAATATATGCCTAAAGGCATTTGTATATTACTTGTTGTCAAATAAATAAAAAAATAAATATTTTCAACGTATCGTGAAAAACATATTCCTTATCCATACATATACATTAATGACATTATTTAGATATATTTTCACTAAAGTCAGGATTTATAAATTGCCCTCTGATATATACATAAATACTTTATAATCAATATGGAGAATTCGATGACTTATATCAGCAAGCAAATGAATTATGTAAAACAATATTACATACTTTTGTAATTTCGCTTGTGTGCACACTTCAACCCACTATTTTAAATTAATTAAATTTTTATTGTTAGTAAAAATAAGATAAGCGAAAATAATCTTTTATAATTTTTTATCGCCTCTTGTATTATTCGAAATACATCATTCTTTTGAGGTATGTACTATTCTATTGGGTTGATGCAAAATTAATGCAGGTTTCCTCTATTGCAATATCTTAATTCCAATTGTGTAAACAAAGCTAATCCTAACATTGATCATTATTATACCAAAACAAACCTTATCTAATACCCTCTCTTTCACCATGAATTTGTTTAGTAAAATCGTTTTGTTCAGTGTGTTCAAAGGTCTTGAATCGAAAATGTCAAAGTGCGATTTTCGTCAAATTTATTTTAACGAATTTAAATTAGGGCGCAGCGCTGCGCAAACGACTCGTAATATTAATGAAGTGTGGGGTCAGGGGGCTATTAATGAGTGCACGGTGCAGCGTTGGTTCCAGAAGTTTCGCAGAGGAGATTTCGACCTCGAAGACAAGGAAGATCGGGACCGTCATCTAGCTCTGGACAACGACCGGCTGAGGTCAAAAGTGGAAGAAGACCCAACCAAAACCACACGAGTTATGGCGGCGGAACTCGGAACTCAAAAATTGCAACGTCTTTGCCCAGCATTGATGAATCGGAAGGGGCCGATCCTGCTCCACGATAACGCCAGACCACACGTTGCACAACCAACGCTTCGACGACTGCACGAGTTGGGCTACGAAGTTCTCCAACATCCGCCTTATTCACCTGACCTCTCTCCTACAGACTTCCACTTTTTCAGGCATCTGGACAACTTTTTGAGGGAGAAAAATTTTCAAAAACAGGACGACATTGAAAATTCTTTTCGTGATTTCATTGAGTCCAGGGATTCGGATTTTTTTTCTGGTGGAATAAGAAAGCTTGTTGAACGTTGGCAAAAGTGCATTGATTCAGATGGAAATTATTTTGATTAAATATATATGGTTAAAGTAAAGATATGGCGTATTTACAATACCTACTAAAAACCTGCATTAATTTTGCATCAACCCAATAGAATATTAAATGAAAAACAAATGTTATATTTATTTAATTATTTTCGTATTATATAATATATTCATTTTACCACTATCATGGCCCAATCAATGATAGAAGGAATAATTCGGAAAAGCTAGATAAAAAAAAAAATATATTTATATTTTAGTAGGATTTAGGAAGAGGAAAATTTTAAAAGATATATATTCATAAGAAAAATATTCCAAGGAAGTATAATGAAATACATATAAGAACAGATCTTATTGAAATATAAGGGATTATAGTTGCAGTAATAGTGTCAAAAACTCTCATAAGAAAGTAAAATATGGATATTAACTGATAATTGAATGTTCAAGTATTCAAGATTCTTAATATGTAACATATTCTCCAGTCATGAACTATCACTTGCAGCATTGGCATATGTATGGAGGTTTCTTTTTCTCTTTGTCTCCACAAACGAGAAATCTAGCATCGACTGCTTCAAACCATTAATAATAAGTCGCACTACGATTAAACTTTATTCGCCTTCACAACATGAACAATGTTTCCGTGGTACAATTTTAGACAGCCAATAATTGAAATTCTCAATCGATTCCGTGTTACGGGTAATCATACTAACGTATACACCCTATATATGTGGCTGTGATTTGAGTTGAGAGCAGGTTCAATATTTCTTGACCATATATTTATTACTTAAAAAAACAAAAACAAAAAATACCTGTGCCACTACAATCCAGGGAGGGGGGGGGGGAGAGGTGGTTAGGCCAAGACTACACTCAACTGCCAGGTTTTATTAACTTTATTTATTAGGGTGACCACGTTATAGAGGCTGGGTCTGCCCCAGGAGATTCTCCATCTCCTAGTGTCGTCTCTCGGTCGAAATAACAGAATAAATAATATTCTGAACCCAAGACCCGGAGAATAGTAGACCAGTGCTCTATCCACTATAGCATGCTGCTTCCTTAATTTATTGGATAGTTTTGTTAAATGAGTATTTTTGTGACTAATCATCATTTACGAATCAAAAGGTTTAGCGAAGTATTCTCCAAGAAAATGGGAAGCAGTCAGATTTTTTAATTCTGAAACTCAATTATATTCAATATTTCGCTTTCAAGTATACACTTTCTTCAAACACTTAAGTGAGCCAATGGTTATTTTCAGCAAGGTAATAAAACTACAAATGCCATAAAAGGACTATCGTCAACATTTTGATTCTAGCAAAATGAAGATAAAGTGTGTCATAACATCGCCGATACTTTTAACAACGAAAAATGTACGCAAAACGTGACTTTTTACAATTAAAACAATATGAACTATAAATAAACTATATTTTTTCCTCTAAAAGTTTCTTTGAATTCAGTCGATTTTTTTGACTGAATTTCATTCTTTTGGTAGCAAATTGAAGACTGAAGGGGCCTGAGTCTCCATTGGAAGTCAAAGGTGAGACCTACAGCTAAAATGCACCCCACCTCAACGCAGTGTGTTGGGGGAAGTGGGGAAGGTGTATTAGGCTTAAATCGCGATGAAACATTACGTGATGGCTGGGCCTTAGTTACTGGGCAGAAAATGAACTTACCAGCTGAATCCAGAGATTCACGTAGGCGAAAAACAACTGTTGCAGGGAATGACATGTCCATTCCAGTAAGTAACACTTATGCACCGTTAGAAAATTTAATTGAAGTAGATCAGCCTACCGAAAATGCTAAACCCCCCCCCAAAGATAAACCGCCTCCAATATACATTAACGGCATCCAAGACTACCAAGCTTTCGTCACATTTTTAGAAACCAAATCGTCTCCAAATTCATTTTACCTTAAAACTACACTAAAAGGGGTAACTGTTTACCCCTCAACCTCAGAAGTATATCGAAAATTAGTAAGCAGCCTTAAGAATCAGAAGCTGATTTTCATACTTATCAACTTCCCGAAAACAAAAACTACAGGATAGTTGTGAAAACCTCCACGAATCGACAACAGGAACCAACACTCCAGCTACTGGAGCCACCACTCCAGCTATTGGGACCACCAATCCAACCAGCCACGGGAATCGTCATCCCTCCAGATCAGACCAAATTACGCTTTTCCGCATTCCAACAACGAACCAACAGCCTCAGATGTAAGGAGGGAAATACCTCAGCAGCCGTCTTCAAGTGAAAATACATCCCAAATTTCACAAATAATTTGAGGGTTGAATAATCTTATTCAGCCCCTTTTTAAGTCTTCTCCAAGAGCTGGCTTAATTTACTCAATTTTTTACTGAATTCCTGACGCGTGAACTTTCGTCAAATTTTCAAATTCCAACACCAAGGGAGGTAAAGTCTATCAAAATGAAAGTTAAAGACACCCTGAAAGTTAAAAAAAAACATATTGATGGCAAATGATATATGCACCTATTATTCATATCTCCATTTTTATATAAATATACACAATAGCTCGTCAGCTATAGTAAGATGGTTCATAGACGCAATGGAGTTGGTGAGAACTAATGAAGTGGTAGCTGACAGTTAATTGTGGGGAGAATGGCCACGGTAAACTAATTTCTTTGTCACAGAGTTGAGCCGCTCATCATGATTAATTTTAGTAGGCCGTCCTAAATTCTTCTCAATTAGCTATCTAGTTGAGTCGTAATTAACATTAATAATTTTTTATTTTATTTTATTTATTTATTTTTTTTCTAATTCCCTTATTGGAAATTTTTGAAGTAGAAGCGGTATATTTATGCAATATATATAGTTTGTAGTTCTCCTTTTACTGCAATATTGGATGTCGCATTTTAAATAACGTCGATAATAATTCACCTATCGCATGAAATTTAATTGTTTAAGTTTTTACAAGCGGGAATGAATTATTTTTTATTTATTCTTCTTACTCGAAATCAGTTTCGATAGGTCACAATTGCATCCATTTTGTTTATTTAATTTTTAGGATTTTAGTTTTTTAAATCTTAATTTTTGTTTGTACTTGTTTCCAGTTTAACTGTCTTGAACTGTTTGATAGGTGTTTTAATCTAATATTAATTAATGGCACATAACTAACATCAAATTGCTAGAAAAATAAGAAGCAATACATATTAATTATATACAATTTTGATTCAGTTTCATACTTGGATATTTAATTTAAATTTTATCTCAATGTCGAATACTATTGGGTTGATGCAAAATTAATGCAGGTTTCCTCTATTGCAATATCTTAATTCCAATTGTGTAAACAAAGCTAATCCTAACATTGATCATTATTATACCAAAACAAACCTTATCTAATACCTTCTCTTTCACCATGAATTTGTTTAGTAAAATCGTTTTGTTCTGTGTGTTCAAAGGTCTTGAATCGAAAATGTCAAAGTGCGATTTTCGTCAAATTTATTTTTACGAATTTAAATTAGAGCGCAGCGCTGCGCAAACGGCTCGTAATATTAATGAAGTGTGGGGTCAGGGGGCTATTAATGAGTGCACGGTGCAGCGTTGGTTCCAGAAGTTTCGCAGAGGAGATTTCGACCTCGAAGACAAGGAAGGTCGGGGCCGTCATCTTGCTTTGGACAACGACCAGCTGAGGTCAAAAGTGGAAGAAGACCCAACCAAAACCACACGAGAAATGGCGGCGGAACTCGGAACTCAAAAATTGCAACGTCTTTGCCCAGCATTGATGAATCGGAAGGGGCCGATCCTGCTCCACGATAACGCCAGACCACACGTTGCACAACCAACGCTTCGACGACTGCACGAGTTGGGCTACGATGTTCTCCAACATCCGCCTTATTCACCTGACCTCTCTCCTACAGACTTCCACTTTTTCAGGCATCTGGACAACTTTTTGAGGGAGAAAAATTTTCAAAACCAGGACGACATTGAAAATTCTTTTCGTGATTTCATTGAGTCCAGGGATTCGGATTTTTTTTCTGGTGGAATAAGAAAGCTTGTTGAACGTTGGCAAAAGTGCATTGATTCAGATGGAAATTATTTTGATTAAATATATATGGTTAAAGTAAAGATATGGCGTATTTACAATACCTACTAAAAACCTGCATTAATTTTGCATCAACCCAATAAATATCCTTGAGAGTGGAATATTATTTCATTTTTTAATATATAAAAAACAAATGTTTCGTTATTATATTAGAATGAAAAATATAAATAATTAATGAGTAAAT
Organism: Piezodorus guildinii; assembly: GCA_023052935.1. Lineage (NCBI taxonomy): Eukaryota > Metazoa > Arthropoda > Insecta > Hemiptera > Pentatomidae > Piezodorus > Piezodorus guildinii. The sequence goes on along the minus strand of CM041293.1, from coordinate 117,399,511 downwards.
GTAGCAATATGTGTTGTTTTTGTCTTAAATCATAATTTTTATTTTATCTTAAAGTATAAAATGATATTACCAATTATTCTATTTAGATAAAAAAGTATGTCAAAAATAAGAAGTTTTGTTTTTAATAAAAGAGGCAACCATCACAGTGTTTTTAATTTTGTAAAAAAAAATAAAACTAATTTAATTTTAATTTTTAAAAATAGTTTGAATTTAAATAGTTAAAACAATTTTAAAGGCTACCTTTATAAACAAATAAATAAAATAAATGTGTTAGAATTGCTTGAAGAGGTATACTTCATAAATAAAGCCTCATGTAAAATCACCAGAATATTATTTTGAGTTCCCGATGTTTGAACGAACAGAAGAGTAAATCGAGATTTACTATTTCAAACCCAAGTTGTAATATATATGTGATTAATACAAAAGAAAAATTGAAAATAGAAAAAAGTATGTAGTTAGAGAGAATGTGCCCTTCCTTTAATTTTAAAATAAAATAAAACATGACGGAACTGAAGCTGGTTACTAACACACAAAGATGAATACTGTTTTGAACGACAGGGGCTAACTAAGCGACACAATTAGCAGAATCAATACCATGATCAATTAGCGTAATTACTATATACCAACCATTCGCAATATACTGTTACACTATATCGTATATTATATAAATACCTGGAATGCATTCTGAAAGCAATCCTTTCAGGCTATATTATCTACATCTATGTAAATTATCACAGGCTGTATCTACCCGTAATATATTTAATTATACACTTATCTAATTATTATACACTATACACTTGTAGAAAGTTGACAGTAGACATTCTAAAGATTTTAGTTTTACCTAATGTAAAACACTACTCTATTGGATCTCTTCAGATCAAATATAGGTGTTCTACAAAAAAAAAACCCTGAAATAATTGATATAAAAAAAAATTACGGCTTATATACTAATTATATTACACCTATCATCTAAGCTTCCGAACTTTATACAGCAGATTAACTTACGATATTTGAAAATATTTCTTAATTAAAGCTCTGTAAGCAACGATGTTTAAAATATAATATTGCAAAATAATTTTGTATCAGTGTTCTCCATCACTATATAGCTGATATATCTTATACACAGAAGCTTACTACAATATAATAATTTTCTTATATTGCATAGGTCATATTTGGGAACGATAAAAAATAAGGTACTGCGTCTGAAATAGAGAGGAAATGAACAGGGATAGCATTTTTATTTTATTTATTTTTATTAAATGCTCCTTTCCAAAACATTCAAAAATGGATATGAATCATTTAGTGACTAAATACGATATAGAGGTTAATACATATCAGAATGATTATGTCGTTAGAAATGTTCCTTATAAGTGTTTAACCTACAAAATTCACAATAAAAAAAAATCAAGCAATGGACTTTAACTCTACGATGTCAATGTAATTCTTCAGGCTGTAATTCTGTGATATATAAATGTAGTAACGCCCAAAGCAGTCTGTTAAAGTAAATACATATGATTCTATTTGCACTACCCCGTTATTTAAAAACTCCAAAAGATCATTTACTATTTAGATGGATACTCAAATTATTTCTTTTTTCAAATATGTTTTTTATTTTTTTTTTACAAGAAATATTTAATTTATTTTAATGTTACCGTTTCTCAGCATTTATATACGATTTAAGTGATATTAAAAATTAAATTAGCAACAAAAAACGAATAACATCGATAATCGATATTAATTTGTTAAACACAGCTCAACTATTTTTCTCCCTCTCTGTTATATATATATATATTATATATATATATATATATATATATATATAACAGAGATATAACCCTCTCTGTTATTATATATATATGAGTTGAAAGTTGTGTCACCTGGATGCACGCCGTCCCGCATACTTTATAGTGCACCCGCAATACTGATATATAGTGCAAAATAGTAGCCCTAATTTCTTATTATTTTGAAGGCGCTAGCCTTTTTACAAGGTATAATTAACAGAAAATGAATAAACACTTGTGAACTAAAATCAGCATTCAAATGTAATTTATCTCGAGTTTTTATTTCTCCTATTACAAGCATTAAAAGGTCCTCATTTTATGATCCTGCCAGAGGTGCTCTATGGGGTTAAGATCAGGCGATTGTGGTGGTGTCCTTAACTGACTTAGAACATAATGCAGCAACAATTTTTCGACCCTTCTGGCACGATGATTAGATGATCGTTATCTTGTTGAAAAACCAAATTTGATCCTAGGCCTTACTTGATAGCACTGGGTCTCAGATTTTGTTTTAGGATATCTATGTATACATATTGATCCATTATTCCCTCGATGATTTTCAAGTTGCCTACTCCAGCTAAAGCCATAAAGCCCCAAACCATGATCCCTCATCCTCCGTGCTTAACTGTCGGGCATAAATTTTTCAATTTCATAGCCTCGTTTTTTCTCCTAGAAATTCGGACAGTAAAAATTACTTCGCCCCAAGAACTTTTAGGCTTTTCAAGGTAACTTTTCGCAAATACCTAACGCTTAGCTCGTTTAACTTTCGCTATTTAAGATTTTTTTTAGTAAATTGCGTACCGTTTGACGTGTTAATTTAATGTTGTGATTCCGCAATAAATTATTAGCTAATTTTGGAGAACTAATTTTAGGGTTCTCATTAATATTTCTTAAAATAGCACGCTCATGGTAACGCTGAAGCTTTTCTGTTCGTCCTGATCTCGGCCTACTTGCAATGCAACCTATTGTATTATAATTTCGAATAACAGCCTGAACCGTCGAAAAACATTTATCAACAATTTTCGCGATTTCGCTAATGATTTATCTGCGGTTTGATGATCAACAATTAATTTCCTAATCTCTCGAGTAATTTCCATTTTGAACTGTTGTTTTCACTTGAATTTGGTTCTAACGTATTAAATTAGGAAATAAAACTACGGAAAACCTCTATGAATGTAAAGAAATCAAATGTTTGTTGACATTCAAAGGATTACTCTAAGGTGTATGTAGATTTATTAGCTGTAACAAACAGTGGCAAACATTTATTAAGATACATTTTGTATGTATTCATTTGTGAAATGATATTATAAGCACGATTTAATCTTCTACAGACCTTATTAAATAAAAAAAAAAAATAAAACATAACTTTATTAAATACAAAAATGACGCACATTATTTCATAAATGAAATATTGTAGGTATATGTAGACTTTTTTTTTTACTAACTGTATTTATAATAAATAATCAAGACAATTATGATTGTATTGTACTCCCAGTACTTAATAACATTAACTCAACTAATTAAAACTTTAACCTTCATTCTACATTATTTTAAGAATATGCTAGAGATTGAATTTGAATAAACCTCTAATAACCATGTGAAGGAGTTTTAAAAGGTATAAATGGCATATCAAACATCAGAAACGTCAGTAATATTAGTAATGGAAGGAGGGGAGTAAATTATGCGACAGGTAGCCAACTTCACTGTTAATTTAATTATGCCCAGCTCCCTTTGCGACCTGGTTTTATACGTTTGTTCGAAACTCCATGACTCTTGTTGAATATTCGACTTGAAGCGTGGAAATGTTCCACATCTGTAATTTAAACATTTGTGTAAGTCAACGGAGACTTCTTGAACATTAGTTAGAGGCATTTGAATCTAACAATGTCTACCAGAATGTAAAAGAAATTCTAATATTATTAATGTTGCAGACATCACGATAATTAAATTCAATATTTCACCTTACTCACGATTCGGCCAATGATACATTTTAATCACTCTGTTTATTCATTAATTTTACAATGTGAATCTCTTTGTGATATTTGTAATAAATATCTTTTTAGGCTGTGTAAATATTCACGTTAGCAAACTCTGACTTCAGAAACTTAAATCGGATTAAAAAAATACTTGAAGGCTATTGGGGAATATTATGTAACATCGTGTTCTAAGCTGCTCTGTAGTCGGTGCTACTCAAAGCATCAGCCACAAGTAACTCAATATCACTCAGGCTCCAGTATCAGATACTGGAGGTACTTAGAAATCCTCTCAGGGCAGTCCACGGGATAGCTCATTCAAGTGTTTTGTCCAACCTCCTATAAATTACTGTAATAGACAGACATAAAAATGTCTTTCTTGGAATAAAACGTAAGGAAATGCAGTAACCAACCACCTATTAACTTGAAGATATCCAATTATATGTTATTTATAGATTTAAAAAGAAATATGGATGATCGATATACGAACAAGAAATACCAACTTTTAATATCACCCCACTTCTAGTATTGAACTCTGATACAATATCTGAGGACAGTTCACTGTAAAAATTGTAAGTAATAGTATAAAAAATAAAAATAAAAATAAAAACACAAAGAAAGTACCTTAGATATTTGTACATTTTCTTGTCAACAGCTGAGCAAGGAGATGATTAGGCCGAGATCACGCGGAAGTGAAAGGAGTTTTCTCTAATTTGGAGTACCGACTTGATGTGCCCTATGTGGTTTTACCTCTTCCAGGATCGCCTCACGGCTAATTTTAAAGTTTAGTAATGGATTTATCTACTATTGATCAAATCTTCACCCTGAAGCAAATCTGTGAGAAGATGAATGAGTTTCAGCAGACTACCTGGATGTTGTTTGTCGATTTTAAGGCCGCCTATGATACCATAGTTAGGAGTAAGCTCGTAGTAGCCATGCATGAACTGGGACTACCATGTAAACTAATTCGTTTAGTAAAATGCACAATGGCAAATACAATTTGCCAAGTTAAATGCTGTGGGCTATCGGAGCCGTTTGAAGTAGAAGGTGGTCTGAGACAAGGAGATCCAATAGCTCCTCTTCTGTTCAATATTGCTCTGCAAGTTATCATCAATAGGGCGGAATTAGAACAACAAGGGACAATATTTACGAAGATGTCTCAAATTCTCGCATATGCAGATGACGTGGTCATTATTGGTAGATCCCTGCCGAGCATAAGAGCGACCTTTGAAGCAATGGACAAGGAAGCAGGAAAGATCGGCCTAAAAGTCAACGAGCTGAAAACTAAGATAATGGTACTAGGCACACGAATGGACCAGAGGCAGAGTCATTATGAAATGGGACCCTATAAAATAGAACTGGTAAGAAGTTTTCAGTATCTAGGCTCTATTATAAATGATGACCTGAAGGAAGAAGAAGAGGTAAGGAAGCGTATAAGGCTAAGGCTGGTAATAGAGCCTATTTTTCCTTATCAAAGCTATTTAGAAGCAAGCTTTTGAGCCGCTCCACCAAGTTGATGCTATACAAAACCCTTGTAAGACCAGTGGTTACGTACGGTGGAGAAACGTGGATCCTCAACAACAAAAATGTGGACCTGCTTGATAGGTTTGAACGGGTAATCCTAAGGAGAATCCTGGGAGCCGTATTTGAGGATGGTCAATGGCGGCGGAGGAAAAATAAGGAATTGTTTCAGCTCTACCAGGATATCAGTATCTCCTCTCATATTAAGATACAGAGGTTAAAATGGATTGGGCACGTGATGAGGATGAATTGTGACAGGGTTGCAAGTAGAGTGTACAGGAATGTTCCGGATGGCCGGCGCCGGCGTGGCAGGCCGAAGGGTCGATGGAAGGATGGTGTAGGGAAGGATCTTAGACAGCTCGGGATCTCTCTGAGACGAGCTGAGGATCGAGAAGGATGGTTGGCGACTGTTGAGCAGGCCAAGGGCGGCCTCATGCGCCTGTTGAGCCAGTAGAAGAAGAAGAAGAAGAATGGATTTATCTAAAACATTATACAAGAAATCATACCAGAAAGATGACCCATTAAGTTTTTTGGTTTTTTGCTATATGTATTTTTTGTATCTCAGATGATTAAAATAAAGAGGGAGTGTGTGTATTTGACAACAGTTAGTTAAAGTAATAAGTTTTATTTTTTTTCCTACTAAGGAGTTATCGTTATTACTTCAAGTCTCAAGCAAGCAAAGCATATGTTGACATATGACATTTGTTTTATTATGTGTTAGTAGATAAGAAATGGGGAAGCTGGTGCACCGATTCCTCCATCCCCTCCCCTACCACTCTTAACCACCTATGACGTCATCACGACCTAACCTTAACTACTATGGTTCGCGCCATCGACCTAACCTAAACCACTAAGCCACGCCCCTTTTTAGTCACGTGACCCTTCATCAACCTAACCTAAACCACTAAGCCACGCCCCTTTTTGATCACGTGACCCCTGTTTGAGAGTATTAAGTCTTTATAAAGCATGAGTCTACCCGGCGTCCATTTTCTTTTCCCTACGTTTTGGGCTAATTTAGTATTTATAAAGCATGAGTCTACCCAGCGTCCATTTTGTTTTTATGACGTCACAATTTACAAAGCCTGAGTCTACTCGGCGCGTCCATCTGCTTTTCCCTACGTTTTGAGCGTAATAAGTCATCATAAAGCATGAGTCTACCCGTTCGCCATTTTGTTTTACGCCGTAACCATTTACAAAGCATGAGTCTACCCGGACGGCATTTTGCTCCCCCCACTCCTGCATTAGTTAACCAATCAGAGTGCCTAACTTGAGAGTTCCTCCCGGCTAGGTCCGATGGTAAAATTGTAATGTGTGCTTTTACGAAACCTTTCAAACTGTTACATAACCTTCTCATTGTTTACATTTTCCTCAACCTTCTCATTGTTTACATTTTCCTCAACCTTCCCATTGTTTACATTTTATGAAACCTCCCTTGCTGTTACATAACCTTCCCGTTGTTTACATTATCTGAAGCCTCCCTTGCTGTGACATAACCTTCCCGTTGTTTACAATATCTGAAACCTCCCTTGCTGTTACATAACCTTCCCAATATTTACATTTTCCGCAACCTTCTCAATGATTACATTTATGAAACCTTCCAAACTGTTACATAACCTCCCCATTGTTTACATTTTCGGAAACTCCACTTACTGTTACATAACCTTCCCAAGGTTTACATTTTCCTCAACCTCCCCACTGTTTACATTTTATGAAACCTCCCTTACTGTTACATAACCTTCTCATTGTTTACATTTTCCTCAACCTTCTCATTGTTTACATTTTCCTCAACCTTCCCATTGTTTACATTTTATGAAACCTCCCTTGCTGTTACATAACCTTCCCGTTGTTTACAAATTCAGAAGCATGTTCAATAGGTATTAACATTTCCACTGTTGGTTTACTTTTATTTTCTCTTCACATAGTCGCAGAACATACTTCATTTCTAAAGAATCCGCAAGAGCGCAGCACCCACTCTACTTCGTAATGTGTCCACCAGAGTGCATCTCTCCGGAATATTTTATGTTATCTTTCCAATAATATTTTATACTTTTTTTTTAAGTAAGTTTTTTCAGCCGCCATTTTGTTTTGAGGAAGCCAACATTGCAATAATTCAAACAGGTATGAACATGTACAAACAGGTTTGAATCATGTTCAAGCATGTTGATAATTTAAACGTAAACATGGACTTTGAACCCTCTTAACGGCTTTAATATAAACATCGTTATAGGGCTTCTTAATCCTATACATCTGTGAACTTTGATCCTTAATCCTACATTTTAAGTAGCGATAAAAAGTTCCTTAAGCTTAAACGTAAACATGGACTTTGAACCTTCTTAATGCCTTTAATATAAACATCGTTATACGGCTTCTTAATCCTGTACAGCTTTGAACTTTGATCCTTAATCCTAATATTTAAATAGCGATAAAAGGTTCCTTAAGCTCTTGGACTACGGTCTATTATTCTCCTATGTGTAATGATTTTTAATCCTATAGAGCTTTGAACTTTGATTCTTAATCCTACTATTTAAATAGCGATAAAAGGTTCCTTAAGACTTTGAAGCATTATCCTCTTAAGTATATGTATAAATATAATGCGGACCTTGTACGTTTTATCTCTTAGTATAGTAAATCCCTAATGATTTAATCGTAAACAACACCAATTTAAGACGTAAATATCAATATTGTACTAATGATTGCTTTAAGTATAAATATAAAATAATATAAAACTTGTACCTATTTCGGTAGGCGAATATAATTATTTTTATATATATTTTCAATATTTTTAGTTATTTTCTCATCTTCTTAGACAAATTTTTACCTTTTCTATGTATTATTTACTTAAAATTAACAATTCTGCTTTACAATTGCTATTAGCGATGTTTTCGGAAGAGTTCGTCTAATCTCGGCCGGCTTCGGTCTTCTACCTTTATCCCGTTCAACTTCGCTATAATCCGAAGTTCTATCTAAAGAAATAAACAATGATAACGTTGCTTCAATCGAAGGTAAACTACTTCCTTATCTTATCTGCACATCTTGCTACAGTATAAACAACATTATATTCTAGTAAAATAATATTGTACATCGTAAACATTTTATTCATTTTAGTTATTAGTAAACAAAGTTTTGTACCTTTTTTAGTTCGGCGTTAAGCCTTAAGCCTCTTCACCACGTCAAGGTAAAGGTACATCGAAGAGGTTTTTATTTTATTTATTTATTTTACAACGTGATTTTCACAATAAAAATGTGTACATATTAAACGACAAAAATAAAGTTTATTAAAAATTAGAATTCATAAAATATAATTTCTAACACAATCAAGAATTAAACTAAATTTATGCTTATAAAAAAATAAAATCATCACTTTTTTTGGTAGTGTATAATCATATTGAAATTTAATTTTTCACCCGATAGCATAAACGAAATATTTGCTGATGAGATGGTTGGCAAGGTGCGGCAATAACTCTTTAATCTTCAATAAATAAACAACACCATATACTTTATCATTTTTTTTCTTTATGTATTTGAAAGAGAAATATGAGCATCGAAATTATTCTGCAGGGTTATTCTATTCACCTCACATTCACTCACACATTCAGGTTTACAGGTGTTCAAACCATGCCATGGACCTTCATTCAGGGTTTATAGGTGTTCAAACCGTGACAGTGACCCCTTTCATTCATGGTGAATAGATTTAAACAATTTTTCATTTACCTATACAGATAAAACCTTTTTTTGATACTCTGTACATTTCTCTTTCGAGACATTATGATAAATGCAATGGCTGCCTTGCTGAGATGGCTTTATTAATTTAAATACCGCCAAAATATTCCAAATTCATTAGTGAACAGACATATTGTCACACCATGAACCATCATTTTTATTATTTGTTACCTCAGTTTTATTCAGACCAAAGACAAAAATGGTTGTAAATTCGCGTTTTGTTTCTTATTATTACCAAAATAATCTTTATATTATTTCACTTCATTTAATTTATAATGACCATAGGCCAAAGTATTGATTCCGTCTTCTAGGATGTGTCTTTTATTATCAAAAGGAGACAGAGAAACCTTATTTATTTCGGAACTAAAAATATTATGCAGCTTAGATTGTATCATCCTCATTGGCGTATGCATAATTTCCCTTTTAAATAATACATTTTCATAATCCTCAAAACTAATATATTGTTTTAATGAGGCTGTTTTTACGCCTTTAGCTCGCTTTTTTACATCGTTTTCTGTCATAATAGCGTACATTTTCGCTCTTAATCCCACATATTTTAAAATTATTTTGGAATTGAGCTCATCTTTAAACTTTCCTAACTTCTTTTTATTTTTATTCGAATAACACAAATGTGTTTCAGGATAGTCTGAGAAATCAAAATATTTATTCATTTTTTTCATATCTTCATAGACATCATCTGTTAAGACTCTATAGATAAATGAATCTGTATCGGTATACATCATCTTCAAGGTTTTTCCAGAATATTTTTTCATCATTATGTCATAATGAAATTGATACATTACAGTTTTTGATAAGTCTAAAATGCACATTCCTATGTATATAGGTTTATTAAACAATACTTTCGATTTTCCCATATGTACAGCTACTATATTCTCATTGTAGATTGTACGATCAATGAAATTCGGTTTAGAGACAAGTTTCATCAACTTTTTACTGTCAGTTACTAGTTGAATATTCTGGCGGTTCCTGATATTTTCCATCGTTTTACCGAAAACTGCATTGTTAAGCAACTTATAAAAATCTTTTTCAAAATCATTGGATGCTCCTTTCCTTAGCTCTGTATTGTATTCTATATACGATCGTAACCATGGTGCTTGGTTAAACTTTAGAACACGGTGAATTTTTTTCCAAATTTAGCCCATGCTGTAGAGCTTGAATCAAATTTTTATAATGTAAGACGTAGCGATTTCTTTTCCCAAAATGTGTTATTAATTTTTTGAATTAGAATTTGAGCCCGGTGGTATCATCGCTTCAGGCAAGAACGGCAAATCATCATGGGAATGGTGAAGTTCTTGAGGATAACTGATATCAATTTCAAAGATATATCCAATATCGTCATCATCCTTAAGCTCGAATATATTGATACGTTCAGGATTTTTGACCCACTCGAATCCTCCGTACGGTAAATACATACTCATCGCTTGCCCATAAAGATTATTAGCATCTAAATAAACTATATAACTCGATTCTTCGTTTGGATTAAAATTGAGCATGTACTTATTATTCGCTTCTGCATACCTGTGCGATACCTGGCACAAACCTCCTCGAATGCCGTGCTCTACCATTAAAATCATATCATAATCCTGTAAGAGCTCTATGTTAATTTTTGTATATTTTAACATGGCGTCGAAGGTCAAACCGGGAACGGTAAAATAATGAGCTGGATCAAGTTTATGTGTCTTCATCATAACGTCTCGAAAAGATTCGAAGACGTCACAAAGTAGAAGAACATCACTTTTAACGTAAAAATCAGCATATTCACCCAAAGATTGGCAATTAAAGTGTCCCCATATGTTTTGAGCGTGTTTATAATCTTTTACGCTGATGTCGCTCTCATTCAATTTATTGTAAAAGTCTTCAATTGATGGTAACTCTGTTTCATTGAACTTATCTTCATTGTCTATGTAATCGTATGGAAAAACACCTTTTCTGGTGACCAATTTTAATTCCTCATCTCTATAATATTTTGATGTCTCCTTGAATTTGTCCCAAGAAAGAGATTTTACAAGATAATCTAAGCTCCGCGGCATGAATCTGTAAGAATCTATAAAACTCAATTTCAGTTTACCAACATGTTTTGTAAAAGATATGTATTTTTCTTCACTGTTCGGTATTACCTCAACTTCTCCAGGGGTAGTTCCCAATTCTCTAACAATAAAATGTGCGTCATAATTGCTCAAGTTGTGCATTATGACAGGTACAAACGAGGGATTAACGCGTTTTAAATTACAATTATTACACGAAGGTCCTAAGTACGTTCCGGTTATATGGCAGTGGTCTCTAACTTTTATGTTGTTTTCTTTAAATTCGTCTTGGCACATGTAACAGGTTTTAGCTTCAGCCCAATTTTTTTCTTCATCCGATGAAATCCGCATTGGTTTGTTCATCTTATAGATTTCTTGAATCTTTTTAGCAATATTGGTAATATATTCCATGAAGTGATAAGCGGCATTGGCTCCCCTATAAACGTACGGTATGTTTATTGGGACGTCTACTCCCTCGATCCCTTTAACATATACACAAAATGATATCGGATCGTGCCTCTGATATTTAGTCGTGTTCTTTGACGATTCGTTTATAGGAACTAACATCGATTCAAAGTCGGCATAGATGACAAACGGCACCTTGCTTTGTCGTTCCATATTTGAGAATCTGATAAAGTGGTCTTTCTTTGGTATCTCTATTCTTACTGGTTTATTTTCAGAGCAATATATCTTATGTTCTTCAAGTTTTTCACTAGCTTGTTTTCCATACAGATTGTTAAAATGTGTGAAGCAGCGTTTACATATTGTTAACTTATGTTCATACTGGCTGATTTGTGACACAACTAATCTTTCGAAATTTTTTATGTAAACATAATGGGAAGTTTTATCATCAGACACGAGTAAAAGATCCCGGTGATCTTTCAATTCTGTTTTACAGACTTTCAGAGGGTATATCTTATCTTTTTCATCGAGCCCATAGACATTGATGGAGATGTTATTTACCTTTTCAAATTTTCTTATCTCACTCAGTGAAGTTGGAAATGAAACGCAAGTAAAGTCATACACGTGTTCTAAATTGTTATACTTAGTAACGCGTTGTGCGTGCTTTTTAACAAATTTTGATAAAATTGAATACTTAAAACAGTACATATCATTATTCCGCACATTAATGCAAGCTTTCTTTGATTCTATAGATGGGGGAGTGGAAGATACGTACAACCTCTTAGAGGCATATATTTGTTAATTCTCAATCTGATTCCATCAACCCCACTCAGCTTCCATCCGCTTTTTTTAAATTGAGACTCCTCAGCTTCAGTTATGATTTTGTTAAAACTTTCCTCTATAAATTTGCTAAGATTGCTGCCTTTAAACACACATTTGTTTCGTGTTTTGAATGCCTTATCCATCTGATCACCTACAGAATTTGTAAAAGTACATTCCAATAGGCAGTTCACTTTCAATGCGCCATGTTCATGTAGCGAATCTCGAATTTTATACACTAAGAGGTTCTTAACACTTTCCAGAAACGAGTTAATATCCATAGAATCGGACGATCTGATGAAGAATGATGCCAATCGGTTCTGAAATGCTGTCTCATACTCAACAAGTCCCTGCTTGTCTGGTACGAGTGCTAAAATGACATTCTTTTGTGGCTCAGATAATTTTAATTTTTTTATCAACGGTTCCTGGGTACATACATTTTCATGTCTTTTACCGTTATAAATATTTGGAAAAACACCCCCACACCTGGTGCAAGTATAAGTCGAATTACCGTTACAAGATTTTTCATGTCTACGAAGGCTCTTCAAATACTCATACGTATTACCGCAAAGGTAACATTTAAACTGACTCATTTTTAAGTGTTAAATTTTAAAATTTCTGAACGAAGATAAATTTAATAATTTATTTATGCACACAACTTACCTTCCGTGAACAAATGGAGAATTATCTACTAGTTTAAAATTAACGAAAAAAAAAATCTTCTATAAAACTTAAATAATATAAAAATATTAATGGCACCAAGAAATTAGGAAATATTTTTAAACTCAGATAGCAGCAACAGCAACAAATCAATGTGTTCTCTTTGAAGTCTGAAGCTAAAATGACAGCAAATACAAATGACAAGTAACTCGTTAACTATCAGCTGTTGCTTACCCCCACCACCTCGTGTTTACCCCCACCACCTTCCACTTTACCCCCACTACCTTCAATTTTACCCCCACCACCTTGCATTTTACCTCCCCCCCTCCCTCTTCCCCCTCCTGCCCTTGTAGTGCATCCGAGGATACCCAACTCAAGATGATGGTCAGAAGTGGTTAAGAGTAATCAGAGAGAGTCGGAGAGGTTCACATGTGAGGAAAAGATTATGTCCAATCTGTCCAATAAGTTTTCTTAAAACCATGTGAACCTCTCCGACTCTCTCTGATTACTCTTAACCACTTCTGACCATCATCTTGAGTTGGGTATCCTCGGATGCACTACAAGGGCAGGAGGGGGAAGAGGGAGGGGGGGAGGTAAAATGCAAGGTGGTGGGGGTAAAATTGAAGGTAGTGGGGGTAAAGTGGAAGGTGGTGGGGGTAAACACGAGGTGGTGGGGGTAAGCAACAGCTGATAGTTAACGAGTTACTTGTCATTTGTATTTGCTGTCATTTTAGCTTCAGACTTCAAAGAGAACACATTGATTTGTTGCTGTTGCTGCTATCTGAGTTTAAAAATTTCCTAATTTCTTGGTGCCATTAATATTTTTATATTATTTAAGTTTTATAGAAGATTTTTTTTTTCGTTAATTTTAAACTAGTAGATAATTCTCCATTTGTTCACGGAAGGTAAGTTGTGTGCATAAATAAATTATTAAATTTATCTTCGTTCAGAAATTTTAAAATTTAACACTTAAAAATGAGTCAGTTTAAATGTTACCTTTGCGGTAATACGTATGAGTATTTGAAGAGCCTTCGTAGACATGAAAAATCTTGTAACGGTAATTCGACTTATACTTGCACCAGGTGTGGGGGTGTTTTTCCAAATATTTATAACGGTAAAAGACATGAAAATGTATGTACCCAGGAACCGTTGATAAAAAAATTAAAATTATCTGAGCCACAAAAGAATGTCATTTTAGCACTCGTACCAGACAAGCAGGGACTTGTTGAGTATGAGACAGCATTTCAGAACCGATTGGCATCATTCTTCATCAGATCGTCCGATTCTATGGATATTAACTCGTTTCTGGAAAGTGTTAAGAACCTCTTAGTGTATAAAATTCGAGATTCGCTACATGAACATGGCGCATTGAAAGTGAACTGCCTATTGGAATGTACTTTTACAAATTCTGTAGGTGATCAGATGGATAAGGCATTCAAAACACGAAACAAATGTGTGTTTAAAGGCAGCAATCTTAGCAAATTTATAGAGGAAAGTTTTAACAAAATCATAACTGAAGCTGAGGAGTCTCAATTTAAAAAAAGCGGATGGAAGCTGAGTGGGGTTGATGGAATCAGATTGAGAATTAACAAATATATGCCTCTAAGAGGTTGTACGTATCTTCCACTCCCCCCATCTATAGAATCAAAGAAAGCTTGCATTAATGTGCGGAATAATGATATGTACTGTTTTAAGTATTCAATTTTATCAAAATTTGTTAAAAAGCACGCACAACGCGTTACTAAGTATAACAATTTAGAACACGTGTATGACTTTACTTGCGTTTCATTTCCAACTTCACTGAGTGAGATAAGAAAATTTGAAAAGGTAAATAACATCTCCATCAATGTCTATGGGCTCGATGAAAAAGATAAGATATACCCTCTGAAAGTCTGTAAAACAGAATTGAAAGATCACCGGGATCTTTTACTCGTGTCTGATGATAAAACTTCCCATTATGTTTACATAAAAAATTTCGAAAGATTAGTTGTGTCACAAATCAGCCAGTATGAACATAAGTTAACAATATGTAAACGCTGCTTCACACATTTTAACAATCTGTATGGAAAACAAGCTAGTGAAAAACTTGAAGAACATAAGATATATTGCTCTGAAAATAAACCAGTAAGAATAGAGATACCAAAGAAAGACCACTTTATCAGATTCTCAAATATGGAACGACAAAGCAAGGTGCCGTTTGTCATCTATGCCGACTTTGAATCGATGTTAGTTCCTATAAACGAATCGTCAAAGAACACGACTAAATATCAGAGGCACGATCCGATATCATTTTGTGTATATGTTAAAGGGATCGAGGGAGTAGACGTCCCAATAAACATACCGTACGTTTATAGGGGAGCCAATGCCGCTTATCACTTCATGGAATATATTACCAATATTGCTAAAAAGATTCAAGAAATCTATAAGATGAACAAACCAATGCGGATTTCATCGGATGAAGAAAAAAATTGGGCTGAAGCTAAAACCTGTTACATGTGCCAAGACGAATTTAAAGAAAACAACATAAAAGTTAGAGACCACTGCCATATAACCGGAACGTACTTAGGACCTTCGTGTAATAATTGTAATTTAAAACGCGTTAATCCCTCGTTTGTACCTGTCATAATGCACAACTTGAGCAATTATGACGCACAT
The DNA here is from genome assembly GCA_023052935.1 of Piezodorus guildinii. Classification (NCBI taxonomy): domain Eukaryota; kingdom Metazoa; phylum Arthropoda; class Insecta; order Hemiptera; family Pentatomidae; genus Piezodorus; species Piezodorus guildinii. Next base: position 117,383,938 of record CM041293.1, on the reverse strand, counting down.
TTTATTGTTAGAGAATTGGGAACTACCCCTGGAGAAGTTGAGGTAATACCGAACAGTGAAGAAAAATACATATCTTTTACAAAACATGTTGGTAAACTGAAATTGAGGTTTATAGATTCTTACAGATTCATGCCGCGGAGCTTAGATTATCTTGTAAAATCTCTTTCTTGGGACAAATTCAAGGAGACATCAAAATATTATAGAGATGAGGAATTAAAATTGGTCACCAGAAAAGGTGTTTTTCCATACGATTACATAGACAATGAAGATAAGTTCAATGAAACAGAGTTACCATCAATTGAAGACTTTTACAATAAATTGAATGAGAGCGACATCAGCGTAAAAGATTATAAACACGCTCAAACATATGGGGACACTTTAATTGCCAATCTTTGGGTGAATATGCTGATTTTTACGTTAAAAGTGATGTTCTTCTACTTTGTGACGTCTTCGAATCTTTCCGAGATGTCATGATCAAGACGCATAAACTTGATCCAGCTCATTATTTCACTGTTCCCGGTTTGACCTTTGATGCCATGTTAAAATATACAAAAATGAATATAGAGCTATTACAGGATTATGATATGGTTTTAATGATAGAACACGGTATTCGAGGAGGTTTGTGTCAGGTATCACACAGGTATGCAGAAGCGAATAATAAGTACATGAGTAATTTTAATCCAAACGAAGAATCGAGTTATATAATTTATTTAGATGCTAATAACCTTTATGGACAAGCGATGAGCATGTATTTACCATACGGAGGATTTGAATGGGTTAAAAATCCGGAACGTATAAACATATCCAAGCTTAAGGATGATGACGATATTGGATATATCTTTGAAATTGATATCAGTTATCCTCAAGAACTTCATCATTACCATGATGATTTACCGTTCTTGCCTGAAGCGATGATACCACCGGGCTCAAATTCTAATTCAAAAAATTAATAACACATTTTGGGAAAAGAAATCGCTACGTCTTACATTATAAAAATTTGATTCAAGCTCTACAGCATGGGCTAAAATTGGAAAACATTCACCGTGTTCTAAAGTTTAACCAAGCACCATGGCTACGATCGTATATAGAATACAATACTGAGCTAAGGAAAGGAGCATCCAACGATTTTGAAAAAGATTTTTATAAGTTGCTTAACAATGCAGTTTTCGGTAAAACGATGGAAAATATCAGGAACCGCCAGAATATTCAACTAGTAACTGACAGTAAAAAGTTGATGAAACTTGTTGCTAAACCAAATTTCATTGACCGTACAATCTACAATGAGAATATAGTGGCTGTTCACATGGAAAAATCGAAAGTCTTGTTTAATAAACCTACATACATAGGAATGTGTATTTTAGACTTATCAAAAACTGTAATGTATCAATTTCATTATGACATAATGATGACAAAATATTCTGGAAAAATCTTGAAGATGATGTATACCGATACAGATTCCTTTATTTATAGGGTCTTAACAGATGATGCCTATGAAGATATGAAAAAAATTAATCAATATTTTGACTTCTCAGACTATCCTGAAACACATTTATGTTATTCTAAAGAAAATAAAAAAAAGTTAGGAAAGTTCAAAGATGAGCTCAATTCCAAAATAATTTTAAAGTATGTGGGATTAAGAGCGAAAATGTACGCTATTATGACGGAAAACGATGTAAAAAAGCGTGCTAAAGGCGTAAAAACATCTTCGTTAAAAAAATATATTAGTTTTAAGGATTATGAAAAAGTATTATTTCAAAATGAAATTATGCATACGCCAATGAAAATGATACAATCTAAGCTCCATAATATTTTTAGTTCCGAAATAAATAAGGTTTCTCTGTCACCTTTTGATGATAAAAGACACATACAAGAAGACGGAATCAATACTTTGGCTTATGGGCATTATAAATTAAATGAATTGAAATAATATAAAGAGTTTTTTTTTTTAATAATAAGAAACAAAAAGCGAGTTTACAAGCATTTTAGTTTGTATTTGAGCGTTTTGTGGAAAAAAATAAAATAAAAAATGGTGGTTTATGGATTGGCAATATGTTTGTTCTGTAATGATCTTGGAAGATTTTGGCTCTCTTAAAATTAATTAAGCATTCGCAGCAAGGCAGCCATTTCATTTATCATAATGTCTCGAAAGAGAAATGTACAGAGTATCAAAACTAAGGCTTTATCTGTATGAGTAAATGAAAAATTGTTTAAATCTATTCACCATGAATGAATGGGGTCACTGTCACGGTTTGAACACCTATAAACCCTGGATGAAGGTCAATGGCATGGTTTGAACACCTGTAAACCTGAATGTGTGAGTGAATGTGAGGTGAATAGAATAACCCAGCAAAGTTTATTCCATGCTCATATTTCTCTTTCAAATACACAAAGAAAAAAATGATAAAAGAATGAAAATTGCTGTTTAGTATTTAAGTTTAAATGGTTTTAAATATTGCCCCACCGTGCCGACCATCCTAACAGGAAAGAATTTTTATTTTCAGGTGTAAAATTAAATTTAAATACATTTAATAATGGTAAATTAACAAAAAAAATTAAAAAAAAAAAAAAAAAGATGATTTTATTTGTTATAATCATAAATTTTATTTAATTCTTGATTGCGTTAGAAGATTATATCTTATGTTTTCATGAATTCTGATTTTTATTAAGCTTTAATTTTTCGTTTAATTTGTATACATTTTATAGTAAAAATTACGTTGTAAAATAAAAAATAAATAAAAACCTCTTCGATGTACCTTTACCTTGACGGGGTGAAGAGGCTTAAGGCTTAATGCCGAACTAAAAAAGGTACAAAACTTTGTTTACTAATAATGCTGATAACTAAAATTAATAAAATGTTTACGATGTACTATGCAATGCAAATGTTTAGATGCAGAGAAGATAAGGAAGTTGTTTCGATGGAATTAACGTTATCATTGTTTATTTCTTTAGATAGAACTCCGGATTATAGCGAAGTTAGGTATAAGACCGAAGATGGCCGGGAGTAGCCGAACGGTCCCGAAGACATCGTTAAGACAATTGTGAGTGCAATCACAGATCAGAATTATTAATTACAAGTAAATAATGCTTGGGAATGGTATTAAACGATCTGATAAGGCGCGAAAACAATTTAAAATGTTGAAATTATTATGTTTAAACAAAATAAATATCCGTCCGAAGTAGATAAAAGTTTTATATTATTGTTTATTTGTACATTAATAAATTCTCAGTACAATGTTGATGTTTACGTCTTAAATTGAGCTTGTTTACTATTAAATGTTTAGGGATTTACTATACTAAGAGATAAAACGTACAAGGTCCGCATTATATTTATATATATACTTAAGAGGGTAATGGTTCAGAGTCTCAGAGCTTAAGGAATATTTATACTTTAAGCAATTATCAGTACAAAGTTGATATTGACGTCTTAAATTTATCTTGTTTACGATTGAATCTTTAGGGATTTACTATACTAAGAGATAAAACGTACAAGGTCCGCATTATATTTATATATATACTTAAGAGGAGAAAAAGTCTCAGAGCTTAAGGAACCTTTTAGCGCTATTTAAATAGTAGGATTAAGGACCAAAGTTCACAGCTGTATAGGATTAAGAAGCCCTATAACGATGTTTATATTAAAGCCACTAAGAAGGTTCAAAGTCCATGTTTACGTTAAAGCTTAAGGAACTTTTTATCGCTACTTAAAATGTAGGATTAAGGATCAAAGTTCACAGCTGTATAGGATTAAGAAGCCCTATAACGATGTTTATATTAAAGCCACTAAGAAGGTTCAAAGTCCATGTTTACGTTAAAGCTTAAGGAACTTTTTATCGCTACTTAAAATGTAGGATTAAGGATCAAAGTTCAAAGCTGTATAGGATTAAGAAGCAGTATTACGATGTTTATATTGAAGCCGTTAAGAGGGTTCAAAGTCCATATTTACGTTTCACTTATCAACATGCTTAAACATGATACCAACCTGTTTGTACATGTTCATACCTGTTTGAATTATAGCAATGTTGGCTTCATCAAAACAAAATGGCTGCTGAAAAACTTACATAAAAAAAAAAGTATTGAATAGATAACGTAAAAAATTCCGGAGAGATGCACTCTGGTGGACACATTACGAAGTAGAGTGGGTGCTGCGCTCTTGCGGATTCTTCAGAAATTGAGTGTGTTCTGCGACTATGTAAGGAGAAAATAAAAGTAAACAAACAGTGAAAATGTTAATATTGAACATGCTTCTGAATTTGTAAACAAAGAGGAAGTTTCAGAACATAAAGTAAGCATATACGAAGCTAAAATTTAAACATTGGAAAGGTTTTGTAACAGTAAGGGACGTTTCCGAAAATGTAAACAATGGGGAGGTTATGTAACAATTTGTAAGGTTGAGGAAAATGTAAACATTGGGAAGGTTATGTAACAGTTAGGAAGGTTTCAGAAAATGTAATCATAAGGAAGGTTATGTGACGGTTAGGAAGGTTTCAGAAAATGTAAATAATGGGAAGGTTATGTAACAGTTAGGGAGCTTTCAAAAATGTAAACAATGGGAAGGTTATGTAATAGTTAGGGAGGTTGGAAAAATGTAAACAATAGGAAGGTTGCAGAAAATGTAAATAATGGGAAGGTTATGTAGCAGTTAGGGAGGTTTCAAAAATGTAAACAATAGGAAGGTTGATGAAAATGTAAACATTGGGAAGGTTATGCAACAGTTAGGGAGGTTTCAAACATGTAAACAATAGGAAGGTTATGTGTCAGTTTGGAAGGTTATGTAACAGTAAGGGGGTTGCAAAAATGTAAACATTAAGAAGGTTATATTTCAGTTAAAGAGGTTTCGTAAAACGATTTGACCATCGGACGTAGCCGGGAGGAACTCTCAAATAGAGTACTGCGATTGGTTGGTTAATGAGGGGGAGGAAGGGGGGGTCACGTGACTGAAAAGTGGGTAGCTGAATGGTTAAGGTTATGTCTTTGTGAGCCAGGTGACTGAAAAGGGGCGTGGCTTAATGGTTTAGGTTATGTCGTTGGGGGCCACATAGCCAAAAATGAGCGTGGCCTAGTGGTTTAGGTTAGGTTGTTGGCGCGAACCATAGTAGTTAAGGTTAGGTCGTGATGACGTCATAGGTGGTTAAGAGTGGTAGGGGAGGGGATGGAGGAATCGGTGTCCCAGCTCGCCTGTTTCTTATCTACTATCGAATATTTAATCGATAAATTAAACTGACAATATGAAGTTAAGTTCGATTGACTAGATCACGAACGACAGGTAGATCGCGAACGATCGTTCAATAAAGGCCAGTTTTGGCGGGAAGCCATGGGCGCCGCCATCTTGCTCCGGAGCCCTGCGCCAGAACCGGTATATTATATCTACTTGTGTTTTTTTATGTATTTTCTTTTTAATATCTAACATTGAAACTGGCATAGATCGACCATGTTAATATTTGAATCATCAAAAGGAATTGTATAAATTTAATAAATATTTGAACAATCAAAATAAATTGCGTATTTCAATAAACATATTAGTTATCAAATTAATCATTCCATTTTTAAAAATTATGAATATCAGTAGTTCTACAATTTTTTATATATTTTTTATTACTACAACTTCGCCTCGAATCAAGAAACATATTACGAAAATAAGACGATAATCGGTAAAGCCATTTAGAAGTGGCTTTATCACAGACACAACAAATTGTATACTAGTGTTTTTGCAGTTTTATATATATTCTGCTGATTTTTAAAAGTTGATCTGAACAATGTTACATACATTTTTTGAATAATACTGTGAATATAATTATCAAAAACAATATGTCTGCCAACATTAATCAAAATGCTCGACATTAAAACTTAAACAAAAAGTAATATAAAAAATAAAGACATCATTTCAAGCGTATCTATACTTATTTGTACATATCCATATTTAAACTGCTGTATTATAATTATTTTAATCTAACATGCATTATAATAAACATTTTATTACCTTTAATTAGTAAATATCTTAATAAGCATAATACATAAACCATATATATTTTTTCAGGACGTAATGGAGGAAATGGATGATGAAGAAATCACAAGCAATTTCAGCAATCATATAGAGGTAGATTTAATATTATAATTTATTTAATGATTATATTAAGGAATCCGACTTTTTTTTATTTCTCTCTCTGACCCAGGTGAAACTTTTTTAAAAATACCAAGTTTTATAGAGACATTTTAGCTATTAATTTTGTTTTAAAAACTACAATGTTTATTTAATTATAAATCGGTATTCGGAGGATGGGTTTTATTCTATCCTTCTGATAATTTTTAACTATTAATATCGAAAACTGAGATTGGAATGATACTTTCACTGATTTTTCTTGATACGTATGTTATATCTTGCTTAAATAGTAAGTCAGGACGTTTGGTCTTTAAGTTTGTTAGTGAAGAAAATCTTAAATACCGTACAGATTTTGTATTATAATTATTTTGGTCTTCCTTATATTTTTAAGGCATACATTTATATATTTAAAGAGTTTTTCAGATTTCTTTTATGGTTTCTATTTTACTTATAGTGAAACTTCTCTCAATGGAATCACGTTATGAACATATCATTGCCTGTTCTTGAGAATTAATGATTCAGATTAAATTTTTATCTACCTTTATGATTGAGGATAGTTGTTCCTTAGCTTTAACATTTCCTTATTTTTCCAAGCTCTATATTGAATATGATTTAGTGGTGATCATTGTCACATTTTTTTTTTAATGTTCTTAATGGGAATATGTCTTAGCTACATTCAGATTACTCAGATTAATACAATACGATCTCTCTTTGTTTGTCTTTCGACAAATCGAAGTGGTGTCCTCACATCAAGATGAATAAAAAACGCCAAACAGAAGTTTGAATAATACCTGTTACTTACAAAACCTTTCAAAATTGAAACTTGAAAAGAAATTGAACACTAACACTACGGATATACTGGGCTTCCAAAAAGGCACACACACGTAAAATTCAATCAAACGCTTTTAGGACAACCACTAAAGCTCCATGGTAGGCCAGCAACAAATTTAGAACTAGGTCTGAATACCTAGACAGTACAAACGTTTTATAGCAACTTACGAGGCATAAAAACTCACTAACACAAGATATAGATACAACCGACATGATCTGATGACACCAGAGGAAGGCTGACTGAAAAGAAGGTGGACCACATTTCCGAATAAGAGGAATCACGTGATAAATACTCTATTCAGCATGTTTATCACTCCACGAAAGTCAGCTATTCTTTGTATTACCAAAGATAGGTAAAACCGAAATAAGATTAAAACGCAATGTTAACGTAGACTTAACCATGGTTAATAGCAGAGGGCACCAGACTTTGGTAGAAAATTATTCAATTTATTGAGATTGATAAAGTCTGGCACCCAGGACTGTTTTACAAACTCTGTAAATTCCTTCCTCCCACATATTTCCTGATTCTTGATCCTCCCTCTCTAATAGACCCTTTATATCACAATAGTTCCTATTCATCCCTTTCCATACAGACTGCTGGTGTTCCTCAAGACAGTATCCTTGGACCTATTCTATACAAAATATATACATCTGTTATCCCAACCCATCCTAACACTTTCTTCTCTACCTATGCTGATGACACCTGCGTGTTATCAGTTCATAAAGATCCATTTGTTGCCACAAATACCCTTCAAGCCCACATCAAAGACCTAGTAGTATGGTGCCAAAAAAAAAAAGAGAATGAAAAAATCCCAACAAATCCCATCAAATAACCTTTACCCTTCGTCACAAACCTTTGACTTCTTGCCCTACAGTATCCTTTAATAACACTCAACTAGCTCCTGTTGAACAGATCCGATACCTAGGACTTCTTCTTGACAAACGCCTAACTTGGAATCCACATACACGACTAAAACGACAAGAAACTGCTCGCCGCTTTAGGCTGCTTCAACACTTACTAGACAAACGGTCAAATCTTCCTCTGAACTACAAAAAGCTCATCTACATGACTATTATAAGACCAATCTGGACTTACGGAGTAGAGCTTTGGGGCTATACTAAACCATCTAATTCTTCCCGCATCCAATCTTTACAATCTAAAATCCTTTGTAAAATCCTCAACGCTCCTTACTTTGTCTCCAATAAACTTATCCATAAAGACCTTAATGTTCCCTTTGTTACTGATTTGACCAGGTATCAATCCTTTCATGACAAACTCTATTAGCACTCTAACCCACTAGTTTCAATCCTTTCTTCCTCTTCGATTTCGGATAATCCCCTGAGGCGCCTGAAAAGGAAATGGCCCCGGGACCTTCTAGTTTAGAATATTTTTAGAGTGTTTCCAATAGGAAGCTTCTCTACATGTATATCATGTCATTGTATTATATAGCACATCACATTTACTTGATGTATTTTTTGTTAATACAGTTTTTTTTTTTCATTTTATTGATATTTATAAAATGAAAAAAAATATATTAAGAATACATATGAATATTTATACGTGAATCTTGCTGTATATGTTAACAAAATATCTTCTTTTTCTTCAAACCATTTGCCTTTCAGCGTGGGCGAGCTCCCAGCCATTGATACCAACTGTCTGTTCCTGGCAAGGTTTCTGATCTCGCCCAGAGTTTTACCTCTACACATCCCTATTCGCTCCATGTGGGTGATATAGGAGGTCCTTGGGCGTCCTCTAGGTCTTCTTCCTAAGGGCTTTACCTCTATTGTTTTAATTGGGTTCCGGTGGTGTTTCATTCGGCAGAAAGGCCCGTACCATCCCAATTGCCTCTCTTGTCTAGGACTTCCAGAACAGTGAATACATTAAGCTCTTCCCTGACTCTTCCGTTCCAGACACAGTCTCTCCGCGTCTTTCCCACAATTCTTTTAAGAGACTTTATTTCAGAGGCAGTGATGCGACTTTCTAGCCTTTCATTCATAATCCAGCTCTCTGCTTCATAGAGAAGCACCAGTAGAAAGATGGACTTGAATAGGTGTGTAACTTCACGTTCCGTGCTACTTCTCTTTTTCCGATAAACGTGTTGCAAATATGGTAATAGATGGAATTATCCTTGGAAATCCTACTTGAGATTTCTGAATCCAATTTCTCAGATCTACAGATCACCGTGATTAAATACGTGAAATCGTAACCACCTCCATCAATTTCTCCACCACAGGAGATCTGTACATCTTTTTGAGCTCTACCAACTTGAAGAACCTTGCTTTTTCTGGAATTGACTGTCATTCTCTTTCTCTTCAGTTACTCATTCTACTCCGTCACTACCTGCTGAAGCTTGTTCTGGGGTTTCCGCTATAAGCACTATATCGTCAGCAAACAAGATGAACTGTATAACAACAGGTACAGCTTCCATTGGTCCATGTGCTTTCTGGCTGTACGTCTTTTGCAAATTGAGGCAGTTAACAAAATATCTATAAATAATATTAACCAGTATTTTATAAATTATTTTTCTAAATTATAAACAATGAAGATATCTTAGAGATTATTAAAATAACAAAGTAATATCCTTCATAATTTTGTTATAAAATTTACTATTGGTATTTTTAGAACATTAACTCAATTTTACTCCAACTCCATATGCTAAACGACAATAGCATAATACATTGGAATTCAAAAACAGTCTCGCTGTCTCTTAAACATTACTAATACAACATAAAATAAATAAAGTCATACAAGGCTAAATAACATGATAAAACTAATCGAACCTAACAACTTACTCCTTCAACAACAGTAAACGCCACAAAGGTATTTGACATGAGGATCAGCAAAGGCCAACATGAGAAAAAGAAACAACTTAGCCTTAACAAGGGATTAAGGTTTTTCTACTTTGTAGCCTGGCTTGGGCTCTTGTATAATTAATGGTCTCTACCTTTTGGAAATCTAAATCCCTTTAAAGGTTGGATTGAATCAGGCATAATACAAATCTATATATTTAGGAGGAAAATATCTAAAGGATTTGCCATAACCTTTTTTCTCTCTTAATGCTTCTGAAGTTTATTCATACATATATACATTTATCAATTAGTATATATTTATGATGTTTAGAACACTTGTTTTATTTTCATCCAATATCTGAAAGCATTTTTGTTTACTATAGTTTCAAGAAAGAAATCGTATATATATTTTACGGTTAATTCATTTACGGTTAATTCATTTAACGATAATCAATTTAAAAATTTAACGTATTAGATTCTTAGAGAAGATTATTACTTTATTTATTTCACATAATTTATTATTTCAACAATGAAAACACCTATTTTTTATCACTTAAAAAAATAAATTTCAAACATATGTTTTATCAAGTATTATGTTACACTCCCACTCAGCTGGCATCGTGCGTCCTCGTTCTGACAGCGGGACATTTTGAAGTAGTGTTCGGGGATGGTCTTGTCCTCATTTCAAGGACAACCTCGTGTTCTTCTTGGGTTTTGTGTGTGTACGTTCTTAGGGCCTCCATGGATTGGGCTCAGTAGGGACGTTGGTCATCGCTCTAAGACCATACCATTTCTTCGTGGGTCTGCTGTTTCGTATGTAGTGCTTCTTAAGCTTCTTTTAATGACACGCCTAATATCAATTTACTAGTTACGTTTTTAGTGGAGTTACTTAGATGAGTGTTTACCCAAACGTATTGTCCTAGATGATATTTAGTAGCTTCTTTTTTCTTCCTGTTTGCATAGGCGTTCTGCCTGGTGAGAGATTTTCTGGATCTATCTCTGGCAATTTCAATATTCAACCCTAAGTTCTGTAGAAAAGGTGTGAATTCGGGAATAAATGAATCTTTGCTTTGAATTTTTTGCAGATTCTCAGACAGCTTCTACCTAAAGCCGTTATATTTCTTACATTTATTTACAACTCCATTCTACGCACTACTCATTTTCCTCTCTTATGGAAACATTCCACTATAATTCTCTTCCTAAAACCAGGTAAACCTCCTAACACTACGACATCATATAGACCTATCAGCCTACTCCCAATCCTTTCAAAAATCTTTGAAAAAATCCTCCTCAAACGAATATTACCTTTATTAGCATCCCGGGATTACTCTTTAAGCTCAAAAACCATTTACCCCAATCCTTATACCTAGTCCTCCAATCCTATCTATCAAACCGCTCCTTCCGAGTTCGCTGTGGTGCAGAATATTCCAATTACTATCCAGTCGAATCCGGTGTTCCTCAGGGCAGTGTCCTTGGTCCTATCCTCTACAATATATGCACGGCTGATATTCCTGTTTGCCCTAATACCTTCCTAGCCACGTACGCTGATGACACAGCTATCCTATCCTCTCACTTAGATCTCGAAATTGCATCTATAGGCCTCCAAACGCACCTTTCTCAAATTGAAGACTGGTGTAACAACTGGAGAATCAAAGTAAATCAATCAAAATGCAAACTTATCACCTTTACCCTTCGAAGACAATCCTGCCCTCCAGTTCTCTTTAACTCCGTTCCGCTTCCTTTCTCCGACACAGTCCGGTATCTTGGCTTCCTTCTGGACAAAACACTAACTTGGAACCCGCATACTAGACTTAAACGACAAGAACTTAATCGACGATTTGGACAATTATACAGACTACTGAACAGAAATTGAAAACTATCTATCGAGAACAAACTGTTAATATACAAGACAGTACTGAAACCTATCTGGACTTACGGACTTGAACTGTGGGGGACAGCCAAATTTTCTAACATCAAACGCATTCAATCCTTCCAATCTAAAGTCCTCCGAACCATAGTTAATGCCCCTTATTATGTATCCAACCATACCTTACACCGCGACCTAAATATTCCATTTATTTTAGACCTTATACCATTAAAATTCTCTAAATTTCATCAGAACCTTATCCCCTTATACCCTAATCCTTACCATCCTCCTAGAAGTTGAAACGGCAGTGGCCTCGTGACCTCTTGTAACATGTATATTGGAGTTCTAGCATTGGTTAGATTCTCCACTCATGTGCTGTATGCTTGTGAATTGTATATAGGTATGAGTGACTTTTGTATATAATTTTATTGATTTTATTTTGTATATATGTATATTGTATTATTATTATTACATAAATTTATTGTTTTGTATATATCGTGTGAATGTAGTATGAATGTTGTACGTTATAATTATTAAAAATGTCCTGATTTGGACAGTTTGTAATATTGCTCAATAAAGTATTGTTTCTCTCAGAATTGTTTGCAAATCATGTTCTACTTCGGTCGTTGATCATAAGGTGAGATATGCGGGTGTAAATCCAGTACATTTACATTTAATAGAGTTCATGGCGTATCGAATTGCTGCTAGTTTAGAACCCGATGTTTTGTGTGGATTTTTAACTTGCATAGCCAGCTGTGTATATTATCCGTCGTTCAACGGGATTAGCTTCAGGATGATAGAGTAGCGTGAGTTTTTGATTTATGAGCAAAATGGAGCAGACTTGTTTCATTACTTTGATTATAAACTGTGTTCTATTGTCTGATATGAAATTCCTATGGAATTATACCTCAGAAATTTCCCGTTTTAGCGCATCTAGAATCTTCGATAGGGTTTTATCCTTTCTAAACCGTAGTGTCCTGCTGTTGGTAAATCATGGTATTAATTATATTGGGTTGTTTCAAATGAAATGTTCGTTTTTATAGTTTCTGAAATACATAAAGGATTTTGCAGATATCTTAAATAAATCTTGCAGATATCTGTTTAAAGTAAACAGTTACTAATCATCTACCTTTGTATTATACACATTAGCTTCCCAATTAATTAACCACTTTTTAGTATACCTCCAAATATGAACATGGAAACACGTGATTTTCGAGTAATATTTTTGTACGAGTTTAAACTCGGCCATTTAGCAGCTGAGGCCGCTAGATATATTTGCAAGGCGTTGGGGGAAGGGAGTGTTAATGAACGGACCATTCGTCGTTAGTTTGCTAAGTTTTCAGCTGGGGATACAGACTTGGAAAACTTGCCCTGAGGAATACCTCCATCCGTAATAGACAACGATGTCCTCAAACATACAGTAGAAGGAAACCCCTACCAAACAGTTAAAGGATTCTCAGCACAACTAAATGCAAGTGCATCTACCGTTCCAGACATTTAAAGTGTTATGGGAAAATAAAAAAGCTCGATACATAGGTACCTCATGCAAACATGTTTCAAAACATACCGTGCACAAATTGGAAGAACTGGGCGAAGAAGTTCTTCCGCACCCACTAAATTCTCCCTACTTGTCTATTATCCTCTAGAAAAATAAGGTAAATACTTGGAATAAAATTGTCTTGTTTTCATATCGTATTTTTAATAAAAATCCTTTACCTTGAAAACGGACATTTCACTTGATACAACCCAATAATATTATTATAATTTTCTGCCTCAAAAAATAAGAGTTTGATATAATAAAGCCACCTATTAAGTAGAAATTGGCTGAAATCATAGCTATAGTGATTTCCAACAGATTACTATTATGATCAAGTCATCGTTGAACATTCAGTGCAGGAATGAAGTACTATCATCAGTGTCTCTTCTTCTGTCAGATCTTTAAGGTTCGTGCTAAGGATATGAGTCTCAACTTCATCTATTATAATCATTTTGTCTATTTTTCTACATTCGAATTCTTTTCTATCAATCCAATATTGATGTTAGATAATGAGAATAGGCGATAGGAATATAGAAGCTAAATATATGAGAGCCTATAATCGCATGAAAAATGTTTTTATCGTCAAAGAAGAAGTGATAACAATCACATATCATAACATAATCACGCAGATACTAAGCCACCGGTCCTTGCCAATAAAACACTAATTTTCGACTACCCATTAGAAATAGGGTGCTCCGAGTTCGATGCTGAGTTAGTGACGATAAGTTCTCATTGTGTTTTTCATATTATGTTTAAAAAGTCAGATAGATGTTCGACTTTGACATATGTTTTAATATTTAAAAAAATATTAAGCTAATAAGTATTTACAAATTTTAATCCCTTGCATTTCCATTTCTTGTGATTAAATAACTGATAATTAAGAGTTCCTTGTGCTTAAAATCTGGAAAGACGAAAAGATACCGGAAAGCTGGGACGTTGGTCTTATCTGCCTAATTCTAAAGAAAGGATCTATGACTGACTGCGAAAATTATAGAGGCATAGCATTACTCCCAGTTACGAATAAAAATCCTTAAATACATCATGCTAAACCGTATGGACCCGTATTACGAGAATACAGTTAGTAATTAACAAAAGAGGAAAGAACACGTCCGATCGAATCTTCATCCTAAGATAAATCTTAGAAAAACGATGGGAAGTAAACCAGAATGTACATATATTATTTGTAGACTTCAAAGCAGCCTATGACTCTGTAGACCCAGACTGTCTTTGGAAAAGTATGACGGAACTGGGTTTCCCGGGGAAATTAGTAAGGCTGACTAAGGCATGCTTAAACGGCTCTAAGTGCCGAGTACTGATTCAGAGTGAAGTGACACAGTGAAGATTCCAATGTTAAGTCGGGATTGAGACAAGGAAATTGTCTCTCGCCAAAGCTCGTTCTATAGTAGGATCATTATTGACTGATAACACACAAGTGTCATCAGTATACTTGGAAAGGAAAGTGTTAGGATTGGTTAGGATGTCAGCTGTATAGACTGTGAAGAGAATGGGTCCGAGGATACTACCTTGTGGGACGCCGGCGGACTGAACAAAAAGGGATAAATAGGAACTATTGTGATTAATTTTGAAGGATCTGTCAAAAATAAATTTTTTTTTATATTTTCATGGAAAAAAAAAAATATATATTTCTTGATATTATTTTTGAAATCGAAGGAAAGAAGTTTCTTCTTTCCCCCCTTCAAAACTTCTACCCAATAATTATTAGGGGGCTAAAAATTTGCATAAGATTTCATATGCTCATTCCGCTAGGTCTTTTTGTCTAGTTTGATCAGTAGTCAGAGTTTAGAAATGTGTTAATATGCGTTTTATTTTAATTTTTAGATGTGATCGATGTTATATAATATCATATATATTTTTTATTTATTTATTTTTTTTGCCAACCCTAGAGTGAGGAATGCCTCCAGCGATGGTCACACGAGAGACGAGAGGGTTGGTGCCCGGCAGTGTTCGACGGAGCGCTGTGCTGGGGCCCCACCGGGCCTGGTGTCCTCGCCTCGCAGCCCTGCAGGGAGGAGATACATGGGGTACTATATGACACCTCGAGTAAGTAATAATAATTGCCATTATACTATAAAAATGTTTAATACCAACGATTGACTATAAAAATAAGGTGGAATCTGTCTTTTAATAACCTTAACAGTACTTACGTATAAAAAGTACTCCATATGCAGGTTATAGTAGTGGTCCTGTATTTATAGAGGTTTTATTATAATCATAAAAGTAAATCATGTAACGTTTACACTTCGACAAAAGACTTACTTATTACCCAAGCCACCATTTATTATCGGCGACAACCAAATTCCTTACACCATCATAGTACATTATCTAGGACTAACACTCGGCCAACTGATGACTTTAGGCCCACATTTTAAGATACAAAGAAAGAATCTCAAACGACGCCTGACAGTGCTTTACCCTCTGCTATCGAAATATACAAAACTAAAAATTAGAATACGTATACGTACCTGCTTAAACCCATATGCATATGCCATGTGCCACCCATATACGCCTCATAGATTTACAGTTCAACAAAAAAAGACTCACATACTTAAACTGCATTCGTTTCAATAAAAAAAAAAAAAATGTAAGAATTACAACGGCAGCGCTTTAGTAAGTAAACAACAAAACTCTATTCGCATTTTCATTGAAAACTGCACGGACACAAAAAAATACTTATAAACGAAATTTCTATAGTTGAAATGTCTGTTGAAGAACGTTGAAAAGAAGCTGGATGAGGTAGCTCTTCTGATAAATTAAAGCCTAGAAAGGGATGCTGCTGGGCAATTTCCTTTCCACGTCTATCGTGTCTTTTGCTGCTGAAGCTCCGAACTTCAGGTAGATACTGATCATTTTTTTTTTTTTTTTTTTTTTTTTTTTTTTTTTTTTTTTTTTTTTGCTTTGTTTACTCTCATGGAATTGATTTAGGGATTTCTTCTGAAATCTAGTAATGGCCTCGAATTTTATAATCGCACGTGACTCCCATCGCTCCCGTATACCGAAAATTTTGTATCCTCTCTCCCTCTTATAATGCATGTAATGCAAAAAGAGATCCCATATTCCTTCCTCTATTTCTGATTTTCAACCCCCAACTCCCATGGGGCTTAGAAAAAAAAAAAAAAAAAAAAAAAAAAAAAAAAAATTACAATCGCAAGAATGTTTATTGATTTCATTTAATAGTTGCCCGGCATGTATTAAACATTCTTGGTTAGATATTTTGGGAGATATATTTTGCATTTTACATCTAGTGTTGTCGCCGAGCTGGGCTCGTTTGCGTATATTTGATTAGTATTTATTGAAATACGATTAAAACATGTTTCAAGGGAATAAAATCTTTTTTTTTTCTATTTTATTTTTATAAATAAACTCTTTTTATCGTTTTCTTTCCTAAGACAGTAGTAAACATAATTTTGAAATTTCGAAAAGCGATGAAACATTAAGAGTTTTTTCAAGAGAGGAGGAATATAGTGGAAGTGGAACATATAACGGCCCGCGGCAAAGAGGATCTGCCGTGGACACAGTGTCACCTGCAACAGAGAAAATTTCATCTCCAATTACATCCCTCTCCTAGAGCTAATATTAGCTTTGTTTAGAACATACATATTAATATTATACTATAATTATGGGTAATTTTAACGTAGTAAATATGATATACAAATATTATGATATTAAGAACGGTTAGTCCAAAACACTATGTTAGTCAGCCCCGCTAAGGTGTGGGTAATCTCCGCTAAAGACTTATCCGCTGAGGGAAGACCTATGTACACATTATTATTATTTTATTTTTTTTGGCTTTATCACAAAGATTATTTTCAGAGAATAATAATCAAATAAACGTAATAGTTTTGAAATAATCTAGTGGGGCAACACATTACTCACTTACCGCCGTTGTTAAAATCGATAAAAGAATTATCAAATACAGCAAGAGATAAAAATGAGGGAAAATAATAGAGAATTAATTTTTTTTTTGATCATTTATTTTTACATCCACACCTGTCGCTCAGCACGTGACAATAAGCGGATTTGATAACAATTGATATAAAAGGTATGTCAGGCATGAGGGAGGTCGATACCCATTGGCATCTACTCCTAACTTGAAATTTAAAAGAGTTTACTTAAGGAGATCTCTTAGCCAGCTTCTTTTCAGCCTTCTTTGAATATTCCCTGGCATGTCTGTCGTGGCCATGTTTTGTATGAGTTTGTTAGTATGTCCGTGAAGTTTGTCAAAAAATTTTATGTAGGAAGTCCGAATTTGATCTTGTACCATTGGTATGTGTAAGTCTGTAAGTAAAGTTTTGTTACTGACATACCAGGGTGATCGAGTAATAAGTCTTAAAGTTTTTGATTGAAAAGTCTGGATTTTTGCAATCTGAGTCGGTTTCGCTATTCCATAAATTTGAGAGCCGTATGTCCATATGGGTTTTAGTAAGTAGGTATAAGTATTTAGTTTTTGTCGGATTTTTAAAGAAGAGTGTTTGTGCAGTAGAGAATATAGAAGTCTTAGTCGATTGTTGAGAGTCAGCCGCTTCTGCTTAATGTGAGGCCCCCATGTCATCCTTCTGTCGAAGGTGAGTCCTAAGTAATGAACTGTGTTGGTTTGTGTTATCGGTAAGCTGTTTATGTAGACTGGAGGGCAAGTGTCGTGTCGTAGGGTGAAGGTGATGTGTTGCGATTTGTCAATGTTGAGTTTTATTTTCCATCTTTTAAACCAGTCTTCTAAATGTTGTAAATAATGCTGAAGGGTCTGTGAAGCCTGAAGTATGTTAGTATGTCTAGTGAGAAGAGCTGTGTCATCTGCATATGCCGCTATTAATATGTTAGGATGTGTTGGTATGTCATGTGTATAGATAATATACAGTAAAGGTGCGAGAATTGATCCCTGCGGAACTCCAGCCCTGACTGGACGTATAGAAGAGGTATCTGTGCCCTGCCGTACAGTAAAAAATCTGTCGGAAAGAAAAGAGAGAAGAATAAGATAGTAAGTTGAAAGAAGGAATGATTTAAGTTTGAAGAGCAGTCCATTATGCCACACTCTGTCGAAAGCTTGAGCTACATCTAGGAATACGCCAGTAGCATATAATTTGTCCTCTAGTGCAACGGAAATGTAGTCTGTGACTCTATGTAGCTGGTGTAAAGTTGAGTGTAATGAGCGAAAGCCAAATTGGTGGTCAGGTAGTATCTGATTGTCTGTCAGTATGTCCAGTATACGTTTATAAATTAGTTTTTCAAAAACTTTTGAGCAAATGGGAAGTAGACTAATCGGTCTGTAAGAAGAAGGGCAACTAGGATCTTTGTTGGCTTTTTGATTCATCAGTACTTGCGAAAATTTCCATTGCAAAGGGAATTTTGTTGTCCTGAGTATCGCGTTGAATAGTGTTGTTAAATAGACTATTGCTTTCCTGGGCATCTGTTGTAGTAGCTCAGCTGTGATGAGGTCATATCCGGGGGCTTTTCTTTTCGGTAAGTTCCTGATTTCTACCAGAACCTCATTTGGGGTAAAGGCAGATGGAGGTAAGCAAAGTGGTAAAGGGGTGTCAAGGAAATTTTGTATGTAACTTTCATGTTCAATGTCTTTGTAGTCTGTATGTGGAGTAAAAACTGTCGATAGGCGATTCGCAAAGAGTTCAGATTTTTCACTGTCAGACAAGGCAAAAGCACCATCCTCTTTTCGGAGTGGCACTGACAACTCACGATGCTTTAGCAGCTGTCTCGTTCTCCTCCATAAGCTTCCATCGCCGGTATTAAGGTTTTTAAGAAATGTATCATAGTTAGTCTGTTTGAATTTCTGTATTTGTCGTTTTAGTTCGTTATTTATACGATTGTAAGTCTGTTTGTCCGATGGTAATCTTTCGGTCTGCCATACCTTACGAGCTCTTCTCTTTGCTCTGATCAAATCCCTAATGTACTGTGGGTAGTTTGGTTGGGTACTACGTTTGCGCTGGGGGAGGGATGAAGACCATGCAGATTCTTGGATACTCTTCGTGGAGACTTCAACACCTTCCTTGATTTCATCGTCAGATTTTAATGTTATGGGAACGGAAAGCAACTTATTTAGATTAGCTTTGTAACAATCCCAATTTATATTTTCTTGAATTAGCGTAGGGCGCTTTTCCTTTTGACGTGGTTCTTCAAAAAGGACCAAATGTATAAGATAATAGTCAGAGCAAAGATCAGAACTAGACCTAACTGTGAAAGGTATGGCGTACAGTCCTTTAGTCACAAAAAAGTCTAGCAGCTCCGGGTCTTAAGTCTTGATGTCGGCCAGTAAGTCGGTGTGTCTGGTGAAATGATATTTAATGAAAGCTTATGAATAGCCGATTGAAGATTTCTTCCCCTTGGTGTGCATAATCGAGACCCCCATATCTGATGCTTAGCATTGAAGTCAGCTCCTATGAAGCGTCTTCCCAGTTGTTGAAAAAAGCTGCAAAACATATCAGGTGTCAGCCTATACCGAGGGGGACGATAGTCCGCTGCTAAGGTTATTGTGTGCTGTGTGGTGTGGAGTGTTATAGCAGTAGCTTGTATGTCTGGTGATTTAGGTAAATGTATAGGATAGTGTTTTAGTGATGTTTTAATGATAATGGCTGTTCCTCCGTGTGAAGTGTTATCTGGGTGATCGGTCCTGTAAATACTGTAGTCCGGGATATTTATTTTGTTACGTGAAGTGAGGTGTGTTTCTGTTATCAAGGCAATGTCTGTTCTTTTTTCATGTAAGTATATGTCAAGTTCGGTTTTATGTTTAATCAGTCCATTTGTATTCCACAGAAGGACAGACAGAGAACCTACAGTCAAGCCTTTACGGTCCATGAGCAGGGACGAAGGCTTGAGTAAATTGTGTTAACTGTTGAAGAATGCTGAAAAGAGGCTGGATAAGGTTATTTAGACCGCGTAGTAAAGTAAAAATTTGAGGATTCTCACAAGAGAGCATCGGCTGAGAATTGCCTGGCCTCATACCTGACATACTTACATATTCGTTTTGTCTTCTTTCTGAGGGATGTAACTGCTGCTGCGAGCCAGGGGCTGGTCCTCTTTGGCTGAGGTTGTTGTGGCTGTAGAGGCAGTGGAGGAAAATCTTGCGGCATCAATGGAGGAGCGGCAGGTTGAGCTGGCACGGTTCTCTGGTGGGGATGAGTTTGCGAGCCTCGAAGTGTTCTCAATTCTTTCAGGGTTTGACATCCCCTATAGTTTGCCGGGTGAGTTCCTTGGCAATTTGCACATGTAGCAGGTGTATCTCGAGGTTTCTGGCATGAAGAGCTTTGGTGTTGTTGCCCGCATCTGACACATTCAGGTATGTGGTTACAGTAGCTCTTAGTGTGACCGTACTGCTGACACCGATTACACTGAGGTATAATTTTCTTCTTACGAGGTTCTTCGACGATCACTCGTGTGTAGTAAATTGTTTTTATTTGAAATATATTTTCGTTGTATGTTTGTTTAGTAATATCAACGAAAAACATTGGCAACAGTTCCTTAAATCGGGACGTTGTTGACTAGTTTAACTGTTGACTAGTTTAAGTCTATTACTACATCATATCCATAACCTTTCAATGCCTCTACGATAGCAGAGTGAGGAGTTGAGTAATGGAGAATTTTGATAACCCCTCGTGGACATCTATCTTCAGGAAGCTGGAATGTGTGAAAATCCGCTCCTTGTTTTCTGAGAGAGAGCTAACAATGTCACGATAGTACTGAGGTGTTTGAGGGTATACACAAATTTTTTAGCCGTGGATTTTAGGTTAAATGAATTTGGACCACATACCTTTTGTAGAAATTGTACAAAAGCTGAGTAGTTTTCTACTCTATTAACGAAAATAGGTGGAGGTTTATCGTTCGTCTTTTGTGCTGTTTCTTTTTGTTGGGTTTCATCACTATTTGTTAAAATTTGAAATCTATTGAAAGTTGATGTGGATGGAGTTGATTTGGTTAGGTTTGAAGTTGTCGGAGTTAATATAGTGGGCCGTTTTTGTTTTCTTGGGACGCTTTCGCCTTCTGAATGGCGTTTTCGACCTGTAACTATCTCCCACACACCTTCACATTGAGAATCATTAGTTGCATTTAAGTCTATCGCTTCCATATCACTAACACTGTCTGAAGCCGAGGAGGGCTCCGTCATATTACCTGTTCCTTCGCGCGCACACTTACTTAATTAATAAGTTTTATAAATTAGTATGTTCTTAACACACACACTTAATAAAATTAATATATATTCATTTTAAATATAATTTAAAATATAAAAACTGCATTAACAAAAAACTAACCTTTTACACAGTCAAGCTCAAACCAATAGAGAATTAATTAAATTGAATTTCTGAAAATATATGTTTTATTAAAAAATCTGTTATATTATTATCTAAAATAAGCAGTTTTATTGGCTTTTAATCACTCATTATTAACTTTTACAACCTCTTGTATAAGATAATATTTTTTCTAAAATCTTTAGGTTTCCAACGGTATATTATACGATACATCTATATTACTGTTATTATGTTGAAAAACGAAAAATTGCATTTAAAAAAATATGTTTGAAGATTTCTCCTTTAGTTAAATATTTAATTCGTTCTACTCATATATTTACCTGTTTCTTATTGATGGTAACAAGATTAAATGTTTTTTTTTTTAGTATCTACAAAATTAAAGGTACTTTGGAGGAACAAAATATCGGCATTTAAGTCCTGTCAGACTATTTCAATCGGAATCAAACATACATGATATTAAAGCCCATCAAATTTTATATCGATATATAGAGTTTAATCAACATTGTTTTAGCCTTTTTTAAGAAAATTGTAAAAATATGATAGTAAAAAAATGTATAGTATAAAGTGGCTCTTCTGGTTTGCTGATTTCGATAAAGTTGCTGGGAAAATAGTTGTCTTAAATATAAATTTTCAGTTTCATAGGACTTTCGTTTTCGCTCTGGACACACAGACACACAGACCTTTTTGCGAGAATTGGTCATTTGAACTCATGGGACCCTAAAACGTGTATTTCCTTAATATATTCCATAAATAGGTAAGTGAAAGTAAAAACCTTACAATTTTAAATATGGATCAATAGTAGGTCCTTAAAAAAAAAAAAAAAAATCAATATTTCTCCCTAGGAAAATGGATTTATGAAATTAGATATCAACCATTTGTACTCGCAAACATATTTCCCTTACTCATTTCTTGTTTGCACTTGTTGGTCCTTAATGGTGAGTAAGCTACATTGATGTAATATACAAAGCCAATGGGTTATCAAATAACTCTTTCTGATACCATAAAACGTTTTAGGCTTATGACTTGCAATAGAATGACTAAATTCCACATCTATAATAGATTTATTCGTTAAGGACAGTGACCTTACAAATCATATAGAGTGAATACTAAATGTTATCTTTATTATGATTCATTTATCCCGTTGAGGCCGGTGTTCCTCAAGGCAGCGTCTTGGGACCCTTCCTCTACATCCTTTACACTGCTGATATTCCTACACATCCTGATACCTTTCTGGCAACTTTTGCAGACGACACCGCCATCCTATCATCCAGTTCCAATCCTGAAACAGCATCCTTAAACCTGCAAAGACACCTTTCTCTTATCGAAGACTGGTGTAGTGCTTGGCGCATAAAGGTGAACGAAGCCAAATGCAAACACGTAACCTTCACTCTTCGACGAAACTCCTGTCCGCCAGTTTACTTCAATTCCATTCCGATTCCTCCTTCAGATACAGTCCGGTATCTTGGCTTACTGTTAGACAAAAGATTGACTTGGAACCCACATACAAGACTTAAAAGACAAGAACTCAACCGACGATTCGGACAGTTATACCGACTACTCAACAGAAAATCTGAACTTACAGTTGACAACAAATTATTAATCTACAGGACAATACTGAAGCCCATCTGGACCTACGGACTTGAACTGTGGGGGACAGCTAAACGTACTAACATCAAACGCATTCAATCCTTTCAATCCAAAGTCCTCCGTACAATAGTAAATGCTCCTTATTATGTTTCCAACTATACCTTGCACCACGACCTTAATGTTCCTTTTATTTCAGACCTGATTCCATCCAAATTTTCCAAATTCCACCAGAATCTCATTCATCATCCTAATCCTCTAGCTCAATCCCTATCCAGCTCCACTCATCCTTACAACCCACCTAGAAGGTTGAAACGGCAGTGGCCTCGTGACCTCTTGTAACATGTATATTGGAGTTCTAGCATTGGCTAGATTCTCCACTCACGTGCTGTATGCTTGTGAATTGTATATAGGTATGAGTGACTATTGTATATATTTTTATTGATTTTATTTTGTATATATGTATATTTATTATTATTATTATATAAATTTATTGTTTTGTATATATCGTGTGAATGTAGTATGAATGTTGTACGTTATCACTATTAAAAATGTCCTGAATTGGACAGATTGTAATATTGCTCGATAAATAAAAAAAAAAAAAAAAAAAAAAAAAAAAAAAAAAAAAAAATTATGATTCAAATCCCATGAATAAATATTTGGAAAAATATTATTTCAGAAATGGTCCTAGATAATTTTCAAGACTATGCTATTAAATAAAATAATTTTCTTATGATGGTAAATTGGAAGGTTTTATTTGCCATACGAATGCTATTAGGCTTATAGATGCTATTAAGATCATGGATTTCAGTTATTCATTTGGCAGTTCCATTTCGGACAAATTAATACAGTGGTTACATTAAATATCTAATAAATAATTAAACTGTTGTTTAATGGAAGTATAATATATACTAGTTATAAACATTTTATGTTGGTGTAATTTCATGATTCAATATTCTATCATTTGACCGTTACATTTTAGGTTCTAATGATAATTTATTACTTAGTGCTTTAAAACATAATAGTTTTTTTTTCTGGTGTTACAATTAATCACAAATGAAGGAACGAACTGTTCTAAGTTGCCATAAGGTAATTTCAATCAAACAAATAGAAAAAAGTAAATTAAAAAGAGTACCCTCAGTCGAGATTATATAAAGGGTTTAAATTTGATTAGATTTTTTTTTTCAAATGTATCAATTACAGACTTGTTTATTTTAATTATTATTTTAGTAATGTACGATATTCTATAAAACATTAATCATTATCATAGACAGACACTCCACAGGAGGTTTTATATAATTGTTAACATGGAATCATTATTCAATCTTCCATTAATTTATTATATCTTGTACAAATTTGATGATTCTAACATTGATTTTACGGTAATTGATATCCTTTATATATATATATATATATATATATATATATATATATATATATATATATATATATACATATATATATATATATTTTTTTTTTTTTTTTTTTTTTTTTTATAACGAGTAAATAAAGGATTAAAAATTAAGATTGTAAACCTTTCAGTGGACCAATATTGGTGTAAAGACATCTTCTATGATATTATTCGCACCTATGAGACAATAGAATAAATAATTTTCTTTTAAATGAGTACCGTGAAGAAAAGTTAAAAAAAAAAAAAAAGATACTAGAAATAAAATTTCTCCTGGAGGTAAAACCTTTTCTTGAAGAAAATTGTTCCTGGAACCAGAGTCCGTGTATAAAGTATAAAAAATAGTCTTCTCATTAAAAATAATCTTGGGCAACGTTTGAGGAATATACCAACCTTCTTAGAAAAAGTAGATAATTTTTCTCTTTACCTTTATTTTATCGTTTGGAAGGAAAATACAAATTGATATGGGGTGTTTAAATTAATTTTTTTTTTTTAAGATAGAATTTATTTGTAATTTAATGTATAAATATTAATATATAAAACAGAATTGCAATTTTACGCATAAATACGCTCATAAATCTCGCTTATATACATGCTTGTAAAAACGTTATTTTCAAAAATAGGTAAAAAATTCATTATTCCTTTTAACTAAAAAACCGCGAATAACTATAAAAAAGTGAAAAATAAAAGAATAAAATTGAAATTTCACCCATAAATACGCTCATAACTCAGTTTTTTTATTTAACAAATTATAATTGATATAATTCCACCTAAAATCGGTTATTATTGAAGATAGAGAAAAGTCGAAAAGATTTTCGACACCAAGAAAACGCGATAAACAAATAGAGAAAAAAAAATCATCTTATTTGGTCAAGCCACAACTTATAAGAGATTTTATTCCCTAATAACTCGGTTATTATTGATGATAAAGATAAAATGTAGGGTGTTCTGGAATCAGAAAATTTTATTTGAATTATTTAAATGAGAATCGAAAAAAAGAAAAGGAAATTGAAACGCGGTCCTATATAGATGCTTTTAGTTTATTTTTTTCAATAATGAACTTTGGTAATCGACCAAAAAAAAAAAAAATATCACCGCTCAAAATTTGAGAGTTTCGTTTCAAGCTGCGTAGAATCTGTTTAACGAATAAAAAAAAAAATCCTCCTAACTAATAACTAAATAAATAATAATTTATTTTTGCTTTTAGTGCCATTTGATAGTATATTTACGAGAAAATTAAAAGAAAGAATCATTGAAATTGGTTACAACTAGCTGAGATATTGTTGAAATGTTATTTGGAAATAATAAACCATTGTGTAATAATTTTCAGCGTTTTCAAATTAAAATTATTCATAAAGCACAGGTGGCTTTTTATTAATATATATGATTCAATATAATCCTAAGGCTTGCAAAATATATTAAGTATACCACTGTATGATATACACTATATGACACGAAAAGTTTGAAATGTTTTGATAAAAAACATTTTTTTATATATTTACTAAACTTCTGAACAATGTATGCTTATCCTATCCTATCTAACGGCGCTATGGATCTTGCGGAACCTTGGCCTCCTCAGTGATCCTCCTCCACTCTGAACTGCCTTTTCTATCTGCGGACACCCAAGGACCGAAGGTCCTCCTACAATATTGGGTTGTCCGAAAAATTTGTAGAGAAATTAGAACAAAATTTTTTTTTTTGTTCACCCCTACCTCGCCTTTGAAGGCTATACGGGGATTTCTCGGGCCAGGGGCAAAGGGCGGGGGATAAATACCAAGATAAAATCCCCCACCCACCGAGATAACCTCCCCCCCCTAGAACCGACACTCGAACTCAATTATTAATTATATATACCGAATTTGTAATTATTTGGTTTCAAGTTTTCGGTTCGCTGTTGCTAGGCAACGCGTGCTCAAAGCAACGCGCGCTTATACGTTCGACCACCCCGCCCCTGGAAATTGATGAACAGCTTAAAATTTATTTCTTTAATCTGCAAAATAGTTACCACCGTTAGTGATCACCTTTTTATAACGGCTTGGAAGGTCCAGAATGCCTTTTTTCCAAAAACCGCGGTTCTTGCTCCTGAAGAACAATAAAAGGTCCTTTTTGACGTCATCTT
This sequence comes from Piezodorus guildinii, assembly GCA_023052935.1. Taxonomy (NCBI): domain Eukaryota; kingdom Metazoa; phylum Arthropoda; class Insecta; order Hemiptera; family Pentatomidae; genus Piezodorus; species Piezodorus guildinii. Next base: position 117,357,438 of record CM041293.1, on the reverse strand, counting down.
ATGAGTAGGATTTCCCTTGTAGAAAATTTTCGAAGGAACGGAAAAGATGGAGATCCGAAGGAGCAATGTCAGGAGAATACTGCGGGTGAGGTAAAACCTCCCATCTGAAGCTTAATAACTTTTGCCGCGTCCTTAAAGACTCATGGGACTTGGTGTAATAGCATTGCTTTCCGATTTTCCAACACTGCACGTTTCTCTTCAATTGCTGCTTCCAATCGATCTAACTAGGTCCGTATTAATTGTTTGGTCTTGTGGAAGAAGCTCAAAATGTATGGGTCCCACCAAATTCTGAGCATCACCTTTCTTGGATGCAAGCCGGCCTTTGGTATTGTGAGCGGCGTCGTTCCAGGCAATCCCCAAGATTTTTTTTTCGGCTGGTGTTGATTTAGAGAATCCATTTTTCGTCACCGGTAACAACTCGTTTCAATTATGGATCCTCCACATTTTTTTTCGGAAGCAAATCACAACATGAAATCTTTTCAATAAGGTTCCTTTCACTGAGCTCATAGGAAACCCAAACGTCGTAACGGCAGACGTAACCGGCCTTCTTCAGATGATTCAAAACAGTTGATTTGCAGGCTCCTAACCCTTCAGCTATCTCACGGATAGTAATTCGTGGATTGTTTGCGATGACCGTCATAATATCCTCGATGTCAAGAGTTGAACTCCGGCCAGTCCGGGTTGGCCTTCCCAATTGAAATATACTGATCTAAACCGCGAAAACTACTTCTGGACGGAGCTATAAGAAATTTAATCACTGCCATACACGGCACTAATCTTTCTTGCAGTTTGGGGTGTATTTTTCCCTTTTTTAAAAAAGAACAACATAATAAGCTGAAAATAAAATGAATCGTCACTAATGCTGGTTTGCAATAAACTGCATTATTGGCCTCTAACGAAGACGAATTCAGAGTGAAAACATAGTTAATTCCATGAAAATTAAAGGGATATAAATATACATTAGCTTTGAGATTCAGTATTAGTAGAAAAAATAAAATGTAAATTTTATTTTCAAAATCTCTATGAACTTTTTGGACAACCCATCACATCCTGTCCCAACGAAATCCAGGTTTCCCTCTGCGCTTTTCTGCCAGAGGGTCCCTCCTTAATAATTTTTGGTAGTCTACAACTTTTCACTTATTGTACGTTTCCTAGCTATCTTATTTTATTTAGGGTACTCTTAACCGTGGAAACAATATCTGGTATTTTATGTAACATTTTATGTTACTCGTTTGTCTTTATATATCCCGAATATTTCGAAATGAATATCAGTGTAATTAAGTTCAATGAATAATTAAATTAAGCTTTTAATTAAGTCAATCAGGATTCCTAATTTTTTTTTGTAGGAGTCTGAAAATTAATACTATTAAACATTAAACTTATTTGAATTTTTAAAAGGAGAAAACTATAGACAGTTCATAGTTTTCACCATTCTCAAATAATCATATAATTTTATTGTAAAATTGTTTTTGAAATAAAGAAAAATGTGATAAATAACTTTTATTAAAAATAATTTATATTTCAAAAGGGTAAAAAGCTTCCTAATCATGGGTAAATAAACTTTCAAATAAACATTTTCACATTTTTTTTTTTAAATGAACACAAAAGCTTGTTGTGTTTCGTTCATATATTTAAATTTATTCTATGGACTATCAAAATACAAGTTTTATATTATACACAATTTTATAATTGTTTTTAATTTTCTGATTGTTTTTATATCAGAATAATTCCATACTTTTTTTTAAGGAAGGGTAAAACTGTTAAAAATTAAATATTCCTAGCAGTTTCGGTGTATTTTTTTTTCAGATACTACGTAAAATGCCGATTGAATGCATTAAAATCTTAGACACTTGTCCCTTCACGGAAATATATTGAGTTTTGTCACTGTGCCTTAGAAATTATGACTCTCGATCATTTTTTTTTTCTTGTAATTACGTATCTTATTTTAATATATGTCGGAATTCCTTTATGTCATAATTATATATAATAATAAGAAGAAGACAAATAGTTAAAGAAATCACAAAATATCTGCAACACAACGATAGCTTGAATACTAACTAAATCATACAAAAAAAGTTAGAACTACAAATAAATTTATATGTATCCAGTTTATATCTTATGATATCACAGAATATATAATTTAGATACAATCGAACATTTTAAGGCTCATAAAAACAGCTCATTCGTACGTAAAAAAATAAACACGTACAACCAACAGTTGACCAACTCGTACGAATTTTCTATTCATAGAAAACTTAAAGGGCACGAATGTAGAATTATAAACAAAAATCAATAGCTGAAATGCCTGTTAGAAGGAGGCTGAGAAGAAGCTGGATGAGAGACCTCCTCTGCTGAATTAAAGGCCTAGAAAGGAGTGCTGCTAGGCACTTTCCTTCCCCACGCCTTTTATTTTTTCTGTAGAGTTTACTCCAGCAAATCTGTTTATCGTGAAATAACTTCTGACAAGCGCGAAAAAAAAAATACAACAGGTTTTTGGATGTGTGATATTGTCTACTATTTAAACCCAATATCAAAGATAGAAAAATGGTGTTAAAGAATATAAGCTCATGTTATTTCATTCCTCCTTATCGAAAAGGCACAAATCCTTTTAAGGACTTCTTTCAACCCTAGAAATATTTTATGCCACTTTAGATGATACCATAAATTATTTTCTTTCAGGATTACATTATATAGCTTTTTCATTTTTTTTTAACTTATAAAGGAATTTATTTTAGGTATCCACTACTTTAAGACTCCGATAGCAGAAACCTTTTCAAGAGGTATAATCATTAAACAAGAGCAGCTCACCCACATATATCATGTTCTTATCCGTCTTTCAATCCATTAAGATGAAAAATGGTGGGAAATATTCCTAAAGCTCTGGGCGGGAGTTGAAAAACTTTTTATCAAGAGGAAAATAAAAATGGAACAAACTTTTTCTAAAAAGAGCCCTCGTGTTTAGAAGGAAGAAAAGATGTATTAAAAGCACAGGAATTTGTTCGCTTGTTTTTAATTTATCTCATCAATTTTAGACCTAACTTCATTGTTTTCATAATAAATGAAATTTCGACTTAGCAACAATGAATTTCTCACTAATAATAAATAATTATTAAGACTATAAAGTCGTCATTCTCGTTGAAAGGATTCTTAACAATTGACATTTATTGTAACCAGAATACGGTTCGAAATGAAAGGGAACCACCATTTTTGACTCGATTTTCCTTTTAAAAGGATACGAATAGAAATAAATCGCTGGTAACTAGGATCACCACACTAAAAAGGACACATTTTAATACAGAAACTCTCTTCCCGGTGCACAAGTAATCCCCGAAATAACATAAGTCCAACTGTCGATATAAGGGAGGAAGAGGTGGGTTACGCCCGAAAATGACTAATTTTACTATTTCAAAGGATATGCCCGATTTTCATATTTTAAGAACTGTTTTAATTATTTTTTTTTATTCTAAGTTAAATTCGCCAAGGCCTGTACTGTTGCACTAATTTGTTTAATTAACATCAAACGGCGAACCTATACTGGCCTCACTGACTCTACGAAATCACTAAATGCTAGTACAAATTGGTAAACCTTTTGGAAAATTCAAAACACGTAACGTTCACACTAAGACAAAATACTTGCCTATCATTTAAAAAAAAAAAAATAATAAAATAAGGTTAACAAGGCTTAGGGACTGGATAATACTCCGTATGTACTGTTGAATATGCAACCTAGGAGGGGTAAAGCCTTCCTAATAAACATTTTTAACTGCTGCATGCGGATCTCATACTTCCCCGATGACTGGAAGAAAGCGATCATAGTGCCGCTACTTAAGCCTGGCAAGAATGGAGACTCACCAGAGCATTATCGGCCTGTCAGCCTCCTTTCACAAATGAGCAAGGTGTTCGAGAGGCTGATCCATCACCATCTGCTAGAGCACTGCAGTGAGGAGTCCATCGTTCCGCCAGAACAGACCGGGTTCTCACGAGGCGTAGCCTGCGACCATCATTTAGTGAAACTTCAAAGGCACACCATAGAGCATATGACGAAGAACAATGAAGCCACGGCGTTCGTCTCGCTGGACTGCACACAGGCGTTTGATTGTGTATCTCACAAGTTACTGCTTCGCCAGTTGGAAGACTATCGTTTTCCAGCTCCATTATGCCGATTGATCAGAAGCTACTTAAGCGGGAGATCCATCGTTGTAAGGGTATGCGATAAATTATCAACTTCGAAGGACACCATTTGTGGGGTACCTCAAGGTTCTGTATTGGGACCACTATTGTTTGTGATCTTTACAGCAAACGTGGTCTCAATGAAGCACCCAAAGGCAGTGGTAGTAGCCTACGCCGATGACATTGGCATCTATGCTTCTAGTATGAGAACGAAACGGGCTCTCACCATGGCACAAGGAGTATCGACCACTATTGTAGATGAGCAATCTCCATTGGCATTAGGGTGAACCTGAAGAAGACAGATGCCATTAACATGTCGTTCCAGAAGGGGAAGAGCGCCTTGCCTACTGATTTTAAAGTGAATGGAGAAACACTGCCAGTCTCTAATTCCATCCTCTACCTGGGCGTCACTCTACATAGGCACCTCACCTTCTGTAGTCACGTCCGGTAACGACTCAAACTGGCCAGAAGAAAGGGATATAGGCTTAATCATCTACTCACATCATCTCAGAGACTACACTGAGGCTGAAACTACAGATCTACAAAGCTATAATTCGTCGAACTATGCTCTATGGTGCGCCCTTTGAAATGCCAGTCAGAAGAAGGCTAAAGAGAAGCTGGATGAGGGACCTCCTCTGCTAAATTAAAGCCTTTAAAGGGGTGCTGCTGGGCACTTTCCTTCCCCATACCTATCTGCCTGATCTCAATTTGTACAGCAAATTTGCTGATTGTCGGATTGTCTGACAGGCATGAATATAGATATAAAGAGAAGAAAAAAAAAGAGATTTGCAGCCTCAACTTTGCCACACATTAGAGACCTTGTATGGTGTCAGAATTGGAAAATTAAAATCAATTCCAATAAATCCCAAAAAATTACCTTTACCCTTCGTCTAAAACCTATGACATCCTGCCCTACCACTGTAGGACACTTCTTTTAATGATATTCCGCTTGTCCCGGTTGAACAGATCCGCTATTTAGGACTCCTGCTTGACAAACGACTTACATGGAATCCGCATACAAGACTGAAAAGACAAGAAACTACACGACGATTTCGGCTACTCCAACACTTACTAGACAGACGCTCTAACCTTTCACTTAACTACAAAAGACTCATTTACATGAAAATCATAAGGCCTATCTGGACCTACGGAATTGAGCTTTGGGGCTCTACTAAACCATCAAACTCTTCCCGTATCTAATCCTTACAATCTAAAGTCCTTCGCAAAATCCTTAACGCTCCTTACTTTTTCACGAATAAAATCATCCACAATGACCTTAATGTTCCATATGTTGCTGATTTGGCCCGTACCAGGTATCACACCTTCCATGAAAAACTCCACTCCCACTATAATCCATTAGTTTCAATCCTTGCTTCCTCTTCAATTCCTGATAATCCTCCGAGGCGTCTGAGAAGAAGATGGCCTCGAGACCTTCTTGTTTAGACTCACTACCAAAGAGTGCTGCCAATGGGCATTTTCTCTTCATGTTCATTTCATGTGTTATAACATTTCAGCATATTTACTTAATTTATTTTTTGTACAGTTGTGAATTTCAATAAAAATATATTAAAAAAAAACTTTGCTTAATTATAAACATTATGTTTATATTAATATTTGCATATTATTAAGTAAACATCTAAACTATATGATCTTTTTTATGGATGAATGTAAATATAAATCTTAGGTTTTGAGTTATAACACCAAATGAACAACTACTACATAAAATTCCAAGTTTGCTCAGCTTTTACGGGAGAAGCCTATGATTTTTAGAAAGCCTTGTTGCATTATAAAAATCCAACACTCTGTGACCAACTCAATGAATATTTTAATAGCAATAAATAACTCAAATACTCCTTATCTAGTAATGACAGAAATTTATAATTTACATTGTGAACCCGTGATCGTTAAGAAAGAAGTTGTGCTATGAGTCAACGTATATAACAACGAGAAAACCGATGCTGCTGTCAATTCACCAAAAAATAAAAATCCATATAAAAATATACAAATAACCATAAAAAAGATGCGCCCAACACACGACTTTCATTTACGTTCGTTATTTATATTAATTTAACCATTTTTAAACACATTAAGAAACGAATTAAATTGTCAAAGAATTATTTACATTAGCTTAGAATAGAAACGTGTTTTGTTAAATAATCTATTATATTATTATCTACGACAATCAGTTTGTTTTATCGGATATTAATCACTCTCCGTTAACTTTTAAAATAGTATGTATAAGATAATATTTTTTATAAAATCTTTAGCATTCCAAATGTACATGTATATTACATTTCTTAAGTTCAAAAAATAAAAATTACTTTAAAAAAGTATGTTAGCAGTTTTCTCCTTTAGTTGAATATCGAATTCCTTCAACTTAAATATTTACCTGTGTTTTATCAATTCTAATCGGATGATATGGTCAATTTAATAAAATACACAATGGTAAAGGTACTTTAGGGGAAGACATTTTAAAATATTTGCATTTAACCCCAGTAAGAGGTTTCATTCAGAATGAAACCTACACGATATTAAAGTCCGTCCCACTTTACGTCGATATAGCGAGTTCAATAAAAATCGTTAGAGCCATTTTGAGAGAGAGAGAAACAGTTCTTTATTAAGTAATATTACAATCAGTCCATTTTAGGACATTTTTAATAGTGATAAAGTACAACATGTTTTTGAGAAAAACGTAAAAAGTTCCAAAATTCTTGGTATAATGTGGTCTTCTAGTCAGCTGATTTTGATGAAAAAGTTTCTGTAACATCTCTGGACTATAGTTGTTTTAAATATGAAATTTCAGTTTCATAGGACTTCACGCTGGACTTACCACACATACACACACACACTGACCTTTTTACGAGGCTTGGTCATTAGGACTCAGGGGTCCCTAAACGAGTATTTCCGTCGAAAACTGGAATTCGGAAATTTTCACGATCACAATACTTTTCCTTACTATATATTCCATATATAGGAAAGCGAATGAAAATATCACATTAAAAAAATACAAACTTTAGAATAAAAATCGTTGGGACTAATAACATGCTCTCCCTGGTACGTAAGTAACAAAACTGACCATATCCCGACCAGACCTTCACACACCTACTCTTCTAGACTACATTCATTCTTCATACATGAGGTTCCATAGTTATAGAATGAGATTTACTTTATTATTATATACTAAATTTAATATGTATAATTAATATATTATTTATATATTAATATATTAACACTAATAATATAATATATATACTAATACTGATAATATAATATATAATTTAATACTAATATATTATTAATACATATAACTAATTTTAATATTAATAATAATAAATTTTAATATAGAATAAATAATAAACATTTTAGTCATAAACCTTTTCAACATTTATGACTTCTTTTGTCTATTAAAATATTTAAAATACCTAAGGCTACCTCCGATAGCCTTGAACCAGCAACTTAGGACTTAGTACCAATGACTCCAGACTTACCTGCATTACCGATCATCACTTTGATCGCCTCCTCCCGCCTTCCTTCATCCCTCCCTGCAATCCCTTTCTATATCAATCTCCCCGATCCTCAAGACAAATCACTCTTGTAACATTGCTTGGGTCAAACGTATAGAAGGAGACCTGGGACCCCACGCATGTAGTCATTCACAACACTCAGCACAGTATATATGATGTAGATTTATTTTATACAATAAAAGTAAGTTTTAAATTACTTCATTGTGTGAGATTCATTAACTCCGTGACAAACTTCACGGCCATTAATCATTAACATACTCATTCCAAACATGAGCGACAACGGACATACCAGAGCTCACTAGAAGAAGAATGAAAATTAGCTTATTAAGAAAGATCTTGGTTTAAAACTCTCCAGATTTTCACATTTTGAGGAGATGGCGCTGAGTACAGACCTCCCTTATGCCTTACAACTGTAGCTCATCTTATTTACTTATCGCTTTAAGAATGTCAGGTGTGGATTATAATAAATAAAGTTGCAAAATATAAAAAAAACTATACGAAATCATTTTTAAAAAAAATATTGGCAGTTGGAAAAATTTATACAGAAGGTCAAGGAGCTTCTGCGGGCTCCGAATCGGGCACTGTGAATTCTCTCAAAGCTTCAGCTGCGAGGTCTGGAAGCCTCCCAAGTTGCACCCAGTACATCAGCATGTAAAATCTTCCCCAGATTAAGACAAAGCAGAAAATAGGCATGAGACTGTAGGAAATTATCAAAGAGGATGAAACCAAGGCTACCGCTTTTTTTTTCGTTTTTTTATGTTATACTTTAATATTGTATAAAACTATCACAAAATACGCCAATGACCTGCAAGGGTTGAAGATATATAAATAAACATAAAATTATTTCTTATGGTTCTTCATTCATAAATAGGTTTATAAACTTAAATTCAATACTTATAAATACTATCTAGTAGGCGTAAAATCTAAAAATATGTTTTAAAAGTTTCTAAAATCTAATTTAAAAAAAATATTTAGATTTAAGGAAAAAACACTTATTTTAGATTGATTAATATAACAATCATTATTTACTTTAATCGCTCAGATTAGTCGTTTTTTCTTTCTTTTAACAATAATTAATTTCTATAATTATATTTGTTACCTACTATGTTTCAAAATGTAATATAAAAAATAATTAGTGTTTTCAACGTGTAAAAATGTATTTCCGTTTACCTACTTAAACTCAATTAAATCATAGTTTATATTTATACATTTTTTACTATTACTTATAGTGCAAGATTGTTAATCATTTAAAATGAAAAAAAAACAAAACAAACAATAGAATTTAGTTTGAAGATTTTTTTATTTATAATAATAATTAAATAGTATGTTATTCATATACATATATTGAATTCATACGCCATTTTTATTAAGAAAATTTACTGTAGTATATATTTTTATTGTGAAGTTTAATAACTGAAAATGAACACTTAATATAATTAGCAATGCATTAAATATAAGTGTCATTAAAAAAGTCTAGCTCATTGTTAATTATATCTTTCAATTAAAATTGAGCTATTTTTCTAAAAAAAAACAAAAAACCTTGTGTGAGTGCGCGTGTATGTGGGTGTACAACCTACTGAGAGATCACTATTTCTATTGATATTTGGATGTTCTATTTTATGCAGAGTACATTTAAGCACCTTAAGTTCAAAAAATACATTTTTCTCTAAACCGGGTGGTATATTTATGTTATTTAATTATGAGACAATTCATATACGTTAAATCGCGGACGAGGTAAGAGAATCCTGTATTTTTATTTTTCTGGTTATAAAAATTACACACTTTTTGACTTTGCCTCTTTGTAATTTTAAGTGGATTTTTTGAGAAGATGACTAAGTGACCTTTTACTTCTAAGAGTAACGTTATCATTGTGGTCGTGACAGTTTTCACTTTCTTTCCTTTTTTTTTTTTTTTTTTTTTTTGCTTCCCCTTTTCATTGGACATAAATAGAACGGCTCTGTTTTAATTGAAAAAGTTCCATTTTATAAAAACTTCTTGAATTAAAAACAACTCGAGATTTTCTTTGTCTTTTCCATCTGAGATGTATGCCAAGCTCTCTTCCTCTTTGAGTGAAAGTAAATTATCTATGTATAATATTCTCGAGAGTTTTCTATGAATCTAATATCTACGATAAGATCAAATATTTATTTATTCATTTTTTTAAAATTGAATAAATTAAGAAATACTGAAGTGTATATAAGTATGCACGCAGGTTCTGTCTGTATAATTTTCAATTCCACTTGTTAGTCTTAGTAACTTAAGTCAGGGTAAACGTCATTATATTCAGGGGACAACATGAAGTTGTATTTTTGAAAAAAAAAAAAACCCTAACAAGTTTTTTTTTAATTTTTCACGTGATGTATTAATTAATCAAAGAGTTTTCTAAGCTGGATAAAAACAAATAATGGGAGACATATATAAATATTTATATTTTGATTTTATGTAATTTTAAATACGTTTACGTTCCATTTCTCATGCTTTTTTTACCTAATCCAGAATAAATCCGGCATCTTTATATACAAGGTAAATACTTCGAATAAAATTATCTGTTTTTCAAATCGTATTTTTAATAAAAATCCTTTACCTTGAAAACGGACATTTCATGTGACACAACCCAATATAAATATATATATATATATATATATATATTGTTAAGAATTGAAATTGTCTTATGTTTATTGTATCTCTCTATTTGTAATTTTATTTGTTTTATTTTGTGATGTATTATGTGCAAGCGTGACAGTCATTTGTTTTATTCTATTTGAATCAGCTGTTAAGTGACCGCTGGGCAGAGTGCATTCTGGGATTGTGAAAGAGAAAGTTAATAGAGTCACTCGCGAGTGTAGACGGTGCTTAATCAAGTTGGTTGTCGCTGAATGTCGCATATTTTTAGTATAATCGCAACTCGCACATCATCCTAGAAGATTGTCTCAGAATTGTCGCAGGGAGTAGGAGTCGCTAAAGGAAAGAAGGAACATCGCAGACGGGAGGGGGAAGGAAGTGATCAAGGATTGAAAGAATCCCCGCTTGCACATTATAAGCAGTATTTGTTTTATTTTAATTAATATAAGCTTTTCATGTTCTCTCTTTTGTTATATCATTCATTTACCCTCAACAAAATTACACGGATTGACAGAAAACTCGGCGACTCATAATAACGGGTTGAGGCTGCGAGCAAACGCGTTAGTTGCCCCTATTCCCAACATATTTTTGAGCACCGGCGAGATTGCTGAATTTTCTAGTCGACTTGTTTAATTTTGTTGAGGTGATCATTGCTTTTAATAAAATTAGTTTATAGGTTATGTTACGCTTTCGCATTATATCGTATTCCCATTACACAGAATTTTGTTATTAATCATTCAGTTTCTTTATTCTTTAATACAATATTTTATTATTTAATTTAAGTTTGTTTAAAGTATATTTTAGATTTGTATATTTGTCACTGAATGTCGCATATTTTTAGTATAATCGCAACTCGCACATCATCCTAGAAGATTGTCTCAGAATTGTCGCGGGGAGTAGGAGTCGCTAAAGGAAAGAAGGAACATCGCAGACGGGAGGGGGAAGGAAGTGATCAAGGATTGAAAGAATCACCGCTTGCACATTATAAGCAGTATTTGTTTTATTTTAATTAATATAAGCTTTTCATGTTCTCTCTTTTGTTATATCATTCATTTACCCTCTACAAAATTACACGGATTGACAGAAAACTCGGCGACTCATAATAACGAACGGGTTGAGGCTGCGAGCAAACGCGTTAGTTGCCCCTCTTCCTAACGTATATATATAAATATATATATATATATATATATATATATATATATATATATATATATATATATATATATATATATATATCCTCGCGCGGATCTCATTACCGCGTATGGAGAGCGTCCCACGGGTGGCGGATGTGGGAATGGTCGGTGGAATTTCCTCGGAAGCTCCTCCCGGCTAAGTCCGATGGACTCGCTGACCAACAATGAGAGCGGCCCCCCAGGCTTGCTGGAGGGTGTGACGTAGGTTCGAACGCCCTACTCACATATTTTAGTTCACAAAATATCACCAAAAGTCATGGATTCCTCTGAGGTAAAACGCTCATTATCCGGAGGTAAACTAGTCCCCCGTTCGGGTCTCCGGGTGGGGACTGCTTCAGGGGAATCATGGCGCAAGATGAAAATTAGAGATCTAACAATAGGGACGTGGAACGTTAGAAGTTTAAATATGGCAGGTGGGTTAAAGTCGGTCGCGAATGAAGTTAAGGGGTACCATTTAGATATCGTTGCATTACAAGAGGTTCGCTGGCCAGGGAGGGTTCGTTAACAGAAGGAAAGTATACTATTTGGTACGGGGGGAGCGTTAATTATTGTCTAGGTACCGGGTTTCTGATTAGGAATAGATTTCTTTCCGCATTACGGGACGTACAGTTCTTTAGTGAAAGAATATCGGTTGCTATATTTCAAGGGCGTTGGTTTAAAACGCGTTTATAAACATTCATTCTCCCACCGAAGACAGTGATGATGAAGTAAAATGCGAATTTTATGATAAACTAGAGTCGGTTTACGATAAGTTACCGCGAAATTACATTAAGATAATGCTAGGCGACGCGAACGCAAAGGTTGGAAGGGAAGAAGTATAGTCGTATAGTAGTATAGATCGTCCTACAATCGGTAAAGAAAGTTTGCACGAATATAGTAATGATAATGGGACCCGACTAATAAACTTTGCCATTTCGAAAAACCTAGTAATCAAAAGCACTACATTTAAACGTAAGGATATTCATAAGTATACGTGGACATCACCGGATGGACAAACACGGAATCAAATCGATCATGTTTTAATACAAAACAGATGGCAAAGTAGCATAATTAACGTGAGATCGTATCGGGGTGCAGAATGCGGTTCTGATCATGAATTAGTAATCGCGAAACTTCGACAAAAACTAAATACAAAAAAGAGAACACTGAACTATATTCGTCCCGAGAATTTTGATTTAGTTAAATTGAACAACCTCGAAATTAGAAAACAATTCGCGATAGAAGTAAAAAATCGGTTCGAAGCTTTGGAATCTTCAGACGAGGAACACAAAGATGTAAACAAACTATGGGAAGGGATCAGGGATAATATTAAAGAGGTCGGTAATTTATGTCTTGGAAAAATCGAAAATAAAAAGAACAAACCTTGGTTCGACAGGGATTGTCAAAATATGTGCGAAAAAAGAAAAACCGCTAAACTGAATTCCTTAAATAATCCATGCGATAATAATGTGGCTTACTTTCGGTTAGTAAAAAACGAAACTTCAAAACTCTTAAAAAATAAGAAAAGAGAGTATCTTAAAGGCAAAATAATAGAAATAGAAAAACACAGAAACGAAAATAACGTAAGAGAGATGTACAAAGGTATAAACAAATCGCGTAAAAGATTTGAACCTCTATTGAATGCGGTTAAAGATGCAAATAACAATATAATTGCGGATCCTTCTGAGATATTAAATAAATTTAAACAACACTTTGACGGCATCTTAAATACGGAAAATAATAATCAATCTCCTCTCTCTGAATATCAGAGCGCTGAAACATGGATAGACGCACCGAGTAAAGAGGAAGTCGAAATGGCGATAGGAAAATTAAAACGTTATAAGGCCGCAGGAAATGATAATATCACGAGTGAATTAATCAAGGCGTGTGGAGAAGCGGGCGTTTCCAAAATACATTTTTTAGTTAAAAAGATCTGGGAAACTGAAAAAATGCCCGAAGAATGGAAAGAATCAATACTTATTCCGATTCACAAAAAAGGACCGAGGTCGGATTGTAACAACTATCGTGGGATCTCTCTTCTCCCAGTATGCTATAAAATATTCTCGTCAATTCTAACTAGTCGAATCACGGAATACGCTGAGGAAATTATCGGAGATTACCAATGTGGTTTTAGGCGGAATCGCTCGACTATTGACCAAATATTTTCCTTACGTCAAATATTAGAGAAAAAATTGGAATACAACGGTGTAGTCCATTAACTTTATATCGATTTTAAAAAGGCTTATGATTCAATAGACCGTCAGAAGCTATATAACATCATGATTGAACAGGGAATACCTAGAAAGTTAGTAAACCTAGTAGAGATGTGTTTGTCGGAAACATTCCATAAAGTTAGAATCGGTCATAATTACTCCGAGAGATTTGAGGTGCGATCGGGTTTGAAACAGGGTGACTCCCTTTCACCTGTGTTATTTAATATAGCTTTAGAATATGTCATAGAAAAGGTGATGTGTACCGAGAAAGGCTTAAATATGGGTGACAAGATTCCGGTTTTGGGGTATGCCGATGATCTGGTACTGCTAGGTGAAGACACGGAAACCATACAACTAAATACAAGTGTGTTAATAAAAACCGGTAAAGAAATAGGACTCGAATTAAATACCGATAAGACGAAGTATATGATCAGTAGCAGAAACGGTGTCGATCTTGGTGATATTGATATATCAGGTCATACTTTGGAACACGTAGAGAAATTCAAGTATTTAGGTTCAATTATAACTAGAAAAAATGAAATCCAGGAAGAAATAAAGTCCCGGTTAAAGGTGGGAAATGCGTGTTATTATTCAGTTGCTAAGTTGCTTAGTTCGCGGCTTCTATCTAAAAACTTAAAGATTAGAATTTATAAAACTATTATTCTTCCAACGGTTCTTTACGGATGTGAAACGTGGCCGCTTACTTTAAAGGATGAACAGCGGCTTAAGGTTTTCGAAAATAATGTATTGCGTAAAATATTTGGTCCAAAGAGAGATGAGGCCACTGGGGAGTTTAGAAGGTTGCATAACGCGGAATTGCGGAGTTTGTACCCTGTGAATATAATTGAGTTGATAGCATCGCGGAGACTCAAATGGGCGCGTAAAGTTGTTGGGCTTAGTGAGGAACGGATTCCGAGAAAGTTGGTATTCGCTGAACCGACTGGTAGGCGTCCGAAAGGTAGGCCGAAGCGTCGATGGGAGGATTGCATTAAGGCTGATCTCGGGGGCTTGGGCTTGACCGGTGAACATTGGACGAGACTATGCAGGCGAAGTTTGGTGGTATCGGCATCGAACCTTCGGGTTCGGTAAGCCTATTATTATTATTATTATTATTATATATATATATTGGGCTGTGTCACATGAAATGTCCGTTTTCAAGAGGATTTTTATTAAAAATACGATATGAAAACCTGATAATTTTATTCGAAGTATTTACCTTATTTTTCTACACATTTTTTCCAACGTGACACCAACTTTTTTTATCCCCGAACTGAAAAATTCTGAGCTTTGAAGTAAGACAAAATCTAAAAACGCACTTTTCACTTGATCATCATTTTAAAAAAGTTTTCCTTTGACGAAGGTTCCTGAACCAACTTCCTGTGGTAATCTGTTGGAGACAAGTCGCGAGAATATGGTGGGTGCGAAAGAACTTCGTAGCCCAGTTCTTTCAATTTTAGCACGGTATGTTTTGAAACATGGGGTCTTGCTGTCGCTTAGTGAGATCATGAGGTACCCATGTACTTTTCTTTCCCAATACACTTTAAATGTCTGGAACCGGTAGGTGCACTTGCACTTATTTGTGCTGAGAGTCCTTTAACTGTTTGGTAGGGGTTTCCTTCTACTGTATGTTTGAGGACATCGTTGTCTATTACGGACGGAGGTCTCCCACGGGGGAAGTTTTTTAAGTCAGTATCCCATGCTGAAAACTTAACAAACTAAAGGCGAATGGTCCGTTCATTAACTCTCCCTTCCCCAAACGCCTTACAAATATTTCTAGCGGCCTCAGCTGCTGAATAGCTGAGTTTAAACTCGTACAAAAATATTACTAGAAAATCGTGTGCTTCTATGTTCATATTTGGAGGTATACTAAAAAGTGGGTAATTGATTGGGAAGCTAATGTTTATAATACATAGGTAGAGGATTAGAAACTGTTTACTTTAAATATGTAAACATTCGGAAGAAAACAACAGAGACCTGCAAAATCCTTTGTCTTCTTCTTAAACTATAAAAATGGACATTTAATCTGAAACAACCCAATATATATATTGTTGAGGCCAGCGAGGTCGTCCTACGAATTTCCTTTCACTGTATCTGGAAGATGAGCTGCTTCATAGGACTTGTTTCGCCTTTAGTATTAATTACTATTGGTATAACTATATGAAGGTTGAGGTACTGGTATATTTTATTTAACAATCAAATCAGAACAGGAATGTTTTACAAGATACAAGATAATATTTTGTAACAGCTTTTTTACAAGATTAGGTGACACACAATGATAATAATTGTTTCTTTTCATTCAATCTGTTTCAACAAATTTGCCATAAGCGTAAAAAAAATTCATATGTTTTTCCCTTATTAACCTAATAAAAGAATACTTGATAAAATAAATGTGATTGTACAAAATTTGTGAGGAAGTTAGAATAAACATAAAAATAATAAAATGGTATAAGTGGTGTTAACAATATATATATATATATATATATATATATATATATATATATATATATATATATATATATAAAAGTTAACGTACGTGCACTATTTAGAATGATTAAAAGATGGGAGATCGAAAAACACACTGGTATTGAGTGAAAACTAAACTGACTTTATATTGTCTTAATATGTAAGTAAGGCTTCTTGTTTATAAATAGAACTGGTATTGGGCCCTAATAAAATCGTACTCACGATCATATATACAATTCACGATCTTTGCCTCCACCCTTCGGTCGATGCTCGTCCTCTCAGCTGTCCTGTCAGCTTCTCTTCTCCCACAAGCAGAATGCACAACTCTAGGTTTCCGAGATGTTACCCTCCTCCATCCACGATCTTCTACCTTCATTTGAGTTTCTTCTGTCCGGGCGCTAGCGCCAACCATTTCTTGAGCCCACTTGACAAACGTGTGGTCTAGCTAAATCATCAAGATGGTTGATAAGAAGTTCATTCTTGCTTCCTCAGCAGCCAATTCCATCACCTCCCTCACCTTCTCCATGAGTTTATTATAACGTGTTAAAAGCTCTTCCGCATATTGCCCGTTACTCTCTGAACATTAGGAATATATCCTCTTCCGTTGTTCACCTCCCTACACCATAAGCCTTCTTAAACCTCTTCTTTATTACAGGCCACGGAGTTTCTTCGTCAGCCTAAATGACGTTGAATACACTCCTTTTGACCCGGCACACTAAGTCCGCTTTAATTGATTCACCGTCCCCAGGGTAGATCGGGCACTCAGAAATCTTCTTTTTAAGAAATGGCTTAACTCCCTGACTTCACCATTGAATCTCATCAGCTTGGAGACAGCCTTTCTCAAGTCCTGGGCGGTGGCCGTCCGCACTTTAATTCACGCTAAGGAGCTCGCTTGGGCCTCAGCTAGAGTATCGCTTGCGTACGTTCCGATTGTAAGTTCAGTATCGGTGGTCTTAACACAGCTTCTGCTAACTTGAACAACATTAATTAAAAACTTTTTTTCTTTTTTTTAAATATTAATGTTGATTTAAATAAATACGTAAAACCATAACGGTCTCTAATCTAGATCACGTGATCCCGGGTTTCGGCACTAGTTAACGAACGTGCACGGTTTCGTATGATTAATAGAAGGAAGATCGAAAAACATACTGGTATAGAGTAAAAACTAAACTGAATTTGTATTGTCTTAGTTTGTAAGTAAGGCATCTTGTTTATAGAACTGGTATTAGGCCTGATACAATCGAACTCGCGATTTTAATTTATATACAAAGAACAAATTAATTCTAAATAATAATAAAGTAAGCATTATTTTACACAAATAAAATTGAAATCTTCTTTAATTCATTTCGTCTGTATAATTTGAGAAATTAAGATTACATAGTAGAAACATTTACTTTCTTACATTAACTTTATACTTGCTTTAATAATAAATAAGTTTATTATTTTTAAGTTATTAATGTTTTCTCTTTATCTTCATTCTTTTTATATTATGAAAATTATGGTTTAGATGTATTTTCGATCGGGCATTACATACTTTTATGTATATTTTAATTTAGTAATTGTTTAAAAAATGTAAAATACTGATTGTTGACGGCTTTTTGCATTTAAGATATTTTGCTTTGTATTTCTTTAAAAATGTTATTAATAACCTTTATTTAACCATTAAAACAAGTTCTGATTAATCATTATACAATGACAAAATCGAGCCCGTAATCAATTATAGATACTCTGCTCTGAAAACGAATAGGAAACCGCAAAAAAATAATTCACAGAATGGAAAAGCGTTGACAAAAGGATGAGGCCCACGATTTATCACATATATTAATGAAAGGCCTAACAAAAGAATGATTTATCTACACAAGTTATATCAATGTCCACGGGATCGATGGTCGCTTCCTTAATATTACTGCAGTAGCTGAGATAATATTTTATATAGGCTGCTCCTTTTGTTATTTAATATTCATCTACATTTTAATTAGCAGAACAATTAAGTCCCATGTGCAGTAAAGTGTCCGTTTCTTATGATGAAATTACCCCGAAGTTTAACCTCCTACCATCCTTAGTCCGATTCCCAACGGTTAGAGAGTAAAATCAAATGTTGACATTTTTCCTGGTATCGATATATTTTACTAGGAAAATTCACTGTAAATCTACTTGATGTTCACGCACAGAAAAATAAATGGCACTAAACAAAAAAAGATAAAATTTCCTGGCAAGTTTAGTAGTCAACAACGAAATATGAATCACACAATGTCACGCAGAAAATTAAATTTTAACATATGTTTATTAATACTTCTTATGATAAAATATTATAAACTTAAATTTGCTTTACCCATACGTACGACGGAAATATTTCATTGGTTCTTACCTTTTCTGAACTTTAAACAATATAAAACCTTCCTACATAACTGAGCTCCTCACCCTTCGCTCTGACATCCATTCGTTAAATACTAGAACCCAATCAATCAATATTTATACCCCATTACATAAAACTGCATCCTTTCACAAATCGTTTCTCGTTCGTTCCTCATCCTTCAGAATTCGCTGTCCATCTCTATTCGTAAAGCCACCTCTCTTTCTTCCTTCAAACATCAACTCTTCCACTACTTACTCGCATCTCACTCTTCCGTTTTTTTCATTTCATTTCAATATTAATGGGTCATATGAAATGTTTCCTCCCTCTTGAGGTCTAGTTTCTGGTCTCATAATATGACAAGATATTTGTGATTGACTCTTTACATATACGTAATATATATATTGCTATGTTTTTGGCCGACTGCTTTTCTAAGGCAGCGGTACCTTCAAAAACTAGCTTCCTTCATAAATATTTAATCCATATATAAACTATATTTAAGGATACCATTGGATTCCCTTTCCAGAAGTATCGTGTTTACCAATCCAATAGGTGGCATGCAGGGTAAGATTAAAGTAAACAAGATTCAATTAATACATTATTATAATTATTAACCTACACATATCCATTATATTAACACATTGCTTAGGACTTTGATTGAGAATACTGAGGGACATTTTCACTACTACCTTTGCCATACAATATTACAAATAACGATATACCTTTGAAACACTTAGCCGGCTGGCGAAGGGGAAATCAGTTTTTAAGTTTCATCTTCCAGCTGCTCTACGACCCCCGGGGAACATCTCTTTCTCTTGTAGATGGACCCCGACTCTCCTCTTGCTATACTTCCATTCTCGAGGCTGGAATATACTCACCTCTTCTTGAGGACAAAACTTGACTCCCTATTCGAATCTTTTCCTCATCGTCGTCACCTCGGGCGGGGCTGATCTGGGAAGTGCCTCATGCCGGGGATCCTTTGTCCTCGTGTCTAGGAAGTTTCCCGAGGTACATATTGCTGGGGGGCCCCATGGAGGTAAACGCCTTTTGATGTTTTGCCGACAAAGGTTCGTTATCTATGATTGTTTAATATTAAAATTATTTAATAATGAATAAACTAAAGCATTGATTTTAGTTTTGGGTATATTCATTTCAATATTTATGTACATAATTGTTGACCAATTTATTTACTATCTAGATGTCTGGGTGTATTGTTTCTTCTAAGAATAGTTATATGAACAAAGACAGTTATTTTTATTGGTTTGAATTTTGTATTCTATCAATCAATAATGACTTGATATGTACAATATAATTTATTATTCACAATCAGAGTATTTTTATTACTTTTAGTTAATTATACATAGTAAGGGAGCTGGGTATTTCAACAATTAGTTCGCCGAAAAACTGATATCTAGGTCTCGGATTTAACCCGGGCTGTGGTAGAAGAATTTTTGAAGAAGATATACTGTTGTATCAGGTTTGGATTGATCGAGAACCCTCTAGGGGTTCTGATAGAGTTAATTTTTTTTAATGAAAAATAATTTTATATTAGAAATAATTTTTTTGTTGGTATATATGACTTGTAACAAATATTCGACTACAAGAAAATGGTTTAACGTCTTGGGATACATATAACTTTTATATAAAGGCACTTATTTTAGGAAGAATAAAATAAATATGAGTCCGTAGAATTTCACTGTAATTATTTTTTTATTAAAAGAAACACAAGAGAAGTTATAAAACCAGTAAATGACAAAATCAGCAAAAGGCTTTATGAAGCTGAGCGGGCTGAAAGTAGGCTAAGCCATCAACGGGGCCATAAAATTTTATTTGTTCTTGATGCTGGATCCGAAGGGTGGTGCTATATAGAGTAATGTGATATGGAGCTTCCTTCTGGTTTGGAAATCCTCAATATTGAGTGGGGCAGGAAGTCATTTTCATGTTTTTAATTAAATAAATTTCCATGGTAAAATGCTGATAATTTAAATCGAAGCCAAACAACAGCTTTTAATTCATCACGTAACTAGCTCTAATTCTAGAAATGCAGCCATAGTTACATACATTAGCGATAAAAAAAAAATAATAAAAAAATCAGCGCACCTAGATGTTTGCAAATATCTTTTTTCTGAAAAAAAAAAATTGAAATCCCAATTTTTGTCTTAGTATAGTAGACTTCTTTACATTTTTAAACTTTATTAAAACGAAAAAAAAAAATGCGTTCTCAATACCGGGAATTCCCTCCTCTGGCTCTGATGACTGCTTAAATCCTCCCAGGCACACTTTGAATGAGAATAGCTAGCCGTTCTTGGGGTTTGGCCTTCCACTCGTCCACTAGCACTATCTTGAGGTCCTGTAGGGTAGCTGGAGGGTTTGACCGAGGCAACAATCTAGATGCTCCGGTTTTTTTTTTTTTTTTTTATCGCTAGTGTAGATAGGTTTTTTAATAAAAGTTTTTCCTCAAATTACATGCAGTAATAGTTATAAAAGGGAAGGTATTGTGTAATTATTATAGATAATTTAATAAAATAAAATTATTTAACTGATTTTTTTCACAGAAAACGCGACCAAGTACTGCCAGGAGTCCGGGGCGTGGGACAACCGGACGGACTACGACCAGTGCCAGGAGAGGGCGGACATCCTGGCCAGCCTCACCGCGGACGACATTGAGATGACGACCGTGATCTACTCCGTAGGATACGCCCTCTCTCTCATCGCTCTCTCTGTAGCCTTGTTCATATTTATATATTTCAAGTAAGTCAGAATATGATCATGTGCATGTGTGTTTATTAATCATATCTTAAAGAACAATTGAGATGTTGATTTCCAAAAGGTACCAAAGGACATAAGTTCTAAATTGATATTTTGATATATATGTTTTCTAATGGTTTAGTTTTATTTAAATCCGGCATCAGATTTTGTCTAAAAAACATAAAAATCCTTTTAATACGTATTTAAATTTTCATTTCATTCCAAAATGTACTAAATCCACATTTCATTTCATTCCAAAAGGTACTACAAACAGCTTCTTCCAAAACGTATTATATCCTCAGAATCTCACATTTTAATTGAATAATAATATTCTATCCAGCAAATGGCTGGAGAAAGAATTCCCTGATCTTGCCACCTATAAGAAGAAAAACAGCGCCTGATCTAACCTAATAAATTTTTGTTTGTTTTAAAAAAGGTAAAAGACCGAAATAATATGTATTTATTTATCAGTATTTATAGTTAAATATTGTTTACTCGTAGTTAATAATATAATACATTTGTTAAATTCACAGAAGGAATAAGTAAAAGTTCAAAACAAATGTCATAATTACATACTTTCTTATTACAGTGCCAAAAAAAAATAAAAGGTCTTTTGAATATTCGCTTTCTTTATGAAGTATAGACAATAAAATCTATTTAATCAACAAGGAAAGATATATTTTTAGAGTGATAATTGGGAAATATACATAACCTAGTAATACACATTACAAAGACGTTAGTTGTGAGTAATGTTGTATGAGGAAGGTTATGATGACAGTTATCTTGTGTTATATTCTTTGAGAAAGTACTATATCCCTTTTTAATTTGTTCCGAAAAGTACTATATCCACGTTTAATTCCAAAAAGTACAATATCCACATTATATGTTAAAAAAGTCAAGAGAAAAATGCGATAATTTGGAAAAATAAGTTGTTAATAAAGTAAAAATTCAACTTTAGATTTTAATAATGGCGGCAACTGAAGTTATACCTTAATGTAGCTCTCTGTTTATCCTGTGAATTCTCTTAGTATTACCTAATGTTTTGTTCCCAACGCTTGTAAACAATGAGTGTTTGTGATTGAGAACACACTGGAACTACATTTGTTAGGTGAGTGCAGTTAATAGACCTAATAACTGTGATTAATAGTGCACGCTAGGAGCTAGATAGGTCTCCACGTGGTAGACGGGTCCTGTCCCGCTTCCTGCTCAGCACTGGCCATCATTAAGCAGTAGCAGCTCTCTTATCATCGCTTCTATAGCTCAGTTGTTCCGTGCACTACAACAGTGCTCAGATCCGCCTCTTTTGGTCCCGAGTTCGTAGCACATAGACCTTAGACTTTTTTTTTTATTTTTTATTTTTTTTATTCTTATAATTGTATCTTATTATTATTAATATTATTTTGTTACTATTGTAAAGATGTCTTGTTTATTTTCTTTCTTTTTTTCTCTGTTTCGGTAAATAATTTATAAACTCAAGGAGTTCAACTTTTTTTTTTTTTTTTTTTTAAATATATCTGTATATATTATAGATATATATTTTTATATTTTGTTCTTAATTTTTTTTTTTTTCTCTCTATCCTTTAAAAGAAAATGGGTGAATCTTCGGGAATGGAAACGGACGAAGAGACGGCTTTCTCAGAAGTCAGCGAAACTGACTCCCAATATTTAAAACGTAGAACTCTCCAGAAACGTCAACGTAACATTGTTCCAGGGGGATCTGGAGGATCACCAAATAAAAAATAAAATAAAAATAGTAAAAAACAAGCCACAGCACCTATCACCCGTAGTAAATCCATAGTCGAATTACCTGGTCCTTCACAAGAAACTACCTCAGCCACACAAATCACACCTACTATTCCTTATTAATTAAGGTTCTTTGTACCTTCTAATTCTAATTCATACAAAAGTTGAGGCAAAGCATGAGACGGGCTAGATTTATAGGAACAATGGAATATGATCTGGAGAAGCGATAAAACTTTACGATTCATTCATCAGATCCATATTTCGAGAGCGCTCTGCCCATTGAGATAATGGTCACAATTATAGACTGTTCATGAGAAGTTATAATGAGATTGTCAAACATATCTAAAGGAAATAAAGTAAGGAGGTTGGTAAATTATTCATCTCATTAATTAGGAAAATGAAGAGCGGTGGGCAGAAACTAGCGCTCTACTTAGCAAGTGCGGTCGGGTGCATGAATCACGGGTGGGTAATCCTGCGGTAAAACTTGAGCATAACTTAACAAGAACTTTAGCATTCCCTGACACGACCTTCTTGTTTGATTTGAAAGTTTCTCAGGCGTAGCTGATGCCTATAGCGTTATTTTTTTTCAAGTTGATTGTTATTGGAAACAACCCCTTAGATCAGCTTATCTGTCGCAATCAGCACATAGAATTGTTGCATCATTTAAAAGTCTTCTACTTTTTACTGTAGAAGTATTTTTTTTTGTTTATCTGTAATCTGTAAAGTTTACTGCGTACACTTTAGCAACCTTTCTTACTTAGTGGTAAAGATCAGCTGTTTTAATAGACATTTATTTATATAAGTTATAGAAGGTTAAAACTGGTTATACTTATGTTTTAAATTATTGATTTCATTCATTTATATTGTTTGTCTTTTTACCATTTATCAAACAACGTGTAATTTAATTCCTTTGCAGGTTGTTGTTGTTAATTATGGCTTTAAGGCGTAAAACATCAAAGGCCATCAACGCCTATACGAACACAAACATATTGGTTAGACTTTTAGAAGAAGGAGGAGATAATTAAATAATATTCATTATAAATAAACTGTATAAATAGAGAAATCAATTAAGTATGAATGACAAAATTAATTTATAAAGATAAGTGTAAAGTTGCGAAGAGCTAATTAAGAAGAAATAAATAAAGTTTAATAAATAAAAAAAAATCTGTTTTTGGAATAAAGTTTCAATGATGAAGATAATAAAGTTTATAATTTAGGTAGTAAGGAGTTTTCCGAAGAAATTTAAAAATTAATTTAATTAAATCCTAGAACTTTCGATGTATCTGGAATGAGTCCCATTCTGTAAAGCTGCGACGTACAATACGGGCATTCTTGAATGATATGATTAATCGAGAGGGCTCCATTGAAATGTTGGCACAGGGGTACAGGCTAGCGAGCGAAAAAGTAGGAATGTGTCAGTCGAAAAATTATACACATCAACTATCACCTTTGCAGGTGATGGTTGTATTCTTTTGTCTATTTAGTCATGTTTACATTTAATTTAAATGGATGTATTTTGTAATCCTTTACAGAGAATAACATCACGTTTAAACAACCTTATATGTATATATATATATATATATATATGTTTTGAAAATGATGACATCCTGATGGTGTGCGCCGACCCGTATTTCTATAGTAAATCCGCAATAATGCTAAGTAACGCAGAATAGTAGCTCAAATTTCAAGATCTTTTATAGGCGCTTACCATTTTAAAATGTTTTACTAAAAGAAAATGAGGTAATACTCTTAAGATAAAATATAAGTGTAAAATAATTTATTAAGGTTGAAATCTTCTTTAAAAGGATGATGATGATGAATCCTGATATAATTTAGTGAATAAAAGATTCTTTTTGCCGTATTTCTAAAATATGGAGATATCCCTTCTTCTTTGGAAAGAATGGAAAAGAGACAAGAAAAGAAGAAGTTTGAGAATTTGTTTCAATTACAACTTCTTAATTCTAGGGATCTTTTCCCAGGCCCTTGTTAAAGAGGCGCCTTTCCCTATCAATGAGGTGTAGAACTCCAGAAACTTCTCCCTTTTCTCCAGCGGCAAACTTCGCTTACTGTGGAATCATTAACTTCCTTGGAATTCTTTTTTTATTCGATTGTATTAAGTAACATTCCGTTTAAGAATCATTACTCCTAAAGCACAGCTGTCTTTTCTTTTTGAGTACTTTTCGGTTGTTTAGCTCCCCCTCCATTCCGAGTAGCATTCCTTTCTTATTGCGGTTATCACCCAATGCTCTATAGAAGATTATATCACTTATCAATGAGAATAAAACCTCCTATTTTATATTAATAATCATATGCTTATATCGTACATTGACCCCGAATCAAAATCGCGGGAATTCGCCTAAAAAGTTTTTTCCTTGTCCATGACTGAGGTATATTCTTGAAAATAAGCATTTTGTTAAAAAATTAACCGAAATATTAATTAAATGAATTATTTCATACGCATTATACTTTTCTTTCATGCATTTTTCTTTAATACTTAGATTAATTTTCGAGTGATATTTCTTATTTATTATTAAGAGACTTACTAAATTCATTCTAAATTTGCGACTTTTAGAAAGTTGGATGTAGAAGACATTACATTTTTTAATATATCAAAAATTTATAACAATCCCAATAATTTCTCTTACTGCACCGTATATCTAAATATAATTAATATTTGATCTATGCTCCTCCGGAAGTATGTCTCTTTGTCTCAAAACTTTAATATATAAAACAATACTACTCCAGTCACTATTGTATGGCACGCAACTATTTCCACCTGTTGCGAAGTCAACAGCAAAACGTGTTCAATCGCTACAAAATGGAGTACTAAGAAGAATTGTTAAAGAGACAACATTACAGAGAATAAAGTAATCTATGATCCACGACGAATTGAAAATCCCTACAATCCATAACTTCATTACAGAGAAGAATTAAAAATGTAACGAACCCCTTATTTTGTCAGGTTACACCTGGAGTACCCTAGCGATGGCAAAAAATTGTTTGACAAATAAAATTTTAGTTTTAATTTTAGTAGTAAGGCCAAATCAAACTAAAAGTATCCATCAACGGATCCATTTTATAAAAATGTAAATCTTTAAAAAATCAACATGCTGAGAGATGACTCCTTAAATTGCAAATATGCAGAAAAAGGAGAAACCTACCGTAAGATGAGGTATTTGAAGGAAAGTAAGGAGGTATAAAAAAAATCTATGTAATACTTATTATTGATTATATTGATTATGTAATCCATATATTTTAAATTATAGTCTGATTTGTTAAGAGAACCCTACCCTTAACCGATTTGAAATGCTGGCATATAGTGTTGAGAAATACATCCAAGTGCACATAGGGCCATCTGGTGGCATCTGGAGGTATTCCACCCTAGAACCAGTATCCTCTGCGAGAAACAAGAAAAGTGTGAATTTTGAAAATGCACATGTATCTATATCTCAGCAAACTCCATAATTTTCTCATGATTATCATCCTCTTCATTTTGGAGGAGTAGAAGAAAAGGTGCCGACTGGTCCAGGAACAGAGGAATGACCCAAGAGGAGAGACCGCCCCACCCCTACATCAGGCAGATATTTATAGTAATAGGTCAAAATTTTTAATAACCTCAACGTCATAATATTTCCTTTTAACTCTAAATAGAGATTGTAATCTTATACCATATTATAATCCCTATGTTCAAATACAGCCCACTACATTATTTCAATATCCGGACCTCATAATTATTATTAGTACTAAAAGCACCATGGAATGCCCCAGGTCTCGAAATACAATTTACTATAGAAATACCACACCATATCGGCGCACACCATCAGGATGTCATCATTTTTAAAACATATATATATAAAAACAACAACAAAATAAAAACAGCAATGGCCCCAATGTACTTTTCTGCGTAACTTTGTAATTTAAGGGCAATCTCCTACTGTTTTTGCCTTTAATTGCGACATATGGCATTCTGTTCTGTGACTAGTAATTTACAGTGTAATTAAAAGTCCATTTATCACACACATTTATAAGCAATTGCAAATTTGGTAAAATACTACAGTATTAAATCTTTTAAATAGCTAAATCCAAATATAGCTCAAATCTATTGAACTGATGAAATTGAATATAGATAATGAAGAAAAAACAAATATAGATGTTCTTGATTTATTTTGTTGACTATTAGTTTTTTTTTTTATTACTTAATTATTCAAGGATCTTCTAACCAAAAAAACGAAACACTGTTTATCAATGAACGAAATTAAATGGAGGCTCTGCCAATAGGGGGTCTCCATTTTTTATGTGCGTATAGACACAAATATTTGTACAACAGGTGCAAGAATTGCAAACCAACTGCTCTACTGAACTTAATTTTCTTTGAAGAAATCGAATGCCTGTTATGGAGCTGCAAAAAAAGTCGCTTTTCAAAATTCAATTTAATATTACTCTCGAGTGAGTAAAAGGCTTATCAACAAACCTTGCAGAAATGGAAGAAAACAAAATAGAAATAATCGGCCAGCCATAAACACTTAATGAGGTCCATATAAGGATAAAATGAGAAAATGCTTTTTTTTCATCTTTTGCAGGAGTGGATCTGCATTGATATCACGATCTTTCATTTTAAAAATTACAACCTTCATTTAAATTATGTATATTAATGTACTTCATTTTTCAAAACAATGTAAGTTTTTTGTTGTTGAAATTCATTTAATTCTTCAATTTTTTTTCTACACATGTAGTGTACTACAGTGATATTCTATTTATTTAACGTTTCTATTAATGTGGTGAACATTATTCGGCCTGGAGGAACACTTGTAAATATTTCGAGACCTGGGGCATTCCATGGTGCTTTTAGTACTAATAATAATTATGAGGTCCGGATATTGAAATAATGTAGTGGGCTGTATTTGAACATAGGGATTATAATATGGTATAAGATTACAATCTCTATTTAGAGTTAAAAGGAAATATTATGACGTTGAGGTTATTAAAATTTTGACCTATTACTATAAATATCTGCCTGATGTAGGGGTGGGGTCGGTCTCTCCTCTTGGGTCATTCCTCTGTTCCTGGACCAGTCGGCACCTTTTCTTCTACTCCTCCAAAATGAAGAGGATGATAATCATGAGAAAATTATGGAGTTTGCTGAGATATAGATACATGTGCATTTTCAAAATTCACACTTTTCTTGTTTCTCGCAGAGGATACTGGTTCTAGGGTGGAATACCTCCAGATGCCACCAGATGGCCCTATGTGCACTTGGATGTATTTCTCAACACTATATGCCAGCATTTCAAATCGGTTAAGGGTAGGGTTCTCTTAACAAATCAGACTATAATTTAAAATATATGGATTACATAATCAATATAATCAATAATAAGTATTACATAGATTTTTTTTATACCTCCTTACTTTCCTTCAAATACCTCATCTTACGGTAGGTTTCTCCTTTTTCTGCATATTTGCAATTTAAGGAGTCATCTCTCAGCATGTTGATTTTTTAAAGATTTACATTTTTATAAATGGATCCGTTGATGGATACTTTTAGTTTGATTTGGCCTTACTACTAAAATTAAAACTAAAATTTTATTTGTCAAACAATTTTTTGCCATCGCTAGGGTACTCCAGGTGTAACCTGACAAAATAAGGGGTTCGTTACATTTTTAATTCTTCTCTGTAATGAAGTTATGGATTGTAGGGATTTTCAATTCGTCGTGGATCATAGATTACTTTATTCTCTGTAATGTTGTCTCTTTAACAATTCTTCTTAGTACTCCATTTTGTAGCGATTGAACACGTTTTGCTGTTGACTTCGCAACAGGTGGAAATAGTTGCGTGCCATACAATAGTGACTGGAGTAGTATTGTTTTATATATTAAAGTTTTGAGACAAAGAGACATACTTCCGGAGGAGCATAGATCAAATATTAATTATATTTAGATATACGGTGCAGTAAGAGAAATTATTGGGATTGTTATAAATTTTTGATATATTAAAAAATGTAATGTCTTCTACATCCAACTTTCTAAAAGTCGCAAATTTAGAATGAATTTAGTAAGTCTCTTAATAATAAATAAGAAATATCACTCGAAAATTAATCTAAGTATTAAAGAAAAATGCATGAAAGAAAAGTATAATGCGTATGAAATAATTCATTTAATTAATATTTCGGTTAATTTTTTAACAAAATGCTTATTTTCAAGAATATACCTCAGTCATGGACAAGGAAAAAACTTTTTAGGCGAATTCCCGCGATTTTGATTCGGGGTCAATGTACGATATAAGCATATGATTATTAATATAAAATAGGAGGTTTTATTCTCATTGATAAGTGATATAATCTTCTATAGAGCATTGGGTGATAACCGCAATAAGAAAGGAATGCTACTCGGAATGGAGGGGGAGCTAAACAACCGAAAAGTACTCAAAAAGAAAAGACAGCCGTGCTTTAGGAGTAATGGTTCTTAAACGGAATGTTACTTAATACAATCGAATAAAAAAAGAATTCCAAGGAAGTTAATGATTCCACAGTAAGCGAAGTTTGCCGCTGGAGAAAAGGGAGAAGTTTCTGGAGTTCTACACCTCATTGATAGGGAAAGGCGCCTCTTTAACAAGGGCCTGGGAAAAGATCCCTAGAATTAAGAAGTTGTAATTGAAACAAATTCTCAAACTTCTTCTTTTCTTGTCTCTTTTCCATTCTTTCCAAAGAAGAAGGGATATCTCCATATTTTAGAAATACGGCAAAAAGAATCTTTTATTCACTAAATTATATCAGGATTCATCATCATCATCCTTTTAAAGAAGATTTCAACCTTAATAAATTATTTTACACTTATATTTTAGATAGAGATTATTTTCCTTTCATTTATTTAAATATGCAGTATGTAATAAGAAAAAAAAGTTTGAATTCAAATTTTCATCTGTAACACATGCACCTGGAATCGGAATTACAAGAAAGTAGATGTTTTAAGGTAGAAAAGTCGTAAGAAATGATATTGAATATCTAAGTAGGAACGAACTCTGTACTTAATTTTTCTTTGTCAAGATTTACCGGAATGTCCCATTTGTATCAGGGATTCCACAGATTTATATTTTTTTTTTCTAAATATTTCCAATCAACTATTTATGTCAGTGTATTATTAAATGACATCACATATCGGCTAGATATTATTAAGCTTGAAGTAGTCTGACAAAGATTTAATATCGAATTTTTGATGTTGCTATTCCTAATTTATGGTTATGGATTTGAAACAATTAAGAATCTGGCATAATCATTTATTTAAAGTCATGTACGAGTATAAACCGTGAAAGAATTAAAAAAACAAAACAAAAAAAAACGTGTACCACTACAACCTATGGAGAGTTTTTGGCTCAGTACATATAGAGATTCGTACTATTTCTAGGCCATGACGTGCAATGAGGTGATTCGGCCGAGATCACGCTCAGCCGACAGGTTTTTTCCCCCATTTTTATGTACCCACTCGATTGAGGCTGGTTGTGCCCCAGGAGGGTCTCCATACCCCAGGATCGCCCCCCGGTTGAAATAGCAGAATACATAATATTCCACCACAGCTGGGATTCGAACCCAGGACCTGGAGCACAGTGGACTAGCGGAATGAAATTAAAAATAAGATAATTTTTGACACTGAGCGTTGTATAAAGAGTTAGAAAGATGATTTTTGTAGATAATAATATCAAGTAGAAGATGGTTCGGGTGGTGGACAAAAAATATAAGAAAATAGCGAAATAATTATAAACTCTATAACCTTTAATTGTTTCCTATCTTTTTTCGATCGCCACACGAACCATCACTTCCTTGATATTAATTTCACGGTCAACCGTTGATTATTTAGTATAATAATTATTTGAGAGGGAAATGTCATATCTCTTTTCATCCTAAAATACCCTTATCGCCCTGAGTTTACCGACAAATTCATTAAAGCAAAAAAAAAAAAGTTATTATTTTATTAAAAATTATTTGATTTATCACTGTTTGGCGTAATGATAGACGTTTTTAAAATTTCCCAATGTTTTCGGAGGTGAGCAGGTCAGTAAAATTTATATTATTCAGATTTAGGCCATTAGATATACAATGGTGGGTATACACTGTATACTTACTACCTGTATACTATACAAGACATTTCGAATGAAAATATGAAATAAGTCCTCTCTTTCGTTAAGGTTGAGTAGTGTACAATTTTCCTTCGGTTTAATAATAATAATAGGCTTACCGAACCCGAAGATTCGATGCCGATACCACCTAACTTCGCCTGCACAGACTCGTCCAATGTTCACCGGTCCAGCCCAAGCCCCCGAGATCAGTCTTAATGCAATCCTCCCATCGACGCTTCGGCTACCTTTCGGACGCCTACCAGTCGGTTCAGCGAATACCAACTTTCTCGGAATCCGTTCCTCACTAAGCCCAACAACTTTACGCGCCCATTTGAGTCTCCGCGATGCTATCAACTCAATTATATTCACAGGGTACAAACTCCGCAATTCCGCGTTGTGCAACCTTCTAAACTCCCCAGTGGCCTCATCTCTCTTCGGACCAAATATTTTACGCATTACCTTATTCTTGAAAACCTTAAGCCGTTGTTCATTCTTCAAAGTAAGTGGCCACGTTTCGCATCCGTAAAGAACCGTTGGAAGAATAATAATTTTATAAATTCTAACCTTTAAGTTTTTAGACAGAAGCCGCGAGCTAAGTAATTTAGCAACTGAATAATAACACGCATTTCCCACCTTTAACCGGGACTTTATTTCTTCCTGGATTTCATTTTTTCTTGTTATCATTGAACCTAAATACTTGAATTTCTCTACGTTTTCAAAAGTATGACCTGAAATATTAATATCATCAAGATCGCCACCATTTCTGCAACTAATCATATATTTTGTCTTATCGGTATTTAATTCGAGCCCTAGTTGTTTACCGGTTTTTATTAGCACACTTGTATTTAGTTGTATAGTTTCCGTTCCTTCGGTTTAAAATGGTAAGAAATGTTGTTGAATGATAATTTGATATTTTTCCAGACAGTCTTATTTATGCAAAATATTTTTTTTGAAAATTGTAGAAAATGGAACATTTAATAATATGTACAGTTGGGGTTAATGTTTATGAGTGGTTATCGTGGGCTGTATTTACTGGGGTTATTAGCTTTTGATAGTCTATTGTCTCTGTTTGATTCGAGGATATTTTTAATGTATTGTGGATCTCTAACTGAAATACAAGTGGTGTTTCTGTTTCTAATATCGACTGCTTGTTTATTGCTCATAGTACAGAGTATAATTTATGTAACCAGTTGTATTTTTGGACTTTAATTGTGGGTTGTGCATTTTCTTTATTGTGCTAAAACATATTTTTAGGAGTCTGTCATTATTAAGTTTTAAAATTTTATAAACCCAAGAAAGAGA
The DNA here is from genome assembly GCA_023052935.1 of Piezodorus guildinii. Classification (NCBI taxonomy): domain Eukaryota; kingdom Metazoa; phylum Arthropoda; class Insecta; order Hemiptera; family Pentatomidae; genus Piezodorus; species Piezodorus guildinii. The sequence goes on along the minus strand of CM041293.1, from coordinate 117,325,022 downwards.
TTTTGGTATAACTATCACTTTGCTTTTAATATATAAATAAGACATATTTTCTTCTACTCCTTCATATATTTATCAAACAAAACATACAATGCACAAAAAATATATCATAACGGGAATACATAATAACAGCCCTTCTTTTGCCCGAAGGTAATTTAAGGTATAATAAAAACAATGTTGTCGATGAATATACTTGAGACACCAAGAGCTCCTTAAATTCTTTCAAAAATTTGCAATTGGACTGCCTTAATGTGTAAAATATAACACTGCACAGTATGCCTATTGTTTCATTTTTATTATGAAATCAAAAATAACAATGCTCATGCAAACCACTTAATAATTTTGAAGATTCAAATATCCAACGTCCAAATGAGAAACGCTTTGCTTAATGATTTTCTTCATCAATTGTATTTCCACGGGTTCTAACGGTTTCTACCCCCCTATTTTTAACAAGTACCAAAACGTCATTTTTTAGCTTACAATATTTAAAAAGTAATAAACATTTTTTGAGATACTAAAAAAAAAATCTGATGCGAGCAACACACAACTCGGTGTTAAAAGCAATTTAGGAACCAATTAATAATTTAAATAAAGGAAAGAATTAATCCACTTTTGTTAAAAACATATGTTTTAGATGAAATAATATAACGATATTAAATTGTTATGCACAATAATCACTTAGGTGTCTGTCTTATTCGTCACTGTACACTAGCTTCCATAACTATATGTGTAAAATATTTTTTTTTTCAGATCTTTAGCTTTTCAACTATATGTTATACCTGCATTTATATTACAATTCTTATGTTACGGAAAAAGATATTAGTTAAAAAATATTTGCATAATTTTCCCCTTCAGTTGGATATCAAATTCGTTCAACTTGTGTATTTAGCCAGGTTTTTTTCATTGCTTATTTATGCAAAATATTTTTAGAAAATGGTATATGGTATTTTTTATTTATTTATTTTTTGAATCTATAAAACAAAAGGTACTTTATAAGAAGAAAAAAAAATCGGCATTTTAGTCCTGTTAGACTATATCAATCAGAATGAAACCTAAATGATATTAAAGCCCATTAAATTTTACATTGAAAAAGCAAGTTTGATCACAATCGTTAGAGCCGTTTTAACAAAGTCGTAAAAAGATGCAAAATGCATAGTTTAAAAAAATTATTAAAAAAAGGCCCCTATATTAATGAAAATTGGCTGTTCTTAACGAAAAAGTTGCCTTAATATCTCAATTATATGCGCTTCTAAAATTTTAAGTTTTAGTTTTATAAAAATCGTTTTCGAGATAGACTTACCACGAATACACACAGAGACCTTTTTGTGGGACTTAGGACCCAAAACACATTTCCGGTGAAAAATGGAATTTTAAAATTCTCACGATCACAATAATTTCCCTTACTATATATTTCATATAAGTAAGTGAGAGAAAAATTAATAGAATATCATAATTTGAGTCTGAAAATAAAATTAAAATAAAAGGGGAGACATTAAAATATATATATATATATATATATATATATATATATATATATATATATATATATATATATATATATATATATATATATATATTATGACATAAAAATGATTTTTTTGACGAATAAACACGATATTACTTTAAAACAACAGAAAGAAAATAGAATAATTAAGTTGATATACTAGCAATAGACTTCTCGTTTTAGTTCATTCAACTATTTAATGGTCAATAAAGCGAAACATTAAAATAAATCATTTAATTTTTTTTAGAGTAGATAAATTCCAGAAATATTTTTTTGCAGAATAGTAAATGACATTTGGTGAACTACAAAATGAAAGCTTGAAATAAATCGTTCAGAGATATGGCGAGCGATAAAGCATTTTTTTCAGCATCTGCTGCTGGGTAACATTGCACAGGGGGAACAGCTTCTACTGCACAGTCAGTTGATCTATGATGTTCTGTGCTTCATATCTTTCCGTTCGTGTACCCTATCTTGTTCATGTTTCAATAGCTCCTCGCTGGATAATAGTTTTGTTTTTATCCAGTTAATTGTTAACTCTAGCTGATAAATGCATTAAAACAATAAACAATTAATTTTTCTTTCAAAATCCAGGAAAACCACTGAGTTTCGTCAGAATCGTCAATGGGACGCTATTGAATATAAATAAAAACTATATTAAATAATTTGTATGATCTATTAAATTTATATGAATATAAAAAACATTATTTCGTGTTGTTTTCGCTTAAGTTTTAAATAAAAATGAATTATTTAACTAATGGAAATTCATAATTAAAAAAAAAAATAACTACCTAAAAGTTTAAAAAATATAACTAGTCTGTAAACTGTTTCTTGTAAAAATATTATGTCAGTTTCGCTTTGTTGCAAGTGAATTTAAAAATTTCACATAACACTTCAAATCCAAAATATATGCCCAGAAAAAAAATAGTGAATTTTCTTTTATTGAAAGATTAAAAAGAAAATATCAACAAGATATATTCTAGTATGTAGTTCATTTGTTTTTCCTAAATTCTTACCCAATATTATAATTCGGAATTTGGAATCTTTTCTCCATGTTTTTTTTTTTTTTTTTCAGATCCTAAGCTTACTTTCCTTGAACATGAGTTGTTATTAATTTTTATAGTTGTCGGAAGTAGAAGTTTTTTTTAGAATGAATTCACTTTCATGCAAAAATAATTGGTCTCATCCAAAAACAGGTTGTAATTATAGAATATTTAGATTGTGACATTTCGATATTTCCTACTGCTGTTTTAATTGAGTTGTTATATATATATAAGTTTGTGTTGTTCTTAGGTTGCAGTCAATGAATAAACAATTTTATCTATGCGACGTTTCGAGAATTTATTGTTCTCATAATCATGCAATTTTGGACAAAATAGTGTCTTAATTAGGCATGTTAAGCCTACAAGCTTTGAAAGAACACTGTTCTTTCAGTGTTCTTCAAAGCTGTTTCTTCAGTGTTCTTTCAAAGCTTGTAGGCTTAACATGCCTAATTAAGACACTATTTTGTCCAAAATTGCATGATTATGAGAACAATAAATTCTCGAAACGTCGCATAGATAAAATTGTTTATTCATTGACTGTAACCTAAGAACAACACAAACTTAAATTATCAACAGTCGAGAACTGATCAAACAATATATATATATATATATATATATATATATATATATATATATATATATATATATATATATATATATATATATATATATATGTATATTAGATTAGAAAGCATGTTTTTTTTATTAATTATCTAACTTTTTTTTTTCATTAGGCATTAAGTACATTTAGATCAGAATATACTTCAAATCCGAACATATCTGAGCCAAGATAATCTTTTTTACAGTTCGAACACTCCGTCTGTGTAAGAGGATTTCGCCCGCCGTAAAAGCTTTTCTGAACTTTTTAGGAAGTAAAGGATTTTTTTTTGTTCGAAGTTGATAATTAGTCTAAAAAAATATTTAGGTATTGAAATATAATTTTCATTTGTCATAATAAGTATCTAACAATTTTTCCAATTAGACACAATTCTTCAAAAACTTTATTCTCTATGAGCTTCTTATGATTGAACACTCGAGCAGGAAAATACAATCTCAATCATCTCAAATCAACGAAAATACCTGTCTATTATGTGTTTTACTTTTTTCAGAAGTTTGTATTTTCCTACATTAAACATCCGTCGGGATTTTGGTTTATTATTACTTTCACTTTTCTATATATGAAATAAGTATATAGTAAGGGAAAGTATTGCAATCGTGAAAATTTTCGAATTCCAGTTTTTTACAGAAATACACATTTCAGTGTCCCGTGAGTCCAAATGAGCAAGTCCCGCAAAAAGATTTGTGTAAGTGTATGTGTGTGTGTGTGTGTGTGTGTGTGTGTGTGTGTGTGTGTGTGTATGTGTGTGTGGTAACTCCCGGGCAAAAAGGAAAAGTCCTATGAAACTTAAATTTCATATTTAAGACAATTATACGCCCGAGATTTTACAAAAACGTTTTCATCAAAATCAGCTGACCAGAAGAGCCACTTTATACCTTGCATTTTGCAAATTTTTACGATTTTCTCAAAAACGGCTTTAACGAATTTGATTAAACTCTGTATATCGATGTAAAATTTTATAGCCTTTAAAATGATGGTTTCATTCTGATTGAAAAAGTCTGATAGGGCTTAGATGCCGATGTTTTAAGTTTTCTTCTTCTAAAGTAGCTTTAATTTTGTAGATAATAAAAAAATAACAATATATTCTTGTTATCAACGATAAAAAACAGTTAAATATATAAGTTCAACGAATTCGATCTCTTACTAAAAGAGATTTTTTTGTCACTTCATTAATTAATTCGTACCTGTCAACAATATCGTGACGACCAGCGAATGGATTGAAAACAAATTGATAAAATAACTACATGTCAGGCACGAGGAAGGGCAGCACCCAGCAGCACGTCTTCTCGTCAGGTTTTTTAATGTAGTTGTCCAGCATGTCATACTTAATTGAAGGCTTTTATGTGGTGTTCATTAGTCAATCATTATTTAATTAGCGGCCATTGGGAGGGTTCACAGCTTTAGTTAGCTTAGCGAGGTCTTGGAGAAGGCTCAAAAGGGGCTAGATAAGATTACTCAACCCTTTATTATTTGCAGCATTTGGGATGAATTTTCACCTGAAGACGGCTGCGGAGGAATTTCCCTCCTCACATCGGAGCCTGATGGTTCGTTGTGGGGAGACGATGGCTGGAGTGGTGGTCCCGGTTGTCGAGTCGGAGCTCTCAGCTTTTGAGCTTGCAACTCCATATGTGTATTATTATTCTGAGCTGGTGAGTGGATAATGAGGAAGATCTGAAAATTCCTGCGAATTTGGTGGTGGAGGATGAGGTCGTTCAGAACGGCACGTTCTTGAAGTTCATTGAATCCTCAACTCCTTCAGAACTCCTACCTCAGTCCTCCCTGGCAGTTGGCGCATGTCGCTGGTGTTTCTTTTGCCTTTGTACAAGTTGTGCTGTCGTGGTTAAGACCACATCTCACACAACGTAGAGGGTGGTTACAGTACGACTTCGTGTGACCGTACTACTGGCATCTCATAGACTGTGGTATAACTCTTTTTATTCTGGGTTCTTCCACTTTTAATTTTGTATAAAATATATATTGAATTTCGAATTTTTTATCGTTGTAGGTTAATTTGGAGATATCAATAAAAAACATTGGGAGTGGGTATTTCAACCATGAAATTACAATGCTTATATTAACTACTTTATAGCCATTTTTTCGATATATTTTTTAATTTCGGAAATTTGAGTAGTGTGGTGCAAGTTTTTAACGAGTATCCTATAATTTTTGTCTTTGGGAAGTTGATATGTGTGAAAATCAGCTTCTGTAAAGCTGGCTACTATTTTTCCATATACATTTGATTTGGAGGGGTGAACAGTTACCCCTTTCAGTGTAGTTTTGAGGTAAAAACAATTTGGGGGCCTTTTTCTTTCTAAAAATGTGACCAAAGCATTGTAATCTTGGATCCCTTGAATGTATATTGGACGTGGTTTGTCTTAGGAGAGTTTAGCACTGTCGGTTGGCTTATCTACTTCAATTAAATTATCTAATGGAGCGAAAGTGTTACTTACAGGTATGGGCATATCATTTCCTGCAACTGTTCTTTTTTGCCTACATGGGTCTCTGGATTCAGCTGGCATGTTTCGTTTTTACCAGTTACTAAAGCTCAGGCATCACGTAGTGTTTCATAGGAACTTAAGCCTATTACACTTTCCCCACTTCCCCCAACACTCTGCTTGTTGGTGGAGGTGCATGTGCATGAGGTAGAGTGCATGTCATCAATGTGCATGTCTCACCTTCAACTAATGTAACTGAGGCAACTCAAGTCTTCAAATTTCAATTACGGAAATGAAATTTAGTTAGAGGAATTGACTGAATTCGAATAAATTGTTTTTAGCAAAAAAATTTAGATTAATTATGTTTATCAAGCTATGTTTAACTAAAGAAGATAAAATAGTTTTTAATGAAATTTTTCGTTGTTGAATATAACAACAGTAATATAGATGTATAATATACCGTTGGAAAGCTAAAGATTTTAGGAAAATTTTTATCTTATACAAGCTTGTAAAGGTTATTAAAAAGCGATGAAAAACCGATAAAACTGGCTGATTATTTTAAATAATAATATAATAGATTTTTAAATAAAACTCGTGTTTCTAGATAAATTCAATTTAATTTATTTATTATTAGTTTCACAGTATTTGGAAATTCTTTAATTGATTTTAACAACGGCTGTAAGTGAAAGTCGTGTGTTGCCTGCTCCAGATATTTTTTCGTTATCTCTGAATGCCACAGAGGCTTCACGTGCTACGCCACATTTTTCGAATTCTCTACTGTACCGAGGGCACTGTTTAAAAATAAGACTTACTGTGAGAGTCACGTTACGCAGTTGACATTGAAGTGATCCTTTCGTAACTCATGGCACTTCCTCTCAGAAAACGGGAAATTTACATCCCGGATATTAATTTTAAAATTGTTTGTTTTATATATATATATATATATATATATATATATATAAAAACCTGTACCACTACAACCCATGAAGGGTCTTGGGCTCAGTACATATAGGGATTCGTACTGTTTCTAGGCCAACGGCAGTGCAATGAGGTGATTAGGCCTTAATCGCGCTCAGCCGCCAGGTTTTTCCCCAATTAATTTGGGTACCCACTTTATAGAGGCTGGGTCTGCCCCAGGAGGGTCTCCATACCCTAGGGTCGCCCCCCCCCCGACTGAATTAACAGAATAAATAATATTCTGCCACAGCCGGGATTCGAACCCGGGACCCGGAGCACAGCAGACTAGCGCTCTATCCACTAGACCACGCCGCTCCCACAATATATATATATATATATATATATATATATATATATATATATATATATATATATATAATGTTTAGGACTTATATTGATACTCTTTAAATTAATCTCTTTTAAATAAACTACCGAAACTCATGGATTAGCTATCGCTTATTAGTTTTAATAAGGATTGTTAAGCTTAGCGCTTTGAAGGTGTTAGTGTCCAAACGAATCCCGTGGGCCCAATCGTCGACAAATAAATGGGTAGCGTGACGCTGGCAAATCTAGCTACTTACTATGACCGATGAAATAATTCTTGACCCTACCAAGTGGTTAGCTAAGACGGGTGCCAAACAAATTAAAGAAGAAGGTAGCCACCAAGATGGAGGATGGGAACGTCCGAAGAAAGTGTGCCGCACTCTTAACGAAAAGACTAATTTCTCTGTAACCACCACTAACCATATCTCTTTACTTAATAAGGTTACAAGTAGCGGTAAAGAGAAACTGAAAAAAAAACCACCATCCATAGTGATCAGTGAGGCTACCTAGTGTATGGATCCAGTGAGCCAAATTACAAACCGCGGGACTTTCACGATTCACGATACAGAAGAACCAGGAAGGTGTAAGGATCATTCCAGCAACTCTTGAGTCCTATAGTGGAATCATAGGATACCTTAAGAGGATAAACTGCCCGTATCACTCATATTCGACATCACGGGGCCGATTCTAAGAAGTGTTAATGTATGTGTGTATTATATGTAAGCCGTCTCAGAAAAAATGATAAGGACGAAAGAAAAAAATGATCTACCTCTCATCCTAATCACTACGACGACAGATGTGCAACTAGAAGAAGTAAATAAAATGAGAAGCATCGGTAGTTACTGTTTAATGCCAAATGTAGCTCAAAAAAACTAATGATATATATATATATATATATATATATATATATATATATATATATATATATATATATATATAGACAAGATTTAAATTTTTTCATTTTTAATTTCTGTTTGGCTTATCGCGCTTTACTGATTCTAAAACTCTATACATCCCTTTCTCTATCGTCAAAAATAACTGAGTTATGAGCGAATTTATGTATAAAGTTTCAATTTGTTTTCTTTATTTTTTCTCATTTATATAATTATTCGGGTATTCAGGTTAAAAAATACTAGTAATTTTGTTCTCTATCATCAAAAATAACTGAGTTATTGAATTAAATATCTTTTAATCGGCCATAATTTAGGAATCCAGCTGATATCAACGTCTAGGTGTTAGGAACATCGGTGGACTAGTATTTTTGTGTTAAATTTCAAAAAAATTGGTTAGTAGTTTCAAATAATAAACAAAAACCTTAATTGTCCCAAAAACCCTAATCAGATAATCATTGTTAAGTTTATCGTCTTTTGAAGATGTTCGGACAATAAATTTGCTATTATAACCAAAATAACAACCTATTGGTAAATAATACACCATTGAGCCATAAATTTCATTGTCTTTTGTTTATTATAAGTTAAAACTTTTGAAATGAGGGAGAATATTCTTTTAAAAAATCTATCTGTTGAAACTTTTGAAAGTATAGTAATTTATTCTGACATTGGATTGATCCATAAAGACGTTCATGAACTACTAGACTGATTTGAAAATCTTCAAAGATCCTTCATCGCGAGGTTCATCCAAGTGTAAATCCAACTTAAAGGAAATGGAATGCGATACAAAGAAGATCTACATAACCTCCTTCCTTCTTTGAACCAGGTGATCCCCTTTCTAAAGAGTTCATCTGGAATTCCAGGGGTAACTTGCAAGTCTTTTATGTTCTGTGCATTTGAGGGTTGCTTGAGTTCACTTATTGATTGCAAAGATATGTTGGAAGTATTGAACTTTAAAGGTTTTAAAGTTAAAAAATTTCTACCGATTTCGCTGTAGCAAAAAACAGCAAAATTAGATGAGAGTCAGTTAAGGCGTTAAATTACAAACTATCATTCATTTATAACTAATTAGGAAAACACAAAAATAATTTTTTTGTTAATTATTGAAAAAAATACTTACTTTACTTATTAAACCATACTATACTTATAAAGAAATAATTATTAAGGCTGCGAGCAACTGTTCATAGTTATGTACAAATTAAATCAGTAAAAACGAAAATGATTGTGTATCCTATGAATTATCTTTTTATTATTCAGTTTGAGATTGGCAAAGAGTTGGGGTTTTAGATAAATGTATCTGAAAAGAAGAAATTTGGTGTGTGAAAGAACTGTTATGTAAAATAAATTTGGTTATTAAAAAAAATGATTGTTTGTACTAATAAGTTATGTAATTTTTATTTAATATTTAATTTGTGTATTGACCAAAGCACTGCTCAGACATCCAACAAATTCTCACTTATTCTCTTCCTCTTTCTCTACCTCCTCCACCTATTACTCCTTCGGACGTAAAATTTTGCATTAAAAACTTACCTCATAGAAAAGCTCCTGGTTTTGACCTTATCACACCTAAAATTGTACGACTTCTTCCTAAGAAAGCCTTAATCTTCCTGACATCTATTTATAATTTTATCCACCAACTTACTTACTTTCCTCTAATATGGAAGTTTTCAATTATAAGATGATTCCAAAGCTAAACAAACCGTTAGACCAAGTCACTTCATATAGACCAATTAGTTTATTGACTTTATTTTCCAAAATGTTTGAAAAATATTATTAAAGCGACTATATCCTTTCTTAAAGTCCAAATCCTTAATTCCCTACCACCAATTTGGCTTTAGACCTGCACATTCAACCATACAAAAATGCCATAGAGTTGTTGATTTCGTTTAGGAATTAGAAAAAAAAATTATGTACAGCAGCATTTTTAGACGTCGCACAGGCATTTGATAAGCTGTGGCATGATGGCCTCCTAGTAAAATCAAATCAATTCTACCACCTACACATTATTTAATAATTAGGTCGTATCTTAAGGATAGGTTTTTCGTGGTTAACAAAGATGGCAAACATTCCGACTACTGTCGAGTTGGTGCGGGAGTTCCGCAAGGCAGCATTTTGGGTCCAGTTCTGTATACTATATACACTTCTGACATACCACAAACACCCGACACTTACTAGCAACATATGCAGACGACACCGTGATACTCTCAACAAGTACTGATCCGACCATAGCCTCACACAATGTTCAAACTCATTTAAATTTACTTTAAGATTGGCTTGATAAATGGCGTATTAAAAAAAAACATACAGAAATCAAGTCATGTAACATTCACGCTTAGGCATTCTGATTGTCCTCCACTAACACTTAAAAATGTTTAGTTACCCAAACAAACAGATACAAAATACTTAGGACTCACAATGATAGACCTGACATGGAAATCTCACGTAACTATCTTAAAAAAAAGACCGAATCATCGACTATCAATACTTCTACTACTTCTACATACTTCTTCACCATAAAAACAAATTATCACTAAGCAACAAATTCATCATATACAACATGTTACATAAACCAATATGGACGTACGGTACTCAGGTGTGGGGCTTATGCAAAAAATCACACTTGTAGACAATTCAAATCTTTCAATCTAAATTCCTCCGCTTCATCACTCACTTTCCCTTTTACGTAACTAATAAATCTTTACACAAAGACCTCAACTTACCAATCGTAACGGATATAATTAAAAAATATTACAAACATTTTCTTGACTCACTCGCTGAACATCCAAACCTACTGGTACAAACATTACTGACTGATACACTACCACAAAACCCATCAAGGAGACTGAAACGCCTCTAGAGCAGAGACCTACTTCTTAAGCAATCTTCCACGCCAAGGAGTGCCTTCACTGGGACGTTTCTTCGCTCACGAATTCAGAAGAATCCTGAAGAAGCTTTTTCGTAATGGTCATCAATATATGTAACAATATATGTCTAAAGGTATTTGTATATTACTTGTTGTCAAATAAATTAAAAAAAAATAAAATAAAAAATTTTTATTTGTATAATCCTACTTTCTTAATGGGTGCATTAAGACAGAAAAGGTGTCTTCCTGTCATAACGAGATAAATCAAATTATGAACTCAAGTATTCAAAATTTAATTTCAATTACATAAAAAAGAACTTAACATTTATGAAATATAATATATGTACTTAAGATATATATTTTTATTTAATTGAGTAGAAGAAAATTATTTTGTTTTTTTTAAGGATCTAGTTAAGAGAAACAAACGAAAATTGACAGTCCTAGTAATTTAGAAATACAAACAGTAATATAGTTTGGTAAGATGTATTAGTAAGCTTACTATTAACTAGATGTTCTGATTGTTTTTTTAATTCTACCATTGCGGTACGCTAAACCATGTTTGTTCTCTTGGTATTGTTTAAAAACCAAATACGATTTCATTATTTCCATGTCTCATTGTTACATACCCTTTTTTTTATAGATTTTTATTTTTCAATATTTTCTTTACAAACGGCCACATGCCTCAAACTTTATACATGTTGTGGTTATTTTTTTATTTTTTTAATCGATTACAATCAAATTATTCAGTTATATAAGTACGTCGAATAATGAACATATCTTTAAGATTTATCCTCATTGCTTGTGGAGGCACATCAAATGTTTGATGGGTTGAAGGCCTGTGCTTACCCATAGTTTGTTGATATTACCCCACCACCCAAGCCTGGGAGGTTGCAAGGATCACTACCTCCCGTTGACGTTGTCACCGAGGGAAGGAGTTCTATGTCTATGTCTGAACTCAATTTATTGCCAAAACCCTGAACAATGGTCCATCCCATTTTGTAATTGATACATAAAGGTATGAAGCTCTTGAAATGTTAATAAAGCATAGAAATCCTCCTTAGAATACCTTCGGGTAGTAGAAGGACAAATATCTGTGGTATGTATACATTAAACCAAAGGGTATGAAAAAAAAAAATCAGGTTTATTACTTTTAATCATGATTGTAATATAACAGCGTAATATATTACAGTACAATTGAGTGAAAAAAAATTCTGAAACTTGTCAGAAAGTGTTTTGTAATCTTCCCTGATTAAGTAGTAAAAAGTCCCCGAGTTTTCCACGTCGAGTTTTGTGGGTGGAGGGGATGAATCAGAAAAAATTTAAATTTTTCCATTTTTTTTTGTGAATATCTCAAATGGTTTTATCTTTATCGATAACTATATTCTAAAAATGATTTTGTAAATATTTTAGTTAAAATGAATGATTGAGGAGATAATGAAGTGTTTATATGATGATGAGATAATGAAGTGTTTGTTCACTACTGTAAATTAGAAATCTATTTTACAATAGTAAACAAAAATATATTAAAGTTATTTCTCTGCATTTTATTAATAAAAACTATTATGATTTAATTTAATTTATCTACTGAAAAACAAATGAGACCGACAGTATTTAAAGTATTAGCAGATAGATGGTGATTTATTTGATTTAACTTACTTTAATCCAAAGTTTTTCGGTTTAGTATGATCAGTAGAGGATTTTAATTATTCATTCAGCTTAAAAAAAAAAAAATTTAATTTCATTTATATATTTGGTTATAAAAAGTACATGAATTATGCTATATCGATTGTTCACAGCATCCTTCATGTTTTATTTATTAAGTTATAATTAAAAGGCATTTCGTAAGGTTCTACTGAATGAACACACGGTTGTATGTTTGGAAACATTTTACGGTATGGTGGACAAAGTCTGACCTGTAAGGGACCTGTTGCTGTATAAAGCTGGGATCCCTCTGATTGTTTAGGTCCTGTCCTAATAAATTCATCAACTTCTTAATGAAAACATGTCACGGTTCTCATCTTCACTTATTCATCTATGTGCCGTTCAGTCGAAATTCCACAACTCCTCTACAAAAGTTAAATGAGCAATAATTAAATCAAATATATTAGCATTTTCGTTTTCTTTATTCTCTAATATATATATATATATATATATATATATATATATATATATATATATATATATATTATATATATATATATATATATTCCCGTTGAAGAAGTAGAGTGAAAACAACATTACCAATATGTAAATCACCAATGTGTTTGATTTACATATTGGTAATCCAAAAAACTTAAAAATAAGTAGATTTTTTTTAATGTAATTTTTCCAATTTTATATTAACTAACTTGGTTATGAAATATAAAGTAAGGAAACGTATTGAGTTTGTGGAAGTTTTTGGGATCATGTCAATAACGGAAAGACACGTATTAGGACCATTTCCCGCTAAAAAGACCTGTGTGTATGATAGTACAGGTATGTGTATGATGTAAGCCTAGCTAAAACGAAAACTGTACGAAACTGAAATTTAATATATGAGACAATTATATTCCAGGGATGTAACATCGACAATATCAATATAATCGGCTGACCATAAGTGCCACTTCGTACTGTGTATTATGTATACCATTTCAGCCTGTTCTCATTAAGGATCGCAATGAATTTGATTGAACATGGTATGTTACGTAAAGTGTAATCGGGGTGATTATGCGTGATTTATAGGCTTTCAACCACGGGGTGATCACCAACGCCTTTAGGATTGTTAAACTTTAAAGTCTTCCTATCATTAATTTAATGTATCAATATTTTATAGCGTTGATATAAGGTTCAACTCCTTTAGACCTTTCAAGAGACCGCCGATAATCCTCTCTTTGCCGCCTAGAACCATTATGCGTGAACCAGATGTAGTATTAGTGTATGTAGTATCTATAAACCAGATGTAGATGTAGAAACATCTACATCTGGAGGTACCCCATGCTCAGAGAGTATTCTCCTGATAACAGGCATCGATCAAGTGCTTAGCACTGAGCCGCGCATCGCATAATGGGCATCGTGGTGGTTGTTATCTAGGCATACTATAAGGTGCTCATTCGTGAGATCGTGGGTTCGACCTGTCCCATGGTGGACGCCGGCTCTATCTAACATGAAGAGAGACTTCTACAAGGCCCGGTGGTCATACCAGAAGTGCAGATGTAACGTGAGGCGCGCTGCACTTCGTAGTGAGTACAAAACTAAGTCCAGGGTATACAGATACGAGGAGCGTTCACAAAAGCGCAAGTCTTGGGATGAATTCATAGTTAACGAATCGGCCAAGAATACCTGGGGTATTCCGTACAGGGTTGCTCTCGGAAAGTTGCATCCGTTGCAGACGATAGCAGCTCTTAAGCATGGAGATGCCCAGGCAACAATCCTGGAAGAGACAGCCAACATTTTTATTCATGCTACTTATCCTAGGGATGACCCATCTCAGGACAACCAAGAAGAAGATTTTGTGAGGCGCACCACGGTATACCCAGCTGTACTGACTTGTACCAACCATGGGACATAACTGACCTCCGTATTGCCGTAGACAGGCAGAAAACTGGTCGAGCTCCAGGACTTGATGGTATTTACTTGGCGATTCTTAAGAATAGTACGTAAGTAGTAGCCATATATTGAAGATAGGTTACTGTGTGTTTACAATGACTGTCTAGATAGGGGATACTTTCCCAAAATTTTGCTACTTTTTGACATATCCTCCGCCTTCGACAGCGTCTGGTGGCCCCTCGTGCTCCAACAGCTGCAAAAGTATGAGACCCCCAGCAACTTATACGCTCTTGTAAGAAGCTACCTAGATGAGAGGCGTGTTAGGATACGAGGGAGTTCCTGTGAAGTGGAAGCTTCTATGGACAGAGGATGCCCTCAAAGATCAGTACTTGGTCCATCTTTATGGAAGCTAGTTTTCGAAGAGTTGCTTAGTGTGCTGGGGGAAGAGCGGTTCCCTGCCACTGGTTACGTGGAAGACTTGGCTGTTGTGGTGTACTCCAACAGCAGAGCCGGCTTGAACAAGAAGCAGAACGGTGCGCCAATCTGGTTGGGGAATGGTGCGAGAGGAAAAAGTTAAGATGGCTGCTTCAAAGACCGAGGCATTCTCTGAAAGGCACAACGGATAGGGCCCACCCTATTAATCTAGTTATACAAGGCTCAAGAATACGACCAAGTGAGGAGGTCACATACCTTGCCGTAAAGTTTGGAAGATGTTTTAACGCCACCCCTCACCTGGAATATTTAAAGAATAGAGTGGCCTTAGCCTTCAACGGCCTTAGCCGTGTAGAAGGCGCTTTCTGGGGCCTTAGGTACCCAGCTACCATGACAATATACCGAGGTGTAGTGGTGGGTATCCTAAGGTATGCGTCTCCTGCATGGAATCAGAACCTCTCGCACCGATAGAAAAGCAGATTGGCAACAATTCAGAGAACGGCTTTGCTGCGAGTCACCCGGGCGTATCGAATTGTATCCCATGAGGCGGTGCAATTCTTAGCGGAAGGAGTACCTCTCGACATTATCCTGCGTGAAGACATGATGAAGTATAAGGTCTGCCGGAATATCTACAGTTGAAAATTAGCGAGAACCAATCCAAATGGAAAGCAAGATACAATAGAAGAGTGGAACCGGAAGTGGGTGACAAGTCCAAAAGGTTCTACTCTAAGGAAATACTTCCCCACTGTCCGGTCACGACTGGAAGCAATGTGGGTCCTCCCGGACTACTGGCTCTAGCAATTCCTCACATGGCATGGGGGGTTCCGTTCAAAGCTTAATCACCATGGAATAGACATTGACCTTCTATGCCCTAGCTGCAACGTCCCGGAAACTGCTGAGCACGTCATCATGGACTGCACCGCCTTCGATTCATTAAGGGCTAAATTATCGAGGGATACAGACCTCTACGCCATCACTGAAAACGATTTTCCCCGGATGGTCAATGGGCATAACTACCCGTACTACAAAACTTTTGTGTACGGGTGGAAAACCGCTATTGTGCCAGATCACTTCAATATTTGCCGAAGACCCGCCCTACGAGGAACTCTAGACAGGCGAGGAAGAAGAGGAGGAGCTGCTACCCACATGGACCGGAGGAGGAGAGAGGAAGGCCCAGTTCCTGACAGGCCGCCGGACGGATGAGGAGCGGAGCAGGACGACGGGTGATCTGAAGAATGATTCGACCTGTGTTCACAGGATAACATTGTTACCGCTTATATAGCAGCAGTGGGTTGTTATGCAGTCATGCTCACCATCCCACTGCTGCAATACCCGTATTGCCTAACAGACAGGGCAGGGAGAAAAAAAAAAAGAAAAAAAGAAGCTCATTCGTGAGTCTATTATGTTCAATCCGCGGTCGTGCTAGAACGGTATGGCGGGAAATATTAGTATTAAGGGTCTTGACCACTAATAATAAAAAAGTGAAGCACTAAAAAATTACAAACTTTTCACTTGACTTTTGTCGACCTAAATCGGTCATATTTTCCACTGTGCGGCGGTTACTGCGGCAAGATCTCTCCCATGGCTTTAGGATTCCATTTGTTTTTTTGTTTTGTTTTTTATCTTTTCTTTTAGAGTGCGTGTCAAGTCGGACAGAGAATTTCCACCACCGGACAGATTTCTTGCTTTCTTAGATGCTTGGTCAGCAAGTTCGTTTCAAAATATGCCATTATGTCCGGGGACCCATCGGGGATAAAAATTGTTTCCTCTTTCCTCGAGTATCGACGAGTATTTCTGAATTTTTGCTATAATAGGGTTTTCAGAATATAACTCGACAACACCAGATAGCGCATTCATAGAATCTGTACAGATAATGATATTATCATTAGGAGAGGTTATCGAATGGTAAAGCTTGAGCGATTGCATTGAGCTCTGCGTTTTTTATGTTAAATAACTGGTGAAGTTTGAATTTATAAGTTGAGTCTGGAGTAACAAAGGCTGGTGTGGTATTATTCGACTTGGAACCATTTTATTTATTTTATTTTATTGAACTCCCTGCCCTGCCTGTTAAGCGATACGGGTATTGTAACAGTGGGATGGTAAGCGTGACCACATAACAACCCACTGCTGCTATTAAAACGGTAACAACATTATCTTGTGCTCACTGGTCGAATCTGTCCTCAGATCGGCCACCGTCCTGCTCCGCCCCTCCTCCGTCCGGCGGAACCATCGGTAAACATAATAAGATTGTTGGGTAGCAGATCCATTCCGATGTACCTCTTCTAATTCTAAACTCTTTACCCTTACAAATCCTCTTGTCCTCAACTTATCATTCTCATATATTCGAGACAACCCTTCGACGGGATTGAGGCCTAAACGCCTATTAACATAAATTAATGTTGGAGTGCTACGTCTGGGTAGTTTTTTCACGCCCATAGATGTAAATTAAATTAGCCCTTTTACTATATGTATTTATTTTAAGTACAATTATAAATATAAATAAAATAAAATGTAAAAACGATTCATAGGAATCAACCATCAATCATTGTCAGTACTGATCAAAAATGAGGAAAGGTGGACAGTATACAGAAATATAAATGTAACGCTTAAGTGTTTAAAAAAGAATGTTTTCTAATTTACTAAGTTGTAGAAAGTCAAGGCGAGGGAAGAAAAGAGCGTAAGCTTAAATTATTGTTTTATATTATAATTTTTATTGTTATAAAATTTCTAATAAAATAAATTTTTACAAAGAATCATTTTATTTCGGGTTTATTTATAACTTGGATTCATGAAATTAAAGGAATGAAAGTTGTATATGGCTCGTGTCAGATTTTTAACATGCATCAGTTTTCAAAGGTCCCACGACCACCTTGATTTTCCTGCAGTAATTTCGCCTTTATTTAGTCGAAAATCAAGCTGTATGTTATCAGGTATAATTTCTGTTATTTAAGAATTTGAACAGATAATTGTACTAATCCAGGGAATCACAGGTTATTGCACATGGCATTGCAATCACAGAGCATCACAGTTCATGAGAAAAATAAATATTACACAATATCGTTTTCATCCAGTAACTTATGTATAACTTAAATATTTAAACATAATTGAATCGTTTGTGTTTGTGAGACGAGGGAATAGGGATTTCAGGTTCGTAATCTGGAACCCTTCTCATACCTTCTGACGGATTCCTCACGAACTTCAGCGGCTTAAGTTCCGTTGGAGTCGGGATAGTTTACAGTTTGTTCGCTTTAATCCGGGGTCTGCTCAACAATTTTGTTTCCTTCAACAAATAACATTAACTATTAGTAATTAACTATTTATTAATATCTATATTTGTTACATATATATGTATATTGGTTTGTGTGTTTTCTACTAGTCTCGAATTAAGTCAATAAATAAACAATTGTATTAAAACTTTCATACAGTGATAATAAGAAAACATCATTTTTTAATAGTTAGAATTTGTTTTTTTAATAAGCTTAAGGATGCAGTGAAATCATAAAGAATTGGTATGGAGAAGTTGAATCTATATTAGTATATAAAATTCATATTAGAATTTATATTTTTTCTAAAGTTATTTCATTTTTTTAATTTCTTTATCATTAGTTAAAAAATCAAACCAGATCCGTTTGTTTAATTATTATTTTTAATTAGTATTATTATTTGCAAGACTGCATGTCAGGATAGACTAATGCCATGGGATTGAGATCTTATTTCTACCCTTATATTATTAACATTTGTGTTATTAAAATAACACTCGTTTTGTCTCTTAAATTCATTGATTGCCGATGGTATTGTCAAACCTCAACTCCATACGTCATGGAGGACGGGATGGCTGAGTGGGTTAGAGAGCGTTGCTTTGAACGCGCGTTGCCCAGCAACCACAGAGGACCATAATTTGAAACCAAATAATAACGGTCCTCACACAAGAGAGGAACGACAAAAAAACTGCTCGAAGATACCGATAGTAAGTATTGTATTACTAGACAAATGCTCAAAACTCCCAATATATTACAAAAGACTCATTTACATCACTATTATCATACCTATTTGGACATATGGAATCGAGCTTTGGGGCTCTACTGAACCATCTAATTGCTCCCGCATCCAATCCTTACAATCCAAAATCTTTTGCAAAATCCTGACTTTCCCTTATATCGTCACAAATCAACTCCTCCATAGTGACCTAAACAGACATAGCCCGTGATTGATACACCTATTTTCATTCTAAACACAGCAATTGCCCACACAAACTCACTTGTTCGTAATTTATCTTCTTTCGATATTCCTGATAACCCTCCGAGGCGATTGAAAACAGACAAACCTCGGGACATACTGCCTTAAAATAGACAGTGAAGTGCTTCCAATAGGTAGTTCTTTCTCAAGACATTTCCATGACTTTTTTTATTCTGCATATTTACTCATTGTTTGTTTAATACAGTTGGAAATTGCAATAAATAAATAAAAGAAAAATACGATTTAGAATTTCGGTGCTAGGGGGCTTTTATCCAGTAATTACCTCCGTAATCATTCCCTGGCCCGAGAAACTCTCATAGCCTTCAAAGGCCCCCTACCTCGCCTTTAAACCAAAAAAAAAAAAAAAAAAAAAAAAAAAAAAAAAAAAAAAAAAAAAAAAAAAAAACTTCATACGACATAATCCCTTTTCTCTTTTTTTTTTTTTTACAGGTATTCTAGGTTTTTAGAATTAGTATTCTACCTTATCTTATACGTTTTCTCTCCTTCCAAACGATTATTTTTACTCCAGAATGTATTAGGATGATTTGAAAATAATACGATTAAAACAAAACAAATTTACTTTTCTTAGCATAATCATGAACCGGACGTAACGAACTTCAGTAAGCCTCTCAACTCGGCACTGCGCAGTGATCTTGTGATGTAGAGATTTGTTTGTCTATTTTCTTCTCTAGGACAAATCCAAATATTTAGTATTGGCCCAGTATATTTTGATCCAGTTCCTCTGGAGCGAATATCGTTCAATCTAGATTATATCTGTTACCAATGTTTCATATTTTATGGATTATTGCCTTTCCTGCACAGTTACGATAATCTTGAAATATTTCCCTAAGTTTGCATCTTTCTTTGTTTTTGAACAATTTGCATAATCAACCTCCATGTCTGAGCACTGATACAAATATAACTTTAGTTTTAATTTAAAAAAGAATAGGTTAGGTTCGGGTATTTAGTTTGTGATCACACAAACTATTAGTCTTAAGTGTCTTCTCCTATCTAATTTTTATTAATAGTTTCAATTGAGCTATTCTTTTTTTAACAGCTTGAATCTTTTTCGAAAATCTTTTGTTTTTTAATTGTTATTGTGCTATTGCCTTGCATTTCTTTGACTTGTATGAAAATAGTTATGATCAGTCTTCTAGAATGTGGCTGATGGTCAGTTGCACGTTACAGTTTTCACAGTTCGGAGGTGTTTGTTCCTAATAAGGTAGTATAAAGTTAATTTTAATAAAAAAAACTACGTGAACAACCGTTTTATTTTATCCATATAAACCGAATAAGGAGCTATATAATAAAATTTAAAGTTTCTCGGAAAATAATTATATATAATTTCATAAGGATTTAATGCATATCACATGGGAGGTGCATGGTCTTCTGGGTTTGAATCCTTGCAAATAATAATCATTTAATCAGTTGTTTTTGGACAGATGACGACCCTGGGCTATGGATAACCTCGTGAGACACACCCAGCTTCTAAAATGGGTACCTGAAAATGGGGTAATTACTCTAGAGGTAAATGTGGTCTTATCAGCCAGCTTGGCCTAGAAACAGATATAATCTCTATATGTGCTGAACTTTTTTTTGTCTTCCTCTTCTACAACTAAAACAGTTGTTTAATTAATTACTAAATTATATTTTTATAAACAATAACTATTTTTAATCAATCGAATAATATATTTTGTATACTCGCATCTTGATAGAATGAATTTAAATATTTAACAAAAAAGCTTATCACTTACACTCGCGCCTGTTATCGTATTTGGTTATTTTCAGGTTTTTCAGAATATCCTTAATATTGTATTTTGTACAATCTATATTTATAAAAGAAAGTCCATTTCACTCGATTTTCTGGTCATCGCAGTTTCTCAAAACGAGTATGGTTGTGAAGTTGAAATTTCTCCTGGAGGTTCGTTATACCGTCTAGATGTGCAATAAGGCTGGGTTTGGGAAAATTCGTCCTCTAGTGATTTAAAAAAATATTTTTTAAAAAGGTTTAGAATAACTCAATAACTATCGCATCCTCAAAACAGTACATTGAATGACAATCAAATTTCTAACTACTCAGAAGCAAAATCTTCTTAATCTGATCAGTAATAGCATAGATACTAAAGTACTTATAACAAATATATTTTGGTATATTTCGCTTCATAGCCATGTTTCGTGTGTAGGTTTCTATCAAATCATATGTTTCATTGTTGTTGGTTATTTTTAAATGTTCAGTAGGCTGAAAATGGTTTAAGTTTTGAAAAGATAATAGAACTTACTTCTGATCATAAAAAAAACGCGAGCTTATTCAGTTGGAAGTTACAACTCCGAGTGGAGAAAATACACATTTATATTACATAGAGGTTACGATAGTATAGAATGATAATTTTTAAAAAATGTCAGTATTATATAATCACGTGTATGGATGGTTACTTGCTATTGGTATGCTATTGTAGATTGAACTGAATAAAATTAATATCTGACATTCAACAATTATCATTTATTTGTCATATAGACATAGTTAAAAGTTCAACTACTGCTATCTGAGGTATATTTATATTGTAGAACCTCACCAACACAGTTATTATAAACAAGTTGCTTAATCCGCAACATTAAAAAAAAAAAAATTAAATAGTCGCATGCAAAGCCGCGAGGTACAGCTAGTATTGATCATAGACCAATACTGTATCATCCACTATTGTTCATTCCTATCGTAAGTCTATGGGAATAATACGCTAAAATAAAATTTTAAAACGCAAATTAAATATAATTAAATATATTTCAATGCTCAATAGGAAACACATTTAAACTTAAAATATATTTTTAAATTCGATAATAACAAAGTAAAAAGGCTGTACTTACATTATCAATACAGCAAAAACGGTAATGTATACACGCACAGCGAAAAATAAGGGGTACCTAATGAAAAAAAGAAAATCTGCCAGGAGGTTAAAAAGTTGAATTCTGAAAAAAAAAAAAATACAACTATCGAAGAAGAAAAACAAATCTAACTTTATTGGTCAGTCAATGATGGTAGGGAGCAATCTTTAAAAAAAAAAATATGCGGAAAATAAAATTGCGCCTATTATACGTCTTGATTTTCAAGGGTTGATACATTATGAAATTGTATTCTAAAGCATGAAATGATACATATTTATCTAATCCAAACAGAATTTTACCTATAAAAAGGTTTAAAATGTTATTTTATAATTTTTTACAATTAGGGGTGGTTTGTTTATTGTTTATTTATTTCACGTCACTTTATGCTACTGTGGCTAATCGGACAATGCTACAGTGGTAAACCTAAATTTTGCCTATCCAGGTTTTATTAGGGTAGGGATCGTTAACGAATACCTGGGACCACCTTTTAACCTTCCCTCCGAAGGACAGCATAACTAAGCATTTTTTACTCTCATCGAAAAATTCTACGGCCACTGGCGGGTTACAACCAGTGTCCTTGGTCATAGACTAATTAAATTATTATTATTATACCACCATGGAAATGTCCAAGAATTAATTTTAATTAAATTAATTTTTTTGTTTTCAATTATATTTAATATTCCGAGATTTAGGATTCTGTTAATGAGAAAGCTACTAAGCCATGAACAGGATGATCTATTATTAGTTACTTCATCCACTAACTTTCATGTGCCAATGCTGTCGAAGAGCCTTAAAACTCGGAGTTAAATTAAACAGCAACTACTATCTGAGAGTTTATACCGTCATTACATTAATTTAGGACTCTATTCGAAAAACTAATACGAGATGGACATCTGTTCCTAACTGTAAAAGAACATTGTCCCCTGACGACTGAAGTGGTGCAATCACATTAAGTGGATGAGATGTCAACTTTACAGCTTTAGACTCAAGAGATTTCTTCTTTTTTTTTTCTACAATATCGCGGAGTTAACTTTTCACCAGAAATATGCTTTTATTCTACACCAATTCATAAAATACCTCATTCAAATTAATAATACTAGCTTTATTCCAACGAATCTTACCGCGAAATCATTGTTTGGAATATTTGAGAGGAAATAAAATTCTGTCAGTAATTAATTTTGTATTATTGATGAACACGTCAGTACCTATATCCTCTTTAAACGGTTATAATTGACAGGTCGAATTAATTTTCATTCCAAATGGCAGAGTTCGTTCTTGGTCCAGATTTGTCGCGGTTTTAATTCTGCTTGTATATTCACTCAGCTTTTAGATATTAATAATCAAAATATAAAACCTGGCTACGACATTGATATATTTTCCTGCATTAAATAGAAAAATTAATCTTTTTAATTTAGATTCGGGAATTAATGGGCCTTGGTAATAGCAATACGATGATTTTAGACAAAATATAAGTAATACAGATTAATAAAAGCGGTAAGAAACGTGTTTGCGGAAAAATAATATGTTCAACGAAATTGGAAAACAAATATTAAAATTAATTAAATCTTCTAGATAAAATGTGATCAGTTTTTTTATACATCATTAGGCAGTACATATTAAAAAAATATGCAATGCGAAACTATAGTCCATACATGATTAGAAGAACTTGATCAACATAAATTGTATACCTTAGTAAAGACAGAAAAACATTAATAAAAAAACAAAATAGATAATGAATAGTTACAGCAATCGATATAAGCATTAAAAACACAACAAAACAATATTACATTTCTAAAAGGCTGTCACATTCTTTTGCAAATGGTTTTATTTTCTACTATGCTGTTGTTTAATAAACGAGATTAGTAAAACAGAAAGAAATAGTAATAATTACTATTATGAATTATTAATAAATAAGGTGTTGATTAAATTTAAAATAACATATATTATTACTTTAACAAAGTGATTTATTAATGTTTATTGGTTTTAAATTATGATGATTGGAAATTGTGTAACTAATATTAATTGGAAATGGTTTTTAATAAAGTTTTATTTATTTACAACCGTATTAAATCAATACAAGTAAATAGGATTGATATGTGATTAGAAAACATGGTAGTCCTGTGAA
The DNA here is from genome assembly GCA_023052935.1 of Piezodorus guildinii. NCBI lineage: Eukaryota > Metazoa > Arthropoda > Insecta > Hemiptera > Pentatomidae > Piezodorus > Piezodorus guildinii. Next base: position 117,301,195 of record CM041293.1, on the reverse strand, counting down.
AAAAATACCCATTAGTAGCACTCCAATGTCTCATTTATGGTAGTAGGTCTCTTAGCCATCTTCTTTTAAGGCGCCTTGATGGATTGTTGGGAATAGATAAGGTGGTGAGGTCACGGATAGGCGGATTTGAATGGGCAGAGAGTTTGGAATGAAAAGAGGTATATCTATATCTTGCTAAGACTTCAACAAATGGGATATTTAGGTCTTTATGGATGATTTGATTGGTAACAAAGTAAGGAGCATTGAGGATTTTGAATTGCAAGGACTAGATGCGAGAGGAATTTGATGGTTTAGTAGACTCCCATGGCTTAATACCGTAGGTCCAAATAGGCCTGATAATTGTTATATAAATGAGTTTTCTTGCAGTAAATCGGAAGTTTTGAGCGTTTGTCGATAAGTGTTGCTGTAATCTGTATCTACAAGTAGTTTCCTGTCGTTTCATTATAGTATGAGGATTCCATGTTAGACGTTAATAAAGTTAATTAGAAACTTTTAAATTATCGGCTTGCAGGTCTCCATCCCTACCCTTAATTCTTTACCAAAGGCTGGGATCAGGCTTTGCTGAAGTAAAACTATATTTAGGTATTTTATAAATATTTAGAATTTCTGTATTAAAAAACAAACATTGTTCAAACCTAAAATATTTTCAACATTTCACAACTAGCGAATTCGATATTACTTAGTTCTGAATCTTACTAATCTACTTTTTAATAATAAATTATAATTGATCAATATATCAAAACTATAAAAATGATTTTTGTTTTAAGAGCTCATTAAATTTAAAGAAATAAAATCATAGGCCTTGCAATATTTTTGAAAAAAAAAAAAAAAATAATAAGAAAAATATTGAATATATATGGAAAATCTGAGACTTAGCCAACTAGAGGAGGAGATGGAATAAAAAATGAGTGCACTGTGTTCGACGAAAAAGAAAAAATATATACATCTGTTAAAAAAAAGAATATTGAATGTTAGGAGATTTTCTCAATGAACTTGCAAAATCGTTATTTTTTGTATTTTATGATTGAAATTGTGTGTATTATATACTTAGAATCGATGTAATATGGAAGTTTTTGCAGTGTTATTTTTTATTGTAACAATTAATAATAGTAGTGTCTAATAAGAATATTCATGAGTTCATGATCTCAGTAAAATTTTGATGCTTGTGTTATCTCATGTAACTAAAATATTTAAAAATTTATAATCCTCCACGGACGGAGAACGTCCTTCGATAAAGGAGGATAAAAGAAAACAACTTTTAAGTTAATATGTGTCTAGAGTTATACAGTAACTGAATCAAGAGATAAAGAGTAATTGTATAAAAAACCACTTCTGTAACTATCATATGATTCGTTGGCGTGACATGAAATTATTTGAGGAGCTATATATATATATATATATATATATATATATATATATATATATATATATATATATATATATATATATATGTAATTCTTAAAGAAAGTAGACTTTAGACGATTCTAAAATAGTAGTTTATTATTAATAACAATAAACAAAAGTAGATACATACAAACAGAATGAACATATAAACAACTTACCTAAAATAGTAGAATTGAATAAAAAGTCCCTTTCTACTCTATCTAGAAGCTAACAGTCAGAGATCATATGTAACCTACCCAATCTTTAAAAACACATGTGATCACACTTTGTCACTATGATAAATGGCAACACTATCTAAAACTAAATTATGATTATAATTTACACATATATATATATATATATATAAAACTAATTGAAAAGAATAATGTTGAAACTGAAGATTTTTTGTACTGGAATAACAAAGTATCAGAACATACACAGCATGTATACTGTGTTCAGTGGCAATAAAATTATTTTCAAAAATAATAGCTTTATTTTTCAGAGAGATGAGGTGCTTGCGAAACACCATCCACACCAATTTGATGTTAACCTACGTCTTGGCTGACTTCATGTGGATACTGTCACTTACAGTAAGTATTTTCTTTTAATTTCTTTAAAATATAGTTTAATTAAATTATGATAAAAAAATAAAATGTTAACAAGTGGTAAATCGATATGTAAGTGGGCTGAACAATAACATATCTAGTGTTTAAATGTGATTTTAAGTACACCAAGAGGTCATAGATATTTTTCATTAATTTATTTTAATTGAATGTAAAATAATTATGAATATTTACAAATTGTAAAATTCCACCATTTTAAAGCTAATTAAATGAGTTGTTTTGAGAATTGGGGAATTCGTAGCTTAATGATAGAAGAGTAAATACTAAATATTTAAATTTAATCATGACGTCATGTGAAACATGCTTTCCTATTTGAAGGGTTCAGCTTTTAATCTTCTAGAAAATTTTCACAGCAGAGAGCTCTGGGCAATGTTGATTCGTTTTATTTTTTGAAGGAGAAAACAGCACAATTCGTTTTACGTTCAGTTGCACCGATCATGGTTAACTATAAATTTACTAATATGGATAAGTAAATCACGAGTTAACAGAAATTCCGTTGCACTGATCACGGTTAGCCTTAACTCCATGTTAAGTAATCACGATAAGCTGATTCACCTTCCGACCTCGATTAAATATTTAACCCTTATCAAAGTTACTATTTTATGGTTACATTTATTTTGAAACATTGTATTTGTCAGTTACAGTTTATTTTTTTTTTTAATATTTTCGTAATATTTATCCCAATACATCGAGGAAAAATAAATACATTCTTTTCAGATGAATACTCAACATCAAATGAAAATGTCATAGAACTGATCAACATACTTCCTTGAAACAAAGTAAGGAGGAATCCCTTTGATGTTTATGATGAACTGGAATTCAAAACAAGGTATAACGGAATTAGAGGGATTTCGTTAAAATGTCTGTAACAGTACCTGATAAAAATAAAACCGTCACAGTAGCTTCTTGGGATATAGAGAAAGGCGATAATGGATATGACTGCAAACCATATTTATTTACACCAATTTTAAGCCTGACAATTGCAACAGAAGAATAATATAACGATGCGCGTATAGAAACAAGAAAAATCATTGTGATATCGTTTAGTGATACGAAAAGAAAATTTCCTTGCCTTGCCATTGGTATTCGAACGACCTCAAGAAAAGAAGTAAAATTAATTGTAGTTGTAGCTGTCCTCCACAAAATTGCTCGAGAAACCCTAGACGTCTACCAAATGTAAGAGGGCATAACGCACTTTTTTATAGATGAAAAGAAATGTCATAATTATGTATTCATTGTAATATCTGCGTTATTAAATCTATCAACCCTTTCCTCTTTTGTAATTTATCAAAAGTGGTAATTTATATGTTTAGATTTATCAATAAAGTCTAATTTTTTAATTAAGATACATAATTTTTCTCCCCTAATTCAATAAATTGATTGTTTCTCATTGTTATGCAAGAGGTTTTATTAACTAACAAAGGTTGAATTTTCGATGGATATTGATCGAAATTTCAATAAACAATTGTATTCTTATACTTCCAGTAGCGCGACATGCTGTGTAGGTCCTTTGCCTCGCGGTGTAAACTACTGAGATATCATACTTACCTTTCTCAATGTATTTTATAGGGTAGGGTCATCACTCCCTACGCCTAATTTTGAGTGTCCACCATTTGGCTGACGGATCTCAAATACCCTGGAAAGAGGCTACGAGTGAATTCCCATTTAATTAATGCTTGAAAAAGTCCGATTCGATGGGTTCGAACTCACAACCTTTAGCATGAGAGACTAACGCGCTAGCCACTCAGCCACTAGCTCCCCGTAAACAATGGTATTAGCATAATTAAATTCAATTTCTTGTGAGGACCAGACTATGCATTGACTAAAAATGTATAGGCATTTCCAAAAATATTGCAGTAATTTGCCAAGGTGTTGATAAAGGGTATTTTTCACCTTGGTAATTTGCCATAAGGGTTAAAAGGTTTCATAATACAACGCAGCTTTCTTAATAGGCATCATATTATGTTAAAATTATTCATAAATAATATTTTTATTGGGAGTTTTTACTAAAGGATATTATTTGGTGGTATCGGCATCGACTCTTCGGGTTCGGAAAGCCCATTATTATTATTATTAAAGGATATTATTATATATTACTTAGCAGAGAAAAAGAATCATTTCAACAAAAACCTAACCGTTTAGAGGGTTAAGAGTTGTTAAATTACGTCACAAATTAGGTGACGTCACACGCTAACCCAAGTTAACTAAATGGGATCGAAAATTGCTTGGTGCAACTAGACAGAATTTTTAATTAAGATTAACCTTTAACTTGGGTTAGTTAACAGAAAAAGTTAACTTTAATACACGTTGTTGGTGCAACTGGGCCTTGGAGGGATTTATCTGTACATTAAAAATATTTAGCTGTTAAACAATCACGATAGTAATATTTGTCCTCTTACTTTACATTTCGTATATAATAGTTAGAAGTAAAAATGTTTTCACATTTTTTTAAAATACTAAACATAAACATTCACATCATGTTCTCAGATTGGTACTAATTGTACCAATTAAAATTTTCTGGTTGTGGACTGTATGATAAAAAATAATAATAAAAAACTTTAAATTTTGATTTTGCCCAGAATAAGGGATCTCCAAATCGTTTTACAAGTAAATTTAAGATGGATAGCAGCTTACCTAATCGCCTTCTTCGTGTCTTCTCGAACGGGCCCGCTCAGGCTCGGCAGTCTCTTCCAGCTACTCCTAGATTTGATCTTGTAAAACTTAGGAGAACCTAAATTCTTAAAATTGAGTCCCTCTATCGTTACCGGGAACCGAATATCACTACAAATATCGCCACGGACTACAAAAACATGCAATCGGGACAGAATCTCAATTCACACTGACTCTATAGCAAAAAACAATAGACGGTCGAATAAAACATCTGTGCCGTATCCACGGCGCGACCTATTTAAATTAAAATTAAAATAAATCAAAATAAATATTATTATTTTTAATTCGCGTAATCGCGAAACACACACCCGCCCCTGAAGGTTCCTACCTTCAGCAAAATCAAATAAAGTATTCAAATCATTTTTTTTTTTTTTTAACTATAACCTAACTAGAACTATTTTTTAAACAAACCGAATAATCACAAATCCAATCCAAACGTATTTACAATATATACAACGACTACTGAGCCGGGACCTACTGAGATGGTAGAGGATATAGTTTCACGACCAGCCGTTTATATTTTTCCGGACGAAGTCCGAACTATGCTCACACAGACAACACCATCGACAGGATTTTCCTTTCCATTGACAGGAAACCACGAACCATTGGGGGTTGGTTCCTGAATTTTGACTATCCTATTAGCCACGAAAGTTTGCCACCTTTCTGGAGAATCACGGATCCAGGAAAGAACTATTTCTGAGTCGGTAAAATATATCGTACGATTGACGGGTATACGAAGAGTCAACGTCTTGGTGACCGTGTTAACTAAGTTGGTTAAAAGTAATGCGGCACATAATTCTAGTCTAGGAATAGACAATAATATTGTAAGAGCTACTTTCGATTTTCCACTGATCAGACTGACTTTAGGTTCATAACCAAATCGCTCGACATTGGCATATAGCCCAGCTCCATAACCCACCATCGAAGCATCTGAAAACCCGATTAAAGTTATTTTTGCTTCAGGGTAAATTCCTATATGCCGTGGAATTCTCACATCTTCCAAACTAGTATATTCGGACTGAAACTGTTGCCATGGTTTAGCAACTGAGTCTAACGGTGGCTCATTCCAATCTACCCCTTCTTTCCAAAGCCATTTTATAAAAACCGCGTAAAGCATAACTAGATCTAGCAGTCCCATCGAATCCAAAATCCGGGCGACAGGGGACAAAATGTTGCCCTTTGTGCCTTCCTTAAGTTCATTATCTATTTGGAATTGTAAGAAATCGCTCTTTGGAACCCGTTTCAAACCCAAAACTGACGAAGGATTTTTCTCTGAAAGGTTTTCACGCATTTCTCGCGGCTCTACGTTGGACTTTGAGAAAGGGAATTCAATTAGGTTAGAAACCCACTTAGTTAATTCGAAACCACCACTTTGAAACATATCACGAGTCTTTCGACTTATCTCTAAAGCCTCCTGTATCGAAGGGAGTGAATTGACCAAGTTATCCATATACGTATCACGGGGTGCAAAATTTGCGACCTCCGGGAAACTTCCTTTCTCGTCCTCGACAAGCTGGACTACCGTACGCAGAGCTAAGAAGGGAGAGGATGACATCTCGAAAACTATACAATTGAGTTCATAAACTTGAACGGGCTCATCGGGAGAAAATCTCCGTAGAAATCTCTGAAATTGCCTATGTTCAGGAGTTACCCACCTCTTTCTATACATCTGCTTGATATCTGCAGTAAGAGCAACTTCAAAAATTCTAAACTTTATGAATAACGACATAATATCGATTTGCAACTTCGGTCCGACAAATAAAATGTCATTCAATGATTTTCCGATAGTTGTTTTCGAACTCTCATTGAAAACAATTCTCAACGGAGTGGTCAAACTTTGGGGTTTGAATATTCCTCGGTGTGGGATATAATATCCTTCAGGATTCAAATCTGCATTAGAAACTAATGATGCATGGCCCTGATTTAAATAATCTAGGATACCATCCTTATACGTTTTCCTAAATTCTTGTGAACGCCTAAAGCGTTTTTCTAAGGCTATGAGACACCTTTTGGCAACTGCAAGGGATGACCCTAAACCAGAGGGTTCTTCATGGAAAGGTAAATGTACAATATACCTTCCAGAATGAAGCCTCTTTATAGTCGACGAAAATATCTCCTCACACTTAGCATCTTGAGGACTTAAGATAGGTCTTGGAGGAGAAGGAACTTCCTCTATTTCCCAAAAGGATTTTAATAAACTTTCTATCGGCGTCTCGACAGTACACCAGAGTGATATCTTAGGTTCTACGCTCTGAATGATTGGCGCTTTTCCCATCAATACAAATCCAAACGGACTTTGTATTGCTATTGGTTGATCAGAGGAACCACGAACTTGACGCCCTCCCAGAAAATATGGACAAAGCTCCGAACCAATAATTCCATCAATGGCACCAGGAGTGTCAAAATTTGGATCTGCTAGCTCTAATTTTTTAAAATGATCCATTTGAGCCCTATCTATCGGGGTTGACGGCATTCTATCAACAATTTTGTCAACAACGAACGAATCAATGTCATACATTACATCAGGATTTCTTATTGATGACAATACAAACATTGTTTTGCCCCCAACCGGTTTCGATAAGCCTCCAAACCCCAAAATAGAGGATTTTATTTTTTCAATAGAGAGCCCCAATCGGCGACATGCGCTCCAAGTGATGAAGTGAGACTGACTTCCTGAATCTATCAACATTCGTACCCTTTGTAATTGCCCCGAACTATCTCGGACGTTTCCTACTACCGTTGCTAGAAGCATTGTATTTTGTAAGGGAGGAAGTTGTTTATCTTTATACAATGAACAAAGACTTGTACTCGGATCCGATGTTCGGTCTTTAGGGGGATTCACCTCGTTTAAATCGGCCTTGTTGCGTTGAAATTCGAAATGCAAGAGAGTATGATGAGGTAGATCGCATTTCGAACAACTTTTAATTATGCTACACTCTTTTGACCTATGGTTCTGAGAAAAACATTTTTGACAAAGTCTCTTATTCTTAATCTGCCTATAGCGATTCCAAGGCGACAATTTTGAGAACTTTGCACAATCTAGAATTGTATGCGAACCCTCGGAACAAAATTCACAGCAAGATCCTGGAATAGGGTCTGGGGTTACAGATTTTGTAACAAATGAATGAGTAGTGCGTATATTACGCTTTGGATGCTGGAAAGTTTCTGATAGAGGTATTGTCTTAATTTGTTTTTCTAAAAATTTAACCAAATCAGAGTATTCGGGAATATTTTTATTTCTATGAGCGGCCTCAAATTCCCTTCGTGTAACCGGATCAAGAACCCTTAGACCCATATACAAAAAAATATAATCCTCAAGAGAATTAATAGAATCTAATTGCTTCAGCGCTCCAATCGAAGCACAAAATTTATCTAAAACCATCGTCAAACCTTCTCGACTCTCTGATTTGAGCGGTTTAAATCCATAAATTTGATCTATATAACTATCGGCTAAGCTTCGATCATCATTATAACGATCAAAAAGACTCTTCCATATTACCCTATAATTGCTGGCTATTGGTTTTAGTGTTTTACAAATGCTAGCGGCTGGACCGTTCAATTTCGAAACCAAATATTGTAATTTTTCCAACTCAGATAAGTCCTCGTTTTCATGAACTAACGTTTTAAACAATTCATAAAACACTGGCCATTCATCTGCACGCCCATTAAAGGTAGGAATATCAATTCTTGGAAGTTGTACTTTCCTTTCCGGCTCAGCATTCGTTTTTCCGCCCCTCGATTCAGTAGGACCTACCGTCGATTTAGTCAATTCCCTCGCAGCGACTAACCTTACCAATCCTACCATATCTATCAATACATCGTCGAACTCCGGTGTAAAATTTTTATGTAACTCACATTGAATTTCATTAATCCTAAATTCTGTCTTCTCAAACTCAACCACCGTTTCGTCTAAGGATTGATATAAAATTTGAAATTGATCAAGTAATTTTTTATCTTGGCTAGTGACTTTTAAAGCAAGGTCGTATAGACGTTGAATCCTTTTAAAATATTTTTCTTTCTTTGCAATAAGTACTCTTAAAGATGATTCGGACATGTTTGCAAATAATTTTTAATTTAACTTCTAAAATTAATCACTAAGGCAACCTACCAAATAATAACAAAAAAACAGATGTTTTAATTCGATATAATATCGATAAAGAGATCGATCGGATATCGATTTATCGATACGGTTCCTATCGATTCTTGGGCTCAAAAAATCAACCCTTTTGCCCAGATTACGAATAGAAATTGTATAAAACGGATTTAACGATCAATCCCAATTTCTAAAAATCCGGCTCGGTCTGGACCAATAAATTATGGTACTAATTGTACCAATTAAAATTTTCTGGTTGTGGACTGTATGATAAAAAATAATAATAAAAAACTTTAAATTTTGATTTTGCCCAGAATAAGGGATCTCCAAATCGTTTTACAAGTAAATTTAAGATGGATAGCAGCTTACCTAATCGCCTTCTTCGTGTCTTCTCGAACGGGCCCGCTCAGGCTCGGCAGTCTCTTCCAGCTACTCCTAGATTTGATCTTGTAAAACTTAGGAGAACCTAAATTCTTAAAATTGAGCCCCTCTATCGTTACCGGGAACCGAATATCACTACAAATATCGCCACGGACTACAAAAACATGCAATCGGGACAGAATCTCAATTCACACTGACTCTATAGCAAAAAACAATAGACGGTCGAATAAAACATCTGTGCCGTATCCACGGCGCGACCTATTTAAATTAAAATTAAAATAAATCAAAATAAATATTATTATTTTTAATTCGCGTAATCGCGAACACAGATATTGATTTCTAATGGTAATTAATTGCATGAAATATATTGTAGATAATAGCTCTAAGTAAATACAATGTAATAATCTGGTAAGCCACCTTGGAGCCATCTCCTTTGACCTAAAGGAGCTCTCGTTTTCATTCCACTCCACTTAGATACGGCTCAGTTTAATTTCCTGTGCGGTTTTGTTGTATCCCTCTTCCTCGATCGATATGAGGTTTTCACCAAATTCTTGTTCGAAATAAACTGATTTTTAGAAAGATGTATTATATTTAGTTACTAAAAAAATTATGGTGTAAACATTATCCTGATCAAGTATCCAGATGGTATACACTGCGATATATACATTCATATCAACTTAAAATAAAAAACAAAATTTTGATAAACATCCTTCCGGGATAAGTAAATACCTTTAAATCTTGCTAACTTCATTGTGTGCAAAGGTGTCTCAAAATTGTCTGGTAATATTATAGCAGCAGATACAAGAGCTCAAGAGGTACAGATAACGTCATCTGAATCTTGGTATGATCCCCAGCAGTTAGGGCGAAAAATCAAATTTTGAGTCTTTTCACTTAACGTCGCCTACAAATAAACCACCAAATCAAGATAAATTCAGCTCCCATCGCATGATCAAAATCCGTACAGTGCCTAGGCCTAACATTAAACAAATATCTTACTTTCACCGATTATATCAATAGAAAATCCCATAAAGTAAAAAAATTAAAAATTTTCTATACTTCAACAAAAAATCCCATTTGAGCTCTGATAAAAAATTAATAATATAAAATCAGTTATCCGCCCGTTAATTACATATGACTCGCCAGTCTGGTGCTCAACCTGCTTGATTAACAGCCAAAATCTTGAAATAATTCAAAATCTATCAATGCGGATAATTAACAATTACTCCCGCTACACTAAAATATCATCTATGCTCCAGGACCTGCAGCTTCCAACAATTAAACATTTGTTTCACGCTCAAACAGCTTCTTACTTCAGTAAAACACCAGTCTCCAAAAATCCATTAAAGGCAATCGGTAATTATAATAAAACTTCGGTGAAACGCTACACTCATAAAAGAACTAAACATGTGTTGTTAACTTAAGCTAGTTAATTTCAATACCAATTATATTTTCAATTATTTTATCCGTTTTTATTTGTAGGTTTTTCGTATAATTTTTCTTACAACCATATATAATCTCAATTTAATTTCACCAAATATTTAGTAATTTAGGCTAATAGATTATAATTAACAAATGAACAAAACATTTTGCTGATTGTAAGGATGTCTCATTCGAAATCATTTGTAAATATTTTGTCAATTTGTAAATTAAGTTTATTTTCTTTCTTAAAATTTTCGGTTCTAGCTGTTAATCATGGTTTTCGATAGAAAAACTGAAATATATCTACTGGATGTGAACAAAGAGAAACATAAGTGGTATAAAATAAAAGAAGAGAAAATTTCCCAGAAGATTAACAAGTCAAAACACGAAAATAGTTAAATAGGTTTCACCCAACATCATGCTGAAAATCAAATATACAACTAAAAATATTCTGTGAACAGTTTTATTGAGAACTTCTTATCACTCATTTCTTAAAAATAGGATGGATATGTATGAAAACCTCGCAATTTTAAGTATTTTTTTTTTGATATAGGAGCTCTCTTATCTGCATGGATTTTATTTCTGATGAAAACACTAGGGTAGTATGTCTCCCAAAACGTCATGCAGAAAAATAAATTTTAATGTTCCTAAGAATATTCGGACATTTCAAGCAGCTGTTTCTCTTCTATTATTAGGCTGTAAATTCCCCAATTCTCAAGACAATTTAATCATTTTATTTGCTTCTAAATGGTTCAGATCAAGCCAAGCTGTTCATATCACCATCAAATTCAGTAGTATGGAATTAAACAGACATCTAAAACGTCGCTCACATCTTTACTAGAAGATAAAGTCGGACAGAAAGAAAAACCATGCCGCCTTAATCGTACTCACTACATCTCTACTTTTACCCCTATTGAAACTGCAGGTCCACAAAAGCATCCTGGTGTAATCGTCGTCACATAAAACGTTTTCAATTTATACTCAGGAAAATGGTGATAGCCACAGCTTGGAAAGAGAAAGAAGCCACCACACCTTGCCCGTCCTTCCAAAGATACCAAATTTCATTCGAAGATTTCTGGACTCTCCAAAATATTTAACGAACCCTCTCTTCCAAAACTTGAATCTAGCGCTACCATATTGGCAGGAAGTTTTTTTTTGGCCATATTTTTTTTTTTTTTTTTTAATTCTTCATATTTTTTTTAATCTAGTTTCTGGGCATAGCACGTCAGCCACTCCATCCTCTTGGCAGGAAGTAGTTAGAACAACTAACGACCATTAGTTCACTATTCTCATCTGAACACAAATGTTTTGAATAAAGGTTTTTTAGTAATAGCTTTTCATTTTCCTCTACAGCTAAAAACTGTGTCCCAGCACTTCAAGCAAATAAATTACGTCAAACAAATTGTAAGTGACCAAACATCCTTATAGTGAAACTGTGGAAATCAGCAAAAGAAGGTATATCCAGGAAAAATACAATGTAAATATGTATATTCTTGTATCTTTGAGGGGGATTCGAAAAAAATAAAATAAAAGAACGTTATTAATATCGTAGATTTTTTTAAATTAAAAGATGTTAGCCGCAACGATAGCTTTAAGGTTCTTTGCGATGACACAAGTCATGGAAAATCCTTTTAAAAATGTGTTAAATCCCTTAAAAATGTCCGAAAAACATAAATTATTTTAATATTGACAGTAGGTTATATTTATATATGTATATTTTCCGAAATCAGTCTTATTATAAAAAATTATCGGATAAGGCATACCTCGATAACATGGAACCGAAGATAGATAAATCGGAGGTGGAGGAAATGCATTAGGAGTAGGGGAGGGAGATTTGATGAAAAATGAAGACGTCCTTCTATTAGTTGGCCATCAATCTTTGCTTCAAGTCCTTACCGGCTTCAATATTACCCTCATTCGGCGAGCTTTCCATTAATTCTATATCGGATTTTCGGGGAGGTTCAAATATAGCAGCTCATTGATTAGCGATATCTTGAATCCAGTGGAAAATATATTTTCATAAGTATCGAAACAGTAGAATCATTGTAACACAGCGTTTTATACCTCATCATATCGCATAGGTACAATAGTAAATCGCCTTCAACAATAATTAAAAACATTTAACAAATTATTGCATAAAATGGAAAATGAAAATTAATGCCACCAAATCTGAAGCAATTCTTTTCTTAAACTATAAAAGTCTCCCACAGATAAACCACCAAATAAAGATAAATTCAGCCCCCATCCCATAGTCAAGATCCGTACAGTACCTAGGCCTAACATTAGACAAATCTCTTACTTTCACAGATCATATCAACAGAAAAATCAATAAACCCAAAGAATTAATATTGAAAATGTTCCCATACTTCAACAAAATCTAATTTGAGCTCTCATAAAAAAATAATAATATACAAATCAGTTATCCGCCCGTTAATAACATACCAGTCTTGAGCTTAACCTGCTCGACTACCTACCAAAAACTTGTAATAAATCAAAATCTATCAATGCAGATAATTAACAATTACCCCCGCTAAACTAAAATATCATCTATGCACCAGGACTTGCAGCTTCCAGCAATTAAACATTTTGTCCACCCTCAAACAGCATCTTACTTCAGTAAAACATCAGTCTCCAAAAATCCATTAATGAAGGAAATCGGTAATTATAATAAAACTTCTTTGAAACGCTCCACTCATAGAACATGTGTTGTTAGCTTAAGGTATTTTTTTTTTTTTTTATTCCTAAATTTTATATTATTTTATTTGTTAGTTTTTCGTATAATGTTTCCTACAACCATATATAACTCAATTTACTTTTACCACATATTTAGTCATTTAATCTAATAGATTATAATTACCAAATCAACAAAACATTTTGCTGATTGTAAAGATGTCTCACCTGAAATCATTTGTAGATGTATTTTCTTTCTTCTTCACAGTCAGAATGAGAAATTCCTGCAAAAGCAGTTACATCTGCAGTTTTTTACTCTTGCTTGATCGGAAAATATGAACTTCTATTTTTTTTTTTTTTTTTTTTTTTTTTTTTTGTTTCAGATATAACAGAAACAACATTTAATACGCATCTAACAACTTTTACCAGCTATTTAACACATCACTATTTACTATTTTCACACAACTACTAAAAATAAAATTTGAACGTTTATAAATACATATGTACGTACCTAGATGAGCCTATATGGACTTAAGCCTGGCAGATTTGTGGCTCAGAAAAAAAAATACTAACATAGAAAAACTACCATCATGAAATTTTCACTTTGTTCAAATTAAAAATAAAGTTACTGGAATGAAAGAAAATTTGTGAAATCGTTATTCAAGCCCGGTCAGACTATTTAATTGATGAAATAACCAACTTGATAAAAACAAGGAATTATAATTTGATAAATCGAGTTTAATCAAAATCTTTCTGACATTCGTTAGGAAATTGCAAAATTCTCCTCTTTTTGGCCTACCATCATTCACAGTTTTTCATTTATTATTAGCATTACGTAAATATTTTCATTTATTTTCAGGTTCAGATAGAGGTAATTTGAAACTGAAACACAACAGTTTACCAGGGAAGTGTATATTAAAAAATATTTACCTGTTCTATGTTTCAACTACCTATGCAAATTTGCCGTCCCATCAGGTTTTTCCAATGTAAATATTAGAAGGATGTAGTTTGGAAAGCATTTAAATAGATACTAACGGTGCCTGTAATATCCAGTGTTGTTAGAACTTAAAGTAGGTATCAATACTGAAGCTAAATCTTTGAAGACCAACAGTAATTTCTGTAGTTAGAAACTTTGCATGATGTGTTGGTATGTTGTATCTATCTTCTATCCTAGTGTTGGAAAAATACCTCTTTTGATTTTTACCATCACTCTTTTGGTATTGTAATGTAGTTGTCAAAAATATACTTTTACCTCCTTTTAATAAAATATCCTTAGATGTGAGGTAAGAGTAATATGAGTTTTTGTGTATATTATTACTTTGATGTTATATTCCTTAACAACGAGCTTTAGGATTCAGATTTTTAACAGAACAATGTCCTTTAAGAATCTCAAACTTTCACAATATAAGTAATAAAGATAGCTCTAAATAATTGTATATAATATATTTATTGATATTTTCAACTGATAAGATACAGCTAGTAAATGTTTCACAAAACCACTAAATAAGTTTTTATTTATAATAATAATAATAATAATGGCTTACCGAACCCGAAGGTTCGATGCCGATACCTCCAAATACCACCTACACAGACTTTTTTAATGATCACCGTTCAAGCCCGAGCTCCTGAGATCAGCCTTAACGCAATCCTTCCATCGAAACCTCGGTCTACCTTTTGGTCGCTTACCAGTCGGTTCAGTTAATACCAACCTTCTCGGAATCCGTTCATCACCGGGCCCAACAACTTTTCTCGACTATTTGAATCTCCGTGATTCTATCAATTCAATTATATTCAAGCTCCGCAATTCCGAGTTGTACAATCTTCTAAACTCCCCAGTGGCCTCATTTGTCTTCGGACAAGACTTTCATTTACATATCTTTATTGTTCCATGATGAAAAGAGATACGTTTTATAAATTTATTGAAATATTCCATAATTTAATCTTTGATAAAGACCATTACCTGTTAATGATAAATATAATATTCATTTAGTTCACCCATAGTATTACAAGTGAAGTAAAATAGTTATTGAAATATTGATATGCCGAAAAAGCAAGAATTAAATTAAATTTACAAAATCTGCTGACCAACTGGTTTTATATATTCAATAAAAATTTTACGATGGATGGCGAATGTGAAATTCGTTTTAGTCGTCCCTTATTAGTTTCACCCTCAGCATCTGGCTCGACTCTTATCTAGTTGCTTTCCGACCCTCGACGGTGTTTTACTCTGATTTGACTATCCACGGGGTTGTACTTCGAGTGCCATTTCGATTCTCATTTTTCATCCTTATTAACCCTATTCCTTTTTTTTTTTTTTTTTAATACAATTTTTTGGAAATTGACACGCTAGCCAATCTCCTATTGGAAGTCATGGCAGAGGGGGGTAGGGTTGATATAGTGCCAGATAGATCGGCGGCCCTGCCTTTATAGATACTAATTTTAAAAAATGGCCGAGGATATCTCTAATATCTTAAAGGCATCCTCGTAAACGATAATGATAATATCCTTATCTCTTGACCGCCCATAATACTTTTGTCAAGTGCTGGCTGAAGCCTAGTAAGTTCTCAGTACCGCGACGAGAGGGGCAAAGGAGGGAAGGCTTGGCCCAGGGGAACCCAAGAGGATAGATAAACGGCTTTTTTAATTTTACCAACAAATGCTTATTATTATTAATTTATATTAACATTAAAATTATCCAATAATGCATTTTAACTCCACCCAGTCTCAACCCATAACATTATATTTAATAATGATTGAACCCAACCAAAATATGTTTAGTACCGCTAGTATATAGAAAACATAAGTTTGAAGAAAGCTAGAAAAACGCGTTGAAAATTGAATTAATGTTTGATTTGTCTAATCATGATAAATCACAATTCAAAAATAAGTAAATATATACATATGTATAAATATTTAAAACTTGTCGAAAAGGAGAATCGAATAAAATGTAAAGGAACTCGTGGATTAGATTGTATCAGTCATTTTTCTGTTCGCAATATGTTGAATTCTAACAGATGTGATTTCAACAGAATTCTAAACCATAAAAATAACAAAATAAAGAGATCTGACAGCACATTTGCCTGTTGTGTAGGAATCATTATTGACATTTGTTTCTATTATTTTATTATTAATTTTACAATTTCTTTTAGGTTTCGATGCACACAGATTCAGTATCTTGCCTAATACTTTTTACCCTTCTTCACTACTTCATCCTGACGAATTTCTTTTGGATGTTCGTAGAAGGTAAGTCGATTTTAAATGTTTTAAATATCTTGGATGAATTAAATTTTAATTTAAGTTACCTACCAAGTAAGTTTTGCTATCGTGACATTTATTACTGAATTATATGTATTTAAATGGTTATTAAAAGTATTGCTGCTCCACTCAACACTTACCTCCTTAGTAATAATCAATTTAAGAGTTTTATATAAAGGTAATGGTTTTTTGTTGTTAATATTTTTTTCACCTTCACCCTACGTCGTAAACCTAAGACATTCTGCCCTACAGTATCCTTTAATAATATTCCGCTTGTTCCAGTTGAACAGACATGGAATCTGCACACTTGACTGGAACGACAAGAAACTGCTCGCCGTTTTCGGGTACTTCAACACTTACTAGACAAACGCTCCAAACTTCCACTTAACTACAAAAAACTCATCTACATGACCGTCATAAGACCTATCTGGACTTACGGAGTTGAGCTATGGCCCTCCACTAAACCATCGAATTCTTCCCGTTTTCAATCCTTACAATCCAAAATAATTCGAAAAATCCTCAACGCTCCTTATTTTGTCACGAATAAACTCATCCATAAAGACCTTAATATTTCCTTTGTAGCTGATTTGGCCAGAACCAGGTATCAATCCTTCCATGACAAACTCCACTCCCACTCTATCCCACTAGTTTCAATCCTTGCTTCCTCTTCCATTCCTGACAATCCTCCGAGGCGTCTGAAAATAAGATGGCCTCGAGACCTTCTTATTTAGATTGATTACTAGAGTGCTACCAATGGGCAGTTTCTTTATGTATTACAATATACAGTGGTAAATTTCAATTAAATATAATATATATATATATATATATATATATATATATATATATATATATATATATATTATATATAAAGAAAAATATTTTTTTCCTAACTTGTTTTTTCAGGAATAGTACAATCTGCCACCTTTTCGTGCAATATGCATTATAACTAGAAGAAATCATTCATCCTAAATGCACAAAGTAAACAAAAATAAAATAAATAATTAAAAGAAGAATTAGATAAAGACTAAATAAAGAAAAAAAAATGACAACACAATAACAATTTTAAAAGGAAATAATAAAATCAAATAATAATAACAGACTAAGCCACAATCATACCTATGTACAATATTTACACTGCCCAACTGTGGGAAAAACTGCTAGTTTAGGAGTGCAAAAGTCAAAATTCGAAAGTGCGATAAAAAGCCCAATATTATTACAGATGTAAACACAAGTGTCTTGAGGGATAAAAACGAGTCCCTCTGCCTTTTAATCATCCTTTATTTTTAAGTAATTATTAACAGACAGTAATGCGTATTGATATTTCAGTTCGGTTCAGACCTCCGTTTAGGTTGTGAAAATTTAATATTTTTTTAAAAATTATAATCATAAATGGAAGCTCCAATTGAAGATAACAGATATAAAATTAATAATTAAAATACGATGGTAGAAATGAATTTTGTAATTTTTACTTTCAATCATTCCTTCACTTTGAATCCAACAAATTATTTTTTTAAATGGACTGCTTAACAATTTTTACAAGAATAATGTGCGGCTATTTGCGGTATTGATAGTTAAATACATATTGTTCATATAATACTTTTTTTAGAAAACCATCGATTTTTACTCTTTGGATGAAGAAAGTATTGAAATCGCTAAAATATTCGATATTTTGACATTTCCTAGGGTGTAGAATCCAAAAAACATAACAATGCTTTTTAGGTAATATAAAATATGTTTTTCTAACTTGTCCCATATGCAACCTACGCCATATTCATTAATCCCAAGTAGATATTTTCCGCCTATTGGGACTAGTGGATGACAATTAATTAAAAAAAAAAAAAAAAAAAAAAAAAAAAAAAAGGTTCAAAACTAGATTGAAAACATTTTTTCTTTTCATTTTCAAGTAGATCTCTATGAAAAACAAATGACCTACTTGTTGGTTGGATTGGCAATGGTGATATTCCTCAATTAAATATATTTTTAGGGTGGATTCAAAAATTTTGAAACATTTTTGTGATCATTATGAATTTCGCACTCCTAGAAAAGCTGTTTTCCCCACTGTATGCCCCTGGGATCTTCGGACCGCTTTTCGGGTGTCAAGGTATAGGTACTATAGTGAATGACATAATCAAAATATCAGAATTTAATACCTGGCAGGCTATTTCAATCAGAATGGAAACTATATGGGCCATTCTCAGCAAAACGTGCAATCGAGAGCGTCTTTCTTGAAAATTTCAAAAAATGAATTTTTGGTCCATCTTTTTTTTTTTTTTTTTTTAGTCTTTATATATGAAATTTAATCTGATTTAGCACTCAGTAGAGCTTGATACGGTGTAATTATCAATATAATTAATTCCAATAATAATTAATTAAAAAAATTTATTCAAGAAATCAGAAAATGTGCTAATGACGATCTAGTGGTGAGCCAATGATGAGTCGGTGAGCCAATGATCTACCAAAGGTTTTTGAACGTCTAAAAGGGATAATGTGAAGATCCTCGCCTCATTCATCTGTTAAATATTTTTAGAAATTCGCTTCTATATACGATCAGCACCCGATTGAGTACGATAAACTGTGAACCAGAATATTTGTTCATACCAGAGCAGTACGTTTAAAGGGAAATAAAAAACAACAACACCCGTTTCATCATTGGTGCACCTTCTGTGCGCTTTCCATCCCTGCCACCGTGAATGATACAGAAGGGGGTTTGTTAAAACCTCTTGGTCGTCTTGCCAAATGTGTAACGGTTTCTACTAGCCTTTTTCTGCCTTTTTATGTCTTGAAGGGAGATCACGGAGCGAAAAACTGTTTGGGGTGCGCCAATGACGCAAAATTCCTTGGACATTTCAGTTTTATTTATTTAAAACGGATATAACCGTTTTCACAACCTGCAATTCTGTGTTCTAAAACTATAGAGTGTATGTATGAACGCAACGATTTTATGTGAAACTTCTGGCTAGTTGAATTTTGAGGAATAGTTGCTGTAACGTCTCGGTCACGTAAATAAATTAATAGGGAATTTAGGTTTTATAATACTGATCGTTTTCGAGCTAGACTCCCCACACACACACATAACTTTTTGCTGGTATTGATTTGGTCATTTAGACTCACACAATGGACCCTTAGAAGTTTATTTTCTGTAAAACCTAAAATAGGAAAATTTTAACGATCCCAATTTTATATATAGATAATTGAAAGTCGAGATCATTATAATTCATTATACATTATAATTATAATGTGGGTTGAAATTGATAACCTGAGACCTTAATAAGAAAATTTCGTCATACATCTTCCGAGTTCCAAGCGTTTTAAAATCTGACTCCAGTCCAAACTTTAAAGAATTAAAATCTACTGGGTTTACGTTGAAAATGAATTACCCATGTTTTGAGAGTAAAATCTTCTCTTCCAGTCATTTTATTCGACCTTATGCAACTTTTTATTGTTCAAGCCTTTTAACTTCTATTAAGTTGCAAAGTTAGGCAAGTACTTTGTGTGTGTATAATCAATGAAATTTCGCACTATAATATACAATTTACAACTTAAAGTATCAAAAAAAGATATCAAGAATGCTGAATTAAGTAACACAATGTTTGGTTGTAAGCAGCAAGCCTATAGAGATGTTTGAGAATTTCATTGAGTTTTTTAATTTTAAATATTTTGATATAATTTATTATCACTATTTTTTTTATAGGACTGTACCTGTACATGCTGGTTGTTGAAACGTTTACAAGAGAAAACATTGGTCTGAGGGCTTATTTAGCAATGGGATGGGGTAAGTATTCATAATAATTTTTATCATTTAATAATTCATCTTGACTGTATCATTATTATAACCTTAAATTTAAACTGTTGCTTAATACAAGGCACAAACTATCTAGTAATTAAACCTGATCTGAAGTGATTTAAATTTGTTAACATTGATGTATTTTATTTATTTTTTTAATAAATGATTGGGTGAATGTGAATAAAAGAACTAGAGTTTGTATGATATATACATCTGACCCACACAAATATATGTGTCTAGTTAAAATTATTTTCCAACAAACATACGCACAGAAGTACTAAGAATAAGTCTGTTGGGGAGTTTTACTGAGACAGTTTTAATTTCAAAATAAAAAAATGAATAAAAAAATCCGAAGACGATGCTAGACGGCGGGAGTAGGGGAAAGAAAAATATAAAAATGTGTCAAGGTTTGATTTGATGTTGACGATAATGAATTATCTATCATACACTTTCAACGTATTATAATAAATATACAGTAACCGTATTTTATATTAGACTTGACTATTTTTTTAAAATTAAATTTACATTATAAATAATATTGAATTTATAAAAATGGTGTTTCTAGACATTTTCATAATGTGTATATTACAGTTTTTCTGTTTTGATATAACATAATAGTTTATTTTTTTTATTCTTTATTTGTAAAGCAATATTTTACTATATGATTTATTATAATGATAAATTGACACTCTTTGTGATTAGTGATTTGAAATTAAATTAATATATCATGTTACTATTCGACTTTATAAAGAAAAAAAAAGCCTTTCTTCTATCCTGCTACTTTCGTTAACTCTCACATGCCCTCTCTTTCACGAATTTTTATCCACATCTTCTCCCACCGTCTAACTCGACCTTTATTAAAATAAATATTCTTCAACTCTTTTACAGTTCTCTCAAATGTAAAAATAGAAAGAAATTATCGTTTTTAAAAATTTATTGTAAGCAACAACAACACACATTAATATGTTATTTATTTTCTCGTATGCTTAATAAATATCTTTGTATTTATATTGATAAATTGGGTAGAAAAATATAAATAAAAAAAAAAGATATAAGGTTTAGATTCTTTAAGATGAAGATCAGATTCTGTGATTAAATTTGGAGGCTGGTATATAACTTCACTACTCTATTATTAAAAATTAATGCACAAAGTTTTGGCTAAAATGCCATCTTCAAGGGTAAAGGAACAATTTTATCTGCAAGTACCAAATATCGTCCAATTAAAAATAATCAATCTCACAATTTTATCATGATAATTATACAACAATAACAAATATTTAATAAAATGAATAAAATTTATGCTGTAAAAATGTTAATAATCTATAAGATTAATATTAAATTCCTAAAAAATATATAAAACAATTTAAATTTAAAAATTAAACATAACAAAAGAGCAATAAAAATAATTCCACATATAAAAATGAAATATAAAAGGAATCAGTTAATGTACTATGTTCATCATCGTTAAATTTAATGAAAATGATTAAAATTTAATTTAAAAATATTGAATATTGTAAAAATTTAACAATAACTAATTCATTTTTAAAATGTTCAATTTACCTAGTGTGAGTGGATGCTTACAACCAGAAGCCTCATGTCTCAATAGGATGTCCATGAAAGGGGGGGATAAGGGTGTTAAAACTAAAATGGCGGGTCATTTAATAAATATAAACATTTTTTAAAGGCATCTAATTACCAACATGATGAATGTGATTCAGAGGTTATCATTTATAAATATCCATTTCATTCCAATTGTTATATATTGAGTTCTTAGATAATGTTGGTGTATGAATTACATAATGTATGTATGTATATCTTGTTGGAAATTACAGACTTGCTGGATGTTTTTAGTAATGTATATAGCTTACAATATTCAGCTTTCTTTACTATTTTCTATGCCTAAAATTTCTGGGTTGTTAAAATCAAATTGGTGCTTGTGTTTTGTAATATAAGTGGATAAACCAGTGGCTTTGTTATATTTTTTAATGGTGGATTTACAATTTCTAATATGGATTTACAATTTTAGGAAAATAAATAATCAAAATACTCTATACAAACATATTTATATTTGTATCTCGCTTTGGGGCAGAACTTCATCATGGTTTTTTATTTGCGAAAATTAAGTTAGACATCAAAAATATTTTAGATGTAAACTTTTTTCTGGTCCTTCCATTGAAGAAATCCCTATTGCCAACTTTGCGTTCTATTTTACCAATTAAATCACCAAAGA
Organism: Piezodorus guildinii; assembly: GCA_023052935.1. Taxonomy (NCBI): domain Eukaryota; kingdom Metazoa; phylum Arthropoda; class Insecta; order Hemiptera; family Pentatomidae; genus Piezodorus; species Piezodorus guildinii. Next base: position 117,278,687 of record CM041293.1, on the reverse strand, counting down.
AATAAATTTACGGTTTTGAATTTTTTTTTCAGTAAAACTAGAAAAATTTTTTGAAAGCAATTTGCTTTTCCTTATGTTGTGTATATTTTGAGATACTTAAAATAATTTTATTTGTTATGACTTTTTTGAAAATTCTTCCAAAAATCACCCAGTCGTTATACCAAACCCAAAGCTTTCTTAAGCTTATCTAATAACGATTGTAAACAATGTTAAATACAGGAAATATAGATATATAAAAATATATATAAGAATAATTAGCTACAGAGACATTTATCCTATTTAAATTCTTAGATTTATTTATTATTATTATTTATTTATCCATTTATCTTTCTCTTAGATAATTGGAACATCATCTACCTCCCGGATAAAAGTCAAGAGAAAGTAGAATTTTTACTTGTTTAAAACTTTTCTCACAATTCTGCAGGTATCCAGCAGAACTGCTTTCAGTGCTAATTTTAGATTCTTTATTTCTAGGCCAAGTTCTTCTGTGCCCCCCCCTGGTGCTTTTTAGGATTGGACCATTCGAAGAGAAAACAGTGGGAGTTGTTTTTACTTTATGTAGTTAAGTGATTTTAGTTCTAGAGCGAATTCTTGGTATTTTAGGATTTTTTCAGCTCTATTCCTTAACAGATTAGAGTCACTTGGGACAGAAATATCGATGATTTTGGCCATTTCGTTAGTTTTATCTAACACCAAGATATCCGAACAATTATGCAGCACTCTGTGGTCGGTGATAATTTGTTCATCCCGATAAACTTTTACGTCTTTATTTTCCATGAGTTTCTCAGGGGTATACCGATAATAGGGTATCTCTTCATCACCTAACAATCCCAGAGCGCTGCACAAACTTTGGTGGTATATTTTAGCAACATTAATATGTCTTATCAAATAATCTGTCCCAGCCAAAGTCTCACAACAATTAGTCACATGTTGAATAGACTCATGGATTTTCCTTCATTACGTGCCTCCTGTATACTCTTGTTGCAACAACTTGGTCCTGTATAGCAAGAAAAAATCTCTCTGTCTCACCAAACAGTTGACCCATCCTCAACCATTCGATTGAGAGCTCACTGTCAATAAGAGGCGAATTCAGTTGATAGTAAAACCTCCCATGCAATTCTTTCTCTTTTCAAACTGATTTATAGTAATCCGCATTTTTTATTTCATGTCGCCTGGGGTCTTTGAGATTAAGTGCAGTGAATTCCTCATCTAATTCTCGCATCACGTTGATGATTGAAGATGGGCATGTCAGAAAATACTGATTCATGGAATTTTCTTGTTTTCGACACAGATCTTCAATTGAGATAAGCCCACGGCCCACATCTTTTCTTTCTAGATAGAGCCTATTCACAGAAGCTTTTGGATGATAAATTTTAGTGTCTGTCATCATCGTATACACTAGCCGGTCGATATCTTGTAGTTTGGGAGTTGACAATTTTATTATACCAAAATTATAAGCTACCAGTGGTATTGCCCAAGTATTAATGGCATGGATTTTATTTTTGCCATTCAGATGACTTCTAAGAATCTGCTGCAGCCTTTTCTAGAACTTCATTGTTATTTCGCAGAGCATCTCTTTCTTGGGTATCTTAATAGCTTGCTATATAATATATAAATAGATATTTGTAGTAATCTCCTAGAGATCGGTGTCTCATGATCTCTTCTGAAAAAACCTGTAAAGAATTTCTGTCCTTTATTTATATATCTATATTTATTTATTTATTCCTTGTAACATTTATTATAGCACACAGCATTGTACCATTTTGTAAGCCTAATGTCATACTGATCGAACTGCGGAAACGCGATATCAGTTCCAACATACTTTGTAATTGATCTCGATTTTTTGCGTATAGCTTAAGGTCATCCATATACAGATTTTGAATAACAAAGGAACTTTGGTGGAATAAAAAGGATCTTATTATTATTCTATTAAAGTCTATTATTTAAATTTGTTTAGTTTGTTCAATATACATTAAAAAAAGAAAGAATTCGTTTCTAAAGAAAGTGAAATAATGCAAAATAAACACAAATGGGATGTTTGGTTTCTAGTTGCATAAAACAGTCAAGTGGTAGATTCACAGATGTTCCTAAGAAAAACTGGACAGGTGATCTAATAAAGATGGGTGGAAATAGTTGAAGCACGAAGAAATGGCCAAGAGGGAAATATACAAAGCGCTGCTCTTGAGAAACGTCGCACTAGTGGGGTATATTTTATTCATCGGTATCCTCTATCCTACTATCTATCTACTAAAACTATTAATATACAACATTTTTACCAATTATAAATGTATAGATTAAAGTTATAAACAATAAATAAATTCTTAATTTAACGTCAACCCAATTATGTTATTATTAAATAAATCAATCAAAGCCACCTGTTGTGACTAGCATAACAGCCTTGTATGCCAAAGGTCGCAGGTACAAACCCGGCTGATGGCTCTTAGATATTTCTTTTATATTTTTAACCAAATTAATAAGGAATAATAATATATTGAGGATGTATAGTCGACTGTAGAAACTATTATAGGTGGAATAATCAGGAATCAATCATTTTTTGAAATTTTTTTAATTTTGCCAACGTTTCGGCTCAAGCTTGTGAGCCATCATCAGGGCATTACTGAGCCATGTCCAAGCATAAACTCACCAAGGATTCCAATTTCAGTTTATGCTTGGACGTGGCCCAGTAATGCCCTGATGATGGCTCACAAGCTTGAGCCGAAACGTTGGCAAAATTAAAAAATTTCAAAAAATGACTGATTCCTGATTATTCCACTTAGAATAATAATATAAATCTATCAAAGGTCACCTGTGTTGTAGCGGCTAGCATAACAGCCATATACGATTAAGTTCGCGAGTTCAAACCCGACAGATGGCTCTTGGATAATTCTTTTAATTTTAACGAAATTAATACTTTTTTACATCTTTTTTGAAGGACGATATGACGAACGAATTTTTTAGTTTCTTAAAAAGATCCTAGAGCCAGCTGCCGGGTTTGTACAAGCAATCATTGGCATAGATCGCTGTCGTGCTAGCCAGTGCAAAACCGGTAATCTTTGATAGATTTTTGATAATAATTCCTAATTAATTTGGTTAAAACTATAAAAGGGGAGCGGCGTGGTATAGTGGATAGAGCGTTAGTCTACTGTGCTCCGGGTCCTGGGTTCGAATCCCGGTTGTGACGGAATATTATTCATTAGAGGTATGGGAACCCTCCTGGGGCAAACCCAGCCTCTGTAAATTGTGTACCCGAAATGGGGAAAAAACCTTTTTAACCAAATTAATAAGGAATTAGTAAATAAATCAATCAAAGGTTACCTGTTGTGACTATCACAACAGCCTTATATTCGAAAGGTCGTGGGTTCAAACCCAACAGATTTCCGTTCAAAAATAAGCAACATTCGTTCATACTGAATATTTCCTAAAATGGATATAGAACCTGCAAATCATAGTCTAAATTTGGAGCTGCATCTTAAAAACTAAATTTAGATCTGGACCCTAAAAACAGATTACGATCCGCGAAACGTACCTTGAGATTTACTAAAATTTGTAAATATAGAATAGTAACTATTTTCATTATTTACCACACGAAATTTAATGTAGTAGAAGAAGAAGAGGTTATTTAAAATAATTTTTCATATAGTTTCAAATGAAAAACCTGTGCCATTCCAACCCATGAAGAGTATGAGCCCAATCAGTACATATAGAGATTCGCACTAGTCTAGGCCAACGGCCATGCAATGAGGTGATTCGGCCGAGATCACGCTCAGCCCCTAGGTTTTGCCCCATTTCGGGTACACACTTTATAGAGGCTGAGTTTGCCCCAGGAGGATTTCTATACCCCAGGATCGCCCCCCGGCTGAAGTAACAGAATAAATAATATTCCGTCGCAACCGGAATTCGAACCCAGGACCCGGAGCACAGAAGACTAGCGCTCTATCCACTATACCACGCCGCTTCCCTTTTATAGTTTTAACCAAATTAATTAGGAATTGTTACAAAAATCTATCAAAGATTACCGGTTTTGCACTGGCTAGCATGACAGCCATCTATGCCAATGGTTTCGAGTAAAAACCCGACAGATGGCCCTAGGATCTTTTTAAGAAACTAAAAAATTCGTTGGTCATATCGTCCGTCAAAAAAGATGTATTAAATTAGATAAAATATAAAAGAAATATCCAAGAGCCATCTGTCGGTTTTGAGCCCGCGAACTTGATCGTATATGACTGTTATGATAGCCGCTACAATACAGGTGACCTTTGATAGATTTATATAATTATTCCTTTTTAATTTGTTTACAATTATAAAAGAAATATCCAAGAGCCATCAGCCGGGTTTGTACCTGCGGCCTTTGGCATACAAAGCTGTTATGCTAGTCACAACAGGTGACCTTCGATTTATTTTTTTAATAATTCCTTTTAAATTTGGTTGAAAATATAAAAGAAATATCCAAAGGCCATTTGTTGGGTTTGAACCCGAGACCTTTGGCATAGAATAGTAACATAAAATAACGTTTAATAAACTAACCATTACAAGAATTAATAAAAACATTTAGTTTTGCTAACAAAACCTCACTAACTGTATAAAATGGGTTCAAGAAATTATAAAATTGATTAAAAAAATTATGAAATTGATTAAAAAAAACTATACAGGCTCTCCATGTCTTTCGACTATAAGGGGTTTGCCACCGAACTTCTCCGAACAGTTAACTTCTATCGCTCTATCGGTAGTCTTGCCTGGTCTCCTCTTCTCCACTTCTGGCTCCAAGGTTGAAGTAGGCTGCACCTGAAGACCTCTTTCAGACATGAACGAACTATTTGGTAATAACCGAGTTATTGAGAAATTACAGCTCTTATAAGGCTTAACAATAAATAGTCCAATATTCATATACTCAAAAATCACTTCATTTTTTTCTCTCTCTTCTATAATAACCCTTCATCAAGTTCTAAGAGAATTATCTTTTATAATTTCTATAAGAGTGACTTGACTATATAGATGGATTTGTTTTTCGCGGATTACTCATTTAAAAACTATATTTTTTCTATTTACCAAAACAAAGGAAAACAAAAAAATTATAAATAGATGCAGGACTTCAGTGTTCTTCCTTGTTCATCTAGGTGTCAATAAGAACGAGTATACACAAATGGGGTATTTATGAGGTAGGGAGTAGGTATCTAATATTATAGCTATATAATCTATAGCTCAGATATTATAATAATTTGCTTGGGTTAATTACGAATATAATACTGTAGATACTTTACATACGTGTATATACTGTACACACTTGAACATAATTAATTATATTGTATGATTATTATTATCATTTTCTAATTATTTTTTAATAAATTATTTATTAATAAAAATATTATTATGTTACGAACCTATAGTATACATGCAGTGTAAATGTTTAAGAAGCAGATGTTATATTATCGCGTCGTCGACGTAGTGCGTTTCCGTTGCATTGACTTCATCCAAATCATTCAGTTATATTGTAGTCACTCTTTAAGAACTTTACTTCAAATATTGTGTCGACTTTTTAAAAATGAAGAAGCAGCCATCAAAGTTAAAATAGTGTACTGGGTTGTAAAATAAGTTCGTTATAAAATCATGTTTACTTGATCAATAATGGTTACATATTCTAAAAAATCTGGTGCGAGCAACACACGACTTTCACTTACCGCCATTTCTAAAATAAATTAAAGAATTTTCAAATACAGTTAGATATAAAATTGAGTGAAATCATTAAAGAATTAATTAAATGGAATTTCTATAAAAAAAACATGTGTTTTATTAAAAAATCGATTACCTTGTTATCTAAAATAATCACTTGTATCAATTGATTGTGTATGAGATAATATTTTTTCTAAAATCTCAAGCTTTCCAACGGTATGTCATACATGTATATTACTGTTCTTATGTTCAAAAACAAAAATTTCATACAAAATATATTGTTTCTGTTTTCTCCTTTAGTTGGGTATCGAATTTATTCAATTTATATATTTACCTGTTTTTCATTAGCGTTAACAAGATAATCTAGTTATTATTACTGAATCTACAAAATTAAAGGTACTTTAGGGGAAGACAATTTAAAATATCGGCATTTAAGCCCTGTCAGACCATTTTTATCCAAATAAAACCTACATGATATTAAAGCTCATTAAATTTTACATCGATATAGCGAGTTTAATCAAAATCGTCGGAATTGTTTTCGAGAAAATCGAAAAAATGTGCAAAATGCATGGTATAAAGTGCCTCTTCTGATAAGCTCATTTTGATGAAAACAGTTTTGTCACGTCTCGGGCGTATATGAAATTTTAGTTTGATAGGACTTACCGTTTCCGCCCGGGAGTTACCACACACACAGACCTTTTTGCGGGACTTGGTTATTTGGACTCAGGAAACCCTAAAACGTGTATTTCCGTTGAAAACTGGAATTCGAAAATGTTCACGATTTCAATACTTCCCCTTACTATAGAGGTACTCACTACGTTTGCTATAGCATGCTATTTGTGCTATTGTGCTAAACCCATCAATTTTATACAGGAAATAACTGTAGAAACTCGACGGGTTTAGCAAAATAACACAAATAGCATGCTATAGCAAACGTAGTGAGTACCCCTTATATATAGTAAGTGAAAGTAAAAAGTTAGTAAAGGTGCTTTGGTGTATCAGTTTTAACAGAGATCCGTTATCTCTAAGTGGTATTTTGCTTGAAAAAAATTCATTTTCGCCATGTAATGATTTTTTTATTAAGATGTAGATTCTCCTTAAGAGAAGGTCAAATTCTATGAATAAAATTGGAGGCTGATTTTTACTTCACCACTCTTTTATTAAAAATCAATGCACAACGTTTCGGCTAAAACGCCTTCATCAGGTGCAAAGGAACAATTTTTTTCTGTAAGTACAAAATATTATCAATAATCAATATAACAGTTTATCATGAAATTATAAAACGATAAAAAAGTATAAAAAACAATAAATAATTTATATAGTTAAAATTGTTGATAGTCTATAAGATTAACGTTACATTCTGTCAATAGCATTAAAATATACAATTAAAAAAAAAGAGAACTTTGAAAATAATTCCACTATAAAAATGAATTATAAAAGAAATCAATTGATGTACCATGTTCATCATTATTGAAAATCGATTCAAAAAGTTAAAGTTTAATTATTAAATATTAACCAATATCTAATTAAATTAAAAATATGCAAGTTACCTAGTGTGAGTGGATCCTTACAATCAGAAGCCTCATGTCTAAATAGGATGTCCATAAAAGGGGGGGGGGGAGGGTGTTAACATTAAAATGGCAGATATTTAATAAATATAAAAATTAAATCAATAAAAACAACTAATAACCAATATGATGACTGTCATTAGGAAGTGCACTGATTTTTAATAAAAGAATGGTGAAGTGAAAATCAGCCTCCAATTTTATTCATAGATTTTTTTATTTCTAAAAAGGAAACTCCCCGCACAATTTATTTAAATTTACATTGTGTCTGTCGGTGACGCCTTGTGAGAAAGAACCGCCATTAAATGATCTGCCCGGTTTCGGACCAGAAATTTTGAATTGGAAGGAGCGCTTTGCGTCTTCTAATTCAAAATTTGACTGATGTTGAAGACTGAAGATCTGAGAAGTTGACTGAAGTTACCTGAAAGATAGCAACATGTAATGGATCATATATGATTGATTTAAAATATTTAGAAAAATCTGGACTTTTTATTGAAATCGTTATTCAAAAACGATGAGAAGTTATTTTACAAACCAATATTTACTATGTTTTGATTTTACGCAAAGTTGAGAAATATACAAAAGTAGTTGAAGCATTTGTTATGAGATGAAACTAGTCCATGTAGTTTAGATACTACCCTGTTGGCAGTATCTAAGGAACTCGCGGTTGCTTCTGATATTGGTGTTGGAGGGATCTGATTTAAGCTTCATCTCCTTGCTGATACAGCTTTGTGCTCTCCCCAAGTTCCTCCCCAAAGCCTGCCACAACTCTGTCTTTGGGACGAACTTTCGGGGTATTGGCTTTGAGTTGATAAATTTAACGTAATGCCTTATTCTAGCAAGGAAGCCAGAACTGTGCATGTAAATTCCTATCCTTGTTCATCGGAGTTAGTCTAACTTCATAATGTTCTCAATCTATTGATACAACCTCTGATATATCTAGAGCAGCGGATCAGGAGGAATTCGGAATGACATATAGAAGGTGTTGAGTGCTTGAGGAGTGGAGAGCACGAACGATGCCTTGTCAAAGAAATGAAGCCCTGAATGTTGGAAGGGCATTCATCCAACTATATACCAACTTCACAAAAATGAAAAGAGATATTACTAATTTAGAGGTATTTAGTTTACGTAGCATTTTATTACTATTTGTATTATAAAACGCATAAGTCTATATTTTATACTTTGTTTGATCCACTAATACTAATTATATTATCTAATCTAAATGAAATTAATATATAATATCACGAATATCCCAATTCATTTTCATATATTTGCTGTATAAAATTCAACCTCAATGTCAGGTCCTATTTTATATAATGGAGTATAAGTATAAAATAAATTCTGATTTTTTTCAGAGATTCCTGAGATTTTGATATTTCAGATCTCTGCAAGTCAAATTAGAAATTTAAACAGTTTTTTTTTTTTTTCCAATTTCCATTAGAATTGATCTAGGAAAGAGCTCTTCTGTTAATATTCATTATTCAAATATTTTGATTGATAGTATCAATTTTTAATAGAATATTGTCATCAGTCTTTTTATTCGACAATTAGAAACGAATGCTTCATTATTAAAAAATGCCGAAATTTAGAAAACTGCTAGTTAAAATTCACGTTATGTTTCCAAGGAATACTTTTGTGTTATATATATATTGCCTGATCTTCAGTTATAATTTTTTTTTTCTCGCTTGTTATACGTTTTAGTGGTGCAGATTGGTAAAAAAGAAGACTAGAAATATCTAGTACTCCATTCAAATTATATGAACAATATAATAGCACCTAGAATCATATAAAAAATAGTAGTCTGACTTTTATTCAATTATTTGAGTTCAAATACATCAATAACACCTCAAAACGAAATTTGCCAATCTAAGAATATAAAGTATAGAGTACAGAGTAGAATGTACCTTATTTTGGAAAAAAAGGCGATGTCTTGTACAAATTAATCAAATGAATCGCATCTGAAATATGATAATGTGGGAAGACAAAGTATACAGTTGACTCACTAATTTGATTTTAAACATACACAAATTTTAGAAATACAAACAAAATAATTTGAATAGAAAAACAATAAAATCTACACATAATCAAAATGTAATAGACACCATAATTTTTAAAATCTCTTTATTCATTATGCTGATGTTATGGGAACATTACAATTAACCTTTAATTTCTGACCTAGTTTTAACAAAATATTAATGTGTAAATTGGTACAGTTATAGGATAGCACTAATCCATTAGGGGCGAAATAATATGTTAGTTGTTAGGGGTTAAATTTGTAATGACATTTTTATTTATTTTATTATTGAAAAATTAGGGAAAACGGAAGTCTAAATAACTGATACATTAATGTCAAGTACATGAACGTTTTTGTAACATTGGTTCTGTTCTATTATTATAACTTATTGTTTTAATAAATGTTATATATTTTAAAAAAACGAAGAAAGAAAGGGGAGCCCGTGGCTGAATGGCTAGCGCGCTAGTCTCTCATGCTACAGGTTCTGAGTTCGATTCCCAGTCCCGGCGGGGCTTTTATAAGGATAAAAAAAATTGTGGATTCACTCACAACCTCTTCCCCGGGTATGTGAGACCCGTCAGCCAAAGGGTGGCCACTCACAAAATTAGTCGTAGGAAGTGATGACCCTACACTAAAAATTGCATCATGAAACGTGAGTGTAAACTTGCAGGAGTTTACACCGCGACGCCCAGGGCCTACACGGCCTGTCGTGCCACTGGAAGATGGAAGAAGTGAGCCCTGAAGATAGGGAAAACATCCGTAACGTGGAATCAAAATAATTATTGGCCTTAAATAAAATATTTGGGAATAATCAAGAACCAATCATTTATCTATAATAATGTAATATTATATATTAATCAATAAAACGTGTGAATAAATAATATCATATTTCTGAATCAATAAAAAAAATCTCATTCAAGTCGAAAGTCTAGTATTTTTATACAAAAAAAAAAAAAAAAAAAAAAAAAAAAAAAAAAAAAAAAAAAAAAAAAAAAAAGGAGCTCCTGATGACCAAATAAAACATATAAAGATTCTGTTATGAGTGGCCGGAGATACTGTAGCCTATTATTTGTTGAGCAGTTAAGAGCATTAATCCCGTATCTTTTCTTATACTGTATTCATAAAAATTAAATAAAGAAAAATACATTTCCTCCATTTATACTTGAATAGATTCTAATTACAATTCTAACTTACAATTTGTTATGTGGTCTATCCATCTGGTTTTTCGATCAGAAATTCATGAAAATTTCTACTAATATGACGCTTTAGTGTCCTAAATAATGATTAGTTTATATTGCTTTTACTGTTACATAAATTATAATAAAAGACCAAACAAAATTAAACCAAATATATTATTATATAATTAACTGCCTAAAAGTGAGATCGTTCATTATCAACGAATAAAAACAATATACTTACATACAAAATATAAATAATACAGTAAACAAAAACAATAATATATCCCTAATGACTGTTTTGATGTACATAAATCGATGTTCAACTCATAAAAAATTCTGTTATACCTAAAGTAAATATTAAATTACTATAAATTGTAACTGATTTAACCAATCTAACCGAGCTTTATCAATGTATGTTCAAAATTGAAATTTAAAAAGTCGGATATTTAATTTTTTTTTTTTTTTTAAACATATTTATTGATATTTACAACTGTATTATTATATACAACAAGTAAATGTGATGGACATAGTAAACTGACATGAGTTACATGTAGAGACGCTACCCATTGGCAGCACTCTAAAAGTATTTTAAACTAGAAGGTCTCGAGGCCATCTTCTTTTCAGACGCCTCGGGGGATTGTCAGGAATGGAAGAGGATGACAGAATAGAAACTAGTGGATTAGAGTGGAAATGGAGTTTTTCATGGAATGATTGATACCTGGTTCGTGCTAATTCAGAAACATATGGGACATTAAGGTCTTTATGGATGAGCTTATTCGTGACAAAGTAAGGAGCGTTAAGGATTTTACGAAAGATTTTGGATTGTAAGGATTGGATACGAGAAGAATTCGATGGTTTAGTAGAGCCCCATAGCTCTATTCCGTAAGTCCATATCGGTCTTATGATGGTCATATAAATAAGTCTTTTGTAATTAAGTGGTAGGTTGGAACGTTTGTCCAGTAAGTGTTGAAGTAGTCGAAAACGTCGGGCAGTTTCTTGTCGTTTCAGTCTTGTATGGGGATTCCAAGTTAGACGTTTGTCAAGGTGGAGTCCTAGATATCGAATCTGTTCAACAGGGGCTAGTGGAGTGTCATTAAAGGATACTGTAGGGCAGGAAGTCATGGGTTTACGACGAAGGGTAAATGTTATCTGGTGGGATTTGTTAGAATTAATTTTAATCCTCCAATTCTGGCACCATACTTCAAGGTCTCGGATGTGGGATTGAAGAGTGTGGGAGGCTGTAACAGGATCATTATCTACTGATAGCACACACGTGTCATCAGCATAGGTCGAAAGGAAAGTGTTTGGATGGGTTGGGATATCAGCTGTATAGACTGTATAAAGAACGGGTCCTAGGATGCTGCCTTGAGGAACACCAGCAGATTGAGAAAACAGGGAGGAATAGGAACTATTGTGATTTATTTTAAAAGATCTATCAGCGAGGTAGGATTGGATAATTAGAAAATAGGTAGGAGGGAGGAATAGACGGAGCTTGTAAAGCAATCCCGGGTGCCAGACTCGGTCAAAGGCATATTTAATTTAAACAGATTTTTTTTTCTTTATTTCTTTATTTTTATTGTTTGTTTTATTTCTTTTTAAAACAGATGTATTATTATTTTAAAAACACGTGTATTTTTATTGTTTATGAAATCCCTACTTGATTGAAGAAGATAAATGAAAATGGTAGAATAAAAAAAAAATATAATAATAAAAACTGTTAATTTATCTTTATCAATATACTCGTTTATTTTATTTTTTTAAACAGAAGTATTATTATTTTAAAAACATATGTATTTTTATTTTATTTTATTTTTAAAAATTAAATATAGTAGGGATTATATTGTATAAAAAAGAAAACACAGCTAATTTATCTTTATCAATATATTTATTTATTCTATCTTTTTAAACAGATGTATTATTATGATTAAATTATATGTATTTAATTTTTTATTTAACTCTACTGCATCGAAAGGGGGGGGGGAGAGAAAATATCAATAAATTTAATTATTTTTACTATTTATTTTATTTATTTATTTTTTAAACTGATATATTATTATTTCAAAAACATATGTATCTTTTTTATTTTATCTCTACTATATTGGAAAAAATAAAATAAAATCTGGTAATTTATCTTTATCAATATGTGTATATAACTTAAAAAATGTATTGTAAATAAATAGCCAAGCAAGGCTCTATTTGAATGGAGAATACCTCTAAGACAAATAAAATTTATTCAATTATATTCTATTCTGTAACATAAATTTAACTTTCACTTAAAAGGACTAGACAAAGTTGATGTAGAAGTTATGGGTATGGCATAATATAAAAAGATCCAAGGAATTCCCAAACACATATTTGCGTGGTTAAATTAATGGGAGGCTTTGTGTATAAGGGGATATATGAGCTGGAGGGGAGGTAGGAATACGTTAACATGACAAATGATACTGTCAACTCCTAGTCATATTTAGCCTTTGAACGAGATTAAACGACTAGGCCCATCCAAATTTGGATTAATGAGTTACCCATTTTCCTGCAATTTTGCCACTATGATAAAGTCGTTCCTATTTTCGGAGAGAGTTTATTTCAGCGAGCAAATAGTAAATTATCTACCGACATAGCAATCCAGGGATTCCTATTGATAGCGCTGACGTGCCGGCGGTGTATCTATCACCGGGTGATGGATGGGTTCATGCTGGTCCTTGGCGCGTCATCACCTCAAGTGCTACTGATCCAGTCCATCTCCGAAGACGGATTCGTCTTTGACATTAATGAAGTTTGGATTAAAGTCGAATGTATAATTTTATAGTTCAGCTAGGGAACATAATGGTATTCAATTCTGCCTAATTATTTAGGTGTTGGAATTGTTATAGAGTAATTACAATAACTCAATGAAGCTTAGAGAAGAACTCTTAGTGATGATCTTAAAGCATTTAAAATAAAAACTGTCTTTATTTATGTACATATACACATTTACATTTATTTTTCTTTCTTTATATGTACAACGACCCTCCCTTAGGAGATTGAAGTTTTTTTTTTTTTTCTTTTTTTTTATTCGTATGTATTACAGTTTGTCACAATGGACAATAATAATATTGCTAAAGGATCCCATTCATACAATATTTACAATATAAACAAAAGAAATGTCAAATTACATAAAATGAAATAAACTAAATACACGTTGAAGTTTTAACGGTGACTATCCGCACTTTGGTTGAAGAGTTCACACATCTTCAATTTTCCATATTTCCTGTCCTTGGCTTTACGTGACCACTGTACTTCTTTTACCTTCTTTATCTCATCTACCCACTTTCTTCTTTGCTTGCCTCTTTTTCCTATCCAATAGGATCCACTCAGCCAATTCTCGGCCCATTTTTGTTTTCCTTTCTCCTAATTATATGTGGAAACCATGTCCATTTTATCTTCTTCACATATGATTGCATCAGTGACACCAGTATCTTCGTTTATTGTTTGACTATTGAGCTTTTGACATTTTCTTACACGAAAAATGTTCCTCTTTATTGCTCTTTTGCATGGTCTCTCAACAAACTTCAGGAGAGACAAATTAAAGATTTTTGCTTTCAGCACTGAGGAGTTGGCTAATCCTGCATTTCTCATTTCCTTTAACAACTGTTTATATTTAGACATTACCCTATCCTCTGTCATAGGAACACAATGACCATCCTGATTTACTGATCTGGATCATAACTTATCTCTAAATTGTCACCAAAGACTGAATTTGAAGTTATATATTTTTTATGTTTACCATCACTATTAGTTTCGGTCTTTCTTTCCTAGATTCTTAGCCTACTTCTAGACCATACTCATCGTCACAAGCTGCTGGGTAGCACCAGGAGGCGAAAGTCTCGCAAAAGAAATAGATTGAGAGAATGAGATGGTGAGAGGAGAGAGAGAGATTTTATTTACCTTTTAGCATATTTACAGTTTTTAGAATTCGATGCTCTGAGACTATGGAGTCTCCTTGAGCAATACAAATAAATATTACATCAACCGCCAATTTTTACAAAATAATAATTATAAATTAATTAATAAGAATGTAATGAACATAAAATGAAATATAAATTATTTTCAAATATTTTATCATAAAAAAAATCAAATAAAACTTTTCTTTACAAATAAAAATATAGAAATAAAACTCAAAATTTCACGAAAATGAAACTAAAAATATTTATAATAATAATAATAATAGGCTTACCGAACCCGAAGGTTCGATGCCGATACAACCAAAATTCCGCCTACACATACTCGTCCAATGTTCACTGTTCAAGCCCAAGCCCCCGAGATCAGCCTTAACGCAATCCTCCCATCGATGCTTCGGCCTACCTTTCGGACGCCTACCAGTCGGATCAGCGAATACCAACTTTCTCGGAATCCGCTCTTCACCGAGCCCAACAACTTTACTCGCCCATTTGAGTCTCCGCGATGCTACCAAATCAATTATATTCACAGGATACAAGTCCCGCAATTCCGCGTTGTGCAACCTTCTAAACTCTCCAGTGGCCTCATCTCTCTTCGGACCAAATATTTTACGCAGTACCTTATTTTCGAAAACCTTAAGCCGTTGTTCATCCTTCAAAGTAAGCGGACACGTATC
This sequence comes from Piezodorus guildinii, assembly GCA_023052935.1. NCBI lineage: Eukaryota > Metazoa > Arthropoda > Insecta > Hemiptera > Pentatomidae > Piezodorus > Piezodorus guildinii. The sequence continues at coordinate 117,263,651 of CM041293.1, read as the reverse complement.
ACATCCGTAAAGAACCGTCGGAAGAATAATAGTTTTATAAATTCTAACCTTTAAGTTTTAAGATAGAAGCCGCGAACTAAGTAACTTAGCAACTGAATAATAACACGCATTTCCCACCTTTAACCGGGACTTTATTTCTTCCTAGATTTCATTTTTTCTTGTTATCATTGAACCTAAACTAAAAATATTTAATTATAAAAAATATTCTCCAGAATATCTATAAATAAATAAAGTAAATACCTGTGAATAACTTAAATTTCACAAACAAGATAGAATATTTAAACTCAAAATTTAATAATCAACATAAGAATCAATAAAAACAATAATCATAAATAAAAATAATAAGCTAAGCTTATAATAGTAGTAATAATAATAAGATGAAATACAATTATGATTATACATTGAAAATATTTATCGACTTTTTTAAAGTTAATCAAAACAGTGTTAGATATTATGGCTTTTCATAATTATTATTTATATTAATCAGTATCTAAAGGGTTTATAGCTCATGAATGTTTGGAGTTTCATTACAAACTGAAAAAAAAAAAAAAAATCTCTGCAAAGTAAACTCAAGGTTTTTTGTCGACTGATAAGGCACGAATCCACCATCAGAATAAGAAGCAGATATCAATAATTTTATTCGTGAGATGAACAAAGTTCAATAGCGAAGTGAAAATTATTGGGAGGTGCTACTAGTGCATTACACTCTACAAATTTTAGTTATTTGTCCTTTTGCTTGTCAGATAAATCAATTATACGCATCCCTAGTATTTCTAGTAGTATTCTGTGCCCGAATCCCCCCTTTTTTTAAGATATTCCACCGACATTATTATAACTTATAACTTTATATGTATATATAAAATTATATATATATATATACATATATTCAGAGAGAGAGAGAGAGAGGGAGAGAGAGAGAGAGAGAGAGAGAAGAGAGAGAGAGAGAGAGAGAGAGAGAGGAGAGAGAGGGAGAGAGAGAGAGAGAGAGAGAGAGAGAGAGAGAGAGAGAGGAGAGAGAGAGAGGAGAGAGAGAGAGAGAGAGAGAGAGAGAGAGAGAGAGAAAACATATATACACATACTTAACTCTTTTCACTCAACTATTCAAACAAGCAACAGTTTTATATACTTGCACAATCCGAATACATTGAAAAGCAAATTAAATTTCATTGAGTCGTAAATTGACCAAAAACAATTACTGAGAACTTCAATAAATAAAAACAATTACCTTTGTCAGTGTCCCAGCCCAGCTTTGTTGTTGTTCTTCCTCAAATCACAATATCTTTCTAACGATTAAAATTACATTTTATTTAAATAAAATCCCCTGAAATGAATATATACGTTGCTAAATCTCTCATCGAGAAACACAAACAAATGAAGTAAAATTCTCAATACAGGATTTTATCCAGTCACACAAAACCAACATTTCTAAAGTGATCTACAGGAATTAGAGTTTTTTCCAAGCAATTAATGATATTAAATTATATCATTAACACTTAGTTAGATACATTAATTTAACTATAATACACGGGTTTTGTTGCTAAAACAATCACGGAGCCCTATATTTTAACTCTATTTTCTCTACACCAACCTTAATCCTACCTAATATATGTTTTGCCCTGTTTACCATGCCGTACCAACATTGTCATTTGATGAAGTGTTGAATAAAATAAACCTTCCATAATTAGTTAATTTTAAATAATATATAATATATTTATCAAATAGTACAGAAAATGAAGCTCAAAAAATGACAAAGTCTCGCAATGTTTTCGTCCAGCATCGATTTGGATAAAAATTTAGAATTAGGCTCATTTTATCCTCTAGTTCATTTTTTATATCGAGCTGTTGTTGATTGAAAACTACCCCTAATTGTAAAAAATTAGAAAATAACATTTTAAATCTTTATATTCCTTCAGAGATCTCAACCATAATCACACCGGTTACCTTCCCGCAAAGCTCCTGGACACGATTTAATCACTCCCAATATCCTAAAACAACTTCCAAAAAAATCCATCCTATTCCTTACCTATATTTACAATGCCATACTCCGGACCACACATTTTCCTGAATCCTGGAAGTTATATATTGTTAAAATGATTCCTAAACCTAAAAAGCCGCTGGAGCTGCCTTCCTCTTACCGCCCTATATCTCTTTTACCCATTATGGGTAAAATCCTAGAAAGACTAATCCTTAAACGACTATATCCTATCCTAGAATCATATCACATAATCCCAGATCACTAGTTTGGATTTCGCTCATCCCACACCATCATCCAACAGTGTCATCGTGTGGTGGATGTTGTCTTATCAGCACTAGAGCGCGGATTGTACTGCACGGGAGCCTTTCTCGACGTAGAACAGGCCTTTGACCGAGTTTGGCACCCGGAACTGCTTTACAAACTCCGTAAATTCCTACCTCCTACATACTACCTCATCATCCAGTCCTACCTCTCTGAATGATCCTTCAAAATAAACCACAATAGTTCCTATTCATCTCTATTTACTCAGCCTGCTGGCGTTCGTCAAGGCAGTGTCCTAGGACCCCTTCTTTAAACAGTCTATACAACTGGTATCCCAACCCATCCTAACACCTTCCTTTCTACCTATGCTGATGACACTTGTGTGTTATCAGTCAATAATGATCCTACTGTTGCCTCTCAAACTCATCAATCCCACATCAGAGACCTTGAAGTATAGTGTCAGAATTAAAGAATCGAAATCGATTCTAACAAATCCCACCAAATTACCTTTACCCTCCGTCGTAAACCTACGACATCCTGCCGTACAGTGTTCTTTAATAATATTCCGCTAGTCCCGGTTGAACAGATTCGCTATCTAGGACTCCTACTTGACAAACGACTAACTTGGAATTTGCACAAAAGACTGAAATGACAAGAAACTGCCCAACGCTTTCACTTACTTCAACACTTACTGGACAGACGCTCTAACCTTCCACTTAACTACAAAGGCTCATCTATATTACCATCATAAGGCTATCTGGACGTACGGAGTTGAGCTTTGGGGCCCTACTAAACCATCAAATTCATCCTGTATTCAATCCTTACAATCAAAAATCCTTCGAAAAATCCTCAATGCTCCTTACTTTGTCACCAACAAAATCATCCATAAAGACCTAATGTCCCATATGTTGCTGATTTGGCCCATACGAGGTATCAATCCTTCCATGACAAACTCCGCTCACACTCTAACACACTAGTTTCAATCCTTACTTCCCCTTCCATTCTGACAATCCTCCGAGACGTCTGAAAAGAAGATGGCCTCGAGACCTTCTAGTGCAGATTACCTAGTGGAGTGTTGCCAATGGGAATATTCTCTTCATGTCTTTTCATGTATATTATCTATATTATGAGCCAATTTGCTTGATGTATTTACTAATACAGTTGTAAATTTCAATAAAATAATGAAAAAAAAATCTTTATATCTTATATCTTTAAATCTTTATCTTTATATGGATGAAATTAGATTAGATAAATATGGATCATTTTATGTTTAGAATACAATTTCCTAATACATCAACCGTTAAAAATCAATACTTGTTGGAGATTAATGTAAAAAAAAAAATTGTTTTTGTTATTTAAGTAAATCATTTTGTCCCATATTTCCAACTCCTGATTTGCTCCGGCGATGTGGTAATTATACTAATGTAAAACGTCAAATTCGTTTCAATTTAAACCTTTTTTTGTGTTGTTCCAAAAACTTCATACAGGTGAATTTTATAAATGTTTACTAAGAAGCTAATATTTAAGTATCTATTAATATAATTTGTCTTTTCTTCGCTGCTATAAAATATTTGGCTATGAAGACGAGAACCAGTGTGTTCAACATAGTAAAAAAAAAAAAAAAATGGTTATAATGAAAATAAAAACAGTAAGACAAAATTTTCACCGAACTAAAAACTTAATCTATTCTTCAAGACAGCCTTCGATTAATGTCATAAATATATAATCGATAGAATCCCCAAGTTTATTTTATTTACTATTTCCACAACTAGAAAACGCTTACAATATTTTTAAAATGACGTTTATAATAATAATCGAGGCGTTAATTTCCAAAAGGTACTAAACGACATCTTTTACGAAATCGATATTTTGACATATTTGTATTCTCATTATTTATTTTAACCTAAATATTCAATTTTATTTTATATAATGAAAACTCATTCCAAAGCGCAATTTATAAATACTATTATTTTCTAAAGGTACTAATTACACATTCAGTTTTGTTTTTGAATTGTATTAAAATATTTTATTCCATAAGTTTAATATGATGTTTTTAACATTGTAAAAAAAAAAAATCTAGTTTCTAATCCGAAAAGATTCACATTAGCCGGTTTAATAATAGAGTAATGAGGGATTTTCGCGATACCTGTAAAATTTCAAAGAACGGATATAGTACCTTTTGAAACTCAACTTCTGAATAGTGAAAGGAACGCCATTCAAATAAGGCAGAGCATCATGAGGAATTCAAATCGGCAAACAATTATGATTACATTAATTCGACAAGCTAAAAGTTTTTTTAATCCTTGAAACTCATTAACAATGACATATGCAGTAAGCTTTTCCCTTCAGAAATACATCTTTTTTGAAAGTTAAATTCTATGGAATGTTTTGGTTTTCAATATCAAAACAAAGAGAAAGGTGTTTCCATCGCCTGTTTATAAATCATCGATTGGATTAATAAAATGCATATTAACTGAGAAAGGAAAATGATCAAAGAAGACATTCGGGAAAGTGAAAAAGGGGATATGAAAAAAAAAAATAAATCGAAGAGGATGTTAAATCTGTTTTCTCTATCGTAATTTAATTATCAATTGCCTTAAGAAGTTATGAAATTTCGAACGTGTATCTCTTTCGCTTGAATTTAAGTTATCTGGAAACAATCTTACTTACTTTTCTGATAATTTTTTTATATTTCTCAGATAATGACGAGACTCTGGTTGGTTCTTAGTAAGAATAATGTGATGTAGCTGTTTATTAGAAGGAAAATGAGCCTATCTATTGCTCCAGCATAAGGCAGATTTCTTTTTTTTTTTTTCATTATAAGGTCCATAATAAACAGAGGTCTTTCTCCCTTAAAAACAACTACTTAACCAAAACTTTTTTTTTTTTTAGGTAAATAATCTTTGTTATTAAATCAAATGAAATGCATAGGTAAGAAAGCTTAAACGCGTTATTAAGTAGAAGATATATAATCAAAAAATAATAGTTTAGAATCTTTAAGGGAAAAACTACGTTATTTTTTTTATACAAAAAAGACAAGCAAACCTTCTACCAAGATTTCAACATACAACTAAAAATACTGGTATCTATCAATGTAATTATCTTAACTATTAATGATTTTCTAAGATGCCAATAGTTATTTATATAAAGTCATTTGTATCCTCCCTTCCTTAAACTGTTACTAATATACCATTTTATTGATTAGTTAAAGCTTTAGAAAAGTATTTATGATCAATACCTCTTGGGCACTTCCTGCTAAGATGATGAGTTCGTATATTTTACTTTCACTTACCTATATATGAAATATATAGTAAGGAAAAGTATTTCGATCGTAAACATTTTCGAATTCCAGTTTTCAATGGAAATACAAATTTTAGGGTCCCTTAGGTCCTAATGACCAAGTCCAGCAAAAAGGTCTGTATGTCTGTGTGTCCGTTCGTGTGTGTGTAGTAAGTCCAATTTAATGCAATTTTTGTGTTTTTGAACACAAGAATAGTAATATAGATGTATAATATACCGTCAGTAAAAATATTGTCTAATACATGGAATAGTAAAGGGTAATGGAGAGTGATAAAAAGCCGATAAAACTATCTGCTCCTGGTTCCTGAAAAAGGAAATTTATGTTGACCGTCCTACCACCTGGCGGCCTGCTTTAGAACTCCCACTGTATCATTGTCCGATTAGCCACAGCAGCATAAAGGGGCGTTAAATAAATAAACAAACAATCGGTTTTATACAACAGCCGATTAAAAATAATAACATTTAAACAAGATATTGGCCCTATAAAGTTGTGCCCATCAATAGGTTGCTTACTGAATTCACAAACAGAATTTTAGTTGCAGTTAAAATGTTGACATGGATCTATAACGTGGTGAACAGCCCGATGGTCTCCCGCCCCTTCTGTTAACAATGGTGAAAGTGTCAGCTCTTAAATGACAGAATTCTGAAAGGTTTAAAAGTGTGCATCGACAGGGCTATCCAGATCCTGTTATTGCCTGGAGGTAAAAGCTGGAGCCAGTACCTCGTAAATCTTTAGTGGGCAATAATCAGGGAGGCTTTGGCACACCTCACGGCTGCGATAAAATTAAAGGATCCACTTCCTCGAGCTCTGTCTGTGCCGCCTTTATTACTGTCACTATGGCGTCAATTCTAGGGCAGTAGTGCTCCTTAATACAACTCGTGTCTTGTTCTTTAACGGTTTTTCGAATTTGAAGTGTTTCTATTTCGTAGTGGAAACATCCATTTTTTGCCATAAACTAAAACTCTTACTTACATCATACAGTGAATAATTATGGGCATGGACTAAAACTACATAGAGTTGGAACGAAGATGGGAATGATTAAAATTGATTCGGAAAAAGGTTACAATCGACTTAAAATAATACGAGAAAAAAAAGGATCACTTGTAGCTGGATGGCTAGCATAACAGCCTCCTATGTCAAAGGTCACGGGTTCAAACCCGCAAGTGGTCCTAGGATTTTTTAAAGAGAATAAAAAATCCTTAGTTATGCCGTCCTTCGAGAGGACGTTAAAAGGTGGTCCCGAGCCTTTGCGATGTCAGGTACTCGTTAAAGACCCCTATCCTAATAAAACCTGGATAGGCAAAATTCAAGACTCCCACTGTAGCATCATCCGATTAGCCACCGTAGCATTAATTCAACACCGTACGTTACGTTAAATAAATAAACAAACAAACAAGAAAAAAAACTCTTTAATTAGAAGATATTCACGTCTGAAGGCTCTTATTGTTATGGATTTTCCAGGTTATAATTAATAACCTAACTAACAGTCAATAATACTACTATAGAACGATTCCATACATATAAATATCTAGGAACGTTGATTAACAGCAATGAGATATGTTAAAGGAAGTCAAATGTAGAATTGAAATTGCATAATCGGCCTAACAGGAATTAATTATTTGAACATACAGCCAAAATGTTGAAATATTACGTCTTTTCTTGTATAGGATAGAAGCCTGCACGATAAAGTAAGCTGATATCTTGAAGGTCAATACATCTGAGATGTGGTGCTACCGCAGGAAAAACACCATACTAAAAACATACCTTTATAGAGATGTCCAACATAGAAGTATTAAGAAGAATAGCACCATTAAATCAGGTAGTCGCAGTATTTTGGACATCTTATGAAAGGAGATAAATATGAAATGATACAGCACGACCTTATACGAAAAGATATGAAGAAAGAAAAGTAGAGGATGGACATGGGTGTAGGAACTCCCAAGGATTGCTTCGACTGGAGTAGGAGATATTCAGAGCCGCCAACGACAGACATCATATAGCTATGCTGATTTCCAACAATCGATAGAAGAGGAACACTAAGAAGAAGATAATAAATCAAAGTATGTTCTATTACTCTAAAATTGATATTTAAACATTAATATGCATATTAAATGTTATAAGTGATTTGCTTAGACATTAAGATAGGCTCGACATATTTCTTTCACAAAAGGAGTGGTTGACCCAACGTCTAGTTATTATTTCAGTTATCTTTCTTTATAAAGAATTAAGATCATTGGCTGGTGTCAGATATTTAATTGTGGTCCTACAAGGCATAACCCTTAGTTGGATTTGTTAAAATGTTAGGGATTGTTGTGAGTCTCTAATTTCAAATAGCACAAATAATTTTACTGTCAATACTTTATCCACAATGAAACAATGTTGCTATGTTCATGTCTCTCGTTTCCACTATACTGATCGTTCAATAATTAAGGTTTTTTTTTATATTAAAGATAATTGCTTGCTATGGTTTTTAAGGGCACTGAAATTCATGCATGATTACATTTATATTCTATTTGTCCATTTGTCCTTTTTTAACTTCCTTGTCCATAAATCATATCTTCTTTACACAGTATATTTCTGATAACCCTTCGAGTCGACTAAAAAGATGTCCTCAGGACATACTTGCTTAAAATAGTCATTGAAGTGCTAACAATAGGTAGCTCTTTCTTAGGCCGCTTTCATACTTCACATTTATAAGTTGTGTTTATTACTAAAGTTGCGAATTGAAATAAATAATACTTTAAAACTTCTTGTTTATAGCATAAATTTAATATTAATAATTCAATATTTAATTAAATTGAATTACTTTCTCTCTCCGACATGAAACCAGCTCTGTAGCGTATCTTGACAGCATCCATATTCCACAATCAGATATCTAAGTTTGACATTCGATAGAAGAATGGCATGTGTTCCACACATCAAGAACATACAGATAACGCTAACCAAAGGCTAAAACATTTATGCTTCTATTTTCTAGACGTTCAAAATCAAAACTTAAAAAGAAATTGAACACTTACTTACTAAAACCAATTTTGACTTACGCATCACAGCAAATCAGACACACTTGTGTAAAATCCAAATTTTCGAATTCAAAACATTCAGAACTCTAAACATTTCACCTTGGTTCGTTAGTAACATTACTCTACATGCAGACCTTCATATGCCAACTGTCAAGTAACAGATCCGGATCCTCTACAAAGGTTTTAACAAAAACATACATGGACATTCTAACACATCAATACAAAACACGGCCGCTACTGACATGCCTCACAATTATAAATTTAACACTTAAATGAGCACACCTTAAGATAATTTTTCAAAGACAAATATTTAAATAATGTATTTTTATTCACTAATCAAAGTTTTAAAAAATTGTTTCAGTCTTGAAAATGTGGAAACAGCCCAGAAACGTTGATAGATGTGAATGATTATGAAATAAAGTAAATGATTGACAAAAGGAAGTGTCAATCATTTACTTTATTTCATAATCATTCACATCTATCAACGTTTCTGGGCTGTTTCCACATTTTCAAGACTGAAACAATTTTTTAAAACTTTGATTAGTGAATAAAAATACATTATTTAAATATTTGTCTTTGAAAAATTATCTTCGCCAATTTGTCATAATTAATTTAAAACTCACTAATATTATTTACCTTATTTTTTAAAAACACTTTCTCACATATAACCCACCACTTCACTTCATAGCTTACTGCTATTCGTCCTCATGGGTGTTCAAAAACTAAGAAAAACTTAAAAAAGAAAAGAAACTTGATAAATTTATTGTAATAATTAATGTTATTCTTTTTTGTTTTGTTTTTTGTATACAAAAAAACAAATACATGTGTTCTTTGGACAGTTATAATCCTTATTTTTCTTGCCCACGTTTGTTATTCTCAAGGGATTTAGTCCCAGAATAAAGTTCTTTTTTCATTGATTCAATGTTCGTCGGATGTTGAAAAGAAGTTGAATAAGGAACCTCCAGTCTTCAAGTGGATAAAGGAATCAAGACAGGAAGAGATGCCGCTGGGTACTCTATCCATCACCAACCATCATGATCAAAACCTGCCCCATCGCATTCACTGTTAGTCCATGAAAATGGCAGATGTGAACAAACACATTAAAGTTAAAAAAAAAATCTTTACAACTGTAATTTTTGTTTAATATTGTTTAGATTTCGCTGATTCAACTGAAATAATCCTCAACCGAAGTTTTACAAAGTAAAAAAGTATTATCTGGAAGTTAGATGATTGGATTTTAAAAGTAATGAAAGTATTTCACTAACGAAAATGCCTTTTCCGAGCATTGCTATTAGTCGTTTGTAGCATTTCAATTCCAATGTCAAGTGTGTAACGTATTTCACAAAACAAAAATAAAATAAAAAGAGGACTAAAATATAGCCTTTGTCGGGATATTCACTGAAACAAAGGTTAATATTGTTGTTCATTCTGTCATCTTTCTTCATTTTATTTCGCTTTGTGTTCACAAACAGAATCATTTATTGATCTTTGGCCGTGTCGTTTTCTACCACATGTATGTTAAAGATACAGGTGTTACTTTTATATTTTTAAGTTTTCTAATTTTTAAATATTATTTTATTGTTTCAGATTATAATTGTACATAGATAAGTAGACAATACACTATTTTTTTAATGTTTTTATTAAAAACAGAAAATGTTTATTTTAAGTTATTTCAAAATGTAATATCAAATAATTTAAAATTCTTCTTCCAGTGGCGCGACAGGCCGTGAAAGCCCTGAGCCTCGTGGTGGTAACTCCGGCGAGTTTACACTACGTTTCACGATGCTATTTTTAGTGTAGGGTCATCACCCTTACGACTAATTTTGTGAGTTGCCATCCTTTGGCTGACGGGTCTCACATACCCGGAGGAGAGGTTGTGAGTGAATCCCATTTTTTTACATCCGCCTGGGATTCGAACTCAGAACCAGTAGCATGAGAGACTAGCGTGCTAGCCACTCAGCCATGGGCTCCCCAATTTAAAATTAATCTATGTTTTATATGCTATAATTACTGACACTAGACGCATTAAAAGTATTTTTTAATATAAGGTATGCTTAATATAGGTAAAATTCACATTGTCTGAATAAATAATTTTATTTGTAAACCTATTTGTAAAACACCAACTGCGTTTCTGTGGCCGAGGAAAGCCTGATGTGTGTGGTTATTCAGATAATAACCAAAGTATATGTAAACAATAACGTTACATTTAAATGTTAAAAATTACTTTTTTAATTATATTCTAGGAAAACTATTCTTTTAGATTTATTTTATCGCATGTACTTTTTGCTCATAGTTTATATGAAAAAGCTTCAAATTTTATTAGTACCTTTTTTATTATTTAGAAGTGTTTTTTTTACCGCATCATTAATTAAAAAATAATTATATACTAATATAGATCTATAAATTACTAAGCAATCAGATTTGTGATGATGAAAGAGTTGTTGACTGGAGTAAGAATATAAGTAGAAGATGGTTGGGAAAGCAGTCATAGAAACACTTTACACACAAGTGAACTTAATTTATCCTGCAAAATAGTCGGCATAAATTTTAGGCCATCTTCATATAAAAAGAAATTTATATAATTTTAGAAATCATTCCAAATAAATCACCACAGTTCCTATTCCTCCCTTTATCTCAATCTGCTGTTGTTTATCAAGACAGCATCCCGTTCTTTATACAGTCTATACAACTGATATCCCACCCATCCTAACACTTTCCTTTCTACCTATGCTGATGACACGTGTGTGCTATCAGTAGATAATAAAGCAGTTACTGCCTCCCACACTCTTCAATCCCACATCCGAGATCTTGAGTTATGGAGCCAGAATTGGAGGATTAAAATTAATTCTAACAAATCCCACCAAATAACCTTTACCCTTCATCTTAAACCAATGACTCCCTGCCCTACTGTATCCTTTAATGACACTCCACTAGTCCCTGTGGAACAGATTCGATACCTCGGACTCCACCTTGACAAACATCTGAATTGGAATCCACATACAAGACTGAAACTACAAGAAACTGCACGACATTTTTCGACTACTTCAACACTTACTGGACGAACGCTCCAACCTTCCACTTAATTACAAAATACTTATTTATACGACCATCATAAGGCCGATATGGACTTACGGAGTAGAGCTATTTGGCTCTACTAAACCATCGAATTCTTCTCGAATCCAATCCTTACAATCCAAAATCCTTAACGCTCCTTACTTTGTCACAAATAAGCTCATCCAGAAAGACCTTAATATCTCATTTGTACTGAATTAGCCCGAACCAGTTATCAAACATTCCATGAAAAACTCCATTTCCACTCTAATCCACTAGTTTCTATCCTATCATCCTTTCTGATTCCTAATAATTCTTCGAGGCATCTGAAGAGAAGATGGCCACGAGACCTTTTAGTATAAAATAGTTTTAGAGTGCTGCCAATAGGGAGAGTTTCTTTATGTATTTCATGTAAATTTATTATGTCTATCACATTTACTTGTTGTATATAATAATACATTTGTAAATATCAATAAACATGTTTAAATAAATATAATTTTAGAATGAGATAAGTAGTATGCCACTGACACTAAAAATGTAAAACGTTTCGTTATCTCGTTTGACAAAATGTTAGTCCCGATGAAGTTACAACATACAGTTTGTTCAATCTATATGTACTCGTATATAAAAATACTACTGAACTTTCCTATGAGGAAGGAGGTAGAACAAACACTATTGTAGGGAACTGAGACCGGGGGGACTTAGAGGAAATTCATTTAGTATGATAATAATGTTATGATGCCAAACAGGAGCCTCTTCGCTGCAAATATTCCTCTGTTAGCTCAGTAAATTGTTGCCAGCCTTAACTTCACCAAGCCTGGGGCAATAGAATATAGCGATTATCCTATATGTACTAGTGTATCATGTAGGTACATCTTCTGATAGATTCATTATGTATTGTTAATTAGAATAATGTTCTGTGGGTTTGTATAATACAAGTTTGGCTCACAACTCCATTAGATTTATTAAAAAAAAAAAACTTCCTCAACCGCTGAACACTATCTTTATACTATAGTAAGAAGACAAATCAGAACAGTTAGAACCAAGTCCTACAGACTAAACCACTTGCCAACGTCACCAAACTTGTGCATTCCACCTCAAATTATTGACTTACAAGATGTTACTAGACTGGCGTTCATATGGAGTTGTCAATGGTATAGAATATATTACCTGCAACTGCAAGCAAGCCCAGTTCAGAATTGGGTGCTGGTGCATGTTGTAAGGAACACCTCTCTGCAGAGAAAACACAAAAGTGACTTCCTGGAACACCATTCTAGATCCCCCGACTTACGGAGTTTATCTCACGGAGACATATTAAATTCTTCAATAATATCTAATATTGTACGAATCTATTATTGAATACAGTAATTCCGACCAGACGGTCGCAACACTGGCAGAAACATATTTATTCAAACCCTCGGGCAAGAATAAGAAATACTAACTGAGCCCCAGAGCTAGAAACTAAAAAGCTACTTTACGAATATTCACCCGTCCCGTACATCAGATTCCTCTTAAAATGTATGCTATGCAGCAGAAAAAACCATCAAGAGAGAAATCAGTATATCAAGAACAACAAAAAAAAACTATATCTTATTACTATAAGAAAAAAAAAAAGTCGTTAATCAGAAAAAAAGATAGTAGCTACCTTAAATTTGAAGTTTTATCTTTCAACATTCAAAGCTCCGTCAGAAAAAAATATATATTTAGGTAGTTTTTAGGGTGGATGAAAGAATTATGTCTCCGAAAATCATCTCAATATTGCTAACTCAATTTCCAGACAAAGTTTCAACTAATTAATTCGAATAGGAGCTATTTAGGAGTCCGCTAAACCTTAGAAGCTACATCAGATAATTATATCCACTTTTTTAATGAATATTCCCCTCACTTTTATAATAATCGGCATATGTCACAGAAAATTTTCATGTGTAACGAGGTTAAACATATACTTACATTTATTATTTATAATTACCACATATCTCGGAAAAAAATCATATTGTAGTGATTAAGGAGTATGTTTTTAAGGAGTTATGTCATCAACAGAAAATCAATTTAGGTAGTTCCCTTTCGCTAGGATTAAGTATAATACAAAAGATTAGGAAAAAGTAATACGTTAGGGAAAAATCTGACTTGAATTATAAAGCCATTTGACTTTTGGTTTCATCCTGACTCCCTTGTTTTCTGAATTTATCTGAAATTACAGATAATTACATGAAAAAGGTTTCATAATCTTAAAGATATTAGAACGTTTTAACCATTTATAAAACAGATATGCGTGCAGCATTCGTCTTGAAGGATATTAAAGTACACAAGCTGAAAAATTTTAATTTTTTTTTTTTTATTTGATTGTAAAAAACAGTTGGTAGCGTTTTACATATTTCGATTCAATCCTCTCTGTGTTTAGAAAATCATGTTTACTTGGTCTATAATGTTTAGATATTCTAAAAACGCTAAAAATTGTTACACAATGTTTTATTATTTCCAAATAACTATATAAGGGTATAATATGTTTATAAAGCAATTTATAGACAGTTAACTAATTTAAAAAAGGAATAAATAATTAAAAGGAAAATGGCTAAAAATGTTCTATTACCACTGCTACTTTTAAAACGCTAAGTCTCTGTTATTTCTAAACCGATTTCAATGATTTGGTATTTATCAATTTAGAAAAACAGATTTTTTTTATTCGTTACTCGGGTTCTACGTATCGTAAAACGAAAGCCCTCATATTTTGGAAGGAGGTAATTTTTTTATTTATTTTTGGTCGATTACAAAGTTTCGTTATAGAAAATAATAAACCAAAAGCATTTATACTAGTCTTCATTAATGTTTATTTATCTTTTTTTCTCCGATTTTCATTCAAATAATTCAAATAAAATTTTTTCGTACATTTTTTCTCAATCATTTTCGAACATAACCGAGTTATCAGGGATTCACATCTCTTATAAGTTGTGGCTGGACAATATAATATATTTTTTTTCTCTTTGTTCATCGCAGTGTCTTAATCACGAAAAACATTTTAACTTCTATAATAATCGACTATTATGTTATATTGTGGCTAGAATATTAGTTGTGATTTAAATAATTTTTATAATTTACTGATTCTAAAACTCTATACATATTTTTCTTTTATTAATAATATATTTTTATGGACTTATGTATATAGGTAAAAATTTAGGATCGTTTAGAAATTAGTCCACAAACTGTTTGAAATAAATTTATCGCCCTAAAATACCTTACCTACCTACCTGTTAAAACAAGATCTTGAACGAGCTGGAATCAGAATTGAAAAACTTGAATGGTCTAATCTCATAAATAATAATAATAATAGGTAAAAGTACGATTTATTTTTCCTGTTTTGTAATGAATATCTGATTCTAATACTCCATCGACTTTCAACTCTATCTTCAAAAATAACTTAGTTAATGGCGTATTTATGAGTAAAATTTCAATTTTTTTACCTTTCTTCTTTATAATTATTCACGTTTTCTCGAATGAAAAAACTCGAACAATTTTTTTCTTTAATTTCAAAAATTACTGAGTTATTGAATTAAATCAATTTTAATCGTCTACTATTTTAAAAATAGCCGATTGATATCAACGTCTAGTTGATAGGATCATAGTTGGATGCTTTTGTAGTATTTTTGGCAAAAAAAAAAAAAATAGATATTTAAAAACATTTACCTTTCTACAGGTCTCAGTGTCCACACGAAGATCCCCGTCATTTCCAGCGCATATAGCCATGTATTCGGTCTTTCCGAAATTTACTCTGAGCCCCATGGACTCATAGCAATCCCACAAAGAGCACATCATAATTTCCAGGTACACCTTCCTCCGTGTAAACACAACCTGGTCATCCGCATAGAAGAGGGAGACCAGCTATTCATCGTCGATGAAGGGTCCTACATCTCCACATTGATCAATCCATTGCCTTACAGACACGTGGAGGTAAATCTTGAAGAAAGTCGGCGCCATGTTGCATCCCTGCTTCAGACCCTTAGTCCCTGAGAAAGGCTCCTATGGCCGTTTTCCAATCTTCAGTCGGGAGATGTCATCTCGGTATAGGTGTCTTACAGCTCCTATTAACGTGTCATCGATGCCAGCTTCTCTGAATATTTTCCACCTTTTGCTGTTTGGGACGCTGTCGTATGCCTGTTCAAGATCTACAAAAGCTAAATGGAGCTCTTGGTTCTTCTCCCGGAATTTTTCGATAAGTTGTCTAAGGACGAAGATGTTGTCGTTGCAGGATCGTCCCGCTGTGAAACCTTTCTGTTCTTCTAGGGTACAGAAAGCATCTTCTAATTTATCTCGGAGTAGCCTTCCAATTAATCTACTCACCGAGCTCTGTACACATATGCCTCTGTAGTTTCGACATATCTTCCTGTCACCTTTTTTAAAAATGGGTGATATAAAACCTGTACGGAGGTCGTCAGGCATCTTATCTCCTCTTAATACCAGCTTGATCATTTCGAGAAGTACACTGATCATCTTATCTACCCCACATTTCAGCTGTTCCATCAGCTGGTCCTGGGGCCTTTCCGATTTTTGAGCTTTTTAGAGCTTGAATTAATTCTTCCTTGGTCAACTCTATTCTAAAATCCAGCGTTTTTATAGCTCTCTCTTCCTCCATAAATTGGGTGCGGCGCTCTCTAAGGAGATCTTCAAAATGCATTTTCCATTCTTGTTCGCGAATTGGTGAGAGAATATTTTATTTTCTAGGGGCCCGCAGCTTCTTTAAAATAGCCCAGGATTCTTTGACCCTGTTGTACCCCAGTGTGCTATATATATATATATATATATATATATATATATATATATATATATATATATATTATTAATTAACTAAATCATGTCATTTATTAAAAATATTTACCAAAATCTGCAGTTTTTAATGAAATTACCAATAAATATTTATATAATATTAATATTTTATAATATACGTTTTATTCAGCGATAACTTTTGACTATATAAGGCTCTATAATTCATAATTTTGTGAAGGAAATATTGATGTCGCAAACGTTAGAAGATATATAGACTATACAGAGCGCATGATCAGGCTAGCCCTAGATACTAGGCATACCGAATAGAAGTGACTGACTCCTTCTACGGCACTTGTTGATATAGATTCTCTAGTGTCTGTCTCAGCTAATAACTGTTTTACTGCTTCCTACTAGACCCATCAATAATCTATCCGTTTAGTTAGAATTTCATAGAAAACAGTTTATTGCGGAATTTTAAAAATAATAATTTTTATTAAGTAATTTGGTATTGTGTCTCAGCAAAGGTTCGATGATACAAAAGTAACCTTTATTGAAGTGTGGTATTATAACTGTTTAATGAATTTCATTACTCTAGTTACTACTTTATACCTACTAGAATTGTTGAGGAAATAATATTTAAAATGTGGTAGCACCAATATCTCTTAAATTGGAAGGTATAAAACAGTAATTTTATATTTCTAAGGTTTATATTATTATGATGTTTCCCATCTAAAATGAAAATTACAAATGGTCTTATTTACGTTTCTTTTCTGAAGAATAAAAAAAAAAAAAAAAAAAAAAAAAAAAAAAAGAGGAAGAAAAAAAGGACTAATAGAAGAAAATAAAAAAGTATGCAGGAAGTTGTCACCAAACACTCCACCTGTCACATACACGCAGACGTTTTTGTAGGACACAAACCCGTATTTCCGGTAAAAACTCGGATTCAAACATTTTATTTCGTATATAGGTAAGTGAAAGTAAAAATTAATCACTCTTTCATATTTTTTATTTTTAGTATTTAAAAATTATTTTTGAAAATCTGGTGCTTGCAACACACGACTTTCACTTGCCTTGGTTGTTAAAATCAGTTGAGGGACAAAAAAACTAAAATAGCTTGTTGGAAACACATGTTTTAGATTAAATAACATAATCATTTTTCATCTGCAACAATCACTCTACTCCCACTAGTTTCAATCCTAGTGCTTCCTCTTCCATTCCTGACCATCCTCCGAGGCGTCTGAAAAGAAGATGTCCTCTAGTTGAGATTGCCTATTGGAGTGCTGCCAATGGGCAGTTTCTCTTCATGTATTTTTCATGTGTTTTATCTAACAGCTAATCTACTAAATATATCAATCAATATAAATATAAATAAGTGTATGAATAAAAAAAAGAAAATCTACAACAATCACTTACTTCTATTAACTTTTCATCAATCTATATTACGTTTTACAACTTTGTTTCTAAAATCTTTAACTTTCCAACGGTATATGATACTTTATGTAACAGTCTACATCTATACTTTATCGTTAAAAAAAAAAAAATTACATTATAAAATATGTTTGCTCATTTTTCCTTTAGTTGATTATCGAATTCACTCGACTTGTATGTTAAGCCGTTTTTTATCAATGCATACATGTCGATATGGCAATTTGTATGTAATCTATAAAATTAAAGTTACTTTAGAGAAAGGCAATTTAAAATATTAGTATTTAATTCCTGCCAGACTATGAATATTTGGTGGTAGAGCCCTGCAATATTTATGAATTGCATTAGAGTAGCTATGAGTTTTTCTTTAACATAAAGAATTTCTTTCATTGTTTTCTTTATACCAACCTTTATCCTTGATTGTTTGAATGTTTGCTCTGAGTTAGCAAGTATAACACAGTTTCCAGGTTTTACTGGCTGGTGCTTCCAAGCGTCTTAGAATGCTTAAACTGACTGCGCCAAATTTAAGTCTGCATACTATTACTTTCTCCCTTCTCGATTTTTTTTCCATTTATGGCAGTCGGATTTGATTATTCCCATCTGTACTTCTTTTTTCTTTGTAGCCTTTTCTGAGATTGGAGTACATAACCATCCACTTCGGTGTTCCTTAATTTGGCAATTCCCATTGCTTCCCCAATTCTGGCCGAATTGGCTGTTTGGTCAGCTTTTTCGTTCTCTGGAACTCCACAGCGGGATGGTAGACATAACAAAACTACAATTTTAATTTTTCTCTATCACAATTTATACTTAATCTTATAAACAAAATGATGATTTGGATATCATATAATTTTCTTAACATATGTTGTTTACGATTTAGTTTTAGGAAATATAAAATGAATTCTAGAGTTGAGATTGCTTAATTAAAGCATGCTTGATGAAGCTGTTGACCCTATCAGAGGCAGCCTTTCTATCGAGCAAGCCAACTGTGACAGCTCTTTGTTCCGCCTCTCTCGTATATTTTCAATCTTAGATATTTTATCTCGTTTTTCGAATTCCTGGCAAGAACTAGGTCAGAATATTGCATTTTATTTGATGAATATACGTCAATAATAATAAAAACGAAAATATACGTGACCAAAAAAACAAAAAAACATTTAGTAACCGTATTCTTAACATTAAGCAAAATATTCATTGGTATTTAAAAACAGACTGTTTGGAGAATCAAGATTTGTAGGTGTGTAGGCGTTAGAAGTAATACAATAGTATATTGTAACCTAGAATGACGTTAAAAATGTTATTAAAACGGTAAATTGAGACCTTAAATAATAAATTACAACTTGAGAATTTTATACCCACATAATTTTTCAGCACGCTCGCGGGATTATTAAGAACTCCGTTTTAAAATTATTTTAAGCTCATTTAACTTTTCTTTTTGTGTCCTCTGTCTGTCAGTCTGTTTACTCCTTCTAAGTTTTTTATTAGAATTGGAAAATTATTAGTCTTCCTAGTGCTATTTTCAGCTGCTTGTGCGTTTGTTTTCAATTATTCAGTTTATTTCATTTCGAAAAGAAGATATTATTCCTATTTTATCCTTAAAATGAAGAAACAATTTATTTAAGTAGATCATTTAATATTTTCTGATCTGTGTTATGAATAAAATCGTATAATAATTCAGACCATGTTTATAATGCAATATTTTTGATTAACTGTATTTATTTTGAGGATTTTTAAAAGTTACTAATCTTGGTATTTAGTAATATAATCACAAATCTAAAAAAAAAAATTAATAAATACTTCATGGAAACTCAACCACAGTAGCTTGGGCTGGGGATTATTATTTTTATCTTCATTCATTTTTATTTGTACTTGTCAGAAGTTTTTTGACAACAAACAAATGTGGTATACAAAACTTCAGCTGCGGACATGACAGGCAAGGGAAAGCAAAGTTCCCAAAAGCATCTCTTACTAGGCTTTAATTTAGCAGAGGAGGTTTCTCATCCAGCTTCTTTTCAACCCTCTTCTAACAGGCATTTTAGTTATGGACAGTTTGTTATAAATACACGAATAGAGAGTTCGAATGTGTTGGTAAACTGTTGGTTATTGTAATACCGTATGTAGTTTAGCAGTTTACACACCAAGGAGCTATCGCTAAGAGTATTAAATCTTTTCATTGAAATGATTGCAGTTCTTTTATGAGAGACTGTTTTGCTTAACTATAAACCTGTGAGCTGTAAGTCTATATGGGTTTGATTCTAAGGGGAATTAATCTTAAATGTGCTATCAATAATCATATGAAGCATCTTTCCTTCTCATCCATATTATCTCTATTCAAAATAAATACTAAATACAATAAAATACTGAAGAAATTCGAAATGAAATCATTTAAATAAAATATAATTAATTTCTTTCTGTCCGAGTGTAGCTTTACTACTCAAATTTAATCCGTTTTCAAATATAATTCTATCTTTTTTTTTTCTTCTTTTTTTTTAAATTACTTTTGTTTAAAATTTCAGGTTGGGGTTACTAGAGCTTTAGTTGCTACATTTTTTATTTTAACCTTAATGTTTTTATTCATCCTAGATCTTATAAATATTCTCGTTTATAATATATACGTATAATATATATATAAATAATAATAATAATTAATAATAATAATACTAATAATAATATAAAATATACGTATAATAATAATAATTCATTATTTATTCTGCGAACATCAGAATGATTCACCAGAAAAAAAAAACAATATGTTTTTTATTACATAGATATTTAATCCTGATTTTAAAGAGTAAGACTGAATCTGATCCAAAAGTTAAACTTAAGATATGTCGATGTTCTGTTGATTATTTTTTCAGTTAATTTTGCAAAGAAAATTAATTTAAGTTTGTGTGACTAAAAGCTAGATCTAAAATTTTCATTGTGAAACAGATAATTTATTTGAGGCCTAGTTTTTTTTTTTAGATATATTTTTATTGAAAATAACATCTTAAAAAAAAATACATCAAGTAAATATGCTGAAATGTTATAACACATGAAGAGAAACTGCCCATTGGCAGCACTCTTTGGTAGTGAGTCTAAACAAGAAGGTCTCGAGGTCATCCTCTTTTCAGACGCCTCGGAGGATTATTAGGAATGGAAGAGGAAGCACAAGGATTGAAACTAATGGATTAGAGTGGGAGTGGAGTTTTTTATGGAAGGTGTGATATCTGGTACGGGCCAAATGAGCAACATATGGAACATTAAGGTCATTGTGGTTGATTTTATTCGTGACAAAGTAAGGAGCGTTAAGGATTTTGGATTGTAAGGATTGGATACGGGATGAGTTTGATGGTTTAGTAGAGCCTCAAAACTCAACTCCGTAGATCCAGATAGGCCTTATGATAGTCATGAAAATGAGACTTTTGTAGTTAAGTGAAAAGTTAGAGCGTCTGTCTGGTAAATGTTGGAGTAGCCGAAATCGTCGTGCAGTTTCTTGTCTTTTCGGTCTTGTATGTGGATTCCATGTAAGTCGTTTGTCAAGCAGGAGTGCTAAATAGCGGATCTGTTCAACCGGGACAAGCGGAATATCATCAAACACTGTAGAGCAGGATGTCGTAGGTTTTCGACGTAAGGTAAAGGTAATTTGTTGGGATTTATTGGAATTGATTTTAATTCTCCAATTCTAACACCATACCTCAAGGTCTCTGATGTGGGATTGGAGAGTTTGAGAGGCAATAGTAGGATCGTTATTAACCGATAACACGCTAGTGTCATCGTCATAGGTAGAAAGAATGTGTCAGGATGGGTTGGGATATCAGCTGTATAGACTGTGTAAAGAATGGGTCTTAGGATACTGCCTTGAGGAACCGCAGCAGACTAGGTGAAAAGAGATGAATAGGAACTATTGTGGTTTATTTTGAAGGATCTGTCAGAGAGGTAGGACTGGATGATTAGGGAGTATGTAGGAGGAAGGAATGTACGGAGTTTGTACAACAGTCCCAGGGTGCCAGACTGAGGTCTAGTCAACATTGAACCCATGGTTTGGCTAAATTTTATCTGCTCAATTTACTATTTACAACCATGAGTTACGGTGTGTTGACTTTCTGCATTTAATTAACAGATGCTCTTTAATTTTTACTTGCTCTAGAAACTTTTACAAAGAGATAAATTATTAATCTAACATAACAAGCCACTAAGACTTATCGTTAGAGAGCTATAAGCTCTTAAGCGAAAAATTGCTGTAGCCCTACCCTAATCTACGCAAGCTTCTTTATTTTTGAGTTTTCAGTATTATTTATTCAGTTTTACTATATTTTTTATTGTAAAAATAAAACTTTTTTTATAATTAAACTCAACGTAACACGCAGCTTGACTTGTTAATGCATTTTGTTAATTTATATAACTTTATGGTAATAGTAACTATAACAAATGTAACTTAGTTATTAGTCAATTATTTTGAAATTATGGTTGGACAACAAGTAAAGTGTAATTATTTAATATCAGACTTTAGTTTTATTGAATTGAAAAATAGTAAGATACCAGTAGAAGTGGAATTACACCTCATTACTCAATATGTTCTAGCTTTCATATAGACGTAATAGTTGAATAGCATCAAAACTTGCTTGGATCATAAATGTGAATTTATGAAGCTCTGAGATATTAGAAATAATATAATAATAAATTATATTATACTATTGCACATGTAGGCAGTAAGAGGAGCCTCAATTTAAAATTTCAGCTTTATACGCATTTATTGCATACAACAGTGGTTCCCAACTCAGACGATGTCTAAGCGATCTTTAAAACGGATGTAATTGAAAGTAGCAGTTTGCCCAAACCTGACTTTTCAGATGTATTTTGTGGTACTTATAATATTTAAGGTATTTCTAATACTAGATAAGGAGCTGGGAATGGTTTTATTCTGCCTAGACAAAAAGCAGGCTGGATGAGAGAGGCTGGGCAGGCTCATATATTGCCCCATTCTTTATATCCGTTTAAGCTGCGAGAATTCTTGGAATATTCTTTTTCGTCTTCCTCATTCCCTGTTCCAGGCCAACATATTTATTACTAAAGTGTTAAATATAAACCGCAAGAGATCCAGTATTTAAAAATTAGATATATCGTTTATTTATTTATAATTTCAATTTTTATTTTACTTAAAAAATTTGTTATTATATACCATTATTTATTTTAGTTTCATTTTATGTAATTTGACTTCCTTTTGTTCAATTTTAAATATTGTATGAATGTAATCCTGTAGCAATATTATTATTGTCCATTGTGACTAATTGTAATAAATCCGAATAAATAAAAAAATATATATATAAATTTATTTTATCAAACTCATTTTCCTTTGAAATATATATATATATATATATATATATATATATATATATATATATATATATATATATATATATATATATTTTCATTTTCTTTCACTTACCTATACAGGAATCATATAGTAAGAGAAAGTATTGCGGTTGTGAACATTTTCGAATTCCAGTTATCAACGTAAAAACATGTATTAAGGTCCGCTGAGTTCAAATAACCAAGTCTCGCAAATAGATATGTGTATCCGTGTGTGGTAGGTCCTGTTTAATTTTATATTGGCAGATATGACATATACAAATTTTTTATTTTAATTTAACACATTACAACCAACGTAATGGGACATCAAACATATGGGAGCTTTTGCAATATTTCTGTATCTAAAATATCTAAACAGGTCCAGCAACAAAACGGAAAGGTGTAAGAAACTGAAATTTCATATTCGAGCTATATTACATGAACCTTTTTATCACCATCGGCGTAACGAAAGAGCCACTTTTACACCTTTTCACGATGTACTCCAAAATTGCTATAATGATACAGATTAAACTCAATAAATCTATGTAAAATTTAAGTGGTTTCAATACGATGTACATTTTATTCTGATTAAATAGTCTGACATGACTTAAATGCTCATTGATAAAAATCGGCTAAATCAACAAGATGAAAGAGTTTAATAACCAATAAGAACTGAATAGAGCAAAATATTTTTTAATAAAAGCTTTGGGTTTTTGAACTGTAACGTAGCACAGTGTGAGTCATATTGGACTTTCCAATTTCAAGGAAGTGTACAATAAAAACATAGCAAATGAAAATTATATTATTATTGCAGTTTTATTTTATTATAGTACCTTGTAAATGTCTACCTACATTGTCCAAACACTGACGTAGCCTTTTCTGGAAGTTTTCCATGACTCTGTAAACTATATTCGGAGGAACAGCATTAATTTTTTTAGCGATGGCAGTCTTCAGTTCATCGATTGTTCGGGAACGATGCTTGTAGACATTTACTTGAGGAGACCCCCAAGAAAAAAAAAATACATAAGATTAAATCAGGCGATCTGGGAGGCCACCCTATGTCACCTCGTATAGGCAAAAAACGGCCGAGAAACACATGCCTCAGAAGTTCCATTTTCAAATCGCAACAAAATAAAACTGCATTCTAGATTATTTCAACTAATAAAATAATTCTTAAAGCATTTGGCTTCGTTGTTATTATGCACCTATTTGAAATCGGAAAGTTCTTTATGACCCACCCATATAATATATATATATATATATATATATATATATATATATATATATATATATATATATATATATATATAATAAATAATAAATAAATAATTTTTTTTTTTATTATCCTGGGACAAGTCCCTTTAGAATAAAAAAATACAGAATTTACAAAATGTGCTTTGCAGTCTTAGAGTAAGTTAAATACATATTAACAAGTTAATAATGACTTACATAAAATTAGACATATTCAAATAAGAAGAAAACAAAACAGTGACAAAAAATAAATAATGATAATAATAAATTATTTACAAGTTTATTGAGCCTGGGTATTCATTAAATGATTAAATATGCGGGATTTAAAGGTTGAAAGAGAGTTGGAGTGACGGATGGAAGGAGGGATAGAATTCCATAGGATTGCGGATCGAATGAGAAAGGATCTGTCGAAATGTGCAGTTCGGTGGGCCGTACTGTATAAATCCGAAGGCCTGGAGCGTGTACAACGAGGATGAACAGAGGATTTGAATTGAAGGAGGTCAAAAATGTATGATGGACGGCGGGATTGGATAACTTGGTAAAGGAATGTCGCAAGGAAATACTTGCGACGATTGGAAGGGTAAAGCCACTTCAACTCGCCATAAAATTGAGACACGGAGGCGTACCTGGAGACCCCGAAGATGAATCGGACAAAGCAATTAAATAAGCGTTTTATTTTTACTTCGAGATCCCCAGAAACACAATCGTATACCGTACAGCAATAGTCGAAGTGGGGAAATATTAGAGAGGTAACGAGGAGTTTTCGGGTTTCATACGGAAATAGGTGACGGAGGGAATATAGTCGCTTTATGGTTGAAAAGGTTCGACGGGAGATTTCGGAAATATGATTTTTGAAGGATAGAGTTTGGTCGAAGGTTACTCCCAGGTTTCTAACAGTCGGGTGGAACTTTATAGGATTACTATTTAGGAATAGGGTTGGGATATGTGGAACAGTTTTCAGGAGGTGATGGGATCCTATTACAATTGCTTTTGTTTTTTCAGCATTAAGTTTTAACTTATTGACTACAGCCCAGTGACTTATTCGATTTAGGTCCTCTTGTAGTCTTTTTGTAGCTGGTAATAGGTCGGAGGGTGGGAAGGAAAGGTATATTTGGAAATCGTCAGCATAGAGGTGATATTTAGAGTGATGGATAAGGTGAGGGAGGTCATTAATATAGATAGCGAATAGAGTAGGGGATAGAGACGATCCCTGAGGGACACCACAGGATAGTGGCAGGGTAATGGAAGGAGGTTGATCTGGCACTACTACATACTGAGAACGATCGGAGAGGAAGGATTGAAACCAGCGCAAAGCACTGTTGGATACTGGGAGATTTTGGAGTTTGGTTAGAAGGATACTATGGTCAACCGTGTCAAACGCCTTTGAGAAATCTAGAAGGATAAGTATAGTTAATTTTTGGTTATCAATGGCATTTTGGAGGTCTTGTGTTATTTTAAGGAGAGCGGATGGGGTAGAATAACCGGGTCGAAAACCGGATTGGAGAGGACTAAGGAGAGAGTTTTTTTCAAGGAAATTTGATAGCTGGGTTTGAACAAGGCGTTCGAGCGGCTTTGATAGATTTGAAAGAATAGAAATAGAACGGAAATCTTGCGGTGATGTAGGATTGGGAACTTTATTTAGTGGTCGGACGAGAGCGGTTTTCCAGGAAGAAGGAAAAGTGGAATTTTGCAAAGAGAAATTATATATATGATATAGTACCGGTATGAGGGATGGGAGGCTGGATTTTATTAGTTTCACAGGAATTTTGTCTGGTCCATAATCGTTAGTACGTGATTTCAGAATTGCATTAAGTAGTTCATCGTAGGACACGTGAGAAAAGAAGAAACTGTCTGGATTGAAGTTTTGAATTAATACCAGGAGTTGTCGAAGAATTAGGAGCTGAGGATATAAAATGGTTATTGAGTTCGTCAGGCGTGACTTGGAAGGAACTAAGGTTATTGGGTTCAGGAAAGGACAATTTTCGAAGGATTTTCCATATAGACTTAGCATCAGGAGCATCGGAAAGGACAGAATGGATATGGAGGGATTTAGCACGTCGCACTGCGCATTGGGTTTCATTACGGAGCTTCTTGAAAGACACATAGTCTTCTTGCAAACGGGTGCGTCGAAATTTGCGTCTTGCCGCTTCCCTTCTCTTCATCATATCCTTTATCTCGGGGGTGAGCCAAGGCGCAGTAGGACGGCGTAAGATTCTGGTTTTCAGGGGAGCGTGGATGTCTAGTATGGACCGTAGGTTTGAGGTAAGAGTGGAGACCATAGGATCAATGGAGTTGTCGGAGTATATCGTGTCCCAGTGGATAGAGTCCAGATCAGGTTGAAGAGATTCATAGGAAAGAAGGTCCAAATTACGATATGATATGACTCTTGGATTGAAGGATTTGACAGGCAGATCATAAGTAATATGGATAAGGTCGTGTGATGATAGGAAAGGAACGGGATGCTGCGATGAGGAAATAATTTTTATAGGAGAGTCAGAAATATGAAGGTCCAACCAGGTATCAGTATGCTGAGAGTGATGAGTAGGGTGATAAGGAACGAGGTATAGATTGAGGGAGTATATTAAATCGGTAAGGAAGGATTTGTCGCTGGACTCAGATAACATATTTGTATTAAAATCACCAGAAATAATTATATTATTATATGCTGAGACCAGTTGGACAAGGGAGGATTGGAAGATGTCATCAAATGGAACACGAGGAGGTCGATAGACGACGGCGTATAACAAGGGTGAGGAGATGGTTGGAATTTCAACAAACATGTATTCTATGTGAGGAAAGGGATTAGGAGGAGACTGCAATAGGATTTTTGCTTTCAGACTATCATGAATATACAGCCCGACTCCACCTCCCGTGCGATCAAGTCTGTCATGTCGTAGGAAAGAGTAATTTAGAAGGGAAACCTGAGAGGAAGGGATAAATGGTTTTAACCATGTTTCGGAAACGGCTACTATATGATAAAAATTGTCGAGGAAATATTTTTGGAATTCTTCATAGTGGGCTAGGAGGGATTGTGCGTTGATGTGACAGGAAGTTAGGATATTAGTCATAGTGGGGGGATAGAGAGGTGGGTAAACTTAAAAAAGGATTAGGACTAAGGGATAGGATGTAACTATTTTTCGTCCAGCACTCTATTATAGATTGAAACAAAATACATTTGAAAAAAAAACAAACATAAATATGTTTAAATAAATAACAAAAAAAAAAATAATAAAAATAAATTTAATGATAGTAGAAAGAAAAAATAAATTAAATAAAAACAATTTAAAGAACTAGTGAATGAAAAAAAAACAAAAACAATACTGAATGTGGTACAGAGAAGATGTCTTAGTTTTACTTTTATGATAATGTCAACTGATAAAATATAATAATAGGTACAATGAGATTCGATAAAAAAATAAAGTAAATAAATAAAAATATATATCTTTAATAAAAATTGAGTAAATAAAATATCTTCGATATATGAAAATAATATTTTTTCTATTTTGAAAATATAAATAAAAATGAGGTTTCTCAAAAAATAAAATATAAGTGAAAAAATAAAAAGACATTCTTTTATATAAAAAAAAAAGAAAAATATGATATCTATTAGAATTTACTAGCATAATTAAAAAATAAAAAATATTGGAAACTATAAAACAAAAAAGTAAAATATATACAATATAAATAAAAAATACAAAAAAAAAACTTCATCATTGATCGAAACAAAATACCTATGAAAATAACATAAACATGTTTAAATAAATACCAAAATAAGAAGAAAAAATCAATGTTAGTAGATAGAAGAATAAACCAATTAAAAAACAATTTAAAGAACTAGTAAATGAAAAAAACAAGACTGAATGTGGTACAGAGAGGATATCTTAGTTTTACTTTTATAAGGCAACTTAAGGATAATGGCAACTGATAAAATATAATAGTAGGTACAATGAGATTTGGTCAAAATAAAAAAAATATACAACTTTAATAAATAGTGAGTAAATAAAATATCTTCGATATATGAAAATAATATTTTTTCCATTTTAAAAATATAAACAAATATGAGGTTTCTCAAAAAATAAAATATAATTGAAAAAATAAAAATAAAAAGACATTCTTCTATATAAAAAAAAAAGAAAAAAAAGAAAAATATGATACCTATTAGAATTAACTAACATAATTAGAAAATAAAAATATGTTAAAACTATAAAACAAAAAAGTAAAATATTTACAATATAAAAAAAAATCACCATTATAGAAAAAGTAATAAGTCTATTATATAAAAAAAAATTATATCCATCATATGCAAAATGAAATACAAAAATAAATAAATTCTCTACTGTATAAATGAATAAATTTTTCTCTGTTTGAAAAAATAAGATGTCACTACGACAAGAGAGTATGATATAATGGTTATGAAAAAATAAAATAGATTCAAAGAATAAAAGTAAGATGTCAACAATGATAAAATAATTATTAAAAATAAGTTTGATGCGACGAAAATTCTTACTTCAGGAGTAAACGTCGAGATCTGTGGGTTTCGAAATAATAACAGCTGGGTAGCCATCAGCCTGGCGACACCTCACTCTTCCACCACCGAACCAAACATATTTAATTTTTCCTGTTAATTTTTTCTGTCTGGCTAGCCAATACAAGTGTTTGTTTGCGGGTGTCATGGCGTCGCTGACATAGACTCGATGCGAATCATTATCCTTCCAGCCAAGGTGACGTGTCGAAAAATCTCTTTTAATTTTTCTTTGTTTTACAATTTCCTCTTTTAAATTTTGCCGCACAAATCGTGCAATAATAGGACCAGGTACACCTTCCTGTCTAGATCTAAGCCGCACCGCGTGATCAAGATCTTCCGGGCACAGCTTGACTCCGAGTCCCGCTCCAACGTTTAATATTGTGGCCACCACAGTCTCACCCTGTTTTTCTGGAATACCTCTTATTTCGACTGAGTTTCTTAAATGACTCTGCTCAGAATGATTTAAACGTCCCTCTAACTCAGAAACTCTCGCTTTCAAAGTATTATTTTCTAGAGATAACATTTCTATTTTTCTATTTTGTTCCTCTAATAGTGTTTCTATTTTTATTAACTTTTCCATGTTTTCAAAAAAGAGCTCCGATTGCTTGTGAAGGGTCTCTTTAATCTCTTCTATCCCCTCCAGCCGGGTCTTCATTTCTTTAAACTCTGCCGATAACATCTTCATGAGATCAAGCGCTGTATCAGGCTCAGTAGATGGTAATGCCCTCGGTACTGATTCGCATTCTGGACATGTCCATTTCTTGCTTATTTCATTGTCGATGTTATCGATTGTCACGCATTTAATGTGAAAATAATTTTGGCATGAGTTACAAGCTACTCTCGCCTTCTCTTGGCTAGCTGATTTGTTACAGACTTTACAGCTGACCATTTTGTATATGTTATAATGAAAGTATAAATAAAAACAATAAGATTTAACCTGGTGTTTACACGGCAGCAGAGAGGATTAGGCTGGACAAACAACTGCTCCCCACTACTTCAACTCACTGATACTATAACTATTCGTTAAATTTATTTATTAAAATGTTTTAAAGTAAAAATAACGAAAATAATTGAATAAATAAGTTAGATAGCGAGAAGAACACGTCTAGACAACACGAGAGATACTCTAAGACTGAATATATATAATATATAATCATATATAATATAATGGTATAATAAACTGTTGCAAAGTTAACGATTTTAGAAAAAATATTGTTTTTTCAACGCCTGTGAATCATAAGAAGTATCTTTCTGCAATACGCAAAAGTCTTGCCGGTAGGGTATACATCTACTGTACCAGGGGTGTCACTTGTGAAATAGGATTTAGAATAAAAAGTTTGTCGTGTTCAAGATCATCAACATCATAACCATTCCCCGTTCTACCGCTACTCGGTCTGAAGGTTTTGCTTATAGAGTCTGCTCATAGACTCAGTTGTCTCTCTCCTGCACAAACTCTGCTCTCCTGTTCCAATTTATTCTGCGCCTCCTGCATGCCTCCTTTACACTATCCTTACAGGAGACGCCAGGCGTTCCTCTGGATCTTTTTCCTTCCTCCCTTGTAGGTCTTCCTTGCACTTCTGTTCGGATCTATATCCTGAGAATGAACCTATGTCCAAACCATCTCAGTTTGTGCTCCTCTAGACTAAGGGAGACTATACCCTTTGACATCGAGATTAGGCCGTATGGTGGAATTCCGTATCCTATCTCTTCTTGTCTTCTTCTCTAATTTTTGTAGATACCTTATTTCTATCGTGTTCAAGATATAAACGTTATTATCACATTTTTGACCTTTTTTTTTGAAAATGGGGGTATAATAGAAAAACCTAAATTATAAAATGCAATAAAATATTAAACAACAGTTTAAAAAAATATATAGTTTATAGTACTCATTCTGTAAGTCTAAATTTTGTGATGTTTTATACTGAATAGATATTTTTCTTTAATTTAATTGTTTACTATCAATGAAAATCTGTATTTTCATATACATTAGTATTTATATGAATATAAATAGTTACTATTATATGTCAATAACTGTTTCTAATAATTAACCTTTTTTTTTCTTTTTTTTTATAATTCCGTTCATATTTTATAATTGTCTCCGATTTTTATTGGTTAACTTTATTTTATTGATTGTGTGGAGTGACAGTTCTTCTCTCTCTCTCTCTCTTCTCTCTCTCTCTCTCTCTCTCTCTCTCTCTCTCTCTCTCTCTCTCTTCTCTCTCTCTCTCTCTCTCTCTCTCTCACTCTCTCTCTTTCTCTGAGGCTGTTGATAAAATGGTAATCATTAGAAACATAAATATTTCAATATTCTTAATTAACATCTTCCTTCAAGCCCACTTAGGAATCAGAGAGTGGGAAATAAATAAATGATTTCTTCGATTGGAGATGGAATACAAATGAACAGAGGCCCTTTCTCTCAGGCCTTTGTACCGTTTCATATTTATCGCTTTCACCTCCTTAATTGGGGTATATTTCAGCATCAATGGAGGGTTTTGTTCAACCGCAATGATCCCTATCTCCTTACTTTTTGATGGTCTCTAAATATTTACCAACAAATAAATTGTGAATATAGATTTCAGCAGTAATTGCAAGGACATAAACAATAATAAATAACTTTAAAAATGACCATGTTCATTATAATTTACTAGTATTAATTTTTTTTTTTGTTCACCCTCATCTCCTTTTTTGAAGCTATGCGAGGTTCTCTCTTCCCAGGAAGAAAGGGGGATGGTTTTAAGGGTATTTTTTTTTCATTCGTTCTGTTATAAATTTAATTTCATTATTCAATTCTTAGGAATAATTATAAAGCTATTATCGTTAGGGGTGTCCTGTTTATGAGACTATAAACCCACTTTTTCCATTATCACAGTTATAATAATTATTCATTTTTATTTTTTTTTAAACATGTATGGCTGCGTGAGCCTATCAAGAAATAAATAAAAAAAAAAAATAAATAAAAAAATAGCACAGCTGTTTATATTTATGAATATTCTGGTTTATTTTGATGATCCTTACAAAAGACAAGATATTGTGATAAAATCAGATTACATTAATTAAAAACGTGAGAAGTTAGTTACGGCGATTAATTCATAGGATTAAAACCAAATATAAGTTTAACTAATTAATGCGATTCACTGACTGTTAATTTATGTTCTTAAATGTTATCTCATTATTGTAAAGCTATATATTAAACTGTTTAATGCAGTTCGAAAAAAAATTGACATATATATTTATTAAATTAAAAAGAAAAAAAAAAAAAAAAAGGTTGGATTTTCTTTGATGCTGACTGGAAAGAGCATAACTCAGCGAGCGATCCATATTCACTGAAGCGGAGCTATCGAGGTTATTTATCACGAGAGCCATCCGTATTGTGTGTTCCGTCCGATCTGGTCCTTCTCTCTCTCTCGGCTATAACGGATAATAAAATATCAGGTCCAGTCCTCACTATCCTTCCTTTTAAGAACTATTACCATTCATATCATTCCTTTAGCTCCTTTCATTTTTTTTTTTATTAAACAAACTATTATA
Source organism: Piezodorus guildinii (assembly GCA_023052935.1). Taxonomy (NCBI): domain Eukaryota; kingdom Metazoa; phylum Arthropoda; class Insecta; order Hemiptera; family Pentatomidae; genus Piezodorus; species Piezodorus guildinii. The sequence continues at coordinate 117,231,228 of CM041293.1, read as the reverse complement.
AAAATTAAACACTTTTTCTTAATGCTCTTGAAATGTATAAGTTTCTCAAATATCTCTACTTGTGTGTGTTATAAGCTTACAAGTTTAGTAAAAAGTTATTTCACACGTGATACAACTGAATAAACCATCATCCATCCATAGCTGTATTCGAAATCGGAATCTATAATATATATTTATTTACAACTGTACATAAAAACAATAAATAAATGTGTGAAACAGAAATGATTGGTTTGAAAAACCCTTCTGAAGACTCAAGACTTACTAGGGCTAGGGATTTTCATGTAATTCAAAATGCCAAATATGTAAATATATATGTATTGATTTTGGTACAATTATGGAAATAATTATTAAAATTAGTGAAATATGTAAACAGTAAATATCCTTCTAAAACATTCTATACTCCCATATATTTATTATAATACAAAAACGGTTTTATTTTAAAAATAAAAAATACAAAAACAACAAACGTTTTAATGATTGTAGAGAAAACAGTTTGAAACAGAAGGCAAAACGCAACTTTGGAACTTTCAAACGCAAAACTACTTCTATTTTGCCTTAGTATCGACCAAATTGAGTAGTATGGAGTAGCACTTACAATACATTCATTATTTCTTATTTAACAACCAAAATATTACGACAAATAATTTATATGGCAAAATAACGTTTGCCAGGTCAGCTAGTATATTACATTATGTTGTTTTTAAATATTTGACTTCACACGAGTTTATTGTTTTTGCAGGATTACCAGTGGCAGTGATAATTGCTTGGATTATCGCACGCTACAATGCAGCCGACATGCCAGAAGTCCCACCTGTGAGTATCTTGAGTACATTTCAAAGCATACAATTTTAATTTGAAAACGCAATATCTCTGAACCTAGCTCTGAACCAATTTTAATGATTATTTTTTCATTTTGTGGGACATTAAATTATCTGAGTTTTGATATTTATTTATTAATTAGGAAAACTGATTTTTTTTATTCGTTTTTTAGATTCTACGTATCTTGAAACGTAAACACTAATGTCACGTTGACATGTCGGTTAATGAAACACTAATAATTTGTTCTCTATCTTAAAAAAAAAACAAACTGAGTTATTGAATTAGATCACTTTTAATCGGCCGCTTTTCTAAAAGTAACTAGCAGATATGTAATACGATTTGTATTCGGGATCACTAGAGACACACATATAATCCAGTATTACACCAAGTTAAGGTGGCTTTATCCTCGTTACAGATGCCAGTATTTCCTAGCTTTCTTACTCTACCAGGTTATCAGAACTCATCGTCCCAGCTATATATTCTAATCCTTTCAATTTAAATCATCAATTCAGTCCCGTTATACCATATCCCGGCTTTCTGACCTTTACTCTCCTCCTCACCGTACTGCTGCCTTTGACAAGTCCTTTCTAGCCAAAGCAACCTCTCTTTGGAATTCTATCCTTCCTGAGATCCGTCATGTAAGAACGGCTTGCTCCTTCAAATCGCTCCTTTTCAACCACCTTCCTTGCCCAGTCCAACAGACAATAACTTCGAACTGCAGATGCAATAAATTCCAATTATTATTATTTTTTTATTTATTATTTTTTTTAATAAAAAAAAATGTGTGTTTTTTTCGTTGTTTTTTAAAATTTATTTTCTTATTTCATTATGTAAGTGTGACTTGTAAAGATGTATACATATTACGACCTTAATTATTTTTTTATTTTAGTAAATTGTCATTCTAATCCATGACCACACTGTTCCGGTAATTAATTATGTATTTTATTTTATTCTTAAGGGACTTCAGTCCCGGGATAATAAAGAAGTTTTTTCATTTCATTTCAGATATCAAGGTATAAGTGTTAGGATTATCGTTAAATGCCCTTTTTTGGCGAATTTAATAAAAAAAAAAATCCAAAAAAATATCTCAGGGTATAATTTTTAACAAATATATTTATAGACAGTTAACTTATATGAAAATTAATAAATCATTGAAAGGAAAATGGCCTAAAATGGTCTATCACCAGTGCTAATTTTAAAACGCTATATCTCTGTTATTTCAAACTGATTTCGATGATTTTTTTTTGTTTTGTAGAAAATTTAATTCTCTAACAAATATTAATAACAACTAAATCATTTATTAATTCGGCCAAACGGATTTTTAATTCATTATTGGTCAAGTAGTTTCGGATAAATGCCGCAGACTGCGGACATCGGACGAACGGATTGTTTTTTTATTCGTCATTCGAATTCTACGTATCTTGAAAAGTAGAAACTCAAAATTTAAAGGTAAGGAGATAATTTTATTTATTTGTTTGTTCGATTACTAAGGTTCGTTATTGAAAATAATAAACCAAAATAAAAACAATACTGGAAGGAATTAGTCCGGGTGGCGGTCATTAAATGAAACAACTAAATAGTTTAAACTATTTATTGTTTGCCAACGTTTCGACCCCCTTTGTGGGTCATCATCAGGGCTAAAAAGATACAATTTCAATGACATTACATACAATATTATATAACCTATTCAGCTAGAGAACATCGGTATTAAAATATAACAGAAGAACTGTATATGTAAAAAAACGTAATCAAAATACAATGACTATAGTACAATAATGAAAGTGTTATACAGAAAAAAAATGTTCACTAAACAAAATTTACACAGGTATCAATAATTTACATGAAATATGAAACATAAAAATATGAAGTAGAGTGGAGAAACGTACCGCATGGTGGGAGAATGGAAACTAGGTACTGTTTCGTAGATGGGGGGTAGGTAGGATGGAAGATACGTAGGAAAAAAAAAAAAAAAAGGTAGAATGGAAAGTACGTACCGATTTATGGGCAGGGTCTGACAACAGTGACTGAAATTCTTAATACTACCATACAAAGAATCAATGAAATTTAACTTATGATTATAATAAAGATACAAGATAAAAAAAAAAAAAAAATTAAATTCTTGAAATATCACCTATATAATAGTAAGGTGATACAGTCAGGTTACTGTACAGTCAGTTTTTCTCCATATACATCTTCCATCACTGTTCTTACTATTTCTACTACTTCTTAATGTCATTAAAATTGTATTCTTTTGTATCTTTTTAGCCCTGATGATGCCCACAAAGGGGGTCGAAACGTTGGCAAACAATAAATTGTGGAAACTATTTAGTTGTTTCATTTAATGACCGCCACCCGGACTAATTCCTTCCAGTAATTATCAACGGCCAACTAATTATATCCACAATTATAAAAACAATACTATTCGACAGAACGGTTTCAGCGAAATAAAACAAATAAAATCATATATTTGTAAGAAACACTCACACAAACAAACATAAGAAAGGATTAAATAAAACCTTTAGAATCTTTTTACACATATTAATCTTCTTTTTTTCATTACTTTAATTGTGAATATTAAGAATGTATATAGACTCTGTTAATCAATAAAAATGAGAGCATTGTTGTTTCTTCAGAGGCATATGTTTTTGGAAGCCGTTGTACAAGCATCCAATTCTATCCTTGCTTAGAAGGGCTTAGGCCGGATCAGGGAAATTTAATTGGAAGAGGGCCTTCCGTGTACCGTATTTATAGGTCCTCCTCATCCTCTTGTCTTTTCTTTCAGCAGTGTCTTCCCACCTCTATGCAAGGCTTTAATTTAAGATAGAACGTTTCGTTTACTTTTAATCAATTTTCGTGCATTCATTATTTTTTGGTATATTATTTTCAAGAATTAACTTTGAAGATCAATATAAAAAAAAAATACGGTTCAAATTTTAAGAAGGTAGTATGCAAATATCGAGAAAAAATCCATCACTACTACGCCTGATTTTAAGGATTTTTTAACACGCTCCCGCCGGGGTGAACCACTGGTGGGTCACGCTTATCTATCACGTGGGAAGATGTGCATCACAGGTGAGTTACTTGGTTATAGAAAATAAGTTTATTGTTAGGTTCCTTTAATTAAAATGATCCATTTTTCATTTAACTCATTTTATTTTCCTATTTTTTTCTCTCTACGTTTCGGCCTTTTGCCATTTTCAAGGGATCTTTTTATATTCCACTCTTCTTTTTATATCCACTCTTGGATGATAACAACCAGGACAGGGCTGGTCAGCCTGTAATAGTTTTATTTTTATTTTATTAAATTATGAGAAAATATATATGAGTGCATGATGGAATGTAAAAAGATCCCTTGAAAATGGCAAAAGGCCGAAACGTAGGGAGAAAAAATAGAAAAATAAAATGAGTTGAATGAAAAATGGATCATTTTAATTAAAGGAACCTAACAATAAAATTATTCATTCAAACAACTTTTAATTGTAATAAAAATTAATTAAAATAAGTTTATTTTATTTTTGCTCAACATTATATGTTATATGAATAAACAGGCATAAGTGTTTATTTATTAGATATTTTATAACTTTCAACATCCCCCTCAAAGGAGTCTTATCGGTTAATTTCATTTGATTACTCCTCTTTAAGAATTTTATTAAGCTGTGCGTGATTTCTTTTTATATTTTTATTCCCGTAATATGATATAAGAGTATAATATATAATAATAACAATATAAGAATCATTTTTAATTATAAATAATAATAATATAAGAATCTTTTTTTTTTTTTAATATTTCCATAGTTGCTCTTTCAAGTTATATGTGTGTGTCAAAACTGGCCTGGAAGTGGTCTCGCATTAAACACGTTGGAACTTGCAACAGTTTCGTCCCATGCGGTAAAACGTAGATATTCGACCCGGTGTGAACGTGTTGAAGAATTAGAATCACGATATTGGAAAATAAAAAAATCCATATCATTAATTTGATAATGACTATTTATTTATTTATTCACCATACCTTGCTCAATATGTTATTGTTTATTTACTTAACGTCCCTTTATGCTGCTGAGGCTAATCTGACGATACTACAGTGGGAGTTCTAAATTTTGGCAATCCAGGGTCAATAAGGATAGGGATCTTCAACGAGTATCTGACATTGCATAAGCTCGAGACCGGGAGTTATTTTATTTTATTTCATATTTCCTGTTGCCAGCTTTAATTTATTTTTAATTATTTGAAAAGGATTTTCCTAATTAAAAATAATGATTTTATTAGAAATATTTTCATAACAATGTTTTTTAATGATTTTTTTTTTCCTCTAACGACATTTCGAATGCTGAATTTGTGATATTGCTATAATTTGAAGGATTAATGCACTATCCTTTAAAGAGTGAAAATTAACATATACTCTTCATAAAAATAAAAAAGAAAGCCTCAATAATTTTCCTAAACTTTGTTCTTTTCGTTAACAGAAGATATGTTATACGAGTATTTCTGGGCAGTAATTAGTAAAATAAGACCATTTTTTATGAGTTGGTTCTAACGTTATATTTTCACTAGGTACATATATATATATATATATATATATATATATATATATATATATATACATACTATAAATATTTCAGAAGTATAAAATTTACGGTTATACAGTTCTTTTTATTTTTTTATTACTACTTCATTTTAATACTAACATTCCTTAAAAACAAAGATAAAATAAAAAGAGAAGAACAATTCTTTAGAGGTCCAAATGGAAAAGGGGTTTTCATTTTGGAGATGTTTACTCCAATCCTGCCACTTCAGTCTTTATTCAGGTTTCGTTTTAATAACATAAAATTCTGGTTTTTAATCATGGGGCCACTTGTGTTTGGAAAAAGAGAGGATATTTCGCGTTTTGTTATCAAATCGTTTTTCCAGTTGGCTAATCTCTTTCAAATATTAATTTGAATTCCTATTCTTGGTTTCAATCTGAAAAAGCAGGTGCGGCAAATTAAAATTTGATCTGCAATAGTGAGTTTGACTTGGGTTAGGATATTTCTAGAATTTTTAGTACTAATATTATTAATATTAAATACATAACTTAGCAAATTTAATAAAAAATTATTAAACTCAAATTGATTAGTTCATCTAAAAGTACATAATGAAGACTTTTATGATTGGCAAAATATGAGAGGTAAAGTAAAATAAGTGAGTGTTGTATTACTGAATCTTTTTCCATAAAAGCATAGAATGATATTTTCATTTTAACATGGAATATATTGCAATCAAAATTATATTTATTAAACTCTTTATTATATAGCAACTTTATACATTTATTTTTTATGTAACTTAATGTTCTGTGACATAATTTATATTATGTAATAAAAATACGAGTTGTATCGCAAGATGGTACGCGTAGAAATAAATGCACCCATTGCAGGGTTACTGTAATGAGGAAAACCGTAAAATATAGCGACGATGATAACGTAAATTTAAATTGATTCTGTTTCAATTTATTTATGTCAGCTACTGATTGTGATAAAAAATGTTTTGTTAGCTGGGATCAATAAAAATGGACTGCATTTTGTCAATGAAAAATTGAAAATATATTGTGTACTTTCGCATTTCTTAATTTATGAAACAGCTATTTCATAATTAATTTTCTGAAGGAATCTAGCAACACTTACAGAACAAATTGAAGAAAATTTAATTTACAATTTAATTTAATTCTGTGAATAATATAGTAAAATTAATAATTTTATAATATATTCTAAGAATTTCGAGCTGCTAACCATTTATAAACACTGAGATGTTTTCAATATGTATAGCTGTAATGAAATCATTTTCATAATACATTCGTCAGATACAAAAATTATTAAACATTTTTTAGTTAACAGTCAGACATGAATTTAATAATGATTTTATTATAATAAAAAAAGTAATATATAAATGCTTTACAAGATACACTAAGACTGCTGATGAGTGTAAGATATAGACATATATTATGAGTAGAATGGCGATTTATATATGCATTCCATATAATTTAAGGCATAATCATTAAAGAAAATGAAACGAATTAATTATTTATTAGGCTGAAAGTGATTCATAGGTTACCTCGATAACAAATAAAGTCATAAACTAGTAAAAACGCAAAAAATCGATAGAAAGAAAAAAAAGGCTGTATTTTCATGGTTACTTCTGAAACTAATGAAACTTCTTAAATGACTTGAACTTAAAAATTCACGTTTTAAAAAATAACCTTATTGAATTTGATTGCTTATCTATGTATAGCTAAGCAACTGCAGAAGCATCAAGAAAACAAAAGTATTTATCAATAATGCTTTACTACAACTGAAATCAGTTTTCTCGTTCTACAAGAAATAATGAAATAACATTTAAAAAATATTTTTCTTGGATAGCTGATTTATATTTCACACAGCTAATGTACTTACCGTTCCTTTTATGACAAACTCCATTCAAGCCACAACTAGTAGCTTTAATCGTTGCTTCCTCTTCAGTTCTTGTTAATCATCCAAGAGGAGATGTTAACGAGATCTTTTAGTTAAGAATATTTTTAAAGATCTGACAATGGGTAGTTTCTACATGTGTATCATGCTTCTGATAGTTGTAATCACTTTTATTTGTTGTAATCAATAATACAGTTGTAAATCCCCAAAAAAATGTAAAAAAAAAAAATCAACCACTGATTTATGTATATAAGACGATGTATAGTTAGTAATGGAACAAACACTGGTTTAGAAACTTTAATTTTCCTAAAATTATGAATAAAGCAATAATTTTAATAATAATACATAACTAAGCATAATAATTAAAATGGAACAATTATTTAATAATACGGGTAGTGTGCACAGTTAAAAATTTGAAACAAGTGAAGACAATGAGCCAATATGAATTATTAAGAATTTACTTATAGGAATGCAGTTATATTAATATTATATTAACCATGAATTATTAATACAACATAATTATTAGATAAGTATTGAATTATACTTATACGTGAAAAATAAGTTACTTCAAACAATTTAAACATGTTAACTTAATTTATTTATTTATTTTAGTATTGGCATTAAGGACAAGACTCCGAATGTAGACATTTCGTATATTAAGAAAGAGTATTAATTAAATGAAACATATTGAAAGATAAAAGGTGTCCATTTTTAAAAAACACTGCAAATTGTTTACACAATGGTTAATTATTTCCAAATAACAATATTAGGGTATAACTGTTGATAGGCAATTAAGTAATATGAAAAGCAATAAATCAAAGGATAATATCATATCACTACCGCTGATTTCAAAACGCAATATCTCAGCTAGCTGTTAACCCATTTCTATGATTCTTATTTCATTTTGTCGAAAACATAATTATTTAGGAGAAACGGGTTTTCTATTATTCGTTAGCGGACACGATAATACACACATCAACAACATGTCAAAAGCTGAAATGCCAGTCAGAAGAAGGCTATAGAGAAGCTGGATGAGAGATCTCCTCTGCTAAATTAAAGCCTAGGAAGGGGTGCTGGTGGGCTCTTTCCTTCCCCATGCCTACTATGTCTGATCTCAATATTTATACAGCAATCAGTTTCAATCATTTCTTTCTCTTCTATTCCTGACAATCCTCCGAGGCGTCTGAAAAGAAGATGGCCTAGAGACCTTCTGGTTTAGATTACCAAGTGGACTGCTGCCAATGGGCAAGTTCTCTTCATATATTTTTAACGTGTTTTATCTGACAGCTAATTTACTGGATGTATTAGCTAATAACGTTTTAAATTTCAATAAATAATAATAATAAAAATATTAACTTAAAAATTATACCAGGAAAAAATATGCTCACCCTTCTCTCCTTCCCTGTTTCCAATCATGATTTATTGTAAAAATTTATAAGGAAACAGAAAGGATTCATTTTGAAGAGGGCAGCAGAAATATCCGCCCTATCCATTAGAAAGTTAAGGAGAATTAATTTGTAAGAGCTCCTTTGGGGTGATAGATGGCCTCTGTGGTAGGAGCCTTTTCATTTTGGTTAAATTAAACTGGGCAGATTAACTATACCTCAGCAATGGTCAGGAATCTCACCTCTCCCGAGTAAATGAAAAAAGTTTCATCTGAGGAATGAATTAAATCTCCACGTATGGTGTATGGTACGTATAATAACCCTTTTTAAGACCTATGTGGGAAAAGATGTCATAAAAAAAGGCAGGAGAGTCTAGAATTAATTTTGTATGCTTTAATTAGCTCTATATTGGGCATTTATGTAAAATCAGATACCTATTATAACAATATTTTGTTTCTAGAATAAAATTTTTAAATATATATATTCTGTGACTTGAGTCCCTTGACAGTAATAGTTATAATTAATATATTTGATATGTCTGGTCAACAGACTAAAGAAATACAATAAAATATTGTTTACAATGGTGAATGAAGAAAAAATATAATAAAACAAAAACTAACAAAAAATTAAAGATAAACAAAATATTCTCTTCTGAAGAAATTTATGATCAAGTTAAAAAATCTGGTGATCACAACGCACGACTTTATCTTACCTCAGTTATTTATATACATTTAAGAATTTTTAAACAATATTAGAAACGAAAATAAACTGTAAAGCATTATTTACATTGGGTTATAATAGAATCATGTGTTTTATTAAATAATTTTAATATTATTATGTTCGACAATTAGTTTGTTTTATCGGCATTTATCACCCTCCGTTCATTTTTTCAATAGTAGGGGTACTCACTACGTTTGCTATAGCATGCTATTTGTGTTATTTTGCTAAACCCGTCGAGTTTCTACAATTATTTCCTGTATATAATTGTTGGGTTTAGCACAATAGCACAAATAGCATGCTATAGCAAACGTAGTGAGTACCCCTAGTATGTGTAATATAATATTTTTAATAAAATCTTTAACGGTATATTATTTGTATATTGATATCGAATTCATTCAACTTATATATTTAAATGTTTTTCAACAATGCTAATCAGATGATATAATCAATTTCATCAAATCTACAAAATTATAGGTGCTTCAGAGGATGAAATTTTGAAATATCGGCACTTAAGCCCTGTCAGACTATTGCAATCAGAATGAAACCTGCATGATATTAAAGTCCGTCCAATTTTACATCGATATAGCGAGTTTAATCAAAATCCTTAGAGTCGTTGTTGAGAAAATCGTAAATAGGTGCAAAATGCATTGTATAAAGTGGCTCTTCTGGTTAGCCGATTTTGATGAATAAAAGTTGCTATAACGTCTCGGGCAAATAGTTGTCTTAAATATAAAATTTCAGTTTTATAAAAGTTTTATTTTTGTGCTGGACTTATCACACAAACACCTTTTTGCGGGACATTATTATTTATTTACTACCCTCCCCTGCCTTGAGGCAATACGGGTATTGTGCTGTGGGAAGTACCATAGATACAACCCACAACTGGTATGAAACTAATCAAAGAGCATGCTAGTTGGTCTTCGGATGTTCAGTGGCCCTTTTCATACATCTCTTCTGCCTCAAGTTGAAGTGGCTTGGACCAACCTGTTCCTTCTACCTGTATACAAAGGCTTTGTAGTACGGGTAGTTTTGTTTAGATATAAGATTAGGGATATCGCCCTCTGTCAGGACGTAGAGTCCTGTGTCCCTCAGGAGCTTCATTCTCAGTGCCTCATAAGCGGAGCAGGCAAGGAGAATATGCTCGTCGGTCTCCGGAACACCAAAACTGGGACATAGGGGACTGATGTTGTTCCCATGCTTAGCAAGCTTTGTTCGGAAGCCCCCATGCCCAGTAAGGAACTGTGTGACCCAGTAGTCCGGGAGGATCCTTGTATTTTCCAGTCTTGACCCGACAGTGGGAAAATACTTTCTTAAATTAGCACCTTTTGGAGTCGTCACCCACCGACGGTTCCACTCTTCTATGGCGATCTCCCAGAGAATTCTTTTCCATCTGCTGGACTCCTCATTGAACCTCACTCTAATAGTGTCCGGTAGATCCGCTAGACCTTCTCTCTTAAATTTATGCCGGTAATAGTCCTCTCCTAGAAGAAGGTCTATAGGTATTTCTCCTGCACCGCCTCATGAGACACAGTTCTGTACGCTATGGTGACCCTGAGTAGAGCTATTCTTTGAATTGTGGTCAACCTACTTTTCTGTCGGTGCGAGAGGTTTTGACTCCAAGCTGGGGACGCATACCTCAGGCAACCCAAAACCACTCCTTTGTAAACAGCCAACGTTCCTGGGTACCTGAGACCCCAAAAAGCGTCCCCTATACGGCTGAGCCCATTCTGCTTCTTATGTAGTCCAAGTGAGGCGTAACATTGAACTTTGGTCCAATTCTAATACCGAGTTAGGTAACAAACTCACTTGGACGGATATTAACACCTTGTATGTTTAATGTTTTATGTCAGCAATCTTCCAGTTTTTTGGAAAATATTTCCTATCCAAGCAATCATTGAACAATGATAGCAATCTATCTTCGATATAGGGGATACTGTTCTTTATAATTGCCGAGTCAATGGAGGCTAAACCTGGAGCACGACCAGTCTTTTGTCCATCCACAGCAGCACGGAGGTCCCATATGTCCCATGGTGAGCATAAGTCCGTACCAGGTGGGCATACCGTAGTGCGTCTAATAAAACCAAAAACCATCGTTCTCGCTATCCTGAGAAGGATCATCCCTGTGGTAGGTCTCCGAAATAGATATCTTCGCCGTCTCTTCAAGGGTGGTTGCTTGGGCAGGTTCGTGTTTCAATGCTGCAATTACTTGCAGTAGAGTCAACTTACCCAAGGTCACTCTGTACGGGATATCCCAAGGGTTCTTGGAGGTCTCTTCGACGATGAAATCGTCCCAAGATTTCCGCTTTCTTAAACGCACTGCATTTCGGTATGCCCTGGCTTGTGACTTATACTCGTTTAGAAGTGTAGCGCGCATTACGTCACATCTACACCTCTGATACGATCGCCGGGCCTTGTAGAGCTCTCTCTTCATAATGGTTAAGGCCGGCGTCAACCATGGGACAGGTCGAGCTCTCACTGGAGACTAGAGAGTCTTCTCAGCGGCATCACGAAAGACCTCAGTGATCCTGGATACCCTGTAATCCAGGTCATCGGTAAGGTCAGCCTCGGCCGCATCCCATTCTTCATCCACTATTTTCCCCTCCAGCATAGACCGAAAGGCATTCTAATTTCCTCTTCGGATCATGTAACCCTTATCGATGCCGTGGGAACTTTCCGTATTTTCCAAAAGTCTAAAGACTGTCGCTTGGTGGTCGGAACTCGTCTCAGATCGGAGGGTCATATCAACAATGCGGTTCGCCAGCACAGGTGTTGCCATTGTCACGTCAATCCAACTTTGCCCCCTTCCACTAATGAAGGTAGGATTTTCAGAGGGATTGTTTATAACGACCAACTGGCACCGTGCAATAAACTCGCCAAGCTTGACACCTCTTCGATTCGTTCGATTGGATCCCCAGACCGTTCCAGGAGTTGGTATCTGAGGAGATGATCAAGTTACTTGTACTATTGGCGATCATCTACATCGCGGATATGTCATCTTCAATATCACCTCCATCAGGTAGGTACGATGACACCAGTGTAAACGCGAGGTTGCCCCACGTGATGTAAGATGCAATAATATCCGCCGAAGTATACTGTCTCAGATCCATCACATCGAGATTGGGGTTATTAACCACTATTGTAGCCCTGGGCCTCCTCTCTCTACTGCTCAGAGCTATAACTCTCGATGTGAGGCCAAATCCCGTGACCACGTTCCCACGGCAGCTAGGTTACTGGATTGCCAAGAAATCGTAGCGGTGGCAGAGAGGTCGAAATTCGTCTGCTACTAAACGCCGGCGACCCATGTTGAGCTGGAGGATGGTGATCTTATTCATAAAAAGTCCTTTTTGCTACCTCATCAGCCCACTTTAAATGAACAGGACAATCACGGCTGCCAGCTTTATGCGCTCTTAGGCCTTCAGGAGCATTAGCCTGCTCGCAGGTAATGCAGGTAGGGCTTGCTTGTTCCTTTTTCTCCGGCAGTCCTTAATGATGTGACCACTAGCTGCGCACCAAATGCAAACAACAGCATTCGCTGTACCTGTCGCTTTGGTCCGACCGTAACCCGGACATTTACTGCATCGAGGAGCATCAAAAGGTTAAAGGTTATATTCCACCATCCTCCATCTAATTTTCCTAAGTCCAAGACTAAGAGTCGAACCATTGGGTGCACCTCCATCACCCAATTCCTTGTGAATCCATTTCTAGCAACTGGGGAAAATAGAGATCGGAGATCATCCATGACCAGTGGAGTGGGAGTCAACTGGTCGGGTATTTTTCCCCACAAAAATCTAACTAGCTCCGATGAGTTCTAAGTATAGGGGACACCCCGAACTTCCAATCTCGGTTTATTCTTCAGAGCTAGTTTAGCTTGTAGTCCTTGGTCCCGCAGACTCTGCCAACCTATCATCTTTGTGGCGTCAGCACTATCTTCTACGCGAACCAAGACGGAGCCTGCTTTGGTCGGACGAACTATAGATACTTTCACTCCAATGTCTGTAGGTGATGGCAGCCTATTAACTATATATATATCAGGCTTCTTCCGTTCCCACTGATGGTAATGTAAGTAAATTTCTGGTTTTGAGAGGGCTTCTTTGGTAGAGATTTAACCATTTCTGCCATGCTTTTTGGTTTATCCTGGACTTGTTGTACCTGGTTGTGCTCCGCGTTTTCGTTACTTACTATCGTATTTTTTATAGCCCCTTTAGTTTTCCTTTTCTTTTTTTTACTTGTTACGACCTGAAAGGTTTCCTTAACAGTCGACGGATGGAGCATCTTTCGCCAAGAGAGCCTCCATTACTTTTGGAACTGAGGTCTCCACTATAATGACTGTGAGAAGGTCACGCATTTTCCCCGAAGAAAGTGCGTCGTTTATTGCCCTCTCCACTTGAGTGGCAACACTATTATTCTTTTCTTCATATTTGCACTGTAACGTTTCTATAATTTCCATAAGGGATCGTATCTTATTGTTAATACAGTCACGAATCCCCGCGACGGTTTTGTTATCATTTTTAACAAGATGTGACTTAACATTCTCTTGAATTCGTTTTGCATTAATGAGGAAATTACATGCTTTGTTCAAATCAAATTTGGCTAAGTTATCAGGAGAACCTTCCCTTGCCCTTTTAGCTGAACTTTTTAGGTCCTTGGTTTGCATAACGTCTTACATTTGATTTATTTTATCAATAACCATAGCAGTATACTGAGAAGGTTAAGTTACTTTGATAACCAGTAAACTTTACAAATAAAACTGTCTATTAATCAAAGGAGATTATAAAGTCGAAAAGGAAGCTTATTGTTAGTAAATTAAGCTACCTAACAATTAAGATAATTCTAAAACACTTCCTAAAAATGTTGAAACAAGAGTACACAGACGTTGATAAGTGTAAGCTGGTTACTATTTTATGAGTTATTTAAAGTGCTCACCTTAAGTCCTCTGCACTTCTTACTACTTATTTCTGAATAGTCCACTGCTTATAACCACAAGAAGAAAAGAAATCTAACCTATGTGGTCCAAATATTAAATTAAAATTGTCAATAAAATAAATAAAAAGTGAAACTCAAAACTAGAAACACATATAACGAACAAATTGAAATAAATAACACAAACATAAAGCAAACAATGAACAATAAACAATAATAATATAAAGCATCACAGGTATAGAGTATGATTGGAAAAGTTGGGATTTGAATGAGGATAATGAAGTAGTAAGAAGGATATGGGGTGGTAGAGAATTCCAGAGTGTAGTAGAGCGGATAATAAAGTGAGATCAAAAGTTTTAATTCTGTTTGTAGGAACGTATAGGTCAGAATGGCTCGATCTTATTTCAAGTGAGTGAACTGATTGTTTAAATTGAAGATGACTATGAATGTAGGGAGGATGTTAGGAGTTAATAGTATGGTAAAGGAATGTTCCTAGGAAATATTGTCTGTGATAGAGGGGAAGGAGCCACTTTAACCAGCCGTATAAGTCAGTAATATGAGACCTCTTTTAGTCTCTTCAAGAGTTCATAATTTACTTATTGTTTATAGTGCTTAACTAATGTGCTATTAAATTTTACGTCACATCAAAGTAAATTACCATGCTTTAACTCTAGATTTCTTGCGAAATCATATATACATATATGTATATATTATATATATTAATAATACATTACTATAAAATATATTAAAATACATCAAAACTTGGAAATGTTTCGACCAGAATATTTGGGTCTTCCTTTAGGTGCGGTGTACAGTTAATACGGGACAGTTAATTCCTATAACAGGTCTTCATGGTTTTACGAACATATACAATATGTACTGTAAAATATAGAATCCCAAACTTTAAACCATATATCCTAAAATTATTTACTCAGTCTATATTGCTATGTTTTTGGCCGACTGATTATTAAAATTAAATGTTGTAAGAGGATGGCGGACTACCCCTTTCTAGAGTTATTCCAACATATCAGCCCTCACACTGGTAATACCATAACCATACAAAAAAAAAAAAGAAATTTTAGAAAAAAGGGGAAAAATGGCAGTCACAATGAAGGCATGAACAGGAACATCAAATAAAGTTAAGGGAGGCTAGAGATTGTGTCCGGGAACGAAGCTTGAGAAAGAGTACTAAAAAACTACAACCCGATATGTGCCGCCAGCTAAGTGCCCTAATATCCATTTATAGATATCTCATATTTATCTTTTATTTGTATCTTATTGGATAATTGTCCAAAGGTATCATGTTAATGCATCATTAGACAGAGAAAGTTACAAACAAAAGAAAAGAGGAGTATTTAGGACCGTAAGCGGAAAAAAAAAGACTGGTGGGAAAGAAGATGTGCACGAATTAACAGTAGACTAGGATTTAGACAAACGACTGAAGCATGGTCAGTCCTAAAAGAACTAAGAAGGGAAATGAAACAAAAAACAACCCTGAACACAATAGAAATGCAGGACTGGGCTAGTTATTATGAAGAGCTACTAAACGAAACCAGAAGTGTATTCTCAGGGGACAAAGGAGAACAGTAAAGAGTCACATGCTGATGGTTCACTCGAGAGGAAGTCAATAAGGAGTTGAAAAGTTTGAAGAATAAGAAAACCTCTGGTCCAGGAGGAGTATGTGAAGATTTGTTGAAGCATGGCGGAGTTGAGGTGTCTGAAATGCTCACGAACCTTATTATTAAAATTCTAAAGGGTGAAGACATATCTCAAGAAATCAAGTTAGGGTATTTGACACCAATATAAAGAATGTGATAGAAAAAATGTGAAAATTATAGAGGAATCAGTGTTACAAGCCCATTCATGAAACTATAACAAGAATTATAAAAGAACAAGTGGAAAAAGCAGTATGTTCACACTGAGGAACACTGTGGATTTACACCCAATATATCTTGTATTGACCATATTTTCAGTCTAAGGCAGCTAATTGAGAAACAAATGGACATGTCAAAAAGACTATATTTAATTTTCATTGACTTAGAAAAAGCATATGACAGCGTGCCCCGTAAGCCTCTGTGGGAATACCTAAAGAAGGCTGGAATAGATCGAGGAATCGTGGACCTTATTAGAGAAACATACTCAAATAGTTGGTGCCAGATGAAAATAGGCCCATTATCGTCCAGGGAATTTGATATCGGAAATAGGTTACTGCAAGGCTGCTGTATGTCCCCCACCCTTTTTTTAATATACTTTAATGAATGCCTAAAAGGATAGGTGCAGAAACGTAGGAAAATTGGCGTCGAGTTTGGAGAAAAAAAACCTATGCCTTTTATTATTTACTGATGATCAGGTATTAATTGCACAAGATGAAGAGGATATAAGTTACCTATTCAGAAAAATAATTCGTCATTATGAGCAGGACTCCATATAAATTACGACAAATTCAAATTTATGTACACGGAGAAGGAGGAAAGTACCGATCCAACGTTGTGCAATCTATACATAGTGGAACAGTTTTGTTATTTCTGGTCCATAATCGAATGCAATGGTGGAGCATCGGCAGAAATCCAAAAAAGGATGAGGAGCGGGGGACAAAACCAGTGGGAATGCTCAATTTGTTACTTTGGAGTATTCATATTTTGGGAAAAACGAAGAAGCTAATATACGGAGGTTTGGTAGAGAGCATAATGATGTTAGGTTCGGAGACATGACCCCTCAGTATAGCCCAGGGAGAATAATTTCTTTTTGTTGAAATGGACGTTTGGAGGAGAATTGAAGGGGCGAGATACGTCTTTATAAAGGAGAATTTTGAAATAAAACAAAACATCCTTGAGGTGATAGAATATGAAATAGAATATCATGTAAGACGAAGGGGAACAATCGGTCAACAAAATGAATTATGAATTGGGAGGCAGATGACAGAAGAAGGAGAAGAAGACCCCCAGCTAGATGGAATAATAAAATGGTGGAGAGTGTGGCTGGTCGGAGGGGACGCGATGGACCCACAGAGATGGAAAGATCTGCTGTGGCAGGAGTTTGGTTGAGGAATCTTTTATATAATAGAAATTCCAAGCGGAAAAAAAAAATCATGGTTACTAATCCACTATCTTACCACGTGGTATGCAGAGGAATATCATTGAAATAATTAAAATATTTTAATTAAAGTAATTATTGGCCATATTTTTAATAATTGCACATTATTTGCAAGCTGATAACTACTACTATAGCCCCACAATATTACATATAGGGTCAATAGGACACATAGTTGGTGGGCACATCGATATGTGCTGAAGTTCTTCTATACTCTTTCCCAAGCTTTACTCTTGGACCCGATCCCCAACCTCCCACGACCTTTCTTGATCTTCCTCCTCATCGCTCGACGGTGACTGCACTATCGTCCTTCCAAAATTTCACTCAATTCCTTTTCCTCCGTCCTCCTCCTTTTTTCTTACTAGTTGTGGTATTCCCGGTGGGCTAGGCATACATGTAGGAAAGAGCAGTTCAGCAGCCTCTTTGAAGATTTAATATAAATAAGCCTCACTGATCAAAGCAGCGTCACTAAGTTACATCTGGTTGACGTTCGAGTCTTCAGGTACAGAGATATTATATACATTCTCTCACCAGGTGGTCCGGGTTTTGCCGAGAAAGGCTTATTAATGTTATTTTGTATTCAAATTATTTAATAATGTATTATGAATGCCCTCTCTTCCGCATTATTGTCAACACATAAGAATATCATGCTTACAGGGAACAAAACAATGCACATGGATGAACCAAAGTTGGAGCGACTGGATCTACCAAGTACCAGCAATTCTGGTTTTGGCTATTAACCTTCTCTTCTTGATCCGCATCATGTGGGTATGTAGTTTTGAATCAACTATTGTATTTATATACATATAATTATTAATTTGTTAACATTTATTGTGACATACACCGCATTGGAGAGCAGTTCAATGGTTTTGAATCGTCTTTAATGAGGTCTATAGTACCATAGATTTTACTATTTACCATATTAAAACAATACTAGGCTTCATGCAATTACATATTAACAAATTATTTTAATATAAGAAATGAATAGTATTTAAAATTATTATACCAAAGCCTAAAAAAACATTACAACTATTTTGCATCAGACTCCTTGATGTTTTGATTAAAAACACGAGTGAAAATGTTTGATGTCCGCTATTACTAAAGAAATTCAAAATTCAAACACTCTCTAATTATTTTCGAAGTAATCCAGTTCCTTTATTACAATACAAAAATGTAATAATTGAGCAATTGTTTTCGTTACTATTTAAATAATAGAAAATAAATAATTTCATAGTTTTATTGAAAAAGTCTGAAGGTTATTTATAAAAAAAAAAAGAAACTATTGTCATTTCAATATAACACAGAACGAAGGATCGACAACGCGAACTAATTTAAGAATATAATATTGAAGGTTTCTTCGTAATTATTACAGTAAATTGATCAAAATAGTAACTGTGATAGTGTATGATGTCAGTTCTAAAAATGATATCTTAGTAGTTTGTGATGGCCAACGCAACTCTTTCGCTTCGATAAACAATGAAGAGATCAATAGGGAATCAGTGAAATGGATCACAATGTAACTGATAAGCACAAACCCTCTTTTGAAGAGCTTTATGGAACTGTCATCGTTCTGTTACGGTGAAACTTGAAGTCGTTCGGAAATGACAGGTAACATTTTTAAAAGTAACATACATGTTTTGAGCAACATAATGATTTTATCTATCCATGGTTAATTGTGTTATTGGGTGATTATTTTAATTTACGATTAAACTGTCATCCAATATATCATGTCACATCTTCCTGAAGTAAGCCCATGTTAGACCAATAATCGCTAGAATTTAAAATTATGTGTTGTAGCAGAACTCTCAACAACTTTTAAAGGCAAAGGACAGTGAGATTTCTTAAAAAATATAATAATAATAAATAATTTTTTTAATATATATGTGTTTAAAATTATTATTTATTAAAATTTACAACTGACTTGGTTAATACATCTTGTAAATTAGCTGTATAAAATAGATTAAATACACGAAAAAGACATGAAGAGAAAATGGCCATTGACAGAATACCAGTGGGTAATCTAAAATAGAAAGTCCCAATGCCATCTTCTTTTTAGACGCCTCGGAGGATCGTCAGGAACCGAAGAAGAAGCAAAGCTTTAAATTAGTGGGTTAGAGTGGGAGTGGAATTTGTCATGGAAGGATTGATACCTGGTATGGACAAAATCAGCTACATATGGAACATATGAGGTATTAATGGATGAGTTTATTCGCGAAAAAGTAAGGACCCTTGAGGATTTTTTTGAAGGATTTTGGATTGTAAAGATTGAGTTCGGGAAGACTTTGACAGTTTATTCGAGCCCCAAAAAACCTTTTTTCTTGGTTATGGTTACGTTTTTTGAGCTCTATCTTTTATGGCTCATGCGTATTTCAACTCGCATTTACTTTTAACGTTTTTTATTGATATAGGGATTAATTATTGTGCTTGCGGGTGGTTATGATTACATTTTTTGAGCTCTATCCTTTATCGCTCATGCGTATTTCAACTTGTACTTACTTTTAATGTTTTTTATTGATATAGGGGTTATTATTGTGTTTCGGGGTTATGATTACGTTTTTTGAGATCTATCTTTTATCGCTCATGCGTATTTCAACTCGCATTTACTTTTAACGTTTTTAATTGATATAGGGATTAATTATTGTCCTTTCGGGTGGTTATGATTATGTTTTTCGCGCTGTATTTTTTATCGCTCATGGATATTTCAAATCGAATTTACTTTTTATGTTTTTTATTGATATAGGGATTAATTAATGTGCTTTCGGGTGGTTATGGTCACGTTTTTTGAGATCTATCTTTTATCGCTCATGCGTATTTCAACTCGCATTTACTTTTAACGTTTTTAATTGATATATAGGTTATTAATTGTATTTGCGTTTGTAATTACGTTTTTTGAGCTGTATTTATTGTCGTTTGTTCGCATTTCAACTTGCATTTACTTCTTATCTTTTTATTGTTATAGGCTGTTGCACAATGCTTTTTATTGTTGTTTTTGCACGTTCTGTTTACTTTCTTGAACTGGATGTTACATCGCGCTTGCGCATTGTTTTAGATCACTTTTTATTTAAGTTAAATTGTGCACTAGCTATAAAAAAATGTCATAAACTCTATTAGTATTCCCGAAAACAATATAAACGATCACTCTATCAAATATTCATGAAACAGGAACATAACTTGAAATGAGTAAAAGCGATAACAAATATGGGTCAAATAATGTTACAAGAAAACCCGAAAATAGAATAAACGATTCCTCAATTAAATTATCAAATAATTGTAGAACAAGTTAGGAAGTGGGTCCATTATAAAATATTTAGTTAAAAAAAACTTACACAGGACGCTAAAAAAGGAACTATAACTAATCCTTTTATGAAAAAATAATAAGATAAAAATAAATAAAAAAAAGCTAAATGATGTAGGTATATTCCAGCAACTAAAAAATGAGGTAATGAGAACTAAAAACAAAATAATCAATCCCAATATCAATCAAAAACTTAATCATAACCATCCGAAAGAACAATAATTAAGCCCTATATCAATAAAAGACGTTAACAGTAAATGCAAGTTGAAATATCCAAGAGAGATAAAAGATAAAGCTCAAAAAACGTAACCATAACCACCCGAAAACACATTAATTAATCCCTATATCAATAAAAAAACATAAAAAGTAAATTCGATTTGAAATATCCATGAGCGATAAAAAATACAGCTCGAAAAACGTAATCATAACCACCCGAAAGGACAATAATTAATCCCTATATCAATTAAAAACGTTAAAAGTAAATGCGAGTTGAAATACGCATGAGCCATAAAAGATAGATCTCAAAAAACGTAATCATAACCACCCGCAAGCACAATAATTAATCCCTATATCAATAAAAAACGTTAAAAGTAAATGCGAGTTGAAATACGCATGAGCCATAAAAGATAGATCTCAAAAAACGTAACCATAACCACCCGAAAGCACATTAATTAATCCCTATATCAATAAAAAACATTAAAAGTAAATGCGAGTTGAAATACGCATGAGCCATAAAAGATAGATCTCAAAAAACGTAACCATAACCACCCGAAAGCACATTAATTAATCCCTATATCAATAAAAAACATTAAAAGTAAATGCGAGTTAATATGCACGCGAGCGATAAAAAATACATCTTGAAAAACGTCATTATAATACCCGAAAACACATTAATTATTCCCAAAAACTATCCCTCCCCTCTAAAAATTTAAAATCAACAACTATTTTAAAACTAAATATTTTTTTTTAAATATTAGTTCGTAAAAACAGAACTTGATATCAAATATCTAAAAAAAACAGTGATATGATATGCCAACATTATTAAAAAAGCCATAATTTTAGTTAAACTAATTATTTTTCAATAAATAAATAAATAAAACTGAATATTTAAGACTAGAAGTGAAGAAAAAGGTGACATTTGACTTGGAAAAGGTAACATTTGAAATGGAAAAGGTGACATTTGAAATGGAAAAAGTTACATTTGACTTGGAAAAGGTGACATTTGAAATGGAAAGGGTTACATTTGACTTGGAAAAGGTTACATTTGACTTGGAAAAAGTTACATTTGACTTGGAAAAGGTTACAATTGACTTGGAAATGCTATATATATATATATCACTTTGGCGACCAGAGCTGGCGTATACGCCCGCTAGCTTAGTCTACCCCTGGCCTGCTCCCTGGTTCGTGTGCAGAGCGAGAGGGACCACAGCAGACGTATACGCCCGCTCCCCCGCTATCACTACCAGCCTCCCAGCGGGCGTATACGCCCGCTACACAATCGGTTTTCCTTATCCAAAAACCTTAGCCCAAAGGACCAGACGCCAGCTAGATAATTGATTTTCTCTTGATAACCTACCGCGTTGGGTTCTAGAAACATTTTAATGAACTTGGGTTGTACTTTTTCTCTCGGTTTTGATGTTGTAAATATAGATACCAGTGGCTATTCTCGATGTTAAAACAAAAAAAAAGTTATTAATTTATTTTTAAACAATTAATCATAGCAAATGATTATATTAAATAATGTACAAAACAGTCATCTGACACCTTTCCTAAGAATTACTCTAATATACTTGACCAAAATAACTTTTAAAAAATTACAATATGTAACAACTTTTTTCACTTTGTCATGCGTGGTCGTTCGTTAAAGTGATATATATATATATATATATATATATATATATATATATATTTTTTTTTTTTTTTTTTTTTTTTTTTTTTTTTTTTTTTGTTTCCCTGGATCTAATATTTCACGATTTTCAGGATTTTTCCCATTCTCGGAAAGATGACTGTTTCCATATCATAAAGTATCAACGGTCTTACTAATTTTTTGCATTAAACGACCTATTTTAGTTGTATTAAATGTATTTATATATTTAAGAGAAGTCACCATCCCTAATACCGCCACATGTACTTAAGATACTTCCTTTCCCCAGGTGCTGATCACAAAGCTGAGGTCGGCGAACAACGCAGAGACGGAGCAGTACAGGAAGGGCTGCAAGGCGCTCTTAGTCCTCATCCCGCTCCTCGGCATCACTTACATCCTCTTCATCGCCGGCCCTCAGTCTGCCGTCTACAGCAACATCAGGGCGCTACTACTGTCTACCCAGGTCTGGGGCATTTTTATTATATTTATACATTATAAAACGTCCATAGGTATTTTTTTACTTTCACTTACCTCGATATGAAGTATTGCGGTAAGTAACGGAAAGTATTGCAATCGCGAAAATTTTCGAATTCCAGTTTTCAAAGGAAATACACGTTTTAGGGTCCTCTGAATCCAAATGACCAAGTCCCGCAGAAAGTTATGTGGTGTGTGGTAAGTCCAACGCGTAAACGCAAAGTCCTATGCAATTGAAATTTCATATTTAAGACAAGACGCCCACATTTAAGACGCCCGAAATGTTACAGTAACTGTTTTGCCAATTCAGCTGACTAGAAGAGCCACTCTAAAGCATGGATTTTACACGTATTCACGATTTTCTCAAAAACGGCTATAACGGTTTCGATTAAACTCGATATATCGATGTAGAATCTGACGGGCTTTAATATCATGTAGGTTTCATTGTGATTTAAATAGTCTGACGGGTCTTAAATGGCGATATTTTAAAAATTCTTCCTCTAAAGTACCTTTAATTTTGTAGTTTTTATGAAATTGACCATATCATCTGATGAGCATTGCTAAAAACCAGGTAAATATATAAGTTGAACGAATTCGATACCAAACTAAAGGAGAAAACTGCCAAAAAATTTGTTTAATGCAATTTTTTGTCTTTGAACTTAAGAAGAGTGACACATATATATACAAGTATGATATACCGTTGGAATGCTAAATATTATCTTATACATACTATGGTAAAAGTTAACTGAGAGTGATGATAAACCGATAAAACAAACTGATTTTTGTATATAATAGTATAATAGATTATTTAATAAAAACACGTGTTTCTTTTAAAATCCAATGTAAATAATTCTTTAACAATTCATTTTCGTTTCTAAATTTGTTTAATAATTCTTTAATTGATATAAATAACGGAGATGTTATATCTCTAAGCATATGTGACAATATCGTTTATCGGAACATATGTTATAAATATTATTAGAATGTGTATTGAGGTAATTATTGTTATTAAAATGTTCAAAACAAATAGTACGTAATTTGATTCTTAAATATTAATGACATAACAGGAGGTAAGTGAAAGTCGTGAGTTACGCTCATTTTCTTTAATAGTTTTATTATAATATTAAAGTTTACGTGAAGAACCTTAGCTAGGTTCATTTTCCCCAGTCATTTACCTACACAACATTAACAGCTTTATTCAGCTGAATGTTTTTCTTTTTATGTGTGATATCTTTCCTCTCGCTTTCCTACAATTTGAGTGAGTAATTTCATGAAATGGGAAGGAATAGTGTAACCGGAAGCTGAGGAAGAACGCGTTATTTGATCTGATCGACCAGCTTGCATATTTCTGTTGTTAGCAGTACTTCGTTTTAAACTATTAAATCTTACCTGGTAAAAGTTAATTAAACTAACGTTATACGAATTACCGAATCATAAGCTATGCATGCCTGAAAACAATGTATTTCCTATCAAAAGCGCTGATGTCTGAGGCCATGTTATTGGGTTGATGCAAAATTAATGCAGGTTTTTAGTAGGTATTGTAAATACGCCATATCTTTACTTTAACCATATATATTTAATCAAAATAATTTCCAACTGAATCAATGCACTTTTGCCAACGTTCAACAAGCTTTCTTATTCCACCAGAAAAAAAAAATCCGAGTCCCTGGACTCAATGAAATCACGAAAAGAATTTTCAATGTCGTCCTGGTTTTGAAAATTTTTTCTCCTCAAAAAGTTGTCCAGATGCCTGAAAAAGTGGAAGTCTGTAGGAGAGAGGTCAGGTGAATAAGGCGAATGTTGGAGAAATTCGTAGCCCAACTCGTGCAGTCGTCGAAGCGTTGGTTGTGCAACGTGTGGTCTGGCGTTATCGTGGAGCAGGATCGGCCCCTTCCGATTCATCAATGCTGGGCAAAGACGTTGCAATTTTTGATTCATGCTGTCAATTTCTTGACAGTACTTGTCAGCAGTTATAGTCTCTCCTCGATTGAGAAAGCTGTAGTGAATAACACCAGCATTATACCAC
Source organism: Piezodorus guildinii (assembly GCA_023052935.1). Taxonomy (NCBI): domain Eukaryota; kingdom Metazoa; phylum Arthropoda; class Insecta; order Hemiptera; family Pentatomidae; genus Piezodorus; species Piezodorus guildinii. The sequence goes on along the minus strand of CM041293.1, from coordinate 117,206,198 downwards.
CAAACTGTGACCATAACCTTTTTTGGGTGCAGGTTGGGCTTCGGGAAAGGTTTTGGTTGTTCATCTTTGCCCAGCCATTGGCTAGAACGCCTTCTGTTGTCGTATAAGATCCATTTTTCATCGCACGTCACAATGCGATCGAGAAATGGATCATTTTTATTGCGTGTCCCAAGCATGGAGCAGATTTCAAAGCAGCGATTTTTTTGGTGGTCGTTTAATTGGTGTGGCACCCACTTGGCCAACTTTTTTACCTTACCAATTGCTTCCATGTGGCGTACAACTGTGGATTGGTTCACACCGAGTTTCGCCGCCATTTCTCGTGTGGTTTTGGTTGGGTCTTCTTCCACTTTTGACCTCAGCTGGTCGTTGTCCAGAGCAAGATGACGGCCCCGACCTTCCTTGTCTTCGAGGTCGAAATCTCCTCTGCGAAACTTCTGGAACCAACGCTGTACCGTGCACTCATTAATAGCCCCCTGATCCCACACTTCATTAATATTACAAGCCGTTTGCGCAGCGCTGCGCCCTAATTTAAATTCGTAAAAATAAATTTGACGAAAATCGCACTTTGACATTTTCGATTCAAGACCTTTGAACACACAGAACAAAACGATTTTACTAAACAAATTCATGGTGAAAGAGAGGGTATTAGATAAGGTTTGTTTTGGTATAATAATGATCAATGTTAGGATTAGCTTTGTTTACACAATTGGAATTAAGATATTGCAATAGAGGAAACCTGCATTAATTTCGCATCAGCCCGATATAATATGATAGTGTTTAACCACTGCAGTTTTAGGTTTTATTTATTTTATTAGTTTCTTCAACAAAAAACAAATATTTTTTTTTATTAAAATCCTCCTCTGTGTATATGAACATAACTCTGATCATAAATATTTTATATAAATAACAAATACATTTGCGTATGCCATGAAGCTCTCATTTACTTGGGACCAATAAGATGGTATACGGAATCAGAGGCGGATCAAATATTCTCCTAGAACCGGGAAGCAATATCAAGCTCAAACTTTTTGTAGAGTATTGTATTACCGAGTTGTATGTAAATATTGGCTTATTTGTTTGCTTAGAAGTACACAAGAGTCAAAAGTAAACTCATTACTCACGGTTCAAAAAAAACAAAACAATAGATCTTAGAAATTATTTTATTTATAAAATATATAGTGAGGGAAAGTTTTTCGTTGTAAATAAAAACTATTTTTTAAAACGGTTCCTGCGTGTGATATCTAACTACAAAACACAAACTTCACTACGAAATGGAAATTATCCAAACAATAACCCTTTTATAGTTCAATCTCATCAATCAATACATGAAAGCATTCTAAAATTACCATTGTAACAACGGAATTGATGAACAATAGAAGCATGTGGAAACTAATAAAAGGAGTAGTTGATGTATAATTATTGATATAACAGATGTATGATATAGTATCGTAGAAGGTTATTTAAAAATATAGTGCGCCCAACACACGATTTTCACTTCAATATAAAATATATAAAAGAACTTTTAAATAAATGTATAGTATAAACAAGGTTAATAAAGTCCTGGTTAAAGGTGGGAAATGCGTGTTATTATTCATTTGCTAAGTTACTTAGTTCGCGGCTTCTATCTAAAAACTTAAAGATTAGAATTTATAAAACTATTATTCTTCCAACGGTTCTTTACGGATGTGAAACGTGGCCACTTACTTTGAAGGATGAACAACGGCTTAAGGTTTTTGAAAATAAGGTATTGCATAAAATATTTGGTCCGAAGAGAGATGAGGCCACTGGGGAGTTTAGAAGGTTGCACAACGCGGAATTGCGGAACTTGTATCCTGTGAACATAATTGAGCTGATTACATCGCGGAGACTCAAATGGGCGAGTAAAGTTGTTGGGCTCGATTCCGAGAAATTTGGTATTTGCTGATCCGACTGGTAGGCGTCCGAAAGGTAGGCCGAAGCGGAGATTGGAGGATTGCGTTAAGGCTGATCTCGGGAGCTTGGACTTGAATGGTGAACATTGGACGAGTCTGTGTAGGCGGAATTTGGTGGTATTGGCATCGAACCTTCGGGTTCGCTAAGCCTATTATTATTATTATTATAAACAAGGTTAAGGAATTTCATTGAGTTTCTATAAAAAATGTTCTAACAACAGAAATTACAATATTATCTACAACAATAACTTAGTTTTTCGCTTTTTATTACCTATCTATTACCTTATACAACTTTGTAAACAAAAGGTAACATTTTTCTGACATCATTAGCTTTCCAACAGTATATTATACATCTGTATTACTACGTTTAACACGATAGCGAGATAGTAACAGTTTTGACATACACATATGACGTGAAGGACTAATTATGGAAATATTAAAAAAAAAAAAAAAAGAAGATTCTTCTATTATTATTTATAATTAAAAATGACTCTTATATTATTATTACATATTATACTTTTATATCATATTATGGTAATAAAAATATGAAAAGAAATCACGCACAGCTAAATAAAATTCTTAAAGATGACTAATCAAGTGAAATTAACCGATATGAATCCTTTGAGAGGGAATGATGAAAGTTATAAAATATTATTATCCTTGTTAATTAACACATAATGTTGAGAAAAACAAAAACAAACTTATTTTCTAAAAACAAGGGACACACCTGTGACGCACGTCGTCCCACGGAACAAACAAGCGTGACCCACAGGTGGGTCACTAGGGCGTTAACGTTTTGCTATAAAAAACTATAGAACCTTTATCAATGAAATCGTAAACAGTTGGAAAATGTATGGTATAAGTGGCTCTTCTGGTTTGACGATTTTGATAAAAAAAGTTTCTTTGACATATAATAAATAATTGATATATAAGTGGTACTCACTACGTTTGCTATAGCATGGTATTGGTGTTATTTTGCTAAACCCGTCGAGTTTCTACAGTTATTATTATACAGTCATTTCTATAGTAAAATTGATGGGTTTAGCACAATAGCACAAATAGCATGCTATAGCAAACGTAGTGAGTACCCCTATTATAAATATAAAGTTGCTATCACGCGTATAGTTTTTTTAAATATGAAATTCGGGTTTCGTATGACTTTTCTTTTTTATGCTAGACTTTCCACAGACCTTTTCCCGCGACTTATTTTGACTTCTAAAACGTGTATTTTCGTTAAAATCTATTATTGAAAAATGTTTGTGATGTCAAATCATTCACTTACTATATATATTTTATGACATTCAAATAAAAATAGATGAAAAGATATATTAAATATAAAATAATATATAAACATTTGCTAATTTTTAAATAAATAACATATCCATTGAGATTTAAGATAATTTCTTTCTCTTTCAGTTCTACTATAAAAGAATTTCCCAGGGGAACCTTGCTATCACAATGACTTGTTATAAAATAATAAATTGTTATATGGGAGTGAAATTATTGTATATCATCAGGATGTAAAGCGAACACGCTGTAACTATCAGTTATGTAATCAATAGGAGAAGCATTATACAAATAGAATAACAGTTGGCGGTCTACAATGCTAGTGTTGGAGCGGCGTTTGGACTTGGTCCAAATTGTTGCTGCGGGACAAGTTTGCAGATCGATAGTTAAGCTGGCAGAAATCAAACTATCTGGAACTTGGCAAAAGTTCACAAAAAATGGAAAAAAAAAAAAAAAATGGAAAAAATTCACAGCTCATCATTTAAATAACGCTGCATTATACAAAAAAATGCCTCGTAATAGGGTGTAGTGGATCGTGAAATAAAATTATTTTCTCTATTCTTTCTTGGAACTGTTAAAGATCTTTATCAAGCACATGCTACTATGTTTCGGCCGCTACTTTTCTAAGGCAGCGGTGACTCCAAAACTGTATTAATTATTATGAAAATTTACTGTTATTATTTTATAAAAACTATTGGATTTCTTTTCCGAATCATGTTTATCAATTCATTATTGGGATGAAATGGCATAAAGGGAAATAAAGTGATTAACTTTAAATACACATTTATTGTAAAATAGTACATATTACTACGTACAAAAACATAGTACAGGGGGAATTGTTCATTATCGAGAATACTGAGGTTTGTTGAGATTTACCACATAGTATAACATGAGAAAGGTACCTTCGGAGATAACTGCACAATTCTTCCCTGGCTTGACCCCCGATTCCTCCGTCCGTGGCTGGACTACCGCTTCCTATCCTGTCCGGGCTAAGACTCCTCAGGTAGAGGCTATCGCTGCTCTAGGAGTCGGAGGGGTGTATTTTTTGCATAGCCCTTCTAAAAAATCTTTCTGCTTGTAGTCCGGAAACAGTTCTATTTTAAATGATTCAAAATTATTTCTTTTCCTCACAGTATTCTCGATACATAGCATTGGGTATATGTTTTAAGCCACTATTACTACTTATTAACTGCAATATAAGTAAAAATCTGGTGCCCCAAAGATACGACATTCACATACATATGTAGTTAAAATCAATTGAAGAACATTTAAATAAAGTTAGAGTGGAAAAAAGTTTAAAGAATTACATCAAGTTTCGATAGAATTATGTTGTTCAGATTAGATAATCTATGAAATTACGATATTATCTACTATAATCACTTAGTTATATCCTTATTTCATCAATCTATATTACATTATAACTATCTATATAAGATTTTCTAAAATATTTATCGTTCCAACGGTATATTATACATCTATATATCTACTGTTAGGGTCAAAATAAAAAAATAGCTAAACAAATATTTTTTGTTTTTTCTTCTTTAGTTGTTTAAATTTCAATAGTTACCTGTTTTATTACCTATCAATTCTGAAAAGATGTAATGGTTATTTTTTACTAATCTACAGATTTTTTTTTTTAGATTTAATTTTTTTTTTTTTTTAAACTAACTTCTCCCATATATATTTATATATGTAAACTGATATAAGCTTAGTACCAAACTATAGTATCAATTTATAAAATAAATAATATTATCAAGGAAATACTACAAGAAAATCTATAATACCAACCTCTTCTGTTTGTTCAGTTTAAACATGAAAAGAACAAGGGAAAAGAAATATGTGACTTTTACAGCTGTTATATATCGTCTCTAGTAATATCAAGGGACATAAAAAGGAAATAAAAGTAAAATTTTCAAAAGTATTGCTAATAAAAGTCTAACTGTGAATGAAAACTAATGGCATCATTTTTTATTGAGAATAATTAGACTTTTTACATGAAATATGAATTAGCGGATGAAACAAGTGGAACAACTTTTTCAAATCAGATAAACTATAAAACTCAGACATAATAATAGTATTCATTATTTGAATCTATGTTCTACTCTATAAATACAAATATAGCTTTCCATAGAACGGCTTGACAATATTTCTTCTAGAATCTCATTTTTCTTGAAGGTTGTGTAATAGAATTATATTAGTAAGTGCAAGGTCATAGTTTATACAACTTAATTTATATTTTTAGATATATATCTTTTTTTTCGTTTCTCATTTATTTGTATTTAAATTTTACTATATGAAAGGAGGGTATCATATAATATGCATTCAAGTTTCTTTGTTTTGTTTTTTACTTTCACTTACTATATATACTTAGTAAGGGAAAGTATTGCGATCGTGAAAATTTTCTAATTCCATTTTTCAACGGAAATACACATTTTAGGGTCCCCTGAGTCCAAATAACCAAGTCCCGCAAAAAAGTCTGTGTGTGTGTGAGTCTGTGTGTGTGTGTGGTAACTCCCGAGTGGAAACGCTAAGTCCTATGAAACTGAAATTTCATATCTAAGACAAATATACGCCCGAGACGTTACAAAACCTTTTTCATCAAAATGAGCTAACCAGAAGAGCCACTTTATACTATGCATTTTGCACCTTTTTTCGATTTAAACTCGCTATATCGATGTAAAATTTAATGGGTTTTAATTTAATTAGGTTTCATACGGATGAAAATGGTCTGACAGGGCTTAAAAGCCAATATTTTCTTCCCCTAAAGTACTTTTAATTTTGTTGATTCTATAAAAATAACTATATTATCTTGTTACCACTGATGAAAAACAGGTAAATATATAAATTGAATGAATTTAATACCCAACTAAAGGTGAAAACAGAAACAAAAAATTTTAATGCAACTTTATGTTTTTGAACATAAGAGCAGTAATATGCATGTATAATATACCGTTGGAAAGCTAAAGATTTTAGAAAAAATATTATCTTATACTCAAGCTTTTAAAAGTTATCAGAGAGTGATAATTAGCCGATAAAACCAAGTGATTATTTTAGATAATAATATATTTTTTAATAAAACACATGTTTCTATAAAAACTCAATTTAGTTAATTCATTAGTGGTTTCAAACATTTTTATCTTTTACTGAATTTGAAAAATCTTTAATCGATTCTAAAAACGGAGGTAAGTGAAAGTCGTGTGTTGCCCGCACCAGATCTTTTGTATACATTTAAGCTATAACATCAACTTGTAGGTTTTTTTCCAATGTAAAGAAAGGCTTACAATAAACCAAAAGTGAAACAGTTCACCATCCATTCCAAATTTCCTGAGAAGTTCGGTGAAGACAGAAAGACTTTTTAAACAATTTCACGGAGTAATATAGCGTGACGATTTATATTGTATGGTACGTGCATTCGTAACTTCAAATAATTGATCAATTGCTTTTTTGTCTTTCTTAAAAACCAAGTGCACACAAAATGTAACCGCTAGTAAATTTTTTAATAATAATTTTCGAAATTTTGAAAAATAACGATTTTAAGTTACGGTGGAAACATAAATTTAACAATCAATACATATACATATAAATATATGATTTTCTACAACAATCCACTAAAATCTATGCATTTATCGTCTGCTGCCACTTTAAATCTACTGCTACTATTTTAAATCTCAAATACGTATTTTTTTTTTAAATAATCTGTTTTCTAAAGTTATTTATTTTAATTTTTTTTTCGTAATTTACTAATTTTAAAACTCTATACATATTTTTCTCTATATCCAAAAATAGTTGTTGACGTATTTAATTGTAAAATTTCTATTTTTTTTTCTTTTCTTTTTTATGATTATTCGTGGTTTTAGTTATAAAATACTAATCAATTTTCCTTCATCTTCAAAAACAACTGAGTCACAAGCGTATATAATAATAATAATAATAATAATAATAATAATAATAATATATATATATATATATAGGCAAGATTTCAATTTTTTTTTTTTAATCGTACTTTACTAATCTTAAAACTCTATACATACTTTTCTCTATATCTAAAAATAAATGAATTATAAGCGTATTTATTAGTAAAATTTCTGTTTTCTTTTTTATTATTATTTCCAATTATTGAGTTAAAAATACTAATAACTTTTTTTCTCTATCTTCAAAAATAACTGAGTTATTGAATCAAATGGCTGATAATCGGCCATTAAATATATATTAGTATATATAATTAAATATTACCAGCTGATTTCAACGTCTAGGTGCTAGAATCATCGTTTCATGTCCAAGTATATTTTTGTGCAGTAGTTTCGGATAAATGCCGCGGACGGCGGAAAAGCGTATTTTTTTTTTTAAATTTTATTATTCGGTTTCTACGTATCTTGAAACATAAGTCCTCAAATTTTGAGAGTGGGCAATTTTTTTTTCAATTACAAAGGTTAATTATTTAAAATAATTAACCAAAAGGACAATATGATTTTAAAGTTTATTTAACTTAACATTGTTGTAATTTGTTCAATCAAAATAGTCAGCATCGTTTTAAAGAATAGTAGCACTCCTAGTGGTTAACTTTTAAAATAATATTCTTAAAAATTTTACAATAATATTCCAGAAATATAATCATTTTAAATATTTTACTTTAGTTTCGAACGATTTTTAAACTATAATTTTCTTAAAACTGATATATAGTCCTTTTTTTAGGATACTTATTTACAAGTTAGTAATAATGCTTAGTAGACTCAAGAGACCTTTAAGACGTATAATTTCAGTTGGACTTTAAACTTATGACTTTACGTTAATATATATCTTATGAAAAGAACAAGTAAAATTTGACCTATTAAATAAGATAATTAACATTATTAGTTACACTTGTATCAATAATACATGTCCGTTCCAGGCTTTCATAATAAACATTAAATTAATCCTTCAAAGGTAAGGTTAGGGTCGTATCCGACACTAACGTTTGATTTTTGTAAATAGGAATCGGCTATAATAAACCTACTTTTAGCTTGTTCGCTCTCTGGGAGGGTGGTAAACGGCCCAACCTTACTCAGCATGTTCCGAATTTCTATCGGACTTGGAGGTCAAATTCTTGAATTATTAGTTCAATTATATTTAATTAAATCATAAAACTATTTTTTAACTTTTTCATCTTATTTATTTGAACAACTATGGATAGTAAAACATTTTTTTTTTTAACTCCAGACGAGGCTTAAGAAGAAATGCGACGTCAGCAAGAGCAATTCGACAATGAGGCTTTTCTCTAGAGTCGAATTTTGAAAAGAAAGATTGCGTTCTTATAAATGATCATAATCTATAAGATAGTTTTATTTCATTGGGAAGTGACAGTGGATATGATTTACAACCTCATTTAAATTTTTTTCTAGTATGGAATTAAAAGAGTAGTTTGATAGTTTGGCGGATTCCAATAAATCAATGCCATAAGTCTAAATAGGTTATATTGTTTATGTAAATGAGTTTTTGTAGTAAATAGGGAGTTTTAATCGTTTGTCGAGTAAGTGTTGTAGTAAGTGGTATCTGCGGGCAGTTTCTTGTCGTTTCGGTCTAGTGTGGGGATTCCAAGTAAGGCGCTTGTCTAAATGAAGTCCAAGGTAACGGATCTGTTCAACAGGGGTTAGTGGAATGTTGCTAAGTGATACAGTGGGATAGGTAGTCATAGGTTGGTGGCCGCCAACAGCAGAGCCAGATTAAAAGAAGAGGCCGAAACATGCGCTAACCTCATAAAAGAATGGTGTGAGAGGAACAAGCTAAAGATGGCCTCGGCAAAAACACAAGCAATCTTTTTAAAAGGCAAGACAAGATGGGCAAACCCTATAACTCTCTGCATTAACAGAGATCGAATACGTCCAAGTGAAGAAGTAACTTATCTAGGTATAAGATTTGGGAGAAATTTCAACATGATACCTCATTTGGACTACATGGGAAATAGAGTGGCCTTCGCCTTAAATGGCCTTAGTCGTGTGGGAGGCGCTTTCTGGGGCCTCAGGTACCCAGCTACATTGGCCATATATATTGGTGTGATTTTGTGTATCCTGAGGTACGCGTCTCCTGCATGGTACAAGAACCTCTCACAACGCCTAAAAATCAGGTTAGCGACAATTCAACGAAAAGCTCTGCTGCGGGTCACTAGGGCGTACCGAACTGTATCGCATGAGGCGGTGCAAGTCCTCGCAGGAGCAGTGCCTCTTGACCTAGTTCTGGAGGAGGATGGATTGAGGCACACGTTTAAGAGGGAAGGCTCAGCAGGCCTGCCAGATAATCTAAAAATGAAAATTGACGAGGAACCCAGAAAATGGAAAACCGTTCTCCGGGAGGACACTATAGAAAAGTGGAATCGACGGTGGGTGACATCTCAAAAGGGCGCTACCTTAAGGAAATACTTTCCCACCGTCCAACCTCGTTTAGATGCAAAATGGGTCCTTCCGGACTACTGGGTTACGCAATTTCTCACAGGGCATGGGGGCTTTCGAGCTAAACTCTCAGGCTTTAGGATAGATATCGATCCCTTATGCCTTAACTGTGGAGTACTCGACTCTGCTGAGCATATCCTGTCAACTTGCACCACCTTTGAACCCCAACGGATCAGACTTCTGAGGAAAACTGGACTCTACGTCTTATCAGACAACGAATTTCCTCAGCTGGTGACTGAAAGAAACTACCCGTACTACAAAGAGTTTGTATACGGGTGGAAAACAGCCGTGGGCCCAGACCATTTTAGGATCGGGAGAAGACCAGCGGGAAGAATAGAAGGCAGAGAAGGTGCTCCTTAAGTGTAAAAATTAGAAGACAGACAATCTTCAAGAATATTGTTGGCAACGTCAACTTCTTGCTATAACTGGCGACTAGACGTTGTCACAACCCGTGTTGCATATTATGCAAGGAAGGGTGTTCAAATAAATAAATAAAAGGTAGTCATAGGTTTGCTGTGGTAATTTGATGGGGATTTATTAGAATTGATTTTAATCCTCCATTTATGATACCATTTTTCAATGGATCGGACGTAAGACTAAAGGGTTTGTGATGCAACTGTTGGGTCATTACTTAAGGATAACACACATGTGTCATCGGCGTAAGTAGTGAGAACAGTGCTAGGATGAATAGGAATATCAACTGTATAAACGGAATAAGGGATTGGGCCAAAGATGCTACCTTGAAGTATACTTGAAATCAGAGAAAATATGGATGAGTATGAAAGAATATAGCTTACTTTGAAAGTTCTATATGTGAGGTAAGAATGAATAATTAGGAAGTATGTAGGAGAGAGGAATTTCCGGAGTTTGTATAGCAGTCCTGGGTGCCAAACTCGATCGAAAGCCTAATTACAAATTTAGAGTTAGCTTTTCACAAGTTTTGTTTGTTCCTTGGCCTATTTTTTCTCAAAAGTTTTTTTTTGTTAATTTACCTATTGCTTTAACTATTTTAACGACGGTGAAGGTGTTATTATAATACCTTGAATACTATTTTTTATCCTGTATATTTTGTTTTATTCCTTAGCCTTAAGACATTCCTTTGTATATATGTTCTCACGCAATATTAATTAATTTATCAACAGTTAAGTAAATCTATTGTAAATTTTTCTTTTTCTGTTACTAACTGTTATTTTGGTTAATTGTATAAAATAATATGCAATACTATTATAATTAACTCTCTAAAAATGTTTAAACTTATTTCTGAAAGTAGTGGATCGGGTCCTACCCCAACCTACCATGTTCGAATCTGAAATTCACCTTACCCAAGGAGGGTCAATGTTATTTTTTTATTGCTGTAGAAAATAATTAAGACTTTTCTTTTTCCAAAAATCGGCCGTAGAAAACTTTGGGGACCCAGTAGAGGGGATCAAGTAACATACATTTTTCATATGGTGGGATTTCAAAGGTGTTATTTCAAGCTATTGTCATCAGGACAAATAATTGATTTATCTCTATACTCCTCACAATTAACAAAATTGGATCAACGAACTCAAAGAACTGGCATATCGTAAGGGTGTTATGTAACTCCATTGGTGACTCGCAATAAATTATTGAGCTTTGGATAGAACATTTTTCCCCACCCTCCCTGTTCACCAGACCTAGGTCGAAGTGACTATCACTTATTCCGGTCTTTGCACAACTCGATGAATGAAAAACCATTCCAAAAGGAAGAGGACATCTATAAATATTTGGATCAGTTTAAACTCCAGACATTCTAAGAATATGCAGTTAGAGGGAAGATGGAAAAAGTCAAATTAAATAATAGTCAATATATTGCAGATGAGAATACATTTTAAGTCTGTAATACGTTCAGTCTTATTTCATCCTCGGACAAACCGAAAAGGCTCATATGCTAATCTATATTACTCTATGACAAGACAGTTCACATGACTTATCCAGTTATGGATCACCCAATCTTATAGTTCTGTTTAAACTTATTAATAGTTCAATTGAATAATATTGTTACAGACAACATGAGGTCGTAATGTTATCATAGGATTTCTAGCTGACATCAAGTAGCTATTTACGATGTGTGGTATATGTAGTATCTAATATTAATCCGTCCAAATGCTTAGTGTGCTATGATAGTATCAACCAATATACTAGGAAATTTATTTATGGAGGGTATTACATTGATTAGCTATTTAATAGAGACTATTTTGATTGTAGTAAAATGATTGAAAATATTTTATAAGAAATGTAATTATGATTTTTAGGTGAGAAATAATTGGTTACACATTTTTGAAATATAATAAGAAATATGAGTTAAATGCAAGATTTTCGAAAAAAATAGGTTTTTATTTTTTTTTCATATTGTTCCACCACTTCAAAAAATTCGAAAAAATTGCTGTGTATAGAGAAGTATAAAGACATTTTCTGAAAAAAAAAAATCGGTAGTTGACACTTTTTAAAAAGGTTAAACGAATACCTATTTTGGTTTTCTTTCTTCCACTAAAAATTGGCTTTTCGAGTCATGACCATATCATTTTTTCATGCCTTTAACTCCTAAGAATCAGGGAAAAAAATCATTAATTAATTTCAAATTTTACTATTAAAAAATAATAAAATCGAAAAAAGAGTTTTTTTTTTTAAAAATCCCGAAAAACCGTTTAAAGCTAAACATTTATGTGAATTATTTTTATTTGACACTAAATTGATCCTCCAAGTTTGAGTCAATAAAGCGACGGGGGCAGATTTACCATTCTAACCAGGCTTCACCCTTTGTTTAAAAATTCTTGAATTGATATAAATAAAGGAGGTAAGTAAAAGTCGTGTGTTGCCTGCACCAGATTTTTTTTATGATATGATTATTTTTATATTATTATTTATAATTGTACTTTTACCAATTGCAGGGCCTGTCAGTGGGCCTGCTGTACTGCTTCCTCAACACGGAGGTGCAGAACACCCTTAGGCACCGGTGGCTGCGGTGGAGGGAGGAGCGGTCCCTAGCCACCAGGGCCTACGTCAAGGATATGTCCCCCAACACCAGGACAGAGAGTATCAGGTAATTATTACCTGATGTATTCATGTACGCCGAGTATGAATATTCTCAGAATATATTCATAATGTAATCTAAAAGGCGTTTCAGACAATTACCCATTCTTTGAACAAAGCGATGGAACAGTACCCAAGAACACAATTGAGGTAACCATTATAATATTCTCTACTTGATTAAGATGATAAGGTTTGAACGTAAGTTAGTTATAAACATATCTAAGGCAATTATCTCAATATAAATAGATAGTTGTGAGTCAGCTAATGTTTCGGAAGATTAAAAAATAAAAATAAACCAGTGCTTGTAATTTGAAATAATAAATCATAATTTAAATTTTAATAAATACATCATAATTCTACTTTTTCTTTTGGTTTAACAATTGTAAGCAAAATCATTATATTAACATATTGCGTGAAAACCGACGACACTGATGATGGAGCGGTGAAACATTGTACGTGGAATAATTATATCCTCTACCAACTTAATGACAGGAAAGCCTTTTTTTAAATGAAAAAAAAAAACATAACAAAAATAAACAATATTAATCATAAAAGCTATGTGAAAATTATAAAATGTATATTCTTCTTCTTCTTTTTCTTCCTCCTTGTGCCTTTCAGCGTGTAGAAGCCTCTAGCCACTTGGTACACTCATCTCGGTCCCTAGCAAGCAACTTCATCTGAGTCAGTTTTTTCTATCTTTCTAGGTCTAGCATTTTTATGCTCCAAATAACTCCTCCTCAGGTTTGCCTCGTGGTCTTCTACCAGTTTGCCTAGCCTCCATACATTTTCTTAGCACGTTTAGTTCCGAAATCCTTGCCCAAGAGAAAAGAAAACGGGCAAGGAACATTCTTATTTAATAATTTTTTAGATTTAAGTATTTTATTTTTATTAGTTACTATTATATAATAAGCATATTTCATTTTAACTGATATGGACGAGCCATTTGCTAGCTCCAATAAAAAACGAAAAAGAGGGAGAATGAAAACCCCGCCGGACCCGCTACACTTAAATGACAATAATAATAATGTACCAACATATTTATTAATGTTTAGAGAAGGAGATGCAGGTTTTCAAAAAGTGTCTCCGTTTCTAATACATAAATTCATAACTAACCTAGTAGGAGAGGTTAAAAATATAAAAAAATTGCGAGATGGTAGTTTGCTTATTGAAACCTGCAATAAAACCCAATCGCTAAAGCTTATAGACTGCACAAACTTTGCAGAACAATTTAACGTATCAGTTAAACCACACTCTACTTTAAATTACAGTAAAGGTGTAATAAAATGTTTTGATTTGCAATATCTAGACAAAAATGAAATAATATCCGAACTCGATGGTAAAATTAAAGATATAAATAGAATAAAAATTAAAATTAATGGCAACGAAAAATCTACACATTCCTATATTGTAACGTTTCCCACTCCTTTTCCTCCCGAAACTCTTAGGATAGGTTTCCAACATATCCAAGTCCAAAAATACTCGCCAAATCCGGTCAGATGTTTTAGATGTCTTAGTTTTTCCCATCATACATTGAAATGCACCAGCACTAAAATCCTATGCTCCCAGTGTGGTGAGGAAAAGCATACTGATGAAAAATGCACCAAAAGTCCCAGATGTATCAATTGTGGTGGTGAACACAACAGTTTAGTTAAATCCTGTCCAATTTACAAACTTAATAAAGAAATTAAAAATATTCAGTTTACTAAGAAAGTTTCCTACCATGAAGCGAAAAAAATATACAAATTGGAAAATCCCCAGACGTTAAATAAATCTTTTTCAGAAATTGCCAAATTAGACAATAAAACCTCCAAAACAATAAACACCAAAGAAATAGGTATACAAACTGATGCATATTTCAAATTTGAAGCTGCCACAAACAATCAAGCTCATGTAAGTACAAATATCTCGTCTCTTCCTAGCACCCCGAAGCCTCAGCGCTCTACGATCTTAACGCGCTCAAAGGCAAGCACTTCTACTTCTACCTCTTCCCACCCTCCCCTATCTTTCCTTTCTACCTCCTCCTCCTCTACCATCTCTCACAATATATCTTCCCTCTCCACCTCCTCTAACACCTCTCTTCTTATCCCTCCTCCCATCACATCCTCTACCCCCTCTTACCCTATCCCTCTCCCCTCCACCTCCTCTACCCCTTCTCTTACATCAACCCCTTCCACCCCCTTGGTCCGCTCCGTATCTTTGACGTCTCTAAATATTGGGGCAATCGAAGATTCCTGCAGCACCGAGGCGATTGAGGTAGATCCATCCGACGCCGACGAAGGATTTACTGAAGTTATTAATAAAAAAGGAAAAATTAAAAAAGAAAATTTAGGAAATAAAGATAAAAATAAAACACAATAAGTGACAGTTTCATTGTTTTATTATTTTTTCATAAAAATAATTTAAATATATATTTTTTTTTCTTTTATATTTTTTAAATATAATTTTTGCATATTTTTATTATTTATTTATTTCTTCCGATTTAATGACATGCCTCTATTACCTCCTGACCTTTTAAATTTAACCTCTTATCATGACGGTACTCCAATGGAACTGTAATGGATTGAGAACTCATTTTAACGACTTGAAAATGCTGATTCATGATTACGACCCATTCTGCATAGCACTTCAGGAGACAAAGCTTAAAACAACAGACGCTTTTTCCCTAAAAAACTTCGAAATATACAGAAAGGATAGCCCAAATCCAAACCACAGTCACCACGGCGTCCTAATCGCAGTGCACAAATCAGTATATTCTGAATCGATCCCTATCAATTCCCGTCTACAAACCGTCGCGGTCAGAGTTCATCGCGATTTTTCATTTTCCGTATGTAATATTTATCTCTCACAAGATCCCACCATAGACACAAAACAACTGTTAGACATTTATAACCAATTACCTCGGCCTGTTCTATTTGTAGGTGACCTAAACGGACACAATCCACTATGGGGTTCCCTAAATATAAACACTCGGGGTAAAACAATAGAAAGTTTTTTAGATGCCTCCAATCTCCTACTACTCAACTCTGGTGAACCTACATTCCTAAGCTCCAGCTATGGGACGTATTCAGCAATCGATCTTTCCTTCTGTACCTCCACACTCTATAATGACATAGACTGGACCGTTTTACCCGATTTGCATGGTAGTGACCATTTCCCGCTGCTTATAAAATTTAAAAACATGAAACCGACCCGAACAAACCCCAAATGGATACTAAATAGAGCTGACTGGAATCTATTTACTTCTTTAGCTTCGACTCCTCAAACCCCTCCTCATGAAATGACCATTGATGAAGGATGTGAAACTATCACAAATACGGTCCTTCAAGCCGCTAAAGCATCGATACCTATGTCTTCCGGCTCACCGAAAAGACCTCTTGTACCTTGGTTTAACGATGCTTGCAAGGAAGCAATTAAAGATCGTCGAAAAGCTTATAAAAAATTCCAAAAGTGCATGACCTCAGAAAACCTCTTGGAATATAAAAGACGGAGAGCTATATGCCGAAGAATAATCAATGTGAGTAAAAGTGAGTCTTGGAAAAAATATATCAGCTCCATCAATTCGTCCACCACTTCAACTCAAGTCTGGAACAAAATCCGAAAAATCACCAAATCCCCTCTGTCATCTCATCACACGATCCTCATTAATGGTCAACTCTCTGACAACCCTAAATCCGTCTCAGAAGCTTTTGGCAATTTTTTCTCAGGAATCTACTCCGTCACAAACAGCACCGATGATGAAACCATGGAATATGAAAATAGAGCTGTTTGCCATGATTCTTCAAATTACAATATCTTATTCTCAATGTGGGAGCTTAAAAATACATTGACCACTGTCAAAGGATCTACTCCTGGCCCTGATCTCGTCCATTATGATATGATAAAGAACCTTTCAGGCAGTACACTTAAATGGCTGCTTGATTATTATAATCATGTTTGGTGTACGGGACAATTTCCAAATTCCTGGCGTAATTCAATAGTCATCCCGATTCCAAAAAATGGAAAAGACAAGCGTTTACTAAACAACTATCGCCCCATATTCCTTACCAGTTGTTTGAGTAAGATTATGGAGCGCATGGTAAATAAAAGACTTATGTGGATTATAGAAAAAAATAATTTAATTCAACCATTTCAATCTGGATTCCGCAAAGGCCGCTGCACAATTGATCATTTAATAACACTCGAAACCGAAATTCAATACGCCTTCATCAATTCCCAACAACTGATAGCAGTATTCTTTGACATGAAAAAAGCTTTCGATAACATAAGACACTCTGTCATCCTCACTAAACTTTTATCCCATGGTCTAAACGGTCGAATATTTCATTACATAGAGCAATTCCTTAAAAATCGTCTCTTCAGGGTTAGAATTGGATGTGAATTATCAGCGTACAAAGAACAGATGAACGGGGTCCCACAAGGCTGTGTGCTCAGTCCAACGTTGTTTTGCCTAGCTATAAACGAATTGGGGCTCAACTTACCTAGAGGCGTCAAACCGATGCTGTTCGCTGATGACTTAGCCATTGCCTGCAGATCCGGAAACATCACCACCATGCAACATAAATTACAAGTCGCTATTAATAGAATTGAAAACTGGTCGCTTTCCATCGGTCTCGAATTCTCCTCAGAAAAAACGCAATCTCTACATTTCAGCAGAAAAAGAAACACCCCTCTCTCTCCCGAACTTCTTCTCAGAAATTCACCTATACCATACACAAACAGTCATAAATTCTTGGGCTTAACTTTCGATAAAAGGCTGTCCTGGGAACCACACATTTCCGCTCTAAAATCCGCCACAACAAAAAAATCAATCTTACTAAGATACCTGAGTGGTACATCTTGGGGATCAGATCGATCTACGATGCTAAAGATTTACCAAACTTTGCTTGGCTCAAAACTAGACCATGCGTGTTTCGTCTACGGCTCTGCTCGTAAACGCATTCTGAATAAGATCGATTCTGTGCATCATATGGGCATCAGATACGCGACCGGTGCATTCCGAACAAGCCCAGTTCTTAGTTTGTGTGCTGAAGCAGGGATACCACCTCTTTTGTTTAGAAGAAAAAAACTAGCAGTAAACTACATGTCCAAAATTCTTCTCCAACCTGAACATCCTACCCACAATTACATGTTCGAACCAAAATTTAGGAATGCATTCAGAAAAAAACCTAACACCACCCTTCCGTTATCAGAAAGAATGCATTCAGTCATTGAATACCTTAAAAACCTACCTGTAAAAAAGACTGAAATTCAAAGCCCTCCATGGATCCACAAACACCCCAAAATTATGCTTGGCTTATCAAGACTAATAAAAAACAATACTCCACCATCCGACTACAAATCTGAGTTCACCAATCTGCTTCAAAGTGTTTCGGATACTTATCTAATATACACTGATGGATCGAAATCCGAAGAATCTGCTGCTTGTTCATTTGTTACCCACAATTCAACACACAAATTCAGACTTCACAAACTGTGCAGTATTTACACAGCGGAACTGCATGCCATATTTTCTGCTCTTAACTATGCTAGGTCAGTTAATGCACACTCAATCACAATAGTAACAGATTCGTTGAGTTCCTTAAAAGGTTTGAGTAACATGTATTCAAGGCATCCTCTTGTCCAAGAAGTCCACAGGAGCATCAATATGCTAGAAGATTTAGGAAAAGTGGTATACTTCATTTGGATCCCAAGCCATATGGGGATAGTTGGTAATGAGCTGGCGGACAGGGCCGCCAAACAAGCACTCACCCTTCCAGGTCAAGGTGTTGCCATCTTAACACCTCGGGATATGTGTCATCCACTTCGAAAGGAGATAGCAGATGCCTGGCAATCCATGTGGGATGAAAGCCCTCCTAGCAAACTGAAAACAATCAAAACAACAGTAAAGCCATGGAGCTCGTCCAGTCGCTCAAGTCGCAGAGAGGAAGTTGTCCTAGCTAGGTTGAGGATAGGCCACACTAACCTTACACATATTCATCATATCACCAAACAGCCACCCCCAAAGTGCCAACACTGTAACAACCCACTTACTGTCAGACACATACTGGAGGAATGTCCTTTTTACCAATCATATTTGAACAGATTAGGCTTAAGACCTGATACAGCAATCTTATTGAGCAATGACGAAAATAACATAAAATTATTGTTAAACTTTCTTAAGGCCCAGCAGCTGTTAAATAAAATATAGGGATTCCTGTAGTAAACAATATAAGAAAATAATTTTTTTTTTTTTTTTTTTTTTTTTTTTTTTTTTTTTTTTTTTTTTTTTTCTCTGAGTTTAGATAGAAATTAAATAAAATAAACAAATGAAATAAAGGCGTTGATGACCCTCGGGTTTTACGCCTCAAAACCCAAACCAACAACAACAACAACAACATTCTTATTTAAATTATACATTGAAAAACTACCAAGCGAGAAGTTTTTTTAAAGCCATTACATGTGTTATGAATAATACTGCACTTTTATTAGTTATATTGTAAATGCAGCAGTAAATATCAATTAAAAAAAAATACTGCAGTAGCTCAAAAATAATCAGCTACAATCAGCATTATTTCAGTTGGTAATAATTTAACATTTTTTTTACTTGAAGATTATTGAGAATAAAACTACTATACTTCATGAAATTATAACCATTTTATCTATCCAGCATGGCACTACAATCCGGTGTCGAATCCTGGGCTCCTCCAGCAGTTTCTGTTAATTGTATTCTTGATCTTCATTACTCGAACTACATCGGGCTCCTTAAACATGGTGTACAGTTGCTGGTTTTCCCCTATTTCTAAACATCTTCTTCAATGATTCTTCTTTCAATGACTAGGAGTTCCTGTTCATAAGCCCGAGAAGTAGTCCAAGTTTCACAACAACTTACAGTAAGACACACTGTCGTCTTAAAATCATTAATAAATACATTACGTTGCGTCAAAAGATTCTGCTGTTTTGAAATATTATATTGTAATAAACAACGAGTAAGAAAAAAAATATGGAAATGATTTTATTGTATCTAATATTCTTCTAGTGTCACAGTTTTAGTTACCATACTCCTCTGCTAGACCGATTTTCATGAAATTTTATATGCATATTTATATGCAGGTCTGAGAATCGGCTACTATCTATTTTTCAGACCACTGAGTGATAAGGATTGTCCACCCCTAATATTTTTCATATGTTTTGGGGCAATTTTTTTTTTTTAATTGTTTTATAATTTGGTTTTACAAAATACATACAACCCTAAATTTTTATCCTTCTATAACCCACCCCTATTTTTTAATTGTAATTTTATTAATTCAATAATTTTTTATCCCGCTTGACAACTGATGAATCATCACGTGCCGGTGTCACTTCTGAGCCAGCAAACAGCATGGAGCAGAACCGAAGCTGGTCTCCTCTTTCTCTCAGACAAAAGCCTTCTCTCACTCCCTCCACTGTTTTCGGCCATTATCATTGCTCATGCATCAAGCATAGTAGTAATTATCATTTTACTATCTCAGAGTAACTCATGTTTTTCACACGGACAATTATACGTGACATGTTCTTGAGTGGGTAAACCATCCAGTTTGTTTGTGTTAGCTAAAGATGGGCTAACGAAAAATTCTGTTCAAGCTATAGCATTAATAGATTGATATTGTTTGTTAGTATTTTTTTCGTAAATAATAATAATATGCAATAAATAAATAAATTAATGTTTGGTGATTTGTTATTTTTATATTCCCTCATCGTTCACAGCGCTCAATGCCTCTTTCACTCGTATGGATGTGGTATATTCCTTACAAACTTATTATAAGTTGGGTTTTTTTTTCTACACTAGGAATTTCCTAGAAATAATTTACATGGAAAAACAACGTTTACCGGGTCAGCTAGTTATTTGTATATTTTTTGAGTGGTTTTTTAAAACATATTTTATATTGTTTCAACGAGCAAGTCCTTTTTTATTATTTACCTATTCTATTGTATTTATTTTATAAAATATACGTACACATGATGGATAAAAACACCACGCAGATGTTAATCCACACAATCAGCATAACTGGAAAAAAAAAAGGAAAACTTAGTTTATTTAAAAAAAAAATTATTAAATAAATAGTGCATCTGGGTCTATTAAATAAATAGTGCCCCATCATCGAGTAATATTTTCGAGCAATTATTTTCTCATTTGAATTAGACCAATTATTATTCTCTTTATTACGTTCCAATAATGAAATATATAATTGGGAATACCACCGTTTAAAGAAGTCCGGTCTTAATGATTCCCTCGTTTGTGTTCCTCTAATACCGAAAATGGTCCCACTTTCATTAAAATGCCAGAATTCGGATTTCATAATTTCAAGAGTCAGTTCGTTAAGTGACAATGTGAATTAATTGGAAAAGGTAATAGCAAGGGTTCAGGTCGAAATTAAAAATAATAGGAATAGATTCCCCGAATATTTAATGTATTAATTAGTAGAAAAGAAAACAATAATTCAAGGAGACAATACTGCAAGACTATTATGTGAGGGTTTTCAGAACTTTTAGAACGTTTGGGTTAGTACTTATTTAACTTTATAAAAGAGAATTTAAACGAATGCCATTTTACAATTTCCCTAATTATAAGTGTTGAATTTTCTATTAACGCTTATTCAATCAAGAATGAGTATGACATCGACATATCAGCCATTGATGACATCACTATGTTATACAGATCTTTTTACATGACATATCATTTTGATGACGATCTGTCTGTTCTCTTGTAGCTTCCTAATTTACACTAGATTAGATTAGAAAGATATAGAGAATAATTTTATTTTTCGTGATTCGCTTGTTTCTTAATCGTAAATTATAATAATGTAATAATATTAATAATAATAATAAAGGTGGAGAGGAAGGTGTAAGAGGCCTGAGGAATATCAAGGAGGCGTGCCGAAGGCAAGAAGTGATGCTAAGCCAATATTTTAAACAAAGCGAATAACTTCGGCATCAAATAATATGCAACCTTATATTATTACTGTCATACTGATCTACTGTGGGGCTCTCGAATTACTGCATCCACTATCATTACCGACAACGATAGTCTATAAGAATTAAAGTCTAAAGTGCTGCATGGAAGAATTTTTCGCCAGCTCCATCAAGCCGAAATAGATAATGACCTTTCTACTACCTATCTGGTTAGAGGATATCTCTTCCCCGAAACGGAGAGCTTTCCGATGTCAATCCAAAATCAGGTCATAGGACCGAGTCGTACTGGCAATATGTCATGAAACGACAGAACGTATCATACAAGTGTAGTAGCAGCGCGTTCGGGTCTATTCAGCACACTACTGGCAGATGTGACGCGCTAGCTGTGACGGAATCCTTCAAGAGGCATAAAGATGTATATATATGTAGTAGACAAGGTCTATCACTTGGCGGTGGTTTAAAATAAAGTTGCTAAATGAATCAATACTATATTATCAATACAATCCTAAAAGCCTTGTCTAGGGTTAAGGGGTTAGATAGTATTGGAACCAATCATTCATTACTGGCTATACGGTGGCTCACAACAAACCTAACATTGTGGAGCTTAATAATGATCATAAAACGGCCGAAATTATTTATATTTATGTAACTAATGACAGGAACACTAGATCAATCGGTGCAGAAAATATCCGAACGAACCAAGCTCTTCCAGCTGAACTAAAAGAACTTTACTAGCGAGATAAAGTCATTGTCAGGCCGATTGTGACATGCAGCATTGTTCTGATACCGAAGTCGACTGTGGAAGCCACTGTGGCCCTAACTACTGATGTAATCAACGAAGTCCGAAAAGCTGTTTTGTTGAACATTGCAAGAATCATTAGAAGCTTTCTTAATTTTTACTAGTATTAACTAAAGAAAAATCAAGTGGTTGGGGTTAATCTTCCCCTCTCCAGGAATACTCCTCATGAAGTGTAGCAAAATAAAAATACATAATAATAGTTTTTGGAACTTTTAAAAAAGCACATAATACCTTCCATTCATCATCTAATCCTTTTATTTCATTAGTCCTTTTACATTTTTTTATCCAAGTCGACGTTTCGGGGTTGTTTCCCCATTTTCAAGACTTATTCCTTGCTACAACATTTTTCACATCTCATAGCCACTGCTACTTGTCCTCATGAAGTGTAGCAAAATAAAAATACATAATAATAGTTTTTAGATTTTTATTCTTTAAAGTATATATAAGTACTATGTACATTCTATGCTTAGATAAATATAAACTAACGAATCGTTATCTTCAAACCGCAAAATCAGCAACATTTATTTATATTTACCAAAACACCAGTTATTTAAAAAAAAATTAAAATCTTCTTCTTATTTGAAATTTCCAACTATGAATACCTATTAGTTTCCTGTACCTCTGCAATCCATAAAGGGTCTTGGGCTCTGTACATATAGAAATTCAAACTGTTTATTGGCCGTTGGCCGTGCAATGAAGTGATACGACCGAGGTCGCCAGGTTTTTCCCCGTTTATGGCCACCCACATTGGCTGGGTATGCCTCAGGTAGGTATACCCATGTAAATTAAATCCGGCACCGAATTGGCTAATTGAGGTTCATAGAGACGTTGAACAATGCAATATAGACCGTATTGAAGACCGCGCAGAATGCTGAAATAGAAATTGAAATATGAAATTCAAGCGAAGGACATTGCCGAAACCTGGTGAAAAATGGACAGACGGAAGAGAAAAAGAGCATTCTGAGATGATAAAGAGATATTGTAAGTACAGAGGAAAAAATCATGAAGTCGTGATTTCAGGTTCAATTGCTCTCTTCAGGAGAAATACTTGTAATAATAATAATGATAATACCCATCTACATATGCAATCACGTTACAATTAACCATAAACGAGACAGAGGAAAATGAACAGATAAATATATACCAACACTGAAAGGAGTTATTTGTCAAAGAGGGGGGTAAGATTGGTGGTTACTACGGCAACCTTATCAGCCTCTGTTCCTCCGCTCAGACTTTCATGGAGATGTTTGTCGAGATAGGCAAATGCCCTTTCCATTAATTAAATATAATTTATCTGCAGAGCGAAACTCCTCGAGACGTAACTTGGAGCCACAGCAAGTTAAGATTTACATGTGTAATAGGATGAAATGAGAATGTAAAACATCACGCTGCTGTACAAGTTCTTGCTGAAATACGAAACATAAATAATAGAGTTACACAAGAATATTGTTTATTTGCATCTTTGATGGTCTAGGTTTCTTCTCTGTATTTTTAATTAGTGTGAGTAAAGGATTTTAGTCATATAAAAATCTGGTGCACGCAACTTTTACTTACCTTACTTTCTCTTATAACTAAAATTCAGAACTTTAATGAGGATTAAACCTACATGAAATGGAATTCTTAATAATGATATTAGTTTTTTCCGGATATGATAACATAATAATGAAGAAAATAATAGTTACTATCATATGAACTAAATCAGGAGGCTTATCAATGAACAATTATCATAAGGATGGAGAGAACCTCGAAATGTAAACGTTAAATAAAATTATGGAAAAATAAATAGACGGGTTAAGAACCATTGCATTAATCATGAATCCTAAATACTTTTACATCGATATAGAGTTTCATTAAGATATATTCCTGTACATCACATACATCATCTGAGGTATATTCTTGTCTTAAATTGAAGTTCCAGATTAGTGCAAGTTTTCTTTACTGGGACAGGCTTATCATATAACACACAAATATTTTGCGGGACCTGATCGCTTAGACTCAAGGTACTTTGAAATGAGTATTCTACTGAAAACAAATACTTGATAATTTTTAGGTTCACGGGAAAGTATTACCACTCACATAACATCATAAATAGTTAGTAATTTTTTTTTTTTTTTTAACATATTTATTGATATCTACAACTGTATTTTAAAAGAATACATAAAGTAAATGTGATAGTAATATAAAAAATTTCATGAAATAAATGTAGAGACACTACCCAGTGTCTAAAAATATTCTAAACTACAAGGTCTCGTGTCTATCTTCTTTTCAGACGCTTCGGAGGATTATCAGGGATCGGTGAGGAAGCAAGGATTGAAACTAATGGATTGTAGTGGGAATGGAGTTTGTCATGGAAGGAATGGTACCTGGTTCGGGCTAAATCAGCAACATATGGAATATTAAGGTCTTTAAGGATGAGTTTATTTGTGACAAAATAAGGAGCATTGAGGGTTTTTCGAAGGATTTTGGATTGTAGGAATTGGATACGAGAGGAATTCGATGGTTTAGTAGAGCCCCATAGCTCTACTTCTTAGGTACATATCGGTCTTATGGTGGTCATATAAATAAGTCTATTGTAATTTAGTGGAAGGTTTGTCCAGTAAGTGTTGAAGTAGTCAAAAACGTCGGGCAGTTTCTTGTCGTTCCAGTATTGTATGGGGATTCCAAGTTAAACGTTTATCAAGGTGAAGTCCTAGGTATCGAATCTGTTTATCGGGGGCATGTGTGGTGTCATTAAAGGATACTGTAGGTCATTGGTGAAGTCGAAAGGTTATCTGGTGGGATTTGTTATTAGTAAAAATAAAAATTATGAACGGATCAAAAGTCAGTATGTTGTTTGGATAAATAGAAGCTCTGACTTTTTTTTATTAGATTTTCTTGTTTTCGTTCGTAATTTGTTTTCCATAAGAATTTTATTTTATGATGGATTGAATATTAATCAAGTAAGAGCAAATCGCTCCAAATCCTAGGATTTTATTTTAAAGGCCCTGCTCTTGGTCTCTCATTTAAGGAGCTCATCTATTATCTAGACCTCCACCTAGTCCACAACACGATTAATTACACTGTTGTTAAATCACTTCCACGACAGCCTGGAGTAGCCTAATGTGTCTCAGAACATTTCCCTCTGTTCTATTTTATTAGATAACCTAAGATTATTTTTGTGTTTAAGGGATTCTTATTTATTCTAAATTTTTATGGTAAACAGAGTATTAAAAAAAAAAAAAAAAAAGACGAAGAAATTTCCTTGGAATTTTAAGTTAATAAGATAATAGGCGAACCGTATATCTGAAAAATTATATTTTACTTTAAATAACTTCTATGTAAAATAGATACTAAGGAAAAGTATTGGATAAGTAAACATCTATTTTTTTTTGTTGTTGTTTTTTTTAACAGAAAACTACAGGAAAATGTGCGTTTCTACAATAGTTTTGTTTTGTTTTTCTTTGGAGCAACAGTCCGTGTAGGCCCTCGGCCGCGTGGTATAGACTCCTGGGAGAATATACTCACGTTTCTTGATGAAATTTTTAGGGTAGGGTCATCACTCTTTACGCCTATTTTTTGCGAGTTGCCACCAGAGGCTGACGAGTCTCACATACTCGGGGGAGTGGCTTTGAGTGAATCCTTATAAAATTATATGCTTATAAAAGTCCCGCTGGGACTGGGATTCGAACTTACAACTCCGGCGTGGGAGCCTAGCGCGCTAGCCACTCAGCTACCGGCTCCCTTAGTAATACTTAAAAAAATGCGTTTCAAGTAATACTACTCTACATAATCACAAATAAAATGTTATGTCCCCTCAGAGGAGACACCCGAGTGCAAAGTGTTAATATACCATAAATTCTACCAAATGTCTCATAAAAACTATTGACTAATTAATGAAATTTGTTAATTGTCAATGTTAGATACTCGTGAGTATTTGGATATGGATTGCATGATAGGATGTAATGCGAACTATATTCCTTGCAGGTTGTACAGCCGACACGAGATCATGCCGTACAGGAAGCGAGAGTCGACAGGCAGCGAGTCCACGACGATGACCCTGGTCCATTCTTCCAGGCTGTCCAACGGCCCGAGGTCGTCCTTCCTCCAGCCGCCCTCAGAGCCGGTCTGAGCTCATCCACAGCTCAATCCGACGCCATCATAAGGAACAGTTAATTTATATTACTTACTCTCATTGGTGTTATAATTTGTTTGAAACTAGCTTTGGCTCAAATATGTATATTGTTGTATCTAATTGTATTGTTTGTTGTATATAATTCTTCTGTGTTTCCATTGCGTATTTTGTATTTAACTTTCATATGAAGATTATTAGCGGTATATTGATGGACAATTATTTTTTAAGTTGCTATATCTTGAAAGGAAACCCAATGATTTCTAAAAGTCAATGAGAAAGTTAAGTTCTTGTTAGGGCAGGGCAGGGCAAGTTGAGCAATTTTTCACTTGAACGGATATAGCACCTCAAGGATTTTTCAAGCGGGTTAATAGATTCGTAATATATCCCTTAGCAGAAGTGTCCATAGTAATTTTTTGTAAGAAGTCGAATTTAAGATCTACAGCTATTTAAATCCAAGAAGTCGTTTGCTCAATGTACCCCATAGGTGAGGTAAGTTGAGCAAGGGTATGGTGCAAGTTGAGCACTAAGAATGTCGATCCAAACCATGGATTCAATTTCGATTAAAAATAAAATAAAATATGTGTTTAACTAATTTCTCTTTATTTATCGTCTTTAAGTCACAGAACGACAAAATTTAAAGTAATTTTCTTTGAATAATTTACCAAAACTAGAATCAATAAAACATTTACGTATCTTTAGATTAACTTCGACATTAGATTTAGTCTTTTTTATATTATTACTCATATAGTTTATATCTTAGTAAAATATTGATTAGATATTTGGAGCTTTTAATTAATAATAATTATACAAACGTATAAGAACAACTCCAGTTATCAAAAGTAAAATAATTATTTGAATGATTAAGACTTGCCTGATTAAAAACAGATAAAAGTTGACTAATAAAGACGAAAACCAGTGATGAACGACTTTTTTTTTTTTTTACTTTTTTGTCACAAAATGAACCAAACACACGAGTGCTTCACTCGCTAATCCAGCGACCACTGGTGGTCGCGTGGTTATTATTCCTCCAACGGCTCTTTTTTTTCTTCGCCATAACATGTCTACAGTGAATAGTTGGCGAGATATTTCAATTGCGAAACTTGCCCCTATACTCAACCTGTCCCGCTCTACCCTACAGGGTTTAATGACGATCACTCTATATCAACCACACTACTGGAAACCGAACATAAAGAAACTATGATTGTTACATTAAATACGCAGAGGTTGTTTTGTAGCATTTCCGGTCAGAATAGATTGGTGATCTGTTGGATAATATCCTGTTCACCATAATTCGAGAATGACACGACTTTAAACACCGAAACAAATTTCGTTATCACTACAATTTCATAGGACCTATGATCTAACCATTTAAATCAATCTAGGTAAATGTCATCACTCCCAATGTCTATTAATGTGAGTAAAAAACCAGTTGGCTGACGGGCCTCATGTACCCAGGAAGAGGCATTGTAACTGAATCTCTATTAAATTATAGTCTTGAAAAACTCCTTTCTAGGCTGGTATTGCAACTCAAAACATTTGACGCTGTAGACTGGCGTGCTAGCGAAACAGCCACGAACTCCCTTTTTTATTAATTTTTTAACAAGTACTTATCTTTAAAAATACTTGTGACTTTTTCTTAAAAATAATTTAATTTATTTGAGATTTAATATTAAATTAAATGACCTAGAATTTTCCATATTTTATATAATTGTATGTGTTATTTTTTGTATAACTAATTGAAAGGTTTATATGTATAACCTTATAAATATGTGTTTTCGTGACCACAAGATAAAGATTAAAATATTTTTTAATCCAACTAATTTAATTGTTCTAAAGCTCTGCGTTTTAGATTGCAAGTAATCGTCGTAAAGGATCGAACCAATTCCCGTAATATCATTCCAATTATAAGTACTGAAGAGCTTAGATTATTTCTGAAAAAATAAATAAATAAACAGCTCTATTCGAGTCTCTCCAATTGGTAGTATTTCCTTGCATTATTAATTTTGCTTTCTTATTTTTTAAATAATTTCATAATTGAAATTTATTAAAATTCAAAATCATAAATATACTAAGATCCACTAAGGGATACAATTTATGGAAATTTCTTCGACTTAAATGTTGTGTCAAGCCAGTGGTGAATCAAACATATATTAATCGATTCATAATTTGTTTTTTTTAATTCAAATATATTGTAAACTGTAAAGAAATCTGGCTATTATATCGAACCAATCCAGTGTACATTGAATAATTGTAAATAAAGAATAATCCTATTATTAATTTTTTATGGTATTCTACGTGTTCGTAAGTATAAAATGAGATATATAAACCCCAGACCATGTACAATAATGTTATATGAATAGGATTACGATCTTTTAATGATAAATGCAATTAAAATAAAGTATTGAATATGCAAATATTTTCTTCATACTATATATTTGAAAGAATTTCTTACTTAATTCTAATTTTCATATTAAGATATAGGTAAGAATAACACAAAACGAAGCAGTTATAAAGTAGATGGACAAATTATATATGTTACTTGATTTATAATAATAATAAATGTATTACATAGAATTATCATTATAATAATATGTATATATATACAAAATAAATTTACTATTTAATGTAATCTAAGAAAAATGTGATTGTTCTTGTACTTAATTAACTATATTGTTCATATCTATCTCTAAATGTGAAAGAAAAACATGTATATAGTTCATTAAATATTAAGTAAGTTTATTTATGTTGTATATAATGTATTGTAATAGATGTAATACGTATTATGCTAATAATTTTTTTTTATTATTATAAGACTATTATTAATGTTGATTAAAATAAAAGAAAAATATATAAGGTGTCTGTGTATATTCTTGGTTTTACTTTTTTTACCTCTTTAAAATAGTTTTAGTCAAAATGTGTTTCATGTTAATTACACATATTTGCTAAAACTTTTTTTTTTTTTTTTTTTTTTTTCAGAAACCATTCTTTATTAAGTAATATTACAATCAGTCCAATAGACTACTGCGATTATCATGATTTGTTATGAGAAATCTTCCAGCTTAGAATTAAAGCCGTATTTCTGCAGCTGTTCAGAAGGAAAAAAATCAATAATAATATGTTTTCTAGTTAGATATTCTCTGAGGATAAGGGTAATTTTATATTGAACGCATCATTATCATTTTTCTAGAGATTTACAACATTTTTATTAATAATTGCTAAGAACCGTATTTATTTTTCATTTATACCATTATTAATTAAAATATATCATCATCATATATTCGAGATCAAAGACATTTGATGATAGGACTACCTGATTGTTAGCGAACTGAAGGCTAAAAAGTACACTAATATTTCCTCATAATGGTCCTATCTTATATGGACCAGAAACATGTGCCGATTCATTCAGAAAAACGCTGCAATTGATTACACAATGGTTTATTATTTCCAAAAAACAATATTAAGGTATAACTAAACAGTTTATATAGCTGTTGATAGACAATTAAGTAACATGAAAAGCAATAATTCAATGGATCATATCACTACCGCTGATTGCAAACGCAATATCTTGTTTTTAAACAATTTTATTAATTCTTTTTTCATTTAGTCGACAATTTAATTCTCCATCAAATGACACTAAAAGCCAAAATCAGCAATAATAATCGAGTTATCAGGGAATCACGTGTGTTACTAGTTGTGGCTTGACCATGATGATTTATTATATTTTTTTTTTTTTGCTCTTTGTTCATCGCGTTTTGTTGATCTCGAAAATCTTTTCGAATTATCTCTATCTTCAATAATAACAGATTTTTGGTGTAATTACATCTATTATAATTTGTTACTTGTATATACAATACATATAAATTTTTATTATTATTATTATTTTTTGTTTACTTTACTGATTCTAAAGCTCCATACTTACTTTTCTCAATCGTAAAAAATGAGAAATGTGCTGAGTTATATGCGCAATTATTTCCTTTTCTCTTTTATATAATCATTCGCAGTTTGTTGGCTAAAAAACATTATTGAATTTGTTCTCATTCTTCGAAAATAACGTAGTTACAAGCGTATAAATATGGGAGATTGCAATTTTTTTTTTCTCTCTTTTATATAATCATTCGCAGTTTGTTGGCTAAAAAACAATATTGAATTTTTTCTCATTCTTCGAAAATAACGTAGTTACAAGCGTATAAATATGGGAGATTGCAATTTTTTTTTTTTTTTATTCCTTTTCTTATGCTTTAGTTATTTTTATAAACTCTTTTCTGTATCGTCAAAAATAACTGAGTTATAAGCGTATTTATGTGTAAAATTTAATTTTTTTTCTTTTTTATTTTATATAATTATTCGCCGTTTTTTTTGTTTACAAACACTGATAATTTTTTTCTCTATCTTCAAAAATAACTGAGTTTTTTTAAATTAAATCGCAGCCATTTTAAAACTAAACAGCTGATATCAACGTCTAGGTGTTAGGATCATCGCCGCATGGACTAGTATTTTTGTGGTGAATTTAAACAAAAATTGGTCTAGTAGTTCCGGAGAAAAACCGCGAACGGCGGTCGGCAGACGGCTTTCGGAGGATGGCGGATGGCAGACAAACGGATTTGTTTTTATTCGTTATTCGGATTCTAAGCAACTTGAAACGTAAGCCCTCAAATTTTGAGGGGGAGGGGTGTAATTTTTATTTTTATTTTGTTGATACAATGGCTTATTTTTAAAAATAATAAACCAAAATTAACCAAGAAAAAATGTACTGAATTCATGTGACAAAAAAAATATTGGCACTGGAAATGGACTTTTTGAAGAAGAGGTTTTGGGCATCTAGACTACAAAGAATTCCAAATCTTAAAATAAGAAATAAATTAGAGGCTGATCTCAACTTTCTAAAAGAAATTTTTTTTTTTCCTTTTTTTTTTTTATTGAATTTTACTGTTGAATTAGAACAAAGGGCGTGAAAGGCTTGAGAAGAAACTACCCAGCGGTAGAACTTCGATGTCTATTTAAGTAAGTAGATCCCGAGGCCATCTTCTTTTCAATCGCCTAGGAGGGTTGTCAGGAATATGTGAGGTTGATAGGTTGCGGACAAGAGGGTTTATATGGGCTGGGAGTTTGGAATTAAAAGTGGTATATCTGGTACGAGAAAGGTCTGTAATAAATGGGATATTAAGGTCATTATGGATTATTTTATTTGTGACGAAATAAGGAGCATTTAGGATTTTGCGAAGGATTTTAGATTGTAAGGATTGGATACGGGAGGAATTAGATGGCTTCGTAGAGCCCCAAAGCTCGATTCCATATGTCCAGATGGGTCTGATGACGGTTGCATAAATGAGATTTTTGTAATGAATTGGAAGTTTTGGACGTTTGTCGAGTAAGTGTTGTAGTAATCGGTATCTACGGGCAGTCTCTTGTCGTTTTAGTCTCGTGTGAGGATTCCATGTAAGACGTTTATCAAGATGGAGTCCTAGGTATCGGATTTGTTCAACAGATATGAGTGGGGTATTGTTAAAGGATACAGTGGGGCAGGAGGTCATCGGTTTGCGACGAAGGGTAAAGGTAATTTGGTGGGATTTATTAGGATTTATTTTAATCCTCCAGTTCTGACACCATTTCTCAATGGCTGTGATGTGGGACTGAAGGGTTTGGGATGCAGCGGTTGGATCATTATGGACGGATAACACAGAAGTGTCATCCGCGTAAGTTGTGAGGACAGTGCTAGGATGGAGTGGAATATCAGCTGTATATACCGTATAAAGGATGGGACCTAGGATACTACCCTGAGGTACACCTGCAGACTGAGAAAATGTGGAAGAATAGGAAAGATTATGATTTACTTTGAACGTTCTATCAGTAAGGTAGGAACAGATTATCAGGAAGTATGTAGCGGGAAGGAATTTACGGAGTTTATAAAGGAGTCCTGGGTGCCAGACTCGGCCGACCGCTTGTTATACGTCGAGAAAAGCACCCGTGCAATACATTCCGCGCTCCAATGTGGAGGATATAACATCCACCACACGGTGACATTGCTGAATTGTAGAATGGGATGTCCGAAATCCAAACTGATGGTCAGGAATTACGTGATTCATTTCTAGGATCGGATACAGGCGTTTCAAAATGAGTTTTTCTAGGATCTTTCCCATGATGGGCAAAAGGGAGATCGGACGGTATGAGGATGGATGTTCAGGAGGCTTTTGGGGTTTTGGGATCATTTTGATTATTGACAGTTTCCATGGTTCAGGGAAATAGGTGGTTCGGAGAGTAGCGTTGAATATATAAGTGAGGTAGAGGATTGCTTTTCGAGGTAGCTGTTTTAGGATATAGGATGTGATGAGATCATGACCAGGTGCTTTTTTAATACGTAATTGATGGATAACGTTAATTATTTCAGAAGGATGAAAGGCTTTAGGAGGAGGGGACATTTGGAGTGGAACAGTTAGTTCTGTTTCAATATGGTCAATATGGGTTGGATTAAGGATTTCAGGATGTGGATTAAATATTTTGGAAAGGTGTTCACCAAATATTTGAGTCTTTTCTTCATCTGATCGAGACCAGGTAGAAGATTCGGTAAGGAGTGGGTGATTAAAGGTTTTGAATTTGAGCAGATTTTTGGTAGTTGTCCATAAAGATTTGTCAGTTGGTCTTAGGTTTTCTGTGAAGTCCTGAAATGTTTGTATTTTGAATTTTCTAATTTCAGTTTTGAGTTTGTTAGTTAGATGAGTATAGTATGTTTTGTCGGACGGGTATCTGGACCTATGCCACTTAGCCCTTGCTCGCCGTTTCTCTGCTAATAAGTATCGAATGTGATATGGTAAGTTAGTGTCGCGGGAGTAATTATTTTTGGGATGTGATGAGTTGTTATTAATTGCAGTACCTATTGTTCTTGTTAGTTTTTTGATAGCAAAGTTTTTTTTTTGTATTTATTATAGAGATATTTACAACTGTATTAACACAAAAAATACATCAAGTAAATGTGACTGTTCACACATGAGATATGGGCGTGATAGGCGTGAGAAGAATCTACCCATTGGTAGCACTTCAAAGGTTTTTCAGACAAGAAGGTCTCGAGGCCATCGTCGTTTCAGCCGCCTCGGAGGATGATCAGGAATAGAAGGAGATGAGATATTGCGGAAAAGTGGGTTTGGGTGGAGTGGTAATTTGGAGTGAAAGGAAGTATATCTAATTCGGGCTAAGTCTGCAACTAATGGGATATTCAGGTCTTTGTGGATTATTTTATTGGTGACAAAGTAAGGGGCATTTAGGATCTTTCGGAGGATTTTGGATTGCAAGGATTGGATGCGAGAGGAATTTGATGGCTTGGTGGATCCCTATAGTTCAATTCCATATGTCCAAATAGGCCTAAGTATGGTAATAAATTAGTTTTTTGTAGTAGGTGGGAAGTTTTGAACGTTTGTCAAGTAAATGTTGTAATAAGCGATATCTGCGAGCTGTTTCTTGTCGTTTCAGTCTAGTGTGAGGATTCCAAGTAAGTCGTCTGTCAAGATGCAGTCCAAGGTATCGGATCTGTTCAACTGAGGTGAGTGGAATATTGCCAAAGGATATAGTGGGACAGGCAGACATAGGTTTGCGGCGGAGGGTAAAGGTAATTTGGTGGGATTTAGTAGGATTTATTTTGATCCTCCACTTTTGACACCATTCTTCAATGGAAACAATGTGAGACTGAAGAGTTTGGGAAGCAATAGTTGGGTCATTGTTTACAGATAACACACATGTGTCATCGGCGTATGTAGTGAGGACAGTGCAAGGATAAGTAGGAATATCAGCTGTATATATGGTATAAAGGATTGGACCCAGGATGCTACCTTGGGGCACACCTGCGTTCTGAGGATATATGGCGGAGAAGGAAAGGTTATGGTTTACTTTAAAGGTTCTATCTGTGAGGTAGGAACGGATTAATAAGAAGTAGGTAGGAGGAAGGAAGTGACGAAGTTTGTAGAGCAGTCCTGGATGCCAAACTCGGTCAAAAGCCTGTTCCACGTCGATAAAGGCTCCAGTGCAATACATTCCGCGCTCCAATGTGGAAGATATCACATCCACCACACGGTGACACTGCTGTATAGTGGAATGGGATGAGCGAAATCCAAACTGGTGGTCAGGAATAACGTGATGAATGTCAAGGATTGGATATAGACGTTTTAGGAGGAGTTTTTCTAGAATTTGGCCCATAATGGGCAAAAGAGAGATAGGACGGTAGGAAGATGGGTTTTCTAGAGGCTTTCTGGGTTTTGGTATCATTTCGATAATGGACAGTTTCCATGTAACGGGAAAGTAGGTGGAACGGAGTGTGGCATTGTATACATAAGTAAGAAGGAGTATGGCTTTTCTAGGGAGCTGTTTTAGGATACGGGATGTGATGAGGTCGTGACCAGGTGCTTTTTTGGATGGTAATCTTTGAATGATATTAATGATTTCGGAAGGGTGAAAGGCCTTAGGAGGAAGGGACATTTGGAGAGGAACAGTTAGTTCTGCTTCAACATGTTCACTATGGCTGGGATTAAGGATATCAGGGTGCGGATTAAACGTGTTGAAAAGGTGTTCTCCAAAGATTTGTGATTTCTCTTCATCGGATCTCGACCAGGTTTGGGATTTAGTGAGGAGAGGATGATTAAAGGTTTTAAATTTCAGCAGTTTTGCGGTTGTTGTCCATAAAGATTTGTCTGAAGTGGTCAAGTTCTCTGTAAAGTTCTGAAAGTTTTGTATTTTGAATTTTCTTATTTCTGTTTTTAATTTGTTTGTCAGGTGATTGTAATGCTTTTTGTCAGATGGATATCTTGTGTTGTGCCATTTTTTCCTTGCCCTACGTTTGTCAGTTAGAAGGAGTCGAATGTGATTCGGTAAGTTTGTTTTATGAAGATGTCCAATTTTGCGAAGCGATGTGTTGGTGTCTATGACAGTTTCTATCGACTTTGTAAGTTCTTGTATGGCGGAGTCTATGTCATGTTTAGTTTTTAACGGAATGTTTAAGTCAAGTTTGATCTCTAAATCATTACGAAAACAGTCCCAGTCAACGCGACCTTTAATCAGGGAAGGAAGAGAGGGTTTAATAACTGGTTGTGAATGCATGGATAGCAAACTTAAGTTGTTGTTCTGTTTTTAGTGGAATCGTTAAGTCAAGTTCGTTTTCTAGTTCAGAGCGAAAGTTGTCCCAGTCAACATGTCCTGTAATTAATGAAGGAGAGAAGGATTTAGGAATATGGTTTGAATGAAGGAGCAGCAGAACTGGGCTATGGTCTGAGGAGAGGTCGTCTAAGGATGTTACTGTAGATTGAAAGGTGGGAATTTGGGATGTGACGAATATATCAAGAATATCTGGGCGCTTTTTAAGGGAAGTAGGCCAGTAAGTAGGATCTTTGGGTGATAAGACGGAATAGCTGTTGGAAGTGGTGACTTGGGAAAGAATCCTGCCACGAGTGTTGGATGTTTGGCATCCCAACCGTTGATCTTTGGCGTTGTAATCTCCCCCTGGCAATGAAGCACGGACCAAAGGACTGAAATAAGGAATTAAATTGGTGAGAGGAGAGGGAATTGCCAGGAGGGCAATATACAGCTGAGATGGTTATATTAAATGGACGGCAGGATAAGGTAATAGAAGTCGATTGGATGGCGTCAGTTGGAGTAGAAGGAATCAGGGAGTGAGTTAAGGAATTGTGAATAAGGATACAAGAGCCAGCGTGGGATGTTTTGTCAGGGTGATCTGATCTGTGTGTGATGTAGTCACGTATGTAAAAGTGTGAATGAGGAGTGAAATGGGTTTCAGTCACAAGAGCAATGTCTATGTTATTGTCGTGAATAAATAAGTCAAGCTCGTCTCGGTGATTAAGCAGTCCATTAGCGTTCCATAATAGAATAGCCAGGGTCTTCCTAATCATCGTGGGATATTGAAGGGGATTTCTGAAAGGAGTCTAGTAAGGAGAGTAATAAGGGGTTTGATGGTATTTTGGAGCTCTAGGAGAAAGGATGAAAGAATAGGAATAATATCAGATGAATGTTGGTAGGAATAGGAGTAGGAGGGGGTGTCTTTGGGCAGAGGATTCATAGGTCTTGGAGGAGGTTGAACCCTTCTCTGAGGTTGTTGACAAGGGATCATGTTTAATGGAGCTTCTATTGAGTGGTTTTCAGGAGCTGATGATATAGATGGAATAGGCTGGTTGGGAATGGTCTGAGGAGGTATCAGTGGTGGTAACTTCACTCTTAGGGATGAGTTTTGAGGATCACTTTTAGAGACTTTGAACACTGGGTGAGAATTCTGAGATTGAGGATGCGGTTTTTGGGGTTGTGAATGGATAGTCTGGGGAGGACCATAGGAAGTCTGGGAATGATGATGGGGTGGCTGAGGCTGTTTTGAGGTTTGAGGTGATTGAGGTCGTGGTGCATGGTGAGAAGCTATTGCAGAAAAGTTTGTGGTCTTGGAGTTGAAGCTCGAAGTGGGTTGATTCTCATCGGTGACGGTAGGGTGCTGGAACACAGGTGTACTCTTGATGGACCTGCCTGGTTTTTTGTTAACTGGCTCTGAGTTTCTTTGAGTAAAAGCTGCTGCATATAAACCTTTTTGTCTTAGCAGGTTTTTATATACAATGCATCCTTTATAGTTAGCAGGATGTGCTTCACTACACAAAGCACATTTTGCAGGAGTGTCTCTAGATTTTTGGCAGGTGCTGGAAGCGTGAGATCCTGCACATTTGACACATCTGGGAGGATGGTGGCAATAGGTTTTCGTGTGCCCTAGATTTTGGCAGTTTGCGCATTGTACAATTTCAGGTCTCATCTTGGGCTCCTCAAATCTAATGCAGGAGTATACTAGCCTATTGACTTTGAAGATTTCATGATTACCAGGTGCTGGTTCAAGGTCTACAAAGAATAAGGGCAGAGGATACTTTGGAACAGGATGAGTGATGCATGATATGTGTCTAACATTAAATCCTAATTCGTCTAGGTCTTTCTTGATGGCCTCTGTGGGGGTGGTGCTGTGAAGACCTCGTAAAACCACTCTATAAGGTTTCTCTTCTTTCAGCTGATAACAGTGAAAGTCGTACTTTTTCTATGTTAAGTGGTAAACTAATTTTTTATAAATGTCTTTATTTGGAGTGTTAATCTTGATGTCTTGTAATCTTGAAAAACATTAAAAATTTTGTTGTCCAATCAGAGCTGAGATTTCCTGGCCAAACTTCATAAAGTCACGAATGTTACTGACATATATAGGTGGCGGCTCGGGTTCGTTGGATTCTCGGGGTGCTAAAGGAGCATTAGACGAATTATTGGTGGCTGCAATGTTATTGCTGGAAGGTAGGTCGTGAGAAGTAGTTTGAGATGGAGTTTTGTTGGCTGAGTTTGAACTCTGATTTTCGTTTTCGGCTGGAAGTGCTTGTT
This sequence comes from Piezodorus guildinii, assembly GCA_023052935.1. Taxonomy (NCBI): domain Eukaryota; kingdom Metazoa; phylum Arthropoda; class Insecta; order Hemiptera; family Pentatomidae; genus Piezodorus; species Piezodorus guildinii. The sequence continues at coordinate 117,168,284 of CM041293.1, read as the reverse complement.
TAGCCTTGGCTTTCTTTTTTTTTTTCTTGTTGGGTGAGTTCCCTGCGGAAACCGGTAGTACATTCCAATCACGTTTCTGGAGCGTTCGACGTTTTAAATACTGCGAATCCGTTTCGCTAACTTCACTAAAGGCTGTGTCATCGTCCGTATCCATGATTGAATTTTTGTCAGTGGACATAATAATGATATAAAATTAAAAAATAAAAAAAACAATTAAATTGAAAAATAAAACATGGATCAAAAAAATAAAAGGATTGATAATATTTAACTAATATCGTATTTACAATGATTTACATAGGTATTGAAATTAAAAAAAAATAAAAAATTTTCTAAAAGATTTTTATACAAAATTAAATAAAGAAATTAAAAGAAAAAATTTCTATATAAAATGAAAGAAGAAAATGATATTTTAAAAAAAGAAAAAATTGAAAAAAAAAAAAAAAAAAATTAATCGTCTCTCGAGCTACGAACTCAGTTCAATTTAAGCGGAGTCAGGAGCGCTACCTCTGAGCCACTTTTGATCTGATAAGAACTAGTTCTAGTGAGTGATAGCCTATTACAGCCTGTACAGGCAGCAGCCTGCTTACCACGTGGCACACCTTTAGGCTATGAACACTACTCCAAAAGTTAACTAATAATCACTCACCCCACTGAATTACAGTATAAACTTGATTACTGTCGTAAAAAGACGATGTTTATAAACGTTGGCAATAATCCGTGAGTTAATACCACAGTTATAAAGATACTAGTGCAGAGCGATAACTAAGCGTGACATTAGTTTCGGCCATTACACTTCAATCTCAATTGAAAACTCAAAAAAGAAATTTTAAACAAAAAAGATTGATGTGGTCATGAGGATGGACGCGACAAGTTGGCGACTAAGCCTACTTATATTTTTTATTTTGGGTTCTGCAACTAGCGTCACATACCGAAACAAACAAGCAGAGGTTCCCAAATGTATCTCACCGATTTTTTATGTTGTTTTTTTTTCAGGTGAAACTTAACATTAAACCATTAGACTAAGAAACATATCAGGAGCCAATACTCTCCAGAAGTGATGTGATAAAATCGACGTGAACATTTTATCAATATCGGTGATACCATGGTAACTAGAACAATACGGTAGCACTCACGAGGTGGATGAGCAGTAGATTGCCAGCCAGATGACGTCACGAGGACCGACCCGTCTTACCAACATTGCACTGTAATTGTAGTTATTCCGCTCACTCACCACGACGGTTATGTTCATAGTGCTTGAAAGGTTTTATTGATTTTATCGATAAACTAAGTAATTATCTCTCATTAAAATGCCATGTTGTGCCGTTTCCGGTTGTACAAACCATTCAGATAGAGCTAAAAACTGAACTTGTCATTTCACGTTTTTCAAAAAGAAATAACTCTTCATAAACAATGACAGCATTTCTGGAAACGAAAAGATGAGTTTAACACAAATTGTTCAGATCATTTCCTATCGAGAAATTATGAAAGAGATTTAAATTCGGAATTATTAGGCCTACCACCCAGACCTAAATTAAAAGAATCCTCTTGACCAATACAAAAAATACCAACCATTTCATCTTTAACAGACACTTTGAGCTCTATTGAAACAGAAATTCGTGTAGATAAACGTAACTATATGAAAACTGTAAATTCGTTAAAACGAAATTCGGCAGGAGAAAGAAACATCAAAATTATAGAAACCCCAGACCAACTCGATTCTAATAAAGATCAAAATTTATTTTATCATGGAACATTCAATTAATAAACGAAACTAAAGAAGTAAAAGAAAAAAATATTTCATTAACAAAAGAACTAAAGTGTGCCCAACAATTAATAAGTAAATTAAAATATGATTTGATTAAATATGAACAGCTATTTCATAAAAGTCATCAACAACTTTTTAAAGCGAAATGGTATTAAGCAACAAATGTTACAACTAGATCCTTTATAAGAATGAAAGACCTTAAAAAAGTGATGAAGAAAGATGAAACTGCTGAAACTGTACGAAAAAAACCAAAGAAGATGAACAAAATAAGTAATTAATGTGACGGTTTAGGTCAAACATAAGGTACTACTTATTAAACGTTTATCGTTGTAATTATTAGTATCGTTACATTTCTGAATGATTAACTTAAATATACTGAAGGAATTAGTCCGGGTGGCGGTCATTAAATGAAACAACTGAATAGTTTCAACTATTTTATTGTTTGCTAACGTTTCGACCCCCATTGTGGGTCTATTCTATACAAATGTCAAACGAGAACGCTTACTTTGAAGGATATTTAGTCCGATGAGAAATGAGGAATTCATAAGGTTACAAAACGCGGAATTACGGAGCTTGTATTATTGCGTTGGTTTCATTGTGGCGAATCAAACGGGCGTGTAAAGTTGCTAAGCTCAGGTAAGGAATTCAAAAAAATTAATATGCGCTGAACCGACTGATAGGCCGAGGTGTCGTTGGGAGGATTGCGTCAAGTCTGATCTCGGGGGTTTGGGCCTGGACGATAGTCTTTGGACGAATCTGGGCAGGCAATATCAAGTAGTATCTGCATCGAACCTTTGAGTTCGCTAAGCCTAACATTGTTACAATATATTGTGTATTAGGCTTCTTTATTTTGTGAATTCACTAAGTCCGCCTAATGAAGGCATTTTTATGTTTTCATAACTGCGTACATGAGGTTCATGATTACGTTTAGGGTAGGGCGGGGTTAGTTGAGCAATTTTTCACTTGAACGAATATAGCTCTTCAGTGATAAGTCTCAATGAGTTTTTAAGCGGCTTGATGGATTTGTAATATATCCCTTAGCAAAATTGTCCATAGCATTTTTTTTTTTGTAAGGAGTCGAATAAGTGTTACAGCTATTTAAATCTGGGAAGTCAAGTATGATTAATGTCTATGGGGTACATTAAGTTGCATACACTAAGAATATCTAACCAAACAATGGGTTCAATTCCGACCAGAAATAAAGTAAAATATGTGTTTAACGATCAGCTCTTTATTTATTCTTTTTTAGTGAGGCAACGAAAAATTTAAAGTAATTTTCTTTGAATAATTAACCAAAACTAGAATTAATAAAACATTAACGTACCTTAAGATTAACTTCAACATTATATTCAGTTTTGCTCTTTAAAATCAGACTTCAATGTTTATATCATTACTCATATAGCTTATATCTTAAAAAAAATATTAATTAGAATTTAGGGACCTAATGATAATTGTCACTGTTGCAATCAAGAACACCTTGTAGTCCTCCTTCATCACTTAAGTTGTTTGAGTCGTGAGGTAAGTTGAGCAACAATTGCTCAACTAACCGCAGCCCGGAATTTTAAAACAAAAGCGAGGGTATAAAAAAATCATAAGAATTATACCCAGAACAACTCCACATATTAAAAGTACAATAATTCTTTGAAAGATTAACACTTATTTGATTAAAAATTGAATGCTACAGACAAAAACTTGTGATGAACGACGTTTTTACTTTTTAGTCACAAAACATACAAGCGCACAAAACTACACCCGCTCATCTAGCCGCCACTAGTGATGCGTGGTGATTATCCCTCCCAAGACTCTTTCTTTCCGCCATAAGATACCTATGCGTACGGCTAATATTTTACGAGATATTTCAATTGCCCAACTGCCCCCTATGCTCAACTAGCCCCGCTCTACCCTACCTCAACTTACCCTTTATCCTATGCTTTATGCGTAGAGCGTGGTTCTATTCTCTGGGCGTAGCTAAGCTAGGAATGAGGTGAGGGAGGTTGCGCGAGGAAGGCCGGACTCTAGCTCAGTGTGTGCTCGGCCACTCGCCACTCCGCGTCTCTTCTTCTCTCTACAGCTCGCGTAAGTTCAATCAATTCGAAATGACAACATGTTTTTCATTTCCTTACGTGTAATTTTTTTTAGAAATCGTTTTCCCCTTAAATTCTGCTCTTGGAGAAAATGAAAAGAATGTTTCTGAAGATAAGAATCTATAAGGTGAAGAGATTAAATATTTTAAAAATAAGTCCAGTTTAATATAAAATTCCATGAGATAATAAAAAATATTTTCCCATTTCTTTATTAACATCATAATTCTAATGTTAATTTCCTTACAATTTTAACTATGAACATCAAATAAACAAAATATATATCTAGAAAGTCCATTTTTAAATTATCTTCATTCAAAAATCTGTATAGCTTTCGGCTTTTCAAGCACCATATTCATTAGTTTCAGTTTACAGAATTTAATTTAAGGAAAAACAAACAAGTTTTCTTTTAAAACGTGAAAAGGAAAATTGAGAATTCTTAATTTTCCTTTTTTAAAATATTTAAAATAAAGTGATACGTTAAGATAAGGACTTTATTAATTGTTTATTATTATTTGATTTATGGAGAGGTTAATATAATTATGATTTACTTAGGTGGATAGGATCCTATAATGTCAATATTATTCCCCTCAAAAATATAGAACAGACTTAAGGTTATTTATTTATTCCAATACCCCAACCCTAGAGCAGACTTACTATTACATAGTAATAAAAAAATTCAAGCTAGGAGCAATCGTTTCTCACTATTAATATGCAACCTTTGTATACTGTATATTAATTATCACAATATAGCACATTTTATTTAAAATAAAATCTATCAGGTTATTAGTAACATGGAAGTGACATAAAATGTGTAAATGTATGCTATACACTTTTAATTTCCCTAATTTGGTACATAGCAGTAATACATTAGAAAGTAACTATTTCAAGATGAAAATTATTTAAAATAGGGTCTACGTTATTTCTACTTCTCTTGTAACAACGTTTTCTAATTTAGACCAAGAAATAAAAATGGGAATTCGTCATCAGCGTATTATTCGAATAAAGTCCCGCAAAAAGGTCTGTGTGTGTGGTAACTCCCGAGCTGAAACGAAAAGCCCTATAAAACTGAAATTTCACATTTAAGATAACTATACGGCCGAGATGTTACAACAACTTTTTTATCAAATTCGGCTGACCAGAAGAGCCACTTTTTACTTTCACTTACTATATTTAGGGAAAGTATTGCGATCGTAAAAATTTTCGAATCGGCTTTTCATCACTCTCCGTTAACTTTAAGAATAGTATGTATTAGAAAACATTTTTTCTAAAATCTTTGGCTTTCCAACAGTATATTATACATGTATATTACTGTTCTTAAGTTCAAATACAAAAAATTACATCAAAGAAATATTTTGGCTGTTATTTCCTTTAGTTGTATATCGAATTCGTTCAACTTATGTATATGCAAATTAGTTGATGTGGTCACTTTCATAAAAACTACAAAATTAAAAATACTTTAGAAGAAGAAATTTTGAAAAATCTGAATTTAGTTCCTGTCCCACTATTTCAATCAGAATAATAAATACATGATACTAAAGCCCATTAAATTTTACATCGATTTAGAGAGTTTAATCAAAATCGGTAGAGTTGTTTTTGAGGAAATAGTAAAAATGTGCTAAATGTATGGTATAAAGTAGATCTTCTGATTTTGATAATAATGATTATGTAACGTGTCGGGCGCATAGTTGTCTTAAATATGAAATTACAGTTTCATAGGACTATTCGTTTTTACACACGAACACACACACACACACACACACACACACATTTTTGGACTTGGTCATTTGGACTCAGGAGACCCTAAAACGTGTATTTCCATCGAAAACTGGAATTCGAAAATTTTCATGATCGCAATACTTCCCTTACTATATATTTCGTAAATAGGTAAGTGAAAGTAAAAATAGCCCAACAACAACAATAAACTAATAGAGATTTATTAAAAACAAAATTTAAATGAAAATCCTTTAAAGTACAATAAACAACTACAAAAATAAAGTACACGTATTTGATCCTTAATGTTTGTATTTGTGGATTCAAATTAAAACTAAAACAGTATTGTGATTTATGGAATTGTGAACTTTATTTATGGAATTGTTTGTATACTAATGTATATAAATTATTCGTTTTAAATTTTTCACTTTATGATGCCAAACTCTTTAGTAACCTGTGTTAATGATCATATAACCTCCTAATCCTCTTTATAACCTTCTTCATTTTAATTCATGTCCTAAGTACTCTCAATTACAAATTTCTCTCTAGAGCTACACTTTTCAAACAATGAGAATAAAATGTATTTTTTTTTATTTATTTATTTATTTTTTTTTATCTATATTTAAAGAAATACCTTGATGTCAAAACATTTTTAGGTATTGTGCAGACAGGTACCTAGATGTTTCAATGATTACGAATTCCACCCACTGCTTATACTACGCATGCGCCAACTTAGTTTTAGCGGCACCTATATTGAGTAGAATGTTGGAGTAGAGATAAAAGGTAAAAAAGTTTGGTGAAAATGGTCGAATCCATTTACTTTTTCGACTTAGTAATTCACTAACGTTCATTCTTTGTTTTGGGTATATATTAGTTGTACATGTTCTTTTTATTTACCATAATTTTATAAATTACTTTTTACTTTTGAATGATCTTCTTTTCCCCTTCCTCTCCCATTAGTGTGAAAGCAACAGAATGAACAATATTACTTATTTATGAGAGACAGATTATTATCAATAAACAAATTAAATAAAACGAATATTATCCTATTACACGGGTAAATATTGTATAGGGAACGGCGAGAGTAGTGGATAGTGGAAAGTGGAAGTCACCAGGTCAGTCAGTTCACCAGGTCCCAGATTCGAATCCCGGCTGTTGCAAAAATATTTGTTCTGTTATTTCAGATGTAGGGTGTCCCTAGGGTATAGAGAACCTCCTAGGCATACCCAGCCTCTTTAAAGTGGGTACCGAAAATGGAGAACATCCTGGGGGCTGGGTTTGATCTCGGCCTTACATGTCATTGCACTACCGTTGTCCAAGAAACATTAAGAATCTTTATATAAACTGAGGCAAGGTTTGATAGATTTATTGATTTAAAAGAATAATTAAATTCCACGTTAATAATTTACAACTTACTAAGTTAACACCAATATTTAAACAATTAAACTTATTACAGTCCAACTAAATATGTCTCCATATAAATAATTATTTACTGATCTTTGTATGAATCTCTTTTAGTTATATGAGCGTACAATATTTACACCATACTCAATGCTACGATTGGAATTTAATTTGCAAGTTGGTTTAACAGATTTATTGATTTAAAAGAAAAACTTAGATCCAAGTAAACAATTTATAACTGTAATCACTAATATTTAAACTATTAAACTTGTTAAAATGCAAATGTAACTGGATATGATTGTAATTATTTACATATATTAATTTATTTTTCCTTGACACACCTTTATTTCAAATATATCAATAAATTGGTAAGATAAGATACTATTACAAAAATGGTCTAATTGTATTCACTACATTCGCATGCATATGCATTTTAATTTTACAAACGTTTAATTTGATATTTAAAAATTAATTCTATTGAGTATTTTACTTTTATATAGTTTTGTATTCATTCATTCTTTGTAATAAATTATAAGTTTTGCCTCGTACCTTTCGTTCTATAGATGACCTAACACAAAAGAGGAAGCTAAAATGTTGATTAAAACTATTAAAAATGGATAAAACAATAAAAATTAAATGTAAAAAACAAAACAACTAATACCTCATAGGTTACTGTGGTTGCTTATTTGTAAAAAAAAAAATATGTTAAAATGTTACTTATCTAATAAAATTAAACAAATTACTTTTGAAGAAAGAATACTGAGAGTTGCTGTTTGTATATAGGGTAGACGTTAGTTAATGATGCAGTCAAATGAACACTCAATCAACAGGAAACTTAATTTAATAGTGTCTACATTTCGGCCTAGGTTTCAAGCATTCTTCAGGGCTACAAAACGAAAGATAACGACCAGTAGTAGAATACAATATATAGAGATGATAAGTAAAAGAAATTATACTGATAATTAGAAAAAAAATGAAACAGTAGTTGTGGTAATTGATAAATATTATAATAATCAGAAAATAAAGAGGAAAATAAAATTTAATAAAAGATCAGTTATGGTGTGAAAAAATACTCTTATAAAATGTGAAACATTATAAAATAAAATAAAAATTACAGTATAAAAAAAGAGTTACTTATCTATGACGTACAAAATGTCAATACTTTAATAAAATGTAATCTAAAGTATAGTGAATGTAATCTGATATATGATAATGTTTTACATTTTATAAAAATATTGACATTTTTTTACGTCATATATATATGTAACTCTTTTTTTTTTTTCACACTGTAACTTTTTTTTTAAATTATTTGTTTTATATATATTTTTGTTCACACTTTATCCAATTATTCACCTTTTATTAAATTTATTTAGCTCTTTTGTTTCTAAATATTATAATATTTGTCAATTACCATAACTACTGTTTCATTTTGTTTCTGGTTGTCTGTATAATTTCTTTTACTCATCATCTTTATATTATGTATTCTACTACTAGTTGTTATCTTTTGTATTATAGTCCTGAAGAAGATCTGAAGTATTAAATAATGCTTTCACTCGATTGAGTGTTATTTTGACTGGACCCTAAACTAGTTTCTCCCCTAAATAATTTACTTTTTCTTACCATATATAACAGATTTATTATTAGCACATACTATAATTATATATAATTAATTATGGTAGTTTATCGGCTGGGATATAATGTTATGATTGCGTTATATTATTAGACCCCTTTTGATAATTAATCATGTAATGGTGCCATGTTCCCAGACAAGGCAGCTTTAGTGATGTCTAGTCACAGCAACTGGCCAGCTGGTCATCACCGCTGGCTCTGTCCTGTTACAACTTAATATCAATCATGACCAAGTATATGGGACTTGTTTCCACTTGGAACTATTGAAAACAAGACAACAGGAATAGTTAATATAAATTGATCATGTTTTTTTTTTGTTTTTACTTTAAATTACCAATGTATAAAATACAAAGTAATAGTAAATGCATAGGAACGGAAATTATTGCTGTGTTTGTACTGTGAATTTTGCACCACGATGTTTCGATTATCCATAGCAATGTAATATTTTATAAGTTTTAATATAATTTTCACAGCTATAAAATGCCTTAAAGTACCTTTAATTTTAAGAGAAAAGAACCATACTATTTGTCTATTTTTTTTTTTTTTTTTACGTAAATAACTACATTTAATTGAATTAGGTGTTTAATATTTTATAATTCCAGTTTTCAACGAAAATACGCGTTTTAGGGTCTCCTGAGTCCAAATGACCAAATCCCGCAAACAGGTCTGTGTGCGTGTGTGTGTGTGTTTTGTGGTAACTCCCGCGTTTAAACGAAAAGTCCTATGAAACTGAAATTTCATAATTAGGACAACTATGCACTCGAGATGTTACAAACACTTTTGTATCAAAATCAGCTAACTAGAAGAGCCACATTGTAGTATGCAATTTGCACCTTTTTTATCTAACAGTTTTCAAGATTTTGTAAGAAAACTTATTTTTTCGATTTTATTAAAAACCTATCTAACGATTTTGATTAAACTTTCTATATCGATGTAAAATTTAATGAGCTTTAATATCATGTAGGTTTCATTCCAATTGAAATAGCTTGAAAGGGCTTAAATGCCGATAGTTTAAATTTTCTTCCTCTAAAGTACCTTTAATTTTGTACATACTATAAAAATAACCATATCATTATATTACCATTGATAAAAATTACGTAAATATGTAAGTTGAACGACTTCGATATCCAAATAAAGGAAAAAACTGAAAAAATATTTTTTTAATGCAAATTTTTGTTTTTGAACATAAGAACAGGAATATACAATATATGTACAATATACCGTTGGAAAGCTAACGATTTGAGAAAAAAATATTACCTTATACACAAGCTTGTAAAAGTTAATGAAGAGTGATGAAAACCTGATAAAACTAACTGATTATTTTTTATAATAATATAATAGTTTTTAATATAAAAAAGTATGTTTTATAGAAATTCAATTTAAGTAGTTTTTTAATAGTTTCACTCATTTTATCTCTAACTGTATTTGAAAATTCTTTAATCGATTTTAAAAAGGAGGTAAGTGAAAGTCGTGTGTTGCCCGCACAAGATTTTTTTTTTTTTTTACTTTTTTGTAGGTGTATCTGTGTGTGTGTGTGTTTTTTTAGCTTGTTTTATGACCGCATACGCAACTAACAATTATTGTTTGGAATGTTCATGAATATTTTTTGTTATCACATTACTTTTTTTCTTTTTTTTTTTTATACAACAACAATTTTTTATTGAGTAAAATTACAATCTGTCTCAATTTTGACATAAATAGTAGTGCTGAAAGATATCATACATACTACATTCATACATTATTTACACAGCATGAAATTACAATAAAATATATACACAATAATGAATCAATACAATAAAGTCAAGAATTCTCTTATACCTATATAAACATACACACTCTCATACATACATCACATTGAGTGGAGAATCTAGCCAGTGCTAGAACTCCAATATATTTACAAAAGGTCGCGGTGCCACTGCCGTTTCAACCTTCTAGATGGGTTGTATGGATGAGTGGAGCTGGATAGGGATTGAGCTAGAGGATTAGGATGATGAATGAGATTCTGGTGGAATTTGGAAAATTTGGATGGAATTAGGTCTGAAATAAAAGGAACATTAAGGTCGTGGTGCAAGGTATAGTTGGAAACATAATGAGGAGCATTTACTATTGTACGGAGGACTTTGGATTGAAAGGATTGAATGCGTTTGATGTTAGTAAGCTGTCCCCCACAGTTCAAGTCCGTAGGTCCAGATGGGCTTCAGTATGGTCTTGTAGATTAATAATTTGTTGTCAACTGTAAGTTCAGATTTTCTGTTGAGTAGTCGGTATAACTGTCCGAATCGTCGGTTGAGTTCTTGTCTTTTAAGTCTTGTATGTGGGTTCCAAGTCAATCTTTTGTCTAACAGTAAGCCAAGATACCGGACTGTATCTGAAGGAGGAATTGGAATGGAATTGAAGTAAACTGGCGGACAGGAGTTTCGTCGAAGAGTGAAGGTTACGTGTTTGCATTTGGCTTCGTTCACCTTTATGCGCCAAGCATTACACCAGTCTTCGATAAGAGAAAGGTTTGCAGGTTTAAGGATGCTGTTTCAGGATTGGAACTGGATGATAGGATGGCGGTGTCGTCTGCAAAAGTTGCCAGAAAGGTATCAGGATGTGTAGGAATATCAGCAGTGTAAAGGATGTAGAGGACGGGTCCCAAGACGCTGCCTTGAGGAACACCGGCCTCAACGGGATAAAGGTTAGAAAATTCTACACCACAGCGAACGCGGAAGGAACGGTTTGAGAGATAGGATCGGAGAATGAGGTATAGAGACTGGGGTAAATGGGTTTTCAGCTTGAAGAGTAATCCAGTGTGCCATACCCGGTCAAAAGCTTGTGCAATGTCCAGAAACGCACCAGAACAATACTCTTTGCATTCAAGAGCTGAGGAAATATGGTCTACAACTCGCAGCCCCTGTTGAACTGTATCACATTACTAAATTAGGAATGTTTTGTTTGATTCTCGGAGAAATAAATCGAGAATATTTCCCCTTTTTTATCTATCTTCATAAATAACCAATTCATGGGTCTTTAATAAATAGGTTAAAGTAATATCGAGTTTCAAGGATCTTCGTAAATTATAAAAAGATATTGACTCGTCAATTATAGAAACTTTTAATAATTGAATTCTGAACATTTTAACATCCAGTATTCCCTTTGTCTCTCAAAATATTAATATTCCCATAAATACAAAGGAATCCGCTTCCTCATTTTGCATAAACTGGCAGCCTTGAAAAGCCTTTACCCAAGATACCTAGATACCTGTACCCGTACTTTAAACATCTTACATACAGGGAGTGATTAGACATTATGGATAATAGGCAATCTTATCTATAACTCATTATTATTATCTAAATAAAATCAAATAAACGAACAAAGTATTTGTGGATATTCGAATATTAATGTGTATCCGGGTTAGTATGGTAAACTGCCCCTTTGTTTTTGTTTTTTACTCTAACTTATAGGATCAGTTTGGTGTCAAATAAATATAATTCACCTACATTTTTAGCTTTTTAAATCTAACAGTTTTCATGATTTTTTTAAGAAAACTTATTTTTTCGATTTTATTATTTTTTTAATTGATAATTCGGAATTAATTTATGATGAGTTTTTTCCCTGATTCTTAGGAGTCAAATACATGAAAAAATTATGTGATCATGAAACTAGTTATGATGCGTTTTTAAAAGGTGTCACTCACCAAAGTTTTTCTCTTTTATACCCCTCTATAGAAAGGAATTTTTCGAAGTCGTGGAAGAATATGAAAACAAATTTAAAAACTCATTGTTTTCCTGAAATCTGTTTCAAGAAATTTGTTATTTTTAGATTATTGAAAAATGTGTAGAAAATCACTTTTTAAACCAAAAAATATCCTCACTATAGAATACCTAAACAAGTGAAATCATGAAAGAAATGATTGATATTGGATAAATAGGCGCTGTTATAGGGCACTGGCCTGGCGTCAGCCTGGTGCGTATTTTAAAAAACATAATCAGTTTGTAGGAAAATTATTGAAAATGTTTCAGAAGTAATGTAATTCTGAATTTTTGGTGAGAAATATTAGTTTACATTTAGACATTTTAAATGATAATACGAAATACAATATATGTTGAATGCAGGATTCCAGATAAAAATGAGTTTTTTAAATTTTTTTTCATATTGTTCCAACACTTCGAAAAATTCTTGTGTATAGAGGAGCATAAAAGACATTTTCAGAAAAAAATCCGAGATTGACACCTCTCAAAAAAGTTAAAGCAATATATATTTTGATTTTCTTTCTTCCACCGAAAATCGGCTTTTTGTTTAAAAACTGTTATATTTAAAAAATCTGAAAATTTAGGTTAATAATTTTTATTTGACAGCAAACTGATCCCCCAAGTTTGAGTCCAAAATGCCACGGGGGCAGATTTAGCATGCCTGGCTATACCCTTTAAATCTGTGAATAAAGATAGTCTATTGTCGTAGAACCTGAGGCTCCTACGTACGGTATATATATATATATATATATATATATATTTTTTCTCGTACAGATTTCCAGTCACAACAGATTCATAATACTTAGACAATTATTTTTATAAGATTTATAAGGATACGTATAACAGAAACTATTTACACTGTTTTCCAATTTTTTCTAAAATATGAAATAGAAAGGAAATAGGTGGGAAATAAGCGGTCTTAATATTGAGGATCGGTGCACTAGGGTATACTCTCTCTATAGGCGGCCTTGGCGGCGATCCAGAAGAGATTACACCGTCCACTGGGATAAGCTCACATCCACCACGGCAGTTGTACTCCCGCTATCGTTCACCCGCTTGGATGCCTTGCCGTTTTGGCTTCTATGCATTCTGTATATCCATCTTTGAGTTTCCTTACAATTGGTTGAGGTATATATTAAGTTGTCAGGAAAATACTGCAGGAATTTAAGCTTTCTTAGAAATAACCTTTTCTATAACTAAATGCTCACGTTCACTGAATTATTCAACGATATGAATATCAACACTTATTAACCCTCTTCCAAACGAAATTACTTAAACCTCTGTAGCATATCACTGCATAGAATTATTTCAGTTTTTACTGGGATATCAACGCTTGATATTCCAAAAAAAAACCTAGTTTATACTTGGCCAAATCGGACCAACCGGCCAGAAAGAACAATTAAATCAGGGGCGAGGGCAGCATTAATGAGTGCGCTGTCTATAACGGTTTGAAAAATATTTGGGAGAGAGGCATTCTTTAAGACAAAGAAGGTCGTGGAAGGAATTTATTTCTTGATGACGATGTTCTTGCGGACTTTGGTGAAATAAAACCCTAGAATAACCATTTGAGAACATACTGGGGAAATTAACATTGCAAATTCACTGTTTATGACAAGCTACAGGACATTTGAAAAGTAAAAAAACATTGAAAATTGGGTTCCACTCACATTAAATTATACCACACTTTTTGTCAGAACGGCAGAATTCCCAGTTCAATCAACAGGTTCTTAGTCTTGTGGATAGTGCTTTGTCTCTATAACCTGGATGAATATCCTTGTCTACTTCTTTCTTTGTGAGGATGGTCGTGAATACATGCTTCCTTTGAATTTATATTAAGGAATTTCAGGCCCCTTCTATCTTCTATTGGTTGTAAGCCTGATATAGTTTCGATCGCTATGATAAGGGTTGACTTCATTGTACCAGTTATTATTTTGAGGTTCCATCTTTGTACTCCGTTTACCTTTTGAAAATTTGATAGAGCTGCTGTACCTCAACTGGTGATTCCGTATGAGGGGTTTTTCGTATATTTATTTTCATCCTCCATTTTTTAGTCTATCTGATGAGGTTATTGAGACCTTATAGTAGTCGATACCTGATTGGGCCGATTGCATTAGACCTGCTCTACAAACCCAGATCATCTTCGTATATTGAGGCTTTTACTCCAACCGCGATTTCGGCAGATCGGTTATTATATCATTTATAAAAACTTCTTTCTATGTTCATTATTCCTTCAGCGTTTCATGTGAGACCACAACAGTTCCAATCTTCCAACGCACTAAATGCGAGATTGTAACAGTTTTTACATGGTGTTTTCTTGAGCGCACATTTCTTGCATTAAGTGTAAAGGTAGGTAAAATTATCAAAAATTTATAACATTAAATAATTTAAAAAAAGAAAATTATTAAAGAGGAGTTATCAAATAGATTAACGGATAAAAGTCTTTTATGGGGCCATGTTGAAGGTTATAAAATATAAAATTAACCCTTAAGCTGGTTAATTCCTACAGCATATATAATGTTGAGAAAAAGAAAAAACGACTTATTTTCTAAAAACAAGTGACCCAAACAAGGCTGTGATGCACGTAGCCCCATGGTATAGCTAATCGTGACCCATCGGTGAGCATGAACGTGTTGAAGGATACGAAGTTTTTTAGTCACATTCAATGAGCTCCGAGGCTCGTTGTAGTTTTTACCACCAATAGCTCGAAGGCGTCTCCTAGGGGAAAGACCCTATCATTAGACCGTTGACCAAATTTTACCATAGGAAACACAAAATGCTTTATTCTCGAAGATCTTAACATATTAATCATAAATAGGAAGCAGTGTGAACGTTTTGAACCCATACGTTGCAGTAGGAAGAATGATGACTTTCAAGTTTCCTGAGCTAAGTAATTTTGCAATAAAAAGATAACTCGCATTTTCTATTATTAATCTTGATATTATTTTCTTGTTCAATTCGTCTTTTTTTGGTTATCATATATTCTTAATATTTCAATATCTGATAAAGATAGACTGATCTTAATATAGACTGATAAAGCAACGGTTTCTATTGCTTACAATATATTTTGTCTAAACCTATTGATTTAAAGTTCCTATCTCTTTACCGGTTCTCTTTAACGTTGTATTATTATGCCACCAATATTTTGAGCTTTATTGAGTTCTCTATATATATTTACAATAAAACATAAACGAATACTACGCCGCTGCAGCCCTCACTGCGTCTGTGCCGTGGGTTTTAGTCCCCTCAAAACAGAACAAACTGTTCATTTCGGTGGTTAATAATTGAATTATTTTATAATAACCGGAAAACTGGAGCCTCAATGTCATACAATGTCACTAACATCCGTTATTCATGACCATGAAAACTTCAATGAATACGGTAATGAAGATACTCTCAAGAATTTGAAATACAGCGAAATCAATCGAGAGTAAAAAAAAAAAAAAAAAGGTAAATAAAAATATCTGTCAGGAAATTACTATATATTTTTTTAAAGACATATTAGTTTTTTTTTTTAATAATACTTCTTTAAAGCTGATACTATTTTTATAGACGTGATTTATTAAAAATTAAAGGTGAAAATGCCTTTTTTATGTGCTACTAACCATCCAGGTCCTCAGCTGCCTCCATTTTCCCCTAAATGCTTCCTTGTAGAAAGGACTTTTAAAGGGCCTATTAGAACGGAAGGGGCAGTAATGTCTCCCAAAGGGCCTAATCCCTATCGCCATTTAGGGGGGGGGGATTATAAGATTTTTACCTTCATGCCAATTATCAAGTCTCTTAAATCATTCAGAACTGATGAATAGTTCATTATTACTTCAATAACACGGCTGTAAAATATTGAATTATGTTAATTAAAAAATAAAGGAAACGATAAAAAAAAAAAATTGTAATTGTGTATTATAAAACAGAAATGCTTTAAACATTTTTGAAAAATTAACACTTTTTTTTGCTGTGTTGCAATAAGAACAATACAATCATAGGAAAATGTGTTTTTTTTTGTCATTTATATGTGTATTATTTATTTGACCTAATAAAACAATGTAGTAATGCTGAGATTGTTTATTCAATTAAATTTACTTTTTTACTTTCAGTTACATCTTTCTTAATATATCGTACATTGCTAAAAATCTGGTGCGGGCAACACACTACTTTATCTTGCCTCGACAGTTAAAATCTATTCAAGATCTATTAAATAAACTTTTTTTTTTTTTTTTTTTTTAACATCATTTATTGAAATTTACAACTGTACTTTTAAATAAACTTAAAGTAGAAACAGTTATTAAGTTAATTTAAAGAAAAAATGTATTAAGTTTCATTAGAAACATATGGTTCAGATTAAATAATATAATAATATTAAATTGCTGCGTACAATAATCAGCAAAAAGTGTATGCAATATTCGTCGCTTTGCATTACTTTTTACAACTCTGTATATCAGATAATATTTTTTTTTTTTTTTTATAAAATCGTTCTTTTTCCAACGGTATATTATACGTGTATGTTACTGTTCTTAATATCAAGTTAATATAAACCCAAAAATTACTATAAAAAATAGTTTTGATCGTTTTTCCTTTAGTTGATTATCAAGATCGTTAGACTTGTATATTTAATTGATTTTTGTTTTTTTTTATCTGTGTTAATAAAAAAATATGTTTTCTTTTTTTGAAGCTAAAATGTTGGGGGCCAGCGGGGTCGTCCTAAGGATTTCCTTTCGCTGTGCCTGGTAGTTAAGCTGATTCACAGATTTGTATCTTGATATTAATTTATGTATAGCCGAATAGGTAAGTTGATGATCGCAGAAGTAAATAAATGAGTAATTTCTAAAATGCTTTATAGATAAATCTGGTACAAGGTATAAGGTAAAGATGAAAAAACAAGGTAAAAGGCATAATGGTTAGGTAATAACAAATAGGTAATAACCACTTTTCAACGCACTCCGTTCCAACTGTACTGAACATATGTTTTTTCTTCTTTATAGTTATAATCCGAAACACTTGATAACAAATATTAATAGAGATTGAAGAGAGTTTTTGAGAAATTTAAATACATAATAAAAAATGAGGATAAATGAAGTAAGTGGCGTAAACAAAAACATTTAGGAAGAAGAAAATTTAAACTATCGGTATTTAAGCCCCGTCAGACTATTTCAATCAGAATTAAACTTACATCATATTAAAGCCCATAAAATATTGCATCCACACAGCGAGTTTAATAAAAATCGTTTGCATGGTCTAAAGTGGCTCTTCTAGTACGCCGATTTTGATTAAAAAGAAGTTGATGAAACAGCTCGGGCGTATACTTGTCATGAATATGAATCTTCAGTTCCGTACACTTTTCCGTTTTTGTGCGTGACTTACCACACACACACATGGACATACAGACAAAGACCTTTTTCGGAACTTGGTTATTTGGATTCACGGGAACCTTAAACGTGTATTTACGTCGAAAATTTTCAAGATTGCAATACTTTTCCTTACTATATATTTCATATATAGGCAAGTGAAAGTAATAATAACAAAATTGATAGTAATATCATAGTGTTAAAATATTGTTTTAGAATATACCTGAAGATGAGGCAATGCGGTGAAACATTATATTACATGATGATATAATAATATTATTATTGATAATAAAATATCTCTAAAATAGGAGTAGTTCCATTTATCGAAATTATAATAAAATATAATCTACATTAACATTAGAAACTAAAAATAAATTGTTCTAGTGACACTTACTTATTATTATTGCATTAAGAGTATAATTTTTTATAAAATAATTGTATATGTATAGTTAATAGTATATACATAGGAAATGTTTGTTGAAAAATTTGAAAATTAATTTGTTTATATTTGCACCACTTTAGTGCTTAGGGAAGAAAAATTATTTATAATAATTATCAAATGAGAAAGAATCTCTTTCTGAAGTTATAATAATTTAAAAACGAAGGGATTTGAAGAAAAAGAAGGAAAGAGCATGGTATGGAATCCGAACGGCAGTGGTAACGAGCAATGCATCAGCTTTCATATTTACTAAATATGTGTTATGGACTACTTAGTAATATATGTTGCATAGAACAGTGTATCTTGTTGAATAAGCGAATATAAGGAAGTACTACGCCATCATAAAAGGCAAAATTCATCAGTATTCATAATAGTCCGTGAGCCAGCAACGAAAAATGCAACTTATTTTTCCAGATTTTAAGTATTTTTTTTGCCCAGCATCTACCATAGTAAAGCAAAAAATACATGTCTAACAATTTGAAACGGGTGGATTAAAAATTACAGGATTTTGAATGGCTGTAAAATGGGATTATCACTATTTTCTAACATAATTATGGTGACTATCATAGAAACGGCTCATCCTATGAAGATAATCGTCATAAAGTAAATCATCAAGTATTTAATAAGCTTTTGTTTCAGTGGTAAAAGCCATTTGTATGTCTAATATTCAACTATATATAGGTATTACAAAAAAATTCTTTTGCGAAAAATGATATATTACTCTTTTCTAACATCATTATTATTATTATAATTTTGACTTATTTTACCACGATTTTCCTTTTGCCCTCATAGTACCAGGTGATAATACGACGCTAGTCTGCCACTCAAAAGTGAGTGGGAAGGCGCGAGCGGCAGAGGTGTTTCAAAATTGGATTTTTAGGGACAAATTCTGACCTATGAACAATGCATTGACATTATGTCGATGAATATTAGACCTACGGATTTCTATTACTACCAAAATTAAAGCTAATTTTATGTCTCGTAAAGTAGTTTGTCACCATTATATTGTTAGGAACAGCCGTTTCCATGATAACAACCAAATTAATGACCAAAATAAGAAGTTTCTCATTTTCGTTTTTTTTTTTTTTTTTTTTTGGAAGAAACATATCTCTATAACTGTTTGTCATAGAGACGTTTTTTACAAATCAAATTAAAGGTGATGTAATTTTCTATATTGATTGTTATAACAATTATCCTCATGGGATAAGCGGTTTCTATGATTGTAGATATAATAATGTTAGAAAAGTGTGATATCTCGTTTTCCGCAACAAATTTTTTATTTTTTATTTTGTACCACATTTATAGCGTTGAATGTTACCCATAAAATGTCTTTTACTACACAAATGGAAGCTTATTAAATACTTGATAATTTACTTAATAATGATAATCCTCCTTAGATTAGCTGCTTCCATGATAGTAACCATGATAATGATAGAAAAGAGTGATATCTCGTTTTCTGCAAAAATATTTGTTTTTGTTTTTATAGCTCTATACCATTAAATATTAGACATTCAAATGTCTTTTACCATTGAAATGAAAGCTTATCAAATACTTGACGATTTATTTTATAACTATTAACCTCATAGGATGAGCCGTTTCGTTGATAGTAACCATAATTATGTTAGAAATGTATGATATCCCCTATTTGAACGGCCGCCATTTTGTAATCCACCCTTTTGGAGTTGGCAGACGTATGTATTTTTTGCTATGCCATGTTAGATATTTCGCATAAAACATACTGAAAA
This sequence comes from Piezodorus guildinii, assembly GCA_023052935.1. Classification (NCBI taxonomy): domain Eukaryota; kingdom Metazoa; phylum Arthropoda; class Insecta; order Hemiptera; family Pentatomidae; genus Piezodorus; species Piezodorus guildinii. Next base: position 117,148,438 of record CM041293.1, on the reverse strand, counting down.
TGTTGGTAAAATGGGTTGCATATAGGTGATGTAATTTTCTATATTAATTGTTATAACAATTATCCTCATGGAATAAGCGGTTTCTATGATTGTAGACATAATAATGTTGGAAAAGTGTGATATCTCGTTTTCCGCAAAAAAAAAAAAAAAAAATTATTTTGTACCACATTTATAGCGTTGAATATTACCCATCAAATGTCTTTTACCACACAAATGGAAGCTTATTAAATACTTGATAATTTACTTAATAATGATAATCCTCCTTAGATTAGCTGCTTCAATGATAGTAACCATGATAATGATAGAAAACAGTGATATCTCGTTTTCTGCAAAAATATTTGTTTTTGTTTTTATACCTCCATACCGTTAAATATTAGACATACAAATGTCTTTTACCATTGAAATGAAAGCTTATCGAATACTTGACGATTTTTTTTTTTAAACTATTAACCTCATAGGATTAGCCGTTTCGTTGATAGTAACCATAATTATGTTAAAAATAAATGATATCCCCTATTTGAACGGCTGCCATTTTGTAATCCACCCGTTTTGCGTTGGCAGACGTTTGTATTTTTTGCTATGCCATGTTGGATATTTTGCATAAAACATACTGAAAATGTTGGTAAAATGGGTTGCATTTTTTGTTGCTGGCTCGCGTGCTATAAGTGTATTGGAACAATAACCTTTTTTTTTTTTTTTTCTACTTTTACTAGTTTTCTTAGTACTAAACCTAGGGAAGGAACATGTAGAAATAATTAAATAAATGCCTACAGTATATTCCGTTAACAATAATTTTCAGATAATAGCCGGAATAAATAAACTTAGGATGAAAGGATATAAAGGAAGATGGTGCAGCAGCTCACTAATCCAAGAGGAGTTACGGCTTATGAGTCGGGGAGGCCATCAGGAGTGAAGAGACTCTGGGAGATGACGGCAATGAGATGCCTCGCTCGCATTACTTCGGGGAGTTGCTTGATCCGCAGATTATGTTATCTTTACGCTCATGGCCTGGGTTACTGAGGAGCTCTTGAGAATACCCATTAGCTCCACGCTCTACTAGGGAATGTGGCTGTATCTCGATGGAGAGTAAATGGGAATCTGTGTTTGATACACAATTCGATGAACCGTATCCACCAGAATCGCCTGAAATCTTTATAAATTGAAAAATAGTTTTAACATTTTAAGTTGTCTACATTATTTTTTGTACACATGTAATAGAAGAAAACGATTGATTCTTGCATCCTCAATATACATTAAACTGATATAATCAGTTTATATATACAGTTTATATATACAGATATAATCTTTTAAGTGCATTAAGTTGACTTAAATTTAGTTTATATTGGAAAAAAATCTAAGATAATGACGACTTTTAGGCCATAAATTTGTTTTTCCTTGAAATAAGTATAAATAAAAAAAAACAATAAAATAATTAGTCAATTTATATAACCTTAATTGAACTAATTACCGACATTTTTGTCACTCAATGTTTTTAAGATCATTTAAATTAGAAGTTTTAAATCAGTCATTGGACAATAATTGGTCCATAAAATCTAATCTCTAAATAAATCAGATTATCATCATTTTTTCTTGATCAAGAAAGTAATGATTTTATAAATGATCATCGAAATCTACAAAAACAGGACTTTCACTTACCTCTGTTGTTGAAATTGATTGAAGAAGTTTTAAATACATGTCAAGATAAATATAAATTGTTAAACAATTAATTAAATTGAATTTTAATAGAAACATGTGTTTTATTAAATAATCTATTATATTTTTATCTACAAAAACTAGTAAGTGTTATCGGCTTTTCATCGCTCTCCATTACCCTTTACAATTCTGTGTATCAGATAATTTTTTTTTTTTTTAAATATTTAGCTATCCAACGGTATATCATACATATATATTACAATTTCGAAAATACAAAATTTGCATTAAAAAATATGTTTCCACTTTTCTCCTTTACGTGTTCATCAAATTCGCCCAACCTTTTTATTTAGCTGTTATTTATCTATGCTAATAAGATGATGTACCTAATTTTTTTTTGGAATATACAAAATTAAATGTACTTTAGAGGAAGAAATTTTAAAATATCAGCATTTAAGCCCTGTCAGACTATTTCAATTAGAATGAAACTTACATGATATTAAAGCCCATAAATTTTACATCGATATACAGAGTTTAATCAAAATCATTTGAGCTGGTCTTGAGGAAATAGTAAAAAGGTGCAAAATGCAAGGTATAAAGTGGCTCTTCAAGTTAGCTGATTTTGATGAAAAAGTTTCCGTAACATTTCGGGCGCATACTTTGTTAAATATGAAATTTCAGTTTCATAGGACTTTTCGTTTTCGCGCTGGACTTACCACACACACACATAAACCTTTTTTTCGGGACTAGATTGCTTGGATTCAGGGTGCTCTTAAACTTATATGTCTGTCGAAAACTAAAATTCGAAAATTTTCACAATCGCAATACTTTTCCTTACTATATATTTTATATGTAGGTAAGTAAAAGTAAAAAAAATAAAATAATAAATAATTAGTCAATTCATAATGCCTTAATTGAACTAGTTACCGATATTTTTGTCACCCAACGATTTTACTTATCTGTTTTTTACCATCTGTTGCGTAGTAAATTTATGTACGAAAAAATTATACGTAAAGGTGATCTGTTTTAAAGAAAATTTAAATTAGATTTTTTAAATCAGTCATTGGGCAATAATTGATCCAAATAGTCTAATCCCTAAATAAATCAGTTTATAATCATTTTTTCTTGGTTAAGAAAATTATGATTCTTTAAATTATGATCAAAACGTACATTAATTCTATTAATAACAATAAAAATATTGATACAATTACAAATTAATTCTAAATAATATGTAGTGCATTGAAAGGGGTATGCTATCAATGTATTAGTTTGAAAATGTATTCTATACAAATAATGCATTTATATTTATAATTAATACAGGTTCATTAGATATTATTATTTATTTTAATTTATTATTATAATGATTTTATCTTCCGTTTCTTGTTATTTAATTGTTTGCCTTCAAATTCCTTATCAATCTATTCCTTTATTTATATTTTGTATTAGGATTTAATGACCTCATAGTCTTTCGTGCTATTAAATCGCTTATTAAAAGGGATATCATTTTAGATACCAGTAAATTATGCAATAAGTTGTAAATGAAGAAGATGATTTTTGTTTTCTCCTGCTCGCGGAATCAGATACAGTTTTAACCAGGGTATTCGTTAATAGAAATCAGTTGAGCCGCTTACTATTTGAGCTTCCTCAACTGTTATTAGAATATTAAGGTTTTCCGGAAGGCTAAGGTTACGTTTGGAGGAGGCCACAGAATTCCTGAAAGCTGGTTGGAGGGGTAGCGCTAAGTAGCCTTTAAAATATTCATCTAAATCAAATTTCCTCCGAGAAACCTAACCCGACCCCAGGGAACACAAGCCGGCACCAGTTAGAGCAACAGAGCGTAGGAAATTTATGAGCTTCCCTTGTTCAAGGTTCTTTCAAATATTAACATATTTATTATTTATTTCGAAGTTTGATTCTTTTACGATTGAAACACTCAGTTTATTGTTTTAAGCAATAGCTGTTATTCTTCATTTGCTTTCTCTATCCTATGCTCGGCATCACGAACCTGATTGTGGCGGCCAGACACTTAAAATAAATATAAGAAAGTACAATTTTATAAAAAGAAAAGTATGTGTAAATGTATGTTAAAAAATATGAAAAATTAATTTGCTAATATTTGTGTCACATAGTGCCTGAGGGAAGTATTTATTGTTTATATAATGATCGAACTAAACAGAACCTCTTTCGGAAGTTAAAATAAATTAAAAACGAAGGGATTTGAAGGAAAATAAGGAAAGAGCATGGCGAATGTTTTGTAGTATAGAATTCCAAAGTCAGGCAGGGTAAACGAGCACGTGCATGATCGTTCAAATATTTACTGAATATGACTTAGCTAGTTAATGAGAACTAGACAGGTCAACTCTTGCTAGCTAATAGAATAATATGTTTTCCTTTAGATTTCATGTCATGTATATTTATAGTTTTTTTTTTATTAATATTTACAACGATACATAAAAATAAAATAATAAGACATACATACGTAGTACATTTACTACTTCAATGTTTATTTCATTAGCAGGTCTTGGGGCCACCGTATTATCAGGTACCTGGGAGGATCACTGAGAATAGATGGTGATAAGAGGTTACGAGCAAGAGGGTTTGAGTGGGTAGGTGGTTAGAAATTAAAGGAAGTATATCTGTTTCGGGACGGCGTGGTCTGGTGAATAGAGCACTAGTCCACTGTTCTCCTGGTCCTAGGTTCGAACCCCGGCTAGGGCAGAAATATTTATTCTGTTATTTCAGCGATGGAGAGACCTTAGGATATGGACACCCAGCCTCCGTGACGTGGCTACCCAAAAAGTCAAAATCGGGCTTCAACTAATGGGTATCCAGTTCTTGTATGGATAGTTCTATTAATGACAAGGGGAAATTAGTATTTTTCGTTTTTGAAGAATTTGGATTACAACCATTTTTCATAAGTGTAGCACATAGCATCGATATCGGTCAGTAATTAGTCTTACAACTATATCTACAACGAATAAAATTGTTACTCATAATTACTCAAAACATTCTAATTTTTAGTTATACCTTTTAAATAAAAAAATAAAATGTATTTTATGTTTTAGAAACTTATTTATTACAAACAAGAATCTTGACATACATTTAATTTTCCAGCGGTCATTCCTTTTTTTTTTTTTTTTCCTTTGGATTATTTGTTGTTGTTTTTTTTTCAATATTTTAAATGTTACTAACTATAGCCAACTACTATAAATTCCTCCCTGTCAATAAAGCTATTATTATTATTATTCCTTTACAATGATTATATAAATTTTTGAACTGCTGAAGCAGCGGCTCATCACAGTAGAGCTCAAATTATATGTTTAATTACAAAATTTTAGTTGCGTAAAATTTTCAAACTGCATTGACAATAGAACATGTTTCCATGGGAACTTACACACTCAACATGGATAATAATTTAATATTTTCGTTATAAATTTAGTATGTTTGCTGATACATGCTATATAAACTAATACGATATTGTTGTCATATACAGAAATTCGATTATCTTCCAAAGAAGTACTTACAATATTTCAGGAAACATATAGTTTTTGAGTTATAAAAAAGAAAAAAAACTAATTAGAGCTTCAATTTTGCTAAATCCCGCCTTATTGCTGATCTGGACGGTATGACGAACGTCCTAAAAAATCATTTCAGCTGCACAACCATAGAAAGTTTTGAAATAGTATGATAACCGGAAGTAAGTGAGGTACCTTCATTTATAAAAACATATAATATTGACAGATATTACTGGAAGCAGAGGAAAGGTTGTAAAATAACTTTGTTTTTCATCTCGTTATTTTGACAACCCATTACCGATTATTAATTAATAGGTTCGGGTTTATATATTAAAAATATTATGAGGAAGGGATTCACTCGGCTCTTTAAAAGTATTTTCATTAGATTAAATTATCAAGACTCCTTAAAAATAACTTTTTGACCGATCCGAAAACGGAGTTCTTAACTTTTTTACAGTTTTCAGAACAGTTAGGGGTTACTTCATATTAAAAAAAAAACCTGCCAGAACCAAAGGATAAGATTAATGTTTTTAAAGATGGTGCACTCGCAAGGAATTTTATTTTGTTTCCTACCGAAGAGAGTTAGAGAGCCCTTTTAGGTTATTGAGTTAGGGCCACGAAGACCCCCAGGGCTCGCAATGGTACTAATCTTGTCGATACCCTTCACAAAATAAATTTTATGGGTTTATTTGTTTTTGATTATTTTTGTATCAGTTGGTAAGTTGAAATCTTTGTAATACTCAAAATGACAATGATTTTTACATCAAGATGTATGCTTTAAGTCTTTCTAAATGGAATTTTATTTCTAATTCTATTTAATACCTGAGATACATCATCATCTCTTTATTATTCGCATGAAGGTTCTTAAATTATTTCGGTATGATGTATTTGCTAACTTGTGCTTTAGAGTTTTTAAAATTACCTGTTGATTAGTTCACAGCAATGATTTTGATAACAACACTTCTTATTCCTTTAGCGGTCATATATATTATATTTTTTTAAATTTTAATAACATGTTATATATATATATATATATATATATATATAAATACATTTCCTATATTGTTATTATATGTATTTATCTATTTTATATTTTTATATAATTTGACTTTATTATTGTTTTTCTGAAAATATCGTATGAATGTGGTCTTATATCATTATAAATATTGTTCATATTGTAACAAAATGTAAAATATCTCAATGAATATTAAAAACTTCAAATTTCAATTAGAAAAATATAATTTTTTTTAAAATTCCATTTAATCTTTTTTTTTTTTAATCACGGCCAAATCATTTATGTTTTTGTGTCATCAATGCTTAATTAGCTGACATAAATAAATGGTGTACTATTCAATAAAAATTTGGTAAGAGAAACACACGACTTACACTTACCCCAGTTGTTATTATTAATTTAAGAACTATTAAATAATTTAGACTTAAAGGAAATTTAAAATTCATATTGTTTTTTTGAAAACATGTTTTAAATTAAAAAATATAACAAAATAAAATTGGTATGTACAATGATCACTTAAGTTTATGTCCTAATCTTTACATTAAATTAAACAACTTTTTATTTGGCATAGCTTTTTTTTCTCAAATATTTAATTTTCCTGCAGTATTTTATAGAAATTTATGGATATTCTTATATTCGGAAGAAAACAAAAAAAAAAACCTAACAATGTTCTTGATCTTTTTTTCCTTGGTTAATTATCAATTAGTATCTCTGCGAGTTTTTTATCAATGATCATAAGATGATATTTGTTGGGGAGAGGGAGGACAGCACACTCGCTCGCAACCTCAACCCGAACGTTAAATTTGAGTCGCCGAATCCCTGATATTTATTTAGGTTTCGTTTAGGTTTAATAATGACGATTGCACGAGGACGATTGCAAGGTGGTGATGGCGACAGCGACGAAGGCGACAGCGAGGAAAGCGTTCAGTCTCAGAGCACTCTGATTCCCTAGCGGTCACTACCACTTGATCCCTATTTAATAAACACAGCCCCCTTTGCGTCTCAACTTCATATTAAGAAAATATATATGTAAGAGAAATAATATTCTGAATTAGTATTTTCCAATTCTTAACAATTTTTTTTTTTTGGGGGGGGAATTCTCAAAATTAAAGGGTCTCAAGTGATAGAAAAAAAAATCGGCATCAAGCCCTGTCAGAATATATTGATCAAAATGAAACCTACATGACATTAAAGCCTATTAAGTTTCACATAGATTTAGCGAATTTAGTAAAAAGAAGTGCGAAATGTATGGTATGAAGTGGCTCTTCCGGTTCGATAATTTTAAAGAGAAACTTGCTGAAACATTTTAGTCATATACGCTTCTAAAATATGAAATTTTAGTTTAATAAAACTTATCGTTTTTAACCTAGAATGACCACACACGGTTATTTAAATTTAAGGGACGCCAAAACGTGTATTTAAAACTGAAATTTTTATATTTTCACGTTCGCAATACTTTCCCTGGGTATATATTTCACACGATGTATCATGTAATAATTGATTCTGGGTTTTGTCAATATACACAAGTATGGAGTAAATTATAAAAATAACAGAGAAATACATCTGTTTGGATTATTGTTGTAAGTATATTTTGTTCTTTTCAATCTTTTAAATTGTCAACAACAGGTGGTTTTTCAATTCCAAAAATTTTCAATCATATGAATTATGTAATACATTTTTTTTTTAATTTATTTTACAACAAGTAATTATTTATGCACATTAATGGGTAAAACATGCAATTGAATTGACGTATTTTGAGCCATAAATTCCAAACCTAGCATAACGGTCAGACTTGAAAAGGGAAAATAAAAGGCGGTATTTGACATAACTCCAAACGAATACTTCAAAGCTATCAGGTAATCGAATTTGGTCATGTACATGCAAAGCGAAATAATAATACTCACATCTTCCTTCGTTCATGAGAAAAGCCGAGCTTAAAATTTTACTTTGAAATGTACGCACTGCTTAATAAAAGGAAAAAAACTAGAAATTCAGAACAATGCGTTCACTCAGTGAAGAACGGGAGCCAGAACTGTGTAGAAAAAAGGTCTGTTATGAAAACGTCAAAAGAACAACTGACTGAACTTATTCCTCAAAAGGATAAGGAGAAGGAATGGCGCAATTATGACGCTACAGAGAGGCCGATGGGTCCCATCTCAATTTATAACATTTTACTTATAATAAGAGAAATAACTGATTAAAAACAAATATAAAACCCTATCTGGTTTAAAGAAAATACAAATATTTTGTTTATCTATTTTTTCTTTTATTTGAAATGCTCATTCATATCACCATCATAATGCCTATCTTGGTATAGATAATTGAGCTTTGGGTACACTAAACCATTAAATTCTTCCCGTATTCAATACTTCAATCCTTCGAAAAAATCCTTAATAGACCTTAATTTGTCACGAATAAACTCAGCCATAAAACACCTTAATGTTCAATATGTCGCTGTTATAGCCGGAACTAGGAATCAATCCTTTGTCCTAACTAACCCACTAGTTTTAATCCTTGCTTCCCCTTCTATTCCTGACTATCTTTCTAGGCTTCTCAAAAGAAGATGGCTTCAAAACGTCCTAGGTTAGATATGATAGCTTATTTACTAGATGGATTAACCAGTTACAGTTGTATATTACAATCAATATTATAAAATATATAAAAATCAACTACTACCTTCACATTTTAATAGAATAAAATAAGTACAATCTTTTACCATTACCTTGTACAGAAGTTGAGAAGGTGGTATAACTGACAAGAAATGAAAGTTCGAATGGTTTAAACAGTGTAGTATGGCGTAGGTTGTGAAGGTCAGAGAGATATGATCTTGTTTGCTTTAAATAGAGAGGCTACTCGAGTGAAGATTGTAGATATAGCAAAGTTTTATTGAAAGGAAAGTGAATAGCAGCTTGATAAGAATATGAAGGATGCAAAGGTTTAATCACTAATCTCAGATTTATTTTAATCTTTCATAACTTCACTAACAGTAGTGATCTTAAAAAAATCGACTGCGTTATAAAAACTCACTATAATTGATGACTCTCTCTTTTCCAAAACTATGTAATTTTCACATTAATTTACCATATTTATAATAGTTGTATTTATTTTTTTAAATAGTTTTTTGTAATTTATGAAAGCATCGTAGTTTTCTTCTTCCTTCATTTATGCGTTCATAAATATGTGGCTATACTATTACTTTTTTTAATTAAGAAGGTTAAGATGATTCCAGTGGTGGTAAAAAATAAATAAAATAAAATAAAAATAGTATCAACGTTTTTAACTACCACAACAGGGCTTCTCTGTCGAAGTAAGAAAGAAACTGAATGTTTCTTCGACTTAGCAGCGCTGATGAAGACCAGCTTCCAGGATGAAAAAGTTGGTTGATTAATAGAGTCGTTTTTCACTATTTTATAATAATTTTTACTTCCACTGGAACTATCTTATCCTTTATATTTATCGCACAATCAACTGTTTAATTTTTAATTATTATTTAGATTTATGTATAATTTTAATAATTAGAGTTAGACATTAAGTAATTGATTAAACATTCTTCATTAAAAAAAATATATTGACTTTGTTATACACTGCTTACACCCTACTTTTATCACATTTAGTATCATACTAATGGGACTTGGCACAGAATAAATAAAGAGATTTTTTAGGTTCTTTCTAAATAAAACAAGTAATAATAATAATAGGCTTACCGAACCATAAAATTACCATAAAATAAAACAAGTAATTCATATTTTTCACTCAACAATCTTTTTACTTTCACTTACCTGTATATGAAATATATAACAAGGGAAAGTATTGCAATCGTGAAATTTTCGAATTCCAGTTTTAGGGTCTCTTGAGTCCAAATAACCAAGTCCCAGAAAAAGGTCTGTGTATGTGGCAAGTCTAGTATGCCTGAGATGTTACAGCAACTATTACATCAGAATCGGCCTAGCAGAAGAGCCACATTATACCATGCATTTTGCACCTTAAAATGCATTACATTAAACTCTCTAAATCGATGTTAAAGTTGATAGGCTTTAATATAATGTAGTTGCATTCTGATTGAAATAGTCTGACAGGGCTTAATTGACGTTAGTCTAAAGTGTCTTCCTTTCCTTAAAGTACCTTTTATCTTGTATATTTCATAAAATTAACCATGGAATCTGATTAAAATTGCTAAAAAAACAGCTCAAGCTTGAATATGGTAGTATAGCATTGAACTCAGCCAGTGAAGGGACAAAGCAGCTGTTATAACCTATCCAAAATGCAGCGCTTAGGGCAGCTCTTGGCGCTTTCCGTTCTAGGCCGACGATAAGTTTACAAGTGGAAAGGGGGTACTGCTTTTGAATTTAAGAAGAAAGGCACTTTCACTATCATACATCACAAAAGTAACTTTCTGTTCGTTGCACCCTTTTAATCAAAGGTTTAGAACAAATATACGCCTTCCCCCGTTAAACACATCGTCAACATTTTAAGAAAGATATCAAACGTTCATCACTGACTTGGACCTGACATACCCTTCCCTTCCACAGCTCAGTACTTTCAAAACAGAAACGTGATTACTTTCTGCTTCTAGAGCTCACAGAATTAAGATGAAAAACAGTTCCTCGATCACAGCTCTGAAAGAATTTACTCAGTACAAAAGTAACTATGAAGAATGGGAATTAATATGCATTGATGGCTCTAAAAGAGAAGATGGAGTAGGTGCTGCAGTGGTGTATAGGGAAAAACAATACATGTTTTTCTTGCCTGAGTACTCAGCGGTATATAATGCTGCACACAATATTTAAAGCTATTTTTTTAAGGTTCTTTTTAAATAAAACAAGTGATCCATATTTTTTATCACACTCTTTTTATTTCTTTTTTTCTTTCCAAAGTTTCAGCCTTTTGCCATTTTATTGCAGTCTTCATTGCATACATAAAAATATACACACCTAGTCACATTATAAAACTTTTTTGGTTAAAAACAATACTGAATTTTTTTGTTATCTTTAAAAATAACGTAGTTACAAGAGTATATATAAGCGAGATTTCAATTTTTCAAATTTTTTCTCTTTTATATAATTATTTGCGGGTTTTTTTTGTTAAAAAACAATATTGAATCTTCAAAAATAACGTAGTTACAAGCGTATTTTTTTTTTTTTTTTTATCGCGCTTTACTGATTCTAAAACTCTATACATACTTTTCTCTATCGTCAATAGTTATAAGCGTATTTATGTGAAAAATATCAATTTTCTTCTTTTCTTTTTTCTATTTTATATAATTATTCGAGTTTTGTTGGTTAAAAAACACTAATAAATTTTTTTTTCTATCTTCAAAAATAACTGATTTATTGAATAAAATCCTTTTAATCGGCCGCCATTTCAAAACTAACCAGCAGACATCAACGTCTAGATGTTAGGATCATCGTTGAACGGACTAGTATTTTTGTGGCGAATTTATAAAAAAATGGTCTAGTAGTTTCGGAGATATGCCGCGGACGGCGGACGGCGGACAAACGGATTTATTTTCATTACTTATTCGGATTCGGCATATTGAAACGTAAACCCTCAAATTTTGAGCATGGGTAATTTTTTTTTTTTTTTTTTTTTTTTTTTTTTTGTTTTGGTCGATTAGAAAGGTTGATTATTGAAAATAATTAACCAAAATATACTTTAGGCTTAAGCGATGGTTATTGTCATTACAGTAGATAATAACAAACTGATAAGGCTCGCTAACAACAACTAGTAGTGGTTATTCAGTATAAAATAAATCAGAATGATTTATAAACCTAATATCTCTAAATGTTCTGTTATCTTCGATTTATGATAGAACTATTTTTCCTCGTTACAGGACCGTTAGCAGTTTCTGATAATGGTGTTGGTTAAAAGAAGTTAAGAGTAATTTACCGATACCATCTTGGGCAAGAAAACATTTCATTAAGGAACAGGACTAAAAGACCATCAGAGATCCAATAGAAAGCCAACGACTTATCATTAGCCAATGGGAAGAGAGCATTATCCGCCATCACTTTCATTGGCCAAGAAAGTGCTCAGGGCGGGGAAGATTGAATGACGTCATTTGAAGAACAAAGTAAAGCTATCAATCTTGGTAAAATAGCGGGGCTTTACAAATTAACCTTAATCGTGGAATTCCCCTGCCGATGAAAGACTATTTGTATCGTCTAGAAATGATTCAATACAAAAGATAGATTGCAAATACAAAAAAAAATTGACCGATGATATAACAAACAAAAAAAAAAAAAAAAAAAAAAAAAAAAAAAAAGATGAAGGGCTAACCTACGGAATCAGAGAGAGAGAGAGAGAGAGAGAGAGAGAGAGTGAGAGAGAGTGAGAGAGAGAGAGAGAGAGAGAGAGAGAGAGGGAGAGAGAGAGAGAGAGAGAGAGAGAGAGAGAGAGAGAGAGAGAGAGAGAGAGAGAGAGAGAGAGAGGAAGAACACTAATGAACTAGATTCGAAATCTCAAGGATTGGTTTGACTACATTAGCAAGGAGTTATTAAGAGCAACCAACAACATACACCATATTGCCATGATGATTTTTAACCTTCGATAGAAGAGAAACACCAATAAGAAGTTTGTCAGTCTCATTTTAGCTGTCAGCCCAATGAAACTATATCAAACTAAGTAAACTATTGCTGCTTAGTATATGGTGGCCTCTCGACTGTGCTTGAGGACAGGCTTAAACGAATCATGAACATATTTTTAAGATTTGTCCTCAGTATTCCGAAGAGGTCTCATGTGACCCATTTTTACGGTGAGTTAAAGTGGCTCCTCCCCCCAATCCGCAGACAATATTTCCTAGGATCATACCTTTACCAAATCATTAACTCTCAACACCCTCCATACATCCATAGTCTCCTACAATTTAAATCCTCAGTCCACTCACTTGAAACAAGATCGCGCCATTCCGACCTTTATTTGCCTATCCATAGGACTAAAACATTTGATCGTTCCTTCCTTGTCCGCTCCTCTAATTTCTGGAATTCTCTACCTACTCATATCCGCCATGCTGCTTCCCTCTCCTCATTCAAATCCCAACTTTTCCAATACCTTTTATTATCCCAAAAAGACGCTCAGAAACTGTAACATTTTTATTTCTGAAATCACACTTTGAATGAAGAATAATTTTGTTCATTGTCTATATTTAAATGCTGTTATCTACTAATTAATTTTTAATTCCGTTCAACAAAATACTTTCTAAGAATTGTTTTTATTTTAATTTTATCATTGTATTTATTTTTTGGATATATGTGTGTATATGCGTTTATGATATGCACACATATATTAACCCATAATTGTAATTATTTATTGATTATGTTCCTTCTGTCTATTGGCCAGACATGTATATTTCCATATACTGTACAAACCTGTTATTCTTAGGGGACCTAGTCCCAGAATAAAATTTTTTTTTCTATTCTATTCTATTCTATTCTAAAAGTAATTTTTTTTTTCGATTTATAGATCTTACGTTTCTTGATAAGTATGCCCTCAAAAAGTTTTATTATGGAATGGTTCGTTTCTGAAAGATGAACCGGAGTGAAAAAAAAAAAAAAAATATATAACACAATTTCACAATTTATAATTTTCGAATAATTATATTTTGGTAATATAATTTATATAGTAGTGTAGGCAGTCAACTGATATGTATATGAACAAAGTTATATGTATAAAAATAAACTAATAAAGGTGCTTATGAAAGCCGAACACCAGCAACACTTTTCATTTATATTCAAGAAAAGTTATCAAGACTAAGCGCAATATATCTGCTATTTCTTTACACATTTCAATGATTTATTTCCTTATTTTGTAGGGATTATCATTATGTTGTTTACTTATCCATCGATTATCAAAATGCTGGAGCCAAATTTAGGGGAGAGAAATCGGTCTTGCACTTAAAGAGAACGGATACGGATGGAACTTGTTTTTTTGGTTCTAAGTATCTTAAATCGTTGAGGGAGGAGGGAGGGGAAGGAGATTTAGTTTTCCTGTTTGATTACAAACATTCATTACTTACTCTAATAAACCAAAATACAAAGCCTTCATAAAGTTGCAATTGTACCATTTGTAAAAGAGGTTATGCTATACATTAACTCAACGGTATTTTTACCTGGAAATTCTCTCTGAAAAGCTCATATTTTAATATTGATATAGCAAAGTGACTTAAAACTAAACTACTCTGTTCGATAAAGACCGCATTTTCTCCCATTTATTTTTTAGGAGCATGATTCATGAGTTAGGTTACACATATTAACAGTTTACTCATTCAGTGTAATTACTCATACTGTAGATATAGAATTATTCGTTTTCATTTACGGAAAATCTATCAAACAGTATGAGGACCAAAAAGAATTAAATTACACTAATAATATGAACATACCTACAACAAACGAAAACAAACATGGAATAATTATGTGAACTAACAGAGCGAGTCTAAAGCCACGTCTTATTAGACCATCAATATTAATTAATTAATAGGTAAATAGTCAGGTGGTCAATATATTGACGAAATTCAATATTGACCGTTACAGAGAGACTTATGCAAAACGAAAGATAATAATTATCAACATATTTTTTAATCGCTTTTTATTATGAAAGAATGTATTGTTTATTGTTTTCTAAGATTCCTTAAAGCTGACCTACAATAGAGTTGAAGATTACCAAAATACAATACTTTATAGAAACTATTATATTCTTTTAACAATAAATTCAAGAATACTTTTTGAAATATTTTAATGCATTCATTCGTACGTTATTTAAAAAAAAAATTTTTTAATTGTTATGATTTAGGACAAAACTTTTTTTTTATTTACAATAGTTTTTGTTTGAGCTTTAATGTTATTTGCTATCTGAAAAAAAAAAAAAAAAATGCAATAAGCAAATATGATGACTTCCGAAAGTCGGTTAAAGCAAGGCATCTCTAGGCCACCGCCTCAAAAGTCGTCGGGGTGGGTTGTACGGGTTCGTGTAGGATTTAAGTGTTTGGGCCGACGGGTTCATGTTGTAAGTCAGTCTGCCATGAAATCTTTTATAATATTCTGTGGCTGTGTCTGAAACTGTGAGTATGTCCAAATCCTTGTGAAGTAATTCGTTGGTTACATAAAACGGTGCATCCACGATTTTTCGCAATATTTTCGATTGGAAAGTAAAAATGAATCAATCCAAGAGTTTATTTATCGTTTTCATGCTCAATCATGGGTATTGTCCATCAGTCTATTTCGAGGATAAGCCCATTCCGACATCAGATGAAGTACGGATATTTGGGACTCTACTTAGACAAAAGACTGACATGGAGGACCCACGTTAGACCTTAAAGACAACTGAACAGACAATTTGGACTACAATCCCGTCTGCTTGACGAACGATCCAAATTATCCGTGAACACTAAACTTACCATTTACAAAGTACTGATCAAACCGTTATGGACATACGAAATAGAGCTATGGGGATCTGCCAAATATTCTAACATCCAAATAATTCAGACAATATTGCTATGAAATCGAAAATATTGCGAAAAAATTGAGGACAAAACTAAACGTGTACTTATTACCTTTTTGTAAAAGGCTTAGGCACAATGCACAGCTATACCAAATTTACCAAGAACCGGATATGGTGCAATTTATAAGGCTCTAAAGGCTACGTAACAAGTATGGACAAAGAATCACCAACCAAGAAGATATCCTTTTAGTGGATGAAAGGAGAAAGAGTGGACGGCCACGACTGAGATGGGCAGATGAGGTCGAAGCCGATGCAGAAAAGCTTCCTAGCAAAAGAGCTCATAATCCAGTCATTTTAGTCATATTAAACCCCAATCTACGGAAAAATTTCTAATAAACTGGATTTTCGCATACACCTATATTACGGGGTTGTCATTGATATCATGCCGGCTCAAAAAGTTATAAGGTCAAAAGGTCGCGAAAATCAGTTTTTCGCAAATATCTCGCGACCCATTGCTCGGAGGTCCATAGCGGTCATTATAAAAATGTTTCTTACACATACACAGACCTTTGGCTGCGTGTCACAAGCTTTCTAACTCCTTATGCCAATTGATGAGAAGATATCTTAGAAAAGATCTTACGGGTTAGTATCTGTCGAGGCGATGCGATACCACCTCAAGAGTCAATACTGGGGCTCATATTGTCCACTGTCTTCACGTCCCCAATGGGCTCAGTGAAGAATTGAAGAGCAATGGTAGATATCTAGTTGATTATTATTTATTATTGATTAATAAATGGTAGATAAGCCTGAGGATTTACGCATCCAGTACCAATCTAGTAAGGCTCTTACCCTGGCCCGAAAAGGCACATAAACCATCGTCAAAGATCTGAGGAAGATTGGGATCAGGTTGAACCTCGCTAAGACAGATGCCATCATACTGTCCTTTCAGAGAGGAAAGAGGAAGAATCCGAAAGACTTCCCTCTGAATGGTGTAAAGCATTAAGTACCTGGGTGTCACTTTGAACAAGCATCTCACATGTTCCAACCACATCCAGCTGAGACTTAAGGTGGCCCGATACAAGTCGTTATGTATGTATGTACATCCCATTATGATATAGCGTTATTTATATATTGTACGTATGTGCTTGTTAAATGAATGGAGGATTTAAAAAAAAATGTAGAAACACCCAAAAATGTTAGATAAAAATGGGTTACGGGCAAACTGTACTCACATCAAGTCAGTTAAAGGTGTAGGGAAATGTTTAATTAATTAATTAGACCATATAGTATAATTATGTCTTGTCGCTGTCGTAGGTAAGTCCATTTTTTCTGTAATATCAGTTATTATTCCTTTCATAATCTGGAGCAATATGAAGTAATCATATCAAAACTTTAAGCTAAGAATAGCTATTATAAAACAGAGGATGTAATAATCTACGTAGCGACGGTAGGTAACAGCGAAAATTTGAGCCTTCCAAGTCTAAGCCAAACTGCAATTTATGGTTTTAATAACAGCAAGAGTAACTTATATACAACCTCTGATCAGGTCTTAAACATAGCACCACCGGTTCATCAGCTATTTTAAAAGCTCTCAAGTTTTTAAATTGTCAGCAATAATTAATAATGGAAACATAAAGAACTAGTAATAAGTGGTGTTGAAAAAAAAAATCTATCTGTATCGAAAATGTGTCAAGAATATATATTTTACAATTAATATTTATTTATTATTTAATATAAGTATATCATTAATATATATATTAGATTGTTAATTATTATATTTCCAAGTAGATTTGGAGGACATTCCCAAACATCAGGGTCACTCTAAAACGATTTATATAATCAAAACATAAATTATTTATAAATATTGTGTTACTTTTCACTTGTGTTACTAATCAGAAAAAATTTAACCCCTATCATTAAATTGCTTTACTTGAAACACTATTAGAATTGCATTTCATATTCATGGATTGTGTTGTGTGTTACAATATCTTATTATTAACTATGTGACATATAATTTTAACAATGTATCAAGAAATGGAAGTGTTTGATGATTTTCAGATTGCATCAAGTTAGTATTAAAGTAACATTAGATTTATAAAATATAAGAAAATTAAGATATAGTTGTTAAATGGAAACGATTACAAGAATAAATAGTGAACACTATTTTACTCCTTTTCTTTTAGTCTCGTGTTTAAAGCAAAAACATGATAATGCACATGGCATTTGTTATAGATTTCGAATACCGCTTTTAAAAGCTTAAGCACATGTATTGATTTATGGTAATTACGGTTTTGGTTACCAGTTAGTGTAGATATTTCTGGGGTGTTAGATGACCCAAAGCAAAACGAGGGTGAATGTGTTTAGGAGGGTCAGCCGGTTGAGTTTAGAGGGCACAGATAACAGAAACTCCTGGGTCAGCCTTATCTTCTAATTTATTTCTGCATATGATTCCGCTTCTATTTATATGTTTATTTCTAAACCTCTAAGTATTTTCCTAACATAAAACTACAAAGAAAAGATTATTATGTAAGTATTATATTTTACATTATTAGAGGGAAGTCACTATTGACTCACTTTCGTGGACTTAACAGAATCTCATGAATGACAATACCTATGAGGTTGTAATTTTAAATGCAGCTCTTTACCGTCTATATGTACAATAAGGCAGGCTTTGGGAGAAAACGTCTTCTGAGTGCCTTTGAATACAGCAACTACTTTATCAAAATATAAATAAATAAAAAAGTACCAGATTATACGATGCATTTTTCATCATTTCTTAAAAAAAAGTCTCTCAACTAAATAATTATTTATCAAATGAAGCCAGACAAATTAGACTTCCTCTATTCACTGTAAATTATTCTTAGGGAACGAAATATCCCAGAATAAAACTTTTTTTTCATTCATTCATTTATACAATCCATACAATCCTCAACGCTCCCTACATTGACAAGAATATACTCATCCATAATGATCTTAATATTAATTATGTTGCTGGTTTGATCTGCACTACTTACCATTTCCTTATATAAAAGTTATATTACAATCAGTAACAGGCATAGCTGCAAGATTTCGTTCATTTACTTAGTATGCTAGATTTGGTTCAGCAATATAGCTGAAGCTTTAATAGGGCTAAAATCTGAGAAAATACCAAGATATTCATCCTCCAACTAAAACATTAAAAAAAAAAAATCTGGTGCGCACAACTCACGACTTTCACTTACCTCAGTTGTTAAAATCAATTTAAGAATTTTTAAATACATTTAAAGGTACGAATAAATTGTTAAAGAATTTATCACCCTCTATTAACCTTTAAAATTTCGTGTATTAGATAATATTTTTCCTAACATCTTTAGCTATCCAAAGGTATATTATACATTCTAGTGTTCAAAACCACAAAAATTACATACAAAAAAATATGTTTTGCAATTTTTTTCTTTAGTTGTTCATCAAATTCGCCCAACTAACATATATACCCGTTTTTTTATCAACGCTAATAAGATGATGTTCCAAATTTGTTTAGATCTAAAAAATTAAAGGTACTTTAGAGGAAGAAAATTTAAAATATCGGCATTTGAGCCCCGTCAGACTATTTCAGTCAGAATGAATCCTACATGATATCAAAGCCAAACAAATTTTACCTCGATATAGGAAGTTTAATCAAAATAGTTAGAGCCGTTGTTGAGAAAATCGTAAAAACGTGCAAAATGCATACTATAAAGTGATCTTCCGGTCAGCCGATTTTGATGAATAAGATTCATCTCGGACGCATAGTTGTCCTAAATATGAAATTTCAGTTTTCTAGGATTATCGTTTTCGCCCGGGAGTTACCCCACACACACACATTTTTGCGGGACTTGGTTATTTAGACTCAGGAGATCCTAAAACGTGTATTTTCGTTGAAAACTGGAATTAGAAAATCTTCACGATCGCAATACTTCCCCTTACTATATATTTCATATACTGGTAAGTGAAAGTAATATAAAAAATAAATATATAAAACGTACATAAAATATTGTTTTAGTCTGATGGGAAAATTCAATTAAGAACTTCTCCATAATACGGCAGTTAGTAGTATTATATTGAGTAGGGTCAAACTCTGGTATAATGGGAGGTCTTGGTATTATGGAAACCATGGCTCATCTTGGAAGGATTAGCGGCGACCCATCTCTTCAGTTAGCGACAGATGCTCCCATAATCGAGTGTGTTGGTAATTCCATCGGCTGAGACCATCAGCCCCTAATTCTCATTAGTATCCAGGAATCGATAGGAGCCCATCGTCATTCCTCCATCATCAATCTTATTCAAGACCAAGAAACAACCCGGCGGCAGCGGTAATCATCGAGTATTAATGATACTAGTGTAGTAGTTGTTAGATTAACGGTTCATATTGTACCATACTAAAATGAACATATTCATATGAAATATTAGAGAACGAAAAATCAAGTGCTTGCAACGCAAGACTTTCACTTACCTGGGTTGGTAAAATCAATTCAAGGATTTTCAAATACAGTTGGATATGAAGTATATAGGTAAGTGAAAGTAAAAGTCGGGGAGCCCGTGGCTGAGTGGCTAGCACGCTACGTCTCTCGTGCAACTGGTTCTGAGTTGGCTGTTCTGGGCTTTTATAAGGATGTAAAAAAATGGGGATTCACTCACCACCTCTCCCCCGGGTATGTGAGACCCGTCAGCCAAACGGTGGCCACTCACAAAATTAGTCGTAGGGAGTGATGACCCTACACTAAAAATAGCATCGTGAAACGTGAGTGTAAACTTGCAGGAGTTTCCACCACGAGGCTCAGGGCCTACACGGCCTGTCTCGCTACTGGGGAAAGTAAAAAGCTTAAAGCATCAATTAAATATAGTTTCGATAGAAACATTCGTTTCAGTAAATATTCTTATACTTTTTTTCTTCGATAAACTGCTAGTTTTGTCTCGGGGGATCCTAAAATTGGTATTTCCTTTGAAAATTGGAAATAAAAAAATTTTATGATTGCAGACTCTAATCGTAGACATTAGACTATTAGATGCAGACGGAAAAAAAAAAAGGCAATGGTCAAATATTTAAACTAAAACTAAAAATGGAATAGTTACTTCTGGATGCGAACAAAGAGAGAGGATATAGAATAAATAAGTCCATTTGACTTTTAAAAAAAAACAATATTAAATGACTTTTGGACAAGAGATACGATAAAAGTTACTATATTTAGTAAAGTTAGAATCGGTCATAATCACTCCTAGATGGTTGAGGTTCGATAGGCTTTGATACAGGTGACTCCCTTTTACACGTTTTATTTAATTTAGCATTAGAATATGTGACAAAAAGGTTTAAATCTGGATGATAAAATTCCGGTGCTAGAGTAGGCGCTGCCGGCTAGGTTTGGCACTGGTGAGCGAAGACAAGGGAACTATACAACTAAATACAAACATGTTAATGACAACCGATACGGAGATAGGCCTTAAAATAAATACGGACAAGATAAGGTATATGATTAGTAGTGGAAACAGTGACGATCTTGGAGATATCGATATATCAGGATATAAGTTTGAACACGTAGAGAAATTTAATTATTTAGGCTTTATGATATATAGAAAAAACGAAGTCCAGGGGGAAATATAGAAAGGGTTCAAGGTGAAAAATGTATGTTATTATTCAGTGGTGAAATAACTTACATAGCTTGCGACTTCTTTCAAGAAACTTAATGGTTAAACTTTGTAAAACTTTTATAATCCCGATGTCCTATATACGGATGTGAGTCGCTTACATTGAAGGATAAGCAACGACTTCAGGTTTACGACTGAATACGATTTATTGAAATTTAAAACTATATGGCAATAATATAACTAGTAACATTGATGTGCGAATATTAGACATGAAAAAGGCTTTTTAAATAACCCATTGGTTTAATTTATCGCACTTTAAGCAATCTTTCTAATCGAAAAATCCTTCGGCCATCTTTTTATTCATAAATGGAATTGTTTCTTTACTTGTCACTAAAAAAGAGGGGTTAAGGCCAATGAATTGCAAAGATTTAATGCGGAAGATATTAGACTGCGCTATGGAGCCCCAATGTTTAAATCCGTATACCCAATCTAATGATTAATATAAATGAGATTTTTGAATTTTATTTTAAGTTTGAATCGTTTTTGACTGTAGGTTTTCAGTATTCTGTATTTAGGCACAATATCAGGCATTTTATGAGAAATTTGTCGATTTTCCATGGGTAGCTGCATATACACAGTACATAAAATATTAAATATACATCGAGAAGATTAAAAATAAATAAAGTAAAAGTGGTAAACTGTAAAAAAAGAACTGTAAAACAACTCTAGCAGAAGAAATAAATAATAAAGTACAATATTTAACATCCAAGTAAGTAAAAGTATAAATAATTAAGTAAAACATCTCATTAATAATTTATAAAGTAGAGAGAAAATGAAAAACATTTCTTTAAAAAAAAAGACAAGATGAATCAGTTACTTCTAGAGATAAATAAAACAGAGAAGAAAAGAAATATATTTCTTAGTACAATAAAAAAATCAGACAAAATAAATATTAAATTGTCATCAAGAAAAGTAATTAACTGTAATTCGTAGGAAAAAATGCATTAAAAAAGAAAAGCAATTATGGTTAAGTATATAAATTTGTTTTTTAAAATTTACTTATATAAAAGTAATTCATAAAATGGCCTCAAGATGATTTTCTCAGATCAATAACGTTTTCTCGCGTTTCTTGCATTCTGTGCACGAAAAGGTTGATGAGTTTCTCCACGCAATAACTTCTTATAAGTAATCCACCTCAGTTTTAATGAAATCTTCGGAGTCTTTAGCCCAAGCCAAGTGTTAATAAGGATAAAATCATGAGTGTGAAGTAATAATATAAAGGACATGAAATGCGGTTTGTCAAAATGAAAAGCTTGAAAAAAGAGATAGTAGGTAAGTGGAAACATCAGCATGGGTTCCAACATAAATCTCTTAGGCTGTCAAATGTATGTGCGAGATTCTGAAAACACCAGTTGCGTGAGTTTATTCTCTGGTCTGAACAAATGTAAAGTTTGTCACTTAGCATAACTGAGTAGTATTTAGCATAGAGAATCCTCACTGATGATTTTTATTTGTTTGCTAGTATGTTAAAAAGTCTTGTTTTCTGTGATTTAAACAAAAAACGCTTGAAATTATAACACAATTGTTTATTATTTCCAAATAACCATATTAGGGTATAAGCGTTTATAAAGTTGTAGATAGGCAATTAAGTAATAAAAAAAGCAAAAAATAATTCAAAGGATAATGGCATAACACCACTGCTAATTTTAAAACGCAATATCTCTGCTAGTTATTCAAGAATTTCAATGATTATTTTTTCATTTTGTAAAAAGATTGATTCTCAGTAAAATGGCACTAAAAGATAAAAAAATATTTTTGGTTTTTATTTATTTTTTAATTAGGAGAAACGGATTTTTTTTTTTACGTATGAACGTAGAAACGTAAACCCTAAAATTTTAAAGGGGGAATTTTTTTCTAGACGATTTCAAAAGTTCATTATTAAAAATAATAAACCAAATCATTTCTTTCACTGTTATTAATACTAGTCAATTAGTTAGTTAGTTACATTATTTCGTTAAGTAATTATAACAAATGAATTATTTATTATTTGTTACTGGTTTTTTTGTTTAGTCAATTAGTTAGTATTATTTTGTTAATTCGTTATAACAAATGATTAATTTATCAGTTTATATTTATTAGTTTTATTTAACTTATTTTATTTTTTATGTAATTTAATGTTATGTAACATAATTTATATTATGTAATAAAAATACGCGTTGTATCGCAAGATGGTACGCGTAGAAATAAATGCACCCATTGCAGGGTTACTGTAATGAGGAAAACCGTAAACCAAATCATTTATACTTGACTTTTTCCTATTCTTTTTTTTTTTTATTTTATTTTCATTTAAAAAAATTTCCAGATTCCAGAATACCTTACATTTTATTTTATATAATCAATATTAAGAGAGTTATCAGGAGTCACATTCCTTATAAGTTGTGGCTTGACCATATAAGATTTTTTTTTTTTTTCTTCTCCCTTTGTTCATCGCGTTGTCTTGATCTCAAAATTGTTTTAGATTTTTCTCCATCTTCAATAATAAATGATTTTTGGTGGAATTACATCTATTATAATTTGCTTAAGGGGCGCATTTATAAATAAAATTTCAATTTTTTTTTTTTTATCTCTTTTTTAAAATTGTTCGAGTTTTTTTTTTTTTTTTTTGGTTACAAAAAGTTTTAATACATTTTTTCTATATCTTCAAAAATAACCGAACTATTGAATTAAATCACTTTTAATCGGCATCCATTTTATAAATAACCAGCTGAAATCAACTTCTAGATGTTAGGATAATATTTGCATGTCCTAGTATTTTTGTGGTGAATTTCAAAAAAATTGGTCGAGTAGTTTGGAGAAATGCGGAGAAACGGATTTTTTTAAATTTGTTATTCGGATTCTACGCATCTTGAAACGTAAGCTCTCAAATTTTGAGAGAGGGGGGAGAGGGTTATTTTTTGTTTGATTGCAAAGGTTCATTATTCAAAATAATAAACCAAAATAACATCTGGTACTAGAAACATACGATTTTCACTTACCTCGGTTAATAAAAGCTATTTAAGAACTATATATATATATATATATATATATATATATATATATATATATATATATATATATATATATATATATATATATATATATATATATATATGTATATATATATATATATATATATATATATATATATATATATATATATATATATATATATATATATATATATATTATATATATATATAATATATATGTACATATATATATATATATATATATATATATGTATATATATGTATATATATATATATATATATATATATATATATATATATATATATATATATATATATATATAGATCTTAGTTGACGCGCACTTGCACGCTCCTGTACGATTAGTATGGTTTAATAATATAGTTATAATAATGTGTATATGCAACACAAAATAATATATTATTATTAAATAACCGTTTTATATGTTTTTAAAATAATTTTATAGAAATTTTCAAATCTATTTGTAACTTGGGAAATAGACAGAAAGGAAGTGATTGAATAGACGGAATTTAAAGGTCGGTAAAATATAAATTGTTATACCCTGATATAATTATTTAAAAATCTGGTGCGGGCAACACACGACTGATAAAATCAATTTAAAAACTATTAAATATACTTCAATTTGAAAAATATTTGAAGTTGATTTTAATAAAACGTTTATTCATTTTCGTCGGAACACACATAATTTTTTTTTTTTTTTTTTAAATTTTGGTGAGCGCAATTTAAGAATTATTAAACAAATTTAGAAACGAAATGAATTGTAAAGGAATTATTTACATTGGATTTTAATAGAAACATGTGTTTGATTAAATAATCTATTATACTATTATCTACGACAATCAGTTTATTTTATCGCATTTTCATCACTCTCCGTTAACGTTTACGCTAGTATGTATCAGATAATATTTTTTCTAAAATCTTTAGCATTCTTAAAGTATACTACACATGACACAGTATACTTTTCTTAAGTTCAAGAACAAAAAATGCATTAAAAAATATTTTTGCAATTATCTCCTTCAGTTCGATACCGGATTCGTTCAACTTATATATTTATATGTTTTTTATCAATATCATTAAGATGATATGGTTAATATTTTGGAAAGTAGAAAATTGAAGGTAGTTTAGAAGAAGAAAATTTTAAATATCGGCATCCGTTCCCTGTCACAGACTATTTAAATCAGAATAAAACCTACATTATATTAAAACTCATTAAATTTTACACCCATTCAGCAATTTTAATCAAAATCTTTAAAGCCGTTTTTGAAAAAATCGTAAAGTTGGATAAAGTGGCTCTTCTAGTCAGCCGATATTGATGAAAAAGGTGCTGTAACATCTCGGTTGTATAGTTGCCACAAATATGAAATTTCAGTTTCGTACGACTTACCGTATTTGCGCTAGACTTACCACACACACACACACACACCCACACACACACACACACACACACACACACACACATACACACACACACACACACACACACACACACACACACACACACACACACACACACACACACACACATACAGACGCACAGACACGCTGACATTTTTTCGGGACTTGGTGATTTGAACAGAGGAGATCCTAAAGCGTGTATTTCCGTAGAAAACTGGATATCGAAAATTTTTACGATCGCAGTACTGTCCCTCACTATATATTTCATATATAGGTATGAGAATGTAATGATTTACAGTATCTTTTATTTTTGTGAATAATTATCATTATTACTAATTACAAATATTAAAATTAAATAACCACTATTATTATTCACGGGAAACCCCATGAATACTCAAATTTTCTAGTTTCGAAACTTTCTACCTCTCCGATTCCCCACAATCCTGAAAAGAAGACGGTCTTGAAGCATTTTGATTTAGATTCGTTGGTACTTGAGTGCTACAGCAGTTTATTTGAAGATGACTAAAATTATTCTTTAATATAATATTGATGATGAATAATCTCAACTCATGAACATTCAATTTGCAGCTTGTAAAGACCTGCTTCAAGTTATCATTCCATAACGAGGAATGTGATATTTGCCATCAGGGAATCTATTCCTAGGCAATCTTAAAGCAATTTGGATCCACAGCAGATCTATTCCCTAAGGCTGGACGATAAGGTAAGATGTGTTGGCATTAGAGACGGTATCACCAGACGGGATGGCAAATTGATGAGATGGAGGTCGACAGATAGATATTCACCTTCAGTTGACGCTATTCGGAATAACACTCGTCACTTTGCATTCGGTTTTCATTTCCCAGTCCTGTCACCTCTCTATATCACTTTAGATCAAATATATTTACTTCTTATAAATATTAGGTTTCGATGTTCAGAGTTTTGGGATATATTTATTTATTTATTTTGTAAAAAAATTATAATTTATATCGGTTTAAATATTTATTAATCCATAATATTTAATGGAAGGAATTAGTCAGGGTGGTGGTCAGTAAATGAAACAACTAAATAGTTTCAACTATTTATTGCTTGCCAACGTTTCGACCCCCATCGTGGGTCATCATCAGGAATATAAAGATACAAAAGAAATACAACTTCAGTAGCATTGAGTACAATATTATATAAACTATTGAGCTAGAGAACGTCAGTATTAAAATAAAAAAAAAAGAAGAAATATATATGTAAAGAAATCAATTAATTAAATTACAATGGCTATAGTATAATAATGAAATGGCATACAGAACAAATTATGACTAAAGAAAATGTACAAAGATATCAATATTCACGTGAAAAAGAAAACATTGAAATATGGAAAAGAGTGGAGATAAGTAGCGTATGGTGGGCGAAAGGAAACTAGGTACTGTTTGGTAGATTAGGGAGTAGGCTGGATGGAAAATACGTACGAAATGTACGTGGGATGGAAAGTACAGAATCTGACAACAATGACTAAAAGTTTAATACTACCATACAAAGAATTAATGAAATTTGACATATAATAATAACATCATAATAATGATACAAAAAAAAAGTCTGACAGGACATAAATGCCAATAATCTTAATTTTCCTTCTTTTAACTACATATAATTATGTACTATTGATAAAGTTAACCTTATCATATTGTTAGCGTTAATAAAAAACGAGTAAATGTATAAGCTGAACAAACTCTAAATCCAACTCAGGGAGAAAATAGAACAGTAAATAGTATTCATTGCAATGTACTGGACTTATAAACCTTCAGGAAAGAAATGCCAAAATTGCAGTAAAAACCGCATCAAAATCCTTCACGTGGTTAAGAATGAATTAGCGGAAAGCAAGAATCGCGAAATCATCTGTATATAGAGATTAATTATCACTTCTAACATGACATCAGGAGTAGATTTTACAAGAGTTTCTACTGACTATTTATTCGGATTCACCTCTGTAGGGGCTCTGAAGACTACCGTAACATCCTATTATACCATGCACGTATTGGGTGATGTAGGCAGCTAGCTATCAAATTGAGAATTCTTTAGAATGAGGTTAAAAACTTTCTGCATGTATTTTCCAGTAATATTACTGGTTATGGGGATGTAAGAAATAACGATGACCTAGACTTCTCTTAATATTAAGCCCTTGTTTTTTGTTACCGATATCTTGGTCTTTCATGGTACAGTATTATTTAGAATTTATTTTGTTAGGTTTATTCTGAGACTTGAAAGTTTACCCTTCGTTAACATGAATCCGTTGAAATCATTTTTTAAACTTTTTTTTTTTTTTTAAGATAACTAGATGATTTTATATGTTAGTTGCAAAATAATTATAATTGTATTTAAAACTCGAAAGAAGAAACCATGAAAATCCAAATAAATATCTTGTCCTAGATTCTTCAGATCCACCACCAGTTGAGCATATGATAGAACGAAGACAGGCACAATGGCGCAATGAAACGGGGGCGAATGCTCGTCATTTGTTAAAGGAGAAGGCTTCGGGCGGGAAGATGCTAATGCGAGCCCTGTTTACATCACGCTGATCCCGCCCTTTATAAACTGCCGCTCCCGGACAATGTGTAGCCTCCTCTTATTTATCGTTCTCATTTTTCATTCCACCACATTACTCCCTGCCACAGGGGTTGGAGTACGGGAGAGGATTGGGTCGCGAGGGAGTAACTATCATTTGTCAGCTAGAAGAACTGAGAAGAGAAGGAAAACAAACCAAGAAAGTTCTATTGTAAGATTCTGGGCAAGCAAGAGCCTAGTAGCATTATGAGTGTCGATGAAAGATTAAGTTTTATGGAGTTAAGACTGTGATCCGGAGCATAACAATAGAAAGGTAGGTTTAGAGGGCTACCTCCTCCAACTCTAAAGATTTTTTGGACAGATAAAAACAAAAAAGAAAGTAAACTGAGGTATCATAATAAAATGTGTGGTTAAAGATTGTTGAGGGCGACTTGACTCAGCGGGTTAACGCGTGAGAACAGTACGCGCGTTACCCAACAACCTGATTAACGAATTGAAGATCAACGATTTCTAGTTCGCGTCTCGCTAACAGTTTTTTTTTTTTTTTTTTGACTCGGCACCAATCCCCCTCCTTCTCCCTCTAGTACGGAAGAGACCCCTTATAGCATACAAACGCGAGGTAGGCTGAAAAAAGTTATAGATTGTTATTACTTCCAAACTTGTATTTAACTTTCAAATTTATTAAAATTCAATCAGCTTTTAAAGAAATCTGTTGTAAACAACACACGAATTTTACTCAATTCTATTATTAAAAACAACTAAAAAAAAACTGTTATTCTACAACCCATGAAGGGTCGTTAGTTGGTGTCAGTACATATAGAGATTCCTAAAAACAACTTGAGTATAAAGGTAAGATATAACACTTAATCACTTATAATACTTAATTAGTAATAATAATTGATTATAATAACACTTTATTAATTAAAATACTTAAGGTAAAAACAACCTAAGTATTATTAAATAAAGAGATTTGAAAATTTTTTAAAGAGTTATATTAAGTTTTGTTGGAGTTATATTAAGTTTATTATTTAATATAAAACAAAATGTTTTATATTAAATAATAAAACGATATAAAATTGCTAAGCACAATAATCACATAAGGTTATGCTCTAATCGTCACTTTACAATTACTTTCACTTTTCTTAGGATATAACATAATATTGGGTTGTGTCACATGAAATGTCCGCTTTCAAGGTAAAGGGTTTTTATTAAAAATACGATATGAAAACACATTTTTCCCAACGTGACACCAACTTTTTCATTCCTGAAATGAAAAACTCTGAGCTTTGAAGTGAAACAAATCTGAAAACGCACTTTTCACTTGATCATCATTTTCAAAAGTTTTCCTTTGACTAAGTTGTCTAAATTTCTGAACAGGTGGTAATCTTTTGGAGACAAGTCGGGAGAATATGGTGGGTGCAGAAGAACTTCGTAGCCCAGTTCTTTCAATTTTTGCACGGTATGTTTTGAAACATGGGGTCTTGCTGCCGCTCAGTGAGATCATGAGGTACCCACGTCTGGAAACGGTAGATGTACTTGCATTTAGCTATGCTGAGAGTCCTTTAACTGTTTGGTAGGGGTTTTCTTCTACTGTATGTTTGAGGACATCGTTGTCTATTACGAACGGAGGTCTTCCTCGGGGCAAGTATCCCCAGCTGAAAACTTGGCAAACCAACGGCAAATAGTCCGTTCATTAACACTCCCTTCCCTAAATGCCTTGCAAATATTTCTAGCGGCCTCAGCTGCTGAATGGCCGAGTTTAAACTCGTACAAAAATATTACTCGAAAATCGCGTGTTTCCATGTTCATATTTGGAGGTATGCTAAAAAGTAAGCAATTGATTGGGAAGCTAATGTTTATAATACAAAGGTAGAGGATTAGTAACTGTTTACTTTAAATATGTAAACATTCGGAAGAAAACAACAGATACCTGCAAAATCCTTTATGTATTTCAGAAACTATAAAAACGGACATTTCATGTGAAACAACCCGATATTATAAAAACGCTATATTATACATCTGGATTACTAATCTTATGTTTGGAAACATGTTTTTTTTTATGTTTTCTACTTTAGAGTTTCATAAAATTATTTCATCTTGTTTATTTAGTCGTTTTTAATCAATACTAATTAGTTATTTTTTGTTTCATATTGCTAAAAAATTAAATTGTACTTAACGAAACAATCTAACAAAAATCGGCATTTAAGCTGTGTAAGACTATTTCAATCAAAATGAAATTTACATGACATAAAAGTTCATTAAATTTTACATCTAAGTCAAAATCGTTTGAGTCGTTTCCGAGAAATTCATAAAAATATATGATATAAAGTAGCACTTCTGGTCGGGCGATTTCGAAGTAATATTTAGTGTTATTATCAGACATATTCTCCCTCTACATATGAAATTTCAGTTTTTCACAACTTATCGCTTTTAAAATAGACTTATCACACAGACACACCTTTTTGCGGGAATCGGCAATTGACTCAGGGGTTCCTAAAACCTGTACCTACGTTAAAACTTGAAATCGAACATTTTCACGATCACAATACTTTCCCTTTTTATATATTTAATATATAGATAAGTTGAAGTAAAAATGCATTCATATATTTATTATAAATGCTTTGACAAAATTGTTATTTGCCTCCTGCAAAACATCACACTCATACTGAAACTATATAATGTACCATTTTCTTAGCATTTCCAGTATCATCTTTCCCTTCAAAAAATAAGATAAATCCTAAATAAAAAAAAAATAAAACGTATTTCTCATAAAGGATCGAAAAATTTTGTAGAATAATCACTTACTTCTCAGACATTAATTGTTTAAAAAAAAAAAAAACATATACTCAAGAGGGAGGAAAGTTTGGATACCAGCATTTGAACCCTGCTACATCATTCCTATAAAAAAAGGAATCTATCTGAAATTAAAGATAATTAAATGTCTTTTATTGATGAAATAAATAAAATCAAAGCAGTTTATTGAGATTTTTTATAATATATGTTTATAAGGTGTAAAATTCATGGTATAGAACTGCACTTCCGAAAAGTACAGTGGGTATGTTTTGATTCATTATTATATAAGAAATGCTATGTTTTGTAATTTGATAGCTTCAAGACGAAAATGTTGAAAGGTCATAGAAATATTATAGGTTTTTGTAAACCAAATTTTAAAAAAAACAACAACTCTGTGCCTTTAAAACAACAATATAATGTCTACATAACAGAGGCCTGTAAACACTTAAATACGAAACCAAAAATATAGATGAACAAAGCTTACTTTAAAAAAAAAAATATCCAAAAACTATTTCCTAAAGAAGGATGAGATAGAAAAAAATGGTTGAAGCCCTAAAAAAAGGAGTGAGATTTTTTTCCTAAAGGTTATACCTCCAATACAACCATTCTCTATTAAAAATGTTATATAGTAGATTTACGGGCGGCACTATCTATAGACGATAAATCAAATAAAAAAGAAACAAACAATCGTGTCGAATTTCACAATTTCATTTTTTTTTTTTTTTTTTTTTTTTCAATTTGCTGTCTAGAGGAACAGAGCGATTTTATTTTATTTTTTCTATTTTCTAGAGTAGGTGCTGAGTTATTTTAAAATAACACAATTTTTCACTATTATTGAATTTATCGAGTCATAAATTCTTTTCTTGAACTTTTATCTAGTTATTTATCAGAGAAAGGTCAAACATGAAAACACTTTTAATTTGACATGAAATATGGCGTCTTCTTTGCCGATTTATAATTTTTTCCGATCTGCGAGTATATAAATATATAACATCTAATTTTAATTATTTATTTCGGTCTATTTATGCATAATTCGATAAGTAGTGAATGCTCCATTCATAAAACTGTTTTTATTAAATTTTAAGATAATAAATGTCCATTTAATATTATAGCATTTACAAGTCAATTGTAACCTTTTCCAAGTAAAATGTAACTTTTTCCATTTCAAATATAACCTTTTCCAAAGCAATTGTAATCCTTTTCTCACTTCTAGCCTTAACATTCCGTTTTACATATTTATTTATTGAAAAATAATTAGTTTAATTAAGGTTATGCCTTTTATAATAATATTAGAATATCATATCGACATTTTTTTTGTTATTTAGATATTTGTTGTCATGTGCTGGTTTTAACAAGCTAAAATTTTTAAATATTATTTATCGTCTATTCAGTTTTAAGATAATTATTGATTTTGATTTTTTAGAGGAGAGGGGTGATTATTGGGATCAATTAATATGTTTTCGGGTATAATAATTACGTTTTTCGTTCTGTATTTATTATCGCTCGCGTGCATTTTAACTCGCATTTACTTTATTGTTTTTTATTGATATAGGGGTTGATAGTTGTGTTTTCGGGTCTTATAATTATGTTTTTTGACTTCTTTTTTTTATCGCATTGTAACTCGAATTTTCTTTTAATGTTTTTCATTACTATGGGTATTGCTATAAATTATATTTATTAATATAAATAGAATATAAAAATAAAACTATTATGACAAGAAGGATAACACTGGTCTGCAACGAAATCCTCCTTTAAATAAAAATATGATAAGTATGAAGAGGTTAATATGCTAAATCGATGTTTGCTTTCCATTTTTTTCTATCACATAAAGACATTTTAATTTATTTTATTTTTTTAATTCTCTTAATCACATGGTTTTTGTCTGACGGCGTTCAGTTCATACCGTCTCAGTACTCAAGAAATACAATCATAGAATAGAAATAGAGATAAAGATATAGATATATTTCCGTTAATATGAAGTTTTTATTGAAAAAAATTAAATATTTACAGTTTACGTGGAAGATTTGTGCTGATCTAAAATGTGTTGCAAAGTTAACTTAAGCAAGAGGGATATACCAAATTGTGTTGCTTTTTATGCGAATGGGACAGTCCCGCTAGAGAAAAGCATTACATAGTAAAAAAAATTGGCCACAAAGAAAGAATTTGATCCCTGGAATCAAGAATGTAAATGAAGAACCTTTAGTCTTAAGTGATACAATTTTTCTACTACCTCTTCATATAACGTTGGACCTTATGAAAATTTTTGTTAAAACCATGAACAAGGATGGTGAAGGTTTTCAATTTCTCAAAATTAAATTTCCTTGAATCAGCGACGCGAAATTGAAAGAAGGAATCTTTGTGGGCCCTCCAATACGAGAGCTATGAAGACACAAATTTCGAAAGTACATTGAATAAAACTGAAAAGAGAGCATGGATCGCATTTGTAGAAGTATGTCATAATTTTCTGGGAAACAAAAAAAAAAGAGAACTACTGTCCCTAAAAATTTATTCCTTGGATTCTCATTTGGACTTTCTTTCCGCTAATCTTGGAGCAGTATCAGATGAACATAGGGAAAGGTTTCATCAAGACATATTGCACATAAAAAAACGTTATAATGGAAAATGGTCAGAAGTGATAATTGCCGATTTCTGTTGGTCGCTTCGTCGCGAAACACCTATATAAAATATGAAAAGGAAGATAGCTACAGAGTGAAATTATTATTAATGAGAGTATCTAATGATTTGTAGGTTTTGTAACATTTATTCAACGTTTGAACAATTATAATATAATTTTTTAGCAAAAAGTGAGTTTCATTTAAAACCGCCATTGAAAAAAAAGATATGTGATACGGAAGATTTAATACTATATTTTTATTCAAAATTATATATTTTATCATTCGTTAAGCATGAAATAGAAAGGAGGGACAATTTTTTTTTTTTTTTTTTTTTTTTTTTTGTCCCCAAGAAATATTATTTAAAGAAGAGCGAGTTAAGAGAAAGACTTCTATATCATTCTCCAACGGCGGAGATAGAATGGAACCCCTCTCGTATATCCTTCAGTTCTTGAAGGCCCGAGCTATGTTGGACAAAGGCCAAAACCTCAGCCCGTCAACCCTTTTCACCACTGGAGAGGGGAGAGGGAAGGGGGAGCTCAAGGCCTGTCCGCCGGAATAGATTCATAAATTTGCTTGTAAAATCAGGAGTTAAGGTTTCACAGAAAAATACTAAAAAAAAAAAAAAAAAAATCTCTTAAGGGCATCACACGACTTTGACTTACCTCAATTGTTAAAATCAATTCAAGAACTACTAAATAAATTAACAGTTGAAAAGAGTTTAAAGGTATTAGGATTTGTTGAAAACATATGTTTTAGATTAAATAATACATAATATACACAATAATACATACAATATAAAATTTTATGTGCAACTAGCTTAGCCAGAAAACGTTGTTCTGTCACATATATTATTTCTTATGAATATTTTAGTTGTTAAAAAAAATAACAATACATTGTAATGGTGTGGGATTGGGACATATAGCAAAAAGAGGAACGCTATAGACCAATGGTTCCCAACAAACACTTTTCGCGGATCCCTAAGGTAATCACTTCAATAGCCATATTTAAATTTGCATAATAAATTTGTTTCTAAATTGTCTTAATTTCAATTGTATTTACAACAAGTTTCCATATTTCTCAAATATAGGTCATTTATTCATAATTTTTTTTATTAGTATGTATTACAGTTTGTCACAATGGACAATAATAATATTGCTAAAGGATCCCATTCATACAATATTTACAATATAAACAAAATAAATGTCAAATTACATAAAATAAAACCAAATTAAATAAACGTATACAATAACGAAATTTGTAGATAAAATAAATACAAATAAATGAAGTTAACAAATAAATAAACAAAAAACAAAACATTTCACATTCATACGTATGTACAATATTGCAAAGATTGTAAATCAGCTAGGGAACCCGGGACGGGGATTGTCCCCCCACTTGTGGAAGGACAAGCAGAGTCCAAAGGATCCCAGCGCCTCCCTCTCAGCCGCATCACTGGTGAGAGCCAGCGAAAGCTAAGTGAGGGCGCCATAGCCACAATCACACCGCACTTGAGAGGAGAATCTGACCAGTGTCAGAACTACAGCATACATATTTACAATATATCTCAGGGCCACTGCCGTTTCAACCTTCTAGGTGGGTTGTATGGATGAAAGGAGCTGGATTGGGATCGTGCTAGAGGATTAGGATGATGAATGAGGTTCTGGTGAAATTTGGAAAATTTGGATGGAATTAGGTCTGAAATAAATGGAACATTAAGGTCGTGGTATATCATAATAACTTTTCTTATATACGTCACTTATATAATAATAATTTCGTCATTAATTGCTAAAATTTTCTTTCACTATCATCTAACTTGAATTGTTTTAACATTTGCACTATATACTATTAATTTCTTGGGAGATTACACACACATTTCTCGATGCATTTTGTAGTGTAGGATCATATGACTCCCTACGCCTAATTTTGTGAGTGGCCACCAGTCACATAGCCGGGATAGAAGCGTGAGTGAATCTCCATATAATTACATCCTTATAAAAGTCAAGACAGGACTGGGATTCGAACTCAAAACCTTTAGCATGAGAGACTAACGCCCTAGCCACTCAGCCACGGGCTCCCCCGATCAAATATAAATAATATACAAAAAATATGATCAAATTTATTTATAATAAGCTTATTTAGGTTTTTGTATTACATTAGTGTAATAAAGTAACGTTTATTATTAATTTCCGTAGTTAATAACTATAATAATATTTCATTTTAGTATACTTAGACTATTAAAATCTCACGATCTCTTTTGAAATTAGTTGTAGCTGTTTTTACTAATAAACATTGATGTTTATGGAATAATACATCATGTAACAACTAAAACTTGTAATAAAACAGTTGTTAAATATTTATTCCATAGTGTTTTTTTCTATATATATATTTTGTATTTCTTGTATATATTTAGATATTGAGCGTTGAATGGAAAAAATGCGAAATTTTAGGTTTATTTTGGAGTAAAGTGAACTTCTGGGAGTCTTATCATTATATAGTTCGATTTTTACTTTGCTAGGACACCGAAAATGCGAACTGTAAAGTATAAATAAAAATGGAATCATGTTATAAGAATGGGAAAAATATGTATATTTACACCTCAGTGAGGCCAAAAAAAAGAAAATAAGGATCTTATAATAAGTGTATTTCGTACTTCTTGGTATAAGCCTTGTGATTAAATAATTAAAAACATAATTCATCTATGATAATGGAATTTATTAATTTTCAAACTTATCTCACTGGTGTATAACGACAATGGTCAAATATTTTTTTTAGACATAATTAGATGATAACTTACTCTTTTGTTGTGATTGATTATATCTACGATAAAAAATGTTGAACAATTAAATTAAATCTGAAAGTTGCACATGTAGACTCATATACCATGGTGTTTAAAGAAATGTTTACTACATGTGGAAAATTCCTTAATTTTCTTCGCAACCATTCATTTTAGCAAAAATATTTATATAATAATTTCTGAATATATTTAGAAGTACTTTAACTTTGTACAAATAATGTTTTTGATGAAGATACTTAAAGATAATCGCAAAAAAACTCAAAAAAAAAAATTTTTTTCTTATTCTTTCCCTCTCTCCTTCAAAATCTCTAGGACTTTATACCACATAATAAGGGAAGGCCACCGTAAAATTTCTCACAAGTTTCAGCTTTTTTTTTTTTTTTTTTTTTTTTTTTTTTTTTTTGGGGGGGATGTTTGGGTTTGGCCTGTTTTTACCTCATTTTACAGCACTAATATATATAATGTGTTTTTTTAAAAAAATAAATATTTATAATATACTTGATCATTCATATTAAAAATAAAATAAAGTTACAGCAGTTGAAGATAAAAAATGAGCTAGTTTATCGTTCTAGGGTGGATAGTTTGGCTGGTCGTGTGTCTGTAAATGAGAATTCAATAGAAGATATTATAGATATTCTCTCAAATATTGTCAAAAGATCTGCTAATTATAATCCAAATCCAAGGTCATTATATAAAAGTAGAAATCCCTGGTTCGATAAAGAGTGTTTCTCAGCTAGAAAGAGGTCATTTGATTTCCTGAATTTATTTAGAAAAACAATGTTTACTAACCATAAATTGCAGTATTTAAATTCAAATAGAACTTATAAACATCTATGTTTATTAAAAATGAAGCAATATTATAGAATATATAGAATGTGCACAACGTCTAAATACAGTAAAAAACAGTAAAGAGTTTTGGGAGCTTGTAAAAGTATTCAGGAAAAGTAATAACTGGTCAGTAGGTAATGTATCATTTCAAGATTGGCTTATCCACTTTAAAACTCTGTACAACCCTCCTTTAATTTCAAATAGAATTTTATATGCTGAACCATTTCGAATGATATTTTGGATAGACCCTTCTTTCTCAGTGAGTTGAAAGTAGTTTTGGCTAACTCAAAAAATAATAACGCACCAGGAAGTGATAGGATTCCTTATGAATTTTATAAGTACGCTCCGGATTCCTTTTTAAACATTTTATTGGCTACATTTAATAGAATTTTCGAAATAGGAGTTGTCCCTTTGGGGTTTAAAAAATCTATTATTTTCCCACTATACAAAAAAGGGGATAAAAATTTGGCTACAAAAAACAGAGGAATTTCTTTTATAAATGCAATCGCCAAGTTATTTACAGGTTTGATTCTAACTAGATGTTTGGACTACATTGATGGAAATAATATAATCAAAGAAGCCCAGGCTGGTTTTAGAAAAAAATATTCCACAATTGACAACATATTCACTTTAACTAGTTTAATTAAGATACAATTACAAAAGAAAAGGGACAAATTTTATGCATTTTTTGTTGACTTTTCTACAGCATTCGACAGTGTGGACCGTTATAGTTTAATTTACAAATTATATCAAGTAGGATTTACATCAAAATTAATTAATTCAATTAAAAATCTGCTTTGTGAAACTAATGCTTCTGTTTGGAATTTGGATGGTTTGACTGAACCATTTGGAACTGAATCAGGTGTGAGACAGGGTTGTTTGCTTAGTCCAATTCTTTTTTCGATACATATAAATGATTTGGAAGAGAATTTAGATGGTGGTATTTTGGTTGAAGAAAATTGTAAAATTAAATACTTAGCCTATGCGGATGATATTGTGCTCTTATCCTCACATCCCTCGATATTACAGAATATGATTAACTCTCTAGAAAACTACTGCTATAAATGGAATCTTAGAATAAATCTGGAAAAATAAAAAATAATGGTCTTTCGAAATGGTGGTAGGCCAGCGCGTAAAGACAAATGGTTCTTAGGCTCAGAAAATATTGAAGTAGTACAGCAGTACAAATATCTAGGGATCACTCTTACGCCTACTCTTTCAATGACAAAACACCTCGAAGAAACACTGAATAAAGCTAAGATGGGTTTGAATTTGATTTGGGGACAGTTTATGGAAAACAAAGACATAGTTCTTTCAAAAAAGTTGGAGATATTTAATTCCATTAGTAGGGCAGTAATGTGCTATGGAGCACAAGTCTGGGGTGGGGTCATGATGCCGTGGAAAAACTACAAAGATTTTTTCTTAAAAAAACTATTTACATTGCCAAAATATACTCCAACTCATTTTCTCCATTTTGAAACAACAATAGATCCAATATTTATGTTCACCCTAAAGATACATTTCGATTATATTATTAAAATTTTGAATTTACCACCACATAGATATCCAAAGATATTAGCATTACATATAATTAAGAAAAAAATAGCATGGTTCAAAAACATACATTATCAGAAAAAATCGCATGGATTAAATTTTAACTTAAATCTATTTAACTGTGATGATATTAAGTTATGGAAAAATAGTCTAGCAGCATTAAGGGCTCAAATGCAAAAAGATATTTATACTCAAAATATTATTAAAGTTAAAAATTCTAAAACTTCTCCCTTTTATCCACATTTAACCACAGTAAATTACATTACTGACAAATGTTCACTGGAGGTGATTAGATGGGTAATTAAAATCAGGGCTGATGTATTAAACCTGAATTACAAACATTTCATGAAAACAAATAATAAATGTAGTTTGTGCAATACAAATGAAACAGAAGATCTTTTTCACTTTTTGGCTGCCTGTCCGATACTTACAGAGTTCAGAAAAAAATATTTTAATTCTAAAAATTTAACCTGGGATCAAGTTTTAGAGTTGATAAATGGAAAAGATTGGCTGGCGTTAGTTAATTTCTCCAGAACGGCTTTTTCTTATAGAATGTTACTAACGAGAGAATTTAACTATTAGTGAATTTGTTAAATTAAATTTAACTAATTGTGAATTTGATTATATTTGAATTAATTTTAGTACATAAATAACATGAGAATTGTTTGTTTCTTATTTTGTTATTGATTATTTATATTGATAGATTAAAGATTAATTTTGTTAATAAACACAGACTCCACGGACGGTCAATAGACCATGTAGTGTGTCTGATTGTTATTATTGTATTTAGCCATTTGTAATTTGTTTATTTTTTTATTTGTTTATTGGCTATTTGATGTAATTTTGAAAAATAAAAACAGACTTTTCTATATATCTCTATCTATCAGTTGAAGATCAGTTGCCGTGATAAACAACTTATTCTCAGAAAAAAAAAAAAAAAAAAAAAAACAGTAGTATTACAATAATTCAAATACAAAATAAGCTAAATTTTAAAAAAGTATTTTCTACTTTATTTGATTTATAATAATAAATCTGCATATAAATAGCCTGGATACTGGCGCGGCTCGATTAGGTAATACCGGGACAGGAATCCTCTGAGGCTGCCGGAGGCGTATTTACATCAGCGGAGTCACTCTGATATTACTGTCCCAGCCGGGCTCTGTAATAGGGTCGAGTCAACTTTACCCAACTTAACGGCAAGTATACCCATATGCCCTTTTATATATCCCTACTCCTAGGTAAAAAACCTGCCCGACCTCCTATGTAGCTCTGTTTTGTTTGCTTATATAATTTTTAACCAAAGAAATTCTAAATATCATAAGAAAAGCAGAGGTTAAAAAAAGCACCTACATATATATTTCCACTAGAAAAATGTCATGAAAGAGATACATTATTACAGAAGAATACAGTTCACATTACCATTGTAAGGGATCACTTGTAGCTGGGTGGCTAGCGTAACAGCTTCCCATGCTAAAGGTCATGGGTTCAAACCCGCAGGTGGTCCTGGGATTTTTTAATGGGAGTAAAAAATCCTTAGTTACGCCGTCCTTCGGAGGGGACGTTAAAAGGTGGTCCCGAGCCTGTGCGATGTCAGGTACTCGTTAAAGAATCCTATCCTAATAAAACCTGGATAGGTAAAATTTAGGACTCCCACTGTAGCATCGTCCGATTAGCCATAGTAGCATAAAGTGACGTTAAATAAATAAACAATAAATATTACCATTGTATATTATTCAAGTCAAGGAGTTCTTCTTTTCGCTTATGTAAAAACTTCTACAAGTGTTATCAATTACATTATTAGGCTCGATAATTTTTGAAAAATGTTTTTGTGTGGTGCACATGTATGCTTTGGTTGTCCGTATTAGTTGAATACGATATTCGTTTCAGCTATTGGAAGATAGAGCCCTCTGAACAACTCTTGAAGCATTAAAATTAAGCAACATAAGAAATTTTAGTAATAAATGAGGGCTAAAAGTTAAATATATGAAAAGGTATAGAGTAGTAAGAAAAACTGTCCTACGTTCTCTTATGCTGACATTGCTTTTCATAAACAAATTTTAAAAAATTGTAGCGGGAGCAGTTGTACAACAAGATGCGTAACATCCCAATAGTTTTTGTTAGTTCAACCAATGCACATGGTAAAACTAAATAGTGTAATTCAAAGGTGTTTCAGTGTAAATATAGACAGTAAAAAATATATTTAAAAATACTCATTTTATTGTACTACCACAGTATTTGATCAATTCATAATTCATATCATTCAATAGTATGAACTAAATACTCAACATAAGGCATACTAAAGAAAATACTGCAAAGTTCAATAACTTTGAAGAGAGATAATCACATGTCAGAATAACAAAATATGACATTGGAGCGTGGTTCTGCATCAGCGAGTCGTGAAATTCCAAGACTTAGAGGATGAGGAAGAGACTTTTGGAGAAACAGAGCATCAGGACACAGAAGGTTATAGTAAAAAGTAGTACAGAAATTCAGGTTAAAAGACGTGGTAAGAAATTATTTAAAGGCTCAATCCTGACAAGTAAAACATGGTAAGGTTACTATAACTTTATTTAAGCATTACATTTATTCCGTTCTAACACGTCTATTATCAGAAATTAAGGAATCAGGAATATACAATTGTTCCTACCCAACTCATGTCAGAAGGTTGCGCATGGATCGAAAACTAAAGATATCAACACACGTTAAAACAAAGATTTGAGATCGGTGATCAGTCAATTTTCCATTAGTTTCAAGTAATCACTGTATGTATGGGAGGTTAAATATTTCCAGTAAACTCAATCTTTTAACTACATTTTTGTTGCTCATAACGTTAAGCGGTTGTAGGAATATAACTGGTGCCTTTAGCCCTATCAAAATTATTGTATACCAACACGTATAAACAAGTTCTACAGTTAATTTAAAAACATTTTCAAGCTAGTTATTAACAACTCAAGTATAAAATAAAATATAATTAACATACGAAATAAATCGATTTCGTAAAAATTGAAATTTAAGAGAAAACATTAAGCTATTCTTCTTCATCTTCAAACTGAACATGCGATAATTCCTCCGGGACAGCGAAACCATCCTCGGTGGCATAAAGTATATCTAGTATTTTGTGAACCAGTTCTTCATCACCTTGATGTTCTTGGCACACCAGTTCTATGTCTCTTAGCTTGATGAAATAGAAATCTCGCTCTTTTTGAAGACCCTCAGCTGTTATTTTTGCGTTTGTGAGCTGTTGACTGAGGTCTTCGACAGTCTTTTGAACATCACTTGGATGAGGCGCAGGATTGGACGCAGCTGAAGGTCCCTGGTTTAGGCTTCCTGCAGGTAAAAATGCCTTGCTGTTTCCTTTAGAAACGGTTTTAACAGTTGTTGCCTCGGTTTGTTTCGAATTATCAGCCTTTACCGCAGGGACTGAAAGGCTTTTAGACAAAGGGATACTCAAACGAGATTTCATACCGTTTCCTGAGCCATTCCCTAATTTCTCACCCCCTCTAGCGGCCAGGGCACAGTAATCTTGTCCTGAATAATTTGCATTGAAAAATTTCTTAAACCACTGCAGGAATTCAAAGTTATCTTGAAACCTTCTTTTGATTAACTTATCAACTGGCACTATCTTATCAACGCCAACTTTATTGAATGCAGCCTGTAGCAATTTGAAATTATGAATATATTCGTGTTCTAAATTTGTTCTGAACTTAATCCTTTTCAACTGTATTGAACCTGGAAAGAGCATATCCATATACTGGCAATAAGCTGCACCGGAACACAACTCTTCTATTTTACCTAGATTAGCCTGCAAGCAAATATTAACCCAATTAAGCATTTCATGCCTACTCGAATTTTCTGTGGTTACATTTGTTGAATAAACGTTAACTGCCATAATTTCGATAGATTTTCGGTCTTCAAACGATTGCTAGAACTTCTTCTACTGTGGCGTGGCTTCCGAAATACACTCAAACATTCTTTGAATCGTTAATTCAAATCATTCATTTAGAATAATTTAAATATATTATCGATACATATGTTCTAATAATAAAACTAGTTGTCGTGATAGAAGCTCTGTGCGATATAAAATATAAATGTTTCAAACTTTTTATCTTCGAGAACTTTTAAAAGACAAAGAGATATCTTTTATAGGGCTATAAAAGTCGAGAGCTTTAGAGCCAAGGGATTGTGTAACAATTTTTTTTTTCGTTTTAATTTTATAACCTGGTTCGTTATATTAACGTTATGGCTGTAACATTTATAGGATAAAAGTCTGTGACAATAGCAAACGGAGTTTTTCAATTCTGATACTTTAAGATGCTAATCTAACAATCAGAATTGATATAAAGAATACCTTCAGAAATTAGGCTAGGTTATATAAATAGAACTCATGGACTGTTTTGGACATATGATCACAAATGCTAGTGATTGATAAATATGACATTCACCTCCCCTCTCCTTTGCCTAGGAATGATCGTGATCTTCATATTTACGAGGCAAACGTCTGGTTCTCGCAGATCTTCTCAAGATCTGACTCCCTTCTCCAACTTGCTCTTGTCGCCTTCCTTCCATTAGCTCCTCTTCTGATTCTTTGACTTCTACAGGCTCTGCCTCTTCAGGTTCTTCGTCTTTCACGGGATCTGCGGACTTGTCTGTGTCGATGTGAGTAACTTGATCCGTGACACTTCTTTGCATCATCTCATCTTCCATGTCTTTATGGTGTTCAGGAGGGAGATCTTCAATAGGTGCTAGATGACGAGTAGATACCCGAGCGTCCTTGCCGCTAGGCA
Organism: Piezodorus guildinii; assembly: GCA_023052935.1. Taxonomy (NCBI): domain Eukaryota; kingdom Metazoa; phylum Arthropoda; class Insecta; order Hemiptera; family Pentatomidae; genus Piezodorus; species Piezodorus guildinii. The sequence goes on along the minus strand of CM041293.1, from coordinate 117,104,864 downwards.
AGCGTACGAGTGCGTAGTCTGGGTTACTTTCAATCAGGGTAACTTCATCAACTTTTGGGTCATACTTAGACTGGCGGATGTGTCTTTTCAGTTAGACTGGTCCAGGAGATGTAAGCCAGGTCGGTGTAGAACTTCCCCTACCAGACCTTCGAGGATGTTTGAAGAATCGCTCATGAGGGGTTTCGTTTGTAGCCGTGGATAGAAGGGATCGGATTGAGTGAAGAGCGTCAATGAGAACAGTCTCCCAGTGCGATGTTTCTGATTTCCTGGATATAAGAGCGAGCTGAACAGTGTTCCAAATGATCCCATTGTATCGTTCCACCTGCCCATTGCCGGGAGCATTGTAAGGTGTGGCCCTGCTCGTAGCGATACCGAGGGAGGTCAAGTAGGTTTTGAGCTCTCGGGACATGAAACGGGCTCCTTTGTCTGGGTAAATGTAGCAAGGTGTGCCAAACGTCCAGAAGAGTGTTTCTAAGTTCTTGATAACCGTAGCCGTACTTACACCCGGACAAGGGAAGACAAACGGGAAGCGGGAGTACTCATCAATAATGGTGAGCATATATTTGTTCCTAAAGTTAAATGGAAGAGGTCCCTTGAAATCCAGATTTAGGCGTTCAAAGGGTGATGTAGCCTTAATAAGAGTTCCTCGATTCTTGTACAAGCTTGTTTTGAGTTGGGAACAAACACGACACCTTGAGACAATTCGACGTATGGTTTCCAATGAAAAGGGAAGATTCTTCACCCTTATCCGGTGATATAATCTTGTTATCCCGAGATAGCACAAGGACTCATGAATTTCCATCAGTTCGTTTTCACCTTCTTGGTACATTATGGAGCACACTCGAGAAAACACATCAGAAGCGGCATTTTCCTTCCCTGCTCGAAATATGATGTCATATTTAAAACACGATAACTCCAGTCTCCATCTCATTATCTTTTCATTTTTATTTTTCCCGATATTCCATTATCGAACATGAAGGCTACGGATCTTTGGTCAGTTATTAGACGGAAATTATTTTCAATGAGATAGTGCCTCCACTTTCTGAGAGCTTCCACGATTGCGTATGCTTCCTTCTCAATTGATGAGTGTCTTTGCTCTGATTTCGACATCGTCCTAGAGAAAAATGCGAAAGGTCTATGATTCTGAGACAGAGTTGCGGCGATGGCTCCGTCCGATGCTTCTGTTTCGACAGTGAAAGGGACATTAGGGTCTATTGATGAGATTAATGCATTTTCAACATCTAATTTCTGCTCCTTAAACTACAGTAGATTTTCTTCAGAAAATGGTACATAGCTAATCTTTAAGCTTCCTCATTAATAAGCAAATTTAACAAACATCTCCCTTACTTTTTCCAAGTCTTGAGTAAATTTTATCTGGTATTATAAGCACTAGAACATTTTTTATATTGAGCTGCTTAAAGCTATTTATCGTTTTTGGAGATTCCATCGAATGAAGGGTATTTTATGCATATTTTCGGTTCTTGACTTTCTTTTGTTGATTCTTTATTATGACCAAAGCCTTAAGGAGATGGGATTCAAAAGTGTTGAGTATCCCAGAATGCATGCGTTTTTCCACATCTGAATTATTGTTATCATAAATTCAATCTAATTTTACCATAAATTTCACTCATTGTATTAGAACTTTACGATAACGTCTTGTCAAGGTATATATATATATATATATATATATAATATATATGGGGAGCCCATGACTGAGTGGCTAGCGCGCTAGTCTCTCATGCTACAGGTTCTGAGTTCGAATCCCAGTCCCGGCGGGGCTTTTATAAGGATGTAAAAAAATGTGGATTCAGTCACAACCTCTCTCCCGGGTATGTGAGACCCGTCAGCCAAAGGGTGGCCACTCACAAAATTAGTCGTAGGGAGTGATGACCCTACACTAAAAATTGCATCGTGAAACGTGAGGGCCTACACGGCCTGTCGCGCCGTCTGGATCCACCCTAAGAAGATGTCCAAACCACCTCAGTTTTTGCTCCTCCAGTATGGTCTCTGCCGGTTTGACATCGAGATTAGCCCGTATGGTGGCGTTCCTTATTCTATCTCTTCTTGTTTTTCTCTCATTTTTTAGTAGATACCTCATTTCCTCGCTTGTATCTGACTCCTGTGTTTTGTGGTGAGGGTCCACGATTCTGAAGAGTACGATAGAATAGGGAGGAATGTCGATTTATAGACTGCCACTTCCTCGTCTATGTAGCCACTCTCATTGAGATGAGCTCAACGATATTTAGAACTGTCAACCTGCTCTAATCTCTCTCCTCCAACCCTTAGTACTCTCATTATCCTTCGGGGTTTCTTTCCAATACGCATGCATTTCGTCTTCCCCGGATTGATCTTCATATTTATTGCGGATAATCCCTCTTGGAGGACATTTATGTTGTGTTGGAGGTCTCGATCGTTGGCAGCTAGCAAGACGATGTCGTCAGCGAAGGCCATCAGGGAATATCTGGTAGGGTGCAAGTTCCTGTGCCCTAGCTGGAATTTCTCATTATAGTCTTGGTTCTCCTTAGTGCCAAGTCCAGAACCATGATGAAGAGCAAAGGACTCAGGCTACAGCCTATCGGATACCCAGTGTAGTCTCCAATTCTTTTGAAAAATGATTTCTGGTCCTAATCACATTCCTCATCTTTTTATAGAGACTCATCACTGCCAAGGTTGTTCCACGGTCTACACCTCGCTCAGACAGTGCCCTCTCTATATCTTCTTTCTTCACTCTGTCAAAAGCCTTCTGGAGATCAACGAAACAGACGGAGAGCTCTTTGTCCTTCTCAACAGTCTTTTCTGTTATTTGTCTCATCGTGAAGATGAGATCCTGCGTGCTTCTCTGATTCCTAAAGCCATACTGTTCTTCTCCTAGTTGGCAATCTACTATTTTCCTCAATCTTGATTCTAGAATTCTAGAGTGGACTTTTGCCGGCACACTGAGGAGTGATATTCCTCTATGGTTACTGCACTCTCGATTGTCCCCTTTTTTGTGAATGGGCACAACTACCGCTATTTCCCAGTCTCTGGGAATCTCCTTCTTCTTCCAGATGAGATTTAAAAGATGGAGAAACATCTCCTGGCCTTTGCTGCCCATGTACTTGATCATTTCCTTGATGTACTTGATTCATATATATATATATACTTTTCCAAATGACCTAATTTATGTGTTGCTATGAGTATTTTCGTCCATGTATAGTTTTGTTTTATTCATTCAATGCCCACTATGAGCTGCTGTGACTATGTGGGCGATGCAACTGTAGGAGACCTAAATGTTGCCTCTCCAGGTATAATTAGGATAAAGATCTTTAGTGAGTACATGACGTCGTACAGGCTCAAGACTTCCATTTTACTTCCCTTCCGAAGGACGGCATAACAAAGGATTTTTTACTCTTTTTAAAAGCTATCTGTCGGTTTTAAATCCTAGATCTTGGACATTGAAGGTTGTTCCATTACCTACTACACCACTGTTGACCTCTATAGCTTTTATATATTTATTTTTATTTTTTTTTTTAATTTGTTCTCCATAACTACGCTTTGTCTATGCGGGGATTTTCTCAGGCCAGGGTTGAGAGAGTGGGATTAAAAGCAGAATTAAATTCTGGTTGCTGGGATTGCTCATGCGCGTTAACCCGCATAGTCACCCCGTCTAATCAATACATTAGATACAATAATATAACAATATATTTTAAAAGAACTTTGTTTACTATTTCTAGATGATACCAGATTTTTAATTTATTTTCAAGCTTTAAAACTTTAGACCTCTCCTTTTTATTATGGTATTTATTCAGGGTCATATAACTTTTTCAGTCTTTTTTAATAAGAAAAGAAATCCATACCCTCAACAATGTCATTGTTCACAATGAACAAAGGCAATATGTTCCGAGATAAAAATTAATTTTCATTTTCTTTCAACCACCCATTTGGATGTAGAAAGATTGCACTGTCCTCGAGCTCTAGAGACTACTTTATATAAATAACACGGTGAATTAAATTAAGGAAGAATGGGACGTAGTGTCCTAATATGTGGCAAGTCTCTTTTCCTTTATCGCTCTTTGTCGTTTTATTTTCGTTTAGGCTAAATTCAAGGCTTTTTAAGATATTTTTTTTAATTTTAAAATGATGGATAAGTTATTTGTAGTAATTTAAATTGTTTTATAAAAAATATTCATAAAAACAATTAGCTAATTAAAGAGGTTTTAACATAAGTCTATTTTACCATTTTAAAAAATATTTTAGAATACCCAAAAATACTTCTCTAAAAAATGTAAATAGTCTGAATTTCACTATATTGTACGTTGTTATACAATATTTTTTCATGAAAAATTACGAGTTTAATTATATACATTTTTCCATTTTTGCATATTCAAAAGAAAATAGTGAGCACAATACATGACTTCACTTGCATGGGTTGTTTAAATCAATTTATAATATTTTAAATACAGTTAGAGATGAAAATAAATTGTTAAATAATTAATTACATTCAGTTTCAATTGAAACATGTGTTTATTATTATTATTATTACCTGCGAGCCCTAGCTCAACCTCCACTGGCTCATACCAGTGACGCGGCTAAGGCGCTGGGATCTCTTGGATTCCGCTTTTCCCTCTACAAGTGGAGGGAAAGGCCCAGTCTGGGGTTCCTTTAGCAGATTGTAAATATTGTATATAGTTATGGTTGTTTGTATGATGTTAATTTATTTCTCACTTTCTATTTATATCAATTTTGGTTGTAGTTTTTTTTTTTTAATTTTTGTATTTGTTTTTTTTTATATATATATTATATTTTATGTAATTTGACTTTACCATTGTTTTTTGTACATATTGTTTGAATGTGGTCTCATATCACTATTAATATGGTTCATTTAGAAACAAATTGTAATATATCTCAATAAATATTTAAAAAAAATATATATATTACCTGCGAAAATTAGTTATTTGTTATTGGATTTTCATCACTTTACGTTAACGTTTACAATTTTGTGAGTAAGACAATATTTTCATAAAATCTTTCACTTTCCAACTTTATATTACACATCTATGTTACTGTTTTCATGTTCAAATATGAAAAAATACATAAAAAAATATTCTTGCCTTTTTCTCCTTAGGTTACATATTAAATTTGTTCAATAAAACAAATTGTTGTGTACGTTGCTTTGTCTCTGTTTTCTTGTATTTTTATCGTCAATAACTGTTTTAGACATGTGTATATAATTTTCTGAAATTCAAACATTCTGAAATTTGACAGTACACTATATATAAATTATAAAATGTTTTATCTTCATCATCATTGTATAAATTGTGTATAGTTTTATTCAGTCTGTTTCCAATAATTTTGTTTACGGATTGTGAATTAAAAAAAAAAAAATATGACATTATTTATCTTTTTGAATGAATAAAAATCCAACCGTCATACCATCAATATGAAATATCGGATCATACTGTTAAAAATAAAAAACTTCTGGTAAATTATAGAATAATGGCTTTATTGTCAAACAAAGTTTATTATAAAGTTTCTGGAAGCTTACAGTATTCGATGTTACAGCTCAGCCACTTCTAAGTAATGCTAAGGCGGCGCCATGAATATCTAGCGGCCTAAAACCGGGGTTACAGCATTCGGGCTGATGAGGTTCATCATCAGCATGTCGTTATGATTTTGTTATAACAGAACACCTTCTGTTATTTTTCAGAATAATAATAAAGGGCTATGCGATGAATAATAATAATTTAAATGATATCTATAAAAATCTAGTGCGCACAACTTACAACTTTCAATTACGTTTGTTGTTAAAATCAAATTAAGAATTTTCAAATTAAAAAGAGGAATGAATTAAATTTGTTTTCGATATGAAAAAGTCCACGAATTAATTAAATTGATTTCTGATAGAAACGTGTGTTTTATTAAATTTTTTTTTTTTTAATATATTTATTGGTATTTACAACTGTATAGTAAAATACATTTAGTAAATGTGATACAAGATAAGTTGACATGATTCATATGTAGGGATACTACCCATTGGCAGCTCCCCAAAGACTATGTTAAACAAGAAGGTCTCGGGGCCATCTTCTTTTCAGACGTCTCGGAGGATTATCAGGGATTGTAGAGGAAGCAAGGATTGAAACTAGTGGGTTAGAGTGGGAATGGAGTTTGTCATGAAAGGAGTGGTACCTGGTTCGGGCCAAGTCAGCAACAAAGGAAATATTAAGGTCTTTATGGATGAGTTTATTTGTGACAAAATAAGGAGCATTGAGGATTTTTCGAAGGATTTTGGATTGTAAGGATTAGAGACGAGATGAATTTGATGGTTTAGTAGAGCCCCAAATCTCTACTCCGTAAGTCCATATTGGTCTTATGATAGTCATGTAAATGAGTCTTTTGTACTTTAGTGGAAGGTTTGAGCGTTTGTCCAGTAAGTGTTGAAGTAGTCTATAACGTCGAGCAGTTTCTTGTCTTTTCAGTCTTGTATGAGGGTTCAAGTGAGACATTTGTCCAGGTGCAGTCCTAGGTATCGGATCTGTTCAACTGGGACAAGAGGAGTGTTATTGGATACTGTTGGGCAGGTTGTCATTGGTTTACGACGAAGGGTAAAGGTTATTTGGTGGGATTTATTGGAATTTATTTTTATTCTCCAATTCTGACACCATACTTCAAGGTCTCTGATATGGGATTGAAGAGTTTGGGAGGCAATAATTGGATCGTTGTTGACTGATAACACACAAGTGTCATCAGCATAGGTAGAAAGGAAAGTGCTGGATGGGATGGGATATCAGCTGTATAAACTGTGTAAAGGATGGGTCCTAAAATACTGCCTTGAGGAACACTTGCGTATTGATTAAAAAGGGATGAATAGGAATTATTAAATAATTTATTTTTCTGTTATCTGCAACAATCAGATAGTTTTATTGGTTTTTCGTTTCAAAATCTCTGGCTTTGCAACGGTATATATAACATCTATGTGAATTTTCATATGTTCAAGAACACAAAACTTGTATACGAAATATCTTTTTTCCATTTTCTTCTTCTTTTCTCTTTTCTATTCTTAGTTTTATATCAAATGTGTTCAAGTTATATATTTGCACGATTATTATCTATGCTAACATGATGATATGATAAATTAATTCCTATCTATAAGATCATAGATACTTTAGAGAAAGAACATGTAAAATAATGGTATTTAACTATTTTAATTAGAATGAAAGCACTAGATGATATTAACGTCCATTAAATTTTACATCGATAAAGCGAGTTTAATCAAAATCATTATTGCCGTTTTTAAGAAAATCTGATAAGGTACAAAATTCCACGTTATACGGCTCTTCTGGTTTGCCGTTTCGATGAAAAAGTTGCTGTAACATCTCGGGCTTATAGATGTATTGTAATAAACACAAACACACACACACACCACACACACACAGACCTACCTTTTTTCGGGACTTGGTCATTTGTACTAGTATTTTCAGTGAAAACTCGAATCTAAACATTTTCACGATCAATACTTTCTCTTAATATATATTTCATCTGTAGGTAAGTAAAAGTTAAATATTATAACAGTATAAACTCGTTTACATTGTACAAATAAAATTTACAATGCTTTAACCATTTAAAATGTTTCGACCAATCTTCATCCATCAGAATCAAATTTATCTATTTCAGGAACCTCGTTCAATAATTTTCCATCAATCTTCATATGGTAATTAAATTAAGACAAAAATTATAACATTTTTACAGGAGGATCTTAAAATTTCAATTTTTAGAGGTAATTATAAGATAAGCAAAAATTGTCAATTTATTCATTAAATTTCAAAATTGTAATTGTTCTTGGGTGAGATGAATTAATTAATTTTACTGTTTAAATATAAATGAAAGTTTAAATAAAAGAGATTTTTTAACATTCAAATAAAAATTTAACTATGATAGGCATAAAATAGTTCACTTAATAAAGAACGTTTTAATTGCTTTTAAGAGTTTTCCCCTCATCCTAATTGAGTTATAAATTAAGTATCTCAATATTAAGTATACTGTTCTTCATGACTTACCTCATTATGATAATATAGCTAAAATCCGATGTGTGGGGTTGAGTTGAGTTGGTATGATTTATATCTCGAAAACGAAATTAAAGTTGAACAAAACTAAATTTTATAATTAATTAAATACGCTTTGATTTCTTACAGGATTTATTTTAATTTAAAATAAAGTAAGACAGCCTCTATAGCCAAAGTTTCCAAATATATTTCTCTCGAATACCTTTGATAACGTTGAATATAAAAAATATTTATAACCTTATATGATGACAAAAGAAAAATTGGTAAACATGAAATAGCCAACAAGACGGAGGAAAAGAAAGATTGTATACGCTGGGCTATCCGTGAAAGAATAGTACTTCAAAGTGACAACTCGAAATTGAGGGTGGTTCTATTGAAATAAATAAGTGGACTGTATAGATTTAAAATAAATTAAAATAATGAAAGCAAACGACGAATCACAATACATTTAATACACTGAAATACATATAAGGATGATAAGAAACAAATTAACCTAATAAATTTATATAAGAAAAAAAATTAACCTAATTATAATTAAACAGCTGTAAGAAAATGTAGGAAACAAAATAAACCTAATTAAAATATTGTAGAAAATAGAAGAAACAAACTTAACTTAATTAATGCTTTAAGATGTAAAAAAAATAGTTATCAAATTAAAACGTTTCTTGAATAAGAATTAAGAAATTAAATGTTTCATTAATGGATAAATATAGGTTATATTCACGTAAAGATGTCCAGTTGAGTGTTGAAGAAAACGACCGCAGGGCGGCTTGAACGAAGTCGTCTTGAGTATTGAAGAAAATTACCGCAGGGCGGCTTGGACGAAGTTCTCTTGGGTGTTGAAAATGACCGCAAGGCGGCTCTTCCAAGTTCCAAGGGGAACGATGAGAAGATGAAGAAATTCGTTTCCAAACGTTCAAACGTTGAGAGGAATCTTGGGTCTATATACGGCACATCTTCACCGCTCAGACGCTAGCTTAAGACTCTACTGACCACGAGGCAGTCAAAAAACAATTGAAGTACGATCGTCTTCGTCTTTCTCTTCTACTGCTCTCGTTTAAAAACTTTTAATTATATTTAAAATAACTATTTTAAAAGAAATTAAAAAATAAAGATTTAAACAAAAAAAACGATGTTATTATAAATATCATAAAAAATATGGATTTATCATTTTTCGATTGAAAAACTATAAAAACCTTATCAGGTCGTAACATATGGCGTGAACAAAGATATATTTTTCAGTTCACTAGTATGAAAAGTAATAAGATTAAGTGATATTAAAACAAGTAAGCTTAATAGAATAATATGAAAATAATACATTAACATTATGCATAAAATTTGGAACCTGTATTTTACCGTATGTAAGTCAGAAACCACAATATTTTTTTTGATTGTTTAAAAAAAAGACATCTGTCTCACCTGGTGCTTAACCTTCATATCAATAAAACTATGTTGCATACACCTTACTACCCATTCAGATCCAAGCAACACCACCTCATGAGCTATCTGAATGAAACGACTTGATATGCAGAGTAGAAGCCCTGAGGAAGTGACAATATCCCCGCCAAATGTTAGCCCTCTCTCGCCATGATGGCCGCTACGTGAGCCAACCAGATAAAGTCAAATCTTGTCTTAGTAACTGATAAAATAAATAATTATGATTCATAGTGATTAATAGTGAAACATTTTATAATGAGGTGAGAATGGTTGACTATGTGCAGATATGGAGGAGAAGTTGATTAGAGGTGCAGTCATCAAAACAGTAGAATAGTTGCTACTGAATTAAGTGTTTTGATGATCACAGCCCCAACTAACTTCTCCTCAATAAAAAAATTCATATAGGAACAGTCCGTATGTCCTCTGTCTTCAAATAGTAAAAATCTGGTCAGCGCAACACACGACTTTCACTTGCCTCCGTTCTTTATATAAAATAAGCAACTTTTAAAAAATTTAGAAACGATAATGAACTATTTACATCGTATTTTAATAGAAAAATGTATTTTATTAAATAATCTATCATATTATTATCTACAACAATCAATTTGTTTTATCGGCTTTTCATCACTCTCCGTCAACTTTTACCATAAAGTGTATAAGATAATACTTTTTCTAAAATATTTAGCAATCCAACGGTATATAATACATGTATATTACTGTTCTTAAGTTACAAAACAAAAAATAGCATTAATAAAATATTTTTGCAGTTATCTTCTTAGTTGGATATTGAATTCGGTCAACTTTATGAAAAATACAAAATTAAAAGTAATTTAGGGGTAGTGCTTTTGAAATATCGGCATTTAGGTCCTGTCAGACTTATATAATACTTTCCCTGACTATATATTCCTTATATAGGTAAGTTAAAGTAAAAAAGTGATAATTAGGATTTTTTCAATAATTTTTTAATGACACACAATTTATCATGGACTAAATTTTAATTAAAGTTTATACAATTTTAACTTATAAATGGCTGTCAGTGAATCCTGAAGATGGAGAAGGTACCGAAACGTTGACTCTTGACTGTTGTTTATATAATAATCAACGTATAAGGAAGATAAAGGAACAATCTCTTTTTTATCAATATATGTTTCCTCCGATTAATTAATTTTATTATAGATTTTCCATTATATGCTCTCAAAGGTCAACTAAAACTCCACCATTCACCTTATTCATATTAATCTGAATAATATATCGACTCTTTTCTTTTTATGTTAGTTTCCGAATTCATTCTTGTTTTATATTTACCAAAGCATTATCAATTCTAACAACAACAATTGGTTATTTATTTCAAATCAATTAAAATAAAATAACTTCAGAGGAAAATAATTTAGAAATACGACTGTGTCCTAATAGCCTACTATTTTATTGAGCATGAAACCTTAATGAAAATATTAAGGTAATTTAGTTTTACACAAATTTAGGGAATCTAGTAAAATAATTTGCACCGTTTTCGATAAAATTGATTAAGATTCCTTCCGTGTATTTAATTTTACAAACAATGTCACATCCTTTAAGTCAAAAATAAATAAGAATAGTGTATGGATAATGGGGAAAAAAGAGCAATCTCTGTATTCATATTTTTTTTCTTCAGAATACCGTAAAAGCCAATTCGGGCCATCGTAACGACCCGTAAGATAGATAGATGTCTTATAAGATATTCAGGTGGCGAGCTTCTGCTACCTCACGTCCTGTATACGGAAATTTTCATATGATGAAAATTCCGCCTATTTTGCATAACGAGGTCGTGATAATCCCGCACTGACAGTCTGTATATTTTGTCATATTGTGACTAAATAACCTTCAACAAGTTTCACCACTTTATTATGAAAAATTGTAACCTATATGAATGATGTAACTTTTGGATTATTTTACACCATTGATATACTCAGATTTAAACATAGTTCGTATTTGTATCGCAATATTTTTATTTCTTATCGTTTTCAAAAGTATCTTAAATTTTATAGTCAATTCCATTTTACTTTCGCTTACCTATATATGAAATATATAGTAAGGGAAAGTATTGGTATCGTGAAAATTTTCGAATTCCAATTTTCAACGGAAATAAACGTTTTAGGGTCTCTTAAGTTCAAATGACCAAGTCCCGCAAAAATTGTTGAGTGTGGTAACTCCCGCGCTTAAAAGAAAAGTCCTTTGAAACTAAAATTTCATTTTTAAGGCAACTATACGCCCGAATTTTACAAAAACTTTTCATCAAACCAGAAGGGCCACTTTATGCAGCGCATTTCGCACCTTTTTACGATTTTCTTAAAAAACCGCTTTAACGATTTTGATTAAACTCGTTATGTCAATATAAAATTAAACGGGCTTTGATATAATGTAGCACTTATTCTGATTGAAATAGTTTGACAGGGCTTAAATGCCGATGTTTAAAAATGTCTTCCTCTAAAGTACCTTTAATTTTGTAGATTCAAAAAAAATAAATCATATCGTCTGATTAGCATTGCTGAAAAAAAGGTAAATATATAAGTTGAAAGAGTTCGATATATAGCTAAACAAGTAAACTACAAAAATATTTTTTTAGTGCAATTTTATTTTTTTTTTTTTTATTTTTTTTTTAACCTAACAGTAATATGCATGTATAATATACCGTTGAAATGCTAAAGATTTCAGGAAAAAAAATTATCTTATACATACTATTGTAAAAGTTAACAGAGAGTGATGAAAAGCCGATAAAACAAACTGATTGTCGTGGATAATAATATAATAGATTATTTAATTAAACACATGTTTTTATTAAAATCCTATTTATTAAATCATTCTTTAACAATTTATTTTCGTTAGTAAATTCGCTTAAAAATTCTTGAATTGATATAAATAATATAGATAACTGAAAGTCTTGTGTTGCGCGAAACAGATTTATTTACATTACATGATTAGTTTATGTTTACCAATTACCTTAAATATGATAGATTATTCCAGTTTTAGAAAAAAAAATCAGAAGTATATAAAAATATTGTGACCATCTATCAATTAAATTTGTATCTTAAATTTGATATTGATTACTTTAAATGTGCAAAATACATTGTAATATTTCTAAATAGTAGAAACGCAAACATACATATGGATCTTATTATCTATTAAATTCAGGTAGTCCGGAAAGTAAAACAGGATATTTGTTTAAAAAGAAAGATTTACAAGTAGTTAAAATAGTAAAAGTAATTAAAGTAGAGTAATTGATGTACTCTAAAACATGTTTTCTAATCCCCTTTGTCTATTATTATTTTTTTCTGGCGCGCAAGTAGTCATTTAGGGATCTAAAAAAATCTAAAACGTAGGTAAGAAAACCAACGAGTAGGGCGAATGTCCATATCTAATTTCCAACTTTTATGATGATGTCACACAGTAGAAATGTGGCTGGACGTTATCATCTAGCAAATGGGCTCTTTCTGATTTACTTAAGAACTTCATTATAGTCAATGTCTGATGCACTGCATTAATTTGGTTACAATACGATTTAGTATTGATGGTTTCTTCAAAATTTAAGAAACTGTTTATCAAACCGAATGAAGCCCACAAAACAGTAATCATCAATGCTCCTAGTTCGTCGAGCCAATCTTCAGAACGTCTACTGTGGTCGTGAAGTAACCGATTTTCATCACATGTAACAAATCTGGACAAAAACGTTTCGTTTTTGTATTGTCAAGGAAGTGTATCACAAAGTTCATAATGCTGGATTTTGGCGGTCGTTTAATGTATGTGGAGTTCAACTTTCAAACTTTTTAACCATTCAAATGGTCATCAATTTGCTAGGTTTAAGTTATTCTGCAAGTTATCAAAGTTGTATTGGCGTTGTCTTTCGCCAAATCCCGCAGAACATTGTCATCAAAAGTCCACCTTTGTCTTTAAGACTGTCGTCTCCCATCCAAAATTATTGAACCACCGTTGAACAGTACGATCATAATATTTCTCTTGGCCCAGACTTGAATGATGATTCTGGCTCCTGGAGCCCGTTTTGGCCTTTCGAAACCAAATTATGCCAATATGACTAGCTGACACCAGAATAAAAACTAAATTATTTATAAGAATCTAAATGCTACGAAGGTAAACAAACATTAAAAAATGAAAGAATTAATGAGTGTTAATATTCATACAAATGAACAATCTAGGCAAACAGTTTATTATATAGAGGAGTATTTAAATAATAAAATCTCCTGCGGGTAACACACGACTTTCACTTACCACGTCTGTTAAAATCAATTTAAGAACTATTAAATAAAGATAAAGTTGAAAAAAAAATATAAAGTTAATTTAAATAAAATGTTTTTCTCATCATTGTCGTAATTGTTCTTTTGTTTGAATATTTGTTCGATAAATATTAGGCCGTGTTACAAAAGAAATTCTTGGATATATTTTTTTAAAACAATTTATTTAATCCAGTCATCGCGACGTTTCAGCCTCTAGGGCCATCATCAAGCTTCTGTAATCAATTAAAATCTCATTGCATTTATACATTTTCAGCAATTCAATTACAACACATAATAAATTATTTTTAATAATTATGTCACCTACCATGCATATCCACGCGCACGAGAACACCTAAAAGGCGGCCGAAAACTGTTAAGTAAGTTGGAAAAAATGTTTCTTTTCTTTTTTGAATAAATAGATCCCTTTTTTAATTTATGGTGAAAAATAATATGGTATTTTTGACTACAGTTTTTTTTTTTAAATTATATTTAAAAAAAATTATGACGACGCTGCTGAAAAGCGGTGAAATGAAAAGATAATTAAGATGGATATGCATGGTAGGTGACATAATTATTAAAAATAATTTATTATGGGTTGTAATTGAATTGTTGAAAATGTATAAATGCAATGAGACTTTAATTGATTACAGAAGCTTGATGATGGCCCTAGAGGCTGAAACGTCGCGATGACTGGATTAAATAAATTGTTTTAAAAAAATATATCCAAGAATTTCTTTTGTAAAACGGCCTAATATTTATCGAACAAATATTCAAACAAAAGAACAATTACGACAATGATGAGAAAAACATTTTATTTAAATTAACTTTATATTTTTTTTTCAACTTTATCTTTATTTAATAGTTCTTAAATTGATTTTAACAGACGTGGTAAGTGAAAGTCGTGTGTTACCCGCAGGAGATTTTATTATTTAAATACTCCTCTATATAATAAACTGTTTGCCTAGATTGTTCATTTGTATGAATATTAACACTCATTAATTCTTTCATTTTTTAATGTTTGTTTACCTTCGTAGCATTTAGATTCTTATAAATAATTTAGTTTTTATTCTGGTGTCAGCTAGTCATATTGGCATAATTTGGTTTCGAAAGGCCAAAACGGGCTCCAGGAGCCAGAATCATCATTCAAGTCTGGGCCAAGAGAAATATTATGATCGTACTGTTCAACGGTGGTTCAATAATTTTGGATGGGAGACGACAGTCTTAAAGACAAAGGTGGACTTTTGATGACAATGTTCTGCGGGATTTGGCGAAAGACAACGCCAATACAACTTTGATAACTTGCAGAATAACTTAAACCTAGCAAATTGATGACCATTTGAATGGTTAAAAAGTTTGAAAGTTGAACTCCACATACATTAAACGACCGCCAAAATCCAGCATTATGAACTTTGTGATACACTTCCTTGACAATACAAAAACGAAACGTTTTTGTCCAGATTTGTTACATGTGATGAAAATCGGTTACTTCACGACCACAGTAGACGTTCTGAAGATTGACTCGACGAACTAGGAGCATTGATGATTACTGTTTTGTGGGCTTCATTCGGTTTGATAAACAGTTTCTTAAATTTTGAAGAAACCATCAATACTATACTACTAAAGATTCTGAAACGTCGCGATGACTGGATTAAATAAATTGTTTTAAAAAAATATATCCAAGAATTTCTTTTGTAAAACGGCCTAATATTTATCGAATTAAATAAAATGTTCTTTTAGTTTTGTTAAAAACATGTAATTTACATCAAACAATAAAACAGTATAAAATTATTAGTTATATATAATTATCAGTAATAAAGTTATGTCCTTTTCTTCATTTTACATTACCTTTTACAACTTCGTACACAAGATAATATTTTTTCTAAAATGTTTAGCTTTCAACGGTATATTATAAATTTATGTTACTATGTTCAAAAAACTAAGAATTTCAAAAAAAAATAATTTCAAAATATATATTGGTGCAAAATACTTGGAGGGAAAACTGGCAAGATTATTACTGTCATAAATTAGAGAGCAGTATTAAATATCAGGTTTACGATTCAGGTTTATCGATGCTACATCTGGCAGATTAGTAAGAATAAAACTCCTTTTTAATTTTTTATTCCCTTCCGATCCACAAAAATCTGGGCTTTTGATCTCAAATAGGCATGACTTAAAGCATCTTAGAATCTTTTCAAGTTGCCAGAGATTATGCCTGATAATTTCACGCCATCTCGACCCCACTTAGGGAGAAGAATGGCAAAAATAAATTATGCTCAAAAAGAAGGAAACGTTGAGTGGTAACTAGAAAAGCCGAAAATTGGTTGGAGGGACGGGGATGGGGAAGGGTTAGGTCTAGAAAGCAATAAAGAAAGCTTTCAAGGGCGGTATTCATAAAGGGCTGAGCCTGTGGAGGGGGATCGTATCTCCTCCATGAATTTCCCACGGATTTATCCTCCTTCTACGGCTCACCTCTCCCTTGTCTCTTTTATTTTTTGTACGATAATATATTTTTTTTTTCACTTTACTTTACTCATGTAAACAAGTAAGGATAGGTTATACCATTGCTATATTTTCTCTTTCGCGTCTATGAAATACATAGAAACGACATTCGAGGATATAGAAAATACTATGTAGACAATAAGAGAAAAATTTACTCCAAGAATCTTGCCTGTTTTATTAATCTATTTATATTCAGAAGAAATACGATATTTAGGAATGTATTTCGACATAAGACTGGTGTGGAGAGCCCACTTTTGACTTAAGGGAAAACAGCTGAACAAACGACTTTGCCTATTATCCAGGCTAATTGGTAAACAGTAAAAATTATCCTTGAACTTCAAAATTACTTATCAAACACTCATGGACATACGGGAAGGAGCTTTGGACTCTACCAAAAAATAAAACATTCAGTCTTTCTAATCCAAAATATTACGAAAAATTGTGGATGCACCATTTCTATTTGACAATTGTATAACTTCACAAGAGCTTGGTCTTACTCATAGTTTCGGTAATGCTACAAAATTTTATAAAAATTTCTACTTCAGCCTGCTTTACAATATGAACCCATGGTCCTAAACGCTGAAATAAACCCTTATCCGTACAACCCACACCGACGACTTTTGTGGCGGCGGGCTAAAGAATCTATGAATTAACCGTACGGAAAATAAAATATTTTCTTATTAAAAACATTTATTAATATATTATAAATATAATATTTATAAACCATCTTCAATAGTCTACATCACATCCTTCTTCACTGCTCACTATTTAATAAATATAGACAACAGTAACACCAGTCATTGATCACTTAATATTTTGATGACTACAACGCTTTAATAGTTCCGAAAAGATGAATAAAGTCTACTATTAAATTACAGGAATATACAAAGCTCTATATTTTTAATATGTTATGCTTTATTTTGTTATCGTGAGCTCTTGTAATTTGTTATGTTTTTTAGTGTTTAGTGCAAAAGTACTAGGACTAACCTTATTACACATTGGATAAGATTCTTTTGATCTTTTGTTTTTGTTTGTTTAGGAGGCGAGGTGGCTGAGTAGGTTAGCGCGCCATGCTTTAAACGCGCGTATAAAACCTTAGAGAACCAAAAGTTGAAACCTAATAATTACGAGTTCGCATCTCGGTGCTGGGTTTTTTTTTATATCAGCATTCATTCCCTGCCCTCACCCTCTAGCCCGAGAAACCCCTGTATTGCCTTCAAAGGTGAGATAGGGGTGAACAAAAATAATATTAAAAAAAAAAAAAAAAAAAAAAAAAAATATATATATATATATATATATATATAATATATATATATATATTATATATATAGATTATATATATATATATTAGATTATATTGTTTGATTTATTTGTTTGATTTATTTGTTTTTGATTGTTTAATTACATTATTATACTTTGGATGAGATTCGTTTAATTAATCAAAAAAATGTTAATTTTTTTGTAAATGTCTGATAAAGTATCGACTTTATCAAAATTATTATTCAATACACAATACATGTATTACGCACGAAAAGGACTAATTCTACTGTTTCGAAGGATATGCCCGATTTTTATATTTTAAGGATTGTTTTAATTATTTCTTTTATTGCAAGTTAAAGTCGCCATTATCGGTTAATTATATCGTATAAAAAACCTCTGGTGTATTAACTAACATTATATGCCCAAATTTATAGTTGCAGGATAAGAAAAAAAATTAAAAATATATGTCCAAGTTAGGGGGTACGAACACGGCAGATGATAATTTTTTAAAAGAGGTAAAATATCCTTGATTATGCCGCCCTTCGGAGGGGGGCAGAAATCGGTAGTTCCGGGCCAGTGCGACAACAAGTACTCGTTAAGGATCGGTATCCTTATTAAACTTGGAGTCTTCAAAAATGATTATATAAATGTTTTTGCTAAAATGGATGGTTGCGGAGATAATGAAGGGGTACTATACAGGGGTTTTCAACATGTAGTAAAAATTTCTTCAAACTCCATGGAATATAAATGTTCATGGGCCACTTCCAGACTTATTTTGATTGTTTAACATTTTTTAACGTATTTATGACCAATCACAATTAACATACGAGTATATTCTCATTCAATTATGTAAAAAAAAACATAACTAACCATTGCCAATATAAACTAGTGGGTAAAGCTTGTAAATAAATTTCAATACCATAGATGAATGAGGTTTTTTCTTTTTTAATCACATGGCTTATACCAAGTTGTTACAAAATCTACCCATTACATGATCCTTATTTTCTTTTTCTTTGGCCTCACTGAGGCGTAAATATACATATATTTCGCATTTTCAAAAAATATTTGAATTGTATTTATACTTTACAGCTTGCAATATCCCCACTATGTCACAGCGAAGTAAATAACGTAGTAAATAAATAAGATCCCCCAAAGTTTACTTTATTCCAAAATAAACCTAAAATGTTCGCTTTTATTTCATTCAACGCTCAATATTTAAATACATAATTCCCTTTACGTTATGCAGTTTCCAAGATAACGCTTTTAAAGTACTCTTTTTTTTAATTTAAACAATGTTGAATCACCATTTCCTAAATTTATTTTGTCAAATATCATGTCAATTGTCATCCTACGAAGATTATGAAGATAAATGGAATCCTGACTGATCTACTTAACTTTGAGTGGTAACAGAAATCCTTAAGTTGGATAACTACCTAGATATGACCGTTTAATTAAAAACGTTTTTCTTCCTAAAAATTCGAAATCAACATTTCGGTATTTTGAAATGAATCGTTCTCCCTACGAATATAATAAAAATAAAAAACATAATGGCATATTTGATGAGCCTATAGTAAAGAACTAAGCCGTAGCCAAAAGCAAGATGATTATTATTGTTAGTATGAGATGAGTCATTTTCTTGACCAATACAGAGAGATATACGGAAATGACGTTTTAATTACCCCAACCATTAAAATATTGTTTGTACGATTAGTCATGCTGTTGATTGTCCTGGCCCCGCTGATTGCAAAGCCCCTCGTATTGTTTGACTTTTCAATTTTAACGATTGATTGTCAGCAAAACAGATGTGGGAAATCTTTGTGCTCGGTGAGTTGTTCACGTATTTAACACATAAACAATCGCGAATAGAAAGGTGAGTTCACTTATTATAATAACGCACTTAATAGACTGTTGGCCATCTGGACTAGATAAGAGATGGAGATAAATCCGTTCTGTTTCTCATCGTGTTTATAAGTTGTCGGTCAAGGATGTTGTGAGCCAAGTGTTCGTAAACGAAAGACTTTGTATATATATTTTAGTTTGCTTCCTTAGCAATTTTTTCATTTTTCCTTCTATAAGACTTTTATTAATTTTTTTAGTTTTTATTAATTCAAATATGTCTTTTATAATTGTTTTTTAAATGTATACTACTATTCTATGTATTCTACTAAGAAGCTCATAAATTTTAAAGATTATAGTCATCCACTCCTTGATGAATCCCAATCCTGGAAGGGACCGGAACAAGAAACGTCCTAGACATTCGCTCAGCATCTCTTTCAAATTTACAATCCGCATGTTGCAATCCTTAATCCCTAACAACTCGGATGTATTGAAGCAGACATGGATATTCCCCTCCAGATGGCCCTTCCTCCAAAAGCATAAACATACTTCAGAAATATGAAACATAATCCAAAGATAACCTTTCCGGAAAGCTTCTGGACATGATCGTATTACTGCGCATATCCTAAAACAACTTTCGAGAAAAGTCATCATATTAATCCCCTACATTTACGATTCCATACACCGTACTTAATATTTTCCTCTGGAATCATATCAGCTGGGTGGTTAGCATAACAGCCTTCTACGACAAAGGTCATGGGTTCAAACCCGCAGGTAGTCCTAGGAATGTTTTAATAGGAGTAAAAAATCCTTAGTTATGCCGTCCTTCGGAGGGGACGTTAAAATGTGGTCCCGAGCATGTGCGATGTCTGGTACTCGTTAAAGATCTCTATCCTAATAAAACCTGGATAGGCAAAATTTAGGACTCCCACTGTAGCATCGTCCAATTAGCCATAGTAACATAAAGTGACGTTAAATAAATAAACCAATACTTTTCTGTCCCTGGAAATTTTCTATCGTTAAAATGATCCTTAAACTCAAAAAGCCGCTTTAACTATCCCTCTTTAACTTATAAATCCTGGAAAGACTCAGCCTTTCTCGCGTAGAACAGGCCTTTGACCGCGTCTTTCCCCCGGGACTGCTGACAAACATTTCGAATTACTTTCTTCAACTTACTTCCTCATTATCCAGTCCTAAATTGGTGACAGGTCCTTCAAAATAAATAACCATAGTTCCTATTCGTTGATTTTTACCCAGTCTGCTATTGTACCTCAAGGCTGTATCCTAGAACCCTTTCTCTATACAGTTTATACAGCTAATATCCCACCACATCCTAATATTTTCCTTTCTACCTACACCGTTGACAGTTGTGTATTATCAGTCAATAAAGAACCAACTATTGCCTTTTAAAAACTCCAATCCCACATCAGAGACCTTAAGGTATTGTGTCAGAATTAGAGAATTAAAATAAATTCCAGCAAACCTCACTAAATCATCTTCATCCTTCGTCGTAAACTTATGACATCCTGCCCTGCAGTATACTTTTATAATAATCTGCTTGTTCCAGTAGAACAGATCCGCTACCTAGGACTCTTAGTTGACAAACGTCTAACATGGAATCCGCACCTTAGACTGAAACGACAGGCATCTGCTTGCCGCTTTTGGTTATTTCAACATTTACTAGACAGACGCTCTAGCCTTCCACTTAACTACAAAAGGCTTATCTCCATGATAATTATCATAAGGCCTATCCGGAGTTATGGAGTTGATCTTTGGGGCTCCACTAAACCATCATATTCTTCCCTTCTTCAATCCTTACAATCCAAAATCCTCAACGCTCTTTACTTTGTCCCGAATAATCCATAACGGCCTTCATATTCCATATGTAGCTGATTTGGCCCGGACCAGGTATGAGTCCTTACATGACAAACTCCACACCCACTCTAACACACACTAGTTTCAATCCTTGATTCCTCTTCCATTCTTGACGATCCTCCGAGGCCTCTGAAAAGAAGATGACATCGCGACCTTCTAGTTTAGTTAACAAATGAAATGCTGTCAATGGACAGTTTCTCTTCGTCATTTTCATGTATTTTATCTCATACTTCATTTACTTGATGTATTAATCTATACAGTTGTAAATATCAATAAATACAATTTAAAAAATAATACATATTGAAACTCATTTGATGCTATCTGTGTCTTTTATTTATATTAACATTTCCTAATAGCTTAGCAAAAAAATTATTTATAAAATGAAGCGAGACCAATTGGATTTCCTATGTTCACTGTAAGTTATTCTTAGGGGACGAAATGTTCCTGAATAAAAAATCTTATTTCATTCATCCATATTTGCTTGTTGTACTATCAAATACATCTGTTAATTGCAATAAATAATAATATGAAAAATTATAAACGCCCATGGTTATTTTACTATTAGTAATTATGTTTGATGTTTGCCTGCTATTAAAAAATTGTATGTTATGTAGTAAGAAAAACGAAAGTCCTTTGTAAATAATGCTCATAGAACTTAAAAATAACTTACTGAAGCACCTTAAGAGAAGATTAAGCTAAAACGTGGTTTTAATTTCAGATATGTACTGTTCTAAAAGGTCATTGAAGAATGACTATTTTGCAAAAGGGAACTCTTCCTCAAAAGGATTAAAGCAGATCTCCCTAGTGACCATTAGGCGGATTGGGAAATTGTTTAGTTTGGTCGCTTTTACCCAGCTTTGGGTACATCAGCCACTCTCGTTCCTTAGCTGTCAGGGCATTGAAATCCGTGTTATCACCAGTCTGCCACAATATCTTTCGGTTGGGAAGTATTATAGCTAGCTATAATTGCGAAGTATTATTATAGCTATAGTAGTTATTAGGTAATCCAAATAACAGATCTGAAAAAAAATTTCACAAACCTGTTTTAACCATAATAATCATAATCACAGAGTTTAATTTTTAAATTATACATAGTTTAGGCTCGTTTTACAAAGTTAAATGTAAAAAACAATAGTTACTTAGATTTTTAACAGAACAATTTAAATAAAACTGATCAGTACGAGCATAAAAAACACTGCGAATTATTACACAAAGGTTTATTATTTCCAAATAACTATATTAGGGTAAAACAGCTTATATAGCTGTTTATCTATTCGATTATTCTCTATTTTCAATAATAACTAAGTTTTGGTAGAATTAAATCTATTATAATATTTGACTTGAATGCACAGATAAACTTAACTAACAAAAATAACTGAGATATAGGCGTATATATGGATAAAATAACAATTTGTTTGTTTTATTTTTTCTCTTTTTTATGATTAATATCAGTTTTTTTATTCAAAAACACTAATACATTTTTTCTCCATCTTCAAAAATTACTGAGTTATGGGCGTATTTATATGTAAAATTCCAATTTGTTTTCTCCTTTTTTTATGATTATTAAAAATGGTTAAAAACACTAATAAATTTTTTCTCTAAAAAAACAAAAAAAAAAAACAAGTAATTGAATTAGATGACTTTCAATCGGCCGCATTTTTAAAAATAACCAGCTGATATCAACGGCAAGATGTTAGGATCATCGTTGCATGCCCTAGTATTTGTGTGGCGGCTTTAAAAAAAATTGGTCCAATAGGTTTGTATTGTAAAATGCCGCAGACGTAAGCCCTCAAATTTTGATTAATTTCTTTTTTTTTTGGGATATTACAAAGATTCATTATTGAAAAAAATAAACCATTAAAATTAAAATAAAAAAAAGGAGTTCACAAATTTAGAATTAACAAAATACAATAAACATAAGATTGATAATAAACTTACTATGAGTTCATACTACAAAAAAATGTCAATAAGGCAGGCCTGCGATTTTACTCGGTTCCGGACTCACTCTATGTTTCAACCCTCCTTTATTAAAAAAAAAATGTGGTCTAGTTTATAATTATTAATTTAATTATTATTTATCGATTATTAAGCAATTGAGCGCGTCGCAACAATAGTAATAAAATTAAATAAATTTTCTCATCATTATCCTAATTTTTCTTTTCTTTTAACAATTGTAAGATTTGGCCAATAAAAAAATTAATTTATTTTATTTCATAATTTGCAATGTTTCACAACTTCATCAACAGTGTAACAGCACAGCGGCCACCGTATGGGCCCGAAAGCCCTCCGTATACGATAGCCCATGTGCTGTAGAGAAGTGAGTAAAAACCGAAGACAATGCTCATGAAGCGGAATCACATTGTATGTGGAATAATTATGCATGATACATACTTGAGGATGGTCCTAGAGGCCGAAATGTTGTGAATTATGAAATGAAATTAATTTCTTTTGGTATTCGCTAAAAATATATCTTACAAAAATAAAGGAAAATCTGTTGTAGGCCACACAGGATTTTTACTTACCTTGGCAGTTAAAATCAATTCAATTACTATTGAATAATGTAAAGAGCTGAAAAAAGTTTGAAGAATCATATTGACTTTCGATGGAAACATATATTTTATATTAAATAAAAACCCGCTGAATGCCGTTGAATACTAGAATTCGAAAATATTCACGATCGCAATACTTTTCCTTGGTATATATTTCGTATGTAGGTAAGTGCAAGTAAAAGTAGAAAAAATTAGAAAGAAAAATAAAACTCATTAATTAATCCCATTTCTTCTTAAATCATGGGTTATAAAATTGTGACATTATATTATATAAATAATATATATACAGTGAGTGTCAAAAGTATTCGGAATCCACTACTATTCTGTAATTCACTTGTTTTTAACTTATTTTAATGTTTTTAAAGAGTTATTAACCACATTTATAATGTTAGAAGGAAGGTATGCAATAGCTAAAACCAAAAATTACGACAAAAATCATTTTATTATTAACGTATTGAACGTTTATTTACAAAAAAATTAGAAATACTGTATGTTAATGGTGTCAAAAGTATTTGGAATTTCGTGGATTCCTAGTTATAATAGTGCAGTGATCATAAATAAACATCCTGTTGGTAAAGACTTTTGCATAATTATAGATTTTAGGCAACTAGGCGTTGATCTTACTAATTAATTAATTGTTTAGTGTGAAATATTACCCCACTCCAACACTTATTGTATCTTGAGGCCATTTTCATTTTGAATGTAGTATTTCCTGATTTTCCTTTTTTTTTTAAACCCAAAAATAGTTAATTAAATTTGAAAGAAATAATTGAAGAGGGATTTCGAGAACATTTTGAAAATTTTGAAGCAACGAAATCTGAATAAATAACGTATATGTGCCCAGAGTCATGGTCGCGCATATGTAAAAAATAATTTATACGTAATTATTCTTTTACTTTTAATTCTGGCTTTTCATACTTACAAAATACACAAACCTATTAATAACCCTGTCCATGAATCCAATACCATTAAACTTTTTCAAAGAAAAGTATACTTAACTATCATTGACCGCTCAAGGTATTTTACTATGGCATACTAAATTCTTCATTTGGTTTTCTTCAAACCAAAATTTTTTATAAGAACCATGTATTTTAGTATGAGAGTCATCTGTAAAAATTTTAATTCATCAACCTTCTCTTAAAAAAATGTTACTAACATTCAACCTATTCTCTTATTGTCTTGCCTACTGAAAGACGTTTTCCCTACTTCTTCTACCATGTTTTTCTTTCCGTCATATTTTTTTAGAACCCGGAGAACAATTGAAACACTTATTGCGTATCTAAAAGTTCTGAAAAATTCAGAAACAAACTAAGGTTTACTCATTTAAAGTATTATTTTCTTATTAGATGAATAATCAGTCTTTTAGTTTTAACATTTAATATTTTTTGGACGCTCGACTTTTTGCTTTTATATTTTATTATTGTATTATCTAGTTTTAACTTGTGAACTTGTTAAAAATTATTCGAGGGCGTTGTACGATCGTTGCGTTTTTATTTTAGGGCCTTATTTAGAAAAACAAGTCTTTTAATAGTTGGGTATATATTATATGAGAGAGGAAAATTGTTTAGAGCTTTATATAGCTTTATATAACTATATACCATATAAACAACAAGCGGAGGCCCCTCACTTTCAAAGTATATCAACACCCCGAACAGGGAGTATATTTTATAACTAATAAATTAATAAGCCTTCAAATACCGGTAGGTAGAAAAAGGTATTGTAAGTAAACTCAAATTTTAATGTATATTACCATTATTATTTTTATATTAATTCTATGTTTTTTCTGTTTGAGGGATTGAAAAAAAAAAAAAAAAAAAAAAAAAAAAAAAAAAATGTTTAGAGCATAAAATTATAACGAAGATTAATGAGAATATTGAAATTTGAAACCATTAAACAACAGGATATTACGATTTCCGAATACTTTTGACACTGAACGATCTTGTAATTTTACAGTATTAATCGGATATTTTTAAAAACAATAAACTTTTCGGTTATCTCGTCAGTTATTTTCCTTTATGGGAGTCTCTTTTAAAGATTTATGAATGAAAAAGAATTATATAAATTCATAGCAGTGGAATATACTTATTAAATGAAAAGAAATACGAATTCCGAATACTTTTGACACTCACTGTATATATATATATATATATATATATATATATATATATATATATATATATATATATATGCAACTATCGATGCAAGATATGCAACTATCGATCAAAAATCTGATGCGGAAAACGAAAAATTTGCAAAATGCTAGAATAATGAAAAAAAAGGTATAAATTGGCTCTTCTGGTAGATGGATATTTGATGAAAAACCTGCAGTAACATCTTAGACATAAACGCTCCTAAAATATGAAATTTCAGTTTTATATAACTTAAATAATCTATTTATAATATCTATATATAATAATCCAATATAAATAACGGAAGTAAGTGAAAGTCTTGTGTTGCGTGCACCATATTTTTTAAAAAAGAAAATTAAATTTTGTCAGTGACAAGGTGTTCTCCACATAGCATCCATTAGCCTTTTTCGTCCCTCAGGTGAAGTAATTCCGGCAAATAGAAGAGATCAGAGCTTTGAGAGAGGATCAGTGGCCCTTTCAACCACACCTCACTAATCTCCACTAATAAAGGCACTGTAGCAATTTCACCAGGGTCAAAACCTCTATGGATTAGACTCCTCGGTTCCGATATTACTTTCTACTTTCAAAAATATTTTCAGATACCACTGATAAGAAGAGGACTTCAAATGTTTCTCACCGATTTGAGTTTCGAACAAATTTGTTTGGTGAAACTAGACATTAAACCATTAGACTGTAAAAAAAAAAAAAAAAAAAAAAAAAAAAAAAAAAAAAAAAAAAAAAAAAAAAAAAATTGATGCGAGCAACACACGACTTTCACTTACCAGCGTTGTTAAAATCGATTATAGAATTTCCAAATACAGTCAGAGATAAGAATGAGGGAAACTAGTAAAGAATTAATTAAATTATATTTCTATAGAAACATGTGTTTTATTAAAAAATCGATTTTATTTTTATCTAAAACAATCAGTTTTATCAGCTTTTTATTTTTTCCAAATTATATATCCATATTACTTTTCTTATGTTCAAAAACAAAAAATTCAATTAATAAAATATCTTTCTCTTTTCTCTATTAGTTGGTTATCAATCAAATTCGTTCAACTAGTATATTTAGCCGTTCCTTACCAATGCTTATCCGATGATATGGTTATTTTTATAGAATTTACAAAATTGAAGGTAATTTAGTGAAAGAAAATTAAAAATATCGGCATTTAAGTCCTGTCAGACTATTCCGATCCGAATGAAACCAACACGAAATTAAATCCCATTAATCAAGTTTAATCAAAATCGTTAGAGCCTTTTTTTAGAAAATCATTAAAAAGTTGCAAAATTCGTGGTTTAATGTGACTCTTCTGGTTAGCTGATTTTGATGAAAATGATTCTGTAACATCTTGGGCATATAGTTGTCTTAAATATACACACAGACCGTTTAGCGGGACCTGGTCATTTTCGTACGCTCCCTGAAACGTCTATTTCCGGTGAAAACTGGAATTCGAAAATTTTCACGATCGCAGTACTTTCCCTTACTATATATTTCATATATAGATAAGTGAAAGTAATATTATAGTCCAAAGCTTTCTAGGATTCCTGTCCGAAAATCAGAAGAAAAACGCATTTTATTTGACAGTCTATGTTTATACGACCGGATCGACGAGTTAACAGGGTTTTTGTAATTATTCAGAATTTTAGGGTCCCATTCACATGATCAACTTTTACATAAGCCAATATATTTCAAATCTTAAACGCTCGTTTGAAAAATCAATCTTTATACAATAAAACAAGTAAATACAATTTATTTTCCGATCAATATCTCATTCCGCAAAGCCGTTCAAAAATTGTGGTTTTCTCTTCATAAAACGTATTTGCATTAATCCTTATTTGTGTATCATGCACTATAATTTTGTGAAGAAGAACTGAGTAAGGGTTTCATAACGATGAATGTGAATAGGTTAGTGAACTTCCAACTAATAGCTGTAGTCTCAGAAAAAAATCATTGTACATAAAAACTTAAATTATGGACGCAATATTGGTTTGATACCAAATTAAGTTTAATAGGGTGAAATGGATAAATAAATTTAGATGTTAATTGGTATACCTGAACTATAATAGATTTTGGTCAAATAACAATGTTATATGCTCGCTTTGTAATAGAAGAGAAGTAAAAGATACGTTTCATTTCCTCGCTTCATGCCCAATTTTGTGTGAAATTAGAATAAGGTGCTTCGGAAAGAATTGTTTAAATATC
This sequence comes from Piezodorus guildinii, assembly GCA_023052935.1. Taxonomy (NCBI): domain Eukaryota; kingdom Metazoa; phylum Arthropoda; class Insecta; order Hemiptera; family Pentatomidae; genus Piezodorus; species Piezodorus guildinii. Next base: position 117,076,772 of record CM041293.1, on the reverse strand, counting down.
GACAAAGTAGTAAACTATCGTGACCGCCAAAACTGGATGGCTGTGAATAAATATTGTAAACTATCATGGCCCTATAGATATAAACTTATAAAAGAATTTAACTATATTTTAAACTTGTAATATATATTATATATATATATATATATATATATATATATATATATATATATGTAATTGTTTATTATTATTGTTTTGAGCCTGTCGAAGAAATAGTGTGTATTGTACCTATTGTATATATATATATATATATATATATATATATATATATATATATATATATATATATATATATATATATATATATATTGTTACTGTTGTATAAATTGTAAAATTGAACAGGTCTAATAGACCACAGTTCTATTAATATTTTTTATATGTTTTATTTTTGTTGTAATATACTGAAATAAAACAATTAAAAACTAAAATAAAAAGACTCACAACTAAACTTCCACCGATTTTTAAAATCGTTCATATTTATACAGGTTCATATGCGTGATTGGTCAACAGAATGGCGGGGATACCAAACTGATAACACCACCCAACTCATCCAAACCTTCCAATAATGTAACATATGGACAATCTATAAAGATTCTTTTCAAGTTCCTTTTATATAAAGAGAGATACGCTTTATTTACAAACAAACGAACAAAATGATGCTGCCCAAATTAATTGCGTTGCTATAACACAGCATACTAATTTTATCCTATAGCACTATTTTAAACATTTTAATTTTAAAACTTTATTATGAATACAATTTTTTTTCTTTATTTTTTTTTCTTTCTTTGCCTTTTCCCATTTTCTTCCAGATACATAGATCTATACATACAATAGTATAGGAAATAAAGTTCAAAAAAAGACAAAACCTAAGACACTCCTAAATACAATACTGCATCTAACGATGATCTAAACACCTAGAAATTGATATCAGCCGATCATTTTGAAAATGATGACCGATTAAAGTGATTTATTTCAATAACTCAATAAGGTATAAGCAGTAGTAACAGCAACGCATGCGCCAGTTTAGGAAATGTGACGTCAGCATGTTGGTAACAAATCACCGTCGCCGAAATCAAATGGTTTTCCCCTGCCAAAAAATCCATAACTAAATGAATAAAATCGGTTCTGGGCAAATTTTTCGAAATATTTCTGATATATATTTGTCAGTTTCATGTATGAATGAGACTGCTACCAAAAAACATCATAATGAAAACTATGAACTACTTTCAACAAAAATAACATTAAGAGACAATGATTATAATTTGTTTTCTTCTAAAAATCATGGTCTGAAGGTTGAAATTTTTAGTTAAAGAAGGTGACTGACCTTTCATCAGGTAACTCTGCATTAAATGGGGTTTTTAAATATGTAAATGAATCTAAAATTAATCACAGCACTTAAAGTGTATTACGAGTGTTCATTAAAATGGAAATTGCATTTAGTATTTTTTTTTACTGATTTTTTTTAAATTCTTATCTTTTACTAAATTGATAATTAAAACGATAAAGAACAATTTCTTATACCTAATTATTAATCCTATACTGGAATTGCTGGCGCTAATTTTTGAAAAATTTGTTTGTTTGATTTGATTTAAAGATGCAATACTACAATCGGTCATCAGTGCAAGTTGGTTTCTTTTATTTCTCTAAAGTACCTGCATACCTATAATGCCTTATTTAAATTAATTATCATATGTAAAGTGATTTATTTTAATAACGTAATAAGGCATACAAAGACAGTTACGCATGCACCAGTCTCTGACTTGTGACCAAGCGCTTAGTATAACAATTTATTACGCTACGAATAATTACAAAATGTTTTATTGATTCCGAATGATTGTATTATAGTATTACATTATATAATAATATAATATAGTAATGTAACTTTTATCCATGTTATTGTACCATACATATATATATATATATATATATATATATATATATAAAATCTTGTCGGCCACGGGACAATCTTCTTCTTCTTCTTATCCGGCTTTACAGTCCAAGGTGAACTTTAGCCTCTCCAACAATGCTTCGCCATTCTTGTCTGTCCATGGCCCCCCTCCTCCAGTTGGTCACTCCAATTTTAGATAGGTCCTCTTCCACGACCTTAATCCAACATTTACGTGGACGTCCTCTCTTTCTTTTTCTCGTAAAAGTTTCGCGCAGTACTTTCTTCAGCATCCTTTCATCTGGCATTCGCTCGATATGACCCAGCTAACTAATTCTTCTCGATTTAATGAGCCTTTGTATATCTTCGTTCTGCATAAGGTCATCTAATTCTTGGTTACGCCTAATAAGCCATAAACCATGTTTGTTTATAGGACAAAAATTCGGCTCTTAATTTTCCTTTCAAATATTTCAAGGGCTCACTGGTCGGCTAATTAAGTGTCAACGTCTATGCGCCATAACACATGACGGGCCTAATAAGGGTCTTGTATAATTTGAGCTTTGTGCGTTTCGATGTAGGGCCGAGGTTATTAGCCTTGAAAGACCATAATACGCTTTGTTACCATACATTATTCTTCTCATTATCTCGTCACTCACCCTAACCACATTGTTTATCTCAGTGCCAAGGTACGTGAAACGATCAACAGCTTCGAATTTATAACCATCACATCTGAAATCTTGTTTTCTTCTTCTTGCCTCAGAGCTTGATGCTACCATGTATTTGGTTTTACTTTAATTTATCTCGAGACCCACGCTTATATTTTCTTGAATAATCTTTGCCAGAATTTCCTTCAATGTCTTCTCACTTCTAACTCCAACGACAATGTCATCTGCATACCCAAGTATTTGACATAAGCGAGTTGCATGCATGCAATGCACTTCTTACTTACTTCATCACTAAAGCCTTTAACGAACACACCGGCATGCTCCTTCTAGACTTAGAGAAAGCATTTGATACTTGTTGAGTTTAGCACTCCGGACTCATACACAAATTAATCTCATTAACCCCACCATACCTTATTCTTATAATTCACTCATATTTGTCTAATAGACAGTTTTATATTCAAGATACAATCCCTATCTCAGCGTGCCTTCCCCAAGGCTATTCCCTTTCTCCAGTACTGTTTAAATTGATTTTAAAAAACTTTAAAAAATGTTGTATAAAATGGAAGTTGAAAATTAATTCCACCAAATCCGAAGCGATTTTATTCACCAAACGTCGCCCACAAATAAACCAACCTATCAAGATAAATTCAGTTTCCATCCCTTGGTCAAAATCCGTGCAGTACTTTGGGCTAACATTAGACAAATCATTTACATTCACTTACCATATCAATAGAAAAACCATTAAAGCAAAAAAAAATATATTTCAAATGTTTCCTCATTTCTCAAAAATCCCATTTGAGCCCTCATAACAAATTAATAATACATAAAGCAGTTACCCGCCTCGCCAGTCTGGCGCTTAACCTGCTTCACTAATTACCAAAAACTTAAAAGAATCCAAAACTAGTCAATGTGGTTATTAATAATTACCCCCGCTACACCAAAATATCGTCTATGCTACAAGACCTGCAGCTTCCGAAAGTTTATAAATTTGTCCATTCTCTTTCGTCTAGATCACAATACATCACAATACACATTTTATTGAGATGTACATGGTTCTCATGATATACGTCCAAATATTAAACTATTTATTTTGGTATTGGAAACAAAAATTTGCCCAAATATTAAAAAAAAAAAGATTCAGCATTTTTATCGAACGATAATATCCTCAGATTTAGCATAACTGGGTTTTCTCAATCGAAAGGACCCTGAAGCCAACTGGAAATTTTCTCTTATTAAAGCAAACTTTCCAACAATGTCCCGAATTTGAAAGGTGTTAATTACCTTGTCAAAGTTCGTTCATAAATTTCATCAAAGGCTTTTGCGGTTTGTTAATGAGTTCAGAAGTAATTTGTGTTGGCTAATCAATAATTGGGGTGGACTGATCCTACAGATCAAATGCGGTGAGTGAATTTTCTTTATAAGGACTACCTATCTCTTTCTAAAATATCATTTCGAATATATAACTACTTTTTAAGGTTTATAACTAAGCAGAAGATAATTCCTTGAATATATTTATAAGAACGAATATATACGGCAATCTGATTAAAGTAATTAATGACGGTGAGGCTGGTTGCAAATACTTATCTTATTTCAATTTGTTTGATTTAAGATGATCTTGGTAATCTTAAATTGTACATTAATACTATTTTTACTTTTAGTTAAAATGTATATGGAATGTAATGTAAGTATTGCGATATTTATTTATTTTGTAACATAAAGGCGGTTGAAAAGGTTATTTTAGCCCAAAACTAATAATACAAATACAATATTTTATGTTAAATACAAACAATTATATAAGATAATTACTTATAAGATAAGAATAAAATAAAAATATATACATAAAATATTAAAAATCAAAATCAGGAACTTTTTTTTTTTTTTTTTAAATTTTGTAAAAAATTGATATATCTTTTAGATAATAACCATCAGTTTGGTGGCTGACTCCTGGGTACTTTTTAATATTGTCCCAATTTTAGTCTCCATACTAATCCCTCTTCACTCGGCTTCGAAGGAAAAACAATCCAACAATATATGTGCTACTGTGAGGATAACCCCACAGGAGGTACATTGAGGCGGTGATTCCCTAGTCATCATGTAGCCGTGGGTCAGCCTTGTGTGACCAATCCTCAGTCGAGCCAGTACCACTTCCCCCTTCCTGCACAGCCGTAGGTCTGCTCGGTTGGCTTTCACTGAAGGCTCTACTACTCTAAGTTTATCCTCTCTCATAAAAAAAACATACTTTTTGCCAATGCTCTATAGCCTTTTCTTTTACGAGGGCGATTACTTCCCGCTTTGACACATCCGGAACAAACAAACTTTATGTGACAGCTAGTTTCGGTTTGGTATCAGCTAGCTCGTTTCCTTTTATGCCACAGTGACCAGGTGACCATATAAATTCTATTCTACTACCGACCCTCTCCAATGCCTTTAATTGTGTTAAGGTATCTACCACAAGTGGGTCCACAGAAAATGTATTTGTTAAAGCCTTAAGAGCCGATTTGGAATCAGTGCAGATAAATGCGTTCCCAGTGCTAATGAAATCATGCACCGCGCGATTTATTGCAAGCTACTCAGCGTGATATAATGAACAAAAAGGTGGTAACGAATACGAATATTGCGATCTTTAAACTTCGGAATTATCACCGGAAATACACGTTTTAGTGCACCCTTAACACAAATGACCAAGTCCCGCCAAAAAGTGTGTGTTTTTGTGCGTGTATAGCTCCAACACGATAAGATATATAATAATAAAATTTTATATGCCTAAGATGTGACAAGTTTTACAACAAAATATTTAAAGCAGATTTAAACAAACTTTATACCATCAACTGGAAGGAATTAGTCCGAGTGGCGGTCATTAAATGAAACAACTAAATAGTTTCAACTATTTTATTGTTTGCCAACGTTTCGACCCCCTTTGTGGGTCATCATCAGGGCGCATGGTGGGAGAATGGAAACTAAAAACTGAGGTTTATAGCTCCATTAAATGAAGTTCTATTATTTTGTACAGCTGAAGTGAATCAGCTTTGATAGGGAAAAAAACATGATACAATTACAGTTGATTTCCAAAAGGTATTAAAGGAAATTTTTTACGAAATTGACATTTTGACATATTTGTATTTTCATCATTTAGTTTTAGCTTAATCTCTTATTTGACTTTATCAAATGAACTCTCAAGTCCTTTAAAAATGCGATTATGAAATGCAGTTATTTTCTAAAGGTGCTAATAGCACATTCAATTTCGATCCAAATCGTATTAAAACATTTCATTATATATTATATAATACGAACGTATTTTACAACCCAATAAAAATAAAATAAATTTAATATTTAAATTTTATTTGTATTACATTATAAATCATGGGTAATGAGGTAGTGCAGCTGATAGGCCACTGAGCTATTTATTTTAAGGTTTCAGATGCAGCCCTGCTCTGGCTGTGTAATTATTTATCATGTCATTTCAGACGTGATGTGACACCTCTGTTGAGGTCCTCTTGGGGCTCACTAAAGATCTAAAAAGTGGGTGCCAGTAAATTGAGCAGCCGTTAAATAAGAAACAATACTGAACCCAAGACCTTTATTCATAAACATTGTAATTGTTTAAAAAAAAAGTTGTGTACTAATTAATTAGGGTATTAGTGATGTGTAGCGCAGAGCTTATTTTTTCGTTGACATAAAAATAAATATATATAATTAACATAAGCCTTTAAGAAAATCTCTTTTATAATGAATATACCTAATGGAGTACCTTACTTAATAGAAATACTTTTTGATAGTACTCTAAATGGATTTAACCTTAACTGATCAACAATTGAGACGTTGATTTCCAAAAAGGTACTATTTCCATTTTATAAAATTTTACAGGAAGCGCCAAACTCTCTTATTATTATATTATTTAACCAAGTTATTTGACTCTTATCGCATTAAAGTCTAAAATTATATTTTTACTTTATAACTAACACTATATTAAAGTTATATAATGAAATGTTTTAATACGATTTGGATCGAAATTGAATGTGCTATTAGCACCTTTAGAAAATAACTGCATTTCATAATCGCATTTTTAAAGGACTTGAGAGTTCATTTGATAAAGTCGAATAAGAGATTAAGCTAAAACTAAATGATGAAAATACAAATATGTCAAAATGTCAATTTCGTAAAAAATTTCCTTTAATACCTTTTGGAAATCAACTGTAATTGTATCATGTTTTTTTTCCCTATCAAAGCTGATTCACTTCAGCTGTACAAAATAATAGAACTTCATTTAATGGAGCTATAAACATTTTAAATTTTTATGATAACAATGATACAATGTAATATATATCGACACTAATAGGGATCACTTGTAGCTGGGTGGTTAGCGTAACAGCCTCTCATGCTAAAGGTCTCGGGTTCAAACCCGCAGGTGGTCCTAGGATTTTTTAATGGGAGTAAAAAATCCTTAGTTACGCCGTCCTTCGGAGGGGACGTTAAAAGGTGGTCCCGAGCCTGTGCGATGTCAGGTACTCGTTAAAGATCCCTATCCTAATAAAACCTGGATAGGCAAAATTTAGGACTCCCACTGTAGCATCGTCCGATTAGCCATAGTAGCATAAAGTGACGTTAAATAAATAAACAAATCGACACTAATGTTAAATTTATCAAAATTATGTTAGAGCTTGATCTGCTTATTACTGAGTTCCTATACCACAAAACGACCACATGACTTATTACCTGATTATTCAACCGTAATTAATCAATTTACTAAATCAGGTAACTGATACATTAATCAATTTAATCATTTAGACGGGATCTGGCATTTAGTTTGGTCAATTTAACGGCGATTAAGCAAACGAGGCTCGACTACATTCTGTATACTCCACCGATACTTTATTAGACATGAAAATAGAAATTTAATATAGAGGCTAATGGCAAGTTATTATATGACATTAAAAAAACAATATATGGATGCAAAGTGGTTCCTTTATTTTTAAAAAAATATGTCAAATACTTTTTATAGGTCCTAAAAGTGTTATTAATTTAGTTGTAATGAAATGTAGACTGTTGTTTAATAAAACTGTTTTTTTAAGCCATAGTATGGACAAGTTTCGTAATTAATTCATTAATGTGTCTATAGATAATTACATCTTTAATAGTTGCTGGTTTAACATTTACGGCAATACACTCTATTTTTTAATACATTAAATCATTATCTCAGGCCGCATCTGTGTTTTTAACTTATTTTTCCAAATTATTTAATTTTTACTTTCACTTACTATATATGGTAAAGGAAAGTATTGCGATCGTGAAAATTTTTGAATTCCAGTTTTCAACGGAATTACACATTTTAGGGTCCCCTGAGTCCAAATAACCAAGTCCCGCAAAAAGGTCTATGTGTGTGTGTGTGTAGTAACTCCCGGGCGGAAACGGTAAGTCCTATGAAACTGAAATTTCATATTTAGGATAAATATACGCCCGAGACGTTACAAAACCTTTTTCATCAAAATAGAGCTTACCAGAAGAGCCACTTTATACCATGCATTTTGCACCTTTTTTCGATTTTCTCAAAAATGGTTCCGACGATTTTATTATACTATATTGATGTAAAATTTATTGGGCTTAAATATCTTTTAGGTAACATTTGGATTAAAATGGTCTGACAGGGCTTAAATGCCGATATTTTAAATTTACTCTCTCTAAACTACCTTTAATTTTGTTGATTCTATAAAAATAACTATATTATTTTGTTACCACAGATGAAAAACAGGTAAATATATAAATTGAATGAATTCGGTACCCAACTAAAGGAGAAAACAAAACAAAATATTTTTTTAATGCAATTTTTTGTTTTTTAACATAAGAGCAGTAATATACATGTATGATATACCGTTGGAATGCTAAAGATTTTAGAAAACATGTTTATATATAAATTCGATTTAATTAATTCTTTAATAGTTTCACATATTTTTATCTCTAACTGTATTTGAAAATTCTTTAATTGATTTTAACAACGGAGGTAATTGAAAGACGTGTGTTGCCCGCACCTAATTTTTTCTATGACTTTAACAAAACAATATAAACATAGTAGTTTTTGGAATAAAACGTGGATACAGTAATCTTTGGAAAGAATTAAAAGGGGTGGAGTACTGCATGGAAGAATATAACCCGTGATATTCACTGTGTTGGTAACGGTCACTTTAATACCAGGTCACATTGGAGAATAACTTGACTGCTATTTCCAACTAACAAATAATTATTGGACAATATGTGACCCGAGTACTATGAATGACTTCTTGAATAAATGAGGTAGAGTAAAAATATTTTTCCTTAGTATAGTAACTTTTTTTCTTTTTTTTTTTTTGGAATAACCTCGAAGACAGGTAACGAACAGCGAATCAATTCATATACAAACATTCTACTTCTCTCAAACTCAGTTTTAAGTGTTTTCAAAGGTATATTACATACCCATATATGTAATACATCCTGAGAGAAGGAATTGCTATCGTGATAAGTGTTGAATTCGAGTTATCGGCTCATATACACGTTTTACAGATCCCTGAGTCCAATGGACTAAATTCTTATCTTTATATTTATATATATATATATATATATATATATATATATATATCTTCTTTTTTGGAGAGAGTTCTTAATAACGTTCATTATTTCAATGAAAAAATGTAGTTTTTTTTTTTTTTTTTTTGTTTTTTTTTTGCCATACCAATTCACTATAGACTTTATGCAAAAGGATAAAATATCTAAAAAGTAGATTATGACTTTAAAAATTAAAATTTTGTTTTTTAATTCTATAATTTTGAGAAAAATCAATCTGGCGTAATATTTTTAAGGGTTGAAACTTGGCGTTAGTATAAAGCCCTTACTATGAGCTTATACTTCATTAATATCAACTAAATCTTTCAAGTCCCGACTCTTTTGAAGTTATAATTATGTCATAATTAAATAGCATCTTCTGGGCGTTGCTAAAGGAACGACCACCAGACCCTACAACACATTCAGATGACCTTATAAAAATAAATTATTTTTTTTAACAAACATATTTAATATAGATTTAAGCAAACACACACTCTTGTAATGATGGTAATAAAAAAATAAAATAAATAAAAAAAAGTAATAAAAATGTGTAAACTGTATATATGTATTTTTTTTTTAATCAATAATTTTATAAGCATATGTGCTCTGTATACGTTAGGCATGAGAGAGATAGCACCCAAAGGTGCATCCAGTAGAACTTTATATTAACTCCTTAACTTACAAATAAAATTTTACCTATATTATATAAAAATAACCATGGCTTTATCTTTAGAAAATGATATTGAGTAGCTATAATGTATGACTCAAAATACATGTACAACTGTTAAATTAATTGAGCAAATAAGACTGATATTTATATATATATATATATATATATATATATATATATATATTATATGATTCTTTCATTGATAATGGCGAAAAAGGTTTCAGTTGACAGGGCCTCGGATGAATGACGGTGGGATGGGTTTTGGGATTGGAGTGAGAGATACTTTTAGGTTCAGTGGACTATGGTCTGATGATAGTTCATCGATTCGAGTTACAGACAAGTTGAGGGAGCCTAATCCGCTGTGGATTAAACAGTCAAGGATGTCAGGATTAGGATCGGTTGGCCAATAGGTAGGGGAGTCAGGTGGTAGGAGGTTGAAATGTCGGGAGATAAGTGCAGACAGCAAATTTTGACCACGAGAATTCGTGTTTCTGGAACCGAACTGTTGGTGCTAAGTCTGCACCCAGAATGAAATGATTTCCTAAGGAATTCAGGAAGGATACAAATTTGGTGTCGGAAACGGAATGTTTGGGAGGGCAACATGCTGATGTAAGGGTTACCAGAAAGGAGAAAGTTTTGATTACTATGGCTGTGGCTTGTTGGAAATCTTAGGTGGGAAGTGGGAGTAAGTGATGAGAAAGCGATTGGCGGACAATGATAGCAGAACCGGCATGGGCTTTGCCGTCTGGGTGGTCAGTACGGTATGTCACGTATTGCGGTATTTTGAAAAACTGTCGAGTGGTTAGTCTAGTTTCGGTAATAAGTGCCACATCAACTGTTTTGTTTTGCAACAACGCTGTCAGTTCGTCAGTATGATTTCTATCACCATTCGCATTCCAAGGGAGAATGAATAAGGAGTTGGGTGAAGTCATTTAAGGATTTTTTAAGGTATCGATTAAATGTGATACTAGATTAGTGAGAAGTGATATTCAAATTAAAAGCAAGGGATTCGATTTCGGAAATGAAGGATGTCATTAAACTGGTAAGATCTGTGACATTTGGGAGGAGGGATAGGAGAATTTTGAGGTTAGGGATACTTTGAGGAATAGGTAGGTTTAGAATGGAATGAGAATATTGAGGTAAACGTTGTTCCCGTAGGCCTTCGACTTCATTAATCTGATTCTTATCTGGGTCTTGATATTCTTGCTATTTCTGGTTCCTGAGGTTTTTGAAATCTGTTCCTTAGAGTTGTATACATTAGGCATCCCTTGTAGTTGGCCAGATGGTCCTTGAGGCGCAGAGCACATACTGCAGGTGATGTCTTCGGTTTTGTGTATTCTCCAGATTTATGCTGTTCGCCGCATTTCACACAGCATGGTGTGTAATGGCAATAGGTTTTAGTATGGCCATATGCCTGACAATTTTGGCATTGAACTATGTCTTGCTTCTTGTAGGGTTTTTCAACTTTTACACTGGTCTAATATAATCTTCTGAGATCTTAATTTTTTTCGACTCCTGTTGATGGTTCCAAATCAACAAAGTATAAGGGTAGAGGAACTTTATCTTTTAATACATTTATAACTTGGCGCACTATGTAGCCCATCTCGGTCAATTCCTCTTTAATGGCTTCCGTTGGTGTTGAGGAGGGTAGGTTTCTTATCACAACCCTCAGGGCTCTTTCCTGGAGGGAGTGACTGATGAGTATGAAAATCAGCTTTGATGTCGGTAAGATATTTAACAATTTTTCTATAGGTTTCGGCAGTGTTCGGGGATATTTTTGTGTAGTTAGTTCTACTCATGCATGAGTAGCTTCCAGGATTCGCTAATTTCTTTAGTTGTGCACATGGCAGTTAAAAATGTTTGATATTTTTGACAAATATGAAAGGAGGTGGTGAGTCCCTGGGTGTAGGGGCAGATTCCATGTCTTTTTTTTCATTATTGAGGATCTGAAACGGATTTGGTGTGAAACAGAAAAAAAAAATCGTCTGTCCTTCCATGAGACGATGTGCCGAGCTGGGGTTCTGATTGCATAGTTTAACCTGAAGGGATCGCTTGTATTGTTGATTTCTTATCGTTATCACGACTGGGTCTTTGTTTAGTGGATGACAAATTTGAACCTGCTAATCTTGATCTTATAAATATCGCATGACATATAAAAAGATAGTTGAATATGAATGGGTATAGGAAATAAGCAATACATATGTATTTCCGATACCAGCAATCAGCTGATATGAGAAAATATGGCGACCCTTTGTGTCAAGCCTATTGACCCTGCATTCAATTTTTCAGTAAAAAAAAAATACACAGCTTATCGAAATAATACTCCAATTTCTACTGCTGTTGATCTCTTAAAAGCTGGTGAGGTTTTCGAGACAATACTCAATTTAAAACCTTCTGAAAAACCAAAAATCACAGAGGTGAACTGAAGTGCGACTGTTATCAAATGCAAAAAAAATTAAAGAAAAAAAATCTACAAATCATGTTATTCTTGCATACCCCCAAAAAACTTATTTTACTGACTAATATGATTTTTCGGCATATATTTAATCCTTATGTCCAAAAATAATAATGTCGTTATACGCACAAAATAATGTTATTTGGGCACAATAACATATAAAATATAAATACCGATCAGTTTTGTAAATCGATAAATAGAGAAAAAAGAACTGTATTACACCTCTAAGCTGCACTTAACGTTTATTAAATAACGATTACGGAAATTCTAAAACCATGAAGTAATTCAAGCATTCTAATAATGTCGGTTATGATCTTCAGCCAAGAGGTGAAAATTGAGGTTTTTGAAGTAAATTATTTTCCCGCAAATACCAACTATGAGAGAACCTTTAAATATAAAATAGACCAAGAAACTCCGTTCTACTTTTCTCTAAACCTAAGGCCTTAATTTAGATAAAAGTCCGCTACCGCCAGATGAAATCATCTTTTCAAAGTATAGGATGACACGATAACCCAGTCGAGGTCGAGTTTAACCGACCACGAAATGAGATATTTATATTCAAAGGGTTTAAAAAGAAAATCTCTCGATTGCAGAACAATTTTTTAAGGATATAGGTTAAGAGACATCGGATTCAGTAGTATAGCCAGACAATCAAAACTTATAAGATCCCTTTAAATTGGATTCTGTCTGAGGTGTAATTGATTGAAAAAAAAAGGATTTTAATTATAAACATTGATTTCATATTTCGTTTGAGTTATACATATGTCTATAGCACTTGTTTGTTATCAGCTATAATGATCCAATTACTAAAGATTGAGGATTAAAACAAACCCACAATCCCTATCAAATACCATTTACCCTTCGTCGTAAAGCTTTGACTTCCTGCCTTACTACTATAAGGATAGTCCCTTTCATAACAACTAGGCCAATCTAGACTTACAGAGTTAAGCTTTGGGGTTACACTAAACCATCGTATTCTTCTCGAGTCCTAACCCTTACAATCCAAAATCCTTCGTAAAATCCTCAATAATCCTTATTTCGTCATGAATAGACTCATCCACAATAATCTAATCTTCCTTACGTTCCAGATTTATTCCGGACCAGATACAATTTTTATCATGACAAACTCTATTTCCGCGCTACTCCACTAGTTTCAATCCTGGCTTCATCTTCGATTACTTATAATCCGCCGAGGGGTTTAAAGAGAAGAAAAGATACTGATTCATGATATCTGCTGGAGTGCTTTTAATGTGTAGTTTCTCAACATTCCTGTTTCATGTCGTTTGTTTTTTAGCATATTTATATGGTGTAGAATTTGATAAATATTTATTTTAAAACTTTCAGTAATATATATTGGTATATGTCAAAAAGCTAACCGCTTCTAATTTTGTTCAAAAGTACTTTACCGACGTTCTTTATCCAAAAGTATTAAATAAAAACAAAAGCAATATGACTGTTAAGAATTGAAATAGTCATATGTTTATATTTCTCTATTTGTAATTTAATTTGTTTTATTTTGTGATTCATTATGTGCAAGGGTGACATGCAATTATTTTATTCAATTTGAAACAGCTGTTAATTGACCGCTTGGCAGAGGGCATTCTGGGATTGTGAGGGAGTTAATGGAGGAACTCACAGGTGTAGACAGTGTTTAATTAAATTGGTCGTCGCAAAATGTGTCATATTGTTCTCAAATCGCCCGTCATCGAAGGCAGTCACATAAAGTAGTAGAAAATTGTCGCAAGGAGTAGGAGTCGCAAAAGGAAAGAAGGAACATCGCAGACGAGAGTGGAAGGATGTCATCACGGATTAAAAGAATCACCGCTTGCACACTATATATACTATTTTGTTTTATTTTAATAAATATAAGCTTGTTTATGTTCTCTTTTTTATTGTTTTATTTATTTGCTCTTTATTTATTGTTTTATTAGAAAGAGGCTACGAGCAAACGCATAAGTCGCCGCACTTCCGAACTATGACAAACAAACAACATACTATATAAAGGCATTGAGTGTACCTTTAATTTTAATCTATAAGGGAATCTGTTGCTATAATTATTCAGAACACCAAAAATCCCTCGAATTTCATGTATCTTTATAATAGCTGTGAACAGTAGGTCACCTCAGAGTTTCGAGTGATGACCGCCTGTCAATATATCCTGGCCTGCTATAAGTTATAGCAGCAGAAGTTTCAGCAGAAATAACCTATTATCGCAAAATAGCGCATAGGTAAGTCTGGCTCAAAAATAAATAGACAGAAAAATAATAATAATAATAATAATAACAGGCCTACCGAACCCGAAGGTTTGATACCAATACCACCAAAAACTGTCTACACATACTTGTCCAATGATCACCGTTCAAGCCCAAGCCTCCGAAATCAGCTTTAACGCAATCCTCCCATCGAAGCATCGGCCTACCAGTCGGTTCAGCAAGATTCAACTTTCTCGAAATCCGTTCCTCACCTAGCCCAACAACTCTACTCGCCTTGGAGCCACCGCGATGATATCAACTCAATTATATTCACAGGGTACAAGCTCCGCTATTCCGCGTTGTGCAACCTTCTAATCCGTGCACGTTTCAAATCCGTAAAGGACCGTCGGAAGAATAATAGTTTTATAAATTCTAATCTTTAAGTTTTTAGACAGAAGCCACGAGCTAAGTAGTTTAGCAACTGAATAATAACACGCATTTCCCACCTTTAACCGAAACATTATTTCCTCCTGGATTTCATTTTTTCTTGTCATCTTCTTTTGCATCACTCTGTAGTGCCTTTCAGCGTAGGGGAGCGTTTAGCCAGGATTGCCAATGTTCCCTGTTGTGTGCTAGATTTCTGGCTTGGCGAATATTTTTATTTCGTTTCTTGCATAAACGGTCTACGTACTCCAGGTACGACATTCTTGGTCGGCCACGGGGTCTTTTACCAATGGGAATATAGTCCATGGTTTTCAATGGATCTCTGTGTCCCTCCATCCGGACAACATGTCCAAACCACTTAAGCTGCCGAGTTTCCAGGACATCCTTCATTCTAACTCCTCTCTGATCCTATCATTGCGGATGCAGTCCCATCTTGTTCTCCCTGCGATTCTTCGGAGAAATCTCATCTCCGCAGCAATGACTTTGCTCTCCAGTCTGCTAGTCATCACCCAGCTTTCTGCACCATAAAGGAGTATAGGAAGGTACACCGCCTTAATTCCCAGATCTATGCAAAACAGTGCCGAGGTAGGTGAAATCTGACACCTCTTCCATCGCCTCTTCATCGCAGTATACCAAAACATGTTCCTCTACCCTTCCAACCTGTAAGATCTTACTCTTGCTGGTACTGATGGTCATGCCCTTCCTGCGGAGCTCTTCATTCCATTCGTCAACTGCTTGCTGCAATTTCTCTACAGAATCTGCAATCAGGACAATATCGTCCGCATACAGGAGAAGCTGTATCACGACTGGAAGCAGATTCCTTCGCCCTTTCTCGTCATCATTAAACCTCAATTCTTAAATTTCTCTACTTGTTCAAAAGTATGCCCCGATGTATCAATATCGCCAAGATTGTTACCGTTTCTGCTACTAATCATATATTTCGTCTTATCGGTATTTATTTTTATTCCTATTTCTTTACCGATTTTTATTAACGGACTTGTATTTAGTTGTATAGTTTCCGCTTCTTCACCTAGCAGTACCAAATCATCGGCGTATCCCAGAACCGGAATTTTATCATCCGACATACAAATATGATTCATTTTCTTCATACCTTCATGCGCCACAGGTATTATTCAAACTTTTAATTAAAATATTTAATTCATTAATGAGAATCTTGTTAAATATCGTAAGGCTGGACTGAGAAGGGTAGAGCGGACGACGGGGCAAAAAGAGAAGGCTAATTGAAGCATTAGCTCCAGCGTGATGAGCCGACGTCACCAGCAGAAGCCAAGTACTAATGGCCCTTGCTAATCTAGAGAAGAATATAATTCCTTATAGCAGCTCCTCTGTAATTATTACGAGGGCTCTTCACGTAAAAAAAAACAAAAAAAAAAACGCTCTATAATTCTTTAGTAATCGCCTCTTCACTCTTAACGATGAACAAATTATTCAATTTCAAACATAAATTAATAGCTATCTCATCATAGTGCTAATTTGTCTTTTGGGTTAACAATTGTAAGGTATATTTTTGGCCAATCATAACAAATAATCGATAAATTAAAATATGATTTTTTTTTTTTTACTTTCACTTACTTATATATGAAATATATAGTAAGAGAAAGTATTGCGATCGTGAATATTTTCGAATTCCAGTTTTCAACGGTAATACACGTTTTAGGGTGCCGTGAGTCCAAATGGCCAAGTCCCGTAAAAAGGCCTGTGTGTGTGTGTAGTTACTCCCGCGCGTAAACAAAAAGTGCTATGAGACTGAAATTTCATATTTAAGAAAACTATACACCCGAGATGTTACATAATCTATTTCATCAAAATCAGCTGACCAGACGAACCACTTTATTCCATGAATTTTTCACCTTTTTACGATTTACTCAAAAACGGCTCTAACGATTTCAATTAAACTCTATATAACGATGTAAAATTTGATAGGCTTTAATATGATATAGGTTTCATTCCGATTAGTGGAGTCTGACAGAGTTTAAATGCCGATATTTTAAATTTTCTTCCTTTAAAGTATCTTTAATTGTATAGGTTTCAAAAATTTTAGAACATCATCTTATCATCATTGATACGTAACTAGTAAATATGCAAGTTGAGCGAATTTAATAAAAACTAAAGGAGCAAAGTGCAAACATATTTTTGTATGCAATTCATGTGTTTTTAAACCGAAGAATAGTAATATAGATGTATAATATACCGTTGGTTAGCTAAAGTTATTAGAAAAAAAAATTATCTTATATACTGAATTTTAAAGGTTAATGGAGAGTGTTTAAAATCCGATAAAACTAACTGATTGTTGTTAATAAAAATATAAAAGATTATTTAATAAAACACATGTTTGTTTTGAAATTAACAATAATTAATTCGTTAACAATTTATTTCTATATTTAAATGTATTTTAAAATTCTTAAATTTATTTTAACAACGGAGGTAAGTGAAAGTCGTGTGTTGCGCGCACCACCTTTTTATACTTTTTACTCTCACTCACTTATACGATATATGAAATATATTGTAATGGGGAGTATTGCGATCTTTATAATTTCGCATTCCAGTTTTCAACGAAAAGCACATTTCAGGGTCTTTATATTTTATTATATTATATTGAGTTGTTTCTCATGAAATGTCCGTTTTTATAGTTTCTGAAATACATAAAGGATTTTGCAGGTCTCTGTTGTTTTCTTCCGAATGGTTACATATTTAAAGTAAACAGTTACTAATCCTCTACCTTTGTGTTATAAAAATTAGCTTCCCAACCATTTATCAACTTTTTAGTATACCTCCAAATATGAACATGGAAACACGCGATTTTCGAGTAATATTTTTGTACGAGTTTAAACCCGGCCATTCAGCAGCTGGTGCCGCTAGAAATATTTGCAAGGCGTTTGGGGAAGGGAGTGTTAATGAACGGACCATTCGTCGTTGGTTTGCTAAGTTTTCAGCTGGGGATACAGACTTGGAAAACTTACCCCGAGGAAGACCTCCGTCCGTAATAGACAACGAAGTCCTCAAACATACAGTAGAATAAAACCCTTAACAAACAGTTGAAGGACTCTCAGCACAACTAAATGCAAATGCATCTACCGTTTCCAGACATTTAAATTGTATTGGGAGAGTAAAAAAGCTCGATACATGGGTACCTAATGATCTCACTGAGCGGCAGCAAGACCCCATGTTTTAAAACATACCGTGCAAAAATTGAAAGAACTGGGCAACGAAGTTCTTCCGCACCCACCATATTCTACCAACTTGTCTCCAACAGATTACCACCTGTTCAGGAATGTAGACAACTTCGTCAAAGGAAAACTTTTTGAAAATGATGATCAAGTGAAAAGTGCGTTTTCAAATTTTGTTTCACTTCAAAGCTCAGAGTTTTCAGTTCGGGGATAAAAAAGTTAGTATCACGTTAAGAAAACTGTGTAGAAAAATAAGGTAAATACTTCGAATAAAATTATCTTGTTTTCATATCGTATTTTTAATAAAAATCCTTTACCTTGAAAACGAACATATCATATGACACAACCCAATAGTATATAACAGGGATTATATATATATATATATATATATATATATATATATATATATATAATATATAGATTTCGAACTGATTATAGTACAGTAAAATTAGGTTTTAACCCGTAAAACAACACAAAAAAAGCTGTAACCGGTCAAAAATCCTTCAGTACTCTTCGCTTATTAAGCGGTAAAAGTCCCAGAGTTTTCCACGTCAGGTTTTGTGTCGAGAAAGAGAAGAATCAGAAAGAATTAAATTTTTATTTCAGTTTTTTGTGAATATCTCAAAAAGTATTATCTTTATAAAAAGCATGATTCTATCCGGAATTAGAGTAAATTAAAATATCTTTAAAAATGATCATATTAATGTTTTCGCTAAAATGAATAGTTGCGGAGGTATTAAAGGTTTTTTTTTTTTTTGGTTTTTTAATGTTTTATTTTAAGTAATATACTAATTTCTTCCTGTAACGGTCAACTAATTTTATCTATTATTATTTTTAATATATGGTCAATAAAATCTGCTATGGGATTTGTATTTAGTTTAGTACGCAATAGTATTTTTTGTTGACTTAAAAATATGATTCTTTTTAGAATGAATCATTTAATCACTTAATGCATTCCAAAGCATATTGAAATATGAATGACTAATCTTGATTTATTATTAAGCTGATTATAAAGATTTTTTTTTAAATTAAAATTTCCTTTAACAGAATTGTTAAAAATAGCGAAAGAGGAATTTCCTCTAAAATTTAATTGATATCAACGTGCCCTAAGCGATAATTGGCCCTCTTGTCCAAGACGCCACTCGGTCCCTAAAAGCACTATCCTCGTAACTCGAGTCTAATCTCCCTAATGGTCCTTACCGACTTCTATCATTGCGGCCTCAACACTAATTTTTTCCTCTAGCCTTAAGTAGCAGTTTAATAATTAATAAAAAAAGTAAAAGTTTAAATAATTTCACGAAAAGAGACCTTTCACTATTAAATAAATGCGATTCCTATGGGAATGAAACTAAACCTTTGAAATGTATTTAAATGGTTTATTGAAAAAATCGTAAATAAAGTACTAAATGCAAGGTATAAAGTGGCTATAAAGGTTCGCCAATTTCGATGAAAAAGTTGCTGTATTATCTCTGGCGTATATTTATCTTAAATATGAAATTTCAGTTATTGCGACTGTATACGCTGAGCTATCCGTGAAAGAATAGTACTTCCAATTGACAGCTCAAAATTGAGGGTGGTTCTATTGAAATAAATAAGTGGACTGTATAGATTTAAAATAAATAAAAATAATGAAAGCAAACGACGAATCACAATACATTTAATACACTGAAATACATATAAGGATGATAAGAAACAAATTAACCTAATAAATTTATATTAGAAAAATTAACCTAATTATAATTAAACAGCTGTAAGAAAATGTAGGAAACAAAATAAACCTAATTAAAATATTGTAAAAATAGAAGAAACAAACTTAACTTAATTAATGCTTAAAGATGTAAAAATATAGGAATTAAAATTAAACAGTTTTAAGAATGAAAATTAGGAAATTAAATGTTCCATTTAATAGATAAAGATAGGTTATATTCACGTAAAGATGTCCAGTTGAGTGTTGAAGAAAACGACCGCAGGGCGGCTTGAATGAAGTCGTCTTGAGTATTGAAGAAAATTACCGCAGGGCGGCTTGGACGAAGTTCTCTTGGGTGTTGAAAATGACCGCAAGGCGGCTCTTCCAAGTTCCAAG
Source organism: Piezodorus guildinii (assembly GCA_023052935.1). NCBI lineage: Eukaryota > Metazoa > Arthropoda > Insecta > Hemiptera > Pentatomidae > Piezodorus > Piezodorus guildinii. Next base: position 117,056,623 of record CM041293.1, on the reverse strand, counting down.
GGGAACGATGAGAAGATGAAGAAATTCGTTTCCAAACATTCAAATGTTGAGAGGAATCTTGGGTCTATATACGGCACATCTTCACCGCTCAGACGCTAGCTTAGACTCGACTGGCACGAGGCAGTCAAAAAACAATTGAAGTACGATCGTCTTCTGTCTTTCTCTTATACTGCTCTCGTTTAAAAACTTATAATTATATTTAAAATAACTATTTTAAAAAGAAATTAAAATATAAAGATTTAAACAAAAAAAATGATCTTATTATAAATATCATAAAAATTATGAACGTATCATTTTTCGATTGAAAAACTATAAAAACCTTATCAGGCCGTAACATATGGCGTGAACATAGACTGTTTGGTTTCATGCTAGACTTACCATATATTCATACATTTATGCTCTGACATACACGCACAGAGACAAAGACCTTTCGCGCAACTTCGTTATATGGACTCAGGGGAATCTAAAATGTGTATTTCCGTTGAGAACTTGAATACAAAGTTTTATTATTGGAATGCTTTCTCTTACTATAGGGGTACTCACTAAGTTTGCTATAGCATGCTATTTGTGTTATTTTGCTAAATCCGTCGAGTTTCTACAGTTATTTCCTTTATAAAATTGATGGGTTTAGCACAATAGCACAAGTAGCATGCTATAGCAAACGTAGTGAGTACCCCTTATATATTTCATAAATAGGTAAGTGAAAATTATAAATTTAAGAGGAATAAATATTAAAAATCAAATGCTAAAAATGAGTGTAATAGTGCACTGGCCGCTTAACATTTACAAAGAAACGCCTTAGAAAATCTGCATTCATTTAGAAAACAAATCAAAAATAAAATTAATCTAATTTATAATATTTGTTGGTATCAGTGATGACCGTCTCACCTGCAGACCGGCATTAATCCCATTCTGTATCCATGTTTACTAATGTCATATAGTGGATATATTTGTATCATTATTATTATGTAAACATGATCTAAATAAATATATTTCTTAGTGAAAGTAAAAAAGTATATAAATTAATAAAAATTACAATCACATTTAAAACAATATTTTATATATTACTGAGAGGATGTAAAAATGTAAAAAATAAAAACTGATGGGTTAAGAAATCAAACAATTTAATCACAATGACCATAGGATCCTAATTCAAAGGCTTTATAGGACAATGCTATACAGAACTGTTAACAATAATAGCAACAAATGCACAGGTAATGTTGTGTATTTCAAAACTTACAACTACTCACAATTCACAATTACTTTATTAGTTAACCATTACACAAGTTCCAATATCGAACAAATCTGAACAACGTGGAATAATATTAAAAACATGTGTTTTTTCTTTCTATAAACATATTGTTTTATCGATCACATATCGATTAACATTTTAATATATATAACAGGTAACATTTTTTTTTTTTTTTTTTAAATATGGTTTGTACCTATATCCACAATTAATTGTGAAAGTCATGTTTAATCCCATGTATTTGAATTATAAAAGTCAGGGTTTGGTATTATACTATGTTATAATTTGGACCATACACCATCCCTCTGACGTTTGAACCTCATAGTTTTACAAATTATTACTTTCTTTGAGATTACTTCTGATTCTAACCGAAAACTGCACGCTCGTTTCAATCTCCGCAGTGTTTTCCAATTACATATACCAGTTGCTGGTCACGCAATTTTTCGTTTAGTAGCCTTTTAAAGTCTCCCGTCGATTAATCATTATTTGGACTAATTATTATGCGCAATACGTTTTTTTTTCTAAATGACTGGGAATTTTCTAAGTCGTTTCTTTATAAACATTTAGCGGCCAGTAAACTATTACACTCCTCTTCAGCATTTTATTTTTAATATTTATTCCTCTTAAGTTTATTACTTTCGCTTTCGAATTTTTCATTTTTCGAATACAAAATTTTCTAGTTCCAGTTTTCACAGGAAATATAAAAGTGGTGGAAAACCAAGCGGCTTCCACTCATTACCTTGTCGTTGCTGAAGAACAGGTCCAATGGCAGTATTAGAAGCATCACAGGCAATGGAGAGGTATCCGTATCCCTATCTATATAAATACATAATATTTATTGAATAAATAAATTAACAATAAAAAGACGTATGTACAATCAGAGAACAGGTTATAACCTCGATTAAACATTTTTCAAGACCGATTATTTCAACCTCTGTGGATTTGTCTTGCAACTCTTTTGCTACATATCTTTACAAAAAAAAGTATATTTTCATACTCAAATCCTGTGTTTAATACACAGGATAGACTGAGAATATAATTGATGCGACTAGCCGAGGTAAGCTTGTGGGTTATCAAGCAATGTACACCTCTAGTTCTGTGTAGCAGGGAATCGAATAAACCCGAGGACTGCCCACTACCTACGACAGGGCCGCCCTTTGATCTCAATTCCTTTTGTGGCTGGCAGCAATCTAACAACTATGAATAATATTTTCAATACTGCGGTCCACTCTCACGTTAGTAGATCAAAGATATGTAAAAAAAAAAAAAAAAAAAAAAAAAACATTTACTTATTTATTGAAGGAATTAGTCCGGGTGGCGGTCATTAAATGAAACAACTGAATAGTTTCAACTATTTTATTGTTTGCAAACGTTTCGACCCCCATTGTGGGTCATCATCAGGGCGTCTGGTAGGCGAGTGGAAACTAGCCCTAGTGGAAACTTATTATTAATAAATTTTTCTTGATTAAAAACTCTAATAAACATTTTCGAGATCTTCAAAAATAACTGAGTTATTGAATTGAATAATTTTTGATTAGCCGCCATTTTAAAACGTATCAGCTGATATCAACGTCTAGGTTTTCGGACCATCGTCGGATGGCCTTAGTGGATGAAGAATCTCTTTTATGTTCATAAATAAATGTTCTGGTTCAACCCATTTTGAGCCGTAATTCCTCAAATTTTGAGATACATGATACTCTCAAATTTTGAGAGGGCGGGGGTTATTTTAATTGGTTAATTACAGAGGTCCGTTATTGAATATAATACATTAATAATTCAACTATTAATGAAGGCTTATTTGTTTTGATTAAATTAAGTTTTGGTTAAAAATATCTGGAAAATGAGAAAATGTACAAAGAATGGAATGAATCAGATCTATTCCGATTCACTATAAAGGACCAAGGTCGGATTGTAACAACTATCGCGGAATCTCTTTTCTCCTAGCATATCATAAAATATTTTCTTCAATCTTAATTAGCCGAATCACGGAATACGACAAGAAATTCATCATTCATGTATTTTTAGATGGAATCGTTCAACTACTGATCAGATATTTTCCTTAAAACAAATATTAAAAAAAAAATTGGAATACGACAAAGTAATTGTAATAGGAGTAGTAATTCAAATTTATAATTATTTGGAAATAGCTTATGATTCCATAGACCGTCAGAAGCTGTATAGCATCATGATTGAACAGATAATAACTAGCAACTTCAGCACTTACAAAAACTTTGTATACGATGATTACGTATGAAACAAGGTGACTCCCTTTTACCTGTTTTATTTAAGTTTAGCGAGACCTTCGGAGAGAGAGAATTCTTTGCGAGGAGAGGTCTCTGTTTCGGAAGTCTCGGGATTATCCCCAGTTGAACAAGGAGCCTTCTAGAAGAGCTCGGTGTTGGTAATAGTGAACTGTCCATGATGGCTATATCCAATATAATATTGGACTCCCTTTGGATTATTCATCATCCCTATATGGATATTAGTTGGGTTAAGATTTCTACCTAACCTTATTTTTTGCTTATACGATATTTATGTTTTTCCTTAGTCGCCTTATCTTTTTTCATAAATTTTGTCATTGATTCTTTGATAATGTTGGTCCTTTAGGTGTGCATTTTAAGTTTGTTTCTTTTTTTTTTGCAAGGTTTTTGCTTTAAATTTTAAACTATATTACGTATAACATAGAAAGCTATTGATAAAGAAAGTAAATGTATGGTTGTTGTTGTTGTTTGGAGATTTGAGGCGTAAAACCCAGTTGTCATAAACGCCTATAGTTCTCTTTATTAAAAAAATAAATAAAAATTAATAAACTAAGCTTATGCTGAATCTGCTGAATGTATACAATGTACATTCATGTTAATGTAGACAATGTACATTCAGCGTATAAGGAAAGAGACAGTGAGGTTGGGAATCTCAAAACAGGATTGTGTCAATAGAGATTAGTATAGTCCTTGTGGGTGCCAAAAAGGTGAGTTATGGAGCGAGGAACAGAGAATAGTCCAGTCTTAAAGAATGAAGAAGAGAGAAAAAGAGTGGAATGTGTGGGCGAATTTGGGGGAAAGTGATATTTCCGTGGTCTTTAAGGCCGTTTCGCGTCAAAAAACAAAAAAAAACTAAGCTTATAATAATAGTAATAATAATAAGATGAAATAGTAGATAAAAATGAAATTACATTAATAAGTAAATGTATGGTAAAATACGTTTTAAAGTCAATATCACAAGCCATTAGATTGATGAACAAAAACTAAAATGATGATGAGACTATTTTATATAATTTTGGGCCTTACAACACATTACCTAAGTACCCAAGAGAATGGTTTTAAAAAAATACATCAAATAAAATTGATGTGCGCAAAAGTTGATGTAATTGTTGGTGATTTAAAAAAAAAATATTTTTATTGAAATTTACATCTGTATTTTGTAATACAACAAGTAAATATCCTGGTTGGCAGCACACTCGTAATCAATCTAAACAAGAAGGTCTCGAGGCTATCTTCTTTTCAGACGCCTCGAGGGTTATCAGGGATCGAAGAAGAAGCTTGGATAGAAACTAGTGGGTATGGAGTTTTGCATTGAAAGATTCATACCTGGTTCGGGCCAAAACAGTAACATAGGGAACATCAAGGTCTTTGTGGATGAGACAAAGGAAGAAGCGTTGAGGATTTTGGATTGTAGAGATTGTATACGAGAAGAATTAGATGGTTTGGTAGAACCCTATAGCTCAATTCCGTAAGTTTAGATAGGTCTTATAATATCCATGTAGATGAGTCTTTTGAAGTTAATTGGAAGATTAGAACGTTTGTTTAGTAAGTGTTGAAGCAGTCTAAAACGTCTTGCAGTTTCTTGTCGTTTCAGTCTTGTATGAGGGTTCCAAGTAAAGCGTTTGACAAGGTGCAGTCCTTGATATCGGATCTGTTCAACCGGGACAAGAGAAGTATTATTGAAGGAGACCGTAGGGCAGGATGTCATAGGTTTACGACGAAGGGTAAAGGTTATTTGATGGGATTTGTTAGAATTAATTTTTATTATCCAGTTCTGACACCATATTTCTAGGTTTTTGATGTGCGCTTGAAGAGTTTGAGAGGCGATAAATGGATCATTATGAACTGATAACACGCAGGTGTCATCAGCATAGAAAGTAAAGTGTTAGGATGGGTTGGGTCGTGATTTTTAAGCTATTTCTTGGCTACTTAGGTAATGTGTTGTAAGGCCTAAAATTATATAAAATACTCTCATCATTTTAGTTATTGTTTGGATCTTAAATATGCCAAATTGCTGGAGGTAATATTAAAAAAAAAAGTTATTTTAACAGTTAAGAGAATTTTATAACTCCGGAGCCAGCTTAATCTCAAAGACTAACTTTAGATTACTTAAACAAATGGTACATATAGGTAATCTATATTAGCTTCATAATTTTTCACTCAGTCCCTTTTGAGATATTTCCGTGTAAACGTCGCGAAAAATGATGTTTTGCTAATTTTGAAAATTCATATACAAAAAAAACTATGTTCTCAAGAACGAAATTTTTACAAGTAGGACTATGACTAAGCTATATAAGAAAAAATAATTAAAGGTGAGTCTCTTTTCCTTTATATACTTTTATCTCGTTTTTTATTCATTTTCGAGAATTTTTTAAACAACTTTCATACTATTTAGGTAATGAGTTGTGAGGACAAAAAGTTTAATATCCTTCTTTTTTTTTTTTTTCTCTTCATATCTTGATTCACGCCTGTCAGAACGTATCTGACAATCAGCAAATGTGTTGGACAAATGTGAGATCATGCATGGTAGGCGTGGGGAAATAAACACCCAGCAGCACCCCATCCAAGGCTTCAATTTAGCAGATGAGGTCCCTTATCCAACTTCTCTTTAGCCTTCTTCATCAGTATATTGTCGTGTCCGTTAAGTTTACTGTGAAAATGAGAATAGAGTGTTCGTATATGTTGGTCAACTGCTGGTTGTTGTAAGTCCGTATTTAGGGCTACGTACCAAGGAGCTGTCGTTATGAGTTTTAAAATTTTGGATTGAAATGATTGCAGTTTTTGTATGTGAATCTTTTTTTCTGAACCAAAAATCTGTGAAGCGTAAGTCCATATTGGCTTAAGAAGGTATGTATGTATTCAGTTTCTGTCTGATTTTTAATTTTGATGATTTTGATAAAATAAAGTATAGTACTTTCAGTCGATGGTTAAGAGTATGTCTTTTCATCTTTACATGTGGGCCGTGAGTCATCATTTTTGTTCTCAATATTTTTGTTAATTTTTGTTTTTATTTGATATCTAAAAAATTACAGGAATTAAAAAGATTTTCCCATCACATGTTTTCGCCCGTGAAACTTGCTTAAAACGGCTGCAACACTAAAATTACTGGTCCGAATAATTTTTTATTTATAGTTTTATGTTCACGAAAGGATAGGAAATTACTGATCAAAAAATCACGAAAATCATAAATGTCGAGCTGAAAAATTAATGAAAATAACTGACCATATAGAATAACTGACATTCTGTGATGTGATATCAACGAAAAGTTATGTTTCCACAAATCTTATCTTTGCACAAAATAAATTATACTCCAAGCCCTCTGTATAGTTACAGTGCCTACAGAGGTTGAGGAACTTCAACTACCGCCTGATCTCAGCCAGATGGCAAAGGCGGAACAAGAAGAAGACGAGAATGGCATTGCGGTTTCCTGAGGATGTTGGGAATGGGCTATGGAGGTTGAAGTTTCCACCAAGTTAGTGTGTGAGTTCCATTGTCGTTTGGGAAACTGAAAACAATGAGGAGGATGTGTATCTGAGGCAGAACTGAGGGGGAAGCATGCGGTCAAGATATACACGCTTTTCCCCTTCCTAACATGTTTTCCTTTAACGAGCTTCTGTCGGTAAAAGGGTCTTTCGTGGTAAATCAGCTGTGAAATAGGGTTTTCTCATTTAATATCCTTGAAACCAATGGCTATGGAAAATGCGTTTTTCTTTCTAACTTTAAATATAAAGATTGATACATGTAATGTTCACGCAACGTAAATTGTAAACTAACAAATAAACTTAGCCACGGATTACAAAGACACCTACATTGTTTAATAATGACAGTTAAGTGGCTTAATAATAACACTTTATTTTACTTGTTTTACGTAATAATTGAAGATTTTTTTTAAATATTTATTGAGAAGAAAAACGAGTATTTCCGTTGAAAACTGGAAGTTAAAAATTTTCACGATCGCAATACTTTACCTTACTATTTACAGTAAGTGAAAGTAAAAAGTGTGGAGCTAACCCAATAATACGAAAACAAAAACAACCAAATAAAATATGCTCATATAGGAGGCGCATAGGATAGACTTGTTAAAAATCGGATCCAACCTGTGCGGTTGTTTTCCTTATGCAAATGATCGTATTCTAGCATTCCACTAGCCGACAATCGAATAAAAAAATAATTAACTTCTGCGTAGTCTCTATCAACATAATTTATTAATAACACCTGAAATTCAATGCACATAACAAAACACAATGAAAAACATCGTTCTCACCTCCTGAAAAATAACTCTCTATAAAAACCATCTGCTGCGCACAATACACGATTTTCACTTGCCTTCGTTGTTAAAATCGATTTAAGAATTTTTAAATACAGTCAAAAATGAAGAAAGGTTAAAGGATTAATTAAGTTGAGTTTCGATTAATCAAAATCGTTCGAGAAAATCTTAAGAAGGAACCAGCTGCATTGTATGAAGTGGTTCTTCTGGTTCACTTATTTAGATAAAAAAGTTGCTGTAACATCTTAGGCATATACGTTTTTAAAATATGAAATTTAACTTTGGAACGACTTATTGTTGTTGAGGTAAACTTACCACACACGCCTCTTGGTCATTAGGGTTCAGAAGACCCTAAATCGTGAATTTTCATTGAAAACTAGAATCGAAAATTTTCAAGATCCGAATTATTTCCCTTTCTTTTCATATATATTTAGATAAGTAAAAAGAGCCTGAGCTGTTAGTTATGACTTTTAATAGTGTTAATATATATTTCAGTTTTTTAACTAAAAGCATTTACAGTATTCGTAAATTTTAAATAATATTTTGATTTTAAATAAATTTATTGTAAATAAAAATTGATAACAAATTAAAGTCATTCATAAATATTATACTTTGACCGACATTAAAGAGCGGACATATAGCAGAAATTGTAGCAATAAAGGACAGTGGGGTCGGAGAGCCCATCTGTTTGCATTCAATTAGCTCGGGCCATTACACCATTATATTGTTGGGGGGCAGTGGTGGATGGCTCCTGATCTCCGTTCATCCAGCGGGGCTTGTTTCAAAGGATCGGGTAAATATTTGACCGGGATGGGATAGTTTGTCCAGTTCACCGAAACAGTCCCGCAATGTAGAGCAATTAAGCTGACCATAATCAGCCATATCGAAAACTTATAGAAGAAAAATTATGTATTAGGATATAAAAAAAACAACAGAAAATATATTAATGGAAATATCACTGAAGAGTATTATTGAATACATAGATGAATTTTTTTTTTAGTTTTTTTTTTATTTAACGTCACTTTTTTGTTAATATGGCTACTCGGATGATGCTAAGGGGGAATACTAAATTTTGTCTATCCAGGAGTTATAAGGATAAGAATCATAACGGGTTCCTGACATCGCTCAGACTTGGGACCAGCACTTTACGTCCCCTCCGATGGACGGTATAACTAATGATATTCTAATAATAATAGGCTTATTCTAATAATAATAATGATATTCTACTCCCATAAAAAAATTCTAGGGCCACCTGGAGGTTTGAACTTGCGGCCTTGGGCATAGTATGCTGTTATCCTAGCCACTGCCACTATTTAGTTTTGTTTTTTCATTTAGCACTAAATATTATGTTAATATTTGGCCTCACAAAAGATTCTTCTTACATCTAGTGTCTCCGGCTCAAGAACAGATACGAAATGTTAAAAAGACATCGATTATGAAGGATAATTTTATAACTCCTAACTCCGCTTCTTATCATAGACTATCTTTATGCTTATAAGTCACACATTCGAGAATATGGCATAATCACCTGAGAAGCTTTCCCTGGTCGGTGTTCATCCGTCCAAGTGTAGTTGTTTAACTTTCGTAGTTCTTATTTATTTTTGATAGTTCTTATTTATTTTTGCCGTAATCCATCAAGTGGTTTTCAACTTTTATAATTTATATTTTATTGTTATTTGTTATTTATAGATCATCGGTAAACATTGTGGAAATAAAAATAAAGTTACGGAAGAATGAATTAATGTTTCGCACTTCTTAATTTCATTAATAAAAATAATAGATTTTTTAAAAATTATCATTCGGGGACAAATAGCCCTTAGAATAAAATTTATGAACAAATATAATAATTACAACCAGTGAAACATACTATTATAACAAAAAATATTAATAATGATATTATATAGTTGTAAAGTGAACCACTGCTGTCCAATACTATATGTATTTGTTATTTCATGATTTATTTTTTATCCAACAGATTGTTTTTAAGTAAGATAAATTGTTTTAGTTAAAAATACTCTAATACAGGTTGTTGTTTTCATTTGTTTGTTGTTGTTTTTTTTTTGTTTTTTATTAATTGTTATTTTTTGTATTTATTTATTTATTTCCGATTTTATGTAATTTGACTTTATCATTATTTTCTATATATATCGTATGAATGTGTACTACATCACTATTACTACTGTTCATTATGTAACAAATTGTAATATTTCTCAATCAATAAAAAAAAAAAAAAAAAAAAAAAAAAAAAAAAAAAAAAAAAAAAACCTACTTGTACATACTTTACTCAAATTTAGTACAATGAGAAAAATAAAGCTATACGAGTTACAGATGTTTTTTGTAGCCCATTTTTTATGTATTACTACGATCTTTGTCCCATTGCATAATTTGCACCCGTTCCAAACGCTGCGAACTGGCATGCTTGGCTGACAGTATTAAAAAGAGTTCTTGATGGATTTAAAACAACCGTTTTTACATTTTTTCTATATAAACAAGCATTTAAAATATGTCATAGAAAAGGTGATGTGTACCGAGAAAGGCTTAAATATGGGTGACAAGATTCCGGTTTTGGGGTATGCCGATGATCTGGTACTGCTAGGTGAATACACGGAAACCATTTAACTAAATAAGTGTGTTAATAAAAACCGGTAAAGAAATAGAACTCGAATTAAATACTGATAAGACGAAATATATGATTAGTAGCAGAAACGGTGTCGATCTTGGTGATATTGATGTATCAGGTAATACTTTCGAACACGTAGAGAAATTCAAGTATTTAGGTTCAATTATACCTAGAAAAATGAAATCCAGGAAGAAATAAAGTCCCGGTTAAAGGTGGGAAATGCGTGTTATTATTCAGTTGCTAAGTTACTTAGTTCGTGGCTTCTATCTAAAAACTTAAAGATTAGAATTTATAAAACTATTATTCTTCCAACGGTTCTTTACGGATGTGAAACGTGGCCGCTTACTTTGAAGGATGAACAACGGCTTAAGGTTTTCGAAAATAAGGTATTGCGTAAAATATTTGGTCCGAAGAGAGAGGAGGCCACTGGGGAGTTTAGAAGGTTGCACAACGCGGAATTGCGGAACTTGTATCCTGTGAACCTAATTGAGCTGATTGCATCGCGGAGACTCAAATGGGCGAGTAAAGTTGTTGGGTTCGATGACGAGCGGATTCCGAGAAAGTTGGTATTTGCTGATCCGACTGGTAGGCGTCCGAAAGGTAGGCCGAAACGGAGATGGGAGGATTGCGTTAAGGCTGATCTCGGGAGCTTGGGCTTGAATGGTGAACATTGGACAAGTCTGTGTGGGCGGAATTCGGTGGTATCGGCATCGAACCTTCGGGTTCGCTAAGCCTATTATTATTATTAAACAAGCATTCAGGTACAATACTCCAGAGACACTTCGGTCACTCGATTCTACGAAGAGTTGAAGTGGTTTTATCCTTTCTACCGTCGCAGGTACTTCTTGGCATCCTTCATTTACCAAGTGACCCCATCCCGCCGCCCTTCATACGTCCTAGACCTCCTACTCTTTAAATCCTTGACCACTCGTATTGCCTTCTGATTTGTATATTACGCCCCATCGAACTACAGCTTTCGACAGATCTTTCATCATCCGGTCCGATTCTATTCCTGCTCATATCATCCGTAACTCTGACACACTTTCAACCTTTAATTCCCATCTATTGCATTACTTCTTAGACATTCAATTTCCTAAAAATTCTGGCAAGATCCAAATCTAAATTAAATTGTTTAAATATAAGAAACCACTGAAGTGCTACTTCATAGAAGTTATTTTCTTTTTCGTTTAGGTTTTTTTTTAGTTTTTTATTTAAATAGGCATTGTAGTTTCTTTTTGGATCAATGCTATGCACAGGGACAAGATGATAATTGTATATTTATTTTTTGTTAATCATCGTTTAAATGAGTTATAGTTGATTTGTTATATTCATCACTTAATATTTCTATGTAACCAGTATTTTATTTTATTTTTTACTTTATCACTATATATTTTATTATTACTTTAAGGCACGAAGAATTATAATTACTTACCCAGAATAAAAAAAATATATTATTAGTATGTAATCCTTAATAATAAAATGATCACTAGGAAAGGATTCAGTGGCGAAATGGATTTGCTTAATTCCAGCTGCAAAAGCAATTTTTTTATTGCTTGGTGTATGAAAGGTTAAAAAGTCCATTTAGAGAAAAATATATACAATCATCCATTCCTTAGTTATGGAGCAAAATTTTTTTTTCATTCATACCTACACATTTCCTGACAGATATAGAAATGTTTTTGTAGTATGCGTTTTTTTTTTTATTTATTTAGAGTTGTTGCCTAAAATCGTGGAACTGATATTTTTATATTTTTCCCTAACAAATTAATAAAAAAATTCTTATCAAAAGAGAAAAAATGATGATAATCATACAAAATTATCATTTTTAATAATGCAATGCAAATATGTTTATGATGCAATAAAATATTTTTAACTAAGTTCAGTAAGTAGATATGTTTATGTTTATTATTTAAAATGTATATATTTCGTTTTAGCGGATATTTAAACTTATAAAATAATATAATTCCGCCACTGCTAGACAGGTAAACTATTTGGGACGGAATGTAAGCCTGGATTTACTGCAAGCAAAACAATGCTAGGGGATGGAAACAGTCAGCCTTTATTTATTGCATTCACTTAAAACAGTCAATTGTTATTTCTATTCATTAAATCCTAAGAACTACGGATTTAACTGATTTATTTATATTCTATAGTCCGAAAAAGTACAGAAATAAGATTTTTTTTAAAAATTATACCGGTTTTTATTTTATACCTGACTATTTCTTCCAATATCTATTCTCTTATTGTCTATTCATACGTCTCTATTACTATTAATACGTTTATCCTAACATTGTGGTAGCTTTTCCATACCTTTGGAATAGAATTGGAAATCATTAGAATTTAAAAATTCAGAAAACCCATTTTCTAAAGTTCTTTGATATGCTTTTAAATATTTAGTGAAACTTTGTCAAGGTGTCTAAAGAAATAGTAATCAGTCTGTGAGAGATCCAGATAGTAGAAGTGATGTAGGCAGGAATGAATCGTATGTTTTCGGCGGTCGCTTAATGAGTAAGGAACCCAACTTTCGAGTTGTTTCAATGTTTCAATCATATTGAGATGGTCATCGGCGGTCGACTAGCTTACATGGAATTTCCCAGCAAGTTCTGGAGCAGTTGTTCTTGGATGTTCTACCAAACCTCGCATCAAGGAATGAAGTCCTTCCACTAACTTCTTTGTCTTATAGGCTGAAATCTATCTATCAACATTTTTGAACAACCCTTGGACGCGGTACTCACTAACAATGCTCTACCAATTACAATTATTTATTTATTTATTTTGGGTTGGCTTTTTACAGGACCTTAGAGATCTTTAACCGCCGTGATTAGCCTATTCTACCTCTGCCTACCTTGGGCAATGGCCCTCCAGTTCACTGCATGGACTCCGTAGCGCCCTTCTTGATGAGATCGCATCTCGTTCTCGGCCTTCCTCTTGGCCTAGTTCCGACCACTATCGCATTCATAGTTTTGAAGAGAGACCAGATTGATCACTTCTGACCACATGCCCAGCCCATCATAACCTCTTTTAGTAGAAGATCCGATCTTGAAACGATCTTCACCGAGCTGATAATAGAGTGAAACATATTTTATGACAAATTTAGTATATTAGGAAATATGTTAAGAATGGGTTGCCTAAAAACATCCTTGACAGACCATTTTTAAAAAAATGATTTTAAGTTAAATGTTGCAATATCAAGATAATAACAAAACTTTACCCTGACTTAAAGTATCAAAGGTATAGAATGTGCAGCCGTTGGGTTGCCTATTCTTTTCCTGGACAAACTATCGGTTGTCAGGTAATAGCGGGTAAGCGATATCAGTTATCTGCACCGCCTTGATAATTCAGAGTAAAAGTTTTCTTATTATCATGATGTTGCAACATTTAATTAAAAACTTTTTTTTTTAATAATTAAAAATAGTCTGTCCAGGAATTTTTCAGGCAACCCATTCTTAACATATTTCCTAATTTACTAAATTTGGTATAAAATATGTTTCATTCTATTAGCTCGGAGCAGATCGTTTCAAGTTCCGATCGTAGACTATTTGCCTTTATTTCATGTGAGATCGACCGTTTCGTTTCCTTTATCAGTTCTCCTTTGGTCTTGCGTCTCCACAGCCATAGGTCATGATCCCATTTAGGTCCCATCATAGTTCATAAGACTTTCCTTTCGAACTTTTCAATATTTCCTTCTAGGATACCTGTTAATGCCCATGTTTCACAGCCATACATCAGTACTGGTTTGATGATGGTGTTATATACCCTAATTTTAAGATGCTTGGAGATGTTTTCAGATTTCAGAATAGTAGAGATAAAGAAAAGTGTTCTATTTGTATTATTCATTCTTAGGTCGATCTCACTCATTTTGTCGTTGATGGAGGCTACCGTCGATCCAAGGTATTTGAAAAAAATCTACTTTTAAGAACATGATATTTTTTACACCAACTTGTTCGCGTTGAAGTTTTTATTGATAAAGAAATATATTATTAGGTTCTCGGGGGGTACTGGTTCAATTTTTTGTAATTGATTTTGGATCGCGCTTCAACTTTTTGATTTCTTATTTGTGGTAATTTTTTATTGATATTAGAATCGGTCATTAGACTTCGAGTGTTCTGATTACATTTTTATTTTTATTAACCTATATATGGAATATATAGTAAGAAAGAGAGTATTGCGATCAAGAAAATTCTGGAATTCCAGTTTTCAACGAAAATACACGTTTTCGGGTCCCACAAAAATTGAAATAGGGATCGAAGTTAGGTTTTGTGGAGTTCTGTTATTTTTAATTAAAATTAATTATCAATTAACAATTAAAAATTACAATTAGAATTTTTTCAATAGTTTAATTAAATGAATCTAATTGTGAACATTTTATTTAAATAATTTTAATTAAATAAAAAAGTATTTAGAAGTGCAATTAAATTGTTTATTTAATTAGTTTCCCAGCTATGCTTACTAACACTGCCATCACCCACTCGTTGATGTCCCGGCCGAGTTTAAAGGCTACGTTATTAATATTGCAAACGTAAAGATTTTATTATTCAGAGGTTTATCAAAAGAAAAATCTAAAACCAATCATTATTTTCCAGAAAAAAACTATTATATAAAATTTAATGACTGGGGAAAATAAATTGAATAAATTAAAAAAAAAAACAATCGGCATGCAACTAAAGAGAACCGAGTCGTTTTATATTAATAAACGCAGAACTGTATAGCAATAACAGATTTTTTTTTTTTTTATATATATATAGTTACCCTATAAATTTTGTGTAAACACATGGTACATGTATGAATAAAAATAATGTATTACAACATTAAAATATAAATGTAAATATTGATATAACTGGTTAATATTGATAATTTACATAACCTATTTAAAAATATTATCAGAAAAGAAAAATTATAACTATGAAAAAAAAATCAACAGTCTATATATAGCAATGACTTTTAAGGGATTCAAAGTAAATTTTTATATTCAATATTTAGCCTGTCCTTAACGATTTAACTTAGCAATAATTAAAAAGTGAAAAAAAAGCTAAGGGTGAAATTAATACGGATAATTACATATTTTTCATTAATGGAAATATTTTATATAGCTAAAGAAGATAGACATCAGTACAGTTAGATGCTAGAAGAAAAGCTTAGAATAATAAAATATAGGTTCGAGAGTGCATCTTTATTATTTTTTTAAATAGCTTAATTTGATTCTTTGGAAAAAAACAACAAAAAATCTCGAACTTATTTTTTCAAACATTAAGATCATGGGACATTTAAATGTGAATTTTATTTACCACAATACGTCAGATCAATTTCTATTTATGATCTCTCTTTTTTTTTTTAAATCGAAAAATATGTTGACATAATTATTTTTAATTTTCAGTTTTAACTAATGAATTAGGGTACTTTAAAACACAAGATAGGGTTTTAAGGTTGTTTTCATAACTTTCTTTAAACATTTTTTGTTGAATGTTATCTTAAATATTAAAGAAATTTTACTTCGGTATCGCATTATAAGTGTAACGTTTATCAGATAATATCTGGAAGATCAGGAAACTGAGAATCCATTTTTATTACTGATACTTTGGGAAGAGATAAGAAGGGTGTTTTACAGCCAGAGATCATAGCGATAAAATGGTAGGGGATGGTCTCTGATAGCTCGGCGATTATGATTCTTTTGATAGGGTGGTTGGAGGGATTTGGAAGGGATGCGAAGATGGATGTGATGGCGGAGATTTCTGACATATAGCACTCTAGATGGGATCAGGATGGTTTAGTTTAAGAATAAACCAATTTAATATGAGATACATATCCAAAGGTTCGTTTTATTATATTATGTTGCATGGTACTAGTATAAATAACCCTCCCCAAATTCTAATCCTTTGTATCTCAATATTATAATAATATATATTTGTTTTCGGGGTAATCCCCATACAAAAGGAGTTGGTCATTACAGTTCATATATTTACTATATTAACAATATCACAAAAAATACCAAATAAAAACAACTGAAGACTGTTTACAGAAATTGGAGCCTATATTTTTGCACAGTATAATATTCTAGAACATATAATGAAGTTATATAGTTTTTGTTTTAAGTACCACTTTTCTGATTTAATTTCTTGTGAGAGATCAGCTGATGCGCCAGATGGTAACAGTCGCACTTAACTTCGTCTCTGAGATTTTTGATTTTTCAAAAGGATTTTCATCGATTCCAGTCTCGAAAAAGCTGCCAGCTTTTTGGACATCAACAGCAGTAAGGTTTGGAGTATTATTTCGGTAAGCAGAGTAATTTTTTTTTACCGCAAACAGTGAATGCAGAGTCAATAGGCTTGACACAAAGGGTAGCCATATTTCCTCATATCAGCTGATTGCTTCATGTCAGCTGATCTTTTTTTTACATATGAAATGCGATATTTTCATCAAGTGATGTCTTCTAAAACGTCAAGTAAGACCAGAGTAATGAAGCCGAGGCCCTGCCGAAACAACGTTTACCTCAGCATAATCCACCTATTCCACAACAAACTATTCCGCAAAATTTTCCTATTCTTCAAAAAACTCCTCAACATCAAATCTCTCATATCCCTTCTCCATCAAATGTCACAGACCTTACCAGTCTCATGACATCCTTCATCTCCGAAATCAAATCCCTTGTAATGCCTCTAATATCACTCCTTACGAACCTTGTATCAAATCTCATTCCTGCCTTACAAAAACCATAAATGATCTCACCTAATTACTTATCCATTCTCCTTTGGAATGCGAATGGTGTTAGAAATCACACTGACGAACTGACAGCATTGTTGCAAGAAAAAACAATTGACGTTGCACTTATTACTGAAACTAGACTAACCACTAAACAGCTTTTCAAAATACCGCAGTACATAACATACCGTACAGACCACCCAGACGGCAAAGCTCATGCCGGTTCTGCTATCATTGTCCACCAATCCCTCTCTCATCATTTACTTCCACTTCCTACCTATGATTTCCTACAAGCCACAGCAATAGTAATCAAGACTTTTTCCTATCCGGTAACTATTACATCAGCATACTGCCCTCCCAAACACTCCATTTCCAACACCGAATTTGCATCCTTCCTGGATTCCTTAGGAAATCATTTTATTCTGGGTGGAGATCTAAACGCAAGGACCAGCAGTGGGGTTCTAGAACCACGAATTCTCGTGGAAGAAATTTGCTGACTGCTCTGAATTCCCGAAATTTTAACCTCTACCTCCTGACTCCCCTACCTACTGTCCAACAGATCCTAACCGTAATCCAGATATCCTCGACTTCTTCATCCACAGCGGATTAGGCTCCCTGAACTATTCCGTAACTCGCCTTGACGAACTATCCTCTGACCATAGTCCACTGATCCTTAAAGTATCCCTAACTCCTATTCCGAAACCCATTCCACCATCATTTATCCGAGGCCCTGTCAACTGGAACCTCTTCCGCCAAATCCTCACCGATAATATTGACCTCAGTGTGACCCTCAAAACACCGGATGACCTTGATGATTCCGTCTACTCCTTTACTACCGCGATTCAGCAAGCTGTCTGGACTGTCTCCTCTCCTAAGCACTCCAATAGAACTCCTCAGCAAAACCATTTACCTCAACACCTAGCTGACCTCATCCATGCAAAACGCCGAGCCAGATCATTATGGCAAAGAACCCGACACCCAACAGATCGCCGCTCCTATAACTTTTATTGTAGGCAATTAAAGCGGGAGTTGGCGACCTTCCGTTCCCAGTCCTTTAATTCCTACCTCTCCTCTCTATCAGCTCGAGATAATTCCCTGTGGAATGTGACCAAAAAGATCCTAAAATATCATAAAGTTTCCCATCCTCTCCGGCGTGGTGATGACTCCTGGGCTGCGTCTGATGAAGATAAAGCCGAGGAATTCGCCACACACCTCTCCAAAGTATTCACTCCTCACCCGGAATCCAACAGAAATCATACCACAACAGTTCAAGAATCCCTTTTCTCACCAATACCTCTTTCCCTACCTCCTAAAGCTATTAATCCATCTGAGGTGAAATATCTTCTTCAAAAACTGACCCTTCGTAAATCTCCTGGACACGATCTCCTTACCCCCCAGATCCTGCGACAACTTCCCCAGAAAGCCATTATTTTTCTTACATACATCTACAACTGCATCCTTCGCACCACCTATTTTCCTCTCTTATGGAAACATTCCACAATCATTCTATTCCTAAAACCAGGTAAACCTTCCAGTAACACTTTATCCTACAGACCTATTAGTCTACTCCCCATCCTCTCAGAAATCTTCGAAAAGCTCCTTCTAAAACGAATCCTGCCTATATTAGAATCTCACAACCTTCCTTCCCACCAGTTTGGTTTCCGTTCTCATCATTCCACTGTTCAACAAGGACTCCGATTTGTAGACCATATTTCCTCAGCCCTCGAATGCAAAGAGTATTGTTCTGGTGCGTTTCTGGACATAGCGCAAGCTTTTGACCGGGTATGGCACGTTGGATTACTCTTCAAGCTTAAAACGCATTTACCCCAGTCTCTCTACCTCATTCTAAGATCCTATCTCTCAAACCGCTCCTTTCAAGTACGCTGTGGTGTAGAATTTTCCAACTTTTATCCCGTTGAGGCCAGTGTTCCTCAGGGCAGCGTCCTGGGACCCGTTCTCTAATCCTTTACACCGCTGATATTCCTAATCATCCTGACATCTTTCTGGCAACATTTGCAGACGACACCGCCATCCTATCATCCAGTTCCGATCCCGAAACAGCATCCTTAATCCTGCAAAAACACCTTTGTCTTATTGAAGACTGATGTGGTGCTTGGCGCATAAAGGTGAACGAGACCAAATGCAAACACGTTACCTTCACTCTTCGACGAAACTCCTGTCCGCCAGTTTACTTCAATTTCATTCCTATTCCTCCTTCAGATACAGTCCGCTATCTTGGCTTACTACTAGACAAAAGACTGACGTGGAACCCACATACAAGACTTAAAAGAAAAGAACTCAATCGACGATTCGGACACTTATACAGACTAATAAACAGAAAATCTGAACTTACAGTTGACAACAAATTATTAATTTATAAGACAATACTGAAGCCCATCTGGACCTACGGACTTGAACTGTGGGGGACAGCTAAACGTTCTAACATCAAACGCATTCAATCCTTTCAATCCAAAGTCCTCCGAATAATAGTAAATGCTCCTTATTATGCATCCAACTATACCTTGCACCACGACCTTAATGTTCCATTTATTTCAGACCTAATTCCATCCAAATTTACCAAATTCCATCAGAACCTCATTCATCATCCTAATCCTTTAGCACGATCCCTATCCAGCTCCACTCATCCTACAACCCACCTAGAAGGTTGAAACGGCAGTGGCCCCGAGATGTATTGTAAATACATATGCTGGAGTTCTGACACTGGTCAGATTCTCCTCTCAAGTGCAGTGTGATTGTGGCTATGGCGCCCTCACTTAGCTTCCGCTGGCTCTCACCAGTGATGCGGCTGAGAGGGAGGCGCTGGGATCCTTTGGACTCTGCTTGTCCTTCCACAAGTGGGGGAACAAGCCCCGTCCGGGGTTCCCGAGCTGATTGTAAATATTGTACATAGGTATGAATGTGACATGTTTTGTTTATTTATTTGTTAACTTCATTTATTTTGTTTATTTTGTCTACTTAATTTTGTTATTGTATACGTTTACTTATTTTGATTTTATTTTATGTAATTTGACTTTCCTTTTGTTTACATTGTAAATATTGTATGAATGACATCCTGTAGCATTATTATTATTGTATATTATGACAAATTGTAATATATACGAATAAAAAAAAAAAAAAATTCTTGTAATATGGCCAGAGCTGCTCCATCCCTAACCGCCCAGTCAGACATAGATTGATCATGCATTATTTAATAAGAGTTAGTTTTCATTAGTGTTTATATGATTAAAGAAACACAAAGATTATTCCAAAATTAACGCAAGGTTTAAATCCATTAGAAAATACAATTGTTTTTTTATTAGATATTAAGTTTAAATTAGATATTAAGTACCGACCGTAAAACCCGATCAACCAAATATTCAGAAATCTTTATGTGAAACTTCATAAGCATTTAAACCTTACTGATGACTACCAAAATAATCCAAGGAGAAACAAAAAAAAATCTAATTTAGCATATAAATCTCAAAATCCAAAATTTCAATATCATATTGAAACTGATTATTTACAAAAATGTTCAAACCTCTCTTCTATACAACGCCCAAGCCCACGCTTGGAAAAAAAAAGGCTGCAGCAATTTCAAAATCGTGTGTTTACTGTGGCTTAATCCATTTGAAAAAAAAAGGGTTTAAATTATGGAATGCAATCGATAATTACTAGGGGTGGGCATAATCGATTATTTCAATTATTGGAGAAACGAATGATCATTCGAACTGCATTTTATATCGATAATCGAGGGGTCACAAGGCGTTGGGATAATCGAATGACCGAATGACTTTTTTTTTTGGCTTATCAGATAAATTAGAGCCCCAGCTCAGCAATCGTAGACAGGGAAATTGTGCCAATTATGTTTCAGAATGCATATTAATCATTTGATCATTCGATTATTGAAATAATCGAAGTCCAATCATTCGATTATGACGATCATCCGATTATGCCCACCTCTAATAATTACCTTAAATTGTTATCAACAATTTTTTACTAAGAGATAATAATTTAAATCTTTTCTGAAGGTGATAAGTCTTTTTTTAGTTGTATGATAAACATTGAAACCTTAAGATAAATAATTTATTTTGAATAGAAGAATTTATAAATTATTATTCGTCTTTGTCAATTTAAGGGCCGATAGTAAGTATAGAGTTAGTGAAAATGGAGCGTGATACAAGCGAAAGACTTTTCATTGTTAAACATTTTAAAAATTATAGCAGTCCGTAAGTGGCGAAAGTTCGTAAGAATTATGTTTTTGAATAGTGATTTGAGCTGTTGAGTAATCCACACTGGATCAATTAGTGACCTCATTTTGTTATTTTTAAGTGAACCATAGATTAAAGAAAATTAAAATTATGGTTCAAAGAAAACTTTATATCAACTTATGCCACTTATTTTATTGTACATTAACTTTTCTAAAATCTTGCGTTTTCCAACGATATATTATACGTCTATTTTTCTGCTGATGTTTCAAGAATTATTTTTAGATGACTTGATTACAGAAAATTAAATTTCATCTTCGAAAAAGAAAAAACTTTTACCTATCAACCTTTAGAAAGACTTACTTAAATATTAGTGAAAATCGTATCAAAAACCGTCTTGTGGTCTAGAAGCAGTTCGCGAAATTCAAAGATCGCGGTATCTTTTTTTAGGTATATTTGCAGATGATAGTTTACATGGTTTATAATAATACATATGTGTACGATCGTCTTGAAGTGACATTATTTCAACTTGATGAGTTAGATGGTTGATATGAGATGGGCTATCACTAATATGGAAAAGGAAATAATTGTTTGGTATGACTTTAAATAAAAGACACTACATTTGTAAATTTTAATAAATAATAATAAAAAATAATAATAGACTTAAGAATAAAATAGAAAAAAAAATTCTAAGGATAATAAAGTCCCTTAAGGATAATTATAATATATATATATATATATATATATATATATATATATATATATATATATATATATATATATATATTATGTCCTTTTACGGTTAGTTAATAAACTTAACAAGACTATTTTCCGAAATTATATCTTGTTTTGCCAACATAGGTTTACCCTTCTCTTTTCTTTTTTTTTTGGTGGGGTGGGGGAGGGATGTTTCGTAATTTTAGCCAGTTTAAGACAGAGTGACAAAAAGTTTCTCTGCATTAAAAGTAGATTTGGCGATGAAAACGTTTTTTCTGATTAAACTCATAGAGACTCTGATTCAGCATAAAACACCATTTCATGTTTGAAGTAGCAAATTAACGTTGGTTCGTTCTTCATAGTCAATTTACTGAAATACTAACAAATGCATAAGCAAATCGTAATTGAAATATAATTGCTACTTTCATCATAAAGTAATGTTTGTTTTTCACTGCAAAATGAAAAGGGGGTATTGAAACGAAGTTGTTTTTGCTTTATTTTCTCGAATATTCAAATTAGGTTTCGTATATCTTGCGTGATATGCTTCCGTGCCACTATTGAAGTGTTTTTAGCCTTGATAACTTATCAGGAGATTTAATTATTCTCTTCACACATCTATTAAATCCACTTAGGTCTAATTGGGTTCTTGTAGTTGTTCTTTTGAAACTTTGAAACGATTTACAATCGAGATATTTCGATCATTGTTCTTATGTGCATCATCAAATTAGAAAAACAGTAAGAAGAAGAATCGTAATAATATACAAAGAAACCAATTACGGAACAATTAAAGTAAGTCAGAGATTTAAATAACTCGGTAAAATCATATGCTGCAATGGGTCGGAGAGAGAAGGTTTTAAGAAAATCACCAAAGTAGAGAAATTAAGCTTCGTCACCAGTGATCTTTATAAAAAGAATTGGTCTCTAAAAGTTAGGATACGACATTATAACACGATCTTCTAACCAGTGATACTCTACGTATATAACTCTACGTAGATAAGTTCTTGTCTTCTCAGCCGGGAGGGCCTTCTGAAAATAGAAAGGAACCTGAAGGATACAGGTTGAGGTCTAATGAGGAAATGTATAAGGAACCACAGATCTAGGGTGGGAAGGCTGAGATTCTATGGCCATGTGATGAAGATGAATTCTGAGAACTTAACCATCACATTTTTTAGCGAATCCACAGTTATGATAATTAAACCGGGTATTTTAAACAGGTTAAGGATGATATGGACCAAGTGCTGCTAAGAGACCAAGATTGTTTAGACAAAGATAAGTACAGGAAGGCACTCAAGGTAATAAAGGCTGGTACGGGGAAGTGCCGAAAAAAGGATGGTGAGGGTCTGAGGAGAGAAAACGTAAGCACGCAGAGCTCATGAGGGGCGTATGGGAGGTGAGGAGGCAGGTGAAGAGGAAGCATTGAATTCGTGAAATTCGCGTGGTCTTTAAGATCATTCCGTGAAGATAATAATACCTAGTAAACATTAAAAACCAAAGGCATAATGATTTACTTCCAAAAATATAAGTTTAAATTAGATATTAAGTACCGACCGTAAAAGTCGATCAACCAAATATTCAGAAATCTTTATGTGAAACTTCATAAGCATTTAAACCTCACTGATGACTACCAAAATAATCCAAGGAGAAACAAAAAATAAATCTAATCTATACTATAATATTATAAAGCTGAAGAGTTTTGTTTGTTTGAACGCGCTAATCTCAGAAACTACTGGTTCTAATTGAAAAATT
This sequence comes from Piezodorus guildinii, assembly GCA_023052935.1. NCBI lineage: Eukaryota > Metazoa > Arthropoda > Insecta > Hemiptera > Pentatomidae > Piezodorus > Piezodorus guildinii. The sequence goes on along the minus strand of CM041293.1, from coordinate 117,032,862 downwards.
CTTGAAGTTGGATAGTCCATTTATCGAGGAAGGTTATAGGCTTTATAACATCACGCTGCGGCCAATAGAACCGTAGAATTAGTCGAAAATCTGGGAAAAAACAGCGAAAATTTTGGGAGAAAAAAAAACTCGCTTCCCAATGATTCCAAATGATTTACCTTTTATTTTTAAATAATTCAATTTCCCGTTGATTTATATTTTTCCATTTAAACACGTAGGAATAGATTTACGTCGAGATCGGGTTGCGGAGAAAATCAGTATGTTCTTCTGCCACAAGAAAATAAAACTAAAAATGTCATTTACGCGGAAGTACTTTAAAATATATTCTTTTAAAAACTTCTTAATAGCAATCATAATAACAGAAATTGATGCAGACGAAGTCGCTTTAGAATATATCAAAGAAAAAGTGACATGTACAAAGAAGGTTTAAATTTGGGTGATAAAATTCCGGTTCTGGGATACGCCGATGATTTGGTACTGCTAAAGGAAGACACGGAAACTAAACAATTAAATACAAGTCCGTTAATAAAAACCGGTAAAGAAATAGGACTCGAAATAAATACCGAAAAAACAAAATATATGATTTGTAGCAGAGACGGTGGCGATCATAGTGATATTGATATATCAGGGTATACTTTTGAACACGTAGAGAAATTTAAGTATTTAGGTTCAATGATAACGAAAAAAAATCGAGGAGGAAATAAAGTCCTGGTTAAACGCGGGAAATGCGTGTTATAATTCAGTTGCGAAATTACTTAGCTTCTGTCTAAAAACTTAACGGTTAGAATTTATAAAACTGTTATTCTTCCAACGGTGAAACGTGGCCGCTTACATTGAAGGACGGACAACTGCTAAAGGTTTTAGAAAATAAGGTACTAAAATATTTGGTTCGAAGAGAGATGAGGCTACTGGGGAGTACAGAAGGTTACACAACGCGGAAATATTTATATCAATCTATATTATTATCTATATTGTTAAGTCATGTTTTATTTCAAGAGTAATTTTCAACTTAAAAAAAAATCTTAAGGGCACCTGGCTGAAAATATATTTAATTGTTTTTTTATTTTTTAAATGGTTTGTGACGTTTACTTTTACATATTAAGTGATTATGGGTATAACCACTTCTACTGGTTTGCTATTGTAAATTTGACAGGAAAAAGTCATGATCGGGATTTAAATGATAACAAAGAGTAGCTGAAAGTTGATATTCATTATAGCCAATCTCACCATAAACGCACATAAATTAATACGAAATGCAATATTCGCGAGCAAAGCTGCGTGACACAGCTAGTTTAGCATATAAATCTCAAAATCCAAAATTTCAATATCATATTGAAACTGATTATTTACAAAAATATTCAAATGTCTCTTCTATACAATGCCCAAGCCCACGCCAGAAAATACAAAAAAAAAAAAGGCTGCTGCAATTTCAAATTCGTGTGTTTACTGTGGCTTAATCTATTTAAAAAATAGGGTTTAAATTATGAAATGCCATCAATAATACTAGGGGTGGACATAATCAAATGAGGATTATCAGATCATTCGATTATTTCAATCATTCGAATTAATCGATTATCGGATTAATCGGTTTGAAGAAACGAATGATCATTTGAACAGAATTTTATATCGATAATCGAGGGGTCACAAGGGGTTGGGATAATCGAATGACCGAATGCCTTTTTTTTTTTTTTTGCTCATCAGATAAATTATAGCCCCAGCTCAGAAATCGTAGACAGGGGAATTGTGCCAATTATGTTTCAGAATGCATATTAATCATTCGATCATTCGATTATGCCCACCCCTAATAATTACCCTAAATTGTTATCAACAATTGTTTACTAAGGGATTATAATTTAAATATTTTCTGAAGGTGATTAATCTTTTTTTAGTTGTATGATAAACATTGAAACCTTAAGATAAATAATTTCTTTTGAATAGAAGAATTCATAAAACTACAATATAAATTATTAATGGCTTATCTAAATGATCTTTTTTGATTGGCCTGGCAGCTTCTCCTCTGGCTATACTGTCAAATCTGGGCTATTTTTCTTTATCTTCTACCTTCTACCATGTCTTGTTCGTTAATCCTATACTTCTCTCCAGGTTCTGCATCCTCCGTCCACTGGTAAGGGCATTGTTTTTTTATTCGGGGGCTACCTTTAGCATGGTAGTTAACATATCAGCCTCTTATGCCTAAGGTTCCGGGTTCGAACCCGGATTTTTAATGGGATTAGAAAAACCTTAGTCCTTAATTATTTCCTTCGTAGGGGACGTTAAAAGGTGGTCCCGAGCCTGTGCGATGTCAGGTACTCGTTAAAGATCCCTATTCTAAAATTGCTGGATAGGCAAAATTTAGGACTCCCACTCCACCGATTAGCCACAGCAGTATAAAGGTACGTTAAATAAATAAACACAAACAGCTTTTTTTTCATTCATCAGGAGGTGTTGTCGATTTCATCTTAATCTCTATACTGGGTTTTTTGGAACTGGGTTTCCAAAAAACGAGTTGGTTCGTTTGTTACAAGAGTTTAAACATCCTACTGGATATTATTTAAAAGGTTTCTGGTAGTCCTTTTGTGAAATGGAAGTTTTTATAAAGCTCTAAGCAATCTGATATATTTTATCCATATCTAGGTAAATTGTGACCTCTTCCAGTAAGCCAAGTCCATACTTGTTCATAGTTATTTCATAGCATGTTTATGTAATTTTCTTATAGGTATTGTTGTCTATTATCAATTGTCTATTATTGTTAACTAAATGTTATAATTAATAAAAATGTACTCAATTTCATTCGTTAGAAATTCTCAACCTTTTCTTGCATTTCGGCTGTACAGGATATGCACTGAACGTACTTAACAACACTGATGGCCATTAACAGTCATAAACTCTATGCTGTCCACTTCTATAGCTCTAGTGCTGAACAGCTTCTTTCCTGGTCTTGGACTTCTTCTCCTTCTGTAGGCTTTGAGGTTGTAGTGCTCTTCCAGCCGTAAATGAACTCTTTAAAGCATGTTGGTCTCACAGAGGAAACTCCTCCTCAGTGAGGACAATTATTCCCGTGGTTCTCATCATCTCGTCCATCGCCCCGGAAACAGTGCAGGTCGTAATCATATGCTCTCCTAATAAGTCCTAAAAAAGTGCATTAGCAATAAATTGTAATGATACCTGAAATGTTTATAAAAACTCAAATGTTTAATAATATTACTTGTCCCCCACCTCCTCACGTGGAATGGAAATGGATTAGTAGGCAGATTTAAAAGATAGAGGTGATTCTGATCAACATGAGACATAAATAAATATCATAAAATGCATCTTAAAACACTTAAAGAATAATCTATACAAATATTATAAAGCTGAAGAGTTTGTTTGTTTGTTTAATCTAATCTCAGAAACTACTAGTTCGAATTGAAAAATTCTTTTATAACATCACGCTGCAACCAAACGAGTGAAGAATCAGTGGAAAATCTGAAAAAAAGAAAACGAGGAAAATCATCCTTGCATCCCAATGACACCAAATGATTTACCTTTTTATTTTGAAAGAATTCAATATCCCGCTAATTTATCTTTTGCGATAACAATTAATAAATCACAGGGACAAACATTTAAATACGTAGGAATAAATTAACGTCTAGACTGCTTTTTACACGGCCAACTATATGTCGCATTGTCAAGAATGCGTTGCGGAGAAAATCAGTATGTTCTTCTGTCATACAAGAAAATATAACTAAAAATATCACTTACACAGAAGTACATTAAAATATATTCTTTTAAAAACTTCTTAATAACAGAAATTGACGCAGACGAAGTCTCGAGCAACAGCAAGTTACATTATACACTGCCGGACAAAATTAAAGGATCACTTACAAACATTTAAATTATTATTACATAAGAGATAAAAATAGGAATTCCTTTGTCCCAGACTGGACTTTGTGTTGTATCTTATCATGTTAATCCTCTACCTGTTTATATTCCCACCCGTTTATGGAGAAAAGGGTCAGTTGGTTAGTTGTTAGCAAAGATTCATCTTATTGAAGATTTTCTAACATTTAAGAGACTTTAGTTTTTACTTGTGAGTTTATTAAGAACGTTGTGATGGCCAACAGACGAGCATTGACCGAAGAGGATATTGCGCAACGGCTCCAGCGGTCACAATCTGTAGTGTCCAGGGTGCTTAATAGGCACCGTCAAAACTGTAGGGCATACAAGAAGAGTCGGACAAGACCGTCCGAGGTCAACGTCCCTCCGTGACAAGAGATTTTTGCAACTGCATGCTCTTCGGGATCTCCGATAAACTGGTAACAGTCTGCGTGGTCTCCTCCAGAGGTTCAGGAATGTGCAAATTTCAGAGCGAACCGTGAGAAGACTACTCAACGATTATGCATTGACCTCCCATCCTTCAGCTACTGGACCTCTTCTCTCCAGGGAACACCGAGTTGAGCGCTTGAGGTTTGCTCGGGAGCATCTAAACTGGACTCAGGAAGATTGGAGCCTCGTATTATTCAGCGATGAGTCAAGATTCTGTCTCCGATCTCCAGATGGACGGGAAAAGGTATGGAGAAGGCGGGGAGAGAGGTATGCTCCATGCACATTTTCTCCAAGGGTTGCATTTGGTGGTGGGTCAGTGATGGTGTGGGGGGGAGGGAGCATAAACTTAAACTCCCGTACAGAGTTGGTTCTTGTGAACCGTGGCTCTATAACTGCTGACAGGTACATTAGGGAGGTGCTTGAGCCACATTTAATACCTTTCGCCAGAAATATCGCAGGTAACTTTATTTTTATGTACGATATTGCCCGACCACGTTGCTCGATCAGTGCAAAATTTCCTCAGACAAGAAGAAATTGAAGTTATGGTTTGGCCACCCAGAAGTCCAGATATGAACCCAATAGATCATGTATGGGACATGCTTGGAAGACGTGTCCGCGCCCGAGACCCATGAAATTTGGCAGATTTAAGAGAAATGTTAGTGGAAGAGTGGAACAACTATTAATTGCATTTTAGTATCCATAATATCAGTGATATTGACTATAAAGATAGCTCTTCTTGGGCACTGGTATATAAATACCTTCTAATACTACATAGAAAATTAGACAAGAGAGGGAGTTAATCACCATGGCTGATACCTAAAAGGGAGTATCAGGTGGACTTGAAGAAAGCTTAGGCCCAAGACAGAGCTTTCGAGCTAATCACATTAGACGGATTGTTTTGTGCGTCTCGAGGTAATTCTTACCAAGTGCCCTTAACATCGAGGTGTTTGAAAGAGGAGTTGTTGAACTAATAATGAGCTGGAGGTATGTCGGTCCCCTACTTTTTTTAGGTATCTAATTAACAAAATTAACTCAATACGTGAAGTCTGACAGTAATAGACTATAAATATGAACGGATGCTTTCTCAGATTATTACAATCAAATTATAACAAAAGAAAATCTTAATTTCTAAAACGCACCTATTTTTTCAGCAGCGTAATCTGGCGTTAAATAAATAAACTAAACATGCCTATTTTATTAAGTAAAATCATCGGATATTTGGATTAAATTTTTATATGTATAAAATACAAATTAAATGTTTCCGATGTTGAAAGAATTGCTTTGCACGACGTGGAACTCTAAAAACGGAAATAATTTTCGTATTTGTTTGATCTATGCTGACTGTCACAAATTGTATGAAATATTCATTTGGTAACAATCTTGTTATTAAATTATTTTCTTTCTTTATTTATTTTATTATTTTTTTTTTCCAAGCCGTTCATAATTTTCTGAGACATACAAAATGTGCACAAACGTTGGGACACTACGTTAAAAAGCGAAAAGAAATAAACTAAAAAGCGGATTTAATTAAGTGATTATTGAGGATAATGGCTTCTATTTTTGTTTTATTTAATATAACTTAAATGTTTCCATCCAAATGCTTTAATTATTAACAAATTCTCTAAACCTTTTTTTTTCAATTCTTACTTCATTTAAAAGTTTTTAGATTGATTTAACCAACGTAGGTTTATAAAAGTCGTATGTTGTCCAGATTTAATTATGTCGTATTCCTTATTCATATTATTTTTATAAAGGATTTTGTAGCTAATAAATATCTTTCTAATATAAATAATTGTTGTTTTTATTAATATTTAGCCAAACTTCATATATCTTCACGCATAAATAATAGAAATATGACCATATAGGGCATGGAGAGAAGCGGTAGAGGAACTCCTTGAATGGATAATAGATCCATTATCAGAGGGACAATCTCCTGTCGACTTGTGTAGGCCGTTCCTACGCACACATTCTTATCCGTTCTTACCACTCGGAAACTTTTAAGAGCTATTTATAAATTTATAAAGCGATATTTTTTTGTAAATAACGAGTTTTGGGAACTCAATACTTCTTAGCCAATTATTAATTTCATCCCTTAGTCCTTTATTTATAACTTTTAAAAGCATTAAAAACGAATTTATGAACTCAGGTGCAGGCAACACAAGACTACTAATCTCGGTTGTTAAAAACAATTTAAGAATTATTAAATAAAGTTAGAGTTGAAAATGTTTTAAAGAATTATATTCGGTTTCGTTGGAAACATATGGTTTGATTATAAAATATAATAATAAAACATTGTAGAATAATTGCATAAGTTAATGGCCTACTCGTCACATTCCACAACGCAGTATATAAAATAACATTTTTTCTAAAATTTTTAGCTTTCCAACGGCATACTTTACAACTATATTACCAATATCATGTTTGGAAAAAAATTACCGAAATAACTACGTTAGGTCTTTTCTCTGTAGTTATATATTAAATTCATTAATCTTGTATATTTAACTATTTTTTATGACTGCTAATATGATGATGTTTGGAATTTTTCGGAATCTACAAAACTAAAAGGAGTACTTTAGAGGAATAAAATTTGGAATTATAATATTCCTGTCTGACCATATCAATCAGAATAAAACTTGCATTATATTATAGCTAACTAAATTTTACTTCGATATAGCGAATTTCATAAAAACCATGATTGTTGTTTTTGTAAAAAGGTGCAAAATTCATCGTAACATTTTGGGTTTACAGTTTAGTTTCGTACTGCAATTTTTTTTTTTTTTTTTTTTTTTTTTTTTTTTTTTTTTTTTTTTTTTTTTTTTTTTTTTTTTATCCTAATACATAACTTTTCCTCTATAACTTGTCGATATGGCTGATTATGGTCAGCTTAATTGCTCTACACTGCGGTGAACTGGACAAACTATCCCATTCCGGTCAAATATTTACCCGATCTTTTGAAACAAGCCCCGCTGGATGAACGATAGCAAGCGGAGATGAGGAGCCATCCACCACTGCCCCCCAACAATTTTTTTTTTTCTTTATTTTATTTTATTTTTTTCGTACTAGATTTATCACAGTTAATGAATCACACACAGTGAAGATATTTAGATTATTACTATTAATATGAGAAAATAATACATCATCTAAATAAATATACTGTGCTGAGGAGCTTTGACGAAAGGTCACCTCCAATGAGTTAGCCACAAGCAATGTCACAACAAGTGCGGTTAGTCCTGAGGATCCGAGGGATGATATAGCAAGAGGTTGTAGGGAGGATGAAGTGGCGGCAGGGCTGGTCAAAGCAAGTGCTTACAGGTGGTGTGTATTGTACCCTAAAGGCAGTGATAAACGGTGAGAATCAGGTTATGTGTAGGTGAGGTGTAATTCATGAATCGTAGGTGAAAGTGAATATCGCATACTTTCAACATATTATAATAAATATTCAATTACCGAATTTTCGATATTACTTCATACTTTTTTTTTTTTTACCTTTTAGTATAAGTAATGTTTAATTTCTTAAAATCGAGTTTCTACATTAAAAAACATGTTTTCATGATATTTATATTACACTTGTCTGTTTTTATAACTTTATCATTTAGTTATTTTATCTAATAGTAATATTTGATGTCATTATCCAAAATTATTTTTAAAACATAAGCCTTTCACCTCACCACACATACCCTATTTCTCACCGTGTATCGCGCTTTGAGTACAGGTGTGTGTCCTTTGTCAGTACTGGCCAAGTAATTTGTAGGTAGCTGGTTGAAGGTTATCAAGGGTAGTCTCAGGTATTATAAATATTTTAAAAAATAAATTAAGTTATCAAATGTTAAAAAGGTTGTTATTATAAATTACTATGATTGGTGAATCAGGCCTATTCTATAACTCACGAAAACGCCCACAAACCCTGGCAGACATATCATTAACATGATATTAAATACCATTTAATTTTGAAATTACTTAATCGAAATGACTTATATTAAATATGGGATATCAGTTTCTTAGGACTTATCTTTTTACTACATACACACAAACATGGTCATAGATCTTTTTTCGGACCTTCATAATGTAGACCCAGCGATTCCTGTAACATTCATTTCCATTGACAAATTGAATTAGATTATTTTTAAGATCACTATGCTTTCTAGTAGTATATATTCTTGTTATATAGTATATAATTAAAATCTGGATGATGTTTAGTACATAGTTGACATCTAATTTGTGATAGGGTCCATCCATTACCGTGATATATACGAGTTGAAGTGGCTCCTTCCCCCAAAGTGCAGACAATATTTCCTAGGAGCATACCTTTACCAAATCATTAACTCCCAACACCCTCCATACATTTACAGTCTCCTCCAATTTAAATCTTCAGTCCATTCACTTGAAACAAGATCCCGCCATTCCGACCATTACTTTCCTACCCATAAAACTAAAACATTTGATCGTTCCTTCCTTGTCCGCTCCTCTACTTTCTGGAATTCTCTACCTACTCATATCCGCCATGCTGCTTCTCTCTCCTCATTCAAATCCCAACTTTTCCAATACCTTTTATTATCCCAAAAAGACGCTTAAAAACTGTGATATTTATATTACTTACAACACATTTGAAAGTGATATTTGTTCATAGTATATATTTAAACGATGTTATCTATTCATTTATATTTAAGTTTGTTCAACACAATATTTTCTAGGAATTGTTTTTACTTTATGTTATCATTGTATATATTTTTTTTTCTTTTTCTTGTATATATGTGTGTATATGCGTGAGTAATATACACACATAAATTAACCCATAAATGTAATTTGTAGAAATTATGTTCCTTCGGTCTGTTGGCCAGACATGCTGTATAATTAAACTGTACAAAGCTGAATAAAAATTATTTTCTATTTCTATTTCTATATTTCACTTCAATAACAATATAATGATAATAAGCTCAATAATTGCTTTGTTCTATTTATCTTCGGGGTCCCGAGGTACACCTCCGTATCCGAATTTTATAGCGAGTTGAAGTGGCTTTATCCTTCGAATCGTCGCAAGTATTTCCTTGCATCATTCCTGTACCAAATTATCCAATCCCGCCGTCCATCTTACATGTTTGACCTTTTACAATTCAAATCCTCTGTCCATTCCCGCTGTACACGCTCTAGGCCTTCAGATTTATACACAACAGCCCACCAATGTGCACATTTTAACAGATCGTTCCTTATCCGATCCTCAATCCTGTGCAATTCTATTCCTCTTTCTATCCGTCACTCCAACTCTCTTCCTACATTCAAATTCCGCTTATTCATTCATCTCATGACCATCCAGTCTGAACAAAATTGTAAATGACTTTTTTTTATTTTATTTTCTACATATTAGCGTATGTCTGTTTATGATTAGTTTTAGTTAAATTGTTTATAAATAATTAATTGCTCTAAGACTCTGAAGCCCAATTTATATATTATGTCTAAAGGAACTTTTCCTAGAATACTAAAGAATTTATTTATTATTATTATAAGCAGAATTTAATTTAATTTAATTTTCTACATATTTTTCCCAACGTGGCACCAAATTTTTTATCCCCGAACTGAAAAACTCTGAGCTTTGAAGTAAAACAAAATCTGAAAACGCACTTTTCACTTGTTCATCATTTTAAAAAGTTTTCCTTTGACGAAGTTGTCTAAATTCCTGAACAGGTGGTAATCTGTTGAAGACAAGTCGGGAGAATATGGTGGGTGCGGAAGAACTTCGTTGCCCAGTTCTTTCAATTTTTGCAAGGTATGTTTAGATACATGGGATCTTGCTGTTGCTCAGTGAGATCATGAGGTACCCATGTATCGAGCTTTTTTACTTTCCCAATACACTTTAAATGTCTGGAAACCGTACATGCACTTGCATTTAGTTGTGCTGAGAGTCATTTAACTCTTTGGTACGGGTTTCCTACTACTGTTTGAGGACATCGCTGTCTATTACGGACGGAAGTCTTCCTCGGGGCAAGTTTTCCAAGTCGGTATCCCCAGCTGAAAACTTAGCAAACCAACGGCGAATGGTCCGTTCAATAATACTCCCTTCTCCAAACTCCTTGCAAATATTTCTAGCGGGCTCAGCTGCTGAACGGCCGAATTTAAACTCGTACAAAAATATTACTCGAAAATCGCGTGTTTCCATGTTCATATTTGGAGGTATACTAAAAAGTGGGTAATTGGTTGGGAAGCTAATATTTATAATACAAAGGTAGAGGATTAGTATCTGTTCCCTTTAAATATGTAAACATTCGGAGGAAAACAACAGAGACCTGCAAAATCGTTCATGTATTTCAGAAACTATAAAAACGGACATTTCATGTGAAACAACCCAATATAATACATTATTATTATAAAATATACAAAATTAAAGGTACTTAAGATAAGGAAAATTTAAAGTATAGGCATTTAAGCCTGGTAAGACTAGTTCAGTCAAAACGAAACCTACATGATATTAAAGCACATTAAATTTTACATAGAAGTAGCGAGTTTAATCAAAATCTTTACATACTTTTTGGGAGAAAATACTAAAAAGGTTTAAATTTCATGGTACGAATTGGCTGTTTTGGTTAGCTGATTTTGATGAAAAAGTTGCTGTATGATCTCGGGCTATGCTATGATATATTATCGGCAGTGGACTTATCACACACACACACACACACACACACACACAGACCTTTTTGCGGGACTTGGTCATTTGGACTCAGAGGACCTTTAAACGTGTATTTCCGGAGAAATTTTGAATTAGAAAATTTTCAAGATCTAAATCCTTTTTCTTACTATATATTTCATATATAGATAAGTTTAAGTATAATTAATTCTGATTTTAAATTAATTTTGTTATTTTATGGTAAGATTCTCTCTCCGTTTAGATTCTCTTGATAAAGTTTTATACCCAATCATCAGTCTGGCTTTAAAAAACATCATTCCACTATACAACAATCTTATCGTTTAGTTGATTTCATTTCAAACTCACTAGAGTCAAAAAAATATTGTCCAGGCGTTTTCCTTGACATTAGTCAGGCTTTCGACAAGGTTTGGCACGAAGGATTGCTTTGTAAACTGGAAATTTTACTTCCACCTACGTTCTATTTAATATTCCTTTCATACCTTTCGGATAGACATTTTTCTGTGAAAGTGGGGACCGAACTCTCAGACATTCAGCAAATTAAGGCAGGTGTACCTAAGGCAGTGTTTTAGGACCAATATTGTTTAACATTTACATGTGAGATCTTCCCCAGCACAATGGGACTCTTTTGGCTACTTTTGCTGATGATACAGCTGTTCTTTGTTCAGATAAGGATCCTTTTCAAGCGACAATATCCCTCCAAAACCACCTTGATGAAATTTCTGCTTGGGCTTCTAGGTGGAAAATAAAGATGAACGAGTCCCAGAGTGCTCAAGTAGTGTTCATCCTGAACCATAAACCTTCTCCTCCCATTAACTTTAATAATATTCCTATTCCGACTTCCGACGAAATTCGATATTTAGGTATTCACTTGGACAAAAGACTGACCTGGAGTACCCACATTCGACAAAAACGCAAAGAACTCAACAGACGATACGGTCTTTTATCTAGATTACTTGACAGACGCTCTAAATTATCATTAACCAACAAACTAACTCTTTACAAAGTTTTGCTAAAACCAATCTGGACATACGGGATAGAACTGTGGGGCTCAGCTAAACCATCAAGTATCCAAAGAATACAGTCTTTTCAGTCGAAAGTGCTGCGCAAAATAGTGGACGCACCGTTCTATGTAACAAATGACGTTATACATAACGACTTAAACATTCCGACTATATCAGCCACTGCTACAGAACAATACAATAACTTCCACCAAAGACTAACATACAACACCAACCCTCTTACAGAAACATTAAAATGCTCTACGAATCCTTACAGCCCACCCCGACGACTACGCAGGCGGTGGCCAAGAGATATGCTGATCACTTAACGAACTCTGCTGTGATGAGCCGCTGCTTCAGCAGTCAACAAATTTGCTTATAGCAAAGGAAATGCAGGTGGCAAATTAAATTTTATGTTAAATTTTATTTGTTTTGTAATAAAACTTTCAGTAAATCAAGATAAAAATTTAAATAAATGACATGAATAAATTAATACAAAGTGCATTATAAAATTCTTCTAGAAAAAAAGTACAAATAAACAACCTTATTTTTCAAAAATAGGCTGAGTCAGTATTACTAAATATAGAAATTGCATCTTGCCTATACATGTTTAGGCCCGAGAGTTTATACTCAAGAAGATGAAAGAAAGACTTTTGAAAATCTTCAATTTTGAACAGATGCGCTCATAGATAACGTAAGGAAAATTGGATTATTAGACATAATTCAATAATTTAGACCGCTTAGAAAATAAAAATATAATATACTCGTATATCAGCTGTAACAAAATGAAAAAACAAAACAAAACATGATGTAAGAATGGTTGACTGCATTTAGATATTGAGGAGACGTTAATTAGGGGTGGAGCCATTTAAACAATTTAATTAAGTAAAACTCAATTTATTGTGCAAATGTTTCGGCCTAAATTTTAAGCCTTCTTCAGTTCTACAGATTAAAATAAAGCAACCAATTGTTTAAAACAACATATGAAGAAAATAAATATTGACGACAGTACCCCGAATTAACTTCTCAATAAAAAAACAAAACAAACTTACAATAAGAGAAGTTTATCCATATAAAGTAATTACTTCAAATATTGACCTGCCCCTCCATATTAATCACTCACCTCTATGCTGATTTTCAAATTTACCTTTCCTTTCCATCTTCCGACCTATTACCAGCAACAAAAAGATTACAAGAGGACTTGGATCGAATAAGTCACTGGCTGTAGTCAATAAACTGAAACTAGATGTTGAAAAAACAAAGGCCATTGTAATAGAATCCCATCACTTCTTGAAAACTGTTCCACATATCCCAACCCTCTTCCTAAATGGTAACCCTATAAAGTTTTACCCGACCGTCAGGATTCTGGGAGTAACATTTGATCAAACCCTCTCTTTCAAGAACCTTATTTCCGAAATTTCCCGCCGCACCTTTTTCACCTTAAAGCGACTGAATTCCCTTCGTCGCCTCTTCCCGTATGAAACCCGAAAGCTCCTCGTTACCACTCTAATATTCCCCAACTTCGACTACTACTGTACCGTATACGGTTGTGTTTCTGCTGATCTCGCAGTAAAAATAAAACGCCTAATTAATTGCTTTGTTCGATTTATCTTCGGGGTCCCGAGGTACACCTCCGTCTCCGAATTTTATAGCGAGTTGAAGTGGCTTTCCTGTACCAAGTTATCCAATCCCGCCGTCCATCATACATTTTTGACCTTTTACAATTTAAATACTCTGTCCATTCCCGCTGTACACGCTCTAGGCCTTCAGATTTATACACAACGGCCCACCAATCTGCAGATTTTGACAGATCGTTCCTTATCCGATCCTCAATCCTGAGGAATTCTATTCCTCTCTCTATCCGTTACTCCAACTCTCTTCCTTCATTCAAATCCCGCTTATTCTTTCATCTCATGACCATCCATTCAGAACAAAATTGTATATGACTCTATTTTATTTTATATACGTTATGTCAATGTTATTCTAAAGGAACTTGTCCCAGAATAATAAAGAATTTATTCATTATTATTATTAAAAAATATTGTTTCCTTTAATTATAGCAATTTCATGCAAGGAAAATATTACGTAGGTAGATATATATTTAAATTTATATTTAAGTTAAAATATACGCTTATTTTGTTTAAAATTTATTATAATCTTAAGCTACAAAGTATATTGAAATCGATTTTATCATATCAAACAGATTTGTTCTATTAATTTTCAACACCAACGATTTATATTTGCCTGTTTATTTTCCAGATGTTAATATCCTTCTGAACTACAGGAATATGGCTGTAGAGGCATCGCTATAAAATGTATTACAGCTTGCATTATTGCCTTATAGTTTCGTAAATCAAACATAAATAATCTTTATTTCCACAACTCAATTTTTACCTCATCTCCCATCCCAAGACATCCCTCATTCGGCTTCCAAATAAGATTTCTAACCCAGCCAATGACGGTGACTTCCGACCTATATCTCGCCTGCCTAACTTATCAAATCTACTTCAGCGCCTTGTAAGATTCGAAATTTCAAAATCATCTCTAAATCAGATTTTTACTAGGCTTCCCTCCTCACTTTAACGATAACTCCATGCTTACACACTGGGATAGACAAACAAAAACTTCATTGAGACCATTTTGTAAATTTTATATATAAACGCCTATCATAATATCCTTTTTCAGATCTGTTAATTTCAAATAGTCACTTTATAACATCCCTTCTTTTCCCAAATGATGGTAAAAAATGTATTTTTACAACGTAAGGTGTTAAAAGCGTTCCTTTAACTGCCTGCAAACAATTTTTTTTTTTATTGTTGATGGAGACAATTCTAAAAATTAAGAGTGTAAACATAGCTTAGGCTATATCATATTGTTGGCTATAAGATGAATTTAAGTAATGTTGAACTTCTTTTAAGGATAATGTGCCCGTGAGTGATATGTCAGTGATATGCAAGAGAATTACATTATTATCTAAAATAGCTCAAAAACAAAATATTTCAGACTCACGTATGTTTGAATTTAATCTTAGCAATAAAAAAAAAATCCATCTATAGTTGTGGTCCTGACCTACAATACTTACCTTGATTATTGTGATGTAAAGCTGTTAGCAGCGTTATGTTCCCTTTAGGGAAATGGTCTTCGATTACAAGCCACTGCATGTAAGCGTCGTAATAGGCCACGGGCATATGCAAATTTCTGAGTTAGGGGTAGATGTTATTTCCTAATATACATTGGCCACTTTGTATGTTACTCTCACCCATAATTTAATTTATCTATAAATACTATTTTGGTTTATTATTTTTAATAATGAACCTTTGTAATCGACCAAAAAAATGCCCTCCCCCTTCCAAAATTTAAGAGCTTACTTTTCAACCCCTCACTTTAGTTTATCCACCGCATAGCAGGCAAAAATCACCAATTTAGGTGGACCAAAGTCAAGTCAAAAGTTTGGTATTTTTCAGTGCTACACATTTTTATTATTAGTTGGCAAGACCCTTAATACTAATATTTCCCGCCTCACCGTATTTACAAATATATAGTAAATGAGTGAATCATTATTGTTCACACAACTGCCTAATAACGGGCAGTGGGATTATTTGTGTTCCATGGTCATTAATTGTGTTCAAGGTGTATTTAGAGCTAAGTCTTTTTGCTTTTATTTAACAATGGACATTGCTGAGACAGGTGAGACATTATATTTCTAAACTCGTCATTGAATATACACTGCAATCTCACCTGTAGAGTTAATTTAGCAATTTGTAAATGTATGTCCCTATTCAATAACGAAAAACTATATAACCCCCAAGTTACCCCTAGGATTTGTTTCATCAATCCTTCTAGTCTTTAGATATTACAAAGAATCTTTGCAATTTTTTTCCTTGTCGGTGATACATATTTTTTTCAGACACAACGCTCCGAATCAAAAGTTTTACAATCTATAATTTCAAGAATTTCCTAAATGATATAAAGTGCATCTATTAGCAGGTTTTGGCAACTCCGATCCATAATTAAATTTTTCGTATTATTTTTTCTGTATTCTGGGACTTCAAACGTAAAATGTAGGGAAGTTTTAGAATTTAGGAAATAAATTTGATGTTTGAAAACTCGCCAATTATTATTATTTAGTTTTTATAATTTTTTATATTATTTTTAAAATATTTTCTCCGTAATCTGGGACCACTAAAGACTAAATAAGGACAAGTTTCAGAATTTCGTCCACCCAAATCGGTCATATTTTCCACAGTGCGCTACTCTACCCATGCCGGATCATGCATTCATATTCATAAATCCCTTCCCCATTCCCTTATTCCTACTACTCAATCTGACGCTATACAATCCTCTTCTTAATTTTAACTCGTCCTTTCCATCTCACACTCTCAGCTGTATATTGTCCTCCTGCAAAGCTACTGGACACGATCTAGTAACTTCCCATATAATGAAAAAGCTTCCTCCAAAATCCATCCTTTTTCTTGCCTACATATATAATGCTATCCTCCGTACCACATATTTTCCTGACTCCTGGAAACTATGTATTTTTAAGATGATTCCCAAACCCCAAAAGCCGCTCGAACATTCATCCTCTTACCGTCCAATTTCTCTTTTACCTATTACGGGTAAAATCCTTGAAAAACTCCTTCTGAAACGAATATATTCCATCCTTGATTCTAATCATATCAAACCTGATCATAACTTCGGATTGCGAACATTCCACTTCACTATCTAATAATGTCATCGTGTGGTGGACGTTGTCTCTTCTGCTTTGGAGCGCGGGTTGTACTGCACAGGAGCCTTTCTTGATGTAGAAAAGGCCTTTGATAGAGTCTGGCACCCAGGACTGTTGTATAAACTCCGTAGATTCCTTCCTCCCACATACTTCCTGATTCTTCAATCCTACCTCTCTGATAGATCCTTCAAAATAAATCCGGTAGTTCCTATTCATCCCTTCTTACACAGACTGCTGGTGTTCCTTAAGGCAGTATCCTGGGACCCATTCTATACACAGTCTATACAGCTGAAATCCCAACCCATTCTAACACTTTCCTTTCTACCTATGCTGATGACACCTGCGTGTTATTAGTTCACAAAGATCCATTTATTGCCTCACATAAACTGTAATCCCACATCAAAGACCTACAATGATGGTGTCAGAACTGGAAAATAAAAATAAATTCCAACAAATCCCATTAAATAACCTTTACCCTTCGTCGTAAACCTTTGACTTCCTGCTCTACAGTATCCCTTAAAAACACTCAACTTGTTCCTGTTGAACAGATCCGATACCTAGGACTACTTCTTGACAAACGCCTAACTTGGAATCCTCATACACGACTAAAACAACAAGAAACTCCTCGCCGTTTTAGGCTACTTCAACACTTACTAGACTTACTGATTTGGCCCGGACCAGATATCAATCCTTTTATGACAAACTCCATTATCACTCTAACCCACTAGTTTCATTCCTTTCTTTCTCCTCAATTCCGGATAATCCTGAGGCATCTGAAAAGGAAATGGCCCCGGGATCTTCTAGTTTAGAATAATTTTAGAGGGCTTCCAATGGGAAGCTTCTCTACATGTCTATCATGTCATTGTATTATATAACTATCACATTTGCTTGATGTATTTCTTTTTGTTAATACAGTTGCAAATACCAATAAAATGTTTAAAAAAAAATATATATATATATATATATATATATATATATATATATATATATATATATATATATTTACTTCATTAGTAAATTAGAGTATTCTTTGTTAATGTGATTGAGTGAGATACAAAAACAAAACAAGATTGTACCGGCATTTTATTCCCTTTTAACAGCGAGTATTTAACTGTTTGTTTTTTAATAAAAGTTTTATTTTAATAAAAAATTTTAATTAAATTTCACTAGATTAGATAAAGATATATTATTAATGTATGTGAGTATGTGAGACTCGTCAGCCAAATGGTGGCAACTCACAAAAATAGGCGTAGGGAGTGATAACCCTGTGCTATAAAATTTATTTAAGAAACGCGAGTGTAGCAGAATACACCGCGCGGCCAAAGATCTACATGGCCTGTCGCGCCAACGGAAAAACAAAAAAAAAAAAAAGAAAATAAATTAGTAGGTACAAGAATCGGGCTAAGTATATTTCATACCGTAGGATGATATGGAGGTGTCTATACAAAAATTGCTTTTTTTATCAAATATAAAAATTTATAAAATTTCCTTCTTATCGCATTTTTAATCGCAATTTTAGTATTTTTTTATGAACATAATCCATATCTTTTAAATGTCGATCGTATTATAAAAATCTGGTGCGATAAACACATGACTTTCAGTTATCTCAGTTTTTAAAATCAATTTAAGAGCTATTAAAAAAAAGTTAAAGTTTAAAAAAGTTTATTCAATTCCGTTCGAAACATATGACTAAGATTAAATAATATATAAATATAAAATTGTTATGTATAATATTCAGTAATAAGTTTAAGAACCATTCATCACTTCACATTACCTTTTATAAATTTGAATATAAGATAATATATTTTTTCAAAAATCTTTAGCTTTCCAAAGGCATGTGTGAACGCCGATTCATAGTTTACACATATGAAATACATTTAACATAGAAAATAAATGTATGGTTTTATATATTTATTTATAGTTTTTGGTAATAATCAACTGCAGCATTCGATTTCTATAAAAACAATACAAAAAAAAACGCATTACTGAACCAAAATAACACGATATGACTTTCAGTTTTATATAAGTAATTAAATATTATTGATAAAAGGAATTTGGGTGTATATCGGTTAATAGATTTTTTTTGTAACAATGACAGACGAGGATTCAGTAAAGTATATTAGTTTTGCTATTTTTCTTTAAATACAAATGAATATAAATAGCGTTTGTAGGAAAGAAAATGGAATTAAATTTTAAACCTTAAACTAAAACAGTATTAGTTCTGGAAAAAGAAAAAAGGTAATTTATTTAATAGGTTTTTTTCGAACCATGCTTAATTTCCTGATTGATTAGTTCCGAACAATCGACACAAAGCTCGATACACAATATATTTTGTTATTAGAGCTCGCAGGGCAAAACGTTCTCTGTAATGGAACTCTGGTGGTTAGCACCTATAAATCAGTGGTCCTCTATACTACCTAGGAAAGAAATAGAACTGGAAGCAATTTTATCAGCAGTTGAATACTGCAATTACCTTTAAATTAATTAATTTTTTTTTTATTATCAATAGTTCAGCTCAAACAAAAGATATCCATGTATTTATACCTAGAGTAGGTATGCAGTATTCTTCACATAAAAACACATAAGTATAATGGTGGATGATGTTGTATAGAAATATTACTTTTTAAACTAAAAACATTCAATATTGAGTGAAGGGGTTCGAAAAAAATTCTTTTTATGTCAAATTCATTTTTCACAAATGAAAAAAAAAAATTAAAATAATTTTGCAGAAAGGTCCATATATTCTTCCAAGTACATTCCTTTTCCAAACTTTTAATGTTCTTTCACTTTCTTTGGAAAGCACCCAAGTCTCACAGCCAAATGTCACAACCGGCCTAATAACTGTTTTTTTTTTTTTTTTTTTCGTTTTTTTAAGTGACCTTAAATGACTCGGTTGGTGAGGCCCCTGAATTTTAAGGGCTTTTGAAGAGCATAATAGCATTTGTTTTAAGCAGCTACTCTTGCCTTAATTTCTTTTGATATCTATTCTTTGATGTGACAAGAGTACCCAAATAATTAAACTAGATTACCATCTTGAAAGTGTGTTTCCGAATTTGACCATTTCTTCTCCATTATTTGGTGGATTTCTTGATCAATTCATATGACTGTCTTTTCGTTTACATAGAAGCCCATGTCCTCGAGCGCTCTTAGCAAGCTTCTGCCTATACCGAAAGTGATCCGAGTCGACATCCGCGATAACCTATTACATCTGAGAGGTCTGAGTTGTGCCTACCATCTCTTGAACGTGGTCGATTTGGTTTCTTGTGTTTCCATCTGGGGATATTCAAGTTTCTTTGAGGATCTCTTTGTGTTGGAAATGCGTGCTGCTAATTGTCATCCCTTTTCCATGTCAAAAGCGATAATTCTCAGCCCGTCGTTCGACACATCATGTGCTCATTTACTATTTGCTCCAATTCTAGGCCTAAATTTCACCTCTTTACCAACTTTGGAATTCATATCCTCCATAATAATTTTTTCATCATGCCTAGGTAGTCGATCATATTCCCTGGAAAGGGTACCATAAAAATTGTCTTTGTACTCATCTTCGCTCTCTTCTACTGGCGAATGTACACTAATTATAGATCTATTAAAGAATCTACTTTTTAAATGGATCATACATTGTCTTTAATAAACAATTTTAAATTTCAAAATTAGAAACTTCAGACTTTTCTTTATCATGAAACCTGTTCCCAGGTAGTTTCGTTGGTGTCCGCTATCGGTCGAATACTCATTAGGGCCCATTATTTCGGTTTTTCCCCATTTGTTTCTTGTAGAGCGGCTATGTCCGCATTGTAGTTTTACAGCACTTCCTCCAAGTTCTTGCTTGTTCCAGCCTGGGCCAATCCTCAAACATTCCACGTCACCTCCATTAGAGATTTTGATATTTCTTTGCCTTGCCTAGGTCGTACCATTAAATCCATCCAACCTTTCTTTGTATCTGGTTTCAACACAGTTTTTATTTGCCGGGATAAGGGCGTTAACCCGATATCCAACCTCCAGCCTGGGCATTCCATACACATTCTAAATGATTGCATTAAACACTGTAAAATTACTACCACTGTTTACTAATTCTCTACCGCAACGATTAAGTCTGATTTGTATTATGTGAATGCTGTTTTTTTCTCTACAGAAAAAACAAAGCAATATGACAGAATTTTTTTTAAATTCTCAAAATTATTGTTAACTTTCAGGTAGACGAGGTGCGATTAGCAGATGAAGAGGATACGAAACATGTCATTTGAAAATAGTAAGTACAAAATTCATAAACGCATGATTAAATCAGAACTTTTATTTACAAATGAATTACTTGTAATTACTAGTTGATATTCGAACTAAGGCATTTAAAATGTAAAAAATAATATTATTTATACAAAAATATTTAAAGATTAGATTTGATAATTGATTTATGTGTTAAAATTGAAGTGAGAAAAAAATATGGCTACTATAACACTAGAAGCTCTGGGATTTTCATTAGCTGAATAAAGTTTTAAATTTCATTAACTTCCCAGTTTTTACAAAAATCATCCCATAGTAATAAAAACAAACCAATTTGGTAAACATAGTGTGAAACAACTGAAATAAAGTGTAAGGTATACTAGATAACTAAGAACCTGGTCTTAATGTTACATTAACACACCTTGTTAGTAATAAAATTAGTTATAAAAAAATATATATATATATGTGTGTGTGTGGGAGGAGGAGGGGGAAGGAGCGGCGTGGTCTAGTGGATAGAGAGCTTGTCTACTGTGCTCCGGGTCCTGGGTACGAATCCCGGTTGTGAAGGAGTATTATTTAGTCTGTTATTTCAGCCGGGGGGCGTTCCTGGGATATGGAGACCCTCCTGAGGCAGACCCAGCCTCTATAAAGTGGGTACCCATAAATGGGGAAGCAGGTTATTATCATTACTTTTTTAATATTTGATTTTGATTCTACTTTGAAACATATTTGCTATAGAATGGGTAATATCTACTTTCGAAGATCATTGTATGGTGACTTGTGACGTGGGTGTCTAATAAAAAAAAATGGCCGTTCTGAAGAAAAACTTACTTACCAACTTGCCTATTAATTTCCTTTTAATTATAGAAATACACATTCGTTTGAAAGTTAACTAAATTTAGGTAAATAGCGGTAAAAAAAAAATCATTTATAGGAACCATAAAAACAAATGTACAATATTTTTAAAGAAGGATGATAATAAATAGTAGAAAATCAAATATGGTGTACTGGTTTTCAAAGGGTTGGATCTTGTAGGTTGATTTAGGGCCGGGAATCGCCAGATGTGAGTAATGTTTCCTTTAAGACGCCCTCCCAACCCTTCTAGGCCATGGTCTAAATGAAATATATTCCGGTCCAAGCCGGTCTCATTTTCCACTCAGCATAAATAAATGTATCAACGTCGTTAAATAATTTATTTGATAAGATAATAAATGATTTATATAAAGTAAATGGATATTAAATATAACGTATAAGTTATAAGACGCGAGCGTCTGATCTAATTTCAATTCATTTTGTAAAAATCTGGTGAGGGCAACACACGACTGTCACTTACCTTTGGGCGGGGCTCGATGTTTGGATGGCACAATAGTTGTCCGAGGCAAACCGAATATCAATATGCAACTCTCTTATGAACCGCCACCTGAAGGGACCTATTTCTCAAACTAATAGTCAGATGACGGAAATGTACTTCATTTAAGTACATCGTCTAATACTACCCCGAAGGCCGGTCCACATCCTGAAAAGATTTTGTTCTCTATATGATGAGATTATCGCGGCTTTATGTTTCACGAGTTGATTCGGTAAGAAAAAACATTAATTCTATGATCGGACTAACTATTACGAAAGAAACGAACAGAAGTAGTTAATCGCAAAGGTATTTTATTCAACCATAACAGCGCTGGAACACACTCTGCAATAACCAGTTAGCCAATATTTAGTGCAACTTGGCAAGAATGTTTTATTATACCCACTAAACGTCCCTCAACTAAAAATCGTTCACTGATAAGAGAGATCCGCTGGTTGTACAAACTCCGTAGATTCCTTCCTTCCACATGCTTCCTGGGATCACTTGTAGCTGGGTGGCTAGCGTAACAGCCTCCCATGCTATAGGTCACGGGTTCAAACCCGCAGGTGGTCCTAGGATTTTTTAATGGGAATAAAAAATCATTAGTTACGCCGTCCTTCGGAGGGGACGTTAAAAGGTGGTCCCGAGCCTGTGCGATGTCAGGTACTCGTTAAAGATCCCTATCCTAATAAAACCTGGATAGGCAAAATTTAGGACTCCCTCTGTAGCATCGTCCGATTAGCTATAGTAGCATAAAGTGACGTTAAATAAATAAACAAACAAACAAACACATGTTTCCTGATTCTTCAATGCTACCTCTCTGATAGATCCTTAATTCCTCTTCCTTAGTTCCTTAGTCCTATATCCTGACTATAGATCCTTAGTCTCTGATAGTTCCTATTCATCCCTTCTTACACAGACTGCTGGTGTTCCTCAAGGCAGTATCCTGGGACCATTCTATACACAGTCTATGCAGCTGATATCCCAACCCATCCTAACACATTCCTTTCTACCTATGCCGATGACACTTGCGTGTTATCAGTTAATAACAATCATAGTATTGCCTCTCAAACCCTCCAATCCCACATCAGAGACCTTGAGGTATGGTGTCAGAATTGGAGAATTAAAATCAACACCAATAAATCCCACCAGATTACCCCTCGTCGTAAACCTAAGACATCCTGCCCTACATCCTTTAATTTAAGACATCCTTTAATGATATTCCGCTTGTCCCTGTTGAACAGATCCGTTATTTAGGTCTCCTGCTTGACAAACTTCTTACATGGAATCCGCACACAAGACTTAAAAGACAAGAAACTGCTCGCTGATTTCGGTTACTTCAACATTTACTTGACAGACGCTCTAATCTTTCTCTTTACTAACCAATCCTTACAATCCAAAATCCTTAACGCTCCTTACTTTGTCACCAATAAAATCATCCACAAAGACCTTAATGTTCCATAAGTTGCTGATTTGGCCTGTACCAGGTATCACTCCTTCCATGAAAAACTCCACTCCCACTCTAATCCACTAGTTTCAATCCTTGCTTCCACTTCAATTCCTGACAATCCGCCGAGGCGTCTGAAAAGAAGATGGCCTCGAGACTTTCTTGTGTAGATTCGCTACTAGAGTGCTGCCAATGGGCAGTTTCTCTTCATGTTTTTTTTTTCATGTGTATTATCATTGTAGCATATTTACTTGATGTATGAACATACAGTTGTAAATTTCAATAAATGAATTTTTAAAAAAAGTGCTTGATATGTTACGAGAGCAGAACAATCAAATCGGTAGAAAGATGGGAAGATGCCATTAATAAAAAACGGTGAATATATTATTAAATAAAATTGCTCATTGTATAAAAAAAAAAAAAAAAAACTGTTTTATTTCAAGATAAAGAAACGCTGCAAATTATTACACAATTGTTTATTATTTTCAAATAACAATATTAGGGTATAACTGTTTATATAGGTATTAATTAAGTAATATGAAAAGCAATAATTCAAAGGATAATATCACATCACTACCGCTGATTTCAAAACGCAATATCTCAGCTATTTCTAAACCAATTTCAATTATTCTTTTTTCATTTTGTCAAAAATTAAATTTAATAAATAAATTTTTGATATTTATTTATATTTTAATTAGACAGCTGGAACTAAGCTATCGAAAAAACTTATAAAATATTTGCTGGAGTTTGTTTTGAAGTTTGAGTAGGTTGCAGATCGTTTGGGGTGCTTGCTGTGGTTGTTTTCTTTGCAGTATAGGATTCGGAAGTCTCTATTATCAAGACTGAAAGCTTCGGCTCTTTACAAAATTCTACGGGTCAAACCACTTGTGGCTTTGTTTGACTACTTAAGGGGCATACCGAAATCTGAATGGCAGATGTATTTGAGCCCATGCCTCCTGACATCTTCAAAAATTACAAGCCAAAAAATAAGCTATGGGTGAAGAAGTATTTAGAAATGGAATTTCTTGAAGACGGCAGATCTTTTAAAGAGTTCAGTCCCTTCAAAGTTTACAGATATGTAAAAAGTTATGCTCCGCATACGAACGTAAAATTTACTAAAGCTGGTAAACTCCTTTTAGAAGTTATAAATGAAAAAGATTTTATAAACCTCTCCAATGCTAAAAATTTTGAAAGTTTTCCAATAAAATTCTCATACCACAGATATTTGAATCATACAAGGGGGATTATCTCATGCGCTGAATTGAACGGCTGTTCAGAATCTGAATTAAAAGAAGAACTCAGCCACGAGAGTGTTATTGAAGTGAAACGGATCTACCGTAAACATGGTGAATACAAAGTGCCTACATCATCTTTAATACTGACTTTTGAAAAGCCTGAACTTCCTGGTAACATTAAGCTAGAATTCATCAACCTGAAAGTAAGACCATTTATTCCGCATCCAATTCAATGCTTTAAATGCTTTGGTTTCAATCATACCTCTAATAAATGTAAACAAAGTATTTGTGGACAGTGTAGCCTCCCCAAACATGACGGAACCTGTAGCAGTGCGACCAAATGTGTTAACTGTTCAGAATCACATCCTGCATGGTCTAGATCCTGCCCAATATTCTTAAGGGAAAAGGAAATTCAAAAAATAAAAGTAATCGACCGAGTCCCATTTACAGTTGCGCGAAAGATGGTAGAAGGAAACAGACCGGACACATTTAAACAACCAGTAACAGTTCCGAATTCTCGAGAAACTTATTCTGATATTGTAAATCACTCGAATACAAAATCTCTAAATTCTCAAATCGACAAATTATCTGCTATCATAGAAAAATTAATAACTAAAATTAATATTCTTGAAGAAAACATGATCACAACCCCCAAAACGCCTATTATAGATAATCCAAGGCATTCAGAGGTCTCCATCCAATGTTCTTTACCGCAGAAAACTCTTGATCCTCCCAATTCTAAGCCAACCACTTCTAACAGTGCTAACACAAGTGATGAATTGCAACGCAATAATAACCTTCCCTCATCCTCTAAACAACAAGTAACCTTTTCAATCCCTCATCAGGAATATAACTATGACTTGGATAAACCAGATGTCCCATGTAATAGCTCTCCCGAATCAAATAAAATATTACATTCTTCTTTTAAAAAAACTGTTAGAAAAACGCCTATTAAGACCGAAACCGTAGCTTCCACTCCCCAACAACAACGTAAGAGAGGAAAACAACTCAAATCACTTAAGTAAAACTAAGACGTGTAATGTAATTTATGTGTACGCGTGTAGTTTATATTTAAATGTCTCTATCTGTATTACTATTTTTGTATGTGTGTGCGTACGTCCGTACGTTAATGTATGTGTGTAAGTATATGTACCTGAATTTGTGTGTGTATAGGTTTGTATATATGTCTATGCGCGCGTGTTTGAATGCACATGTCTTTATGACTATTTCTGTATATGTGAGTCTGCATGCGTGCACGCACGCGTCTGTGTACTTATATGAGCATTTGTGCGTGATAGTATGATGTACATCTTTTAGTATGTTTATGAATGCATTATTTATGTCTGTGTTACTATCATATGATAAAAAATAAAATAATGATAATAAGTTTATAATAACACAACATGATAATACTCCAATGGAATATTAGAGGGTTCCGATATCATAAAAATGACTTAGAATCATTAGTAATGGTTAGTAACCCGGAAGTCATATGCCTCCAAGAAACCCATTTGCTGCCAGAACACCACTCTGCTTTTAACGAATTCAGTATACTTCGAAAGGATTATACTAGTGGCCTGAAAGCATGTGGTGGAGTTTGCATATTGGTTAAGAATGTAATCCCTTACATTGAGGTCCCAATACAATCTGACCTGCAAGCAGTCGCCATTCGAATGTTTGTTCCGTTTCCTATTACAATCTGTTCTTTATATCTTCCACCCTCGCCGTTCAGCTTTACAATTGAAATGTTAGATGATCTATATAAACAACTTTCACCTCCAGTCCTTTTCCTAGGTGACTTTAACTGTCACAGTCCACTCTGGGGCTCGCTGCGTTCTGATAGCGGAGGGAAACTTATTGAAACATTTATAGAATTGAAAAATTTAACCATTCTTAATAACGAATCTAACACCTATATTTGCCCAAGAACTGGAACGATGTCAAACATTGACTTATCAATAGCAACCCCATCCATATCCCCAAAAATCAGGTGGAGCACTATTGATGACACTTACGGAAGTGACCATTTCCCCATATTAATACAATTTCTCGATAGAACTCCCAGCAAGATCCACCGCAATCACTGGCTCTTGAAAAACGCAAATTGGGAGCTGTATCGGAACTTAACGGACTCCTTAAACTTGAAGCTAGTTGATCGCCATGTAGGTTTTAAGTATGAAGCCATAATGGAAACAATAACTTACGCGGCCCATTGTTCTATCCCAAGACGTACACAAGTGAATGGACGAGTTACAGTTCCGTGGTGGTCGACAGAGTGCTCTAGGGCAATAAAGAACAGGAAAAAAGCGTTGCGAACATTCAAGAAACAACCGAATGCGGTAAATCTCGAAAACTACATCCATGCAAGAACTCATGCACGCTATACAATCAAAGAAAGTAAAAAACGGTGTTGGAAAGACTTCATAGGGAAAATAAACAGGAATACCCCTATCGGAGAAGTTTGGAACATCGTTAGACGTATTATGGGAAGAAATCAAGCGTCCCCTCTAAATGTTTTGTCTGCACACAATGACATTATTACAAATCCGCAAACAATAGCTACTACCTTAGGTGAACATTTCAGGGACTCATTTGCTAATAATTCTGGAAATGATCTACAGGTGAACACTACTGACCATGAATACTCGGTTGTCGCAACACCTAACGTAAGCCCGCTGAACCTCCCCTTCTCTTACTATGAATTTGATGCTGCGCTCGGATCGTGTAAAGATTGCTCCCCAGGCCCTGACGAAATAACATATTCCATGATAAAACATCTGCCCTACTCAAGCAAAATTTGCCTAAACAACTTCTTTAATGAAGCATTCAGCTTGGGCTACTTTCCGGATGACTGGCGTAGAGCTAATATCATTCCTGTTTTAAAAAGAGGAAAATCTAAAGAACTAGTTTCTAGCTATCGACCTATTGCTTTGATCAGCTGTTTATGCAAACTTTTTGAAAAAATGGTTGCTCTTCGATTAAAATGGCATCTCGAAAATCACAATCTACTGAATGTTTGGCAGAGTGGATTTCGTACAGGTAGGAGTACCATAGACAATATTATACACTTGGAAACAGAAATACTTGAGGCACTGAATTCAAAGCACCATGTGCTAGCAATATTTTTGGACATCAAAAATGCATTTAATTCAGTGAAGAAATGTGACATTATTGAGTCTCTACACGATATGGGAATCAATGGGCAAATTCTAAGATTCATTCAAAATTTCTTATCTAATCGAAAATTCTACGTTATATGCGGAGCAACCACTTCCGCAGAGTACGACCAACAGAACGGAGTTCCACAAGGCAGTGTTCTTAGTCCAACACTCTTCAACATAGCCATAAATAAAGTTGCCGAAGAAGTAAAACTGCCGGTGAAATTGCTGCTGTATGCTGATGACCTAGTCATCTATATGAGAGGGAAAAACCTGACCACAACCCAATGTACAGTGCAGAATACAGTTAATAAAGTAGTTGCTTGGTTAGCAGGAAGAAATCTTGTGATATCCAATGCGAAATCCCAGGCAATTTTATTTACTAGAGCCAGAAATCGTACTGTGAACAATATTGAGATTAACGGAGAACCCATCGTCTTTTCCCAAAGTGTCCTTTATCTAGGAGTTATATTTGATAGAAAACTCACTTGGGCTCCTTATGTTAAAAAAATCAGGACCGAATGTCTACAGTCAATTAACCTGTTAAAAACAGTAAGCTGCCATTCTTGGGGTGGTGATAACACAACCTTAATAATGCTCTATAAAACCCTCTTCTTAAGCAAGCTTGAATATGGTTGTATAGCATTTAACTCCGCTAGTGAGGGGACAAAAAAGTTGCTAGAACCTATCCAAAATGCAGCGCTTAGAGCAGCTCTAGGCGCCTTTCGTTCAAGTCCCGCGATAAGCTTACAAGTGGAAGCGGGAGTACTGCCATTGAATTTAAGAAGAAAAGCACTTTCACTATCATATTTTACAAAGGTTATATTTTGTCCAGTGCACCCTCTTAATCTAAGGTTTAGTACAAATATACGCCTTCTCCCGCCAAACAATAGAAAGCATCGTCTAACATTTCAGGAAAGATGTCAAACTTACATCGCAGACTTAGGTCTGACATACCCTTCCCCTCCACAGCTCAGTACTTCTAAAACAGAACCGTGGTTACTTCGTGCTCCTAGGGTCCACAGAATTAAGAGAAAAAACAGTTCCCCAATCACAGCTCTGTCAGAATTTACACGGTTCAAAAGTAATCATGAAGATTGGGAATTCATCTACACCGATGGTTCTAAAAGAAAAGATGGGGTAGGTGCTGCCGTGGTGTATAGGGACAAGCATTACATGTTCTCATTTCCTGAGTACACAACGGTATATAATGCTGAATTATCAGCTATATATCGGGCTCTCCTATCAATAGACGCTAAAATAGTACGGCGTGTAGTAATTTGCTCAGATTCAGAGTCTGCTATCACAGCACTGCAGAACACCTTTTCTCAAAACTGGTTGGTGAATGAAACCATAGAAACCATGAAATCATTAGAAATGGCTGGATGTGTGATTCATCTGTTATGGTTGCCAAGCCATATCGGTATAAAGGGTAATGAGCTAGCTGACAGTGTTGCTAAAAGAGCTATTACCGACGGCCAATTGATCAACACCACCCAGCCAAGTGAAGTGATCTCTTTAATAAAGGAAAAGACGTGGCAGGTATGGCAACAGATCTGGACGGCAACGAGGGACAATAAGCTCAGAATAGTAGAGCCCTATGTTCGCAGGGCAAAGTCGAACATACAGCTGACGCGAAAGGAAGAAGTCGTTTTGGCTCGTTTAAAGATTGGGCATACTCGTCTCACCCATCAATATTTAATGGAAAAAAAACCCGCGCCTCAGTGTATTTCGTGTGGAGTAGCTCTTACAGTCAATCATATAATCACTGAATGCTATGCATACGAGAATGAGCGACAAAATCATTTATCAGGAAATGGACATGAGGAAATATTCCAGGCAGAAGAGCAAATTAAAAAGTTGATATTATTTTTGAAATCAACAAAAATATTTCAAAAAATTTAAATTGCAACTTTTAATTAGCAATGCATGAACTGAAATTGTAAAATTGGGTGCAAATGACCCTTGTGGTTGAAAAACCCTAAGAAATAAATAAATAAATAATATATTTTAATTAGGACAAATGGGTTTTTTTTTTTATTCGTTATTCGGAGTCTACCCATCTTGAAACGTATAGTCTCAAATTTGGAGCATGGGTTATATATATTTTTTTTTTGGTCGATTACAAAGATTGATTATTGAAAATAATAAACCAAAAGCATTTATAAAGGACTGCGTTACTACTCCATTTTCTTTTCTGGCGATTGTAGTTCAAATAATTCAAATAAAATTTCCTGATTCCAGAACACCTTACATTTTATCTTTATCATCAATAATAACCGAGTTATCAGGTAATAAAATCTCTTATAAGTCGTGGATTGACCATATAAGTTGATTTTTAATTTTTTTTTTTTTTTTGTTTGTTTGGTTCTTTCTTCATCGCTTTGTCGTGATCTCGAAAAACTTTTCGATTTTTCTCTATCTTCATTAATAACCGATTTTTCGTGGCATTACATCTATTATAATTTGTTACATAATTATGCATACGGATTTTTTTTTTAAATTATTTATCGCTCTTTGCTGATTCTAAAACTATGTACATACTTTTCCCTATCTTCAAAAATAACTGCGTTATGAGCGTATTTATATGTAAAATTTAAAATATTTTCTTTTTTCTCTTTTATGTAATTATTCGCGGTTTTTCAGATAAAAAATCCTAATAAATTTTTTCTCTAACTTCGAAAATAACATAGTTACAAGTGTATATACAATATAAGTGAGATTTTTTATTATTATTTTTTTCATTATCCTTTCTTTTTTTTTTTTTGTTTTGCGTGCTCTAGTGATTCTAAAACTCTATACATACTTTTCTCTACCGTCGGAATTAGCTGAGTTATGAGCGTATTTATGTGTAAAACTAAAAAAAAAAAATCTTTTCTTTTTTCTCTTTTATATAATTATTCACGGTTTTTTAGTTTAAAAAAAACCTAATACATTTTTTCTCTATCTTCAAAAATAACGGAATTATTGAATTAAATCACGTTTAATCGGCCGCCATTTCAAAGCTAACCAGCTGATATCAACATCTATGTGTCAGGATTATCGTTGCATGGACCAGTATTTTTGTGGCGAATTTAAAAAAAATTGGTCCAGTAGTTTCGGAAAAATGTCGCGGACGGCGGTCAAACAGATTTTTTTTTAATTCGTCATTCAGATTCTACGCATCTTGAAACGTAACCTCTCACATTTTGAGCAGGGGTATTTTATTTATTTTTTTGGTCGATTAAAAAGGTTGATTTTCGAAAATAATAAACCAAATTTATTGATCGACCTAATATAATTCACAAAGTTCTCTACCAAAAAGAAAAAACGCTGCAAATTATTACACAGTGGCTTACAATTTATAAATAACAATATTAGGATGTAACGGTTTATATAGCTATTGATAAGCAATTAAGTTATATAAAATGCAATTATATCATATCACTACCGCTGACTTCAATACGCAATATCTCAGCTAGTTGTAAACTAATTTTAATGATTCTTTATTATTTTGTCGAAAATTTAATTCTGTATTAAATTTCAGTATCAAAAAGAAAATTATTTATTAATTAGAAGAATCGATTTTTTTTTAATCGTTATTCGGATTCTACGCTTCTTGAAACCTAAGCTCTAAAATTTTGAAGAGGGTTATTTATTTTTATTTTTTGGTCGATTACTAAGGTTCATTATTGAAAATAATAAACCAAAATAATGATAAACATAACAGAATAAATAATAATAATATAATAAATAAGTCCTCATAAATGGTTATTATCTCTCAATGATACCATAATCAGGTTCCTGTTGGATCAAGGAAGCTACAAGACTTCAACTTGTACCTGTTGATGGCAACTGATTATTTCCAATAATAGGCTCGTCAGGAATCTCAAGTAGCTCTCATCGATGGCCTAATTAATATCAAGTCAGTGGTGAATATCTTATCCTATTACTTCTGTGCTCACAACTGAACCTAAAAGGTTCTGAATTGGTTACATTGACTTGTGTGATTATAAAGAACCAACTAAATACCTTAAATATTCAAATAAACCTATCTAAAACTGATTGCATTATATTTTCTTTCCAAAAAAATAAGGAAAAACTGCCGACTAAATTACAAATAGAAAATTCACACTTCAAGATATCCAGAAAATCGTATACTTGGGTGTGAAACTTGATAGGCATTTAAAATTTAACAACCATATCATTTCGAAATTATCAAAAGTTAGACAAAAAACCTATAAATTTAACCATCTCTTAAAAACTCCTAATTTAAGTTTTAGACTGAAACTACTAATATACTAATATAGAAGAACTACATTTGAAAAAGAAAAGGCAGAAAGGCTTCATTTACTATTTAATATTCCTAAACTGAGTGAATTCCTAGATAAAAGAAGATATAACTTTTATAATTCCTTAGAAGTTCTTCCAAACCCGGTTTTTAGTAGGCTTAAGATTCCACCAGCTCCTCAGAGGTGGCAACATAGTGTAAGCTAGAGTTTAAGATTAAGTCTGGAAGTGTCAAGATTGAAGTGATCCCCATCACCAAGAGGAATAGCAAATCAGTGATAGCACAAAAACATAATCTCTAACAGAAATGTCCTTAAAATGTATCTAGATACAGTAAAAGGAAATCATTCAGAAAATATTTTAGCAAAAAATGCAACTAAATTGGGGTTAAGAAAAAAAAAAAAAAAAAAAAAAAAAAAACATTGACTTTTTTGGAAAAGAATGAAGAATAATCGTTGTTTTTTTTTTCCAATTAATTAAATTTGAAGTAATAATTTTTAAAAAATCATAAAAGTCTCATAAACATCTATATGTAAGTTATATAAAAAAAAATATATAATTAGTTTTATAATTGAGACGTTGATTTCCAAAAGGAACTGTATCCACTTTGGACAATTTTCCAGGAAACGCAAAAATCTGTCATTTATTTATTATTAGACCAATTTATCTGATCCCTTTTTTATTAAAATCTAAAGTTCATTTTTAAGCACCTTACCAACTAATGTTTCCAAATTATTGCACTTTTCCGACGACTTTCAAACAATATAATATGGATATAGTACTTTTTGGAATGAAACGTGGATACAATACTTTTTGGGAAGAATTAAAAGAGATATAGTACTTTATGAAGGAATACAACGCGCGGTAAGTTTGTGTGAATTTAGCAAATGTATCTATACTATTAACTACGTGTAAACAATATTTAACTACAGAGACGGATAAATAAATAACTTTTGAGTTTTTATTTTTCATAAAATAATCAAATAAATCTACTATTAAGTTAGATCACGCACGGTTTTTCCTCTCATATTTACCAAGTTCTTGAAATGATAATTCCATCTATTTGTTGTATTAAATACTATTATTCTATTAAAATGTGAGTTTGTAGAATTTTTCAAACTAAATTTATGTTGCTACAAGAACAAATACTATAAAAAAAAACATAATTTAATTGACAACTTCCGAGAACCGAAGCGACGCAATTAAGTTGTTTAAAACAGCCTAAAAACTGATTATTAGGTTAAAATCATTGATAAAAATAATAGCGGTGACTCAAGAAGTGGTAAATTACCCAATAAAAATGCACAAAATTGAGAAAACATTAAATTATTGGTAATATATTACGGGGTTATGTGCTTCTGCCGTATAATAGGAAATATAGTACCTTTGGAATGAAATGAAAGGAAAGGTTATCTGTTTACAGAGGGTATAGTTTAGTACCTTTTGGAATAAAACGATATTAGTACTTTTTTGAATGAAATGAAATGTGGATTTAGTACCTTTTGGAATGTAATGAAATGTGGCTTTAGTACCTTTTGGAATAAAATACAATTTTCAAATACGTTTTTAAAGGATTTTTATGTTTTTTTAAGATAAAATCTGATGACGGAGCTAGATAAAACTAAACCATTAGAATAGAAATATGTCAAAATATCAATTTCGAAAAAAATTTCCTTTCGTACCTTTTGGAAATCAGCGTCTCAATTGGCGTCTTAAGTCTTAGGGAATTAATATTTGTTTCTAGCGCAAGGTCAATGGACACTAACTTTTGTTAGTATGGCTGCTTTTAAAGTTTTTAAAACGATGTCAGAAAAAAAGCAACGTCTCTCGAATTCGGAACGTTAATGATTTTATTTCTTGGCATGTTTAATACATAAATGGGGAGAATCTAAAATCCTATCAAACTATAATCAAACAAAATTCCATCTAAGTCTTAAATATTGATTGACTTGATGAGATTAGGATTATGACACCATTTCAATCGCTTGTGCTAAGTTAGGATGTCAGATATAACGATCTTGTTTAGAGTAACTTAGTTCGGCTTCCGACAACTAGCTTGGGCTAATTTGTTTATAATTTCACTCAAGTTCCTCCCTCCTCCTAACTTTATGGCTCCATACTGAAGTGAGAGATTAATGTTCCCCCAAGCTCAAGTGCATTCTTCAGTTCTGAAATTCACCCTGGCGATTCAGCGGACCTGAGTAAATACAAAGTAATTATATTGAACGATATTACAGATTAATTATAAAAACGAGAAACTTCGATGACTGTGGCCACCTCGAAAAATTGTATTTCATTTCCTCGCCCATCCGCGCCGCTGTGTGTGGCCGGGCCTTTGGGGTATTAGCAGGGCATGCTGACGCATCCGAGTAGACTATCTATAGGAAGGACGTCCTAAGATAGATGCTTCATTCATATACCTACGTCTAGATTGTGGGGATGAGTGAAGTGTACTGTTAGATTATTCAGAAGAGTGTGTCAGTACTGACACAAACAGTATTTAAAAACACCTTTCTTTCCAATACTAATAATAACATATCTGATAAACATGACATACCCGGTAATAAACAAATCTTGGACCCTCGCCAGCAAACATAAGTAGAGTAAACCCTAGGTTTTGGATAAGGGGTATCTAAGATGAGTTGAAGGGGAAACAAGAAGAGTGTCAGAATTTGAATATAAGTCTTAATTTAGGCTTATGGCCAGTATTGGACATCATTGAGGAATAAAGTATGAGATGATTCGAGCATGGTTTATGTATGACCAGAATTATATACGAGATAAATTTGAAGGGAAGAAGATCCTGAGGAAAAACCAAGAGAACCTGAAAGAGAAGGCCTTTTATCGGAGAGTTTTGGGCAAGGAGAAAGATTATGGTTCATGAGAGGGACTACTGGATCAAGTTTAACAAGATGGCTCCACATACGGTTTTAGCAGTTGAGAGGAAGGAATGAAGTATGATTATTTGTATACTCCTTAAATTGGATTTCCAACAATAAATAAATCTTTTACATATATATCTGTATCCCATCTGGGGTAGTTCTTTTCACTCCACCTTAAACAGTATTTTACAGCGCATTGCTTTACTACAAAAATGCATACTAGTACCTTTCCTACTTCTAAAAATTCTTTCCACTACCAGCCACCAAGATCTTGGCCCACCAACGTTTCTTAACATCTTGATTTCTTTACTTTCACAAAAAATTTTATATCCTACAATTCCAATTCATTTCCATTATCCTATCAGAATGTGACTCAACACTACATCATTCCTTAAGGTTTTGAATATGAACATGAATCATAAATACATATGTCTCATTAGGTTTTTTTCATTTCCACAGTTTTTTACTCTATTCTTTTATATATTTTCGTATAATTATTCTAATTCTTCTTTTTGTTTTATGATTGTAAGATATATTTGTAGCAATTTGTATTATTTCTAAACTAAATATATCGTACAAGAAAGGCAAACCTCTTAAGAATGAAAATACAATAAATCAATTAAGCTACATTCCATATGAAACCATGATAATATGTATATTAATATCATAAAAACTGTTAGTTAAAACTGTAAAATGAGCCTACAAGCCAAAAATTTGTGAATTTTTAAATAAAATTATGTCCTTTGGATTGGACACAAATATATCTTATAATTCGTTTATGTATTTTTTATAGACGTATTATTTTTCTTCTTCTTTATCTTCCTCCTATGTGCCTTTACTAGCGTGGAGGGGCCTCGATCCAACGTTGCCAAGCTTCACGATTTCTGCAGAGTTGTTTAAGTGCCTGCAATCTTTTCCCTCCGATCTTCTAGATATATCCGTCATACAAAATCCTAGGCCTTCCGGGCGGCCTTTTTCCAGTGGGTCGAGCTTTCAACACTTTTCTGGGTTCGCGGTCCTCATTCATTCGACAAACATGGCCGAACCATTATAGCTGTCGCTTCACGAGGATGGTTTTCAGCGCAGGGATTTTCAGCTCCGCTCTAATTCCTTCATTTCTTACGCGGTCTCTTCTCGTTTTTCCTCCGACCCTACGTAAATACCTCATTTCAGCTGCAGTAATTCGGCTTATTTGTTTGTCCAGCATTACCCAGCTCTCGCTCCCGTAGGTAAGAGTAGGGAGGTATACAGATTTGTAAATGTGGAGCTTCGTCTCTAGCCCCACATCTCGATGGCCAACAATACTATTGCATATACTATAATAGATTTGATTTGCTTTAGCAATCCTGTTTGAAATTTCGTAATCTATTTTTCCTTGCATATTTATATTGCAGCCTAAGTAGAGAAAGTTTTCAACTACTTCGAGAACCTCACCGTTACAAATCACCTCCACAGTCTCCTCCTCATTTCGGGACAGGACCAGTATCTTGCTCTTGGAAACATTTATGGTCATTCCCTTTCCCTGAAGTTCTTCCTGTCATTCTATTAGAGCTTGGTGTAGTTTGTCTTTCGTATCACAAATAAGGACGATATCATCAGCGTATAACAGTGACTGGCTCAGTATCGTCCTCATGTTCCACTTACTAAGCACTGTTCGGGCAGTTCGCCTTTTACAAATTTTATGGATCTCATTCATAAACACCGTAAACAGAAGCGGGCTCAGACTGTCTCCCTGCTTTACTCCTCTATCAATGGGAAAAGGTGCAGATTCTGTTCCATTAATCCGTAGCACTCCTTTTGAATCAGTGTATACAGATATTTTGGCGGAAATAAGATCTATTGGTACATTTTTTGCTGCAAGGGCGTTCCATCTTTCTTGACGAGGGACCGAGTCGAAAGCAGCCTTAAGGTCCAGAAATGCGAAATATGTGCTTCTATCTCTATCTCATGATTTTTCTAATATATTTCTTATGATAAAGATATTATCTTGGGTCTGCCTGCCAGGGCGAAAACCTGCTTGCTCTTCTTCCAGTTTTTCCTCCACAATTCGTCGTAGCCTTTTCTCCAGAATGTTTGTGTACATTTTGTATGCCACGGATAGGAGGCTAATTGGTCTATAATTAGCACATTCCGTTTGACTTCCTTTTTTGTAAATAGAAATGATCACACTGTTCGGGATTCTTTTGGTATCCCATACCGTCTGAAATAGCCTTTGCAATGCTTTAATGAGCTCTTGTCCTCCATATTTCAGAAACTCGGGGGCGATGTTGTCTCTGCCTGCTGCCTTCCCTGTCTTTAACTGTTCAAGAGCCAGCTCTACTTCTTCTTCGTTAATGGGTTCATTACTGACTTCGTAGATCGTCTGTCCCCTTTGTTCTCTAACTGCTTCTTTATTAGCGAAGAGGTCTAGGTAGTGTCTACGCCATCTATCTAATATTTTAGATGTTTCTGTCAGCAATTCACCGTCATTATCTTTAACATTTCTAACTGGCTTTGCTCTTTTGCCCTTCAAGAATTTCACAGTACGCCAAAACTTTTTGATATTTTCTCTGTGATTTTCATCTAGGCTTTTCCCGAATTCTTCCCGTGATATTATTTTTTGTGCTTTTACTACTGCTTTAGCCTCATTCCTCTCTCTTCTATACTCAGCCCAGTTATCGGGTGTCTTATGGCGTTGATATGATTTCCATGCTAGCTTCTTTCGGTTTATAACCATCTTAACATTATCATTCCACCATTTGCTGCGTTTGCCTTTATAGGTGAATTTTTGTATGCCACAGACCTCTTTGGCGGTTCTCAAGATGGAAATTTTGAGGACACTCCATTGTTTCTCTGCGTCTCCGTCTAAATCCATGACACTGAGACTTTCTTCGAATTTGGAAGAATATATTTTTCTCTTATCTGGATCATCTAAAGCACGAACTTTTATTGTTTCATAAACTTTAGCTTAAGACTTGCGGGTTCTTAACATCTTAGTATCCGCGACTAACAGCAGATGATCTGTGCCTATTTCTGCCCCTCTTATTACTTTCAAATCTCTGAAATATTGTCGGTTTCCTCGTTCATAGATAAAATAGTCGATGACACTATTCCCTACTGCGTTCGAGAAAGTAATTTTGTGTACCCTTTTATGTCGGTAGAAGGAATTTTCTAGTAAGAGATCATTGTCGACGCAGAAATTAATCAATCTTTGGCCATTTTCATTCTTAACTATTTCACCTCCATGAGGCCCCATCGCACCGAATGAGGTTCTGTAGTCTCGTCCAATTCTCGCATTAAAATCTCCACATAGAATTACCATCCTTCCTTTGTCCCTGCTTCTATCAATCGCTCGTTGCATGTCTGAGTAGAACAATTCTTTATCCAATATTCCAGCATCTTCAGTGGGAGCGTATACTTGGATGATTGTTAACTTTCCAATGGTTACTTGGAGGTCTGCAAGTATAATCCTGGAAGAAACTGGCTCCCATTCTTCAACTCTGTTATATGCTGCAGAAGACATGACTATCCCCACTCCCTCTTTAGCACGAACGTCCTTTGGAACACCAGCATATATCAGGGAATGTCCGTCATCCAGCTCTACTTCTCCACTTCCTTTCCTCTTCACCTCAGCCAATCCCAATACGTCGATCTTATATTTCTTCATTTCACCCACTAGCTCGACCTCTTTTCCTGTCAGTGATTTTATATTCCAGGTTCCAAATCATAGGTCCTTTTCCGTGCCACACCGTTTCCGTTGAGACAGTCCATTTGTTCCGAGGCCTTGTATGTTTTTTTTTTTAATCAGTTTTACTCCTTTACGGGTGATTGGCCCAGTAAAGAAAGATCCATTACCTCAGGCCAACTGGGGTCATTTTATACCCGATGATCGATGGGTCTTCCCAGGGAAGGATACACCTCAGGAGACATATGTCCTGTATATGTCCTTATGTTAGTGTTAATGTAAGGTGTAATGTTATGGGAGTATTAGTGCAGTATACTGAACTCGGGAAACCGGAAGAGCGTTTATCCCCAATAGCTGTACACTTCATCTACCCCTGCGGGTCGTATTATTTTTTAAAATTTCAATTGTTTTCTTATGTTTAACATTACAGTATATTTCATTATGATATTTGAATAATTATTTTTTTTATGATTAAGATTATATCAAATGGAGAATTTAATTATCTCTATGCTTTTCTTTAAAAGTAACTCTTTTACGGTGTTATAAAAGAATTCTTTTTTTACTTTATCGATTTCGTTTATTATTTATTCATAGTTCCTTTGTTCATTGTCATAATGAAGCCATATGTTTTTGCATTAAGTTTTATTTGCCTGTACAAAGACTAGCAACTTGTACAAACCCACAGCCCAAAGAACAAAAGATGTTCGGATGTGCTTGAGGCGCTTTCATTCAAAATCATCACAAAGTTGAAGCACCCTACCTTATATTGCATAGACTTGAACGTTATTTTTAAAACTGCTGCCTTAGAGAGATTTAATCCTTACCCGAAGACAAATTAGGAGCTGAAAACAATTGACGTTGAAGTGTATCATAATTAGCTCCTTGTCCTGTCGCCTTCGTAAATTATTTAAATCCAATTAGGGTTAGGCTAATTTATTACAGAGCAAGTCCCCCCCTCCTCCTAGCCTTGTAATTAAATGCTCGAGGGCTTTGAATTCATTATATGTTGAGTGTGCTCTAAAAATTAATTTTTCATCTAAGGCAATAATCTTGTTTACTTGCAACAGTTTTATTAATATTTCTTTATAAATTTCATTTAACTAAACCTTAAATGGGAAAGGAGGGGTATTTAAATCACAACGAAAAGGAAAATGATTCAATGGAAGTAGTGTCACTTTCACTTACCTGCGTATGAAATATATAGTAAGGGAAAGTATTGCGATCGAGAAAATCTTCGAATTCCAGTTTTCAACGGAAATATGCGTTTTAAGGTCCCCGAGTCCAAATGACCAAATCCCGGAAAAAGGTATAATATGTGTGTGTGTGTGTGGTAACTCCCGGGCGAAAACTAAATATCCTATAAAACAGAAATTTACTTTAATTACTTTTATTCACAATAAATCAATGATTCGGTCAGAATTCGGTCACTCTCTATGAAAAAGGCAAATCATTAAGGTACATTGCGGATCCCCTTGGGATTCACTATTCTACCGTTTCAAGAACCATAAAAAAGGAGACTGGTAGTCATTCTAGAAGACCAACGTCAGGGCGTCTCAGGGCTATTAACCCCATAGATGACCACTTCATTTAAATACAAGCACTTCGGTAATTCTACTGCGTTCTCCATTAATAACTTGATCGCTGGTGGTCGAGGGTTATCAATCTCGGAGTCAACGGTCATTAGAAGACTGAGAGTGTCAAACCTCAGGTCAAGAAGTCCCTTATAGTTCCCCTATGTTAATACACGAATTACTATGAATATTTGTGTGTAAAATTGATCGCATTGCGGTTGAATTGAATAATTACTATCGTAGACGATAAAACAGAAAATTGGTATAAATAAGTATTCTTACAATAAAATGGCATCGAACAAAATCCTCCAAAATTATTTATTCAGCAAGAAGGGAAAACATTTAAAGGTGAAGATAAAGATTTTCCGTTCAGAAAAAATGAAGGCGGGGTGGTTTTTCAGAGACCTCGCGTGCTGGATTAATATCCGCTTCATCGAATGGAAGGGGGTGAGGAGGAGTATTTGTTTGTTTCCTTTCAATTAAGTTTATTAGATTTATTCCTTCGAGGGCACTTTATTTCCTTCTATATGGCGTATTGCTTAGCAGAGATTTTAATATTTTTCGTTATTAATGTCTCTTTTCTGTTCTAAGGCCCGTAAAGATAGCATTTTGGTTGGAAAAAGTTGGGGTAATTTAGATTTTTAGGTATGATTGCATGTAACTAATTCCCTCTTTAAATCCCCAAGTTCTCACACTCGTAGATCCTGTGCATTTTCCGACATTTTAAAGACAAATAATCCGAATGAAACCTACATGATATTAAAGCCCATTAAATTTTACATCCATATACCGAGTTTAATCAAAATCGTCGGAACCGTTTTCGAGAATATCATAAAAATGTGCAATATGCATGGTATAAAGTGGCTCTTCTCTTAGGCTCATTTTGATGAAAAAAGTTTTGTAACGTCTCGGGCGTATATTTGTCTTATATATGAAATTTCAGTTTCATAGGACTTACCGTTTCCGCCCGGGAGTTACCACATACACACACACACACACACAGACCTTTTTGCAGGACTTGGTTATTTGGACTCAGGGAACCCTAAAATGTGTATTTCCGTTGAAAATTAGAATTCGAAAATTTTCTCGATCGCAATACTTTCCCTTACTATATATAGTACGTGAAAGTAAAAACGGTAAAAAAAAAACTCTTTTTTCAGTTTATCTTAAATAACTCATATCACTATATTTTCTGAAAAACATTGTCGTTAGAAATTTTAAAAACTATTAAATTTACTGCAAGTCCTATACTTAATATTTCGAAGTAGTTGAAACAGCTTCTGAAATATGGGGCGGCTAAAATCTGATATGATAACAATTTTTTTTTTCATTTTTTCTTAAATCACTTGCTATCTATGCATATTTATGTGTGAAAAAATGTCATTAACAATTGAAACAGCTTCTGAGATAACTTGTATTTAGTGCAGTATAGAATGAAATATATACTTAAAGGAAATTTAATCTTCCACAAGATTGTTCTTCATGCATTTCACTTTAAAATGCATTAAATAAAAGTTATTAGGGCTATACTACTGGCATAAATGACTTTTTACTTTTGTCATGTCAGATTTTGGCCGCCTCATATCTCATAAGCTGTTTCAATTAATTCAATATATTAAGTATAGAACTTACAGTAAATTAAATGGTCTTTAAAATTGCAATGTTTTTCATAAAATGCATGGTAGCCAGTTATTGATGAAAAACTGAAAAAAGAGCTTTTTATTGAAAATTTGAAAGTGAAAACTTGGGTTTGTAAAAACTAAATAAGAAAAAAGCAAAGAATAAATTGTTAATGAAATTTTTGTTTTATTGAACATAAGAAAAGTAATATAAATGTTAATCCAATTTGTTTCGGAAAACTCAAGATATTAGCAAAAAAATATTATCCTCTAAACAAAGTTGTAAAAATTAATGAAGATTAATGAAAAGCGGATAAAACGAAGTGGTTGTAGTTGATTATAATACATAATAGATTATTTAATGAAACAGATGTTTCTATTGAAAACTAATGTAGTTCTTTAACATTTTTTTCGTATCTTACTTTATTTAAAAATGCTTTAATTGATTTTAACAACGGATTTAAGTGTGAATTTTGATTTTTTAATGTGTCTAAAAAAATTGTGTTTATAAAACTTATAAAAGACCGAAATGTTGAAATATTTTTTTGAGATAAAGAATAAAAAATATTTTCTCCTCAGACTTTCATGTGCTTACCGATACTAATCGTCTAAAATTGCTGATACGTCTACCCATCCAACAAGTATTATATATTGTATGTCTATAGCACTGTAGTCTATAAAGTATTTTCTTCTTTTACAAAACTTCTTTGACGATTTTTCAGTAAGACTAGTATACTTTTAAAAAGTAAAAATTGGGAAATTGCTGCAATCAAAAAACAGAAATAAACACAGCTTCGGTAAAAAAATGAAAACAATGAACTAATTTATCATTTTCAGCTATAGATAATATACACTATTTTCAAATTATCAGTCAAAATTTTTAGAAATCGAGTTATGGTGCACTGTCGAAACTATCCTGTATCTTCATTTTTTCCAAAATTATCAATTATTTCTTGTAGCCCAGTTAAGGTTCATCGAAGTATTTTTCATATAATTGAGTAATGATAATTTATAAACTATGAAATATGCCATGCTCAGAAGTTCAAATAAACCCGTGAAGTTTATTTGAAATTAAAATACTTTTATTGTATAATGAAACGTTTTTTATGAAGGCAGGTGATGATTCGCACCATATTAAATAGCAACTCTATTAAATTTACAACTTATAAACCATCAAAAGTTTTAATATTGGATTTTAAGAGGACTAGTTTCACAACCCATGAAAAGGAAAACCCCACAGAAAAGGATTCTAAATAAAGTTATAAATTTACAGAGCTCATATTGTTTTAATATATTAAGTTTTATTATTCTTTCACTAGATATTAAAAGAGCTCTGAACTCATCTAGTAACCGAGCCTATAAAACATTCAGCTACCTGGATTCGTCACCAGAAGGAAACCTGGCGTTCCATGAACATATACATAAAATACGAGTAGTCAGTCGACTGAGAATTTATTAACTCCCATGTCATAAATATATATTTAGAAAATTCATCCTATAATCTTCATGATAATCAAATATGTAGCAGCTGTAAACAATACATAACTAATAGTCTTCACCATCTCCTTCTCCACTGCCCGTCATATAATGAATACAGAAGAAGGTACCAGTACATTAAGAAGTCGCCACCTTGTCATAATATAGAGAACATTTTGAACATTGGTAGTGTAACGGTTTCAGTCTTACAAAACACGTAGGTTGCACGACGGTTTCAAGTCCCTCAGTTTTGCCAGGTGGCAAGTAATTTAATTATTGTATTAATATTAAGTGCTTACCTGCAACACTTAGGTAACCACCCAATTCCTGCATTGTGTGCATTGTTTGTACGTTGTTATGTTATGGTGATCTAATAAAATCGTGTGTGTGTGTGTTTGTGGAGCAAAAAAACATTTTTATAATTGTATTTATGGCCGATTGTAAAGTTTACTATGTGTGTCGCTCTGCCTTTCTCACTGTATAACTTACGTGTATGGAGTAACCAGCAGTCAGCCTTTACAAAAAGTTTCTTATGTTGACCACTTTTACTCTACAACTATAAACATTGAGGTTAGTGCTCTTATTTTAATAGCCAGCTCACTGAGCAGTGTCACTTGGGCTAACTGACGTGGCAGTTAATCCCTACGGACTCTTATCAGCCGGCACTCCAGGTTCACGGTCGCGGCACTAGGATTCTGCCTGCCATCGTCCTGAGTTCGTATCCCGGACTAACCAAGAAATCTTTTTTTTTTCTTTGAATATTTTTTTTAAATTTCTTTAAAATGTTTTTTTATTATTTGTAAATAGTTATGTATATAATTTAATTTTTAAGGAGTTAATTAATTTTTTTACTAATATTTAGAGGATATATTTTTTTTTTCTTTCTTTCATAGATTTTTTTTTTAATTTATTATAATCATATATATATATATTGTTATGGTAATAATTTAATTAGGAAATTTTTCTTTTCTCATATTTTCTTGTTTATATATAAACATTATGTCTGACGCGAATTCAGTGATGGACACAGACAATGAAACTCCGTTCAGTGAGATTAGTGAAACCGATTCGCAGTACCTGACTAGAAGGACGCGCCAAAAACGTCATAGGAACGCCCAGCCAAATTCTGGTAGTAACTCACCGAATAAAAAAAAAATAAAAAAGCCAAAGCTAAACAAACTTGCCCTCCAGAAAACCGAAGTTCACCTTCAGCCAACACTCAACCAACCAAAACTGCCTCAACATCCGCACTTCCTAGCAACAACATTGCAGCCATCAATAATACGCCAACAACATCCTCTACACCCCGTGAATTCAATGAACCTGAGCCACCACCAGTATATGTCAACAA
Source organism: Piezodorus guildinii (assembly GCA_023052935.1). NCBI lineage: Eukaryota > Metazoa > Arthropoda > Insecta > Hemiptera > Pentatomidae > Piezodorus > Piezodorus guildinii. Next base: position 116,987,964 of record CM041293.1, on the reverse strand, counting down.
CATTCAAAATTTTTATAAGTTTGGTCAAGAAATATCTGCTCTTATTGGACAAACTAATTTCAAATGCTTCGCGAGCCTAAAAGATGTGAAAATCAACACAACTACTAAGGAGAATTATAAAATACTAGTAAATCATTTGAAAGAGAAAAAATACGAATTTCATTGCTATCAGCTGAAAGAAGAGAAACCATTTCGTGTAGTTTTAAGAGGACTTCACAGCACCACCCCCACAGAGGCCATCAAGAAGGACATAGAAGAACTAGGGTTCAGTGTGCGACACGTCTCTTGTATCATCCATCACACAGAAAAATTTCCTTTACCCCTATTCTTTGTAGACCTCGAGCCTGCTACCATAAATTCTGAAATATTTAAAGTTAACAGGCTAGTTTATTCCTGTATAAAATTCGAAGAGCCAAGGCAGAAAGATGAGGTAGTACAGTGCACAAACTGTCAAAATCTTGGACATACGAAAGGCTACTGTCATCATCCAGCCAGATGTGTTAAATGTGCAGGCCCACATGCTTCTAGCACCTGTTTAAAGCCTCCGGACACCCCAGCAAAATGCGCACTGTGCAGTGAAGGTCATCCTGCTAGTTATAAAGGCTGCATAGTTTACAAAAACATGCTGAAACAAAAAAACCTAAACATAGCCTCCAGAACCCTACAGCAGACCTCAAGCGCTACTAGTGAAGCACCCGGCCCTTCAACCAGGACTACGCCGATCGTCAATCGAGCTCCAGAAGTCACCGCATACCAACAACCATCGAGTTCTAACAAATCCACCTATTGTGCAATAGCCACCAAACCTCAGCCCCGACCTCAGTCGCCTCAAACCTCCACATCACAGCCTCAAACATCCCATCCTCAACCCCAGATTCCCTATTACCAGCCACAGACCTTAAAATCACAGCTTCTCTGAGGGTAAAGTTACCACCACTAATCCCTTCACAGACCAATCCAAAACATCCACCTTCATTAATGCCCACAGTTCAAGACAATCTCTCATCAACTCCCTCAGAGAAAAATCCCAACCACTCCGAAAGAGTTTAATCCTTTATCCCTCGACACCCCTGCCTATTCCTATCAACTTCCAACTGATATCACATCAATTCTTTCATCCTTCCTTCTTGACCTCCAAAACACCATCAAACCACTCATCAATCTCCTTACAAGTCTCCTATCACAGATCCCGCTTAATATCCCAAGATGAACAAACCGACCCTATTCTACCCTAGCTATTCTACTATGGAATTCCAATGGTCTGAATAATCACAGAAACGAACTTGACATCTTTCTTCACGACAATCACATTGACATTGCCCTGATTACTGAAACTCATTTCACAACTCATTCTCACTTTTACATACGGGACTACATCACTTACAGATCAAATCATCCAGATAACACATCCCATGCAGGCTCATGTATCCTTATTCACAAATCCTTACCCCACTCCCTGATTCCCTCTACTCCAACTGACACCATTCAGTCAACCTCTATCACCTTATCCTGCCACCCCTTTACCACAACGATCTCAGCTGTATACTGCCCTCCTGGTAATTCCCTATCCTATAATCACCTAGATACCTTATTCAGATCCTTTGGTCCGCGCTTCATTGCTGGTGGTGACTACAACGCCAAAGACCAACGGTGGGGATGTCGAACATCCAATACTCGTGGCAGGATTCTTTCCCAGGTCACACATTCCAATAGCTATTCCGTCCTATCACCATCAGACCCTACTTATTGGCCAACATCCCTTAAAAAACGCCCCGATATACTCGATATATTTGTTACATCCCAAATACCTACAACCCAATCCACGATAAAAACCTTAGATGACCTTTCCTCAGATCACAGTCCAGTTCTGCTTCTCATGCACTCCTATCCTCTTCCCAAACCTTCTTTTCCTTCACTGATTACTGGACATGTTAACTGGGACAATTTTCGGTTTGACATGGAAAGCAAACTTGACTTGACAATTCCATTAAAAACCAAACAACACATTGACTCAGCCATTGAACAACTCACAAAAACAATTGAGACAGTTATCCATGACAATACATCACACCCTAAAAACAAAAACACTCAAGACCTTAACAATAACTTGCCACGACATATCCGAACACTTCTAAAAGAAAAACGACTAGCAAGGACTAAGTGGCATAAGACTAGGTACCCATCTGACAAAGCTCGTTACACCCAACTTACTAACAAATTAAAAAAAGAAATAAGAAAATTTAAAGTACAGACTTTACAGAAATTTACAGAAAACCTCAACATCTCTGATAAATCCTTGTGGATAACAACCAAAAAACTCCTTAAATTTAAATCCTTTAATCACCCACTCCTCACTGAATCCAATAACTGGTCCCGATCAGATCAAGAAAAGTCACAAATATTTGGTAAACACCTCTTCAATATTTTTAACCCTCATCCAGATATCCTAAATCCAACCCACATTGAACATGTTGAGGCAGAACTAACTATCCCCCTCCCAATGTCCCTTCCTCCTAAAGCCTTTCATCCATCTGAAGTCATAAACATAATTAAAAAATTACCCTCTCAAAAAGCCCCAGGCCATGATCTTATCACACCTCACATCCTTAAACAACTTCCTCGCAAAGCCGTACTTTTCCTTACCTATATATACAATGCAACTCTCAGATCCACGTATTTTCCTACTTCTTGGAAACTTTCAATAATAAAAATGATACAAAAACCCAATAAACCTCCTGAACATCCGTTTTCCTATCGTCCTATCTCTCTTTTGCCCATTATGGGCAAAATCCTAGAAAAACTCCTCCTAAAACGATTTTATCCTATCCTAGAAAAGAATCACGTTATCCCTGACCACCAGTTTGGATTTCGAACATCCCATTCTACAATACAGCAATGTCACCGCGTGGTGGATGTAGTGTCCTCTACATTGGAGCGCGGAATGTACTGCACTGGAGCCTTTCTTGATGTAGAACAAGCATTTGATCGAGTCTGGCACCAGGGACTGCTTTACAAACTCCGTCAATTCCTCACCCCTACATATTTCCTATTAATGCGTTCCTACCTTACTGGCAGAACCTTTAAGGTTAACCATAACTTTTCCTACTCATCCATATTTTCCCAATCTGCTGGAGTGCCTCAAGGCAGTATCTTAGGTCCTATCCTCTATTCCCTTTATACAGCTGACATTCCACTCCATCCTCATACTGTCCTCAATACTTATGCTGACGACACGTGTGTCTTATCTGTCCATAATGATCCAACTACTGCATCCCAAACCCTTCAGTCCCACATCACAGCCATTGAAGAATGGTGTCTAAATTGGAGGATTAAAATAAACCCTAACAAATCCCACCAAATCACCTTTACCCTTCGTCGCAAACCGATGAGTTCCTGCCCCCCAGTATCTTTTAATAACATTACCCTTACTCCTGTTGAGCAAATCCGATACCTAGGTCTCCATCTTGACAAGCGCCTTACTTGGAATCCTCACACCAGACTGAAACGACAAGAAACTGCTCGAAGATATCGATTACTACAACACTTACTAGACAAACGTTCAAAACTTCCAGTATATTACAAAAGACTCATTTACACCACTATTATCAGACCTATTTGGACGTAAGGAATCGAGCTTTGGGGCTCTACGAAACCATCTAATTCCTCCTGCATCCAGTCCTTACAATCCAAAATCCTTCGAAAAATCCTGAATGCTCCTTATTTTGTTACAAATCAACTCATTCATAATGACCTTAACATCTCATTTGTTGCAGACATAGCCCGTGATAAATACTCCTCTTTTCATTCTAAACTCCCTGCCCATACAAATCCACTTGTCCGTAATTTATCTTCCTTAGATATCCCAGATAATCCTCCAAGGCGACTGAAAAGAAGGTGGCCTCGGGACCTACTGAGTTAAAATAGTTAGTGAAGTGCTACCACTGGGTTGTTCTTTCTCAAGACATTTTCATGACATTATTTTTTTCATTCCTCATATTTACTTATTGTGTTGTTTAATACAGTTGTAAATTACAATAAATAAATAAAAAAAAAATAATAATTGTATTTCATTTTCAAGCAAAAGTTTATTTTTTTATTTCTTATTTTCTATAATTTTAATTTAGTTAAATCGTTTTTTTAGCTAATTAAAGTGACTTTTATATTCGTACTTTATTTCCAATATAATACAATATTGAATAATACAATATAATATACAATAATACAATATCACTTATCTATATATGAAATATATAGTTAGGGAAAGTATTGCGATCGCAAAAATTTTCGAATTCCAGTTTCCAACTGAAATACATGTTTTAGGGTCCCCTGAGTCTAAATAACCAAGTCCCGCAAAAAGGTCTGTGTGTGTGTGTGTGTGTGGTAACTCCGGGGTGGTAACGATAAGTCCTCGGAAACTAAAATTTCATATTTAAGACGGTTATACGCTCGATATGTTACAGAATCTTTTTCATCAAAATCGGCTGCCTTTTCACTACTGCTTTATACCATGCATTTCGCACCTTTTTACGATTTTCTCAAAAACGGCTCTAACGATTTTGATTAAACTCGCTATATCGATGTAAAATTTGATGGGCTTTAATATCATGTAGGTTTCATTCTGACAGGCCTTAAATGCCGATATTTTAAATTTTCTTCTTCTAAAGTACCTTTTACCTATTCTAAAAAAATTTGGAACATCAACTTATAAGCATAGATAAAGAACTAATCAACTTATAAGCGGAAGAACTTCGTTGCCCAGTTCTTTCAATTTTTGCACGGTATGTTTTGAAACATGGGGTCTTGCTGCCGCTCAGTGAGATCATGAGGTACTCATGTATCGAGCTTTTTTACTCTCCCAATACAATTTAAATGTCTGGAAACGGTAGATGCACTTGCATTTAGTTGTGCTGAGAGTCCTTTAACTGTTTGGTAGGGGTTTCCTTCTACTGTATGTTTGAGGGGTTATCCCCAGCTGAAAACTTAGCAAACCAACGGCGAATAGTCCGTTCATTAACACTCCCTTCCCTAAACGCCTTGCAAATATTTCTAGCAGCCTCAGCTGCTAAATGGCCGAGTTTAAACTCGTACAAAAATATTACTCGAAAATCGCGTGTTCATATTTGGAGGTATACTAAAATGTGGGTAATTGATTGGGAAGCTAATGTTTATAATACAAAGGTAGAGGATTAGTAACTGTTTACTTTAAATATGTAAACATTCGGCAGAAAACAACAGAGACCTGCAAAATCCTTTATGTGTTTCAGAAATTATAAAAACGGACATTTCATGTGAAACAACCCAATACTATGCCTAATCGGACGATGCTACAGTGGGAGTCCTTAATTTTGCTTATCCAGGTTTTATTAGGATAGGAATCTTTAACGAGTACCTGACATCACACAGGCTCGGGACCACCTTTTAACGTCCCCTCCGAAGGACGGCATAACTAAGGTTTTTTTGCTTGTATTATTATTTGTTTCTTTAAATGTATTAAAAAATTCTTAAATTGATTTTAACAACGGAGGTAAGTGAAAGTCGTTTGTTGTACACACCAGATTTTTTGTTACCATTTGAAAATTACTGCAAAATCGTATTCAGTTTGACATTACTACAAACTATAAAAAAAAAAAAAAAAAAAAAATGGCGACATGTTGACAATGAACAAGCGATATCTCACCAGAAAGAAAGTGCAAAGGAGTTATCTAAGATAAATTAGAATCGTTTTTATTATCACTTAAGGAATATCTAAGGAGCGGCGTGGTCTAGGGGATAGAGCGCTAGTCTGCTGTGCTCCGGGTCCTGGGTTCGAATCCCGGCTCTGGCAGAATATTATTTATTCTGATAATTTAGTCGGGGGGCGACCCTAGGATATGGAGACCCTCCTGGGGCAGACCCAGCCTCTATAAAGTGGGTACCCAAATGAATTGGGGAAAAACCTGGCGGCTGAGCGCGATTAAGGCCTAATTACCTCATTGCACTGCCGTTGGCCTAGAAACAGTACGAATCTCTATATGTACTGAGCCCAAGACCCTTCATGGATTGTAGTGGTACAGGTTTTTTTTTTTTTTTTTTTTTTTTTTTTTTTTTTTTTTTTTTTTTTTTTTTTTTTTTAAGGAATATCTCCTATATCAGACGTTAAAAGTATCGATTTCTATCATGCCTAACATGCCAGTAACATAATGATTTATGTCGCATCAGCATATTGTCGCGGTGAGAGTGCGTTAAAATAATCAAGGATAAAAAATTACTTGTAGAATTACCGTTATCATATTTTAAACATTCATTTAATTATAATGTAATAAATACATTTAATAAGACAAATAACCAATAAAAAATTCATCGCCTACTTATTCGGCATCTACATGTCCTCACTTTTTAGAGACTTGAGTATCTTATGGTCCCAGAGTCGATACTAGACTGAAAGCAAAGAAACCAATTTCCTGTGCGGTTCTAACACGGACCCTTTAATTAGGAAATGAGTACCTTAACCGGTGAGATACACACTTCCATATTTAACTTATTTACATAACAGATATTATTAGTATTATTATTTTATACATCAGATAATATTTATCGCAAAACGAAAAAAAACAAAAAACTTGACATTCCATATAAAAGTTCGCCAAAAAATGGATTAACCTTTAACTGATAAGGTGAAGTTTATAGTCAACATTGGTGAGGTAGGGTCTCTCAGACCCTAGACCTCATTTTTTTTTTTTTTTTCCTGAAACATCTAAAATTGTTTATTCTTGTAAAATACATTAATTCAACTATTTTCAATAGGTACCATACTGATATTATTAAATACATTTTATTAATACTTTTTTTTTAACGTTATATTCTAAGCATTGAAATCATTTGTAAAATAATATATAAACAAGTACTTATGTTAAAGTTTATTATATTTAAAGGACGGAAAATTATATATAAAAAGGAAACTTTCATATTGTAAAGACAGTATGCACAGCTAAGATTAGGCTTAGTTTTTACAATAGGAAACCGAACATTGCCCACAAACATCTAAAGTACAAACTATAGATGACTTCCTAGTTTTGTTTCTTTGACAAAAATAACATCTCCTTTTCTTCGTAAGGGTCTCCTGACCATATGTGTTAGATTCTTCTGTTTTTCCCCATTAATAATGATTGTCCTGTAACCGAAGCTCCCGGAGAAGTCCGGGATTTTCTTACCGTCTGGTCATGTGATTCTTTAATAAGGATGATCCCAGCTTCTTAATAAAATTAAAAAAGTGTGTAAAATAACACAATCACGAGACATTTCTTTCAACAAATTTAAAAACACATTTTCAATAAATCCGAACACTAATGGTGAGGTGGGTTCTATAGGACCCAAATAACACTGTCCTAAAGCAATGCCGGATAAATACTGACGAAAAAAGATGCTATATTACAATCAGGTCAAGACAGGTTATGTCAGGTTTTTACGAGCCGATCGAATTGGGAGGTTGGGATTCACGAAACATTTAAGAGACCCTGGGGTCCTGTAGACCCCACCTCACCAGTTAAAGGTTAATGTGATTCCTTTACAGATTCCTAGACAGCAACTTATTCCAAAGGAACGAGAACTGTTCCTTCTGTTTCTCAAAAAGATCTATGCAAAATGAAAGACAAAAGAGAAAATTTGGATAAATAAAATGTGATATATACAAAATTAAATATGAAAATTGGAATGGAAAAATAAAATTAAAAACAAGAATTTCATAGCATACCTATATCCAATTGTAAACCTATTAATACAACTGCCCTGTCATTACATAGTATCAAAATGCAACATATATTTAATTTTGAAAATGGAGGAATACTGGATATCTCACAGAATAATAGAAATAGAAAGATACTTGGTCCTAAAAATAACAATAGGAACATAAACTATAAAACGGACACAAAAAATCTAGACAAACACTACCTAATAATAATAATAGGCTTACCGAACCCGAAGGTTCGATGCCGATACCACCAAACTTCGCCTGCATAGACTCGCAAAGGAATCCATGACTGTTTGTGGTATTTTGTGAACTAAAATATGTGAGTAGGGCGTTCGAACCTACGTCACACCCTCCAGCAAGCCTGGAGGGCCGCTCTCATTGTTGGTCAGCGAGTCCATCGGACTTAGCCGGGAGGAGTTTCCGAGGAAGATTGTCAGGAATAGATGGAAATGATAAGCTGCTTACAAGAGGATTCGTGTGGGTTAGGAGTTTGGAATGAAAAGAGGCGTATCTGTTTCGGGCTAGTTCTGCGACAAATGGGATATTTAGCTCATTATGGATGATTTTATTCGTATCGAAATAAGGAGCATTTAGGATTTTGCGAAGGATTTTGGATTGTAAGGATTGAATACGAGAGGAATTAGATGGTTTAGTAGAGCCCCAAAGCTCGATTCCATATGTCCAGATGGGTCTGATGATGGTAACATAAATGAGCTTTTTGTAATAAATTGGAAGTTTTGAACGTTTGTCTAATAAGTGTTGTAGTAATCGGTATCTACGGGCAGTTTCTTGTCGTTTAAGTCGCGTATGGGGATTCCATGTAAGACGTTTGTCAAGATGGAGTCCTAGGTAACGGATTTGTTCAACAGGTATGAGTGGGATATTATTAAAGAAGTCATCGGTTTGCGACGAAGGGTAAAGGTAATTTGGTGGGATTTGTTAGGATTTATTTTAATCCTCCAGTTTTGACACCATTCCTCAATGGCTGTGATGTGAGGCTGAAGGGTTCGGGATGCAGCGGATGGATCATTATGTACAGATAACACACAAGTGTCATCCGCATAAGTTGTGAGGACACTGGATGGATGGAGTTGCAATATCAGCTGTATATACCGTATAAAGGATGGGACCTAAGATACTACCTTGAGGTACACCTGCAGACTGAGAAAATATGGAAGAGTAGGAAAGGTTATGATTTACTTTGAAGGTTCTATTAGTGATGTAGGAACGGATTATCAAGTAGTATTTTATGATTTAAATTAAAATGATAACTTGATAAACAAGTTACAAAGTATACAAATTTTAAAAACAAACCGAAACCGTGAGCCAATAGAATCTTCCTAAATGATACATAGTAATTTACTACGATATTATGAATAAATGTGGCATACACATTAATAAATAAAATATAAATATATTTAAATTATGCTTCTACTATTGACATATATTACTTTAAATTAACTGTACCTCTACAACCTATGAAGAGTCTCAGGCTCAGAACCATTTTCACGGCAAACGACCGTGTAAAGAGGCGGTAAGGCCTAAATCACGCTCGGCCGCCAGGATTTTCCCAATTCGGGTACCCACTTTATATAGGCTTGGTGTGCCCCAGGAGGGTCTTCATACCCCAGGGTCGCTCCATGGCCGAAATAACCCAATAAATAATTCTACCTCGGCCGGGATTGGAACCTGGAACCCGGAAAACAGTAACCTAATAACTTTAACTTACCTGACTTTAAATTAATTCAAACAAAATTTGTACGTTGAGTTAATTTATTTATTGCGTTATTTTATTTTAGGCTTGGAAATGGATGAAAAGACCCGAAACGTTGAATAAATATTGTTAAATGTTTTTAATAGAATAAAAAATGACTGGTAGAATTAAATGTCAATTAAATTTAAAAATAGAGAACTGTTCTTTTCACAAAATGTCCAGCAACGTTACTAAATGAATCAATGCAACACCTATTATAACTCAACTCATTGAATAAGTTTAAGAATGAATTTTTCTTGAAGGGTAGGTCTCTTGGAAATTTTCCACATTTAAATAAGAAAAGTTTTCCAACACTCACACGGTTCCCCATTGTGAGAAAACTCGGCCTAGGATGACGGATTTGATTAACCCACATCAAAACTTTTTCTTCTTGTCCGGCAGCTGTCTTTGACAGGAAAAACGTTGAAGCTGCCCGAAAAGTTTCTATAAGAAGAAAATGAAAAACTTTACCACCAGGTGTAATCAGACAAAGGATACCAGCTCTACCCGCACGGAAAAAACATCTTCACTTTCATAATTCAAAGGAGAAAGAGAAAAGTATTCAATATTTGTTTTCAAACTTTACTTACTTTTAATCTCTCTTACTGTGTTTCTAGATGTATTATGGGTATATAAATAACACTTTTGAAAATAATTTTAGTAGATCTATCTATCTATAAATAGCCATTATGACTAACTTGTTATCTTGATAAAAAAGATGCTATAATTTAGCCAAATGATGATTATCTGGTTTTAAATAGTTTTTTAAGTTTCTGTGTGATGGATATTTTGTCATTAGATCACAGATGTCTAGCTTTCCCTATCCTTTAAGGTCAAAAAGCTTGCTTACAAACGTAATATATTTACCTTGTGTTTGTTTCTCTGTCAACTCAATAAACACGAGGCCTCAAACTACAATATTACGTTATAATATATATAAATTAATATAATATATAAATATGATTAAAAATTATTTCATGTCATTTTTTGTCTGAAGAGAAGAAGTTGAAGATCTGATTGACTTACTTGAGTATGTGTAGCGGCTGAGCTATAGTTACAAAACGAGTATTTCGACGAATTTAAAAATAATACGTTAATCCAAAATAATTCTAAATCAAAAGTTATTTCTAGGAGTTAAATGTTTATTTCCAAATTTCACTATATTACTTCTAGGAAATTTTACAGGACTGGCGAACATTGCTCATTAATTTATTATGAAAACAGTTTATTTGATTATTTTTCATTAAAGTCGAGATTTTTTTTACTACTACAGTTATAAAATTATTGTTTACAGACCGCAATTCTCGACGATAGTCATAGGGTTGGGTCATCAGTTCCTTCACTGGCTTATTTTTTGAGGTGGCCACCAGTTGGCTGACGGGTCTCACAAACTCGGGTAGAGTTTGAATCCCGATTAAGTTCTTAGTATTTTTCAATAGCCTTGATTGGCGTGGTAGTCTAGTGCACTAACTCACAGCCACGAACTCCCGCAGAACACTGTAAATGCGAGAGAAAAATGATTGAATAAAATATAAATTAGGCAAAGGAAAACCTCAGAGACAAATTAGTATAATATTGAGTCTCACTAAGCAGTACCCTCCTTGTCTTAGGATGAAGAAGTTTAATATTATTGCCCAGAACAACATTTTTCTTACATGATCCATCTTTCGTATTTTTTGTTTTCTTTCACATTGTTCGTCATTTTCGGTCTCACTGCCCCATTCGATGGTATTACATCATCATATCATTATTGCCGAAGATTTAATTATTTATTTAAGGAAATGATCGTTATTAAGATTCCACAAAATCTTTTGATAATTTTTTCACCTGTTTGGTATAGGATATTAATATTGTTTTAAATAAATATTAAATCTCATACTGCAATTAAAATGTAAAATTTAAATTTCAAAAATTATATAATATACGTATATATGCATTTAAGTTTAAAGAAACAGGAAATGCTGAAAGTATACTATAAAAAGCTTATGATTTAATTATTGAAGCCAACATAAATAAAGAAACAAAAATGACCTGCACAAAACTAATTATAAAATTGTCAACAAAAGAATAATTTTTGATATTTACAGGATTCTAACCTAAACTCAAGCAGAATATTGCTGTTTTATTGATATCCATATCGACACAAAAATTTCAAAAAGAGTCAAATATTTGGAGGATCTTATCTTTACAAGGAATTGTTTTTTAATTCATAGTAAAATATAATATTGTGGCTATTACATATGCAAATGTTGCTAAAACTATTGATACAACATGAATTCCTTGTAAGAGAAATAGATAACTGTATTTAGAAATTGTATGAAACTATGAGTAAATAAATTATATTTATTTATTGAGATATATTACAATTTCTTACAAAATAAACAATAGTAATAGTGATATGAGACTACATTCATACATTACATACAGAAAATAATGAAAAAAGTATATGAGGACAAACGCTGCAAATTATAAAACAACGGATTATTATTTCTAAATAACTATATTATTGTATGACTGTTTATAAAGCTGTCGATAGGCAATTAAGTAATATGAAAATCTATAAATAATTCAAAGGAAAATGGCATAGCATTACTGCTTATTTCAAAACGCTATATATCTACTAGCCCTTCATTAATTTCAATGATTCTTCTTTAATTTTGTAGAAATTTTGATTCTTTATAAAATTGCACTGAAATGTTTGGTTTAGTTTAGTTTATTTATTTATTACTTAGAAAAAACGGATTTTTTTATTCGTCATTCGGGTTCTACGCATTTTGAAACTTAAGCACTCAAATACAATGTCATCGTGTGGTGGATGTTGTCTCATCAGCACTAGAGCGCGGATTGTACTGCACGGGAGCCTTTCTCGACGTAGAACAGGCATTTGACCAAGTCTGGCACCCAGGACTGCTTTACAAACTCCGCAAATTCCTCCCTCCTACATACTACCTCATCATCCAGTCCTACCTCTCTGGAAGATCCTTCAAAATAAACCACAATAGTTCCTATTCCTCCCTATTTACTCAGTCTGCTGGCGTTCCTCAAGGCAGTATCCTAGGACCCCTTATTTACACAGTTTTTACAGCTGATATCCCAACGAATCCTAACACTTTCCTTTGTACCTATGCTGATGACACTTGTGTGTTATCAGTCAATAATGATCCTACTATTGGCTCTCAAACTCTTCAATCCCACATCCGAGACCTTGAGGTATGGTGTCAGATTTGGAGAATCAAAATCAATTCCAACAAATCCCACCAAATTACCTTTACCCTTCGTCGTAAACCTACGACATCCTGTCCTACAGTGTCCTTTAATAATACTCCGCTAGTCCCGGTTGAACAGATTCGCTATCTAGGACTCCTACTTGACAAACGACTAGCTAGGATTCCGTACACAAGACTGAAACGACAAGAAACTGCCCAACGCTTTCGCTTACTTCAACACTTACTGGGCAGACGCTCTAACCTTCCACTTAACTACAAAAGGCTCATATATATTACCATCATAAGGCCTATCTGGACATACGGAGTTGAGCTTTGGGGCTTTACTAAACCATCAAATTCTTCCCGTATTCAATCCCTACAATCCAAAATCCTTCGAAAAATCCTCAATGCTCCTTATTTTGTCACTAACAAACTCACCCATAAAGACCTTAATGTCCCATATGTTGCTGATTTGGCCCGTACGAGGTATCATTTCTTCCATGACAAACTCCACTCCCACATTAACCCACTAGTTTCAATACTAGCTTCCTCTAAAATTCCTGACAATCCTCCGAGGCGTCTGAAAAGAAGATGGCCTCGAGACCTTCTAGTGTAGATTACCTAGTGGAGTGTTGCCAATGGGCATATTCTCTTCATGTCTTTTCATGTATATTATCTATATTATGAGCCAATTTACTTGATGTATTTACTAATACAGTTGTAAATTTCAATAAATTAATAAATAAAAAAAAGCACTCAAATATTGAAGGGGTTATTTTTTTATTATTTTTTTTTTCTCGATCACAAAAGTTCATTATTGACAAAAATAAACCAAAAGTTGTGCCTATATGAGTTTTATCACATAACGATACTGGATGTATATAATATGGTCCCGTTTATAATAATGCCGCCAAACTGAATGAATCGGAGACTAAAACTGGAGAAATTACAACATCTGAAGATTGGAAGAGACAATGTAAGCAGATAATTATGAACATGTGCATAACAAAATAGATATTTTGCTCTAAGTAACTAATAGGAAAAATATGAAAGGAAGAGGTCGAACTTACAAAACTGAGAATAGGCCATGCTGCCTTTATGTACGGTTATCAATAAGAGACCGCCTTGAGCCACCATTGGCAATACAGCACCATCAATAAAACATACTGTAACATCATGCACAGTGTACACTCACACCAGAACAAGACATAACATACCTCCTATTATTAATAAAGCATTGAACGACAACAAACATAACGTTCTTGAGCTGTTATAATTTTAAGAGACATCAATTTGTCAAATTTCGTAAAACTTTGTAAATAACGCACCGCTAATGAACATAAAGACAGATGTGGATAAACAATAAATATGTGTGTGTGTGTGTGTGTGTGTGTGTGTGTGTGTGTGTGTGTGATATGACTGAGCCAGCAGAAATAGTTGTGGCGTTGATCTGAGAGCGAACTTATGAACTTATAAACTTCTTGTTCGAGAACAGTAATCGGCTTTTATATTGACTTTTAAAGGTGTATAACTTTCAGTGTATTCCCCACAACTACCCTTATAAGAATCTTAGGCTTACCTCCGCTAAGTCTATAACGAAGTAGCTCAACTTTCTAACTTTCTAACCAAACATTTCAAACCTCATACGACCATATATATATATATATATATATATATATATATATATATATATATATATATATATATATTAAATGAATGAATGAAAAAAGAACTTTATCATGTACAAGAAAAATAAGTATTATGACTGGCCTAAGAACGTATACAAAACAAAAAAGACTGATAACATTAATGATTACAATAAATATATACAACTATTTTAAATGATATAAAAAGAAAGAAGTAAAAAATTAAAATTAAAATTATTACAATAATATCTAAATGTGATATAGGACTAAAAACAAAAAAATAAAGGCATAACCGTAGTCTTTATCTGGGTTCCAGCACATTGTGGTATTCCAGGCAACGAAGAAGCAGACAGAGCAGCCAGGTTGGCTAGACAAGGCAACAGATCTGAATGCACGGTACTGGAAGAACTCACAGTAGAAGACTGGATCAGAAAATTGAGGAAAAATCTCTTCAAAACCTGGGAAACAACGTGGATAACAGGACAATATAAATTGTTGGATGTAAATAAGAGACACAAAAAAATGGACCACGAGCACGAGGATTTCTAGAAAAGAGGAAATCATTTTATGCCGGCTCCGTCATTTTCATTGTCATTGTCAGTTTACCCACGGTTACCTTATGAGAAATCTCCATGCACCCACCTGCAAATATTGCGATAATGTTCCAAAAACTATTCAGCATCTATTATTAGATTGTCCCCTTTTCGAAACATCAAGATTTAATATTAAACTAACAGGAACCCTAAAAGATATATTGAATGATGATGAAGACAAGATGAAAAAGTTACTGAATTATTTAAAATAAAGTTGCCAATGACCCTGTAGGGTAGAGGCAAATAAAAAAATAAAAAAAATAAATAAAAAAAACAGTAGAATAATTAAAAATAAAAATGAAAACCTTATTATAATTTATGTCATAAAGTGTAGACATTTCTCACATTTCTTTAATCGTTATACTGAAATTAGTTGGCATCTGGTTTTGAAGCAAGAAGGTGTTTAAAAAGGAGAGTTTTGAATGAAGATTGGGAAGGAGAATGATGGATGTTTGATCGGAGAGTATTCCAGAAAAAAGTGGACCGGGCTAAGAAGGAAAATTCATATTTTTTGTTCTATGGGAAAATAGAGGCCGGAAAGACGGGATCTGGTTTCCTGAGTATGGACTGTGGATTTAAATTGCAGTAGACTATAGACGTAAGAGGGGCGGTGGGATCGAATGACTTGATAGAGAAAGGTACCAAGAAAATTTTGCCTTCGAATCGAGGGAAATAGCCAATTTGACTCGTCATAGAGGTGGTATACATGTGACCGTCTAGAGGTACCCAATAAAAAATATTAAAAAACAGTTCATGACTCGTTGCCTCAAGCACCTTCAAGAGGCCGCCGTATATCACACAACTATAATCAAAATGAGGGAAAAATAAGAGAGGATACTAGGAGCTTCTGAGAGGATTGTGGGAGAAGGTAACGGGACCGCTGAAATAGTTTTAGTGTACTTATCGATCTTTTAGAAATTTGGGCAATATGGGGTTTCCTTGATAGGTTTTGGTCAAGAATTACGCCAAGCTTTTTGACCGAGGAGCTGAAGGTAATAGGGTGATCATTAAGCTAAAGAGGAGGAAGGATGATGATAGAACTTTTTTTTATTTTTTTTTTCATTTATTAATTAATATTTACAACTGTATAGAAAAAAAATACAAGTAAATGGGAAAAAAAAGAAGTAACAATTGGCTTGATAAAGGCTTGTCAAGAAGCTACCCAGCGATAGCACTTCAATGTTTATGTCATTAGCAGGTCTTGAGGCCACCGTCTTTTCAGGCGCCTCCGAGGATTATCAGGAATATATGGAGATGAGAGGATACGGACAAGCGGGTCTGAGTGGGCTGGTAGTTTGGAATTAAAGGAGGTATATCTAGTTCGGCCTAAGTCTGCAACTAACGGAATATTCAGGTCTTTATGGATTGTTTTATTAGTTACAAAATACGGAGCATTTAGGATCTTTCGGAGGATTTTGGATTGCAAGGATTGGATGCGGGAGGAATTTGATGGCTTGGTGGATCCCCATAGCTCAATACCATATGTCCAAATAGGTCTAATAATGGTTATATAAATTATTTTTTTGTAGTAGATTGAAATCTTTGAACGTTTGTCAAGTAAATGTTGTAACAATCGGTATCTGCGAGCAGTTTCTTGTCTTTTCAGTCTGGTGTGAGGATTCCAAGTTAGACGTTTGTCAAGGTGGAGCCTAGGTAGCGGATCTGTTCAACAGGAATTAGTGGGATGTTACTAAAGGATACAGTGCGACAGGAGGTCATGGGTTTGCGACGAAGGGTAAACGTGATTTGATGGAATTTGTTAGGATTGATTTTAATTCTGCATTTCTGACACCACTCTTCAATGGAGTCGATGTGTGACTGAAGGTTTTGTGATGCGACAGTTGGATCATTGTTTACTGATAACACACGTGTCATCAGCATACGTAGTGAGGACAGTGCTAGGATGGATGAGGATATCAGCTGTATATACCGTATAAAGGATGGGACCCAGGATACTACCTTGAGGTACACCGGCGGATTAAGTAAATAAGGATGAGTAAGAAAGGTTATGGTTAACTTTAAAGGCTCTATCAGTGAGGTAGGAACGAATTAAAAGGAAGTACGCTGGAGAGAGGAATTGACGAAGTTTGTATAGGCTGATAGAACTAAGGAGAAAATTTGAACCGATCGAAATGGCCTGGGTTTTCATAGGATTAAGCTTTAGACTGTTCAGGTTTGCCCAGACACTGATCCTATCTAGGTCGGCCTCTATACATACATATATATATATATATATATGTATGTATGTGTGTGTGTGTGTGTGTGTGTGTGTCTGTAGCAACCTTTCTTAGTTAGTGATAAGGATCAGCTGTTTTGATAGACATTTATTTATATAAGTTATAGGAGGTTACAATAGGCCATACTTATGTTTAAAATAATTAATGTCGTTCAGCTATATTGTTTGTCCTTTTACCACTTATTAAACAACGTGTAATTTAATTCCATTACAGGTAATAGTAGCATGCTTTTGTATATTTGTTCATTTAGTTATGTTTACATATAATTTAAATGAATGCATTTTGTTAAGCATTACAGAGAATAAAATCACGTATGAACAGCCTTACACATATATATATAATTCGTATGTTTATTGGTAATTTGAATGACATTTATTTTTAACTACATTTTTCGCTTTTAATTAAATACTTTCGATTATCAGATGCATAATTCAAACAAAAGTCAAAAAGCCAAAAAAACAAAAAAAAAAACACCTCATTCGGAATGTGGCCTTGATTGAGTTAAGTGCCTTATGTATTGTTGATAATATTTACAAATGCTACACACTGTTTTACTTTACTAAAATCTAAAAATACATACGCACGAAACTCGCCCCAAACAATTATGAATATATTTTAAAAATAAATAATTAAGGTTAAAATAATAATCTTTAACTTATTTTCTTCTTTAATGTTCTTCTATTTATTATTCTAGGTCTCTTGTTTTAATACTTTCTAAAGCTAACAATACAGGATGAATCTCGTTTTTTTACTATGATATAACTATGATTGCATAACAGCCATTAAAACATCTGAATATAATTTTGATAGTACAAATAGGTAATTATATTCTCATTTCACCAATTATTAAACAACCGGTCTCACTTTTTAAAAAAAAATTTTTTAGTTAAATTGAATTAAATGGTTTTTATCGGAGATTGAGCTTTTAAGTTCAAATGGGAAGGCAGTAAGTCTATTCTGGCAGAGGTGTCAATGTTTCTGTCGGATAACGTCAGATGCATCCGATATTCGTCTATTGTGAAAACAATTTAGATATGCTATCCTGTGAACTAGTGGCATACCCAACTACGAACTACTCCATTATCTGTTATAGTAAAATACTACTACTCGTTGATGAAATTCATTTGTTCTAAAAAAATTTAAATCACCAATTGAGACGTTGATTTCCAAAAGGTACTAAAGGACATTTTTTACGAAATTGATTTTTTTGCATATTTGTATTCTCATCATTTAGTTTTATCTAAATATTCTATTTGATGTTATCTAATGAACTCTCAAGTCCTTAAAAAACGCGATTTATAAATACGGTCATTTTCTTAATGTACAAATTACGCATTTATTTTCGTTCGAAATCATTCTAAAAAAAATCATTTTATAACTTTAATATGTTGTTATTATTATACTAAAAAAAACAATTTTAATGCAAAAAGACCCAAATTAGCTGATTTAATAATATAGGAATGAGAGATTTTCGCGCTTCCTGTAAAATTTCCTAAAATGGTTATAGTACCTTTTGGAAATCAACGTCTCAATTATCTATTTAATTTTCCATTGATGATATATATGTTTGTTTTTTCTTATATATATATATATATATATATATATTTTTTTTTTTTTTTTTTTTTTTTTTTTTTTTTTTTTTTTTTTTTTTTTTTTTTTTTTTTTTTTTTTGAGAGAGAGATTGATTGATTGATTGATTTTTATTGTCTTAGGGCCAGAGGCCCTTTCTTACAGACAAAATTATTAACTTTTTACATACAAATGTGCTATTTACAATATAATTGAATTATTTATCTACTAATTTTTGCAATGTTATGTTTATAATTAACAGAAAAATTGTTACATATTATCTTTCCAAATTTTAGAAAAATATGAAATAAAATATAGGCAATATGCTGAAGGAAGATAAAAAAAAAAGAAAAGAAAAAAAAAAAAAGGAATGATGCTAATAATAAAGGATAATGAATAGGAATAATTAAGTAGAAGGGATATCAGGAAAGGGATAAGAAATGGCAACTGGTTTACAGAGAGCATAAGGCTTCAAGGCACACTCGTTGAGTCTCCGTCTAGAAATAGTCGAATGCATGCCCTGCGGAAGGAGGATGCGAACCTGATCTCCACCGGAAGCATGTTGAGCTCTCTCGCGGCCGCAGCGTGGAAAGCATTTCTAAAGGTCTCGGTTCTGCATGCAGGTAATTGGAATAGACCCTGCATTCTCTCGCTCCGCACCTCCACGAATTCACTTCTTAGTGCCTCCGGAATCCCTGTATCTAGTATTTTACGTGCTAGGCACATTAGGTTGATTCGGCGATATTCTTTGACACGCAGCCAGCCTAATTCTTTCATTAAAGGAGTTATGTGCTCGTCCCATTTGGCGTTAAAGATAAATCGGATTGCGGTGTTAAGGGCTCTCTGAATCCTGCTGTCCTCCGCGTCAGTAATGTCCAAGTAAACCGAATCGCAATACCATACTAGAGGGCATATTAGAGCTGATACTATCCTTCTTTTGACCTCGGCTGGCAACAAACGTTTCCATCGAGAGAGGGAATGCATCACACCATGGACTCTGCTCACGACTTGACTTGCGTGGTCTCGCCAAGACAAGGTACTGTTGATAACTACACCTAAGACCCTCATCTTGACACAACGCGGAATAATTTGGTCAAGTATCGTCAGTGGAGGCAGCAATGCACCCTTTTCAGCTTTAACCATCAGTTTAGGGCTGCCGATCAGCATCCAGCTTGATTTCTTGCTGTTGAGGTAAAGCCTGTTTTTAGTTGCCCAGAGCCGAACTTCTTCTAAATCAGTGTTCACTCGCTGCAAGGTCGAGACTACGTCTTCAGGAAACGCAGAAGCCCAAATAAACACGTCATCTGCAAACATATGTACTTTGCAGTTTCTGAGTGTATTTGCTAAGTCGTTGATGTAACATAGGAACAATAATGGTCCCAAAACTGAACCCTGTGGTACACCTGCACTGCACTCCAACCATCCCGACGCGTCACTTAGAGTCCTTACTAGTTGTGGCCGCTCGCTAAGATACGACTGGAGCCATTGCAAGACCGGCTCCCCAACCCCAAAGCTTCCGAATTTCCGTAACAGCGTAACATGGTCGACCGAATCAAATGCCCTTGTAAAGTCTAACGAGACAAATATTGTTACCATTCGATCGTCCGTAGCTTTCCTCCCTAGAGAGAGAGAGAGAGAGAGAGAGAGAGATTGAACGGAGGGGGTGAGAGATGAAAACTTTCTACTCCCCCTTAAAATGGATCCAGCACTGCTTCTAAAACAACCTGTAATTTTGTATACAACACCCGATAACAACTCTAGCTGTTATATTATATTAAATATTAAAGACGAAATTTACGAGATAGAGGAGATTAAATTTATTAAAGTATTAACGTTATTAGAGTAAACCAACACCAGGAGCCGGTTTAAAATAAGGGTAGCGTATTTATGGTAATTGAATGGTACAGAGATAAAACCCACTTTACACCAGTTTTTTTTTTTTTAATGAAAAATGAGTTGCCAATTGTAGCATTCAAGGCCGCCTGCGTTAATTAACCATTAAATCCAAATGCCGTTAAACATTGTTTCGAAAAATGCATTTTATTTTATTTTTGTAGCAGTTAATAGTTTTGTTCTCCGCTGAGTGAATGATCCGATAAATGAACGTTGTTGATAAAAATACGCTCAAGAGAAAAAATGATTAATAACATTATTGTTTCTTTATGTTAACGTAATCTTTATTTTTACTTACTCTAACTTATATATGAAATATATAGAAAAGGGAAAGAAGTGCAATCGTGAATTTTTTCTGATTCCAGTTATCAACGCAAATAAACGTTTTAGGTACCCCTGACTCAAGTAGCCGCGGAAAAATCTTTCATGAAATCTGACAACCAAGTCACACAACTGTGTGAGATTTCTACTAACTAAAAAAGCTCCTCCCATTTCCTTTTTTTCTATCCCACGGTTCCGATGTCAAGCATTACTTAGCGGGGGGCAGAAGAGCTATATGCCTACTTCTTTTCTGGACATCTCATTTGAGCTAGGCCAATGATCTTCCTCTCCTTTCTTGTTCCTGTTCTCTGAGCCTTCGGCCGATCTGCTCTCCTGCTCTGCTGACTAATCATCATCAAAACGAATAAGATTTCTGGGGATGATTTCGTTCCGAATTTAGAGTTTAGCTTTTACTTTTCTCGAGCAAATACTACAACAGAATAATGAATGTCTCACTTATTCATAGACGATGAACTGTCCTCTATTTTGAAGCTGGCTAAATACGTTCTGAAGCAACCATGTCCAGTAAGTAGTTGAGTAAGTAAGTAAGCATCATCTCATTGCTTCCGGAATATCCATGTTGATATATCTGGAATCAGAGGGTAAGTCCATCTTCCTGAAGATGGCGCGTTGTTTTGTAAGTCATAAAAAGCTGAAATTCTATATTTATGGTTAATGCAACTATAATACAGAGATCTTACAGCAACTTTTTTGACAAAATCGGCAAACCATAAGAACCTCTTTACACCTTGCATTGGCACCTTTTTACGATTTTCTTAAAAACAGCTCTAACAATTTAGATTAAACTCGCTATACCTATGTACAATTTAATAGCTCCATTCTGATTGAAACACTATGGCTGGGCCTAAATGCCGATTTTTCGTTTCTTCTCCTAAAGTATCCTAAATAAAATTAGCCATCTCATCTTGATGGCATTAATAAAAAACTAGTAAATATATAAGTTAAAGAAATTCGAAGTCTAACTAAAAGAGAAAAGAGAAAAAAATATTTGATAAGCAACCTTTGTGTTTTTGAACATAAGAGCATTTATATAACTGTATAATAAATAGGAATAGTTGGAAAGCTATATCTTATACACAAAGTTGTCAATGTTAATGGAGTGTGATGAATTGCCGACTGATTGTTGTTGATGATAATATAATAAATTATTTAATAAAACACATGCTTCTATCGAAACTCAATTTAATTTATACAATTCTTTAAGTTATTTAACTTACAATTATTCATATATTTCACCTCTAGTTGTATCTAAAAATCCTTTAACTGATTTGCGGAAGGAGGGAACTACGGAAATAATTGAAACTCGTTTGTTGCACGCTCCAGATTTTATAAATAATACTAATCATGTACTATTTATATATTTAAAACTAAGTTAGAAAATAACCTATGCTGATGCCACTAGTGTGTTATTAGTAAATAGTGATCCAAATTCTGCTTCCCACCATATAATAAAGGTAAATAACCTTTACCCATCGTCGTAAATCTATGATTTCCTTTCCTACAGTATCCTTCAATAACTCTTCTGTAGTCCCTGTTGGTCAGGTCCGAAACCTAGGACTCCATTTTGAAAAACTTCTTCATAGGAATTCTCATACAAGATTGAAACGACAAGAAACTGTAACTAGACAAACGTTCTATTCTTCCTATAAACTACTAAAGTCTTATTTCCATATTTACACTATAAAGCCAATCTGGACGTATGAAGGTGAGCTATAGGGCTCCATTAAACCATTCAATTTCTCTGAAATTCAATCCTTAAAATCCAAAATCCTTCGTAAAATCCTCAACGCTCACTACTTAGTCACAAACAAACTCCTCGATGATGACCTAAATGTTCCGTATGTTGCTAAATTGATCCGAACCCGATACCTCTCTTTTTATTCCACTCTAACCCATTAGTATCAACCCTTGCTTTCTCTTCAATACCTACTAATCATCCGAGGCGTCTGAAAAGAAGATGGCCTCGAGACCTTCCAGTTAAGAATATTTTTAGAGTGCTGCCAATGGGTAACTTCTTTTAAAGTCCTATTTATGTCTATTTTCTTTTGGCCTTTTTACTAGTCGTGTTATGAATATCAGTAAATAGTTTTAAAAAAAAGAGATACTAATTTATGTCAGGAGATCCCTTACCCAACTTCTTTTTATACTTCGGAGGGGCCATGTTTTGTGCTAATGTGTTGTTATGTCCATGTAAGTTGTCGAAAAAACGCTTGTGGAGGTTCCGAATCTGTTCGTTAATTGTTGGCATGGGAAGGTATATATGTAGAGTAATCTTGTTAACGTACCATGCTAAATTTGTTATGGTTCTAAAATTTTTAGATTGAAAAATTTGAATTTTACGTCTTTTTGGTTGTCCATGTATATCTGTGACTGGTAAGTAAAAATACGCTTTTGTAAATAAGTGTAAGTTTTTTATTTTAATTTAACTTCACTTTTCCAACATATATTATATAGAAGCTAAAATTATACTTATTTTTGTAAATGTTAATATTCTCGTTATGGACCTCATTACCATTGTCCTAACGTTACGGAATGTAATAGTACGGATTGTGTACTGAAGGCGGATATGGGAATGTTCGGTGGCTCCGAATATCCGGAAATTCGAATATCTAAGCCCGATGGACTCGCTGATCAACAACGAGAGCGGCCCTTGTGGCTTGCTGGAGGATGTGAGGTAGGTTTGAACCCCACTTACAAATTGAGTTCACAAAATACTACTAACAGTCATGGATTCCTCTAAGGTAAAACGCATATTATCTGTAAGTAAACAAGTACTCCGTAGGGGTCTTCAGTCGGTGACTGTTTTAGGGGAATCATGACGCAAAAAAAAAAAAAAAAAAAAAAAAAAAATACCCTTAATAGGTCACATTGGGAACTTAAGAGTTAAACGGACCAGACCCATTACGTTTAGGTCAGAACAAAATTAAAACGGCCGACAAAATGATTCTCGACCACGCTTTTAGAAGGTGCCTTTAGCGATTAAAACTATTACTAAAAACTATTAAGAGTTACCTTTGTTACTTTTTTTTACCTCCACAAAAAAAAAAAAATTCAACAGGCATGCATCATGAGTTAAAAGACCTCCGGTATCGAGACACGAACTCAGGTTTTTTTGGCAAACGGCGTTTCTTCCCAAATAATATTCCTTTATAACCTGTAGAATGATCCGAACCGTTCGGCTTAGTTAGAAGTGTTAGAAGTTAGAGGTGGTAACTTTCACTTATCTCCCTATTTAAAACAAACATTACTTTTCTCGGAAAATAATAAAAAATAACTACTTCTTGATTCCTCAATGCTATAATATCTTCTAATTCTCCATTAATTGTGAAAAATATCAAATGTATATAGAATACTATTCATTCCATTTGAGTTTTTATCCCAAGTGCTTAAATAAAAGAAGGTAAATAGTAATGGATTTACGAGGAATCATTCCTCAAGAAGGAGAGTTGATAGAGAGTGCAATATATAGCAAAAGGAGCTAAAAGATAGGGTTTGAGGAGCGGAGGATTGTGATGACAGCTCCCTATACCCCCCCTTTGTGGAGGACGCCAAAACAAACCACTATTGCCAGTCCACACAATGTCTTCCCTTTCCTCCTCCTTCTATATCCGCCAGCACCAATTTCTCTCAATGGCTAAAAGAGAGCAATTTGTTAGTGGCTCCTCCGATCATTTCTTCTCAATACCTAAGATTGAATGACTCATTTGTTGATCAAAATCATATAGAACAAATCTTTATTTGGGATTCAAAAGTTTTTCGAGATCCATGGTTTTACATCATTTTTGTTTATATCCATTGTTAGTATGTACTAACCATCAGAACAACCTGGATCCATGATCTTCTTGCTTTATAAATATTATTCATTAACCGATTCATAGCATTTTTTCTTCATCCATACCTCCTCTGGTCCAGCTGGTTTCACTCCTGGACTTTTTTCTATCACACTGCTGTTGTTGAACGCCGAATAGTTAGCCCTTTCTTAAGGTGAAGTTTAAAGCGCCTACCACAGCAGTTCACGCCAAGTGTTTTGTTTCATTCATGAAGGACTTTCTGAAGTATCAAAGTATTTGTAATATTTGTTGTTAATGAAATTGATCCTAGAAATTGAGTATTGGTGTGATCGGAGTGATGATGTAATTTTACATTTCCGATTAAAAATGACATATTTTATTGTTTTGAAGAGTAGTCGGTCCACAAAAGAAAAAACAAAAATATAAATCTGATATAAAACACTATTATATAAAGTAAACTAGCAGTAACCCGCAGCATCATTCGCAAATATCTCATTATAGATAAGAGAGTCTATAATACGCATAGCTTCCCTATCAATCATTTTTGGTCGTTCAAAGCTCAAATTGGGGTCACCAGTGGCTTACTGACAAGCATAACAGCCTTCTATCCCCAAGGTCACGGCTTCAGACCTGCATGTGCCCCCAGGATTTTATACTAGGAGTAAAAAGTCCTGTGCTAAAAAGCTGTGCCTTCCTTCAGATGAGGAGTAAAAAGGTGGTCCCGAGCCTGGGTGATGTCAGGTACTCGTTTAAAAATCCTCATCTAATTAAACCTAGATAGGAAAAAATTAGGATTCCCACTGTAGCATCGTCCGATTAGCCACAATATAAAGTGACGTTCAATAAATAAACAAACAAAGCTACAATAACATACCAGCACCGAGCTCAGTCAAGCCATACTCATAACTTCACATTGTTAACGTTTTAGCTTTTGAAATAAACAGCGAATGTCGTCATAACTCTCGTAATTTATAACATAAATGCGAATTTTTCTCATTGGTTGACAAAGCTCTCCACTTAAAATATCAGTATATCTTACGTTTTATAAATTATTTGTTTCATGTTCTGGGAACGAAAGTTTCGATCTTCCAAAAACCAATAACAATAGAAAATATGCTTTTTTGTATTTAATTATATAAATATGTAGAAGAATGTGTTTATGTATTTACTCATACAAGAAACATGAATAATATGCTAAAATATATTTGTTATCAATTTACGTTAATATATGTGTTAGCTTGTCATGTTAAGAAGATTTTCGTTTTATGTGGTTAGAAATATAATTATCTATTAAATCAGAACTTAGTTGTATTAGTTTTTTAAGAAATGTATAGTTTGGGAGTTATTTAAAAACTAACCTTCTAAAAAGTTTTAGATTTCTTTTTTTTTTTTTTTTTTTTTTACCACTTAGATGACAAACTTGTTTGCCTAGCCTTATTTAATTAGATGAGGAAGATGGTTGGGGGTGCGGTCATAAATTAAAAACACACAATTAAAAATAAGCGTTATTTTAATTATGTGCCGACGTTTCGGCCTACAATGTGGGCCTTCATCAGGGATGACGACGTGCAAGCGTTGCCTACAGAAGTCTTAATGACATCTGTAGGCAACACTTGCACGTCGTCATCCCTGATGAAGGCCCACATTGTAGGCCGAAACGTCGGCACATAATTAAAATAACGCTTATTTTTAATTGTGTGTTTTTAATTTATGACCGCACCCCCAACCATCTTCCTCATCTAATTTCTCTACGGTCAACAAAACTCCATCATTATAGCCTTATTTAAATTCTAGAAAAAAGTTCTAGCTTCACAACGAGATACTGAAATGACTAGATAATGTGAGTAAAATGGCACATTCATTTATCTATCTATCTATCTTATATATATATATATATATATATATATATATATATATATATATATATATATATATATATATATATATAAATAAATCACCCTTTCCCTTGGACATTGCATCACGCGTGAACGGCTTGACCGATTTCCCTGATTCTTTAAATTTTTTCTGATTTTTTAAATATATTAAGTCAATAATAATCTATATATATTTATTTATTTATTCATAAATGAATCGCCTTTTCCCTTGATCATCGCATCACGCTTAAGTTTTTTTTTTTTTTATTTTGCAAGGTAACAATAATCCCTATATCTCCATATATATAATTGAAGTCAGGAGAAGGATCTTATGGAAGAAAAAATAAAAAAGTTACTTAGGTCAATAGGTTTTTCTTTGAATTTTTAAAAAAATATATTAAGTCAATAATAATCTCTATAACTACATTCATAAAAATTAATCGCCTTTTTTCTTGGACATCGCATCACACGTAAACGGCTTGACCGATTTCGGTAAGTTATAGTTAAGACAGGATCTGATACCGTCTGTCGGGTCAGCTAGTTTAGTAGACACATAAATACAACTACTATTTTTTACAATTTTATTTTCAACTATTTTTTAAATTAAACAAATTAGTAATATGTAAGATGACTCATTCTTTTCCGTTTATAATGCCAAATCACAGTCTCATTAGTTTGGTCAAAAGCCCCTCTTCTCCCAAAGTTATGATAAAAAAATTCTCTACCCCTGCCTCTGATCTTCTAACACGAATATATATATATATATATATATATATATATATATATATATATATATATATATAAGATATGAAAAATTATTTGTTCTATTTCTTATACCATCACAACTTTCCGTTGGAAACAAACTATTAATTTACAAGACAATTCTCAAACCTATGTGGACCTACGGAATTGAACTATGGGGTACTACTAAATTTTCGAACATCAAACGTATCCAATCCTTTCAGTCCAAAGTCCTTAGAACAATAGTCAATGCTCCCTATTATGTTACAAACAAGACCTTACATCATGACCTCAAGATCCCTTATGCCCTTGATCTCATCCCATCCAAATTCTCAACTTTCCACCAGAAACTTACTCTTCTTCATAATCCCCTGGCACAATCCCTATCTAGTACCAACCATCCTTACAACCCTCCTCGTAGGTTGAGGCGGCAGTGGCCGAGAGATCTCTTATAAATACGCAACTGGAGTGCTGGCAATGGCCAACTTCTCCACTCATGCCTGAGAGTGTGTGGCTCTAGCGCCCTTACTCAGTCTCCACTGACTAGATTGGTGACGCGGCTGACTGAGAGGCGCTGGGATCTCCTGACATTGTGCCTCGGCATCCATTTCTGGATGCAGAGGTTCGATTCGCAGTTTCCAGGGGCAGTATGTAAATATTGTATATAGGTATGAATGTGGCCAAGATTATAATTATTTTCTTTTACTTCATTTATTTTATTTTACTTTTATTTATTTATTTTTTTCATTTGTTATTGAGGTATTTTATTTTTACTTTGTACATATGGAATGAATGACTTCTTCTATCTCTAATACTTATTGCCCAAGATAGTGGCAGATTGTATTACTTCTCAATAAAACAATTTCTAAAAAAAAAAAAAAAAAAATTCTTATACCTATATTTAGAAAGAACACAACAGATGTTTCACTGTTTGCATTTTCTTGTAATAATGTATTCAACGCATCCTAAAGAGCTTGATAAGAGCTGACAATAAAAAGAGACAGAGTACGAGTTTATGCAGGGGGATATTGTGGCAATAATGGCCAGCATAGGCCGCAATAAAGCCCACACCCGCGGACAGCTCAGGCTCGACTCGCTATAACCATCTTCCTCAGCCCTCATGATGGCTCCGTTACCCAGCGACGCTAACAATGCTCTTTTATAGCTCAATAAAACTCTGGAAGGTCCTCCTCAAGTGGCTTTATTCAGTTTGGTAGCGCATCGGGTTCACTTGTAGTCTCTCTTTAGCAACTCAACATTTGTATCATCAATGCAATATGCCCTCTAATAAAAATTAACACACGACTTTCACTTACCTCTGTAATTATATCAATTTAAACAATTTTAAACAAATTTAAAAACGAAATAAATTGTTAAAGAATTATTTATACTGGATTTTAATAGAAACATGTGTTATTAAATAATCTATTATATTATTATTTACGATAATCAGTTTGTTTTATCAGCATTTCATCATTCTCCGTTAACTTTTATAATAGCATGTGTAAGATGATACTTTTCTAAAATCTATAGCGTTCCAACGGTATATTATACATGTATCGGGCTGATGCGAAATTAATGCAGGTTTCCTCTATTGCAATATCTTAATTCCAATTGTGTAAACAAAGCTAATCCTAACATTGATCATTATTATACCAAAACAAACCTTATCTAATACCCTTTCTTTCACCATGAATTTGTTTAGTAAAATCGTTTTGTTCAGTGTGTTCAAAGGTCTTGAATCGAAAATGTCAAAGTGCGATTTTCGTCAAATTTATTTTTACGAATTTAAATTAGGGCGCAGCGCTGCGCAAACGGCTCGTAATATTAATGAAGTGTGGGGTCAGGGGGCTATTAATGAGTGCACGGTGCAGCGTTGGTTCCAGAAGTTTCGCAGAGGAGATTTCGACCTCGAAGACAAGGAAGGTCGGGGCCGTCATCTTGCTCTGGACAACGACCAGCTGAGGTCAAAAGTGGAAGAAGACCCAACCAAAACCACACGAGAAATGGCGGCGGAACTCGGTGTGAACCAATCCACAGTTGTACGCCACTTGGAAGCAATTGGTAAGGTAAAAAAGTTGGCCAAGTGGGTGCCACACCAATTAAACGACCACCAAAAAAATCGCCGCATTGAAATCTGCTCCATGCTTGTGACACGCAATAAAAATGATCCATTTCTCGATCGCATTGTGACGTGCGATGAAAAATGGATCTTATACGACAACAGAAGGCGTTCTAGCCAATGGCTGGGCAAAGATGAACAACCAAAACCTTTCCCGAAGCCCAACCTGCACCCAAAAAAGGTTATGGTCACAGTTTGGTGGTATAATGCTGGTGTTATTCACTACAGCTTTCTCAATCGAGGTGAGACTATAACTGCTGACAAGTACTGTCAAGAAATTGACAGCATGAATCAAAAATTGCAACGTCTTTGCCCAGCATTGATGAATCGGAAGGGGCCGATCCTGCTCCACGATAACGCCAGACCACACGTTGCACAACCAACGCTTCGACGACTGCACGAGTTGGGCTACGAAGTTCTCCAACATCCGCCTTATTCACCTGACCTCTCTCCTACAGACTTCCACTTTTTCAGGCATCTGGACAACTTTTTGAGGGAGAAAAATTTTCAAAACCAGGACGACATTAAAAATTCTTTTCGTGATTTCATTGAGTCCAGGGATTCGGATTTTTTTTCTGGTGGAATAAGAAAGCTTGTTGAACGTTGGCAAAAGTGCATTGATTCAGATGGAAATTATTTTGATTAAATATATATGGTTAAAGTAAATATATGGCGTATTTACAATACCTACTAAAAACCTGCATTAATTTTGCATCAACCCAATATATTACTATTCTTAAGTTCAAAAAATAAAAATTGCATTTAAAAAATATTTTTACAGTTTTCTGCTTTAGTGGGATATCGCGAATTCGTTCAACTTCTATATGTACCTGTTTTTTAGCAATGCTAATCAGATAATATTGCCGTATTTTGTACACCTCGACCATTTAGCGGGACTTGGTCATTTCGACTTATGGAATCCTAAAACGTGTATTTTCACGATCGAAAATTTTTCATTGAAGATACACTATCACTAACTTCGAATATTAATGAGTTAAGAACCTTTTTACATACTATACCGTTGTAATGTTTTGTCATGACTTATGTTAGAGCACTTCTATCTGACAAATGGTCATATACGAGTATAATGGAATTTGTTTTTATTATTATTATTACTTTTGTTCTTCAAATCTCGTCTATATATGTGCTTATAACTCCGTTATTTTCGACGATAGAGAAAAAGTTCCATTGAGTTTTATAATTAGTACACCACCATTAATTATAAAACATAAAACATTTTTGAATTTTTACCTACATGTTGTCCTTGCCAAACTACGAAATCTCCCATTAAACAATAGTGCTCTGCGCTGATGTAAATCCTTCCTCTCTGGTCGTACGCAGTATGCGGTAGTCCCAGGCCAACCTTCTTCCAAGATTTGTCTTTATCCCGTGGTGTTCCTCAAGGTTCATCACTTTCCTCTACTTTATTTGCTATTTACACCAATGACTTTCCCCTCTATATTCATCACTCCCATTATCATATCTATGCTGATGGCTTCCAAATTGACCTATCCTTCGCTCTTTTGAATCTATTACTACCAATCGAATAACTGCAAGACGATCTGAAACGAATTAGTTAATGGACAGCCGACTACAAGCTAAAGCTAAATGCAGATAAAACTGAGGCAAGTGTAATAGCATACAATCCTTTCCTTAAAACCCTTCCTCCAATCCAGACACTGTATCTCAATGATACTCCAATAAAGTTCCACCAAACCGTTAAAAACCTAGGAATCCCCCTCGATCAATCCTTTTCCTCGAAAAACTCGGTTGTGCCTTCGGGCGACGTTAACGTGACAACCTCAACGTTAATGACAAACATAAGTAATAGATGATATGTAGTAAATAAACATTCATGCAACATGATACTCAATGACTCATCAGCACGCGTCACAGACACTACCCCCACTCCTTGACGACCAACTCTGACTTGCTCATGTGCAGACGTACATGGTAACGGGACACAACTTTTTCGTTCATGCACCCATCAATCTATAAGACGTTGTCACGTCAAAACGATGTCTCCGAAATCTCTCGCCGCACATTTTCCACTTTGAAACTCTTAAATTACATACGTCACCTTCTTCCATTTGAAACCCGTAGGCTTTTAGTTAGTTCCTTAATATTTCCTCACTTTGACTACTGTCGTACGGTGTATGGGAGTGTCTCTAGAGATCACAAGGCAAAACTAAAACGATTATTCAACTGTTTTATCCGCTTCATCTTTGGGATATCCAGGGACACGCCTGTCACGCGATTCTAAGAAGATTTTATGTGGCTTTACCCTTCCTACCATTGTAAGTACTTCCTGGCATCATCTTCCAAGTCCTCCAATCCAGTCGTCCGTCGTACTTCTCAAATATTTTTCTTTTCAAAACCTCAGTCCACTCCCGCAACACTCGCTCATGTTCTTCAGAGTTGTATATGACATTATCCAGTTAAATTGTCGTTATTATTATTTAATGTTGCTTCTCATTTTATTTTTATGATCAATTTTTGTAATTTCTATTGTTTTTTTATACTCTAAGGCACTAAAGTTTTAATTTTAATTTTATTGTGATATTATTCTAAAGGGATACTATACAACTTATAGATTTGGATGTGGTCATAAAAAAATCTCACTAATAAGATAAACTTACTTATTTTTGTCTTATTAGTTTCATTTCTTGATGACCATACCCAAAACCAACTTCTCTATCTATATTTTTAAAGGACAACTATAACTCCCTTATTTTGGATAATATATTTCTTTAACTGAATAAGACCTTCTAATAACAGATATGCCAATAACCGACTCACCCATAAATAGAAGGAGATTAAAAAGGGACTGGATAAGACATCTCCTTGAAAAAAAATGTGTACTATAATTTTCTACACCTATATGTGTTATTACTTCCCCTCTCCCTTACCTTTTTAAAATGTAATTTGATTTTTCTAGAGGGAAAAAAAAAACCCAGTTAATTGTCAGTTCGTGGTAAGTTGCAGCTGAGGAACTAATCTAGACGATATTTACATGGGCAGTACCTGATGGAAGGAGGGGGGGGGGGCAGGCTTAATAAAACACTTATTAGCCTTAATGGACTTATAGGAGACGGTAAGGCTTGGATATTGGAAGGAATACAATTACCGAGGGACTTACTCAGCCCCGGCCTCCAATTTAGGATTATAGCCAGTCCACTGCAATTTAACTGATTTCGCGACTCCTCTCCTCTTCCTAGTCTAATTGGAACCCGACGAGTCCGTCGTCACCGCAATACCTTACCTAGCGTCTTCGTCTTTATTTTATGCCCAATCCTTATCAGGTCACTGGAAAAACTCGACATTTTTCAGATTCTTAAATTTTATATTCTTAAATATATAGTGAATGAAACGCATCAGCGAAAATTAAGTTTATTTTTAAGGTGTTGAATATTAGTATTTTTTTTTTTTTTTTTATCCTGCACTACGTATTATACAGAGGCATAATTGGCATAAGTTTCATCATTTTTTATCATGTCCCTTTTACGATACCCCGCTTTTAATATTGCTGAACTGAACGACAGCACTTTTTTGAAAATTTTTATTAAAAAGAAGAACAATGTTTACACGTTCTGAAATATGCAAAATTACAGGAGTTAATAATTTTTAAAGAAAACGTTATTTTAACATTGAAGAAAATTTTATAACTCGAGAACCAGCTCAGTCTGTTACCACGTTTTACTGTTTATGTCACTTATAAACATTGTTTAGTTGTGTAACCTGTATTGGTTTCATACTTTTTCACTCAGTCCCTTTTGAGATATTTTCGTGTAAATTTCGCGAAAAACGAGTTATTTCCATTTTTGAAAGTTCATATACAAAAAGTACTATGTTCTTCAAATCGAAATTTGTATAGCAAGTAGGGCTGTTACTAACAGAAAAAATAATCAAAGATGAGACTTTTTCTTTATAGACTTTTAGCTCAGTAAAAGTCTCCTTTTTATTAATTTTCGAGATTTTTTTTACCACTTTCTTCACTTTAAAAGTAATAAGGACAAAAGATATAAAGTACATCTTTTTCTAATTGTCAGTTTTTATTTTGACTCGATATCTGCAATATTACTAGAATTTGAGAGATTTTCTTAACACATGTTTTCAGTCGCGAAACTGACTTAAAACGGCTGTAACACTAGAAATATTTGCCAGAAAAAAATATATCCACGGTTTTTTATTCATGAATGTAAATAACAAGTTTAAAATCATTAAAATCGAAAATGTTGTGTGGCAAGATCTGGACATTTTCGAATAGATTGACCCGTATTTGTTGTAGCAGCATTACATTATTTATAATTTTAGAGTCGTAATTATACTATATGGATTTATCTTAAAGATAAACGCTCCTTACATCTATAATGATTATTTAACATGCCCTCAAAGCAGAAAAAACATACCATTCCAAGGTAACCACCAGTTCCAGGAGTTACTCCTTTCAGATAGTAGTAGACTGGTCCCCAAATAAAACCTAGTCTTATTTTATTTATTACATTATTTAATTTCCTTGTCTAGAGGAACTGGAACCTAACCTGAATTTGATTAGCACCAAAGTGTATGTATTATTGGCACATATTATCTCACTTTTAAAAACATAAAACAAAAATTGCTAATGGTTAATCACCTCTAATCTACAAAACTAACAAACGTTTCAAACTGTCGTCCTTCTAAAAAATATGTTAATTTTATTATTTATTAACTAATTACTTCCTTATAATTATGGAATAATGTTGAAATAAATCACTGTTGTTGTTTTATCAGTAAATAAATACAGTAAATTTTATTAATTATATAGTCAGGTTGTAACTTAATTGTTTTATTTTAAAACAACCGTTATCAAGTACTAAATATAGAAAGTATTTTCAGTAGTACTAAAGTAAAAGCCATGTAGTCCTGGAATTTCGTAGAACCATGTGAGAGAGACCTTAAATACTTCAGTTCTACAGCAAAAGAGAAATTCAGACGAAATGTATAACGAATTTCAAACTACGAATTCCACGGTTTCGCATTGCTTAGATTGTTTCTAGATTCTTTTTATTAAATTGAAACTGGTGTAGTTTATATTGTGTAAAAGTACAGATGAAAGTCATAGAATGCCGATGGAAAGAGCAAAATTTAAAAAAAATTGATATGAATTTTAGATAGATTTTGTATTTTATTTCTGCAATATTGGCCCGCCAACCAACGCATCATTATCTTCGATAACACAGAGCAGACCCCCACAAAATGTTACATATCCTCTATGCATTTATTATTACATAAACTATAATAATGTAGTTTTGCCGCCCTGACAACATTACAATATAGAGATAAATTGTCATTTGATTTTGATGATTGGTTTGACGAGTACCCAGGCCGTAGCTAGCAGAGATAAAACTGTTCTCCCCTAGTTCACATTTTATTTCTTTATATAATTGACGATGTACAGACTTGTTAACTTTAATTAAAGTATTTTCTTATATACTCTATTAATCCTTTAAAACATTGTTTGTTTCCATCAACCAGATAATCACAAATAATTGTTAATCATATCTCCCACATAAAGACCGGAAATTATCACACCACCATATATTTATTTTAATAATTTCCTCCGACAAAATCTTATTCAGTCTATGCCTCGGTAACAACAATAATTTTTGAATATATTGAAAATATGGGTGAAGAGTAAAAAAAGTATTCGGTCAATATTACTTTCTAAATATAAAACATATTGCGGTGTTCCCTGTGGAAATAAAAACAATTTTCTAAAACAATAGGCTGACAATTTCTCTATCTTATTTAAACCGTCCAAAACTCCAAACCTGGACAGTATAACATAAATCAGCTTAGGACAGCATTATATATTGGATGAGATTTGCTAAAAAAATGATTGAATAAGAAATGGTGTAAAAAAAAAAATTATAATAAAATACGATATTTTATTTGTCTCAGTAATCCGTTCTTACCAATTCCGCTTAAGGTAAAATTAAATATTACTGGTCAAATATCTATTCCAGCAGAACAGGGCAGGTTCTTATTCCAATCCAATTCTTCAGGTTTGAACACACTTCAACTGGATAGGTTTATACCTAATTCTAACTAGTACCTGATATTTTCATATACTTAATTCATACGTTTTGCATGAAATTCTGTATAAGGTTGTTTTGAGTTCATATCAATACATTGGGTTCGAATTTCTATCAAAAATAGTATATAAAAAAATAAGCTATTTTATAAGTTTTTTACAGATGATTTCAATAAAAACTTCAGTTTCTTGAAAATATTTTCCATCAATTATATATGATTCATTCTGATCGATTACATATTGCCATCTTCCAGGTAATTTTTAATTACGTCCTTCTTATACTTCTCAAATCGACCCGAGGGCTTTTCGTCTTCCACGTCAAAATTTCCGGATCTCAACTAAGCAAACCATTTACGCACGGAGCTGCAACACATTGCAAATTTCTTTAACCGTAGTTACAAATTTAAACTTTACAAAACTTTAACCTTTTGGGATTAATGACTGAAACGAATTTTTATTTTCTTCCATTTCGAGCAAGCAAAATACAATTTGAAGATAAGGATTCTTGGTTGAAGCTAATGTATTAAAGCACCTTAGCTGATATATTTTTAGGATATGTAAAAATTATTCAC
Source organism: Piezodorus guildinii (assembly GCA_023052935.1). Taxonomy (NCBI): domain Eukaryota; kingdom Metazoa; phylum Arthropoda; class Insecta; order Hemiptera; family Pentatomidae; genus Piezodorus; species Piezodorus guildinii. The sequence goes on along the minus strand of CM041293.1, from coordinate 116,951,826 downwards.
CAAGTGAACATACTTTAATAAGCATAGATACGATTTAATTAAAATAATTAAATACGCTATGAACTTATTTTACAACCCAGTAAGATTTTGCACACATCTCTAGCTCGAACAAATCAACTAAGGGAAAAAACTTGAATTTATTTTATGTAACAATTTTTTTTTAACTTTTTCTTTTACTTCATTTTAAAAAAAAGAAGTAATGTAGGCCTACTGCTTATTTATTTACTGTCTTACTGAGTCATAAAACTCTTGTTGAGTAGCCCTTGCCAGGGATTCCTGAGTTACAACCTCCGACTCCCTTTTCCCCCAGACCATGACTGTTTTACTGAGTCACGTCACTCACCTGTTAGTGAGTCACGGATCTTCCTTCCCCTTTACTCATCACTTTTTTACCGACTTAGAGTTATCAATTTTTAACGAATTAGTTAATGATAAAAATGTTTTAGCTTTAGAGTGAGCGAACATTTTTGGATCTAAACTGAAAAGAACTCAGCCGTCTAATGCACATGCTCGTACCTACATAGTAGGAATTCACATGAATATTTTAATGGAATATGTTAGGTAATTTAATGCTGAAATAAGAAAATAATCCGTTTTATAAAAATTTAATATTTCAATGTTACAGGGATCACCTGTAGCTGGGTTGTTAGCATAACAACCTTCTATGCCAAAGAACACGAGTTCGAACCCGCAGGTGGTCCTAGGATTTTTTCGTGGTAGTAAAAAATCCTTAGTTATGCCGTCCTTCGGAGGAGTCCTAAAAAGGTTGTCCCAAGCCTGTGCTATGCCAGGAACTCGTTAAAGATCTCTATCCTAATTAAACCTGGATAGGCAAAATTAAGGACTCCCACTGTAGCATCTTCCGATTAGTCACAGTAGCATAAAGTGACATTAAATTAATAAACAAACAGTTCATTGTTACATGAAAATAGTTCAGTTTAATGTTCCTATTCGGCCATTCTTCATTAATTTATTTTGTCAGATTCCCTGGTTCACCAAAGTTTGATGAACTAGTATTAGTGCCTGAGTGAAATTAATAAGGTAAGTGGTTAAATTTAATTAGTTCAATAACAACCGAACTTATACTTGAAAGTTTGACTATTTAAAAAAAAATTATTTAATTTCTAACAGATTCATGTTTTTTAAGTGCTGTCCCTTAATCTTTAAAAAACATAAAAATAAGTTTATTTTTTCAATATATTTACTCGTCCCTCAGAACTAATTTAAAGGAAAAGAATAAACTTATGGATGAAGAATAATGAAAGAAACTTATTATAAGTTGCCACCAGTTATCTTAACATTTTTATATTAGGATGAAAATGAAAATTCAAATTTTACTTTGACAAAAAATTGACTAGAGCTAAAATTTCATTAAGTGCTTTGAACCCCTAAAAATAGCAATGTGACAGTAATTTGTCTATAATTATGGATCTTTATATATAAGCAGGTATTGTATAAAGACTATTTGTTATTTTAATATTATGTATTTTTTTTACTAAATGGAGGATTTAGAAAAAAATAAAATAAGACTATTTTTCATCTTTTTAAAAATTTTAGCAGTAAATTAAAATGAGGATCTTTGAAAAGATACAGTATTTTTACCATGTTATATGTATATTATTATTAAATATGTATAGGTATATTAATATTTGAACATATGCAGAAATGTTTACACATGTGAGGTTATAAGCAAATATACCGAGAAGAAAGTAAAGTGTTTATCTTTACTATTTGTTCTGGCCTCTATTAAACGAAGGACTCCAAAGCCTTTTACAACCATACAGATATGGTTTAAATAAAAAGTTGGGATATAATTATCAGAAGAGATTTTTTTTTTTTGTGTGTTTTTAATTTACTACTTTTAGATTCACTGAAATTTACGTTGAATCCTTTTCTTCTCATTACATGGGCTTCTAAAGTTTTCAGCTTCGTATTAATATGTATGAATAATTTTTCATTCTTAGATGTAATGCAGAACCTATTTAATTCCGTTATTTGTTTTCAGATTGAGATGGATGACCAAGAATTATCGAGTAACTATAGTTATCATATTGAGGTGAGTAAATCAGTTATTATCTGTTAAAGTTTACTAACTAAAATCGACTGATTGTAAAATGATTTCGCGATAATAAAACACTACCTTAAGGCCGTGAACATTACCATTTATTATTATTTTTTTTTTTAACTTTTAAGATAAACTATGTTTAATTTCTTAAGATGCAGTGTTACATTTAAAAAACACTTTTTAACTTGAATTGAAAATTCCATTAAAAACCAAACAACACATTGACTCCGCTATTAAACAACTCACAAAAACAATTTAGAAAACAATAAAAATCAATCAATAACAACACATCACACACTACAAACAAAAACCTTCAACAACTTAGCAATAACTTGCCACGACATATCCGAACGCTTTTAAAAGAAAAACGACGATCAAGGACTAAGTGGAATAAACTAGGGGCCCATCTGGCAAAGCTCGTTACACCCAACTTACTAACAAATCAAAAAAATAAATAAGAAAATTTAAAGTTCAAACTTTACAAAAAACCTCAACACCTCTGATACACCCTTATGGATAACAACAAAAAAATTCCTTAAATTTAAATTCCTAAAAAAGTCAGAAATATTTAGTAAACCCCTCTTCAATATTTTTAACCCTCATCCAGATATCCTAAATCCAACCCACATTAAACATATTGAGGCAGAACTAACTATCCCACTCCAAATTTCCCTTCCTCCTAACGCCTTTCATCCATCTGAAGTCATAAATATAATTAATAAATTATCTTCCAAAAAAGCTCCTGGCCATAATCTTATCACATCTCACATCCTAAAACAACTTCCTCAAAAATTCGTACTTTTCCACACCTATATATATATATATAATCCCACTCTCAGATCCACGTATTTTCCTACTTCCTGGAAACTTTCAATAGTAAAAATATACAAAAACCCAATAAGCCTCCTGAACATCCGTTATCTTATCATCCTATCTCCCTTTCGCTTATTATGGACAAAATCCTAGAAAAACTCCACTCCGAAACGCTTCTATCCTATCCTAGAAATGAATCATGTCATCCCTGACCACCAGTTTGGATTTCGAACTTCTCATTCTACAATACAACAAGGTCACCGAGTGGTGGATATAGTGTCCTGCACATGTACGCGGAATGTACTGCACTGGAGCCTTTCTTGATGTAGAACAAGTATTTGATCGAGTCTGACACCAGGGACTGCTTTTCAAACTCCGTCAATTCCTCACCCCTACATATTTCCAATTAATGCTATCCTACCTTACTGGCAGAATCTTTAAGGTAAACCATAACTTTTCCTACTCATCCATATTTTCCCTATCTGCTGGAGTGCCTCAAGATAGTATCTTAGGTCCTATCCTCTACTCCCTCTAAACAGCTGACATTCCACTCCATCATCTAACTGTTCTCAATACTTAAGCTGATGACAAGTGTGTCTTATCCGTCCATAATGATCCAACTACTGCATCCCAAACCTTTCAGTCCCACATCACAGCCATTTAAGAATGGTGTCAAAATTGGAGGATTAAAATAAATCCCAACAAATTCCATCAAATCACTTTTTTACCCTTCGTTACAAACCGATGACTTCCTGCCCTCTCCCCTCTCCCAGTATCCTTTAATAACATCACCCTTACTCCTGTAGAACATATCCGATACCTAGAGGTCTATCTTGACAAGCGCTTTACTTGGAACACAAGACTGAAACGACAAGAAACTGCTTGAAGATATCGATTACTACAACACTAACTAGACAAACGTTCAAAACTTCCAGTATATTACAAAAGACTCATTTACATCACTATTATCAGACCTATTTGGATATATGGAATTGGCCTTTGGGACTCTACTAAACCATTTAATTCCTCCCGCATCCAATCCTTACAATCCCAAATCCTTCGCAAAATCCTGAATGCATCTTATTTTTTCACTAATAATCTCCTCCATAATGACCTAAACATCCCATTTGTTGCAGACATAGCCCGTCATAGATACACCTCTTTTCATCCTAAACTCCCTGCCCACACAAACCCACTTGTCCGTAATTTATCTTCCTTAGATATTCCAGATAACCCTCCGAGGCGATTGAAAAGAAGGCCTCGGGGCCCACTGTCTTAAAATAGTTAGTGAAGTGCTACCACTGGGTAGTTCTTTCTCAATACATGTTCATGATTTTTCTTCATATTGCACATTTACTTATTATAGACGTTTTTGAGAAAATCGTAAAAAGGTGCAAAATGCATGGTATAAAGTGACCCTTCTGGTTTGCTGATTTTGATAAAAAAAAAGTTGCTGTAATATCTCGAGCGTATAGTTGTAAATATAAAATTTCAGTTTCGTACGACTTTTCTTTTTTGCGCCATAATTACCACACACACCAGGACATTCAAACACACACTCAGACCTTTTTTCTTGACTTAGCCATTTGGACTCAGAGGATCCTAAAACTTGTATTTCCGTTGAAAACTAGAATTGGAAAATTTCTATGGTCGCAATACTTCCCCTTACTATATATTTTATATATAGGTAAGTGAAAGTAAAAAGCACCCCTTTCTATTCCACACTACTTTGGGTAACTATCATAAGCACTCGCTTTCACGAATTGGCTACTACTTCTTCTCTCACTGTATAGGGGCCTTTACAAGTAAGTAAGTAAGTAAATTTAATTTGAATGGGCCAATATTGGGCACCGAACACGGTAATAGGACAGCATAAGTGATATTACTTATTAAATATAACTTTTAGCTATTAATTATTTACTATACTTAATATATTTTTATAAGAAATATCTAATTTTAAGGAAAATTAGAACAAATAAAATTAAAGGTGATAAAGTTAATTAGAGAAATTCGTCCAACGACCATTTAGGTCAATCGGGTTTAATTAATGTAGGATCCTATAACAACACTGGCAGTAATGGTTGTCATACACCATTTGAATTGAAGGGGTAATGTCGGACCATCAACACTATATTGGGGCCATTAGGCTAAAATTTAACATCGAAATTTCAACAAAATTAACAATTGATTTTCAGGTTTTTTACAGTCATAAACTGTCCTGTAAACATTTGTCCTTTGTAATAATCGAGGAAACTATTCCTGAGTATCCAACGGTATCTCAAGTTGAAGTAGGTGCAAAAAAAGTACCTACTCGTAAAAAATTTGAAGATTTCAGGAAAACTCTGAGTAGGGTGACATGCTATTCAAAGGACACTGTCAGCTTAACAAGCACTTCCAAAATAGATACAATGTGTACTATAGAAAATCTAATAGAACCTTGTTCGCGCGATATGGCCTATTAGATATCAAACTATGAATACCAATTATAGTTTGTAGAGTCATCACTCCATACAACTATGTTTGTGAGTCACCTCCAGTTGGCCGATATCGTTGGACTAATTGATTTCCTTAAGAAGTCCGGGTGAGATTGGAAATCGAACGAACAACCTTTGGCATAATTGACTAGCCTACAGTCACATTACAGTACTAGCTTTACAGTCACATTACATCAAAAGTTTCTAGTTATAAATAAAAATGTTTAAACCTCCTTAAACTAAAAAAAAATATGCCAAATGTTTATTTTGGCACAGGAAAGAAAAAAGAAAAAACTTTGTAAAAAAGGATTTCAAAGTTTTTTTTACTGGCTCTTAGCTAGCAGCCTCTGAACTCGGACATATTTCTGGTGGCATACAAAAGCAAATCATTAATTTTTTTTTTCTTATTCGGCTCTGCGAACCAGTGGCGTCACAGTTACCCATAAGTGCTCTATCACAAACCTTGCCTTCCAGTTTTCGGTACGTCCGATCCACTGGGTACCATATATTTTCTCTCAAAGGAATTTAATAGGCAAGTTTAGAGCAATTACTCAAGGCTAAAAGGAATGACACTTTAGTGTGTTTCTGAGACAAGAAATAGCAGCACACACGTGCAATTTAGTTTTTGCTCTCGATTTCACCAAAATATGTCTGATTTTTATTTCAAAATATTCAGTTTATTTAAATTAGCTTGGTGGCTCATGGGGTTACCAAAAATATCCAGAAAAAAAGAATAATTGGGAAATGGCAATGCTGATAAAGTATTTAGAGAGTTACATTGAGGTACAAATAATTCGCTTTACAATATCCTATATTACATCTATTCATTATCCTTTTATCTTTGTAGATTCAGGGTCAAAAGTATCATCTAACTGATTTCGTAATGACAATACCAGATAGTGGATATTCATAGTTAGTACCGGACAATGTCTGTCGGGTCAGATATTTTTTTAATATTAATAATTAATTTCGTTATATATTTATCAGTAAATTAATAATAAAATTCATGTATAACATTTATACATTATAGTATTATAAAATTGTTTTTTTCCAACCCTAGAGAGAAGAATGCCTCCAGCGATGGTCACACGAGAGCCGAGAGGGTTGGTGCCCGGCAGTGTTCGACGGAGCGCTGTGCTGGGGCCCCACAGGGCTTGGTGTCCTCGCCTCGCAGCCCTGCAGGGAGGAAATACATGGGGTACTATATGACACCTCGAGTAAGTAATAATAAACTGATAATTATTATTTTTTCAGTAATTATTAAAACAGGAGTCGACAACTAAATGATAATTTTAGTGCTCGTCTACATTTATAACAGAAAGTAAATTTTTACTCACTTTTATGGTCATCGCAGTATCTCAAAACGAACAGGGTTATGAAGCCGAAATTTTTTATACAGGTTCGTCTTAACCTCTTGATGTGCAATTAGGGTTTGGGAAAACTCTCTAATTAGTTGAAACAAATAAATCAATAATAGGTACATAATAAATCTAATAAAAGAGTTTTATTCAAAGTTAGAGGTAATTTTTATAGACTAAAAGAAATTAAAAATATGTTAGAAACCTCGCCTATTGCTAATAAAGAAGACAAAAAATCTACCCAGTAACAGAAAAGAAGAAAAACGAGAGATAAATTAAAAGATTTTGAGTTCCAGCGGAGGTTCAGCTCGCTGAGTGCTCACCATTCAGAAGGAAGCTCGTCACCTGACTGGCAAACAATAAATAAGGTTATAGAAAAGTCATATTGCTCAATTGAATTTTGGAACGCACACGGTCTCAATAATCTCTTTTAAAATATTCATCAATCTTCTGTCTTTATGAAACCTGACACACAACTAAAACCGTTAACCTGCAAACAAAATTTCAATATTTCAAATCGGTTTCATCTCCAGCTATAAAAGAAAAGAGCAGAAGACGTGAGAGTGGAGGCCTCGCTCTTCTTCCCGAGAAGATTTATAAAATAGAAAAATGAGAAGAAAAAAAATAAAAAAATAGAGAAATGAGAATATTGGATATTTGTTGAGGTATCTTTTAATATTACTAACCTTATTTCTAACCCCATACCGCATTTAATACTTAAATGTCAGTTCCTTCAGATTCTTAAAAGTAGATATATCAATAAATATATCAGTGCTACAAAGGATGACTTATTGCTGGAAACAGTGTTAGATATTAAAAATCTTGAACACCAAAACATAATAATGGCCATACGGCGATTTCCCGGGCCAGGAATGGGAGGAGGGGGGGTTAAATACCGAATTAAAATTCCCTTTCACCCTCGGGACCGAGACGCGAACTCAATTATTTCCCTCTAAGATTATGGTGTCAAATGATATCAAAACTGAATGCTTAATAAACTTGGGTTTATGCTAGAGATGATCCATTACTTACATGATGATGGCTCACATGTTTGAGCCTAAACGTCGGAAAAAATAAATATTCTTCACACGACTGACCCCTGATTATTATGTTAATTTAAACAGCCGACCATACATTCTCAATATAAATCTACAATGATTATATAAGCTAATTATACAAAATAATAAGTAGTCTGATATATGGATAATGTTGAAATACTTCACTACAGAATTCCAAATAATAAAACTAAAATTTAGATGGTTTTTCATATGTTTTCATACATTCTTGTTGTTGGGCACCTCCTTATAAAGCCAGCATGCTTGGATCTTTGGTTATTACGAAACTCCTCGACAATATCTTTGAAGTCTTTATGAAGAGACCTCGATCATTCCAACATTTAGGGGAGGCTTAACGATCTCTAAGCACTTTATTCAGCTCAAGCCATGGGGCTTTTCCTTTTATTGGTGCTTATGCACACCATAAATGTTTACCATCCGTCCTTAATCGTTTTATAACTTGGTTATAAAGCCTTTGATCGTTATGAATTGACAATGAAAAAAAACAACCTATAATTGTTTTGTAGTTAACTTATAAATCCTCATTAACATGTTATCTAGATGATTTTTCACTTTTATCTTTAATGATTAGTTCTATTTGGTGTAACATCAAACTATTACTTTTAATTATCTACTAATGTATTAAATTAATTAAGCCTTTCTTATAAAGAGCAAAATATAAACAAAAAATCAAAATAATGAATTACAATAGCTATAAATATTTACAAATGCTCGAATACTGTATTTATAATGGCAATAAATAATAATAAAGCTTCCTCTAGTTGAGAATAAATATTGATTGATATAAAAATAAAGTTTTTACAAGGAGCATGGTCTGATAAAAGCCGGCAAAAAAGATTCTTTGTGATTATTTGATAAAAGAAGAGCATGATTAATTTTTATGATATAAAAAAGGAATGATGAACGTTACAAAAAGCTTATGCATAATACCATAAACCATCAAAGAAAAATATGGATAATATTAGAATACCAGGAAGTCTAAAGGACTACTACTTTTAAAGCAAAAAATCTAAAAAATGTAAAAGCTTTTTCCAACATTGTGTAATTAGCTAATTGAGACAGTAAGAGATCCCAAAGTTTAAAAAAAAAAATATTATAATATATAATCATATTTTAATACCCCCCCCCCCAAAAAAACAAAAAACAAAAAAAAGCGTACTTTATTGAAGTTGAATTAAATAACAGACTTGAGGACCTAATATATTTTTTTGTTCAAAAACATTTGAGTGGTATATATTTATTTATTCGTATGTATTACAATTTGTCACAATGGACAATAATAATATTGCTAAAGGATCACATTCATACAATATAAACAAAAGGAAAGTCAAATTACGTAAAATGAAACCAAACTAAATAAACGAATACAATAACGAACTTTGTAGATAAAATAAATACAAATAAATGAAGTTAACAAATAAATAAACAAAACATGTCACATTCATTTGTTCAAACACAAGAAAAAAAAATCTATACACCCAATGCTATTAAAATCTGTTGGGAAAAAGTAGACAATTGGGTTACCAATATTATAAGAGTTTCATGTAACGACCGCTTCAAACGAAGTGAGAAGAGAAAACCTATCTTGGTTTGGAACTTTGCCCTAAGAAAAGAAAAAAATAAGAGCAAAGAAAGGGTTTGTTAGCTGGTAAGACGATTCTGTGAGCCCTTTGAATGGGATGATTACTAAGTTTTCACAAAGGACTTCTTTCGTTCTTTGGTACCGTCATCATTAAAAACATACCAGGACGATTTCAACTAGATATTCCTAACAATAACACAGTAGTGTGCTAAACATAAAAAGATGGAGCGCCCACGATACCTTGACGAATACCTTTACAATAATGCTGTCATTGTATGTTGCTAGGATAATATTATTCATCTAATTTATTTTATACATCCTAATCAGTCAAATACATGAATAAATAGTATTTTTTTGTAATAAATGGTCCAGAAAATGAGTCATGCTGAAAAAATGGACTATCAAATTTGGTGTAAGTAAAACCATAAATTAGATTTTTAGTTCCTTTATTATTGAATATAATAAAATCGTCATAGGGGCATGGCGGCGCCTGCCCACAGTCGTTACACTGCAGACAGCCACTGGCCCCAACCTGGACAGTGCACTGACATTCACACTCAGTACACTACAAACAGCTCACTAAACTCAACCCACACTACAAACAAAAGTCACATATTCTAGGGTCACCTACCTAATGAAGCCGTCAGGAGACCTTGAGGAGGCAGTCCCTCCACCTGACTAGGAGGGCGAGGGTTGATAACCCTTACCTCTGAAACCTTTGCATTTGCGAGATAACGCCGGACTGGCTCATGTTAACCGACAGGAAACCGTCAAATGGACTTTCGAAAGCTTTTTGGAATATTTTAACTTTATATAGACCAGGGATACTTAACGTCCTCTTGAATGAAGGGGATAACTATAGAAATGACATTGCTGCTCTCCAAGAAATTCCAAGAGAGAAAGGGGGGTAGTTTATAAAAGACTTTATTCAATTTATTACAGCTGCCATTTCGGAACTGGCTTCATCGTGAAGGAGCGAATGCAACACAAAGTCATTTTCATTTAACCCTATAAATGAACGCCTATTCATTTTATGGATCATGGGAATGTTCTACAACTACTCTATAATCAGTCGCTAAGCCCTAACGGAAGCCTCAACTAAAGAAGACAAAGAGGAGTTTTATGTTTCTTTGGAAGGAGCACATGACGCTTGCAAAGAAAGCGACATCAAAATACTGGCAAGGGACTTCAACACAAAGATTGGCCCAGGAAACATTTACTATCCACCTATCGGACCATATAGCATCCATGAGGAATGTAACGAAAATGGTCACAGAACCGTGAATTTTCCGATTTCTTGGAGCTTGGAGGTAGGCACCACGATCGTAACCGCAGGATACACAAAGCGACATGGAGATCCCCAGAAATCGACACCTTCAACTAAATCGACCATCTCTTATAGATCCAACTTATATCCAACTAATGCGAGACAAAAAAAAAACAACAAGAAAATACTAAGAAGTGAAATGTCCAGAATTTTCACGATCCTGATATATGCAACTCATTCCAAGGTCATATAGGTAGGACACTGCATGAGACACTGGGTAATGTCATTAGTGAAGACCCTCTGGTATTATAGGACAATGTAGAGCTTACTAACAGGATAAGAAAATAAAATGTTGAGCCACTAGATGTCAAAGAGGTTGTAGATGCAATACAAAAATGAGGAACCATAAGGCTCCAGGTGACGACAGGTTGCTGGCGGAACTGTTTAAATATGGTGGAGAGGATGCCCCGCCCTCACCCCCAGCCCGAGAAACCCTCGTATAGCCTTCAAAGGTCAAAATATCGGCGTGAACTGCTCGATCACGCGGATGACATTCATTACTGCGCTTACAGAGTCTTTCTTAGCTCTACTGAGAGCTGGCGCACAAATGGCTATTAATGAAAGCTAAACTCAATATATTTACACCGGAGGAGCCAGACCTCAATGAGGACAGTTTCTAGTAGGAAGCAGTACCTTTGGAAGCATGAATGAATTTACTTACCTTGGATCCCAGGTCACAGCTATAAATAATGTTCCCACTGAAATAAAGTGAAGAATCACAGCAGCTAACCGCAATACCACTATTTTGGTCTGTTTAAACACGTCCGCAGCAAGCTCGTTAGCAGAAAACAAAGGTCCATCTATACAAAGCTCTCATCGGGCCTGTCCTAACATAAGACTCACAAACATGGGCTCTATCCACACAGGATAGAAAAAATCTGCTGGTCTTCAAGAGGAAGATCCTCTGAACAATCTATGGGCCGGTAAGGGATGAAGAAGCGTGGAGAAGAACGAGAAATAAGGGACTATACGAACTACTCCAGGATATAGACATACCTTAAACTTTAGTAAAATCTTGCGCTTCCGCAGGTGTATTATAAGATTATACTACTACACATATTTCAGGAAAGATTGTTTGATGCCTTGATTACAGACAATTTAATTTTCCCCCAAAAAAATATAAAACAAAAACAACTTATTTTCAATATATTGTGCTGAAGAACCTTAACGAAAGAATGCTCTAAATGTCAGAGAAAACAGTTGCGTGGTTTAAAGGATGAACCATAATTCGCGACATAGTGTTTTATATTTACATATATATATATATATATATATATATATATATATATATATATAGGGAGAGAGAGGGAGAGAGAGAGAGAGAGAGACAGAGAGAGAGAGAGAGAGAGAGAGAGAGAGAGTGAGTGAGTGTGTGTGTGTGTGTTACGAATTTTTAATTTCACTCATTAAAATAGATCAAATTCTAAAGAGTGTATTAACAGTGATATTATTCAAGTTATGTAGAAACGTTGTAAAAGATTTTATATTAATTACTATTATAGAAGAGTATTTTAGAATATGATTATATCAATTGGAACAATCTCTTCTTATGACCTATATAGAGTAACAATATGGAAATAAATATAATATTGAACATCTGAAGATGAGGCATGTGAAACCTCGAAACGTAATAAGATTTATTATTGACATGTTTGGATAAATAAATACATATAAACAAAAATTGTTTAAAATGTTCTATTAACAAAAAGAAGAGATTGTTCCAATTGATATAATCATGTTGTAAAAGAGAAAATAAAAAAAATAAAAATAAATCTAAAAAATATATAAATAATCTGTTTGTTTTAACCCACATCTGACAGAATCGAACCCATTCCTGCTAAGGGTCATATAAATCACAGATTGGTCGGAATATTAATTAATCGGATTTACTTTTATGTGATTGTTTACCGAATGTGAATTCAATCGTACGAATAATCTGAAATTCCATATTCCATCTTTAATTTAACTTCAGATGCGCTCGATGATAACAGTCATACGTTACATCGTCTCTCAGATTTTTGCTTTTTTCAGTAGGAATTCGCTAGAATTCAGTCTGGAGAACATCACTAGACCTCAGGAATATTACGGCAGTGAATATTGGAGAAGGTTCGGTAAGCAAAGTTATAATTTACTTTGTACAATCACGAAAAAGTGAAAGAAGGGTCACTGATCAGCTGATTGCCGCTAGCTCGGCAAGCTAGGGCTTGCTTTTCTTTTAATTATCTTTCTTTTATCTTTAATTCTTATCTCATTATTTATTTATTATTATTTTCTTAATCAATGAGATATTTTCATCAAGTCATGTCCTCAAAGTCCGCAAGTAAGAGATCTAGATCTGCAGGTTCGAACTCGTCTCCCACAAAACAGAGACCCCGCCGTGAACAAAATAAAAAAATGATTCCACCAGCGACCGCGTCAGCTACCTCATTAGGATCTGAACCACAGCCCAGCACATCATCACAAGGAATAACTGATGAATCTCCGTTTTTTACACCGAATCCATTTCAGATCCTCCAAAATGAAAAAGAAACCATGGAATCTTCCCCTATACCCAGAGAACCACTACCTCCACCAATATTTGTTAAAAATATTAAAATTTTAAACTGATGTGTGCGCATTTAAACAAAGTAACAGATCCTAATAGTTATTATTGTATAAGTAGAACCAATAATACTAAAATATCTCCGACTACTGCTGAAACCTACAGAAAGATTGTGAAATATCTGACTGAGACCAAAGCTGACTTTCATCCTTATCAGCTGCGCCAAGAGAGAGCATTAAGGGTCGTAATCAGAAACCTACATTCCTCAACACCCGTTGAAGCAATCAAAGAAGAACTGACAGAATTAGGATTCCAAGTGAGGCAAGTCACCAACGTTCTAAAAGATAAAAGTCCACTGCCTCTATTCTTCGTGGACTTGGAACCATCAGCAGGAGTCGAAAAAATCTATGACCTCAGTAGACTGTACTATACCCGTGTAAAAGTTGAAAAACCTTACACAAAGAAAGAAATAGTCCAGTGCCATAACTGTCAGGCATATGGTCATACCAAAAGTTATTGCCATCACATACCACGCTGTGTGAAATGCGGTGAACAGCATAAAACAGAAGAATGTACAAGATCAAGATTAACACCTGCTGTATGTGCTCTGTGCCTCAAGGACCACCCGGCTAACTACAAGGGATGTGAAATCTACAAGAAACTCAGAACCAGATACCAAAAACCTCAGGATCAGAATGAAACAGCTGTACCAACCAGAAGCAGAAGAGAACCATCTAAACTTGTAAATTCTAACGTGTCATTTGCCCACTTGCTTGGAGGTGGTAACCAGAATCATGAAGTCGAGGCACTGCCGGAACAACATTTTCCTCAACATTCTCAATCTATTGTACAAGAATCTATACCTCAAAGTTTACCTAATCTTCAAAAAACTCCTCAACATCAAATTTCTCATATCCCTCCACCATCAAACGTCACAGATCTTACCAGTCTAATGACATCGTTCATCTCCGAAATCATATCTCTTGTTATGCCGCTTATACCACTCCTTACAAATCTAGTATCGAATCTAATTCCTGCCTTAAAAAATCCTTAAATGACTTTACCTAACTCCTTATCCATTCTCCTTTGGAATGCGAATGGTGTTAGAAATCATACTGACGAACTGACAGCGTTGTTGCAAGACAAAACAATCGATGTTGCACTTATAACTGAAACAAGACTAACGACTAAACAGTACTTCAAAATACCGCAATACATGACATACCGTACTGACCACCCAGACGGTAAAGCCCATGCCGGTTCTGCTATCATTGTCCACCAATCCCTCTCTCATCATTTACTCCCACTTCCCACCTATGATTTCCTACAAGCCACAGCCATAGTAATCAAGACTTTTTCCTTTCCGGTAACCCTCACATCTGCATATTGCCCTCCTAAACATTCCATTTCCAATTCTGAATTTGTATCCTTCCTGGATTCCTTAGGAAATCGTTTCATTCTGGGTGCAGACTTAAACGCCGAGCATCAGCAGTGGGGTTCCAGAACCACGAATTCTCGGGGACGAAATTTGCTGTCTGCACTCAACTCCCGAAATTTTAATATCCTGCCTCCTGACTCCCCTACCTACTGGCCAACCGATCCTAACCGCAATCCTGACATCCTCGACTTCTTTATCCACAGCGGATTAGGCTCTCTCAACTTGTCTTTAACTCGCCTTGATGAACTATCCTCAGACCATAGTCCACTGATCCTAAAAGTATCTCTCCCTCCAATTCCAAAACCCATTCCACCATCATTCATCCGAGGCCCTGTCAACTGGAACCTTTTCCGCCAAATCCTGACCGATAATATTGACCTCAGAGTAACCCTCAAAACCCAAGATGACCTAGATAATTCCGTCTATTCCTTTACCACCGCCATCCAACAAGCTGTCTGGACTGCTTCCTCTCCTAAACACTCCAATATAAATCCAGACCAAAATCATTTTCCACAACCTATTATAGACCTTATCCACACCAAACGCCGAGCAAGATCATTATGGCAGCGCACCCGACACCCAACAGATCGCCGCTCCTATAACTTCTATTGTAGACAATTGAAGAGGGAGTTGGCGAACTTCCGTTCCCAGTCCTTTAATTCCTACCTCTCCTCTCTATCAGCTCGTGATAATTCCCTGTGGAATGTCACGAAAAAGATCCTAAAATACCATCATGTTTCCCATCCTCTCCGACGTGGTGATGACTCCTGGGCTGCGTCTGATGAAGATAAAGCCGAGGAATTCGCCACACACCTCTCCAAAGTATTCACTCCTCACCCGGAATCCCACATCAATCACACCGCAAAAGTGCAAGACTTTCTTATGTCACCGATTCCACTTTCCCTACCTCCTAAAGCTATTAATCCCTCTGAGGTCAAATATCTTCTCCAAAAACTGACTCTCCGTAAATCTCCTGGACACGATCTCCTTACTCCCCAGATCCTCCGACGACTTCCGCAGAAAGCTATTATATTCCTTACTTATATTTACAACTGCATCCTCCGCACCACCTATTTTCCTCTGTTATGGAAACATTCCACCATCATCCTTTTTTTAAAACCAGGTAAACCTTCCAACAACACTTCATCCTACAGGCCTATTAGTCTACTCCCCATCCTCTCAAAAATCTTTGAAAGGCTTCTTCTTAAACGTATCCTACCCATATTAGAATCTCAAAATCTTCCTTCCCATCAGTTTGGATTCCGTCCTCAGCATTCCACAGTTCAACAGGGGCTCCGAGTTGTAGACCATATTTCCTCAGCTCTTGAATGCAAGGAGTATTGTTCTGGTGCGTTTCTGGACATTGCGCAAGCTTTTGACCGGGTATGGCACACTGGATTACTCTTCAAGCTGAAAACCCATTTACCCCAGTCTCTATACCTCATTATCCGATCCTATCTCTCGAACCGTTCCTTCCGAGTTCGCTGTGGTGAAGAATTTTCTAACCTTTATTCCGTTGAGGCCGGTGTTCCTCAAGGCAGCGTCTTGGGACCCATCCTCTACATCCTTTACACTGCTGATATTCCTACACATCCTGATACCTTTCTGGCAACTTTTGCAGACGACACCGCCATCCTATCATCCAGTTCCAATTCTGAAACAGCATCCTTAAAACTTCAGAGACACCTTTTCCTTATCGAACACTGGTGTAAAAACTGGCGTGTAAAGGTGAACGAAGCCAAATGTAAACACATAACCTTTACTCTTAGACGAAAATCCTGTCCGCCAGTTTATTTCAACTCATTACCGATTCCTCTCTCAGATACAGTCCGGTATCTTGGCTTACTGTTAGACAAAAGATTGACTTGGAACCCACATACAAGACTTAAAAGACAAGAACTCAACCGACGATTCGGACAGTTATACCGACTACTCAACAAAAAATCTGAACTTACAGTTGACAACAAATTATTAATCTACAAGACAATACTGAAGCCCATCTGGACCTACGGACTTGAACTGTGGGGGACAGCTAAACGTTCTAACATAAAACGCATTCAATCCTTTCAATCCAAAGTCCTCCGTACAATAGTAAATGCTCCTTATTATGTCTCCAATTATACCTTGCACCACGACCTTAATGTTCCATTTATTTCAGACCTAATTCCATCCAAATTTTCCAAATTCCACCAGAACCTCATTCATCATCCTAATCCTTTAGCTCAATCCCTATCCAGCTCCACTCATCCATACAACCCACCTAGAAGGTTGAAACGGCAGTGGCCCCGCGACCTTTTGTAAATATATTGGAGTTCTAGCACTGGCTAGATTCTCCACTCAATGTGATGTATGTATGAGTGTGTGTATGTGTATATAGGTATAAGTGAATTATTGACTTTTGTATTGATTCATTATTGTGTATATATTTTATTGTAATTTTATGTTGTGTGAATATTGTATGAATGTAGTATGTTTGATGTCATTCAGCACTACTATTAATGTCCAAATTGGGACAGATTGTAAAATTTGCTCAATAAAAAATTGTTATTGTTAAAAAAAAAAAAAAAAAAAAAAATTTAACTTCAAATATAAAAAAATCAAAAATTTAACAAAAAATTTCGGGCAATACAATTTTTATGAAAGAGTAGATATTATTAATAAAAACGATTTTATAATTTTATGGATTTTTAAGATGAGACTGTCGCTTCTCTTCTCCGATCTGATTTCATACCTAATACTATATCTAAAAATTCCAGATTTCCCAGTATTATATTATTTATTTATATTATTACTCGTATTTCCAAAAATCTTTTATCTATACAGGGAAATTTATTTCCTCTAGTTAATCATCACATTATTTTATAGCTTTTATTTATACATTAATCAAGGCTAATAACAATGAGATAAACTTTTTTTTTTACATTCGACATTGACTGACAGTAAAAAAATATCCCGTACCATTAAACACCTCAAAGGGTGATGGCAAATTAATTATCAAAGAGGCATTCAAACCAATATCACGATGAATACAACAGTACTTAGAATTAAGAAAATCATATAAACTGAAGTTGGAGCATAATACAATAAACTGACACGGTGGAATAAACAAAGCATTATTTTGGTCGAACTCTTATTATTAGGTTTAAAAAAATTAATGAATCTTACAGCATCATCATTTTCCCTTCAGTGTGACAATGTATTAATTTTCAAAACAAGAAGATTTATCAATATTTGTTTATCTTTTGTTTTGTTTTTTTTTATTATGCCATATTCTCAAGGAAAAATTCCGGTCCCTGCCCTACCTCAGTGTCAATGGGAATAAAGATAAGTATTGTCCGGAAGATTGAGTGGTTCCTGTCATTGAACTGGGCACATTGTTCCCTTGAAATTCCAGATAACTAATAGTAGGCACGTGGGGATTGTTCAGATGTAGGGCGGGTTGTAAGTAACCAACGGTTTGTAACGTATTGAAAAAAATCTGGTGCGGGCAACACACGACATTCACTTACCTCCGTTTTTAAAATCGATTAAAGAATTTTCAAATACAGTTAGAGATAAAAATGAGTGAAACCATTAAACAATAAAATAAATTGAATTTCTATAGAAACATGTGTTTTATTAAAAATCTATTATATTAGGGGTACTCACTACGTTTGCTATAAGTAGCATATTTTTTGTGCTATTTTGCTAAACCCGTCAAGTTTCTACAGTTATTTCCCGTATAAACTCGATGGGTTTAGCAAAATAGCACAAAAAATATGCTATAGCAAACGTTGTGAGTACCCCTATTAATATCTAAAATATTCAGTCAGTTTTATCGTGGATCGCCATGGTGACCGTGTAGTTATAAGCATGTGCTCTCATTGTCTCTAGTGGAAATGTGATTTATTCATTTTTATAAACTGTTTTGAAGAGTGATTATTAGCTCAAAAGGACAAGATAGTAGTCTAGTTTAGAAGGTATAGTAAGTTAAAGGATTTATATTTAAGTAACAACTAACAAAGTGAAAAAACATGTGAAGTGTGTAAGGTTAGTTTTTTTTAACCATTAGTTTATTTAATTTAATAAGTTTAAAACTATTAAAAGCATTGTGTGTCTGTGTAAATATTGCTCAAAACATTGTGTTTCGTGCGATCCGGTAACTAAATAGACGCAAAGGGAGCAATGGCGTCTGAAAATGTAACAAATATGGACCTACAAGAGGCAGGCTCTTCAACTATGCCAGAAGAAAATAACGAGTGGGAGGTGATTACAGGACGAAAAAGACCATCATCGTCAGCGGATCCCAGGCTATACATAAAAAAATCAAATAACATAGAGACCAGGAATAGATTTGACCCTCTTTTAAATATGACTGCAGGAGAATCCGAGAAACAATCAAACCCAATAGAAAATAACAAAGTTAAGCCACCACCCATATTCCTAAAAGGAATACAGAATATCGAGGCATTGATTGCGTTTTTGAAAAAAGAAATAGGTTCTAGTTACTTTAGTATCAAATCAACAGCCAGAAATTTAATAGTATACCCAGCCACCCCAGACTCCTACAGAACAGCTGTTCGCTGCTTAAAAAAAGTAAACGCCGACTATCACACGTATCAACTGTCGGAAGATAAAAACCCAAGAGTAGTTATTAAAGGACTTCACCCATCCACACCGACATCAATAATAAGTGAAGAACTGAAAGCCAAGGGCTATGAAGCTGTGAACGTTACGAATGCTATCTCAGCCCGAACCAAACAACCACTCCAAATGTTCTTTGTCGACATTTCCAAAAATACATTCAATGAGAAAATATTTGAATTGTACTACGTTTATTATACGAGGATAAAAGTAGAAGAAATTCGAAAAAAGAGAGAAATACCTCAGTGCTTCAGATGCCAGGGATTTGCCCACACAAAATCGTACTGTAATCACCAACCACGCTGCGTACGATGCGGAGAGGCTCATGAAAGCGCTGCATGCGTCAAAACTAGGGAGACGCCGGCTAAATGCGCTAACTGCGGAGGGACACACCCCGCCAATTACAGAGGATGCCAGGCCCTCAAGAACCTGCGAACTCAGAGGACCCAGAGTTACCGCCCTACACCGGTGGCTGTCCAACCTCCTCCGGATCTAGAACATTTTCCAGCCCTGCCGAACGGCCTTCAACAACATCAGCCCCTGGAACCTGTCGGTGTTAATCCCAGAATGGAGCGCCCAAACTGCCCTCGGCCCAACGTGGAAGCTCAGCCTCAGCCGCATCTAAGACCAGGTATGAGGGAAGACAGTAGTCAGTTGGTACCACCAGCTGGACCTGAACCTTATTTACAATCCAACACACTAAATAATTTAAATGCCCTCATTCAGCCCCTTTACAGCCTAATTAGCCAATTATCGCACTTAACACAAGCATTAGCAGCAAATTATGGACATTAGTACTCTAACTGTTGGCTCCCTGTCAATCCTCCTTTGGAATACTAACGGACTACTTCGAAATAAGACTGAATTGGAAATTTATCTTCATAAAAAACGTATCGACATTGTACTTTTGACAGAAACTCATCTCACATCACGTAACAAACTTTCTATACCTAACTATAATTTATACAGAACAGACCATCCCGACAATACTGCTCACGGAGGGACAGCTATATTAATAAAATCGACACTAAAACATTACCCTATACACGTAGACTCAACGGCTCAGATACAAATAACAGGAATACAGTGACAGACTAAATACAAAATCATAACACTAGCTTCTATTTACTGTTCCCCCAAATATATCATTACCGATAAAATGTTTATTGATTTATTTAACTCGTTTGGTAGAACATTCCTGGCAGGGGGGGGGACTTTAATGCAAAACACAAAACCTGGGGTTCTCGTTTGTGCACACCAAGGGGCAGAAAACTCAAATCTGCTATTGACCACTTATCATTGAACGTTTTTTCTCCTGACAAACCGACTTACTTACCAAATTCTTGTCACAAAAAACCTGACGTACTTGACATATTTGTAGCCAAAGATTTAACGACTCTACCGATTACAGTTACAACTGAAACAGACCTTGGCTCAGATCATTTACCGGTGAACCTGATGTTGGGGGTGGAGAAATTCTTTGCGGAAAGAAGACAGTCGCTTACCTACGGAATCGTAGATTGGGATCTATTCAATAAGCATATTAATGCCCAGCTCACTGTCCCTAAAGCACTAAAAACTGAAAAAGACTTAGAAGATGCAGTTGAACTCTTGACTTCGACCGTTCAAGAAGCTGCATGGTCCTCACAACAAATAAGGAGAAGACCAGGAATAACTTCGCCATCCTACCCTCAATATATCAGGGACCTAATCCGAGCCAAGAGACGATCACGCAAACAATGGCAAACTAACAGACTTCCTTCAGACAGACGAATCTTCAACAAACTTAACAATGAACTTAAAACAGAAATACGAAAATTTAAACAAACTAACTTTGACAAATATCTGGAAAACCTGACAACCGACGACAACAGCCTTTGGCGACATACCAAACGAATTCTGAAACAACGTGAAGTTTCTGCCCCATTGAGAAACGATGATGGTTCTTGGGCCGTGTCGGATAAAGACAAATCTGAAATCTTAGTTTACTATCATTCAAGTGTTTTTCAACCTCACACAGACTTAACAGACATACAACACGAAAATTATGTACAGAAATTCTTGGACTCTCCTCTTCCCATGTCTCTTCCACCAAAATCGTTTACTCCTTCCGAGGTATCTAGACAGATTATGAAAATGCCGAAAAGAAAGACTCCTGGTTACGACCTTATCACTGCTGAGGTGCTTCAAAAAATCCCCAGAAAAGCTTTAGTATTTCTCACTACATTATACAATGCTATACTCAGGACGACCAAATTCCCCATTCAATGGAAATATTCTACGATTTCCATGATACATAAACCTAACAAAGACAAACACAGACCTGATTCCTACAGACCAATTAGCCTTCTTCTAGTATGCTCAAAAATATTTGAAAAATTATTGTACGGACGCATTATTAACATACTGACTGACCACAACATATTACCAGACCATCAATTCGGATTTCGCTCTTTTCACTCCACAACACAACAGCTACACAGAGTAACGGACTTTATTTCCACTGCACTTGAACTAAAACAATACGCTTCTGGGGCATTTTTGGATGTTACTCAAGCTTTTGATAGGGTGTGGCACCAGGGTCTTCTTTTTAAACTAAAACCCATACTTCCAAGCACTTATTATCTAGTTTTACAATCTTTTCTCTATGACCGCTTCTTTTCTGTCCGACAGAGTTCTGAGACCTCATCAGTCAAGCCAGTCTCTGCAGGAGTTCCCCAAGGTTCTATCCTGGCCCCTCTTCTGTACTTAATATACACATATGACTTACCGACAAACGAAAACATCGTAACTGCGACATATGCCGACGACACTGCAATTATTACTAAAAACACAGACCCTACACAGGCCAGTATGACTTTACAACATCACTTAGACAATGTACAAAACTGGTGTAGGAAATGGAAATTAAAGATTAACCACGACAAATCACTACATGTTACATTTACACTTAGACATGGAACCTGCCCTCCAGTTTACGTAGACAATCACCAGATACCACAATCAAACACAGTAACGTACTTAGGACTTATTTTTGACAAAAGGTTGACTTGGGGCCCACACGTTAAGACTAAACGTAAACTCTAAATTTTCGACTGAGACTATTGTATTCGATACTTCATAGACATTCTAAATTACCCATCAGACTGTAACTTAACGTATACACTTATTTATTAAAACCAATATGGACTTACGCTTGCCAAATATACGGACCTGCTAAAAAGACACACATACGAAAAATACAAACATTTCAATCGCAATTTTTAAGACTGGCAACGAACTCACCACCATATGTTTCAAACGACACCCTTCATACTGACTTACGTATTCCTACTATAACAAACCACATTCGATCGACTTACAAACGATTTCATGACAAACTAAATGCACACATAAACAAACTTGTACAAAACATGGCTACAACTGACTTACCATCCATAACTCGGCGTAGGCTGAAAAGGAGTTGGATGAGGGACCTCCTGACCTGAAAATATAGTTGTGCTTAATGTCAGGAGGATGCACCACTGGGTGCTGTCTCCCTCATGCCTGCCCACGCCATGTTTCCCTAGATTTTAGCACATTTGCTTATTGTAATATTTTTTACAGGTGTAAATAAAATGATAAGTGAAAAAAAAAAAAAAGTTTTATCGTGCTTTTTATCACTCTTTATTAACTTTTACAAGATTGTGTATAACATAATATTTTTTCTAAAATCTTTAGCTTTCCAACGCCATATTATACATCAATATTATTGTTCTCGTATTCAAAAACAAAAATTGCATTAAAAAATATTTTTTCAGTTTTCTCCTAAAGTTGTATATCAAATTCCCTCAACTTGCATATTTAGTTGTTAATTATCAATGCTAACAAGATGATATAGTTATTTTATAGAATCTACAGAATTAAGGGTACTTTAGAGGAGGAAAATTTAGAGTATCGGTATTTAAGCCCTGTCATACTATTCAACAATCAGAATGAAACATACATGATAATAAAGCCCAACAAATTTTACATCGATATAGGGATCAAAAACGGCTCTGACGTTTTTGAGAACATCGTAAATAGATACAAAATGCATAGTATAAAGTGGCTCTTCTGGTAAGCTGATTTTTAAGAAAATGTCATTGTAACATCTCGGATGTATAGTTGTCTTAAATATGAAGTTGCAGTTTCATAGGACTTTTCTTTTACGCGCGGGAGTTACCATACACCTACAAACACACACACCTTTTTGCGGGACTTGGTTATTTAGGCTCAGGGGACCCTAAAACCTGTATTTCCCTTGAAAACTGGGATTCAAAAATTTTCACGATCGCAATACTTTCCCTTACTATATATTTCAATGGAGTTTCGTGGAATTATTTTAGGCAAAGGTAATATTATTACACCAATTATTTACTTTACCTATTTATATATTTATATCGCAGTTTTTTACTTTCACTTACTTATATATAAAACATATATAAGGTAAAGTTTTGCGATCGTGAACATTTTATTACGTACATAAAATTACACATTTCAGCAAAGGCATGGGATGTTGCAGAAATTCTTTATGTTTTTTTTCTCAATCATCAAGGTTTGAACATTCGAAAGAACATTATATTCTCAGTTATGGAGAGAATTTTATTATTTAACGTGGTATAACAATAAGTTCTCGACTTTATTAGCTATGAGGGAAAAACATCAGTTAGTTTCATCGGTTTTTCATCACTCTCTATTAACTTCTACAATTTTGCGTACATGATAATATTTTTTATAAAGTCCTTAGCTTTCCTTTGGTATATTATACGTCTACATTATTCTTATGTTCGAAAACACAAAAACTGCATAAACAATATTTTTTCTCTTTTCTTCTTTAGTTGGATATTGAATTCGTTTAACTTCTGTATTAAGATTCTTTATCAATGGTAATAAGATGATATGGGTATTTTTATATTAGAAGGAGAAAATTTTAAATATCGGTATTTAGACCCTGACAGGCTATTTCAATCAGAATTAAACCCATATTATAGATAATCAGCCCAATAAATTTTAAATTAATATAGCGAGTTTAATTGAAATAATTAGAGCCTTTGTTTTTGAAAGAAAATCGTTAAAAGGTGCAAAATGTGTGGTATAAGTGGTTCTTCGGGTTGGCTGAATTCGATGAAAAAATTGCTTTGATCTTTAGGGTGCATTGTTGTCTTAAATATAATAAGTACAGTTCAAGTTTTTAAGTTACATAATTTACGACTTCAAGTTTCCTTGCTAGACTTACCACACACAAACATTTGTGAGCAACTTAGGGGACCCTAAAACGAGTATTTCCGTTGAAAACTGTATTTCGAAAGAATTTTTCAATCAGAATGAAACCTACATGATATTGAAGCTCGTTAAATTTTACATCGACGTAGAAAGTTAAATCAATATCGTTAGAGCCGTTTTTAATAAAATCGTAAAAAGGTGGAAAATGCCAAGGTATAAAGTTACTCTTCTGGTTAGCTGATTTTGATGAAAACGTTTTTGTAACATTTCGGGCGTATAGTTGTCTTAAATATAAAATTTCAGTTTCATAAGACTTTTCGTTTACGCGCGGGAGTTACCACACACACACACAGACCTATTTGCGGGACTTGGTCATTTGGATTCAGGAGACCCTAAAACGTGTACTTCCGTTGAAAACTATAATTTGAAAATTTTCCCTTACTATGAATTCATATATAGGTAAGTGAAAGTAAAAAGATTTGATTTTAACATCTCTTTGAAGTGGAAAACAAATAATTCATGAATTTCTTTTATGCACCTTGTACATATTACACCTTAGAATGACTTCGGGCAAAAGAAGGGGTATTATTATATAGATTCTCGTTATGATATATTATTATGTACATTGTATGTGTTTGTTTCTTAAATGAATGGAAGAAAAAGAAAAACAATCTGGTGCGGGCAACACACGACTTTCACTTACCTCAATTTTTAAAATCAATGAAAGAATTTTCAAATACAGTTAGAGATAAAAATACGTGAAACTATTAAGGAATTAATCAAATTGAATTTATATAGAAACATGTGTTTTATTAAAAAATCTATTATATTATTATCTAAAATAATCAGTTAGTTTTATCTTCTTCTCATCACCCTCTATTAACTTCTAAAAGCTTGTGTAAGAGATGATATTTTTTCTAAAATCTTTAGCTTTCCAACGGTATATCATACATGTATATTACTGCTCTTATGTTCAAAAACGAAAAATTGCATTAAAAAAATATTTTTTCTGTTTTCTCCTTTAGTTGGGTATCGAATTTATTCAATTTATATATTTACCTGTTTTTCATCAGCGTTAACAAGATAATCTTTTAACAAAGATAGCGTTAACAAAATTAAAGGTACTTTAGGGGAAGAAAACTTAAATTATCGGCATTTGAGCCCTATCAGACCATTTTTACCCAAATAAAACCTACATAATATTAAAGCCCATTAAATTTTACATCGATATAGCGAGGTTAATCAAAATCGTCGGAACCGTTTTCGAGAAAATCGAAAAAAGGTGCAAAATGCATGGTATAAAGTGCCTCTTCTGGTAAGCTAATTTTGATGAAAAAAGTTTTGTAACGTCTCGGGTGTATAGTTGTCTTAAATATGAAATTTCAGTTTCATAGGACTTACCGTTTCCGCCCGGAAGTTACCACACACACACACACACACACACACACACACACACAGACCTTTTTGCGGGACTTGGTTATTTGGACTCAGGGGACCCTAAAACGTGTATTTCCGTTGAAAACTGAAAGGGGACGTTAAAAGGTGGTCCCGAGGAGCCTGTGCGATGTCAGGTACTTGTTAAAGATCCGTATCCTAATAAAACCTGGATAGGCAAAATTTAGGAATCCCACTATAGCATCGCCCAATTAGCCATAGTAGCATAAAGTGACATCAAACAAATAAAGAAACAAGAAAAAAATGTTTTAAGTGATACAGAATGTTTAATACCGAAAATATTCGCTGGAATTTATTAACGAAAAATTAAAAACAAGGGGACAGGCCTCAAATGGTAATTAATCTTTTCCTACCGAGTCTATAAATAAATGGAGCTATATAAAATCTCACCCTAACGGAATATTAAATAGCCTGTTCAAATTTAGGGAAGCGTTAAATCGGAAATCGCGATAGCTATTAAGTGTACGTCCGCTTAATTTATTATCAGATTTAACTGTTTTCTAGCTAACTAGGCATTTATTCATTTACAATCTCATTTTATTCTTGTCTTTATTGAAAAGAAAAATAAGGTAGTTAATTAATTATTTACCTCATCGATGTCCATATTTCTTATTTAAGTCCATTATTAAATCTACCTCTTTGTAACGATGAATATTTCATTTAATGATACTTATAAAATAAAAAGATTGTGAGATCAATAATATTTTTCTCGTGATTGATAGGTTATTTTCTTCTTGCAGAATCTACGTGACGATTTTTAGATGTGGTTATACCAGGATTGTTAAGTTCCATCATTAAGAAAAAAAGTACCTAATTTCTATGTTTACAAGTTAGGGCAAAATTTTATGTAAATAAATATTTAAATTTTTGTTTAATTATATTTATCTAGCTTGCTTTTGTTTTCACTTTTGTTGATAGCACCAGTCTTCTGGTAATAAAAGTCTGTAATTATTTACATCGGCGTCGGGATGCCACCGCCCAGTCACTGGCCCTCAGTTGGGGGACATGAACATTGACACACACACACACACACAGTTCACTAAGAGCAGCACACTACATGCACTATCACATTATAAACTAAGGTCAGGTACAGTACATACCCTAGGGCTACCTCCCGGATAGGGGAGCAGGTCAGCAGGCTCTGAGTTGGCAGCCCTATCACCTGACTCGGAGAAGTGGGCTAATACATGAGGTCCATTCATATGGTAGCATATGATCACTACCAATTTCTGCTCCTCTGATAACCTTAACATCTGTGAAAAACCTCATGATGTCTCGGTCGTAAATAAAATAGTCAATAACGCTATTTGAATTACGTTCCGCTGCTGAGAAGGTGATCTTGTGTACTGGCTTGTAAGGAAAATAAGTATTCCCAATAATCAGAACTCGATTAGTCGTTGGCTTCTATCATTCTTCACTCTCTCTCCTCCATGTGGGCCCAATACACCATGCGCTCTCGTGTGGTCATTGCCTATCCGCGCACCTAGGTCTCCCATAATGAGGATGTCCCTGTTACTATTTTTATCTTTGGTCACCAAACGCTCAAGGTCTGCATAAAACGGTTCCTTATCCAATATGTTTGTAAATTAATATTAACTGCAATAAGGCTTGAGTTCAGTGGCTCCCATTCTCCACTCTTCTGAATAGCTCATCCCTCATTATAATGCCGACTCCTTCTGCAGTTCTATTTCCTGGAGGAACCCCTGAATATATTAACCTATGAGAGTCGTCCATCGCTACCTCTGCAGTACTTCGTACTTCACTGATTTCCCGAATATCTAACCAATACGTCTTCATCTTCTTGAATGATTTGTGATTATTTGCCTGTAAGAGATCTAATATTCCAACTTCCCAAACGTATGTCCTTTTCCGGATTTACTAGAATCAGATATATTAAATAAAATGTTTTTCGGGCCCAAACTTTTCGATTTTTTACACAACTCCTGGGAAGTGTTGGCCCCTAATATTTTGCAGAGTATGATGGTTTTACGTCTAGTCTCTCCTAAAAAAAAAATCATCTAAATCGGTGAGACACATTTAAAATCCAGTCCATTTTAGTTGCGAATTTTAAAAAAATCGTCCTGTAGTCTTAAAAAATGTATTATGAAACAGTAGGGAAGTAAAAAAAAAATATATTGAAAAACGTTTAAACGTTTGAACTGAAAATGGTCGTATAACTTGATAACATTTGTATGTAGTGTAATACAGTATCGTATCAATGGAGATAATTATCAATTTTAAATCACTGTTCTCATCAGTTTTGGTTTTAATTTCATATCGAAAATAAGATCTTCCCTAATATCATGCTTACAATGCCTACTTTTCTTGGTACATATAGTCTCAAAATCTTAAGGTAGTCAAATGTAATAATCTAGAACTACTTTTTTAAGTACTTGACAATTACATTTCGTTTCGATTGCTAGTGTTCATTTAAAAAAATAATAAATCATTTTTGTAGTAACTAAATATTACAACTCTTATCTTAGGGGCAGGGTTAAAAACGACCTTAACAACTCTCAACTCTAGCAGGACTGGGAAAATCTAATTCATTGCGTCAAAAATAATAACTTTCAAAACCGCCTGATCGATTTGAATTGGTTATTATGTGATCCTTGGTCACCAAGACTTCTCTTCATACAAGGCGATGCTACGACTGAATATTCTATAGTTTTCTGACATCAGTAACCTAGAGGTTCTTGAAATCTGAATTTATGAAGAAAAATAACTTTAGTCCAAACAGAACCACTTCTAGTAACACAACACTATTGGTAACTTCTGTCCCGATCATGCAAGCATAAACACACTGGAGCTCGAGTTAGTTGTAAATTAGTTAATATCCAGTTTGTTGGAAACTCATTAATTACTTTGGAAGTTGGCGATTCTCAGTTTGGAGTACGTGTTCCCCGAACCCGCACTTACCTGGGCTACGGCGGCATGGCTTAATTCTTCACTAATTAGCATGTTGTATAATGGCTTATAACTCTTCATCTTGTTTTTAGGCAGTGTTCGTATAATAAAGATAGAGTTCGTAAGAACACAACGTCGGATTTTTTTTTTTTTTTTCAATCTATTACTTTTATATTACATACTAATACTGTGTGCCGCACTCAAGAGCAATAAGTTTCAGAAACCATCCTTTTTTTTTTTATTTATTATTATTATTTTTTTTTTCACCCCTACCTCGCCTTTGAAGGCTATACGGGGGTTTCTCGGACCAGGGAGTGAGGGCGGGGTATAAATGCCGAGATAAAAATCCTCCCGGAACTGAGACTCGAACTCGTAATTTTATAGTTTCCAATTGTTGGTTCTCTGTGGTTGCTAGGCAACGCGCGTCAAAGCAACGCGCGCTAACCCACTCGGCCACCCCGCCCCCATTCATACCCAGAAACCATCCATTACATATGTAACTAATAGAATATAATTTAATCTACGTATAGGTATCTAAACCAGGATTCATGGAAATCCCAGCACCTCTCTCCCAACCGCACCACTGATATTTTAACTAAGGGAGAGAAGAGCAGATGCTTAGTGGTCTATAAAAAGCTTAATTGAGATTGATCTTATAAAGTTAAAGTTTGTTTGAATCCTTTATAAAGAGAATTGATTAATTATTATTAAAATTATTCTGAGAGCAGAATAAAATATCAATTTTTCATTTCAATTCTACAAGACCGAAGTTTTATATTAAGGTCGGATGACTGAATGATTTCTTTTTAATTGAGTATCAGTTGTGGTCAGACCATGAAATAATAATTTGCTATTAAAAAATACTACGTTTTTATGTTTCATAAAAATTATATGATTTCACTACGACTAATGGTTTTTGCGCTAGACTTAACACACACACAGACAAACGCAGATACACAGACGTTTTTTCGGGACTTGGTCATTTGGGCTCAGAATACCCTAAAACGTGTATTTCCGTCGAAATATGGAATTCGAAAATTTTCACTTTTGCAATACATTCCTTGACGATGTATAATAAGCGAAAGTAAAAATGCATTTCTCGTGGTTCTAAAACTCTAAAGTTTAAAGTTTAATCAAAATCGTTAGAGCCGTTTTTGAAAAAATCGTAAATTATGCAAAATCCATGGTATAAACTGGCTCCTCTAGTTGGCCGATTTTGATGAAAAAGTTTTTGTAACATCTCAGTATAGTTATCTTAAATATGAAATTTCAGTTTCATAGGACTTATCCTTTACGCGCGGGAGTTACCACACACCCACAAAGACCTTTTTTGCGGGACTTGATCATTTGGACTCAGGAGACCCTAAAATGTTTTATTTCCGTTGAAAACTTGAACTAAAAAATGTTCATGATCGCAATACTTTCCCTTACTGTATATTTCATATATAGGTAAGTGATAGTAAAAACAGTTTCGAATATAGAACTGGTGATGAGTAGCCTAAATAACTCAAATAATAATAACCATTCCTTTAATTAATATAACATAATTCACAAATAATATGATATGGAATTATTCTAAATGTTAACTTTTGAGATACTATTTGACTGGGGCAGATTAACAGAATTTAAGGGAGAGCTCACCGAATTCTTTTCTTCTCTTATAAAAAAAAGAAACGGGAGGTTGAGTTTTTACTTGATGAGATTAAGCAAGCCCGATTTGCCAGTATTCGTTTCTTTTATTCTGCCAAGCAGCCTGAGCTTAATCTAATCCTCCTTCACTTTTTTATTCCATTTTTCCAAGAGATTTTCCATTTCCAGAAATTCATAATAACACCTCCTACAAAAGCATTTGTAAGTTCCCTAATTAAACCTGTTACGAAAAGTTCGTCATTGAACAAAAATATGAACGGTACTTAAGTTCTTAAAGGTATAAATAAAAAACCTTCGATTTTACGGAAGATTCACTTTAGATACTCTATTACAGGTTTATTACATTTCTCAAATCGTTGAAGATAAGTTTGTTTATTCCAGTTAGTCATGAATAACTTATTATCTAAAAAGTTTCCTCGTAATATATACTTTTCTACATAGACTTCAAATTATTATTAATTTTTCAATTTACTACAAAGGAATAGGTTATTCCTAAATAATAGTTTATTAACTACACTCCTAAATAATACAATCGAAAATAAGAATAAAATCGTCCAAAGCCATATATTAATTTATTTATTTAAATTTGGGAAAATCCTTGTTACATACATTAATACAATACTACTAATAATAATAATAGGCACAAATGATTGCGTACACATTCAAGCGTACAGAGAATGTTTTAAGTGCATTTTTTTGTTGTTTTTTTGGCGTACAAACAACCATGTCCTATTATAAATATTGTTACAAAGAAATATATATACAGATTTCAACAAAAAAAATTAACTTCCCCAAAAATTTAATTAGAAAATAAAATTTATATCTATAAAGACTAAAACAAAAAAAAAATACTCAAAATGTCTCCTTGTCCTTGTCTTGATACAGGCATTTAATCTTGAAGACCATTGGTTTAACGACTAAGGAGCAATTTGCATCCATCAACTATGATTTTTTTAGGCAAGTAGTTTGTCCTGCCTCTCTTCAAAATGCGCCCATCCTAAGGTCACATTATACTATACGAGACAGAGATCTGATAGAGTTTCCTATTTCCCGAGACATGATTTGTTGTTTCGAATGGGAATTCGTCTGATTCGAGCAACAACTGCTCTCACTGGATTTGCTGTTCTCACAGTGTGGGGCAGGTAGGCCAAGGTTTGTCACATACAGATAGGTTCTCATTATATCCACTTATAGTGCGGTACACGAGCATACGGCTGATACCCAAAGGTTTAAAAGTATTAGAAATCTCTAATCTACATTTTTAAACTTGTGTAAGGTGAACTCAGCTATTCGATTTTCATTATTACCACACTCTTTGCCAACTGAGCGAAAGAATATTACGAACTAATTGGGATTATTACCCTGGTATGTAAATAAAATAATCTGATAGAGGTGAGGATTATCTAAATAATACACAAGTATGTTAACAAAGTTCAACATTTGTAACAGACTTTATGGCAGAAATAGGTATGGGTCAATCCATTCGAAATCATCCAGACCTTGCCGCTCGACATTTTTAATTTTCGTGATTTTTTGACCAGTTATTCTCTATCATTTCTTGACTATAAAACCATAAATAAAAAAAAATATTAGCCAATACTTTTAGTGTTTCAGTCGTTTTAAGTCGGTTTCACAGGAAAAAACATGTGATAGGAAAATCTTTCTAATTAATGTATTTTTTTTTATATCAAATCAAAATAGATATACAACATGTTTTTTTGTCATTATAACTCATTTCCTAAATATGAAAGAAGTTTGTTTAAAAATTTCTCGAAAATGACTTAAAAACGAGACTTTTAAGGAGCTAAAAGTATATAACTAAAAAGAGACTCGCTTTTGATCATTTTTTCCTTAATAGCTTAGTCATAGTGCTACTTGCTATAAAAATGTCGATCTTGAGAACTTTTTCGTATATATATATATCCTTTTCGTATATAAATTTTAAAAAATGGCGAAAATCCATTTACATGGAAATATCTCAAAAGGGACTCAGTGAATAATTATGAAACTTATACAGATTACTCACATAAAATATGAGCTTAAGTAATATAAATTTCGTATTTGAGACTAAGCTGGTTCCAGAGTTATAAAATTCTCTTAACTGAAATAAAGTTTTCTTTAAATATATTATCTCCGGTAATTTTGCATATTTAAGAACCAAATAAAAGCTAGTTTTATGATGAGAGTATTTTAAATAATTTTGGTCCTTACAACACATTACCTGAGTAGCCAAGAAAATGGTTTAAAAAAACCACGAATAATTACATCAAAAGGGAGGTTAGAAATGAGTTTAACGCTTAATCTTTTTTCCTCATATAGCCTTATCATTGCACTACTTGTTTTAGAAATTTCAATCATAAAAGCTACATTCTTTTTCCAGTATAAATTTTCAAAGAAGGATTATTTTCAGCTCAGTACTATTTATTGTAAAATATCTCAAAAAAGACTGAGTGAAAAATAATGAAACGCATACAGATTATACCTCTATACAATAAGTACTATATGATCAAATTTAGTGGCTGAGACTCTACTGGCTCTAGTGTTAATAATTTGGTTTGTCTTTTAGTCGGTTGATGAGATGGGGGCCACTCTGACAAGACAAGTAATATTTGATGTATTATATTTCAAAAACAAACTGTGCCTCAGCCACTAAATTTTATTTATGGTTTTATAGTAACGAAATGATAAAGAATAACTGGTCAAAAAATCACTAAAATCAAAAATTTTAAAAAAGAGCGGCAAAATTAATGAAAATTGGATGATTTTAAATGGATTGACCTGTATATATTATAAAACAAAATGAGTAAATATCAGATATATGTTACGTATTGATACCGAGGGAAATTATATGCATTTATTATTATATAATTTTAATGTAAAAGAAATCACATTGCATTCCCTATCTTGCCCTTTACCTACCCCCTTGGATTCCCCTTGGGTCTGGCCCTCCCGCGGTACAGGAAACTAGACCGCAGCCAACAGCCAACAAGAGATAATTATCTTATCATAGAGGCTGACGATACCACCTTTATGGTATCACAAATGTCCTTGGCCATTTCTTAAACTTAGTATCAGCAAAGGCTGGACCGCCGACCTCGGTCACTTTCCATATGACCTCTCCCCCTCCTCCCCTCCTCATGTTTGTCAAAAACGCCAATAGGAGATTGGTAAAAATATAAAAATAACCAGCAAAAAATAGAAGAAAAATCTATTACAGCTTAATAATTTATTGTAAACAACGATAAAAACCTATAATTTGAAAATATATTATTATAGGTTTATTTATATATTGAAAAACTATTTCAGTATAAAGAAATAAATATACTAAAGATATATATGTAAGTTTTTTTTTTTTATAGAAATATTTTTACACATTATATAAATTCATACATCAACAATTGAAATCACAAATCATCACTACAGTTGTTCATTTCATACTTTATCTCCATTAATTTATACAGAACCCAACTTAAATCACAAGTCAAAACTTCAGTTCGAAGATATTAAAAATAAAAATATGAAAGAAAAGTGAACTTATAATTATTAAACCATACCTCAGACATGTCCAGAAAGACACACCAGCCTATGAATCTATAAATATTAGGGTTTTCTTAAATTTTTTTGAAGCAAAAAACTTCCTCGGGTCGAGCTTACGAACTGCCAAACCTTAATTTAATACCCCTTCGATAAACAAAAAGGAATAGAAGTTCGGTCATCAATCTTGTTTTTTTGTCCATTAAACGCCGAGTCAATTTTCAATATAAATGTAAAACAGCTTCAAAAGCAATTTTCAGTTAACAGCATTAATCCGGGTAAAAGATTTGGGATAAATTAACATTTGATTTATACCGGTGCACTGACTGCATTCACTCAAATGAATCATGAGACACTGATGTATGTTACCTAAACGGTGGTAATGCACTCTGAAATATCTATATTATTGGTAATTATTTAAACCAATCGGTTCCACTATTCTCCAAATCTTAATCACCAATAGTACAATATCAATTTTTATCACTTTGCTATATTTTTACTTTCACTTACCTATTTATAGTAAGGGAGAGTATTGCGATCGTGAACATTTTCGAATTCCAGATTTCGACGGAAATACACGTTTTAGGGCCTCCTGAGTCCAAATGACCAAGTCGCGCAAAATGTTCTGTGTGTATGTCTATATATGTGTGAGTGTGTGTGTGTTTGTGTGTGTGTGTATGCGTTTGCGTGTGTGTGTGTGTGAGTGTGTGTGTGTGTGTGTGTGTGTGTGTGTGTGTGTGTGTGTGTGCGTGTTTGCGTGTGTGTATGGTAACTCCCTATGAAACGTCCTATGAAACTGAAATTTCATATTAAAGTCAACTATACTTCCGAGATGCTACAGAATTTTTTTCATCAAAATCAACTGACCAGAAGATCTACTTTATACCATGAATTTTGCACCTTTTTACGATTTTCTCAAAAACGGCTCTAACGATTTTGATTTCACTCCTTATATCGATGTAAAATTTAATGGGCTTTAATATCATGTAGGTTTCATCCTGATTGAAATAGTCTGACATGGCTTAAATGCCGATATTTTAAATTTTCTTTCTCTAAAGCCCCTTTAATGTTTTAGGTTCTATAAAATAACCATATCATCTTGTTAGCATTGATAAATAACAGCTAATTATGCAAGTTGGGCGATTTTGAAAAGCAACTAAAATAGAATACTGAAAAAATATTATATTGTCTACATAAAATATCCCTTATATTGGGAAAATTGTACCATATTGTCTTTTGAAATAAATCAATCATTCGATTTTTGAAATCATTGAAGTCCGATCAATCGATTATGACGATCATTCGATTATGCCCACCCCTATATATCACCACCACCCAGACCCGAGCGTTGGCAAGGCACTATCCCCTTGGATGGGGTATGTCTGGGCTCAGCAGACCCACCCTAACAGCTATTATAGCAATGGTTCCTCCCCATTCGCAAATGCTCTAATGCTAAATGCACATACGGTGCACCTTGTATATATTACACCTTAAAATGAATTCCAGCAAAAGAAGGATTATTATTATATAAAGATTCCCGTTATGATATATTGTTTCGTACATTATACATATTGTTTGATAAATAAATAGAGGATTTAGAAGAAAAAAAAACTATTATAGAAAATAATCTGTTTTTAAAAACGAGGCTATTTTTTCTATCTTGAAAATACGATAATTATAGCAGGCAACCAGCAACAAATCTTTCATCTTTTTTATATTTCTGGAAGCTTTCTTTAACTGTCTGGTTTATTGGTTTATAGAGCTTAAGTACCTAAGTATACGTAAAATGGTAGGTTTTTCGCTATGCGTAAAAAGTATCAAGTTTAATAAAGTCATAAAAGTAAATGAAGAGTGACAAAAAAACATAAACTTAAGTAGCTGTGGCGCATTCTTTCGGAAATAAATAGGAATTCTTAGAAAACGTACCATAGTATCTTTAATACTGCATATGAACGTTGAAAGTTGTGTAAAAAGAGCATCAGCACTTATTTTTTTATATCATACTCAAATTGTATTATGATTATTTAGTATGATTATTTTTATAGAAGAAGAAATAACCTAGTTACAAGCCATATGGTTTAGTGAAATTTCTTATATAGGATATCTACCTTGAATTTTCTTTTATCGGTATCGTCTTTGAAGAGTAATGTAAGATCAGATTTAGGGTGAATATCAGTTATGGCGTGAAGAAGAGAGGCTAGTACATAGACTGGCTACAAGAAGAGAACGGTGATAGATCAGCTGTCCACGCTGATAGATGACCGTCTACTTTATTTGTCCTCCTCTTCGTCAGGAATTACTATGAGGAGTCCCCTAATAGTTACACCTCGAGGCATCATGTTCTGTCAAACTATCTTTCGCGTACTTAGAAACGAGTGTATATATGTATATATATAATAACAACTTCTTTCATTTGTTAATTAATATTATCATATTACTATTTCATCAAATATTTGGTGGCTTCCAGAAATCCTGCCAGTCCTACTTTTCATCTACAATTGTTCCCTCCAAAACCCAAATTGTTCCCTTCTTCTAGGAAACAAGCTTCAGTTTATCCTATAAACAAAACCTCCAAACCCATCAGCTCCTAATGACTACCGACCTATTTCTATCCTATCGAACCTTTCCAAACCCCTTGAACGAATAGTACATTTCCAGGTATCTAATTTTCTAGAAAAAACCAACAAACTTAACCCTTACCAATCCGGCTTCCGACCTGGCTACTCCACGCAATCCGCTCTGACCAAAATCACAAACGATATTTATACCGCTATAGATGAAAAACAATTAAATGTCCTTATACTTTTAGAATTTACCAAAGCCTTTGATTCTCTCAACCAATCGATCCTTTTCCCTTAATTAAAATCATTATCCTTTTCCAACACTTCTGTTCGATGATTTCGATCCTTTCTTTCCAACTGCATTCAAGCGGTTGCCATTCCCAATCATCCCCTATCTGATTTCCTTGCCCTGTCCTTAGGCGTTGCTCGAGTATTTCGCCCCTTCTGTTCAATACTTACATCAATGACGTTCCTAATTTAATCCACCGCTGTTCCTACCGCCTATATGCTGACGACCTCCGAATCTATTTGTCGTTTCCTCTATCCGAGTTATCTGTAGCATTTGTCCGTATTCAGGAAGACCTAGATGGAATCAGTGCCTGGGAAAACCTGAATAACTTACGTCTTAATCCTAAAAATACTTAGGCTATCCTTATTGGTTCCAAATCCCTCCTCCGATCTATCACCACACTTCCTCCGCTTTTGCTAAATGATCACCCTATTATTTTTAGTCCCTCTGTTAAAAATCTTGGCATCATCATCGACCAAAACCTGTCCTGGAAACACCAAATTTCCCGTCGATCGATTAGTACCTTAAAATTATTCCACCGATCCCGCCACCTCCTACCACAACCTACCCGTAAATTCCTAGTTTCATCATTCATTTTCCCCCACTTTGACTATGGTTTTGTGGCATATGGCGGCCTCTCAAAGGTACTCAAGGGCAGATTGAGAAGGATTATGAATAGCTTTTTAAGATTTGTGTTCGGTACCTCGACGGTCGCTTGTATTTATTTCATTAACATTTTTTTTTTTACTTTCACTTACTATATATAGTAAGGGAAAGTATTGCGGTTGTCGAAATTTTCAAATTCCAGTTTTCAACGGAAATACACGTTTTAGTGTCCCCTGTGTTCAAATAACCAAGTCCAGCTAAAAGGTCTGTGTGTGTGTGAGAGTGTGTGTGTGTGTGTCTGTGTGTGGCAACTCCCGGGCGGAATCGAATTTGAAAAACAACTATAGGAGAAAACTGATCAAATATTTTTTCAATGCAATTTTTTGTTTTTTAACATAAAAACAGTAATATAACATGTATGATATACCGTTTGAAAGCTAAAGATTTTAGAAAAAAAAATTATCTTTTATACACAAGCTTTTAAAAGTTAATAGAGAGTGATGAAAAGCCGATAAAACTAACTGATTATTTTAGGTAATAATAAAATAGATTTTTTAATAAAACACATGTTTCTATAGAAATTCAATTTAATTAATTCTTTAATGGTTCCACTTATTTTTATCTCTTACTGTATTTGAAATTTTTTTAATCGATTTTAAAAACGGAGGTAAGTGAAAGTCGTGTGTTTCCCGCACCAGATTTTTTATCATCTGTCTACGTTTCGAGATTCCGTTCCCATTATTAACGTTATAAAAATAAATCACATAAATAAATTTAAATAACATACATTGTTAAAAAAAAAACATACATTACATATTTAAGTTGATTAAAATAACATATTATTCTTATTCAATTGTTAAATAACATATAATTTTTCATGATTAATATACTTGATATTGCTTTAAGTCGATATATAACTTTATATTTGCTCACTGTTTACTTGTATTTATATTTTTTAGGTTCTATGTGGTTTTAGTTTCTAAATTTTTCTTCCAAGAGTATTGCTCTTTTTTTTTCTAAAAAGACATTTTATTTATTTTATAACTTTACATTATTTATTATATCTGTATAATGTGTATCCAGATTTTATAGTTATCGGTTTTATAGTTGATTCTCTTATTACTATTTTTGATAATATACGTTGTTTCCAGTGTGTTTCTAGTTCTGTTATATTTCGTTAATATTATCTACAATTTCTAAATCTTCAAAATTAAATGTATGCTGTAATTTGATCCTTATGAATGTTGTGTTAACACTTTTTTTACATTTCACAGTGGGATTTTATTTATTTCCAGCCAAAGAAAGGAATTCCTTTCTTTCTACTAACCATTATGCTTCTCTTTATTAGACCTCTACTTATCTAAAAACTTCTAACATTCCAAACATACGCTCTCTAATTTTGAAATAATAATTATACGACACGATAAGTCTTAATGTATAAATTTTAGCATTGACTACGTGAATTTTTAAAAAAGGTTTATTATTTATTACTTATCTTCAATACAACCATTTCCTTAAAAAGATTTCTTATGATGTTAACATTTTTCGACACTTTTGACTAGACATGTCTGTTTTATTTCACAATAGCTTGTCACTCTTCATGACCTTGTTTGAAGTTCCTATTCGATCCTGGTCTTTTTTATAAGGATCTGATCTTTTAACTTATAAATGGATATAGCTTATGGTGCTATTATACTATACTATATATTCTCTTTCAGAAAACGCGACCAAGTACTGCCAGGAGTCCGGGGCGTGGGACAACCGGACAGACTACGACCAGTGCCAGGAGAGGGCGGACATCCTGGCCAGCCTCACCGCGGACGACATAGAGATGACGACCGTGATCTACTCCGTAGGATACGCCCTCTCCCTTATCGCCCTCTCTGTAGCCTTGTTCATATTTATATATTTCAAGTAAGTCAAGCTTAGTATGTCTATAACTCAGGAATAAATACAATAAAAGGGGTTACCTGTAGCTGTGGGACTAGCATAACAGTCTCCTTTAATGGGAGTAAAAAACCCTTAGGTATGCCGTCTTTCGAAGAGGACGTTAAAAGGTGGTCCCGAGCCTGTGTGATGTCAGATATTCGTTAAAGATCCCTATCCTGATTAACCCTAGGCAATTTAGGACCCACACTGTAGCATCGTCCGATTAGCCACAGCAGCATTAAGGGAAGTTAAATAATAAAAATCTGGTAGAGGCAACACACTTTCACTTACCTCAAATTTTGAAATCAATTTAAAACTATTAAATATACTTTAATTTAAAAAATACTTAAAGTTTATTTTAATAAAACGTGTATTCATTATTGTTGAAAACATATGATTCCGATTAACTAATATAACTATATTAAATTTTTAATGAGTAATAAGCTTATTCCCCATTCGTTACTTTATACTACATTTTACAACTTCGTTTTTCAGAGAATATTTTTTCTAAACTCTTTCTCTTTCCAACGGTATATTATACGTATATATTATTGTTCTTTTTATCAAAACAACAAAAATAAAATTAAAAAAAAATAGTTTTGCTTTTTTATCCTTTAGTTGGTCATCAAATTCTTCTATCTAGTATATTTACCCGTCCTTTATCAATGTCATTAAGATGAAATGGTTAATCTTTAGGGATGTGCAAAATTAAAGGTAGTTTAAAGGAGGAAAATTCAAAATATCGGCATTTAAGCTCTTTCAGACTATTTCAATCAGAATGAAAGTTGCATGATATTAAAGCCCATTGAATTTTACATTGATATAGCGAGTTTAATCAAAATCGTTAGAGCAGTTTTTCAAAGGATCGTAAAAAGGTGCAGAATGCATGGTATAAAGTTGCTCTTCCGGTCAGCCGATTTTGTTGAAAAAGTTGTTGTAACATCTCGGGCGTATAGTTAGCTTGAACATGAAATTTCAGTTCCGTACGACTTTTCGTTTTTGCGCTGGAGTTACCAAACACACACCTTTTTGCGGGACATGGTCATTTGGACTCTGGGTACCCTAAAACATGTATTCCCGTAGTAAGTGAAAGTAAAAATGTATTAAAAATGCATTCAGTTTTTTATTTATTTTATTTTATTTTTTTTTTTATTGAGAAATATTACAATTTGTTGCATAATGAACAGTAGTAATAGAGATGTAGTACACATTCATACAATATATACAGCCAATAATGATAAAGTCAATTTACATAAAATCGGAAATAAATAAATTCAAATATATACAAAAAAAAAGCAACAAGAAACAAATCAAAACAACAACCTGTAGTAGAGATAAATACAAGTTGGGAAATAAATAAAAATCATACAAGCATACTTAACTATATACAATATATACAATCAGCCAAAGGAACCCTAGACTCGACTGCTCCCCCCACTTGTGGGGGGAGAAGCGGAATCCAAGAGATCCCAGCGCCTCCCACTCAGCGCTTCACTGGTGTATGCCAGTGGAGGCCGAGCCAGAGCGGAATAGCCACAAACATACAGTACATGAGTGGAGGATCTGACCAGTGTCAGAACTCCAGATAAATGTTTACAAAACGTCGCGGGGCCACTGCCGTTTCAATCTTCGAGGAGGATTGTAGGGATGGGTGAAGCTGGAAAGCGATTGAGCAAGAGGATTAGGATGATGAAGAAGGTTCTGATGGAATTTGGAGAATTTGGAGGGTACCAGATCTAAAATAAATGGAATATTAAGGTCATGGTGTAGGGTACAGTTGGTAACGTAATAAGGAGCATTAACTATTGTTCGGAGGACTTTGGATTGGAAGGATTGGATACGTTTGATGTTAGAATGTTTAGTTGTCCCCCATAGTTCAAGTCCGTAGGTCCATATAGGTTTCAGTACTGTCTTATATATTAGTAATTTGTTGTCGACTGTAAGATGAGATTTTCTGTTTAGTAATTTGTATAACCGGCCGAATCTGCAGTTGAGTTCTATCCTTTTAAGTCTCGTATGTGGGTTCCACGTCAGTCTTTTGTCTAGTAAAAAGCCAAGGTACCGGACTGTGTCTGAGGAAGGAAGCGGTATGGAATTGAATTTAACTGTTGGACAGGATTTACGTCGAAGGGTGAAGGTGACGTGTGTACATTTGCTTTCGTTCACCTTAATTCGCCAAGCCTTACACCAGTCTTTGACAAGGGAAAGGTGCCTTTGGAGATTTAGAGATGCTACTTCAGGATCGGAATTGGATGATAAAATGGCTGTGTCGTCAGCAAATGTTGCCAGAAAGGTATCGGGATCGGTAGGGATATCGGCGGTGTAGAGGATGTATAGGACGGGTCCTAAGACGCTGCCTTGAG
The DNA here is from genome assembly GCA_023052935.1 of Piezodorus guildinii. NCBI lineage: Eukaryota > Metazoa > Arthropoda > Insecta > Hemiptera > Pentatomidae > Piezodorus > Piezodorus guildinii. The sequence continues at coordinate 116,909,990 of CM041293.1, read as the reverse complement.
GAACACCGGCCTCAACAGTATAATGTTTGGAAAATTCGGAACCACAGCGAACTCGGAAGGAGCGGTTTGATAAATAGGATCGGAGGATTAGGTATAAGGATTGAGGTAAATGGGTTTTGAGCTTAAAGAGCAATCCCGGGTGCCATACCCGGTCAAAAGCTTGAGCTATGTCCAGAAAGGCACCCGAACAATACTCCTTGCACTCAAGGGCAGAGGAAATGTGATCCACAACTCGGAGTCCTTGCTGAACTGTGGAATGTTGAGAACGACTGACAAACTGATGCGAAGGAAAATTTTTAAATTTATCTAGGATTCGTTTTAGTAGGAGCTTTTCGAAAATTTTTGAGAGGATCGGAAGTAGGCTAATAGGTCTGTAAGATGACGTGCTGTTGGAAGGTTTGCCTGGTTTCAGGAAAAGGATGATAGTTGAATGTTTCCATAAAAGAGGAAAATAGGTAGTGCGTAGGATACTGTTATAAAGATATGTAAGGAATGTAATGGCTTTCTGTGGAAGTTGTCTTAAGATCTGAGGCGTGAGGAGATCATATCCAGGGGATTTACGGAGAGGAAGCTTTTGGAGAAGATATTTGACCTCAGAGGGATTAATAGCTTTAGGAGGTAGGGAAAGTGGAATCGGTGACATAAGAAAGTCTTGCACTTTTGCGGTGTGATTGATGTGGGATTCCGGGTGAGGAGTGAATACTTTGGAGAGGTGCTGTGCAAATTCCTGGGCCTTATCCTTGTCAGAAGCAGCCCAGGAACTATCACCGCGCAGGAGAGGATGGGAAATCGTGTGAGTATTCAGGATTCTCTTCGTGACATTCCACAGGGAATTGTCACGAGTCGAGAGAGAGGAGAGGTAGGAATTGTAGGATTGGGAACGAAAGGTCGCCAACTCCCGCTTTAATTTTCTACAATAAAAGTTATAAGAGCGGCGATCTTCTGGGTGGCGGGTGCGTTGCCATAATGCTCTGGCTCGGCGTTTGGTGTTGATGAGGTCTGTCAGGTGTTGTGGTAAATGGCATTTGTAAGGAATAATTTGGGATTGTTTAGGAAAGGAGGCAGTCCAGGCAGCCTGTTGAATCAAGGTTGTAAAGGAATATACGGCATCATCAAGGTCAGAAGGGGTTTTGAGAGTTACTCTGAGGTCGATATCATTGGTGAGGATTTCGCGGAAGAGGTTCCAGTTGATGGGGCCTCTGATGAATGACGGTGGGAAAGGTTTCGGAATAGGAGTCATGGATACATTTAGGATTAATGGACTATGATCAGAGGATAGTTCATCAAGGCGAGTTACGGAATAGTTCAGGGAGCCTAATCCGCTGTGGATGAAGAAGTCGAGGATGTCTGGATTACGGTTAGGATCTGTTGGCCAGTAGGTAGGGGAATCGGGAGGTAGGAGATTAAGGCGTCTGGAGTTGAGTGCAGACTGCAATGTCCGTCCACGAGTATTTGTGGTTCTGCAACCCCATTGTTGGTGCTTCGCGTTTAAGTCTGCACCCAGAATAAAGTGATTCCCCAATGAGTTGAGAAAGGAACCAAATTGGGTAATAGAAATAGAATTTTTAGGAGGGCAATATGCTGATGCGATGACTAGCGGAAAGGAAAAGGTCTTGATTATAATAGAGGTGGCTTGTAGGAAATCGTGGGCGGGAAGTGGGTGTAAGTGATGGGAGAGGGGATCGGTTGACAATGACAGCAGTACCGGCATGGGCTTTGCCGTCTGGATGGTCTGTCCGGTATGTTGTGTATTCAGGTATTTTGAAGTACTGTTTAGTGGTTAGTCTAGTTTCAGTAATGAGTGCAACGTCAACTTTTTTGTCTTGGAGTAAGGCTGTAAGTTCGTCAGTGTGAGTTCTAACACCATTCGCATTCCATAGGAGAATAGATAAGGAGTTAGGTGAGGTCATTTATGGATTTCTTAAGTTAGGAATAAGATTTGATACAAGATTCGTGAGGATTGTTATTAGGGGCATGACAAGGGATTTGATTTCGGAAATGAAGGATGTCATCAAACTGGTAAGATCTGTGGCATTTGAAGGAGGGGGAATATGAGAGATTTGTTGTGGATGAGGATTTTTAGGACTGATTACGTTTTGAGGAAGAGGTATTTGTGGAATGGATTGAGGATATTGAGGTACATTTTGTAGTTCCGGCAGGGCCTCGGCTTCAGTACATTGGTTCCCACCTCCAAGTAAGTGGGCAAATGATACATTGGCATCGATTAATTTTGAGGGTTCTCTTCTAGTTCTAGTCTGTCTTGTTGTTTCATCCAGTACTTGGGGTTTTTGATACCTGGTCCTTAGCTCCTTATAGATTTGGCATCCTTTGTAGTTGGCCGGGTGGTCCTTGAGGCAATGAGCACATACAGCGGGTGTTGACTTCGGTTTTGTACATTCCACAGACTTGTGCTGTTCACCGCATTTCACGCAGCGTGGTATGTGGTGACAGTAACTTCTGGTATGACCATACGCCTGACAATTGTAACACTGAACAATTTCTCTCTTTGTATAAGGTTTTTCGACTCTTACACTTGTATAATACAGTCTTTTTAGATCATAAATTTTTTCTACTCCTGCTAATGGTTCCAAGTCAGCGAAGAATAGAGGCAGTTGAACTCTATCTTTTATGACATTAGTGACTTGTCGCACTTTGTAACCCATCTCCATGAGTTCTTCTTTGATAGCGTCAACTGGTGTTGAAGGGTGTAGATTTCTGATCACAACTCTAAGAGCTCTCTCTTGCCGTAGCTGATAAGTGTGAAAATCCGCTTTAGTTTCAGTTAGGTATTTCACAATTTTTCTATATGCCTCGGCGGTGGTCGGTGATATTTTGGTGTCATTGATTCTACTCATACAGTAGTAGCTGGTGGATTCGGTAATCTTGTTTAATTGCGCACATAACAACTGGAAATTTTAATATTTTTGACAAATATCGGTGGAGGCCGTGGTTCACTGGGTGTAGGAGCAGATTCCATGTTTTCTTTTTCATTATGTAGGATTTGAAAAGGATTTGGGGTGAAAAACGGAGATTCGTCAGTCATCCTCTGTGACGATGTGCCAGGCTGTGGTTCAGATTCTGTATTAGAACCTGAAGGGGTTGCTTGTTGATTTAATTTTTTATTAGTATCACGGCGGGGTCTTTGTTTTATGGGAGACGTGATTGAACCACTAGATCTAGATCTTTTAGTTGATGCTTTGGAGGACATCACTTGGTGAAAATATCGCATTTCATGTGAAGAAGATAATAAGAAAATAACTAGATGTTGGTAATAAAACAATAACTAAAGAAAATAAAACCAATCCCGGCCTTGCCGAGCTATTGGCAATCAGCTGATGTGGAGAGGTTACCCAGCATTCACTTTACACCGTAAATTGTAACAAAACTTACTGTTGTTTGCTCCAATATTTACTGCTGTTGTTATCCTGTAGTCTGGTGATGTTTTCAAGATTGCACTGAAGAGAATTCAAACTGAAAAAGCATGAAATCCAAGAGCCGATTTGAAAGATGACTGCTATACACATGCGCATGCGCAGAACCATTTATTTTATTATTATTATTTTATTTTTTTTAGGTTCAGAACTAGAAAAATACCACCAGATAACGGAAGATGTTATAACCACAAACTGTTTTTCCATAATTGAAACCACGACCGGATTAAATTAGTATTTAATTCATGGTAGATTTCATTTATACAGAACTCTATGAAAGAATTTTCAATTACCAAGTTCCGCATTCAGAAAAAGTTAGTATACATTCGTCACTGGTGGCTTAATTAGTTCTGGATCCTAATTACTTTTTCCTTTTCCTTTTTAACTAATTCAGAATAAAAATTGTCTGCTGTAATATAAAAAAATAAATAAACACAACACAAAAAAAAATCAGATACACGTTAACGTAAGAGTACTGAATTTAAAAAAATTGGTCCATTAGTTTCGGAGAAACGATTTTTTTTAATTAGTTTTTCGGGTTCTACGTAGCTTGAAACGTAAGCCTTTACATTTTGAGAGAAGGGGAGTGAGTAATTTTTTTTTGGTCGGCTATAAAGGTCCTTATTGAAAATAAACCAAAAACAGATAGCATAATTTTTTCGTTAGGAAAAAACTAAAAGAAATTAAGTGGTTCACGATAGAAAATGTATTATTTATTACAAAACAAAAAGTTTGACATAAAATTTTTAATTTGCCATCTGCATTTCTTTTGCAATAAGCAAATTTGTGGACTGCTGAAGCAGCGGCTCATCAGAGCAGAGTTCGTTAAGTGATCAGCATATCTCTTGGCCACCGCCTGCGTAGTCGTCGGGGTGGGCTGTAAGGATTCGTAGAGCATTTTAATGTTTCTGTAAGAGGGTTGGTGTTGTACGTTAGTCTTTGGTGGAAGTTATTGTATTGTTCTGTAGCAGTGGCTGAAATTGTCGAAATGTTTAAGTCGTTATGTATGACGTCATTTGTTACGTAGAACGGTGCGTCCACTATTTTGCGCAGCACTTTCGACTGAAAAGACTGTATTCTTTGGATACTTGATGGTTTAGCAGAGCCCCACAGTTCTATCCCGTATGTCCAGATTAATTTTAGCAAAACTTTGTAAAGAGTTAGTTTGTTGGTTAATGATAATTTAGAGCGTCTGTCAAGTAATCTAGATTAAAGACCGTATCGTCTGTTGAGTTCTTTGCGTTTTTGTCGAATGTGGGTCCTCCAGGTCAGTCTTTTGTCCAAGTGAATACCTAAATATCGAATTTCGTCGGAAGTCGGAATAGGAATATTATTAAAGTTAATGGGAGGAGAAGGTTTATGGTTCAGGGTGAACACTACATGAGCACTCTTGGACTCATTCATCTTTATTTTCCACCTAGAAGCCCAAGCAGAAATTTCATCAGGGTGGTTTTGGACGGATATTGCCGCTTGTTGTAGGATCCTTATCTGAACAAAGAACAGCTGTATCATCAGCAAAAGTAGCCAAAAGAGTCCCATTGTGCTGGGGAAGATCCGACATGTAGATGTTAAACAATATTGGTCCTAAAACAATGCCCTGAGGTACACCTGCCTTAATTTGCTGAATGTCTGAGAGTTCGGTCCCCACTTTCACAGAAAAGTGTCTATCCGAAAGGTATGAAAGGAATATTAAATAGAACGTAGGTGGAAGTAAAATTTTCAGTTTGCAAAGCAATCCTTCGTGCCAAACCTTGTCGAAAGCCTGACTAATGTCAAGGAAAACACCTGGACAATATTTTTTTGACTCCAGTGAATTTGAAATAAAATCAACTAAACGATGAGATTGTTGTATAGTGGAATGATGTTTTTTAAAGCCGAAATGCGTACTTAGGAATCAAGTTCGACAGCCTCTTAATTTTTGCAGTAACTTCCGAAAAAAGCTACCTCCTGTTAAAACCGAATCTTATCTAAACGTAATGTAACGTAGGAGCTGAAGGCAGTTGCTCATCCGAATCTCTCACGCTTCTAATAAATTACAATATCAGAATGGAGTGTTAAAAAAAATAAGCAGAAACAGTTCGCTTTGGAATGAAAAAGCTGCTCCTAACACCAATACAATTTTTAAAATACCAACAGTGGAGGAATCCATTAAGCATAGTAGCCAATCCGCTGGCTTTTTAGCTTACTATCTCCAACAGCCCTGTGGTATAATGCTGTTGCATTTGGCATTTGGAAGTTATAATATTAAGGATACCATTAAGCTAGAATCGAGCTCCATCACTGATATATCACTTCATTTTTTTTTTTTTTTAAATTTAAGAACTGCTGAATAAATCTTTAAAATATGTGGATGAAACAGAAAAAAGATGTTAGTTAAAAAATAAAAGTGACATCAAGAATTCCAACAACTAGACATCAGAAGATATATATATATAGATATATATATATAATTTTTTATTTTTTATTTATAATTTTAATTTACTTTATATAATTGAATTTAATTTGCTTACCTAAATGAACTGGATAACATAGGTAGGTGCGTTTCCTTTGTACCCAATTTACTATTACTGATTTCAGATATTATGATGCTAATTGGGTCTATGTTAATTTATGTTATAAGGAGATTTGTTTGGTGTATATTAAGGGACTTGTTTATATTCCTACCATTGTTTAAAATATAATGGAGGGAACGGCTAAAACTTTTGGTTTCAGATTTACATTCAGCTTCTGTACTTAATTAGCTGACCTTCTGACCTCATTAAGGAAATTACTTACGTCTAAATGTAACTAAAGTATGTATAACATATTATTTAATTACGATTGCATCAAATATATTTATTCTTGTGAAGAAAGTTTATTCGTCAGTTTGATTTGTTATGTTCAATAATATAAACTAATCATGTAATAACATTCAAGAATAAAATAAACATCTATTCCAATTCTGTATCTTTATTATCTTGAAGGTATTTTTATGCAGGATGATTACCGAACTATTTATTTTGGTGGTTTGCTGTAAAAATACCTTAGGGACCCAACAGACCTATTGCATACAAATATTTGATTTTTTTAGAAAAAGAAGGAGAAAATAAGTGTAAAATTAAACCAAAAGGTTACGTGGGCTTTCAGAAATTTTATATTTTTTTCATGGGTTGAGATTTTAATATACAGAATTACAGATGAGAAAAAATGTTTATTCTTTGGTAAGTATTCAAAATAATATTACCCAAAATTACGTGTGTTTTTTATATAACTGTTCGTATTCTCATTAACTTAAGAAGTAAATTAGCTAACATCTAAAAGAAGTTTTGAATTTTTATTGAATAATAATTTTTGTTGAATGTTAAACTCATGAGGATTAATAAATAGATCTGAATAGTGACAAGCCTCTTCAGTAACTTAAAATCTAGCCTATACCCTACTAACAATGTTCTATCCTCTAACCTCTAAGCAGGAATCGCTCCCAGTATAGATAAGGCTATAGATCCACTAACCGGAACGTACATAGATGGCACTATATCCCTCGTAGGGACAAGACCTCCTATGACTGTAAAAATCACCAGTGCTTTATGTAGCTCGCTGCTGCTCTCCAATTCCGGATAGTTCAGATCTTTTTTTTTTTTTTTTTCTTATCCTCCAACTTTATTTACAAAATAAATACACAAACATTCTATGTATATACAGCAGCAATTACAATTACAGTCCACGGCTAAGACCTCGTATTGCCCGTTGGCATTCTAAGGTTCCTTTCGCACTAGGCGCGGTATGCGCTTGAGGAGTGGGGTGGCTTTTGAGGATGTTTTACACTGTCTATCTCAAACTCGGTGGGTAACTTCTTCTTCTTCTTCTGGAAAGACAAGATGATGGCGTCCGTATTGGCCGGGTTGACCCTGATTCCGATCTTCCTCAATTCCCCAACTATGACGTTGGGTGTTTTCTGGGCCTGGTCACGTGCCTTGGTGGCGCTCATGCTGGTGGCGTAAATGGCGATGTTGTCCGCATAGGCTGCTACTGTTGCTCCCGGATGCTTTACTGAGACCACCGGTGCCGTGAAAACGATAAACAGTAGTGGCCCCAGCACAGACCCTTGAGGTACCCCGCAGATGGTGTCGTGTGGATTCGACAGGCTCTCGCCGACCCTTACAACGAAAGATCTTCGACTAAGATAGCTTCGGATCAATCGGCATAGGGAGGCAGGGAACTTGAACTCTTCCAGACGGCGGAGTAATTGAGTGTGAGACACACAGTCAAAGGCCTGTGTGCAGTCCAAGGAGATTAGTGCTGTGGCGTCGTTGTTCTTCCTCATCCGCTCCATGGTGTGGGCCTGCAACTTCGCCAGATGTTGTTCACAGGCTACCCCTCGTTGGAATCCTGTCTGTTCTGGTGGGATGATGTTCTCCTCCGTACAGTGCTGGTGCAGATGGTGATGAACCAGCCTTTCTAAGATCTTACTCATGTGCGAGAGAAGACTGATCGGGCGATAGTGTTCCGTTGAATCTACACTCTTCCCCGGTTTGAGTAGCGGCACTACGATCGCTTCTTTCCAAGCCTTGTGAAAATACGATAACCGGATGCACGTGTTAAAAATGTTTAATAAGAAGGCTTTACCCCTCCTAGGGAGCATCTTTAACAGCACATAAGGAATATCGTCCTTCCCAGAGGACTTATTGCCCTTAGTACGTCGTAGCACCAACTCAAGCTGCTTGAAGGTGAAGTGGATGGGCTTCTCATTGGGGGACGGAGGTCTCTCTTCTGGAAGTCCAGGAGCAGCACTCACACGAGCCTCTTCTCTCGCTTCATAGTCAGTAGCCAGGAAGTTCAGATCTCCGCACCCATCGCAGTTTTAGTCTAACTACTCTTTTTGCCGTATATAAATGTTCGTCCATCAGTTTTCTTGGGACTCCATTCTCTACCAAACGTGTGAGCCCAGCCCATGTGAGTGTTTTTATCTTTATCAGTCTTACACTTGCTTACAGTCTTAATACAGCCAATATGTGCCATTATCAAGAGCTGATGCGAATATTCTTCGTTTGAACCTCATCAGGACAAGCTCATATTCTTTCGCTATAGTCCAGCATTCTGAAGCGTACTTTTGACAGGCAGTATTAACGTTTTATATAATTTGATTTTGATGGTACGTTAAGTTTACTTTACTTCTGAAATGTTTTCCCAATCCAAAAGAAGAATCCATTTCTTGCCATTATTATTCTTTGGATTTCAGGCTGCATCTCATCGACTCAATTTATCTGGGAACTAATAGGTATGATTGCATGCTTAGATAATCGTTTCTACATGTGCAAGCTTATTTCTTTTTCTCGTACGTAATTTCTTCTTTTTCGATTTTTTCTCTATGGCAACAAGTCTTACTTAATCTGCTGCATCGGGTAAAACCAGAAACCAATCCGCCACAGCATTGCTAATACTTTGAATGATATCTATATCATCAGTAAACCCAAGAATTCGTACAGGCCTATTAAATATCGAGCCTCCGAATAATATTAGAAATCTTCCGAACATACTCACAGGGTCTAATTTGAACAATAGGTAGGCCAGTCACCTTGTGTGTTATTAAGCTTTCATAATTGACACCTTGTACATTGACATTAAAGTGTACCTTTTTCGAAATGTTTCTTAAAATCTATGAATATATGGTGAGTAGTGATGTTGTATTCCCTTTCTATTCTTAGGGAGACTATCTAGTTTTCTTTTACTTCTCATTAAACTTGCCTGGTGAGCCCCCTTTTTCCCATTCTTCAAAAGGTAGGAATCACAAGAAGCTGATTCTTGAGAAGACCTAATATACACTTTATTACAAGGATATGTATCGATAGTTCTGGCATGAAATCAAGAATACCCACTTTTTTGTATATAGAGCAAATAATTGTCTGATTCCACATCTGCCAGAAGTTCATTTAGCCTATTGTAGTACTTGACATTACAGTCATTATGCGACAGTAAATCTAACTTCAACTGTATTATTTTATTTTTTTTATTTATAGTAATTTAGAACCGTGTTAAAGAACACAATAAGTAAATATGTAGAATGAAAATGTCTTGAGAAAGAAATACTCAGTGTTAGCACTGACTATTTTAAGGCAGTAGTTTCCGAGGCCACCTTCTTTTCCGTCGCCTTGGAGGATTATTAGGGATATCTAAGGAAGATAAATTACGGAAAAGTGGGTTTGTATGGGCAGGGAGTTTAGAATGAAAAGAGGAGTATCTATCACGGGCCATGTTTGCAACAAATGGCATGTTAGGGTCATTATGGAGGAGTTGATTTGAGACAAAATAAGGGGCATTCAGGATTTTTCAAAGGGGTTTGGATTGTGAGGACTGGATGTGGGAGGAATCAGATGGTTTCGTAAAGCCCAAAAGCTCGATCCCATATGTCCAAATAGGTCTGATAATAGTGATGTAAATGAGTCTTTTGTAATATACTGGAAGTTTTTAATGTTTGTCTAGTAAGTGTTGTAGTAATCGATATCTTAGAGCAGTTTCTTGTCGTTTCAGTCTTGCGTGAGGATTCCTGTATTCTCACTTTGTAAAATTACATGTCATTTAAAAAAGATTCGGAACGCGACTTATTCATTCGAGGTTCTAATATCTACTTATCAAAAATACCTTCAAATAAAATCCATTGAACCTTTCAGCTTCAAAGATATTGAGACAGCAATGGATATTTGAAAGTTTTGTGACTTGAGGATTACTAAGAGAGTAGGGCTAAGACTAGGCGTGTAACCTCAGAGGCGATTTAGGGATAAATAGCCTGACTGAATGGGGCCCACACAATCCAGGCGGCTCCCAATAAATATTACAAAGGAAGATATATAGCTTTCTCTGAAGGACCTTCCTATGAAAGGGAGATCCGACCCAACCCTCACAAATATAATTCCACATTTAGCTCTTTTCATTCATTCCCAACACAAATATCATTTCATTCAATTGAATAGTTATTTGGGAATATACCATACATAATAGCTATAATTCTTCAAAATTTAAAATACCCAGAACAGAAGTGTACTATTCATTAAAATGTGGAGTACCACAAGGTGTTCTGAAAATATATCTCTATAAAAACTAAATAATCAGTTAAATCAATGTAAACATGTGCCCCAGTAGCAGAAGAAAAAACCTCTTCGTAACAGAGTAATCAGAAATACTATTAATAATTAATTTTGTTCTAACACAAACGATTATCGACACAAATTTGCTTATGCGATGTATATTTGTCCGCTGTTCAAAAAAGTTAGTCGCACGAGAGAACACCTACAAGTTAAAAACACATGGACGGCCAATAAATGTTAAGTGAGTTAATACAAAAAGGGAACTTTAACGATTACCTAATAGTCCAGGAGTGCATGGTTGACAGCCTCATTGAACATACATCTAGGAAAATTTTTTTAAATTTCTTTCTGTCATGGTCATTAAAGAAATGCATTTCTCGCGGTCCTAAAACTCTTACTAAGCAACTAATTAACTCGATGAAGTGACTATTTAAGTCACATTTCCTAGCCCATCAAACATACGATTAATTTTTGTTTTAACAAGTCTGTTATGTCTCAAAAATGACGAAAATATATTTGTTGCTGTTTAATAACTCTTACTAATGACCGACAGAAGATCAAACGTCCAGCGAAACCACGTAGAGGCTGGTGGGTCACACATTAAGATGGCCGTTGTGACTATTTCAGTGCAAAATGACCTAAAATAAGACTAGATTGAGCTGATAATAATTATATTAAACAATGCAGTTGTAAAATTATACGATTTTGTTAATTTATATCAGATTATAAATTAGCCCCCTTCCAACGATCCCTACTCTGTTTTTGAATAACAATCGAATTTAACTCCATCAATCCGTTAAAAACCTCGGGGTCACCCTTGATCATACCCTTTCCTGGAAAAACCATGTTTCCGAAATCTCCCATCGAACATTTTCCACCTTAAAACTTCTAAATTACCTCCGTCCTCTTCTTCCTATCGAAACCCGTAAGCTCCTGGTAAGCTCCTTAATATTTCCCCACTTTGACTACTGCTGTACGGTGTATGGAGGTCTCTCTGGAGATCTCGAGGTAAAAATAAAACGAATGTTTAACTGCTTTATATGTTTCATCTTTGGGATATCCAGAGACACCTCTGTCACCCGATTTTACGAAGAGTTATAGTGGCTTTACCCTTCCTTCCGCCGTAAGTACTTCCTAGCATCCTTCCTCTACCAGGTTATCCAATCCCAGTGTCCGTCTTACATCTTTGATCTCCTTAAATTCAAATCCTCTGTGCGTTCCCGTAACACCCGCTTGCGGCCTTCTGATCTGTATATAACGTCCCATCGATCCACAGCTTTCGATAGAAGCTTTAGATTTAGATTCTCAATCCGATCCGCATCCTTATGGAACTCCATTTCTTCTAATATCCGGAACTCCCAAACTCTCTCAACATTTAAATCCCGACTATTTAGCCATTTCCTATCAATACAATTCCTAAATAATTCCAAATCCGGGTACACTAACGGCAAATATCATTTAAAATGTTTCTTTTAATCTTTGCAAGATGTAAGATTAAATTATTTATTATTTTGCAAACAATCAGAAGAATTGTGATTTATTTTGTTTTCTTTTTTCTTTACTTTATGTTAAAATTGTATGTATCTTTTTTGTTAGTATGTCAACATACATTGAAAAATCGTAATTTATTTTTTATTTATGTTTTATTTGAAAAATGTATATAAAAGTGTATATGCGTGCGTGTGTGTGTTGAGTGCAGATATGCATATTTATATATGTGTGTTTGTGTATATGTATGTGTGTATATATATATATATTTTTTTTCTTTTTAAATCTTATATATTTTTTTAAATTATACATATATCTATATATATATATTATATATATATATATATATATATATATATATATATATATATATATATATATATATATATATATATATATATATATATATATATATAAGTTATGCTTGGTCGAGACAAATGAATTAAAAAAAAGGAAAAGGTTAAGAAGAAACAACACTTACGGTTCCAGAAACAATACTGCTTTATTCATGAAAGTAATCCTCCTTTTATATGTTTGGGATGTTGTTTACATCCCAAGATGGTATTAAGGCTAATACTACCCGACTCCTATCCTTAACTCCCCCCCACCAGTTTACAAAGATACTCTCAATTTTTGGAAACTCACACCCAAAATGGAGAGAGTAGTCCTTAGCCTTGACACCTTACAAACTAACGGTACAATTACAATGACTAAGTAATTACAACCGTACAAGCTAAAATGACTGAAAAAAAAAGGAAAATAACAGACTAGCACTAAAAAACAAAAACACACTTGCATAGAAACTCAAAAAGAAAAGAGAAAGAAAAAAAAAATATATATATACCACAATAACACTTCGCAATATCTACACACTAACCGAAATCAAAAGATACAAAAATAACATGAGGAACAAAGTTCATCAAAAACGGTGCACCGACATTCTCACCAAAACTGGCAGAAATACAAAAACATATGTAATAAAATAAAAAAAAAAATGTACAGAACTATACAACGAGAAACGAGGAGGCGTGCAGAGGCGAGAGCAAGACAGGTCGCGGTGGCTAGCGCGGATCTACCATTGGAAGCTTAAGCTGTTCTATATGAACTGTGCGCCTCTTTTTAGGCTCCCGAAGACTATCGATCGTGACGAGATTATGCTCCCTCATCGCGGTCACCCTGAGAGGGCCTTCGTACCGGAGCAACTCCTTCCCCAGATTAGTGGTCAGTTTGCGATAGACGATAGTACCTATCTTGATGTCGCCCATCTGATCACGTAGTTGGAGATTTTCCCGCTCCACTCGCCTACATTTCTCCCGTTGTATCTTGTGCCGCACCTTGCCCCACACTTGACGTACCTCGACCCTATTGGCCACGATGTCCCTGACGCAACGCTCGTTAGCAGTGGTATCCATCCAGTCGCGACGCTGCCCATTCAACCCGAATAAAACCTCGTTCGGTGAGAACCCAGTGACGGAGTGGATGGAGTGGTTGTAGGCCACGATTGCCTTCCGCATAGCTACGTCCGGCTCCAAACCCTTCTCGCCCTGAAACACACGGAGGTGATCGCTCAGAGTGCTATGCAGCCTCTCAATGCTACCCCTACTTTTCGGATGACCCGGCGTTGTGAAATGCCACGCTATATCGAGACGCTTCGCTTCTTCCCGTAGCGCAACGTTATCGAATTCTCGTCCCCCGTCCGAGGAAATTCTCCCAGGTACGCCGTAGAATTGCATCCAGACGTGAAGGACCTCTAATACTGCTTCTGCGGACTTGTCGAGCACCTGATACCCCATGGCCACCTTGCTAAAGAGGTCTATAATGGTGACCCACTTGTAACCCCTCCAGGTGAAAGTGTCGATTTGGAGGTCTTGGAGAGGCGCGTCCCCTGTAGGCGTCTCCTCCTGGATACCCCGCGGGGGGTGACGGTCGTATTTTGTGCGCAGACACACTTCGCACGCACCGATCGTGTCTTGAATGGTTTTTTTCATCCCCCACCAAAAATACCTCCTACGCAACGCGTGTAATGTTTCATTCACACCACGGTGGTTGGTTTTACCCTGGTGGTACGCGAGTGTGACCTCCTTCTGCCGCTCCTCGTCCTGAAGCGTTTCCACGGAGTACCTACACCGGATAAACGACCGATCGACACCGATCCTCTCGCAACGCCATATACGTCTAACCTTGTCCCAAATCGTAGCGTTCCCCACGTAAAGGTGGTGCACTTTCCCCGGTTCCGATGCATCCAGCAACGCCCTGCAAATTTGATCGTCGCGAACCCCCGGTTGAGACCAGATGATATTAATTTTGCACCGACCGTATGTGCGATATTCGATCTTAACCGTCCCTTCGGTTCGCGTTTTCCAGATGACCTGGCGACGCTTATCATTGATGATTTCATCAATTTCCTCCATTTCCACTGGCCTATCGTCCGCTGAGCTCCCGTCTCCCGGCGACTCCGCACCACCTGCTACTCCTGCACCACCAGCTTCTCCCTCGCCGTCTGGTTTCCACTCGCTCAAAAACCGCCTCACGTCGCGGGACGGCTCACCTTCCTCTACGGCATTGATCATAATCGCTCGGGACAGCCAGTCCGCCACGACGTTGTCCTTCCCAGGCTTAAAGACAATCTCGAAGTTGAACTGACCCAAAAACTCCTTCCATCTCGCGACCCTCGCCGAGGACTCCTTTAGCTTCCCGACCCATTGCAGCGGCCGGTGATCGGTATGGACGCGGAACTTCCTCCCGAAAACGTAGGGCCTAAAATGCTCTATTGCCCACACCACACCCAGCAACTCCCGCTCCAAAGCACTATACAGGGTCTCCGCGTCTGTGAGGCGCCTGCTCGCATACGCCACGGGACGATCGCCCCCGTCATGATCTTGTGACAAGACCGCCCCCACCGCGTATTCGCTAGCATCGGTAGTAATGGTGAACGGCCTAGAAAAGTCCGGAAACGCCAGTACCGGTTCCGCCTGTAAACGATCCATGCACTTACGGATGTTATGTTCCATTACCGGCGTCACGACAAGCTTAGCCCCCTTCTTCAGCAAATTATTAATAGGGACCAGATATTCCGCCATATCCGGAACGAACCGGCGATAGTAGTTAAGTGTTCCGAGGAGGCGACGGATCCCTTTTACATCCCGGGGAATCGCCATACGTCGAATCGCTTCCACTTTCGTAGCGTCCGGCTTGACACCCTCACGAGAAATCGTATGGCCTAGGAAATTGATCTGCTCCTGCCCCAGTGTCGACTTTTCCTTGGACAATTTGAGACCGAACTGCCGTACCCTCTGAAAAACCCGGCGCAAGTGTACCACATGTTCGTCCACTGATCTACTAAAGACTAACAGGTCGTCCATATAGACCTGACAGACAGTTTCGTCAAGGCCCCTCAAAAATTCGTCCATCAGTCTCTGGAATGTAATGGGAGCGTTCTTGAGTCCGAACGGCATCCTAGTAAATTCGTAGTGCCCCCTTTCAAAGGTAAAAGCCGTTTTGGGTTGATCCCGGGGGTGCATCTTGATCTGATGATAGCCGGCTTTAAGATCTAACGTGCTAAATACCACCGCTCCGCTCAGCCTGTCTAAGATATCCTCAAAACGCGGAATCGGATAACGTTCGTCCACAGTGTTATCGTTTAGGAGCCGATAATCTATCACCACCCTGTACCGTTCGGTATTATCCCCTGGGACCGCCTTCTTTTTCACCGCCCATAAGGGGCTGTTATACGGCGAAGTGCTGTTAACGATGATCCCCTGTGCCAGCAGACCGTCCAACTCCTCCCGAATGTGCTTGCGGAGCGCCTGAGGATACCGTCGTTCCTTAACATAAGTGATCCGTTCTTGTTTCAGCGGGATCTCGTGGACCGTCCTTCCCGTCACGCCTAAGATCTCACCTTCTCGAAAAAAAATGTCGCCAAATTCCGCCCTGATTAGATCTCTCCAGTCGTCCACTTTATTAACCGCGCCTATCCGCGCCTTGTTTCCACTTACGAGTTCCCGACATTTGTAAGTCTGTTGTCCGATGTCCGAGCCTAATGCTCCAGATTCCCTGGCTGTTTCGGACTCTTGCCCCTGCCCGTCCTAGCAGGTCGCACCCCACTATCACCTGGTATTCCCGGGTCAAGTTACCCACTATATGTACCTTTAAAGTTCCCCCTTTTTCCACCCAACTGCCTAAATCGATCTCTGCTTCTCCCTCTACCTTACACGGTCCCCCCAATGTAATTAGCTGGCAATCGCATTTTCGAATCTGAGTTGCTCTCTCTCTATCGCACAACTTATCCAACGCCTCCCGAGTCATTATTGGGCTAGAACTCCCCGTATCCACTAAGCACTTCACTCCCCCAGACACTTTAATTATAGGCAACCAGCATTGCTTACCTCGGATGTTGTTACATATTGCCTCCTTCCGGCTGCTGCTCGGCGCGGGTGGCTCCACCTGCTGCCTCCCTCTCCTCCACTGCCGCTGCTCCCTAGTTCTTCACCATCCGTCTCCGAAGTATCCGAAGCCTCGGTGACCTCTCCTGAAGGTCCGCTTCTTCGAGATGGGATGCGAGTTCTCTTTATCTTCTGCATATTTACCTCCATCGGTTCATCCCGCGAGGCATTTGGCCTTCTAACCATATACGGGCATTGTCTGGCTATGTGCCCTCGGTTCCGCTTTCAAAACATTTAGTACGGGGACACTGGGCCACCAGATGTCCCTGCTTTCCGCAACCGTGGAACTTCCTATCGTCTCTTCGAAACCCATTCCTCGTTCGCTGTTGTCCTGACCTCCTTTCTCCTCCCGCCGTAGGTCTGTCTCTGGTTCCATAAGCCTGATCTTTCCTCCTCCAGGTTGTCTGCGTGTTCCGAGGACGTCTGTCGGGTATCGTGCTCCATCCTGGTTCCTCTATTTCCATCCTGGATTCTTCTTCTCTAGCGCTGGAATCTACCATATCTTGGGCACACTCGATGAATGTGCGATCCCGCGGTAGGGAGTCTCTCTTTCCAGTTTCTTTGGCCAGCTGCACCTTGAGAATCGTCGATAGGAAATTCATCCGACCTTCTACCTCGGGCGCACTCATTGTCTCCCGCATCTTCTCGGTTATCCTGTTGTATCTGGCAAGTAGGATTCCCGCATATTGCCCGGCTGTCTGGCGAGGTGAACATCTTTCCCGAAACATCTGGAAGATATCCTCTTCCGGGGTCCAGCGTCCTCCGCCGAAGGCTTTCTTCAATCTTTCCTTGACTATCGGCCATGGTGTTTCTTCGTCCGCCTGGATCTGGTTCAAGATGTTACGTCTCACGCGACAAACTAAGGCCGCCCTGAAAGATTCGGCGTTCCCCTGGGGTAGTAGGTCTTCTTCTACCTTAGCCTCGATCCTTGCCATGAGACGATCTCCGCCCTTAAGGAAGTGGTTTAAGTCACCTACCTCGCCACCGAAACGTTCCAGATCCGAAATCGCTTTCCTCAGATCTTGGCATGTCGCCGTTTTAATCCTTATCCATGCCATGGCATTAGCATGTGCTTCCGCTAGAGTATTCCTGGGTAACGGAGGGAGTTCCGGCACAGGCGGTGGCTGAACTTCCTGGACTTGCGGGTTTTCCTGTATATTCAAAACCGCTGGTCTTATCAAGCCGTCCATTGTTTTTTTGTTTTTTTTCTTGGTTTTTCAGAGAAATTACGGAAGAGAAAAAATAAAAATAAAACTTCAATTATAGGTGGAATAGTCAGGAATCAGTCATTTTTGAAAAGTTTTTAATTTTGCCAACGTTTTGGCTCAAGCTTGTGAGCCATCATCAGGGCATTACTGAGCCATGTCCAAGCATAAACTCTCAGTTTCCCGGGTTTCGGCACCAGTTATGTTTGGTCGAGACAAATGAATTAAAAAAAAGGAAAAGGTTAAGAAGAAACAACACTCACGGTTCCAGAAACAATACTGCTTTATTCATGAAAGTAATCCTCCTTTTATATGTTTGGGATGTTGTTTACATCCCAAGATGGTATTAAGGCTAATACTACCCGACTCCTATCCTTAACTTATATATATATATATATATATATATATATATATATATATATATATATATATATATATATATATATAATATATATTATATGTGTATTTTTTTTTTTTTTTATTTTTTTTTTTATTTATTTTTTTTTTTTTATTATTTTTTTTTTTTTTGGTTCTTATGTTAACATACATTTATATTTTTGTTAGTGCATTTTTATTAGAATCTGTCTTTTATGTTCATCTTATTTATACGTGTTGTTAGTTTAATTTTATTGTTTTCAATCATTATACTCTAAGACTTGAGTCTTAAGCCAACTTTTTATTCCCTGCTATATTATTCTAAAGAGACTCGTCTCAGAATAAATAAAGAATTATTATTATCATTATTATTATAATTTTGTTTTTAATGTAAAATATCTAGGATTTTTATGATTGTTCCAACTACTACATTCATAATTATATTTACTCTTCTATAATAATAATTGATATTAAAATCTAGGATTTTGTTATTTCTTCTGCTACGAGTAAAGGAGTATATAAAATTTAAGTAAGTTAAGGGATCATTCTATAATTTGTTCTTGATATATGTTATAAAATAAACATGTATAGCCATAGATTTATCAAAAATTAATACCTAAAAGTTTCTACTACCAATGCTGGAATTGGAGGAAAAGGAAAAGGAAAGGAACAAAGAGTTTCCTTTATGTTTTCTATTGAGCTAATAATTCATGATATAGAAATATATTAAATTTATTTTATTTTACAAAGTGTATCTGCAACAACATGCATTTCTTGGGGCTTTTCTCAATTCCAAGCTTCGGAATCCATTAATCAGCATTATAATTTTTTTTTTCTTTTGACAAATTAATCTTTCATTATTGCCTTAAATATTTTCATATTGAAATTTTATAGATTCCATTACTCTTAGCAGGAGAAGTAACAAAATCCTAGATATTTTAAAATAGAACAAAATTAAAATCTGATATAATTAACAATATTGTATAATCTTACAATTACATTTCATTATTTAATTATTATTAACTCAATCTATTCTTATTTTAAGTCAGTTTGTACTGGAATAGCCACACCAAGAACCATGGACCTCAAAAAGACTTTTTATTGAAAAGTCATGTGTTTTAATTCATAATCTATACTAACATCATAAAGCTGAAGAGTTTGTTTGTTTGCTAATCTCAGAAACAACTGGTTCGATTGAATTAAATTGAAAAATTTCTTTTTGGATAGTCCATTTATGGAGAGAGGCTTTAGGCTATATAACATCACGAGGAGTGAAGAATCAGTGGAAAATATGGAAAAAACGGGGAAAATTTACCCCGCTTCCAATTTTTAAAATTATTCAATTTTCCGTTAATTTATCTTTTACTATAACAATTAATAAATCACAGGGGCAAACATTTAAAAAACGTAGGAAACGATTTACGTCAAGAAAGCTTTTCGCACGGCCAACTATACTCGTATGTCGCGTTCTCAAGATCGGGTTGTGCAAAAAATCAGTATGTTGTTCTTCAAAATTTCAAATGTTCAAGAAAATAAAATTAAAAATATCATTTGCACAGAAGTACTTTAAAATATAGAACTTCTTAATAGCGATCATTACACAAATTGATGCAGACGAATTCCGCGAGCAACAGCTAGTATAAAATAAATATTGTAATCTATTTCGTGTTAGTTTTTGGGGTCTGAAGACAAATAGTATCATAAATCCTATAAAGAGAATTTACTGAATGTTAGGGTAGTTTCTTAGTAGGTGCGTAGTGCTTATAAAATATATATGCTCTAAAGATGTACATATTGGGTTGTGCCACATGAAATGTCCGTTTTCAAGGTGAAGGATTTTTATTAAAAATACGATATGAAAACAAGATAATTTTATTCGAAGTATTTACCTTCTTTTTCTGCCTATTTTTTCCAACGTGACCCCGAACTGAAAAACTCTGTTAAACACTTAAAATGTCTGTACACTGGAAACGGTAGATGTACTTGCAGTTAGTTGTGCTGAGAGTCCTTTAACTGTTTGGTAGGGGTTTCCTTCTACTGTATGTTTGAGGACATCGTAGATCGTCCGTTGTCTATTACGGACGGAGGTCTTCCTCGGGGCAAGTTTTCCAAGTCGGTATTCCCAGCTGAAAACTTAGCAAACCATCGGTGAATGGTCCGTTCATTAACACTCCCTTTCCCAAACGCCTTGCAAATATTTCTAACGGCCTCAGTTGCTGAATGGTCGAGTTTAAACTCGTACAAAAATATTACTCGAAAATCGCGTGTTTCCATGTTCATATTTGGAGGCATACTTAAAATTGGGTAATTGATTGGGAAGCTAATGTTCGTGATACAAAGGTAGAGGATTAGAAACTGTTTACTTTAAATATGTAAGCATTCGAAAGAAAACAACAGAGACCTGCTAAATCCTTTATGTATTTCAGAAACTATAAAAACGTACATTTCATGTGAAACAACCCAATAGAATTCAAAGAATTATTCCGATAGGTATATAGACACATATTTATATAGATTGGATTTTAACAACAGCCCTTAGCTTTTATAGCTGAACAACACGCTTCGAATGTTTGCGGTCTCCCACAGAAACCGCTGGTATTTAAATTAAATCTCATGGAATTGGTCTAAAACGACTAGGTAAACTCCAAATAATACATCAATGATAAATAAATATCATCAATGACGATTAATTGATAATTAGGTTAAGAAAATTTTTACACTAAATATCCTGGGTAAAACTGTTTTAATTTGTCTCAAACTCGGTCGTAGAACACTGTATCTCTAATATATGAAAACAAAAAAGAAGATAAAAGCTGTACCTCTACCATGAAGGATCTTGGGCTCAGTACATATAGAGATTCGTACTGTTTCAAGGCCAACGGTCCTGGAATGAGGTGATTAAGCCGAGATCACACTCCGCCGCCAGGTTTTTCTCCACTTTTGGGTACCGACTTTATAGAAGCTGGGTCTACCTCAGGAGGGTCTCCATACCCCAGCGTCCCCTCCCTCCGTATTTTCCGTTGTTTTTTTCCGATATCTCAGAACAAACTAAACAAGTATTAATATTAATATCGCTATAAAGTGTACTACAATAGGGTTTACGTACAATACCTGGGTATGGCTCAGGCCTAGATAGATGCTACATCGTGTCTGTCTCTCGAGAAGTCTGATTTTTTGAACGATACTGTCATTTGTATTTATCTGTGGACTTATAAATTTTCATCGAACTGTGAGTAGTATAAAAGGTGCAAGGAGTTATTTAAGGAATATAATTGCTCGGAGATTTTTCAGTCCTTATCAAATTTGCAAGCAATACCATTCAACCCCCCACCACTGTTGTAAGTTGTCGAAGACTGAGAGTTAAACCTAAGCAGCTGCTTGTACACAGTATATTTATTTATTTAACCAGCTGTATATAATCTATTTATTTATATTAACTTGTTACATATATACATACTCTTTTTTTCATTTACTTATTTACATAGTTCCACTTTAAATAATGGCCGAAAGCTCTCTAAACAGGCTGAGTCTGGAAGAAAAAACAGACCTATTGATCATTATAATTTAAATTGGTGAATTTCTTATTTAGGTATGAGTGACTTTTGTATATATATATTTTTTTTATTTTGTTTTGTATAACATTTTAATTGATTTTGTTTTGTATAATATTTTTAATGGTTTTATTTTATATAATATTTTTATTGATTTTGTTTTGTTTATATGTATATTGTATTATTATAATATAAATTTATTGTTTTGCCTATATCGTGTAAATGTGGTATGAATGTTGTACTTTATCACTATTAAAAATGTCCTAAATTGGACTGATTGTAATATTACTAAATAAAGAACTGTTTCTGAAATTTAAAAAAAAAATAAAAATTAGTCAATGAAGAGATGACAATGGGTATTACAAGCCATTTTTACTTTCATTAACTATACTATATTTGAAATATATCGTAAGGGAAACCCTTGCAATCGTGAAAATATTCGAAGTATTTACAGAAAATATACGTTTTGGGGTTCCCTGACTCCTAATAACCAAGTCTCTCAAAAATGTTGTGTATGGGTGGTAAGTCCAGCTCGAAAATAATAAATTGTATAATACTGATACAATACAATCCTAACTTTATTTAACAGGTTCTTCAATCGATTTTTATGTATTTTAATCGTACTTCACATTTATTTATTGTATTCTAACACACTTGAGGTGTTGCCCTTAAAGAACTATTTTATTATCATTGGCTTACTGTCCCCAAAGCTGGCTCGAATGGACAGAGCCCTGGCCCTGTATATATATAAAACATCCTAAATATTTCTAAGACATATTCTTTTCTTATTATATTAATCACGTTGTTAAGAATTGAAATAATCTTATGTTATATATCTCAATTTGTATTTTTATTTATTTTTGATTTATTATGTGCAAGGTGGACAGTCATTTGTTTTATTCTTTTTGAATCAGCTGTTAAGTGACCGCTGGGCAGAGGGCATTCTGGGATTGGAAGAGAGAGGGTTAATGGAGTCACTCGCGAGTGTAGACGGTGTTTAATTAAGTTGGTGGTCGCAAATGTGTCTTATTGTTCTCAAATCGCACTTCATCGAAGAAACTCAAAGGTCACAGAAAATAGTAGAGAATTGTCGCAAGAAGTAGGAGTCGCAGAAGGAAAGAAGGAACATCGCAGACGAGAGGGGGAAGGAAGTGATCAAGGATTGAAAGAATCACCACCTTGCACACTATAAACAGTATTTTGTTTTATTTTAATTAATATAAGCTTGTTCATGTTCTCTCTTTTATTATTTCATTTATTTACCCTCAACAATATTACACGGATTGACAGATAATTCAGTGATTCACAATAATGACCGGGTCGAGGCCGCGAGCAAACGCGTTAGTCGCCCCTCTTCCCAAAACACGTTATATGCTTCATACCACTATTACATTCAATTTCTTCTTCTGGCCTATTTGATTTATTAGGAATCTTTAATTACCTGTGCGACCAAAATAAAATAAAATACTAAAACGGATTTTCCTTGCTGATAAGTGATTTTGTGGTTGAAAGATATTATTTAAGATTTTCACCCGTCATTTTTAAATCGCGAGTTTCTGACAACCGATTGCCCTTAATGCATTTAGTGTCAAAGTATAAATCAATATTTAAAGCTATTATAATTAGTTTCTAGAAAAGAAAAGAAAAATTTCCGTTCTAAAATGCAGATTAAGGTATTACGGTGGCTAAGATTAAGATAGCTGGTTCTCTCTCTTAACAAAGCAGATGTTTAAATGGCACCGTCGGACACGGCTTCAAAGAAACAGCGCTCAACTAATTTGCACTCATTTGACTTTGTAATAGGGAACAACTCCTAGCATCAAAAGCCAACTTCATCTCAGCGTTTCATAGCAAACAATACTTCGCTACCGGGAACCAACAAATATTATCAGTGTTTACAATACATTGTACTAGAGGATATATTGTTATTATGCACCATATATATATATATATATATATATATATATATACAGTTTCATTTATATTACACCAATATATCGTATCTATGATAAATAAACAACCATCAATAAATACTTTTAAAACATAATCCATTTATGATAAACATTAAAGTGACCAAAATGTGTGGATTATAAACTTGCAAAAACAGACTTAAATAATCAACAGTTTGGAATAAATTAGTCGGAAATAGTAAAACTACAATTTTGGTAAATATAGCAGCATATTAATTTTAATTTTTTTACAGATCTTTTCTTTAATTTCTTGTAAACAAGTGTTTCCAAAACATTTCTTGTATTTTATCGGATTTCGAATAACTTTGCAACACTCAAAAAATAAAAAAAGTCAAAAGAAATATATATAGCATTTCCAAGTCAAATTCAAACTTTACTAAGAAAAATTTAAAACTTTTCCAAGTCGAATTTAACCTTTTCTAAATCAAATTCAACCTTTTTTGGTTTCAAAAAACAAAACAAGCATAAAAAAAATACGAAAAAGTTAGAAAAAAACTCTACTTGAGCGACCGCACTTTAAATTAATAGTTTAATCAGTATGCGAACCCTCGGTAACAGTTACTGAGTCTAGAATAGAATAATTCCGGAAAAAAAAAATGTTTTTTTTTTTTGTTTTTTTTAACATCATTTATTGAAATTTACAACTGTACTTCAAGGTACAACAAGTAAATGTGACAAAAGTTAAATGGCGTGATACAAACTTGAAGAAGAACTACCCAATGGCAGCACTCCTGTAACTTTTCTACACTAGAAGGTCTCGAGGCCATCTTCTTTTCAGACGCCTCGGAGGATTGTCAGGAATTGAGGAGGAAGAAAGTATTGAAACAAGAGGATTAGGGTGGGAATGAAGTTTGTCATGAAAGGAATGGTATCTAGATCGGGCCAAATCAGCAACATACGGAACGTTGAGGTCTTTATGGATAAGTTTGTTCGTGACAAAATAAGGAGCATTTAGGATTTTACGAAGGATTTTGGGATTGGATACGGGAAGAATTCGATGGTTTAGTAGAGCCCCAAAGCTCCACTCCGTAAGTCCATATCGGCCTTATGATAGTCATGTAGATGAGTCTTTTGTAGTTAAGTGGAAGATTAGAACGTTTGTCTAGTAAGTGTTGAAGAAGTCGAAAACGTCGTGCAGTTTCTTGTCGTTTCAGTCTTGTGTGAGGGTTCCAAGTAAGACAAAAAAAAATGTAAATCTCTAATTTAGCGAGCGTACTTAAGATTAATAGTATAATCAGTATACGAACCCTCGGTAACGCAGTTTCTGAGCTTAGTATTAAACATTTACGATAAAGTTCCGAAAAGTTAAAATAAATAGATAATTTAGCATGCGATCTTAAAATTAAACGAATCCTCTATAATCCAAAAAACCAGTCATAGAATATAAAATGTCTTGAAAGCTAAAATTAATAGATAATTGTCTTTAAATCGTGAGTAATTTTATGTATTAATGATGTGCCGACGTTTCGGTCTACAATGTGGGCCTTCTTCAGGGTTGATTCTGAGACTGTGTCTAAAGAAGTTCTTTGGGTCGCTGAACGCGAATCTGAAGTTTTCTGGAAAAAACTTTGTCCGAAACATGTTTTTTTCACACTTTTTGCCAAAATTTTGTCACATTCTATATCTCGAAAATGAAGGGTTTTTGGACAAAACGTACTATATACATAATCCAAGTAATCAAAATTTCCTCCATTTTTCATATGAAAAGTTTTTTGTGGGCCCAACCCATTTGCCGCCAGAGCGCGCCGAAAATGTAGAATGTTGATCGGTCTCTGCTGTCGTCGTCGACTATTTCCCACTGCCGAAGATCTTTTGACACTTCCGTCATCTATGGGTGCCTATGTGTGAGTGTGTGCGTAAAATAGTCCATAAAACTGAAAACACAAATTCATCTGGTTAAAGGGTGTGTAACATTGTGAGATTGATCTTTCTACTCGTGAAGTAAAAAGGCTTAACTGCTAATTATAGTTTTTTGGCGTGGTTTCAACCACGGAACCTCATCGCTTAGCAGTAAGTAGCACGGTCGAACAGCAGCTTCAAGATCTCTGTCTGAAGCCGAAGACTGCTTCTATGCTCCGAATACTTCTCTCCTTGTTTAGCTTAGCACCTTGTTTCCCTCCCCCCATCATCATTTCGCCACCCATATCTTTTACGTCCTTGAAGGAAGAATTATTCCAGATAGGCATACAAGAATTTAAGACGAACTCTTCTCCCAAGGAGACGAGATTATATCTGACAAATGATCTCGATCACGACATACCTGTGAAGTTGCTACGGCACAATGAAAAAGTGCTGTTCCACTCCTACGCCCCTCGTGGAACCAAAAGATCAAAAAAATTTGTCATTCAATGGTTCGACCTCGACCATCCTATAGAAGAAATAACAGAGGAGCTGAAGAACAGATTGATTGGTTTCAGGTTAGCCAGGAGGCTAACCCGGAGAAACGAAGCTGGAGTGGCTTATGAGATTGAAGGAGTACAAGTCATTACCGACCCTTCAGTCAAGATTGAAGACATAAGAGCCCTCCGCAGCATCGGGAGGGTAATAATAAGGGTTTACCCCTTTAAAGAAGATGGGGCCCCTGCCCAGTGCAGGAACTGTCAGCAGTTTGGGCACATTATGAAGTATTGTGGCCGCATAGCCGCCTGCCCGTGGTGTGGGGGAACTCACGCCAACCACAACTGCCCTCGTTCGACCGCGGCCAAATGCGCCAACTGTGGAGGAAGCCACCCTGCCTCTTCAAAGGACTGCCCACGAAGACTGGAGCTAATGAAGAAAAGAAGAAATGAAGCCACTACTAGAGCTGCTGCTTCTTCAAGACAGCCCAGCAGACTAGCCCAGCCGGACCTACCTCACTCTAGACATCTGGGAGGAACCACAGCGCCGGCACAGCAGCAGCAGTATCAGCACCAGGACCTGCCCCCACCACCACAACCTACTGGAGACGGACCAATGACAAGTACCCCTCTATCCCCATCACCGGGCCAGAGTGGTACATTAGCCGACGTATTAGCGGCTAATGCAAAACTAAGCTCCCAGATCACCCAGCTGATGACGTCGATAAACAGGATAATGGAGATGATGATGAAGGTGATAAGTAAACATTATGACTGAACATCTCGTCATCAACTACAATATCCGAGGCCTACGTCAGAAGCAGGCTGAAGTTGAACTCCTCCTACAGCAGTATCGGCCATCGGTAGTGGCGCTGACGGACACCGTTCTTCCAGCATCTGAGTGGTTGTATATCCAGGGTTACATCGCGTACCGGGAGATGTGCAATCCAGGGACTGATGAGAGTGTCGTCATCTTGGTCAGAAGAGATGTTCCTTCACGGTTAATACCCAACCCGGTTGCTTCTACCAAGGGTACTCACATAGTCACAGTCGATGTTCACCTGAAACATCGGTACACTTTCTGCTGTGTCTATAGGAGACCCAAGGCTATAGCAACATCTATGAAGCTACTGCTGCAACACGCCCAGGGTAGAAGTCGATTTGTCGTCCTTGGGGACTTCAACGCTCGACATACTGCCTGGCTGTGTAACAGTAATAACATGATGGGTACTTACATCTCCAAGACCAGGATGGCGGTCTTTCACCCTGGGGTGCACACCTTCAAGCATGCGGTCCGACCTTGCTGGACATCCACGCTAGACCTTCTCCTGACCAGGGATCAGCACACCGTCACGGGGTGCCTTGCACTCCCGTACGGACCGTCTGACCATCGGCCTGTGCTTTACACCTTTGAGGGAACGCCCTCCACACCCCCGGCGAGCAAGTACCTCTTTCACAAGGCCGACTGGAAGGGCTATAAGGCTAGTGTAGATAATACACTACCCAAGATACAACCTCTGAGATCTGAAGCCGAGGTGGATGGCGCTGTGGCCGTCATCACCACTACCATACAGAAGTCAGCGAATTATAATATCCCTAGGTTCAGCCCCCAGCCGATCGCTCTCAGAAAGCCTCCGAGGCACATACTCGCCTTGGTAGCCCAAAGGAACAACCTGAGGAACGTCTTTTACCGCACGGGTGATTACGGCTTGAAACCGGCAATCAATGCGATGACCAGGCAGATAGCCAGCCTCATGCGTGCCTGGAAGACTGCCCTCTGGCACGAACAGCTCCGGAGGACTCATGACGACCAGAAGCAATTCTGGAAACTCATCAGGACTCATGTCGCCAAGAAGAGGACCGTGCACCTGACGTCTGAGGGCGATCTGTTGACCCCGGTTGAACAGGCTGAACTCCTGGCTACCGACTATGAAGCGAGGGAAGAGGCTCGTGTGAGTGCTGCTCCTGGACTTCCAGAAGGGAGACCTCCGTCCCCCAATGAGAAGCCCATCCACTTCACCTTCAAGCAGCTTGAGTCGGTGCTACGACGTACTAAGGGCAATAAGTCCTCTGGGAAGGACGAAGGCCACTACTCAAACCGGGGAAGAGTGGAGATTCAACGGAACACTATCGCCCGATCAGTCTTCTCTCGCACATGAGTAAGATCTTAGAAAGGCTGGTTCACCACCATCTGATGTAGCACTGTACGGAGGAGAACATCATCCCACTTGAACAGGCAGGATTCCAACGAGGGGTAGCCTGTGAACACCATCTGGCGAAGTTGCAGGCCCACACAATGGAGCGGATGAGGAAGAACAACGATGCCACAGCACTAATCTCCTTGGACTGCACACAGGCCTTTGACTGTGTGTCTCACACTCTTTTACTCCGCCGTCTGGAGGAGTTCAAGTTCCCTGCCTCCCTATGCCGATTGATCCGAAGCTATCTTAGTCGAAGATCTTTCGTTGTAAGGGTCGGCGGGAGCCTGTCGAATCCACTCGATACCATCTGCGGGGTACCTCAAGGGTCTGTACTGGGGCCACTACTATTTGTCGTTTTCACGGCACCGGTGGTCTCAGTAAAGCATCCGGGAGCAACAGTAGCAGCCTATGCGGACGACATCGCAATTTACTCCACCAGCATGAGCGCCACCAAGGCACGTGACCAGGCACAGAAAGCAGCCAACGTCATAGTTGGGGAAGAAGATCGGAATCAGAGTCAACCCAGCCAAAACGGACGCCATCATCTTGTCCTTCCAGAAGGGGAAGAAGAAGTTACCCACCGAGTTTGAGATAGACAGTGTAAAACTTCCTCTCTCCAACTCAATTCTTTACCTAGGTGTGACCTTGGACCGACACCTGACATTCTCCAGCCATGTACGGGAAAGAATCAAGCTGGCCCGCAAGAAGTCCCATAGACTCTACCACCTACTCATCTCGCCGCAGCTCTCACTGCAACTCAAGTTGCAAATCTACAAGGCCGTTATCAGACCGACTCTACTCCATGGTGCGCCCCTACTCCGCCACCTCTATCAGTCCACGCTCAAAAGGCTGCAGAGTTATCAGAACTCCGTCCGAAGGAGGATAGCCAGAGGAACCACACTCCAGCGGGCGAGAAATGCCACCATCCACGAGGAACTCCATCTTCCCTCGGTGCCAGAGTTCATCAGCAGGAGGCACGTCAAGTTCTTTGACGGGTTAAAGGCTTGTGCGAACCCTCTCTTCAGGGACGTAGTTCCACCACCTGCGCCTGGAAGGTGGCAAAGCTCTCTCCCCCTGGTCGACGTGGTCGCCCTGGGAAGGGGTCTGGACTCTGCAGTCTGACCCGCATACATCTAACCACCAGCAAAATGGTTCCTCCCCATTTTACTTCAACAAAGGCACAAAGCCACCCCACTCCTCAAGCGCATACCGCGCCTAGTGCGAAAGGAACCTTAGAATGCCAACGGGCAATACGAGGCCTGAGCCATGGACTGTATATACCATTGCTGTTGTATATACATAGAATGTTTTTTGTATTTATTTTGTAAATAGAGTTGGAGGATAAGAAAAAAAACAAAAAAAAAAAACATCTGGTTAAAGTGTCTTCTTCAAAAATTTCAAAAAAAAAATCTCAATAAGTAGTAGAGTAATCATTAATTATTGAATACCGTGTTGGAAATTCAATAATTATGCTCATTGCCAACACTTTTTATGGGTGTTAAGAACTTAAAATTAAAAAAAAAATTCAAGATTAATTAGCAGTTAAAAATATGTTATTAAAATATTCATGTTCTTTATGTGAGCTATATAAATCGTAAATTAAACCTCCTTAATTTTTCAAACCTCTTATTTGTTATATAAAACAATTCATACAACAATTGAAGTATGTAGACATGAATAAGTGACCTTCTATTATAGGAAGATACAAACTTTCTTAAGATTTTAGCAGGAGCTTTGTTAATCCCGAAATATGAACCACCCGGTTTTAGGATTTACTTTTTTACTTAATTGTCGGTATTTTCTTTTTTTTTCGTCAGGAATTTCTTCAATTTGAAGGTTTCCTCAACCAAACTCCTGCCCCAGCAGGTCTTTCCATGTCTGCCGGTCCATCGCGTCCTCCTCCGACAGCCCCCTACCAGCCATACTCTCCACCACTCTATCCTTCCATCTAACTAAGGGTCTTCCTCTCCTTCTTCTACCATCTGCCTCCAAATCCAAAATTATTTTAGGTAAGCGATTGTCTCCCATTCGTTTCACATGGCCGTACCACCTAAGCCTCCTTTCTTCCATCACCTCAAGAATGTTGTGCTTTATTTCAAGTGTCTCTCTTATAGTGACATTTTTCACCCTTTCGATTCTCGATATCCTTCCCGCTCTCTTCCAAAAATCCATTTCAACAGAAAGAATTTTTTTTTCCCTGGGCTATGCTGAGGGGTCATGTCTCCGAACCATACAACATTATGCTCTCTACCAAAGCTGTGTATATGAGCTTCTTCGTTTTTATCATTATATTGCTGCTCCAGAGTAATGAGTTGAGCATAATATTTACTGTGTTCTATAGTAGATAAATATATGTTTATGTAAATTATGTGGCATCCGTTAAAATAGCCGCCTGGTAGCCTTCCACAGATAAACTATTTACATCTATTGCTCTGACCAGATTGACAGCGTTCTTATCAGTAAAATATGACGTTTAAGCTTACGACTGCTAGGGTGAAGTGTAAACAAGGATAGAGATCATTCTTGTAGAAATGAACATGAAAAAATCTGGTGCCGGCAACACACGACTTTCACTTACCTCCATTTTTAAAATCAATGAAAGAATTTTCAAATACAGTAAGAGATAAAAATAAGTGAAGCCATTAAATAATTAGTCAAATGGAATTTCTATAGAAACATGTGTTTTATTAAAATATATATTATATTATTATCTAAAATAATCACTTAGTTTTTTCGGCTTTTCATCACTCTCTATTAACTTTTAAAAGCTAGTGTATGATAGCATATTTTTTCTAAAATCTTAAGCTTTCCAACTGTTTATTTTACATGTATACTACTGTTCTTAAGTTAAAAAATAAAGCAATTGCATTATAAAATTATATTTTCAGTTTTTTTTTTCCTTTATTTGGGTATCGAATTCATTCAATTTATATATTTACCTGTTTTTCATCAGTGGTAACAAGATAATAAAGTTATTTGTACAGAATCAACAAAATTAAGGGTACTTTAGAGGAAGAAAATTTAAAATATCGGCATTTAAGCCCTGTCACACTATTAATCAGAACGAAACCTACATTATATTAAAGCCTATTGAATTTTACATCGATATAGAGAGTTTAATCAAAATCGTTAGAGCCGTTTTTGAGAAAATTTATCGGAATAAAATTTAAACAATCGGTGTTCTAGCCCTTTCAGACTATTTTCATCAGAATGAAACCTACATGATGTTAAAGCCCATTAAATTTTACATGGATATAGCGAGTTTTTATCAAAATCGTCGGAGCTGACTAGCTATGTTAAAACAAATCGACCAAACGAAAATTCAAAATATTTTAACTTCTTATATGATCTTTAGTTCCGGTCATTTTTTAACTAATGCACACAAAATATACTTTCACTACCAGACCTTCCCTCATTAATAAAAATAACATACATAAAAAAATCAATTATACTAATATAGTTAAACTATTATTTAAATATAATAAAAATATATCATTTTCATAATACAATACATTTTACATATAAATATTATATATTTATGTATTACCAATTAGAGAAATAAATTTAATCCGCCCATTGAATAAACGTGGTGTTGAGTCTAGAAGAGAAATCTGCCTCGTTTCCAAGCGGTTTAGTACCAAAATATTTATATCAATTTGATGCTTAAGTTTACATTGCTGATTACAATAACATGTAGGCGCTGTCTTGTGTTTTCACTTTATTACATAACCCAGCTTTACGTCAAATTTCTCAAATATTATTTTAAAATTTTATGTTGGTTAAATGTATTTTAATAAATGCTTCATTGCGAAACAAATGTTCTGCAGTGAGCCAAGAGAAAATTAAAAAAAATAAAAATATATATATGCTTTTTAAATATGTAATCCATATTCTTATATTTTCAATAGAGTGTGATTCGTTATATGTGAACGCTATGTATTTCCTTTTTTTTTTTCTTATCCCCAATTTACAACATGTAATAAGTATGTACAATTTATGTAGTTGAAATCGATGTACCGTAACGATGTTGCATTTTAAAATTAGGTTAATTTGTATTTTACCTTCACTAACTTACATATATAAAATATTGTAAGAGAAAGTATTGTTATCGTGAAAATGTCCGAGTTTTCACCGAAAACACGCGTTTTAGGGCTTCCTGAATCCAAATGACCAAAGTCCCGCAAAAAGTTCAATGTATATGTGTGGGTCTGTCTGTGTCTGTGTGTCTGTGTGTGTGTGTGTGGTAAATATAGTGCGAAAACAAAAAACTTATGAACCTGGAATTTCATATTCAAGATAATCAATCATACGCCCGATATGTTACAGTAACATATCCATCAAAATCAGCTAACCAGAGCCACTTTATACCATGCATTTAGCATCTTTTTACTATTTTCACAAAAACGGCTAAAACGATTTAAATTAAATTCTCTACATCAATGTAAAATTCAAAGGGCTTTAATATAATGTAGGTTTCATTCTGATTGAAATAGACTGACAGGGCTTAAATGCCGGTATTTTAAATTTTCATTCTCTAAAGTAAAGATACTTTAGAGAAAGACAATTTAAAAATATATATCCTATAAAAAATAACTATAGCAAAGTTTTTTCAAAAGCAAAAAACGGATAAGTACGTAACTTAAACGAATACAATAACCAACTAAAAAAAGAAATACTTTTTAATCTTTTTTAACATAAAGACATTATATAGACGTATAATATACTGTTGCAAAGCTAAAGATTTTAGAAACAATATTATCTTATCCACAAAATTATAATAGTTAATGGAGAGTGATGAAAAAACCGATAAAGCCAACTGATTGCCGTAGATAATAATATAATAAATTATTTAATAAAACACATGTTTCTGTAGAAACTCAATGTAATTATAAATATAAAGAAAGAGAAGAGATTGTTCCAATTACTACATTCATAATCAATGTTATTAGCTCTTTGGCAATTTATTTTCAACTATCATTGTAATTAAAAATTCTTAAATTGATTTTAACAAAGAAGGTAAGTGAATGTTTTGAGTTGCGCGCAGCAGATTTTCACAAATATAATAATTCTATAAGTTTAACAACAAAGCTGATGAATAGCATATAACTAACTTAATATCTAATTTATTTCTAACATATTTTCTAACGAAAGCTATGATTTATGTGCTGTTTGCCCTGAAGTGGAACCGGAGCTGGAGTTAGCTATAGAGCTGGAACCGCAGCTAGTTGAATAGTGTTTAAGGATTTTAACGAATCGAGAAATTTATTGTGACGTTTCGTTATATATTTGGATATTGTTGATAGTTCCTACAATTGAGACGTTGAATTCCATAAGTTGCTAAAGGACATTTTTTTCGAAATGGATATTTTGACATATTTGTACACTAATGGGTTAGTTTTATCTAGATCCGTCATCAGATTTTATCTAAAAAACATAGAAATCCTTTAAAAGCGTATTTGAAAATACCATTTCATTCCAAACGGTACTAAAAACATTTCCTTCTAAAACGTACTATATCCACTGTAAGCAGATATAACCTTTCCTTTCATTTTATTTCAAAGGGAACTATATTTCCTACTATACGGCAGAGGCACCTAACCCCATAATATATTACCAATATTTATTGTTTTCTTTATGTTGTGCTTTTTTATTAGTTCATTAAGGAAGTATTTAATCATTGATATAATTTTGACCAATGGTTTTAACCTAATAATCAGTTTTTAGACTGTTTTAAACAACTTAATTGCGTCCCTTTGGTTTTTGTAGGTTATATATATATATTTTACGGACACTCAACGGCCAAGGTCATGTGTGGGTTCTTGTAGGTTGTACATAAAATTTAGTTTTAAAAATTTCACAAACTCACATTTTAATAGAATAATGGTATTTGGTCCAGAAATAGTTGGAATTAGCTTTTCACGAACTTGCTAAATAAGAGAAGAAAAATCGCGCCTGGTTTAATTTAATACTAGATTTTTTTTGATTTTTTTAATGTAAAATAAAAGCTCAAAATACATACACGTAGCTAATAATATAGACAAATTTGATAAACTCGCACAAATAGTAAATACAAGTTGAAAACAAACTTCATAATTACATACTTTCTTGTTATAGTTCCATAAATAGATAAATTGTCTTTTGAATATTTACTTTCTTAACGAAGAATAGATAATCAATGTAATTAACCCACAAAGAAAGATATTTCTCTGAAGGAGAATAAGGAAATATACATAACTTAATAATGACAATATAAAGACGTTAGTTATCACTAATGTTGTATCAGGAAGGTTATAGTGATTGTCATAACTTATAGCGCGTTGTATTCTTCCAAAAAGTACTATATCCCTTTTAATTCTTTCCAAAAAGTACTATATCCATAAAGGTCATTAGAAAAGTGCAATAATTTGAAAAAAAAAATGAGTAGGTAACAAGCTTAAAAATCAACTTTAGATTTTAATAACTACAAAAGACTCATTTACATGACCATCATAAGGCCTATCTGGACCTACGGAGTAGAGCTTTGGGGCTCTACTAAACCATCAAACTCTTCCCGTATCCAATCCTTACAATCCAAAATGCTTAACGCTGCTTACTTTGTCACGAATAAAATCATCCACAATGATCTTAATGTTCCATATGTTGCTGATTTGGCCCGTACCAGGTATCACACCTTCCATGAAAAACTCCACTCCCACTCTAATCCATTAGTTTCAATCCTTGCTTCCTCTTCCATTCCTGATAATCCTCCGAGGCGTCTGAAAAGAAGATGGCCTCGAGACCTTCTTGTTTAGACTCACTACCAAAGAGTGCTGTCAATGGGCAGTTTCTCTTCATGTTCATTCCATGTGTTATAACATTACAGCATATTTACTTGATGTATTTTCTGTACAGTTGTAAATTTCAATAAAAAAATAAAATAAAAAAATTTTAATAACAGAAAAATCACGTAAATTAGTCCAATAATAAATAAATGACAGATTTTTGCGTTTCCTGTAAACTTTTCTAAAGTGGATATAGTACCTTTTGGATATCAACGTCTCAAATATTCAGAACACCAAAAATCTCTCGAATTTCATGCATAAAAGCTGTGAATAGTGGGTCACCTCAGAGTTTCGAATGATGACCACCTGTCAATGTATCCTGGCCTGCAATAAGTTATAGCAGCCGAAGTTTTCAGCAGAAATACACGATACGAAATAAGCTATAGCGTATGGGTAAGTTTGGCTTAAAAATAAATATGAAATATGATGACATTCAAATATGATTCATTTTTTTTATACCTTTATGCGCCATAGATATAATTGAAACTTATAAACTTGGATATAGTACCTTTTGGAAATCAACGTCTCAATTCATGAAGCTCTTCAGCTTTTATCTTTTTCAATTAAGTCGAACGGGTGATCCTTCGGAGCACAATTTATACTTAAAGTATATTCCAACTTGAATGAATTTAGGATTTATTAATGAAATGTACATTAATAACTGCCTCATAACTGAACAAATAACATCTATGTGTTGTAGTGGGCCGACAAAAAAATTTATATTTTTATATTTTCAATACAGTAAAATTCGTTATTTTAGATTCTTAGGTCTTTCACAGTTTATAGCTGAAGTTTATTTGGCCTTTTTTTTCAGCGAATTTATGATTTTATCAAAAGCTAAGGAAATATTTATATTTTTACTCAGCAGAATCTCCTCAACTTAATTATCTTTTACTGTTTTACTTCCGCTACTGTGCACCTTCTCTATATTTTCAACATAACTTAAAGACTTTCAAGTGAGAGGGAGAGAGGATTTTTCATCAGTGTTTATCAGAGCGTGTCCTGGATGTTTTCGTATCAGCCGTGCATTTCAATTTTATTTTTTTATATACATATATATTTTATATACATTTTCATTTCTGTAGACATTTAATATGAAATTAAAAATTTAAAAGAAAAATATTAATAAATAATACCCATTTTTGAATATTGTTTTTTTTTTAATTAATCATTATAATTATTAACCATACTCACATTTATAACAACAACTGAGGATGAAGTTTAATATTTTTTATGTTTTTTTTTCCGAATTTGGCATTGTTATTAATGTCAAATATTTATGATCTATAGCAATATAATCATCTGAATCATATAACGAAACCCATCCTATTTGGTTTAAAGAAAATTATTTTAATGATTATTTATGAATAAACTAAATATTACATTTTTTTATAAACATTTTATTGGTAGATGTGTTATATAATATAATGAAATGATATACATGTAGAGAAGCTTCCTATTGGAAGCGCTCTAAAAATATTCTGAACTAGAAGGCCCCTCGGAGGATTGTCCGGCATTGAAGAGAAAGAAAGGATTGAAACTTTTGGGTTAGAGTGAGAATGGAGTTTGTCATGAAAGGATTGATACCTGTTCCGGGCCAAATCAGTAACATAGGGAACATTAAGGTCTTTATGGATAATTTTATTCGTGACAAAATAAGGAGCGTTGAGGATTTTACGAAGGATTTTGGATTGTAAGGCTTGGATTCGGGAAGAATTTGATGAGTTAGTAGAGCCCCAAAGCTCTACTCCGTAAGTCCAGATTGGTCTTATAATAGTCATGTAGATGAGCCTTTTGTAGTTCAGAGGAAGGTTTGACCGTTTGTCTAGTAAGTGTTGAAGTAGCCTAAAACGGCGAGAAATATTATACAGAATTGCTTATTATATTTTACTATTTAAATAATAAATAATGTTTTAATTTTAAGTATCAAGTTAAATCTAACGGATTTAAAAATGAAATTATTCTCCACTTCAATAATTAATGACTTTATGTGCGTCTACTAGGGTACTTAAACTCAAAACAAAATAAAGTTGAATGAAGATTACAAGCCTGCATTGGTGTAGATACCATACAAATATTTATTGTATAATAAATTCCATAGATTACTAGTATACTACAAAACGTTACTTCAATCACAATTAGGGTATTGAAATTGAAATTGCCGAAATAAAATTAGAATAACAAACAACGGTAATTACGATTTCAATTACTTGATGAGCCATTTAATCAAATGCCGCTACCGCAATAACTATTTGGAATTAATTGATTGCTATCAACTATTAATATTATATGTGATTGTAATTTTATTATAACATAATATCAAGCAATTTATAATGTAATCACGTAAATACCAAGTGAAAATTCATCGAAAAATTTTGTTTACTATTTATAAAATCACATCTAAATAGAAATATGTTCGAAATAAAATAAATAATTAATTTTATAGCTATAGTGTCTCGTTGAGAAGTAATTTTATTTAAATAGTTCAATTATAATTATTTTAGTGTAATTCTACTTGACTTCTAAATCAGGAGTCACCTTTGTTGTAGTAGCTAAAAAACAGCTGTGTCCATCATCAAACCTGGAACATGTTCCTAGGATTTTCAAGGAGGGGATTTAAAAAAATTCTTGGTTATGCTGTTTTTTGGAGGGGGCGTAAATTGGGGGTCCTAAGCTTATGTGGTGTCAAGTAATCTTTAAGACATCTATCCTTACTTAACCTATATATGGAGTCTTTAAACACCCACTGCAGATCTTCAGATTAGCCACGGTCGTATAAAGTAAATTAAGTGAATAAAAAAACAATTTTTAAACACAATTTTTTAAACTTATGATATAAACGATTTAAAAATCAAATCTGTCTAGTAATCTAATTATATCTAACATAAAAACGAAAATTTGAGTCTCCGAGATGCTATCAAATCAATTATATTCACAGGATACAAGTCCCGCAATACCGCGTTGTGCAACCTTCTAAACTCCCCAGTGGCCTCCTCTCTTCGGACCAAATATTTTACGCAGTACCATATTTTCGAACACCTTAAGCCGTTGTTCATCCTTCAAAGTAAGCGGCCACGTTTCACATCAGTAAAGAACCGTCGGAAGAAGAATATTTTTATAAATTCTAACCTTTAAGTTTTTAGATAGAAGCCGCGAGCTAAGTAACTTAGCAACTAAATAATAACACTCATTTCCCACCTTTAACCGGGAGTTTATTTCTCCCTGGATTTCATGTTTTCTTGTTATCATTGAACCTAAATTCTTGAATTTCTCAACGTGTTCAAAAGTATGCCCTGATACATCAATATCACCAAGATCGCCACCATTTCTGCTACTAATCATATATTTCGTCTTATCGATATTTAATTCGAGTCCTATTTCTTTACCTGTTTTTATTAACACACTTGTATTTATATTGAGGGTGTATAGTCGACTGTAGAAACTATTATAGGTGGAATAGTCAGGAATCAGTCATTTTTGAAAAGTTTTTAATTTTGCCAACGTTTCGGCTCAAGCTTGTGAGCCATCATCAGGGCATTACTGAGCCATGTCCAAGCATAAACAGTTTATGCTTGGACATGGCTCAGTAATGCCCTGATGATGGCTCACAAGCTTGAGCCGAAACGTTGGCAAAATTAAAAACTTTTCAAAAATGACTGATTCCTGACTATTCCACCTATAACACTTGTATTTAGCTGTATGGTTTCCGTGTCTTCACCTAGCAGTACCAGATCATCGGCATACCCCAAAACCGGAATCTTGTCACCCATATTTATACCTTTCTCAGTACACATCACTTTTTCTATGACATATTCTAAAGCTATATTAAATAACACAGGTGAACCGGAGCCACCCTGTTTCAAACCCGATCGCACCTCAAATCTCTCGGAGTAATTATGACCGATTCTAACTTTATGGAATGTCTCCGACAAACACATCTCTACTAGGTTTACTAACTTTCTAGGTATTCCCTGTTCAATCATGATGTTATATAGCTTCTGACGGTGTATTGTATCATAAGCCTTTTTAAAATCGATATAAAGTTGATGGACTACACCGTTGTATTCCAATTTTTTCTCTAATATTTGATGTAAGGAAAATATTTGATCAATTGTCGAGCGATTCCGCCTAAAACCACATTGGTAATCTCCGATAATTTTCTATAGCAGACTGGGAGAAGAGAGATCCCACGATAGTTGTTACAATCCGTCCTCGGTCCTTTTTTGTGAATCGGAATAAGTATTGATTCTTTCCATTCTTCGGGCATTTTTTCATTTTCCCAGATCTTTTTAACTAAAACATGTAATTTTGAAACGCCCGCTTCTCCACACGCCTTAATTAATTCACTCGTTATATTATCATTTCCTGCGGCCTTATAACGTTTTAATTTTCCTATCGCCATTTCGACTTCCTCTTTACTCGCTGATGTTTCATATATAGGCAAGTGAAAGTAATAATGCTATGTAGTCCAAGATAGTTAAATTGTTTGATTAATATTAACAGTTAAAAAAGACTGCGATCACTAATGTGTTCCGTTATACTTTGATAATAACTAAGCTTTCAAGTACTAAGGAATAACTAAGTCTTGAGAACCTTTAGCACAGAATACATCAAGCCCGATGGATTGAGAGCTATTTATTATTGGTTGGCTCCAGAACTAATGCATCGGAATGGCCTCCAGGAATGTAAAACTAAAAGAGGGATCTAAAAAAGAATGTAGGTTCAGCATCCCTTCTAAGCCTTTGGAGGTAACGAGAACAAAGTGAGGTAGGAAGAGGGTTTTAGGCTGTTTCCTTAGGGTCACATCTTACAATAATATTCATGTATTTGTTTACTGCGATAGCAAAAAAGTACACTACACTCCTCTCAAAAAATGTTTTAACGAAATTATTTCATACCATGTCATCGATGGAATTATTTTTTCAAATAAAAAAATTAAAATCTGGTGCTCCCAACTCACAACTTTCACTTACATCCGTTATTAAAATGAATATAAGAATTTTTAAATGCCGTTAAGGCGGCGATACACGGTGAGAAATAGGGTATGTGTAGGTGAGGTGAAAGTACTCTGGCGAGAATAGAGGGTGGTAAAAACTGTGTGAGAGTAGAAATGTGCGCATGTATACGGGGAGAGTATGCAACAGTACTCGGCCAAATAGCGGAGGTGTGAACAGCTGATTATTCAGGAAAGTTGTTGAAAAGGTTGGTTAGCTCTGGTTAGGATAACAAGTTCTTATCTAAAGACGGATGTTCAATTGGTGTCATCATGTTTTAATAATAATTAGAGTAATGTCTGAAAATGTTCACGACATTCATATACAAATTTACTTACTAACCAACTACAAACGTCAAAAACAACACAAGTGACAAGTGATGGGAACATGCATGCCATCTATTACAGCAAAATTGCTTTGCAAAATCACTTTCAATTTTTTCTATTTCTATTTCGAATTTTAAAGCAAACAAAAAATATTATGAATCTCTAACTATAATACAAAAAAAAAAAAAATATATATATATATATATATATATATATATAAGTTAAGGACCGGAGTCCATTATTATTAGATTTAATACCATTTAGTATAGTAAACATTAAGAATATTATAAAAACACATGTGATTATTTGCGAACAATAAAAAAGATCAGTATTGTTTCTGAAATCGTACGAGTTATCCATTTCCTTTTTCTATTATTTTGTATCAACTAAACATAACTGGTGCCGAAACCCGGGAACCTCAAAGCAGGCAGGTTACCAATATTATTGACGTTTTATTTTTCATCTCGCCTTAGAGTTTAAAGAAAAATTGCTTCTGTTTTTTTTTTTTTTTCTTCTCCGATAAGAAAGAAGAATAGATGGTATTCTCAGGCCACCAGTACTGAACCTACCAGAGAACCCACATGTTCCGGAAGTTCAGCTACCGGCTGTGATTGAAATCCCTCCGTTGCCTAGAGAAACGTTAGCAGAAGCACACGCCAATGCCATGGCCTGGATAAGAATAAAAACAGCGACATGTCAGGATCTGCGAAAAGCAATTTCGGACCTGGAGCGCTTCGGTGGCGAGGTAGGTGATTTAAATCACTTTCTAAAGGGCGGGGATCGTCTTATGGCGAGGATCAGTTGAAACACAGTTGAAAAACACAGTTGAAAAACAGTTGAAGATCTTCTTAACCTGGGGGACGCCGAAGCATTGAAGGCGGCCTTGGTTTGTCGAGTTAAGAGGAATATCCTGCACCAGATCCAAGCTGATGAGGATACACCGTGGCCAATAGTTAAAGAAAGGTTGAAGAAGGCTTATGGTGGAGGACGCTGGACCCCAGAAGAAGATATATTTCAAATGTTCCGGGAAAGGCGTGCACCGCGGCAGACGACGGGGCAATATGCAGGGATCCCGCTTGGAATGTATAACAAGATAACGGAGAAAATGAGAGAAACAATGAATGTGGCCGAGGTAGAAGCCAGGATGGCTTTCCTAGCTTTGATTCTTAAGGTTCAATTGGCCAAGGAGACTGGGAAGAAAGAGTCCCTACCTCGGGACCGTACATTTGTGGAGTGTGCCCAGGATATGGTCGATGCTAGTGCTAGGGAAGAAGAAACCAGGATGGAAGTAGAGGAAGGTTGGAGTAGGGTGCCCGATAGACGTCCACGGAATACACAGACAAATTGGAGAAGGAAAGAACGTATGTACGAAAGCAGAGACAGACATACGGCGGGAGAGAGGAAGTCAGGACATCCTCAAAAAAGGAACGGGATTCGAAAGGACGACAGAAAGTGCCATGGTTGTGGGAAACAGGGACATCTAGTGGCCCAGTGTCCCAAAACTAAATGCTTTGAATGTGGAACCGAGGGACACATAGCCAGACAATGTCCCTATATGGTCAGGAGAAGAGAACCCTCGCGGGATGAGCCGATGGAAATTAATATGCAGAGAATGAAGAGAAAAAGCGGCCCATCTCGAAGAAGCGGACCTTCGGAAGAAGCTACTGAGGTTTCAGATACTTCAGAGACGGATGGCGAAGAACCAGCGAGTAGTGGCAGCGGAGGAGAGGGAGGCAGCAGGCGGAGCCAACAGCGTCGATTGGCAGCCGAGAGGAGGCAGCGAGCCGGGATATGAGGAGTATGAACGCAGAGGGGCGACCGCACAGAAACATGCAACAATATCCGGGATAAGAAATGCTGGTTGCCTATTATCAAAGTGTCTAAGGGAGTAAGGGGGTTAGTAGATACTGGGAGTTCTAGCACTATTATGATCCGGGAGGCGTTGGAGAAGTTGTGTGATAGACAGGGAGCACTTCAGATTAGAAAATGCGATTGTAAATTAATCACCCTGGGAGGACCTTGTAGGGTGGAGGGGGAGGCGGTAATCGGGCTAAACCGTTGGGTAGATAAAGGGGGCAATCTGAAGGTACATATTGTGGGAAATGTGACCCGGGAGTACCAGGTAATAGTGGGTTGTGACTTACTAGGGCAGGTTGGGGCAAGGGTTAGAAATAATCGGGGGGTCTGGAGCATAAGGCTCGGAAAACGTACTTACGAATGCCAGAACATTGTACGGAGAAAGAGGGGGCGAATCGGTGCGATTGACAGGGTTAGCGGCTGGAGGGAAATGATAAGGGCAGAGTTCCGGGATATTTTTTTTCGAGAGGGCGAGGTTTTAGGGGTGACGGGAAGGACGGTCCACGAGATTCCGTTGAAGCAGGACAGAATCACGTACGTAAAGGAACGGCGTTATCCACATGCGCTCCGGCAGCATATTCGGGAGGAATTAAAAAGTCTAAGAGCACAAGGGATTATCGTTGACAGTACGTCACCGTATAACAGCCCCTTATGGGCGGTGAAGAAGAAGGCGGCGCTGGGTGACAATAGGAAGAAATATAGGGTGGTGATAGATTATCGGAAGTTAAATGATAACACCGTAGATGAACGATACCCTATCCCTCGGTTCGAGGATATATTGGACCGGTTAAGTGGGGCGGTAGTCTTTAGCACGCTTGATCTCAAAGCGGGGTACCACCAAATAAAGATGCACCCGAAAGACCAGCATAAAACAGCTTTTACGTTTGAACGAGGGCACTATGAATTTACTCGAATGCCGTTTGGTCTTAAAAACGCTCCTATCACCTTCCAAAGGCTGATGGATGAATTTTTGAGGGGTCTAGACGAATCTGTATGCCAAGTCTACATGGATGACCTCTTGATCTTTAGTAGGACAGAAGACGAACATGTGGAGCACTTGCGCCGCGTTTTTCAGAGAGTGCGTCAGTTTGGGCTGAAAATGTCAGGGGAAAAATCGATACTTGGGCAGGCTCAGATTAATTTCTTAGGTCATACGATCTCCCGTGAGGGAGTCAAGCCGGACACCGCAAAAGTGGAGGCTATTAGGCGTATGGCGATTCCGCGGGACGTCAAAGGGATCCGTCGACTCCTTGGGACGCTCAATTATTATCGGCGATTCATCCCCGACATGGCGGAATATCTGGTTCCGATTAATAATTTGTTGAAAAAGGGAGCGAAGCTAGTCGTGACACCGGTGATGGAGCATAACATCCGTAAATGCATGGAGAGTTTACAGGCTGAACCGGTCCTGGCGTTTCCGGACTTTAGCAAAATATT
Organism: Piezodorus guildinii; assembly: GCA_023052935.1. NCBI lineage: Eukaryota > Metazoa > Arthropoda > Insecta > Hemiptera > Pentatomidae > Piezodorus > Piezodorus guildinii. The sequence goes on along the minus strand of CM041293.1, from coordinate 116,866,495 downwards.
TACTGTCACTACTGATGCCAGCGACTACGCGGTGGGGGCAGTCTTATCTCAGGACGGTGACGGAGGGGATCGGGGATCGTGGCTGACTGGTTGTCTAGGGCCATCATGATAAACGCCATCGAGGAGGGAGAAACATCACGTGACGTAAATCAGTTTTTGAGCGAATGGACGCCTGAACGAGAGGGGGAGGCTGGCACTGCAGGCTCGGAAGGTGATAAGGGAATACCGGATGACGGGAGCTCGGCGGAGGATAGGCCGGTGGAAATGGAGGAGATTGACGAGATCATAAATGATAAACGTCGACAGGTAATTTGGAAGACGCGAACTGAAGGAAAGATTAAAATCGAAAATAGGACAGACGGAAATTGCAAAATTAATATTATCTGGTCTCAACCGGGGGTCCGTGGCGATGAGCTTTGCAAGGCGTTACTGGATGCATCGGAACCGGGAAAGATTCATCACCTGTACGTAGGGAACGCATCGATCTGGAATAAGATTTTTTTTTTTTTTTTTTTTTTTATTGAACAATATTACAATCTGTCCAATTTAGGACATTTTTAATAGGGATAAAGTACAACATTCATACTGCATTCACACGATATATACAAAACAATAAATTTATATAATAATAATAAAATATAAATAAATACAAAACAAAATCAATAAAAATATATACAAAAGTCACTCATACCTTTATACAATTCACAAGCATACAGCACGTGAGTGGAGAATCTAGCCAATGCTAGAACTCCAATATACATTTTACAAGAGGTCTCGAGGCCACTGCCGTTTTAACCTTCTAGGAGGATGGTAAGGATGTGTGGAGCTGGATAAGGATTGAGCTAGGGGATTAGGGTGATGGATAAGGTTCTGATGGAATTTAAAGAATTTTAATGGTATAAGGTCTAAAATAAATGGAATATTTAGGTCGCGGTGTAAGGTATGGTTGGATACATAATAAGGAGCATTAACTATTGTTCGGAGGACTTTTGATTGGAAGGATTGAATGCGTTTGATGTTAGAAAATTTAGCTGTTCCCCGCAGTTCAAGTCCGTAGGTCCAGATAGGTTTCAGTACTGTCTTGTATATTAGCAGTTTGTTCTCGATAGATAATTTAGAATTTCTGTTCAGTAGTCTGTATAATTGTCACAAATCGTCGATTAAGTTCTTGTCGTTTAAGTCTAGTATGCGGGTTCCAAGTTAGTCTTTTGTCCAGAAGGAAGCCAAGATACCGGACTGTGTCGGAGAAAGGAAGCGGAACGGAGTTAAAGAGGACTGGAGGGCAGGATTGTCTTCGAAGGGTAAAGGTGACATGTCTGCATTTGGATTGATTTACTTTGATTCTCCAGTTGTTACACCAGTCTTCAATTTGAGAAAGGTGTGTTTGGAGGCCTGTAGATGCAATTTCGGGATCTAAGTGAGAGGATAGGATAGCTGTGTCATCAGCGTACGTTGCTAGGAAGGTATTAGGGCAAAGAGGAATATCAGCCGTGTATATATTGTAGAGGATAGGACCAAGGACACTACCCTGAGGAACACCGGATTCGACTGGATAATAATTGGAATATTCTGCACCACAACGAACTCGGAAGGAGCGGTTTGATATATAGGATCGGAGGACTAGGTATAAGGATAGGGGTAAATGGTTTTTGAGCTTAAAGAGCAATCCCGGGTGCCACACCCGGTCAAATGCTTGCGTTATGTCCAGAAATGCACCCGAGCAGTACTCCTTGTTCTCAAGGGCAGAGGAAATATGGTCAACGACTCGGAGCCCTTGCTGAACGGTTGAATGTTGGGAACGGAATCCAAACTGATGGATCACAATAATTGTGGAATGTTTCCATAAGAGAGGAAAATGAGTAGTGCGTAGAATGGAGTTGTAAATATATGTAAGAAATATAACGGCTTTAGATGGAAGCTGTCTGAGAATCTGAGGAGTGAGGAGATCGTATCCAGGAGATTTACGGAGTGCAAGTTTTCGTAGAAGATATTTGACCTCAGAGGGATTAACTGCTTTAGGAGGTAATGAAAGCGGGATTGGAGACTGAAGGAACTGTTCCACTACTGAAGTGTGGTTTGGATTGGATTCTGGATGAGGTGTGAAGACTTGGGAAACGTATTTGGCAAGTTCCTCGGCTTTGTCTTCATCAGACGCAGCCCAGGAACCATTACTACGACGGAGGGGATGGGAAATATGGTTGGATTTTAGAATTTTCTTGGTGACATTCCACAGGGAATTGTCACAAGCCGAAAGAGAAGAAAGGAAGGAACTAAAGGATTGGGAACGGATGGTCGCCAACTCCCTCTTTAATTGTCTACAATAAAATATATAGGAGCGGCGATCTGTGGGGTGACGGGTGCGTTGCCATAAGGATCTGGATCGGCGTTTGGTGCGGATGAGGTCTATGAGGTGTTGTGGTAAATGATTTTGGTTATGACTTATCTGGGAGTGCTTGGGAGAGGAGGCAGTCCAAACAGCTTGTTGAATAGTGATGGTGAAGGAGTTTACGGCATCGTCAAGGTCATCTGGAGTTTTGAGTTTCACTCTGAGGTCAATATCACTGGTAAGGATTTGGCGAAAAAGGTCCCAGTTTACTGGTCCTCTGATAAATGACGGTGGGGTGGGTTTAGGAATAGGAATTAGGGATACTTTAAGGAGCAATGGACTATGGTCAGAGGACAGTTCATCAAGGCGAGTCACCGACATGTTTAGGAAGCCTAATCCGCTGTGAATGAAGAAGTCAAGGATGTCAGGATTACGGTTAGGATCAGTTGGCCAGTAGGTAGGGGAGTCAGGAGGCAGGAGGTTGAAACGCCTAGAGCTGAGTGCAGACTGTAAATTCCGCCCACGACAATTCGTGGATCTGGAACCCCATTGTTGGTTCTTAGCATTCATGTCTGCACCCAGAATGAAGTGGTTTCCTAAGGCATTGAGGAAGGATTCGAATAGAATGTTGGAGATGGAATGTTTAGGAGGGCAGTACGCTGATGCGAGGGTGATCGGAAAAGAAAAAGTCTTGATTACTATGGCGGTGCATTGTAGGAAATCATAGGAGGGAACTGGGAGTATATGGTGGGAGAGGGACTGGTGCACAATGACAGCAGTACCGGCATGGGCTTTTCCGTCTGGGTGGTCTGTACGGTATGTTACGTATTGCGGTATTTTAAAGAACTGTTTAGTGGTTAGTCTAGTTTCAGTAATAAGTGCTACATCAACGTTTTTGTCTTGCAATAAAGCTATAAGTTCGTCAGTGTGATTTCTAACACCATTCGCATTCCAAAGGAGAATGGACAAGGAGTTAGGTGTAGTAATTTAAGGATTTTTTAAGGAAGGGATTAAATTTGATACGAGATTAGTAAGTAGTGATATTAGCGGCATAACAAGAGATTTGATTTCAGTGATGAAGGATGTCATCAAACTTGTAAGGTCTGTGACATTTGATGGAGGAGGAATATGAGAAATTTGATGCGGATGAGGTTTTTGAGGGTTGGGTAAATTTTGAGGAATAGGTGGTTGTGGAAGGGGTTCAGGATTTTGAAGTATGCGTTGTTCCGGCAGGGCCCTTTGTTCTGGTTCCCACCTCCAAGTAGATGGGCAAATGTTACATTGGAATCAATTGTTTTTGAAGGTTGTCTTCTGCTTCTGATCGGTTCAGCTGTTTCATCCAGATTCTGAGGTTTTTGGTATCTGCTTTTGAGGTTCTTGTAGATTTGACATCCCTTGTAGTTAGCCGGGTGGTCCTCTAGGCACAGAGCACATACAGCGGGTGTTGATCTTAATCGTGTACATTCTTCTGATTTATGTTGCTCACCGCATTTCACACAGCGTGGTGTGTGGTGGCAGTAAGTTCTCGTATGACCATATGCCTGACAATTATGGCACTGAACTATTTCTTTCTTAGTGTAAGGTTTCTCAACTCTTACACTAGTATAGTACAATCTATTGAGGTCGTAAATTTTTTCAACTCCTGCTGATGGTTCCAAGTCCACGAAGAATAGAGGCAGTGGAATTTTATCTTTTAGGACATTGGTCACTTGCCGCACTTTATAGCCTATCTCCGTCAGTTCTTCTTTGATAGCTGTAACTGGTGTCGAAGGGTGTAGGTTTCTAATTACAACCCTTAAAGCTCTCTCCTGGCGCAACTGTAGGTATGAAAATCAGCTTTGGTCTCAGTCAGATATTTCACTATTTTTCTGTAGCTTTCGGCGGTAGTCGGGGATATTTTAGTATCACTGGTTCTAGTTATACAAGAATAACTATTAGGATCAGTTACTTTGTTTAAATGCGCACACATCAGTTGAAAATTTTTAATATTTTTAACAAATATTGGTGGAGGTAGTGGTTCCCTGGGTATAGGAGAAGATTCCATGGTTTCTTTTTCATTTTGGAGGATCTGAAATGGATTCGGTGTAAAAAACGGCGATTCATCAGTTAATCCTTGTGATGATGTGCTAGGCTGTGGTTCAGATCCTAAAGAGGTAGCTGAAGCGGTCGCTGGTGGAATCATTTTTTTATTATTTTCACGGCGAGGTCTCTGTTTTGTACGAGACGAGTTTGAACCTGCAGATCTAGATCTTTTACTTGTAGCTTTTGAGGACATAACTTGATGGAAATATCTCATTGATTAAAAAAAAAACAAAAAAAAAAAAAAGGAAAAATAATAAATAAATAATGAGATGAGAATGGGAAGGAAAGATAAGCTAAAGAAAAGCAAGCCCGAGCTTGCCGAGCTAGCGGCAATCAGCTGATCAGTGACCCTCCTTTCACTTTTCGCGATTCTACAAAGTAAATTATAACTTTGCTTACCGATATTTCTCCAATATTCACTGATGTGGTTTTCTTGAAGTCTAGTGATGTTTTCCAGACTGAACTCAAGCGAATTCCTACTGAAAAGAGCAAAAATCTGAGAGACGAAGTAACGTATGACTGTTATCATCGAGCGCATCAGCTGTTCTTATCGGAATAAGATTAGACGGATTCGGCGGTCCGAGCGGATAGGTGTCGATCGTTCTTTTATCCGTTGTAAATATTTGGTCGAAACGCTCAGGGACGAGGAGCAACAGAACGCGGTAACGCTCGCGTACCACCAGGGGAAGACTAATCATCGCGGGGTTCATGAAACCCTACAGGCATTGCGCAGAAAGTACTTCTGGTGGGGAATGAAAAAAAATATACAGAACACGATTGGTGCGTGCGAGGTCTGTCTGCGCACGAAATACGATAGGCACCCCCCGCGCGGTATGCAGGAAGAAACGGCGAAAAGGAGACGGGCCTCTTCAAGACCTACAAATTGACACATTCACCTGGAGGGGTTACAAGTGGGTTACTATTATGGACCTTTTTAGCAAAGTGGCAATGGGATATCAGGTGATGGAGAAGTCCGCGGAGGCAGTGTTAGAGGCCCTTCATACTTGGATGCAGTTTTACGGGGTGCCCGACAGCATTTCGTCTGATGGGGGGCGAGAATTCGATAATGTTGCGATCCGGGAAGAGTCGAAACGACTGGAGATTAAGTGGCATTTCACCGCCCCGAGCCACCCTAAAAGCAGAGGCAGCATCGAGCGCCTGCATAGCACCCTCAGCGACCACCTCCGCGTGTATCAGGGCAAGAAGGGGTTGGAGCCGGATGTGGCTATGAAAAAGGCCATTATTGCTTACAATCACTCCATACACTCCGTCACAGGGTTTTCCCCAAACGAGGTTCTATTCGGGTTGCGAGGGCAGCGTCGTGATTGGACGGGTACCACTACCAATGAACGATGCGTGGGTGACATAATTGCAAACCGTGTCGAGATAGGCAAGGTGTGGGGTAATAGGTAAGGTAAGGGGGAAAAAAGAAGTAGGCGCGTACAGCGGGAAAATCTTAAAGTGAAGGACCAGATGGGCGACATCAAGATTGGCACTATCGTTTACCGTAAACTGAGCACGAATAGAGGGAAAGAGTTGCTCCGGTACGAAGGCCCGTTCAGGGTAACCGCGATCAGGGAGCATAATCTCGTTACTATCGATAGTGTTAGGGAGCCTAAAAAGAGGCGCACCGTTCATATCGAACAACTCAAACTTCCGATGGTAGCATCGCGCTGGCCTTGGCCCGCTGTTGTACAGAAATATTGTTTTAATTACTATGTACGTTTCCCTTCTCAGGATAGGTGATGCAATCTGGGTTTTTTTTATCCGTTCGAAAACCTTTTATTGGTTGTTATTAGACCTTTATATTTTAATATGTACATGTGAGTAGTATCATTGTGTTCTATTTTTTATATGGATTTTCGGTTGTTGTTTTTTTTCTATTTTGTATTGGTAACACTGTTGCGTTATGTTAGGTTATTTATTATTTTGTTTTGTAATAACCACAGCAAGGTATCAAGGCTAAGGATTGCTCGTCCAGTTCCGACTTATTGGTATAAGTTTCCAAAATGTAATTTGTAAACTGGTGGGAGGGAGTTAAGGACCGGAGTCCATTATTATTAGATTTAATACCATTTAGTATAGTAAACATTAAGAATATTATAAAAACACATGTGATTATTTGCGAACAATAACAAAGATCAGTATTGTTTCTGAAATCGTACGAGTTATCCATTTCCTTTTTCTATTATTTTGTATCAACTAAACACAACTTATATATATATATATATATATATATATATATATATATATATATATATATACATTATAATTTCTAATAAATAACTATAGAATTAAAATATAATATCCAAACAGCGAAAATATACATATTATTAAATAAAGGTTTTGAAATCTAGAAACACATCTAAATATATATGAACATTAAATAAAATATTTTTGTTAAAGTTTGACCAAAATAATCTAATAAATGATATTGTTATTAGATAACGTTATGGAAAGTAGATGAAAGTGTGATATAGTACATCAACTATCACGATATTTATTTCCACCAACTTTCCAGCGCGCTCAACCATATCGCCATTTCACCTCACCTACACATACCCCATTTCTCACCGTGTATCGCCGCCTTTAGAGATCAAATAAGTTTAAAGAATCAATTAAATTGAATTTCCATATAAACATGTGTTTTATTAAAAAATGTATGGTACTATTATCTAAAGAAATCAGTTAGGTTTATTGGCCTATCAACACTTTCTGTTAGCTTTCATAATTTTTTGTATAAAATAATATTTTTTCTAAAACCTTTATCTTTCCAACGGTATATGATACATGTATATTACAGCTCATCATATGTTTAAAAACACAAAATTTCATTAAAAATATATTTTTGCAGTTTTCTCATTTAGTTGGATATCGAATTGGTTCAACTTATATATTTACTTGTTTTTTATCAATAATAAAAATATAATATGGTTATTTTTATAGAATTTACAAAATTGAAGATACTTTAAAGAAAAAAATGTAAACAATCGGTATTTAAGTCCTGTCACACAATTTCAATCAGGTGGCTCTTCTTCTTGGCCGATTTTTATGGACAGTTAACTGCAACATTTCAGGCATTGCCATTCTTAAAACATGAAATTTCAATCTTATACTACTTACTATTTATACTACGCGATAGACTTACCACATACACACGGACACACAGACCCTAAAATGTGTATTTCCGTTGAAAACTGGAATTCGGAAATCTTTACGATTACAATACTTTCCCTTACTATATATTTTATACATAGGTAAGTGAAATTAAAATATCTGTTACAAGTTTAAACAATAAATGAAAAGCCAAATATTGTGATAATTTATTTTTACAGAAAAAAAGTTCTGCATCCTAAATAACACCTGTATTAAAAGATTAAATAAGAGAAAAATTAAAAGGGGGACATCTGTAGTTTACTACGTTTATGTTTACAGATTATAATAAACCGTTATTAATCCCAATTTTTTTTTACTATCACTCTAATCGATTACACACTGTTTAGTATGCCATCAGATATGATCATGGATACACGCGATTTTCGAATACTGTTTTTTTTTTTTTTTCTGAGGATAACTTTGGACACTCGGTTGCAAACCGACGGTTCGGCAGTGATTTGATAAATTCCTGGATGATGACTCAGATTGGATTCTGTATGGTGATTAACCGTAAGAATAATAAACTTTCCTTTTAAGCCAATTGTAAAACCATTACATCTACGTATCACTGGAGTAATATAGACATGACTGAGAATTTATATTTTAAAGTTATAATTACGTAGTAGACCAAGAAAGTACGACAATATTGTATTTACAGGACTATATCAGACGATTCAGATCAGCTAGTAGTTAAAAGTTTTTGAATCGTTAAAATTAAGTTTTTGAAGCATTGTAAAGATGTGTAAAATAAATTGAGATTTGTATTTTTCAATTTGAAACATCGTAAATTAAGTTTAACTGGACTTGGGCTCCTTCCAATTTTTTAACGAATCTGGTAGTTAATTTTGAATGTTGCCAAACTCCATGCTTAGTAAGAAAACGCATATTATTAACTTGATAATTGCCATTATTTAAATAGTAACAATATATTTAACAACTTTAGATAGACTTAACATGAATGGCCCCTTAGTATCATGTACTTATATTTAATTGCATTGAAACACGAACCCTTAAATATCTCAAATTAAGTATAAATGGACTTAGGCCACGTTTAAAATAAACGGCTCATATACTCTCAAACAACAACCTCAGATCTCATGTTTCATGGCGAACAGTGAAGAAATTAAACGTGGTGTGTAACGAAGTCCTTCCACATCCACATTATTCGCAAAACGTACCTCCATTTTTTTTTTTTTTTTTTTCTTCTTCTTCATCATACAGTTTAAACTAAAATTTTATTTTATCTCATTATACTTAAATTATTGTTATTCTTTATTTTACATATATATATATATATATATATATATATATATATATATATATATATATATATACATTTTTTTTTCTTTTCTTTTTTTTTCAATTTAATCTTTTTTCTTTTCTTTTTTTTCAATTTAATTTTTTTTTTTGTATAATTGATTATTTTTATCATATTTGTGTTTTATTTGTTATTATTAGTTATTATTTTTTTTTTTTATCATAATTGTTAATTTCGTTTATTTTTATTATTTTTTAATGTTACTGTATTGTTTTAGTATTTTGTTCGTTGTTTTCTTTTCATAAATTTTTTTTTTTTTTTCTGATATCATCATTTTGGTAAATCGTTTTTTCTTTTTTGTAAAGATGTGAGGGCGATAATAACCATCAGCAGTTTTTTGCCCTTAAAATTAAAACAACAACAACAACGTACCTCCATCAGATTTATATCGGTTCAAAAAATAGGACAACTTTCTTAAAAGTAAAATTTTTGAAAATGGTTCTCCGGTAAAAAAATTTTCTTACTTTATTTCTTAACAAAAACCTTTATAGGTTTATTTATATTAATAGTATTATATTAGTATTAGTAGTTTATTTATTTTATATAAGTTTATAGGCAATCAACTAATAAAAAATGCAATAAATATTTCGAAAGAAAATGGTTTATCACCACAGCAAACTTTAAAAAAAATATCCCTGATATTTCTGAACTTATTTCAATAATTTTTTTTTTTCTATCGGATAGCATGATATGTTAAGATTTGTAAATCAAAAATTGTCCAATAAAGATAAAAAAAGTAGGCTGTGTAAATAGCAACCCAATTAAGTTGGGCAGCATCGTTTATTTAATAAAGTGTATATAAGTTTTAATTAATTTTACAACAAATATTCAAAATAATTAATTAAAAGAACAAAATATAAATTATATTCAACACTACTAAATACACATTACAATAGAAATAAGTTAGTTCTGGGTTTACCTGTAGCATGGTGGTTAGCATATGGTCCCGGGTTCAAACCCGCAGGTGGCCTTAGGATTTTTTAATGGTCACTTGCCTGTGCGATGTCAGGTACTCGTTAAAGACCCCTATCCTAATTAAACCTGGATAGGCAAAATTTAGGACTGCCACAGTAGCATCTTCCGATTAGCCACAGCAGCATAAAGGGGCGTTAAAAAGATAAACAATAAATTAGCTCTATAACATCTCCAAGAGGAGTCACAGTAGATGACTGATTAACGACAAATATGGTTTTGTCACTAATAGATGTGACGATATAGGAATTATTGTTGGAGTATGTAGTACTAATCTGTCATTTTCCATTATTTGTTAAAAAAAATATTTTAATCCCGTTTTCGAAAAGTTCAAATGAAATATTTACTTAAGAAATAAAACAATAGAACAAAAATAAATAAAGAAAACAAAAGAGCTGTCAAAAATTGTTTCGACTTAATAAAAGTCATTCACACTGCTTGAATTGAATTCTGCCCAATACAACTTCTGTGCCCATTTTAAATATTCGAAGTATCACAATACGCCAAAGTTGATTTTCCTCAAATGTCGTCTCCAGAGGATAAGCGTTTTCCCAGTTATAGTTCCCGACAGTTGCAGATAATTAATGTGTTTCGGAAGCAGTTCTTGTTTCAGACTTTGGGAAAAAATGACGGCCGAACAAACAAAAATTTAACGGGACATTAGGCTGGCTTGATTAAAGTCAACAACTCCCTCCGTGGTCAGTTTTTAACTTTGTATGTTGGATTGGATTGAAAAAAATTTAGTGCGGGTAACACACAACTTTTACTTACCTCCGTTTTTAAAATCGATTAAAGAATTTTCAAATACAATTAGAGATAAAAATGTGTATAACTAATTAAAAATTAATTATATTGAATTTCTATAGAAACATGTATTAAAATTATATTAAAAAATCGATTATATTATTATCTAAAATAATCAGTTAGTTTTATCGGCTTTTCATCATTCTTTATTAAATTTTACAAGCTTGTGTATTAGATAATGTTTTTTTATAAAATATTTTGCTGTACAACAGTATAATATACATGTATATTACTGTTCTTATGTTCAAAATCAGAAAATTGCATTAAAAAAATATTTTTTCAGTTTTCTCCTTTAGTTGGATATCGAATTCGTATAATAAAAAAAATCGAAGATAATAAAAAATATCGGCATTTAAGCCCCATCAGACTATCTCAATCAGAATGAATCCCACGTGATATTAAAGCCCATTAATGTTTACATCAATGTAGCGAGTTTAATCAAAATCGTTAGAGCCGTTTTAGAGAAAATCGTAAAAAGGTGCAAAATGCATGCTATAAAGTGGCTTTTCTGGTTACCTGATTTTGACAAAAAAGTTTCTATAACATCTAGTTCTTTTAAATATGAAATTTCATTTTCATAGAACTTTTAGTTTACGCGCTGGAGTTACCACACACACCGTTTTGCGGGACATGGTTATTTGGAAACTGGGGACCCTTAAACGTGTACTTCTGTTGAAAACTGGAAATCAAAAATTTGCATTTCAATTCATTCGATCGCATTACTTTCCCTTACTATATATTTCATAAATAGGTAAGTGAAAGTAAAAATTAAAGGAAGAAAAATAACGCATATTATATAGGGTTTTATATAGGGGTATTAGGGTTGAAAAAAATCAATACTAATTAAACTTCAGACGGCTTTCACATCCGATAGTCTCAGATCTAATGTTAAAAATTATTGTATGTAACATGTTTATCAATGACAAACTACCACAACTTAAAGGCGATAACATGTTAAAACATTAAATTTCTTTTGGATTCCCAGTCATCCCGGAATATCAGGGAACGAAGAAGTTGACAAAGCAGCAACAGAGCAGCAACAGAGGCACATTCCCTAGAAGAAATAACGCCCTCTTTTATTTTATCATCAGAGCTGTTTCAGCCAATAAACGTGAAGATCATAAACGAATGGCAACAGTCTTGGACTGCACTGGAAAAGAATAAGTTGCAAAAATGTCAAACCGGCCATCAGCTGCTGGGTCTCATCATCAAGGAAGTGCAGGCGTGAGGAGGTAGTTATCGCCCGCCTGAGGATAGGACACTGCCGTCTCACTCATGAACACCTCATGGCACGAAGGGGTCCACCTCAATGTCAGCTGTGTAATGTGACTCTCACAGTAAGTCATATTTTCCAAAAGTGTCCACGTTACAGAAGGGAATTCGTAAAATATAGCATACCCCGTAAAGTCTCTGAGGCATTAAGCGATAATGAACGGGTCATCGACGGTTTCGTTCAATTTTTGAAGAACATTCGTTTATACATTTAACACATCTAAATTATTTTACGCACTTTTTTTTTATATTACTACCACTTTTAATTTTTACTTTTTGTTGCTAATCATTATATGTGCAGTTCCAATTAGGTCATAATGTTTATTGTCCCTATTGTTCTATTTTTTTTTATTGAGAATAGATTTTTTTTTTCATAGCTAAGTTAATCGTCTTATGAAGATGTTTTGGGCAATAATAACCACTCGCAGTTATTTGCCCTTAAAATAAAAATAAAAAAAAACATGTTGAAAGAACTGATTTAAGGAAAGAACACATGACAGAATGGAATTGAATTGAAAGAAAAGAAGTTTGGTACTTTCAAATCCTCGCATGAAACGTTTAAATAAATACGCAATGTACCAATGTATCCTTCTATCAATATTTATTGCAAACGTCAGAATTGACTAGAGTATTTTATGACCCTTACTCCTATATAGAGTTCCAATGTTTACGCATCTGCGGGACGGAACACACCGCCATCTTCAGAACTTCCAAAACACTATGATTCGGCAAAGTAGTGAAATAAACATGTAACAGGAGAATGAAGCAAAATCAACTGCACGAATTTTCGAACATCCAACAGTACCGGATTTCGTCAAAAGAATGAATATTAAATTTTTGATGCATTAAAATCATCAATAAACTGATGGTTAGTTAATGCCATCACCAGCGCCTGTGAATTTACAACAATCCGAGCTTGCAGACTTAGATATTTTGTTTATAGGAAAAACCCAAATATAGTGTGTCCCAGCATCTAAAATCACCCCGTTAACAGACAACAAAAGCAAAATAAGATATCTACAACTTTTTGTATTTAGCACGCTACGAAAAAAAGAAGAAGAACGTATAAAATAAATATAAGTGAAAGAAATAACCTTTGTACAGTTTCATAAATTTTTACAAAATACATTTGTTTATTTAAAAAAAAACAAAAAAACACAAGTTTAAGAAACAGTCATCTCGTGTTTAACGGTCGCATTGGAATCGCATCACCGTCTCTATAGATAGATTTTTATAATCACTGTTCCAATACAACAAATCCTTTTTTTTTCGCCTTTAATATTTCAATTTCTCACTCGTCCTACCAATGTTATTCACAAAAAATGCGACTTACGGGTATAAAAACATTGTAAGCCACTTTCACCTCAATATTCAGAACCAAAAAACCGTTCTATACCTATAACATGTTTACCCCACTCCCCTCTGTCCACTCTATCAACACAAGATCCCAGTCCCTGAACGTGTTCATTCCCTCCTACAGAACTGCTTCCTTCAAGAGATCTTTCGTTATTCGAGCTGCTTCATTTTGGAATTCCTTACCCATGCCCATTCGTACATCCCAATCCTCAACTTCCTTCAAGCATAAACTATTTATCCATCTCCTTGAATATCAGTCTACCATGTCTTTATAAGTTTTGACTATTTACACGCTTTATTTATTTTTATTTTTTTTAATTATTCAATGTTTCAGTTTCTTTTATTAATTGTAAGGTTACAATATTACCTTGTGCATATATATGCGTATGTTTAAGTGTATGTATGCATTTTTTTTGTTAATAATATGCAGTATAATTTGCTATATGATGTATATTTTGTAAACACAATAGCCAGAAGATTAATGCTTTAATGTACATTTATATGATTCTTAGGGGACTAGCTGTCCCAGAATAAAAATTATTTTTCATTTCATTTCAATATGACAGAGCAGTTGTTGATTAGCAATGTGGGTAAAGGAGAAATAGATCCTCTGTAATATAGATCAGATCTTCATTCTTAGCAGATATATGTTTGGGAATACAACACGGTGACATGGCCCTTGCTTAATGCTGCATATAATATGTCATGCAGATCCATTTCAATGGCAGATGCCAAGTATCCTCCTAACTAATGTCTCTGACAAGGATAACAATAAGGCGTTGTAAATCTTAAATAAAAGTAATTGGATTATAGATCAAATCCATTAATGATAAAAATACAGAAACCTGATTTTAATTACATTGCTGCAAACAAAAATTATTCAGTCTTATTTAAGCATTTAACAGATCGTACTGTTCCTTAAGGAACTTAACTTAAGAAATAAGCTGATATCTCGAACTAGACCAGTGGTGACCTATGGAAGCGAAATAAGAATTCTATATAGAACAAAAGCTGAAAGGCTTAATTAGTTTAAAATGTAAGTGTTGCGAAAAATCTTTGACAGCGTGTGTGATAGAGAGGGATATGGCGCATTCGGAATAACAAGGAAATATGCACAGATTTGTCCAATGATCACGGTTCAAGCCCCAGCCCTCTAGATCAGACCTTACACAATCCTCCCAATGACATCTCGGCCTAAATTTCGGACGCCTACTAGTCTGATCAGCACATAATACTGTTTTCGGAATTTAATCTTTTCTGAGCCTAACGACTTTACACGCCCGTTTGTGTGGCCGCGATTCTGTCAACTCAATTAAAATAATAGGGCACAAGATTCGTAAATTCACGTTGTGCAATCTTATAAATTCCCCCGGAGCCATATCCTTCTATAAGCCAAATATTTTACCTTTTACTTTTACCTATAGTACCTTATTCTAGAAAACCTTAAGTGGTTATTCATCCTTCGAAGTAAGCTTCCGCCTTTAACCACGACGTTTTTTTTTTCCACTTGGATTTTGATTTTCGAAGTTATCATAGAACCGAACTACTAAATTTCTTTACGCTTTCAAACGTGTATTCTGAAATCCAATATCACCAGGAACTTTGTTTCTAATGGAAAAACTAGATAAAATGTAACTAAATAAAACGCACACCAGACACTCCATCTCTGGAGAGGCTTGGAGAGAAGTGCATTCTAATTTCAAATGCATCTTTTTATGGTGTATTTAGTTATATGGTAGTGATAGTAATACATTTTATGGGGTTGATTACGTTAACTTCACATTTTGTCATGAAATCCATACTTTCCACTGAAATTCGTTTATATGTTTATTCATTTAGCCATTTATAAGTTAATGTGGCTAATCGGACGATGCTACAGTGTGTCCTAAATTTTTCTTATCCAGGTTTAATTAGGGTAGGGATGTTTAAGGAGTACCTGACATTACACAGGCTCGGGACCCCCATTTTACGTTCTCCAAAAGACACCATAATGAAGATTTTTGTTCCTCTTATTATAAAATTCTAGAGCTACCGCCTCGTTTTGAACCAGCGACCTTGGGCATAAAAGGCTTCTATGCTAGCCAGTATACTCGTACCATAGGTGACCATCCAAAATTCATTTTATGTCGTATAAAAACCGAATAATTCGAAGCATGTGTTGAAATTCCTGCTGGGTGATTCTTTTAGTTTTTCAGGTGATTTAAATACGTGTTTATATTTACTTCACTTGAATATTAATTATTCTTTCATCAATGCTCCATAATTTTGGTTTTAACTATTTTAGCTAAACTTATGTAATTGTATTTTTTTTTCTGAATACTACTTAAGTCCAGAAAGTCCTGTATGCCTAAGTTTAAGTTTATCATACCTGAAATATTTTATAAGTCATAAATGACTTTATATCCGCTTCAGACATTATTTAAAAAAAAAAAAAATTTACATTCTATCACTATTCTATCTATGAATATATATTGAATCTGTTATGTAATTATTGACATAGGGTTATCCGATTACAAAAAAAAAATCTATCTATCGAACAATGGGCAAACTTAGACTAAACACCCGGACCAAGCATAGCAAGCCGATAGGTTGGAGCGGTATGCTCCTCACGTACAGCGACACAAGTCTCGAGCGAATCTCATTGTCGACAAATCCCTTCGACATTTCAGACCGTTCCCATGGGCGACACTTGCTCCCTCTGCTCCATAGAATATACTCCCTTTCATTTTATTCTTTCTTTTTATTATCTTTGACGAAGCTTTGGTTTCTATTTTGTTATAGAAACTATATGCAATTTTATCAATTAATACAAACAATATTTTTTCAGACAAAAAGAAGAATGCACTTGGTAAATATATCGAGTTTACAGGCACGCGTGTAACGAATTTACTCTATCCTAACATTCCTGTGTTTGTTAAGTTTCTGAATTATTCCAGATAATATAAATATAAATAAGATCGAAAGGAGTTAGGAAACTTTTTATTATTTATTGGTAAATTAAAATTATCTAGTAACTTAAAGTAAGAATTCGCAAGACCGTTGTAATCTGTAAACTTCTTTAGAAAGAAGAAACCTGGACCTATTACTATGAAGAAAGAGCAGTGCCATGCTATAGCTTCTCCCAGGCTTACAGATTCTTTCCCTGCCTTAACATAACCAAAATCCCCCATTCTTCACCACCCGGAAGGATTGGATCACCATATCTTCCAATATTTAGGCGAGATGGAAGTCTATTTTTTCGTAAAGCTAATATAGTTCCTTGGTAAATCTTCTTTATCCGTCCGGTTAAGTGGTTGTATTTCATAAACTAACTTTAATTTAAGCTTATCCTAAGTGTTAATTTTTATAAATATTGATTAATCTATCTTCTTTTTTTAAGTTAATTTGTCATTTTTTGACCCAATACACACTGCTTCATATATATATATAAGTTTGTGTTGTTCTTAGGTTGCAGTCAATGAATAAACAGTTTTATCTATGCGACGTTTCGAGAATTTATTGTTCTCATAATCATGCCTTAACAGTGGAAAAAAACAGAACATTAATATTATTGTACAATAATTAATATATGATGTTATTGTTAGAGATATAAAAAAGAGTACATTGAACAATGAATATTAATACAGTAGGTACATAGATATTTTAAATTAGGATTTACATTATTATAAAATTACTTACAATTTTGGACAAAATAGTGTCTTAATTAGGCATGTTAAGCCTACAAGCTTTGAAAGAACACTGAAAAAATAAAAAAGGAATCGTTCAAGTATGGAAGATTTTCCAGGAATTTATGATGACGTCAGGTGTCTGGGGTATTCTCCCTCTTATTGTTGAGTTGTTTTCGTTTTATTTCGTATTATTATTAAGACGTTTATTTTATTTTTTAAAATTTTAATATGTGTTTATCAAATTCGAGTAACATGCATTTAGGTTTTGGACATCCGATTTTTTATTTATGGCGCGATTTTTATATTTCTCTATGGTAATCATTTCTTTAAAATTTCGTTTGAAGCTGTTTTTTTCATAATGAATAATTTTCGGTGAGTGAAATTTAAATGAATGTCCCGTTTTTCTGAAATGAGTAGTGAGGGCAGTTTGGTCAGGTTTATTTGGGTCTTTTTTAATTGAAGTGCAGCTATATTTGTGTTGGTATACTCTCCTTTTTAAATATTGTTCCGATGTTCCAAAATAAGACTTTCCGCATTTGTCTTCACAAGGTATTTCGTATACTACATTTGATTGAAGGTCTAATTTGTCGGAATCTTTAGTTTTTGTAAATAATTTTGATAAAGTATTTATATTTTTGTACGTAATGGCAGAATCACTATTATTTCTGTTAATGTTAAGTGCTTTTGCAAGTTTTTCGGAAAGTGTGGGTATGTATGGGATAGTGTAATATATTTTGGTGCTGTTCTCATTGTGTTGTTGTTTTTGTGACGTTGGTTTCTGTTTTAGTAGTTTACATATGAGTTTGTGTGGATAACCATTTTCTAAAAGGAGGTCAACTACTTTATTTTCCGCGATTTTTTGGTATTTTTTTGAGGTTAATTTTCTCGCTCGATCTATTAAATTTTTTGCTGTGTTGATTTTATACCTATTAGGACATTGACTTTTATAGTGGATGTATCTACCGGAATGAATAGGCTTTTGCCACCACTTGGTTTCTATTTCCCCGTTTTGTTTGTGAATTAAGAGTATGTCTAAAAATGGTAAACTATTGTTAGTTTCATGTTCAATCGTAAATGTCAGTCTGTGTGAATATTTGTTAAATTCAGTTAATATAATATCTTCTTCATTATTTTCTGTGGGTATTGCGGTTATGATGTCATCTACAAATTTAAATAAAAACGGAATATTGAATGGAATTTTGGGAATAACTGTATCGAGTAATTCTTCCAAGTAAATGTCTGCCAGAATTGGAGCAATAGGGGATCCCATGGGGCAGCCATACTTTTGAACATAAAAATTATCATTAAATTGGAAATATCCTCTATCCGTACAGAGGGTGAGGAGTTTCAAAAATTGGTTTTTGGGGATGGTTGTGTGTGTTTCGATTTTGTTCCACTTCTTTTCAATTATTTCTTTAATTTTCAGAATACAAATATTAGTGAATAGAGAGGAGGCGTCTAATGAAATTAGTTTATAACCTGTGGGCACATGGATTTGGGTAATTTTTCCGTGAAATTCAAAAGAATCTTTAACATTATATTTGTTAGTTGACAGATATTTTAAAATATTGGCTAAATATTTGGAAAGTTCGTATGTAGGGGAATTAATAAATGATACTATGGGTCTCACTGGGTTTCCCGGTTTGTGATTTTTTATAACTGAATATAATTTAGGGGATGTTGGGGAATTCGTGATGAGTTTCTGATACGTTTTGATGTCTATGTATTTAAGTTTTTTTATTGTACTCAAGGCTTTATTGGTGTCTGTCATTAATTTATAAGTAGGATTTGAACCGATTTTTTTATATGTATCGGTATCTGTTGTCCAAAACCTAAATGCATGTTACTCGAATTTGATAAACACATATTAAAATTTTAAAAAATAAAATAAACGTCTTAATAATAATACGAAATAAAACGAAAACAACTCAACAATAAGAGGGAGAATACCCCAGACACCTGACGTCATCATAAATTCCTGGAAAATCTTCCATACTTGAACGATTCCTTTTTTATTTTTTCAGTGTTCTTTCAAAGCTTGTAGGCTTAACATGCCTAATTAAGACACTATTTTGTCCAAAATTGTAAGTAATTTTATAATAATGTAAATCCTAATTTAAAATATCTATGTACCTACTGTATTAATATTCATTGTTCAATGTACTCTTTTTTATATCTCTAACAATAACATCATATATTAATTATTGTACAATAATATTAATGTTCTGTTTTTTTCCACTGTTAAGGCATGATTATGAGAACAATAAATTCTCGAAACGTCGCATAGATAAAACTGTTTATTCATTGACTGCAACCTAAGAACAACACAAACTTAAATTATCAACAGTCGAGAACTGATCAAACAATTTATATATATATATATATATATATGTGTGTGTGTGTGTGTATACACATATTATTGCAGCTCTAATTCTTTTGTTTTGTTTTTTGTTACAGGGAAATGAGATGTTTGAGGAACACAATCCATACTAATTTGATGTTTACCTACGTATTGGCTGATTTTATGTGGATACTGTCTCTAACTGTAAGTGAATTATGTATCTTAATAAAACCTTAATAAAAAATTTTCTATACACCCAAATATAGTTGGACAAATGCAAATAAAGGAATTAGAGCAATTTGAAACTTTTGACCTTCCATCTAACCAAAAAATATTAAATTTGGATTAGTCAGATAATATGATCCTTTCCCCAGAAATGTTTGGGTTTACTTACTGATGAAGGGGTTTATTCAAGGGACTCGACCGCTGTACTCGCCCCTTCTTTGAATATTTCTGACTGTTTCTGGGAGGACTTAAATCCCATAGCCCACATTCTTTTAAATGACATTTGAGATTGCGGTAGTGTGAGGATGTGCATGGACTTCAGCAAGGATGGCTCAGCTGTGGTGATTCTCCAGTTTCCTAGGTCTATCAGCTCGTGGTCTATCCTCCCCCGTGGGATTTTAACCCCCTTTGTATTTTTAGTACATATTGTACAGTAGCAATGTGACTTATTCAATAGATGTGCTATTTTTCTTAGGTATAAGCCAGACATATAGTAACGAACTGTAAGCTCTCTCAAATCACGAGAAACGCGGATCTTCAAAAGAAATCTGTTTCCCACGCACAAGTACAGACTGCTAATACGAAACTAAGATTTGAGTATAGAGAGATAATATTTATA
Source organism: Piezodorus guildinii (assembly GCA_023052935.1). Taxonomy (NCBI): domain Eukaryota; kingdom Metazoa; phylum Arthropoda; class Insecta; order Hemiptera; family Pentatomidae; genus Piezodorus; species Piezodorus guildinii. Next base: position 116,846,356 of record CM041293.1, on the reverse strand, counting down.
AATATGACACCGGAAAGACGATCAATGTACAGCAAATAGGATCAATATTTAAAGTATATGGAAACTTTTTGACCTAAATTAAAAATGAGATTCTGCCTCCATTGATATTAATGTTGAAATTAAAATAAATAAATCTATTTTTTTATTGAATACTAGCTATTGCCCGCGACTTCGTCCGCGTCAATTTCGCTTATTATGATCGGGATGATGAAGTTTTTAAAAAATTATATTTTAAATTTTTCTACTTAAAAAGAAAAAATATCATACTTTTATTTTCTTGTGGCAGAAGAACATATTGATTTTCTCCGCAACCCGATTTCGAGAACGTGATATATAGTTAGCCGTGTGGAAAACACTCTTGACATAAATCGATTCCTTAGTGTTTAAATGTTTTTCTGTGATTTATTAATTGTTAATGACAAAGGTAACTTAACGAAAAATAGGATTATTTTAAAATTAAAAGATAAATCGTTTGAAATAATTGGGATACGAGGTAAGTTTTCTTAGCTCCTATTGGTCGCATCGTGATGTTATATAGCCTAAAGCCTTCCTCGATAAATGGACTATCCAACATTAAAAGAAATTTTCAATTCGAACTACTACTTAGTTCCTGAGATTAGAGTTTTTAAACAAACTCTTCGGCTTTATAATATTAGTAAAGACCAGCTACTGTCCCCGACTTCATCCGCGCCAATTTCAGTTATTATGAAGTTTTTAAAAGAATATATTTTAAAGTACTTTTGCGTAAATGATATTTTTAGTTTTATTATCTTGTAGCAGAAGAACATACTGATTTTCTCCGCAAACCCGATCTTTACACCTCTGGCCGTGTGAAAAGCATTCTTGACGTAAATCGATTCCTACGTGTTTAAATATTTGCACCAGTGATTTATTAATTTTTACGGCAAATAATAACTAAACGGGGAATTGAAATATTTTAAATTTAATAGGTAAATCCATGCGAGATTAATTTCCCCCCTTTATTCCCCACATTTTCCACTGATTCCTATTGGTCGCAGAGGGATATTATATAGCCTAAACCCTTCCTCGATAAATGGAGTATTCAACACAAAAAGAATTTTTCAATTCGAACTAATAGTTCCTGAGATTCAGTTTTATAATATTAGTATAGATTAGAATCAATAAAGTTGAAAATAAATAGATAAATAGCCTTGCAAATTAATAGCATGATCTATAGAAACTGTTTTGAATGAGTGTGTATGTATATAATATATAATATATATATATATATATATATATATATATATATATATATATATTATAATTTTGTTTTAAATAATTCGGGTTTTGGGCCATTAAACCAATACTCCTTCTTAATTTTCTTTATTTTGACGTTTCGATCCTCCGTCCATGAATACACATAGGATCCTTTTCACTGCAACAAAGAATTTTATTGAGCACCGGCACACCACTCAGGCTAACACAGGGCACTCTTTAGCCTGAGTGGTGTGCCGGTGCTCAATAAAATTCTTTGTTGCAGTGAAAAGGATCCTATGTGTATTCATGGACGGAGGATCGAAACGTCAAAATAAAGAAAATTAAGAAGGAGTATTGGTTTAATGGCCCAAAACCCGAATTATTTAAAACAAAATTATAATATAAAAAAAGGGTCGATGAATTAATTTCTTGTATATATATATATATATATATATATATATATATATATATATATATATATATATATATATATATATAATCAATACACGGAGTAAACATTTATCTCGCTTAATGTTAAGGTACCAATCCCTCCTAAAATGACACAAGAAAGTAATCAAGCCTTACTAAAACTGACGGCAGATGAATACATAAAATTTGATGTGAGATTTACGGAATGGAACGAGGTTGGCCCTTCGACCTAATTTCAACCCTCAACGTTGAAAAACAATGTCTCGCATTTATAATGAATGCCGTTGAAAATTAACCTTTGAAGACAAAAGGAAGAGAAAGACTGGTTACTTATTTACTTTTTCCTTTCCTTTTTTTTTTTTTTTTAAAGTGAAGTTAGTCATTTTTGTTCTTCGTAATATTTTTTTTCTGGTGAATAATTCTATCTTTACTTAATGAACTATTAGAACTAAGTGGTTCCTCATTTTCGTTTATTGGTAGTTTATTTAAGTTTGTTATCCTATTTATATATATATTTATACTCACGTATATTGCCAAGGATTGTAATAGATGATGCTTCCAAAACTTCACAAGAATTGGAGGTATAAAATAGATGTTTTATTTAAATTTATAAGAACAGTTTGCAATAAAATATACAAGTAATGTTCCTTATAAAAGAGAAAAAAGTCAACTTTGATCGCTCAGATCTGAAAATTCAACATCAATTATAATTTCCGCGAAGAGAATTATATAACTACTTAATTAAAGTCGTTTTACCAAAATTATTGGTAAATTAGTAGGATTAATATAATATTTTGGTTTTAGCATTTCAGTAATCATGCGATAATCATTGCTCATTATTATAAACAGAAAATATTTTAAAAAAATCTGGTGCGGGCAACACACGACTTTCCCTTACCTCCATTTTTAAAATCAATGAAAGAATTTTCAAAAACAGTTAGAGATAAAAATCGTGAAACTATAAAAGAATTATTTCAATTGAATTTATATAGAAACATGTGTTTTATTAAAAAATCTATTATCTATACTAATAATATAAAGCTGAAGTTGGTTTGTTTGAACGCTACTGGCTAAACAAAACTACTGGTTCGAATTGAAAAATTCTTTTTGTGTTGAATAGTCATTTATCGAGGAAGTCTATAGGCTATATAACATCACGCTGCGACCAATAGGAGTGAAGAACCAGCGGAAAATTTGGGAAAAAAACAGGTAAAATTTGGGAGAAAAAAAACCTCGCATCCCAATGATTCCAAATTATTTAAGTTTTATTTTTAAATAATTCAATTTCCCGTTAATTTATATTTTTCCGTAACAATTAATCACAGAGGTAAACATTTAAACACGTAGGAATAGATTTACGTCAAGATCGGGTTGCGGAGAAAATCAGTATGTTCTTCTGCCACAAGAAAATAAAACTAAAAATGTCATTTACGCGGAAGTACTTTAAAATATAAAAGAATATATAAAACTTCTTAATAGCAATCATAATAACAGAAATTGATGCAGACGAAGTCGCTTTAGAATATGTCAAAGAAAAGGTGACATGTCTTAGAAGGTTTAAATTTGGGTGATAAAATTCCGGTTCTGGGAAACGCCGATGATTTGGTACTGCTTGGGGAAGACACGGAAACAATATAACTAAATACAAATGCGTTAATAAAAACCGGTAAAGAAATAGGACTCGAAATAAATACAGAAAAGACAAAATGTATGATTTGTAGCAAAGACGGTGGCGATCATAGTGATATTGATACATCAGGGTATACTTTTGAACACGTAGAGAAATTTAAGTATTTAAGTTCAATGATAACGAGAAAAAAATAAATCCAGGAGAAAATAAAGTCCTGGTTAAAGGCGGGAAATGCGTGTTATAATTCAGTTGGGAAATTACTTAGCTTCTGTCTAAAAACTTAAAGGTTAGAATTTATAAAACTATTATTCTTCCGACAGTGAAACGTGGCCGCTTACTTTGAAGAACGGACAACGGCTAAAGGTTTTAGAAAATAAGGTACTACAGGTAAAATATTTGGTCCGAAGAGAGATGAGGCTACTGGGGAGTATAGAAGGTTACACAACGCGGAAATATTTATATCAATCTATATTATTATCTATATTGTTAAGTCATGTTTTATTTTAAGAGTCATATTTAGCTTTAATCGTTATTACTTTGAAGCATATACATTTATAATTTAAAAAAATTACTATTTCTTTTGATTTATTCGAGTATAAAAATCAGAACAATTATTTTAAGCATATTTAGGTCTTTTATTAGCTGTATGTCTATATTTATAAAAGAAAGTACCACTCAATTTTCTGGTGTCTAAAAAATTACTATGGTTGTGGGGCTAAAATTTTTCCTGGAGGTTCGTCTTACCGCCTAGATGTGCAATAAGGGAGGATTTGAAAATCTTCGCCCGACAAGTGGTTGAACAACCTAAACGTAAAATCGTCTTAATCTGATATGTATCAGCAAAGGCACAAAGATTTTATAACAAATATATTTAAGCATATTACTGTTGTTATATATTCGTTTAATGTCACTTTTATACCACTATGGCTTATCGTATGATGGCTAATGTTTTCTTCTCCAAGTTTAGTTAGGGTAGAGATCTTTAACGAGTTCATGGAATCGCAAAGGCTTGGGACCACCATTTTACGCCCCCTTCGAAGGAGGGCATAACTAAGGTTTTTTTTTTACTGCCATTAAAAAATCTTAAGGGCACCTGGCTGGTCACTACATACAGGTGACCGACCCTTTTAAGCATATTGCGTTTCATATCTGTTTCGAGTGTAGGTTCCTATGAAAACATATTCAATTGTTATTTATTTTTTAGATATTATTTCAATTGTCAAAAAAACTATTAATTTCAAGAACATAATTTCTGAATTTTAAAAAATGGGGGTGATTCAGGTGTAAGGTTTCACCGATGAATATCATTAATTCATATTTAGGTTGTCAACGGTTTGTAACGATTATTTTTACATATTAAGTGATTATGGGTATAACCACTTCTACTGGTTTGCTATTGTAAATTCGACAGGAAGAAGTGAAGATCGGGCTTTAAATGATAACAAAGAGTAGCTGATAGTTGATATTTATTATAGCCAATCTTACCATAAACGCACATACATTAATACGAAATGCAATATTCGCGAGCAAAGCTGCGTGTCACAGCTAGTATTATTATATAAAATAATCAGTTAGTTTTATCTTCTTCTCATCACTCTCTATTAACTTCTAAAAGCTTGTGTCTGAGATGATATTTTTTCTAAAATCTTTAGCTTTCCAACGGTATATCATACATGTATATTACTGCTCTTATGTTCAAAAACGAAAAATTGCATTAAAAAAATATTTTTTCTGTTTTCTCCTTTAGTTGGGTATCGAATTGATTCAATTTATATATTTACCTGTTTTTCATCAGCGTTAACAAGATAATCTAGTTATTATTATTTAATCTACAAAATTAAAGGTACTTTAGGGGAAGAAAATTTAAAATATCAGCATTAAAGCCCTGTCAGACCATTTTTATCCAAATAAAACCTACATGATATTAAAGCCCATTACATTTTACATCGATATAGCGAGTTTAATTAAAATCGTCGGAACCGTTTTCGAGAAAATCGAAGAAAGGTGCAAAATGCATGGTATAGAGTGCCTCTTCTGGTAGGCTCATTTTGATGAAAAAAGTTTTGTCACGTCTCGGGCGTATAGTTTTCTTAAATATGAAATTTCAGTTTCATAGGACTTACCGTTTCCCCCGGGAGTTACCACACACGCACACACAGACCTTTTTTGCGGGACTTGGTTATTTTGACTCAGGGGACCCTAAAACGTGTATTTCCGTTGAAAACTGGAATTCGAAAATTTTTACGATCGCAATACTTCCCCTTACTATATATAGTAAGTGAAAGTAAAAACGGTGAAAATTATTACACAATGATTTATTATTTCCAAATAACTATATTAGAGCATAACGGTTTATAAACAGCTATTATATTCAATTAAAAAACAATAAATAATTCAAAGGGAAATAGAATATCACTAAAAATAATCTTAAAACACTATATCTCTGCTAGTTCTGAACCAATTATAATGATATTTTTTTCATTTTGTAGCAATATATATATATATATATATATAGTCACAATTTAAAGGAAAAGATTATTATCAAACCCAGCCAACTGATAGCCTGATACCATGGTTCTCCGAGAACCAACAACTTGATAGAAAAGAAATTTCACGAATAGTAAGACTACGGACAAACCATGGCTGCACAAAAAAATATCTTAATTTAACGAAAATAGAAAAGGGTGGCATTTGCGTAACATCCAAAGTCCCTGAATACCCACGCCACATTCTATTCCGATGCAGAAAATATAGAAAGCAAAGGGAAGTAGTTGTTCCCCAGAAACAGAAGCCATGTTTTTCTATTTTTTTTTAGTCAGATTCTTCTCTCATTTACATTTTATTTTATTCTCTATTTAATTAATTTATTGATCTTTTTTTTATTATATTTGGTTCCGTAACCTAAGTTTTTATTAAATTATGGCAAACATGTATTGGCCATATAGGATTTGGCTTCAAATCTTGAAGGTCACTTGGATAAAAAAAAAAAAAAAATTAATACGTCGGTATCTTAAATTTTGAATAATATGAGGTCAGAATTACAAGATATTGCAGATGTAAAATGGTAGTGAGAGTTGATAGGAACGATACAAGAAAATATTTGCTATCACCACTGCATATGAATCATACTGCGTGTTTATATTATGTTATGTAGTTTTTATTCTTAAACTGCACTGTTAACAACCGTAGTTTTATTCGCTGCTTTGCTAAAAGTTTCTTTAGACTTAATTTGATTTTAAGTTTCAATATTAGAACGATGGAAATTATTTCACAATGATTTATTATTTCTAAATAACTGTATTCGAGTTAAACTGTTTATGTAGCTGTTCAGAAACAATTAACAAATATGAAAAGCGGTAAATTATTCAAAGGAACATGGCCAATAACCACTGCTAAATACAAAACGCTATGAAGTTTTGATCACAAAACGCTTTTTAGTTTATTAGATTGGTTCATTATTGAAAATAATAAACCAAAATACAACGCATTTACAGAAATTCTCTTATGTTACATATAAAAACAACCATCAGGTTTTTCGATTATTTTATCATTTTTAAAGAAGATGGACTAATATTTTTCAAAACATCCACTTAACTGATTAATACAATTCTATGATTCGTAAAATCATTTCCCAGTAGTTAGAGCGTAGGATGGAAAGACCATAGAGGAAGGATGGATAAAGAACAAACTGTAGAGAGATTGATGACTGCTTAATAGAAGGATGTCTTCATTTTTCATCATCCCTCTGTCAGTTCGCAACGCTTTTCCTCGCCTCTTATTTCCTCTGAGAACTTATGATTTTTTCTGCTCCAGACCACCATTGATTTTCGAAAGTAATGGACGTATTGTATTTCGAAAAAAAAACATTAATGATGTAGAAGATGGAAAGGTACAGTTATTCCAGATGATACAATGCGTATGCAACTTTTGAGGTAAATACCGAGCAACATTAGAGTCAGCCAATGGCTAGAAGTGCCTTAAAACATTTTGGAATATCAAATCACTGGTTATGTGTATGGTAAGATATTGGAGCTTCCAGATTAAGAATATTAATACAACAGATTCGAAACTGAACCGCTGGAATTTAGGATTTAATCAGTCTCAGCAGGATAATAACCTTGTAATAAACCGTGAAGGATATATAGGAAAATTTCCACATTAGAACCAGTACGGATGAAAAAGGACTCCACGGGAACTCCATTAGAAAAATGGAACCGGAGAACTGCGATGAGGAAGTTTCCCTTCTTCTAGGTTTTATTACTGGATTTCACCAAATCTCAAGGGTCAAAAGATTTCAGAAGAACATCAAGGGTATTTGATATTGACATATCTCTGTAGGTTAGAGAGACCTGGTTGGTTTATTTATTTAACGCCACTTTATGCTACTATGGCTAACCGGACGATGCTACAGTGGGAGTCCTAAATTTTGTCTACCCAGGTTTTATCAGGATAGGGATCTTTAACTAGTACCTGATACCGCAACTGGCTCGGGACCGCCTTTTAACGTCCTCTCCGAAGAACGGCATAACTAAGGATTTTTTTACTCCCATTAAAAAATCCTAAGACCACCCTGCGATATCTCTGTAGGTTTTCAGAGTTATGTTCTGTTTATGAGATCAAATAAACTTACGAGTATCTAACTATCCGTTCGTTAAGAACCTGTTTATTTTTATTATTTGTCAATGTTACTGTATTATTTAGTATTTTGTTCGTTGTTTTCTTTTCTAATGTTTTTTTCTGCTATCGTCATTTTGGTAAATCATTTTTCATTTTTTTTTGTTTTTTGTAAAGATGTGAGCGCGATAATAACCATCAGCAGTTTTTTTGCCCTTAAAATTAAAACAACAACAACCCGGTGGGCGGTTGGAAGCAGATTTTGAGAGGATTCGTCTCTATGAAGACGCAACTCATCAAAAGTAGATTAAAGTAAAAACCAAACTATAATTTGCAGTGTATATTCAATAACGAGTTTGGAAATATAATGTCTTACCTGTCTTAGCAATGTCCACTGTTAAATATAATCTAAAAGACTTTGCGCTTAACACACCTCGAACACAATAAATGGCCATCGAATAAAGAGAATTCCACTACCCGTTATTAGGAACTTGTGCGAACAGGAATGATTCACTTATTTACTATTTATTTGTAAACTCGGTATGGCGGAATATATTAGTATTAAGGGTCTTGCCAACCAATAATTAAAAGGAAAATTCCAAACGTTTGTCCCTCTAAATTGGTGACTTTGCTCTCTGTATGCCGTCCGACGTCCACGGCATTTCTCCGAAACTACTAGACCAAAATTTAAATTTATATATATATATATATATATATATATATATATATATATATACATAAATTTAAATTTATACTTTATACTTTAAATTTATACTTTATATATATATATATATATATATATATATATATATATATATATATATATATATATATATATATATATATATATATATATATATATGTGTGTATATAAAGTACTTTACAAGAATACAGCTATTGAGTAATTGTGTCTTATTTACCCGCGTAGTACAGATAATAAATAAATAATTAATCACTATTATGACGTCTATTAATCAGGATGAGAAATGAAAAATATTATGCCAGTGAATAAAAAAAGCTTTTTGTTAAAGCTTAAAGCTGAAAAAGATTAATTTACAATAACATTTCACACTTAAATATGCACACCATAACTTCTTTTTGTTATATATTTATTTTCATTAATAATTTTTTACATCGTTTTTCAATTTAACGTTTCGGAGTTCTTTCTCCATTCTCAAGACTGAAACAATTTTTTAAAAATTTGATTAGTGAAAATACATTATTTAAATATTTGTCTTTGAAAAAGTATCTTCATTAATTTGTCATTATTAATTTAAAACTTATTTATATTATTAACTTATTAATATTATTTACCTTTTTTGAAAACACTTTTAAATATATCACTCATTTTTTCACATTTATAGCTTACTGCTATTCGTCTACATCGAAGTTTATTGGCTTACTGTTTCTATTATTTTCCAATTTCACGCTTTGTACCTTTCTAGTATTCCCATGTAATCCCTGTGCTCTGTATCTATTTTTATTTTTATTTCTATTAATTATATGTTCTAATTATAGTTTTTGGGCTATTGTTATATTTATTTTAAAATTGTACCTTATTTATGATGTCTGCGTAATGTGTTCCAAGGTTTTTTGTATCTGTTTTAAAATTTATTGTCCTGCTATTATTTTTGGTAATGTGTATCGCTTCTAGTAATTTTCTATTTCTATTATTTTGAGATGTATCTAAAATTACTGTATTTTCAAAGTTAAATTTATGTTGTTTTGTTATACAATGTGATGATTAAATTATTAAATCTAACAAAAAAAAAAGTTGAAATAGTTGGATAAACAAAAATAAATAACAAAACAGAAAAAAAGAAAGAAAAGGATAATAAACTGTTTTACTTCAAAATTTATGAACTCAGATGTTGTGGTTAAACCCAGCTCTATAAATCTTCTCTTGTACAAACCGCACTTAACTTGGAGGTTTAACAACGCTGTCTTTGCCGGTTGCTATCTAAAGATCCCTAAGCCAATAAATAATCATAATTTATGTCTATAATCAAATCTTCTCGACTAATTTAGTTGGACGTTCCTTTTCTTTATATCATGCTAATATCGATTAAGTTTGTATGGAATACACTCCTCTGTTTTTTTTGTTTTTTTTATCTTTCCTTCGATAGTTCTTTATACTTGTCTTCAAAAGTTCCTGGGCACTGCCCACTTTTCATATTTACATCATTAATGGTTAATGAAAGCAAATGCACCCACGTCACCTTCACCCTTCGACGCAAATCCTGTCCAATGGTTCATTTCAATTCCATACCGCTTCCTTCCTCAGACACAGTCCGGTATCTTGGCTTACTACTAGACAAAAGATTGACCTGGAACCCACATACAAGACTTAAACGAAAAGAACTCAACAGACGATTCGGACAGTTATACAGACTACTAAACAGAAAATCTAAGCTTACAGTTGACAACAAATTATTACTTTACAAGACAATACTGAAACCAATGTGGACCTACGGACTTGAACTATGGGGGACAGCCAAACGTTCTAACATCAAACGCATTCAATCCTTTCAATCCAAAGTCCTCCGAACAATAGTAAATGCTCCTTATTATGTCTCCAACTATACCTTACACCACGACCTTAATGTTCCATTTATTTCAGACCTGATTCCATCTAAATTTTCCAAATTCCACCAGAACCTCATTCATCATCCTAATCCTCTAGCACAATCCCTATCCAGCTGCACTCATCCATACAACCCTCCTAGAAGGTTGAAACGGCAGTGGCCCCGAGACATATTGTAAACATCTATTCTGGAGTTCTGACACTGGTCAGATTCTCCTCTCATGTGCGGTGTGATTGTGGCTGTGGCGCCCTCACTTAGCTTCCGCTGGCTCTCACCAGTGATGCGGCTGAGAGGGAGGCGCTGGGATCCTTTTGACTCTGCTTGTCCTTCCACAAGTGGGGGGACAAGCCCCGTCTGGGGTTCCCGAGCTGATTGTAAATATTGTACATAGGTATGAATGTGACATGCATTGTTTATTTATTTGTTAACTTCATTTATTTGTATTTATTTTGTCTATAAATTTTGTTATTGTATACGTTTATTTATTTTGATTTTATTTTATGTAATTTGACTTTCCTTTTGTTTATATTGTAAATATTGTATGAATGAGATCCTGTAGCACTATTATTATTGTCTATTATGACAAATTGTAATATATACGAATAAAAAAAAAAAAAAAAAAAAAAACATCATTAATAGTTATAAATTATGTTTGTTTGTATGATGTTTGTTTATTTGCAAACTTTTATCTATCTCAATTATAGGTTAATGTTTTTATTTATTTTGTTTTTATATTTATTATTATTCAATTCTATAAATATCATTTATTTGTATTTATGTCAATTATAGGTTGTTGTTTGATTTTTTATTTTGTATATATATTATATTTTATTTTATTTGACTTTATCATTGTATATTGTGTGAATAGGATCTTATATCACTATTACTAATGTTCATATAGAAACAAATTGTAATATATCTCAATAAATAAAAAAAATAAAAAATAGTAATAATAATTAAAGAATTCTGGGACTAAGTGCCTTAAGAACAACAACATTTTACAACAAATAGGCACTAAGATATGATATGTCTAGCCGAGAGTAATAAAATTAATTATTATTTACGAAGGTAAAAAAATAAAATAAAATCCACCAAAATCGTCCAGACCTTGCCGCTCGACATTTTTGATTTTCGTGATTTTTCGACCAGTTATTCTCTATCCTTTCGTGAATATAAAACCATAAATAAAAACAACCTCGGGCCAATACTTTTAGTGTTAGAGCCGTTTTAAGTCAGCTTCACGGGCGAAAACATGTGATGAACTTTATAATTCCTTTAATTTTTTAGACATCGAGTCAAAACAAAAATTAACAATCACATAAGAACATGCTTTGTATTTTTTGTCCTCACAACTTATCGCCTAAATAGTGAAGAAAGTTGTTTAAAAAATACATAAAGGAAAAGAGACCCACTTTTAATTATTTTTTATTATAAAGGTTAGTCTTAGTCCTACTTGCTGTAAAAATTTCGATTATTAAATGATACATAAACGTTTTCTTTACAATTAATGTTGTTTTTTTCAGGTTCATGTAAAATTCAACTATAAGTTATCACACCGTTTAGACATTTTTAAGAAAAATATATCATCTAAAATAAATGGAATATTGAATCCTTAAACATTAACAATTGTAAAAATGTAACATTCCAGGGGCACCTGAACTATCCAATGGAATCATGAATAATACAATCACATTTGTACGGCCATTATAAATGTTTGTAAAATAAACTATTTTTATATTTGGCAGGCACGATCAAATGTTAATAATCATATTCCAACTTTAACAAAAGACACAATGGATGAAAGATAGGTGAATCAGATAAGAAGTACTTACGTAACATACTACTCAAGCCTATGTATTTTGTTGAAAAAATAATGAAGTATTTTCGTTTTAAAGTAATTAAGATTTCCAACTATTTTATTAAATCAAAATAGTCTCCACTAATATCATTATATATCTGCAAACATCTTGTATAATTACCTCACTGATAGACTTTTCCATCTTTGAACTGATAAACTCTAAAATTGCGTTTTCTAATTTCCTTTGTCTATTAATTTTTTTATTTTAAAAATAGTGGTACAGGTGTCAAAGTGAGGGGTCCGAATTGTAGGGTGGCTGTTGCAGAGTATCGTATCGAAGCTCCGTCAGTTTTTTTTTTTTATATCACTCCTGAGACTTGTCGCCGTCCATTTTCATGGAACAAAATGACCGAAGGTCCCGATTGACCAAAGATGGCTTCATTATAGCCAATTTCTGATTTATTGCATTAATTTAATTACAATACGATTCGGCATTGATGGTTCCTCCAGGATTTAAGTATATTTAGTGTTGTAACCAAATGGACCCCACCAAACAGTAATCATCATATTTTTTTGGCATTGGAAAATTTGGTGCTTCTCTTTGTCGAGTCACTTTCCAGGACGACTACTATTATCGGAAATTATCCAATTTTCTTTACAAGTAATAATTCTGGAAAGAAAATGGTCGTTTAAGTTTTGAAAAAAAATTGTAACACATACTTCATAACGCTGTTTTTTTGTTGTTTTTTTTGGCAAACGTTCTATGTGCGTGGAACCCAACTTTCAAGCTTCTTAACCTTTCCAATTGCCATAAGGTGATCATCGACGATCGATTTGGCTATTTAAGATTATGTTTCCGTGCAAGTTCTCAAAATGTTTTTCTGAGGTTTTCTTAAACCAAAGCCCGCAGAACATCGTCATCAAGAGAGGAAGTCTTTTCATGACCTTTGCCTTCACGTTTGAAGTCTTCCACCTGAAATTTTTCTAACCACCTTTGAATAGTGAATTCATTAATGCTGACCTCACCGGTAAAATCAAAATTATACTAATATCATGCATTGACATCTAAGACTCAATTATTTATAAATAACGAAAGGCTATAGAGGTAAAAATTATGCATTATTGTCCTGACGATCCAATAGTTTAAGTCCTTTTTGTTTCTTCAGTGCATTAAAACTGTTCTATGAGTGGGTGCTCTATTTCTGCTATAAAGTTCTAATGACATTTCATATTATTTTTTAAAATGTTTAAATTGCATAGCCATAGGAATTAGTGTGAGAAATAAAATCCAATAAAAGGATTTAAACACAGGAAAAACAAGATATTTTATGTTTTAGTTAGCAGGTGAGTTTTCACCTTATATAAAAAAAAAAAAATAATCTTTTTTATTAATAATTGGACGGTCAAACCTACTATTGCTATTTATAAAAAAAATATTTAACTGAATTTACATAATGAATCTGATAATATCAAGGACAAATTGTCCTTCATATAGCTTTAAATAAAACACTTAAGTTTTTTTTTTTTTTTTTTTAGGTTTCGATGCACACAGGTTCAGTGTCCTGCTTAATATTGTTCACACTTCTACACTACTTCATTTTAACGAATTTCTTTTGGATGTTCGTAGAAGGTAAGAGTAAATAGTTTATATTCTACTTATTATTATTTTTTTTTAATAAGTATAACTTAAACTTAGTCAAGAAATAATATTACAACTTTTGAATTTGTAAATTTATTTGAAGTTGAAACTTCTTTATGGGCATTATGCGAATTTTGGTAGAGAAAGAAACCCTTAATTTTCAGGTTATGGATTCTGGTTACCAACATTCTGACGTCAGATGTCCAAGACTCGTGCTTGCGCAGTGAACTGTGTATACCTGTCCACTTGAGATAGGATATCTATATCAATTTCCGTGAGCGTTATTGGTACCGGTTTAATATCGGCACAAAAATATCGTATTTAAGTATAAGTATTTAATTTAATTGATATCAGTTGCAAATAAAATGAGCCAAGACATGGTATATAAACTATGTCTTAGAACTTACCTCTTGCTATATATATATATATATATATATATATATATATATATATATATATATATATCTAATACGAAGAATATCTCAATGCTTTTGACACTAAAATAAAGATATTTGTAAATATTATTAAAACATTAATTAAATTAAAATCATAATTAAATTCATTTAAATAATAAAGAGTTCAATTAAGAACTAAAGTGAGAGTGAGGTTATCTCTGTGTTGCACACTTATCAGTGTTACAGACCTAAATACATTCCAAAAATATCTCAAATAATGAGTACTTTTGAACTAATAGAACTTAATTTAGGAGGATATGTATTTGAATGTTAACCTTTGATAATTAAATTTAAGAAAAATATCTTCATAATATAAGCGAAGGAATTACTGTATTTTAAAATATATATAAATATTTAAAATATTTTGTTAAATTAAATATATCTTTACTAATAATTAAAAGGGTATGATCATTCCTTTGCGTTAGATCTTTGAATTTAAGCTATAATGGGATAAGTAGAAAGAATATAGAAAATGCCAAATGCAAACAGCCTAATCAACAAATTTCTATATCAACAAACGAATTAACAATAATGGTTGAGGAGAAAGAGAAAATTAATTAATAATAAAAATTAAGAGCCCTATAAAAAAAAATTAAATTAAAAAAAACGGCTTAGATTAGAGGAAAAAAACATCCATTTTAACCTTTCATAGATGGATCAATCTTCTAAAACAGAGAATAATTAGAATTGTTATGCTGAGATTCAAAATTAAGAAGAAACTAAGAGTTGTAAACATCAACATAGGCAAAAAAGTTAACGACAAATAGACAAAAAAAGATCAATCTTATTAAAGAGGTATAAAGTATGTTAATAACTGCCATACATCTATAGCCACATACAGATTACGATGGCATAATTCAAGAAGACATATATCTCTAAAATGTTATGATGTTTTACAATTAAATGTAACGATAATAATAAAGAATGCATTCTCAATATAATCTACTTGTGCAAACGTATTCCTCTTTAACAAAATTCAAGTGAAAATCGAGAATTTAAAAAACATTTCACTACTACGGATAGTCCCAATGACTGCCTATTTTGTTTTCTTCAGATCTGGCACTTTTTAAATCGTTAAGAAATTTTTTTTTTAGTATGATTTTATCTTGTAAATGTTTAGAACTAAAGTATTAGAAAATTCCTTTTTTTTCCCATATTTACTGTTAAAACATAAAAAAATTGGAATAATGAATGCACTGTTTTTTTGTAGTCTACCTAAGGATTTTTTTTCAGAGAAAACTGGAATGTTAAATAAACTGAGGTGATAGTCTTGTAATTTTCTATGAACATATATATACATTAAATACTTAATTAAAAAAGAATTTTCAGTATTAATTCAATTCAGTACATTTTTTTAAAATTGACTGTTTATTTTACAGGACTATACCTTTACATGCTGGTGGTTGAGACATTCACCAGGGAAAACATCGGACTCAGGGCTTATCTGGCTATCGGATGGGGTTAGTAATATGTCTACTATTTATTTATCTATTTTATACTACATTTAAAGATGTAAATGATTCTATTTATACTATCTACAGTATACTGAGTTCGCCTTTGCCTTATCAAAGCATGTTCAGTACAGTTTTCCCGAATCTCCAATGCGCATGCGTTTTCAGGATACTGCGTATCCAGATAGCAGCATTGTCATGTGGGAATAAACCTAACCTATATTTATAAAAGTAAGTACTATTTAACTAAATTTTCTGGTCATAGCAGTAACTCAAAAATTACTCTGGTTGTGAAGCTGAAATAGTTTCTGAATGTTCGTATTACCGTCTGGCGGGTTTGAAAAAAAAATCGTCATCTGTGTGAGTAAAGAAAAATAAATTTCTAAAACATTTATAAAAAAATGTTTTTCAAATAACTCAAAAAGCATTTATCTCAAGAAAAATTATAAGTGCTGAATTGAAAGGCAATCGGATTTGTTAAAAAATTGAAATAAAGCCATTTCCACCAGGACAATTTAATAATGGTGATAAATAAAAAACAGACGTTTTAAAGTTGTTTGGTCTAACCGTCATTATGAAAAATGATTGGGACTAGACCAAGTGGCAGCTAAAAGTGGACTGTATTGAATGATTGAAAAGAAAAACTGTTGGGATTAAATATTGGTGTATTTTGAACAATTCAGAAAGGTTATGTATTACGATTTAGGTGGACTACATAATTACTTCTTGGTATGGTGTTTCTCTCATTTGTCTCTTCATTTCCCTCGCCTTTCGTCCAGCCTAGGGCGACTTTTTCTTCTTCTACTCCATTCTTATTGGAACGTACTTGGTAAAAAAGAATTAAGATGGTGTGTAGCGTGCACGCTTCTGCTGTACTTTTTTTAGCTTCTCTTCTTACCATATGTTTTGTAACAAAATATGGCCGCTTGTGGCACACCATTAAATTGAGCGTACATGTTACGCGAACAAAAGTTAATTAGACTACTTATCCATATTTTGTAAGTAGGTTCTCTCGGAAACAGGTTAAACTGATATTGGATTTTAAAACGAATTTTGATAGTGAAAAGCTCAGATCTGGGCTCGAAAAAGTGGCTTTAATTTTTCTACACAAAAAACCAAAGCCATGCACCTATGCAGATTGAGAGGATGCTCTACAAATCCAACTTTGAAATTAGGAACGGAAGACATCCAATTCGTAGATCATCAAAAGTACCTCGGTCTCCAATTAGATAGAGGTTTGAAGTGGATTCCCCATATCAAAAATCTTAAGAAAGAATGCTTGAAAAGGCTCGGTCTCCTCAAGTGTCTTTCACACTCTGGTTGGGGAGCAGATAGAAGCAGCCTATTAATTGTATATAAAGCAATAGTACAAAGCAAGATTGGCTACGGTTCTTGTGCTTTCGGCACCGCGAAGAAAAGTATTCTGCGGATATTAGATCCCGTACACAATGCGGCACTTAGGATATGCTCGGGTGCTTACAGAACGTCTCCGGTCGAAAGTGTAAGTGTCGAAATTGGTGAACCCTCCCTCGAGTCAAGAAGACATTATACAATGGCAAAATACGGAGCAAAAATAGTTTCAATTCCAAAACATCCATTAAAAAACGTTCTATTCGGTGCAGAACCATTATTAAGAAATGGATTTGGAAAAAAAGTACTTGAAATAACCACATCTCTGAATATGGATCTAGCCATCGTTCAACAGTTACCAGAAGTCTGTAAACCAAGTTGGTGTGCCCCTAAAATTCCAATCATAGAATCTCCACATTTTTCTAAAAGGGCACTAGTTCCTCAAGAAAATCAAGTAGCCTTTTTAGAACTAATAAGTAACTATCCGGATCATAGCATCCTTTATACGGACGCATCTAAAACAGGAGACTCTGTAGGTTTTTCGGTCATAACGGCGAATGAAGAACTTCTATACAACCTTCCAGAAGCTTGCTCAGTCTTCACAGGAGAGGCCAATGCCATCAGAGAAGCTCTGTTGTATATAAGAGGTTCAGAGCATTATCAAAAATTTGCCATTGTGTCCGACTCAAAGAGCGTTTTGAAAGCTATTCATAGCTCAAAGATTAGGCATCCAGTAGTGGCAGAAATCCACAATATATACTGTGAAATCCAGATGAAGAATAAAGAAGTGGTATTAATATGGGTTCCCGCTCACAGTGGCATATATGGCAATGAAAAAGCCGATGCCGCGGCAAACTCTGCTCGTCGTTTGACTGCACCTCAAGCAACGATGGTCAACCAAGTCCCTCTGCAAGACTGGACAAGGCAGTTCAGATCTTTACAGAAGGAAAAGTGGCAGGTCGAATGGAATGCAAATCCATCTAAATTAAGTGAAATAAAAAAAGATTGTGCCCGTTGGAAGACCTCCAACAGAAAGTCAAGGAGAGAAGAAGTGATCCTCTGCAGACTTCGGATAGGACATAGTGAGTTCTCCCACGGCTACCTTCTGCGAGGTTTAGAAGCCCCAACATGTACAAAATGTGACACAGTGAGAACAGTAAAACATATATTGTTAGATTGTCCAATCTTCAACAAATTAAGAATTGAACTAAAAATGGAAAAAACTCTAAAAGAATTATTACAAGATGATGAAAAAAAAGCCAATATCCTCTTGAAGTATTTAAAAAGAAGTTTATATTATAACAGAGTGTAAAATGTAAATGTGAACGCCAATGACCCACTAGGGTAGAGGCGACATAAATAAATAAATAAATAAATAATACAATATATATATATATATATATATATATATATATATATATATATATATATATATGCAAAAAAAATCAATAAAAATATGTACAAGAGTCACTCATACGTATATACAACCCTCAAGCATACAGCACGTGAGTGGAGAATCTAGCCAATGCTAGAACTCCAATATATATGTTTACAAGAGGTTTCGAAGAAAATGCTGTTTCAACCTTCTGTTGAGATCACTTGTAGCTGGGTGCCTAGCATAACAGCCTCCTATGCCAAAGGTCACGGGTTCAAACCCGCAAGTGGTCCTAGGATTTTTTAATGGGAGTAAAAAATCCTTAGTTATGCCGTCCTTCGGAGGGGACGTTAAGAGGTGGTCCCGAGCCTGTGCGATGTCAGGTACTCGTAAAAGATCCCTATACTAATAAAACCTGGATAATCAAAATTTAGGACTCTCACTGTAGCATCGTACGATTAGCCATAGTAGCATAAAGTGACGTTGAATGCGGGTCCAAGTTAATCTTTTGTCCAGAAGGAAGCAAGATACCGGACTGTGTCAGAAAAAGGGAGCGGAATGGAGTTAAAGAGAACTGGAGGGAGGATTGTCTTCGAAGGGTGAAGTTCACATGTTTGCATTTGGATTGATTGACAACTGAATAATAAGTATCATAATTAATTTTATCATATGCGCGAATAAATTAAACCCTAATAAAATATTCGCAAGAAAAGCCAGGGGTTACAACTAGTATTTTATTGTATATAATAACTAGAGTTCCACCCTTGCTTCGCACGGTGCCAATTTAAATTTATGTTTAAAAAAGTTCATTTTGACCAATTATGATTTTATCACTTTGGGATTATGAGTTCATCTTAACGAAAAGTGCATTTGGCAAGAAAATATTAAGTTTATGAAACGACGTCTATATATTATTGCATCTAATCATTGGCAGAAATAAAAAACATTAATTGGCCAATAAATCAAAATTTCTTCAGTTTATTTGTGTGTTGTTTCTTTTTTATCCGATTAATTACTATTTAATATTTCGAATGAACTGTTTCTAAATACATTTCTAGTGTTTGATGGAGACGTTGAGTTCTAAAAGGTAATATATCCACATTCGACAATTTTACAGGTAACACAAAAATCTGCCATTTATTTATTAGTGGACCAATTTACTTGATTCTTTTTTTATTAAAATCTAAAGTTGATTTTTTACTGTATTAACAACTTATTTTTCCAAATTATTGCACTTTTTCCATGACTTTTTAAAAATGTAATATGGATATGGTTTTGGAATGAAACTTGGATATATGTCTAGACCTTAAAAGTCTTCTTATACCTTAATTTTTATTTTTCAATTAAGAAAGATGAAATTTGGTATGATAGGAAAATCGTTCATATAGTATTGCTTTTGTTGAAGGAATATGAATATACAAAGTGTGAAAGACATTAAAAGCAAACTGCTCAGATTAAGGCAATATAGAGAGAACTCACAACTGAATAAGGGAGTCCCACTGGCACTGCGTTTTAAACTCTCAATTGCTTCAACGACCACTTAGCCTGGCCGTTATCAACTGAATATGTATGGGCTTGGCAATATATGCTGCCCAGAAAGTTCCACTGCATCTAATTATATCAGTTAAAGTATTATACTATTTTTTTTTTTTTTAGATCATGAACCGTATAATATAATCTTTAGAATCGATGTCGATACCTTTAACGTGTCCAGAATTTAATCTATATGCTTATAAATGCCATCATTCGCCGCCTACTAGATTGAGCCACAGTTTTTTTGTTTGTTTTTTTGCTATCAGCGATTTTTTTTATTTTACAAAATATAAAGATAAAAAACTAAATTTAACCGTCGCTGTGTTCAGATCCTTGAACTCAGTACAATTTGTTCTCAATCTTCAAAACTGAGTTATGGTCGTATTTATGGGTAAAATATCAATTATTTTCTTTTATCTTTTTTATAAACAATCGCGGAATCTTGATTATAAATAACTGAGTTGTTGTATTAAGTCATTTTAAAACTAATCGGCAAATATCAACGTCTAGGTGTTAGGATCATCCTCGGATACCCTGGCATTTTTGTGCCAAATTAAAAAAAAATCAGTCCAATAAATTCGAAGAAAAGACCCGGACAGCGCACATTGTTTCAAGATCTTAGTAATTCGGAAAAGAAAAAGCCCCAGATGGCGCATTTTCAGTTTAAAATTTTTGAAAAAACGAAACGTATACTTTGGATTTAACTATAGTACTGGGTCACCGAACGATTTCATTGGGTCACAAAATTGGATCAATTTGACCTTCAAAAATCCCGCGGTTTAAACTATCTCAGCCCTGAGATAAAACAAAGCAGAGGGGATGTTAGTAATATTGTACATTTACGTCCACAAATATATAGAAAATCTTATCCGCAAGTTCTTGGTGAACCTATATTTATAGGTGTAAATGTATGGATAAATATTTTGGATTCCACCCTAAATTTGACTTAAGATTTTATATTTCATGTTTATCTAGCAGAGTTGTGTTTAAAAAAAAATTAAAACCGTTTACACAAAAACCCATTTTATTTTTAAAACATTTCTATAATTTTACTTCTTTTTTTTACTAAATATAATATTTAAAAAAATCAAAATTAATTCAATATAATAGAAAAATAAAAAATTAAATTTTACAGTTCATTTAAACAAATCTTTAGCTGTATCACAAAGCGGAAGGCTCTGTGATTTGTATTCTTTATTTCGGCTTTCTTGGGCCTCTACCGAAGGAGTACCAATGGGTAAAGTAGCAAGCTCAATTGTTTGTTTTCTATGAAAGAGGATTCGGTGCACAGGTGTTGCTGAATATACGTCAAATTACAAACGGCACAAAACAATAAACAGCGAAGAACAATTATAATTAAACTATCAACTTCTTGAACTAAAATAGCTTTTACTCTACTATAAGAGGGTTTCATGGCAGTTACTTTATGATACCTACTAAAGAGAGGTATAAGAACCATCGTGTAGCTAAGTGTAGCTAACTTTTTATTTCCAGCAATAACTCCAACCACATCGGAAATGAACATTGAATTTAGAACTACAAAGGTTAGATTTACAACCTTCTTTAGAAAATTTTGAAGTTGTTTCAAACTGCAAAGGTTTGTGAAAAAGAAAAATTAGAATTTACAAGGGAAACTACTTCCTAAGTAGGCACTCGAGTGGTAATAATTATAAGTAAAATACTGGATTAATTAGGAGCATAGAAATCACTTACCCTTGAGAATCAATATTGCCAACTTCTAAAAATATTTTTAAATAAAGCCTTGGTAGAATTACAGTTTGAGATGTTGTCTTTTAAATACGAGTTGAGCTATGTTTAAAAGGAAAAAAAGCTCACGTTTTTAGATGTTTGACATCTTTTAACAACTGTGAATGGCGGACGAGAGGAATTTTTTATTCAGGTTCTAGATATCTTAAAACATAAGCCAAAACATTTTGAGAGGAGTTAGTTGTTTTGTTTTTTTATCAATTACAAAGGTTAATTACTGAAAATAATGAATCAAAATCACTTAAGCAACTGTAAACTGTATCTTGTAGTGAAGAATACTCGTCTATGCTAAGTGTAAATGTAATATGTTGGAATTATCATGATTTATTTTTAGTTTTCATTTCTTAAACCAGCTTCACAAGTTGTCAGTTAATACGTTTTTGTTTTTCGGTAAACGTATATTAAGTAAAGAAATGGTGAAATAAATAAGCACATAAAGCAAATACAAAAAATAACAATTAAATAGATATATACATATTTCCGCAAACGTGCATAGATTAGTGTTTACGTGAATGCAGGAGATTGATCACTAAGGAGGAGAAATAATAAAGTTTAATGACAAAAAAGAAGGCTTTGTGAATTGAAAAGTGTTAGGAATATCAAATATTATCAGACCGGTAATTAAGGGGAAATAACTCTATGATAATAAATACATAATCCAGTATATTAAGATCATATATCTAAGTAATAAATAGAAGAACGCGAGATGTAGAAGTTTTTTATTAATCTCCTAAAGATCAGAACAATAAGACGCCAAAATAGAATTTCCTTTAGAATTCCCCCTCTTAGAATACCCTTCGGCGGAATGTCAGGGAGAGGTTGAAGTATGTAAAAGTCCTCCAGGACTGGCTCAGCGCGATTCTCCAACTTACTTCTCAGTCCAGCCGCTGAAAGAAGTTTATTTGTCTGGTCAGCGCCTATAAACTTTTAATGATTATTTCGCCCCTAACCCAACAGCTTTGCATTCACTCTGAGACCATTTGAACTGTAATTATTGTCATTCACATTGTGAAGTATCCATAATTCATTTAGCAAGTAATCTTCTGCTAAGTACTTTATTTGTGAATACTTTACGGTGCTGTTCATCTACTGCCTAGATTCTAGCTAGGACTCCTTATAACATCAGAAGCGATAATTTAGTTTTGTTGATTCTAAAACATACTCTAGTATTCACTTACACTTAATCTTAACTAGTTTTCAATATAATAATTATGAAGGAATACCACTTGACGCGAGACCGTCACTATCTAGAGTCCTGTTTGTCTTTGGGATTATGTTGCAGCAAGAGCCGTTATAATGGAACTGGGCTTAGAACAGCGATACCATAAGAAAGATAAAGGCAAGCACCCCACGCTGGCAGAGAAGGTTAGAAAATAAAATAGCCTCACTAAGAGCCACAACAGGGGTCATTTCAGGTTATATAAAAAATCCAGCTATAGCAAGTACTAGATTAAAAAGAAAAATAATGATGAAATTATTGTACAACAATCAGGCACCGTGCTGTAATCTGAGCTTTTCAAAAAAATAACTCTTCATGCTGACTTTCTAGAGAAAAACTTGCTGATCATGACTACATATTACGTAAAATTCAATACTGCGCAAACAGCTAAACAGAATGTTTTTGAACAATGAGAAGCAGTTTTATCGAAACTTAGTGAAAAAATCCACGTGTAAAAGCGACACTGAATGAGAATATTACTGAATATTGGAAGAAGCTAGGGGAGACAATGTAGTTCACGATTATGAAGCTCAATATTTAAAATTAATAAATAACCAACTTCAGGAGACACCTCAAATGCCAAACATTGACACATCTAAGGAGGACGTAGTCAAAGCCAAAAAAAACTAAAAAATTGTAAAGAACCAGACAGAGATGGAATTCAAAATTACTGGTTGAAAAATCTACCCTCTTTGCACGAAATACTCGCAATGAATTATCAAAAGATAATACAGCGTTCTGTGAGGGTATTACAGTATTCATTAAAAAAAAAACATGAAAACCAATTGAAACCTCAAGACTTTCGGCCAATCACCTGCCTCAATAGAGTATATATATAAGGTTTTAATTTGAATTCTAACAAGTAGAACTTAGCACCATCTCCGTGCCATTAATTTGATTCCATTTGAGCGAATAGATTGTTGGAAAGGGTGCTCAGGGATGTAATATATTTATTTATTCGTATGTATTACAATTTGTCACAATGGACAATAATAATAATGCTAAAGGATCACATTCATACAATTCAGGGATGTAAAGAATTACTTATCATATACTCATTTATAGCAGGTCAAACTACCATGAATGGGCGAAATACATCAATAGCGAAATCATTCAACTCAGACCCTCACAACTGACTGTTAAAAGTATTAAATGTGTATAAAGCAGACACGCTGATTAAAGAGCTCTTAAAGAATTTGATGAGTTGCTGGAAAACAAGATTGAGGATTGGATATGAAATCACTGTTTCAGCCCCCTCTGATTTTGTCTTGCGATGGCTCCATTATGATCTTCATTAGATAGAAAGGGGTATGGATATAAAGTATATTTTAATATTATATTAACACATTTAATATTTTAATTAACACAGTAATCAGTCATAGCTTCCATATGGACGACTTAAACGAATAATAAATAAATCTCAGCTGCAGTCTATGGTAAAGGCGGTGGCCCATTTTAATTCAATACAGATGTCTCTTGGTATTAAGAAATGCGCAGTTTTTCATGTAGTGAAAGGAAAACCTAGTATCTCTGAGAACATGTTCTATCATGAACTTGGTTTAAAACATCTTCACATAGAAGAAAAGTACAAATACCTTTGGATAGAGCAGCATGTGAAAATAGCAAGCAATGACATGAAACAAAGGCTAACAGATTCATTAAAAAAGAAGCTTAGGACTGACTATCCTTGCATCGTAACTTCATTCAGGATCGAAACAAAAAGCTATAAACACGTGGGTTATACCACCCATATTATTTAATTTTGGAGTTGTTGAGTAGCAGGTAAGTAACATCCCTACAAAAATTAGATAAAGTAATACGCACAAGTATGACTAGATGGAGAATGCATCATGGCAATGTTTTACTTTTCGAGAAAGGAAGGAGGAAGAGGTATGAGAAACATTGAAGAGGCGTGCAGAAAACATGAAATGTTGCAAGGCGAATATTTTAAACACAGAAAGTAAAAGGCAAACTTGATAGCGGTCATACAGCTCTGCAACTGGGCTCTCGAAATGCTGCTCCCACTATCCACGCCGACAGTGACAGTGGAAGAATGGAAATCAAAAATATTGCAATGAAGATTTTTTAATCATCTTTTGAGAACTGAAATTGATGGAGGATTTTCTACTCGCTGGCTAGTTAGAGAATATATCTTTCCTGAAAGATGAGGCTTTCTAATAGCTATTCAAGATCAAGTCATAGCAACCAGGTCGAGCTGTCCTTAATCAACATAACGTATCTGACAGGTGTAGGCTCTGCGGCAGCGCGTTCGATCTATTCAGTACATTACTGGACAGTAATAAATCAATATCAAGATTGTCACCGGTTTTTCTACTAATATTTTATTTAGTCTTATCGAATTTATTTCAAGTTCTATCCCTTTACCGGTTTTCATTAAAAAAGTTGTATTTTATTGTATAGTTTTCGCGTCTAATCCCAACGAACCAAGTCATCGTCGTACTCAAGAACCCGAATGGCTTTCAATGTTAGTGTATTAAAATCAGTCAATTTTTTTAAAGATTTTATTGTACGAATTAATATAATTTTTGGGTACGTATCGTTTTGATACAGCTCTTCATTATTTCAAATCTTTTCAGGCAGAATTCAGTATGAGGTAACGTAGACATCCTGTAGAAAATGACACGCTGTGCATTTGGAATGAAAACTGGATCAAGAATAAAAACTAAAGAATAATAAGTATTTTTAAGAAACCTGGCTAATTGATTAAAAGCTAATAAAATGTTCTGTCTGAAATATAAAACCTCTACTTGCCAAACGTTTTTCTCTGGTATCAAAGAGGCTCAGATTTTAAATAATAAAAGGAAGTCTTCTTTGAAGTTTAATAGCACTGCTGTGTAAAACTTGGGATAATAGTTCCTTTTTAGTTAATGATAAAATTGTAATTATAAATTTGGCCTCAACTATAAGAAATACCATAAAGTAAAATAATGAAGGATTTAGGTATTATGCTGTGCATGACCATATATAAAAAAAATAAAAAAAACTGTACCACTACAACCCATGAAGGGTCTTGGGCTCAGTACATATAGAGATTTGTACTGTTTCTAGGCCAACGGCAGTGCAATGAGGTGATTAGGCCTTAATCACGCTCAGCCGCCAGGTTTTTCCCCAATTAATTTGGGTACCCACTTTATAGAGGCTGGGTCTGCCCCAGGAGGGTCTCCATACCCTAGGGTCGCCCCCCGAATGAATTAACAGAATAAATAATATTTCTGCCACAGCCGGGATTCGAACCCAGGACCCGGAGCACAGCAGACTAGTGCTCTATCCACTAGACCACGCCGCTCCCCCATGACCATATATAAACATATATAATAACTACTTTATATATTCTATATACAACTATACAAATGCAATATACATAACAACTTGAAATCAGGAGTAGTGTCTCTTTCGGTTTAATATCCTCGGATAAGATATACCATCGAATTGAAATCCCGAAACTATTAGAAAAAAAGGAAATAACGACTGCACACCTGAACCTAATGAATTCATAAAATAATATAAAACAAATGATTCCAAAGTACATAACTGGGAACGGCAAAAAAAAAGGGTAAGATATAAACATATAATGAGTATTGTTGTCATAAGACTATGTGGTGAATGAATTACAATATTTATTAATTAATATTGATCAATTGGGATTTTTTCAATCTGCTTTTGATTGTGTGAAGAAAAGCACCTATTCCTAGAACTATACGATATAAAGATGAAAGAATGATTGAGTATATATTTAAATTGAGGAGAAGTTGGTTGAGAATGCAATCATCGAAACACTGTAGTTAAGTAAATTTAATTTATTGTCCCAACGTTTCGGCCTGAAGTCTACAACATCT
Organism: Piezodorus guildinii; assembly: GCA_023052935.1. Taxonomy (NCBI): domain Eukaryota; kingdom Metazoa; phylum Arthropoda; class Insecta; order Hemiptera; family Pentatomidae; genus Piezodorus; species Piezodorus guildinii. The sequence continues at coordinate 116,819,436 of CM041293.1, read as the reverse complement.
TCAGGGTTATAAAAAAAAAAAAGATTATAACCTTGTTGCTTAAAACAACACATTAAGAAAAAATATTAAATACAGTATACAGTGAAATTATGAATGCTAAGTAATAAGAGAGAAATAGACATAGATTACATATCATCTTTGTACTCTTTACAGTGTCCTAAAAAAATTTGTCTTTAAATATTCTTTTAAACAACTGGTTTTTATTTTCTTTCTTTTTTTTTTTTTTTTAAGTCTTTACGATGGCCTGAAATTCGGGCCGAAACGTTACTTAATAAAAATGTTTCGATGACTGCAGTCCCATTCAACTTCTCCACAAACGGTATAAATTACAAAAGGTGGTGACAAGGTTTTGTTTGAGATGTGAAGAAAGATGTCTTTTTTTAAAACCAAAAGTGCTAAGCTCATATTTTCCTTTCAATGTATTTTGCTTTCTAAGAGAATTTTTAGAACCTGTTGGACTAGATTCTACTAGTGTACTGTTGTTAATGTGGTGACATTTCAATGTTTAAGCTGATGTAGTGGCTAAGTATAAAAACCAAAACACAATACTATAAGGTAGTTGCGCCAGCTCAAGGTGAATATTTATTGTTTATGGACATTAAGGAAATATCTCACGATCAGTTAATATCAAAGCTGTTTGATCCAGCAGGTTTTTGGTTTATGTATTTGAGATATTAAATACAAAAAATGTGAGATAGCAAGAAAAAGCCTGCACATGAAAGGTGAAAAGCATTTAAAATCATCCAAAGCTAAACTGAGTCTATTAGAGTAAAGAGTTGAAAAAAAAAAGTTTCGTAATTTTCTTTTATCAGGAAAACATAAAGTGCCTGAAAGTGTTTGAAGGGATCATCTGCCGAGTTTGAAGGACGAGGTCACAAGAAGATTTCAGGGCATTAAGAAAATTGAACTTAAATTCAATTTCCTCTCTTTTCCCATCACTGCTGATATTGGCACAGCACCTGGCGAGCAGCACCTTGAATCGACTGTACGTCACTAACCCTCTAAATTCATCTCTATAAAATTTATTTAATTCTTTATACGGGTATACATTCGATATCAGAGAAATAAATATTTTACTCTTTTATATTAATTGGAATTGAAATTTGTTTTTCCTTTTAAAATATCTCCACATACAAAAGAAATTTATTTATATTCTGATTCCCATATCGTTGTCAGGAACGTTTTTGTATAGAAAAGAAAAGAAAATGAGTATTTTCCTCAAAAATTATATGATTCACATAAAGATATCACTTAAAGGTGTAATGAGGAACAATTGGTTCATTAAATTAATTTAGAATAATTTCTTTCATAAAATTATTTATTTCATCAATTATTCGTAGATGATATAAAATTTGAATATATAAACAATAAAATAAAAAATGTGTCCCCTATTTTAGTAAAGAGGGGCGGATACACATATTTTAAACATGTACATGATAACATATATTACCCTTAAAAGTCCCCCGCCCTTTCAGCTATGACCCTTTTACCTAATATGTAGTATAATTATATATATATTGTTACTTTTTCAATTTAGTTAATCTTAAATCTATTAAACTGAATTAAATCGATTTAAACCTTAAATTTGTATTTTAATTAATGAGAAAGTAGGGGAATGAGATTAATTAAGAAATTAGTTAAGAAATTAATTAGAAGAATAATCCTTTATATATTTATTTAACTCCAATGTTGGGAATTAGCTGCGGATCCAAAGGAGAGAAGTGAAGAAAACGTCTTCACCAAAGAAAACAAAACAAATAATTCAATACACTAATGATAATTTATTTATTTCACCTTACCTTGCCTTATGGCAAGACGGGTATTGGTAGCATTGCATGAATGAGATGTTTATGCTACCTATAGTAATCATTAAATGGTTAAGTCGGTTAGTTTTCATCTGACCTCGCTTCAGCCTCCTCCACTTCAGCTTCGTCTTCTTCTTCTCCTCTTGAAGGTGGTCTTCCATGCTGAAAAGAGCTTGGCTCTTTGATGCTTTCCGTCCGTAAATAAACGTTCGGAAGAGGGATAGTTAACTTTAGACTCCAAGTCAGGGAGATAGGTCCCAGAAGAGAGGATCCAGATCCCACAATATCTCACTATTCTCTCTCCCTCAGTGCCTCAAAGGCGAAACAGTCCACAATGATGTGCTCAGCGGTCTCCGGGACTCTACAACTGGGGCACAGAGGGTCTGTGTGATGCTAGACCAACCATTTTGTTTCCAATCGGGACCGTACTGTGGGGAAGAATTCCCTTAAGGTAGCACCTTTTAAGGATGTCACCTCGCCACCGCCTGATTATACGCTTCCACTTTCTTTGGTCGTAGAAGGAGGTCGAGCGATGCCCCTACTGCTAGAACTTGAACCATCTCGTAAGACATTCAATCAGAATATCAGCTTTAATGGTTCGGCCATGACTAGAGAATGCTAGAAGGTCGCATTGGGAGAGCAATGTACTTAGTGACGATGAAGAGAACGAGAGAGGAAGATTAAAGAAGGATGTGTCAAGAAAGCATGCGAGAAGAGGAATGTTGACTGTAAATCTGTAAGAGTATTGGCGCTCTAGTGGAATCCGTGGATCCTGACCAAATAGGTAGGTTCTAGTCTGCTGCAAGCGATCGTCTTACATTGCTCTACGGGGAGAGGGTGGGTAAATAAAGAAAGAAATTCTAATACCTTTTAGTACCAATATTCATTACTTAGTTTATTAATTATTATTATTATTATTATGAAGACGTTATATTTGCAATCTCGAATCCACTGGTGCCAATGCAACACAACCTTAGAGGAGATCCTTTATATTTTAGTGAGAGAACGGATATTTGAAATCGTGAAGTCCCGCCATAATTAATTTTTTTCTTCACACCCTAATCAGTAACCCTCACACTGAGTCACAAAAGTAATTTGTTGGACAAGCAAATGTTTCGTTGGAATCAATTCAACAGTTCCTATTCCATCAGACCCATTTTATCTAGACCAAGAGATGGGAAAATAAAACAAGGATTAAACAGACCTCAGACAGGCGATAAAAAGACAATCAGGAAAGCATTACCCGGAGCCCAGCAGGTGAGGCAGGCTAATCCCGACCAAGGAACGGAACCTGGGGGCGGGATTAGGTTCCTAATGGACTAGGGCAGAGACCTGGAGGAGCCATTGTGTGTTGAGGGCTATATCGTGTTTTTGTTTAGGGTCTGTTCTGTTTTCTGTCAGCTGGCGGCTAGCTTACTCTTGGCAAACATTCCGGCGGCTGCAAACAATTCCTTCTCGGCTAACCCCAATTCCAGTTTCTCCCCGCTTCCTCTCCCCGCAATGAAGATGAAATTTTCCACTCTTCAAAATAATCCTTGAGCATAAACATAGAAAAAGTATTGAAATATATAATTTTTTTTTTAATTTTATATTAATACGAAATATTATAATATAAATTGGGTATATAGAAATATATGGCTTAAAGATTTAAAGGTATAAATTTTATGTTTTCCAATAGGTCTCCCTTTCCTTTTTCTATCCAAAATCAATTAAATTATACTTCCAATAATATTATTGTTAATTTCTACAGCTTCGTGTTTAATAATAATATGTATTCCTTTAAATGTATATGTATAAATATGAATACATCGACAAGCGATCATAAACAATTATTAGACAGTCAAACTTCTTAAGTAAGTATTCGGTGAAAGTGACTTCTGATATAATGGAAGGTATTCTTGGTCTAATCAAACATTTGAAATTCGATATTTTCGGTTGCTTTTTAATTATTTCCTGTTGATTATGGCATTCATCAAATTTCGGTCGGAACTTACAGTTAATTGTAACTCAGTAATCTGTCTCCCTCCTTTCAATATAACTAATATATAACTCGAAGAGTCAATTTACTTAGTATTCCAAGGAGAATATGAAGCTTAGGCTAAGTGAGTGATGACCCTTCCTTGTGTTGGGGAAACTACGTCGCGAGACCAAGGCCGGACACAGGCACCGTGCGATTTTAATTTAAATACTGAAATTGGCAAAACTGTGTTTTAGTGGTTTTAAAACGATTGCACAATGTACGACTTCTTTCCAAAAGGATGAAATCACAGTGGAAAATAAATTAAATTTTGGTAATTGTAAAATGCTAGTTTTTGATAAATACAAGCTAATGCCAATATTATTATGTGACCATAAAAAATAATAATCTATGCTAATATTATAAAGCTGAAGTGTTTTAGAGTTGGAATTGAAAAATTATTTTTGTGTTAGATAGTCCATTTATCGAGGAAGGCTTTAGGCTACATAACATCGCGCTGCGACCAATAGGAGCGAAGAATCTTTAGAAAATGTGGAAAAAAAGGGAAAAATAACTTCGCATCCCAATGATTTTAAATGATTTACTTTTTAATTCTGAAGGAATTCAATTTCCCGATAGGTTATCTTTTGCCGTATCAATTAAGAAAACGCAGGGACAAACATTTAAACACGTAGGAGTCGATTTACGTCAGGACTGCTTTTCAGACGGGCAACTATATGTCGCGTTGTCAAGATCGGGTTGAGGAGAAAATCAGTATGTTCTTCTGCCACAAGAAAAAAAAAACTAAAAATATCATTTACGCAGAAGTACTTTAAAATATATTATTTTAAAAACTTCTAAATCCCGACCATAATAACAGAAATAGACCCGGACAAAGTCGCGGGCAACAGCTAGTTCATCATAAATGAAATTTTTTCTTGTAAGAAATCGAAGATTAAATTGCCAAATGTAATTATAAAATTATCATTTGTATTAGACGAATCTAGGCCTTGTTACTCTCGGTAGAATAGATAGGTTACCTATAGGAGAACTTTCGGTTTGACTGAAGTGGATTTTATGAGGTAATTAATTCTCATTTTTGCAAAAAAATCGACTTCTAAATTAGCTCTGGTTCCAATTACTTATCATAGTAATCTAAATCACAGTCTATTTAAAGTTCATTTAAAATAACGCATTCAATTCAATGATTATTTATTTAAATAGTTCTATGTTAATACCAAGAACCAGTTGAACAACACTACCCAATCCAGTGAAGTGATCTTTCTGATAAAAGATAAGTCGTGGCTGGGCATGGCAACAGATCTGGATGGCTACGAAAGACAATAAATCCAGGATAATCGAGCCCTATGTTTGCAGGAAAAAAAAAACGGATATTCAGCAGACACGAAACGTTCAACCTGCTGGTTCGACTGAGCATTGGGCACACAAGCCTCACCCATCAATATTTATCAGGAAAATGCCTGACTGCATCACATGCGGCTTACCACTTCCAGCCATTTTCACTGAATCTTATGCTTATGAATGTGAACGACTAAAACATCTGTCTGAAAATAAACTCGAAGAATTAATCCAAATAGAAGAGCAAATCAGGAACTTAATACTGTTTCTAAAACCAATGAATATATTGGGTTGTCCGTAAAGCTCGTAAAAAAATCTGGAAAAAAATTAAAATTAATGAACAGCTTTTTTTTTTTTTTTTTTTTTTATATAACCATATTTATTGATATTTAAAACTGTACAAAGATATACATCAAGTAAATGTGATGAAAATTAAGAAAATGACTTGAAATACATGTAGAGACACTACCCATTGGCAGCACTCTAAGAGTCTAAACTAGAAGGTCTCGGGGCCATCTTCTTTTCAGACACCTAGGAGAATTATCAGGAATCAAGGAAGGAAGCAAGGATTGAAACTAGAGGGTTAAAGTGGGAATGATGTTTTGTCATGGAAGGAATGGTACCTGGTTCGGGCTAAGTCAGCAACATATGGAATATTATAGTCTTTATGGATAAGTTTATAATTGACTAAGTAAGGAGCATTGAGGATTTTCCGAAGGATTTTGGAATGTAGGGAATGGATACGAGAAGAGTTCGATATTTTAGTAGAGCCCCACAGCTCCAATCCGTACGTCCTATTCGGTCTTGTGATGGTCATATAAATGAGTATCTTGTTGTTAAGCGGAAGGTTTGAACGTTTGTCCAGCAAGTGTTGAAGCAGTCGAAAACGTCTGGCAGGTTCTTGTCGTTTTAGTCTTGTATGAGGATGATGAACAACTTAAAGTTTATTTATTAAATCTACAAAATAGTTACCACCGTTAACGATTACCCTTTCCCAACGGCTTGGAAGGTCCATTATCCCATTTTTCCAAAAATGACTGTCCTTACTCCTGAATGAATTAAAAAACAACTTTATTCTGGATCTAGATCTCTTAAGAATAACATAGATGTACAAATAAATAAGTATCATGACTGGCTGCAGAACACATAAAAAAGAAAAACAAAAAATCCTGATAATATTAATGATTACAATAAATATATATCATTATTTTAAATCATAAAAAGAGAAAAAAATGAAAAATTAAAATTAAAAAGATGACAATAATATCTAAATGTAATATAGGACTAATAAACCAAAAACAAAATTAGAAATTTAAAAATAAAAATGAAAATTTTATTATCATTTATGTCATGAATTGTAGACATTTCTCACTTCACTTTAATCGCTATATTCAAATTAGTTGGCATGTGGTTCGGAAGCAAGAAGGTGTTTTAAAAATAAAGATTTGAATAAATATTGGGAAGGAGCATGACAGATGTTTGATGGGAGAGAATTCCAGAAAAAAATGGATCGGGCTAAGAAGGAAAATTCATATTTTTTGGTTCTATGGGAAGGAGTAGTCGGATAAACGGGATCTGGTTTTCTGAGTATGGATTGTGAATTTAAATTGCAGGAGACTACAGACGCAAGAGGGGAGGTGGGAGCGGATTACTTGATAGAGAAAGGAACCAAGGAAATATTGCCTTCGAATCGAGGGAAATAGTCAATTTGACTCATCATAGAGGTGGGATACATGTGACCGTCCAGAGGTACCGAAGACAACAACGTCCAGTTGTACTAGAGGTACCGAAGACAACGTCAAGTTGTACTAGAGGTACCGAAGACAACAACCTGAAGAACAATAAAAGATCCGTATTGACGTCACCTTATCAAGAGTAGGATTTCCCTAGTAGAAAAGTTTTGAGTGAACGGAAAAGATGGAAATTCGAAGGAGCAATGTCAGGGTATGGCGGGTGAGGTAAAACCCCCCATCAGGAGCTTAATAACTTTTGCCGAACTGTGCTATCAGCAATTGAATCGCTGCCATACACGGAACGAATCTTTCTTGCCGTTTAGGCTGCGTTTTTCCCTTTTTGTTGACGTTAAAGCCCCTTAAAATTTACATCGATAGGACATAGAAATTCGTAAAAAGGTACAAAATGCATGGTATGAAGTGGCTCTTCTGGTTAGCTGATTTCAATGAAAAAGTTGCTGTAACATCTCGGGCGTATAGTTGTCTTAAATGCGAAATTTCAGTTCATAGGACTTTTCGTTTTCGCCCGGGAGTTACCACACTTGGAGTTACGGAACTTGGTTATTTGGACTCAGAGGACCCTAAAACGTGTATTTCCGTCGAAAACTGCGATTCGAAAATTTTCATGATCGCAATACTTTCCCTTATTATAAATTTCATATATAGGTAAGTGAAAGTAAAAATAACAGATAAATTTTATTTTTAAAATCTCTACGAACTTTTCGGACAACCAAATATTTTAAAACATTTAAATAATACTTTAGTTACGAATGGAAATTGTAAGATGGAGTGAAAATGACCCTTGTGATTGAAAAGACCTAATATAAATAAATAGTTCTTGAAATTACTGCAATTTCTTTTAGAAAATATAACAACTAATGTGAGAAGAAGAGCACTCACCATCCCGCCCACACAGTAAGCCCTTCGAAACTTATCCAAGAGAATGTCACAACGAGTTCAATATTTCCTCGGATGATTGATTTGGAAGAGCGATACAGGAGCCGATGAAGGGCTCAGCGCATTTCTCTCCCTCGGCTCGATACAAGCAAAGGCAAGGTATAAACTTTTTGCCTTCCCAGTCCTCGGGAGATGGATCAATATCACAAAATGGAAATCGGACAGACGGTCGCCATCAATTTAAATTAAATTTAACTGAGGCCATTAATCTGTTTCGAGCGATAATTAGGGCTGCTTTGGCCTCATTTATCACCCTCCGACCGTCTACTTATTGAGCTCGCCTGGCTAAGTACGTACTACGCCAAACCTGTCCCTGTGACAATTACAGTCTGTAATCGACAATGACTAATATACCAATTGATGATTGTAATCAAATTAGGCATTGAATACACTAAACGTTCTAAGTAAATGTCTTTTAAGATTACTATTCCTCCAACATTTCGAATCTGTATAAAGTTGCAATCTCACTAATATCCTGAAAAATTTATGTATTAAATTCCCTGGTAGCTCATCTTCAACTGCCTCTCTTCAGCCGTCTTGTTCAGATGCCCATACCACTTAAATCTATTCATCCTTATGGCGTCAGTTAAACGCATCGTATTAAATAGATCATAAATTTCCTTTGTATAAATATATAAACTGCAAAAAAAAAAAAAAATTTGTTTTTTTTAATTTTTTAATCCTCACACGAGACTAAAACGACAAAAAAAACAAACGTTCAAAACTTCGAATTCATTACAAAAAGCTCATTTATTTTACCGTCATCTCACCCATCTGGACATATGGAATCGAACTTTGGGGCTCTACTACTTCTAGGCCCAAGGTCGAAGGTTCGAACCTGGCTAGGGGTCCTAGGGGTTTATAATGGAAGTAAAAAAGTCGTTAGTTATCCCGTCCTTCAGAGGGGAGGTGGTCCCGGGCCTGTGCGATATCAGGTAAAAATGCCTATCCTAATTAAACCTTGATAGACAAAATTTAGGACTCCTACTGTAACATCCTCCGATTAGCCAAAGCACCATAAAGTGAATAAACAAACAAACAAATTTCGTAATTGTAGTAGTAAATTTATTTACTGACATGAATATAAAATCCCCTGAACTTTTTATATTAGTAAAACTAGAGAACAAGCAATAAATATTCAGAAAAATAGAAATGATAAAAAATACGTATGCCTACATCATGCATGAACGGTCGTGCCAACTACATGCAGTGAGTCTTAAAAGTATTCGGGATTCACTACCATTTCGTAATTTACTTCCTTTTCACTTATTTTTTATGTTTATGTGGAGCTGTAAACCACATTATAATGTTAGGAGGAAGGTATACAATGGCTAAAACCAAAAATTACAACAATCATTTTATTTTTAATGTTTTGAACCTGTATTTACGAAAAAATAGTGTATGTCAATGGTGTCAAAAGTATTCGGAATTACGTGGTTTCCTAATTACATTAATGCACTGATTATAAATAAACATCCAATTGGTGACACTTTTTGTATAATTATACATTTTAGCCTACTAGGAATTGATCTTACTAATTAATTGATTGTTTGGTGTGAAGTATTTTTCCACTCAAGCACTTATTGTTTCTTGAAGCCATTTTCGTTTTGAATACACTATTTCCAGATTTTCCTTTTTAGTAGGACCTACAAATAGTTAATTAAATTTGAAAGAAATAATGGAAAACTTAGAGAACTTTTTGAAAATTTTTCAGCAACTAATTCTGAATAGATAAACTATTTATGTCTAAAGTCAAGGTTGCATGTATGTTAAAAATTTAATTTATTCGTAATTTTCGTAATTCGAAGACCTAACTATTACTGACCGCTCAAGGTCTTTTACTATGGCATACTAAATTCTTTATTTGGTTTCCTCCAAACCATAATTTTGTCATAAGAACCATGTATTTTAGTATGAGAGTCATCTATAAACATTTTAATTTATCAATCTTCTCTTTAAAAATGTTCCAAACACTCAGTCTATTCTCTTGTTGCCTTGCCTCCTCAAAGTCGTATTCCGTACTTATTTTACCATCTTTTTCTTTTCGTCATATTTTTTTAGAACGCAGCTAACAGTTAAAACACTTATTTTGAATCCAGAAGTTCTGTAAAATACATAAAAAAGCTAAGGTTTACTCATTAAGATATTGTTTTCTTATTTGATGAATAATCAGTCTTTCTGTTTTAACATTTAATAATTTTTGGAGCTCACTTTTTTTATTTTATATTTTAGTATTATATCCTCTACTCTTTATTCAGCCATCAACATATTCTCTCCAATTTTTTTTTACATTTCAAGTATTTCTCTTAAAAAAGTATTCGAAGCCGTTGTTCGATCGTTGTTTGTTTGTATTTTATGGCCTCATTTTAAAAAGGATTCTTTCCAAGGTTTGGTATATGTTACATGAGGGAGAATAATTGTTTAGAACATAAAATTATTTCGAAGATTAGTGAAAATATAAACATTTGAAACCATTAAACAGCAAGATATTACGATTTCCGAATGCTTTTGACACTGAATGATCTTGCAAATTTTACATTATTAATCAGATATTTTTAATAACAATAAACTTTTCGGTTATCTGGTCAGTTATTTTCCTTTATGGGAGTCTCTTTTAAAGATTTATGAGTGAAAAATAATTACATAAATTCATAGTTGTGAAATATACTTATTAAATGAAAAGAAATACGAATTCCGAATACTTTAGACACTTATTTTTTTTTCTGGGATGAATTATTCGTATATCTTGTTTCATTGCAATATTTTTATCTAATCTTTCAATAATTTTAACGGAGAATATTATTTTATTTAATTTTAGGTGAATAAAAGCTATCTATGCTGCCTGAGTGCGCCTTACTATGAAAAAGGGCTATACGGTGGTAGGGTTTCCCGGTTAATCGAACAAGGTCCCTTCATCAGGCCCTCCGTTTCAATTAGTACACCCAGGGGTCACTTCTAGTTATTCATTGCCAGCTTTCTCCAGAGATCAATATTCCATAGTCCAGGGCCATGTCAAGGTCCAGCTCTGATCAATTTAGTTAGTTCCGGAAATGTTGTTAACTCTTTGTTTATCAACCAAATACAGACAATTTTATATCGTTTTATTTAAATTGAATAAGTAAAATCGAAGAATTTCCTAAGTTATTCTTTGTACGTCTGTCCAACAACAAAATTCTTATTATTACAGTATTGCTCATTTTTCAGCTAATCCAGATTAAATATCAAACGTACCTTCATGTACTCTATCAACCGGTCCCATAAACCTTTCTTTTCTTTTTTTTTGCCATTTTTAAGGTGATGTTTTTTATTCAAAAATATTGCTGCCACACTCAAGGGCTATAGAGGTATTAAGGCATTAAGTATCTATACATAAAATATTTACAAAATAAATTAAACAAGATAACTTCCGTAAATTTATGTTTTATTTGATTTAAAACATGTATATGTATATGTTTCACAACGTTACGAAGTTTTTCACCCGTTATCTTCTTTAAGACTTCAATAACGTCATCAAATTACAAAGCAGGAGGCTAAAAGAAATAAAAAATACATAAAAACACTTTTAAATATATGTCAGCTCATTGTTCAACAATAATATTAATAAATTAAAGTAAGCTATTTCCATAGCAAAAATCCTTCTTCTTCTTCTTTCTCTTCGACCCATTTGCCTTTCAGTGTGGGCGAGTTCCCAGCCATTGGTACCAACTGTCTCTGTTCCTGGCAAGGTTTCTAATCTCGCCCAGAGTTTTACCTCTACGCATCCCTATTCGCTCCATGTGATTGATATAGGAGGTCCTTGGGCGTCCTCTAGGTCTTCGTCCTAAGGGCCTTACCTCCATTGTTTTAATTGGGTTCCGGTGGCGGTCCATTCGACAGACATGGCCGTACCATCCCAATTGCTTCTTGTCTAAGACTTCCAGAACAGAGCATACATTAAGCTCTTCCCTGACTCTTCCGTTCCAGACACAGTCTCTCCGCGTCTTCCCCACAATTCTTCTTAGAAACTTCATTTCCGAGGCAGTGATGCGACTTTGTAGCCTTTCATTCATAATACAGCTCTCTGCTCCATAGAGAAGCACTGGTAGAAAGATGGACTTGAACAGGTGTAACTTCACGTTCCGTGCTACTTCTCTTTTTCCGATAACCGTGTTGCAGATATGGTAATAGACGGAATTAGCTTTGGAAATTCTGCTTGAGATTTCAGAATCCAATTTCCCAGATCTACTGATCACTGTGCCTAGATACGTGTAATCTGTCACCACCTCCATCAATTCTCCACCACAGGAGATCTGTACATCTTCTTGAGCTCTACCAACTTGAAGAACCTTGCTTTTTCTGTAATTGATAGTCATTCCCTTTCTCTTCAGTTCCTCATTCCACTCCGTCACTGCCTGCTGAAGCTGCTCTGGGGATTCCGCTATAAGGACTATATCGTCAGCAAACAAGAGGAACTGTATAACAACAGGATACAGGTTCCATTGGCCCATGTGCATTCTGGCTGTGCGTCTTTTGCAAATTGAGGCAATCTCATCTATGTATACAATAAACAAAAGGGGACTTAGCGAATCGCCCTGTTTTACTCCCTTTTCCATCCTAAACACAAGGGCTAGTAGATGTGCTCTACTAGTGGGGTTTAACGATTCCCCGGTCTCCTGAGTTCAGTACACAGTGCATTTTCACACAGCAGAACAGTACACTAAAGACATACACTGACATTAAGGACACTAACAGTACATACCTCAGGATCACCTCTCCTGGGAAGACCCTAGCCAGTATAACTGGGCACCAGTTGTCCCGAGGTACCGGGGCCTCTGCTACTGGGCCAATCACCCGTAGTGGAGTACAACTGATTCAAAGAAATTCAGCAAAAATCCTATTAAAATAATTCCTTAATTTTTATCCTATTTTTAATGAAGTTGTTATTAGTCATGGTTTAAATTTATGTATCAGAACCTCATTACAGCATTGATGTCTTTTAAAGGAAATTCTGGTGGTAATTACTGAAGATATAATTTTGATCTAGTGCTAAACATTAGTATTTAGAAAAAATATATCAAGTTTTCCAAAGTTTAAAAAGCTAGTGCCCGCAGCAAACGACTTTCACTTATCTCAGTTTTTAAAACCAATGAAAGAACTTCTATATCAGAATAGAATTGAAAAAAGATTAAATAATCGATTATATTATTATCTACAATGATCAGCAAGTGTTATTCGCTTTTCATCACTCTCCATTACCTTTTACAACTTTGTTTATAAGATAATATTTTTTTTTTTAATCTTCAGCTTTCCAACGGTACATTATATATCTATATTACTGTTCGTATATAAAAAAAATATATATATTTTTTTAAATTTTCACGTTGGTTATCATGTACGTTCAACTTGTAAATTTACCCGTTTTTTTATCGATTCTAACAATATGATTTTTTCTCGAATCTTCAAAATTAAAGGTTTTTAAAAAGAATAAAATTTAATATATCATTATTCAAGAGACCTACATCATATTAAAGCCCATTAAATGTTACATCGCTACAGAGAGCTCAATCAAAATCGTTAGAGCTGTTTTCGATAAACAGCTATAGGAGATGAAGACTCAAATTTATTATAGTTATCTTAATTCGTATGTTGTTTTGTAGGAAGTTTGGTATTAGCTATGCTTGACTTTATATATGTCAAATTCGTCACTGTATTAATGAATTTACAGGAAATTCACTGGTAGTAATTCATCACTGAGAGTATAATGTTGATCTAACGGTGATATAAATTAGCATTTAAAAAAATCTGATGCACGCAACTCACGACTTTCACTTACCTCCGTTGTTAAAATCAATTTAAGAATTTTTAAATACATTTAAAGATACAAATAAATTGTTAACGAATTGATTATTTTTAATTTCAATAGAAACATGTGTTTTATTCAATAATCTATTGTATTTTTATCAACAACTTCGGTCAGTTAGTTTTATCGGCTGTACATCACTCTCCATTAACCTTTAAAATTCCGTATATTAGATAATATTTTTTCTAAAATCTTTTGCTATCCAACGGTATTTTATACATTTATATTACTATTATTGTGCTCAAAAACACGAAAATTGCATAAAAAAATGTGTCTGCTCTTTTCTCCTTTAGTTGTTTATCAAGTACGCTCAACTCAATTTATTTATCAATGCTACTAAGACGATCTACAACATTTTTTTTTAATTTATAAAATTAAAGATACTTTAGAGGAAGAAAATTTAAAATATCGGCATTTAAACCCATGCCAGTCCATATCAATCAGAATGAAACCTACACCATATTAAAGCCCATCAAATTTTACATCGATATATAGAGTTTAACCAAAACCGTTTGAGCCGTTTTTGAGTAAATCGTGAAAAGGTAGAAAATGCATGGTATAAAGTGGTTCTTCTTGTTTGCTGATTTTAATGAAAAAGATTCTGTAACATCTCGGGCGTGGTCTTAAATATGAAATTTCTGTTTCATAGCACTTTTAGTTTTCGCCCGCGAGTTACCACACACAGACCTTTTTGCGGGGCTTGGTCATTTGGACTCAGGGGACCCTAAAACTTGTAGAAAATTTTCACTATTGCAATACTTTCCCTTACTATAAATTTCATATATAGGTAAGTGAAAGTAAAAAAATATGTCAGGTTTTCCATACTTTAAAAAGGCAATTATGATGAAGTATTGTTTTGTTCAGTTTATGCTATATTCAGGTTAATAATGCCACCGGAACCTCTATACAATTTACTGATGCTCCATTCCACGTATGTTTCCGTTTCCTAAAAGAAGCTGAAGTGAGCGTTGCGAGTTGAGGGCCAGGACGTAATGATGTTACTTCCTATCCCTTTGTAGCCTGCAATTTAGCTCAAGTGTAGAGAAGGTAATTTAAAGTGCTAATATCGTTACCCAAACGAGATAACATAATGAAAGACAGAAATTTCCACGGAAACCCCCCATGTCTAATGAAAGCTTCCAACAGCCGCTTTTCCTCTAAGAGCTCTTATAATCATTTTAGGAACATCCACAACTAAAATAATAACTCAAATTCCACTTGATTTTTTTTCTGTTATGGGTCGGTACCACCTGGTTTTGGTTGGTTTGCCTAAATCCAACTATATGTGTTTCATTCACTTATTATGAAAAATGATTAATTCTGCATGTGGTTCGTCGTAAAATGATCTAGGATGTCGAGATCATCAGTCAGGTCTTTACAAATAATTTATAAATGAATGCTTAAACAATAGTTATCCGATGATTGTAATTAAAAAAATGACGAATCCGGTATAAGTTCTTCTTGTGAAACGTTATGATAGGGTTATTATTTTCAATACGATAATGAACTATTGTTGCCGAACGAAGCATATAAAATTATATTGCTATATAATGTGATTATAAGGAAATAATAAACCATTATGTAATAATTTGAAGCGTTTCTTTTATAATCAAACGTGTATGTATGTATCCGTGTATGTAATCCATTTGAATTCGTCCAATTTTCATTAATTTTGCCGCTTGACAATTTTGATTTTGAATATAAAACCATAAATAAATTTTTTTTCAAGCTAATACTTTCAGTGTGAAAAATAATTAAGCATGAAAATCATTTCTAACCTCCCTCGTTATAGCACCAAAGTTTTCAGTTAATATCATTTTTCGAGATTTTTTTAAATCATTTTCTGGGCTACTTAGGTAATGTGTTGTAAGGACCTTGTTGTGTTGTTTGGTTCTTACATATGCAAAATTACCGGAGTTAATATTTTTTTAACAGTTAAGAGAATTTTGTAACTCCGGGACCAGCTTAGTCTCAAAGACCAAATTTTTTATCACTTAATCAAATCATATAGATAGGTAAACTGTATTAGTTTCATAATTTTTCAATAAGTCCCTTTTGAGATATTTTCATGTAAACATCGCGAAAAATGAATTGTTGCCAATTTTGAAAATCCATATACAAAAAACGATTATGTTCTCAAGATCGAAATTTCTACAGCAAGTAGGACTATGACTAAAGGAAAAAATAATCAATAGTGAGTCTCTTATATTTCATATACCTTTATCTCGCTAAAAGTCCTTTTTTTTTTATTCATTTTCGAGAATTTTTAAACAACTTCCTTCACTATTTAGGGAATGAGCCATGGGGGGACAAAAAGAACAAAACATCTCCTTTTCTTATTTTTGTTTTGATTTGCTATCTAAAAAATTACAGGAATTAGAAAGATTTTCCCATCACATCTTTTTGCCGGTGAAGCTGACTTAAAAAGGCTGCAACACTAAAAGTATTGGCTTGAAAAAAAATTTATTTATAGTTTTATATTCACGAAAGGATAGGAAAGAACTGGTCACAAAACCACGAAAATCAAAAATGTTGAGCGGCAAGGTCTGGACGATTTCGAATGGATTGACCCATATCTATTCAAGCAATTAAAGAAATAAATGAAAGACCCAAGTTTTCGGCTATGAAATTTACGATAGAACCCGCACTATTCTAAAAACATTTTTATCGGAAAACCATTCGATTGACGTTAATGTTTTTTAATTTGTGGTTAGGCTAATTTTAAAAATTATTCGCTAACACCATTTCATCAACATTTTTTCTAACCCTTATTGCAAATGAGCTACAGAATAATTCTTGGTCTCATGAACGTTTAGAGTTACGTTCTTATAATAGCATAGAATCAGAAGTAGTACAAAGTTCTGAAACTACTTTTGTGGGAAACCAGAGAGGTAAAGGAGGTCGTGACACTTGGTACAATCCCAGCGCTTTGAGCTCTACTTGAAGCAAATCAAGCGCAGGAGGTGATCATTTAACGCTATTGGCACTCTTGCTAACACTCACTGCTATCCACGGAGTCTCAACTTTAACAGATCATTCGATTTAAAAGTAGTGTGTTTGGTTGTCACCCTCTCAATTGTAATTTCACGTATTTTCACAAATATTGCGGATTAAAATACATGTGAATATTACTAAAACTCAGAATTAAGAATGAAAATAATTTTTATTCTGTGACATTTTCTTTCATAAGAATAATATTAAATGTACAAAAAGAAGATTTTATCGGTTGTTTGTCTTCATTAATAAATATCACTAGCTAACCAGCAAATAATAAAGAAAACAAGTTTAGAAGATAGTAAAAAAAAATAATCTGGCCAAGACACGACTTTCACAAGTACAAATAATTAACACAAGTAACAAAACATTTTAACCTGAAATATTTTTTTTTTTAATAAAAAAAATGTTTGACTAACATTTTCGTGGAAAAAAACTTAAAAATATATTTTTTGAAACTGTTTTGTAAAATCCATAACATATATTCTTTTCGTGGGAATCGGTTGAGATGTTTAGGAGAAAACAATTTGTTTTGTTTTTCTACTCCCCTCCATAACGTCCCTCCCATAATGATGAAGGGGCTAAAAATTTGCGTAAGGTTGTTTCTCATAGGTGTGAATCAGTGGTCAGATTTCACATGCTTATTCAGCTAGGCCCTTTCAGGCATAGATTTAGTTTGTTACAGGCAGATCATTATCCTCTTAAAAGTATATTTTAAAACATTCAATCGAAGAACTATCACTATAATTAGACTAAACTGCGAAGAAAAGTAAGAGAAACAATGATCAGAAGTACAGACATAACTCTAATTCACTAGAATGGGCTACACTCACAATATAATAGACTATATACGAGTGCCCATCTATTGACACAACTGCAGAAAACATTCTATTACACTTTTATTGAGTTTATTTATCTTTGAAATATGATTTAGTATCATTAGAAATATATTCTATTAAATATGAACTAGACTCGATATTTTGGAAATGATTAAACAATTTTTTTTTTTTTTTTTATTGAGATATATTACAATTTGTTACAAAATGAACAATAATAATATTGATAAGAGACCACATTCATGCTATATATACAGAAAATAATAATAATGGTCAAATAATAATAATGGTCAAAGAAACAAAAATTAATCAATAATATATAAAGGGTGTCCCAAAATGTATTTCAATGAATCCATCATTTACTATACAACGTTTCGATCCATGTTGCCGGTCTTCATCTTTGCTCGGCATGATGCCCTAAGTAAAACACTAAAAGCTGTGAATTTTGCCGCTCTCACGAGCGATATCAAGCGATCTTTTTTGGTAACTACATGTTCCATACTTGCCTCCCTTTTTAGTTTTTTTAGTTTTTTAATGGACGAGGCCGAATGATCGAAAGCTTTATAAATTCAACTAATCTTCTCACTTTAAACACTGGAGAGCCAACCTTCTTGAGCTCCACCTACGGCACCTTTTCAGCAATTGACCTCTCCCTATGCAGCCCCTCTCTATACCACACCATAGACTGGACAGTACTACCGGAACTTTATGGCAGCGACCACTTTCCTATAAAGTTGAAACTATTGAATACATCATATGCATATAAAAGAAAGTCAAGATGGATTACTGAAAAAGCAGATTGGACAAACTTCTCCTCTTTAGCAAACCCCCCTCTTGAATCAGCAAATAATCTAGACATTGATAGAGGATGCCAAGCCATAACAGAAGTAATTCTTTTGGCCGCTGAATCTTCGATACCCAAAACCAAAGGATTTTCCAAACGACCATCTGTACCTTGGTTCAATAAAGACTGCAAAGAAGCGATAAAAAATCGAAGAAAAGCTCTACATAAATTTAGAAAAAATATGAATCCTACAAACTTTATTGAATACAAAAAACAAAGGTCAATATGCAGAAGAAAATTGAACTGCAGTAAAAAAGAATCGTGGAAATCCTTTGTAGAATCTATTAATTCTTCAACACCAGCTAATGTAGTTTGGGATAAAATTAGAAAGATCAAAGGAGTAAGCTCTCCCACTGGATACACGTTATTAATCGATGGGAAATTGTGTGATGATCCCGAAGTAGTAGGAAATAATTTTGCTTCCTACTATTCAGAAATATACAATGAACCCACAGCCAGCGAACGTACAGAGAATTTTGACTTCTCAACCTCCGATACAAACTTGGTGTACAATATGCCATTCACGATGTGGGAAGTTCAGACTGTATTAAAGAGTGTCAAGGGTTCTTCACCAGGGCCTGATAATATCCATTATTCTATGATACAACACCTCCCAAACAACACATTGACCTGGCTCCTAAACTATTACAATCACATTTGGCAGACTGGCGTTTTTCCTAGTTTTTGGCTCCATTCAGAAGTGATTCCAATTTTGAAAAATGGTCAAGATAAGAGATACCCCTCTAGCTACAGACCAATTTTCTTAACGAGTTGCCTGTGCAAAGTTTTCGAGCGCATGGTAAATAAAAGACTTACCTGGATTTTGGAAACCAACCATCATATTCAAAACTTCCAGTGTGG
Organism: Piezodorus guildinii; assembly: GCA_023052935.1. NCBI lineage: Eukaryota > Metazoa > Arthropoda > Insecta > Hemiptera > Pentatomidae > Piezodorus > Piezodorus guildinii. The sequence continues at coordinate 116,800,251 of CM041293.1, read as the reverse complement.
ATTCCGTAAAGGTAGATCTACAATTGATCATTTAGTTCAAATGGAAGCGGAGCTCCAATACACCTTTATTCGGAATGAACAAGCCATAGCTATTTTCTTTGATATGTACAAAGCATTTGATAAAACCAATACTACTACAATTCTGGAAAAATTAATGTCATTAGGATTCCGTGGGAACATGCCGAACTTTATTCAAAAATTTCTTGGCCATCGATATTTCAAAGTTCGAATTGGAAATACATCGTCCATATCCCATGAACAAAGAAATGGAGTCCCACAAGGTTGCGTTCTTAGTACAACCCTTTTCACCCTCGCAATCAGTGACCTTGCAACCAATTTACCACGAGGAGTCAAACCAATGCTGTTTGTTGACGATCTGGCAATCTTTTGTCGCTCCAAAGATTTGCAGTCTATAAAAGAGAAGCTAAAAGCGTCACTTAATCGAGTTAGTGATTGGTCACAAAACTCAGGATTAAAGTTCTCAGCAGAGAAAACAAAATGCATATATTTCAGTAGAAGAAGACATTACCCAGACTTACCAAATCTCTTGCTCAACAACGTTCCTCTTCCATACGTAAATAATTGTAGATTCTTAGGTTTAGAATTTGATAGACGCCTAACGTGGGAGAATCACATAAAATCTTTAAAAGAAAAATGTACAAAAAAGCTCAATATACTGAAAATCTTAACTGGAACAAGTTGGGGTGCAGATCGCACTACTTTACTCAAAGTATACCTATCAATAATAAGTTCAAAGATGGAGTATGGATGTTTTGTCTTTGGTTCTGCAAAAAGGGATAATCTGGCTAAACTCGATGTAGTACACCATGCAGGCATACGCATTGCCATAGGAGCTTTCAGGACAAGTCCTTCACTAGGTCTTTGCGCAGAATCTGGCTTACCACCATTATCTTACAGACGTGATAAACTGGCCATCAACTACATCACCAAATTATTCACACAATCTACCCATCCTGCTCACGGATACATCTTCAAACCTAAATACTCAGCGAGATTTCAACTAAAAGCTAACCCAACCTTACCACTAGCAGAAAGAATATCATCCGTAGTTAACAAGTTAAAATTAATAAATATAAATGCAGTAAAAAACAAGACACCACCATGGACATTCCAAAAACCTTATTTATATCTTCAATTGGCTAAACATACTAAAGAAAATTCCAAATCAATAAATTTCAAAGACCGTTTTGAGAAGATCATCAGCACATTGCCTACCCACAAATTAATTTTCACAGATGGTTCAAAGTCGGACTCAGCCACTGGCTCAGCTTTTGTCACATCAGATTGCACCTACAAGACGAAGCTACATCAGTTTTGCTCCGTCTACACAGCTGAAGTGAATGCGATCGCAATGGCTCTAGATTATTCCAGAACACTCCCTATAGAGAATATAACCATAGCCTCAGACTCATTAAGCGCTCTAAAAGCACTAGAGAATATGTATTCCAACCATCCAGGAATTTTAAGAATCCTAGAATTAACCAAATTATTCGCTGAAGAAGGAAAAAGAATCCATTATGTGTGGATACCAGGCCATATGGGGATAATAGGAAACGAAATGGCAGATAAGGCTGCCAAAGAAGCCCTTACACTCCCAGGTCGTGGTAGGACACTACTGACACCATCAGAGCTAGCACGTCCACTAATGGAAAATGTATTGAAGAAATGGGAAGAAACTTGGAACAACAGCTATCCAAGTAAGCTCAAAGCAATTAAGAAAGAGGTAAAACCTTGGAAAACCTCAAGTCGCACCGACCGTAGAGAAGAGGTGGTCCTGGCCCGCCTGAGAATCGGACACACACGGCTAACGCATGGGCACATAATATCAAAAGAATTGCCCCCAAGATGCAAGCATTGTAGGGAAACCTTGACCATAGCTCATATTTTTGAAGAATGTTCCTTCTACATCAGGCAGCTGAACAAAAATAAAATACCAAGCAACGTCGCAGATGCTTTGGGAAACAATGGAAAAAGGATTGATGAATTAATGTGTCTCCTCTCTCAAATGGATTTTTACAAGCTTATTTGAATTACTCTTGTTTTGTTTTCTTTGGACTTAAATTATTTTATATATATATATATATATATATATATATATATATATATATATATTTTTTTTTTTTTTTTTTTTTTTTTTTTTTTTTTAATTTTATTTATAAATTTTTTTTTCTATTATATTTTATTTTACTTATTTTTGTAATTACTTTTCTAATTATTATATTTATTACCTTATTTTTCAATTAAATATTAATGTATTACTATTACTTATTTATTTTTATTATTATCTATTTTATCTACTTGTCTTTTATCTTTATTTATTATTATTATTTTTATTTATTTATTTTTATTTTTTTTATTTTATTTTTTATTTTTATTTATTCTTTTCTCTTGAATATTATCTAACATTCATTTATCTCAAGTAGAATTATACATATATTATAATATCTTTTAATGAATATCTCTTTTAATATTTTAACTTATACTATTTGTCTTAACTTAATCTTCTATAAAAATTAATATATCTGGCACTGATGACCGCGATGTTTTGTGCCATTAAAATTTTAAAAACCAACCAACCAACCAACCTTTTTAGTTTACACTAGCGGTACCTAGCGACTTATGCTTTGAATCTGGGTTCTCTGTTCTCGCGTTCTTTTTTTCTAATAAGAGATTACCATTTTGGACGCATAACACGGATAGGGTTGATCTTTTTAAAGCTTATTAAATGCTTTATACTTTCACTTACCTATGAAATATTATTCATTACAAGTCCCGCAAAAAGGTCTGAGTGTATGTGTGTGTGTGTGTGTGTGTGTGTGTGTGTGTGTGTGTGTGTGTGTGTGTGTGTGTTTGTGTGTGTGTGTGTGTGTGTGTTACGTCTAACGCGAAAACAAATAATCTTATGAAACTAAAATTTCATATTTAAGATAACCCTACCATATTTAAGATAAACCATACGCCCGAGATGTTACAGAAACTTCTCCAACAAAATCAACAAACCAGAGCCACTTTATCCTATGCATATTTTCAAAAAAACGGCTTTAACGATTTTGACTAAACCCCCTATAGAATTTAATGGGCTTTAATATGACATAGGTTTCATTCTGATGAAAATGGTCTGACAGGGCTTAAATAACGATATTTTAAATTGTCTTTCTTTAAAGTAAGTTCAATTTTGTAGATTTCATAAAATTAGGCACACCATTTTATTAGTATTGATGAATAACAGGTAAAAATTTGATAAACAACCATAGGAGAAAAGTGCAAAAATATTTGTTTATCCAATTTCTATGTTTTTGAACATAAGAATAGTGATATAGATGTGTAATATTACGTTGGATAGCTAAATATTTTAGAAAAATATTATCTAATACACGAAATTGTAAAGGAGTAATGAAAAGCCGTTTGTAAACAAAACAAAACATACTCGGTATAAAAAACCTATAAAAATGTCTTATACTATTCTTTTAATTTTTTGACACTAAAAATCACCTAATATAACAGTCTTAAAAGAGCAACCTTTTCGTGTCCAGCAAGGCGTTCTACTGATTAAAAAAAAGATCGCGATAACAGAGAGCCCGGATTTAGTGTAAAAATCGCTAGGTATCACTAGTGTAATTTAAAAAGGGGGCAAGTATGGAAAATGTCTGATCTCATTGCCTATCCTGTTGAACCACCTTATGCAGTGTGAGGAGGAAGTCAATAGAGCCCTCTCCAGCTGTGCCGGTCTTCCACAAGGCGTCTTCGGTCATTCCATTGAAGTCTCCTTTTCTGGAAATCTCTTTTTACTTCTTCTCATTTCCGTCTAGGCCTTCCTCCTCTTCTCTTGCCCTCATCTTTCACCACCACTTTAGGGCTTGATTTCTTGTTATTAAGGTAATATCTATAAGTAGTGGCCCAGACCCGAATTTCTTTTAAATCATTGTTTACCCTGAAAGTTCGAGACTCAGTCTTCAGGCAACGCAGAAACCCAAATGAATACGTCATTCGAAAACATATATACTGTGTAGTTTCAGTTGTTCCTAGGTTACGTCTTTGATGTAACCCAGGAACAATAGTGGTCCCAAAATAGAACCCTGTGGTACACCTGCACTGCACTCCAACCATCCCGACGCATCACTTGGAGTCCTTACTTCTTGTAGCCGGTCGCTATGATACGACTTGAGGCATTGCAAAACCGGCTCCCCAACACTAAAGCTTCTAAATTTCCCTTGTAAAGTCTAATAAGACAAATATTGTTACTTTTCGATAGTCCATAGCTTTTCTTATATCCTTCAGAATAGTGAGGAGCGCCGTACATGTGCTACGACCCCGTCTAGATCCCGACTGATCTGGAGACAGTAAGTGGTTGTCTTCTAAGAATTTCCTAAGATCACTCTCAACCAATTTCTCAAGAACCTTTGACAAAACCGGCAATAAAGCGATCGGACGATAATCCGATAGTTCTCTGGGCTTTGTTTTCATGGAGTTATAGAATGAGATTGACTTATCAATAATACATAGTAATATTTAATAAGTTACTTTGTCTATTCCTAAGACTGTCACTCAAAACCCTAAACCAGCTACCTAGAAAGGTCTTACCAAGTACCGCTAAAGGAGACATACCTGTACTTAGGGCACAGTACCCACCACCTGGAAGCACTTGCTTTGTGGTGCCCATGCCGCCTCCTCATCCCCCCTACAATCCCTTGCTACATATACTCTTGGATCCTCAAGACTTATTACTCTAGTTGTAACATTACTTGTGTCACACTCAAAGAAGGAGACCTCGGAATGTACACTTGTAGTCACCCAAACTCTTCAGCACAGAGTATTGTATTCAGAATATGTATTATGTTCTAATAATAAAAGTAATATCTAAATATCTTCACTGTGTGTGATTCGTTAACTAAGGGAATAGGTCTAATGATCGCACGTTTCCTCGCATCTTGGAACCTATATTGCTGAAGAGATACATTTGGTATATTGACAAGCACATTTTCTCCATTAATCCATGAGAGAGAGAAAGACTGATTGATTGATAGATTTTATTGTCTTAGGGTCTGAGGCCCGTTCTTAATGACAAAATAATAATTTTTCTTACTTACAGATGTGCATATTGCTACAGATACACAAAACTTATAGAGAGAGAGAGAGAGAGAGAGAGAGAGAGAGAGAGAGAAAGAGAATATAATATAAATTAAAATATTATATATTAAATTAATATGCTATGATATAATAAAATATCTAGTATAATAAGATATTTATATTTTCTTTTGCACTATTATTTAGAAACATTCTCATTAAACCATAGACAAATTTTGGTTAGTTTTTTTGTTATATATATCAACCATTTAAAGCTTAAGAATTTAAATTTTTAAAAATCAATCCTCCACTAATCATCATATATTCATTTTATATGAATAAAAAAATTAAAAATTTGTACAAAATATTATTTTGCAAAAAAATTAGACAGTTGTGGTATTTTGATTTGTATAATTCATTTTCTTCATATTCCTGAAAGTAATGTTTCGTAGACACTGGTTTTGAAAGGTTTACGAAAAAATCCGCTGCACGAGGTTCATCAATCCTCTTTAATTATTACATAAGTTTCCCGGAGACTTTTCTTTCTCTCTATGGTCCATCTCCAGCACTGAATTTTTCACAAGCGACACCATTCCGTGCCCAAATGGAAAATCTGCTCAGGTTTAAGTTTGAAAACGTTTTACAAAAATCAAAACTGACATCTACCTGTACTCAAGGTTTTTAAACTTTATATAAATTGAACCATCTAAAATACTAAACTTTAAAGTAAATATAAGTTTGACCATGAAAGTTACATTTCATTTCTATGTAGTTTTTGTTAGTCATGGCCGTGAATAAAAATAAGATATAAAAAATCGGGGCTTAAAATGTTTTGATATCAACGAAATATTTATTTGTGTTTAGATCTTGAGCATATTTGTACAGAACTGTAAATTAAATGCTTTTGTTTTGCAATCATAATAATTTTTTTGCTGAATTAAAGTATTTTTACTGCTTATTTGATCTCTGTTTTTCAAAAACAGAAAGAAGATTTTACGTGATATGCCTAGATGTTAGTATGATGTTTTAAATAACTTACCTATTTATGAAATAATAAAGTAACTCCCGGGCGAAAAAGAATAGTCCTATGAAACTGAAATTTCATAATTAAGACAGTTATACGCCCGAGATGTTACAGCAACTTTTTCTTTAAAATCAGCTTACTAGAAGAACAACTTTATACCATGCATTTTACATATTTTTACTGTTTTCTCAAAACGGCTCTAACGATTTTGATTAATCACTTTATATCGAAGTAAAATCGGACGGGTTTTAATATCATTTTAATATCTCTTATTTATTACTATCTTCTACTCTATCTCAACTGTTATTTTTTTTCTGTATTTATCTCTTGAATACATGATGTATTCGGTGAAAAACTATAATAAATCAAGGGACAAGAACATTTTTTTTTATTTTGTGATTGCTTTACGTAACCCAAATACTGTTTAAAAAAATATTCAAACTATTAAATTATAAAGTTGGCTCTGAATTGATTTGAAAAATGATGAGATATATAGATATTATATAATTTTAATAATAATAAATTCTCTATTCATTCTGGGACAAGTACCTTCAGAATAATATTACAGACAAATTAAATTGGAACTTCAGTATCTTAAAGTAAAAAAAAAATAACAGAAATAACAAAGAAAATGAATAATAGTAATAAATTAACAGATAGCTTCTAAAAATAATAATTTAGGAGAACAAACTAGACAACAAATAAAATAAAATATTTACATATTCATATATACAGGGCTAATTAAAATAAATTTACAATGCTTATGAAAAGTGTCAAATAAAATACATAAATGTTTAAACACGGTGCAAAATAAAATATAACAAATCATTGTTTTTTTCTGCTCTATTTACTTATTTTTATTAAAATTTGGTTATTAATTGGGATTATTTGAGAATTGGATGGACTGAATGTGTTTAAACAAACGTGATTTGAAGGTCGGAAGAGTACTGGAGTGGCAGATATAAGATGAATAGAATTCCATACGGACGAGGATCGGATAAGGAAAGATCTGTCGAAAGCTGCGGTTCGATGTGGCGTTATATACAGATCCAAAGGTCGCGAACAAGTGTTGCAGGTGTGGACGGAGGATTTAAATGAAAATATATCTGAAATGTACGATGGACGTTTGTATAGGAGAACTTGGTGGAGAAAGGATGCCAGGAAGTACTTAAAACGGTAGGAAGGATAAAGCCACTTTAAATCATCGTAGAATCGGGTTACAGTGGTGTCCCTGGATATCCCAAAGGTGGTAATTAAGGACTTTCAAAATGGAAATTGTGCGTCGGGAAATTTCGAAAATATGAATTTTCCAGGAAAGAGATTGATCGAGAGTACTCCAAGGTTTTTTTTTTTTTTTTTTTCATACCCTCTGGTTTTATTTACACAAAATACAAATAAAAATATGATATGTTCACGTGTCATATTTTGTTCTTCTATTACCCGAAGGTACCAAGGTTTTTGACGGTTTGGTGGAACTTTATAGTTTGATTATTTAAAAACTGTGTTGGGATTAGGGAAAGGGTTTTGAGGAGTGGATTGGAACCTATTACTATCGCCTTAGTTTTCTCAGCATTTAACTTTAGCTTGTTGTCTGCTGCCCAACAACTAATTCGGTTTAAATCATCCTGAAGCTTTTCTGTTGCTAGTAATAGGTCCGACGGAGAGAAGGAGAGGTAAATTTGGAGGTCATCCGCATACATACGGTGTTGGGAGTAATGGATATAGAAGGGAAGATCGTTTACGCAGGTAGCAAAGAGAGTAGGAGATAGTGATGATCTCTGGGGAACACCACATGACAATGGCAAACTCCTGGAAGGAGGTTGGCCTATACTGTGAGCGATCGGAGAGGACAGACTTGAACTAGTGCAGTGTACTACTGGATAAAGGAAGTTTTCGTAGTTTGGTGAGAAGGATTGTATGGTCAACAGTATCAAATGCCTTCGAAAAATCCAGCAAGACAAGAATAGTAAGTTTTTGGTGTTCTATTGCAAATTATAGGTCGTGAGTTATTTTTAGGAGAGCGGACTGCGTTCAGTAACCAGGTCGGAAGCCGGATTGGAGACGATTGATAAGGGAACGTTCTTCCAGGAAAATTGATAATTACTTTTGTACAATACGTTCTAGTGGTTTGGAAAAATTAGAAAGAGAGGGGATATGGCGGATGTCAGACGGTGTGGTAGGATTTGGGATCTTATTAAGTGGTCTTACTAAAGCAGTTTTCAAAGAAGATGGGAATATAGAATTTGATGATATAAAATTAGTATAAGGACTGGAAGACAGGATTTTATTAGTTTAACTAGAATTTTGTCAGGTCCGTAATCGTTTTTGTGGGATTTAAGAATAGCTTTTAATAATTGGTCATAGGAAATATGGGTAAAGAAGAAACTTTCTGGATTAAAACTGTGGTGTTCAATATCGGTAGTGGATGATGGGTCATGAGATAAGGATACGAAATGCATGTTGAGATCGTTTGGTGGGACAGGAATGGAATAGCAGTTATTGGATTCTGGAAGAGATAATTTTCGAAGGATTTTCCATTTGGATTTAGGATCTGGAACATTAGACAAGGCATTGTGGATGTAGAGGGATTTCACACGTCGCACTGCGTCTTGGGTTCTGTTCCGAAGATGCTTAAAACTAGGGTGGTCATCTGGAAAGCGAGTGCGGCGGAATTGACGTCTAGCTGCTTCTCTTCTTTTCATCAGATCCTTTAGTTCAGGAGTCAGCCAAGGAGCAGTGGGATGGCGTAAGGTTTGGGTGTCAAGAGGAGCATGGGTGTCAAGTATAGTTTTTCGGTTTGAGGTGAGAGTGGATATCATAGGGTCGATTGAATAATAGGAGTTACCATATGAAGTATTTCCAGATAGGTTTGGAGGAATTCGTAGGAAAGGAGGTCCAAACAACGATAGGTGGCTACTTTAATAGTTAAGGGTTCTATGGGTAGGTAGTATGAAATATCTTTGAGATCATGTGATGAAAGAAATAGTACCAAGAGGATGAAAGGGCCTTTGTCAGTTATATGAAGATCTAGCCAGTAGTCGGATAGTTGCGTAGATGGTTGGGATATGAAGTATGAAACTAGATATTTTAGGGAAAACAGTAGGTTTACAAGGAGGGATTTTTCATGAGATCCAGAGATAATAATATTATTGAAATTTCCGGAAATGATGATGTTTTAGTACCGATAGTAGTAGTGATAGTGTTTTAGTTTTAGGATTCAAAAGGGTACCGATTGGAACATGAGGAGGTCGAACAACGGCATACAGGAGAGGAGATGAAAGAGTGGAGATTTCTACAAACAGGTATTCGATATGAGGATGATCAGGAGAAGGGAATTGGAGAAGGATGTTTGCCCTGAGACAATCGAATATATATATACATATATATATATATATATATATATATATACATATATATATATATATATATATATATATAATAAATTCAATGAATTCCTTATACTTGCGGGACAACTACGGTGCATGGTGTTTTCAGGTTTTAAAATTTTAAATGACTAGCTTAATGTTGAGTTTCTCTAAACTCAATAACTTAACCCAACTGGTTTAGTAATAAATAAAAAACTTTTATTTAAAAAAAAATATGTAATGCGAAAAGGTGAGGTATTTTGCATATTAATGATTATAACTACTAAATTGACCTTTTTAATACAGTAAGGGCCATGGCAGACATAGACGGTTGCCGGTCAAAAGATTTATAATCCTAGACTTACCAGCCACCTAATCGGTTGTTGATACAGACATAGTTGGAGCAGGCACACACCCGGCTGCCGTGTATACCTAACCACACCTGATTTTGGTTTCGTAAAACTTCAAATTCATTGGTTTAACTTACTTCACTTATGATACATTGTTGTTAAGAATTACTAAACTTAAAATATATATAAAATATTAAATATGTTTCATTAAAACTCGGATTGAATATTAATCACGATCGTAGTAATTTACCTGACAGCATATTATGAGGAAAAGGTCAAACCGTTTTACGAGGATACACAAATAAGTAATGAGGGAGAGCGTATTGATGTAACCTTAATTGAAACTCAAGTTTTCAACATTCATATTGAATAATAAAAGCCTTGTCGTCATTTAATTGACTCTGGTGGTAGTTCATGTGCGAGTAGCATGCAATAATAATTTTTCGAAAATCTACCTAAAAAAAAGATAAACTTATAAAATGTAACACGGTTTTAATGTTATTCCCTCATATGACTTACTTGAATGTATATTTATAAAAAATAATAATAATACGTTTCCAAATGACTTTCCTTACAAAAAAATGTGGTGCGGGCAGCACACGAATTTCACTTAACTAGCTAATTAAATAAATAAACAATTGAAAAATATTTAAAGAATTTTATTCAGTTTCTTTGGAAACATAAGTTTTAGATTAAATAATACAATAATATAAAATTTATATGTCCAATATTCACCATAGTTTATGCTCTATTCGTTACTTTACATTAGGAGTACTCACTACGTATGCTATAGCATGCTATTTGTGCTATTGTGCTAAACCCATCAATTTTATGCAGGAAATAACTGTAGAAACTCGACGGGTTTAGCAAAATAACACAAATAGCATGCTATAGCAAACGTAGTGAGTACCCCTATTATCTTTTACAACTCTATATAGATTTTTCTAAAACGTTTAGCTTTCCAACAGTGTATGATAAATCTATATTACTATTCTCGTGTTAGGGAAAAAAAAATACTTGAGAAAATATTTTTGCTCTTTTATCGTTCAGTTGGTTATCAAATTCGTTCAACTTGCTATCCAACCGCTTTTTATCGATCCTAACCAGCTGAAATGGTCAAATTGGTTGAACTAACAATGTTTAGGGGAAGAAAATTTTAACTATCGGCATTTTATCCTATTAAGACAATAACAAGCAGATGATATAAAACCCTTTTAAATTTTAATCAAAATGTTTAGAGCTGTTTTCGAGAAAAAAAATTGCAAAATGTATAGTTAAATATAAAATCGTCCTCTTAAATATAAAATTACAGTTTCGTTTTCGTGCTAGACTTACCACAAACTGAACTTTTTGAGGGACATGGTTATAAAAGTTCAGGGGACCCTAAAATGTGTAGTTCCGTTAAAAACTGGAATTCGAAACTTTTCAAGATGGCAATAATCTCCCTTTCTATATATTTCATTTTGACTTTTCTATCATTTATACTGTAAATATTGTATGAATGTGATCTTACAGCCCTATTATTATTATTGTCCATTGAGACAAATCGTAGTGTTTCTGAATAAAAAGTTGTTTGATCTATTTCATATATAGCTAAGAGACAATAAAAATAAACAAAGTTCGCTCTTTAAATATGTAATATTTAAATCTTTTATTTTTAACCGAAAAGTGAAGAATTCCAGGAATTTTAATAAGAATATATTTATTATTCACAATTTTCTTATTTATAACCATCATTTTTTTTTTGCATAATTTCTTTTTGTTGTAAATATTTCAGAAAGAAAATGGAATAATATAAAAAGTATTGACTTATTCAATCTCCGATGCTTTTTTATCAATCCACCAAGGTAATCATTATTACATTTTTTTTCCTTTAATTTACTAGATTATGGTACATCCATGACAGCTAGACTGCCTTTTAGTCAGAAGCAGAATAGAACTAATCCACTGGTGGGAGTGGAGTCGACTAGTTGAGTGTTATGAAGAGATAATTAGACTAGAATATTCATAGATACAGCTTGCTTTAATTTATTCTCAAAATCCCTAAAGCTGCTTCAATTTAGCATATCTCTTATCTTGTCTTTATTGCCTATTATCATATCCGATGTGTACTGTTGCTCGATATTGTATACAGTTCCTATGACATCCTCTAGCCTCATGACTTAAGAAGAAAGAAAATAATAATTTTAGTATACAAAATCTGACATAATAGTAGTGATTACATCAAACCTATAATCCATTATTAATAATTAAATTAAATAGTTTTTACTATACGATTTACCCTGATATGCCATATATTTTTTTCCCCCTTTGCACTACAGCTTCAGCCAGGCTTATTGTGCTTAGGTGCATTACCCTGTTAATGCAAGCCTATTGCCTTGGTAAATCTGACTGAGCTATAGGGGTCAATCAGTTCACAATGGTTAGGGTCGAAAATACGGTCGCTGCTAAAATGGTAAAACTGTATCCTAGAAATCTTTGGACAACTACATATCACATGATAGGTAGTTATCATCTTAGTTCTTGCAGTATCTGCAAGTTGGTGAGGGTACCACCCCATATTACGGAGGTGCTTATTAAGAACCTTGTTTTTTTAAGCACCTTCATAATGGTTCGAATGAAAAAACAGTCACCTATTGTCTACATTATGGTTTATTATTCCCAGAGTATACTAAATGCTGTTTTCAAGTCTCCTTTTTATTTATTTAACGACACTGCCTGTTTTTTTCATCTAACTGCTAAATAAAAATTATATTGAAAAGTTCGTATTGTGAAGATTAATTTAATCGCCACTATTGAGAAGTAGTTTAATCGAAAGTAGTAAAGTATTTGAGTGGTTTGTTTAGAAGTCCCTATTGTCTATTCAATCGATGCCGTCTTAGTTTAATGTGCTAAATCCAGATTGATTTAACTCTTAAAGGAAGGTATTATATTTATTCATCAGTGTTGGAATGTAAAGTGTATTTAAAATAATTTTATGATATTGTTTCAAACTAAATGTTTAGCTAATAAAATAATAATTTAGATTTTTTAATGCAGTCTTCTACGAGAAATTGGAACTTCTTATAGTTCTGACCGGAAGCGATAGATTTTATATATATGCAAAATTAGCAACCTGCTCTTGCTTTGTAGGAGTGAAATTTAATTGTGGTGCCATTTCTGTTTAAAAAGTTCTCCCCACTAAATAACATTTACCCTTCGTCGTAAACCAATTACTTCCTGCCCTACAGTATCCACTAGTCCCTGTTGAATAGATCCGATGCCTAGGACTCCACCTTGACAAACGTCTAACTTGGAATCCCTATACAAGACTGAAATGACAAGAAACTGTCCTACATTTTCGACTACTTCAATACTTAATGGACTGACGCTTGAACTACTTAATTACAAAAGACTTTTTTTTATGACTATCACAAGGCCGATACAGACTTACGGAGATTGGGGCTCTATTAAACCATCGAATCCTTTCAATCCAAAATCCTTCATAAAATCCTTAATGCTCCTGATTTTGTCACGAAATAAAGCCCTTTCTGTTCCATATATTACTGAATTAGCTCGAACCCGGTAACAAACATCCCATAAAAAACTCCATTCCCACTCTAACCTACTAGTTTCTATCATATCATCCTTTCTAGTTTAGAATATTTTTTTATTGCTGCCAATGGGTAGCGTCTCTACATGTATTTCATGCCAGTTTTCGATGTCCATCACATTTATCTGATGCATATAATACAGGTGTCAATATCAATAAATATGTTTTTAAAAAAAGTTTTCTTTGACCTAGCAAAAGTTAATCACTTCGGAATTATGACGTCATCGCAACAAAAAGTGCGTTTAACGAGAAATTATAAATTTTTATCTTATAACGTCTGTTATTATATTTAATCAACCGCAGAAATTTGAAATTTAAATTAATCAATTTATTACTATTTTATATTTCAAATAAACTGTTTCTAAAGAGAGTTTAAAGGTTTAATTTAGTTGCCATGTAAATCCCATTTGGTTTACAATGAATCATCTGTTTTCATCAAATAATCTAAAAGTATAAATAACAATGTAAGTACATGGATTTATTACAAGTTTCCATTCATTTTAACAACTTACGGTTCAGTATGTAATACTTTTTCTGAAATCTTGAGTACAGTATGGAAGAATGTAACTTATACTGTACTGTACAGTGGCAACACTGATTCACGATAACCTCTCTTATCACATAACAAATAACATATGTTAATAAGTTTATGGGCTTATGATAACTTTCTGTTAACTGGTACGACTTATGTTATTGCAAATTAACTTTTCTAAGATCTTGCACTTTCCAATGGTATAGTGTGGTATACGGCTATATTACAACTAATATTTCAGGAAAAATTTGTTGATGGTTTGATTACAGAAAATTTAATTTTCACTTCTAAAGAAAAAACTTAATTGCAATGTATTTTACTTATAAACATTCAGAAAATAATGCTCTAAAAGATTTTCGAAATCGTATCAGACTAGGACACACAGACTACGTCATGTGGTTTAAAAGGAGTTCGCTGAAACCATATATCGCTATATCATTAAATATATAGAGATAATTTGCTCATGTATGAATTTAAAAAGCTGGACAACCTTCAACAAGCATGTGAGCAAGATTACATCAGCTGACATTCTCCAGGAAGAGACTGGGTTAGAAAAAAAATGGCTGTAAGATCAGTGAAAGACATTCTGGAAGTGAGAGGGGGCTAAGATAGTACAGGCATATGTGGAGCATGGCGGTACCCGAATGGCCAACTGGTAAATGAGAGCCAAATCAAAAAGAATGATTGATTTTCACCTCGTGGCAACCCCAATTGTATGTGTGTGGTCCACGCGAAGAAACTGGATACAGCAAGAGGACGCACAAACCATCAGATCCTTCAGACAGAAACAGAGGATAATCTAAGGTTGAAACCCAATGCCTAACGACACGAAGCGTTGGAGGAAGTAGCTTAAATTGTGCATTTCTGTTAAAAACTCGGATTCAGATTTTAAGCAGCTACTATACATTTCATCTTTACAAGCACCTTCCAACAATTTCTGGCTCACAACTGAATCTCCTCTTAGATTTTCATGTGAATAATAATGATATGAAGAGAAAAAAGAAGTGATGACCATATACTTTAAGATTCAACATGAACCCCGACGTGGTATCTGTCTCTCAACAATCTCTGTCACGTAAACCGGAAAACGAATTATGAACAGTGATCTAATGCTTCGAAAAACCTTCTCATGTTATTATTTCCGGTGTCAACATTTACTTTTATTAGCTTTGTAACTCTACAAAAAATACAGAAGGTATAGTAGAAATAGTTTTGATGATAGTAATTGCTCATGTTTGGAATAGTAATGATAATCAATGTGTTAAATCCTGACAACAATAGCGTAATGATTGCTAAAACAGCATGCTATTTGGTGACGCGCTAAGTGCATAGGTCATAGTAGCGGAGACCACATCAAATTGACAACTACCGCGAGCCCGATTGTGGTTGTCGCAGCAGATCTATCTTCTCGTCTCTCCGATCTACGAATTAATTCATGGCTTTAGGAAAGCTTACTGTTTTCACCATCTACACAGGGAAGCGAGTTCGGTATTTTATTTGACAATTGAAGACAGATATAGTGTGACTAATAATAAAATTTCGTGTAACTTAATTCCATAATTGTTGAAATATTTTGTCCACTTAATTTGAAATATCTTTGTAGTGCGCGAATATTTCTGCTTATTTTGGCTAATTATCTACCAATTTCGACTCAATATCATCCTTTTTGTCTACGCTTCCCTCTTTTCTTCTCTTTGAACTGTTGGTCCCCAAGTATGCTTAATTTATATAAATTAATCTAAAAAGTTATCCGAAGGTAGTTTATTTAGGGTTGAGGAAATAAAACGGTCTCAAAACACCAATCATGGCAACAGAACTTTATATAGCCTTATTATATTAAGCCAGCCGGAATAAGAAGGTCAGGCACAATCATTGGAAGCACAAAGACCTAAATTTTAATCTGTCAAGATTTTAACAATTAAAAAAATGGTCTAGTTTTATCAATAGACAAGGAGTCTAATATATTTAACTTCCTTGTTAAGAATAAACTAATAAAGACAAAAAAATATTCTAAAAAGAAGGAAACACACACACATATATACTGTTGGATTAGTTCTCGACTGTTGATAATTTAAGTTGTTTAGGCCTGAAAAAAATTGCTTATATATTTACTGAACCTTAGGACTAGTAGGAAAGAAAGCTTTTCAATAATAATACAGTTTATCGAAATACTATAGTGCCATGGTAATTTTTTATTTTATTTATTGTTTAACGGAATTAGAGCCTTCATGATCCTAAAACACGATTGTAAAAATATATTATGGTAATGTCAAAAATAGCTTGCTTAAAAAACTTACAAATAACCCTTGAATTGGCGACTTTTGAAAAAAAAAATAATAATAACGAATTTGAGATATTCATATTTGAAATAAATTTTTGGATTAATCAAAATCGGTATCTTTGAAAACATAGTGAGAAGACCAGATATTTTTATATGCAACTATTTGAAAATATAAGACTGTTGTGTGATATTTACAGAATTTTTTGTATGTAAACCATTCTGTAATAAACTTACAGAAGTGTACACATTACTAAGTTTCCCTCGGTACTAGACCAGCCGCCTAGACTGTGCAGACGAGACAAAAAGACTATAACTAGGCCTTGTATTGATCGCGGGTGAAGAGTTGGAAGGCTGCAAGTGCACCAAGCCTCGGTAGCTGAAAAGAATCTCATCTTTGAAAATCAGATGCTACTATAAGATAATAAAAAATAACACTGATATTTGCAATAATGTGAGAAAAAGGTTTTCAATCATTTTAGTTTGTACGCAAGACTAACAAGTCCAAGATCTTTCCTGCTATTCTAAACAATAATCTCATCTGATTATTAACGCAGTGTGTTTCCCTTGCATTTTACATTTTACAAAAACTAAATTATTTCACTACGCATTATCATTTCTTAATATTATTAGTATTTTTTTTTTTGTATTATTAAATAATAAAAATACATAAAATAAAGTTTGGTTGATTGGTGTAGAGGTAATATTTCTCGGATCAGGGGATCCTGGAAGCTGCTCACCGAGCCTCAAATAACCTTTGTTGTGAAAAACCTAGGGATTGAGTGGGATTTCAGCCATTACCATGCTCGAATCTCCTAGCCTAGAAATTTTAATTTTCCATGTCCTGCCTGTAACCCGTGGGAACCCTGGACGCTTATATGGAGGCTCTCAACATGCTAGAATTTATTTTCAGAGTAACTCTGACATAACCAATAAACAACATGCTAATGATTGTCATTACGGGATACTTTCCAAAAATGTGGAAAACTATCAATCTGAGACTCCTCTACAAGGAAGGAGAGAGGGACAAACAACTTCCCAAGTCATATAGACACATTTGCCTCCTTCCTTTAATGTGTAAGGTCCTGGAGAACCACATTTTAACCAGCCTAAGGCCGGTTCTTGAAAAGGTAAGCTATCCACGGCAATACGGCTCTGTAAAAGGAAAAGGGACCGCTGATGCCATACTGAAAGTCCGCGCAGATTTCCGCAGAGAGAGAAGCGGTATGTCATGTTGAACCAAGACCAAGACTAATAGAGCACATCCTATAACTCAATGCATCGGCAGAAATTGAATACGTCCAAGTGAGGAGACCACCTACCTAGGTATACCGTTTGGGGGAGAGTTCAACATGACCCCTCATTTGGACTACCTTGGAAATAGGGTGGCCTTGCCCGTTAGGGAGACCCTTTCTGGGGCCTCAGATACCCAGCTACATTGGACATATATCAGGTAGTGATTTTGCGCCTCTCGCATGGCACAAAAATCTCTCACACCGCCTAATAAGCAGGTTAGCCACGATTCAACTAAAGACTCTGTTTCGTGTCACTATGGCATACCGAACCGTGTCGCATGAAGTGGTACAAGTCCTCGCAGGACCGGTACCTCTTGACCTAGTCCTGTGAGAGGATGGACTAAGGCATACTTTTACGAAGAAAGGATCAGCAGGTCTGCAGGAGAACCTTCAATGAAAAAATGAGGAGAAACCAATAAAATAGAAAAGTAGTCTCCGGGAGGACACGACAGAAAAGTGGAATCGACGGTGGGTGACAAAAGGGCGCTTTAAGGAAGTATTCCCCCACCGTCCAGTCTCATTTAGATGCCAAATGGGCTCTCCCGGATTACTGGGTCACCCAATTCCTCACAGGACATGGGTGCTTTCGTGCTAAATTCTCTGGCTTTGGGATAGACACCGATCCCCTATGCCCCAGCTGTGTCGTGCTTGAGTCTGCTGAGCATATCCTATCAACTTTCACCGCTTCTGAACACCAACGGCTCACATTGATGAGGGGCTCCGGACTATGTTTATTGACTCTATGTCCACTCTGAGCGATTTTCCTCAGCTCGCATCACTGAAAGAAACTACCCGTACTACAAATATTTTGTATACGAGTGGAAAACGGCTGTTGGCTCATGAGGAGCCCATTTCAACATGAGGAAAGGACCAGCTAGAGAAGGTGCTTCGTAAAATGATCACTTGAAACAGATGAAGGAATACTTTAAAGAAGTTTCTTGACAACGTCAAAATGCTGGCGAAATCTGTGAGGTAACCTTGTCATAACCCGTGTTGCATATTATGAAAGGTACAGCGAACAAATAATGATTGTCATTATTTTGTATAATACTGTGAAAGCAATAAGAGATTTGAAAAAATTATAACAGTCACAAGATGAAGTAACCCAATAGAATGCTTCTTCAATCTATTTGGGCCAAAGATTTATGATCAGTCCACCGAATCACGTACCAATGATTTAATCTGCTCATTTATTACTTGCAATGCGTTCAATGATATTTAAGGGGATACAAATAAAATTCACTATTTCTTTTTTTATGTTTTGGAACGTCTAACTAATATATCAACGTTTTATCATCCAATACAAGAAATCTCCAGGTGACCAATTACTAAGCAATTATCTACCTTACAAGCATCTAAGTGGATTATGGAGTCCCGGCATTGTTAAAATATCTTTCTATGCTGCAACTCATTTTTTTTCAATTTTATATATATTAGTAATTTATATTTAAAATTAACACTAAAGCCTTGGTTACGAACCTAATTACTCCAACCAGAAACCTATAACGTTGTCGAACGCAAAAAAAAAAATATTTAGAAAACCTTGTTAGTTGGTAACTAACGAAAATATTGTTTACAAATAAAGACCTTGATAAATATTCTTCAAGAAATATTCTTTCAAATTAGATTTTTGATAGAAAACTAAAACAGAACATATCGTGTAATGGCTCCAAGAGCAGTAAAACAACCATATAATACCTATTTTAAAATTTTAAAAATTAAGATAATTCTTATGGATACACTAGTTAATAGTACAATAATAAGTGTGGAGAACAATTTTCGGAAGGTATTGCAAGCCTCAGTATACCTATTGGAGCATCTTTGATCGAGGATCTTACTTTCAAAAAGTTCTTTTTCAAACATCCAATCATTATTAAACCAAGCTTGCGTGTCCATAGCTCCTAATCATACGCAAAAAAACCTCCCATTACTGATTTTTAAAACTTTATATACAATATATACAACAGGCAAGAGGACCATTACTGAAAATACTCGCGTCGTTGAGACCTAAAAGAAAATTTGCCTCTTCGAATCCTTAACAGTCGTATTCCGCAACTTCGAGGAACTTAAATGGGAATAAATGGAAGGAAATGCCCAATCAATCAAAAGTATCTTAGAAGATGTAAATCTAATCCATTAGTACAAGGCTGGACCTATCGTTTATCTAGATCTAGATCTCACTAAACTCCTTACAAAGTTCTTACCGCTCTAAACTTTGGTATGAGTTTAGCAATTTCGTGCTTCGAACAAACCGCAACTTGATCTTTTGAGGAGTTTGAGTACTTTCGGTATCATTAACAGGCCTAAATTGGACAAAAAATACCGATGCAGAGTTCGTTAATTATTTAGTAGTATATTTATTTCTGAAGCAAAAATGTAGGAGGCATAAAAGTAAATAACTCGTGCGACATACTGCTACTCCTTTACGCGGACGCTCTTATTATCCTAGCAGATAGCTTACCGACGCCAAAAACAAAATAAATATTTTGAATCAATACTGCTTGATGAAAAGGCTAGAAGTTAATACTCAGAAAACAAAAATAATATGCTTCCACAAAGGAAAATGTAAACGGGTTGGCAAGATATACTATAGAAATAGTGAAATAGAAAGAGTACCGGAGTACACGTATCTAGGAGTACCATTTTCCGAAACGGGAATATTTTACAAAGCCACTAACTACTTCGAATCCAAAACTATAACTGCAATAGGTTCTGTTATCGCACTTTGTGCAAAAACAAAACTAAGATCGTGGGAAAACAAAATTAAAATAAATAATGCAATAGCAATGAGTATCCTTTTTAATAATGTGCAAATATGGGGTCTAAGATATGTAGACAGGATAGAGAGCGTAAACATAAACTTTTATAAACGTTTATTCGCATTAAACAAAAATATTCCTTTTTTATTAATACGGTCGGAATTTAATGTTCTCCATTGCCTAATCTCAATATTAAAGCTTTCTCTCTCTTGGGTGCATACAATTTTAAAACTCAGTGATAACCGACTCCCAAAAATATGCTTCAATACACTAAAGAAAATGCATAAGCCAACAAATAAAGAACAAAAATACAACTGGTTTCACCAATTATACTGTATATTAAAACGAATAAACAAACAGTCTATATTAGAAATAGAAAACCAATCTATTTTTCAGTTAGAGATGCACAAAACAATGATACTGTTTACAAATCATATGGAGACAATAAATAAACAGAAGTTAATCACCCCCGGTAAATACAACCCTCTCTATCCATCCATTCATAACAATAGACATAAGCCTCAAGCTTACTTATTATTGAACGCACCGTTCCCTGTCATAAAAATATTTGCACAACTAAGACTTTCTGGAAACTACAATATCAAATTAACATTTAACAATATATATTACCATTTCAAACCCAAGGAGAACTGCACCCTATGTAATCTAAACGAAAGAGAGGACTTATTCCATATTTTCATTCGATGCCCCATATACGCACCGTACCGAACCCATTACATCCCTAGGGCCTTAAATATGAACAGTACAAATTTTATCACCCTTTTTACCACCGATGATATTGATGAATTAAAAAATATTTATTATTATGACAGGCAATGTTGCCAAAGCAGATCATTTATAATTGATGAATAAACTTATTTGTTAACTTTATTAGATTATTTATCGTGTCTCGCCGTATTATGTAAAATAATATATTTATGTATTTATTGTATAGGAAAATGTTATATCATTTATATATTGTCTTTGAGTTATTTTGTTATAGGTTTTATTGTAATTTATCATTGTTTACTGTACCTAGAGCTTATAATGTAATGAATTAGTATCTTGCTAACTCTTTATTGAAGTATATTTTGTATAATATATTTTTTATGTAGCCAACTCTATTTGTATGGGGATTACCCCGAAAGCAAATAAAGTTATTCATTCATTCATAGTAGTATATTTATATTGTAATTATCATAAAGGTTAGTTGAGGAATCTTTTGTGTTCAGCTTACAATTAGTAATATTTCATCTACACGTTTGTAATACACCGAGGCTTTCATTCAGAACTATACGAAAAATCATATTTTATATCGCTAATGAATAAATTTTACTTAAATTCGTAGGAGTAGCATGAATAGTAGTAAGTTTAGTAGAACCTAGAACAAAACTCTATCCTAAAGCCTTTTCAATCCGGTTTTCGTTTAAGCTATTCAACCCAATCCGCCCTACTAAAAATCGCCCAAGACGTTCTCTTATGTATTGAGGATACTGAAGGGAATTCATTATTAAATAAATTTAAAATTCATGAAATAAATATTTATTAGCCTTTGTCGGCAAAAGTTAAAAGGCTTGTACTTACCCCCCATGATATTTCCCATGGGCAGCTGTGAAACCCCAAGAACATTCTAGACCCCAGTTACTAGACCGAAAACCAGCCGGTCAAAAGCATAGCAATACAGCGTTCCATCAATCAACAAAAAATTACGATCCTAATTCTATTCGATTTTTCCAAAGCATTCGATTTCATCGATTATGAGATTCTACTATCTACTAGATATACTACTCCGTAGCTTGTTCTTATCCAACAGTACCCTGAAATGGTTTCATTTCTTTTTATCTCATTCTTTGCAGACAGTAGTCATCCTAGACAGATGGCCTTGATCTCGTTTCTTCCTCTCACGTGGTGTTCCTCAAGGTTCCTCCTTTTTATCAACTCTTTTTTTCTATTTATATTAATGATTTCCCGGATTCCATCCATCATTCACGATACTATATTCACGCCGATTTACCGAAAATACTTTTATTTCCACCCTTCAAATCTGATAGAGTCATCACATAATGTACAGAATGAAATTCATTAATTTTGTCAATGGGCAAATAAAAACAAGTTGCAGCTCAGTGCAAGTAAAACTATCCTCAGGGGGATCACTTGTAGCTGGGTGGCTAGCGTAACAGCCTCCCATGCTAAAGGTCACGGGTTCAAACCCGCAGGTGGTCCTAGGATTTTTTAATGGGAGTAAAAAATCCTTAGTTACGCCGTCCTTCGGAGGGGACGTTAAAAGGTGGTCCCGAGCCTGTGCGATGTCAGGTACTCGTTAAAGATCCCTATCCTAATAAAACCTGGATAGGCAAAACTTAGGACTCCCACTGTAGCATCGTCCGATTAGCCATAGTATCATAAAGTGACGTTAAATAAATAAACAAAAACAAAAACTATCCTCATCGGCTCCAAAATAACCTTGCATTCTCTTTCATACTACGCCCATGTTCTTTCTCACTTTAACACAGCTTGAAATTGTGCAGAGAAAGATTATTAAGGTAATTTTGGGTATCAATAAGGGACCTCCATCAATTAATATATTCTCGGACCTTAATGTAATGTCTGCAAAAAAATTATAAATGGTCTCAATTATGAAGAAGCTGTATTTTAGATGAGCTAGTCGGGAAGATTGACCATTTTTTTTCTACAAGACTGAAAAATTACTTTAGCTAAGTTGTGCAAAGACCAAAACATACCTCGACGACACACCAGACTTGTTATTCCATTGCTACTGTGTACAACAATATTCCACCAAATTTTCAATTTTCTCACACAAATCTTCCAAAGTATTCAAATTATTACTACAATGTTAAAATGTGGGCGAAATCCCTCAGTGAAGGGAAAATTGCTGAATTATTGAATCCAAATTACTCATCGCTATAGACATGTCGTCATAGCCAGCCTGCGTCACTCATTCTGATATTCATCCTATATACAAGTATATGTATTCTTTATTGACTTTTGATATCGTCAATTTCTTACTGTGTACTATGTTATGTATCTTTATATTGCTTATCATGTAATTCAATCTTGTATTTACTTGCCCTAATTTTATATCTTGAATATATGAATTTGTATTCTTTATTGCTTTTGGTTTAGTCAATTACAGTCTATTTCTGTATACTGTTTAACTGTTTCTTATAATTGTTTTTTGTATAAATAAGGGATTATGTAATTCAATTTTATATTTGCATGCCTTAATTTTATATCTTGTATATATGTTTATGTATTCCTTACAGCTTTTAAGCTTAGTCAATTACTGCTTCATACTGTGTTACTTTCTTTATAATTGTATTTTATATTCCTTATGTATTATATTCTTTTTGCTGTGTAGTGTGTTACTGTTTCTTTATAAAATTGTGTTGTACTATTAAGTATTGTATTGTATCATACTACATACTGTTACTGTTTGTTATTGTACTTTTATTGAATTGCCGCAGGTGAACTCCTTTCCCACACACGGGCTCGCCTTAGTGGGATAGTGACTTCTACTTGCACTGTATTATGTCTGTGTTTTGATTAAAATAAAGAAGTTTATCTATTTCCATACTTAAACAGTATTATAGATTCTGTGAATCCTTTTCTTTAAAAACAACTCTGACAACGGTTGCCTGGTGTATGGGGGACTTACCGACGAACTGCAAATTAAATTAAAGCGTCTTATGAACTGCTTAATAAGATTCATTTTTGGAGCCCGTAAACGGGGCCATATTTATGTCCATTATACCGAGTTACAGTGGCTTTATCCTTCTGTTCGACGGCATGATTTCCATGGTTCTTACCTATTCTAAACCTTCTGCTCTGATATCCATTGGTTGAACACTAGAACCAAATCAATAAATATTAATACTCCATCACAGAGAACTGCGTCCTTTCACAAATCGTTTATCGTTTGTTCCTTATTCTTCTGGAATTCGCTGCCTATCTCTAACCGTAAAGCCACCTCTCTTTCTTCCTTCAAACATCAACTCTTCCATTACCTACACGAATCTCAATCTTCCATCCTAAAATGTAGGTATATATAGTATAAATATATGTATACTAAGTGTGCGTAAGTTTGTAGATTTGTTGATCAATTTTATTAAAAGTTACTAAACCATAAGCAATATTTTTTTAGATCATTGTTTTTTTTCTAAGGGAACCTGGTCCCGGGATAAAGAATTTTTTTTCATTTCATTTTATTGTAAGTTTGGAAAGATCTTAATTTGTAGATACGAATATTTTATTCAATATAGTTTATTTTAATGTTTATTTAATGTATAAAATTGCATTTTCAGTAATGATGGTATGAAAAACTATTAAAATTTGAAGAGAAGAAAAAATGTGAGAATACTTGCTAACGATTTGGACCACTATTCAATTTAAAAGCCGAACTTGAACTTCAAGACCCACATTTTTTTTTTTTTTTTTTAGTGTGTTTTAATAAATATTTGAGACTATTGGTTTAAAAAACTAAGAATTACAAACTCAAACCAATGTCTATTAAATCAAACATATCATCCCAATATTCAATATGTAGCAAATGTGACGGTAATAAAAGTACGTACTCTAGTAATAAATTTTACACTATAAATCCCTCTAAACTATTAATTTTTTATTTATTTTTCCAATAAAAATATTAAATCTTCTGGCCAGTCTTTAATTATTTTTTTTTAGAACTATTAGTGCATGAAATAAAGCTTAGTAATATCTTTCTTTTTATTTCATATTTTATATAATTATCTATATAAATTTGAAATAACGCGTTAGTTTAATAAAAATAAATAACTTTATTTTAATATACTAATTTCATTCAACTTTTAGGCTTTCCTGTAGCTGTTATCATGACTTGGGCCATCGTTAGATCTAATGCAAGCGACATTCCTGACTCACTACCAGTAAGTTGAATTTTAAATACATTTTACAGGAAATAAAATATTGGTGTGTTACAAAGACCCATAAAATGTACAAATAATATTTTCAAACCATTTTCAAACGTACCTACTACAGGTAGTTTATGTATTCATATAATGAAAGTGAAAGTACTGAAACAATAATTATTTATTCCACCCATCGATATAAGAAAGATACATAAGAAAAAAATATTGTTCATTTTGACTATTTAGTTTTCACTAAAAACTGATATTCAGGAGTATTTAAGGTCACTTGAGTCGAAAAACCATGTACGTGTAACAAACTTTCATGGGACTATGAATGTGCACTTTAAAGGTTATCTATTTAACATATTTCAGATGGTTATAAGCTTAAAATGAAACAGTAGCTTATTCTCTAGCATCGACTTATCGCAATTTCCTCTTTATATGATCCATATTACACACATTTACCAAATTCTCCAAAAAGGCTTTTACAATTTTTATTAAATTCACTTTATCAATGATTAATTAATTTGTCCATTGTGTAATCTAGGTTTTGTCGTTATTTGAATAGTCTCTTAGACCTTAAATTATAAAGTACAATAACTTTTCTTAATTTAACCATCTTTAATTAATATGATGATTTCCAAAATATCCATTCAATAAAATTTTACCGGAAGCGCCAAAATCGCTCATTAATTTATTATTAAACAAATTAACATTATGGAAAACAATTTCTTTATTATTATTTAGAATAAAATTAAATAGTACTGAAATTTTCAATGGTGCTTTTAAAAGCACTCAATATTTAGATGAAATAGGATAACACATTTAGATTTTGAGGGTGTGCTGTATGTGTGGCAGTGAGGTTACAAACACACAGATGTTGGGAGCAAAGAGGTTATGTGAAATTGATTCTTCACTGCTTTTAAAAGATTTATATTTTTGTTCTTTTTAGATTTATTTGAAGATTTCATTTTCTATATATTATTTTTGTGGAAGTTTTATTTTATTATTCAGTGGCAAATCCATGGTAACCTTTTACGAGCTGTTTTTTTTTTTTTTTTAAGAGGTGTTCCATTTCTTCTTAATTGCTCCTGGACTCATTTTGCATAGTGCCTACGCCAGGTCTCCAAGACCTCTGATACCACCTCTCCTTTTTCATTCTTTATGTTTCTTATTTGTTTGGGCTTTCTGCCTCTGAGGGTTTTTATTTTCCTCCAAAAGAGTTTAATATTCTCACTATGGTCATTATCTAGAGATTGGCCGAACTCTTCCCAAGCTTTTCCTTTTGCCTCTCTCACTGCCATCTTAACTCTGTTTCTCGCGTCTTTGTACAGATCATAGTTTCTTCTGCTGTTTTCTCTGCAATACCTTTTCCAGAAGTTCTTCTTTTCCCGGATAACAACCCGAAGCTCCTCACTCCACCAATCTGAACGCTTCCACTTAGCTGATACTTTCTTAACACCACATATCTTTGATGCGGACTCCAGTATGGCTACTTTCAGGTCCAGCCAAAGATCATCCAGGTCTTTATCAAAGTCCAGCTCTCCCAGTAGAATCCTCAGCTCGTCCTCGTACTCCATCTGTCTTTGGGGTTCCCGCATCTTCTTTATTTCGATCCTTTCAAAGGATTTGAATCTAGTCTTTTTCACAGACGGAATTCTGGTATCGGCGATCAGAATCATGTGATCGCTTCCTATCTCCGCTCCACGTATGACCTTAACGTCCGTAAAGTAGCTCCTTATTTCCTGGGTGTAAAGAAAGTAATCTATCACGCTGTTAGCATAGACCAATATCTTGAAACCAAAAATTACGAGTTTATCTCTCGGAACCGGATGGAACTTTTATCTCGGCATTAATCCCCCCGCCCTCACCTCCTGGTTCGAGAAACCTCCATATAGCCTTCAAAGGTGAGGTAGGGGTAGAAAAAAAAAAGGATCCCTCAGTCAAGGCTGAGACTCAATACATACTTTTAAAAGCTTTGTGGCATTCCTGTTGGGGATATAGTCTTAAATGTAGGGCTCGTAAAAAGTTTCAGACTGTCAAACAATTTTATTTGTCCCCTAGCGATGTAGTCAGTCACTGTCGGGAGTTCGAAGGTAGTGCGGATTATGTCTGTTTTAGTTTTGTGTAGTGTCTTATATCTTACAATGTGTCTTAGGACGCCCTTCTGAAACTGTTGGCGCTTCTTTGCGGTGACCGGTTTTATATTTCTATCATGGGTGCGCCTTATAGCAGCGATGATCTGATCAAGCTTTTATATATCATTAATTTGACACGGGATGACAGGTTTGGAAATGTCAGAAGGTGGTTCAGTCGGTATTTCTTGGCCCTCACTATCTTTATTTGCTTATTGCAGTGGCGAGCTAGTGTTAAGTGTCTGTCAAGGGTGATGTCGAGGTATAATATACTGTTCGCCGGTTTGCTATTTATCCCCACTACCTCATAGGTTTTGGGAGTGGGCGCTTGTTTTTCAGGAAGGAGAAAATAATACAGTCCATCTTTTTGGGATTTACCGTAATATTTAGCCCTTCCAGTTACTCGGTTATTTCTAAATAGGTCCCCTCTGCCTTATTTGACAACACTTGTTGAATAAGATTCTATTTGCACTTATTGAGCTGCTATAGATAGCTTTATTGTCGGCATAAGCCGCAATACTCGATCGTTTATACTTTGCTCCAACAGTTTCAGCCGTGTAAATTGAGATCATTGTTGGGGATAGCACAGAAGTCGAACGCTTCCTTACAGTCTATAGAGATCGCACTCTTTTTTAACAGTAGCTCGGCACACTTCGCTAGATTGTTGTCCGAATAGAGGCCCGAACTGGAAACTGGTCTGTTCAGGTGGGATAAAGGCTATTTCATAACAGTTTTTGAGGTAATTGAGGATGATTTTCTCAAATACGTCACCCATATGCGGAAGTAGACTAATTGGTCTGTAATCGACTGGATGAAATCCGCTCTTGGCTGGTTTCAGTAAAAGACAGAGGATAGTACTTTCCTATCTTTCAGAAAAGTACCTCAACCTGAGGCAACAGTTGTAAAGATTGGTTGGGTGAGCTAACCCCTTCCTTGGTAACACATTTAGCAATATTGTTTATATACCGACGTGGCCTGATGATTTGTTTCCTTTTGTCCGTCGAAGAATAGCCTTTAACTGTTTACAGGATACAAACGTATAGTTATTACCGATCTCTTTTGTAAGAAAGTCGTTGGGAGTTTGAGTCCATCGCTTTATGCTGCCATCATAGTGATCTGCAAATTTTGCTGCTTGTTCTTCTGATGTTATCTGTTTGTCTTCGTCCTGAAGTTTTGTAGTACTTCTTTTGTCTAATGCTGGTATTCAAAAGCTTCAAGAATGGGTAAGCTAAAAGTGTGCAGGCCTTAAATAGAGCGAAAAACTATAGGCAATACTAACTACTGAAATTGACGAATTTAGTTTCTTATTTTTTTGCGACTTTTATAAGAAAGAAGACACTTTGCATCAGTCTATACAGGTAATTAACATATTCTGGCCTGGGCTGAATGTTCCAGATTCTGTAAGTGGGACCTAAACATAATACATTTAAATCGGTCTAGGTTTTATTCCAACCGGCGCTAAATGACTACAAGATTTCTAAGGCTGCAACACCTTAACTTTCTCGGCAACCACGACATCGCGTGATATTTCCTAAATATTTTGGCACAAGTGCGTGGACCACAAGGAAGCTGATTATTCAAGGTCCTCTAATTGGATTCTGCTAACCGCTTCCCTCCACCCCTATCGGATTAGGCAAATTTAATTGGACCTTCTTTGCCCATCCCTTGTGTCATTTGCATTCTGTCCTTATTGTCTTGTTCTGGTACAGCCTTCAATATTTTTGGTAAGTTGATTATTCATCTTATGGATGAAATATTAATCATGTTTTTTCTGTTCGAGACTGCTCAAGGTTTTTATCGTATCAGTGGTTCTTAGCCACAAACATAAGGCGTCAATCATCATTAAGGGGAAGAATCTGAATATAAAAATAAAAGGCTAAAAAATACTGTAATTAAAAAAAAAAGTTTAAACATTTCTCCTTTAGTAAACACATTCTATTGTAGGTTACTTTAGTCAACATCGTTTCTAAAGCACTCTGATTATTTAGTACTGCATGGCGAAGACGCGAAACAATACAATTAATTACAAGTACGTTTATGAAAATCTGTAAAGAGGTATGACTTGAAATTAATACGGAGAAGACAAAATATATGGTTAGTAATAGAAACGGTAGTAGTCTCGGTGATAGTGATATATCCCAGGATATAAGTTTGAATCTTTGGATAAATGTTGGCATTTAGGATCTTTGATAGCTTGAAAAAACGAGATTCAGAAAGAAATAAAGTCGCGGTTGAAGGTGGGAAACGTGGGTTATCTTTTAATAGCTAAACTAGTTAATTTGAGGCTTTTGTCAAGAAATTTAAAATTTGTAATCTACAAAACTATATTATTCAAATGGTTCTTTACAGATGTGCAACGCGTTCAATTACTTTTAAGGATGAATAACCCCTTCAAGATTTTCGATAATAAGGTACAATTATTACTATTGCCCACTTGTAGCTGGGTGGCTAGCGTAACAGCCTCCTATGCCTAAGGTCACGGGTTCAAACCCGCAGGTGGTCCTAGGATTTTTAATGGGAGTAAAAAATCCTTAGTTATGCCGTCCTTCGGAGGGGACGTTAAAAGGTGGTCCCGAGCCTGTGCGATGTCAGGTACTCGTTAAAGATCCCTATCCTAATAAAACCTGGATAGACAAAATTTAGGACTCCCACTGTAGCATCGTCCGATTAGACATAGTAGCATAAAGTGACGTTAAATAAATAAACAAATAAGGTACTATCTAAAATATGCATAAAATACTTTACAAATATTTACAATGAGAGGAAGGTAGAAGGTTAGACAACGCTGAATTATAAAAATTTGGCGTTGTAAATATAATTTAGTTGATATCAACGCGGCGACTCAAATGACTGAGTAAAGTTTTTAGGCTCAGTGAAGAAGGAACTCCGAAAAAATGTGCTGAACCGATTGGTAGGCCGAAGCGTCGGTGGGAGGATTATTTATGTCAAGTCTAATCTTGAAATTTGGTCTCAGACAGTGATCATTTGACGCACGTTCAATGAAAGATAAGATGCTTCAGATGGCGGTCAATTAATCTTTACTAAACCGTAATTTATAATCATATAAAGTGGCACAACCGGCAACCATATAGTACCTAAATCTTTAAATGTTAGCTGTAACGTCATAATCATATACCTACTTTCAACAAGTGATTTATGTTATAAAAAAACTGTTTAAATAACCGGCTCTTGAGGGCATAATTCGAGATTTATTACGATTGGCTACTTCCCGTAATATTAAAATAAGAATTATAAGTGAGGTTTTGAACGTAAAGTATTTTGTTCTATTTCCCTTTTCTCTTTAGACAGCTAGATACACAATAATTTTAAAAAAATTAATAAATAAAAGAGAAGTGAAGTGGTACAGGAGAGGGATTTCTGGATGTCCTCACAACGCCAGCAGTAAATGAAAAGAAGATCAAATAATAAATACAAAAAAAGTGTGAATATAATAATTATGTTCATAAGTAAGCACTCACTCGTTTTTTTTTTTGTTTCTTTGTTTTCATCTTAATACATTTCTATTCACACCTTTCATGCGGTTGACACGCCGATGAATGTGAGCGACAGTAAAGTTGATGAGGCGTGAGAGGAATGATGGAAAGAGGATGCTCTGCGGCATTATTCCTAGCGTTTTTCCTAACTCGTATTTATGTTAGGAGGTCACTCATCCAACTTCTTTTCAGCCTTCCGTGAGTGTTGTGGAGGGAGCCTGTGGCTGAGTGGCTAGCGCGCTAGTCTCTCATGCTATAGGTTGTGAGTACGAATCCCAGTCGCGGCGGGGCTTTTATAAACATGTAATTAAATGGGGATTCACTCACAGCCTTTCCCTCGGGTATGTAAGACCCGTCAGCCAAATGGTGGCCACTCACAAAATTAGGCATAGGGAGTGATGGACCCTACCCTTCAAAATACATCGAGAAACATGAGTGTGATTTCCCAGAAGATTACACAACGAGGCCCAGGGCCTACACGGCCTGTCGCGCCACTGGAAGAGGAAGGAAGTGAGTGTTGCGGGGTATGTTAGTAGTGGGCATCTTTTATATAGATAGTATGTCCGTGTAAATTGTCGCAAGAACGTATGCAGATGGTCTGAATCTCTTCGTTTAATGTTGACATGTGAAGGTCTGTAAGTATAGTGATGTTGCTAATAAATGTTTAAAGTTCTAAAAGTTTTAGATTGAAAACTTTGAATTTTACGTATGTGTGTCTTTTTGCAGTCCCGTACATCTATGACGATTGGCACTCCCAAATGCGCTTTAGTAAGTAAGTGTAAGTGTTGATTTATGATTAAGTTTTAATTTTGAACTTCTTGAGAGTAAGTGAGTATAAAAGTTTTAAACTTTTATTTTGCGTTATCTTTCTGTCCTTGCCGTGTGGGTCCCATGTCATTCTTCTGTCGAATGTCAAGCCGAAATATCTCAAATCGTTTTTGATAGTAAAAAGTTTAAAATTGATTTAATAATTGAAACAACGTAACAACATATATTAATATATTCTCTGCAACAAACACGAAGTAAAAGCATGGTTCGAAAGTTCTCCCTAGTCGAGCTGTTCAAAGATTCAGTGACCCGCCGTTTACTTCGTCAACTTAACTTTTACAGATTCTAAATAATTCAACTGCAAAAATACTTTGGTTTCTTTCAGTCTCTGTTTCCGTGTAATATTTATTTTTAAAAGACCGAAATACAGGTTACATATATTTATTATTTTTCTATTTAATTACGATATTGAAACAAAAATGTTAAAACAAGTAAAAATATCAACGCAAATGATTTTCTCACTGCTTTTAGTCCAAATTCCGATACCAAAATAGTTTTTGTATCTTCTTACATATAGATCCAATGAAGATTTTGATTTGCAATCGATCAAGAAAAATCACTCCTCTACCTCCTCTACCTCGCTAGAAGATTCCTATATTCCGATTAAAAAATAGGTCTGTCCACTATTCGCCATGCGAGGTTTTCCTCCGTACCCACTGGACAGTTTTTTTTTTTTTTTTTTTTGGAATTCGGCACTTTTGTCACAGGCCTATAAACACAACGTTTATATCAGCCGTTTGGGTTCAAAATGGCAACGATTAAATTTTTGCTGGTTTATTCATTTAACTTTACGCAACTGTGGCTAATCGGACGGTATAGTGGGTGTTCTAAATTTTGCATATCGAGGTTTAATTTAGAATTTTGATTTGTAACGAGTACCTGGCATCGAACAGGATCGGGACCAACATTTTACGTTCACTCCGGTGGACGTCATAACAAAGGATTTGGTAATCCCTTTTAAAAACCCTATGGTTATCTGTCGGTTTTGAAACCGCGACCTTGACATACGAGGCTGTTATTCTAGATGAATTCAGCGATTAAATGTTTACATCCATAAATCAGTTATAATTGAAGATAGAGTGCGTAATATGTATATGGTATATGACAAAAGAAGCCGAACGGCTGATGAGAATGGTAAAAATAATTAAAACGTCAAAACATGTAAATGTCTTAATAGTGGTCTCAATTTCGACTGAAATATACTCCAATTCCTGCTGATATTGTTCTATCTAGAAAATAATATCACATTTCAGCTTATTTTACCCAAAGGGTGTTCTTGGTAATGCCCTAATATTGAGGGAGAAAAAATATATGTATCATACTTCGACAATGTACGAATATAACCAACATATTCAAAGGAATAGAATCATGTATCTAAATATATATAAAAAGGAATTTACTTCCACCTCACACCGATGAAATTCAATACGGTGCAAACTTTATTATTTTCAGGGAAAAAATACTACTAAAAATATTGCAAACTTCATAAATGCAAGGGTAATAAAAGTTTATTTGTCCACGAGAAGATTTATTTATTTTTTAACACAGCAAATTGTCACCAGTTTGAAGTAATAAAACAATATGCATTGATCATTTTTTTATTAAATTCTGAATTGAAATTGAAATGCACAGAATCTTTTACTAATAACAATAAATATTTACTGAGCCCCTTTTGTTAGGTAGAACTGGAATTGGTTTTACAATACAAAGCTAAAAATAATAATATTCGGAGAATAAACTTTAGCCCAAACAAATATTACTGAGTATTTTTATAAATAAACTTTCTAATAAAGTTTGAAATGTAAATTATTATTTTAAACAGTTAATACAAAAGATTAGAGACGAAGGAAAATTAAAAGGTGGGATACATCAAATATCATAATTCACGATTCAAAACATTCATACTTAGTAATATCACTTTTTGTCACAATGAAAACTAGTGTAATAGTGCTTTGTGTCTTCGTTTACAAAAAAATTTCATAAAACAAAACTAAAAAGGTGAAGAAAAAAATTAATAAATTTAATGTGATCAAAGTTACATAAATTAACGCTCTAATCTTATATTTGCGCATACCTAAATACAATTTACAGTGAGCCTGAGGAATTCCAAACAAGACTTTCCCTCTCATTTTTGAAGAGAAAAGGAGAACCTAGGAGATTCCAGCCCTTCTCTCTCAACCACTGATGTAACTGGTTGGTAGCCATAATGGATAATTGTGGGTGGTATTAGATTATAATTAAATGATTTTACACTGTTATAGTTAAATTATATTTTTGTTTCTGATTTATACTAATATTTCATTAATATCTATTTCATTCGTATAATTGATAATAATTATATTAAAAGAAAATTTTGCAAGAATGAAAACTTTTTAATTTATAATATAATTTATAACATCCAGAGATCGGCATGGTCTATGGGAAGGAGCACTAGTGTAATGTTCTCTGGGTCCTGGGTTTGAACCCCGGCTGAGGCAGAATTATGTATTTATTAATTAGCTGCCTCTATAAAGTTGGTACCCGAAATTAAGAAGAAACCCCGGCGGCTGAGCAATAAGTCCATTATATACGACTTATAGTTACTCTTTCCATAAACACAATTATGAAAATTTAAATAAAGACAACATGAAATGTTCGCGGCTAAAGCCGCGGGGTACAGTTAGTTATGTTTATAAATGAGTCCTTAACATTACGTTTAAGAAGTTCTGGAGACTTGTGAGGTCACACGTCACTAAGAGGAAGAGTGTACACCTTACATCAGGTGGCACCCTATTATCCCCAGAGGAACAGGCTGAACTCTTGGCCGATTCTTATAAGGCGAGGGAAGATGATCGGCTGTTAAATGCTCCCACACTTCCTGCGGGAAGACCAACGTCCCCTAATGAAAAGAGGATATTCTCCACCTTCGGACAGCTTGAGTCGGTATTACTACGCACCAAGGGTAACAAGGCTTCGGGACTGGATGATATTCCGTATGTACTATTGAAGATGCTACCTGGGAGGGGTAAAGCCTTCCTATTAAACATTTTTTACTCCTGTATGCAGATCTCATACTTCCCCGATGACTGGAAGAAAGCGATCATAGTGCCGCTACTTAAGCCTGGGAAGAATGGAGACTCACCAGAGCATTATCGGCCTATCAGTCTCCTTTCGCATACGAGCAAGGTGTTCGAGAGGCTGATCCATCACCATCTGCTAGAGCACTGCAGTGAGGAGTCCATCATTCCACCAGAACAGACCGGGTTCTCACGAGGCGTAGCCTGTGATCATCATTTAGTGAAACTTCAAAGGCACACCATAGAGCGTATGACGAAGAACAATGAAGCCACGGCGTTCATCTCGCTGGACTGCACACAGGCGTTTGATTGTGTATCCCACAAGGTACTGCTTCGCCAGTTGGAAGACTATCGTTTTCCAGCTTCATTATGCCGATTGATCAGAAGCTACTTAAGCGGGAGATCCTTCGTCGTAAGGGTAGGCGATAAATTTTCAACTTCAAAGGACACTATTTGTGGGGTACCTCAAGGTTCTGTATTGGGACCACTATTGTTTGTGATCTTTACAGCAATAGTGATCTCAATTAAGCACCTAATGGCACTGGTAGCAGCCTACGCCGATGACATTGGCATCTATGTTTCTAGTATGAGACCGAAAAGGGCTCTCACCCTGGCACAAGGAGCATCGACCACTATTGTAGATGAGCTGAAGGAGATTGGCATTAGGGTGAACCCGAAGAAGACAGACAGCTTTGCCTACTGATTTTAAAGTGAACGGAGAAACACTGCCAGTCTCTAATTCAATCCTCTACCTGGGCGTCACTCTAGATAGGCACCTCACCTTATCTAGTCACGTCCGGGAACGACTCAAACTGGCCAGGAGAAAGGACTATAGACTTAATCATCTACTCACGTCACCTCAGCTGTCACTGAGGCTGAAACTACAGATCTACAAGGCTATAATACGTCCGACTATGCTCTATGGTGCGCCCTTGATGCAGCATCTGTTTAAGTCCACTCTCAAACAATTACAGACGTTCCAGAACTCCATCCTTCGGCGGATTGTCAGAGGTACCAACTTACAGAGGGCCAAAAACCATATCCTTCATCAGGAGTTAGTATTGCCAACAGTGCCTGAACATATCAGCCGGAGGCACATTAAATTTTTTGATGGGCTGAAGGCCTGTGCTAATCCATTATTTTCTGATATCACCCCACCACACAAGCCTGGGAGGTGGCAAGGATCACTACCTCTCGTTGACGTTGTCGCCGAGGGAAGGAGTTCGGACTATGTCTGAACTCAATTTATTGCCAAAACCCTGAAGAATGGTCCCTCCCATTTTGCAATGGATAAATAAAGGCATAGAAGAAGCCCTTAAAAGATTACTAGTGCATCCAGCGCATATAGAAATCCTCTTTAGAATACCTCCGGGTAACAGAAGGACAGATGTGACAACTATACATTTTACATTTGTATTTGTATTTTGATCGAAAATAAAACCAGAGGGTAAGAAAAAAAAAATACGTTTAAGAAGGTAATCGGTTGTGGAAATGTAGTATAATATTTCCTGACAAACAGATATATCTTTACAGAGATAAAAAAACACAAAATAATAAATGTTGAAAATGAACTTTATTTTCTTCCATCACAATTCTTAACGTAGGTAGAAATAATCGGAAATCAGTATTTTTTTACCGATGTTTCGGCCCAAACTTGTGAGCCATCATCAGGGCCACAAACATCAGAACAAGAGAGATACATATTTATGTGATATTGACATTTTTTTAATGTAGTACAATGATAAAATTTAAATTTACATTCAAAAAATTTTCATTTTCCCATTAATTTGTATCTCTTTAGTTCTGATGTTTGTAGCCCTGATGATGGCTCACAAGTTTGAGCCGAAACGTCGGCAAAATTAAAATATTAAAAAAAGATTTACTTACGATTATTTATATTTACAATAATGTCTACAGTCGACTATACATCCTTAATATAGTTTAATTCGTGAAGAAATCTCGACTGAAACTAATTCACGCAAATACCTTAATTAATCCCTTTTCAAAGTATGTAAACATGATTGACAAAATAAATATTGCTTCAAAAACAAAAAAGGATTCAATCCATCATTGAAAAACACAACAATTTATCTTACAGGCTGATAATGTATATGGATTAATTATACATTAATCGATCTGTTTTATTGTAGTAAATTATAATAATACTTCATGGAACGATTTACCTTGTATGATAGAGGTATATTACTTCTCCTATGAATTTTATGACCAAGTCAATCGTTGAACCATCAGCAAAGAACCAAGCGTAGCTCCATCAGCTAAGGATAAAACTGACTTCGAAAGATCCGGTTCCTATAAGGCTGATTTTAATTTCGACAGCTTCTGAATAAAGGGAACTCAATTTCCTTTCCGCACCCCAAAGTGATCCCTATTCGTAATCAAGTCTTTTTACTTTGGGAATTACTCCATTTCCTGAAGGCATTACGAGGTCTTATTATACAGGCTCATCAATTTTCAATGTGGTGAAGAAGTCTTTTTATCACCTTATCATTTTATTAAACCTTTCCAATTAATTAAAATATCAATTTTTCCTCTATATATATATATATTTTTTTGCCTAATGATTTTGTTTGCACTTGTAAAATGATAATACTATAAGCAAATGAGTTCTATGTCATAAACATGGCATGGGTAGGCATGAGGGAGACTGCACCCAGTGGTACATCCTCACATTCAGCAGAATTATATTTCCAGACTAGAAGGTCCATGGAAAATCAATTTTAAATTCAATTTTTGCACATATCCGTTTAAAATCAGGACTATAGATTAGTTGCGCAAGGATCCTCCATGAACAAGAGGAAACATTATAATTAAAATTAACAATAAATTGTAATCACCAGGCTCCACCATTTTAGGCCCTCCATTTTGTGGGAAATTGAGAGCCAATCGTGTAATAAGAGTGTCAGTCATGAAATAAACGTAGTGAAGTCAAGAAGTGTGAGTGTAAGGACAGGGCAATGAAAATCCACTTTAGAATATGTGAGTAGAAGTCCCAGGAAGACTGAGCAGGGAGAATGATACTCCAGAGACCAACCAACGAATAAAAATAAATCCATTTCTCCTAATAAATAAATATACTTTTTGTGCTATTGGATAGAGAATTAAATTTATAACACAATGAAAAAAAAAATCATTGAAATTGGTTCAGCACAAGCAGAGATATAGCGTTTTGAAATCATCAGTAGTGATATGCCATTATCCTTCGAATTATTGTTTGATATCTTTGAATTATCCTTTGAAATATTGCTTCCAATGTCTTGGCTTTTCTCATCCTACATTATGCAAAAAAAACAGCCGTTTGCATACAGTGCGGGCAGGCCAAACATGGGGAAAATATAAGGTGTGGCTTGGCTCCAAAATGTGTAA
This sequence comes from Piezodorus guildinii, assembly GCA_023052935.1. Taxonomy (NCBI): domain Eukaryota; kingdom Metazoa; phylum Arthropoda; class Insecta; order Hemiptera; family Pentatomidae; genus Piezodorus; species Piezodorus guildinii. The sequence continues at coordinate 116,762,170 of CM041293.1, read as the reverse complement.
ATTGTGGAGGCACACACAATGCGTTAAACCGTAATTGCCCGGAATTTCTGTTACAAAAGGAGATAAAAAATATTCAAACTTCTCTTAAAATATCATTTAACGAGGCAAAAATCATTTTCAGAGAAAGAAATCGAACTTCTTCTAACATATATTTTGCAGAAGCCGTCAAGAAAAATATCAAACCTGTTGAAACAAAAGAAATAGGAACTCAGGTTAATCTTCTATCTTCACCTACTGGAGAAACAGTCAGAACTTCAATTGAGGGTGGTTCTCAAAAGACTGAAATGCCAATTACAAAATCCGAACAGATAATGGCATTGCCTCTATCCAGCCCTCAGGAACTCTACCTCTCCCCACAACCCAACCATCTCCCATGATGTCCAATCCTTCTAAACTCTCTCCCGCTAATCTATCCACTCTCGCTACACCCTCTTCTAATATTTTCCCAAATCCTGACCTGTCAGCTCCTATCACCTCTGTTAACCATCTTGAGCCCACTTCTAATCATTTGCCGGTTCGGACTAGAAGTGTAACAAGGACGGAAAGTATGCTCACATCTTCCATTCAGCCTTCTATGGCTCAATCAATAACGTCCACAGCTTCCACCTCAACAACTCCTGAGGAAGATACCTCAGAAAACTCCGTGTCGTGTGGTGAGACAGTCGACGACCAACAGTATAAAAAAGTTATATATAAGAATAGTAATAAGAAGAATCAAAGGCTAAAGAAAACAAAAATAAACACTTTCAATAGATTCAGCAATACAAATATTTTTTAATTATTGCACTTTGATTTCGGTCTAACTAAACGTATTCTTCTTCCTCTTCCTGAACTACTATGACCCTAATTCAGTGGAACTGCAATGGAGCTAAAGTACATTACAATGACTTATAAATATTACTCCGAGACATAGACCCGGTTTGCATAAATAAGCCTCCAAGAAACTCACTTAAAGCCTTCACATGACAGTAACCGCGCTTTTAGAGGAGTAGCTCTTATTAAAAAAACTGTATATTCAAAATTTATAGAAATAGATTCACCTCTTCATGTGAATTGAGTTCCACTTATGGCACCTTTTCAGCTATTGACCTATCTCTATGCAGCCCCTTTTTATATCATACCATAGACTGGACAGTACTACCGGAACTTTATGGCAGCGACCACTTCCCTATACAGTTGAAACTGCCAAACACATCATACAAAAAGAAGCCAAGATGGATAATTGAAAAGGCAGATTGGACAAGCTTTTCCTCTTTAGCGAATTCTCCTCCAGAAACAGCAGATAATCTGGATATTGATCAAGGATGCCAAGCTATAACAGAAGTCATTATCATGGCCGCTCAATCCCAAAACCAAAGGATTTTCCAATCGACCATCTGTCCCTTGGTTTAATAAAGAGTGCAAAGAAGCGATAAAAAATCGCAGAAGAGCTCTTAATAAATTTCGGAAAAATATGAACCCTGCAAACTTAATCGAATACAAAAAACATAGGTCAATATGCAGAAGAACTTTAAACAGCAATAAAAAGGAATCGTGGAAATCCTTCGTGAAATCTATTAACTCTTCAACTCCAGCTAAGGTAGTATGGAATAAAATTAGGAAGATTAAAGGAATAGGTTCTCACACCGGATACATATTATTAATTGATGGGAAATTGTGTGATGACCCTGAAGTTGTGGGACAAAATTTCGCAACTTATTATTCAGAAATATACAATGAACCCACTGCCAGCGGACGTGTAGAGAATCTTGACTTCTCGACCCCAGATACAAATTTGATCTACAATTCGCCCTTCACAATGTAGGACCTCCAGGCTGTGTTTAAGAGTGTTAGGGGTTTTTCAGCAGGCCCTGATAATATCCACTACTCTATGATCGAACACCTTCCTAATAACAAATTAACCTGGCTCATAAATTATTACAATCACAAATGGCGGACTGGCGATTTTTCTGACTCCTGGCTTCAATCAGAGGTGATCCTAATTTTGAAAAATGGTCAAGATAAGAGATACCCCACCAGCTACTCACCAATCTTCTTAACGATCTGCTTGTGTAAAGTCATTGAACGCATGTTTAATAAAAGACTTACCTGGATTCTGGAAAACAACAATTACATCTAAAATTTCCAGTGTGGATTCCGTAAAGGTAGATCCACAATTGACCATTTAGTTCAAATGGAGGCAGAACTTCAATACATTTTTATTCAGGATGAACTAGCCATCGCTATATTCCTTGACATGTACAAAGCATTCGACAAAACCAATACTAAGGCCATTCTGAGAAAATTAATGTCATTAGGATTCCGTGGTAACATGCCGAACTTCATCCATAAATTTCTTGGCCGTCGCTATTTCAAAGTTCGAGTAGGAAATTCGCTATCCACGCCACATGAACAAAGAAATGGTATCCCACAAGGTTGTGTTCTAAGTACAACACTTTTCACTCTTGCAATCAGTGACCTAGCAACTAATTTACCACGTGTTATCAAACCGATGCTTTTTGTAGATTATCTGGCAATCTTTTGTCGATCCAAATCTTTGATATGTATAAAAGAGAAGCTACAAACGTCATTAAATCGACTAAACGAGTGGTCTCAAAATTCAGGACTAACTTTTTCGGCAATATAAACTATATATATAACAATATAAAATATAAACAAAATGTTTATATTTTAGTAGAAGAAAAAATATTCCCGACCTACCACATCTCATGCTTAACAATGTTGCTCTACCCTACGTAAATACCTGTATATTTTTATGCTCTTACATTTATTCTTACTAGTGATTATTCTTATAGTTAATTGTTTTCAACTGTTTGTTGTTATTTGTTTTTAAGTAAAATTATTGTTCATTGTTTAACCTAAAATTGATTTCTAAAATTGAGTGTCTGGCACTGATGATGACTAAGATGTTTTGTGCCAATAAAATATAACAACCAACGAACCAACCAACAATTGAGACGTTGATTTCCAAAAGGTACTATATCCATTCTAGGAAATTTTACAGGAAGTGCCAAAATCTCTCGTTATTATATTATTAAAACAGCTAATTTGATTCTTTTCGCATTAGAATATAGGATGGTTTTTTTAATATATTAATAAAACCATATTAAAGTTATGAAATGAAATGTTTTAGTATGATTTAGAACGAAACTAAATTTGTAATTAGTATCTTAAGAAATTAATATTATTTCTAAATCGCGTCATTAAAGGACTTGAGTGTTCATTAGATACTGTATACGCTGGGCTATCCGTGAAAGAATAGTACTTCCAAGTGACAACTCAAAATTGAGGGTGGTTCTATTGAAATAAATAAGTGGACTGTATAGATTTAAAATAAATTAAAATAATGAAAGCAAACGACGAATCACAATACATTTAATACACTGAAATACATATAAGGATGATAAGAAACAAATTAACCTAATAAATTTATATAAGAAAAATTAACCTAATTATAATTAAACAGCTGTAAGAAAATGTAGGAAACAAAATAAACCTAATTAAAATATTGTAAAAATAGAAGAAACAAACTTAACTTAATTAATGCTCAAAGATGTAAAAAAAAAAATAGTTATGAAATTAAACAGTTTCTTGAATAAGAATTAAGAAATTAAATGTTCCATTAATGGATAAAGATAGGTTATATTCACGTAAAGATGTTCAGTTGAGTGTTGAAGAAAATGACCGCAGGGCGGCTCTTCCAAGTTCCAAGGGAAACGATGAGAGGATGAAGAAATTCGTTTCCAAACGTTCAAACGTTGAGAGGAATCTTGGGTCTATATACGGCACATCTTCACCGCTCAGACGCTAGCTTAAGACTCGACTGGGCACGAGGCAGTCAAAAAACAATTGAAGTACAATCGTCTTCTGTCTTTCTCTTCTACTGCTCTCGTTTAAAAACTTTTAATTATATTTAAAATAACTATTTTAAAAGAAATTAAAAAATAAAGATTTAAACAAAAAAAAAAACGATCTTATTATAAATATCATAAAAAATATGGATTTATCATTTTTCGATAGAAAAACTATAAAAACCTTATCAGGCCGTAACATATGGCGTGAACATACCGCCCACCAAATTTTCGTTGAAAATTTCCAAGGTTTACATGAACATATTGGTGGTGACACTAACTACATTAGTTAGCTTATGTTTGTGGTAGCAGTGGTGCCAATTTGGAAACAGGGCGGGTGTACTCTCCTTTTGGAGTTTTAACTTTTACGACTCGAACTGTTCCATCTTTTCTGGGGTATGCTTCCATTATTCTACCAGTAGGCCAATTTTGCACCGATGCGTTTGGTTCTTTTAGTAAAACTAGGGTTCCAATATTCAAGTTTGGTTTGGTCAAAGTCCATTTTGTCCGTTGCTGCAAACTATTTAAATAGTCATAACGCCATCTTTTCCAGACGTTTTGAATGCAACATTGTACAATTTGCCACCTGGATAGTCTATTTTCAGGTACGTCTGTCAAGTCATGGGTAGGCAGTGACAACAAGGGTGCACCTATTAGGAAATGGCCAGGTGTAAGCAGAATTGACTGGAGTAATTGTGGACCTGCGTGTAGGTATGCAATGTGGAAATGATCTATGATCAGGGAACTTAAATGTGATTTGTGAGGAAGCAAAATTGGGTGTTTATTTTCGTAATTTAGCAGATCGTTTGTAAGACGACCGCCCACCCTGAGAATCCCTCGGCTATCAGTAAAGGGTGATAGAGCCCCCAAAGAGGAGGATTTGGAGTCAGAGTTAGGAAATTCTTTATCAAAGTAAAAACGTTGGGTAACTTGTATAATTTTCTTTAGTGCAAGGTTCAGTTCAATGGCTGATGGGCGCCCTATTTGCCTTTTTGATATATTCAACCGTGCATTATGCAAGAGTCTTAGCACATAAGCGAATACTCTCAAAAGTTTAGTATAAGACGAAAAGTTTTTAATAACACTAGTCAGATAGCAATCATTAGTTGGAGCACTTAAAACAACCTCCTTTGTCTTTACTTCCGGCAAGTCTCCGGTACAATGGTTATTAAAATGATTACTGATTGGCCATGCTTCAATCGGGTGTTTCAGCCATTCTGGACCTTCCCACCAAGTACCGTCTTTTAGAAAAGAGCCAGGAGTTAATCCTCTAGACGCTATATCCGCTGCATTATGATGTGATTGTACATGATACCATTCACTATGAGAGGATTGATCCAAAATTGCAGTTACGCGATTGGCAACAAAAGTTTTGAGTTTGTAAGTAGGGATATTGAGCCAAGAAAGAGTGGTGGATGAATCTGAGAAATAATATGTGGCCTTTACCTCTAATTTTGACAAAAACGTTTCTAAAGACTTATGTAATTTCACTAATAACAAGGCCGCACAAAGTTCTAGACGCGGAACTGTTAAAAGCTTTAGAGGAGCAAACCTAGTTTTGGCAAGAATCAAACGGACCTCCACTCTCCCATTTTCATATTCGGTTCGTAAATATTGGACCGCTGCATATCCTAGGGTAGAAGCATCTGCAAATCCTACAGCCGTTACTTGTTTTTTAGCAGCTGAAAACAAGCCCCGAGATATGTTAAGGGATTTTAATAAAGGCAATTCATTAACAAAATGATCCCACTCAAGCAATAAATCGGGCGGAAGTTGAGAATCCCAATCCAGACGTCGTTTCCAAAGCTGTTGTAGTACACATTTAGCTTTGAAAATCACGGGTGCTAAACAACCAAGAGGGTCATACATCCTTGCTATAGTAGACATTACCCCACGTTTTGTATTTACGCGAGCGAGCTCTTGCACGTTATAAGAAATACAATCTTGTACAGGGTTCCATTGCATTCCCAATAGTTTAACAGATGAATCATCGAAGTCGGATAAGGATATTTTGGACTCACAAGACTCATGTGGCACGTTGGTAAGTAACAGAACATTTTGCGGTGAGTGTGAGTAATTATCAGGTAAGGGTCCTAGAATTATCCCTCCAAATACTGTATTTAAGAGATTGGGACAACTAGAAGTTGTTTTGATATTTATGAAAATATTTAGAGACAAATCCGCTCCTAAAAGAAAATCTATAGGGCCTGGCTTCCAAAAGGAAGGGTCTGAAAGATCCTCACTACTTAATTGTCTCCTAATATGCTTAGAGATAGGTTGAGAGGGCATATTATTACTTATTTGCTGAATAATCACAGCATTTGTTCGCAACTTGGGATTTTCAGAATTTAATGGAACCAATGTGCAGTCTACCTGCTGAGTCCCACCAGCAATTGGGCTATTCGCAAATCCACAGAGTTTGTGGGGGTTTTGAGAGGGTATGAATTTCAATTTTCTAGCACACGAAGCCGTTATAAACGAACGTTGTGCTCCACTGTCGATGACAATTCTTATTTGGTGATAGTTACCTACATGGTCTTTTATTCTGGCCAAAGCAGTACCAAGTAAAACATTTACTTTGCCATCTAGAGACGTGGAAAAAAACAGCGCTTTCTGATGTATTAGTTTCTAACTGAGAGTTTTCCATAACTGTCGAAGTATTAGTTTTAGGTTCTCCCTCCACAGAGGGTGGAGATGTCACCGAATTACCCCAGTGTAATAAGGAATGGTGTTTTTTATTGCAGTAGCGACATAATTTATTTGACCGACAATCAGCATTTTTATGATTTTCGCTAAGGCAATTGGAACAAAGATTTAATGGCTTTAAAGTATTAAAACGTTTTTTTGGACTAAATTCCAAAAATTTAGAGCAACGATACAAAGCATGCTTTTCCTTACATAAGGGGCAAGAACGAGTAGTTTGCTGCCCTGTCGAGTAAAAACTTTGTTTCATCCTTTTAGGATAAGTTTTATTGTCGTTCGAGTGTTTGGACATGCTTGGAGTAGATAAGGCTTGAGATTGAAATGCAACACATTGCTGAGAAATTAGGTCAACTAAATCTTGAAATGAAGGAAGTTCTTCTTTCACTGATTGTAAAGTCTCAAACCGCTCACGGGTTTTGGGATCTAACAGTCTTAATGCAAATGTAAGAAGAACAAACCCAGATTCATCTTTTATGTCTAAATTTTTGAACGCAGTTACACTCTCTAATACAATCTCCGAAAATTGTTCTAAGGAAGCTAAATTACATTCCTGTAATGGCTTAAAATTAAATATTTTTGCAAGCAAATAGCGGATTGCTAGCTTGAATCCGTTTGTTATCATACCGTTTGGTCAAACTGAGCCAAGCTTGTGGATAATCTTGGGCAGTAATTGGTATGGAAGCAACACATTGCAAGGCAGGTCCCTTTAATGAGGACTTGAGATAATGGAACTTTTGAACTGGAGATAAGGAAGTATTTTCATGAATTAATGAAACATAAGTGTCTTTGAATGAAGTCCACTTAGTCAAGTCACCGTTGAATGTAGGAAGATTTATAGAGGGAAGTTTAAATAACTGATTTTGGAATTCACTAGAAGATGCATTCAATGAATGATCTTGAACTACTTGTTCTCGCTCAAATGCCAACGCTTCATAAAATTTATGGCGGGTCTCCTTCCTAATGTTGTCATACTTACTGCAATCTTTGTTTAGTAATTTAGCATATTGTTTCACTTCTGTGACAGTTTTAGTGAACTTTTGGAAAGTAGCGTCCAGTCGTGATAACCTAGCTTTAAAAACCGGAAATAATTCTGAATTTTTTGTTGCAGCCTGACCTATTTCATTTGTTTCGTGTATATCGTCCCTTAAGTCCTCTAATTCGTCCAACAGGGAGCTCAATACTACCTCATTATCAATTTTTGGACCCATTTTTAGTTTAAGCAATTGACAAAATCTATATGTTAAACAAGATGTGAAAAAAGAAATGTGATTGATCACAAAAAAATAAACTGAAATATTTAAAATATTGTAAAAATAGAAGAAACAAACTTAACTTAATTAATGCTCAAAGATGTAAAAAAAAAAAATAGTTATGAAATTAAACAGTTTCTTGAATAAGAATTAAGAAATTAAATGTTCCATTAATGGATAAAGATAGGTTATATTCACGTAAAGATGTTCAGTTGAGTGTTGAAGAAAATGACCGCAGGGCGGCTTGAACGAAGTCGTCTTGAGTATTGAAGAAAATTACCGCAGGGCGGCTTGTACGAAGTTCTCAAGTATGTTGAATGACAACTCAAAATTGAGGGTGGTTCTATTGAAATAAATAAGTGGACTGTATAGATTTAAAATAAATTAAAATAATGAAAGCAAACGACGAATCACAATACATTTAATACACTGAAATACATATAAGGATGATAAGAAACAAATTAACCTAATAAATTTATATAAGAAAAATTAACCTAATTATAATTAAACAGCTGTAAGAAAATGTAGGAAACAAAATAAACCTAATTAAAATATTGTAAAAATAGAAGAAACAAACTTAACTTAATTAATGCTCAAAGATGTAAAAAAAAAAATAGTTATGAAATTAAACAGTTTCTTGAATAAGAATTAAGAAATTAAATGTTCCATTAATGGATAAAGATAGGTTATATTCACGTAAAGATGTTCAGTTGAGTGTTGAAGAAAATGACCGCAGGGCGGCTCTTCCAAGTTCCAAGGGAAACGATGAGAGGATGAAGAAATTCGTTTCCAAACGTTCAAACGTTGAGAGGAATCTTGGGTCTATATACGGCACATCTTCACCGCTCAGACGCTAGCTTAAGACTCGACTGGGCACGAGGCAGTCAAAAAACAATTGAAGTACGATCGTCTTCTGTCTTTCTCTTCTACTGCTCTCGTTTAAAAACTTTTAATTATATTTAAAATAACTATTTTAAAAGAAATTAAAAAATAAAGATTTAAACAAAAAAAAAACGATCTTATTATAAATATCATAAAAAATATGGATTTATCATTTTTCGATAGAAAAACTATAAAAACCTTATCAGGCCGTAACATATGGCGTGAACAGATACAATCGAATTTAAGATTTAGATAAAACTAAATGAGGAGAATATAAATATGTAAAAATATCAATTTCGTATAAAATGTCCTTTAGTACCTTTTGGAAATCAACGTCTCAATTAATAAAAAACATTATGATTAAACATAATGAAGAAGATTTTATTACTTCATATTCTTCATTTATTACGGAGCAAGACCATTTAGGGTATAAAATATATCGTAAAATGGCATGATATAACAGAAAATAAAAAGTGGGCATAAGTGCCTTAGAGTAAAGATAGATAAATCTATATAATAAAAATATATAACAACTAGATAATAATAACAAATGAAAACTATGAATAATAAAATACCAATGGATTACAATTAATAAATACAACAATAAATAAAATATAAGACATAACAACACCACCCAGGTCTAGGAGGTGGCAAGAAACTATCCCCTTGGTCGACGTTTTCGCCGAGGGAAGGGGTCTGGACTCTGCAGTCTGAACCCACCTAACATTTATAGCCAGAAGAATGGTTCCTCTCCATTCACAAAATGTAAAGGGCAAAAGTCAAAATGCTTTTAGGCATATACAGTTCATTTTTTATGTATTATTCACCTTATAATGCCCTAGGGCAAAAGAAGGAAATATTATCAAGATTGAAGGTATGTACCTAAATTATTTTGTTTGAAAAATAAATGGATGAAGAGGAAAATAAAAATAATAATAACTATATTCTTGTTACGAATTTAAAGAAAAAACGCTGCAAATTATTAAGCAATAGTTTATTATTTCCAAATAACTGTATTAAGATATAACTGTTTATATAGCTGTTAAAGGCAATTAGCTGAAATAAAAATAGATAAATAATCCAAAAATAAAATGGTATATCCCCGCTGTTAATTTCAAAACGCAATATCTCTGCTAGTTCTGAACCGATTTCAATGTTTCTTTTTTCATTTTGTAGGAAATTTAATTCTCTATGCCATCTATTTGTTGATTAGAAGAAACATTTTTTTCGTTATTCGGACTCTACGTATCTTGAAACGTAAACCCTCAAATTTGTTTGGTCGATTACAAAGGTTCATTATTGAAAATGATAAAACAAAAGTAATTTACAATGCTAATTTAAGATATTAAAAAATGAATCAATATTTCTAAATATTTTACTGTCTCGGAATTTTGTTTTTAAGCCCCATGGGATTTGGGGTTGAAAATCGGAAAAAAATAGTGGTAGGAATCTGGGATCTCCTTTTCTGCATTAGATGCATTTTAACGCAGTCTCTGGGATTCTTTTTTTTTTTTTTTTTTTTTCCACACCCTCAGATTTTATTATTTTACACAATATACAATACAAATAAGATATGTACATATGTCACGGATATTTGTCCTTCTTTTACACGAAGGTATTCTTAGGTAGATTTCTATGTGTGCTGCATGCACTATTAACATTTCATGGCCTTGTATGTCTTTACGTATATAGCTACAAAACGGGAGGGACCATTCTTCAGGGTTTTGTTAATAAATTGAGTTCAGACATAGCCCGAACTCCTTCCCTCGGCGACGTCAACGAGAGGTAGTGATCCTTGCCACCTCCCAGGCTTAGGTGGTGGGGTGATATCAACAAACAATGGGTTAATACAGGCCTTAAACCTCTCAAAAAATTGTATACGCCTCCGGCAGATATATTCAGGCACTGTTGGCAATACTAACTCCTGATGTAGGGTATTGTTTTTGGCCCTCTGTAGGTTGGTACCTTTGAAAATCTACCAAAGGATGGAGTTCTGGAACGTCTGTAATTGTTTGAGAGTGGACTTAAACAGATGCCGCATCAAGGGCGCACCATAGAGCATAGTCGGACGTATTATAGCTTTGTAGATCTGTAGTTTCAGCCTCAGTGGCAGCTGAGGTGACGTGAGTAGATGATTAAGTCTATAGCTCTTTCTCCTGGCCAGTTTGAGTCGCTCTCGGGCGTGTCTAGAGAAGGTGAGGTGCCTATCTAGAGTGACGCCCATAGAGGATGGAAATAGAGACTAGCAGTGTTTCTCCGTTCACTTTAAAATCAATAGGCAAAGCGCTCCAGAAGGGATTCTGGAATCACATGACAATGGCATCTGTCTTCTTCGCGTTCACCCTAATGCCAATCTCCTTCAGCTCATCTACAATAGTGGTCGATGCTCCTTGTGCCAGGATGAGAGCCCTTTTCGGTCTCATACTAGAAACATAGATGCCAATGTCATTGGCGTAGGCTGCTACCACTGCCTCTGGCTGCTTCATTATTCTTCGTCATACGCTCTATGGCGTGCCTTTGAAGTTTCACTAAATGATAGTCGCAGGCTACGCCTCGTGAGAACCCGGTCTGTTCTGGTGGAATGATGGAATCCTCACTGCAGTGCTCTAGCAGATGGTGATGGATCAGCCACTCGAACACCTTGCTCATGTGCGAAAGGAGACTGATAGGCCGATAATGCTCTGGTGAGTCTCCATTCTTCCCAGACTTAAGTAGCGGCACTATGATCGCTTGCTTCTAGTCATCTGGGAAGTATGAGATCCGCATACAGCAGTTAAAAATGCTCTCTGGGAATAGAAATTACATCACCTATTTAGAATTCATTGGAAAATTCAAATAAACGGGAAGCGAGATTAGAAGATCAGTGGACTATTAGAATAGCGAATACAAAATACAATACTTTTGTAGCTCTAAAAAAATTTTTTTTTTAATTTACAATTTTTATTACAACACAGGGAACGAAGCAGTGCACTTGGATGAACCAAAGCTGGAGCGACTGGATATACCAAGTACCTGCGATTCTAGTACTAGGGATCAACCTACTCTTTCTGGTTCGCATTATGTGGGTAAGTTTGCAACTATTATTATTAAGATATCTTTATTTACTTTATGCATGTTTAGTTTTCTTTGGTAATGATCTAGCTTATTACTGTGGCTAAGCAGACGATACGGGAGTCATATTTTTTTCCTATCAAATAATTAATACTAGGATCTTTAACGAGTACCTTCCATTGCACAGACTCGGAAACACCATTTTACGTTCCCTTCTAAGAACGGCATACCCAAAGGTGTTTTACTCCGTTTAATCCCCTTAAGTGGAACACAAAAATTGATGTTCTCTGTAATCCAACCCTACGGTCAAGAAAAACAAATTTTGTTTCTTGCTCTTATCCATGGTTTTCTGGTTCTCTTATCCAGAAAAACTCAAATATACTTTATGTGGTATCAGATCTAATATACATAGAAAAACAAGTGGTATCAGATGAAAGCAGAGAAAATTCCCCAGAAGGTTAAGAAGTGAAATCCACAAAATAAGAAAGTATGTGTGGAACAACATCATAAAGCTATTACTATTCTATCATCAGATATTAGATTTTCCGGATCTAAGAAAAACTTCTTCATTTAATTAGGTTCGAAATGGTGCAAAACAAACCTACCTTCATAAGCCAATCATAGATGCGAGGATAAATTATTTAAAAAAAGGTACAAAAAACAATGTGTACATACAGAAAGAGCACCCATCACACACCTCTTAACGTGCAGAGTAGCGGTTTTGAGAAGTAAAAAAATCACACACACTAACATGTACTTTATACTTCTCATATTTTTTTCCTACATGGTAATTAAAATTTAAAAAAAAATTAAAAGGAAAACCACACGCAATGTCACTTCCCTTTTCTTTTTTTAATCAATTAGAATAAAAAATAGTACCATATATTTTTTCACTATATTTCTACATTAGGGGTTGTTGCTTACTAACCAAAATATAGAGACGAACTATTTTTTTTTTTTTTTTTAATTTAGATACCATCAGGTTGGTAATTTAGTCTCCAAGAGTTTAAAACAATTGACAATTTGGCTATGGCCTGTTGATGGATGCTGTACAACACAATTATAAACAAACAATAAATGAGAATACCACTTACGAAACAATTCTCCTTCTAGTAATTGTTTTAAAATTTCATTAAACTGTCTATAAATATTTCCCAATGGTATAGAGCAAATATTCACAATCGATTACAGCAATCTTTAATTAGGAATTCTTTTGCAGTTCCCGTTTCAAGTGGAATTTTAAATTGGTTGATAAAAAAAAAATATAGAAAAAAGAAAGACCAAAAAAAAAAGTTTTGATTGAAGTTGGAACGAGAATGTTTTGTAATTGAATTGAATTGTGAATGCAGTGAAGGACTATGAGAACAAGGGAACCTTTCAAATTGCTTTTGTAAGCTGCGGTGTATTGGCAACCTTAGCCAGGTTCCAGTAAACAAAGTCCTCTTCTATTTCGCCTTTTCTGGATTTAGAACGATATGCACAGTGCTATTATTTCTATTAATGGCCTATATCTGTAAAAGTGAGAATAATTTTGTTACTTCCTTATTTTTATATTTACGAATTACTTATATTCCTCACAAAACAAAATCTGATGCGGGCAACCCACGACTTTCACCTACCTCGGTTGTTAAAATCTATTTAAGAACTAATAAATAGAGTTCAAAAAGGTTTTAAGACCTACATTTAGTTTCGCTAGAAACATATGTTTTAGATTAAATAATATAACAACATAATATTGTTATCTACTGCAATCAGTTATTTTTATCCGCTTTTCATCACTCTCCATTGCCTACTGCCGGGCGCTATAAAGAACCGGGCCTCCTCAAGGACTTCAAGCCAGTCATTCCTGTCTTTCTCTCTAGCCCTCCATCTCCTCACCCCAAGCAACATGAGATCCTCCTCGACGTAATCCAACCATCTCACTCATTGCCTTCCTATGTATTCCTTTCCTCCAATTTTTCCATGCAGTAGTCGTCTTGGAATCCTAGTTTATGGCATCCTTTCTGTATGTCCGAGCCATCTGGGGCCGGTTTTTTTCACAAATGATACCAGGTCTGGTTTCCCATACTCTGTACGGAGCTCATTATTCTTTCTTAATCGCCAAGAGTCATTTTCTTTTATTGACCCTAATATCTTTCTGAGTATTTTTCTCTTCCAAACATTGAGCTTCATTTCGCATTCATTTCTCAATACCCAGGATTCGCTGTCACAAGTAACCGTGGGTCTCAGAATCGTTTCATAAATCATCACCTTTGCATCTCTTGAAAGATTTTTGAACTTTAATGTTTTTTTAGGGCAAAAAGGCACTTGTTACCTGCAGAGAGCCTCGCATTAACTTCTTCTTTCATATTATTGTCATGAGCAATAACAGAACCTAGGTACTTACAGGTATCTGTACATTTTAAACGGCGTTCGCCGATCTCCAGGTCGTGATATTTTAGTAGATGGTTCCTGGATGATTTTATATATATATATATATATATATATATTTCCTTCACTAACCTGAAGGCCTACTCCGGCCGACTATCTTTCAAACCATGTGCTGTGTGAGGCGATTTTAAATTGTTCCACTAGGTTTGGTTCGTATTGCCCTTGTAGCTTTTTACAAGCTAGGTTAAATAGAACAGATAATAGTGGGTCTTCTGATAGCATTCACTGTATTTTTATCTTCATCCTGCTATCATACATAGTCATTTTCGCGAGTCTAGTGAGCCTCCTGGGAACTCCAAATTCTAGCATTATCCTCAGTGGTGTCTCTCTATCAATACTGCCTAATGCTTGTTTGAAATCGATGAATGGACAGGGGAGGTCAATGTTAAACTCATATCCTCCTTCAAGAATCTGCCTTAGTGAAAACATCTTATCGATGGTTGATCTTCCAGGCCTGAAACCACACTGATAGTCGCCTAGTATCAGTTCGGAGCACTTCATCAGTCGCCTCTTTAATAATACAGAAAATACTTTATAGGCTGTATTCAGTAATCCTTTCCCTCTATGATTATCACAAGATAGTTGCCGCCTTTTTTTTATGTATGGGGCATATCACTGCTATTTTCCATTCTTCAGACATTTTCTCTTCGCACCAAACATGCCACAACAGTTGGAATACATAACTTATCCCCTCCGTTTTTTGGCATCTCTGAATGTATGCCATCAATACCAGGAGCCTTGTTGTTCTTTAATTCGCCAATTATTTCTTCAACTTCTTCACATTCTGTTGGCTCTACTTCTTCATATCCTTCTCCGGGTTCACACACGGGCATGTCAGCTGCTTAATTCTTTCCTCTTTATCCTGATGGTTGGGCACAACAAGAATATTCCTGAAATATTCTACCCATCTCTGTAATATTTGGACAGGCTTATTAATTATGGTCCCATCTATTGTCATACAGCACGTGTAGTTTGTAGCCACTTTTTATTTCCTTAATCCCCTTATAAAACTTTCTCGTATTTTATGTGCTATGGTCATTCTGAAGGTTTCCCGACTGCAACTTTAATTACGACCTTTTTTTTCTGACGGCAGATTTTCTTGGCATTCCTTCTCCTTGCAGAGTACTCATTTCGACTTGATCTAGTCATTCTCTGAAGCATTCTCAGCCGTGCCTCTTTCTTTACTGTAAGGGCTTGATGGTATTGAAACCAACCACACTTACTCTCTATTTTTCCTCCCCAGTATTTCATCTGCTGCTCCTCCCAGGCTGTTTTTGATAGCATTCCATTTGCTGTCCATATTATTGGTATTTATTTGGTCAGAAGCTCTTTCTAGTTTTTCCGTAACCTTCCTCCTTCAATTTATGTACATTGTACCCCTGTAGCTTTTCAACAGTTGCTCGAGATCGCAGGGATACTTAATGTTTGAAGGATGAGCTTACTAGAAAATGATCTGTGTCATAGTCTGTCCCTCTTTAACTACATACATCTTCAATGCTTGAAGCACGTCTTAGCAAGTGGTCTATTTGGTTCACAGTTTCACCATCTGCTGATATCCAGGTTCCTTTATGGATGTTCTTATGCTTAAAATGTGTACCCATAATCTTGAAGCCATTTCCTGTAGCGAATGTAGAATTTTTTCTCTATATTCGAAAAGAACGGAGTTACAAGCGAATGTATAAGCAAGATTTCAATTTTTTTTTCCTTTTTTTCTTTTCACTCTTTTTTATTTGTCGCGGTGTTCTGATCATAAAACTCAACACGTTTTTTTCTCTTTCATCAAAAATAACTTAGTTCTTTAGGCACATTTATCATCTAGGCGAATTTATGGATACAATTTTAATTTTTTTTTTTTTTTTCCATCTTCAAACATAACTGAGTTATTGAAACGTTTTTAATCGGCCGCCATTATGAAACTAATCGGCTGATATCAACTTCTAGGTGTTAGGATCATCTATAGATGCTTTAGTATTTTTGTGCCGAATCAAAAAAAAAAAAATGATCCAGTAGTTTCAGAGAAAAGCTGCGGACGGCTTACGTAAGGGATTTTTTTTTTTTTTTTTTTCTGGTCGATTACGAAGGTTTATTATTGAAAATAATAAAACAATATGGAAACAAACATTAATATAAAATGGTAATACTGGTATGAAAGTATTTGAAGATTATAATGAGAAACTTAGCAACAAATCAAAGTTAAGAAAGTGATGGCCCAAAATGTAGGTCGAAACTTCGGCCCACAATAAAATATGTTTATCTCATTACTGTATTTTTCTTTACGTCCGCACCCTCAACTAAATTCTCCATTATATATTCTAAAAGTTCGAAAATAACTCCATTATTAAAAATTAATTCTATTTGAATGGTGATAGAAAACTGTCATTTAAAGCCTCATGTCGAACTTAAGAAGTTAATGAATACTTACTCACTTGTGGTACTTCTTTGAATGATGATACTTGGATCCACCAATAATGATGGGAATGGGACTTTCTGAAAACACGTAAATTATCATCAATCAACGAAGTGCCACCACGCAAGAAAAACATTGTACAACTGTTTACTGCTCCCAACCTAATTAATTGTTCATCCCGATTTCAGCATCATAAGCGACCACCTTATTTTTTTTAAACCTTTTTCCTACATTATTAGTGCATTTGGGGCCAAAAAATAACTTGAAAGTTTGTCTTATTGAACATTGTAAATAATGTTTTGGTTAACCGCACGTAATAATGAGCCTTTGTAATAGACCAAAAGAATGTAAAATAAAATAATCTCTCCTCAAAATTTGAGATTTCGCGTTTCAGAAAACGTTGAATCCAAATATCGAATAAAAAAAAAAAAAAAAATCTGTATGACCACCGTACCAAGCCGTCCGCGGCTTTCCTCCGAATCGAATGGACCAATTTTTTTTCCAAATTTGAAACAAATATAATAGGGCGCCTGGCGTTAATTTTAAAAACTCGCAAATTAATTTTATTATAATAAAATGTCAATAACACAATTAAGTTTGATGATATAAATAAAAAGTAAAGTGTTTCGTAATCAGAACACAGAGATTGATAAGAAGAAAAAAAGCAAGAAAGAAATTATACCAATATATCACCCAAAAACTAAGTTATATATTATAAATATAAATATATATATATATATATATATATATATATATATATATATTTACTATTTATTATATATTTATATACTATTATATTATATATTTATATACTATTATATTATATATTTATATACTATTATATATATAATATATATATATATATATATATATATATATATATATATATATATATATTGTTATAAATGGTTATTATAAAAATATTTCTATAACGTAAAAAGAAAGTATCTATATAACTCGGTTATTTTTAATGATATAGGAAAAATAGAAACTACAAGAATCAGGACACAGAGAATTAAAAAAAAACTTCATGTTTCTGTTCGTGTTGAAAACATCTACTTAAGGTAGAAAGAACTTTGTTTCCATTCTCCCAAGGCTAATGATACTTTCGAAGATATTTTTCATTTGTTTGATCGCCTGAAATCAGAATAAAAATATGAATATATTAACATATCTCATGAAAATATTAACACTCGAAAATATATTTCAACGCTAATGTCAACGGGATGAAGCTGATGAATTATTCCTAGAATTACGGACCCGGGATCCAGAGAACAGTGGACCTACCTTTCTCTTAATTTATCTTGAAAATAAATTACTATAATAGAATCTAAAGACTGTTTCTGAATGCCATATCTGGGACAGAATCGAAAAAATAAAAGGACCTGTCTGATTTTGAATATATTCAGAAATGTTTTTCGTCAAATAACTACGCTCCTGATATCACCATAGTTTTGCTCCTTGTAACTACCACCAAAAATAGCTTTGGAATGGAAGCATATTTTTTTTCATAAGTCTTCATAGGAGACTGTAATGATTGATAACGCCTTTCCCCAGGTGCTGATCACAAAGCTGAGGTCGGCGAACAACGCAGAGACGGAGCAGTACAGGAAGGGCTGCAAGGCGCTCTTAGTCCTCATCCCGCTCCTCGGCATCACTTACATCCTCTTCATCGCCGGCCCTCAGTCTGCCGTCTACAGCAACATCAGGGCGCTACTACTGTCTACCCAGGTCTGGGGGCATTTCCATGATTATTGTTTGGAACTACGTTTTTACGTTTCTATGGTTTTATATTTCGTGCAACATTATCTAGATTTGAATTAGCTATAATATCCAATCTGCTTCCAGGGCCTGTCAGTGGGCCTGCTGTACTGCTTCCTCAACACGGAGGTGCAGAACACCCTTAGGCACCGGTGGCTGCGGTGGAGGGAGGAGCGGTCTCTAGCCACCAGGGCCTACGTCAAGGATATGTCCCCCAACACCAGGACTGAGAGTATTAGGTATCTAAAGTGAGAAATTTGACAACGCATAGGTTTCTTACACAAAACTGTGATTTTATTCAAATTTACATCATTATGGAGAACAAATATTACCACTAATGATTATAACGAACATTGGGACCATATTATTAATTGAACGTTTTTCATTTGTATGAAGTGTCCATCGCATACTGACAATCAACAAAATAGTGAAGTAAACTAATAAGCAGAAATGTTAGGTATTAGAAGAGGCTGTGCCTATAACATATCTTTTCTGACATATATGTACTTACATGCTTCTGTGAGTAGATTCCCAAGAACCCCTTCAGTCTCCTGGTATCCTCTTGCTTCATAGACATGACCTCTACACCTATTACCTGCTTTTGGTTCTACAGGTCGATGTGACCCTTGGCTTCCTGAACTTTCCTTCTCCAACCTCTCTGTCTAATGCTTGCTTCCCTTCTCCAATTCCTTATTCCGAGTTTTCAGCATCCTTCTTCACTATATCTTCACATCTATTCCTTGGTCTTCCTTTTTCCACATAAGTGCAGATCTATTAACCTTCTGTGCAGTCGCTCCAGATCCATTCTGATGTCATATCTAGCCCACCGAAGTCTACCTGCTTTATCAATATTAATTATGTTTTCATTTGTCAGCAGCGCGTCAATTTTAGTTAATGCCCAGTGATTAGTAAGTCAGCCATTACTTTTTCTGAGAAGAGTTGACTTAAGTTATTCCGTTCGATAGTCATCCATCATTTCGAAGAAGTACAGCTTGTGACGGTAATCTAAGTGATACTACTTTATATATATATGTTTTTTTTTATAGTATATTTTATTGTTTTTTACAACTGTATATACAAATACAATAAGTAAAATGGCTGAATTACAATAACAGCCATGAATAGACATGTAAAGAATCTACCCAGTGGTAGTAATACTTTATATTAAGTTAAAAAGAGGAACATGGGTCAATCCTGATACTAAATTCATAAGCATTGTCTTAAAACTACCTACAGGCGTTATTTTGCAATAAAATATAGTCAAAGTTATGAATATAACAAGTAATTATAACATTCTTTCTAAAGAATTGAAAATATACAAAATCTGGTAGGTGCACATATTAACTACACCTAACGTATTATATGTACCATCTTTTTATAATGTGGTTTTACAGTCTTATTGATATAAAAATTAAAACACAATCCCCACACATAAAAGAGGAAAAACAAAAACATATTATGCAACTTATAATTTTGGTATAAATTACTGTTATTGAGTAGTAATACGTAATAGCTTTATTTTATACTTTTATAAAATAAAATAAACAAAAGATAGTTCAATATTAAGTTTTAAATAACAAATCAATATAAAACTTTTCGGACTGAATGGTCAGAAGATGATAAGTTGGCTAATCGTGGTCTTAAATTCAGTTTTCATTCGGATAGGGATCTGTAAGGAGTACGTGACATCGTCACAAGCTCGGCACCATCATCTTGCGTTTCCTCTGAAGAACAGCATAACACAAGGATTTTTTATACCATTAAAATAATCCTATGGTCATCTGCCGGATTTATATCCTTGACATTAAGCTTAGAAGGCTATTAGGCTAGCCACTACTTCACAGTTGACCCAAGAAGGAACGGATTTCCATAAAGAAGATAATGGAACATGAAAAAATCTATGGATGCTGCAATGCCTGGAAGAAAAATGATGACAGAAAATATTTATAGTAATATTTCATCGTAATTTTAAAGAGGTTGTGTAATCCCAACAAAATATAATGAACAGCATGCATTTCCTCACAAAGCGCATTAAAAAAAAAAAAATTGTTTAAACTATTGCAGTGCAAAGATTCTGGTAACTGTATATTTTTGTTTTTTCAACTTAAAAATAAATTTAATATAACTTAATTTAATTAAGAATTTATATAGACATGAATTATGAACTAGAGTAGGTCAAATTTAATAAGAGAGAAAAACAAAGTAATTGTGAACATCATGAAAGTGTGGTCAGAGATTTTATGATCCCCTCATACCTATCTCCTTGTGACTTCCTTAGCTGTCAATACTAGTTCTTGTCTTTTAATAATTTTTGAATAAATGGAGTTTCTTTGCAACAGATTCGTTTTACATAATTTCTGTGGTTTTTTTTTAAGATGATCTGGTTAGCAAATCATAATAAAATACTCTCTTCTTGATGAAATAATTAGGATGTGAAAATTTTCCACATATTTCTCCATTCATACTATTTTACACCTTGTATCTTCTGTCTTTTTTACTCTGATGAAGAAAAGCAAACTGGGTCAAAACATATGTTTCACAGTATATTGTTTACTCCATTGAAAACAGCCTCCTGATTTATTTCATTCTTCATTGTTTTCTTTTTGTGTTTCATTTTTGCTCTTCGTTCTCTCATACCCACATCAAATTTGAACATTATCAAAAAAACATGATTTTTAACCTAATCATGATAAGTAATAAGTTTATTGCATTGATGGTGCATAGTATATTTAAGGCTACAATGTTATTAATCAGTAGTTATTAATTTATAATTTTGAATAGATGGTCTATGAAACCCAGTATAGATTGTGTGACTTGTAGGTTATACAGCAGACATGAAATTGTGCCATATAGGAAACGGGAATCAACAGGTAGTGAGTCCACTACGATGACAATGGTGCACTCATCCAGGTTTTCTAACGGAGCAAGGTCGACATACCTTCAACCACCTTCTGAGCCAGTCTGAGATCTTCAACATCTACCTCCTCCTTTATAGTCGCTACTTTGATCGATTCTAATCAGACCTCTGTAAAAACTTTCTACTTTCTAATGTTATCTTACTGTGTGTACATAAACTTCTTAATTTTTTACAAAATTTATATTTCATCCCTCTCTGAATTTAACTAGACTAGAATAAAGAGGGGAGAATAAATTGATACATTTTTTTATTTTCTGAATTATCATAAAATTTATAGATTAAATGTGTCCCAATATACTTTTTTTATTTGGAACCGAATTTCAATGACTCTGCAAAATAAATTCTCATTGGCAATTATAACTATTATAATAAAACATTGTAAATTACTTGTTTTCATTTATTGGTAGAAAGGTGTAAACTATTATTACACTTTATTGATTTGATTTAATTGAATAATATTTCCATTGAAGTTAAGGCAATGAAATGTTTAAAAATTATATTATCAATATATGTACTTAAATATGATTTCTTGATTAGTATAAAATTAACCATTTATGAAAACAAAATTGATAAATTAATGCAATCGATAGAAACACCTCTATATATCAAACTAAAAGGTTTCTGTAAAAAAAACAAAAAAAACATCAATTAATCATGAATTTTAGCATACAAAAACTGTAATTTTTCATCACTGACTCATATACAGTACTTTCATACAGTGATTAAGCATAGTAAACAAGTTGGTAAGCTTCAAATTTAAATTAATATGAGACTTCATATTCCTGAAGAAATGAATTACAAAGACCCAGTGCTGGATTTTTCATCTTATTTTCATCATTATGAGACTTATACACTTATTCATAATTCCTATAGGTATAATAATCACATATGTAAAATAAAATAAAACAATAGTCACTGTTGGAAAGAGTGGTGACTAGCATATTTGCTTGCAGCCTCAACATGGTCATTAATATGAGTAGCTGAGTTTTCTGTCGACTTGTGTAACTTCACTGAGGGTAAATAAATAAAATGATATTAAAGAAAACATAAATAAACATATATAATTAAAATATAATAAAAATACTGTTTGTATAAGCACAAGCGGTGATTAGTTCTCTTTGTAATGGCTTACTTCCCTCTCAGTCTGCGATGATATTTCTATCCTTCTTTGGGACTCTTAACTCCTTGCAACAATTCTGTAACTATGTCCTTTGATGACAAAAGATTTTCGAATAATTTAGACAGTTTGCGACAACCAACTCAAAAACATTCCACAATCACGAGCGACTCTGTTACATCTGTCCACTATTCACACTCCTCAGAGGTCAATTCTCAGCTGATCGAAAATGCCTAAAACAATCGTCTGTCGAGCTTACATGCTTGATCCAAAATAAAAGAATAAACATAAAAAATAAAATTACAAATTGTGTGATATAAAAATACTATTTCAATTCTTAACAGTCAACAAGATAAGATATCAGGACAAAAGGTGTAGTCGGAGACTCTTTTTACTACCCAGCAGAAACTTAATTTGTAAATTAATATGCGTAGATATAGTGCTTGGAAAAAATAACATATTTTTATCCAAGTTTAATGTGAATGTACATTCACATTATCATGTTTCTGGCATGGTATAAGCCAGAAATGCTGGAGTTGTTACAATGTGTTTAAATTTCTTCATATACTTTAATACTCATAAACCTAATTAATTATCATCATGAGCAGTATCTTTATTCTCACAAATGACAATCTATAGTTTATGTATTTTTTTAGAAATGATTACTTGCCAAAGATTCAATTTAAATAAAATAATGGAAAGCAATTGAATGAGTTTATAAAAATTCTTAAATATTTACTGAAATGTCTTAAAATTTTTGTCACAATGAGAAATGCAAAAATGCAATAATTTTGTTATATAATAGAATAGTTTTTAACTGAAGCCAGTGAAAAAATACCATATTTTTATTTTAGAAAAAATGTCTCTTTAAAAAAGTTTGATGTATAGAGGATGAATTATAAATTTCTATCAAACATGTAAAAAAATGTAAAGTAGAACCCTGCTTATCAGAAATCGTGTGATTATTCCTGAAAATGGAAAGATATAAAAACAAAAAACGATCCATATATGAAAAATTCTTGAAATTTTATACCAGTAATTATATTGTAGATATATTGTCAAATTCAATAAATGCATAATACAAATCAACCAAATAACGTAATTTGCATAATCAAAATAAAATAATAAAAAACTGAGTAGTGCCACTCCTAGACAATGTTGGACTAAATTCTTCATTGTTTAAAAATTGTATTAGAAACAAACCGTTGAGGGCTTCTAATAAATATTTTAATCACCTTAGCAAGCATAATGAGGTTCTTTAATTCTGTAATTTCAATTTTTCAACAGTGTCTTAAAAAAATTTATATTAACATCATTGAATATAGTTCTGCATTATTTTAGTGATGATTAATGCAATAAATACCAAAAAGAAAAACAAAATAAACTAGATGATTCAATTTCAGATAAGCAGTATTCTACTCAAATAAATAAAACCTAAAAAAAGATCCTTCTTTTAAATGGTGTTTATATATAACAAGATATTTAAGTAATTCAATAAGATAATTGTAAACTACTATGTACATAGTGAACCTGTTGTAAATATTTCAAAACATAAGGATATTTGGATCCTAATTTTACTTCCAACAAGGTATGTGTTGTATTTTCTTGAAACATATAGTCTAAAATTGGAAAAATAAATAAACAATTTTCTTTTCTCTATTTGTTGATTTTAGCTCTAACATTGCATGAAAAAAACAAACAAAAATATTTTGCAAGTATATCCAAAAATATACATTTCTAGGATTTGTAATTCTGAGTTTTTAAAGGAGTTGAAAATAACCATGTTTTATTAGGAAATAAACAGATCCTTTAATAAGAAGTATTTCATGTTTCAACTTAATAGCTCTTCACTCCAGAATATCATGGACCTGCTAAAACCAGTATCTTCGTAGATAGAGCTTATGTCGTTTCTTTCATTGCAGATACTGCATTATCAATTGATTCTCCTAAAACAATGTTTCCTCCAAAAAAATATTTCACAGACCCTTTCATCTAATAATTATAATGACAAGGATCCCCTAAATTTGTTGTTATACAGAGAGTCTAATAAATGTTTAGTCATATTGTGGGAGGGGATACTGTTAAGGATTATGGGGATAATTAAAGATATAATACATGGAACATATTTTTTTTTTTTCTTAGTCCCATGGGATTGGGGTTGAAATCTGGGAAGGATAAGGGAAGGAATAAAGGATCTCTTTTACTGCATTGGATGCATTTTAAGGGGGGACTGAGGATTAGGAAATGGTCGGAAAAGGAAGTAGTTTTGAGTCAGTTCTAGTGATGGGGCTCACTAGTCTTTTTGAGTCAGTGAAAGTAAGTTGTGTTTCCTCAGTCTAGTCTGAGTGTTGGTAAGTAGTCCTGCCAGTGCTGTGGCCGTCCTGTCGGAGTCAGTGTGTTGAACAGTGGGTTCGTACAGTACCGGAGGCTATCAAAGAATTTGATATGCCTGCGGGAGATGAACTCCGTCACTGTTGGAAGGTCTAGGGTGTCGCATAACTGGTCTGTCTTTGTCCTCTGTAGTGAAGTATGCCTTACTATTTGTCGCAGTACTCTATATTGAAACTGCTGGAGCCTCTTTGCTGTCGCCGCTGTAATGTTGGTTAGCAACGGTGCTCCGTAAAGGAGGGCCGGTCTAAGAACAGCTTTGTAAATTAATATTTTCAGGCGGAGTGATAGGTTTGGAGACATTAATAAGTGATTCAATAGATAGGACTTGGTCCTAAACGATTTAATCTTTCAGGCAGTGATTTGCTAGTTTTAGGTGCCTGTCGAGGGTAATGCTCAGGTACACTATCCTATTGGCTGGCTGATTTTTTACTCCTGCTACCTTGTACCTTGTTGTAGAGGGCGCTTGTTCTTCTGGAAGGAGAAAATAATACAGTCGGTCTTTTTGGGATTAACTGTAATATTTGGTCTCTCCAGCTTTTCTCTTATTTTACTGCAAGCCAACTCTGCCTGTTGTAGAGCTGTCTCTGCGTTCACTGAGCTACTGTAGATCGCTATGTCATCGGCATAGGCCGCTACAGTAGCATTTTTGTATTTTGATCCAACAGTTTCTGCTGTGTAAATTGAAAATAGAACTGGCGATAGCACTGACCCTTGGGGGACTCCGCAGGTGAGGTCGAACTCCTTGGAGAAGGCTCTGCCGACCAGCACTTCTATTTTACGCCCCTGTAGGAAGGACAAGATTGTGTAGAGCTGCTCTGGAAATTCGTTGTCTAGCAGTGTCTTACATAGTAAACTATGGGACACAGAGTCAAACACTTCCGTACAGTCTATTGAAATCATTACGGTGGCGTCGTTTTTATTTGTGCTTTGGCTTACTTCCGCTTGTAGTTTCGCCAGGTGGTGATCTGGGCAGAGTCCGGCCTGAAATCTGCTCCGGTGGGATTAGGGCTACCTCTGAGCAATAAGTCTTGAGATAATTAAGAATAATTTTCTCAAAAATTTTGCCTAGGTGCGGAAGCAAGCTGATTGGTCTATAGTCAGCTGGCTGGGATCCATTCTTCCCGGGTTTCAGTGACAGAAAGAGGATAGCTCTTTTCCATGCCTCAGGGAAGTATCTCAACCTGAGACAGGAGTTGTAGAGGTTAGTCAGGTGAGCTATCCCCTTTCTGGGCGTTGTGTTATTTTGTCACTGTAGTAGTACGCAAACTTCTTGGCCTGTTTTTCATCTGTCAACAGTCTGTCTCCGTCATGAAGGACTGTAAAACAACCTATGAGAGTGGTATGTGAGTGAGTTTTCATACCTGGGCTCTCTAGTGAACGAAAATAACGATATCTCGGCTGAAATAAGAAGAAGAATAGCAACGTCTAACAGATGCTATTTTGGACTACGCCGACATTTAGGAAGCAGTTTACTCTCAAGAGCTACAAAGAGGCCTGTACTTACCTATAGATCAGAAACATGGACCTTTTCCAAAAATGATGAGCGAAATCTATGTATCTTTGAAGGAAAGATTTATGGCCCAAAAAGAGAAAATCAAACATGGAGAAGGCGAACAAACAACGTGCTATACTCCTCATTAAAGAAACCGGACATTGTTAAAATAATAAAGATTGGAAG
Organism: Piezodorus guildinii; assembly: GCA_023052935.1. Classification (NCBI taxonomy): domain Eukaryota; kingdom Metazoa; phylum Arthropoda; class Insecta; order Hemiptera; family Pentatomidae; genus Piezodorus; species Piezodorus guildinii. The sequence goes on along the minus strand of CM041293.1, from coordinate 116,735,732 downwards.
GCTTCGATGGGCAGGACATGTGGCCAGGATGGACACACAGGAAATTCCAAGGAAGCTCCTCGATGAAGAGTTGCATGGAACACGAGCAAGAGGCCGCCCAAACTACGATGGGCTGATGGTGTGAGGGAGGATTCGAGAAACCTGCTTGGTGTTCGGAGCTGGAGGACAGCAGCACTCAACAGAACCAACTGGCAAAAGCTACTTGAGGAGGCCAGGACCCAGTAATGGGTTGTAGAGCCGATTGATGATGATGAGATCTGGAGTGGAATAAAAAAGTTCATGACTCATACTCTGATTCTCAAGGGTTAGGGAGAATTAAATTTTTAGTTATCAGCTAATTATCCATAGTTTTTAACAGAAAAGCTCAAATATATGTACACTTAATGTACACACACAGGTAAATAAGTGGTACCAAATGAAAGGAGAAGACTTCCCAGAAGGTTAAGAAGTCGAACCCTCAAAATAGGAAAGTGTCGCTCATTGTCATGCAGAAAATAAAATTTTAATATTTCTATGAATATTAGGACATTTGAAGCAGTTATTACTTTTCTGCCATTAAGTTTTAAATTTCTCGGATCTTACAAAAACTCCTTCATTTAATTAGTTTTAAAATGGTGCGGGAAAAAAAATCTTCATAGGCCAATCAAGATTGCCATAAGGCAAGAATTAAAAAAATAAGTCGAACAAGAAAATTCGTGCTTAATATATGCTTCATAAATGTCTATTCATATTGTGGGACCAGATACTAGACCTTAAGAGAAACAAAAACGTTAGTATAACCCATATTTTGATTATCAACGGTCTGGAAGGATAATAAAATTTTGATTTTTGCTGTTGTCCATGGTTTTCATCAGAAATAAGACCTATCCAGATAAGAGAGCTTCCATATCAACCAATCAGATCTGATGTTTTTACCTTATGAACACCTTTTACTGATTTTCCTTTTTAATTTGTGTATCAGTGAAAATGCTGGAACGAACAACTGAAGTTCAAAATGGTATAAACCAGAGTTCTGGAGATGGGAGAAGATCCTGAAACGTCAAATGTTAATTTAATAAAAAATTTAAGTTTTTACGGAAGAAATTATTCAGCCCGAATATCTACCTAAATATTATGCAAGATCTTCTGGTGTTTTAGAATATATTGATATAATATCTACCTTTTCTCATTTATTTATATTTTTTCTGGAAATTTATTTTTTATATAATGTATTTATCTAATTTTTTATTGAATATTTTGAAATTATTTTCTTTTGTTTCTTATTTTATTGAACACTTCTTAAACATGTACAGTAACCTATTCCTTAACCTAAAATATTTTCCCTGTCCTACCACTTCACATCCCCAGTCATGACCAATCTTCTCATGTCCTGTCAAGTTAATACGCCATCCCTCATAGCCCAGCTTCATGGTATAATGCTTCTATTAAAAGACATTTAGTATGAAAAAATGACAAATATTACATACTACTTTTGTTTTATCGTCTTATCTGACGATTTTGTTACAGTATTTACAATTTGTCATTGCAGAATAAAAATTTAAATAAAGGAAACAATAATAAAAACACTCCATGTGCTAGACTAGTGGAATTACTCTTATAAGCACACTGCTGTCCCCACTCCAACTACTCGGCACTACTAACGATATAAATAGTTTAGAAGTCATTTATATTTGTTCAATATCCCTATTCCTTAAGGAGAAGAATATTACTAAACTACAGAGTTGCCTGATGTTTAACGTGTTAGATTTTCAGTGGTGTTAGCCAAAGATAATTGGTGAAATAAAACTTGAACTAGAGACACAATATGAGCACACAAGAGACACTCTTAGACTGGTATATACACCATCTTATGATTTTTGTATAATTGCATGTCTTACTTACTTTGATTATCAGAACTTAAAATTTGAAACACGTCATAATCTGATGAGCAACTGTTGTTTTTAAAGTCTTTCCACACTACCAAAGTTTCGGTCAACTAAAAGGTCTAGCTACTTCAACTTCTCTCTTCACTGTACTTAATATGTTTAATCTCCTTTTCTTCTGACAACAGGATATGTGCATAATTTCTGCACTGAGAAACTACTCTTTCCTAATATAGTTAAATATTTAAAATTGGGAACTGTAAAATAATGTGTAAATTTATTATTATATGTTTTCATGTATTTTTTTGATAATGAAGAGTTACAAGGGAGTATATTTTATTTTAATATACCAGATACATCACAGTAACCTAATAATACAGAACTTCTGAATCAAATTGTCAAAGATTAAATATTTTTGCTAATTAATATATAGTTCAACATTACAAAAAGACAACACAATAATATATACACAGTCTTGTACTAAAATTTAATAATAACAGTTAACAAACTTCAATCCAGTGAATAAAAGTGACCACAACAATATAATTATAACTATTCAGTCATAAACCGTATTGATACTTTCTATATTTATACAATTATGTAATACATTTACACAATACACCATTATTGTAATATTTTGTATTAAAATAATATAATTTTGAAATAAAATACTGTATGAAACATAATAAATATAATACTTTAAAGCTGCAAAAAGAGAAGTTTTTCGAGGCTGATAACAAAATACTATAAAAAAATTTGCTTAACATTTAGAATTATAGCTACTTTAAAGTTTTAAAATATATATAAAAATATATATTGCATAAAATATATACAAAAAAACAAAATAATAAACTAATATTAAGGCAAATTGTCAATGGCTGGATTTTGAACAAATTTCATTTTATGGCGAACTGCGGGAGATAGTTCGTCCAGTTTCTGGACACAAATATTCTTATGCGCAGATACAGGTGTTACAGTGCTCAAACGAGCAGATCGACGAACAGGGGTAACAATAATTTCACTTCCATCATTCATCCTGAAAAAAAAAAGTAATATAAAGTTTAAAATATACCTCTAGCAAAAAATGTTGGTAATCAACAATGATTTTTCTTTTCCTTTAATATTTTTATGTCTAGTATACTAAAAGTGTACATGAGGTTTAATAATTTGATTATCTCATTTCATAATAAACATTTACAGATAATATTTGATTAATGCCAATCGCATTAATGCCAAGCAATACATGAATCGATATACATATCAAAAAGTTCTAATAATGTAAGAAAAATAAATATAAATAAAAAATAAATAAAACAAGATATTTATTTTTTTCACAATTCATCTATTCACAATTCTTTCAAAACATACTATATCATTAGTTAAGGCTTTTTATTATTGTTACTGTTTCCGCCGCTCATCTGTTTTTAAACATTCATTAATTTAAATGAGGGACCGAAAGAAAATGTCAATTATAATTTATAAAAAAAGATAATTTCATCGCTTTGTTATAGTTTTAATTGTTTTTTATTGTTAATTTGATATTGGTTAGCAGAAAATAAATCTTCAATATAAAAATAAAAAAAACATATGTTTTTAGTTTAACCTATTAATTGTTTTATTTACTACTATCACCGAGTAAATGAAGAAGTTGTACTTGGTGAAACTGTTATCAGACGGTACGCCAGTATTACAGAACAGAAGCAGTTTTGTTTACATGCTTAAGCAGTAGTAGGCTTTCGATCATCTAATACACAACACATGTATTGTGTTAATACATATTTTTTTTTCTCATTAATCGTACGTATTGCGATTAAATTTCTGATTTCACTGTCGATAATCAGCTATTAGGAGGCCGTTACTCTCCTTTCTTCTGTCGCCGATAACTATATGGCTGGCTACAACTCCATAGGTGGTCATCACATCGATTACTTACCCAGGATATTTTGGACATTATGTTTTAATTCTTAATTGCACAATTAATTCAAACATATATCATAATGAGCTCATCAAAAATTACTATACATATGTTTTATTAACTGTAAATATTAAGTGTACCTCTGTCTTAATATTATTTATTATTAAAAATATAATTTAATTTAATTATCAACGTAATTATCGTTCATTTGTTTTCTCATATAGATTTTAAATAATTGAAGTTTAATCCGATTTTTTTTTTTTTTTTTTTTTTTTTTTTTTTTTTTTGTAAATACAGAATTAAGTCGAGGGTTTATCTTGTTATTGTTTTTTCCCTTATAATATAATATTACTGTTAAGTATGTGTTAATATTTTTAAATTAGAGTAATAATTTTTTTGTCATTATTTTTGTTTCTTTTCGATTTTTCTAAAATTAATTTTATTATGTTTACCTATAAAATTCATCAATAAATCAGGTTTCAAAAGGGCATTCGAAATCATTTGAAATTCCATCCAAATTTTTATTTTATTTTCAATACATTTTGAACATTTGAGCAATTAATTTTTCTACATAGTTAAATTAATTGACTAAATTTTAAGACAACCAGAATTTTCCAACATTGGTAATTTAGGGAAAGGTCGTCCGAGGGTGCAATTTGGCTATCCTTACGGTGCCCTAACAGTTACTGTTCACAAAAACTCGATAAAATCCTTAAAATTCAAATTTATTCATCCTAGTTAGAAAGAATTAAACAGAATGAGTAGCATAGATGTTGTTTCATCTTTTTTTAAATTAAATATGCCAACACAATCAGAGCTCTTAATTAAAAGTTTTATAGAAATTAATCCCAAATGCGAAGTGCTGGAATAAGGAAAATATTCACAAGTTAATCAGCTTTTCTTTGAAAATTGAATGTACTTATTTATTTTTTTCAACCAAGTTTAAATAATTAATCTTTTCTTAAACATACTTAAATTATTTAACACCTAATACAATTATTCCTTCATTTCTGTTAAATGTTATATATCCATGCTTTGTCATCTTAACATCAAAAGTTTATTCAAAGAACCCAAAAGCTTATCTTATAAAAATAATTGAAAAAAAAAAACAACAAATTTACCATAAAAAAAAAAAAAAAAAAAAAAAAATGAACAAGCAAGCTTGCCTAATGAAATGTTACTTTTTTAGTAAAGGATTAACACAAAATGAATGAATTTTAATTATTAATAAACTAACTTTACTTCTTAAAATTATTTTAATTGATAATTGTCAATAATTTGCTCTTAAGACATGGGGTCAGAAAGGAAATAGATTCCTTAAAAATATTAAGAAGATTTAAGTTTCCAGCTTCTAAGGCAACTTGTTTGAAACTTTTACAGTAATAGATGAATGGCTATTAAGTTAATCCAGCCTGAGCTATATAAAGGTCAATATTAACCAATTTTACAACACAAAATCAAGTCATACCAAAGTTAATGCCATATTCAAAATGGCACTCAAGAGGTATTTGTTACTATCCCAAAATATAAGGTGCCCAACCAAGGCCTCCAATCAAAATTCGTGAAATGGAAAATTAATTGCATTTACTTTCATATAAATTAAAAAATAAACATGTTTTATCACGAAAATACAAGATAAGGCAAGACAATATCATTCGTAACAAAATTTATTAATACCTGACTTCACGGACGGCAAATTTGATAGTAGATGAAGGTACAATGTTTGTGGCATCCAACAAAACCTTACGTCTTTCTCTTTTCATAGGAGTTAAACATTCGCCATCACTTGTCACATCCTCCTCCTTATTGACGATGCTTATGTTGGAAAGTTTGTTTTCAACTAGCTCGATTTCCTGCAAAAGATAATCAGATGCACTTAAAGCAGACATAAAATTTAAAAATGAATTTAATGCTTTATAAGATGAATCAAATTAGGACAAAAAATGTAGCCAAGCAAAAGAAGCAATCAGATAGACTCGACTATTTCAAGTTGTGTTTGGTCATCTAATTAAGAAAAGATAAAATTTGTAAAATGAATATGCACAGTAATAAAAATGGGTTAAGTCATATTATTTCATAAGCGTAAAGTGAATATAATTTTCCTAGCACAATCAATAAGCTGAACACATATTTAAGCAACAGACAGAAAAAGTATTACAGAGATAAACTATATTAAAATAAACTAAAAAACTAACTCACCTTTGAAAGATCCTTATCACTTTCTGATGAATCTTCATGTGGTAGTAAAGAGGATTCTAAAAAATAATAATATTAGTAATAAAATAGTTAAACCAATTCAAAAGTTTTGATGTTTTGAGTACAATACTAAAGAAAATAAAATATCAAAAGCCATGTAAAAGCTGTCTTGAAAAAAAATTTAATGTTATGATATATAGAGTAGGCATAAATAAAAAAGAATGAAGATCAAGAGGCGCGAATTGATAGTCAATCAGAAAATAAAATGGAAATACAAAGTAGATCGGGGAATAACCAGCAGGTCTCTTTTGCCACAAGCCAACAAACAGTAAGGACCTCAAGCCACCGTGGAAACTAGCACTATTATGAAAGAAAAATGAAGACATCAATTGAAGAACAATGAATTACGAACCAACAGATAGGAATGGGCCAAAGATAAACTATAAATTTTAAACTTTTATAATAGTTATAATTTTACTTTGTACAATTTGTTGTAATATGTTATCAATTAAATATAAGTTAATGACCTTAGCCAAGACTACGTGATTATTAATAAAAAACCTCTATCAATCACATATATCAATTAAAAATTAAAATATTATAATTATATATATTTATTTACTGAATATATTCGTATTTCGGATTTACATTTATCAATCAACGTTAACCCTTCAAAAACATATTCCTTTTCTTAAATAATGTTCTACTCATTCCTGTTGGACAAATCAGGAATCAATGACATTGACATAAAAATTTTATAGATTAAACATTAATTTTAACGGCTTTACATTGCACATATTCCCTAGATTCCTATAGCCAAATTTATGTTACGAAAGATAAATAAATTCTTTTCTTTAAAACCACAACCAATAATTTTATACGTGATATAAAAAGTACTTAAATGTTTTCTTAATGTTCAATTTTAATCAGTAAAACAGTTCCCATATTTTAAACAATAAAAACAAATATCTGACTATTATGAGAGAACACAGATTTCGAAAAGTAACATTTAATAGAATAAATAAATGTTATAATAATAAATATAGTTATTATAATAAATAAATGTTATATTAATAAAGAAATAAATATAGATAGGATGGAGGTTCATGCTGAAAATTTATTTTTAAATTTCAATAAAAAACAGAAATTCATAATAGAATATCAAAAATGTTTTGAAGTGTATGTCATCAGAACAAGGGATGTAAATAGAAAAAAAAGTTGTTTACACATTTACTTTACCAACTTAATACATACATATTAGAACCTAAAAAATATAGATAAACATAACTCGAAAGTTTACCAGTTAACTTCATTCATTAAATGTATAAATTTGTTATGTTGCATCGGAAATAATGAACATAATGTAATAATTTGCATTTTTTTTTTTTAAATATATTTTCTTCCATAAGTTTTGTATAACCAGAAACTAGGAATATTCTTTAAAATTCAAAAATAAAAAAAATCTACCCAAAACATTTGTGAGACGGAAGGTTCAAGATATCTGCTTTAAACTGATGCAAACAAGCGAAGGAAGGTTTATTTGTAACAATGGAATGGCTCATTTTTTTAAAGAATCAATGAATCAACAGCATATAGAAATTATAACAACTGGTCCTACAATTATTTTTTATCTCTAATAATCAGACGTATCTAATAGCTTAGTTTGGAACCCAACATGGATCTGATTTATTAATTTTCACAGATTAAAATTAAATACAGTTTTAGATTAATACTATGTATTAACATACCTTCATTTTGTTGGTTAGATGCTGAATCAACTACTGCTTCAGTATCCAGTTTCAATGGATCCACAGCCTCCTCTGTATTTTCAACAATGTCTACTTCGGGTTTAAGACTTAAATTCAATTCCAATTCCAAGGTTTCATTAGAGGCATCACTATTGTTTTCAGGAGATGCCATTTGTTCAGTCACAGACATTTCTTGCTCATTTGATGCAATCTCAGAGTTAATATCAGTGCATTCAAGAGTGATAGTTGAATTATCAGGAACTGGAACAATTGATTCAGACGCTTCTTTAGCAACTGTATCTTCTGATAGCTCTTTCTGATCAGTAGCAGAAAATTGGGGTTCAATTAAATTCACTTCAACTGGAGATATTGAAATAGATTCAGTATCAATAGGTGATTCAACAGGATTTTCTATATTTATTGCAGCTGTAGAGCTTGCATCAACAAATAAAGTAGTTTCATCATCAGAACTATTCGTAGCAGGTTCCAGCACTGAAATATCACTGATAGCATCTGGATTGGAAGGAACACAACCATCAACATGACTTTGAGCCTCAGGCAGATCAATGTCATTACATTCGGAAATTTGTATAGTTTCGACTTCATTAACAGTATTATCTTGAAGTCTATCAGATTCAGTTTCAGAACTTACTTCAATCTTTTCCTCTAAATCAGATGCTTTTTCTGTTTCTTGCTCAATATTTTCTACAACAGCTGCCACATTTTCACTAACTTCAATATTAACTTGAGGTGTATTTACATTAACTTCTGAACTTGGAGGAACTGTATCTTCATTTGCAATGCCAGATGCTTGCTGCTGAGGTTGCTCTGGAGGGTTAACAACATTCTGATTCACAACTTCTGCAGTATTATTGATGTTACTAGTACTTGAAGAATATCTATTGCTAGGTTTGTTGGTAGATTTCCTATCATGATACAACGATTTTGGGCTGCTAAAATGACCCCCTTTCTTCGGCCCATGTTGCTGATGATATGAGCCATGACCATAACCATGATTCCTATGGTCCGCATGATGATACTGCTGGTGCTAAAAAAGATAAAAAAAAATTTTTTTATAAGAGATGATAAGTTTAAAGTGTTATAAAAAACAAACAACTATAAATGTTTTACGTACCGGTGAGTGATGCTCCCTGTATCCATTGTAATTATGGCTGGGATTCCATCTTGGATCAACATGATTGTACCTCGGACCTGAAAGAAAAAATAATTGTTTGACTGACTAATCATTTTTTATTTTAATTTCCTCGATAAGAGAAGTTTTAATATTGAAGTATGGCTTTTACACCTAAATGAAAACCAAGCCGCCCTTTTGACAAAACAATAACATACTCCCTGTACTTAAACATACACAGAAACAGAACTTGGAAGAGGCACTAATATGTCAATATACATAAAGTATCTTCTTAATGATGGAGTTTTGTTGACCGTTGAGAAATTAGATGAGGAAGATGGTTGGGGGTGCGGTCATAAATTAAAAACACACGTTTAAAATAAGTGTTATTTTAATTATGTGCCGGAATTTTTAATGATGAGCAGGAATTTCAAAAACTACAAGATAGACTCGGTGTTGCTGATTACGTGTATACTGATGGCTCTAAGAGTTCCTTAGGTGTGGGAGCATCGGTCGTGTGTGAGGGCAGACAACATCTATTTTCCCTTTCTCCACTCTGTAGCAACTATACCGCAGAACTAGTTGGAATTTATAAAAGTTTAAATGTAATTTACCCTACTAAGACAACCAGGATTATTTGCACAGACTCCTTATCGGCCCTGCTCAGCTTGAAGCGCCTTTTCTCTACCGACTCTCTTATTCAAAATATTTTATTATAATTGCAGTCCACAATAGTTTCCAATAATTCAGTTTTTTTTCGTCTGGGTACCGAGCCACTGCGGTATAGTTGGCAATGAACTCGCAGATCGTGCAGCCAAAGAAGCAATAACAGATGGCATTCCCTTTACTGGGTGCCTGTTGGCGACTATGTCTCTATCATCAAGCAGCGGATTCGGTCGAAGTGGGGACAGATTTGGCATGACACTACTGACAACAAATTAAGGGAAATAAGAAGGGACATCTCCCATTGGCATTCGTCTCTACGACAAAAGCGAAGGGAAGAGGTTATCCTGGCGCGCCTGCATATTGGACACACCCGACTAACTCACGGACATCTCATGGCACGGGAACCTCCTACGGACTGCCCAACATGCGGTTGCCCAATCTCTGTTAAACACATTTTGACAGAGTGTAGGGCTTATGATACTCACAGAGCACATATTGCAATTGACACTGACTTACCAACCGTTTTACAAGACAACATACAAACAACTGCAAAACTTTTTGACTTCCTACGACAGACCGACTTGTACAATAGACTATAATATTTAATCCGTTTATAAAAAGTGATTTAAGGCGAAAATGACCCAAGTGGTTTACGCCTACAAAAAAAAAAAAAAATTATGTGCCGACGTTTCGGCCTACAATGTGGGCCTTCATCAGGGCTAAAAGAAACAAGATAACAACCAATGTAATTATAGACTTAATAATGCGTTAGGTATATAATAATAATATGACAGTAATAAATAATGGGAACATAAATAATATTAAATGTAAAATGATAATAAGATGACAATTATAAAGTATGGAAATAAGGTGACAGTTATAAAGTATTGAAATAAACAAAATTAAGATGATAGTTATAAAGTATGGAAGTAAACATAATTGAGATGATAATATTGTAATGAGAATATATAAAGAGAGACTAAGTAAATGAAAAAAATGATAAAGGAAAAATATGTGAACAATTAAAATTTTAAATATTAACAATTTTGAGTTGATATATGACGGTAATATATTAAAAACATAGTTAAGAGTATAGGTAATATATAAAAAAAGAATATAGTCATTACAAAAGAGAAACAGTATGAATAAAAAATAATTTAAATTTTAAAATAATGTAATATTAAACTAATAATTATATGTCAGGATATGTAACGGAGAAAGATATGAGTATGGAAAGGGGGAGAAAGAAATGGGCGATGAAAAAAGATCCTTATCAATAAGAAAAAAAAATACATACTTGACTCGACGTGAAGGCGTTGCCTAAAGGAGTGATGTTTCCCAGTTTAAAAAACGCTCATTGCGTGGAACGGAAAATATGAGAACTAGAATGTCCGTTAGGAAAATTCCAAGAAGCTAAGTTATGTTTACTGATTCGATTGTTAAAAAAAAAAGTTATTACTTGAGAGTACTTGAGTTATTACTTATGAGTATTTGATAAAATTGTAAGAAATAGTGACGAGGTAAAGATTAAAAGATTTTAAGTAATAACGGATGACGATGATAAATGATGATTAGGTAATAACGAATGACGATAAGGAGCTGTCGAAGAAAATGATAAATAAACAGTAATCTAGTAGGTAAACAAATAAATAAATAAAAGGGGAGTACAAAAATTAAATAAATATATAAATAAAAATTGATAATAAATAAATAAAAATAAAATTATGAAGAGATGATCAGATGGTTGTTTAAAAAATGAGCTAGGGATGCTTTATTAAATTTAATATTTGAGAATAACCTAGTGACAAGTTATGTTTGTCAGTCTTTTGATTAACAGGAAGGGGTTCTAGTTGTATGTAAATGCATTCTGTAATGAGTCGCTTGTCATGGTTGGGAACAGTGGCAAGAATGGATGTTTTATCAAAATCAAAGGAATGGTTAAGGGTCAAGGAATGTTCTGAAAGTTTTGAAACTTTAGAATTTTTTGAGGAAATTGTATATTTGTGTCGGGTGATGCGATCTTTGAGAAGGTTTTTGGTTTCACCAATATAGACAGAGTTGCAATTAGGAGTTCCGCAAGGGACTCTATAAACAATTTTTGAACGGTGGTCTGTTGGTATACTGTCTTTAAGTCGGCTGTAAATATTGGAGAGTTTGTAGTGGAATTTGAAAGCAAGTCTGAGGTTTGGATAGAAGGATTTTAATGATTTTTTAATTTTTTCTGAAAGAGAGGGAATGTAAGGTATGGATCTATATAAGGGAGTTGATGATGATGATGGAGTAGAAAGAGAGGTTAATTGAGGTTGAGACTGATTCCTGTAGTTATTTATAAGTTTGTTTATGATCACGGTAGGGAAGTTATTGGCCAGGAGAATTGTCTTTATGCGGTTAATGTTGATGTCGTGGAAACGGGGATCGGAAAGGAAAATGCTTCGGTGTATAAGATTTTTGGCAACGTTAATTTTTGATGATGGGGATGTTGGAAATAAAAGTTTAATAGTCTGCCAGAGTAAGTCGGTTTCGTGTACCAGTCAGTGGATATTGTGTTATTAGGGTTTCTAATGATGAGGAGGTCAAGAAATGGAAGGGAATAGTTAGTTTCGGATTCAGCGGTAAAATGCAGGCGGGGGGGGTAAGTAGTTTAATATTACATTATTTTAAAATTTAAATTATTTTTTATTCATACTGTTTCTCTTTTGTAATGACTATATTCTTTTTTTATATATTACCTATACCCTTAACTATGTTTTTAATATATTACCGTCATATATCAACTCAAAATTGTTAATATTTAAAATTTTAATTGTTCACATATTTTTCCTTTATCATTTTTTTCATTTACTTAGTCTCTCTTTATATATTCTCATTACAATATTATCATCTCAATTATGTTTACTTCCATACTTTATAACTATCATCTTAATTTTGTTTATTTCCATACTTTATAACTGTCACCTTATTTCCATACTTTATAATTGTCATCTTATTATCATTTTACATTTAATATTATTTATGTTCCCATAATTTATTACTGTCATATTATTATTATATACCTAACGCATTATTAAGTCTATAATTACATTGGTTGTTATCTTGTTTCTTTTAGCCCTGATGAAGGCCCACATTGTAGGCCGAAACGTCGGCACATAATTAAAATAACACCTTTTTTAAATGTGTGTTTTTAATTTATGACCGCACCCCCAACCATCTTCCTCATCTAAAGTATCTTCTGTCCCATGTCACTCTAAGATAATATGAAATACATTTTCTTAAACATTTCATTTTATTACTTAAAGAAATTAAATAAAGTCAATAGATCTTATCTAAATATAGAATCAAATTATTCTAAAATTATAATTGAAACCTTAAGAAAAACTAGAATTTGATATACCTTATTATCAACTAGTGACCTACACCAGGCTTTGTGCAGGTGCAATTGGATGCGATTCCATTAATGTTTGAAAAAAGCACTCTAACTGATTCAGAGTTTATCAGTATTGTTAGTTCATAGTAACAAAAAGTACACTCAGCAAGAAAATATTATTTTTATTTCATAACATCTTCATTATTATATTAATCATCGGAACAAATGTAGAACGTAAATTAATTAATTATTTTAATATGAAACAGATAAAAATTTGTCCATGGCTGAGACATTTAACAACTTTGGATAATTTTAGATTTCATTGTCTAAATTTTGTCTTTACTGGCAGTAATTACATAATGTTTTTATATATATTCTCTACAGATGAATTTTCATTATAAAATATGAAAATTTTTTTGTTTGGAAGCGACGCCGAAAGGGTTCCATGCAGCTAGTCTCATGCAAGTGCACACACATTGTTTGTATTTGGAGGGAGGGTCTCCTGCTACCTAAACTTACTCTTTGAATTTTATTTATACGTACTTGTTAGAGTGAATTATTTTAATTATAGGTTTTTTGTATAAATTTGATCCATATTTTTCTTCACTCAACAATCAGGAAAAAATAAATAAATTGTTGAGAGAAGAAAACTATGGATCAAATTTATTAATAAACCTATAATTTTTAGGAGGGAGAGAGCCATGGCTCCACACTGATGTTCCCAGCGTATGGATGTGTTTATAGGAAAAATACTGTCTTCAGGTCTACATAAAGTCAAAAGTTATGCCTAGTAGAAAATCACAATTAAATCAGAAATAACTTTCGTAGATCAGTGGAAATTGACAGATTCTGGCAATTTATTTTTATATTAGTAATTGATAGTTTGTATACAACAATTGGAAGATAAATTTAAATTATTAATTTTCATTGAAATGACATTTAGTTAAAGGATATTTCTTTGACATTTATTAATAGAATTAAAAATTAATCTATAAGTAGAAATTATTAATAGATTATTATCTATAAGTAGAAATTATTAATAGAAATTTCTATCATTTCCCTTTCACTTGTATGACATCATTTATAAAATCATGTACTATCCAGCAATTTATTTCCAGAAATGATTTTTGAGAACTTGATAACAAAACATTGTATTTTCTATAATAATAATAATAATAATAATAATAGGCTTACCGAACCCGAAGGTTCGATGCCGATACCACCAAACTTCGCCTGCACAGACTCGTCCAATGTTCACCGGTCAAGCCCAAGCCCCCGAGATCAGCCTTAATGCAATCCTCCCATCGACGCTTCGGCCTACCTTTCGGACGCCTACCAGTCGGTTCAGCGAATACCAACTTTCTCGGAATCCGTTCCTCACTAAGCCCAACAACTTTACGCGCCCATTTGAGTCTCCGCGATGCTATCAACTCAATTATATTCACAGGGTACAAACTCCGCAATTCTGCGTTGTGCAACCTTCTAAACTCCCCAGTGGCCTCATCTCTCTTCGGACCAAATATTTTACGCAGCACCTTATTCTCGAAAACCTTAAGCCGTTGTTCATCCTTCAAAGTAAGCGGCCACGTTTCGCATCCGTAAAGAACCGTTGGAAGAATAATAGTTTTATAAGTTCTAACCTTTAAGTTTTTAGACAGAAGCCGCGAGCTAAGCAATTTACCAACCGAATAATAACACGCATTTCCCACCTTTAACCGGGACTTTATTTCTTCCTGGATTTCATTTTTTCTTGTTATCATTGAACCTAAATACTTGAATTTCTCTACGTGTTCAAAAGTATGACCTGAAATATTAATATCATCAAGATCGCCACCATTTCTGCAACTAATCATATATTTCGTCTTATCGGTATTTAATTCGAGACCTATTTGTATCATCGGCATACCCCAAAACCGGAATCTTGTCACCCATATGTAAGCCTTTCTCGGTACTCATCACCTTTTCTATAACATATTCTAAGGCTATATTAAACAAAACAGGTGAAAGGGAGTCACCCTGTTTCAAACCCGATCGCACCTTAAATCTCTCGGAGTAATTATGACCGATTCTAACTTTATGAAATGTTTCCGACAAACACATCTCTACTAGGTTTACTAACTTTTTAGGTATCCCCTGTTCAATCATGATGTTATATAGCTTCTGACGGTCTATGGAATCATAAGCCTTTTTAAAATCTATATAAAGTTGATGGACTACACCGTTGTATTCCAGTTTCTTCTCTAATATTTGACGTAAGGAAAATATTTGATCAATAGTCGAGCGATTCCGCCTAAAACCACATTGGTAGTCTCCGATAATTTCCTCAGCGTATTCCGTGATTCGGCTAGTTAGTATTGACGAGAATATTTTATAGCATACTGGGAGAAGAGAGATCCCACGATAGTTGTTACAATCGGTCTTTTTTTGTGAATCGGAATAAGTATTGATTCTTTCCATTCTTCGGGTATTTTTTCATTTTCCCAGATCTTTTTAACTAAAACATGTAATTTGGAAACGCCCGCTTCTCCACACGCTTTGATTAATTCACTCGTGATATTATCATTTCCTGCAGCTTTATACCGTTTTAATTTTCCTATCGCCATTTCAACTTCCTCTTTACTCGGTGCGTCTACCCATGGTTCAGCGCTCTGGTATTCAGAGGGAGGAGATTGATTATTATTTTCCGTATTTAGAATGCCGTCAAAGTGTTGTTTAAATGTATTTAATATCTCAGTCGGATCCGCAATTATGTTGTTATTCGCATCTTTAACCCCATTCAATACAGGTTCAAATCTTTTACGCGATTTGTTTATACCTTTGTACATCTCTCTTACGTAATTTTCGCTTCTGTGTTTTTCTATTTCTATTATTTTGCCTTTAAGATACTCTCTTTTCTTATTTTTTAAGAATTTTGAAGTTTCGTTTTTTACTAACCGAAAGTAAGCCACATTATTATCGCTTGGATTATTTAAGAAATTCAGTTTAGCGGTTTTTCTTTTTTCACACATATTTTGACAATCCCTGTCGAACCAAGGTTTGTTCTTTTTATTTTCGATTTTCCCAAGACATAAGTTACCGACCTCTTTAATATTATCCCTGATCCCTTCCCACAATTTGTTTACATCTTCGTTTTCCTCGTCTGAAGATTCCAAAGCATCGAACCTATTTTTTACTTCTATCGCGAATTGTTTTCTAATTTCGGGGTTGTTCAATTTAACAACATCAAAATTCTCGGGATGAATATAGTTCGGTGTTCTCTTTTTTGTATTTAGTTTTTGTCGAAGTTTCGCGATTACTAATTCATGATCAGATCCGCATTCTGCACCACGATACGATCTCACGTTAATTATGCTACTATGCCATCTGTTTTGTACTAAAATATGATCTATTTGATTACGAGTATGTCCATCCGGCGATGTCCACGTATACTTATGAATGTCCTTATGTTTAAACGTAGTACTTTTGATTATTAGGTTTTTCGAAATGGCAAAGTTTATTAGTCGGGTCCCATTATCATTACTATATTCGTGCAAACTTTCTTTACCGATTTTGTATTTTCTATACTTTAAAAAATTTAATTGGAACATTAATAATGGAATATTTAGGCTCTAAATGATAATAAAATGCAAATATTTTATATGGATGGCTTAGAAGTAGAAAGCAGAGAGACATAAATAATAGGATAGACAATTTTTTTATACTCTAAAGAAAACAGATAATTATACCTAATAATTTTCAATATCTACAGATACCTTCATTCACAACCTACCAATGCATAATTTAATAATAGCAAATAGGCTGAGAAGTAATAAATACCTTTATATCAGATATATAAGTACATTCTATTATAGGTATAAGAATATTTCTATCGTTATTATTATTAATTTTTTTTAAAGGAAATACATAAGCTCAAATCATTTTGAAACACTCAAAAGAAGAAAGTACTGACTCTTCTCTCTCAGGCGAATACTCGAGAAAGGCAAGGAATATCAAGTACTAACATACCACCTGTTCATTGACTTTAAAGCGGCTTATGATAGTCTATACAAGGTGATGGAAGAGCTCAATATCCCAAGCTTACCCGACACACAAAACTGGCAATGACAGGTGAGGAATACCTGATTGGTGTCCCAGGAGGACTCTCGGAAGGATTTGTTTCCAGAAGAGGGGTGAGACGGGGTGATGCCTTAGCATACCTCCTCTTTAATCTCACATTGGAAAAGGTGGTTAAAGAATCCTGTATACACATGACTGGCACTATCCTCAATATAACTGTCCAGATCCTGGACAATACCGATGGCATTGACATCATGGGACGATCCTTTCGGGCGACCAAGGATGCATTTATAGCCCTAGAGGTCTCAGCAAGGAAACGGCCTACAAATTAATGAACAAAAGACCAAATTCATGGTGTCAGACAAGAGGGTTGTTAAGAAGGAATGGATTACTACAGGATCCTACCACTTTGAAAAGGTTAACGAATTTAACTAACTTGGCTCTCGGTTTAACATGAATAATGACATGACAGCTAAGATTAGAAGAAGAATAATGCAGGCAAACAGATGCTTCTTCGGATTAGGGCACCTTTTTAGAAGCCACTACCTCATAAGAACAACAAAATAAGGTTAAGAAAATAACAAAACTGCGGTGGAGAGGCAGAGTCGCAAGCGATTCCAGAACTCTTGGAGTAAGGAATTTGACTGTGGCTGCCCAGGATAGGGAGAAATGGAGAAGACTTCTGGAGGAGGCCCTGACTCATTGATTGGGTTGTTGTGCTACTGATTATGATGATGATGAATTTTGTGTCTGTTTGAATTCTCTTTCTGTGGAAATTATAAAACTATATATTTTCAGGAAATAACATAAAAGTTGGGGAGCCCATGGTTAAGTGGCAGCTAGCGCACTAGTCTCCCACGCCAAAGGTTATGAGTTCGAATCCCAGTCCCAGGACTTTTTTAAGCATTTAAACTAATGGGGATTCACTCACAGCCTCTCCTTTGGGCATGTGAGACCTGTCAGCAACTGGTGGCCACTCACAAAAATAGGCGTTGGGAATAATGATCCTACCAAATAAAGCATATCTAGAAACCAGAGAGCATTCACCCACACGCCAGTGGAAAAAACTAAAGGTTGAAATTAAAACTTTCATTCAACTCGTGTAACCTTATTCCTTACATATCAACTTTTCTAAAATTGTGCACTTTCTAACAGTATATTATACATTCACATTGCTACACATGTTTCAGGAAATATTGGTTGATGACTTCATTGAAGAAAATATATTTTTCCCTTCTGTGGAAAAACTTAATTTGAATGTATTTCCAGGAAGAATGGTCTAAATGAAAGTGAAAACAAAATCATCACCCATCAAACGGTTTAGAAGAAGTTAACCCAAACGAAGAAACAGAAAAAGATACTTTAACATTCAGCATTTCACACAATATAATAATGACTAGTTATAATGATAGAAATAACACCTTAATCACGTGAATTTTCTTCAAGATATAATCTTAAATTTTAGAGAAAAATGAAAATAGAAATAGAAAAATGTTTTCAGAAATTCATACATAATATGCCCAAAATAATAAAGTTGTATTTTTTCCCTAAGGTGAAAATCAGTTATTAATACCTTGTCCATGTTGCTGCCTGAAACCAGGCTGCACATTCATAGGCTGCCTATGATTGGCGTAGCCTAGAACATTCGATGATATTGTTCTGGGTTGAGAAGAATTAAGTTGAAGTCTGGAAGCCATTTTTTGAGCCCTTTGTTCTCTCCACTGTTCAATTCTATTTCTGAAATAAAGCATATAAACATCAAATACCAACAAATAATTTATCGATAGCACAATTTACACATCAAAATATTTCTAATTTTAATTATGAGTTCATTCAGAACTTGGAATTTAATTATTCGCATTAAAAGAAAAGAAAATATAATTTCAGTCATGTTATGATAAAATTTTATCCACAAAAATAATAAATGGGAAAATGTCATAAAATAACCTGGTTAATGACCTAAAAAAAGTCTGCAATTTTATGATTTTTGTTAGCTACTGTTTTATGTTCAACAGTCACTCAAAATAACAAACTTTACTTAATAAAAAAATGTTTACAACTTCAGACTAAGGGATTATTGATTTATTTAATAAAATATAAAAATACCTGTACCTCTATAACCCTAAAGAGTCAAGGGTTCAGTACTGTATCCAGAGGTTCATACTGTTTCGCAGAAAATGACCCATAAGGTGGTGATTAGGCCTAAATCACGCTTGGCAGCCAGGTTTTTTCCCAAATTTTGGGTACCCACTTAATTGAGGTTGGTTATTATGCCCCAGATGGGTATCCACAGCTGAAATAACAGAATAAATAATTCTGTCTCAGCCGGGATTCGAACCTGGGACCTGAAGAACAGTAACCAAATGCTCTATCATGCCCCTTCATACATTACGAAAAGTAAGAGTAAAATGGCGATAGAATCAAATTTTAAACATAAGCAAGACAATGACTGGACATTCAGACTCAATGTAATAAAGCATTTGTGGGAACAAATATCAAGGAAAATCAGGATTTACAATTCTTAAAATGAAAACGACAAGAAATATTTTTTTGAAATTGATGGAATCAATGGAATAAGAATAAAATTAATTTTACAGTATTCCATCCCATTCTCATCATAAAATGGGTAAAAACTCTTTAAAAATAGAAAATAATTTTAGAAACAATTAAATTCCAAATAATTTAGACACTCATCGTAGGCATATTTTAATACAATCACAACACATTTTTTAATGATACTGTTACAGTAATATACAACATTAAATAAGTATAGGTTTTAATTAAAAGGGCCTAAAAGAATTATCAAATAATAGATACGCTTTTTCTTCTAATCATTTAAAATATTTTTTTAAACATCAAATAGTACTAACTCCAGCATATTTCTATTCCACTGACTGCGATCCATTTCAGTTTACAAGTAAAAAATAATTATAAATTAAAGTTAAATTAGAAGTTTTCATACAATAGTGCCGAGAGCGGTAATATTTAATAAAAAAAGACCGTTTAAACGAAGCATTTCGAAATAACTTGTTCTTATTCTTTCTTTCTTTTAAAATATCGTAATAAAAAATAGATAAACAGTAAAGTGTACTTACTCGAGTGCATTTCTATTCCACTGATTGCGATCCATTATAGTTCAATAAGTAAATAAATCTAAATGTTTTAATTAACGTTCCCACACAACAGTGACGAGAGCTGTAAAGGAATGAAGCTTGGTGCGCTAAGTTTGAAAAAGACCGTTAAACATGGAGGTAGGAAATCAGATAGGGTGCACGATTCGACACAAAGATTTCCGAAGTAACAAATATAAGTATTATTTTTAAATAAAATAAGCTAACTGATCACTCCAACATAAAATTAATGAACGACAAAATTACATTTAGTTTTAAAAGTCATATATTATTCAATATACACATAATACAGTGTTAGTCATGTTTATAAATGTAGAATAATTTATTATTTTTATTTAATAAAGAGCAAGTTAAAAAAATAAATTCAAGGCCTTTTATTGTATGCATGAATGTTATCTTTCAAGATTTCGGAATCAGAATATTCTTATTGCGCACTGATAATTTAAATAAACTCTGATATTAAAAACATACAATATGGAAGGGACATGTCAATTTTATGTAATATGAACGAAATTAACTATTAAAGTAATTCAACCAAATCCGGATTCTTATTACCCGCCTTTAAACCAGTCTAGTTTGCTTTTCCAGCTTAAAACAACGAATGCCGGTTATTTGAAAGATACGATACAACGGAAAAAAAAACTAATATATATAAACATTTAGTTTTCAGGACAGAGAGAGCCTACACAGGTGGATTTTAATTAAAATCTTGATTTGACCTTTTTTTAAAAAAAAGTTTCACTGTAAAATTCGAGATAGATTGATTGTATTAGTTTAGGTAAAGCGATAAACATAGGTTTAATTTACAAAACATACCCGTGACTTAAAAATTAAGGTCTATCTGTATATAATCACTACAAGTTTAAAGAAACGTAATTTTTAAATTACAAGAGGAAACCTGGTTTGTTTATAAATATTTCCTTTTCACTTACTTATTAGTAAATTACTTTCTTATTATTGTATTTAAAAAGGCACTCACCTATAGAAACGGTTAAGAGAAGCAGCTGTTAGTCCGCCTGGTGACCAGATTCTTCAGAGCAAAGTAAAAATCTGAGAAAAAAATACTAGAGTCCTGAGGGGGAAGGTCAGGGTATTGTATTCTGGATTCCCCTCTCCGATACTACATCCCCTTCTTTTCCTGTTGCACCAGACGTGGTCTGCGTCGTCAATAGGATGCAGAAAATGTGAATCCCGAGTTTCAAAAAAACACATTTTACGTCCTTAATTATTCTTTGTAATGGTATTTTTCATTTAAAATGGGACTAAGCAATTCCTTCATCATTACGAATAATTAGTATGTCTTTTTCTTTTATTAATAAGTTTGTTTGCCGCTATAGTTTTAGGAAAAATTTTCAACAATCAGAGAATATTTTAAATATTTACTATTATATAATAATGTAATGAAATGAGAAATGAAAGAAATCCATCTCGTGAAAATTTCATTTTTCAAGTTATAGTTTATATGATCTAGCTCCGTGAATAAAACTTAAAATAAATTTCACCCTAAAAGTCTTTCATACAAAATATTCTTAAAATACCAAGAAAAAATATAAAGAAAAACATATTTTTTCACTAAAAAATAATTTAAAAAATTATAAATATATTGATAAAATTTGGGTCAACTAGTTCTTCCTGTAAATCAGGGCATTCAAAATATCAATAAACAATTGCAAATTAGTTATTGTTTTTGCCCTTTCATTTTATTTTAAAACATACGCCTTTATGTAAATATAATAATCATAGAGATATTACTATTTTTTATATTTTCTTAGATGTAACTATGACTATTGATCAGCCTGTGCATTAAATTATGTAAATTGGATTGGTCAATGAATATTATTGGTGTTATTAGGCTAAAGACTAGATTCCCGAAAACGTCCAAGAATTAAGATAAAGGAAGAATAATTTCTAGTCGATTCTTATATTATTATGACCTAAAGGCATGCAGTTACTAATATATAAGATATTAGGGGTACTCACGACGTTTGCTATAGCAAGCTTTTTGTGCTATTTTGCTAAACCCGTCGAGTTTCTACAAAAGCATGCAATGGGCTGTGCTATAGTGCTATTGGCCGCCATTTTATCTATGGCTTTGATTTATAAAAACCTAAACCTCGCAACACGTATCTGTGTTTTTAATGATTTTCTCATTTCCTCAAATTCACCAAGATGTTAACAAAGCAGAATAAGGACTAAACATAAGATAAATAGTTCAAATGAAGACATTCAACTTTTGTTGCAAGAAAATGATAGAAAACGGAGACAAAATTGAGGTTAGTAACTTTTTACTTGAAGTCAATAAGCATTTTATATGAAAATTAATTGATTATCTTGCACTACATGAGTTATTTAAAACTAAATTAGGATAGTAAACTCTGATAATGTGAGATAAGGAGACATTTTTTTTCTTATTTCGTTATACCTTGTGTATTTGTCGTTTTTATAATTAGTATACCAACATCCCTTTTTTACTCATGAGTTTATGAGAAAAACTGACGTATCAATGATAATATTTCCTCTTTAGAATAGGAATACAAAAATTATTAATATGTAATTTAAAAACTTTATTAATTAATTCAATCTATCCAGATAAATTTATCTGTAGTGCAAGGTAAACTCAAATTACAATTTCTGTCAGTAATCGAACTAATTTTATGTTTTTTATAGTTCTAGAAACCTTCAGAGCAAATTTTTTGTAGAAAACTGGTAGAAGAGAAACCCATCCTCATGGAATTGTAACTTAAAAAGGTTTAAACTCGAAAAACGAAATAAAAAATATATATTGTCTATAAAATACAACCTTAATAATTGAGCAGTATTTTTATTTTGTATTCTTGTAATATTTACGTATTTATTTACTATCAAGGTTTGATTACCTTTCTGTATTTTTATTTCATAATACTATTTCTAAGTTTTTAGTAAATACAATGATAATTATTAGGTTAGAAAAGAAATTCTCTCAACTACTGAAAGTTTCTTTTAAAATAAATAGTTTTTTCTTCTTTAAGAGGCTGATAGAGAACAATGATGTATTATTTTGTAAATTTTATCGACATCTTCATAGGGAGGGATGGTTTATAATTATTTCAACGAGAATAACATCTTTTAAACGAGAATGATTAAAAAAAAAAAAAAAAAAGAGTCTAATATGTGAAAATAACGATTGCATAAGTTAGAAATGTGGTGGCCAATAGCACAATAGCACTCTTCTGTAGCATAGGCTGAGGTCTGCTACTCAGAATTGCTATTGCTATTGTTGTGCCAGTGCCCCATCAAACTAAAATTCTTTCATTTAACTGGAAACTTCTCTAGATGGAAAATTCCAGCGGTGTGCTGCTGACGTGTCAATTAAGTGAACTAAGCTACTTACAAAACCTCCAACTTTTAAGGAAGGTTTTGCTAGGTTGCGATCCTATGTAGATATTAGTTTCTTTAAGTTAAGTTGTTTATGAGTGTCTGGTGTTTTAAACAATTTAAAAACAAGTGAAATCAAGGTAGGTAAGATTTATGATTCGATATTTATCATAAAGATGAAGATTTTTAATAAGTGAGTCACAATTACCAGAGCAAATAGTTAAGTCCTTTTCAAATTATTGTACACCTTAAGTTATAGTGGTTCTGTTTGCTACAATCTTCTGATAAGAATAATAGACAGGATATTTACTTTAATGTCCCTTTTCTGGATATACATTTATCAATAGTTAAGGGTTAATTTTCATTTTAAAAAAGCAACTCTATTAATAGTCGACATAATCATACTCCACTCTTTCATATTTAACCTTTCAGAGATAAACATAAACAATAATTATCAAAGCTTTAATTTTTCCTATTTTAATTTCTGGTAAAGGAAGAGACACATTAAGTTATAAAATTATATGCCTTATCACTTTTGTCTATTCTTGGTCATAAGAAAAGATGCATATTTCTCATAATATAAGATACAAAACAACAAAGAGATGAACATAAACTTCGGTGTAAGCTGCAAAGATTGATATACCAGAAGTATAAGGATGAACTAGTACTCCAATGGGACAGGGGAAAAAAGGATTTGTTTTTTAAAGAGGATTTAACGAGGAAGGAACAATCCCTTTGTTAAGTGAATAAAACAAAATTAATATTAATAACTTATTATAACCAGTTTGGCCTAAACCCATCACAGTTCTTTATTTCAATAGTTCTGTTGTTTATGATTATAAAATTAATATGAATTTACTTATTTTATATCATATATGTATTGACCTAAATATTTAGTAGTAACTGGTAACTCAAAAATATATACTCTGACTGTCCATAAGAAACAATTGCAGTAAATTTATTTATTATTTATTAAAAACAAAAAATTTGACTTAAAATTTAATTTGCCATCTGCATTTCCTTTGCAATAAGGAAATTTGTGGACTGCTGAAGCAGCGGCTTAGCATTCAGTAAATTTAAAATTAATAATTGAACAGAATTTGCAAGTCCTTTTTCATTTTACATTTCATCTTGTATAGTGATTCACTTATTTAAAACCAACTACTTTATGTTAAATGTAAAATGAAAAGTCTTACCTTATTTAGAATAGATTCAATAAAACACAAGTTCGGACTCCGTTACTACTCTATGTGTTCAACATGATGTAATATTAGTATACAATAGTGTGAAGTTATCTTTAATACTGTTTAAATTATTATTTTATATAAATAAAGAAGTTTTAATCCTGTGTTTGTGTTTAATTTCCTAGTTCTATCAATTTACCCTATATTAATAATTATAAAACAAGTTTGGTACAAATTAAAAAAAAAAACATATGAGGCTATCACTTCGTTATCATTGTCTTGTATTAAGATTTACACATGAATACAGCAAATCTCTCTTCTTGAAGTTATTTATTTGTGTCACAAATGTAAATAACTTAAACATCATCAAATATATGTCTTATGCTGGATAAATTAGGTCAAGAACCAATTCAATTAAAAAAAATAAGGTATTTATTTATTATTACAGAACTTTATTAAGAGTTTGCAAATGCATCTAAAATAATTATAGTTATTGCCAGTATTAACAGGTCTAAGATTTCATAAACTTCCAATCCGTACAAGGTTTTAAGTATTCTTCATTATTTAACTGTGTGAATTCTGCACTGAATCACTTATATAATATAAAATAATAACAATATAATTGCAACTTTTTTCATTTTAACTACATTTTGTTCTAAATTATAATTTCCTATCAAAACTTAATTATAAAATTTATAACAAACCTACATGTTATAGTAAATTATAGAATTTAAATAGTGCCTAGAATTAAACTCTAATTTAACTTTTTTTTTTATGGAGCATTGGCATACATATAGTAAATAAAGGAAATACTTTTTAAAAAAAAGTTGATTAACAAAAATAAATAAAATTAATTAAATATATTATATCAAAAGTACATGTATAATCTTTATAAGGAAGTGTTGCTGATCTAACTTTGCGTTACATATCTATACACACAGAACAGAAATGAAAATGCAAGTAACAATAATTTACTTTTATTAATTATAAATTGAATGTTTAAAGAGTAATAAATATTTATTTGTTAAATTAAAATTTATATTTTAATGGGTATTAAAAGTTATAATTACAGGGCCAATTTAATCTGTTGGTTTGGAAAGATAACAAAAACAAAAAGGGTCTCCTATTTCTTCAAGTTTACATTCACTTTCACTAAGCCAAAAAGGATATTAACTTTTTTTTCTTTCATAATTGCTTAAAATACACGTCTAGTGTCTTTACTAATTGTGTCTCCATCAATAACATCAAACAATTGGCAATTTTAGAATTAAACACTTGGTCGTCTTCAATATATTATTAAATGGTGAAAGAAATTCATTTGTAAGAGTGCTTTAAACAAAATGTCATCTAAATTTGGTAAAACTGAATTTTACATATATTTAAATTTTAATATAGAGCCAATTCGAAATGTAAATAAGACCTAAAGCATAATATTCTCTACACAGTCTTCTATAATCTCATTCTTTACTTCTACCAAATCACAATCTAAAAGTTCTACTGAGCAATCATATGCCAAAAGTTCAATAATCTTTTTTCTTGACAACTTTTAGACATAATAAGTGAAATAAACTATTGAAAAATAAGCAAATAGAAGGTTAACACTACTTTATAAGTTATCAACCAACAGGTTACAAACAAACGAGGTTACAAAAATAAAATGTCTTCCGGCTGCGCATGCCCAGCAGTAGAAACATACTAGGTATATTTCTTGTACAATTAAATTACTAGGTATATTTGTATATACTTTATACAAACGTATAAAGTTGCCAAATACCACCTGTAGGTAACGGGCTTGTCTCTTTAGCAATATACAATAGTCTTATAATAGGGTTATCGTGAACGATGGAACTTGGCTTTCATGCTACAAAAAATCGCAATAGCAAACGTAGTGAGTACCCCTAGAAAAGAAGTTGTAGAAACTCGACGGGTTTAGCAAAATAGCACAAAAAGCTTGCTATAGCAAACGTCGTGAGTACCCCTATTGTTTAAGACCTCGCGCGGATCTCATTACCGCGTATGGGGAGCGTCCCACGGGTGGCGGATGTGGGGATGGTCGGTGGAATTTCCTCGGAAGCTCCTCCCGGCTAAGTCCGATGGACTCGCTGACCAACAATGAGAGCGGCCCCCCAGGCTTGCTGGAGGGTGTGACGTAGGTTCGAACGGCCTACTCACATATTTTAGTTCACAAAATATCACCAAAAGTCATGGATTCCTCTGAGGTAAAACGCTCATTATCCGGAGGTAAACTAGTCCCCCGTTCGGGTCTCCGGGTGGGGACTGCTTCAGGGGAATCATGGCGCAAGATGAAAATTAGAGATCTAACAATAGGGACGTGGAACGTTAGAAGTTTAAATACGGCAGGTGGGTTAAAGTCGGTCGCGAATGAAGTTAAGGGGTACCATTTAGATATCGTTGCATTACAAGAGGTTCGCTGGCCAGGGGAGGGTTCGTTAACAGAAGGAAAGTATACTATTTGGTACGGGGGGAGCGTTAATTATTGTCTAGGTACCGGGTTTCTGATTAGGAATAGATTTCTTTCCGCTTTACGGGACGTACAGTTCTTTAGTGAAAGAATATCGGTTGCTATATTTCAAGGGCGTTGGTTTAAAATCGCGTTTATAAACATTCATTCTCCCACCGAAGACAGTGATGATGAAGTAAAATGCGAATTTTATGATAAACTAGAGTCGGTTTACGATAAGTTACCACGAAATTACATTAAGATAATACTAGGCGACGCGAACGCAAGGGTTGGAAGGGAAGAAGTATATCGTCCTACAATCGGTAAAGAAAGTTTGCACGAATATAGTAATGATAATGGGACCCGACTAATAAACTTTGCCATTTCGAAAAACCTAGTAATCAAAAGTACTACATTTAAACATAAGGATATTCATAAGTATACGTGGACATCGCCGGATGGACAAACACGGAATCAAATCGATCATGTTTTAATACAAAACAGATGGCAAAGTAGCATAATTAACGTGAGATCATATCGGGGTGCAGAATGCGGTTCTGATCATGAATTAGTAATCGCGAAACTTCGACAAAAACTAAATACAAAAAAGAGAACACCGAACTATATTCGTCCCGAGAATTTTGATTTAGTTAAATTGAACAACCTCGAAATTAGAAAACAATTCGCGATAGAAGTAAAAAATCGGTTCGAAGCTTTGGAATCTTCAGACGAGGAACACAAAGATGTAAACAAACTATGGGAAGGGATCAGGGATAATATTAAAGAGGTCGGTAATTTATGTCTTGGAAAAATTGAAAATAAAAAGAACAAACCTTGGTTCGACAGGGATTGTCAAAATATGTGCGAAAAAAGAAAAACCGCTAAACTGAATTCCTTAAATAATCCAAGCGATAATAATGTGGCTTATTTTCGGTTAGTAAAGAATGAAACTTCAAAATTCTTAAAAAATAAGAAAAGAGAGTATCTTAAAGGCAAAATAATAGAAATAGAAAAACACAGAAACGAAAATGACGTAAGAGAGATGTACAAAGGTATAAACAAATCGCGTAAAAGATTTGAACCTCTATTGAATGCGATTAAAGATGCAAATAACAATATAATTGCGGATCCTTCTGAGATATTAAATAAATTTAAACAACACTTTGACGGCATCTTAAATACGGAAAATAATAATCAATCTCCTCTCTCTGAATATCAGAGCGCTGAACCATGGATAGACGCACCGAGTAAAGAGGAAGTCGAAATGGCAATAGGTAAATTAAAACGTTATAAGGCCGCAGGAAATGATAATATCACGAGTGAATTAATCAAGGCGTGTGGAGAAGCGGGCGTTTCCAAAATACATTTTTTAGTTAAAAAGATCTGGAAAACTGAAAAAATGCCCGAGGAATGGAAAGAATCAATACTTATTCCGATTCACAAAAAAGGACCGAGGTCGGATTGTAACAACTATCGTGGGATCTCTCTTCTCCCAGTATGCTATAAAATATTCTCGTCAATTCTAACTAGTCGAATCACGGAATACGCTGAGGAAATTATCGGAGATTACCAATGTGGTTTTAGGCGGAATCGCTCGACTATTGACCAAATATTTTCCCTACGTCAAATATTAGAGGAAAAATTGGAATACAACGGTGTAGTCCATCAACTTTATATCGATTTTAAAAAGGCTTATGATTCAATAGACCGTCAGAAGCTATATAACATCATGATTGAACAGGGAATACCTAGAAAGTTAGTAAACCTAGTAGAGATGTGTTTGTCGGAAACATTCCATAAAGTTAGAATCGGTCATAATTACTCCGAGAGATTTGAGGTGCGATCGGGTTTAAAACAGGGTGACTCCCTTTCACCTGTGTTATTTAATATAGCTTTAGAATATGTCATAGAAAAGGTGATGTGTACCGAGAAAGGCTTAAATATGGGTGACAAGATTCCGGTTTTGGGGTATGCCGATGATCTGGTACTGCTAGGTGAAGACACGGAAACCATACAACTAAATACAAGTGTGTTAATAAAAACCGGTAAAGAAATAGGACTCGAATTAAATACCGATAAAACGAAGTATATGATTAGTAGCAGAAACGGTGTCGATCTTGGAGATATTGATGTATCAGGTCATACTTTTGAACACGTAGAGAAATTCAAGTATTTAGGTTCAATTATAACTAGAAAAAATGAAATCCAGGAAGAAATAAAGTCCCGGTTAAAGGTGGGAAATGCGTGTTATTATTCAGTTGCTAAGTTACTTAGTTCGTGGCTTCTATCTAAAAACTTAAAGATTAGAATTTATAAAACTATTATTCTTCCAACGGTTCTTTACGGATGTGAAACGTGGCCGCTTACTTTAAAGGATGAACAGCGGCTTAAGGTTTTCGAAAATAAAGTATTGCGTAGAATATTTGGTCCAAAGAGAGATGAGGCCACTGGGGAGTTTAGAAGGTTGCATAACGCGGAATTGCGGAACTTGCATCCTGTTAATATAATTGAGCTGATTGCATCGCGGAGACTCAAATGGGCGAGTAAAGTTGTTGGGCTCGATGACGAACGGATTCCGAGAAAGTTGGTATTTGCTGATCCGACTGGTAGGCGTCCGAAAGGTAGGCCGAAGCGGAGATGGGAGGATTGCGTTAAGGCTGATCTCGGGAGCTTGGGCTTGAATGGTGAGCATTGGACGAGTCTGTGTAGGCGGAATTTGGTGGTATCGGCATCGAACCTTCGGGTTCGCTAAGCCTATTATTATTATTATTATTATTGTTTAAAAAATTTTTTTCACTTAAAATCATCTAAGGACACAATTTTATTTTGTCATTTTATCAGGGTGAAAAAAATGAGTATTCGTTAGTTTAAGATAAATAAAAATAATAATCTAAAGCAACTTTAAGGGGTAGAGGAGGGGAAATCAACAGAATTATATGAAATATTAAATAAAAATAGGATTTGATTTAAATTAATAAATCTATAAATTTACGACTAAATGCATCATCTTTCTAATCGTATCTCCTTCAACCGTTGGTCATGGTATAGCTATGGTCCCCTTCATCCAATCAATACAATGGCAAGAACCTCCTAAATTAAAAAAAAATTGAATGTGTTTGTGAGTGTTCTTCATCCGTTTTCATCTAAAGAACACACAAGTCAATGGCAGTTCTTTCAAAGAGGTACTAAATTTATATTTAATTTTTTTACAAAACATACTAAAAAAGCATTTCCGTCCATAACGTTAAAAAAATTTTAATGCAAAAATAATCAAGTAAATTGTTTCAATAAAAAATTGCCTTCTAATATGGATATAATACGTATCACAAATCATCATCTTAATTTTAAGGTGCATCCCTCTTAAGGTCTTTAGATATTATATATAAACTGTATATAATTTGGTTATATATATCGTATATAAACACCTTGCATTTCACTAACTGTAGCCTCTTGTTATTGAAATAATAGACTAACGATTTAGTGACCGCATTTAAAATAAATCGTTAAAAATAATCTAAGATAATATAGACCCAATAAGAACCGAATACAAGTCACGGAACATTGTGCTTAACGAATTACTTAAATTTTGAAATACTATATAAGTCCTATTTACTCTCAGTTACAACTGCAATTATAAGTTTCTGTGCATTGCGTGAGCGATCCTAATCCTAATCCTAATAGCCAAGCCTTCGTAAATATTTTTCATTAAAGTGGTTTGAAATAATTTTCCAATGACATTTCGCGGATTCCCTGGACATCTGCGGACTCCCAATGGCCCCCGAACCACTTGTTGGGAAACACTGGTGTAGAGAATCCCGGTCCAGCTGTCCGCGCCTACTTCACACCTCTCTTCTCTGTAGCCCCAACTGACGCCACCTTCCTATGTTTTTCTGGGTCTTCCTCTTCCTCTTTTTCCATAATTACAGTCTTATTTCCTTTGTCGTCTTTAGTAATAATGATGACAGCCATGCAAGGTGATTGATTAGGCCTGTGTAAACATCAGCCGGCAGGTTTTTCCCTAATTTTTGGGTGCCTACTTTATAGAGGCTGCGTATGGCTCAGGAAGGTCTCCATATCGCAGGTTCGTTCCACGGCTGAAATAACAGAATAAATAATTCTGCTTCAGCTAAGTTTCAAACCCGAGACGTGGAGATCGTTAGACTAGTGCTCTACCCTCTAGACCAGTTTTTCCCAACAAAGTTTTTCCCGGACCCCTTTATCCAATAATTTCAATGGAAAGGACTCCCTAATTCCTAAATATTAGATGTACATGTAGAGTTTTCGTTGGATACACCGTATTACGTACATTTCATGCGAAATATCACTACCGACTTTGTATGCTAAAAACGGTCAAATAAAATGAAAAAATACCCAGGCTCTAGTAGTTTACTTCAACCCGCGAAATATTGAATAGCTAAAATTCAATAGCGAACCCTTAGTATAATTAGTACTAAATTCAATAGTATACTTAGTATTATCTTAAAGGGTGTAAAAAATCTTTGGTTATGCCGTCCCTTTGAGGGTACGTAAAATGGCAGTACAGAGGTTGTGCGATGTCAAGAATACGTTGAAGATTCCTTATCGATATAAAACCTAGATGAGGAAAGTTTAGGACTTCCTCTGTATCCGTCCGATTAGCCCCAGTAACATAAAAATGGCATTCAATAAACTAAAATTTAAAAATAATTCAAGATACGTATTTATTAAAATATCCATGAAGAAATCAAATATTGTTCTATATATTTTATGAAGTAACCTCTGTCCTTTGAGGTCATTACCTCTAAAATGTTAGAAGATTACCATTCTCAAGGTTATGATTGTGCAATAGCAGTCACTTGCCAGTGACCACTACCTGTTATATCACTTGGAATGGTATTTGGCTGTGTAGTGCGTCTAATTCTCAGTAAAAGCAAAGGCTCCACAATTATTGTACGTTAAGTTCATGTTGCAGGAAATGATAATATCACGAATGAATTAATTAAGGCGTGTGGAAAAGCGGGAGTTTCCAAATTACATGTTTTGGTTAAAAAGATCTGGGAAAATGGAAAAATGCCCGAAGAATGGAAAGAATCAATACTTATCCCGATTCACAAAAAAGGAACGAGGACGGATTGTAACAACTATCGTGGGATCTCTCTTCTCCCAGTATGTTATAAAATATTCTCGTCAATACTAACTAGACGAATAAACGGAATACGCTGAGGAAATTATCGGAGACTACCAATGCGGTTTTAGGCGGAATCGCTCGACTATTGATCAAATATTTTCCTTACGTCAAATATTAGAGAAACAATTGGAATACAACGGTGTAGTCCGTCAACTTTATATCGATTTTAAAAAGGCTTATGATTCAATAGACCGTCAGAAGCTATATAACACCATGATTGAACAGGGGATACCTAAAAAGTTAGTAAACTTAGTAGAGATGTGTTTGTCGGAAACATTTCATAAAGTTAGAATCGGTCATAATTACTCTGAGAGATTTGAGGTGCGATCGGGTTTGAAACAGGGTGACTCCCTTTTACCTGTTTTGTTTAATATAGCTTTAGAATAAATATGTCATAGAAAAGGTGATGTGTGCCGAGAAAGGTTTAAATATGGGTGACAAGATTCCGGTTTTGGAGTATGCCGATGATTTGGTACTGCTAGGTGAAGACACGGAAACCATACAACTAAATACAGGGGATCACTTGTAGCTGGGTGGCTAGCGTAACAGCCTCTCATGCTATTACGCCGTCCTTCGGAGGGGACGTTAAAAGGTGGTCCCGAGCCTGTGCGATGTCAGGTACTCGTTAAAGATCCCTATCCTAATAAAACCTGGATAGGCAAAATTTAGGACTCCCACTGTAGCATCGTCCGATTAGCCATAGTAGCATAAAGTGACGTTAAATAAATAAACAAAAAAAAAAAAAACTAAATACAGTCAAAGAACTATTATTTATTTGGATGTGTATTGCAGATCCTGTAAAGGTGGAAGTAGTAGTCCTTAACAGAGACTAAGGCCGATGTTTTCCTAGTTTTAGTTGTTGAAAAAGAGCCGTCTGACATTTGATGTGATTTCAGACAAGATAAACAAAGATGTCAATTAGAAGAAAGAATAACGTTAGTTTTTTTTTTTCTGTGGAAAGAAATAGACCTATCAAAGGCAGCCTTATGACCAATTTTATTGTGAGATTAACATAAACATACTCTTCATTATGTTCCAGATGATTTTTTTATAGCAATAAAATTCAAAAATTGTGAAAAAATGCAACAGAGAAAAGTAAAATCACTTTTTAATGACCGTGTTTAATGTAGGTGACCGTTGAAAATATTTGAATAAGGAACACTTATTGTATATACGTGGGCAATTATATTATTTTCCCAATAGGTGTTTATTTTATATTTGTGCCACTCATCGTTTTGGGCCAACAAATACTAGAAGTGCCCCTTATTAGTGCGTGATTTCATAATTACCGCACCCCCAACCATCTTCCTCATCAAATAAAATCGTTTTTTTTTTCTTTATTTAACGCAATTTTATGCTACTGTAACTATTCAGACGATGCTACAGTGGGATTCCTCAATTTTGCCTAACCAGGTTTAATTAGGATAGGTTTCTTTGACGAGTAGACTCGGGACCACCTTTTTACTTCCCCACCGACGAACGGTATAACTAAGGATTTTTCAAAAAATACTAGAGCCACCTGCGGTTATAAACCGTGATCGAGGACATTAAGGCTATAGACAGGTACCCTCATATCATTCTATAATGCACTTTTTTCGTCTTGTTCTATAGTTTGTTTCTTTCTAAGGCTCTGTTTTTATTTTGTTTAATCCAATTTTTACTTTTACTTACCTTTATATGAAATATATAGTAAGGGAAGTTTTAGGGTTCCATGAGTTCAAATGACCAAGTCCTACAAAAAAGTCCAGCTCCAAAACTAAAATTTCTCAATTAATACAACTATACTTCCAAAATGTTGAAGCAACTTTTTCATCGGCGTACCCCTCACTTACATGCTGGCTCTACAGTCCATTATTCCACTAGGCTGGTTCAACAGCAAACCTAAGGCTGTGCACATCCAAAGCCTTCAGGTCCACTTTGACATCATACAGCAAACGCATTCAAGGCTTCAGCGTTTTCATCAACCACCTGGCTTCTCATAGAGCTTTTTTTTTCAAAATTCTTCCCGGATCCATCCTCTCTAAATGTCCCAATCATCTCAATCGTTCAAGCCAGATGTAATAATCGGTGAAC
The DNA here is from genome assembly GCA_023052935.1 of Piezodorus guildinii. Classification (NCBI taxonomy): domain Eukaryota; kingdom Metazoa; phylum Arthropoda; class Insecta; order Hemiptera; family Pentatomidae; genus Piezodorus; species Piezodorus guildinii. The sequence goes on along the minus strand of CM041293.1, from coordinate 116,701,423 downwards.
CAGAAGACCTTTATACCATGAATTTTTTACGATTTTCTCAAGAGCTGCACTAATGATTTTGATTAAACTCGCTATATCATTGTATTAGGCTTTAATATCATATCGTATTTAATAGGCTTTAATATCATATCATATTTAATAGGCTTTAATATCATATGGTATTTATTAGGCTTTAATATCATATGGTATTTAATAGGCTTTAATATCATATGGTATTTAATAGGCTTTAATATCATATGGTATTTAATAGGCTTTAATATCATATGGTATTTAATAGGCTTTAATATCATATTGTGTTTAATAGGCTTTAATATCATATCAGTTTTATTCTGATTTAAATGCCCACATTTAAAATTTTCTTCCTCTAAAGTATCTTTAAAGTTGTTCATTTGAAATAATTAACCATATCATCTTGTTACCATTGATAAAACAACAGGTAAATAAATAAGTAGAATGAATTTGATATTAAACTAAAGGAGAAATAACCTAAAATATTTTTGTATGCAATATTTGTTTTCAAACATAAGAACAGTAATATTATATATATACCATTGGAGAGCAGAAGATTGAAAAAATATATATATATTATGCTATAAACAAGTTAGTGGAGAGTGATGAAAAGCAAAACTTCTGATTGTTATAAATGATTTAGAGGTAGGTAGGTAAGGTGTTTTAGGGCGATAAATTTCTAGATTATTACGCCCATAATGATATAGATATAATATATTATAAAATACAGATTATTTTATAAAACGCATATTTCTATTGAAAATTTGATTTTAACAATGGAGGTAAGAAATTGTGTGTTGTGCTCACCAGGGGTTTTTAAATATATATTTGTTTAATTATTTCAATACTAAAATTAGTGTTTTGTTTATTTAATAAAATCAATAGATGAAGTGTAATTTTTTATTGTTTTGTTAGTTTGAGAAAACAGAACATAGATAGGGAGCCAGAGTACACTTGTTGAGACATCAGCGAGAAGAAAAATTCACCTTACAGTTGATACTTTATAGTTTGGTTATGGGACTTAAATTATAGAGGTCTTGAGTTCACATTTGCAGGAATCCTGTTACTTTTTCTTTTGTACTTTGGCTCTCAATTTTTTCTTGACGGTTATATTTTCCAATGGTAATAGTAGTAAACAGTGTGTTGTCCTTAATGTGGTATTCTTAAGAGGGTACAGACACTACTAACAAACCTGCCTACCTTCACAGAGCTTCTTAGCCTCTGGTACGCAAAGATCATCAGTTCACTTTCAACAATTTTCAACGGAACAACAGTAACCTAAAAACCATGGAGCTTCTGAACGAAATAATTAATGTTTAAATATTTCTGCTTTATAATATCAAGTTCAACAATAAAAGAAATACACACAAATATAGTCATCGTATTAAAATTTAATATTAAAAAAATAGTTGACAAACTTCAATCCATTAAATAAAAGTGACATCAACAATATATTAATTATAGCTATTCAGTCATAAAACCTATTAATATTTGTTATATCTATATAATTATATAATACATTTATACAATACGCCATTATTGTAATATCTTATAATTATTACAATAATATAATTTATAAATAAAATACTGTATGAAATATAATATTTTAAAGCTGAAGAAATAGAAGTTTTTCAAGGCTCATAACAAAATAGTATAAAAAAAATTTCTTAACATTTACGGTTATAGTAGGTTTATAGTTTTAAAATATATATACAAATATATGGCTTAAAATATATACAAAAAATATAATACAAATAATATTAAGGCAAATTATCAATGGCAGGATTCTGTACAAATTTCATTTTATGGCGAATTTCAGGAGACAATTCTTCCAGTTTCTGTACACAAACATTCTTATGTGCAGATACGGGTGTTAGGGTGCTCAAACGATTAGATCGACGTACAGGGGTAACAATGATCTCACTTCCATCATTCATCCTGAAAAAAAAAAAAAAGTAATATCAAGTTGTTTTTTTTATTATATATTGATATTTATTATATTAAAAACAGTCCTATAAGGAAAAATAAGTAAGCCATGTAAAAGAAACCCAACCAAGTTGGGCAGCATCACTTATTCAATAAAGTGCATCTCTCTACCTCCAGCAAATAATGTTGATCAGGAAAAGATTTTTCTTGGATTTCTATGGTTAGTATACAAGAGACTCAAGAAAATTAATATCTCATTTAAAGAGAAGTTTTGGAATAAAAAAAACATTCACAAGTTGAGCATTCTTTTAAACAATTGTGTTTAGTTTTTTCAACTAAATTTGACAAATTAATCTTCTAATAAACACACTTGAATACTAACATATTATTTTTTAATACCTAATATAATTGAGTTTATTATTTATGCTTTGCCATCTTTTCATCAAAAGTTTATAAGAATGCAACTGTTAATCATTTGTAAACTATTAAAAACTAATAACAAATTTACCATTTTCAAAAAGAAAATAAACTAAAAAGTTTGCCAACATTTTTGATCAATATGATTTTTTTCATCTGTTATTCGGTATTTCTTTTATAAATTTAAAACAATAGATAAAACATTTATCTGTTGACTCTTTTAGTTTTAAGTCAGCTTTGCGGCTGAAAAGGTGTTGAGAAAATCTCTTAAACACTTTTAATATTTCAGATACCAAATCAAAACAAAAACTACAAAAAATATGACAAGGTTATTGCAATTTTTGCACTCACGACACAACAGCTAATTAGTAAAGAAAGAGTCTGAAAAAAAATTAGTGAGTTTAAAGTATATAAAAGATGGACACAACTTTGATTATTTTTTCTTATATAGCTTTAAAAATTTTGATTTTGAGAACATAGCCCTTTTTTTATAAATGAATTTTCTAACATGGCAAAAATCAAATTCTGGGAATATTTAAAAGCTTTCTATCTCAAGAGGGAATGAGAAAAATGAATTGAGGAAGATCAAAAAGGTGCAAGGTGATCGGCCAATGAGAAAAAATAATCAAAATGCGCAATAAAGGACGCTATGTGAGGGGGTTTTTCCGGCAATCTAGCTCCTTCTATCCTCAACCGCCAAGCAGAACAGACGTTGAAGACACGTGATTAGATTATGCCAACAATCATCATTTCACTTATGATTTCAAGACATCATTTTGAAAAAGAGGAATGGAGAACCAGCTGGAGACAGCTGATTCAGATAATTTATAATTTTTTATATGTTCAAATTTAAATAGTTTTTAAGTTTATGTTTTTATTAGTAGAATATAATAAGTTTTTTAAACTTGCCAAGATTCAGAGTTATAAATTTGAAAAATCCTAAATTACCATTAATTTTTTATTTAAAAATTAAATATTATTTCTTTTAAAAAATAAAATATTATAACAATACATAATAAATACAAGTGACATAAAGTTGATCACCGAGACTCAACTGGTTTCAGAGTTAGAAAAATTCACTTCCCGGTTGAAAAAAAAGTTTTTGCAAAAAAGTAATAATTCTGTTAATTTTGTATATATCACATATATAGAAAAACTAGTAATGGAAGGTTGTACTTCCACATTTTATGTTCTCTTAAAACATGGGGAAAAATCTGGCGGCTGAGCGCTATTAAGGCCTAATCACCTCATTGCACTGCCGTTGGCCTTCTAAATGAATCTCTATACGTACTGAGCCCAAGAGCCTTCATGGGTTGTAGTGGTACAGGTTTTTTTTTTTTTTTTTTTTTTTAACATTACCAAAATAGTGAAGAAAGTGATTAGAAAACTTACAAAAACCAAAATTTTCAACATGCAATAAAAAGGAAGATAAAAAGGTGTCTCAAGCTTACTTTTATTTTTAATTTTGTTTTAATATTTTTGATGGAGTATTATCGTCTCTACACTACTAGGAGAAATTAATATCATTTTCACACTACTCATGGCAATTTAGATGAGGAAGAGGGTTGGGGGTGTGGTGTGTTCCATCTTCCTCATCTAATTTCTCAACAGTCAACTAAACTACATCATTATGGCAATTTAGATGCTGTAAACATTTTTTTTTTTTTTTGTAACATCAATTTTCAAACCAAAATTACCTGAGTTAATAATTTTAACAAAAATTTTCCTCAAGAGCTATGTGAATTTTGGAAACCAGTTGAGTCTCGGAGACCAACATTATGTCACTTGTACTCATATAAATGTGTAAGCTCATTCCCTTAAAGTCGGTGTTTTATTTATTTTATAGTGTTCAATAATTTTTTAAAATGAGTTTCTTTACTATTTAGGTGTGTTGTCAGGACAAAAAATGAAAAGCATATTCTTTCATATTGTTGATTATTCTTTTGATTTCATATCTGACAAATTATCAGAGCTAAAAACATTTTCCTAATACATGTTTTCAGCCACAATACTGACTTTAAACAGCTGTAAAACATGAAGCATTAACCAGAATAATGTTTTATCCAGTTTTAAATTCAAGAACAGATAGAGAATAACTGCTAAAATAATTCATGAAATCAAATATGTTGAATGGCATGGCCTATACGATTTAGAATCGATTGACCCCCTAAGGAAGTAATAGTTTTTCTAGTAAATGATTGATACAACATGAATGAATGTTTATTATTAATAAATTAAATTCACTTTTAAAATTCTTCTAATTGATAATTGTCCATAATTTGCTCTCAAGACATGAGTCTGAAAGGAAATAAATTCCTTAAAAATATTTAGAAAATTAAAAAATCAAACTTTCAAGACAAGTAGCTGGGAAAAAAGTATAGCCCAATGGCTATTACCTTAATCGATCCCGAGCTTTATTAAGTTTAATATTTACCAATTTCTCCTAACAAAAAATTTATGTCATACAAAAATTAATGCCATATTCAAACTGGCACTAAAGAGGTATTTGATATCATCCCAAAATATAAGGTGACCAACCAAGGCCTCCAATCAAATCTCATGAAATGGAAAATTAATTGTATTTACTTTCATATATATTAAAAAAAAAAAATAATCAAAAAAATACAAGATAAGGCAATACAATATCATTTGCAAAAAAATCTATTAATACCTGACTTCACGGACGGCAAATTTGATAGTAGATGAAGGTAGGATGTTAGTGGCATCCAGCAAAACTTGACGCCTTTCTCTTTTCATAGGAGTGAAGCATTCGCTTGTCGCATCCTCCTCCTTATTGACGATGCTTATGTTGGAAAGTTTGTTTTCAACAAGTTCAATTTCCTGCAAAAGATAATAAGATGTATTTAGAAATAAATAAATAAAATTTAAAAATTAATTTAATGCCTACTAAGATGAAGTGACATTAGGACAAAAAACTAACCAAGCAAAACAAGTGTTTGGGTCATCTAATCAAGAAAAGATAAGATTTGTAAAATGAATATGCACAGGAACAAAATCAGGAATAGTCTTAAGATTTAACAATATTTCAAGAGTAAAATTGAGGTAATATCCTGAGCACAATCAATAAGCCGAATACATATTCAAGCAAATAACAGAAAAAGATGTACAGATATAAACCATATTAATAAAACCAACCACCTCACCTTTGAAAGATCCTTATCACTTTCTGAAGATTCATTATCATACCGTAGAATATAGGCATCTAAAACAAATAAAAAAAAAAAAACTTTTAATGAGATAGTTCAAAAGAAAATTGTTACATATAGTTTAAAATTATGAAATATAATATTTCATATGCAATACTGAAGTAAAGAAAATGTTATAAGCCATATAAAAGCTGTCTTGATAAGTTTAATGAACTTATGTATGGATTTGCTAATATTTACATTGTATATTAAACCTTCATCAACACACTACTTTCTTTCCTTACTTATCGTTCAACTTATCCCTGCCAGTTAGATATATCCATTACCTAAGGCAAGAATTTAGAAATTTACCAGCTACTGCTTTACAATGCACATATTTTGAAGATTCCTGTAGCCAAATATTTTTCTTAAGTGATAAATAAAAAATCCCTTTGAATATATACTTGCAAATTATTTAAAATTAATAAACCAACCAAGCAACCGCAAACAATAATTTTATATAGAAAGTATGAATACTTAAATAAGTAGATATCGTCCCCACCATCTCAAACTAACAAATGTGAAAATTGGTACTTTTCAGGAAATCTAAAAAAAAACAAAAACTAAATGGTGAGCCCAAAATCAGCCTTTTTCTCAATTAATTCCACGTGTTCCTGATAGAATTAGAGATTTGAAGATTTACAAGGCGTGTCTTGCCCTATAAAAAAGCATAGTAGGAAAAAAAAAAAAAAAAAAAAAAAAAATTTCACATTCACTAGTTTGACATGGGAGGGACGATAAATTGATGTAAAATTATAATTAATAGAACAGTTGCTACTTTCCAAAAAATAAAAACAAATACTTGAATTTTATGTAGGAACATAGAAAAGTAAAATTTATTCTATAAAATGATGGTTCATAATAAGAAATAAAATTTGAATTAAAAGAATCAAACAGAAATTCATAATGGTATTTCATAAATGTTTAAGTGTAATGACACTTTTTTCACTGAAAAACTGTTTTAGAACAAGTAATGTAAATAGCTAAGAAGGTTGTTTACTAATTTAATACATACATAATTGGGTATAAAAAATGTTGACAAGCATAACCCAAAATTTTATTAAGAAACTTCATTCATTAAATCTATATATAAATTTGTGTTATTGTATCCTTTTATGGATTTATTATTTTAATAAGCACTCCTCAACAAAACACCATTCAGGGACAAATGGCAATGCATATTAAATACATTTTTTCTGTATCTACTTTTAGATTTGAAATAAAATCAACTGTTTTGAAGAAAATATTGACATTTAATAGTCAATAATATTCCTTTCAGTACATAATCAAACCCATTTCATAGTTCTACGACTGCAATGCAATGCCTTTCATATTACGAGTACAATTTTTTGAGCCAAAGCACTCTTATTAAAGAGATGGACATATCGCTGAAGTATCTATTGATAGCCCATATAAAGTACAAGGATCCTCAGGTCTTGCTGTCCAATCAAATGCCTTTCTGGTGAAATTGGGCCTTTTAGGAGTAAAAAACCCTCCCCATATACCTATTCTGAGGTAGTTTCTACAATCACCTAGCTATATATAAAATATATAGTACGAGAAAATATGGGTATCATGAAAATTTTCGTATTTGAGATCTCACTAGAAATACACGTTTTAGGGTTACCAGAGTACAAATGACCAAGTCCTGCAAAAAAGTATATGTGTCTGTGTGCATGTGTCCATGTGTTGTAAGTCTACCTCGAAAACGATAAGGTATATGAAACTGAAAATTAATATTTTAGTAGCATATATTTCTGAAATGTTATAGAAACTTTATCATTAAATCGGCCAACCAGAAAAGACACTTTATACCAATACTGGCTATAATGATTGTTAATAAACTCGTTATATCAATATAAAATTTAACAGGTTTTAAAATCATGTAGGATTGGTTCTGATTATAATAGTCCGGCAGTGCTTAAATGTCAATTTTTAAAAATTTCCTTCCTCTAAAGTACATTTAATTTTCTAGATTCCTCAAAATTAACAATTTCATTTATTAACATTGATAACAAATTACTAAATATGCATGCTGAACAAATTTGTTATAAACATAAGAATAGTAATATAGATGTAAAAGATACCATTGGAAAGCTAAAGATTTTAGGAAATATTTTATCTTGCGTACAAAGTTAAGAGAAGGTAATGCAGATTATAGAATGTAATGAAAATAGGGCATAAACTTGAGTGATTAAATGTAAAAGTTTTATATTGTTACATTATTTACTATAAAATATCTGTTTCAAACAAACAGTATAATTACTGGAAGGAATTAGACCGGGTGGCAGTCATTGAATGAGACAACTAAATAGTTTCTTCTAGTGCTTTCGCCCATCATGATGACCCACAAAGGGGGATCAAAACTTTGGCAAACAATAAATAGTTGTTTCATTTAATGACCACCACCCGGACTAATCTCTTCCAGTAATTCTGAACGGTCAACTAATTATATCCACTATGAAAAAAGCAGAATAATTCTTTGAACTTTTTTTTAACTCAAGACTTTATTTAATACTTTTTAAATTGATTTTAACAACTGAAGTAAGTGAAAGTCAAGCGTTGTCTGCACCAGAATCGCTGAGCCAGAAGTGAGTGATGGAGAAGGATAAAAATATTGCTCATTTAACTCAGCATTAAAAGTAGATAAATGGGCCAGAACTTGCTCGTTATATATATATAGTTAGAAGCATTTCTGGAGGGACTGTGGCTAAGGTCAGGTAGGAAATTATAGTCACGAAACATTATTATTTTAGATAGGTTCTTGCAGAAATATAGATAAGGAAATGGTCATTCAAACTTAAACATAATTTATTAGTAATCACAAAGGTAATTCCTAGTCAATGTACTTTTTAAGGCTATTTCCATGGTAACTGAATTTTGTTTAGTTAGGAAGGTTTCTACTATTTTTAGTTGGTTTATTTATTTAACATTACTTTATGCTACTTTGGCTAATCGGACGATGCTACAGTGGGAGTCCTAAATTTTGCCTATCCAGGTTTTTTTAGGATAGGGATCTTTAATGAGTACCTGACATCGCACAGGCTCGGGACCACCTGCGGGTTTGAACCCGTGACCTTTGGCATAGGAGGCTGTTATGCTAACAACCCAGCTACAAGTGATCCCGCTTTTAGTTGGAAATTAAATTATTATATATTAAGATCATAGTCTTCATTTAACACATATTCTTATTATTTATTTTATTATTGTATAATTCTTTTCACATCCCTCAATCATTTTAAGTGGAAAACTAAACATATTCCTTCTTCTTCTTCAAAGGATCAAGCAAACAAAAATTATTGAAGGCATCCCAATTGGGTGAACATTCCAGGTTCCAGTAGGTGGTTCGAGTTTTAAGACAGTGGATATAGAAATAATAGTCTATTGGGACATCATACAAAAAAGGTACACATAGTGCGAACACTGGCAGACTTTGATGGACTTGGCTCATATGAATTACCTCATACATATTAATTATCTAACATTATGTTTAAAAATGAAAATGACATAGAAATCAACTTAGTAGCATCAGGAGTCAACAACAATAGAATCTAACAGAAGTATAGGATTATGGTAACAAAAATAATGGAAACAGAATACCAATAAAATAAACTATTACAAATTTAAAAAATAATCTCCAAAAAAATAGTAGAAAAGATGAAAATTCTCCTTTCTACAAGAAAATATTTATTCACCAAAGCATTAATAAATGCTTTAGAAACCTCCACATAGACAGAAAAAATTATTAAGAAGACAACTTATCATTCATGATCAAGAGCTACACACACAGAGATAAATAAACTAAATAAAAAAAATCTGGAATTTAGCACTAACTGGAAAGAAGAGTGGACAATAAACAAAAATAATTTTATACATTTTTGATTAATAACACTACTAACCAATGGTACAAACTTGGGATTGACACCAGTAGAGTTATTTAAAAACATTTAAAATAAGGAAGAGAGGAAATAAAGAGAAGGTTAGCAGTGATAAGGTTCTCACCTGTGTCTGAATCACCAGCAACAAGCAATGCAACAGGAAAAACACCAGGGTTCTCATGGTAAGAATTTCCAGCACAACTCTCTTCAATCCCTACTAGCATATAATCATATTCAAATTGTTATTGACATAATACTGTACATAAATGATTACAACAATGGAAGGTAAATAAAAATTTTGAATTATCCTATCTATCACAAAGGAGTTTCGGGTCCATCCACTTTCAGTTTTTATGTAGAAGAGTGTTTGAAAATAATTTTTCCAATACTTTATAACATATTCAAGTTTAAAATAAGGGCTAGAACAACTGCCAGTTACTTAAAAATTGGTAAACTTAAATTATTCAAGAGTCCATAAAAAGAAATATCTTTCTCATTCTGGATAAATATTATTTAAACAAAAAATTACCCAAAACATTTGTAAGGTGGAGGGTTTTACATTAAAAGTACCAAGAAAGGATTATTTGTAACCATAGTACGGCTTGTTTCCTTTAGAATCAACAGTACAGAGGTTTAAACAACCAGTGCCAAAATTATTTTTAGCCTCTAATCATTAAAAGTGTCTAATACCTTAGTTTGGAACCCACCACGGATCTGATTTATTAATTTTCATAGATTAAAATTAAATACAGTTTTAGATGAATACTATGTATTAACATACCTTCATTTTGTTGGTTAGATGCTGAATCAACTACTGCTTCAGTATCCAGTTTCAATGGATCTACAGCCTCCTCTGTATTTTCAACAATGTCTATTTCGGGTTTAAGACTTAAATTCAATTCCAATTCAAAGGTTTCATTAGAGGCATCACTATTGCTTTCAGGAGATGCTACTTGTTCAGTTGCAGACATTTCTTGCTCTTTTGAATCAATCTCACAGTTAATATCACAGCATTCAAGTGTGATAGCTGAATTATCAGGAACTGGAACAATTGATTCAGGCGCTTCTATAGCAACAGTATCTTCTGATAGCTCTTTCTGATCAGTAGCAGACAATTGGGGTTCAGTTAAATTCACTTCAACTGGAGATATTGAAATATATTCAGTATCAATAGGTGTTTCAACAGGATTTTCTATATTTATTGCAGCTGTGGAGCTTGCATCAACAAATAAAGTGGTTTCATCATCAGAACTATTCGTAGCAGGTTCCAGCACTGAAATGTCACTGATAGCATCTGCATTGGTAGGAACACAACCATCAACATGACTTTGAGCCTCAGGCAGATCAATGTCATTACATTCGGAAATTTGTATAGTTTCGACTTCATTAACAGTATTATCTTGAAGTCTATCAGATTCAGTTTCAGAACTTACTTCAATCTTTTCCTCTAAATCAGATGCTTTTTCTGTTTCTTGCTCAATATCTTCCACAACAGCTGCCACATTTTCACGAACTTCAATATTAACTTGAGGTGTATTAACATTAACTTCTGAACTTGAAGGAACTGTATCTTCATTTACAATGCCAGACGCCTGTGGCTGAGGATGCTCTGGAGGGCAAACAACATTCTGATTCACAACTTCTGCAGTATTATTGATGTTACTACAACTTGAAGAATATCTATTGCTAGGTTTGTTGGTAGATTTCCTATCATTATACAATGATTTTTGGCTGCTAAAATGACCCCCTTTCTTCGGCCCATGTTGCTGATGATATGAGCCATGACCGTGACCATGATTCCTATGGTCCACATGATGATACTGCTGGTGCTAAAAAAGATAAAATTATAAGAGATGATAAGTTTAAAATGTTACACAAAACAAACAATTGTAAATGTTTTACGTACCGGTGAGTGATGCTCCCTATATCTATTGTAATTATGGCTGGGATTCCATCTTTGATCATCATGATTGTACCTCGGACCTGAAAGAAAAAAAAAATTGTTTGACCGACTAATCATTTTCTATTTCAATTTCCTCGATTAGAGAAGTTTCGATATTGAAGTATTGCTTTTACACCTGAATGAAACTCAAGCTTTTTTCAAAACATTTTTCTTTTTTTATTATAAGCTCAAATTATTTCAAAACATTTAAAAGTAGAAATTACTGACATTTAATGAAACATACCCTCCGTAATTAGATTAAGCTCTCATTGTTTCAAAATCATGACAGATCAATCAATAATTTGAGCCATCAAGCATGAAAATCCTACAAACTCATTAAAAACTTAGGGAAATATGCTCTAATGACCATACTATTACAATATTCTGTTTTGCGCCAAATTGTTAAATATAATTATAACAGTTAAATTTAGTTTCTGTTCAAATTGGCTTGAAGTGAAAAAAACCAACATAAGTTAATAGGTTAAAAAAATTTGTTTATCAACTCATATGACTTTAAGCCTTACTTATTAACTTTTTTAAAGCCTTGCACTTTTTAACGGTATATTTGACAAATGTTATTTAATGACTTTGTTGCAGAAAATTTACTTTTCTCTCCTATAGAAAACATTTATTGGAATATATTGTATTGGGTTGTGTCACATGAAATGTCTGTTTTCAAGGCAGAGGATTTTTATTAAAAATACGATATGAAAACAAGATAATTTTATTCGATATATTTACCTTCTTTTTCTACACATTTTTCCCACTGACACTAACTTTTTTTATTCCCGAACTGAAAAAATCTGAGCTTTGAAGTGAAACAAAATCTGAAAACGCACTTTTCACTTGATCATCATTTTCAAAAAGTTTTCCTTTGACGAAGTTGTCTAAATTCCTGAACAGGTGGTAATCTGTTGGAGACAAGTCGGGAGAATATGGTGGGTGCGGAAGAACTTCGTAGCCCAGTTCTTTCAATTTTTGCACGGTATGTTTTGAAACATAGGGTCTTGCACAGTGAGATCATGAGGTACCCATGTATCGAGCTTTTATACTTTTCCAATACACTTCAAATGTCTGGAAACAGTAGATGCACTTGCATTTAGTTGTGCTGAGAGTCCTTTAACTGTTTGGTAGGGGTTTCCTTCTAAAGTATGTTTGAGGACATCGTTGTCTATTACGGACAGAGGTCTTCCTCGGGGCAAGTTTTCCAAGTCTGTATCCCCAGCTGAAAACTTAGCAAACCAACGGCCGATGGTCCGTTCATTAACACTCCCTTCCCCAAACGCCTTGCAAATATTTCTAGCGGCCTCAGCTGCTAAATGGCCGAGTTTAAACTCGTAAAAAAATATTACTCGAAAATCGTGTGTTTCTATGTTCATATTTGAATTTATACTAAAAAGTGGGTAATTGATTAGGAAGCTAATGTTTATAATACAAAGTTAGAGGATTAGTAACTGTTTACTTTAAATAAGTAAACATTCGGAAGAAAACAACAGAGACCTGCAAAATTATTTATGTATTTCTTAAGCTATAAAAATGGACATTTCATTTGAAACAACCCAATACTCCTAAACCTTCGAGAATGAATGCCCTCAATGCCAGTAAAAACTCTAGTGATGTTTAAAAGAAGTGAGCATAGACCAAGAAATAACATAATCTAGGAATCATTTTATGCTAAAGGAGAAAATACTTGAATAATCAGTATTTCATACTTAAATGTTTTATCAGTTTCCCAAACATAAATGAGAAAAGTGCTAAAAATATATAATAACTTAGAATGGGTGAAAATAGATCCAGTCTTCTTACTAGATTATATTTCCTTTATGATATATTTCAAATTTTAAGGTAAGAATCAGTTATTAATAATACCTTGTCCATGCTGCTGCCTGTAACCAGGCTGTACAGTCATAGGCTGCCTATAATTCACATAGCCTAAAACATTTGATGATATGGTTCTGGGTTTAGTAGAATTAAGTTGAAGCCTGGCAGCCATTTTTTGAGCCCTTTGTTCTCTCCACTGTTCAATTCTATTTCTGAAAAAAAGAACATAAACATGAAATATCTTTCTTAAAAAATATATAAGATATCTTTCTAATTAATCAAGTAATAGTCTTTCAGAATTCATTATTACTAAGGACACTAGTATCTTGCATTAATTTTGGAAAAAATAATTTTCCATAACAGAATATTAAAAAAACAACAAAAAAAAAAAAATAAAAGAAATTGTATTCATAAATAACATTATAAATTCATAGAAAACATGAAATTTATTTCTTTACAATAAAAGAAACATTAAAGATATTTTCAGAAATATTACGATTGAATTTTATCAACAAACATAAAAAATGTGTAATGCAGTCTTAAAATAACATGGTAAATGATCTGACAAAAATTTCTGTAATACTATGATTTTCAGTAGCTATGTTTTATGTTTAAAAGTCACTCAAACTTAATAACAACCTTTACTGAAAAAAAATGAAGTTTTCAACGCACTTTGAAATCGGTTTTACGTTGTAGCTTCAATTAACACTGATTCTAAGACAAATTTGAGTGTATTTTGAAATGACTAAAACATATTTATAGTAATATTTTGACAATTTTCAACATTAAATAAGAATATGATTTTATAAAAAGGGCATTTCGAAATAACTTTTTTTTTTTAATTCTAATCATTTAATATATTAATATAAAATAGATAAACAGTAAAGTGTACTTACTCGAGTGCATTTCTATTCCACTGATTGCGATCCATTATTGTTCACAAAGTAAATAAATGTAAAAGTTTTAATTTACGTTTCAACACAACAGTGCCGAGAGCGATAATAAAATGAAGCTTGGTGCGCTAAGTTTGAAAAAGACCGTTAAACATAGAGGTAGGAATCAAGGTAGAGGTCACAATTGGACGTATAGATTTCCGAAGTAACAAATATCTTTATTTGTTACAAGTATCTTCATTAAATAAAATAAGAAAATTGATAACTGCAACACGATATTTATGCATGACAAAATTACATTTAGTTTTAAAAGTCATAAATTATTATTCTTTAGTTAATCTATACATAATATAGTATTACACAAGTTCGTAAAGGTGGAATATGTTCTTTTATTTTATATAGGTCATCTTAAAAAAAGGTAAGACATTATTTATAACCATTAATTATATATTTCAAGATTTTGGTTGTATGAACTTAATGTGCACATTCATAAATTCAATTTTGAATTAATTTTTTCAATGCATTAAATTATTACTATAAAAAACTGATGATGCGACATGTTATTTTTATGTAACATTGACAAAATTAATGATGAAAGTAAATCCATAATAATACTGAGTCTAGTTCAAAAAGTCTCACTAATCACTCAAATACGGATTTCTACCGGCTTTTAAACCGGTCGAGTTAGCTTTCCCGGCTCAAAACGACGAATACCGGTTATTTGAAAGACGAGATACAACGGAAAATAAAACTGAAATACATCAACATTTAGTTTTCAGTAGATACAATTCTTAACAGGTAAATTGAAATTAAAATCTTTAATCAATGTTTTATAAAAATAGAATTTCACAATAAAATTCGAATGGATTGATTGTATTTTTAAATGATGGGATTTTTTTTTATTAAACAAGCCCATGACTTAAAAATTAATATCTATTTTATAATGACAGCAAATGCGAACAAACGTAGTTTTTAAATTACAGAAGAAAACCTGGTTTATATATAAGCCATTTAATTTTAAAACAACATTTTACGAGTATATTAACTTCTTTGCTAAAAATTATTTTCACATAATTAAATTGTAAGAATTTACTCACCTATACCAATAGGAACTGTTAAGGGAAGCAGCTGTTTGTCCGCCCGGTGACTAGATTCTTCAGAGCAAAGTAAAAATCTAAGAACAAAATACTTGAGTCCTGAGGGGGAAGGTCAGGGCATTGTATTCTGGATTCCCCTCTCCACTGCTCTATCCCCTTCTTTTCCTGTGCACCAGACGTGGTTGGCATCATCAAATCATAGGTTGCAGAAAATGTGAACCGCGAGTTTCGAAAAAATAAAACACATTAGACGTCCTCAATGATTATTTTTATTATGTAAATGGCATTTTTCATTTAAGACGGATCTAAGCAATACCATTAAAATTACAAATAATTATTATTATTTTCTTTTATTATAAATTTGTTTGCAACTATAGCTTTACATAATTTTCTCAACTGAATATTTACTATCTACTAATGCATTTAATATTTACTGAAATAAGAAATGATGATAGAAATTCCTCCACTAAAAATTTCATTTTTGAAGTTATATTTGGCTATGTGAATTTATTTGACTTTCGACCAAACGAGAAATTAAAAAAAAATATGAATACGTTGATAAAATTTAGGTCAACTTGTTCTCCTTCTTCTTTTAGTAAATCAGGAATAAGAATAGTAAAAAAAAATGACAATAAATAATTACTAATTAGTTGTTTTTTTCTTTAATTTTATCATTTTTATCAATTAATATGCCTATACGTCAAATATAAGAATTATAGTAAAATAATTATGTCTTTAACGTATTGATGACTATTGACCAACCTCTGCAATAAATTATGTAAATTGGACTCGACAAAGAATTTTGGTGTTATTATGCTGAGGGCATAAAATTCCCAAAACGTCCAAGAAAAAAATTAGAAAGAATAAGTTTATTATTTTTATATTTGACCTAAAGTAATATTATTAAAATATAAAAATATAAAAAAAAATATATATATTTTTCACTCAACACCATATATGTATCATTTTCAAATAAAATTAACCCTTTTCAGAGTCAAATTCTAATTTTTCCAAGTCAAATATAAACTTTTACTAATCAAATTCTACTTTTTCCAAACCAAATATAACATTTTTTTTTTTTTAAGAAAAATTAAATAAAAATCATATTAACATAATTATAAGCTTTTATGGGCTTCTTAATAATCAATTATGTTTTTAAG
Organism: Piezodorus guildinii; assembly: GCA_023052935.1. Classification (NCBI taxonomy): domain Eukaryota; kingdom Metazoa; phylum Arthropoda; class Insecta; order Hemiptera; family Pentatomidae; genus Piezodorus; species Piezodorus guildinii. Next base: position 116,685,074 of record CM041293.1, on the reverse strand, counting down.
CAATGTGCCTTTAACTCTTTTCGGGGCACCTTTTTCATGAGATTTTTCACGATTTAAAAAGAACAAGTGTCAATTAATTTTAGCTTTTAATAAACATGCTTGGAAGAAAAAATAGTCTAACCAAGATGTATTTATACTCAATTTAGTTTTTGTATCTATTTTCTTTATTAGTGGCTGTGATTTTCAAGACAATGTCATATTTATGTTTATTTTATAATATATATTCATTATTACATTTGATTATCGACAGAAATTAGAAACATATATTGATCAAAAAATCAAAATTGTTTCAGTTTAATTGTTCGATTTATTAATATTTTATTTTTCAAAGGAACTTTTAATAAATATATTTCCGAAGTCTAATATAGTTTCCATGGAAATCCCGTTTAGTTTACAGTGGAACACATGTTTTCATACAATGTTAGTTAGTGGATTTATAACAACTTTCCATTTATTTTAACAACTAAAATACAATACGGTACGAAATATTGTTCCTAAAATCCTGAGTACAGTTTAGAAGAATAAATTTGTACGATACTGTACAGTGGCAACAATGAATCACCATAATTTACATTACAAATAACATATGTTCATATGTAAGAACTTTCTATTAACTTATACGATTTATATTATTGCAAATTAACTTATTCAAAATCTTCCGCTTTCCAACGATATATTGTGGGTCTATATTAATATTCATAATTCAGAAATAATTTTTTGATGACTTGATTACATAGAAAAACTTAATTGCAATATATTTTACTCTTAAAACTTCAGGAAAGAATTCTCTACATTATAGTGAATATAGTATCAAAATCTGTAGCTTGGTTTAGAAGGAGTTTGCGAAAACCAAGAATCGCGATATCATTTTATATAGAGAGAGAAGAAGAAGCGAAATAGAGACGATATGGAATCCTAGAGGGGATGCTTAAAGAAACGTACACAATATGATTGGTTTATTTTAATAGTATTTTATTGTACACAAGTCTTGAAGTCACCATCAATTCCTCCTGGCTTGAGATTGAGACTTAGGATCGAGGGTTTGGTTGGTGTGTTGAACAGTGACATCAACAACCATCATGTTGGGTGTTAGGAATTGGCGAAGTGTGTCCACCCTTTGACGAGGAAGGCGATCGAAGGGGTATCCCATGGAACGACGGTCGGGGTACATTTGGTTCTTGATGCCGCAATAGCTGGCTGCATCAGAGCATTGTCCCTGGCTCCCGCGTTGTTCAACCTGAGTCGAAAAAAGTATCGCAGGTAATTATTTATATATATCTTTGTGTGTGTCTTAACATAATTAAGATTAAATGAGGTCAAAAAATAAATAAATGGAGGAAGCTAGGAAACAAGCTTTGCGTTTTAACATATAAATAGGATCTAGCCAATGAAAATTTTCTAAGGAAGAGAGTAAGAATGTCGGTGGGTTCTGGCATTAAAGAAACAGTAACAATAAAGAAGAGCTCACGGTTATCAATAATCAAGAAATATTGTTCCTAAGGGCTATTCACAAAGTGATGGTGTATGGTGTTCAGATATGGTAGTACCATCACAACAGTGTGACAATTAACGTGTCTGTTAGCAGCAGACAGTAAAACTAACCTTAATGGCAGTGAACTATAGTATCATAGCTGCATTAAGTGGCATTATTACTGACCTTATAAAAATTGAAGTTCTATTAATACTAACTTTAACCAATATTAAATTACAGATAAAGAAAAAATGCGGGACAGTTAACTGTCAATGCGTTCACAAGTGACAGGTGTAACCAGAGCGAGAATACTTATTACGGCAAACATCTATGCGAAACATGCAAAACTAAACATCATTAAATATTGACCTTCATTTATTTAAAAAAAACAAAATCAAATGCCATGATATCCATCATCTTCTATACATCTTCCAACCCTCAAGCTACTGTAATCAAATTGTATTAGATCACAACTTCTTCCACATAAATCCTTTCATCATACTTATCATAGTAAATACAATTAAAATATTAAACAAGTGACATTTTCTTACAATCGTTGTAGATAGATCGTTGCACTTTTATTATCGAAATACTCTCAACGGCCATTTATTTTTATGGAATTGAAATTATATCATTCCCATCAGTATTTATTCGCAATATTGGACACAAATAAAAACGAAAAACTGTTTAAGATATATAAAATTCAGTTACCCTGTCATCATTGATGTTGGAGATCATGACAAAGAGCTCGCAGGGGAAGCCTTCAGGTGAACCCTTGCAGATGAGCATGTGTTCCGGCCACCCGCAGCCGCAGTAGTTGAAATCCTCCAAGCTGTCGCTCTCTGTAGGGCGTCCTGCATCCAAGTTTCTGAAAGTTCTTTCGAACGGGATAGTAACGGAAGATTCGCTGGATTTACGAGTTATCGTGTTATTCTTTCCAGTCACTGTAACAAAACCGACCAGGAAAATAAGATTGACATCAACTTCGTCTTTAAAATTATTTCAAATGACAGGAAATCTTACAGTTAACAGTAAATTTATCCAACTCAACAAAGAGGAGCTTTTGATCCCTTAAAAGCATAGGTAGGCCTCTTTCATCAAATTTCGGAGCCATAAAAATCCTACAAGTTCCCATCTTATTGCCACCGTTGTTTTCCACCTTAGAGATAAAATTTGATAATTTATGTACATTTCATAATTGTTTTTCTTTTTAAAATTTAAAAGGTACTGACCTGGATTTTATAGGTAAACGGTTTGTGTTGGAGATGTGTAAATCTTGCAAAAACGTTACCTCTTGGAGTGAAATCCATACCACGCGACAAGTCAACGTCACTGCGTTGCCAGAAGGTTTGCAGTCTATTCTTAGGAGCGTTCCCGTCGGTTTGTACTTCCACAGATGTTATCCTCACTCCCGGATATTCAAGCTGAATGCAGAAAGTTTAATATAAGTCATATTAATTTATCATTTTAAGGTGAAGTATGTCATGTATTTAACCTGTTGTGTAGTGTAACGCGGTAAAGTGTTTTTGTGCTCTTGAAATATGTCATCGATGAAGGCGTGCCACCTGTAGAAAATAGGATCCCTCATGGCCGTAGCTGGGTCCCCCATTATGCTAAATGTTTCCTGAAAAGTTTATTTATCGCATTAACATCTTATTATACTGATATTACGTTATATTAATATAATATATTATTAGCCTTGTTTTATATTAACTTACAAGATTTTTGCCCTCCGGATCATGACAAAGCGCTATAGCAACGTGGCCCAGATTATGTATGTCGCCATACAGGTTCATATTGATTGATAAAATACTAGCTTCTAGAATATTTCCTAAAATGTCAATACCTCGACTTTCTGACAGTTCCACGAATTCCCCTTCATCCTGGAATATTCTCAAATTGCAAATACATATACACAAATGCATGTAAATCATGGCACAAATAAATTAAAATGAAATTAATATGATGGAAATGATTTTATAATAAATATTATTCTCTTTAAATTTCAACAGGTTAAAATGATACCACGTACGTTTACAACTGTTCCACTGTGGATCGCAGCATATATTCGATCCCTCCAACGTTCCAAATCTTGTAGATCAAATTTGATTTGATCTAGTTCTCTGTAAACATCCTGAAATATATTTTAATAATAAGTCCATAATTTTTGTTTCTCGCATTCTTTGTCAACAAAAGAATCATATAATAATGATAAAATCAACTGCAGTAATAGTAATAACGGAAATAATAACCGTAAGTAAATAAAATACACCAATAATAATTATTAATAGGATATAACTAAGCATTTAAAAAATAAGACAGAAAACAAAATAAAATTAATTAACACCGCCCAGAATCATTATTATACATACATCACATATTTATGAATATTAAGGTACATTCTATGTTTGCGTACGAATGTGTATGTGTATCTAATAAAATATGAAATAATTCGGCAAATCTATATCTGTAAAATGTAAAATTTAAGATTGTCCTTTTAAGTCAATATTTCATTATTTATATTTGATGAATAATGTTCTCTTATTCCAATCAAAATTATTACTATAAAAGCAAAGTTTTTGTAATAGTTATGTTATGTTTTATTAGCCCATAAAAATAGTTTTGAATTTTGAGGGGAGAAGGGTAAATTTTTGGTCTAATACAAAAGTTCATTATTGAAAATAATAAACCAAAAGTATTTATACTAGAGTTCTTTACAATTTTCGTTTAATTTTCATTGAAATAATTCAATAAAAATTCCTGATTCCATAAGATTTTAAATTTTTCTCTACCAAATATAATAATAACCGACTTATGGGGTAAACTACATCTCCTATAAATTGCGACTTGACCATATAGATACATTTTTATTTCGTTTTCATTTTTTTTTTTTTTTTTTCACTGCGGTTTACTTATTCTAAAACTCTATATACATATTTGTCTCTATCTTCGAAAATAACAGTATATTTTTATATTATATTATTATAGTATGATTATTATATTAGTATATATTGTATTATATTATTCCCCAACCCTGATACGGCACAACAGGGAGAAGCAAAAGAAGAAGAAGTATTATATTATTATTTATTATAATTATGGGCGTATATATATGGGCAAGATTTCAATTTATTTTTCTTTTGTTCGTCGCGGTTTCTTGATCTAAAACTCTATACATATTTTTCTCCATCTCCAATAACAACTGATATTTGAGATTATATTTTATATTTATAATTTATATTTTCTTTTCTTTTTTATAATTAATTGCTGTGTTCTGATAAAAAAAAAATGTTCTCTTTTTTTCTCTTCTCTAAATTTTTTAAAAAATAACTGAATTATTGACTTAAAACTTTTTTAATCGGCCGCAATTTCAAAACCAAATGGCTGATATCAATTTCGGGGAGTTAGGATCACTGTCGGATGACCTGATATATTTATGCCAAATTTCGAAAAAATCAGTCCAGTAGTTTCGAAGAAAAACCGCGGACAGCGGACTGATGGATTTTTTTTCCGTTATTCGGGTCCACTTTTCTTGCAATTTAGAATGGGGCTAATTTTATTTTTGGTCAATTAAAAAGGTTCTTTATTGAAAAAAATAAACCAAAATTACACATCCTAATTTCTAAATACCATATTATTATTAAAATAACAATGCATTCCTTTGATGTATGACTTACGCTGAGCTTAGTATTAGCGAACCTCGGCGGCCATACCCGGCTGGCTACAAGGCTGTCCAGTTTTGGAAAATAGCCTTCCTCCAAAGGCTCCCTCCAGCTCACCAGTCTCTTGGTACGAGCGAGTTTATTACAGAGCCTTTCCATGTTGTATCTAGCAGAGCGAAATAAATATTTACAGACCGGATGTTCATGTAGAAATTTTTAAATTTATAGTAACTGCCTTACCTTGCCATAATCTGCTGGTGCATATAGTAGAAGAGTTCCCCTCTCCTGTCTTTGTTGACTACCTCGCGAGGAGCATCAAATGGATAAACCAAGTGCCAATGCCAATGATGGAGGTTGATACCCAAATCCTCTCTGAAATATGCCACACGGTGTTCAATGTCTAGATCGGATGCTGTGTAATCTCTTGGAATTTCCAATGGTTCCTAATAAAAAGGAAGAATATAGTTCTATAGGTGGATAATTGAAAACTATTTTTGCGTTTAAAAAGATCATACCCTCGATTCTTCAGGAACTAAGTTTGACTCTTCTCTGGCCTGAGAGAACATAGCTCGATCCATGTATTTGTCTGGGAACACTTCGCAAAGCGAAGGTATCCGTATACCTTGAGTGTCAGGTCTATGGAGAATAGCGACAGAATACGCGTATATGAACATGTAAGGGTTCATTCGATCATGGCAGTAAACAGCGGCGGCCAAGAAGTCATCCAACGTTCTCATTCCTGCATTATAAAATTACAAGTATTTTGTATAGAGAAATAAACTAAATCGAAACTAATAATAATAATAATAATAATAATTTTTATTATCCTGGGACATGTCTCTTTAGAATAGAATATACAGAATGTACAAAAAGGGCTTTAGAGTCTTAGAGTAAATTAAATGAATATAAAAACAGCTTAATAATCACTGGCATAAAATAGACATTTTTAAATTAGAAAAAAAAAAAATATATAAAAAAGCTTATTTACAATTCTTGAGCCTGGGTATTCATTAAGTGATCGAATATGCGGGATTTGAAGTTAGGAAGAGAATTGGAGTGACGGATGGAAGGAAGGATAGAATTCCATAGGATTGAGGATCGAATGAGAAAGGATCTGTCGATATGTGCAGTTCGGTGGGCCGTACGGTATAAATCTAAGGGCTTGGAGCGTGTACAACGGGGATGGACTGAGGATTTGAACTGTAGGAGGCCAAAAATGTATGATGGACGTCGGGATTATTGGATCACTTGGTAAAGGAAAGACGCAAGGAAATACTTGCGACGATTGGAACGGTTAAGCCAACTCGCCATAAAATTGGGATACAGAGGTGTATCTAGGGACCCCGAAGATGAATCGAACAAAGCAATTAATTAAGCGTTTTTTACCTGAAGATCCTCAGACACACCACCGTATACCGTACAGCTTTAGTCGAAGTGGGGAAATATTAGAGAGGTAACGAGGAGTTTTCGGGTGGTAACGAGGAGTATTCGGGTAAATAATAAAAATTAAATATTAAATAATATGTATTAGACTCTATTGGATTTACCCATGAATATACGGATCAAATCCGAAGCCAGCTTCCGCTGATGCGGAATGAAGAGGGAAAAGTTGGCCCTACGAGGAAGACTCTCGGGACCTGAGAGGTCCGGCAAGGTGATGTCCTTCACTTGGATTTTGTTTGAGGGACCGAACCGGTTGTCCAGGTCGTTCTTTATCGGCTTGAAGCGGTCATGCTGGAAAATTAAATTATTAATACAAATATAATATTATTCCACTTACAGAATAAAAATAACTGTAACATCATGCATATTTACAAGATATTTCGATGGAGCAACGAAGACAGAATTGTCTTCACCCTTCGGCATAAAAGAAGGTTCGGTAGGACGGTCAAACAGTTTTAGAATGGCTGCCTTTTGCGACATGGTGCTCTACTGGCAATCAGAAATTCATTTATTCATAAATAAACAATAAATTAAATAATGATAATAATATAAAGCGATTAATACTCTTTGGATAAAGTTGAGTCCTAACACAGATTCTAGCAAGCAATATCTAATAAATATATCTAAATAACTACAATGGTAATATTTAAAATAAGTGTATAGGCTAAGAAAATATTTATACCCTAGCTAAGAAGAAATTAATTTTATAACTATATTGCGTTAAGACAAACACCAAATTAAACATAAAGCCCCACATACGAAATTTCCACGTATTGATATAGCATTATTTTTTTTTTTCAACAGCAATTTTTATTGAGTAATATTACAATCTGTCCCAATTCGGGCATCAATAATAGTTATGAAAGATAACATTCATACAATATTAACAATGCAATAAAATTATAATAAAATATATATAAAATAATAAATCAATAAAATGTTTACTAAGTCAAGAAATCACTCATATCTATATACACGTCATACATACAGCACATTGAGTGGAGAATCTAGCCAGCGCTAGAAATCCAATATATACATATTTACAAGAGGTTGCGGAGCCACTGCCGTTTCAACCTGTAGCATTAAATATTGGCTCAAAAACAAAAAAAAACGTAGAACAATGACCAATTTTATCTGAATCCCTCGCATTCCAAAAAGAAAAAAACAATAAATAAAAGAAAACCTAATCATTTTGAAAATAGTATAAATCTCCCCGTCCCTCCTTCCTGCCCCCCACCTCCCTCCCCTCCAAAAAAGTTCCATGAAGTTACATGTTATTTATTCTGTGTTTTTTTGTTTCCCAAGAACTCAGAATGAGTTATATGCGTAGGGCAAGATAGAGAAATAAAAACGAGGAGTCACTAACTTTTCTATTACGGGAGATGGTGAAGCGATAAATTCTCTCATACTCTTAGAATTTGGAAAAAAAACCTGCTTATCATTTTAATGTATAGAAGCTTCAAAGAACAATATTTCTTGTAAAGTAGAGGATACCTAAGATAGAATATTATATAGTTCTTGGAGTTCGAATTGTTATAATACAATTATACATCATACATGAATGTTAGCATGTTAGCATATGCTATTTTCTAACATATTAGAAATAATAATAATTATTATTCATTTAACGTTATTTTATGCTAGTTAGAGTCCTAAATTTTGCTAGTCCTGGTTTAATCAGGACAGGGATCTTCAACGAGTACTGACATCGTACAAGTTTGGGACCAGCTTATTACATACCCTCCGAAGGACGGCATAACTAAGGATATTATACTTCCATTAAAAAATCTTATGGCCATTTCCTAGGTTTGAACTTTGGGCATGGGAAGCTGTTATCCTAGCTCAACACAACTCCTGACAACTTTAACATGATTAAACGTGGGGGGAAAAAATCATCTTTGTTATCTAATTCACACAATAATATCGTAAAATTGTATGTAAAATAATGTATAATCTACTAATCAACAATCTGTATTATTATGATTACAGCACAGCTTAAAACTTCATTTTTTCACTCCATCCGTTTTGTGCACATGATCGGCTGAAATAACTGGATTTTAGGGTCTATTGTAAAAAAAACAATTACACTGTTCTCACTACCCCAACGACCCAACACAAGATTACACGGTCACGGTTGTTCCATGTAACGTGGAGTTTTAGTTGATTATGAGAAGTCAGGTGGATCACTTTTAAGTGCGATGGAACTATCGATTTTGTAATTTTTCATTAATTTAAATTTATTTTTCCGCCTTGGGCGGTTTAGGAAATCACTTGGCAAGTTATAAGTGTTAATGTTTGGTGTTTTGTTATTTTTATATTCCCTCATATACCACATCGTTACACACTTACAATAAGTTAGTTTTTTTTTTTTTTTTTTTTCTACACAAGAATTTCCTAGAAATAATTTATATGACAAAACAACGTTTGCCGAGTCACCTTGATTATGCATAATATTGTAATAGTCTGAATCGAACCTTTAGTTCGAAAACTAGTATAGACGTTTATCTAGTGCGCTCTATACTAATTATTGTATTCATTCGTTCTCTAAAAACTTTCACCGTATAAACTGTTTTTAATTAGTTCTTCATAACGTACTTAGTGAAAGACTATCGCATCTGAATTTGATCGTAAACAAAAGAATGCCCCCTGCGGGAAAACCACAACCATGAACGTCGCTATTCCTAGCACATCAAAAATAGAGGATAATCAACCGAAAAGAAAAAGATGTGAGTACCAATATAATGTACCAACTCAAAATTATTTTGATATTTTTTCTGATGAAGAGGAAGAAATTGAAGTCGAAACTAACCAACCGACCCACCTAAAATTTCCACCAGTTGTGGTGAATACAACCTATTCAAATCCAAAAAATATATTATCTCACCTAAAAACAAAAATAAAAGATATTAACATGAAATACGGAGGTAACAAAACCATATTTTATGTCTATAATACCGAAGATTTTACAACCATAAAAAATGAATTGAAATCGCTTAACCAAGTATTTCATACTTATACCCCGAAACATGAAATAAAACCTAAAGTCGTTCTCAAAGGGATGCCCCCTGAATACCTCATAGAAGATATTTCATCAGATCTTAAAGAGCAAGGATTAGAAATTCATAAAATATTCCAAATGATAAAAAAATCAGATGGAACAGAAACAAAATTATCTTTATCCATAGTGATATTAGAAAACAAAAACCAGCTGACAAAATTAAATAATATAAGATATTGTAACAATGTACATATAAAATGGGAGAAATACAATAGCAAGAAAACATTAACACAATGTTATAATTGAATAAATTTTATATTATTTATAATATATTGTGTATGTTAAACTATCTAATTTCATGTATTACTCGTATCTCAGTAGTACAATGTTCAATGGTATTACTAATTAAAAACAAACATGCTCCTATGTACAAAACAATTTTACGAAGTAATATCCACAACACGCTAAGTAAATATTGCTTGTATAGTCTAATGCTTAAACGTCTATCACTAGCCAGTTATTCACAAAAACAAATACAGCTGTACACTCTTATTCGATTTGTTTTAGTTAAAGTATACAAATCTCAAAACACCATAGTTCGCACATTTCTTTATATTCTTATTTATATTGGTAATTATTCATTTTAGGTTAATAGGTACATATGTACACTAAAATATAGTTTGGTCTATATAACACGTACATCCTTGCATTCTCGTCGTAAAATAAATTATATTCATCAAAAATTTCCCAAAATTATTATATTAGTTAATAAAAGTTCAAACTGTACTTTTAACCACGATTTTTTTATCGGCCTCACATTCGTAAATTCGCTAATGAACTTTTTTATTTTAAATCAAATTCATAATTTTTATAATCCTTATTGTCATTCTTCTGTTACTCCCAACAATAATCAACTACAGTCATATTATTAACTCGTGATTAATTATTCTGTATTCGTTTCTCATTTACCCTCGTTTGCCGAAGTAAACAAAGCACAGTTTATTTCATTATATTATCTAAATCCAAATGACAGCTTCTGACGATAAAATAAAATTCATGATGTGGAATGCCCAAACGATCAGAGGTAATGCTGTAGAATTTAAATTATTCTTACAAAATAATACTCCGCACATAATCACAATCAAAGTTTGTGAAACTCGACTTTCGAATGAGGACAGATTCTCGGTTCCGGGATACAATATTTATAGGAAAGATCGCAATAGGGCGGGAGGAGGAGTCATGCTTTTAATCCGCTCCGACGTCCAGCACCATTTCATTCAAACCCCCGACTGGGCTTGTACTGAAGCGGTTGCTATAAACACTACAATAGACAATAAATTAACTACCGTTATTTCAACGTATATTCCACCAAATAAAATAAATATCGTTGATCTCAATAAACTATTTCGTTTAAATAAATATGTCCTTGTCTTTGGGGATCTTAACGCAAGGCATGTACAATGGAACTGCCACAGCACAAATAAAAATGGAAAAGCCATTTTAAATTTTATTATAAACAATCAAATACAATTACATAACCCGTTTGAACCTAACTATATACCCTCTCAGCGTAATTTTAAACCCAGTATCATTGACCTTGCTCTCACAAAAAATTTACAAAAATTGACTCAACTCATTTCTTTACCGTGTCTTAGTTCGGACCACAACCCCGTCATTTTCCGTATAGATACGTCATTACCTGTTTACCCGTTGACAAAAAAAATTATTTTCAACAATGCGGACTGGCGTAAGTTCCGGAAGGTACTGGACTCTCAAATATGTGTAAATCCGTCAATTCGTAATTCAAAAGACATTGACAATAATATAACCAAATTAAACGAATGTATTAGACAGGCTATGGTAGAGTCAATTCCACAACAATATTTTCACAATTATCAATATTATAATTTACCTAACCATTTACGAGAATTAATTAAAATAAAAAAAAAAACTCAGGAAAAAATATCAACGAACTAAAAACCCACAAACTAAATTTATTTACTTCAAATTCAATCATTTAGTGAGATCCCGCATCAATAAGTGGAAAAACGATAACTGGACTAGAATTTTAAGCTCTTGCAGGACAGGTGATAAAGTTATCTGGAATATACATTAAAAAAATCACAAAACAGCCATCGAAAATTCCTCCACTTAAACAAACAAACAGTTTCGCTTATGTTGATAAAGATAAGGCTGAACTACTAGCCAAACACTTCCAAGGGTCTCACGGTATCACTTCAAATTTGGGTACTAAAAACCAAAATAATAAAATTTCAAAATCAGTTCGTGATCATTTTAAAATACCTGTAAGTAGTAACTTTTCCTCTATTTCACCAAAAGAAACTGGCAAAGTAATCAAAGAACTCGCCACAAAGAAAGCATTCCCTCGTGATGACGGTATTCCCTCTTTGGTAATAAAAAATATTAGCAAAAAATCAATATTATACTTAACAAAAATCTACAATTCCATCTTGAGACACAGATATTTTCCTGCTATCTGGAAAACCCACAAAACTATCGCTATTGCAAAACCCAATAAAGACCAGAGAGAAATTTCGAATTCCAGACCGATTAGCCTATTAAATATTTTATCTAAAATCTTAGAAAGACTAATATTAACCAGAATAAATCGGCATATTAGACAAAACAAAATCATAATAAACGACCAATTCGGCTTCAGAAAACACCACTCTCCTGTTGACCAACTAGCAAGGCTTACTGATCACGTAACCAAAGCTTTTAACGAAAAGAAATATACCGGTATGCTTTTAATAGATTTAGAAAAGGCTTTTGACACGGTTTGGCATACAGGACTTATTTACAAATTAATTAAATACAACTTCCCTCCCTACCTCATTCATATTATCCATTCATATCTCGACAATAGACGATTTTATGTTCGTGTAAATAATTCGACATCCAGTATACTCCCTGTAACGGCCGGCCTTCCTCAAGGATCCTGCCTTACGCCAACTTTATTCAATGTATATATATCCGATTTTCCTAGCCACCCGCACGTAATAAGATCTCTTTACGCTGATGATACAGCCCTATATACATCATCTTATCGCATCGATACCATAGTTAACAGGTTACAGCTAAACTTCAAAAAAATCAATAAATATTGCAATATGTGGAAATTAAAAATAAATGCAAACAAGTCAGAAGCTAAAATCTTTACTAAGCGCAGACCGAATATAAACTATCACCTTTTATTAAACTCAGTCCACATTAACTGGTCTAAATCAGTTAAATACTTAGGCATAACATTAGACAAATCGTTAACTTATACCGAACATATAAATAGAAAATCCGAAAAAACGAAAAATTTATTTATAAAATGTTCCCATATTTTAATAAAAAATCCAGTTTAAGCACTCAGAACATGCATCGCCCATCTGGAGCTCGACTTGCAATACCAATTATAAAAAAATAGAAACAATACAAAATACATGTATGCGAATCATTAACAAATAGTTATGGATAGCCACGATATACTAAAATTTCAAAAATGCTCTCTGACCTAAATCTTCCAACATTAAAACAGTATATCTACACAGTAACCAAAAACTATTTTGATAAAACCACAGCTTCTGAAAACCCATTAAAACTAGAAATTGGTAATTACAACAAAACATCACTAAAGCGCTACACGCACAAAAGAACCAAACATGTACTTTTAAATTAATATTGTAATTTATATTGTGTAGGTTTTTTTTTTCGTGTTACTTTTCCTACTGTCTTAAACAAAATATTGTATAATCATTTGTAAATTCAAAGGATGATTGAAACTCTGTTATCATGAAAAAAGGTCTACTGAAATCATGAAACCAAACATGTTTGTATTAAGTGTACATTGTAAATATTATGTAAATTTTCTTCTTCTTAAAATCTTCTTCTTCTTATTTCGAAAATATTAAATTAATTTGATATTAATAGACGACATAGAATAATAGAAAACATGCATGGCTTAATATACCTAATACGAAAAAATATTAATTCAAATTTTAAAGTTTGATATCTAATAAAATGTTCTTAGTAAAATTTAAAAACAAAAATTTCTATTAGATGTAAATAATGAAACTAGGTAAATTATCAAATCAGCAAAACCCTTACCTGTCTTCAATTCCTTTGAACACAAAAAATCAACCGCTGATGCCGAAGAGTAAACTGGGTAAAAACCAGGACCTTATATATATTTATATATCACTTGATTTAGGTTACGTAGAGGGGAAGGGAGAGTCCTAAAAAACGTAAATAATATTTGACCACAGTTTCCGAAATATGGCTATTCTTATCGTCAAAGGCGCTGATTATTTGTACTAGAGGGAAACCGATAAGATGTTTTGGATATCTTACGGGGAGAGTGAACGGTATATTCGTCGCCAATTACGATAAAAATTAATTTAGGTGATAAATAAATGGGAAAAAAAAAGTCTCACAATCGTCGGGTACACTCCCTCAGCCAACTAAATTACCAAACTGATGACCATTCTGAAACATCCAAATCTGAATGTATGAATTTATGTAAGACTCATCTTAAACATTGTCAACATCTCAGGATTTTAAATTTACAATTACTTTGGTTAAAAAAAGTTTGTCGATTGTCTGGGTTCATTGCGAACGGTGTTTAATGTGAGTTCCTGATGACAGGAAAAAATTATTTACTAAATCCTAGTTCAAGGAGAATCGTTTTGGGCTTTTCCTACAAAAATTATGTTTTGTTTATTTATTGAACGCCACTTTATGCCACTATGGCTAATCGGACGATGCTACATCAGGAGTCCTAAATTTTGCCTATCCAGGTTAAATTAGGATAGGGATCTTAAACAAGTACCTGACATCCCACAGGCTTGGGGCCACCTTTTTACGTCCCCTCTGAAGGACGGCATAACTAAGGATTTTTTACTCCCATTAAAAAATCCTAGAACCACCTACGTGTTTGAACCTGTGACCTTTGGCATAGAAGGCTGTTATGCTAGCCGCCCTGCTACAGGTGATCCCGTATTTTGTGTTAACTTTGGTGGGTCAGCGAGAGTTTAATATTTCCGAAGCCATGAGCTGTCACTAGGCATGTTGATATGATATGAATCCAAATAACGAAGTCGCCCTATAAGTTCTGAGTATTCGTTTGTTATGTCAGACTCAAAAGTGAAAAAAAAAAAATTACATATTTAGGATAGGTGTCTGCCACAGCAACATTTTCATCTAAATTGAGTAACTGGAAGTGCCGTTTTATAACCGGCATTAAAAATTGTTCTACAATTTTCTCGAAAACAGCTCAAACGATTATAACTAAAGTTATTACATGATTGAATTATTAAATGATGTTCAATATCAGATAAGTTTTGTCCTCATTACAATAGTCTGACAGGGTTTAAATTTTCGAGGATGTATAGTGGACTGTTGAACTTATCATAGTTAAAAATAATCAAGAGTCTGTCGCGTGAAAAATATTTTAATTTGGCCGACGTTTATGATAACTCACATGTTTGAGCCAAAACGTCGGCAAAATTTTATATCAATTTTATTATAGAAGAGTAATTTAAGTTATAAATATATTAATCGGAATAGTATCTTCTATTTTATTTATATATTTATGTATCATAACATATATAAACCATGATTATTAAAACATTACGTTTAGAGGTACCTTATGCCTCATCTTCAGATCTTTAAATATCATCTAAAATATAATTGAATAAATATTATAAGCAACTTTACAATTAAATATTATATACATTAAAAACACATTATCAATAATTTAGAATCCATTTATCACTTGAAATATTTACAATCTGTTTTTAAAATTTTTTTAAAGTCTTGAGAAGAATCTACCCAGTGGTAGCACTTCAGAGCTTATTTGGTAAGCAGGTCTCGAGGCCACCATCTTTTCAGACACCTCGGAGAATTATCGGGAATAGATGCCGACGAGAGGATACGGACAAGCGAGTTTGTATGGGCGGGTGAAAGGAGGAGTATCTTTTTTGGGCAATTTCTGCAACGAGTGGGATATTCAGGTCTCTATGGATGAGTTTGTTGGTAACAAAGTACGGAGCGTCTAGGATTTGTCGAAGGATTTTGGATTGCAAGGATTGGATGCGGGAGGAATTCGATGGTTTAGTGGAGCCCCATAGCTCTATGCCATAAGTCCAGATAGGTCTAATAATGGTTGTGTAAATGAGTTTTTTGAAGTATAGAGGGAGTTTTGATCGTTTGTCAAGTAAGTGTTTTAATAGTCGATATCTACGAGCGGTTTCTTGTCGTTTAAGTCTTGTATGAGGATTCCATTTAAGACGTTTGTCAAGATGAAGTCCAAGGTATCGTATTTGTTCTACAGTGATGAGTGGGGTATGATTAAAGGAAACAACTGGACAGGAAGTCATAGGTTTACGGGGTAGAGTGAAGGTGATTTGGTGGGATTTATTAGGATTTATTTGATTCTCCTATTGTGATACCATTCTGCAATGGCGGATACAGTGTCATCAGCGTAAATAAAGACGACAGTGCTTGGATGGATAGGGATGTCAGCTGTATACACCGTGTAGAGGATTGGACCTAGGATACTACCTTGAGGTACGCCGGCTGACTGGGTGAATACTGAGGAGGAGGAGAGATTATGATTAACTTTAAAGGTTCTATCTGTAAGGAAGGAACGGATTATCAGGAAATATGTCGGAGAGAGGAATTTGCGGAGTTTGTAGAGCAGTCCTAGGTGTCAAACTAGATCACAAGCCTGTTCCACGCCAAGAAAGGCTCCTGTGCAGTACATTCCGCGATCCAATGTAGAGGATACCACATCCACCACACGATGGCACTGTTGAATAGTAGAGTGG
Source organism: Piezodorus guildinii (assembly GCA_023052935.1). Lineage (NCBI taxonomy): Eukaryota > Metazoa > Arthropoda > Insecta > Hemiptera > Pentatomidae > Piezodorus > Piezodorus guildinii. The sequence continues at coordinate 116,668,664 of CM041293.1, read as the reverse complement.
GATGATCGAAATCCAAACTGGTGGTCAGGAATGACGTGATTTGAGTCTAGGATCGGATATAACCTTTTTAGGAGACGTTTTTCAAGAAAAAGGGATATAGGACGGTAAGAGGATGGGTACTCAAGTGGCTTTTTGGGCTTAGGCATCATTTTTATAATGGAAAATTTCCAAGTATCAGGAAAATAGGTAGTACGGAGAATGGCGTTATAGATATAAGTAAGGAAAACGATGGCCTTTCGAGGGAGTTGTTTTAGGATGTTGGGTGTAATAAGGTTCTGGCCTGGAGATTTTTTAAGAGGTAATTTATTAAGGATGTTGATGATTTCTGATGGATGAAAGGCTTTAGGAGGAGGAGACATTTGGAGTGGAACATTTAGTTCTGCTTCAACATATTCGTTATGGAGTGGGTTAATCATATCCGGATGAGGATGAAAAGTTTTGGATAGGTGTTTGCCAAAGATTTGGGATTTTTGTTCTTGTTCAGGTCTGGGATTCAGTGAGAAGTGATGATTAAAGATTTTGTATTTCAGTAGTTTTGCAGTTGTTGTCCATAATGATTTGTCTGACGTAGTTAAGTTTTCTATAAAGGTCTGAAAGTTTTGAATTTTAAGTTTTCTCATTTCTGTCTTGAGTTTGTTAGTCCGTTTACTGTAATGGGTTTTGTCCGATGGGTATCTGGTTCTATGCCACGTTGCTCGAGCTCTGCGTTTTTCTATTAGTAAGAGACGCATATGACTTGGCAATTTTGTTTCATGAGCTTTCCTATTTGTAAAGTGAGATGTGTTGTTGTTTATGGCTGTTTCTATTGATTTTGTAAGTTCTTCAATGGCGAAGTATTAGTCTTGTTTAGTTTTTAACGGAATTTGTAAGTTGAGTTTGTTCTCTAAATCATAATGAAAATTTTTCAACGTGTCCTTTAATCAAGGAGGGAGGAGATGGTTTAAGAATAGGATTTGAAGGCATGAGAAGCAGAACCGGACTATGATCTGAGGAGAGGTAATCTAAGGATTTAATTATAGATTGGGAGGATGGGATTTGGGAAGTGATGAAGATGTCAAGGATATCAGGACGTTTTTTAAGAGATGTTGGCCAGTATGTGGGATAAGGAGGTGATAAAATGGAAAAGCTATTGGAGGTTGTGACACGGGAAAGAATCCTGCCACGAGTGTTCGACGTTCGGCATCCCCATCGTTGGTCTTTGGCGTTGTAGTCTCCCCCAGCAATGAAGCGCGGACCTAAGGATTGGAATAAGGATTCAAGGTCGTTAGGTTTAAGGGAATTACCAGGAGGACAATATACAGCTGAGATTGTCATATTGAATGGACGGCAGGATAAGGAAATAGAGGTTGACTGAATGGTGTCAGATAGAGTGGAGGGAATCAGTGAGTGAGGTAAGGATTTGTGAATGAGGATACATGAGCCAGCGTTGATGTGTTAGTCTGGGTGATCTGTTCTGTATGCTATGTAGTCACGTATGTAAAAGTGAGAATGAGTGGTGAAATGAGTTTCAGTAATCAGTGCAATTTCAATGTGATTGTCGTTAAGAAATATGTCAAGTTCGTCTCGGTGATCGTTCAGTCCGTTTGCGTTCCACAGTAGAAGAGCTAGGGACTTATTGTTCATCGTGGGAGATTAAGTGAGAATTGTGACAGGAGATTTGTAAGGAAAGAGATGAGAGGTCTTATCGTATTTTGGAGATCTAGTAGGAAGAAAGAGAGGATATATGTAATATCAGATGGGTTTTGGCTGGGATAGGGATAGTACGTAGTGTCATAGGATGGAGGATTAATTTGGGCAAGAGGGGGTTGGATCTTCCTTTGGGAACGTTGTGAGGGTTGAATATTCAATGGTACTTCTGATGAGGTTCGAAATGGTTAGAAGGAAGGGATGAAACTGGAACTTTGGGAGCGTTCTGAGGAGGAATAACAGAGGGTAACCATGTGTTCTGGGTTTGCGATATTGAGGCTGAGTAAAGTTCTTTTTGTCTGAGTCTAGTTCTGTAGACTATGCAGCCTTTGTAATTTGCTGGGTGCTCTTCGTTGCATAAAGCACATGTTGCTGGAGTGTCACGAGGCTTAGGGCAGGCATCTGTTAAGTGCAAACCTGCACATTTGACACATCGTGCCTGGTGGTGACAGTAGGATCTCGTGTGTCGCAAAGTTTGGCAGTTAGTGCCCTGAACTATTTCTGTTCTTCTAGGCTCCTCAAAGTGGATAACAGAGTATACCAATCGGTGGATATTGAATATATCCGTATTGTTCGGGGCAGGCTCAAGATCCACAAAAAATAGAGGTAGTGGATATTTTTCACGTGGATGAAGCACACAGGAAATGTTCCTCATACTGTGTCCTAATTCTTCGAGATCTACCTTGATTACCTCTATGGGGGTTGTACTATGTAGTCCTCTCAAGACGACCCTATAAGACTTTTCTTCTCTGATTTGGAAGCTATGGAAATCATACTTTTTAGATACTAGGTAACTGACCAGTTTTTTATAATTCTCTTTGCCACTAGCGCAAATTTTTATATCTTTCACCCTTGAAAAACACTAAAGTTTGTTTGTCCAATCTAGTTTGAGATTTCTCGACAAAACGACATAAAGTCCAGAATATTGGAGACAAATATTGGTGGCGGTTCTGGTTCGTTGAATCTATGATTTACTGAGGATTCGGTAGGAAGGTTACTTTAAGCTTCATATTTGTTACTGATAGGAATGGCAGGAGTAGATGAGTTGGTTTCAAGTTTGCTGGTTGAAGGTAGACTTCCGGATTCAGGCGGTAAAACTTGGGTTGGTTTAGCAGTTTTATTTTTATTTTTTGGGGGGGATGATTTGCTCGGTATTATGTTCCTTTGCCTTTTCTGTTGGGTTCGTCTTTTAAGATATTGTGAATCAGTCTCACTTATTTCAGAGAAGGCAGTATCTTCATCAGTTCCCATGCATGAAATTGTGCCAGAGGACATTTTAAAGAAATTATGTAACGATAGTTTTAAAAAAAATAAAATAACTAATAATGTTTATAAAAAAATTAAATCCAAAGTAAAAAATAATTTATACTTTTAGATTAAACAGATGTTTTCATGGAAACTAAATGTATTTTACACGGACACTAAACGTAAACGTTTGTTTATTCATTTAATGATTATGTTGCTATGGCTCAACGGACGATGCTACATTGGGATACCTTAATTTCGCCAATCCAGGTTTAATTAACGATTAATTTTAACGATTATCTGTCATTACACAGGCTCGGGACTGCCTTTTTACGATCCCTCTAAAGGGATTACCCCTTCATAACTAAGGATTTTTTACTCCCATTAAAAAATCCTAGGACCACTTGCAGGTTTGAACCCGTGACCTTTGGCATAGGAGGCTGTTAAGCTAGCCACCCTGCAACAGGTGATCCCAACACAAGAGGTCCAAAAAAAGCTTCACGGAACTATTTATTGTCTCTGCTATTATTACTTCAATGTCTAGAAAAGTATTATTGTACTGAAAAGGTATGAACCGATGTGGATGGAATTTCTAAAAAATCATAATATTCACATTTATATATCTTTAATATACACAAGGTGATATGAAAGTAAAAATAAACAATATATATGTATTATTGAAACACATTAAGCACGGTAATTGGTAATTATGATTATTTATATTAACTATTCAAAAACATCCTTGATATCTCCAGGCCAGTCCTTAGATTATTCGTTATTTTTTTTACACATTCTCCAATATGATTTTAAAGGGTCTAAACATACAAGCGTTATTTGAAAAAGGCCTTGGTTGCCTTGGTATCTTGCAAGTGTAGGTAAGCCTTAACCTCCTGTACTATTTTTGTTTATTTTCTTGAGCTTCTTCAGATAACTCTCCTTCAGGCAAACTGTGCAAGCTCAGTACATATTTAACACGACCTAGGATTTGATTAGCTGTTGGTGATAAATTTCTCTTACGAGATTGTTTAAACATTTGTGAAGTGGGGCTTGTATATTCCCCAAACTTTTGATAGTTTTACTTCAACCTACTGTGTAGCATATTCAGTATATTTTTAAATCTGAAAATGACTTTTTTCTTCAAAATTATTTCAAGTGATAAGTGATCTCAACATTTTTGAAAAACCTTCTCGTAGTATTGCCGTCATTTGTCCTGCCAAAACCTTGCTTGGCGTGTCAATAATTAACCCTATTTGTTTTTTGTTTTTTAATGTGTAATTATTCTTTTCTTCTCCCGTTCTTTTATTTTATTTTTACTTTCACTTACTTATATATGGAATATATAGTAAGGGAAAGTAATGCGATCGTAATAATTTTCGAATTCCAGTTTTCAACAGAAATAAACGTTTTAGGGTTCCTTGTGTCAAATGACCACGTCCCACAAAAAGGTCTGTGAGTGTGTGAGCGAAAACGAAAAGTTATTTGAAACTGAAATTTCATATTTAAGACATCTACACGCCCGAGACGTTACAGAAACTTTTTCATCAAAACCAGCTAACCAGAAGAGCCACTTTATACCATGCATTTTTCACCTTTTTACGATTTTCTCAAAAGCGGCTCTAACTATTTTGATTAAACTCGACATATCGACGTAAAACTTAGTGGGCTTTATGTAAGTTTAATCCTGATTGAAATAGTCTGACAGGGCTTAAATGGCGATATTTTAGATTTTCTTCCCTTAAGATTTTCATAGGAATTCTTTAATAACAATTCCATAAAGCGAATCCTTGTGTGCAAAGGAGATAATCCGAATTTGGCATTACTTTCTTGAATGTTTTCTTAATTTGAATTAAATTAGTTTTGTTGCATATTAAACAATGAGTTGTTACCGATGTCCCAGAAACATTTTGTACCACTTTTCCATCAACCATTGTAAAAGCATGATTTTTTCCGTGAACAGTTAAATATGTTGCTTTTAAATAGTTTCTTTCTTTGTTTAAAGTATCATACTCGTTCATAATTACTTCTTTATTTTCTTTCAAATATTTAAATCTAATTGGCGTACTAAAGCGTTTTGATGAAAGTTTTGGGATTTTCAAAATTTAAACCACACTTGTATTACTTTCTGCCTCACAGGTAAATCTCAAGGGGGCTAAGGAAGTTATAAACAAACAGACTGGAACTACAGACATCAGTCATACTAGTTGAAAATGTTTGTATTGGTTTTGACATGAAGATCCGTCAAATCTATATTTCGAATGCATAATTAAATTTGTACTAGTGAGCTCATCAATCTCTATTTGTTTCTTGGAGTCAATGATCCTCATTTCTGCCATTGTTTCCCTGGCTTTCCTGTTATCAGGTAAACCTTTTTTTTGTTTATTCAACAAGTGTTAGTTAAAAAGAGAAATGTTATTTGCTCCTTTCTTTTTAAGTTATTAAATCGGTCGAATATTCGGTTATTGAATAGTGATTCGATTAATTATTCGATAATGAATTTAGAGCCCTCAGTATCCTCAATACATAACATTTCTCCCAGTCTGCACGGAAAGAAAACATAAACTTACTAAAACACTTCAAATTATTTCTAATACTGTACATCTTCTATGAGAAAATATAACAAGAGGACCTAACAAACAGGATTTTTAGTACCATACGTTTTTACTAGATACATTTACAAACGTTGTATATTTATGATCATTAATTAATTAGAAAAAAGGAGAATTACTAATTTTGTAATGTTATAACAAATATTAATCCCTAATACTTGTAACACAACTTAAAATTATATTTCATAAGTACAAGTTACCAGTCTGTTTGTGTAAATTACTATGAATCCAAATAGTTCATACTAGAAGGTTTAATATTAGATTAAAAATAGTAAACAAAAAAAAAATGTATTAAAAGAGTAAACAACCATTTAAAAAATACTGATAGAACTTTTAAATGTTTAGGTTTACATACACCTACCTACCTCAGTATCCTCAATACATTATAAATATATATATATATATATATATAATGTGAATTCCTTTTTCCCTTGGTCACAGCATCGCACATGAACGGCTGGACATATTTCACTAAATTCTTTCTTTGTTGAATTTGTAAATGTCAGGAGAAAGGTTCTTATGTAAAAAAAGAAGGACAAGTTAATATGGTTGTAATGTTCTCTTTAATTTTCTTAGATTATTATCCTTAAATTCTAAGATTAAGATTGAAATGAATAAAATTAGTTTTGTAGTATGGCTAAATTATTTAAAGTAGAGAGAAGTGAGTGTATTAAAAAATGTTGATGGGGGAATGGCAGTGTTGACAAACTAGTTTGAGAGTTACATGGTGTTACAAGTAATTTGCTTTACAATATCTATTCATTATCGCTTCATCTTTGTAGACTCAAGATCAAATATAACATCTAATAGGTTTCTTATTGCCAAGCTGGGTTGTGATATTCATAGTTATTACAGGACATCCTTGAGTAAGCTAGTTTGTAATAAAATATAGAAATAAAAATACATCCAAATCACTACATTCTTTAATATTCTCATTTCAAAATAATTAAACACAAAACATGTGCTCACTTATTAGTGTGTACTTGCATTTTCTTCAATGATAACCACAGAACCACCATCAGTGCTGTAAATAAACAAAAAATTATTAGTATTTATTTATTTCATTGTAGGTATTAAAAGTACTTAAAATATTATATTATAATTTGAATTGTTTTTCAATATTTTTGCCATAAGTACCATATATTATATATTTCTTTTCATAAATTACCTAGAAATATTGGCAAACATTTATACTCATCACCGGATTATACTTAATAATTCAATTCTTATTTTCTAAAGGCACATCCTACAAAAATATAACGTAAAAAATGAACTAGTTCAAAATCAAGATGATTTTGAAATTTCTAATGAAATGTATAGTTATAGAAAGAATTTTAGAACAAAGTTAAAGTTATACTTTTAATTTTTTCATTAGGATTAAACAGAAATGTATTAGTTGTAATTATTTTGATCATTGCTGTGAAAACAGAATACATAAAAAATTATGAAAAAAAAAAAAAAGGAAATATAACAAATCTTTTTTATCTTATAATTAATTTAGGTATCATCTGGATTACACACATTAAAAGCGAAGAAAACTTTTATAACACTTTTTCTGAATGTTATATTATGAAAATAAATGTCTTCAGAAAATTCATTGTCATAATAAATTCTTGAAAAATATAACAACTTTTGAATAAATAATTACTAAACTAAAAATAATAGCCATTATAATTTCCTGTTCAATTGTAAATAATGAAATTGTAAATTCTTCACTAAGCCTAACAAAATTTCATGCCTATTTGAGCCATTGCAGAGGGGTAAAAGCTCAGTAATTCTGCGTTCTGTAACCTTCTAAATTCTTAAGTGGCCCTATTCCTCTTTGGACTAAACATTTTACATAGAAGATTATTCTCAAAGACCTTGAGGTGTTTTTCATTCAAGCTTGACACCTGTGCAGAATCATAAAAACCTTCAATCAATGTCTAATCATTTGAAATTAAACCAGTACAGCTCATTCTATCTATTTATTACCCCAGTTCTACAACTCATTCTATTTGTTTATTGATTATACATTTAACGTCACTTTATGTTACTGTGTGAACGGTGCTGCAGTGGAAGTCATAAATTTTGACTATCCAGGTTTAATTAGGATAGGGATCTTTAACAAGTATGTGACATCACCATTTTAGTTGGCTCCGAAGGACAGCTTAACCAAGGATTTTTTACTCCCATTAAAAAATCCTAGGGCCACCTGTCAGATTTGAACCTGCAACCTTGAAATGTAAATGTTTAAAATTTATTTCAAACAGTTTTTGTGTGTAGTAGCAAGGTAGAATAAAAAATTAAGGGTAGTTTTTTAATGTGCTTACTGGATTTGTTTTGTACCTCCTTAAAAATCTTATCAGATGGCTGCTAATTAAGACTTGAATTTGTATCTATTATTAATGGTTCTTCTGCTTATTACAATTATAAACTTGAAACATTGTTTTTCCTAATATTTACCTAGTAGTAAATTTCTAATATGGTGTAGTGGCTTGCATAACAGCATTTTATGCCCAAGGTCGCAGGTTCAATTTTGGCAAGTGGCCCTATGATTTTTATTATTCACTCTCTTTAATCCTAGAGCCATCAGTCAGGTTAGAACCTTTGACATTGGATTCTAGAAGCCTGTTATTCTAGTCACTACACCACAGGTGAAAAAAACAATTTGAAGAAAGGCAGGGTGTATTATGTTAAACGACCCCATTTATAGGTTTTCATGTCTCTAACTGAAGACTTGGGATCCAGGGTCTGTGGCCAATTTGATTGGTGTAATGGTGCTTATTGTGATGTACAGCTTTTATGTCTTGTTATAAGATTAAAAACATTATATGATCACTGTCCCTTTCCAAAACTCTTCTAAATCTTAACTTTTAAAACAACATTCTCATATTATTGGTATTATAAAAACAATCAAACTGCAGGATAAAGTTCCTGTTGTGTTTGTGAGAATAGTTTTAACTAGTTTTCACCTATTATGCCAGTTTTAACTGAATTCTAATTTTAACTGTAACACATGCAGACACATATAAAAACATATCAAATAAATTTACCTTCTCGATCTGGTTATTTGCTGCTCTCTGTATTCTACTGAGCGCAAACAGGCATAACCAAAATAAAATAATAATCCTGAAAGAAATATGTTTACAATTAAAATACTGTATTTATCAAAGAAGTAAGAATGGAAACAACAGTTTAACTGAAATCCCTGAGGTTGAAGATAATTATTAAATACTGGAACATCCCACAGTGAATATTATACATACATATATATACACATATTTATAAACTCCCCGTCAAAAGTATTGCAACACTTAGAAATATTTGAATTTTAAAAAACTTTTTTTTTTTTTATAATAAAGAAAAGTTCTAAAGTCAATAATTAATAAACATTTTTAAACTGGAAATAAACAAGTTTTATTAAAATAAATTACAATATTTCTTCCAATAAACAAAAAATTTAGAAAACTTACTTCTTTTTTTTTAACATCATTTATTGAAATTTACAACTGTACTTCAAGGTACAACAAATAAATGTGACAAAAGATAAATGGCGTGAAACAAACTTGAAGCAGAAATACCCAATGGCAGCACTCCTGGAACTTACTTTTTAAAATTTTCTTTTTTACAATTTTAACTTTTAAATTACAATTTCAATTTCTAATTTACATTTGATAAGATGTATTGTCCCGTCTAGCTTGAATGACTACTTCCACCCATTTTGGCATTCTCATAAAAAGAATTTGAAGAAAATCTTAGGGTATATTGTCCCACTCCTCCAATACAGCTGTCTTTAGAATTTCAAGGGTAGTAGGAGGGAGGTGAATTTCGTGACCGAACCTTTCTTTGAGATAATCCAAACGTGATCGATTGGGTTAAGGTCAGGACTTCTTGCTGGCCAATCAATGGTGTGAATATTTGTGGTGTTCAGGTATTCAGAAACACATCTTGCCTTGAGAGGACGAGCATTGTCATGCATGAGCAATGATTCAGCAATGCCTATGAATGGCGTAAAAGGCACTTCATGATCTTGAAGAATCATTTCTACATACCTCAAGGCATTCAAAGCCCCTTCTTGGATTGGTAATAACTCAGTACCCGCCTCCCAAGATATGCTACCCTAGAACATGATAGAACCTCCTCCAAATGGCTCAGTTTCTAACATGCAGCACTGAATATACCGTTCTCCAGGCCTTCTCCTAACTCTTTCACGGCCATCTGGGCTGTAAGGGCCACTCTCGTCTTATCAGTGAATAAAACCTTTTTCCATTCCTCCACAGTCCAAAACTGGTGTTCTCTTGCAAATCTTAATCTTTTTACACAGTGTTCTGCGGTGAGAAGAGGACCTTTCACTGGCCTTCTTGACTTGAGGTTTGACTCTCTCAGTCTTCTAATGACCGTTGAATCCGAGATTAATAACCCTTGAACACCAGCGATTAAGTTTCTAATGGAAGACGCAGTAGAATTACGCTTCCGAAGTGCTTGTATTTTAATGAAGCAGTCATCTATGGGGTTAGTAACTCTGGGACACTCTGACGTTGGTCGTCTCGAATGACTACCAGTCTCCCTATACCTTTTTATGGTCCTTGTAATGGTAGAATAGTGAATCCCAAGGCGATTTGCAATGTAACGCAATGATTTGCCTTCTTCATAGAGAGTGATTATTCTGACCGAATCATGGTGACTTAAACGATTCATTATGAATAAAATTAATTGTTTTAACGAGACTTAAGAGAAAAGAGAGAGCAGACTTGAGTCAAACAAAAGATAAACATGGACTGATAGGAAATTAGAAATGGATGAAACAAAATTCCATCATTTGTTGGTAAACAGTGAATACAAATCATATGTTTAATCCCAAATATCTCTCATTTAATAAATAATATTACTATAAATATAAACAAAGTCTGGATTAAGGTCAAAACCAAGGAAACCTCGAGAATTATGGGTGTTGCAATACTTTTGACAGGGAGTGTGTGTGTGTGTATATATATCTATTTTTTTTTTTTTTTCATTACCAGTGAAAAAATAGGTTCTATAACTTGATTGATTTTTCCGTAGTATGTTGTGAACTTTATAAATTATGTAAACCTTATTCAATAGCATATTTTATGTTTAGGTTGAAAGCGAGAACTGATGGCGGTAAAGCATACATTTTTAAGACAAATCTGTATTTCATCATTCTGGTTAATTATTTACAATGGTGAGTTATTATAATCAACCAATAGAAAAAAAATCTTACACCTCTCCATCAAACTTGAACGTTTCAGATTTCAAGATAGTTTAATCCAAAGTTTGGATAAAGACAAATCTGTGTGTCTGGCTAAAGACAAGTATTAGCCCTTGATATTGTGATTTGTACAAGTTTACCAGTCCTGTTTCCTTTATTTTTCTGTAACACATATTGACATTACAACTGCTTCGCTTTCTTTAGCTCTTTAACTACAATTACTAGAAGACTGATCACTGAATTTAAAAAAAATTGATAGATTTTATAATAAATGGAAAATCATGATAAACAAAGATAAGAGATAAAACAATATTATTTACAAAGAGATGACCTCATTCTATCCCTAACTTTCTGTTAAAAATATCCATATAGCTTGGTCAAATGACATAAAATATCTGGGACTAGTAATGGATTAAAGACTGACTTTTACTCAGCACACAAATTCTATATATCAGACACTCTAAATTAAATGTATCAAATAAATTATTATTATTTAAAGCTTGTCTATTGCCAATTCTTACTGAGGCATCCCCAATATTCAGCTATAAATCAAATTATAAAAAATTGCAATCACTCCAAAAATCAGTATAAATTATGCAGGCAATACTAAAATTAAAGCCATGCATTCAGGATTGGAAATAAATTTTACTATTGAATATATCACCAAGCTTAGTAAGTATTTTTTTGAAATAGATAATTAACAAAAATGAAGAAATATTAAAAATTTGGCAAATCTACCCAATAATGTAAATAAAAAAATAGAACAAATGATTTTAAATGCAGGTCTTAAAAAAACAAAACAACAATAATAAAACAAAATAAAAGATAAGTCAAGAAGGAAATTTTTCAAAAAGTGTTAAAAACATTGTAAGAGAAATTTTATTACTATAATCAACTATTTTCCATGCTGGTTTTATAACTAAAACTGGGAAATATCAATATAATACACAAATACCTATCATCAACCAGCAAAAAATCTTGAGCCAAATAATTGAAGGAAGGAGCATTAGAATCAGTATATACCAACTAATTGCCAAGATTGGTGTGTAGGGTACTCCTCGAACCTAGAATAAAAATAGAAAAACATTCCATTAACATTTCAACAAAAGTTAAAGCCTCGCATTAATATTTTTTTCTCATTCTTACCTTGTAAGGGAAATGTCTGCGATCATTAGCCGGTTGTTGGTTTAAAAATTGAATTGAAATGAATGCAACAAGCAGCGAGATGATGAAGCATATCCTCAGAATGATTTCTTTATTATTGTTTTTTATAATATAAAACAACATAATAATTTCAGCTGATGTTATGGTTATCACTGAAAATTCAATTATCTTTTTATTTTATGACCATTATGGACACATTTTTCTATTATGTATGAAGTACCTGACAGAAATATTAACATCGTGGATATAGATTGGGTTGTCTTTGTGGGGATACGGACAGAGTGTGGGTAATTGGCCAATATCCATCTCTTCTTATTGGTTTCCTTCTCTTCAGGAGGTAAGGTATAAGGGTCACACTGGTATCTGTTCAAAATATAAATGCTGCACTCATAACTGATAGTGGAAATCTATCAAAACAGTTTTATATAATAAATAATATGGTTTGTAATTAACTTTAATGCATCTAGTGTGTCCAATACATGATAAATTCCCTTACTGTTTCAGGTGCAAGCTCTCATACAAATATTTTAGGGGGTTACCTACAGCATGGTGATTAGCATAACAGCCCCCTATGCCCAAGGTCCAGGGTTCAAACCTGCGGGTAGACCTAGGATTTTTTAATGGGATTAAAAAATCCTTAGTTATGCCGTCTTTCAGAGGGGACGTTAAAAGGCGGTCCCAAGCCTGTGTGAGGTCAGATACTCGTTAAAGAATCCTATTCTAATTAAACCTGGATAGGCAAAATTTAGGACTCCCACTTTAGCATCGTCCGATTAGCCAAAGTAGCATAAAGAGAAGTTAAATGAATAAACAAACAAATATTTTAGGGTTGTATCTTAGTAAATGCAGGTCTGCTGTGATAATCAAAGGCTTGTACCCTCAGCATTCATAATCATAATTTTTTAGCTGACGACCCTCTGACATATTAATTACTCTGTCTGAATCATTGTCCCCACAATCCACCAAGCTTCACTGACCCCAACGCTGGATAACCATATATGAGGCCTCCTTAAAACCATAATTTTTCTTAAGTACTTTAAAACCCTAACCTTGACAATAAAAAAGTGCTAGATATACTTTGATGTAATTGATCCACATTGTTTGATCACTTCTGGCAAAGATTGGAAATGGAAGGTCAATTGTGATTAAATGAATATTGAAAAAAAAAAACTGGTGATTTAAAATAAAATAAAAAAAAGTGAGCAAATTTAACCTGGTCATCAAATAGGCAATAAGGACCATAATTCGTTGCATAGTTTGCATAGCAACTATGGACCATAGAGTCCTTGGGGCGATACCAACAAAAATAGACACCACACCTGAAATGAAAAACTCAATGAAACAAATTGTAATAAAAATAGCAATAGTAAAAGAGTATAGTGATTATGTAATTATAATTATAAAAACTTTCAATGAGATTTTTTATGCTCTCCAGTCAGTCACTAGTAGAAAGCACCTTGAACCAAGCTCTAACTAAAGTATAGAAAGGAATAACTGAAATTATTAAAATAATTAATTTCCGAAACAATGTCCGAAAGAACATATTAGAGAAGATAAACTATGTTTTTTCTGCTATGTTTTTGACCGGCTGCTTTTCTAAGGCAGTGGTACCTTCAAAAACTAGCTTACTTGATATGTTTAATCCATATATAAAGTATACTTAATGATACCATTGGATCATATTTCCAAAGGTATCGTGTTTACCAACCCAATAGGTGGCATGCAGGGTAAGATTAAAGTAAACAAGATTCAATTATAATTATTAACTTACACATATCCATTATATTAATACATTGCTTAGAACTTTGATTGAGAATACTGAGAGACATTTTCACTACTACCTTTGCCATACAATATTACAAAAAGAAATACCTTAACAACACTTTGTCGGCTGGTGAATGTGGAATCTTAGGCGCCCCTTCTAGGCTTCATCTTCCAGCTGCTCTCTCTGGCCTCCGACGGACATCGCTTCTTCTTGAGGATGGAACTCGACTTCTTGTGGCTGGAATAAGACTCACCTCATCTTCAGGATAGAACTTGACTGCCTTTTTCGAATCTTCTCCTCATCGTCGTCACCTCGGATGGGGCTGATATTGGAAGTGCCCCAAGGGGGTCCTTTGTCCTAAGGTCTAGAAAACTTCCTGGGGTATCGCTGGGGCCCCCATGGAATCAGGTAAACGCCTTTTGACCTTTTGCCGACAAAGGCTTATTAACATTTATTTAATTAATATAAATGTTATCTAATAAAGAATTTCCATTGCTCAGTATCCTCAATACATTACATTTCATAATAATGTAAGGCTACATAACACTTTTAGATCATTATATAGTTTTAACTCCATGGGTGATGATGAAATTATATATATATATATATATATATATATATATATATATATATATATATATATATATATATATATATATATATATATAGACACACATACACACGATTATTTTTAAATGAAACAAAATCTTACAGCAAATAGTTCCGATAAAAATATTAGTATAAACAGGATTCTTCAATTTTGGATGTATATGACCAAAGAAAGGAAAAATTAAACCATCTTTAGCCATTGTGTATATCAAGCGGGATCCTTGATAGATAGCAGCTCTTGCACTAAAACAAAACAATACTTTAAAAGGCATTTAAATATTTCTATGATTTTAAAATATTTTTTTATATTACAAAGAAATATCTCACCTTATATAGTAACAAAAAACAAGCCCCATTGGAGGTAGAAAACAAAAATATTTTAAACCAAGTTTCTGCAGAGCAATTGACATAACAGGATTATCATTCTGATAAAAAAAAAAAAAAAAAAAAAAAAAAAAAAAAATGCTATAGTCATGCTATCATCTGCTGTGAGTATTGTTTGTTTTTATAACTTATTTTTTCAATTTAATTTAAAAATGGTGCAGTGTTCATTGTGCGAATGTGCCATCACTCGTGACGACAAAAACAATTTAAATTGCAGTAAATGCCGTGTTGTTTATCACGGCAAGTGCTGTAATTTGAAAGAAAAAGAAATAGAAACTCTGAGAGTTAATAAAAAATCTTGGCTGTGCCCTAAATGTGACCCAGAAAAAAAAACAAGTGATAAACCCTCATCACCTTCCAAGATCAATGAACAAAAAACAGGTATACCAATCTTGGCCGATGTAATGGCAGCAGTGACCAGTCAAGGATCCCAGGTCAACGAGGAAATTAAAAATATGCGCGGTGCCCTAGAAAAATATAGAGAACTTAGTTTTGAATTAAATGAGAGGCTCTCCAAAATTGAAAGCCATCTAGAAGGCCAGGCAAAATATATCGAAGAGCTCTCTCTAGAAAATAAGACGTTAAAAAAGAAAGTAGGTGAGCTCGAGGTCCGTCTTAATAAGGCCGAGCAGGGCCTACTTCGTAGGTCTCTTGAATGAAATTCGAGGTATCCCGGTCCGCCCGGGCGAAACCCCTGCGGCTCTGGTGACCAGTGTAGCGGCGGGCTTAGGGAAGAAGATTTCTCCCGAGGACCTGGACACGGTGGTACGACGCAGATCGAAGCCGGGTGACGAAAGAACTCCTCCTGTCGTAGACCGTTTCGTCAGGCAAATCACGAGGGACGAGCTGGTGAAACAAAGAAAGGTCAAAAGGGATTTCACCACGCTGGACATCGGGTGGGAATCCAATGATTGCCATCGAATATACCAGAGTGAAGAAATGTCTCCAGAAAACCGACATCTTTACTGGCTCGCCCGACAGAAGAGATCGCCAGGAAAACTGAAATATGTTTGGTTTTCTGCCGGCAGAGTTCGCTATCGTAAGGACGACGGACATCCGGTGGTCTTCATCGACCGAGCGCAGGACCTAGAGGTCTTCGGCTGACGTCCCGACTACCGTCTACCTTCTGGCAACAAACGGATTCACACCACGGACTCTATATGTAACTTACTGAGTTTAATGTTTAGCGTCACGGTATATTTTTATTTTTATACAATTTTTCTTTTCTACAATAGTCATTATTTATTTTATTTTTCAAGTATTATTTACCCAACACTTTTGATTGTTTTATTTTGTAATTTTTTTCTTCTAATATTCAAATTTAACCAACATTTAGCTACGTCGTCTTCCTACCATCAGTGTTTTTCCCCATCCCGTTCCTATGACTAGTATCCTAAATATCTGCCACGTCAACTCCCAATCTTTGCCCGCTCATTATGATGAATTCCTTCAATACTTTACCCAGAACCCATATCATTGCAGTATCAGAAACTTGGCTAAAACCCTACATTCCCTCCTCTTCTATTTCCTTACCCGACCACTCATTCTTACGTCATGACCGATTAGGCCGCACTGGCGGAGGCGTCGGTCTCTATGTACATAATAGCCTAAAATCCCGTATCCTAGATGTCTCAACCCCATCCGATCATCCTCATATTGAATTTATTATCCTTGAAATTATTTGTAACAATCATCCTCTCTTATTTGCAGTAGTGTATCGCCCTCCTTTAGTTCCGTTCGATGCTCCTTTTGAAACTACCCTCTACAGTTACGTTCCTCTCTATAACAATATTATATTCTCCGGCGACTTCAACACCAATTTCCTTTCCAACTCCAATGACAAACTGTACCTCGAAAATCTTCTTTTCCCTTAATCTTTTCATTGTACCTTTCTCATCCACCCATCATACTCGTTGTTCAGATACCTGGCTCGACCTCCATGTAATTGATTCAGCACATAGCCTTCTCTCTTCATCTCAATTACCAGTCCCATTCTTATCCTGTCATGACCTAATACACATATCATACAATATCCAAACTCCAGCAATCCTTCCTAAAACAACAACTTTCCGTAATATCAACTCCCTTACCCGTGAAATTATCCAATCCGATCTTGAAGTCCTAAAGTGGGACGATATATATTCATGTACCTCTATAGATTCAATGGTCGATATCCTCACCTCTAACCTCATCAGCATCCTCGATAAACATGCTCCCCTCAAAACCTGCACCTTCCGTCACCGCCCTGCTCCTTGGATGAGTCCAGCAATAAAAGACTTACAAAAGAGGCGTGAGGCTGCCTGTAGACGCTTCAGACGTACTAGACTAACGGAAGACTATTAAGCGTTCAGGGCACTCCGCAATCTGACTCAGGCAACAATCAGACAAGCAAAATCTAATTACTTTCACGAAACTCTCTCCTCTGCTCCCGATTCAAAGTCAAAACGGCAACTCCTTCGCCAACTGTCTCTTTGCAAATCCTCTTCCTCAACATCCTATCAAGCCTCCCCAGATGAATTAAATATATACTTTTTATCTTCCTCCTCTAATAATCATTCTCCACATCCTTCTGACTTTTCTTCAGTTACATCATTTAATCCAGATGATTTTTATTATTCCGATATCACACCAACTGACCTTATCTCTTCTATAATGAAATCCCATACCAACTCTATAGGATTTGACGGAATACCCGTCAAACTACTAAAATTATGCCTTCCCGAAATCCAACCAGTTCTCCTATTCATATATAATTTTTCCCTCCAAAATTCTATATTTCCATCAACTTGGAAAAAAGCAATAGTCCATCCTATCAATAAAACCTCTAATCCTACATCCCCTAAAGACTATCGCTCAATTTCTATCCTATCTAACCTTTCCAAGCCCTTAGAAAATAGTTCAATCTCAATTATCTAATTTCCTTGAAAAGTCTAAACTTCTTGATCCTCTCCAATCCGGTTTCCGACCTGGTTTTTCCACACAATCCGCTCGCCTAAAAATCACCAGCGACATACATACTGCTATGGATGAAAAGAAACTGACCGTACTAATACTTCTAGACTTTTCAAAAGCTTTTGACTCTGTGGACCACTCCATCCTTTTCTACAAACTACAATCCCTATCCTTTTCCAACAACACCATTCGTTAGTTTCACTCTTTTCTCTCTGGTAGAACCCAAGCTGTCACCATTCCTAATCATCCTCTATCTTCCTTTCTGGCCCTTTCGGCAGGTGTGGCCCAGGGTTCAAGTATATCTTCTCTCATTTTTTATTTCTATATTAATGACCTTCCCAACTCTATCCATCATTGATCCCACCATTTGTACGCTGATGATTTCCAGATCTACCTATCCTTCTCCCCCTCCGAGACATTATTAGCATTTTCGAAGATTCAGGAGGACCTGGATAGAATCAGCGCCTGGGGATATCTGAATAACCTCAAGCTAAATGCCATGAAGACGCAAGCAATAGTAATAGGTTCCAATTCCACACACACACACACACACACACACACACACACACACACACACACACACACACACACACACACAAACACACAAACTCACAAACTCACAAACACACAAACAAACACACACACACACACACACACACACTTTCGATATCTGTTATACTATAATTGTATTCAATTTTCTTATTATTTTTATTTCTAGAAGTATTTATTTATGATTTTTCAGTTTTTTTTTTTATCTTGAAATTTTCTTATGTTTCAATCGTCATAGTATTTTTCATATTGTAATTAGAAGACTTTGTTTCTTATTTTTGTAGTATATTATTTTCAATTCTATTTTAATTCATTTATGTTTTAATTCATTTATGTTTTAATTAGTTTATCTTTTATTAATTCTTAGCCAATTAAAGATCCTTTATTATTGTAAAGCTTATTTTATTCTTAGAAGACTAAATATTAGAATAATGTAAATATTCATTTAGTTTTTTCTTCTTTTTGTTTTATATTTAAACTCATTTATTTTCCATTTTGTTCAACACAATTATTTTCTGAGGATTGTTTTTATTTTAATTAATTTAATTTTATTTTATTTTGTATATGTATATATTTATCCTTAATTGTAAATATTAGTTAATTATGTTTATTCGTCTGTTGGCTAGACATGTATATTTTAAACTGTGCAAATTTATTATTCTCAATTTCCCTCTTTCTTCCTTATTATTCTCACACTGTCCCAGAATAAAATTTATTTTCTATTCTATTCTATTCTACTATTTCCCTATCCTCATTCAGATCTCTCCTCATCCAAAAACCTTATAGTATTCCGGACAGGGTTTGGTAGTGAAATTTTAATTTAAGGTATGATCTAGAAAACAATAATTTTTAATGACAAATTTTATCTCTTCAAATTAGTTTATAATTTTAATATTTTTATTTGTTAATTTTTTTTTTATTCATCGGAATAACTATATTCATTTTTTTTATTTAATAGTAGCATAGTATACTGTTTTTACTTATATACAAATAGTAGATTTAATATAACCTATTTTAGTGAATTCCTTCTTCTTTAGTTATGCACTAGTTATTTTTGATATCTTTAGTACAAATAAATAAATTAACAGCAAGCTAAAAACATTTTCAACTTTAACTAATAAAACAGATTTTTTAACCTCTTCTGTCACTCCCGGTCTTGCTGAGTAAAGTATAATAGAACACATGTAAATTAGAAATCCGACATGGAATCCTTCCACCAGGCCTTTAGGAATTGCAACAGTAGGGTTGATAGCCTCTGCGCCTTAACAGTTAAGAAATATTTAATATAAATAGGAAAATTACATCAGTAATAAAAAAGAATAACGATAAATAAAACTAAAAATATTTATTGGCTTAGCTATGATACATAGTTTAATATTCCTTAAATGTTGCAGGTTTATAGACTGTTTAATTAAAATATTAAAGGCCCTAAAAAAATATCTGCATCATATTATGAATATTAACAAAACAACAATCATAATTGGACATTTTTCAGCAGACATCTTGGCTGATTATGCATTTAATCCTGTGCTAAGATATATTATTTTTTGAGAAACCATATTAGTTTAATCTTTTTAATCTAAAATAAAAAATCTGGTGCTGGCAACAAACGACTTTCACTTACCTCCGTTTTTAAAATTGATTAAAGAATATTCAAATACAGTTAGAGATAAAAATAAATAAAACAATTAAAGAATTAATTAAATTGAATTTCTATAGAAACATGCGTTTTATTAAAAAATCGATTATTTATTATCTAAAATAATCAGTTAATTTTATTGGCTTTTCATCACTCTTTATTAACTTTTACAAGCCTATGTATTAGATAATATTTTTTTCTAAAATCTTTAGCTTTCCAACAGTATATTATACATATATATTACTGTTCTTTTGTTCAAAATAAAAAAATTACATTAAAAAAATATTTTTTTCAGTTTTCTCCTTTAGTTGGATATTGAATTCATTGAAATTATATATTTACATGTTTTTTATCAATGGTAACAAGCTGATATGGTTATTTTTATATAATTTACAAAATTATAGGTACTTTAGAAGAAGAAAATTTAAAATATCAGCATTTAAGCCCTATCAGACTTTTTCAATCAGAATGAAGCCTACATGATATTAATGCCCATTAGATGTTACATTAATATAGTGAGTTTAATCAAAATCGTTAGAGCCGTTTTTGAGAAAATCGTAAAAAGGTGCAAAATGCATGGTATAAAGTGGCTTGTTTGGTCAGTTGATTTTGATGAAAAAGTTTCTGTCACATCTCATGCTTATAGTTGTTTTAAATATGAAATTTCAGTTTCATAGGACTTTTAGTTTACGCACTTGAGTTACCTCACACACACACGCACAGACCTTTTTGCGGGACTTAGTTATTTGGACACAAGGGACCCTAAAACGTGTATTTCTGTTGAAAAATGGAATTAGAAAATTTTCACAATCGCAATACTTTCCCTTACTATATATTTCATACATAGGTAAGTGAAAGTAAAAATTAACAAAATTGCATTAAATATGTTCAGAGAAATGGTTGAGGGACTACAAGCCATGTTTTTTTTTAATTTTTAGAACATGAAAAATTTATCCAGGTCAGTTCCTTGGAATAGGAACTGTTCCACTTAATTTTAATGCATATATACTTGAAAATGAACAAGATAATAAAAAAATAGTTGGATAAGACAGAGAGATATCTTTTAGCTGTAAGCATCATGATAGGCTGTCATTTGTGCAAGAAATATTGAGATACTGATTTTTTTAATTTGTTGAATTATATTGATCACATAAACAATTAAAGAATCTTATTCTTTTAATCACCACTTTTCTTTCAATATTTATCATCGCTAAAATTAACTATCCATTTCAGAAAACAAACTGGTGACAATATAAAAATATAGTATACTTACCAGCAAATGTCGATACTTCAAAATCCATAAAGAACAAGTGACCTTTAACAGAACCTTTTGTAAAAAAAGAAAAATTTTCAGTGGCCCCAAGGATGTTGAACTTTGACAAGTCCATGTAAAACCAAAATATTGTCATACAAGATGCAATTATTAGAAGATTACAAAATGCAACTATATCTAAAAACATAGCCCGATAACTGGCACCACATACCATGCTCCCTAAAAACAAATAAAACTTTATACAATAAACTTCTTGAATTATTTAAAAGTAAAATTATTTTGAAGTTTATAGTTTTCAATAATTAACAAGTAAGTAAGTGAGTATAATACAATTAATCTTAATTTCCTTTCTCTAAATATTTATCATACTGGATATAATTAGTTGACCGTTGAGAATTATTGGAAGGAATTAGTCTAGGTGGCGGTCAGTAAATGAAACAACTAAATAGTTTCAACTATTTATTGTTTGCCAACGTTTCGACCCCCCTTTGTGGATCATCATCATAGTGGGCGAATAGAAACCCAAAGGGGGGTTGAAACGTTGGCAAGCAATAAATAGTTGAAACAATTTAGTTGTTTCATTTACTTACCGCCACCGGGACTAATTCCTTCATATAAATATTTAGTTTATTATTTTTAATTTTTGTGATTAAATTATTTTGGGTTAGAGAGTGAGGCAGGTGAGATTGAGGCACTAGACTCTTCACTCCTGTAATTGTTTTAAACTCCTGCATTGATAAATAATTATTTCATTTGTTATACCAACCACTAATTTACTCGAGTGTTGAAAAACCATAGGGCTTTATCAATTACTGAGTGGGTTGGTATAAAACACCTTCTTCAGTAACTGATAAAGACACATTACTTTTATAGAAAGGACTAAACCAAAGAAATTTTCTAAATTGTAGTCGTCTTTTTCTTTTTTAATTCATTTCATATAAACCTGAATGCAACAGTACTTCCCTAATTGTAACTGTATCCAATCTTTCATTTATTTATATACAGGTAAGTACTCATTAAGGGTCATAAATTCGCTTCATAAATTTTTATTTCTTACTGTTCTTAAAACAATATGTAAATAGCTTTTATGAGTAATTCGCAGTTTTTGTTAAAACATTTATAATGTTTATGTTATGTTGTAGTGGCTTGCATAACCGCCTCCTATGCCCAAGTTCACAGGTTCTTATCCGGAAGATGTTCCTAGGATTTTATAATAAGTTATGGGAGTAAAAAATTTTTGGTTATGCCATCCTTTAAATCAGATGTAAAATGGTGGTCCAGAGCCTGTGCCATTTCAGGTCCTCGTTAAAGATCCCTATCCTAATTAAATTTGGATAGGATAAATTCAGCAATCCCACTGTAGCATAAAGTGACCTTAAATGAATAAGCAAACAATCCAAATCAGGCAATAAAGTTTCACTGCCCTGAGAATATTGATAGTTTCTTTAGAAGATAGATGTGTGTTATGGCTGTAAGTCTGATGAATGAACTAGCCAACACATAACAGGTATAGCTTTTTTCAGTCAAATTCATAATGTTTTCAATCAAATTCATAATTTTTTCAGTCAAATTCATAATTCTTTCAATCAATTTCATAATTTCTTGAATCCATTTTATACAGTTAGTTTAATGAGGTTTTCCTAAAAAAAAAACTTGTAGTTTATTCATTTAATACTACTTTATGTTGCTGTGGCCCTTGATAGATTTATAGAAGGGGTTAAGGATTTAATATGCCAGAGGTCATGGGTTCAAACTCGGCTGATGTCCCTAGGATTATTTTGAGGGCGTAAAAAGTCTTTGGTTATGCTGTACTTTGGAGGGGACTTAAAAATGAGTCCTGAAGTCTGCGATGTCAGGAACATGTTAAAGATCCTTATCCTGTTTAAGCTTGGATTGGCAAACTTTTGAACTCCTACTCTAGCACTGTTGGATTAGCCACAGTAACATAAAGTAACGTTAAATAAATAAACTACAACAGGATTTGATGCAAAGGTTAAGTTTTTGATAAGAAAACCTTATTAAAATAACTGTATAAAATGAGCACTCAAAAAGACTTTCTGATTTTCCGTTGCATTTTCTTCTATCTTCCTACCAAAATCATCCCAAGATCTTCTCTTCTCCTGGATTACTATTAATTTGGCTTCACTTCTCCAATTTTCGTACATCTGATAAGCAGTTGAGGTTTTCTGGCTGAGGTAATTTTTCCAAGCTGTCTTTTTTTCTTGGATCGTCTTTTTCACATTCTCATTCCACCAACCTGTTCTCTTAAGACCGGATCAGATGCTTTTCTCTCTACAGATAAATTTCAATTATTTTTCTAAAAGCTGACCAGCTCTTCTCTATGTTGTCTCTAACCCATGGTCTGTTACAATCTAATGACATATACAGTTTAGTGACATCTATTTCCTGCATGCATTCATGCACAGAAACCTGCACCCTACCTAAAATTATGTACAGATGCCCATTACCACTCAAATCAAAGCTAACTAAATAGGCTATGATTTACTTTATCTCCATAATTTTTTTAGGAAGTAAAGTTTTTATGATACTTTAAACAATTTATTAACAAAATTTCATTTTCCAAGTTTTGAAAAAGTTTTTACTTATAAAACTTTATCTCAGAAACTATTTACTTCAAAAATATCTATTACCACTAAAATTGAAGCTTATTGAATATGCCATAATGTGTCTTATCTTTATAATTTTCCTACCAAGAACAGTTTCTATGAAATTTGGCACATTAAAGCAGCAAAATGAAAAGGATTGGGCCTGTTGATGGCTATAATAATAAAATAAATCAAAATTATTACTCAGCTAGAAAGAAATAGTAACAATTTTACCTGTTATAATCAAAATCATTGGCATATTTTCAAATTGAACATTTGGAAGTATATCAAGAAAATAATGATCCATCCCACCAATGGGAAGATGTGTAAAAGTAAAATTTGATATCTGACTGCCAAAGAGTTGTGAATCTATCACGGTGGTTATAATAATCGATTTATCAACAAATTCTGAAATATAGAAACAAAATTAAGCTTATTTAAAAATAAAATAAGAAAATACTATACATTGGAACTTCTAATTTCTTCTTATCATTGAATATATATATATATATATATATATATATATATATATATATATATATATATATATATATATATATATATATATATTATTATTTATTGAAATTTACAACTGAATTTGAGAATACATCTAGTAAATAAGCTGCACGGTAAAATACATGATAAAGATATGAAGAGAAACTGCCCATTGGCAGCACTCTGTCTGAACAATATAATTTCTTATTTAATAGTAGATAAAATAAACATACTTAAAAATTTTATGGTATCCTAAGGACATAGCATCTATTTCAAATTGACATTGTTTATTTTATATTCAATCAACTGTCCGAGAAGGAATAAATTTATCTAACAGAGGAACTTTAGCTAAGTTCAGTTAGTCTGAAACATTTTTATGGTTGGTCAATAACATTCTATGTGGTGCATCGAAGAGAATTTATAACTTTATTTGTACTACTCTTTTGGGAAAAAATATTACAATCTCTTCTGGGCATTATATTATTATATATTTCTTTACTACTGTCGTTCCCAACAAATGGTCTGTGGACACCTGGGGTTATGCAAACAATGTCCAGAGGGTCCTCGATGGGTCATTAGAAAATAATTTTAAATTACCTTAATGAAAAATATTAGTAAAACTTAGGTCTTGTAACAAGAATCACTCATACATTACTCAGAGGCTTTAAACAGAGCATGGTAACTGATTGTAAATAGTTACCTTTATTTTATTTATAAATTTTATTAACTCACTAGTTTTAATGTTTCGCGAATCATAGTTGTTTCATAGAGGATGGTTAGCATATTCTATATTTTGGGACTTAAATACTTCTAAATCTAGGCTTTGCTTAATGGCACTCACTCTTGAGCACCAGTAGTGTTGCTTAATATATTATTCACGCATATACATCGACGATTTATTTAACTTGCCATTGGACTGTATGAATGAGGGGATCTGCATAAAAAAAATGTTCGGAACCTTTGCTTTACTATGTTCATATATGGATGTGGGACAATGTAGACAATAACAAACTGAAAGAGATAAAACCAGACATACACTGATGGAAGACTTCAGTGAGAGCAACACGGAGAGAAGAAGGTGCTCTAACAAGACTAAGAATAGGCCATTCATGACTCACTCATATTCATCTCATCACAAAAGACCTACAACCAATATGCAATAGATGCCAGACAACCATTACAGTCAAACATATCATAGAAGAATGGCCGGATCACGAAAATCTTTTGCTAAAGTACAAGCTTGACCGAACTCTCAAAAAATCACAATTGGACTACGAAGATGTCATAACCAGACTATTCAAGTTCCTGCAAGAAACCAAATTAATGAAAACGCTCTAGTCTCTAGATGACTTAGTGACTAACATTGCTATATTTTCTAATTGTAGTGAATATTAGTATCATATTATACAAAGCATTAATAAAAAAAAATTATAAATAAACTAAAAAAAAAATAAAATAAATAAATAAAAATATAAAAAAAATAAATAAGACTTAGTGACTAACATTGCTATATTTTCTAATTGTAGTGCATATTAGCATCATATAATATCATATCATATCATAAAGCATTACAAAATAAATAAAAATAAAATAATAATAATACAAATAAAAATATTAATTAAAAAAAAATAAAAAATAAAATAAATTTAACAAAAATAAATGAATTAAAAAAAACATTATTATTACTTATCTGTATATAAGCTGTATAACTTCAATTTTATAAAGGAGAAACATATTTTGTCTGTTAAATTACAATTCTTAGCTCATAATTTAACAAACAATTAGTAAATGGCCACAGAGCTAAACGCCTAATCATCAACCCTAACCCTAACCTATGTCTCATATAAGGTAGTTTAATAAATATCAATTTAAAGTAATCAAATTTTGTGCTATATAAATAAATATTTATTTACAATTTCAACTTAATAGTATTAGTTATACTAATTTCACGAAATTTTTTCCTTTCATTTTTACTATTCATATTTGTATTAAATATTAATATTTAGTTAGCTCAAGAAATTATAAACTAGCTGTGGGTTAGGAATTATTTTATTCAGGTATAAACCCCTTCCTATAACCAAAAATCTTCCCGTATTTTCTACCATCAACATATTTGCTCATACTTATTGCCATTATATTCAAATCTTGAATCATCCAATTTTATTCCTTCCTTATGTCTATTTGTGTTTTCAACATTTTTAATTCATAGAATAATTATAAATAATTAGAATTTATATATTTTTCTAAATGTAGTACTGTTTTCAACCTTATATTGTTCTAAATATCATTCAAATGTTATTCTATTATTTTGAAGATTTATTCAGTACAAAATTAGGAAATAAATTTACTAAAACAAAAGTAAGAAAATCCCAATTCACAATCTCCTCAAATCTTATACTTTACATTCCCTCCCTTAAATCATTGGGAATCTTTTACATCATATTAACAAATATTTTTAACTATATTTAAAGGTTGTTAATGAAAATTCCAATAATAAGTTTGTTCATTCCAGGTTATTATGACAATCAATCTGAGATTTCTTAATTAATATAATGTATTCCACCATTGTTAGAATTATTTACCAGTTTTGTTTTCATATATTTGTCAATACATATATCCTATTCTCTGTAAAGCATTTTTTTAATGTTTTTAGCTGGTTTCATCCCTTAATATATTATTTTTTTTGTTTACATTGTTTTATCATTGAAAACAATTTCCATTTTATTTTTTGTAATGGTCTTCAATTTTCATTATTTCCAGTTTTTATTTTATCCAATCAAATCACTAAGACATTCATTGTTATTGTTATTTTCAAATCACCTTATTTTTTTATTAATTTGGGTATTCAGAACTAAATGTCTATATCAATCTACCCCTTGCTTGGAGAGTAAAGAGCAAAAACTGATAGTCATATCAGACAACTGCTGTCGCCCAAACAAAACCTGTTGGCAACTGGTTGTGTAAAAGTTTAAACATTGAACATTTAAAGTTAGCTATTTTATAGTAAGCCACATCAAGAAAATTAATAAGAAGTCATTAAAAATCTTATTCAGCTTAATCAGTGCCTACTAAAAACGAGAAGTAGTAAAACTAAAGTCTAGTTGAAGTTATGGGCTTTCAGTTTTGATTCAAGAAAGAAAGTTTTGACAGTAAAGAAAACTCTCAAAACTCTTTGTGTGGTTGACATGATGGAACAAAATATAAATGTAAAAGGTGAATGGTGAATTACTAAAAAAAATGGGTTGTTTTATTTATTACTTACTTATTTAATTGAGTCCTCTTTACCGGGGAGCAGTGTGAGGTGCTATCTTACAGAGGCCGACCCAAAGTTCTCTATCCTGTGCCAGCTGTTTTCTCCTTCTCCAATCGATTCCCCTCTTCTTGAAGGCCTCCTTTACTCCTTCCTCCCAGGCTTTTCTTGTTCTTCCTTGCAGTCTCCTCCCCTCCACTTGAACCTCATGAGCAGTCTTGGCTATTCTATCCATAGCCATTCGTGAGATGTGTCCGAACCACCTAAGCTGGTTCTCCTCAATAGCATCTTCAGCTGGCCTCAGTTCCAGGTTCCTTATAGTTGATTTTCTCACTCTACTTGTTTTCCCTTCAATTTTTTCAAAATAGCGCATTTCCATAGCTTGGATTTGACTCTTATGTTTGGTAAAGAGAGTGCAAGACTCACTTGCATATGTTGGAATAGGGAGGAATGTGTTTTTTAAGGCTACCTTCTTAGTGGCCTTTGAAACTTTCTTCTTGTCAAGAAAACCTTTCCTAAGGGAGTAAAAGCATCTTCCAGCCGTTTCCTGGTGGGCCTTTAGGCACTTTTACCTTTTTCCTATCCTAATAAATTTAGTTTTGGAGATATTTATTTCCATATTTATGGTCTTGAGTTTGTCTTTAAGGATCTTCAGATTAAACTGGAGGTTGCGACAATTGAGACGTTGATTTCCAAAAGGTACTAAAGGACATTTTTTACGAAATTGATGTTTTGACATATTTATATTCTCCTTATTGAGTTTTATCTAAATCTTAAATTTGATTGTATTTAATGAACACAGATGTCCTTTGATAACGTGATTTAGAAATGCTATTAATTTCTTAAGATACTTATTACACATTTATTTTCATTCCAAATCATAACAGAACATTTCATTTCATAACTTTAATATGATTTTATTAATATAGTGAAGAAATAATTCTAAATTTTAATACGAAAAGAATCAAATTAGCTGGTTTAATAATATAGTAATGAGAGATTTTCGCGCTTCCTGTAAAATTTCCCAGAATGGATATAGTACCTTTTGGAAATCAACGTCTCAATTGTTTCCAAACACCACCATGTCGTCAGCGAACGCAAGGACTGTGTACTGAACACCCTGATAGTTCCTATATCCGAGATGGTATGGTCTCATTTCCTGTTTTGCTCGATTCAGGGCAGTATCCAACGTTAGGATAAACAAGAGGGGGCTAAGGCTGCATCCTTGTCTTATTCCTTGCTCTGTTTGGAATTCCCCTGATGTTTGGTTGCACGTTCTAATGACATTTATCTGCACTTGATAGAGACATAAGATGGCCTTTCTTAGTTCTATGTGGACTCCATATTCATCCAGTGCAGTAGAAATGTCTCTTTTCTGGACCCTGTAAAAGTCTTTTTTAAATCTACAAAACAGGCGAAGACCTCTCTGCTCTTTTCTATGATCTTCTCGGAAATCTGCCTCATCCTAAATATCAGATCCTGAGTGCTCCTATTAGGTCTCAAGTGTTTAATTTATTTTTAAAATATATCCAAATCATGAAACAATTATTTTTATAAAAATAATTATATATGTTAATAGATGAAAAATAAAGATGTATTACCCAAGAAACAAGTATATATGCAGATCCATCCAACAATAAAAGCCGTTAACTCTCCCATTGTATAGTAAACATAGCGGTAAGTGCCCCCAGAATTAGGATTTAAAGACACTAATTCAGCAAGGCATACACCTATAGGATTGAATATTAAATTATTTGGTGAAAGTAATTTACAGAATAAAGATAAGCTTTTTAGCTAAAATATATCAGTATAGTTATGTTAATTGAAATTCAAGCTCAGAAATTAGTGCTTTCTCCAAAAGAACCATACAAACTGAAAACAGGCATATCGTAAATGTCAATATACTATATATACACTTGCTAGCTTAAAACAATATTCCTTCAGATAGTATGCCATAATAGATTAAAAATGATACTAGTAAAGTTGCAAAAAAGAAACTCCTCTGAAATGGAATATTAATATTAAGAATGGGATTCATCAAGCAGCCCTAGAGGCATTTTTAATACAGGAAAGATGAGAGCAAATAGACAAAGAATGATGGAATGAGGAAGTTGCAGTAAGATAAGAAGTATATATATGTATATAGTATTCATTTTGGAAGAAATACAAGATTGTACAAATGAGGCTGTCATGCTCTCAGCAGATAAAGTAGATTATACATTAAGAAACATGAAATTGGGCAAATATGGGCCTTTTGAATTGAAAAAAAAATTTGGCCGAGCCTTTATCTCTTTGTATAAAACTTTTTTTTTTTTCATTTATTGAGATTTACAGCTGTATTAGTTAATACGTCAAGTAAATTAGCTGTTAGATAATATCCATGAAAAATACAGAGAAAATGCCCATTGGGATCACTCCACTATAAATCTAAACTAGAAGGTCTTGAGGCCATCTTCTTTTCAGGCGCCTTAAAGGATTGTCAGGAATAGAAGAGGAAGAAAGAATTGAAACTAGTGGGTTAGAGTGGGAGTGGAGTTTGTCATGGAAGGATTGATATCTGGTTCGGGCCAAATCAGCTTCAAAGGGAATATTAAGGTCGTTATGGAAGAGCTTGTTCGTGACAAAATAAGGAGCATTGAGGATTTTTCGAAGGATTTTGGATTGTAAGGATTGAAGACGGGAAGAATTTGATGGTTTAGTGGAGTTCCATAGCTCAACTCCGTAAGTCCAGATAGGTCTTATGATAGTCATGTAGATGAGTCTTTTGTAGTTAAGTGGAAGTTTAGAGCGTTTGTCTAGTAAGTGTTGAAGTAACCGAAAGTTACGAGCAGTATCTTGTCGTTTCAGTCTAGTGTGCGGATTTCATGTTAGACGATTGTCAAGTAGAAGTCCTAGGTAACGGATCTGTTCAACTGGAACAAGTGGAATATTATTAAAGGATACTGTAGGATAGGATGTCATAGGTTTATGGCAAAGGGTAAAGGTTATTTGGTGGGATTTGATGGAATTTATTTTGATTCTCCAATTCTGAAACCATACCTCAAGGTCTCGGATGTGATATTGAAGAGTTTGAGATGCAATAGTAGGATCTTTATTGAATAATAACACACAGGTGTCATCATATCAAGAGATTAGTGGAAAAGTGTAATAATATGATACCAAAGGAACAGACCGGATTTAAAAGTGATAGGTCATGTATAGATTAAATATTTACTTTCACACGACATACAGAAAAATGTAAAGCCCACAAGGAGATTGATTTAATATTAGTAGACCAACAAAAAGCATAAGGTATAATCCCTCCTACAAAATTATGAAGTGCCTTAAAAACAACAGGAGTAAGCAGTACATGATCCAGTACACCTACTCAAGGGATTTCATAAATGTCTCATCATATTGTAAAAAGAGATACTAGACCTTAAGTAAAATAAAAATTTTCATATTACCCATTCTCAAAGTTTAGTTAAGAAAATCTCAAAAATTGAATTTTCTCCCTAATCATTGACAATCGGACCATGGGTCATATGTACTTTTTTATTTCTCTTGAGGTCTAGTACTGGGTTCCACAATATGTCTACACATTTATTAGACACATATTAAGCACAAATTTTTTTTTAATTTCTTGCCTCCTCGCATCCTTGATTGGCCAATGAAGGTAGGTTTGTTTTGCACTGTTTTAAAGCTAATTAAATGAAGACTTTTTTTGAGACTTTGAAAATTTAAAACGGAAGGATAAAAGAACAATAGCACCTTGAAATGTCCCAACATTCTTAGAAGAGAGAAATGCTTTATTTATTTAGCAATGCTGCCCAAATACATCGGGTTGATTACATAACACAGCATACTTTATCAATCCCTTGGACATATTTAACATACATTTTCATTTTTTTTTCCTATTCTAATACAAATTTATAATATTTACATTTTTTTTTTCTCTTTAAGCTACAATATTTATATTATTTCTCTCTACCACTATATTTGAAATTTAGACCTCTGGTGCGCACATTAAATAATCGAAATATAATCAAATTCACATTTATTGGCCATACAGGTGATGGATAATCCATAGCGAGTCCAAAATCACGTTTTCTGCTATATCTCTTTTATCGAAACCCTGGTCTTCCAAAAATCTCCTTCTGCTTCCAGGGATCGCTCCGCAAGACCCAAACCATAGACCTCTAATGGAGAACTGTCTCTCGCCAATGGTCTCGCGGAACTTTTCATTTGGGAAAGGGATGCATTTCTTTTAGATAGCTATCTTCTCCCTTTCCACTCCATCGTGGTCATTAGTCTCATATCGAACGGTAGGGTCCAGGATCATAGCAGTAGTCCCGTTCTTCGGGAATGCAACGATGTCTGCGTACCTAACTCATCCGTCCGTACCAATGCAGTAAACCTCGTCGAAACAGGTGAAATATTTTTCCCTGAGGAGCTTTATTAACTCCTTTTTAACCCTCTGGTGCCGACGCGTGATGAGGAGGGAGTTGTTGGGGCAATTTCCCAGCACATGGGCTGGTGTTTCAGACTCTCTGCCGCATTTGCGACAGAGGGATAATTTAATGTTCTACATGATGTTGTATGAGACTTTCTTAATTTGGGGGTTAGACTTCTCAACCTTGTGGGAAATTTTCTCTTCTTTCGATTGGTACAACTTTTCTTTCAGTGCGTGCTCATCCAGTAGATTATATTTGAGAGCTTCTGATAGAAAGCATGGGTAGCAGCAAACAACTCAAAATTTAATTTTCTTATCTGATCATTGAGAATCGAACTATGGGTCATATGAACTTTATTGTTCCACTTAATGTTCTCCTCTCATAAAGGTTCTCCTCTCCTATCTCCTCTCACAATATAACGAGTCACCCTGTTTGAGACTATTTTCACATGCTAGGATAAGGGTCAAGCTGAAATGTGGCATGAGAACAAAATTTCCAATTACCAAAGGCTTCAAGCAATGCTATTCACTTACCCCTCTACTATTCAATATTTTAGTTGAAGGATTTTTAGACTACGGGAAAGGAAGTGGAATGTGATCAATATAATATTAGACAATAAATGCCTGTACAATTTACAATGTGCTAATAAGCATATTAAACATTTAAGAACGTGCCTTTAGAAGGAAAAATAGTGGCAAAAAAGACTTTGATGAGCAAAACATCAGAGGAAGAACATAGTTATATGGGCTTCAAATTATGCTCTATGAAATAAGGATATCAAACTTCAAACGGAAAATATGCTATTTCATTTATTTGTTTAAAGCATTGCACTGTATTCCGCATAAACATGGACAAAAACTTGCTTCAATGGAAATAGATACTAAAGTTATATTCAGATTAAAACATGTTCACAATATCATTATCAGAGAAAAAGTGGAATAACCCTGAATATTTTATACTCCATTGAGGCAAGAAATTTGAATTATTTGGCGTATGGCGGGAAAGGGAGCTCTTCTATGTAACACAGGGAAGGAAAAAAATCTGGTGCGGGCAACACACGACTTTCACTTACCTCCATTTTTAAAATCGTTTAGAGAATTATCAAATACAGTTAGAGATAAATGAGTGAAACAATTAATTAAATTGAATTTATGTATAAACATGTGTTTTATTAAAAATATATTATATTATTATCTACGACAATCAGTTTGTTATATCGGATTTTCATCACTCCGTTAACTTTTACAATTTTGTGTATACGATAAATATTTTTCTAAAAATCTTTAGCTTTCCAACAGTACATTATATATCTCAATTACTATTTTTATGTTAAAAAAATACGAAAATTGCATAACAAAATATTTTATTGCATAAAAGTTTTAAAATATAAATTTCTAGACGTGGAGTTGTGCCATTTCAACAAAAATACAACAAAGAAGAACATTTTAAGCAGCTTAGAAAATTCGCAAGAATATTGGTTTGTGCGTTATAAATGTGAACAGTTCTTTTGAATGACAAACGTTAGTAAATCAAACCATCCTACAAGGTTGACCGACGATAATTTGGAAAATTCTTAACGTCTTTGTACCAGTGAAATTAATTCAAACCTCAATGGGTTATGAATGTAATAATTGGAACTATCTCTTCTCTTTCTTTATATTATTATTTAATATAACATAAATAAAACTTATTTATGACGTTTCGTTCAATATGGAAATATTTGTAGGTACAATTTAAATGCAGCTATTTTAGAAACAGATTTTAGAATATAATAGTGATAATTGAATTTGAAATATTAATATTGGTTGTTGTTGTTGTTGAAGATATGTTTATGATATTAAATTGTATTTTAGATAATTATTAAATAATCTGAAGATGAGGCAAAGAAATACCTCGAAATGTCATAATTATGTTGTATTTATGTTATAATAAATAAATAAAAATATAAAGAAAGAGAAGAAATAGTACCAAGTATTACATTCATAATTATATTTACTCTTCTATAATAATAATTGACATTAAAATCAATGGATTAGTTTCCCGAATTCAAGCTCAAGAGTCTCATTGATTTCAGTGTGGCTATTTAACTTTAGTAGTTTGTAATAATTCCAAATTTCCCGATTTAATTATGATGTACCTATTTTTTTCATTTCATTTTGTTATTTTAATAAATTGTATCATAATGACAATGTAGTATTATTTCATGTCTTCAATTAGTTTTCACAAGATTGTCAAAGATTACTCATACCTGTGCAGATAATAATTTCTATTGTTATATTATTTAACTTCAAAGAAATGTTTCCATCGTAACAATATATTATTTTATTTGTAAATTCAAAGGATGATTGAAACTCTGTTATCATGAAAAAAGGTCTACTGAAATCATGAAACCAAACGTGTTTGTATTGAGTGTACATTGTAAATATTATGTAAATAAATAAATCTTCTTCTTATATATTATTTTATCAAGTTTAGGTTAAATTAAATTCTCATGAAAAGCATGGAGGTAAGTGAGGAAGTTGAGTTAAGTCGTTTTAATTTATGTAAATACGAAGATAAATACACGTAGTCCACATTTTCTAATTTATAAGAACAGTGCTGAGCGACGAACTTGAAACATCACACTACTTATTGCATCATATAGGGGTTTGGTCAGATTAATTCCGATGATCGAATCCTTGTTGGAGAGTGTGAGAACAACCAATCGTTCTATTTAAGATATATCAGCCATTTTCACATCATTATGTTTCTTATTAAATTCACTTTCAATGGTATGATTGGCATATTTTTAGCTCATTTTTACTTTCACTTACTATATATAGTAAGGGAAAGTATTGCGATCGTGAAAATTTTCGAATTCCAGTTTTCAACGGAAATACACGTTTTAGGGTCCCCTGACTCCAAATAACCAAGTCCCGCAAAAAGGTCTGTGTGTGTGTGTGTGTGTGTGTGTGTGTCTGTGTGTGTGTGTGTGGTAACTCCCGGGCGGAAACGGTAAGTCCTATGAAACTGAAATTTCATATTTAAGACAACTATACGCCCGAGACGTGACAAAACTTTTTTCATCAAAATGAGCCTACCAGAAGAGGAACTTTATACCATGCATTTTGCACCTTTTTTCGATTTTCTCAAAAACGGTTCCGACGATTTTGATTAAACTCGCTATATCGATGTAAAATTTAATGGGCTTTAATATCATGTAGGTTTTATTTAGATAAAAATGGTCTGACAGGGCTTAAATGCCGATATTTTAAATTGTCTTCCCCTAAAGTACCTTTAATTTTGTAGATTCAATAATAATAACTAGATTATCTTGTTAACGCTGATGAAAAACTGGTAAATATATAAATTGAATAAATTCGATACCCAACTAAAGGAGAAAACAGAAAAAATATTTTTTTAATGCAATTTTTTGATTTTGAACATAGCAACAGTAATATACACTTATAATGATTTTAGAAAAAAAATATTATCTAATACACAAGAGCTTGTAAAAGTTAATAAAGAGTGATGAAAAGCAGATAGAACTAATTATTTTAGATAATAATGATTTTTTAATAAAACACATGTTTCTATATAAATTCAATTTAATTAATTCTTTAATAGTTTCACGTATTTTTATCTTTAAGTGTATTTGAAAATTCTTTCATTGAGTTTAAAAATGGTGGTAAGTGAAAGTCGTATGTTGCCCGCACCAGATTTTTATATCATTGTTTTGCGATTCGGAGCAAAACTACTGTTATTTATTATTTAAATAGATTCAATCTCATCTGAAATGCTAGTTTATCATTTAAATTGTATACATTACAATAGGTAAATTGTATATATTTGATTTAAGGGTAATAAATAACAAAAATACCCTACAAAAACACATTTATGATTGTATCTCGCTTCGGGGCAGTACTTCATTATGGTTTATCATTTGGAAAAATTAAGTTAGACCTCAAAATAATTGTATAAGTCAATTTTTTTCTGGTCTTTCCATCAAAGAAATTTTTACAGCCAACAATGCGTTCTACTTAACCAAAAGCGTGAAAATCAATTTCTGGTTTTCAAATTTTGTCCGTAAAAACTAGAAACAAAACTAAAATTTTTAAAAAAATTTTTAATTCATTATGTAGGGCATATATTGAGGTATTTAAAATGATTTTAAATCGTTTAACATTTTTCGAAATTTCTTTAAAATTCACCAAGTCGTTATATGAAACCCAAAGTTTACTTAAAGTTATCTAATAACGATTCTAAACAAAGTTAAATGCAGGAAATATAGATATATAAAGATGTATATAAGAATAATTAGATAAAGAGACATTTCTCTGAAATGATCAACAAAACCTATATAGGTTCTAATATTTAATGTTCGATAAATATTAGGCCGCTCTACAAAAGAAATATTGGATATATTTTTTTAAACAATTTATTTAATTTCCAGTCATCGCAACGTTTCAGCCTCTAGGGCCATTCTCAAGCTTCTGTAATCAATTATAGTTTTATTGCATTTATACATTTTCAACATCTAATTACAACACATAATAAATTATTTTTAATAATTATGTCACCTACCATGCATATCCATGTTACATATCAATTCATTTTACCGCTTATCAGCGGCGTCGTTATAATTTTTAAAAATATCATTTTTCAAAAAAACCTGCACACAAAAATATCATATTATATTTCATCATCAATTAAAAAAAGGGGATCTATTTATTCAAAAAGAAAAGAAAGATTTTTATTAACTTACTCAACAGTTTTCGACCGTCTTATAGGTGTTCTCATGCGGGACTAAACTTGGGGTGGGGATGCCAAAGGATTTATATATTTACTCTGTCAATAGCACTTGCATAAAAGGTGTTCAGGTTGTCAACGTCTGTTCGGTGGTTAACTGATTTTTCTAAATTTTTTTGTTATATAAATTGATTCAATGATCCTCCTCTTATTTATGTTTTCTTCCTTATGTAGGACCGAAATAAATTGTTTAAAAAAATATATCCAAGATTTCTTTTGTAGAACGGCCTAATATTTATCGGACAAATATACAAGCAAAAGAACAATTAAGACAATGATGAGAAAAACCTATATAATTTCATGATACAAAAATGAGCTAAAAATATGCCAATCATACCATTGAAAGTGAATTTAATAAGAAACAAAATGATGTTAAAATGGCTGATATATCTTAATAGAACGATTGGTGTATACTTTCGTCCGGAACTGCACCTAAATATTCAACGCCAAGATCGATAATCGAAAAAAAAACGTTCATTAACGATAACATTGCATATAAACAACCGGCTGGGATTTGCACTGAAATTAAAAATAATAACCTAAACAAAAACAATTTTTTTTTTTAAATGTCAATGTTAAATATAAACTAGAATAGTATCTTGAAAACCTTACTTGTAATAAAAGACATCATTCCTGACAAGAGAAGTGGAAAAAAGACCATGTAGCCGTAAACGCCGGTAATTTGTGGCATTCCTTCGTAAAAAGAAGACAATACTATGCCTGTAGTGGAAAGAAAAATGTTTCTGAAATTTATAAATCTCAGGAATTCGTGTTCTTCATCCATTCGCATCTTTTTCTTAAGGATAGTACAGAAGAATACTTTTTTGACAAACCCTAATCCCATCTAAATGATACAAATGTGTTAATTTTAATTTTGTTTATATTAAAGTAACCATAAAATATCGGAATCTAAACTCACTCCAATAAGAGAGCGTTCTTCACTTCCGGACATTTCTAAGGCAAAGCAAAGGAACAGTTTTCCTAATGTTGATATATTTGAATTACATATAGTAGGAAAAGTGTATAAACGAAAAAAAAAAAACATATGGGTATGTGTTTAAAGTAAAGAAGATTGTTTGGTTTTATTCTAAATCAATTTATGCGAAGAATTAAAGGAGATGAAAGGTAAGCGCTAATGGAAACATGCAGATCTATTTTTAAAGATTATGCTCCTTTTTTTACTAAATTAATAAAATAAGGAGAGTTCAAACAGAAAATGTTTAATTCTGTATATAAGGTTAAAACAGTCTAGCCCATCTAAATCTTGGGTGTATAAAATAATCAACACTTTATAAAAACACTATAGGTTTCCTCTAGCGTGAGTTTTGATTAATCAAACTGGGAGTAAGAAAGTCGCATGCGAGGCATAGGTTTTAGAATGGAAAAACTGCAGCAGCGAAAAAAGCATCAAACGACAGGGTTCTTGCAGTTCAAGGCTTCTCTTCGAAACACCGTCAGAACGTTATCAGAACTAAGAGGATACTAATCATAAAACCAAACTGGTGTTCTTGAATAATATAGTTATAGTACACTAAATTCACTTAATTATTTTTGTTTTTTATGATGATTTTCTTATGATTGTTTTATCGTTATCCGACAAGTACGATTATATAGACTCATGTGTGTGTGAAGTGAAATTGTCAATATTTAATCAAATTTGTGAAAGATGTATATCTTTAATAAGCAAATATAATAATTCAATTAAAATTAAATTAAACAATTCTTCTTTAATGTGCTACAATACAAATTTTATTAGGAACCGACGAAAACGTTTATTTAATGCATATTCACTTATTTTAAGCATTAAACAGATCACATGATACATTGTTTAGTCAATCAGACACACAAGGCAATTAGTTTTGAATAATTGGCATCATGATCAGATGAAAAATTTTAATCGTTCAAGTTTGGGCTATTTATAATATATTCCATATGTTAATAGACTTACATATGATATAAAATGAAATCGATCCCAAAAAGTCGATAATAACTTAAGGTAGTAAGGAACATACCTTATGTATTGGGTTGTCTGAAAAATAATGAAGGATTTTGGTTTAAAAAGAAAGAAAGATTTACAGATGTTTTATTTAATAAACATAATCTACATAACAATCAGTACATTTCTGCTTAATTGTTGGCAGCTTTTCCATAACCTCGGAATAGAATTTCCCATATTTAGAATTGATAAAATCCTAAAACGCGTTTTCCAATTCCCTTTGTACATTGATTTTTTGTCAAGTAGTGGCCCAGGTGTATTAAAAATTTCTGGTGCGCGCAACACACTACTTTCACTTGCCTCCGTTGATAAAATAAATAAATAAATTTCAAATACAGTAAGAGATGAAATATATAGGTATGTGAAAGTAAAAAGGTTAAAGAAATAATTAAAATGTGTTTCGATAGAAACATGCGTTTTATTAAATAATCTATTACATTATTATTTACAAAAATCAGTTAGTTTATTCGGCCATTCAGCACTCATTAATAATTTCTACAATATTTTGTATAAGATATTATTTTTCTACAATATTCAGCTCTCCAACGGTATATTACACATCTTTATGGGATCACTTGTAGCTGGGTGGCTAGCGTAACAGCCTCCCATGCCAAAGGTCACGGGTTCAAATCCGCAGGTGGTCCTAGGATTTTTAAATGGGAGTAAAAAATCCTTAGTTATGCCGTCCTTCGGAGGGGACGTTGAAAGGTGGTCCCGAGCCTGTGCGATGTCAGGTACTCGTTAAAGATCCCTATCCTAATAAAACCTGGATAGGCAAAATTTAGGACTCCCACTGTAGCATCGTCCGATTAGCCATAGTAGCATAAAGTGACGTTAAATAAATAAATAAACAAACAAACAAACACATCTTTATAAATGTTCTTAAGTTGAAATACACAAAAATTGCATAACAAATATTTGTTTGCTCTTTTCTCCTTTAGTTGTACACAAGATTCGTTCAGCTTATATATTTACCAGTTTTTTTAAATCAATTCTATCAAAATGATATGGTTAATTTTTTGAATAGATAAAATTAGGTACTTAAGAGGAATACAATTTAAAATATCGGCATATAAGACCTGTCAGACTATTTCAATAAAAATAAAACCTATATTGTATATGAAACCTCGTTATGGTTTACATTTAAATATCGAGTTTAATCACATTCATTAGTCGTTTTTACGAAAATCGTTAAAAGGTGCAAAATGTGTTACATAACGCGGCTCTTCTGGTTCGCTGATTTTAATGAAAAAATTGCTTTAACGTTTAGGGCTAATATTTGTATTAAATATGAAATTTCAGTTTCGTAATACTTTTCATTTTCGTGCTAGACCACTCACAGAGACACACACAGACATTTTTACGGGACTTGGTCATTTGGACTCAGGGGATCCTAAAACGCGTAGTTCCGTTGAAAATTGGAATTCGAAAATTTTCACTATCGCAATGCTTTCCCTTACTATATATTTCATATATAGGTAAATGAAAGTAAAAAGATAATCCGCAGGCGAGAGATTTCAGAAAATGGGCCGATGAGGCAAAATTTTACATCCAAGCTTGTTGAAGCTGTTGAGTTTTTGTGACATCACACATGATGTATGTGGTCTGGAGTTGTCATGCATAAATGGTCAATAAAGGTAGATTTGCTATGATTAGGTTTCCCTGCAAGTTCTCAATCAGTTGTTCTGTGGTTTGCTTTCACTTAAGCATGCAGAACATCACTATCAAGAGAGGAAGTCCTTCCACGACCGTCTGTCTTCAATGCTGAAGTCTCCCTCCCGAAATGCTAGAACCACCATTGAAAATTGCACTCATTGATTCTACTTTCCCCCAAACTTGGTAGATGTTTCTTGCCGTTTGAGCCTCTTTCTGATCGAGTTTAAACTATATGAATATCACCCGTTGAAATCTTAGTAAAGACTAATTGTTCCTAAGCAGCGAAATGGTACATAGGTTAGATTTTCGTTTGGAAGAGGATTAGTAAGTGTTGACATTTACACAAATGAACAATTCTGTAAACGTAAAGAGTTTGTTAATTAGAGGGAGTTGAAAAAAAAAAAAAAAATCAAAATCCTCCATTATTAAAACCTAATATTTTATGTGCTGAAGTTTCAAACCAATGACGGGATCACGCTGAGTAATTAAGAAAGCACATACAAAAATCGGTAAATATTTTATTAAATATAGCCTAAAATTAAGTAATTGATAAACCATTGATTTAATATCTCTGGTTTTGATTAAGTTATTGTAATAATGCTAAAAGATTAATAATAAATAAAACAAGATTTCTGCTAAACAATCACCCAACCTCATGTCTACACAACTTTGGATTTTACTAATGATGGGACAATAAATTTTATTCACTTATTTATTCGTTACAGTTTACTCAACCTTACAGTATGTCTAACCTTTGGGATTCGTTGGTTTATTAAAATTTATTTAAACCCAAGAAGTTTAAATCATATCAACTGTACATGACGGTGTAGTGACTCCATATTGTCAACGCTACGGTTCACATACAAATACAATTCACATAATTGTTATTAAATTATAAAAATGATTTTATAGGTGGCAATCTATCCTGGGATGGGTTTAATTCACATTTACATTGGAAACAATTAGTGAGGAAATACAACGATTATGTTAAAAACCTAAAACGTATAAAGTGTCCTACCGTGAATGTGACAGAAAAAACTTGGATTTGGCACTAGCCAATAAATTTATTCGTGAAAAGTGAAAATAGTTGAAAGAGTAACTGACCGACCGAAGTTACACCTATTTTTACTCTTACCACAATTTAAATTTTAATTAACACAAAATAAAATATTCATGAAGAAAGTTTAATATGCAGAGTGTTTCAAACAGAATATGTGTATTTCGAATGCAAATATTTATTAAACTTTAAGATATACGAATATTTAACTTTACACACATATTTATGAACCTCTCAATTACAGATTCAATTTGCCCTCAGATCATATGTTTAATATGTTCTCCATCAGTGAAACGAACAATATCACAACGATACTCAAATTCCTCCATACATACATGGACAAGCATGTCCCTCGTCACTTGATGTCTTAGCAGCACAGTACGGTTCCAGTTTTTCAACTATTCCAGGATCTGTGGGAGAGATTATACATAAACATAGTTTTTGACAAAACCCCACGGGAAGAAGTCACAGTGTCAAATACGGAGACCGTGGAGTCGAACTGATACATTATAAGTCTCCAGCTCATTGACGCCCAATCCAACGGTTCGGTAGAGTTTCATTCGGATATTCACGCACTTGGCGACTCGAGTGAGGAGGTGCCCAATGTTGTTGAAAAACGAAGTTGTTTTCGCGAAGCCTCGGAAACAACCGGTTTAATCTGCTGACCGTCAGTTGTGTTTCCATCAAAGAAGATTGGGCTGCAAACAGATGATCGGGACATAGAACAAACACATTGACTTGATTTGAATAGGACGAATGTAGTACATGTTCAGTGGCTGCATGTGAGTTCTGTAGGCCCCAAATTCGAATATTGTGATTATTTACCAGACCACTAGCATAAAAAGTCGCTTCATTACTGAACACAATGTATAGAGCGAAAGTGTTATCATTGTCAATTGCATGTAGGATCTCGTTACAAAATGCCATACGTTGGACGTAGAAAGCTTTTGACTGCTGTTAACTGTACGACTTATATGTTATAACAACTCAAAACAAGGCAAATTATTATTGCAGGCAGTTGTAACTCCCTACTGGGACGAGTTAATTTTGAAAGACTAAGTTGGAAAGCGGTTTGAAATCGAACATTTTCTTCAGGACCACGTGGCCGGCCAGGATTCCTTTCTTTACATACACATCCTGTATCTACAAACTGCGATACCATCTGCGAATGTTTCACCCATTTGGAGAATCGATTTAACTCAACCTAAAACGTCTTTGCACTGTAATCACGGAATTGCATTTCCCAAACTCGAGAACACAAAATGATTTATGCTGCAAAGTAGCCGTTTTAAACTTATGACGGTTACCAAGCAACAGAAAACAACTTTCATCTACCGGTTATTAACATAAACTTGACTATGTATTTGTTGCTTCAATAGCCGAGCTGAGGCACAAGGATCTTTAGTTTGGAAAAAATGATACTTTGTATTACGTATATTCTTTTGACGTGACAACGTCTTATAATTCATTTTGCTGGGTGGCATGTTAGGAAAAGTGTAGCGTTACGGAAGTGGGTAGTTGGTGGGGGTAAGTAGTATTGTAGTAGTGGGGGAATGACATCATGAGAGTCAGGAGTCATGTAGGCAAAAGTGCAGCGTTACAGAGAGAGATGGTAGTGGTGGGGATAGACTAGTATTGTAGTAGTAGGGGAATGACATCATGAGAGTCAGGAGTCATGTAGGCAAAAGTGTAGCGTTACGAAGATGGTAGTGGTGGGAGAAGGGTGTCTTAGGTTATCGTCAATTCGTATTTGACTTAATTAATAAGTAAAAGTAAAAGTATAAAACCGAATGCGCGATGATATTTCATCTGTATACCATTGCTATTGAACCTGTCAACATGGCTAGTAAAAGTGAAAGCGGCGCTAAACCTAACAGTCTTCGTCAAAGTGATTATAGGAAACGTTTAAAATTCTCGGAAACGCCAGAACAAGCGGAAGCACGTCGTAATTACGAGACACAACGTATGCGTGAATATCGAAAGAGAAAAGCATTAGAATTGCGAGATATGAACATACAGAGTACTGTGTCTAAGAAAAGTAAATCTGCAAATAGTGGGAAAGAAGAGTCAGCTGGGAATGCTAGTGAACCTATGGTTGTTAATCCAGTCCAGTCGTCGAGTACAAGTGAAAGTGATCGAAAAATAAACTGGCAGATTCGATGGAGCAAGTCGATATCAAGATTTGAGGGAATGTTCATATCGAATGAATTTGGATCTATGTATGTTCGGTGTGTGATAGATTGTGGTTCCAGAATGACTTGAAGTCAATATCGGCAGCGGTCATGAGTGTTATAGCTAACTGGCATATGCAGGAAAAGATTGAATTTAACGAAGAAGAGTACACAACAGTTTGTAGT
Organism: Piezodorus guildinii; assembly: GCA_023052935.1. Classification (NCBI taxonomy): domain Eukaryota; kingdom Metazoa; phylum Arthropoda; class Insecta; order Hemiptera; family Pentatomidae; genus Piezodorus; species Piezodorus guildinii. The sequence goes on along the minus strand of CM041293.1, from coordinate 116,624,942 downwards.
ACGTGCCTCCGGTCATTGTGTTTAAAGACAATGCCCAATATGGCAAAAGTAAATGGATTCTCGTATCCTAAGGTCCCTCAGAATCTGCCGCCGTTGGATCCTATCAGTGAAAGACTTATATCTCTGCGATTGCCGTTTATGCAAGTCAGAAGATTGCGTTTTAATTTTTCGTACGGAGTTATTGGACAAGTGGATGTACCGGTGGATGTACAAGAAATGGTGAAATGTTTGCCGAGAAGTTTGGATGACGATCAAGTGATTAATGTGAACATCAAGTCGGCCGCACGTGTATAGTAAAGCGTCAGTCTTGTCGAAAACGTGGGTACCAGTCAACAGAAAATTACTAAACATAACATTGCCGAAAAGTGTTAAATGTAAAAGAAGGCAGTTCCCATGTGTTCCGGCGTGTGCTATAACGATTCATAAATCACAAGGTGGAACATTTTCAAAGATAATCTACAAGTACGCGCCGAACCAGCCGCAGCAATTGGTGTACGTCGCAATGAGCCGAGCAACGAGTCTTGACGGGCTCTATATCATCACGGACCAGGACAAGCCACTTGTGTTCAAGCACGGTCGGGAAGGAAACGATTGTCAGAATACAAGGGACATTCGCAACGAGTACAGTAGACTAAATGGTCACATCTTGCCAACAGTTATGAAGAAAGATATGAAGTTCTGCGAGGAAACAAAAGCGAAACAACTGCTGGTGACGAATTCTAATGTTCAAAGTTTATCCGCGCACTGCAAAGATATTGAAACAGACGACATATTGTCGCGATCGGATTACCTTGTGTTGACTGAAACGTGGATGCGTGATACAAGTGAACCGTTAAACATTAAACATTATGAGTGTGTAGCTAGACAAAATAATAAGTTTGATTCTGAATCTAATGCTGCGGGTGGTGTTGCAATTTATCGAAATATTTCATCTCTGTCTGTCGCTAACGGGCTTGAGTTAAATTTGTCTAATAAATGTCATATTACTAAAGACACCGGCGATATTTGTTTGGCTGAAATAACGTGCTTCAATAACAATGTGTGTTATCTTGGCAAGCGCTGTTGCCTTACGTTTCATCGGACGATGATTTGGAATTGTACGAAATTGACTCAAAAATGCCTATACTAATATGTGGCGACTTTAACGTTAATTTGCAATCGAACAAAGGATTTACGAAGTTTATGAAAAAAAAAAATTAATTTGGATTGTTTGACAAATGCAAGTAGTGTAACGACGCTGGGAGGAACAGCGATTGACTTGACATTCTCCAGGCATATAACGGCTGAATTGATGCCGCTGATATCATATTTCTCGTATCATCGTCCGATTATGAATAGAATAATGTATAATGAAGCAAAAATAAATGTCTGTATTAAATGTGTGAATTGGTTTATTATTTGATACAAGTACATAAAATTTGATAGTTGCGTTATGTATTAAGTAGTAAGCGTCAAGTAGTAAGCGTCAAGTAATAAGCGTCAAGTGGTAACGTCAAGCGTGTTTCGGCACGAAGGCGCCGAAACTCACACACCGGTTTTTTGAAACACTCTGTGCTTTGTGTACTTTATACAAATAGAACATTACTCTGTCACTAAAAAATACTAAACAGGTTTACTTTGATTCCAGCCGTATTATCCACTTTACGCAACGCGTTGGTGAAATTTCGAAGGTTTTTAAAGAGTTTGATGCTGAGAAAGCTGGTAATCGTGCTGCCGATAAGCCCCCTCCAGGTAGTGTTCTGCACCCTCGATGCTGTCATGATGTGCCTAGGTTCCTTGCTCGGGCACGGCTTCCATAATAATTTGGGTCTTCTTGCCCAAAAGTATGGCATCATGTCGTTCTTTTGCTTCGGCATTGGTGGTCTTATTATGATTATAATAGGTGAGTGATTTCTTGATCCACTACTTATTACTTGTTCATATTTAGAATGCAGGTAAATGAATTTATATTTCTATGATACAACTCAGTACTATTTCAGCAATGTGCTACGCTGAACTATCATGCCTCTCTCCTACAGCGGGGAATGCTTATCACTACTGCTATAATACGATGGGAGAATTATTTGGATTTTTAGTCGGATGGTTAATGATTCTGTCATACGGACTAGGTAAACATCATTATAGATCTAATAATTTTAGTTCTTAGATTATTTACACACTGAAATTTATGAACATGAGATATATTTATTAATTATTCAAAATTTATCAATATGAAATCAACAATAAAAAATCTTGTGCGCGCAACACACGACTATCACTTTCCTCCGTTATTTATATCAATTAGAGAATTTTCAAACAAATTTAAAAGCGAAAATAAATTGTTAATGAATTATTTACATTGAATTTTAATAGAAACAGGTGTTTTGTTAAATAATCTATTATATTATAATCTAGAAAAATAACTATATCATCTATTTAGTACTGATAAAATACAGGTAAATAGACAAGCTGACCAAATTCGATATACAACTACAGGAGAAAAATGTAAAAATACCATTTTAATGCAATTTTCGATTTTGAAAACAAGAACAGTATTGTACGATACATGTATAATATACCGTTGGAAAGCTAAAGATTTTTCAAAAAAAAAATTGTATACCAAAAATTGTAAAAGTTAATGGAGAGTGGTTAAAATCCGATAAAATGAACTGAAGTCATAGATAATAACCTAATAGATTATTTAATAAAACATATATTTCTATTAAAATTCATTGTAATTAATTTTTGGCAATTTATTTTTATCTCTAAGCTTATTTAAAAATTCTTATAATCTATTTAAATTGATTTTCACAACAGAGGTAAGTGAATGTTGTGTGTTGTACCACAAGATTTTTGAACATAATAATATAATAAATTATTTAATACAACTATAAACATGTATTTCGAAACATAATTTAATTAATTCTGTAAACGTTTACATTTACTTACCAGTATATATTTCATCTCTAACTGTATTTAAAAACGCTTAAATTGATTTTAACAAAGGAGGTGAATGAAAGTCGTGTGTTTTGCGCACCAAATTTTTCAACTCCAACTTTATTTCATAGTTCTCAAATTGATTATATCAACAGATTTTTTTGACAATTGTGTGTTGCGCGCACAAGATTTGTTTGTTCTGTAAGGAACGTAATTCTCAATCGGAGAGAAAGAATGGAATACGAGGAAACTTTGTATTTGTAAATTTTTAATTTAAATTTTTATTTAAAAAAAAAAATAGTTATTCGCGTTTTATGTTGTAACGTCTCTATTTACGTTATATAATTATTTATTTAAATAAGTGCTAGCTCAGCGGAGGGGGAGTGAGTAGTAACCATTTTTGACTTGAAACTTCTTTATTTTCACATCAGGTAATTGAACCTAAAAGGTTACAATACAATTTTATAATAAATCACATTTAGAACGTTTAATGTAAAAAAAAAAACTATACGTCAAAGATAAACTTACCCCTACGGATTCAATATTCATTAATTTTTTTTTTTTTTTTTTTTCAACAACAATTTTTATTGAGAAAAATTACAATCTGTCCCAATTCGGACATCAATAGTAGTGCTGAAAGATATCATACATACTACATTCATACAATATTTACACGGCATAAAATTACAATAAAATATATACACAATAATGAATCAATACAATAAAGTCAAGAATTCACTTATACCTATATACACATACACACACTCATACATACATCACATTGAGTGGAGAATCTAGCCAGTGCTAGAACTCCAAAATATTCACAAAAGGTCGCGGGGCCATTGCCGTTTCAACCTTCTAGGTGGGTTGTATGGATGAGTGGAGCTGGATAGGGATTGAGCAAGAGGATTAGGATGATGAACGAGATTCTGGTGGAATTTGGAAAATTTGGATGGAATTAGGTCTGAAATAAAAGGAACATAAAGGTCGTGGTGAAAGGTATAGTTGGAAACATAATAAGGAGCATTTACTATTGTACGGAGGACTTTGGATTGAAAGGATTGAATGCGTTTGATGTTAGTACGTTTAGCTGTCCCCCACAGTTCAAGTCCGTAGGTCCAGATGGGCTTCAGTATTGTCCTGCAGATTAATAATTTGTTGTCAACTGTAAGTTCAGATTTTCTGTTGTGTAGTCGGTATAACTGTCCGAATCGTCGGTTGAGTTCTTGTCTTTTAAGTCTTGTATGTGGGTTCCAAGTCAATTTTTTGTCTAACAGTAAGCCAAGATACCGGACTGTATCTGAAGGAGGAATTGGAATGGAATTGAAGTAAACTGGCGGACAGGAGTTTCGTCGAAGACTGAAGGTTACGTGTTTGCATTTGGCTTCGTTCACCTTCATTAATAAATCAAAATAAAACTAACATAATAGACATGTATCATAAACTGAACAAGACTAAGATACATAACCAATAACACCATCAATGTTTTTGTAACCTCCCTTAATTTAAATACTTTTTAATTAAAAGATCAGCTGATTTCATCAGAGCGAGGGTTTGTTCCAACCCTAGTTTTTGTCAGCTGTGACAATGTTTCTTGAAACTTTAGACCTCAAATTTTGAAAGGGGTGTAATTTTTTTGGTCGATTTTGAAGGGTCATTTTTGAAAATAATAAACAAAAAGGTGTTTGGAATCGGAAATGATAACTCTCAAAAGTTGACCTCCGACTTGTCTCTCCTGTTGATACCCAGAATATGGTCCCATATCGCTTTATCAAATTCGTTTGACGGCTGAGGCATATGAAAACTTATTTTCCTTGGTAAACATTCGAAACATTTCAAAAGCAGGCTTTGTTCATAACTGTAAGAAAGTTCATAAAAGAATCACTTTTACCAAATTATTTAAATACAAACATGCAATGATTTAACAAATACAGAACGTAGTTGTAAAAATTATATAATATTTTATAACTCATATATTGCTTCCAGATCTTATTCTCGCTGCCAGGCACTTAAGCGTTTTTCTAGACCATACCTTCTTTGAAGGTAAGATTGGAATAGCTTCCAGAGATCAACTAAAGATGGATTATTTAGAAGGTTATCAAGAAATTATCAATTCACACCCTGATTTACTATCAGTTTTCATAATCTTAGTAATAGCAGGTAATTGTGAATGTCATGTACAATAATAAAAATTATAAAAAAAAAAAAAAAAAATCGTGGAACAAATCCGATACCTAGGACTCCATCTTGACAAACATCTTACATCGAAACCTCATACAAGACTTAAACGACAAGAAACTTCCCGTAGATACCGATTACAACACTTACTATACAAACGTTCAAAACATCCAATTCGTTACAAAAAGCTAATTCGTGTCACCACCATCAGACCCTTCTGGACATATAGAATGGAGCTGTGAGGCTCTACTAAACCATCTAATTCTTCTCGCATTCAATGCTTACAATCGAAAATCCTAAATGCTCTTTATTTCGTTACGAATAAAATCATCCATAATGACCTAAGTATCCCATTTGTCGCAGAACTATTCCGAAACAGATATGCCTCTTTTGATTCCAAACTCCCCAAAAAAAAAAAAAAAAAAAAAAAAAAAAAAAAAAAAAAAAAAAAAAAAAAAAAAAAAAACCCAGAAGCCCCTACTCTTTATATTTAAAAACCATTAAAAAATGTTACATGAATCGAATTATTGTTTGTTGTATGTCCCTAGAATTTTTCAATTTCATTCTCTCTGTGTTTATAATATCATGTTTATTTGCTCAGTGCATATGATTATGCATCAGTTTTAACCGAGATTCCTTTTCTTTAAGTGCAATTTTGCTTGCTCAAAATGGGGGAAAAAAAATTCATTTTCGTCTTTTAATGATTTTTTTTTGTTCCGAAAAGGAAAATCCGCTACACAAATAGTATTACAAAATTAAGAGAAAGCGCCGTCTGTAAGTGGTTTTCTCGGTTCAGACCCGAAAATTTTGACTTAAAAGACGCAAAGCACTTGGGTCATTCTTCAATTGTTGATCATCTGAATCTGAATTTTTTATTCAAATCACCAGTGAAAAACGCTATATGTACTTATTTTACAACCTTATAGTAACATTTAAGCAATTCTCGAGCTTTTTCCCAAGAGATGAATTTCAATATATATACTTACACTTATTTAAAAATTTCTACATCAAAATCAGCGAAAAAATGGCTTGCAAATACTGAATTAACCTGATAACCGGGCGGGATGTATAAATAGGTCAAACGTGAGCATTATCGGGTATATTTACATCCACACACACACATACACACACACACACACACACACACACACACGCACACACACACATATATATACACGAAAAAGTATATAATTCATTGTTTTTTCGTTTCTTTCGAGCATAAAAATAAATAATTAATAATGTGGAATCACGTAATTGAGAGTTTCCTTCCGTTATATACTCCGTAGTTAAAAAGGACATTCTCCGGTTAACAGGTTAATTACGTAAATAACATTATAGTTGTTTTATTATTATGAAAATAATAGAATATTTTACATTTTAGGTCGGACGATATCAGTGACGAAAGAATCCATTATAGCCACTAACTTTTTGATTGTACTTAACTTATTGATTGTATTTATAATCATCTTAGTGTATCTTTTCTCGATTAACTATGAGAAAACCAAAGGCGACCTTATTCCCAAAGACTTGTTAAATCTTTCTTTTATGTACGAAGGGATTTTTTTTGCACATTATTGTTTTACTGGATATGATGCTGCTGTTTGTCTAGGTAAGTTTTATATATTAGTATTTCTACAGCTAATATAAAATTCGTATACTCAATAGTCCTTAATTATAATGTTTTTTTTTTTAATTCTTAAACAAAGTAATGGCTAAATACTAGGTCCAAATTATTTGTGGAGGATCTATTTTTGAAACAAGTTCGTTACTGGTGACGAAAAATGGATTCTCTACATCACCATCCTCCTAAAAAATGTTGGGGGTCGTATCTAAGAAAGGTTATGATCAGTATTTGGTGGAGAACCCATGCATGTTGCAGGGCCCCATGCATTTTGAGCTTTCACAAAACCAAACTATAAATATGGGCATTTACTGCACACAGTTAGATCGATTGAAGGCAGCAATTGAAGAGAAACAGAGTTGGCAAATCGGAAAGGAGTGCTATTCCACCAAGACAACGCCAGGCCTCATGTGTCTTTAAGGACTCGGCAAAAGTTATTAAGCTCCAGATGGGAGGTTTTACCTCACCCGCCGTACTCTCCTGACATTGCTCCTTCGGATTTCCTAGGAACTTTCCAGACAACCAAATATTGGGTTGTTTCACATGAAATGTCCATTTTTATAGTTTCTGAAATACATAAAGGATTTTGCAGGCCTCTGTTGTTTACTTCTGAATGTTTACATATTTAAAGTAAACAGTTACTAATCCTCTACCTTTGTATTATAAACATTAGCTTCCCAATCAATTACCCACTTTTTAGTATACCTCCAAATATGAACATGGAAACACGCGATTTTCGAGTAATATTTTTGTACGAGTTTGCACTCGGCCATTCAGCAGGTGAGGCCGCTAGAAATATTTGCAAGGCGTTTGAGGAAGGGAGTGTTAATGAACGGAACATTCGACGTTGGTTTGCTAAGTTTTCAGCTGGGGATACCGACTTATAAAAATTCCCCGAGGAAGACCTCCGTCCGTAATAGACAACGATGTCCTCAAATATACAGTAGAAGGAAACCCCTACCAAACCGTTAAAGGACTCTCAGCACAACTAAATGCAAGTGCATCTACCGTTTCCAGACATTTAAAGTGTATTGGGAAAGTCAAAAATGGGTACCTCATGATCTCACTGAGCGGCAGCAAGACCCAATGTTTCAAAACATACCATGCAAAAATTGAAAGAACTGGGCTACGAAGTTCTTCCGCACCCATCATATTCTCCCGACTTGTCTCCAACAGATTACCACCTGTTCAGGAATTTAGACAACTTCGTCAAAGGAATACTTTTTTAAAATGACGATCAAGTGAAAAGTGTGTTTTCAGATTTTGTTTCACTTCAAAACTCAGAGTTTTTCAGTTCGGGGATAAAAAAGTTGGTGTCACGTTTGGAAAAAGGTGTAGAAAAAGAAGATAAATACTTCGAATAAAATTATCTTGATTTCATATTGTATTTTTAATAAAAATCCTTTACCTTGAAAACGGACATTTCGTGTGATACAACCAAATAAATAGATTAAAACGCTTCAAATTATAATTAGATTTGATTTAATAATTATTAAAAAATGGTTGATTATTTCCAAATGATTATATTAGAGTATAAAAGTTTCTACACCATGATCGAGTGATCAAACCTGGTAGGTGGCCCTAAGATTTTTTAAAGGGAGTGAAAATCCTTAGTTACGCTTCCCTTCGGAGAAAACATAAAAATGCTGTCCCGAGCCTGTGCGAGATTAAAGATCCCTATCCTAATTAAACCTGGTTAGGCAAAACTTAGAACTACTACTGTAGCATCGTCCGCTTAGCCACAGCAGGATAAAATGACGTTAAATGAGTAAACAACTTGTGATCTACAACACATGATCGTGAAGCGATGTGGGCGCTCGTTGGAAGTAATTATTTTATTTATTATTTATTAGGTAAAGAAACAGAAAATCCCAAAGGATTATGCACTGCAATTTATATATATTTTTTCTGTAATTCACTAATATGTATAGTGTTAAAGTAATCAAAGTAGCAACACTATAAGTTTATATCAAAGCAAACTGGCCTGCCTATCCCCGCTGCTAAGATCAAAATATATATCTCTTCTAATTCCAAACCTTTTAAAGACATTTAAATGGAATGTACAAATTCCTAGACAGACGATTTTTTCTCTATTTGTTATTCGGATCCTACGTATCTTGAAACGTAAGTCTTTAATTTTTTTATTCTTGGTCGAGGTTCATTGAAAATAATGAGCCAAAAATGTAATCAATGAAAAAAAATTAGTTAAAGCAGTGTGCTCTGTCTTACAAAAGTGTTTCAATCTACAAATACATTTATTTGGTCCTAACCAAGGTAAATAGAGTATGGATTTTATAATTTGTTAATTCATTGTTATTCATTCTAGCTTATAGGGAGCAATAAGGTTTTTTTTTAATAGTTGTTTTCCAATCGGATGATACGCCATATTGTTCCATATGTGTTGTTCCATAGCGATGGATTATGTATTGCTAGTTGAGAATAAAGTTGTAGTGGTCCTGAAAATGGAAACGTTCATACGAAAAGACGTCTGTTTACTTTAAACATAATTTTCCCGCTTCTGATGGATTTAATACAAAATCGTATCAATAAATGATATATACGGTTGTGAATTATTAATGAGTCTATGGATATCATGAAAATTAATAACAGATGTTTTTAGCACTCTAGTCAACCAAGACAAAGATTGAGAGATCGAATCTCAATCCTGCCCGGACCTTTTAAAGAGTACAATTACAGCCGGGGATGAATGAGACCAAGTACTGGCGACACGCAAAAGTTAGCGTAAGCAGTGATCCTATAATCATGAGCATCTAAGAGAAATCGAACTTTACCGTAAGATATAATAAATAATAATAATAAAAAATAAATGAAAAATAAATTAATAAAAATAATAATAAAAAATAAAATAAACCATCATTAATAAATTAGCTTAGAAGTAAGTACGAAGTTATTATAAAATTCTGCAATGTAAAGGAATAATACAAGCTTGTATGATCAATTATGAATTCTATGGGCGTAATAATCTCGTCTTTTATCGCTCTAAAACACTATCCCTACCTACCTATAATCGTGTAAGAGGTCACCTGTAGGGGCTAGCACAGCAGTCTTCTAAGCCCAAGGTAGCGGGCTCATACGCGGTATAATGATGGTATGTAAATAGATGGTTCCGAGCCTATGCGATGTCATTTACTCGTTAAAGATCCCTATCCTTATAATCTCCATAATTTAGGACTCCCACTGTAGCATCATCCACTTATCCAAAACTGCATGAAGTGACGCTAAATGAATAAACAACATAATGTAGTCTACAACGATCTTGAAGACTCTCATTGGAAGTAATTATTTTACTTTTTTTTTTTTTTTTTTATTATTTATTAGGTGAAGAAACAGGAAATCCAAAAGAAAATATACCCAAAAGTATCATGCTTGCTTGCAAAGCAAGTGTTATAATTTACTGTTCGGTCACAATTCTACATTGTTTGACTTGGCCAGTTAGTGATGTGGGTAAGATTCCATTTCATTTTGAATTTCATTCTTAAATAGTAGGTATATTTACTTATTACACAAAACAATCTAAGGGTTAGAATATCCGCTGAAATATTCGTATGGCTAATCTAAATGTATGTACTCTCGTCGATCAGTTAACTGTATTAATTAATGTTGCTATCATGAGGAAGAACATTTCCAACTTATTTGTTTGATATTCGCACATCCCTGCGAGTTGATTTGCAGCAAGATGGGATGGTAAAGGTGTTAATTCTAGAATATTAAATAAACAAGCGATAAATAAACAGACTTGTTCAGTGGCCTGACCGAACTTTTAAAAAATGAAATTCAAACATCAAGATTAAGGATGTAAAATTCCCAAAAAGCGTTCCTTGGAGAACTTTTGCATATGTGTGAGTTCATCTGTGTGGGTACTACGAGTTTCTGGCCCCCAAAGGTTCGAATCCCGGACCCAGGAGGACTTTTTCAAATATATAATTAAATGGGAATTTACTCATAACCTCTTCAAGGGTATTTGAGACCCTTAAGCCAACTGGTAGCCTCTCACAAAAATAGGCAGAAGGAGCGATGACCCTACCAGCGGCTAAGTTCCTCTAGGGCCTGTAGCACCAACCGAAGAAGATAGTTGAAATACAAAATTATTATTTACTTTAAATAGATTTCGATTTTCCACCATTTACATATCGAATGTCAGATATCATTTCCAGATATAAAATTTAACTTGAATACAAATCGGAGGCCAGATTTTACTTTATTACAGCAGAGAAGTAATACGAGTTCATCCTTGATACTGTTTAAATTTTGTTATTTGGCATTATAATTACACACATATATATATATATATATATATATATATATATATATATATATATACACGTTAAAAAAAAAAAAAAAAATATATATATATATATATATATATATATATATATATATATATATATATATATATATATATATATATATATATTTAACGTGTAGGTCGTCATGTAAAATATTCTTTAATTAATTTTATACACATACTCATTACATTAAAAAAATTTATAACAAAATAATGAAAAACAGGAACTCATAATATTTTAAAAAAAGGAAACCAATCAACATTACCTGTACAACATTACATCAACAAATCTAAAAATCATTAGCTATAAAATCAATAGCTGATTCAACTGAGACGTTTAGTTCCAAAAGGTACTATATCCACTTTAGACAATTTTATAGAAAACGCAATAATCTGTCATTTATTTATTACTTGACCAATTTACTTGATTCCTTTTTTCATTAAAATCTAAAGTTGATTTTTTATTGTATTTCCAACTTATTTTTAGAAATTATTGCACATTGTCCATGACTTCTTAACAATATAATATGGATATAGTACTTTTTTTTTTTTTTTTTTTTTTTTATGAAACGTGGATATAGCACTTTTTGGAAAGAATTAAAAGGGATATAATGATAGAGTTTTTGTTGACCGTTGAGAAATTAGATGAGGTAGATGGTTGGGGGTGCGGTCATAGAATAGAAACACACATTTAAAACAAGTGCTAAAGAAGTCATCTTTAGACACCGTCTCAGAGTGAACCCTGATGAAGGCCCACAATGCAGGCCGAAACGTCGGCACATAATTAAAATAGCACTTGTTTTAAATGTGTGTTTCTACTCTATGACTGCACCCCCAACCATCTACCTCATCTAAAAGGGATATAGAATGCTTTGGAAGAATATAACACTAGATAACGGTCATATAACCTTCCTCATACAAAATTACTCGTCACTAACGTCTTTATAATGTTAATTACTAAGTTATGAATTTTTCCTCTGACAGACAAGCCACTGATTGTTATATGTATGTATAGACAGGTGTGGATAAATAAATAAAGTTATAAACAAATGTATTTTTCCCTATTCTCACTTATTTTTCCTAGTTGGGTAACTTGATTTGATTACTATAAAGACTGATAAATAAATAACTTTTATTTTGGTCTTTTACCTTTTTCAAAAAAAAATTCTATTAGGTACGTATCAGGCACGATTTTTCTTCTCATCTTTAGCAAGGTCACGGAATTCTAATTCCAACCATTTGCTGGATAAAATACAATTATTCTATTAAAATGTGAGTTTCTGAAATTTTTTATATCTAATTTATGTGGCTGCAGGAAGAAATATTATGAAAAACTTAATTTAATTGAGAACCGAAGCGACGCTATTAATTTGTTTAAAACAGCCTAAAAACTGATTATTTGGTTAAAACTATTAATCATAATAATATCAGTAATTCAATATGAGCTAAATTGACCAATTCAAACGCACAAAATAAAGAAAACAATAAATTAAAGGCAATATATTACGGAATTAGGTGCTTCTGCCGTATAATAGGAAATATAGTACCTTTTGCAAGGAAATGAAAGGAAAGGTTATCTTTTTACAGAAGATATAGTGCGTTTTTGGAAGGAATCCATTTTAGTACCTTTTGGAATTAAATTAAATGTGGATTTAGTACCTTTTGGAATGAAATGCAATTTTCATATAGGTTTTTAAAAGATTTCTATGTTTTTTAGATAAAATATGATGACGGATTTAGGTAAAACTAAAACATTATACAAATATGTCAAAATATCAATTTTAAAAAACATGTCCTTTAGTACCTTTTGGAAATTAACGTCTCAATTGTCACCCAGCAAGTCACTGATATACAAGTTTTAATTTTTAAAGGTAATAACGATGATGCATTTAGCAGTAAGGGCCAGATGAAAAACTACCAATGGAAATCACATAGTCAAATAAATTCCATTAAAAGAGGTTTAAAAATGACGGAAATTGGAATAAAGTATTCTACGAAAGATAAAAAAAAATGTTATAGTTATACTAATAATAGTTTTTCATTTAAATTTTATATTTTTCAGATATCAATTATCCATTTGTAGACGTAATGACGAAACTCAAATATAAGCCCATGAATTGGATATGTGCATTTGCATCAATAATAGGCCATCTTAGCAGGTATTATAAGTGTTCACGCCATATGTTACGGCCTGATAAGGTTTTTATAGTTTTTTCAATCGAAAAATGATAAGTTCATAATTTTTATGATATTTATAATAAGATCATTTTTTTTGTTTAAATCTTTATTTTTTAATTTCTTTTTAAAATAGTTATTTTAAATATAATTAAAAGTTTTTAAACGAGAACAGTAGAAGAGAAAGACAGAAGACGATCGTACTTCAATTGTTTTTTGACTGCCTCGTGGCCAGTCGAGTCTTAAGCTAGCGTCTGAGCGGTGAAGATGTGCCGTATATACACCCAAGATTCCTCTCAACGTTTGAACGTTTGGAAACGAATTTCTTCATCTTCTCATCGTTCCCCTTGGAACTTGGAAGAGCCGCCTTGCGGTCATTTTCAACACCCAAGAGAACTTCGTCCAAGCCGCCCTGCGGTAATCTTCTTCAATACTCAAGACGACTTCGTTCAAGCCGCCCTGCGATTGTTTTCTTCAACACTCAACTGGACATCTTTACGTGAATATAACCTATCTTTATCCATTAATGGAACATTTAATTTCTTAATTCTTATTCAAGAAACTGTTTAATTTGATAACTATTTTTTTTACATCTTTGAGCATTAATTAAGTTAAGTTTGTTTCTTCTATTTTTACAATATTTTAATTAGGTTTATTTTGTTTCCTACATTTTCTTACAGCTGTTTAATTATAATTAGGTTAATTTTTCTTATATAAATTTATTAGGTTAATTTGTTTCTTATCATCCTTATATGTATTTCAGTGTATTAAATGTACTGTGATTCGTCGTTTGCTTTCATTATTTTAAATCTATACAGTCCACTTATTTATTTCAATAGAACCACCCTCAATTTTGAGTTGTCACTTGGAAGTACTATTCTTTCACGGATAGCCCAGCGTATACAAATTTTTGGTCTTCCGGGCCGGATTTATTTTTTGTCTACAAATTTTCGGCCCTCTGGCGGAACGGATCATAATACATTCCATACAGCTATCTCTTATTGTTTCATTTAGCCTTCTAAATAATTATTTAATTAAGGTTTAAATTTATTGGAATTCAAACTTTTCAGCAAGTGTTAGGTGCCAGTTGGGAAACATATCGTTATTTGAATTTCAGTTTATTTTTTTGTGATCAATCACATTTCTTTTTTCTCATCTTGTTTAACATATAGATTTTGTCAATTGTTTAAACTAAAAATGGGTCCAAAAATTGATAATGAGGTAGTATTGAGCTCCCTGTTGGACGAATTAGAGGACTTAAGGGACGATATACACGAAACAAATGAAATAGGTCAGGCTGCAACAAAAAATTCAGAATTATTTCCGGTTTTTAAAGCTAGGTTATCACGACTGGACGCTACTTTCCAAAAGTTCACTAAAACTGTCACAGAAGTGAAACAATATGCTAAATTACTAAACAAAGATAGCAGTGAGTATGACAACATTAGGAAGGAGACCCGCCATAAATTTTATGAAGCGTTGGCACTTGAGCGAGAACAAGTAGTTCAAGATCATTCATTGAATGCATCTTCTAGTGAATCCCAAAATCAGTTATTTAAACTTCCCTCTATAAATCTTCCTACATTCAACGGTGACTTGACTAAGTGGACTTCATTCAAAGACACTTATGTTTCATTAATTCATGAAAATACTTCCTTATTTCCAGTTCAAAAGTTCCATTATCTCAAGTCCTCATTAAAGGGACCTGCCTTGCAATGTGTTGCTTCCATACCAATTACTGCCCAAGATTATCCACAAGCTTGGCTCAGTTTGACCAAACGGTATGATAACAAACGGATTCAAGCTAGCAATTTGCTTGCAAAAATATTTAATTTTAAGCCATTACAGGAGTGTAATTTAGCTTCTTTAGAACAATTTTCGGAGATTGTATTAGAGAGTGTAACTGCGTTCAAAAATTTAGACATAAAAGATGAATCTGGGTTTGTTCTTCTTACATTTGCATTAAGACTGTTAGATCCCAAAACCCGTGAGCGGTTTGAGACTTTACAATGAGTGAAAGAAGAACTTCCTTCATTTCAAGATTTAGTTGACCTAATTTCTCAGCAATGTGTTGTATTTCAATCTCAAGCCTTATCTACTCCAAGCATGTCCAAACACTCGAACGACAATAAAACTTATCCTAAAAGGATGAAACAAATTTTTTACTCCACAGGGCAGCAAACTACTCGTTCTTGCCCCTTATGTAAGGAAAAGCATGCTTTGTATCGTTGCTCTAAATTTTTGGAACTTAGTCCACAAAAACGTTTTAATACTTTAAAGCCATTAAATCTTTGTTCCAATTGCCTTAGCGAAAATCATAAAAATGCTGATTGTCGGTCAAATAAATTATGTGGTTACTGCAATAAAAAACACCATTCCTTATTACACTGGGGTAATTCGGTGACATCTCCATCCTCTGTGGAGGAAGAACCTAAAACTAATACTTCGACAGTTATGGAAAACTCTCAGTTAGAAACTAATACCTCAGAAAGCGCTGTTTTTCCACATCTCTAGATGGCAAAGTAAATGTTTTACTTGGAACTGCTTTGGCCAGAATAAAAGACCATGTAGGTAACTATCACCAAATAAGAATTGTCATCGACAGTGGAGCACAACGTTCGTTTATTACGGCTTCGTGTGCTAGAAAATTGAAATTGATACCCTCTCAAAACCCCTACAAACTCTGTGGATTTGCGAATAGCCCAATTGCTGGTGGGACTCAGCAGGTAGACTGCACATTGGTTCCATTAAATTCTGAAAATCCCAAGTTGCGAACAAATGCTGTAATTATTCAGCAAATAAGTAATAATATACCCTCTCAACCTATCTCTGAGCATATTAGGAGACAATTAAGTAGTGAGGATCTTTCAGACCCTTCCTTTTGGAAGCCAGGCCCCATAGATTTTCTTTTAGGAGCGGATTTGTTTCTAAATATTTTCAGAAATATCAAAACAACTTCTAGTTGTCCCAATCTCTTAAATACGGTATTTGGAGGGATAATTCTAGGACCCTTACCTGATAATAACTCACACTCACCGCAAAATGTTCTGTTAACGGCCAACCTATCTCTAAATTCTGTTTTGGAAAATTTTTGGAAAATCGAAGAACTGGAACCCGTAAATCAGGAGAATCCTGAAGATGCTATATGTGAATCTCATTTTTCTAGAACCCACTCTCGCGACAGAACTGGGCGCTATATCGTACGCTTGCCATTTAAGAACGAACGTTCTATATTTTTTCACAGTTCTAGAAACGTTGCTCTTAAAAGATTTCAGCGTTTGGAATATGACTTTAATAATCATCCACTTATACGAAAAGAATATTCCGCCGTTTTAAAAGATTATCTGGATAATGGTATCATTTCTCCTGTAGTTAAGGGTGGGAGATATTTTCTTCCCCATCGTGGAATCACAAAGGACAGCTCTTCAACAAAATTACGAATAGTATTCGACGCATCGGCTGTATCTGATGGTGGGTCGTTGAATGAAAATCTTCATAAAGGTCCCAAACTTCAACTTGAAATTCGAGATGTTATGCTCAACTTCAGGTTACACATCTATGTAATGACAGCTGATATAAAGCAAATGTTTTGCAAATTATCGTTCACCCAGATGATCGTTGCTATCAACAGTTTCTATACCGTTTCGACCCGACAGAGGCTATCCAAACTTACCAATTAAATCGGTTACCCTTTGGCCTGTCCTGTTCTCCATATTTGGCCTTGCGCGTTATCAAACAGTTGGTAGCTGATGAAGGACAGGAATATCCATTAGCGTCTATGTCCCTATCAAACGACATTTATATTGATGATGTCCTGACGGGATCAGATAGCATTGATACGGCTTTACGATTGCAACAAGAACTCATTTATCTTTTAGGAACAGGCGGCTTCACCTTAAGAAAATGGGCCAGTAATAATCCATTGTTACTTACCAACGTGCCACATGAGTCTTGTGAGTCCAAAATATCCTTATCCGACTTCGATGATTCATCTGTTAAACTATTGGGAATGCAATGGAACCCTGTACAAGATAGTATTTCTTATAACGTGCAAGAGCTCGCGTAAATACAAAACGTGGGGTAATGTCTACTATAGCAAGGATGTATGACCCTCTTGGTTATTTAGCACCCGTGATTTTCAAAGCTAAATGTGTACTACAACAGCTTTGGAAACGACGTCTGGATTTGGATTCTCAGCTTCCGCCCGATTTATTGCTTGAGTGGGATCATTTTGTTAATGAATTGCCTTTACTAAAATCACTTAACATATCTCGGGGCTTGTTTTCAGGTGCTAAAAAACAAGTAACGGCTGTAGGATTTGCAGATGCTTCTACCCTAAGATATGCAGCAGTCCAATATTTACGAACCGAATATGAAAATGGGAGAGTGGAGGTCCGTTTGATTCTTGCCAAAACTAGGCTTGCTCCTCTAAAGCTTTTAACAGTTCCGCGTCTAGAACTTTGTGCGGCCTTGTTATTAGTGAAATTACATAAGTCTTTAGAAACGTTTTTGTCAAAATTAGAGGTAAAGGCCACATATTATTTCTCAGATTCATCCACCACTCTTTCTTGGCTCAATATCCCTACTTACAAACTCAAAACTTTTGTTACCAATCGCGTAACTGCAATTTTGGATCAATCCTCTCATAGTGAATGGTATCATGTACAATCACATCATAATGCAGCGGATATAGCGTCTAGAGGATTAACTCCTGGCTCTTTTCTAAAAGACGGTACTCCAGAATGGCTGAAACACCCGATTGAAGCATGGCCAATCAGTAATCATTTTAATAACCATAGTACCGGAGACTTGCCGGAAGTAAAGAAAAAGGAGGTTGTTTTAAGTGCTCCAACTAATGATTGCTATCTGACTAGTGTTATTAAAAACTTTTCGTCTTATACTAAACTTTTGAGAGTATTCGCTTATGTGCTGAGACTCTTGCATAATGCACGGTTGAATATATCAAAAAGGCAAATAGGGCGCCCATCAGCCATTGAACTGAACCTTGCACTAGAGAAAATTATACAAGTTACCCAACGTTTTTACTTTGATAAAGAATTTCCTAACTCTGACTCCGAATCCTCCTCTTTGGGGGCTCTATCACCCTTTATTGATAGCCGAGGGATTCTCAGGGTGGGCGGTCGTCTTACAAACGCTCCGCTAAATTACGAAAATAAACACCCAATTTTGCTTCCTCACAAATCACATTTAAGTTCCCTGATCATAGATCACTTCCACATTGCATAACTACACGCAGGTCCACAATTACTCCAGTCAATGCTGCAACGTAAGTTTTGGATAATTTCGGCAAGGAAATTGATTCGGTGTCGAATACATCAATGTTTTCGATGTCACCGGTTTAGAGTACAAAATTATAGTCCGAAAATGGCCGATTTACCACCTTCACGATTCGAACAGGGTAGAGCATTCATTAATACCGGGATTGACTTTGCGGGCCCCTTCCCCATTAAAGAATCGAAACGTCGAAAGGCAAATGTGGAAAAAGCTTATGTCTGCTTATTTGTTTGCATGAGCACAAAGGCAGTCCACCTCGAAGTGGTTTCTCAACTTTCCACCGAAATGTTTCTAGCAGCACTTGAACGATTTATTTCACGAAGAGGACTACCCAGCCAAATCTTTTCGGACTGCGGTACTAATTTTGTCGGCGCAAACCGACACTTGAAAGAACTGTTTGCATGGTTCAACGATAAGCGTACCAAAGATGCTTTGGATTACCACCTACACAACCGAGGAATTCAGTGGTGCTTTAACCCTCCTAAGGCACCACATTTTGGGGGTATCTGGGAAGCCGGTGTGAAATCATTCAAGTACCATTTCAATCGAGTTGTAGGCACATACTTGTTAACATTTGAAGAACTGAGCACTCTTGTGGTTAAGATTGAGGCAGTCCTCAACTCTCGACCGTTGTATCCCATTTCATCCTCTCCTATTGAATATGACGTGCTTACACCAGGCCATTTCCTAATAGGTGCACCCTTGTTGTCACTGCCTACCCATGACTTGACAGACGTACCTGAAAATAGACTATCCAGGTGGCAAATTGTACAATGTTGCATTCAAAACGTCTGGAAAAGATGGCGTTATGACTATTTAAATAGTTTGCAGCAACGGACAAAATGGACTTTGGCCAAACCAAACTTGAATATTGGAACCCTAGTTTTACTAAAAGAACCAAACGCATCGGTGCAAAATTGGCCTACCGGTAGAATAATGGAAGTATACCCCGGAAAAGATGGAACAGTTAGAGTTGTAAAAGTTAAAACTCCAAAAGGAGAGTACATCCGGCCTGTTTCCAAATTGGCACTTGTGCTACCACAAATATAAGCTAACTAATGTAGTGTCACCACCAATATGTTCATGTAAACCTTGGAAATTTTCAACGAAAATTTGGTGGGCGGTATGTTCACGCCATATGTTACGGCCTGATAAGGTTTTTAGAGTTTTTCAATCGAAAAATGATAAGTTCATAATTTTTATGATATTTATAATAAGATCATTTTTTTTGTTTAAATCTTTATTTTTTAATTTCTTTTTAAAATAGTTATTTTAAATATAATTAAAAGTTTTTAAACGAGAACAGTAGAAGAGAAAGACAGAAGACGATCGTACTTCAATTGTTTTTTGACTGCCTCGTGGCCAGTCGAGTCTTAAGCTAGCGTCTGAGCGGTGAAGATGTGCCGTATATAGACCCAAGATTCCTCTCAACGTTTGAACGTTTGGAAACGAATTTCTTCATGATCTTTGAGCATTAATTAAGTTAAGTTTGTTTCTTCTATTTTTACAATATTTTAATTAGGTTTATTTTGTTTCCTACATTTTCTTACAGCTGTTTAATTATAATTAGGTTATTGTGGATGTAATTAGTTGACCGTTGAGAATTACTGGAAGGAATTAGTCCGGGTGGCGGTCATTAAATGAAACAACTAAATAGTTTCAACTATTTTATTGTTTGCCAACGTTTCGACCCCCTTTGTGGGTCATCATCAGGGCTAAAAAGATACAAAAGAATATAATTTCAATGACATTACATACAATATTATATAACCTATTTAGCTAGAGAACGTCGGTATTGAAAAAATAACAGAAGAACTGTATATGTAAAAAAACTTAATTAAAATACAATGACCATGTTACAATAATGAAAGTCTTATACAGAAAAAATAAAAATGTTCACTAAACAAAATTTACACAGGTATCCATAATTTACATGAAATATGAAATATAAAAATATGAAGTAGAGTGGAGATACGTACCGCATGGTGGGAGAATGGAAACTAGGTACTGTTTGGTAGATGGGGGGTAGGTAGGATGGAAAATACGTAGGAAAAGGTAGGATGGAAAATACGTACTGATTTATGGACAGGGTCTGACAACAATGACTAAAATTCTTAATACTACCATACAAAGAATCAATGAAATTTAACTTATGATTATAATAATGATACAGGATAACAAATTATAATTTAATTCTTGAAATATCACCTATATAATAGTAAGAACAATGATGGAAGATGTATATGGAGAAAAACTGACTGTACCCCTACTATACTTCCCGACCATGATTCACCCATGATATTTTTATATAGATCCCTACCTTACATTCCGCACCTTTCTGAAAATATAAAAAAAATCCTTAAATTTTCCTTACCTTCCTTAAAACTAGGACTTAAGACCCAGAACAAGCTTTCTCACCTTTTTACCAATACAAAAGACCCGATCACTCCTATATATCGTTCCAATATTGTTTATAAAATTTCATGTTCAGATTGTGATGTATCCTATGTAGGAGAAACCAAAAATTACCTAAAAACCAGAATATCGCAACATAAACTCTCCGTATTCTCTCGAAACCCTCTAGCCTCAAAACTTTCTGAACACTCCATACATTTCAATCATTCCTTTAACTTTGACGACTGCTCCATTTTAGATTATGTTCCAAACCATAAGAAAAGACTAATCGCTGAATCCGTCCACATCCACCTCCAATCCAATCCTGTTAACCACATAACCGATAAACAATGCATTTCCTCCACATATAGCCACATATTAAACTCTATTAAGTAGCATATTTTCTCTGTCTATCCCACCATATATATTGTTTTGTTTTTCATTATTATTGTTTGTTGGTTTTTATTTATATTTTTAAATCTATTTTAGGTATCCATATAATTCTATATATGTATTTATTTTGTTTTGTTTATGTATTTAAAATTTTCTAAATGTCTTCACTATTCAATTTATTCCAACTTGTATTTATGTTTATTTAACTTTTTCATCAACCTGTAAGATTTGTCAATTAATGTATTTTACAATGTTCCATTATTATTTTTTCCACCCTGTTATCTTTGGATACCTTAAACAGAATTAGGGATAATTAAGTTGGGAGGTACAGTCAGTTTTTCTCCATATACATCTTCCATCATTGTTCTTACTATTATATAGGTGATATTTCAAGAATTAAATTATAATTTGTTATCCTGTATCATTATTATAATCATAAGTTAAATTTCATTGATTCTTTGTATGGTAGTATTAAGAATTTTAGTCATTGTTGTCAGACCCTGTCCATAAATCAGTACGTATTTTCCATCCTACCTTTTCCTACGTATTTTCCATCCTACCTACCCCCCATCTACCAAACAGTACCTAGTTTCCATTCTCCCACCATGCGGTACGTATCTCCACTCTACTTCATATTTTTATATTTCATATTTCATGTAAATTATTGATACCTGTGTAAATTTTGTTTAGTGAACATTTTTATTTTTTCTGTATAACACTTTCATTATTGTAACATGGTCATTGTATTTTAATTAAGTTTTTTTACATATACAGTTCTTCTGTTATTTTTTCAATACTGACGTTCTCTAGCTAAATAGGTTATATAATATTGTATGTAATGTCATTGAAATTATATTCTTTTGTATCTTTTTAGCCCTGATGATGACCCACAAAGGGGGTCGAAACGTTGGCAAACAATAAAATAGTTGAAACTATTTAGTTGTTTCATTTAATGACCGCCACCCGGACTAATTCCTTCCTATAATTAGGTTAATTTTTCTTATATAAATTTATTAGGTTAATTTGTTTCTTATCATCCTTATATGTATTTCAGTGTATTAAATGTATTGTGATTCGTCGTTTGCTTTCATTATTTTAAATCTAT
Source organism: Piezodorus guildinii (assembly GCA_023052935.1). Taxonomy (NCBI): domain Eukaryota; kingdom Metazoa; phylum Arthropoda; class Insecta; order Hemiptera; family Pentatomidae; genus Piezodorus; species Piezodorus guildinii. The sequence goes on along the minus strand of CM041293.1, from coordinate 116,602,559 downwards.
ACAGTCCACTTATTTATTTCAATAGAACCACCCTCAATTTTTAGTTGTCACTTGGAAGTACTATTCTTTCACGGATAGCCCAGCGTATACAATAAGGATATTAAATGATTCTGAATAAATTTTATTAAATAAAATTATCGAAATGTTTTTAAATAACTAGAAAAACTCCGAACATATTTAAAATTTTAATGTTAATTAACAAAGCTCCTCAGCCTACACACTCGGGAACAGCAGTGACAGAATAAATACCCAGATAACAGAATTTGCAGTCATGAACAACGTACATGCACTAATTAATGTCTAAGTGATAAACAAAATAATGTGGGCAATATGAAATAACAGGATTACTAATTTTTTGCATTAGTATAAGCAATAAACAAAAAATAATTACGTCTGCATTATTATTGTTATTGTTATTATTATTATTTTCTTTTTTTTTGGGTGTTAAGTTTACTTACTCTGTTCTGTATTTCATTCCTAATGATGGAGTTTTGTTGACCGTTGAGAAATTAGATGAGGAAGATGGTTCGGGGTGCGGTCATAAACTGACTCCTTTAGGCAGCGTCTCAGAGTCAACCCTGATGAAGGCCCACATTGTAGGCCGAAACGTCGGCACATAATTAAAATAGCACTTATTTTAAATGTGTGTATCTAATTTATGACCGCACCCCCAACCATCTTCCTTATTCGTATTTCATTCCGTTCATTCCGCTGGACGTTTATAGAGAAAGGGAGAGGGGAAGCTGTCATTTCTTTTCAACCTAGAAAGACTTTGATATTTAGAAAACTAGGCAAATATGATTACAAATATTTTGTTTTTTAAAGAATTTTCCTCATAAGAAATTAGGCATAGAAAATTGTTTACACTCCTGTTTTAGCTAGATACCCAAGGTTAAAATGAGTGACACCGTTTAATATATATAAATAGTTCAAAAAGAAGTTTGAAAATGGTCAGACATAAGTGTCGAAATGTTATTAATTTATCGACGATATATTTTAATTATTTGATGTTACATCAATACATATAGAAATATAATACGCTAAAAGTGGTTCAGTTTTACTATAACTTCCTTTGATATGAAATAAATCGCAAGGAAAAGGAAATACACGTTTTAGGGTCTCTTGAATCCAAATATCCAAGTCGTGCGAAAATGTTATTGAGTCTGTGAGTCTGATGAGATGACATTATTATTTAAATTAACTTAAACATACACAATATATTTAAACTATGCCTGAGAATACTGAGGGACATTATAATTAAACTTGCCATACAATATTACAACCAAACAAAATACCTTTAAAACATTAGTCGGCTGCCAAATGTGAAATCAGTCTTAAGTGCTCCTTCTCGGCTTCATCCTCCAGCTGCTCTGACCCCTGACGGGCCTCTCCTCTTTTTGTAGATGGAACTGCAACTCTCGTGGCTGGGATGAGACTCTCCCTTCGAATCTTCTCTCTCATCCTCGTCACCTCGGGCGGGGCTGATATGGGAAGTGCCCCGGTTGGTTTGACTTCGTAGACCTTTATCATATGTGTGACTTTTACCTAATACTCTTGTCGGCTGCCGATGGGGGTCTAGTAAGTTTCCCAAGGTATTGCGGGGCCCGCAGTATTCTCAATACATAAATATATATATATATATATATATATATATATATATATATATATATATATATATATTTCTAATTCACATAGTATGATCATCATTCAAAGACATGGGTGAGAACCATTGAAAAGCTACCTAATTAATAGAATGTAGGATAATTTTTTTTTTTTATAATTATTACGATTATATACGTTTTCCATAGAATTAATGGTACCGGCTAATTATATATACGATATTTGTTGTTATTTTTTAGTGCACATGCTTGCATGTTCCTCCTCACAAGACTTTTATATACCATGGCTCGGGATGGACTCATATTCAGCCTCTTTGCACGCATTAATAGAAATACCAACACGCCCGTATGTTCTACGTTCATATTCACATTTCTTCTAGGTAAGCTAATATTTCATAAGATATGTATACATATCTATAATTACTACATACTATGATTTGTATTCATTTTATTACTTTCACTTACTATATATAGTAAGGGAAAATATTGCGTTCGTGAAAATTTTCGAATTTAAATTTTTAACGGAAATACACATTTTTAGGGTCCCTTGAGTCCAAATAACCAAGTCCCACAAAAAGGTATGTGTGTGTGTGGTAACTCTCGGGTGGAAACGGTAAGTCCTATGAAACTGAAATTTCATATTTAAGACAAATATACGCCCGAGATATTACAAAACCTTTTTCATTAGAATGAGCTTACTAGACGAGCCACTTTATACTATGTATTTTGTATCTTTTTTCGATTTTCTCGTAAACGGTTCCGACGATTTTCCTGAAATTACGAACGGTTCCTCTCAATTAACTTTTAAAAGCTTGAGTATAAGATGATATTTTTTCAAAAATCTTTAGCTTTCTAACGGTATATCATACATGTATATTACTGCACTTATGTTCAAAAACGAAAAATTGCATTAAAAAAATATTTTTTTTATGTTTTCTCCTTTAGTTGGGTATCGAATTCATTCAATTTATATATTTACCTATTTTTCATCAGTGGTAACAAGATAAAATAGTTATTTTTATATAATCAACAAAATTAAAGGTACTTTAGAGAAAGAAAGTTTAAAATATTGGCATTTAAGCCCAGTCAGACCATTTTAATCAGAATAAAACCTACATGATATTAAAGCCCATTAAATTTTACATCGATATACCATATTTATTTAAATATACATAATAGAAAACGATATATTTCCTCTTGTTGTACGAATATGAAATTTACAGATTAGCTATTTTTATAAATCGATATAAAAAAGGTAAAGGATCCTTCTATCCTCTCGCGCATCAGCACAGAGTTTATATATACCATTGTTATGTTATTCATATCAAGAATTGACAAAATTAATAATTCTGCCTCAGCTGGGGTTCGAACCCGGGTCTAGGAGAACAGTAGCATAATGGTCTATCCACCAGGCCACGCCGCTCTCTGGGAAGGGATAGAAAGTACGAAAAGCAATTTTTTTCTCCTCAACTGATCAACCGATTTTCATGAAGAAAAAAATTCGATTGAAAAAAAAATCAATTAATCCGCACCGAATAAAAATGTTTTATTCAGACTCGTCCAATGTTCACCGTTCAAGCCCAAGCCCCCGAGATCAGCCTTAACGCAATCCTCCCATCGACGCTTCGGCCTGCCTTTCCGACGCCTACCAGTCGGTTCAGCGAATACCAACTTTCTCGGAATCCGCTCTTCATCGAGTCCAACAACTTTACTCGCCCATTTGAGTCTCCGAAATGCTGTCAAATCAATTATATTCACAGGATACAAGTCCCACAATTCCGCGTTGTGCAACCTCCTAAACTCCCCAGTGGCCTCATCTCTCTTCGGACCAAATATTTTACGCAGTACCTTATTTTCGAAAACCTTAAGCCGTTGTTCATCCTTCAAAGTAAGATCCACGTTTCACATTCGTAAAGAACCGTCGGAAGAATAATAGTTTTATAAATTCTAACCTTTAAGTTTTTAGATAGAATCCGCGAACTAAGCAACTTAGCAACTGAATAATAACACGAATTTCCCACCTTTAACCGGGACTTTATTTCTTCCTGGATTTCATTTTTTCTTGTTATCATTGAACCTACATACTTGAATTTCTCAACGTGTTCAAAAGTATGCCCTGATACATCAATATCACCAAGATCACCACCGTTTCTGCTACTAATCACATATTTCGTCTTATCGGTATTTAATTCGAGTCCTATTTCTTTACCGTTTTTTATTAACACACTTGTATTAAGCTGTATGGTTTCCGTTTCTTCACCTAGCAGTACCAGATCATCGGCATACCCCAAAACCGGAATCTTGTAACCCATATTTAAACCTTTCTCGGTACACATCACCTTTTCTATGACATATTCTAAAGCTATATTAAATAAATAACACAGGTGAAAGGGAGTCACCCTGTTTTAAACCCGATCGCACCTCAAATCTCTCGAAGTAATTATGACCGATTCTAACTTTATGGAATGTTTCCGACAAACACATCACTACTAGGTTTACTAACTTTCTAGGTATTCCATGTTCAATCATGATATTATATAGCTTCTGACGGTCTACTGAATCATAAGCCTTTTTAAAATCGATATAAAGTTGATGGACTACACCGTTGTATTCCAATTTTTTCTCTAATATTTGACGTAAGGAAAATATTTGATCAATAGTCGAGCGATTCCGCCTAAAACCACATTGGTAATCTCCGATAATTTCCTCAGCGTATTCCGTGATTCGACTAGTTAGTATTGACGAGAATATTTTATAGCATACTGGGAGAAGAGAGATCCCACGATAGTTGTTACAATCCGTCCTCGGTCATTTTTTGTGAATCGGAATAAGTATTGATTCTTTCCATTCTTCGGGCATTTTTTCATTTTCCCAGATCTTTTTAACTAAAACATGTAATTTGGAAACGCCCGTTTCTCCACACGCCTTAATTAATTCACACGTGATATTATCATTTCCTGCAGCCTTATAACGTTTTAATTTTCCTATCGCTATTTCGACTTCCTCTTTACTCGGTGAGTCTATCCATGGTTCAGCGCTCTGATATTCAGAGAGAGGAGATTGATTATTATTTTCCGTATTTAATATGCCGTCAAAGTGTTGTTTAAATTTATTCAATATCTCAGTCGGATCCGCAATTATATTGTTATTTGCATCTTTAACCGCATTAAATAAGGGTTAACAGTTGTAAATATCAATACATATTTAAAAAATATATATATAGATATACATTTTCAGGTGCTTTGGGTATGTATTTGCGAACCGAATATATGTGGACTATCGCCCGAGCTTCTGGTAATATTTCGAAGGAAGTGATTGCTGTCTGTCTCTTGATAAGGCGGTAATATTCAACTAATTTTATCATAAGTTATTGCATCAACAACAATTAAGTAAAGCAGATTAACTTAACTTAATCCATCCATAAAGATATAAATCTGAAATATTCGTAATATTTTTTTTCTTACGAAAAAGCACTCTAAAACAATTTAAATATTTTCTTAGAGTGTTCTACTAAAACCAAGTGCAACGCACTTCTGTATTACAGATGATTACTTTCTATTTTCTTAACTTGAGAAAGTTTCAATTTCTTTTTAATATTAATTGAGTTCTTTTCACTTCCAATTATATTTTATTCTGTTAACAATTTCATAAATCTACTTTTCGGAGTTTATTGATAAGTCCTCTTTTTAAGACTAAAATAAAATTACAAAAAATAAATAAATAAATTAAGTCAACATACAATATAATCTGAAAATAATTTGAAGTAATATATATTACTTACAGCGGTGTCAATTAAAATATTTGTATACAAGTTAACTTTTAATTTATGTGTCATAATTATTAAATACATTAGCAATGTGCCACTAATAAATCTAAATGAATTATATTGGCTCACTGTATTCTCTTGTTTTTAAATTTCAGACTTTATACCTTAATTATTGCTCTATTAAAATCGTACGCCTTATTATATTATCGTAGTATTGTTCTTGGAGTTTTAACTAATTTATTTTCTTACATTTTTATAACTTGATATTATTTATAATGTATGTGTAATGAGCACCTAAGTTTTTTTAATCGGTTTTGCAGTTTATGGTCTAGTATTTTTGGTGAGCCATATACACTTCAAGTATTTTTCTGTTTCTATTATTTTGTGAACTATCTAGTATTTCAGCATTTTCAAAATTAAATATGCTGCAAGATCGAAGTGGCATAGGACTAGATATCCATCAGACAAAACATATAATAAACTGACAAACATACTAAAACAGAAATCAGAAAAATTCAAATTCGAAACTTACTCAACTTCACTGAAAAACTTAGTATTATAGACAGATCATTATGGATGATGACAAAAAAGCTACTGAAGTTCACAGACTGTAATCATTCACTCCTAACTGAATCCCATATCTGGACAAGATCTAATGAAGAGAAGGCCCAGATATTCGGTCAGCACCTTTTTCAAACCTTTAATCCACATCCAGATATCCATAATCCCGGTCACATTAAGTTTATAGAAGATGAACTAGATATCCCACTCCCAATGGTTCTTCCTAAGCGTTCCATCCATCAGAAATAGCTAACATCATTCAGAGTTTACCATCCCGCAAAGCTCTTGGGCATGATCTTGTAACTTTCCATATTTTAAAACTACTTCCTCGAAAAGCTATCCTATATCTCACTTACATATATAATTCCCTACTCCGTTCCACATACTTTCCTGCTTCCTGGAAATTATAAATTGTAAAAATGATACCCAAAGCTAAGAAACCGCCAGAAAATCCATCTTCTTACCGTCCCAACTCACCATTTACCAATCATGGGCAAAATCTTGGAAAAGCTTATACTGAAACGCCTATATCCCATCCTAGATACTAATCCCATAACTCCTGATCACCAGTTTGGATTCAGAGCGTCCCATTCCACTACCGAGCAATGTCATCGTGTGGTGGACGTTGTCTCATCTACATTGGAGCGCGGCTTGTATTGCACGGGAGCCTTTCTCGACGTAAAATAGACCTTTACCGAGTTTGGCACCCGGGATTGCTTTACAAACTCCGAAAATCCCCCCCTCCCCTACAAATTCCTTATCATCCAGTCCTACCTCACTGGCAGATCGTTCAAAGTAAATCATAGTAATTCCTATTCATCCGTTTTTTGGCTGGATTCTATTCATCCATTCTATTCATCAATTTACTGGTGTTCCTCAAGGCAGTATCCTAGGACCCATTCTTTAAACAGTTTATACATCTGTTATCCCGTGCCATCCTTATACTTTCCATTCCATCTATGCTGAAGACACATGTGTGTTATCAGTCGATACTGATCCAACTATTGCCTCTCAAACTCTCCCATCCCACATCAGAGACCTTGAGGTATGGTATCGGAATTGGAATATTAAAATAAACTCCAACAAATCCCACCAAATTACCTTTACCCTTCGGCGTAAACCTATGACATCCTGCCCTACAGTGTCCTTCAATAACTTTCCGCTAGTTCCTGTTGAACAGATCCGATATCTAGGATTCCACCTTGACAAACGCCTTACTTGGAACCCTCATACATGACTGAAACGACAACAAACTCCTCGACGTTTTCGGCTAATCCAACACATACTAGACAAACGTTCTAATCTTCCACTTAACTACAAAAGGCTCATCTACATGACTGTCATACGGCCTTTAGTAGAACGTTTAGTAGAGCTTTGGAGCTATACTAAGCCATCAAGTTCTTCCCGTATCCAATTCCTACAATCCAAAACCCTTCGTAAAATCCTCAATGCTCCTTAGTTTGTTACAAATAAACTGATCCATAAAGACCTTAATTTTCCGTATGTAGCTGATTTGGCCCGAACCAGGTATCAATCCTTCCATGACAAATTCCATTCCCACTCTAATCCTCTAGTTTTAATCCTGTCTTCTACTTCCATTCCTGATAATCCCCCGAGGCGTCTGAACAGAAGATGGACTGTAGATCTTCTACTTTAGAATGTTTTTAGAGTGCTTCCCTTGGGAAGCTTCTCTACATGTATTTCTCATGACTATTTGCTTTTAGCCTATTTATTAGATGTGTTGTACAATACAGTAGTAAATATCAATAAATAATTTAATTTAAAAAATTATGCTGCAATCTGATACAATGGAATGATAGGACTGATGAATTAATATTTTTTTACGTTTTTACTATTAGATTATGTTGTGAAATTCTTGTTTTTAATTTGTTAACGCTTGTCCTCTATATATTCCTTCACGATTATGACATTTAATTTTGTATATGTGCTTGCTCAAGTGATTATCTAATTAAATTGTAGTTACATAAGCCAAAGAAATCGAAAAACAAGAGAATAGAGCGAGCCAATATAATACATTTTGTAATGACACATAGTTAATGTTTTTTTTTTTTTTTTTTTAACTTTAAATCTTTATTCACACCTGTAAATAATACAATGAACAATCAGTGAATGTGCGGTCAATTTTAAGAAACATGGCGTGATAGGCATGAGGGAGAGCAGCACCCAGCGGTACCTACTCCTGGCATGAAATTAGTGTATATTACTAAAGGAGAAGGTCTCTCATCCAACTCCTCTTCAGCCTTCTGTAGGCATTTCCTGGCATGAGTGTTGTGGCCATGTCATTGATTAGTGTGTTAGGGTGACCTTGTAGTTTGTCGTGGAAACGTTTGTAGTGTGTCCGTATGTGCTCATTGACGGTTGGCATCTTAAGGTCAGTATGTAAAGTTATGTTGCTAACGTACCATGGTGCTTTTGTAATTGTTCTAAACGTTTTAGCCTGAAAGATTTGAAGTTTGTTAATGTGAGTCTTTTTAGCTGTCCCATATATCTGTGATGCGTAAGTCCAAATAGGTTTCAGTAGGTAAGTATAGGTGTTTAATTTCTGTCGAAGTTTTAGTTTCGAGTGTTTTGAAAAGAGTGAGTAAAGAAGTCTCAGTCTTTGGTTAAGGGTTTTCTTTTTTTGGTTAATATGCGGGCCCCAAGTCATTCTTCTGTCAAACGTCAAACCAAGATAATGTACAGTGTCCGTCTGTGGAATTTGTGTGTTGTCTAAGAAAACGGGAGGACTCGTGTCATGTCGAAGAGTAAAGGTGATATGGTGTGATTTGTCATTATTCAATCGGATTTTCCAGAGTTTGAACCAGTCATGTAATTTTATTAGATGTTGTTGTAGGATCTCTGAGGCGTGGGTTGCAATTTTATGTTTCGTTAAGATCGCTGTGTCGTCGGCATAAGTCGCTGTTAGAATATTGGGGCTGTAAGGTATGTCATGAGTGTAAATAATGTAGAGTAACGGAGCGAGCACTGCACCTTGGGGTACTCCTGCTGCGATAGATCTCATGGCAGATAGCTCTGATCCCTGTCGAACGGAGAAAAATCTGTGAGAAAGGAAAGAATGAATAATGAGGTAGTAAGTAGGCGGAAGGATAGTCTTGAGTTTGAAGAGAAGCCCCTGGTGCCAAACTCTGTCGAAGGCTTGAGCAACGTCGAGAAATACGCCAGTAGTGTATAACTTCTGCTCTAGTGCGGTGGATATGTAGTCCGTCACTCTGTGTAGTTGGTGCAATGTCGAGTGATGTCTTCTGAATCCAAATTGATGATCTGGTACGATGTCGTTGTTAGTTAGTACATCAAGAAGTCTTTTATGTAGTAGATGTTCGAAAATTTTGGAGCATAGCGGAAGTAAGCTTATTGGTCGGTATGATGAGGGAGTATTTTTGTCCTTGTTGGTCTTGTGAATCATTGTAATATGTGAGTATTTCCATTGAAGCGGGAATTTGGTTGTCCTCAGTATCGCGTTATAGATTGAAGTCAGAAACACTAGAGCTTTCCTGGGCATTTGCTGGAGTACCTCAGCGTTAATTAAGTCGTGTCCAGGGGCTTTCTTTTTAGGCAACTTTCTGATTTGTTCAGCGACTTGGGCAGGTATGAAGGAAGGAGGAGGTAATGTCAGTTGTAAAGGTTCATCCAGAGTTTTAAGTTATGTTGTTTTAATAATATTATCAATAATTATGACACATAAATTGGAAGGTAACTATTCAGTATACAAATATTTAAATTATACTATGCAATAAATATATATCATGTAAATATAGAAAGAAACGTAAATTACATGTATTTATGAAATTTTTAACGAATTAAAACATAATTGGAACTGAAATGTGCTCAAAACGTGCAAAAATGAATTTAATTTTACTATTTAAGTTAATCTACCAAACGAGAAGAAACAATATTATGTTACCAATGACGTAGCGAAACCAATGGTCAGTTATGAGTTAACTTAAGATCGTGACTGAATAATGGAGAAGAAAATATACATCTCGGACATTTTCAATATTCACCATGGTTAATGTCGGCACAAATCGGTATATGTCCAAAATAAGGGGGTTTAGTAAATATTTCGGATATAAACCAAGCGAATATGTGAATGTTGACAACCTTCGATGAAAGTCGTTATCGTCTTATAAATCTTATGAACTGTTTTATAAGATTTATTTTCGGAGCCCGTAGACCTGACCATATTTCTGGCTATTATACCAACTTAAAATGGCTTTATCCTTCTATACGACGGCAATACATCCTTGGTTCTTACCTATTCAACACTTTAAAAAATAATATACCTTCCTACATAACTGAGCTCCTCACCCTTCGCTTAGTTAACCATTCGCTAAATATTAGAACCCAATTAATCAATATTAATATTCCATCACATAAAACTGTATTCTTTCACAATTCGTTTCTCGTTCGCTCTTCATCCTTCTTTAAATCGCTGTCTATCTCTATTCGTAAAGCCACCTCTCTTTCTTCCTTCAAACATCAGCTCTTCCACTACCTGCTCGCATCTCAATCTTCCGTTCCAATGTAAAATATAGGTATATATAGTATCAATTTGCAATAATTTATAGATATAATGAATATTTGATCTTTTATAAGTACCTGGACTGGCAAAATTTAGGACTCCCACTGTCCGATAAGCCACATTTTTTTAAAAAAATTATATATATATATATATATATATATATATATATATATATATATATATATATATATATATATATATATATTAAGTAATCAGACCCTAATTATTCCATTAACCATTATTCTAAGGGGACTTGATCCCAGAATAAAATTTTATTTTCATTTCATGGAAAAATATTTGACAATGTATTCATTTAGTTTTGCAACATTCACAGATAATAATTTATTATAACCACTGTATTTTAGAAAAATGTAAGTTAAAAAAGATTCTTAAATGTAAACAGGTACAGATGTGAAGATGAATATGTAGAAAAAGACCCAATGAATAGATGGATTCTCGTCAATTACCCAAGGGCACTCAAATATCCCTCAAAACCAACTGAAAGGATATCGATGCTTTTGATCTTCATCGCTGGTACTTGAAACTTCTGGCGAGTAAATCATTTGTATTAGATAAGAATATTAACTGTTTTGAAATATATCGATCATAAATATTTTTTTTAATAATAATAGTTGATGTATGATGCAATAAGAAAATGTCTGGTGTATCCACTCACATGGAAGTACCGACCACCCTGCGCCGGGAACGAATAGCTATTCTAAACTTATCGCTACTACTCTGCAATAGGAGTGTCTAGAAGCTGACCTTTTTTGTCGCTATCACTAGCGTAATCTAGCCTTTTTTATAACTACGTGTCCGTACTTGCCTTCTTTTTAAAATATGCCCCTTAAATTACATTAGCCTTGTAAATATAATAATGAATATATATTTTAAATAATACATTTTTAACAAATACATGTAAAAGGTAAAAATTACCAATGCCATAGAGCATAGAGCACTTAGTCAGAAGTAATAAGAATTGAGGAAGATCAAGAAGGCACGAGGTGATCGGCCAATGAGAAAATTGAAGTTTTTTTATTTTTTATTTTATTTTTTTTTATTTATTATAGAGATATTTGCAACTATATTAACACAAAAAATACATCAAGTAAATGTGACTGTTCACACATCAGATATGGACATGATAGGCGTGAGAAGATTCTACGCATTGGTAGCACTTCAAAGGTTTTTCAGACAAGGAGGTCTCGAGGCCATCGGCGTTTCAGCCGCCTCGGAGGATGATCAGGAATAGAAGGAGATGAGAGATTGCGGACAAGTGGGTTTGGGTGGAGTGGTAATTTGGAGTGAAAGGAAGTATATCTAATTCGGGCTAAGTCTGCAACTAATGGGATATTCAGGTCTTTGTGGATTATTTTATTGGTGACAAAGTAAGGGGCATTTAGGATCTTTCAGAGGATTTTGGATTGCAAGGATTGGATGCGAGAGGAATTTGATGGCTTGGTGGATCCCCATAGTTCAATTCCATATGTCCAAATAGGCCTAAGTATGGTAATATAAATTAGTTTTTTGTAGTAGGTGGGAAGTTTTGAACGTTTGTCAAGTAAATGTTGTAATAAGCGATATCTGCGAGCTGTTTCTTGTCGTTTCAGTCTAGTGTGAGGATAGAAAATTGAATTAAGAAAGATCAAGAAGGCGCGAGATGATCGGCCAATGGGAATCTATAACAAAATAAAACACGCGGTATACGATGTTTTCCGGTAATTGCCGCTCTTATGTTGTGGACAGTCGATCAGAATGGATGCAGGCTAGTGTGTTTTTGGAAATCCCTCTTTCTCTCTTCTGTTGAGCCGTGGACGAAGCAAGAAGTTGAAGACATGTGGTTGGATTATGCCACCAACCATCAAATCAATTTGATTTCAAACCATCATTAGTGCACAAATAATACATCCAAATTACGGAATATGAAGACTTCAATTTGAAAAATAGGAATGGAGAATCAACCGAAGACAGCTTAATCAGATAATTTATATTTTTTTATATTCAAAATTTAATTGTTTAAGTTTTTTATTTAAGTTATGTTTTATATTGTAGTATATTTCTTAAAAAATATAAGTTTGTTTGTAACCTTAGCCAAGACTTAGAGTTAATTAATTTGAAAACCCTAAAATTACCATTCATTATTCATTTAAAAATAAAATATTAAACATTTGGCGCCCAAACAGGTACATAAAATATAAGAAATAAAATATTATAAATATTACAATATATATATATATATATATATATATATATATACATATACATACACTAACTAACAAATAAATTTAAAAATGAACTCTAACACCATTGCTGGATCCATTATCGAAAGACCAATTATCTTGGTTGAAAGGGAGAGTATTCAGGGATTGAGTTTAAAAAAAAAATGCTTTCACTCTAAAATTAATGTGACATGTGAGTATTCTCCAAAAAAGGGTAGGAGATTTTTCTAACAAAAAAGTTGAACATAGATCTATGTACACATAGATATAAAATTTGTTTGTCTGAAATAACAATATTGTTACTATTAATAGTGATGAAAACATTTTTTTCTCAAGTATAAAACATATTTTTGATATTAACTTCAATTTAAAAGTATCGCTCCAGTAGTGGATGTTTGAAAGCTATTATATCAGAAAGATATAAGTCTGAATTTTAAAAGTCAATTGAGTTATAGCTCAGTTTCAAATTGTAAATATTTAGTTACAAATATTTTTTTATCTTTCTGGATGTTGAAAGACTTAACTGATCCAATACAAGTTCCCAAGTGTTCTCTTTCCTACTCATTAATAGTAAATGTATAGGAAATTAAATCATTAGTATACATTTATTTTTTCACTTAGAAGCACTTTAAAGATTTTTTTTTCTCTCCCTCCATTGATCGACAAACAATTAACAAACATACTTATTACTTAATAACTATGTACAATACAAAATGTATTTAATTATTTTGCCCAAAGACATTCTAAGGTTTACGAACTTGTAATGCACCAGAGAAGACAGTCAGTCAACTGTGATTTTGAACTGATTAGATTATTTGTTTATCATTTTATAATACATTATGGTCTGGGCGATATAAGAAAAAAATAAGGTAACGGTTATCCTTTATGCCCAGAACCTTTTTTCACCACACCCTTGAATCGCCGCTACAACACTCGCCAGTGGGCGGTGGGGCCTACTTTGTAAATCACTGATATAAAGCGAGAAGGAAAGTTGTGAGTTCACATACCAGAATTGTTATGTATATTCCATAGGATAGTAAAATATTTATTATATTTCATTAACAAAATTTTAAAATTTCAACAGTCCTTAGTATAATGTGTTCCGGTATACTCTTCAGACTATTAGTAGAAGATGAACATTTAGCACATCCAGTTATCAGAATTGGATTTGTGGTTTGCTTAGGACTATTTTTCGTATTCGCCTTCTGCCTGATGCAACAACCTCAAAATAAAAGAGATATTTATTACACAGTAAGTAATTGATATATAAGTACTAATTGATTTAACGATTGTATATATAACGCATATTAGTGGTATCAATATATTCCAATCAGCGGAAGATCTAGCATAATATTAAAGGTAGATATTTGGGCTGATTAATTTCTTTCAAAAACTTACTTTTTTATTAAATCACACATTCTACGTTTCGGGATCTACTCCCATCATCAGGACTCTACAAGTAAAATTAAGAATTACAATTACATTAAAAAACAACTATAGTGAAGTGAATCCTTAAAACGTTATATAAAAAATTATTATAAGTTAGGTGTCAACATTAAATATTGACAACATTTAAAAATTATTGTACAACAAATTTTAAAATCAATAATAAGTATTAAAAAACAATAATTAACAATGTTACATAGTAATAAGTTAAACCAATAAATAAATATTTTAAAATTATCTGGTTTATCCTATTTCCAAATCTCTACCTTTAATATTATGCTAGAATGTCCGTTGATTGGAATATATTGATATAATGAATTTATATAAGGGTAATGGCGGCTACCATATAAAGCAGTTTAATAATAATTTTAGTGAGCAGCTTGATAGATTACTGCAATATTATATGATGGAAAGTAAAGGTATATACAGACTGGGTAAAGCTATATTGCATAGTATAACTAAGATATATTATTTAAAACAAAATAAGAAGAATAGAAAAATTCCACCACACATTTTTTATAGGTTACAACCTATTGATAACATGTGTGTGTTTATAACAATTGTGAATTTTTTAATAATATATGTGAAAAAATTATCAATTTAGAAATTAAACAAGTTTACTGGTCACTTAATACAATTAGACAAAGATTAGACCTATTTATTAAAACAATTAAAACCAGCAATAACACACCTCATAATATAGACAAAGATATTAATGATATGATTAAAAAATACATAGATAATGGTTTAAAAAATAACAAAGTATATGTTAAATGTTACCTTTGTTATATGTAACCTTAAATTAAACAGGATAATAAATAAATCAAAAATTAATAAATTACTGATTAGCAAATTAATTGATAAACAAAATAGAAACCTGACATCTATAAAGGGCCAAAATCTAAAACAAGATACAATCCTATGTAATAATAAACGCTATGTTGAGACTGATAAGGATCACCTAATAAGATATAATGAACTGTACAAAATTAAAAATAGAACTAAACATCGATATTCCTAACAATATAATAAATTTATTATCTTTAGGGAATAAAGTTCATTTTGAATTTCACAACAATGATAAAGATATTGTTAGAGTCAGTACAGACATAGAGAATATTTATAACAACTTAAACTCTTCTGAAAATCATATAAATGCCTTTAAAAAAACAGAACATGCACACTTAGAAATAATTATGTACGGAACAAAAACAATAATAATTAAAAAAAAATCAATGATAAAAACTCAATCCTAAAATCACAAATTATAAAAGATTTAAAATATTATAAAAACCTTTATGTAAAAAAGTAAAGATATTATTGTGATTAAAACAGATTAAACAAAAAATTAGTACTTATTCACAAAAATGGGTATAACGATAAAATGTTAATGGAAGGTAATGATAAAAATACCTATAGGAAAATAAGGAACGACCCATTTAAAGATCTTGTAAATAAAATAAACTTATATGTCACTAAATTATTCAAAAATTGCTATATAGACAAATTTTTATTTTTAAATTTGTTGTATTAAGAGATAATACAATCTGCCACCTTCTGGGGCAATGAGTAAATATAGACAAAAGAACAAAAAATAAACTACAAGTAACTGATTTTTGCATTCCTAGAATACATGGTTTAATTAAAACCCACAAAGATAAACAAAAACAGAGGCGTTATCAACATTTTTAAACCTTTCTTTAAATTTTCTAAATAATGATGATAACTATGAAATAAAAAACTCTTTGACACTGAAAAAAAAATACTGAACAACATATCCAAAAGCTTATTAGAATTCCGAAATCATCAGTTTAGACGTAAAATCACTATTCACCAACATTCAAATTAAGTCCAAAACTAAAGAGAAGAAAATTGTCACAAAATAATAGAATATACAACTATAAAAATACTTTTAAAGAAGGCTTAAATATATGCCTTAAATATAATTTTTTCAAATACAATGGAGAAATTTAGAAACAATTATTTGGAATACCAATGGGTGGAGCCATGTCAGTTAATCTCAGTGTTATTTATTTAAATGACCTAATTAATAAAAATCTTATAAAATTAAGAGGAAGACCTATTTTTTTAAAAAAATACATTGACGATATGTTACATATAATAGATAAAACCAACAAAATAACCTCCTTGAAACCTTTAACAATTACCATAGAAGAATGATATTTACCATTGAAAAGCCTCATAACAATATAATTAGATTTTTAGATATGGATATAATTCTAAACAAACAAAATAATTAAAACAAGATGGAATAAAAAAGATATAACTAGTAATGTGTAACTAAATTACCATTCTAATCACCCATATATACAGAAAATAAATTTTATTAAAAACTTCATTAAAAAAGCAATAGCCCTTACAGATATGGAATACATTAAAGAAATAAAAACCACTACTTATAAAATACTTTTAGAAAATTTCTACCCAAGAAAATTAATAAATAAAATTTGGTGTTCTGAATTTAAATATGAATCTCTTAAAAAGAACCCTGGAAATAGTATGGTTAACAAAATTCATCAAACAGCAATAATAATTAAATATAATGGTAGGGATATAGAAAAAGTTACAAAACAGAAAACCATTACAGATTTTTATAAGAGCTCTATAGATGAAACAATAACAGATAATAATAATCCAAATATTAAAGATACCATAATAAATAAGAACAAAAATATCGAACAATTTTTCATAATACTACAACTAACAAGTGAAATAAAAAAAAAACACTATTAACATATGACTACCCAACATCAAATTAGGACTTTATAATCATAACAAACCTCAAAAATTCCTTACTAGTACAAAAGACGCTATAAGGAATGAAAATCAAATTGAATGTTATGTACAAAATAAATTTTTTAGACTGTAATAAATGCTACATAGGGAAAACATCCAAAAAAGTCAGTACTAGAATAAAACAACATAATAGTAATTGTAACAACAGCAAAAATATAAATACAACAGCACTATCACAACATAGCATAAAATTAAAGCACAAGTTTTATCTCAATAGACCTCAAATTTTAGAAATAGTTAAAAATAAACAAAATAGAAAAACAATATACATAAATAAAAATATAGACAACACTTTAAATTTCAAAACTGACTTTAGACACTCAAGTCACCATTACTCGCATTTAATTAAAAAATTAAAAATATAATATAAAAATTAAATTATAAAATTTATTTCAGATTTTCATATCATTTAATAACAATTACCATATATAATTTATAAATTGGTCTAATCTTTAATCCATTTGAGGATAAAGATCTAAGCAATACCTTGCTCAGATATGATTTTTCACTTAATGACTAATTTTTATTGATTTTTCTTTTTAATTTTTGTATCAGTGACAATGTTGGAAGGGACAAATGAATTTCAAAATAGTATAAACCAGGTAATGTCTCTATTCACAAATGATATTGTTTGTCCAAGATAATAGGCTTCATTGAAAATCTTCATGTCTGGGAGTTCTTGCTTAATTATTTCCGAAGGCCTGTTGGTCATGATTACATTCTTCTCAGGATTCAATATCAGGCCATGGAGAGAACTCTTTTCTTCTAGTTCATTAATCATTATGACTAGCTCATCTTCCAAACTTGCTATTAGAACTACGTCATCCGCAAATTTTAATGAATTGAGCTTTGTTCCATTGATAGAGATTCCCATATCTTCCCATTCTAGGGCTTCGGAGATTCGTTCTAATTCTGAAACGAAAATAGTTGGTGATAGTGGGTCTCCCTGCCTAACTCCTTTCCTAATCGGAAATATATTGCCTCTCCTTTCCATTTCTATGTAACCTTTCTTGTCAATGTACATCTCTTCTATTATTTGGACATACCCTTTGCCTATCCTCTACGTTCCAATGCTGTCCATATATTATTGTGATATATACTATCAAACGCTTTCTTAAAATCTATGAATCCCAGATATATTGTGAAATTATATTCGTTCGCTTTTTCTATCAACTAGTTTATTGTAAACAGATGGTCTATTACTGACATGTTCCTTCTAAATCCTGCATGATCTTTTGGAAGGATTTCATCTATTGTTTTAAGTATTCTAGCATTTTTTATTTTAGAAAAGAGCTTGCAAAGGTTGGAGCAAATTGAAATGGGGCGGTAGTTATTGATATTTTTTCTGTCAACCTTCTTATGGATCAGAATTATCTTTGACATTTTCCATTCCTGGGGTATTTCATTTTTCTTAAGGATTTCGTTAAAGACAAAATGTATTATCCAATTTAAGTCATCACCTCCGGATTTCAAAACTTCATTCGTTATTCCGTCTTCTCCAGGACATTTATTATTTTTTAAATTTTTCATTGCTGCTTCTACTTCAGTTTCCATTATGGGTAATACAATATGATTTGTTTCACCGTTCTTCGTTTTTATTTTGGTTAGGTATTTATCTGAAGAGTACAATTCCTCAAATAAATCTGAAACCGAATCTTTGATCTCTTGGTGGCATAAGGAAATTACATGCAAATCCTTGTTGCAGCTTGGGAAGCTGCAAAGATTAGCATGCCTTATGACAACTGGAGCTATGAGTACGACTCCGACTGCTGCAATGGAAGTTCTACTGAACCTAACACCATTGCACATAGTAGTAGAAACTCAAGCACTTAACACAGCCTATAGGCTCTCTAAGTTAGGAAAAAGATCCAACTCTCTGGTTTACCGGGGCCATGGCAACTTGTTCAGAAGGATTGATGAAGATTCGGTGCTAGCCATGCATTCCGATATTCAAATAAAGAAATACATGGACACACTCTACTGTGTAAGGGTTAACAGGACTGACTCGCACAAACCGTGCAATGGAGTTAACTGTTATACAGATGGATCCATGACAGAGCTAGACTCAGGTGCTGGAATATGGAGAATGGATAAACCGAAGGAAGAGATGTCCATTTCTCTTAGAAGTAACAGGACTGTACACAGGACACTGTCAACTTAATAAGCATCTCCACAATATGGGTTTGGTGGCCTCACCGACTCGCAGATTCTGCAAGAAGGATGATGAAACTGCATTTCATGTGATATGCAGTTGTCCAGAGATTGCCAGAATATAGTTTTACCACTTTGGTGTCGACCATATCCCTGATCCTTAGCTGCGTGAACTGATTAACCCCCACAGGTTAGTCAGATTCACCAAGGCGCTAGCCCTGTATTAACAGTAGATTGGACGGCGCACAATAATCCTAATAATTGGCTGCAGTGCAAAAAAAAAAAAAAAAATTATGTGCCTACTTTATGGACCTTCATCAGGGTTGACTCGGTTGACTCGTAAGACGGTGTCTAAAGTACCTTTAGACACCGTCACAAAGTAGGCCGAAACGTCGGCACATAATTAAAATATCACCAAGTTTTAATGTGTGTTTCTCATTAATGACCGCACCCCCAACCATCTTCCTCATTTAATTTACTTTAGATAAAGAACAGCTTTCATAAACTGATTTCCATTCTTTTTTTTTTTTTTTCTTTTTTTTAATGGAGCTAATGCACACTAACTGCACTATTTTTGGAAACAAAACACCGAACAGCTTTCATAACTGATTTCCATTCTTTTTTTTTTTTTTTTAATGGAGCTGATGCACACTAACATAACTGCACTATTTTTGGAAACAAAACAACATTCCCTACATTTAATTAATACATTTTTTTTTTTCCTTTCAATCTCGATATTTCGAAAATAAAACATTAACGACTGCTAAATATACCGTTAGAAAGCTAAAGATTTTAGAAAAAATATTACCTCATACAAAAGCTTGTAAAAGTTAATAAAGAGCCGATAAAACTAACTGATTATTTTAGATAACAATATGATAGATGTTTAATAAAACAGATATCTCTATAGAAATTAAATTCAATAAATTCTTTAATGGTTTCACTCACTTTTATCTCTAATTGTATTTGAAAATTCTTTAATCGATTTTAAAGACGGATGTAAGTGAAAGTCGTGTGTAGCCCGCACCAGATTTTTTAATTTAATTTTATTCAATCATCGAAGACATCAACCGATCTATAATTTTGAGTATTTATAGCCCATCCAACGAAATTATTACATATTAATTTCGATACAAAATTCTGTACCAACATCTTTTAACGAGATTGTATTCCATCCAGTAACCCCTATTTCAATATATAGTATATTTTGATATAGTATACTTCAAATAAAAATTAAAAAAATTAATAAATTTAGAATTAGTCAATAATATTATATAGAAAAATGTTTAAAGGTTCGAGGAGTGCCATTCGTGCCCCTGGCTGTAGTCGGTATCCTCGAAATCATGGGATGGGATTCTGAAATTTATCCAAGAAAAGAAATATTCATATGGCTTTTTTTAGGTAAGGTGATATTTTTAATTTATTTCATTACCCTTCTTTCACCTTTAGGGTTACCTTTCAACTAGGTAATTGAGTGAAGATAGATTCATTAGATGTAATATGAATGTTGTAATTTATCAATATTCTTAACGTCCTAATGGGACAGATTATAATAATTATAGAGACATGAGGCTTTTGGTTTTAAGCATCTACTCTCACTAGATAAATTAGTTCCATTGCACCTGAAGATGGCATTTTAGCCGAAACATCATGCAATTATTTTTAATAAAAGAGTGGTGAAGTATAAATCAGCCTCCAATTTTATTCACACACACACACACACACACACACACACACACACACACACACACACACACACACACACACATACATATATATATATATATATATATATATATATATATATACATATACACAAATATATAAAATAATCAATACTATCAACAAAACAGAAGGATTTAAATGAAAAAAATCATTGGAATACAACAAAAATTCAGACTATATACAACTAATAATATCATAAAAAATAATTATCAACCTTATAAAGTGAAATCGCGATTCTACTACAATAGTAAATTATTCAAATAATTTATAAATAGGAAAAATAAAATATGTTGGGAAGAGGGGCGATTAACACGTTTGCTCGCAGCCTCAACCCGGTCGTTATTATGAATCGCTGAATTATCTGCCGATCCGTGCAATTTTGTTGAGGGATGATATAAATGAAATAATAAAAAAGAGAACATACTGTTTATAGTGTGCAAGCGGTGATGACTTCCTTCGCTCTCCCGTCTGCGATGTTCCTTTCTTTCCTTCTGCGACTCCTACTCCATGCGGCAATTCTGAGACAGTCTTCTAGGATAATGTGCGAGTTGGGATAATACGAAAAATATGCGACAACCAACTTAATTAAACACCGTCTACACTCGCGAGTGAATCCATTAACCATTAACTCTCTCACAATCCCAGAATGCACTCTAACCAGCAGTCACTTAACAGCTGATTCAAATTGAATAAAACAATTGACTGTCGCGCTTGCACATAATAAATCACAAAATAAAATTACAAATTGAGAGATATAAACATAAGGCTATTCAATTCTTAACAAAATAAAACCAATGCATAAAAGAATTGAAATGTCAAAACTGCAATTCCAAACATATATTACAAAAGTAAAAATAATCGTAAACAAACGTAAAACACAGCCTTAACTAACACTGTATTAAATCAAACCAAATGTTCACATCAATAATTAAGATTGAGAAAAACTAAAAAAAAAATAGAAACATTGTGAAAAAAATAAAATAAGTTTTTGAATATTAGTATACTTATTATAAACTGATAAACAATTTGTTCTAAAAATGTTCTCTCTTTACAAAATTCTTCTATCTGGAAATGAATGAAATGTTCAAAACACAATGTCGATATTAGGGTTGAACGTAAGAACAAATAGAGACGAAATGACGAAGGCATATTTATTGTTGTCTATATTTATTAAGTTGGTTATTTAGTACTTGTCAGCTCCAATTTTAGAATTTGTTTTATTTATATAATTATAAGTTTTTTTTTTAAATATTAGTAATTTTAGAGTGCTGCCACTGGGTAGTGTCTCTACATGTTTTTCATGACAGTTTTGTATATTACCATCACATTTACTAGATGTATTTTTATTTAATACAGTTGTAAATATCAATAAATATGTTTTTAAAAAAAATATATTAGTAGAATGTACCATTAATAACTATTTTTTTATCTTTTACCTAATAAAATGGTTTAATAAGATTTAAATTATTCTTTCGAATTATATTGTTTTTAGTTTGTTCGTTTTTTTGCAATTTTCTCGAAATACATCTACATGAAAATCCTAATTTGACAGAAATGATGCTTTTATACTTTATTTTATATCCTCATAAATGTTCCTAAAGATAAATAATTCTCTTGAGATATTACTATTTTATCATTTTCGTTTAGATACTATTATATATGATTTTTATATAATCTACAATAAGTGTATCCATTTCCTAAAAGAGAAGTTCCGCGAGACCTTCGGAGAGAGAGAGTTCTGTGTGAGGAGAGGCCTCTGGTTCGTATCTCGCGGGACTATCCCCAGCAGAACAAGGAGCCTTCTGGAAGAACTCGGTGTTGGTAATAGTGAATTGTCCATGATGGCCGAGAATATAATATTGGACTTTCGGGGGATTATTCATCACCACCTCTATGGATATTAGTTGGGTTAAGATTTTTCCTTACAAGACTTATATTTATGTTTTTCTTTATTCGTCTTATCTTTTTGCTTAAATTTTGTCATTGATTCTGTTGGTCCTTTAGGTGTGCATTTTCAAATCTGTTTCTTTTTGTTTTTTTTATGCTTGGATTTTGCTTTGGATTATAGTATATATTACATATTATAAGATATAACATAGAAATCTGTTGATAAAGAAAGTAATTATATTGTAAATTTATAACTTTTCAGGTCAATATCACATGTCATAAAGATTGATAAGTACGCTGTGTATGATAGCAACCCAATACAGTTGGGCAGCACTGTTTTCTTTTATTTTAATTTTGATAAAATAAAGCATTTCTCTCTATAACTTTTGTTAAGCAAATATAGGAGGAATTTAATGTAGTTTTATTATTACAGGTTTTATTTTCTATCTAAGCTATTCCCGCAGGCACTCAATAGAAAGGTTATTCCTGTACGCAGATGGTAAAAGATGGGGAAGATTACAAACAACTCATTACATTGAGCGCCATATCGTTAACATTCAACCAGATCCTAACGATCCAACATATGTTAAATTCGTGAGTTGCTTTTTTTTTTTTTTTTTTTTTTTTTTTTTTTTTTTTTTTTTTAAGCCTCTTTTCATGCTATAAACAACAGTGCTGAGATTACTGAAAGTAGTTTTAAAAATCTGGTGCGGGCAACACATGACTTTCACTTACCTCCGTTGTTAAAACCAATTTAAGAATTTTCAAATACAGTTAGAGATAAAAATTATTGAAACTATTAAAGAATTAATTAAATTAAATTTCTATAAAAACATGTGTTTTGTTAAAAAATCTATTATATTATTATCTAAAATAATCGATTAGTTATATCAGTACAATATGCATGGTTTAAAGTGGCTCTTCTGGTTAGCTCATTTTGATTAAAAAGTTTTTGTAGCATCTCGGGCGTATAGTCGTCTTAAGTATGAAATTTCAGCTTCATAGGACTTTTCGTTTCCGCCCGGGAGTTACCACACACACACACACAGACCTTTTTGCGGGACTTGGTTATTTGGACTCAGGGGACCCTAAAACGTGTATTTCCGTTGAAAACTGGAATTCGAAATTTTTACGATCGCAATACTTTTCCTTACTATGTATAGTAAGTGAAAGTAAAAAAGTAAACTTTGAATGTAAATAATTACAAAAATGAATTAGATTAGTAAACACTAATTTCAATTTATTGTATTAAATATTTCATCATTTACTTTCTAATCCTTAACATGCCTTCCAGATGAGAGCACAAAAAAGAAGAAATGTCAGATCGTCATTATTTCAGGATAAAACAAATAAAGAGGTAATTTAAAAAAAAAATTTACATTTATATACATTCGAAAATGATATAAAAAATTATTCCTTTAACGTTCAGAAATTATTCAAATAGAAACTTACTGCTAATCATAAGAAAAAATATGGTATAATACATTCAAAGTCAGGAAATCTGTGTTTACTACAAGAGAAATACCGGTCCTATATAACGTTGGCAAAATTATGAAATTGAAATTTTACATCGATATATAGAGTTTAATCAAAATCGTTAGAGCCGTTTTTGATAAAATCGTTAAAAGGTGCAAAATGCATGCTATAAAGTAGATCTTCCGGTCAGCTGAATTTAATGAAAAAGTTATTGTACCATCTCGGGCGTATAGTTGTCTTAAATATGAAATTTTCATTTCATAGAACTTTTCGTTTTCGCCCGGGAGTTACCACACACACACAGACCTTTTTGCGGGACTTTGTTATTTAGACTCAGGGGCTCCTTAAACGTGTATTTCCCTTGAAAACTGGAATTCGAAAATTTTCACGATCGCAATACTTTCCCTTACCAAATATTTCATATATAGGTAAGTGAAAGTAAAAAAAAAAAATGAAAGAAATATTAAAAATAAATTAAAACAATTGCAATAATTCCACAAATCAAGAATTCGTACCATATAAATATATTTTCTTATATTCAAGATCCGATAATTGAACTGAAATGTCGCATTTGGTATACTTCACCCATTTGGGATATCAGAAAAAGATGAGATTTAAACGAGGAAAGAGATGAAGCACATTGAACATGAGTAGATAGGAAATCCCAGAGGGTAGCTGAACGGACAAGAAAGGGCTAATCAAAAGTTTTCGTTGGGCGGGTCGTAATTTAAAGATCCGAATGGTGATAACTAGTTTCAAGATGGCAGAAGTGGCTTAGTGGGCAAACGCGCATTTTCACTCTAGCATCAATCTCCTGTCCCCACCCCTATTCCTTTCGTTTTATCTAAAAATAATGGAAGAGGTGAACAAACATAAACAAAAAAGATATCTAGTTTCCAGTAACTCGACGATGGCCTCGAGACCTTCTTGTCTGAAAAACCTTTGAAGTGCTACCAATGGGTAGATTCTTCTCACGCCTATCATGTCCATATCTCATGTGTGAACAGTCACATTTACTTGATGTATTTTTTGTGTTAATACAGTTGTAAATATCTCTATAATAAATAAAAAAAAAAAAAAAGTTTCCAGTAAGTAGACTTAAATTTAAATTGTAGGAGGTAGTAAATGTTTGAAGGGAATAAGTTAAAGGTTGTTCGAGGATACACTCTGTCTTACCCATAATGGGCCATTTTCACAAACCTAATGAAGTGAATTCATCAAGAAAAAGGCGATGTTTACAGTTTTAAGGGTTTCATTTGGTTTGATACGATACAGCTTCTTAGATCCTAGAGAAACCATCAACCCCGAATCCTATTGTAATCAATTAATGATATGTATCAACATTGAGACGCTGATTTGCAAAAGGTACTAAAGGAAATTTTTTTCGAAATTGATATATTTGTATTCTATTGGTTTAGTTTTATCTAGATCCGTCATCAGATTTTATCTAAAAAACATAAAAATACTTAAAAAATGTATTTAAAACATGCATTTCATTCCAAAAGGTACAAAATCCACATTTCATTTCATTCCAAAATGTACTAAAAACGTTTCCTTCCAAAACGTACTATATCTTCTGTAAACAGATATAACAATTCCTTCCATTTAATTCCAAAAAGTACTATATTCCCTTCTATATAGCGGAAGCACCTAACCCCGTAATATATTACAAATAATTTATCGTTTTCTTCGTTTAGTGTATTTTTATTGGTTCATTTAGCACGTCTTGAATCACCGCTATTATTACTAGTTTTAACCAAGTAATCAGTATTTAGAACTCATGGCACGGGAACCACCTACGGACTGCCCAACATGCGGTTGCCCAATCTCTGTCGAACACATTTTGACAGAGTGTTGGGATATTGCAATTGACACTGACTTACCAACCGTTTTACAAGACAACATACAGACAACTGCAAAACTTTTTGATTTCCTACGACAGACCGACTTGTACAATAGACTATAATATTTAATCCGTTTATCATAGTGATGTAAGGCGAAAATGACCCAAGTGGTTTACGCCTACGAAAAAAAACAAACAAAAACAATTAAGTTACGTCGCTTTGGTTCTTGTAGGTTGTCAATTAGATTAACTTTTTGTATAGTATTTCTTCTTGCAGCAACATAAATTTAGTTTAAAAAATTTCAGAAACTCACATTTTAATAGAATAATGTGATGCAGCAAATAGTAGGAATTAGCATTCCACGAACTTGCGAAATATGAGTGGAAAAACCGTGCCTGATATATGTTAATAGTAGATTTTTTAAATGTAAAATAAAAGCTCAAAAGCTATTTATTTATCAGTCTCTATAGCTAAATGTTGTTTACACATAGTTAATAATATAAATAAATTCACACAATTAGTAAATACAAGTTCAAAACCAACTTCATAATTACATACTTTCTTATTATAGTGCCATAAATAGATAAATTGTACTTTGAATATTTACTTTCTTTAGGAAGAATAGATAATCACTGCAATTAATCAACAACGATATTTTTAGAGGGTGAATAAGGAAATATACCTAACTTAGTAATTACCAATATAAAGACGTTAGTTATCGGTAATGTTATGGGGAAGGTTATAGTGACTGTTACCAACTTATATTCTTCCAAAAAGTACTATATCCCTTTTAATTCTTTCCAAAAAGTACTATATCCACGTTTCATTCCAAAAAGTACTATATTCATATTATATTGTTTAAAAGTCATCGGAAAAGTGCAATAATTTGGAAAAAAAAGTTGGTAACAAGCTTAAAAATCAATTTTATATATTAATATAAAAATAATCACGTAAATTGGTCCAATAATAAATAAATGACAGATTTTCGCGGTTCCTGTAAAATTGTCTAAAGTGGATATAGTACCTTTTGTAAATTAACGTCTCAATTGGGAATAATGAAGCCAATATTGGTCAACCACAACTGGCCCGTTTTGTTGTCCAGCCACATGACTCATGAGTGATGTCACAAAAAACTGTTGTAGCTTGGAATATGAAACTCTACTACACCCACCCTGCTCTGTGGAACTCTCGGCTACGTACTATCATTTCATTAGACACTTACTTTCGTGAGAAAAAAAAAAAAAAATAATAATAATAATAAATAAATAAAAAAAAAAAAAAATGAACAAAGGAAATCAGAAAAAGCGCTTTTAGAGTTTGGCAGTTTTAAAGACAGTAAATTCTATTCCGAGGGAATGGAAAAAGTGTCTATAGATTAGCAGAAATATATTAATAATAGTGGATATCATTTTAATTAAATAAAACAGTAATAAATCTTTCTTTTTAAACCAAAATCCTGCATAATTTTAATTCTTCACAATCCAAAAATATAGTATAAAAAAAAATTAACGTAAAAGGAATCAAATAAAATGGTTTGACTTAAAAAAATAAACGAAAAAATCCTAAAATGGAAAAATTATCTCTTATAAATCATCGTCTACATTGTTAACATACATTAATCAAACACCTAATGATTGCACCCATTATTTTAGTAGATTTTAATGTAAATATTTTGAAGGATCCAAATGAGATGATGGATGCAACAGAAGAATCATTTGATTCAATAGAATCAGTTGCTGAATCCTCCTCGGACGACATCAGCCAAGAAGATTTGGACGCTCGCCGTTTGCAATCATAATAAATTAAAGTTTTAATAATGTATATATCTGGATACAGTGTATGAATGAATGTATTGATATATTGTTACGGAACAAATAATACAAAAATACATTTATTTAAAAAAAGTAGTTCATTTGTGGGGCATGTAAAACAATAAAACAGTCTAAACCATTTATTAGCAAGTTTCGACCAGCATTGCCTTTTTGATTTATAAACCCCAAGTGGATATATAATATTATAGAGTATAGTATATCTATAGCAATATAATGAAATTTGTCAATCTTTAATTTACAAAATTAAATGAATTAGACATTTTTCAGAGCTGGTTGCTTTATCCTGTATTTTATGAACGGAAAATTGGAATTTTACATTATTGATGCCCAAAATTATATCATAAATCTGGACTTAGATTTGGTTGAAATATCAAAACTGATTAACACCCAACGTTGTTTAGATTATTTATAATCCTTATGTTATTTGTCAAAACAGTTGACTAATGAGAAGCCAATCATTCATCAGGACTTGGGTGTCTTAGTAGGGTCGTCACCAAAGTGACGAACCCCCGCCTCTGTCGTCCGCAAGTCCCATTGGACAGCCCGGAGGGCACCACAAGGAGGTGACAATAGGTGTTGGTAGGGATAGGGAGGACTGGAAGTTTACCAAGGAGGAGTTATTATTTTTTTTTTCTATTACAAAGGTTCATTATTGAAAATAATAAACCAAGAAGAAGCTGATATACAAAGCATTGGTAGAGAGCATAATGTATGGTTCGGAGACATGGCCCAGGGAAAAAAAACTCTTTCTGTAGAGATGGATTTTTGGAGGAGAGCGGGAAGGATATCGAAAATTGAAAGGGTGAAAAATGATACTATAAGAGAGGCACTTGAAATAAAGCACAATATTCTTGAGGGGATGGAAGAAAGTAGGCTAAGGTGGTACGGCCATGTAAAACGAATTGGGGACAATTGCTTACCTATAATTATTATAGATTGGGTAGAAGAAGGAGAGGAAGACCCACAGTTAGATGGAAGGATAGAGTAGTGGAGCGTATGGCTGGTAGGGGGCTGTCGGAAGAGGATGCGATGGACCGGCAGAGATGGAAAGACCTGCTGGGGCAGGAGTTTGGTTGAGGAAACTTTCTAATTGAAGAAATTCCTTACGAAAAAATAATAATAATAATAAAACCGGAAAGTGTGAAAAAAAAACGATATTATACGGGTATTGATAACGGACATTGATATCGTTATAATATCTCTAATAGACATGTATACACAGAGATCATGCGCAAGTCTAGAGGATCTTGGTGACGTTACCCATCAAAGCTTTTACCCCTGCCGAAAATCGCATAATGCGCCCAAAGAAGATTTCACTTTAAAAAGTTATGGCAAGTAATAATTTTTAAGATATTGCCTACTCTCTGCAATGTCATTATTTTACTTAAAACAAGAATAAGTTGGAGTTTTCAAAAAAACAATATTTTTTATCTTTGTGTTCTAAGGGCTATTTGTAAGGCATGTAAGATGAATCATTTGAAATAATCTTACTATGCGAGAGTCAACTATTATTATTTTTATTTTTTAATAAAAACGTTTTTTATTTTTAAAAAAGTTAATCGAATTATTAATATTTAACAATGAACAAAAAACATTTTAAAAAATCTGGGGGGGGGGGAGGGAGGGGCGCAACTCACGACATTAAAGTACCTTCGTGGTTATAACCAATTTAAGAATTTTTAAATACAATTAGAAATGGAAATAAATTGTTATATAATTAATAACATTGAAATTCAAAAGAAACATATGTTTATTAAATATCTATTATATTATTATATACGACAATAATAAGTTTTATCTGCTTTTGACCACTCTCCATTAACTTACAAAATTATGTTTAAGATAATATTTTTTTATCATACATATAACAGTATATTATACATCTATATTACTCTTTTTATGTTCAAAAACACAAATATGGCGTTACAATGTATACAGCTTGGTAGGAAATCAACTTATATTATGTTAGAAAATTAATCAAAGAGGGCAACAAAGATATTCCAGGAAAATTGACAGTCGCTATATTCTCGCTATTTCTTGACCGACTTTAATGAAGATGATTTTTACTTTATTATTTTTTTTTTCTTACCTACTTCATTGTACCAGAAACAAATCAAGTCGAAGAGTGTGCTTATTCTTAGTGCTGCGGTACGTGCTTCTACCACGGCGGGTACTAACCTCCATCATACTAACGCCTTAACTGAATAGGCATTGTCGAGGCCCTCTGAAGACATGTCACTATTATAACGATCAACCTCGGTATACCTATTCCTACTTCAGAAGAAGTACGATTTCTGAGACTATATGTAGACAAAACACTGATACGGAGGACCCCCATTAGACTTGGACTATAATCTAGGCCAATTCACAAACGATCGAAGTTATCTCTGGGCAGCAAAATTACGATCTACAAAGTACTTATCGCACTCTTAAAGATACGGGATAGAGCTATGAGGCTCTTCCAAAACCTCTAGCCTCCAAAGCATTAAGTATTTCCAATCCAAAATTTTACGAACAATTGTGGATGTACCACGAACTAATTACCACACAAGGACTTGGACTTAATCAGTTTCTTTAATTCTACAGAACATTTCCACGACAGACTGGCTTACAACATGAACCCATCGGCCCAAACACTGAAATCTACAACCAATCCGTACAAGCCGTCCTGCAGGCTTTTGAAGTGGTGGCCTAGAGATTCGGTGAATTAACCATTCAGTAGATAACGTATTTGGCTATTAAATAGCAAATAATTTGTTAAAACATTTGTTGTAAATATTATTATCAGCATTTTCTATAATTTCTACTGTACTAGGAAGAAATGATTGAAATAATTTAATTAGTGATCCGTAAATGTTATAATTTTTTTTAAATTCATAAATCCACCCTTCCTTGCAGAATAAGCTACACGGGTTGTAGCAACGTTAATCCCTGGTTATACCATCAAGTTAACGTTTCCAATAAAAAAAACTCTGCACATAGTAAATAAAATTTAAATTACGTTTTAGTAATCCAAGATCACTCTTTTCAGTAAAAGGTGCATATTTTTTTTTTTTTTTTGCCTTTGATAAGGGAGTGGAAAGAACATTTAAGCAATGTGATAGGCATATCCATATCATAATAAAAAACACTAAACTTCCAGTCGCACATCTAACAAAGTTGTATCATTAAGATATATGTATGACATTGAGAAAACAATTATTACACTTATCAAATATTTGGGACGAAAATATAAAAGTAAATGATTTGTTAAAACACACGCGCAAGAAATTCAAGACCATCACTAACCTGGAACTTGAATTGAGACTAGAATACTCAATTATTGGCTCATTGTATAAAAAAGAAAAAAAAAGTTACGAATTTCTAATTCCAAAAGGATAAGTAGAAAGACGTCATAAAACCCGGTAAATGTAAACCAGTTGAATGTCATGAATATAACTAGGCTAAGAAGACTACGTTGCGCCAGTCACATCGCGTGTGTGAAGGTAAGTACCAAGAAAATGAACGAATAACGATTAATTGGAACACGTCTGAGAATACAAAGCTATTCTGATCGGGAAGAAATGAGGTTGTTGAAATAGAATGGTGTGGACTATGACGACAACAATAAGTGTGGGATTAATGCCAGATGAGAAAAACGATACACGCAAGAATGTCATCTTTTTTTTTTTTTTTTTTTAATGTACCATTTAAACGGTAAAAAAACGATGTCAGGTACTCGTTAAAGATCCCTGTCCAAATAAAACCTGGATAGGCAAAATTTAGTACTCCCACTGTAGCATCGTCCGATTAGCCATAGTAGCATAAAGTGACGTTAAATAAATAAACAAACAAACAAACGGTAAAAAATAATATTGTACTATGATGGTCTCGAAAATAATGAAGAAGACTTGAAAGAGATGAAAGCTGAGAGAGGCAGAACACTGATACAGGTTCCACCTCAGGAAATCTTTCATCTGTTTTATAATGGCAAAATATATGTTTATGAATGAAGATATCATCATGCTAAACCTAAAGCCCGCAAGTTAACTCGTGTAAATTTATTTTTATGTTTTTATTTGTTGAGCGAAAATGGAGAAAATAAAAAAAAATAAATTAGCCTTAATAGTTTCGGATCCACATGTTGCTTTTTTTGAGAGTTTGGGAGGGGAAGTGAGTGATTTAAACGTCCTAATCAACTCCAACTACACCAAGTAAAAGGTACCAATCTACCTTTACTAAATTATAATATTTTGGGACAGATTGTAATTTTACTCAATAAAAACTGTTGTTGAAAAGAAAAAAAAATCTAATATGACAACAATTATTATTATTTATTGTACAATTGTTTTATTATTCCATTGTTATTTATTTATTTGATTCGAAAGTAACTGCCCTTAAATTCCACATCCAAGATCATTTTATTATTTTTTTTTTTCATAACTCCAATTTAGTTGCATGTTTTGCCAAAATAATTTCCTTTTACTGTATCCAAATACATTTTAAGGATATTTCTGTTAATAAATTATGCTTATTAAGTGCTATCACTGATTTGCTACTCCTCTAGGTGATGGGGATCACTTCAATCTTGACACTTACAGTCTTAAGCTAATCTTAAACTCTACTTCACACTATGTTGGAACCTTAAGCCTACTAAAAATACGGGTTTGGAAGCACTTCTAAGGAATTATAAAAGTTGTGTCTTGTTTTCTCAAGGAATTCTGTCACTTTAGGAATATCAAACAGTGAATGAAGTCTCTCTGCCTTTTCTTTTTCAAAGGCAGTTCTTCTTGCAATTTTCTTTAGAATGTCATTGTGGAATTGCTGTAGTTGCTTTTTTGAATTTCCTGTACAATGGATTAGAAACCGTGCTCCGTATAATAGAGAAGGTCTGATCACAATTTTATAAATTAGAAGTTTCAATCTGAAATTTAGATTCGGAGTTTGTAAGAGGTTGTTAAATTTGTAGGTTTTTTATCTTACTTTTGGTAGTTTTGTAATGATGTGATTGTTGAATTTTAAATGTCTTATCAAGTTTCATACATAAGTAGACGATGTTTCTAGATATTTTATTAATTTTTTACTTCACGATATTACCATAGGTGGGTCAACTGACAGTGCTAGATAGAAACAAAAAAATCTGAAAGCACACTGAAACACCTTCAGATATTTCAAAACGCAGTGCTCCGAAGAATGAAATTTCGGAACTACTAACAATTTAAGATTACAATAGGCAACGCCATGTTAAATTGCTTGATACTTTAAAATTATTAACAAGCCCATTATTCAACACGACGACTCCAGCACCGGCTCCAGTACGATGGCCAAACATACATAGACATTACGTTAGTAATAAGTTAGTTGGTCATAAGCCTATCATTAACACGAAAAATGGGTGAGCCCCATCAGCTCTATTGTTTAACTCGTTGAACTAATATTTTATAAACAACACAATGATATAACATCATTACATGTATGTATAATGTAATGATGTTATACAAAATTTATTGAGTCAAACTGTTTATTGAGTTCATACTCGTGAATATTATTTTTGTGTGGTAACAAGCCACAAAACCTTATCGCTTAGCATTAAGTAGCAGGGACGAGCAGTGGAAGAAGTAAGAAGAACTGCCGCTTGAAGACTTTCTGACGTCAGCTCTTGTTTAGCTTTGCGCCTTATGCTGTTGAAGACCACACTTATCCCGTGGAAATAATCTTTAACAGCCAATCGGGCAGCGTAGCGCTGACAAGAGTTTTTGCCCCTATACGCGGCCATCTAACGATATGGGTGAACCATCGACTTCGACGGCCATGATAATGGAAGAGGCTAGAGGCGAGAAGCGCCCGTCAAGTGGAGCTGATGAAGCGGGATATGTCCAAGTTTCAAAGAAAAATTCCCAAAAACTGAGGACAGTCGTCGGGCCTCCACCGACACCTGTCTCTAACCAGTTTGCGCCAATTGCTCCCACTCAGTCAGGCAATGATCAGCCCAAGAAGAGGTTACCGCCACCAGTAATAATCAGGCCACCACTGTCGCAACCCATTCTCAGAGCGACTCTCTTGGAAATGAAGATCACAAAGTTTACTACAAATACCTCGGCAAAGGAGACGAGGTTATACTTGGATAATGATGCCGATCACTATGCCGTGGTAAAACTATTCCGTCGTGATGATAAGGTGCAATTCCACACCTATGCACCTCGCGGCACCAAGAGGACAAAGAAGTTTGTGGTTCACGGCTTCGATGTTGACAGTGATTTAAATATGTTCGCCACACAAAGGCTGCCAGGATTCGTGATGGCCAAGCGCCTGACCAAACGACAAGGAGAAGTGACCTACCCGATTGAAGCCATCTTGCTCATCACTGAGCCTACGGTAAAAATCGAAAATGTACAGGCTCTTCGCCATGTGAACCAGGTTAGATTTAGGGTAACCCCCTTTAAAGAAGATAAATGCCCAGCACAGTGTCGAAACTGCTTAGAGTTTGGGCACACCATGAAATACTGCGGGAGGACAGTAAAATGCCCCCGGTGCGCCCAAACTCATGAAGAAAGAAGCTGCCCACGACTTGCACCAATCAAATGTGCCAACTGTAGTGGAGCCCATCATGCCTCCTCCAAAGAGTGTCCCCGCCGGCAAGAACTGCTCCAGATGAGAAAGAGGACAATTATAAATGTAGCAGCCCCTTCAAGTAAGACAAGTAGGCTAGTCAACCCTAACTTGGCTTTCACTGAACTACTTGGCGGACCCGCCGGGCAGCAACAGCAGCAGCAGCAGCTACAGAGAACATCCCCAACATCGCATCATGAAGAAGCTGAACCAATGACAGCACCCGCTCACTCCTCAACACCGCAATTCCCATTAAATACACAAGCACATCCAAGCAATGCTCTATTCAACGCCCAATTCGCAGAGATGATGGCAACTGTTCGAGAAATGATGAAGATGCTGACGAAGATCATCGCTAAGCATTATGACTGAGCACTTAGTTATTTCCTATAATATTCGAGGCCTACTACTGAAGAAGGCTGAAATAGAACTCCTCCTGCAGCAGCACCGGCCATCGGTGGTGGCGCTGACGGACACTATACTACCCACCTCTGCTTCACTGTATTTTCAGGGGTATATTGCATAGCGGGAGGCTTGTCAACCCGGGGCTAACGAGGCCGTAGTGATTCTGGTTCGAGGAGATATCTCATCGAGGTTAGTACCCAACCCAGTAGCTTCTACAGAGGGTACTCATATAGTCACAGTAGATGTTCGATTAAAACAACGTTTTACTTTCTGTTGTGTCTATAGGAGACCCAAGGCTATATTAACATCTATGAAGCTATTGCTGCAGCACGCCCAGGATAAGAGTCGGTTTGTCATCTTAGGGGACTTCAACGCCCGGCACACTGCCTGGCTGTGCGGTAGCAACAATCCGATGGGTACCTATATCACCAAGACCAGGATGGCTGTCTTCCACCCCGGAGTGCACACCTTTAGGCATGCGGCCCGACCTGACTGGACATCCACACTTGACCTACTCCTGACCAGGGACCTTCACACTGTTACTGAGTGCCTAGCGCTCCCATACGGACCGTCGGACCACCGGCCTGTGCTATATGCCTTTGAGGGAACTCCAGCAACACCACCCGCGAGCAAGTTCCTCTTCCACAAGGCCGACTGGAAAGGATATAGGGCTTGGCCGATTCTTATAAGGCGAGGGAAGATGATCGGCTGTTAAATGCTCCCACACTTCCTGCGGGAAGACCAACGTCCCCTAATGAAAAGAGGATATTCTCCACCTTCGGACAGCTTGAGTCGGTACTACGAC
This sequence comes from Piezodorus guildinii, assembly GCA_023052935.1. Classification (NCBI taxonomy): domain Eukaryota; kingdom Metazoa; phylum Arthropoda; class Insecta; order Hemiptera; family Pentatomidae; genus Piezodorus; species Piezodorus guildinii. The sequence continues at coordinate 116,566,878 of CM041293.1, read as the reverse complement.
GCACCAAGGGTAACAAGGCTTCGGGACTGGATGATATTCCGTATGTACTATTGAAGATGCTACCTCGGAGGGGTAAAGCCTTCTTATTAAACATTTTTAACTCCTGTATGCGGATCTCGTACTTCCCCGATGACTGGAAGCAAGCGATCATAGTGCCGCTACTTAAGCCTGGGAAGAATGGAGACTCACCAGAGCATTATCGGCCTATCAGTCTCCTTTCGCATATGAGCAAGGTGTTCGAGAGGCTGATCCATCACCATCTGCTAGAGCACTGCAGTGAGGAGTCCATCATTCCACCAGAACAGACCGGGTTCTCACGAGGCGTAGCCTGCGATCATCATTTAGTGAAACTTCAAAGGCACACCATAGAGCGTATGACGAAGAACAATGAAGCCACGGCGTTCATCTCGCTGGACTGCACACAGGCGTTTGATTGTGTATCCCACAAGTTACTGCTTCGCCAGTTGGAAGACTATCGTTTTCCAGCTTCATTATGCCGATTGATCAGAAGCTACTTAAGCGGGAGATCCTTCGTCGTAAGGGTAGGCGATAAATTGTCAACTTCAAAGGACACCATTTGTGGGGTTCCTCAAGGTTCTGTATTGGGACCACTATTGTTTGTGATCTTTACAGCAAAAGTGATCTCAATGAAGCACCCAATGGCACTGGTAGCAGCCTACGCTGATGACATTGGCATCTATGCTTCTAGTATGAGACCGAAAAGGGCTCTCACTCTGGCACAAGGAGCATCGACCACTATTGTAGATGAGCTGAAGGAGATTGGCATTAGGGTGAACCCGAAGAAGACAGATGCTATTGTCATGTCGTTCCAGAAGGGGAAGAGCGCTTTGCCCACTGATTTTAAAGTGAACGGAGAAACACTGCCAGTCTCTAATTCAATCCTCTATCTGGGCGTCACTCTAGATAGGCACCTCACCTTATCTAGTCACGTCCGGGAACGACTCAAACTGGCCAGGAGAAAGAGCTATAGACTTAATCATCTACTCACGTCACCTCAGCTCTCACTGAGGCTGAAACTACAGATCTACAAGGCTATAATACGTCCGACTATGCTCTATGGTGCGCCCTTGATGCGGCATCTGTTTAAGTCCACTCTCAAACAATTACAGACGTTCCAGAACTCCATCCTTCGGCGGATTGTCAGAGGTACCAACTTACAGAGGGCCAGAAACCATATCCTTCATCAGGAGTTAGTATTGCCAACAGTGCCTGAATATATCAGCCGGAGGCACATTAAATTTTTTGATGGGCTGAAGGCCTGTGCTAATCCATTATTTTCTGATATCACCCCACCACCCAAGCCTGGGAGGTGGCAAGGATCACTACCTCTCGTTGACGTTGTCGCCGAGGGAAGGAGTTCGGACTATGTCTGAACTCAATTTATTGCCAAAACCCTGAAGAATGGTCCCTCCCATTTTGCTATGGATAAATAAAGGAATAAAGAAGAAGCCCTTGAAAGATTACTAGTGCATCCAGCGCATATAGCAATCCTCTTTAGAATACCTCCGGGTAACAGAAGGACAAATCTGACAGCTATACACATTACATTTGTATTTGTATTTTGTTCGAAAATAAAACCAGAGGGTAAGAAAAAAAAAAAAAAAAAAAAAAAAAAAAAAAAAAAAAAAAAACATCATTACACAATCTTAAAATGTAACATTGTTACAGTACAAGATATTTAACTACATAAATTATAGATATTAAATTTCATGTTGTGAATTGAGGATATGAAAAAAAAAAATTGTATTCTATAGATTTTGGTTAACAATTGATCAGTCTTTGTGGTTTATTGTAATCTGAGTTCATAACACAGGGATACACCGTACCTCTTCTATATTACTAGCTTTCAACGATCTCTCAAATATAGTTGCAAAGAGCATCGTCTTGTTTGTGGATTCACAGGCGGCTATCATTGCAGCTACATAGCCAAATGTGTCTCAGGATAACGAAGTTGTGAACTGCCAAACTAAAATTGAATAACTGCTTGAACAGGGTATGCAGGTAGTCTTCCAGTGGATTTCGGGCCACTGAGCTATTCATGGGAACGAAGTAGCTGGCAAGCTTGCAAAAGAACAGTTGAACAATCGAATTTCGTATCGCAGAGCTAAGGACGAAATTAAGAGATAAAAACATGTTTTACTAATGGATTCCCTAAGTGAAAGTTCGATGAACAAGCGCTGGGGCAAACTCCTTCTGGAGGAAGAACGGATACCGGTAGATGTGAAGAGAAGAGATGCTGTTGTACGGTTCAGAATGATTACTGGCCATGACTGCCTCGCGAAATACTTGCATCGGATCAGAGTGGTAGTCTCCACTTTGCTTTCTTTGTTCTGATTATAGTGAAATCTAGAAGCATGCTCCCGGTTACAAAATATAAGAGCTGAAACTCCATCAAGATCGGAGTGGTATTGGGCTGCCAGATCCCTAATGGCGGAAGCCGAATTGGGAAGGCATAATTAAAAAAAAATTAAAAAAAGAGGTAACAATTGATTCTTAAATTGTTTCAGTCGACTTAAACTTACTCTACTCGGCTAATACGAACAAATAATTAAACTTAATATGTATAAGAATCATTAACCAAAGGCTGCAAAAAATAAATATACTATGGCAACACTTGCATATTTAGAAAAACAATATTTTAATTGTTTAAATCACATTCAATACAGCATACATAACGAGAATATGAGGTTAAATGGTTAAGGAAATGGCAACCACCTACACGAGACACGAATGAAGTAGAAAAAAATTCTTCGTGGGTCAGGAACAGGTAAAAAGTAAAAAAAAGAAAAAAAAAAAAGAGATAGATTTAAAGTTACATTAAAGTGAAATGAAGTCAACTAGGAGAAACTTTAATGAAAAAAACAACTAATAAGTAAGGAAATTTAATGAAAACTAATGGTAAAACAATAAAAAGATCCCGGAAAAATGAAGAATAGGCAGATCCACAGTAAAATTTACAGAAAGATTTTTAAGTTTGTTTTTGGTTTATTATTTTCAATAATGAACCTTTGTAATCGGTCAAGAAAAAAAAATTACCCCCCTTCAAAATCTGAGGGCTTACGTTTCAAGATGCGTGGAACCCGAATAACAAATAAAAAAATCGCTTGTCCACCGTCCGTCGTACGCCGTCCGCGACATTTTTTAGTAACTACTGGACCAGATGGAAAAGTACGTTTGAAAAGAAATACTTGTGTTGTTGCAAACGATAGAAAAACAGGATACTTCGTACCATATGTCCAGTCCATTTCAATAATTGGACTATTAACGATTTGTCACACATTCAAATTACAAGCTATTTTATTATTAATTACCCTTTGCTTAAACTTTCCTTACTCAGATATTTTGTGGTATTACAATAAATATCGTTAAACTTTAAGAAGGAATATACAACTGTCTATAGAACATTCATTTACATAAATGAATGACATAGTTTTTTTCATTGCTTTGATGTTGATAGTATTTTAAAGAAGTTGGTTAAAGAAGTATCTACGACCAAGATCAGCTACACGGAGGCATTTCAGGATGTCGGTACCATTGTTGGACCTGATCCAACTCCTTTCAAGGCTTTATATCGCCGAAATAGGCGAAAACGGACTACAAAACATAAAGTAGGCTTATGAAACTTACCTGAATCGTTTATTTACTTGTAAGGATTTATATTTATATTTCTTAATATAAATGAGAAATAAAACTTTATTCGTCCATAGTCATAATTTATTTATTTCAAAAATTACTTTCGCTTTTCTGATTCCACCACAACTTGAAAACATTCCACATTTAGCTATGTTATCATAATTATTTTAACTAAAACCCACATAAATAGGAGCGTAAAGTTGTTGGGCTCGGTGAGGAACGGATTCTGAGAAAGTTGGTATTAAAGTATGCAGAAGCGTCGATGGGAGGATTGCATTAAGGCTGATCTTGGGGGCTTGGGCTTGACCGGCGAACATTTTACGAGTCTGTGCAGGCGAAGTTTGGTGGTATCGGCGTCGAACCTTCGGGTTCGGTAAGCCTTTTATTATTATTATTATTAAAACCACATACAAGATATATGCCTCATTACACTCATCAGATTGCATTAGTACATTTTTACTTTCACTTACCAATATATGGAATATATACTAAGGGAAAGTATTGCGATCGTGAAAATTATCGAATTACAGTTTTCAATGGAAATACACGTTTTAGGGTACCCTGAGTTTAAATGACCAAGTCCCGCAAAATGATCTGTGTGTGTGGTAAGTCCACCGCAAAACGAAAAGTCTTATGAAACTGAAATTTCATGTTTAAGAAAACTATACGCCCGACATGCTACAGCAACTCTTTCATCAAAATCAGCTAACCAGAAGAGCCACTTTATAATATGCATTTTGCACCTATCTAAGATTTTATCAAAAACGGCTATAACGATTTTCATTAAAATTGCCGTATAGATGTAAAATTGAATGGGCTTTAATATCATGTAGGTTTCATTCTGATTGAAATAGTCTGACAGGGCTTAAATGCAAAAATTTCAAAATTTCTTTTTCTAAAGTACCTATAATTTTGTAGTTTTTATGAAATTTACCATATCTGATTAGCATTCCTAAAAAAGGGTTCGATATACAACTAAGGAGATAACTTCAAAAATATTTCATTCGTTTTTTAACTCAAGAGCAGTAATACACATGCATAATATAACCTTGGAATGCTAGAGATTTTAGAAAAAATATAATGTTACACATACTATTCTAAAAGTTAACGGAGAGTAATGAAAAGCTTATAAAACAAACTGATTGTCGTAGATAATAATACGTGTATAATAGATTATTTAATAAACAGATTTTTCTTTTAAAATCAAATGTAAATAATTTTTTAACAATTTATCTGCGGTTCTAAATTTGTTTGAAAATTCTCAAATTGATATAAATAACGAAGGTAAGTAAAAGTCGTGTGTTGTGCGCATCAGATTTTTTTTTATTCATTAACAAAATAAAACTACAAATAACGAAATAAAAATATATATTCTGCAAGATACGTACATATTTTGCTAATTTACCAAACTTTGGTGAACTTAGGCATGAATGCTGTTATGCTAGGAACTAAACCTCAAGTTACCACTTCCTTAAAGATTCGTGATTAATTTTATTTAATTAATTTTTTATTGTTTTTGTTTTGAAAATCGTGCATAGAACACCTACAGGATGAAATGTTGATTTTTGATGCAGCAAGCTAATTAGGACGACACTGCTGATGAAGCATATATGCATGATGGGTACTTGAAAACAGCCTAGGGGCCGAAACGTAAGGTGTGAATGTAAAAGAATATATCCATAAACTTCTTTTGAAAACGGCCACTTATATTTATTTTTATTTATCTTACAAACATCGAACCAAAAGAGAACTCAGGACAATGATGAGAAAATCAAATCATACCGGGAGCCATCAATTAACCCAGGATGGAACAGCTTAAACGATGGACTGTGGAGAAAATGTAAACATGACGTTATTGACCTTATTAGTGGTATTGTACCACCTATCATGCGTATATAAATTTCTAAATAATTTTTCAAATCTCCTTCGTACAAGTAATCGAATTCATTTTTTTTTATTTTATTTGTTTTTGACTCATTTTTTAAATTCACAATATTCGTTGTTTTAGATTTTTAAAAGAATCAATTTACCAAAAAAAAATAAAAAGTAATTATTGAAGTAGGATAAATATCTACCTATAAATATTTAAAACTATATTAATATTATAAAGCTGAAGAGTTTTTTTGTTTGTTTGCGGGTTACGCGCTAATCCCATAAACTACTGGTTCGAATTTGAAAAATTCTTTATCTGTTGGATAGTCTATTTATCGTGGAAGGCTTTAGGCTATATAACATCAATAGGAGTGAAGAATCGGAAAAAAAACGGGGAAAATTAACTTCGCATCCCAATTAAAAAAAAAAAATTCTATTTCCCGTTAATTTATCTTTTGCCGTAACAAATAATAAATCACAGGGGATGGCATTTAAACACGTAGGAATCGATTTAAGTCAAGACTGCTTTTCACACGGCCAACTATAGGTGGCACTGTCATGATCGGGTTGCGGAGAAATTCAGTATGTTCTGTCACAAGAGAATAAAACTAAAGATATCATTTATGCAGAAGTATTTTCAAATACATTCTTTTAAAAACTTCTTGATCGCGATCACAATAGCAGAAATTGACGCAGACGAAGTCGCGAGCAACAGCTAATAAATAATATATGTTATCCCCAACGCTTCAAAAAAAAAAAAAAAAAAAAACTAAGCTAGCGGTTCATTCTACTGATGAGAGCATTAACCTTCGCGAAACGGCGCTTTCTGGAATAAAAATAAATAAATCCAGTTCCAGAGGACCGCTGGGCCAAACAACTATATAAGAATGCTGGAAGACCAGGAACTTGCTCCAAACGTCCGGGAGTACCCGGCAGGAAAAGGTTGTCCAAGGGGCTGTCCAATAGCGAATATTCTATCCAGGTCAACGACTCCAAGCCGATTTTAAGGTCTATCTGTGCTTTATTTTCACCAAAGATGCTCTTTTTCTTGGCCGCATTCGTCGTAGGGGGCATCACTGCTCTCATGCCAGAAGAGTACGGTAAGTGTTATCATAGCGTATTTTTAGTAATTAACTACCATTACAGCGTTTACCATTGTCCACGGAAGTCAATTTATTTTCAGTAGTATTTCATAACTGCTACTGAACTTAATTAGAGGCTAATATTACAAAATAAAAATCACATGAAATGTCCATTTTCAAGATAAAGGATTTTTATTAAAAAAATGATATGAAAACATGATAATTTTATTCGAAGTTTTTACCTTCTTTGTCTACACATTTTTCCCAACGTGACACCAACTTTTTTTTATCCCCGAACTGAAGAAACTTTGAGCTTTGAAGTGAAACAAAATCTGAAAACGCAATTTTCACTTGATCATCATTTTCAAAAAGTTTTCCTTTGACGAAGTTGTCTACATTCCTGAACAGGCGGTAATCTGTTGGAGACAAGTAGGGAGAATATGGTGGGTGCGAACGAACTTCGTAGCCCAATACTTTAAATTTTTTCACGGTATGTTTTGAAATATGGGGTCTAGCGTTGTCGTGTAAGAGTATAGGACCCTTCCGATTTACCAATCCAGGTTGTTTTTTTAATAATTGTGTGTGCATTTGGTCAATTTCATTGCAGCATGTTGAAGAGGTAATGGTTTCACCTCTAGGTAAAAAGGAATAATGAATTATCCCAGCCATGGACCACTGTAAGCATCTATTTATTGGGATGCAAATTCGGTTTTGGCATTTGTCCCGAGGTTTCGTCGATGTTCAACCACTGCCCTGACCGACGCTGATTGTCATATGCGATTCATTTTTTATCGCAGGTAATTATTATTTCAAGGAAAGGCTCGGTTTTTTGCCTCGCAAGCAAAGAAAGGCAGGTCTCAGGGCGTTTTAATTGCTGCCGCTCAGTGAGATCATGAGGTACCCATGTATCGAGCTTTTTTACTTTCCCAATACACTTTAAATGTCTGGAAACGGTAGATAAACTTGCATTTAGTTGTGCTGAGAGCCCTTTAACTGTTTGGTAGGGGTTTCCTTCTACTGTATGTTTGAGGACATAGTTGTCTAATACGGACGGAGTTCTTCCTCGGGGCAAGTTTACTAAGTCGGTATCCCCAGCTGAAAACTTAGAAAACCAACGTTTAATAGTCCGTTCATTAACACTCCCTTCCCCAAACGCCTTGCAAATATTTCTAGCGGCCTCAGCTGCTGAATGGCGGAGTTTAAACTCATACAAAAATATTACTCGAAAATCGCGTGTTTCCATGTTTATATTTGGAGGTATGCTAAAAAGTGGGTAATTGATTGGGAAGCTAATGTTTATAATACAAAGGTAGAGGATTAGTAACTGTTTACTTTAAATATGTAAACATTCGGAAGAAAACAACAGAGACCTGCAAAATCCTTTATATATTTCAGAAACTATAAAAACGGACATTTCATGTGAAACAACCCGATAAAATCAATTCAAGAACTATAAAATAAAATTAGTCTTAAAAAAAAAATTCAAGAACTATATTCAGTGTTGTGGGAAACATGTTTTAGGTTTAAAAATATAACGATATAAAATTATGTCCAATAATGACCTTAAGTATATGCTCTACTCGTCACTTTACATCATCTCCACAACTTTGTATATAATATTACATTATTTCTCAAATCTTTGGCTTTTTAACGATATATTAAACATCTATATTACTTTAGAGGAAAAGCAAATAAAACATTCGGTATTTAAACCCTGTAAGATTATTTAAGTTGGAATGAAATTTACAAGATATTAAAGGCCATTAAATTTTACACCTATACAGCAATTTAATCTTGACTTGACTGTTGGGCCTTAACAACGTGTATTTCCATTGAAGACTTTTTAAAGAAATTTTTAGGATTGCAATATTCCCCTTACGTCATACTCCATATACAGATAAGCGAAAGTAAAAAATATATGTTCAGTATATATTAGTACGATAAATGTATCTTCTTAGGGATCGAAACCAGAATAACTTATGAAATCTTAGCTTCTATGCTACATTATGCGTAGCAGAAACTATAAGTCTCTTTTATCAAATATTTCGTCTAATGAGTTTGAGATGACAATAGCTGTTATAATGAAGATAAATAATAAAAATAATACAATACAATAGATCAAGTTCCGAGAAACCTAGAATATTCATAGAACTACAAGGGAAAAACAGTTTTCCGGATAAATTGTTAGTGTACAGGAAGGTACCAAGGCCCAAATAAATTATGCACAACAACAATAATGTAATAAATTAAAATGAACCCTAATTGTTAGTTAATGAAATATATTTTTCAGGTGTAAAAAAAAGAACCTAGCTGAATAAGCATGTAAAATCTGCCCCCGCGTATTTCAGAACCAAATTTATACCATTGATTTATACTTATAAGAAACTACCTTATGCAAATTTTTAGTCCCTTAATCCTAATAGGAGGGAAGTTATGGAGGACGGTTTTAGATTTTGATGGTATTGGAAGATCCTCCGTAATATATATTTTTTCAATTCTATCGCAAGTGTACCCCATAGTTACAAAAAAACAATTTTTTTTTTCTAAACAGATCAACATACTTTCACGAAAAAAATATGTATTAATGCTTTTCTTCCAAAAAAAATCTGGTTTGTTAACAGTTTCAAAAAACGTTTTTTTCTCAAAAGTACAAGGCAAAATTGTTTTTTCAAATTAAAACAAAAATTAAGTCATGTTGGATTGGCACACCTACAATTTTATGCTACTTTATTTTATTGGAGGGTCTTGCACAATTCATATTTTTTTCAAGTTGATCTCAAGTGTACCCAATGGGGAAAAAATTGATGACTAACATTTTTGTGGTAAAAATTAAAAAAGATATTTTTAAAATCCTTTTATAAGATCCATAACATATATCTTTTTTGTGAAAATCGGTCAAGCTGTTCAGAAGAAAACAATTTATTATTTTCTTTTCATTCCCCACTATAACTTCCGTCTCATTAGGATTAAGGGGCTAAAATAAGATAGTTTCTCATAAGTGTGAATCAATGGTATTTTGGTTCTGATATACGCGGGGGCAGATTTCACATGCTTATTTCGCTAGGCCCTTTTGGGTTTATTGTTAGGTGCTTATATAGAATTTATTGCATGTTATAGATCATGATATGATTAAGTATTAATTATTTACCTTATTCCATTGAAGAATAAAGTTTTTAAATTGCTGATTTAGGATTTTTTAATAACTGGTAATATCGTTATTAAATAATATAAATACTGAAACATTGTTTATAATCAATACATATTATTACTATAATAAGAGATAATAGAAAGAATAAAACACAGATCCCGGTTGAGTAACTATATATGGTTAACTTCAAAGTTTCTGTCCTTCAAAAACATTTAGTTCAATAAATATTTTTAGAAAAACTCGCATTTCAACTCTAATAAAAAAAATTAAAAAAAAGAATATCTTAGAAAAAAATACAGTTTTTTCATTAAAAAAAAAATAGGATTAAACAATTAAAAATATCTTAATGTTTAATAATTCATGCGTTTCCACGTTGAATAGTCGTTTTAATTCACAAGTTCAACTTATCTTTTTATGAAAAATGTTAAATTCACGTATAATGATCAGCATTAATCCTCAGATGCCACTTTCCCGGAAAGATGTGATTTAAATTATTTATGAACAAAAAGAGGAAATATTTCATTAGTCAAAATGAACACAATGATCTCACTTGTTTTACTTTTTTTGTTTGAATGGAGGAAAAGAAATCTGTATATGAAAATATACATTCAGAAACAGAAAAATCTGGTGCGCGCAACACACGACTATCACTTTCTTCCGTTATTAAAATCCATTTAAGAAGTTAGGTTTATCGGCTTTTTATCATTCTACATTATCTTTTACATTTTTGAGTATAAGATAATATTTTTTTCTGAAATCTTTAGCTTTCCAACGGTATAATATAAGTCTATATTACAGTTTTTATGTTCAAGAACACAAAAATTGCATTAAAAATATATGTTTGCTAGTTTCTCCTTTAGTTGGATATCGTATTTATTCAATTTATATATTTATTCGTTTTTTATCAATGCTCAAAAGATGATATTGTTGTTTTTATAAAATCTACAAAACTGAAGATACATTAAAGAAAGAAAATAAAAAAATTCGGCACTTAAGCCTAGTCAATTTTAATCAGAATGCAACCTAATATATATTAAAGCCCATCAAATTTTACATTGATACAGCGAGTTCAATTAAAATCGTTAGAGCCGTTTTTGAAAAAAAATCGTAAAAAGATGCAAAATGCAGAGTGTAAAGTCACACTTCCGGTCAGCCGATTTTAGTGAAAAAGTTTCTCTAACATCCCTGTCATATAGTTACTTTAAATATGAAATTTCAGTTTTGTACGTATTTTCGTTTTCGCGCTAGACTTACAACATATTGTACATATATATATAGCCACACACATGGACAAACAAACACACAGATTATTGTGATACAATAAGTTAAACTTATTGTGGAACTTGGTTATTTGGACTCAGGAGACCCTAAAACGTGTATTTCTGTTGAAAACTAAAACTAAAATTATATATATATATATATATATATATATATATATATATTACAACAACCCTGCTTTAAAGTAAGTGACTACGTTTCATGTAACAGTTCGGGACTATAACAGTTCTAAATACCTGAGTGTCGATATCAAAGATGTAGCTGTCTCGGCGGAAAATGTAATTTTAGACTCCCTGGGGATTATCCACCATCACCTAGATGGCAATTAAGGAGTGAATTTATCTATATTTTGGTTATAAAATGTGCGCTTCAAATGTTCAAATTTTAAATGTAGTTATAGAGAGAAATAAAAAAAATAAAAAATCGAAATATTCCGCGTGTACGTGTAAATTATAATTTGTGTTATATCGTTTAATAATTTTATTTTTTTCGTCAAAAAATCTCTTAACATCATGGTTATAAACTAGAGCTCAATGAAAATTTTTCTCAGATTTACTTATTACTATTTGAATATGAATTGCAACGTTTAGTAGACCCCCTTTAACAAAATAACCTAAATAGAATGTTTTTGTCTTAAAACTTTTTATTTCATTAATTTGAAATGCCTGTTTAGCTAAGTACAGTTATTAACTACTGTGTTATTCTAATAAAAGTATTATCATCCCCACTTAAGCCATTTTTCTTCCTTTTATTTTTTACTTATTTGGAATATGATTATTTTATAAGACTTTATAAGTAACCGACGTGTCAGAAGTAACCGACGAGAATTTTCTAAATAAACTAGTTATCTTTAATAAGTAAAGATTTAAAAAAAAGTCTACAAGAATTTTTATCATGTCAATCTGTATTCATACTAATTAATCATCTCTTTATAGACCAATAAAAATGTGATAAAGAAACATAATATTTATTTAACTTATGTTGAGTAATACAGGATTAGCCCAAACCTTAAATATGTTTTTCGTTGATTAATTTAAAACTATTTAATCTTTAAAATCACTAGTAGATCACTTGTGGATCACTTGTAGCTGGATGGTTAGCATAACAGCCTCCTATACCAAAGGCCACGGGTTCTAACCCGCAGGTGGTCCTAGGATGTTTTAATAGGAGTAAAAAATCCTTAGTTATGCAGTCCTTCGGAAAGGACGTTAAAAGGGGGCCCGAGACTGTGCGATATCAGGTACTCGTTAAAGTACCATATCCTGATAAAGCCTGGACAGGCAAAATTTAGGACTCCCACTTTAGCATCGTCCGATTAGCCATAGTAGCATAAAGTTACGTTAAATAAATAAACAAACAAACTTTTTAATCGTATTCAACGAATAGTTATAATTTTTTTTAATAATGGAATGTTAATATAACCATTTTTTTTAAATAACATTTTTATGTAAACATATCTTTCTTTTAATGTTATCAAGAATTTCAAAAAATCTGGTGCAGGCAACAAACGACTTTCACTTATCGCCGTTGTTAAAATCGATTAAAGAATTTTCAAATACAGCTGGAGATAAAAATGAGAGAAACTAATAAAGAATTAATTAAATTGAATTTCTATAGAAACATGTAATGTGTTATATTAAAAAAAAAATCTAGTATATTCTGATCTGAAATAATAATAAGTTAGTTTTATTGGCCTTTCATCAATCTTTATTAACTTTTACAAGCTTTTGTATAAGATAGTATTTTTTCTAAAATCTTTAGGTTCCTAACGATATATTAAACATCTATATAACTGTTCTTATGTTCAAAAACGAAATATTGCAATAACAAATGATTTTGCAGTTTTCTCCTTTAGTTAGGGATTGAATTCGTTCAACTTATATATTTACCTGTTGTTTATTATTGATAATAAGATTATATTGTTATTTTTATAGTCTCTACAAAATTAAAGATACTTTAGAGGAAGAAAATTTAAAATATCGGCATTTAAGCCCTGTCAAACTATTTTAATCAAAATGAAGCCTGCATGATATTAAAGCCTATTAAGTATTACATTGATGTATAGAGTTTAATCAAAATCGTCGGAACCGTTTTCGAGAAAATCGAAAAAAGGTGCAAAATGCATAGTATAAAGTGGCTCTTCTGGTAAGCTCATTTTAATGAAAAAGGTTTTGTATCGTGTCGGGCGTATATTTGTCTTAAATATGAAATTTCAGTTTCATAGGACTTTTCTTTTTCGTTACTACACAGACCTTTTTGCGGGACTTAGTTATTTTGTCTCAGGTAAAAAAGAAAACCCGTACACAATGAAAGTTACAGGCCCCCCTCCACACTCAGCAATGTTAACGAATTAGGTTTTCTACTACATAAAATCGGCGTTGTATTAAATTTAACTAAGTAATATATTAAATGAAAATAAGGTTATTATGAACAGAATTATTAAAAAAGGAATATATTTTTCATTTGGTTACAGATGGACTGGGTGAGGAATTCTCCGACGTAAAAGAAGAGCTGAAAAAGATGAACAACCCCATTCCCGATCCTTTCCTCCACATCTACCCCTCCTGGACGCCAACACCCATCGACATCAGGGACTCCGGTCCTCCGCTAATCCTGTCCGATCTCGAGCCAGAAGCTGCTCGCTCAGCAGCCAGGGTGACCGGACCTCTTGGCGAAGTGGAAGGATACTCAGGGTTCGTCACCGTCGAACCGAAATACAATTCCAGTCTCTACTTTTGGTACTTTCCATCAAAGGTATAACTAAGCATTGATATGTCCAATATATGAATATATAAACAGGAATAGCCATCAATAAGAAAATAAAGAAAAATTGTATATAATAGGATTTTAGAACTCGAGCAAAACTTAAATGCGTTGTATTAAAGACACTATTCGCGTAAATTCATAATATCAAACCATTCTTGTAAAATTTGGTAAACATGGCTAAAGCTGACATACCAGACATAACTCGGCATAGACTGAAAAGGAGTTGGATGAGAATAGTTGGAATATATATATATATATATATATATATATATATATATATATATATATATATATATATATATAATAGAGAGAGAGAGAGAGAGAGAGAGAGAGAGAGAGAGAGAGAGACAAAAAGTCAAGATTGAAAACAATAAAATGACATGTTACTAGACAAGAGTATCTATAAAAATTGAATAGCTGCATATAACTTATTTTAGTTTGGCTATAAAAGTCTTTATGGTGCGTCCAAAAACACGAGAAGACTGTATTAATTTTGGAATTTTAGAAATAGAAGAGTGTTATACTTCATTTCAGAAGTAGATACCGATTATAATTTGAATAGCGGTTTACAATCATTTTACTATTTATAATAAAGCAACCTTCCTTGGTTTCTTACAGAACAATAAATTATTTTATTATTTTGTTTTTACTACTAAGCTATGTGACATCATCAACGAAGTTAACTTTACAATATCCCAAAACAAGGAAAGCAAAATAAAAAGGGGGTATTGTTAAAGTTAACCACATTTATTTAATAACACAAAATTTCTGCTGATACACCATCTTTCGGTAAGAGCAATTTTTTTCTGTAAGGTGTGTAGATCAATCAACAATAGAACTACATGTCGTATTGATTTTTGATTGATTAACACACCATGAGAAAGCAATTGCTGGCACCTGAAGTGCTTTTTAAATAAAGTGGTTGAGTTAGCAATACAGCCTTTTTATTCGTTCTACTACTACTTCGTACTATTACCTTCTCCTTCATCAACACGCAATCATAAGGTTAAGATATCTCTCGTTTGTTTTGTATTTTTTTCAAATAAACTAAAAACCTGACAGATGGTCTTAGGATTTTTAAATGGGAGTAAAACCTTTCGGAGGGAACGTAAAAAGGTGATCCCGTGCTTGTACGATGTCAGATTAAAGATCCCTGTCCTAATTAAACGTAGATAGACAAAATGTAGAACTCTCTCTGCAGCATCGTCCGATTAGCCACAGTATCATATGAGCCATAATCAACGAAACGTACCAACGGTGTCCAAAATTGAATATTTTCCTACTTTTATTTATATTTGGTAGATATTTTTCTGCTCTACTTGGAGCACATTCATAAGTTTAAAATAACGAATTATTCCTGTATGAAAAATTTGAATAAATGTCCGAAACTTCATAGACTCACAGCCTCCAAATCAGACTTTGACAACTTCAACGAGGTACCCAGTCAAGGTGCTGGAAATATTTAGCTGGTTTGGTCCATTGCGTTCATACATACACTCTATAGTTTCAGAATACAGAATTGCAGGTTGTGAAAACGGTTATATTCGTTTTAAATAAATAAAACAGAAATGTCCATGGGATTTTGCGTCATTGGCACACCCCAAACGGTTTTTTGCGCCGTGATCTACCTTCAAGCCATAAAAAGGCGGGAAAAGGCTCGCAGAAACCGTTACACATTCGCCAAGCCGACCCAGAGGTTTATAACTGCCTTTTGTTTCTTCCACGGTGGCAGGGAGTGAAGGCGTACGCTGGTTAGTGAGAGTATTTTTATTGGCAGTCATTGTTGCACCCACTCTACCTCCGCTAGTTGTTTTTAATTGATTAATCTTTTTTTCCCGTGATAATGTTAAGCTTACTGAATAGATTAATGTACTTCTTTGTTTTGATCCTTTTTTTTTTTTTTTTTTTGGAGAGAAAACATTATGAAAAACTTTCGATTCGTCAATGATGAAACGGGTGTTTTTTTTTAAATTTCCCTTTCATCCTACTCCTCTGGTATGAAGAGATATTCTGGTTTATACTTTATCAATAGGGTGCTGATCATATAGAAGCGAATTTTTAAAAATATTTATAGATGAAAGAGAGGACTATCTTAATTTGTTCAAAAACCTTCGGAAGATCGTTCTAAAAATCATTGGCACACCCACTCATGATTGGCTCAGTACTAGATCGTTATTAGCTCAATTTCTGATTTCTAAAAAAATATGTTTTTAAATTAATTAATGGAATTAATTATTTTGATAATTACACCGAATCAAGCTCTGTTAAGTGCTAGATCAGATCAGATTTTAAATATAGGGACAAAAAAAAAAAGCCTGGACCAAAAACTTAATTTTTAAAATTTTTAAGGAAGACACACCCGATTGTAAGTTTTGATGAGAATGTACCATATAAGAGTTAAATGAATAAACAAGGAACTGTTTTACCATAGAAAAGTCATGGCTAGTTTGATTTGAAACGAGCTCGGAAATTGATATATATTTTTCTTGACACCGCTTTCTCTATCACATTGAAAGTTAATCACGGAGTGATAAATATTCCGGGATGTTAATATTACGTAATTCCCTTGCATGATAAACCATAATAATAGGTGATAGCATATTGTTTTTAGGAGTATTTTTTCAATAACATGCTTATTCATGAATCAAACATTGGAATGGATTGATGCAACGTAAACTTGCATTTCTAGAATGGTAAAGTGGGTTAAGGTGTCCTTTATATTACGTGAAATGTTTACATTAGCCGTTCGAAATTAGTGATTCATTATCCCTATCCATTGATGGTTGCAATCATTTCTCGAAATGACAAAATAAGTAAAACCAAAGCAAATAAACTTCTGTTAAGGCAACCAAATGTTTTTGAGAAATATAATTAAGTCATATAAAATACAAATTTCTAAACAGATAAAATCCTAGAATAACTAATTTGATTCCTAATATATTTGAATGATTGAATCCTATTTAAATATTACATTTTTAAGATTGTCGAATAAGTAGATTTGATCTTGATTTGAAAATCACCGCAAACATTACAGTTTCTGATTACCTTCTGAAAATAATATGAAGGAGATTATAAGAAAAATGACGCTTGGGATAATTAAGACATTGATTTCCAAAAGGTACTATATCCATTTTAAGAAATTTTACAGGAAGCGCGAAAATCTCTCATTCCTATATTATTAAATCAGCTAATTTGGGTCTTTTTGCATTAAAATTTAGAATTATTTTTTTACTATAATAATAACAACAACATATTAAAGTCATAAAATGAATTTGTTTAGAATGATTTCGAACGAAAATAAATGTGTAATTAGTACATTAAGAAAACGACCGTCTAAATCGCGTTTTTTAAGGACTTAAGAGTTCATTAGATAACATCAAATAGAATATTCAGATAAAACTAAATGATGAGAATACAAATATGTAAAAAAATCAATTTCGTAAAAAATGTCCTTTAGTACCTTTTGGAAATCAACGTCTCAATTGTTGTTAGGTTTCTATGGTCCAAAATTTATTATCTTCACTTTTGTTGATGTAATGATTATCAAACTTAACATGATGCTTATCCATCCATTAAACGTCACTTAATGCTACTACAGCTAATCGGAAGATGCCACAATGGGAGTCCGATATTTTACTAGGTTTAATTAGGACAGGGATCTTAAACGATTACCCGGCATCGCACAGGCTCGGGACCACTTTTTTTCGTCACCTCCGAAAGACAGCATAGCTAACGATATTTTACCTGCATTACAAAAACCTTGGACCATCTACCAGGTTTGAACCAACGATCTTGGGCATAGAAGAATGTTAAGTTAGTCACTACACTACAGGTGACCCCTGACTAGCAACCTGTTCTGATCTGTTCAACGCTTAATTATTTTAGATAAAGCTGTGAACAGCCAGTTCTTGATCTCTTGGAAGTATTAATTTCGGTCCTACAGAAGTGTTTTTAAAGTTAACACCAGATATAAAGATGTATATAGATTTTAAACAGCTTTTGTAGTTATTGCATTCCATCCAATTCTTTGTTTATTCCTTAAGATTTATTGAGGTATTTTCCAAATTATGCTAGAAAATGAACGCATTTCAATTGATTGTATCACTCGCATGCGTCCCTCTATATTTCCACTCATATGTAACCTTCAATAATTATAAATACGCCGTGTAAAGCTACTTGTAATTCTTTGTCCTGAAGGTCTCAACATCTCTTCGAGAATACAAATCACCTTATCGACTCCGGGAAGCCGAGAAAGTCAAGACAGCTATCACTCATAAAAGACGACACACCGAATATTAACACAAAGGAAATTATATACTTATGTTTCATTAAGTTTACATTGGTACTGCTAGGTGAAGACACGGAAACTATAACAGAAGTGTGTTAATAAAAATCGGTAAAGAAATAGGACTCGAATTAAATACCGATAAGACGAAGTATATGATTAGTAGCAGAAACGGTGTCGATCTTGGTGATATTGATGTATCAGGGCATACTTTTGAACACGTAGAGAAATTAAAGTATTCAGGTTGAATGATAACAAGAAAAAATGAAATCCAGGAAGAAAAAAAGTCCCGGTTAAAGTGGAAAATGCGTGTGCTATTATTCAGTTGCTAAATACTTAGCTTGCGGCTTCTGTCAAAAAACTTAAAGGTTAAAATTTATAAAACTATTACTATTCCGATGGTTCTTTACAGATGTGAAACGTGGCCGCTTACATTGAAGGATGAACAACAGGCTTAATGTTTTCGAAAACAAGGTACTGCGTAAAATATTTGGTCCGAAGAGAGAAGAGGCCACCGGGGAGTTTAGAAGGTTGCGCAACGCGGAATTGCGGAGCTTGTACCCTGTGAATATAATTGAGTTGATAGCATCGCGAAGACTCAAATGGACGAGTAAAGTTGTTGGGCTCGGTGAGAAACGGATTCCGAAGAAGTTGGTATTCGCTGATCCGACTGGTAGGTGTCCGAAAGGTATTCCGAAGCGTCGATGGGAGGATTGCGTTAAGGCTGATCTTGGGAGCTTGGGCTTGAAGGGTGAACATTGGACGAGTCTGTGCAGGCAGAGTTTGGTGGTATCGGCATCGAACCTTCGGGTTCGTTAAGCATATTATTATTATTATTATTAAGTTTACATTACAATTATTTAGGAGAACCATATCTGGAAATTTTTTTATTATCTAAATATCCTCAAATAACAGAAAATATGGTCTAGATTGTTTACTTATACTGTTCATATTTGATCATATTACAGAAAGGTGCTAAAGAGTCACCCCTCCTCCTTTGGTTACAAGGAGGTCCAGGAGCCAGCTCATTGTTTGGAATGTTCACTGAGATAGGACCCTATGAAGTTGTAGGCGGGAAATTGCAGAAAAGAAATATCTCGTGGCATGAAGACTATTCTTTACTATTCATAGATAGTCCCGTTGGAACAGGTGAGTCATAATAGCTAACAAATCTCAGTTAATGTCTAACCCGCAAAAATCCATACTAATTGATACTCTTCAGTCTCATACAATTGTGAATAACAATCATTGTTGCTCTTACCATTTTAAAAAAACTATGCAAATTATTACACAATTATTATTTTCTTCTTCTTCTTCTTCTTATTATTATTATATTATTTATTATTTTCTAATAACAATATTAGGGTATTACAGTTCATATAGCTGTTAGGCAATTAAGTAATATGAAAAGCGTAATTCAAAGGATAATATCATATCACTACTGCTTATTTCAAAACGCAATATCTCAGCTAGTTTTTACTTTCATTAATTAACTCATTTCAATGATTCTTTTTTCATTTTGTCGAAAATTTAATTATCTTTCAAATATCACTAAAAGCAAAAACAAAACAAAAATCCGGATTCTACGCATCTTGAAACTCAAGCTTTCAAATTTTGAGGGGGAGGGAGGTAATGATGTTTTTGGTCGATTACAAAGGTTCATTATTAAAAATAATAAACCAAAATGGATATAAGACGTTTTGCGGAAAGGTTCCCTTTATATTTTTACTTTTTTTATTTATCCCGCTTAACTGATTCTAAAACACTATACATATTTTTCTCCATCTACAAAAATAACTGAGTTACGGGCGTATTAATGGGTGGGAAGTTATTTTCAACGGTTTTTATCTATTCGATTTATTACAATTTTATACTTCAAATGTACTTTTTCCAAATACAATTTAAAATTTTAGTAAAAATTGTTTAATTGGAAGAATGCAATTGGATAATAAATAACATGTAGGTTCTTAAATCTTCAGAAAACAGTTCATTACACATAAACTTTAAAACGAGTCAACGTTTCTGGGGCCTTATCCATAATCAGGGCTCACTGAAAGCCATCTAAAAATTAAAATGCTATCCATTTTAATTAAAATTTCTCAATAATTTATGTCATTAAAATTGTTTAAAAAAACAAACTAACACTAAGGAAAATCACCTATCAAAACTGACATATTCATTGGCCCCTGAATTATATATTTGTCATAAATTATTGAGAAAATTTTAATTAAAATGGATAATATTTTAATTTTTAAATGACATTCAGTGAGTACTGATGATGGGGAAGGCCCCTGAAACGTTGACTAGTTTTAAAGTTTATGTGTAATAAACTGCTTTTGGAAGATTTAGGAGCCTACTTATTATTTATTATTTAAAATTAAAAAAAAAATTCATCGGACTCTCATTTAGAATACAGTGTAATACAGTACCTGTTTTCATAAAATTATCTAAAAGCATAAATACCTAATAACAATGTTGGTTTATGAATTCATAACAACTTTCCATTTATCTTAACAACTTAGTACGATTTGGTAGTGCTATTTTTCCTAAACTTTTTACTACTCCATGGAAGAATATAGCACTGAATATCCATAACCTCCCTCATTACAATATTACGAACAACACATGTTCATAAGTTTATGTGCTTATAACAACTTGCATATAACTTTTACGGCTCATTTCTATATTCACTATCCTTAAATCTTGCGATTTGTGTAGTATATTATACGTCTATATTACTTCTTATAATTCAGGAATAATTTTTATTTTCCCAGCCATAGAAAAACTTAATAGTAATATATTTAAAGTGAAAAACGTATCAAAATTCGTCGCGTGGTTCAGGAGGAGATCGCGGAAACCAAGAATTGCGATATAATTTTATAAGTATAAATATATATACTTGGTTGGTTAATAAATATATCGATTAAAAGATCTATAATTATACTAACACATTAATGTATAATAAACATTTACACATTATTGTATACTCATTGTGTACTAAACTTGGTTAAATTTAAAATAAAACCGTTAAATATAAATAAAAAGAAGAGGACTTAAAAAATATATGTTTAGGTTTCAGCTATACCGACGACGAAGACGGCTACAGGACCAATCAGAAAGACATAGCTAAGGATCTCCACACAGCTCTCCAGGGATTCTTCAGGATATTTCAAGATCTTAGGTCCAGGCCGTTCTTCATCACAGGGGAGTCCTACGCAGGTAAATTTATTTATTTATCAGGCAGTTTATCTATTTTGCTTATTTATTTATTAATAGAAACAGGGTGACTCCCTTTCACCTGTGTTATTTAATATGGCTTTAGAATATGTCATAGAAAAGGTGATGTGTGCCGAGAAAGGCTTAAATATGGGTGACAAGATTCCGATTCTGGGATATGCCGATGATCTGGTACTGCTAGGTGAAGACACGGAAACCATACAACTAAATACAAGTGTGTTAATAAAAACTGGTAAAGAAATAGGACTCGAATTAAATACCGATAAGACGAAATATATGATTAGTAGCAGAAACGGTGGCGATTTTGGTGATAATGATGTATCAGGTCATACTTTTGAACACGTAGAGAAATTCAAGTATTTAGGTTCAATTATAACTAGAAAAAATGAAATCCAGGAAGAAATAAAGTCCCGGTTAAAGGTGGGAAATGCGTGTTATTATTCAGTTGCTAAGTTACTTAGTTCGCGGCTTCTATCTAAAAACTTAAAGATTAGAATTTATAAAACTATGTTTCTTCCAACGGTTCTTTACGGATGTGAAACGTGGCCGCTTACTTTGAAGGATGAACAACGGCTTAAGGTCTTCGAAAATAAGGTATTGCGTAAAATATTTGGTCCGAAGAGAGATGAGGCCACTGGGGAGTATAGAAGGTTGCACAACGCGGAATTGCGGAACTTGTATCCTGTGAATATAATTGAGCTGATTCCATCGCAGAGACTCAAATGGGCGAGTAAAGTTGTTGGGCTCGATGACGAGCGGATTCCGAGAAAGTTGGTATTTGCTGATCCGACTGGTAGGCCGAAGCGTAGATGGGAGGATTGCGTTAAGGCTGATCTTGGGAGCTTGGGCTTGATGGGTGAACATTGGACGAGTCTTCGTAGGCAGAATTTGGTGGTATCGGCATCGAACCTTCGGGTTCGCGAAGCCTATTATTATTATTATTATTTATTAATAGATGTTTTGATAGTAAAATGAGATTTGCTATCTGCTTATGATATAAGCAAATATGTTAACAAATGATATGTAAGTGCTAAATTGCTTAAGATAGTTTAAAAAAATAAATAAATAACTATCAGTATATTAGGTCTCTTGGTCAGCGCCTCGACAGACTTCTGGGCGGCTTATATGTGTTTGTGGCAAAGAATAGGTTCTGGGTCAGCGGGTATGAATTTTGGATCAGTCTGTCGTGATTATTGTAGTTATCAGTGGCAGTTGCAACGACGAATGGAATGTCTAGATCAGTATGTAGTGTCTCGTTAGATACATAAAAAGGGGCATTTACAATTTTCAAGTAATTTTGATTGAAATTATTGGATAATTTTGATGTTTGACTTGTATGCAGTTCGCCATAACTCGATGCCATAAGTCCAAATAGGCTTTATCAGTACTTTATAAATAGTCAATTTGTTTGCCAATGATAATTTTGAACGTTTGTCTAGTAATCTCGAAATAAGTCTATATCGTTGATTCAGAGCTTTTCTTTTTCGTTTGAGGTGGTATGTCCATGTCAGTCGTTTGTCAAGCTAAAGGCCTAAATATCGTACTGTGTCCAAAACTGGAAGTGAAATATTATTGAAAAAGACCTAAGGGCAAGAGTCATGATTTAGACATAATGTGACGAACAGGCTCTTTGATTCATTCATTTTGATTTTCCATTTTTTTTGCCCAGCAAGCTATGTCATCCAGATGTTCTTGGAGTGTCTGAGAAGGCTTAGGGCATCTTTGTTGGATGTCAGGACAGCTGAATCATCGGCAAAAGTTGCTGTAAGTGTTTCTGGATGCTGTGGGATGTTTTGCTTTTATTTGTTTAATACTAGAGAACTCTGAACCTACTTTCAAACGGAAAAATCTATCTTTTAAGTACGATTGTAAAATCACATAATATGTTGGACTAAGAAAAGTTTTTAACTTAGCAAGCAAACAATCGTGCCATATTTTATCAAAGACCTGACTCATATCTAAAACTGTAATCTCCCGGACAGTAATGTTTTGATTATAACGAAATATAATCAACTAAACGGTAACACTGTTGTAATGTGGAATGGTTTTGTTTAAAACCGTACTGGGGATATGTAATAATATTAGGCCATTTATCTACAATAGAAACTATTATGAAGGAGTGCAGTTTACTAATCAGTATTGATATTTTCTAAAATTTTATCAACGTTCAGGATAAGTATTATTAGTGAGCAATAATAGAAATGATCTAAATTTCTTTTCTAAACACAATACAAAGAGCTAGAGTTCTACTGTTGTTCTCTAAGAACTCACTTGTCCTAATTATGTCACGCAAGCTTGGACCGAATCCTTGAAAAAAGTAAATAAAATATCAAAACCTGGTTATCCTTCCTATAAGAAAAATAAATATTGTTCATTAAAGAAATGATAATTCTTTAAAAAATCAAGAAGCTCAAAAAAATAACTCACCAATCAAAATATCTCCAAGGTCGTGTGAGATGTACTGCATCTTCATTTAACGTCTTTTTATATGTGAATATTTATTCATATTCTAAATTTAGTTATGGTGCTTTTTTTACGAGATTCCTTATTTTTCATAAGGAGCTTGCTCGAAATGGAAGAGAAACAAAATAATTTTCGTCATTTAATGATTTTTTATTTCCGAAAAGGACGGTGAAAACAATTTGTGGTGATGGTAGACTTAGAAGTAAGCACCGTCTGTAAGTGGTTTGCTTGGTTCGGAACCAGAAATTTTGACTTGGAAGACGCAAAGCGGTCGGGCCGCCCTCCAACTGTAGATGAAGACCAAATTTAAACAGACAACCCTCACTCTACGACACCGGATATCTGAGAACATAATTGATTAAAAATATTAACAAGTATCTGAATTTGTTATTAAAATCGCTAGTAAAAACGCTATGAACTTATTTTACAACCCAAAAGAATGGATCAAATGTTAGAAATTCAAACTGGCAGTTGGGAATGATTTGATTTAATGTTATGATTGTGATCGGACGCTTAAGGAGTTTTTCCAGGTTTGTTTGTAATAATATGGGCATATTTTTCAGTTTCCCAGTTCATCAGTTTCCCCTCACCAATTTCGGTTACCCACCTAATAAATGTTGGGTGTGTCCCAGAATCTCAATACTTTAAGTATGGAGTATAGATAATATTTTAAAACATATATAGTTCAAAATTGAATAAAATGATAAGGTAATTTTTTTAAAAACAGTCCGGTATCTCGTCCACATACTGTACTTAAAAGACTAAAGCTTAATTGACGGTTTGGTCAATAATATGTACTACTAAACTGAAAATCTCAACTTTCAAACCTTAACAAACTACTCATTACAATACGGCACTAAAATAGGCTAAACGACACTAACGGGCTCGAACTGTGGAACAGCTAAATACTTTAACATTAAAGAATTCTAATCCTTCTGCTCAAAATTCCTTCGAAAAATAGTTAATGCTCCTCATTATATGAGGATTTATAAAAATTAAATATTGTATGCATGTTTACATTGAGGCAATTTAATAATTTTAATACTTCTAAAAAAAAAAAAAAGATTATATATATATATATATATATATATATATATATATATATATATATATATATATATCTGATGCATTTCTGAATTACGGTATCATTTTGATTACAGGTAGTTTCCAAGGATCAGGTAAATAGGTGATTTGTGGTGTGAGATTGAATAACATGTAATAATTGGGACATCTTTTGGAAGAAGCATTTAGAATCAAATAGTTAGTTTTGTTTACGACATGTTAGATGTAAATTAGAAATGTTTTGGAAAGGTATTCTCTAAATATCTGGATTTTCTCATGGTCGGATCGAGACCAGAAATGAGTTCCGATAAGCAGTGGAAGTAAAGATCTTAAATTTGAAAAACCTAGCAACAAAGGGTTCAAACCCGCTGGTGGTCCTGGGATTTTGTAATGGGAGTAAAAAAAAAAAAAATCGCCTGTGCGATGTCAGGTACTCGTTAAAGATCTCTATCCTAATAAAACCTGGGTAGGCAAAATTTAGGACTCCCACTGTAGCATCGTCCGATTAGCCATAGTAGCATAAGGTGACGTTAAATAAATAAACAAACAAACTTAGCAATATAATCATATAATAACAATATATAATAACATAATCATAATGATTTAGGTAGCAGTTATAATTCTGATTTTCAGATTATTCTTATTAGTTTATTAGTCAGTTTAGTGTAATGCGTATGATCTGAAGGATATCTTGTTCTATGCCTCTTCGCATCTATAGACAGTAACTGGAAGACAAAGAAGTTTAGAATATCTGACGGTTTATGGATGTAGTCCAATATTGAGAAACCTTAAATAGTAAGATGAATTATTTATTTGAGTTTGTGATGCAGGAAATAATACAGCCACTTTCATTGAATAAAAATACAAATTGATATACACTTAATTATTATGAATATTTTTATTGCTTAAAGGCATTTTAAGTATAATTATAATCTTTGAATTATATATATTTTTCAAATTATATGTTTTATTTACTGTCTTATAGTTTATTGTTTTCATTTATATCTTTGAATGAATTACTCTCATAACGAAAGGCACTAAAATATTATTTATAAGTATTAAAAAAAATTATTTTTATGTTATAGGAAAACACATTCCTTCCTTGGCCCTTGAGATTCACATGCGAAACCAAGAAATGAAGGATAAAATCAATTTAAAAGGTATTTGTTTCCTCTTATTTATTATGAAATCATTCCACTCCAATTTAGATAATAAAATAGTAAATGGTCAATAATATGTGATGAAATAATATGAAATACCTACATTTTTAAGGAAATACAGAAATATCATTGCTGAAGCATTTAATAAGTACTTTTTAATTTTCAAATATATTTTGACTATAACGCCTACAGCCTTGTAGATGAGGTAAAAATAATTCAGATGGCTAGATATTAGGAAAAAGTACCAGTTCAAAAGTACTCTACTGGAATATCATACTTTAATTAAGGTAAACAGAAAATCAACAGACAAATATACTGCGAACTTTTCTATATACTTGACCTGAAAGACAAATACAGTTATATACACTGGCTTCAAATATACCTATTTATTCATTATTAGAAATTAAGAAAGCGCAGATACTAAAGGATAGTATTTTTAATTTTTTTTTTTTAATGGGAAGAATATAAATACCGTAAAGATATTACATAATGTTAAATAGTGTATTTTCTCCAGTATCCTAGAAAGCTTTATATTTTTAAAATGTAGTTTAGGTTTATATTTGGGATACCGGAAAAATAATATCGTTTTTTATGCTAAATAAAAACAAATACATTTTTGCCATCTAGTAATTAATTTTCAATTCCTGATTGATAAAAATTAATTGGTTTTTAGGCAAAATATCTAGATTTGGCATTTTGGATATCATTATTTTTTTGCAAATGTTTTTGCCACTTGCAGTGCAAATGTTGCAGCGCTCGGAATAAGTGGAAATCCGATAGTGCAAGATCAGGTGAATACGGTGGATGAGCCAGCACCTCCCATTCCAATTCATTAATTTTTTCTAGGGTTCGCCTTGCGCAGTGCGATTTTGCATTGTAGTGTTGGAGAATGGCGCCTATTTGGTTGACAATCGCTGGCCACTTTTCGATTAAGGATTGATTGACACGCTGCAATTGTTTGCTGAAGAGGTCTCCATTAACAGTATGTTCATGATTTCAAATGTTCTTGGATGGCCGACCAAGGTTGGTTAAGTCGTTCTAATGAGGAAATGGTTTTATAGTAGCTTAAAATCCTTAACATCTATTAACAATTAGATGTGTTTCCATTAGAACCTACCCAAAAAACCGGGATACAAAATATTTTAATATATTTATTGTATATTTAGAATCTTAGTTAATACTAATCATGCTGGTAAGATTATGATGACTTTGCTTTCATGAAACTAGAAATTTGATTATCTTTCAAAATAGTACTCATATTATGTCCGTAGATAGAGTATAGAAAATATTTTAAAAAGTATTAGAAATAATTATTTTCATAAACACTAAGCAGACGAAACCCTGCCTAATTGCACATCTAGATGGTATGGGGCACCTCCAATAAACATTTTAGCTTCCTAAATAAGGCCGTTTTGAATTGAGAATGAGACATTGTTTAAATATAGTTAATTGAATTTTTCATTCCCATTTCAAAATTAATGATTAACTTCATTATTCCACAACTTTATTAGAACTAAATTAATTAATATTTAAATGTCCTGATTTTAGGTTTATAAAAATTATCAATAAACATTGGATTTTAGGTCAAAGGTGACTGTAATATTTTATATTTCTTCAGGATTCGCCATTGGTAACCCGTTCATTCATCCAGCCGAAAACGTTCAATTCTCCAAGTTTTGCTATCCACTGGGTATCTGTGATACTCCAACCAGAAGAACAATGGAAAGGGTGGAAAAAGCAATAGAATACCTAATGAAGCAGGAAAAAGTTAAACAAGCACATGGGGTAATTCATTTTCATATATTTTTAAATGGTTTCTTAATTTATAAAATTGTTCTTTTGATGTTACCACATATAAAAAAATATCTAACAAACTATAATTTGTAATAATTTATTTATTTATCACTCAGCTAATGACAATGAACTTGAACCTCTTAATGACGAATGGAAACTTAACCAATATCTACAACATCCTGAAACCTCATGAAAATACCCTTTCTGCTGATTTCCTCGAATATGTACAATCTGCGGAGTCCAGATCAGCACTTCATGTTGGAGATGCAGAATATTCAGGTGAGTTCTCAATAACCATGCCATTAGATATAGGTATACATTTTACGAGTATAGCTTTCTATATCACGTCTGTTTTTTCAAGCTTAGGTATTTTTTACTTATCTTATCTCATAAAAAATCAAAATGCTACTTTAAAAAAAAAAAAAAAGTAGCTTTATTTTAAACGATTTTTTAAAAATGTATAAATATCATGATAAATGCAGTAATTATAAAAATTGTATTCAGTTTCTCTTCTTTTACTTTCGAGAATTTTTAAGATAATTCTGTTATTCCTTGCAATCAAAACAGTACAAGTAAAAAGGGATTTCCCGCGAAGTGGTGATGCATGTGGAGTTGGTATAAATTTAGTTTATACATTGTTTGTTTAAATCAGTTCTTTATGACGAGACCAAAACTATAGGAACCTGCTCGTACATAACGATTAATACAACACTTGCTTGACAAACGTTCCAGTCTATTTTAAGCTTAATTAAGACTCATTTACGTCTCTATTATCAGAGTTATTTGGACATTTGGAATTGATTTTGGGGGCTCTACAAAATCATCTAATGCCTCCCGCATTTGATCATAACAATCCAAAATCCTTTTGCAGTATCCTGAATGCCTGCCCCTTATTTTGTCACAATCGAACCATCCAAAATGACCTTAACATGTATTTGTCGCAGACCTAGCTTGAAATAGACGTAACTTATTTCATTCCAAAATTCCTGCCCATACAAACCCACTTTTCCGCCTCTTATTTTCCTTACATATTCCTGATAAACCTCTGAAGCGATTGAAAAGAAGGTGGCCTCAGGACCTACTCACTTCAAATAGTTATTCAAGTGCTATCAATGGGTATTTCTTACATAAGCCAAATTTCATGACATGTATTCTTACTACACATGTAGTTGTGTTTGTTTAATAGTAATAATAGGCTTGGAGAACCCGAAGGTTATACCGATACCACCAAATGTTGCCTACACAGACTCATCCAACGATCTCAAACCCAAGCCCCCGAGATCAGACTTTCCTCAAAATTCTCCCATCGACGCCTTAGCCTACTTCTCAGACGCCTACCAGTTGGTTCAGTGCATACCAACTTTTTCGGAATTGGTTCTTCACGGAGCCCAAACACTTTACACGCCTATTTCAGTTTCCACGATGCTATCAAATAACTCATACTTACCTGTGTAATATCCTCACAGATACTTGTTTAATTAATACAGTTGTAAAGAACAATAAATAAAAAATCAGCACTTTATACAATGAACGATTTAGGATCAAACTAACCAGATTCGTATAAGATATTCAATATCCTATAGAAATTTTATCGAGCCACTCCTACCTCATCTCTGCGAATCAGCATAATGCATAACGATATACAAAGTGTAGTTGTCTCATCACGTTAATGCTCACTACTTATTTAAATAATATAAAGCAAAATAGCCAATAAATAATGCATGAATTATTTGCAGGAATTGGGCCAGTATACTATCGATTGGTTCCGGACTTCATGAATTCCGCAATGGAGTACTTGACTCCACTTCTAGGGCAGTACCCGATCCTCCTGTACTCCGGGCACATGGACATCATTGTCTGGTACGGGTTCACGAGGAAAGTGGTGGAGTCGCTGTCCGGACCCTGCCCGCACAGGCCGTGGTTGGTGGAGGGTAAGTTCGCCGGGTACCGGAGCAAGTGTGGGCACTTGGAGTTCGCCCTCGTCCACGCCGCGGGCCATATGGTCCCCACAGATCAGCCAGAGGCAGCTAAGGCCCTCATTGACGATTTCATATCCAGAGCTCTTCAGAATTAGGATCTACCAATGATCATACTCTATGACCATTGTAAATTATTTATTTATTATTTTTTTAAGATTTCACACTCACAACATGTATTTTTACTTATTATTTAAAAAAAAAAAACAGAAAAGATAAATGATATTTTTTGGTGTTTTTTTATTTTATTTTAGTGTCATTTATTTTAACTAAACCTTAGCCAAACATTGCATTTATAAAAAAAAAAAAAAAAATACAAATCTTATATATTTAAACAAACATTATTTACTTCCATCACTTCTTTATTCATTTTAAAACTCTTTACATCTCATACATTTTCCTCAACGTTTCGGGGTTTCTTCCCCATTTTCAAGACTAAAATTAATTTAGTAAAATTTAAAACAAGTTACAGTCAACATAATTTTTCACTTTCACATACCAATTATCTTTCTTTTTGTAAGGTTTTTCAACTTTTATACGGGTATAGTACAGTCTACTGAGGTCATAGATTTTCTCAACTCCTGCTGATGGTTCCAAGTCCACGAAGAATAGAGGCAGTGGAATTCTATCTTTTAGAACGTTGGTGACTTGCCTCACTTGGAATCCTATCTCCGTCAGTTCTTCTTTGATAGCTTCAACAGGTGTTGAGGAATGTAGGTTTCTGATTACAACCCTTGAAGCTCTCTCCTGACGCAGCTGATAGGTATGAAAATCAGCTTTGGTCTCAGTCAGATATTTTACAATCTTTTTGTAGGTTTCGGCAGTAGTCGGAGATATTTTAGTATCATTGGTTCTACTTATACAAGAATAACTATTAGGATCAGTTACTTAAATTTTTTAACAAATATTGTTAGAGGTTGTGGTTCCCTGGGTATAGGAGAAGATTCCATGGTTTCTTTTTCATTTTGGAGGATCTGAAATGGATTCGGAGTAAAAAAAGGGGATTCAACAGTTATTCCTTGTGATGATGTGCTGGGCTGTGGTTTAGACCCTAATGAGGTAGCTGAAGCGGTCGCTGGTGGAATATTTTTTTTATTTTGTTTACGGCAGGGTCTCTGTTTTGTGGGAGACGAGTTTGAACTTGCAGATCTTTATCTTTTCCTTGTAGTCTTTGAAGACATGACGATTAAAATATCTCATTGATTAAAAATAATAATAATAAATAAATAATGAGATAAGAATTAAAAATAAAAGTAAAAGAAAAGCAAGCCCGAGCTTGCCGAGCTAGCGGCAATCAGCTGATCGGTGACCCTCCTTTCACTTTTTCGTGATTGTACAAAGAAAATTATAACTTTGCTAAACGATACTGCTCCAATATTCACTGCAGTGGTATTCCTGAGGTCTAGTGATGTTTTCCAGACTGAACTCGAGGGAATTCCTAAAAAAATAAAAAATCTGAGAGACGAAGTAACGTCTGACTGTTATCATCGAGCGCATCAGCTGATCCCGACTAAAATTAGAGAAATTGTCCCAACACATGTTTTCAGTCGTGCAGCTGATTCAAAACGGCTGCAACACTTAAAATATTTACCAGAAAAAAAATTCATCCACGGTTTTTATTAATGAAAGAATTGAGAATAACTGAAAACAATCTGGTGCGGGCAACACACGACTTACCTCCGTTTTTAAAATCGATTAAAGAATTTCCAAATACAATAAGAGCTAAAAATGAGTTAAACCATTAAAGAATTAATTAAATTGAATAGATACAGATACATATGTTTTATTCAAAACTCTATTATATTATTATTTAAAATAATCAGTTAGTTTTATAGGCTTTTTATCACTCTTTATTATATTTTACAATCTTGTGTATAAGATAATATATTTTCTAAAGTCTTTCTCTTTCAAACGATATATTATGCGTCTATATTACTGTTCTTATGTTCAAAAAACAAAATTGGTGTGCTGTGCTTCATTGAAAAGCCGCCAGGTTGCAGCCCAGTCAACATGAATTTTCCTTTTCGGGAACCCAAAAAACAGTTTTATCGTCTTTTTATCACTCTCCATTACCCTTAGCATTTCAGTGAATCAAAAAATATTTTTTCTAAAATCTTTAGCTATCCAACGGTATATTATACATCTATATTACTATTGTTGTGTTCAAAAACACAAAAAATGCATAAACAAATATTTGTTCAATTTATTCCTTTAGTTGTTTATCAAATTCGCTCAACGTGCATATTTAGCTGTCGATTATCAATGGTAGAAGATAATATAGTTATTTTTATAGAATCTACAAAATTAAAGGTACTTTAGAGGATGAAAATTTAAAATATCTGCAATTAAGCCCCATCAGACTATTTAAATCAGAATGAAACCTACATGATATTAAAGCCCATTGAATTTTACAATATAGCGAGTTTAATCAAAATCATCAGTGCCGTTTTTGAGAAAATCGTAAAAAGGTGCTAAATGCACGGTATAAAGTAGGACTTCCGGTCAGCCGATTTTAGTGAAAAAGTTGTAACATCTCGGGCGTATAATAGTCTTAAATATGAAATTTCAGTGCCGTGCGACTTTTCGTTTTTTGCGATAGAGTTACCACACACAGACACACGGACACACAGAACTTGTGGGACTTGGTTACTTGGACTCAGAGGACCCCAGAACGTGTATTTATTTACCTTGAAAACTGGAATTAGAAAATTTTCAGGATCGCAATACTTTCCGTTACTATATATTTCATATATAGGTAAGTGAAAGTAAAAGTGTTAAGCGGAAATGTTCAAGGGATGTTAAAATGTTGAGCGGCAAGGTCTGGACGATTTCGAATGGATTGACCCATAAATAAATAAATATATATATATATATCAATATTCTTAGTTACATTGATAACTTTTGGTTTAAAAACAGAATAATTAATTAAATAAGGTGTCCAATACGATGCGCGTGAAGTTTCTTTCGCTCACGGCACCTCGTGTTCAGTAAAATATTTATAAACCTTTTATTATAGATCCAGATCTACCCACGCTCTCAGTTGGCACGAAATCAACTGGAGCATGTCGTGGTTTTAGTTTGAATTTTTTCAGTTAAAAGTTGTTATTTTATAGTAAGTGGATAAATGTAATTAAATAAAATTTAAAAAAACGATGTTAAAAACTAACAACGTGCATGTATATTTTTACTTTCACTTACTATATATAGTAAGGGGAAGTATTGCGATCGTGAAAATTTTCGAATTCCAGTTTTCAACGGAAATACACGTTTTAGGGTCCCCTGAGTCCAAATAACCAAGTCCCGCAAAAAGGTCTGTGTGTGTGTGTGTGTGTGTCTGTGTGTGTGTGTGTGTGTGTGTGGTAACTCCCGGGCGGAAACGGTAGGTCCTATGAAACTGAAATTTCATATTTAAGACAACTATACGCCCGAGACGTGACAAAACTTTTTTCATCAAAATGAGCTTACCAGAAGAGGCACTTTATACCATGCATTTTGCACCTTTTTTCGATTTTCTCGAAAACGGTTCCGACGATTTTGATTAAACTCGCTATATCGATGTGAAATTTAATGGGCTTTAATATCATGTAGGTTTTATTTGAATAAAAATGGTCTGACAGGGCTTAAATGCCGATATTTTAAATTGTCTTCCTGTAAAGTACCTTTAATTTTGTAGATTCAATAATAATAACTAGATCATCTTGTTAACGCTGATGAAAAACAGGTAAATATATAAATTGAATAAATTCGATACCCAACTAAAGGAGAAATCAGAAAAAATATTTTTTTAATGCAATTTTTCGTTTTTGAACATAAGAGCAGTAATATACATGTAAGATATATAGTTGGAAAGCTAAAGATTTTAGAAAAAATACTATCTCATATACAAGCTTTTATAAAGTTAATGGAGAGTGATGAAAAGAAGATAAAACTAACTGATTATTTAAGATAATAATATAATAGATTTTTTAATAAAACACATGTTTCTATATAAATTCAATTTGATTAATTCCTTAATAATTTCATGTATTTTTATCTCTAACTGTACTAGAAAATTCTTTCATTAATTTTAAAAACAGAGGTAAGTGAAAGTCGTGTGTTGCTCGCACCAGATTTTTATGAAAAGTTTCTTCAACTTTAAGTCTTTACAAAATGTTCAATTTATTTTTCTTTTTTTTTCAATAACTTTAAAACTGTTTTATTTTTTAATGTACTTCATAGTGTTAGTGTTTTTGAGTTTAATAAAAATAAAAAAGATCCAGAAGGGACGGTAAAAAGCCTTTGGTCTCCAGACGGAGGGATGTAATTTTCTAGTTATTTCAAATATAAAATATTACATTTCTAAGTATAGAAAATTTTCATTAGCTTTTGCGAGGCTAAAGGCAAAGAAAGAGACAATCAATAAATGCAAAATTAAAATATAAAAAATTATTGTGACTAGACATGGATTGACGGAAGGAGAGGCAATTCTTAAGAGGAAATAGAGAAACAGGCACCAAAGTATGGTTGAGGAAAACTTTATACGTGAAGATATTCTATGTTAAAAAAAAATAATAAAAGAACTACCAGAAAAAAATGCCTTTCAAGGTGTTTTCCTTTTTGTTACATGTTAAATTCATATTTTAAAAAATATCAGTTTTTTGTAATAAATATTTATATAAGAACTATAAAAAAATAACATCGATCGAGTTATTTAACATTTTTGAGCTGAGTTTAAAAAAAAAGAAGAAAAAAAGATCTTTAATAAAATTACAATATCTGGTGAGCGTAACAGACAACATTCACTCACTATTCTTAAAATCAATTTAGGAACACTTAAATAAAGTTAGAAATGGAAAAGGTTAAAGAATCACATAGTTTGCATAGAAACACGTTTTTCATTTTATAATTATTTGCAACGATCAGTTAGCTTTATTAGCTTTTTATCATTCTCCCATACCTTTTATAACTTGGTGTATAACATGATAATTTTCTAAAATCTTCTAAGAGTTCTAGCGGTAAATTATTCATCTGTGTTATTGTTATATCCAACTTGTGTTACTGTTCTTATGTTCAAAAAACAAAAATTACTATAAAAAATATTTTACTCCTTATTACTTATTTTTGCTATTTACTCCTTTAGTTTGTTATCAAATTAGTTCAACTTATATATTTAGCCTTTTTTACTTTCACTTACCTATATATGAAATAAGTTAGAACTTAGGACTCACTTTATTCATAAATATATAAATGGACACAATAATTCAATTCTGGGGAATCTGCTAACAATTGATAATGTGCAGAAACTAAATGATATATATTTTACTACACATTGGACAGTCTAAAAATTAGATCATTTATAATTAACGAATAAGATAAAGATTTTCCGGTTAATGCCTCATTAACTATTATAAAAAAGTGAAGTGAAATAAGTTTGTTTCATTTTAAGTTTGTTTTATTTTATTTCTTTTTTTGGAAGTTTTCTTAATATAAACATTTAAAAAAGCACACACTGCCTTCCATTCCTCGCCCAATCACTTTATTTCACAAGCCTTTTATCATTTTTTCATACTTCGGGGCTGTTTCCCCATTTTCAAGACTGAAACAATTTTTTTATACTTTCATTAGTGAATAAAATTACATTATTTAAATGTTTGTCTTTGAATGAAAACACAGTAATTTTAGACACATCTCAAAATAATAGAAATAGAAAACAACTAGAAGCAATCCACATTACCAAAAATAATAGCAGGACAATAAATTATAAAACAGATACAAAAAACCTAGGAACACATTACACAGATATCATAAATAAGATAAAATTTTAAAATAAATAAAACAATAGCTCAAGAACCATAATTAATAGAGGTAAAAATAAAAATAAATAAAAAGCACTAGGATTGCACAGGAATACTGGAAGGGTACAAAGTTTAAAATAGAAAAATAATGGAAACAGTGAGCCAATATAGACAAGTAGCAGTGTGCTATGAGATGGAATGAAGGGTGAAAAATGATGTAGCAATTGTATAATGAAAAAGGAATAAGGTAATTAATGTTAGTTAGTTTTAAAATAATTATGACAAATTGCTGAACTTAATTTTTCAAAGACAAACATTTAAATAATGTAATTTTAATCACTAATGAAAGTATAAAAAAATTGTTTCAGTCTTGAAAATGGGAAAACAGCCCCGAAGTATGAAAAAATGATAAAAGGCTTGTGAAATAAAGTGATTGGGTGAGGAATGGAAGGTAGTGTGTTCTTTTTTAAATATTTATTATTATTTTTTTTTTATCTCCTTTGTTATTACATTTTTTTAACTTATAATATTACTTTACATTGTTAGGCTAATTTATATTAGGTTATAAAAATTGAAAGATTTATATTTTGTTAACAGATTTTCAATTGTTCAATTG
Organism: Piezodorus guildinii; assembly: GCA_023052935.1. Taxonomy (NCBI): domain Eukaryota; kingdom Metazoa; phylum Arthropoda; class Insecta; order Hemiptera; family Pentatomidae; genus Piezodorus; species Piezodorus guildinii. The sequence continues at coordinate 116,530,711 of CM041293.1, read as the reverse complement.
TTCATTTTTTTTTTACTTTTGTTTTGGTTTTTATATATATATATATATATATATTTTTTTTTTTTATTATTTTTTTTATTTATTTGCAATTTCAAAAAGAATTCTTTATTTATTTTATATTAATAATGTCTGTAAACAGCCTTCAGTAGTTTTTATTTTGTATTTTTTGTGATATTGTAACTCCTTTTGTATGGGGATTAACCCGAAAACAAGGAGGAAATTCCAATTTGGATCTGCTGCTCAACTTCGCTGAGTTGCTACAGTACACAGCATACCGCATCAATCCCGAAGACAATCTTAAAGAAGAAACAAGATAGAGAGAGATTCCGCCAAATAGGAAATACATATATTTTACTAATTTTGAAATCGGTCATGGACATCTGAAAATCCCGACTAGCCTCAATATATATGGTGATGCAGGATTCCCAGCGAGTCCAAGATTATGGTCTCCGCCATGTTTTGCATCTCATTTTTTCCGAGTATATATTTCTCTAAAAATAATCCAGTGGCTACTGGGATGGTCCCTCTGCTTCCGAACCAAAGTTCCACGACTTTAAATTCCCTTTCACCGAACTCCTCACGAAATTTTTCCCTCAGGTATGGAATACATTTTGTATAAATGTTCTCTTTCTCCTCTTGGATCCTCTTGCCTTGTTCCTGGTCATTTGTTTAATATCTGATAGTGGGGTCCACTATCAGTGCTTCATTTTTTGTGGCATTAAATGCCAAGATATCCACAAATCTTGTCGACCCATCTGTATCAAGGCAAAAGACTTCCTGAAAACATTTATACTTTTCCACTTCCAAAAGTTCTGATATTTCTTTCTTTATGCGGTTGTGCCGGCGGGTAACGAGAAGCATGTTATGTGGACATTTTCCCAACACATGTGAAGGGGTTTCTAACTCTCGACCGCATCTGCGGCAGAGGGGTCCAACAGCCTCGTTACCCTGGCATCTTGATCCAGGGACTCCACGAAGTGGTGCGTAGTTTATGTTCAATTTGAGTGCGTTGGTCCACTCTGATCCTGTTAACATCTTTCGATCGAACATAAACCTGTTCACGCTCGGGTTGGCTTTAAAATGGACCACGCCTACACCCTGCCACTTGCACTGGCTCCACTCCTCAAAAGACTTTTCCCTCAAGAACTGCCTCACTCTCTTTACCGTGAGAGGGGCCTCTATAGCATTTCCCTCAATTCGCAGTAGTTCGGTGCACTCGCGGATCTCCTCCGTTAAGTTGAAGATATTTTGAAACAGGGCGTCTGTTACTCCGGCCAATCTTTGAGAAATCGCCCAATGCTGAAGAGGAGCTTCCCATTGACAACGCAGAAGCCCAAGACCCCTATATCGTCACGGCGAGTACAGCATAGAAGAGCAGGTGTTGGCTGGCAATCCTATGATAGCCTTTATACATCTTCGAATTATGACGTCGATTGCCTCTAACAAAGATGGGCGCAGTTTTGTTAGTGGTGCAGTCTGCAGCGGGTATATCACGGAAGGAAAAACATATCTATTTACAATGTTTATTTTTTGGTCAGGCTTTAGGAGATTAGAATTTACAAGCTTTTCCATATCTCGATTCAGCCTACCGACGTATTCCTCATCAAATTCTAATTCCCCCGAAAATCTACAACCCAGGTATTTGATGAAATCTTTATCTTGAATAGAATGGATTTCCTCTCCCGTATCCAAACAAAACTTTGACCCAACCAACTTTCCATTTTTCAAGATTATACCTGTGCTTTTGTTTGCATTAACAGATAATCCTATCTCTCCAAGTATTCTACGGACGCAGTTGATGGCTCTCTCTCCAGATTCCACATTGTGACAGGTCAAGGCTTGATCATCCGCAAAACCTGTGAGTAAAACAGAGTCGTGGTTTGGAAGTGATTTGTATCCATATTCATTAGCTACCTTTGGATCACAGAGCTCGGTGTATAGAGAATCTATACTTAGATTAAACAGCGCCGGTGAAAGTGGCCCACCCTGAGGTACTCCCCTCAAAACATGGATACCGTTTGTTTTATTGATCTCAAGATTGATCTTTATCGTGTTTTTACACAATAGGCCCTCAATCGCTTTTCTTAAGTCGCACGAAACTCCTCTCGACTCCAAAGATCTCAAGATATGGCCGTGTCCGATGTTATCAAATGCTCCAGTCACATCTAAGAACGCGACTGCCGCGTCTTCTTGTTTATTTTTTGCATCCCTGAGAATAGCATCAATTATTCTGGCATTGACATGACACCCCGGTTGGCCAATAATGAAACCTCTCTGGCTTGGGTGAAATGAAATTTGCTTTCGAAGCTCGAAGTCGAGAACCTTTTCAACGATACGCCTCACGATGGGATAAATTGTAATCGGTCTCCAAGAGGATATTTCCTTGCTATCCCCTTTTCCTTTATAAATTAAAACTGTTCGTCCACAGCGGAGAATTTCGGGGACGTGTCCGAATTTCAGGATTATTTCTACTATTTTCTTCATTATATGTGCGATTCCTATTTTTTTTATTGTTCTTATAAGAACTCCATCTGGACCGGCTGATGTGTCCAAAGATATATTTTTTATAATATATGAAATAAATGACATTAAAAATTAAACTTCGTGAAAATTTTCGAATTCCAGTTTTGTACAAATAAGCACGTATTAGGGTCCCTTGAGTAAAAAGGTCTGTTGTCTGTGTGTGTGTGGTAAGTATAGCACGGAAACGAAAAGTCATATGAAATTTAAGACTACTATCCACCCGAGTTGTTAAAGCAACTTTTTTCACTAAAATCGGCTGGTCATCTTTCAAGTCGGCTCTCGGATTTCTTGCTTTTTCTGCTGGATTTCACTTCAGAACAGTCTTGAAAACATGATCAGACTTCAGTATAACAACAACAGTAAATATTGGAACAAACAACGGCAAATTGTGTTACAATTTACTCTGTAAAGTGAATGCCGAGTCACCCCTTCATATCAGCTGATTGCCAATAGCTCGGCAAGGCTGGTCTTGTTTAACTTTTGTTATGTTATTGTTTTTTTTTCCTAGATCTGTTTATTATTTAATTATTTTCTTTACATGAAATGCGATATTATCATCAAGTAATGTCCTCCAAAGCTTCAACTAAAAGATCTAGATCTAGTGTTTCAATCCCGTCTCCTAAATAACAAAACAAAGATCCCTTTGAGAAAAATATTATTATAGCGTCTTAGAATCAGTAATTCCTACCCAAAATCTGTAGGGATTACAGATTTTGATTCTAAGAAAGGATGCAGACGCTTAAATATTTTTTCAAAAATTTTGGAAAATAAAGGTTATAAACTAGACCAATTAGTATGAAGTGAATTGGTCTAACGGTTTGTTTGGCTTTGGAACTATCTTTGTTACTCAAAACTTACTTACTAGAAGAATTTCAGGTAAGGCTGTCATTTGTAGAGGACAGTGATATAATGTTCGTTTCACGACTACTGCCGAACCACCACGGGCAGCTCAGCTTGGATGATCCTGGATCCTGAATCTGGTCCTAGGAAAGAGTGTTTACGGTAAGCAGTGCTATGTCTAAGGCAAGTTCGTGCAAGCATATGTTCGTTTCTTAGGTGTAGGGGATTTTTAGAGAATGCTTTGTGATAAGATTAAGGACTGACACTTGGAATGAATGTATTAACTAGCGTGGTGAGCATATTAATGAGTAGATTTATCATCGATTTAAATTCATTTAGGAAGGAATTGAAGGATAAAGATAAATCTTGAAAGCTAAATTGTGAATGAGGTGATGTGTTATTAAGTCTTGACTGAGATGAGGGTATGAATGGTGGTTGTGTGTGATGACGTGTTGAGAAGTGTGAATGTTGACATATCACTGTCATGTATTGAGGTACTGTATATTGGGGTTTAGTGTGTTGAGGAGTAGTGAATTGAGGAGGTGAATATTGATGTCTTACGAATTGAGGTGTTGTGTTTTGAGAAATTGAATGTTGTGATGATGTGCAGTTGTATGTAGGGTAATGACATTACATTTGACGTTCTTCTGTGTCAAGAGGAGGGTAAGTAAGTTTGTCTCCCACCTCACGAGTGTTACTCCTCGCCACCAAGCGCCCTGACTTCACGTTTAGTCTTCTTCCCTGCAATTCCAGGTGTACGGAACATCCCCTGTAGTTCTCTGGGTGAGCACCTCCGCACAACGCACAGACTCGGGGCTCTTCACCTGGCTTCTGACATCTATCACTGAGATGATCTTGACCGCACTTCACACATCTTGGTTTGTGGTGGCAAAATGTTCGCGTGTGTTCGTACTTTTGGCACCTCATGCATTAAACAATCTGTCTTTTTTTATGAGGCTGCTCTATTTCGAACTTTGTGTAGGCTATATTCGTTATGTTGAAGACTTCTGCAATGTTCGGAGCAAGTTCTATGTCGACAAAAAAGAGCGGAAGAGGTTCTTCAGTTCTGGGGTGTAAATATTTCGACAGATAGGGGCTCAAATATATTACTTACAGTTATGGTGGGGATACTATTTAAAGTGGTCGATGTATTACTATTTGTGATACGCGAATTAGTTATTTGTTGAGGTGTAGAATTAGAAATTGTTATGCTTGAACTATTATTTGCAATATTTAATTTAGTTGTTTCATTGTTTGCTAAAGCACGTTGTTTATTTAAATTAACACGTGTTTTTGTTTGGTTAGGAGTCATTGATGAAGTTTTTATCTGAGAGTCTTTGGAATTTATCCTTTTCTTTTCTATTGGGCTATCTAATGTTAAAATGTTTGAGGTACTACTTACCTTTTTTTTTAAAAGGGTAGAAACTATAGCTCCGTTAGATCCGTTACTGCCCAGTTACCCATGTTTACCTTCAGAAATCCGGATGCACCCATATGTGAATATTGTTTCAGAAACGGTCAAACATCTATCGAATGGCTATTATTTGAACCGACAAGGAGAAAATTAAATTGGCAGGAACCCTAAAAGATATCTAGTATAATAACAAAGATAGTGTAGAAATACTGTTAAACTATTTAAAAGACATTAACTATTACAACAGAATCTAATAAGCCTAAATCACCTATGACCTTTCAGAGCAGAGGCAAACAGCAAAACATTTCTTTGGTGAAAACTAGCTATTTTGTTAAATTTTGTTAAACTACAATCTAATTTGTTAAATATATTAAATAGTTTGCTATATGTTTAGCTATTCATTTTCGATTTACATAAATACTTTATGTATTTAATATTTAAGGTATATACAATTATGGGAATGCACAGAGTTAAATTGATGCACGGTTTTCACATCTTTCTCATTCAAGTTTGCTATATTATTAGCATGCTTTTTACTAGAGCGTTATAGGGATAGAGTTAAAAATAGTATATTCCTAAATTCACCCAAGACAGGCGGACTTTTTTTTTCTTGATGTTTGTATTCTACGTATCTTGAAACGTGAAATCTCAAATTTTAAGGGGATATTTTTATGATATTACAATTCTTAGTTAAATAAAAAAAAAAATTAAGGCTTACGGTATTTGAAGTATGGTGTTAGAATTGGAGAATCAAAACCAATTCTAACAAATCCCACCAAATTACCTTTACCCTTCGTCGTAAACCTATAACATCCTGCCCTATAGTGTCCTTTAATAATATTCCCGGTTGAACAGATTCGCTATCTAGGACTCCTACTTAACAAAAGACTAACTTGGAATCTGCACACAAGACTGAAACGACAAGACACTGCCCGCAGCTTTCGCTAACTTCAACAATTACTGGACAGACGTTCTAACTTTACACTTAACTACAAAAGGCTTATCTATATTACCATCATAAGGCCTATCTGGACGTACGGAGTTGAGCTTTGAGGCTCTACTAAACCATCAAATTCTTCCCGTATTCAATCCTTACAACCAAAATCCTTCGAAAAATCCTCAATGCTCCTTACTTTGTCACCAACAAACTCATCCATAAAGACCTTATGTTGCTGATTTAGCCCGTACGAGGTGTCATTCCTTCTATGACAAACTCCACTCCCACATTAACCCACTAGTTTCAATCCTTGCTTCCCCCTTCCATTCCTGACAATCATCCGAGGCGTCTGAAAAGAAGATGGCCTTGAGACCTTCTAGTGTAAATTACCTAGTGGAGTGTTGCCAATGGGCATATTCTCTTCATGTCTTTTCATGTATATTATCAGCCAATTTACTTGATGTATTTACAAATACAGTTGTTAATTTCAATGAATTATTAAATAAAAAAATTAAAAAAAGGCTTACGGTATTGTGTATTTTCATTCTACGTAAGACAGGTTATTTTTTAAATTCACAGTTCATCATCTCAATTCGAAATACGATCAATATAAAATCAAAATTATGTTAAATTGCTTTAATGTTAGTTTATAAAATTGTTCCTGAAGTTCCTCCTAAATGTGAATAAGCCGAATTGAAATATGAATTCTTTCCAATTGGTGTTTAATATTAAAATATGTACGAGTACCTATATTTCAACGTAAAATTTGACAAGGGGATCCCGGAAAAGTATTTGTGATGCAGTAGCAATAGCGTGTTATCGGTTGGGCACCGAGATATTGGGAGTGAGCCTACCCCTTCTCCCCCAGTTGGGTAGTTCTGTCCGGTAGCCGCTTATACCATTCAGTCATGAGTTCGCTCGGGGTCGCAGTGCTACTCTCATCGTTGGCGTCGTCGTCCAAGGCGCTCAAGAAGACGTCTTTCTAAAGAACATCTTCAGCAGGTATGGAGGTACCAAAGGGATCACGTTTGAGGTGAGTCAGATCTTGACATTACTTACATATATCGCATCCTTGCAAGAGCAGTAACAGAACTTAAAAACTCAGTTTTGAAAAACAAAAAAATCATACTACTATCATTATAGCATAATATAAAAACCTAAATTGAAACAGAATAAGGTTCTTGCAATAAATTCTTATTTAAAATATGTTTTTCAAATAGAGTTTTGCCACTTCTGTTGTCGATTTGCTATATAAACAGTATTATGAATTAATGAAAACAACCGAAAACTAGTGTTGATTGTTAAATTAAATTAGAATATACAACTGAAAACATAAATACATTATTGTATTTTTAAAAACATAACCTTATTGTTTCCGTTAGGTTTTAAAAAAGATACAACAGCTGTTAGTTCACAAAAATATAGGAATACAAACAATTCTCATTGAACTTGATTGATTTAAAATATTATTTTTTTTATTTTAAATTCTGGCCAGTTTTTTAAAACAAATAATAATATAAAATATGAGGTATTTAAATAAAGACCTAAAATAACTAAGGTAGTCCTATTAAAATTTCTTTATTAAAAACTCATTTAATTTTCAGCGGAATTTTCAAAGATAACCTGGCCAATTTCCATAATTTAATAGAATTACTTATATGTTTTAAGCCTCACTTGAAGTATAAATATAATATAGTTAACCTATTGCAAAACATAAGGTATTTTATTGAGGTATTTTGTTGTTTTCTATAAATAAACCTATGTGCTATGAGTTATAACACATGATCTAATTCATAATATTAAATGATTATACCTCCACAGTGTAATTATAAATGTTACTTCTAGACCACAACAAAAAATTATAAGTGTTTATATGAAAAGTAAGTTGTGTCAAATAAACCGATTATTTGAAGATAGAAATTAGATTTGTGAAATATCTCAAACTAAAAAATAAATAATAAATTGTTTATTTATTCTTATACGTTTCAACCATAGTAACAAGCATTGACACCTTTCCAATATACGAATACGATAAAATTCCCGGTGAATTAGATTGATTTAAATATTATTTTAATACAAATAATAACCTAAATTTGAAGGTATTAAAGTAAGGCTTAAAACAACAGTCCAATTAAAATTTCTTTATAAAAAATTCATTGTAATTTCCGTCGGCCTTTTCAAATCTAACCTGGCCAATTTCCATAATTTAATGGATATACTTAGATGTTTTAAGCCTCACTTGAAGTATAAAATAATACAGTCAACCTATTGCAAAACCTAAGGTATTTTGTTTTGACATCACATGCAAATTTTCAAATAGTACTATGGTACTGTTCTTTTTAAGACCTAAGCACTATATAAATTAAATAGTACCGTTATAAAAAGTGCTTTTGGTACGTACAGTAAAAAGACTAAACAACTAAACAAATGCCTATATATAAACATATGTGCTATGAGTTATAACACATGATCTAATACATAATATTAAATGATTATACCTCCGCAGTGTAATTATAAAAGTTACTTCTAGATCACAAAAAAAAAAAATATATATATAGTATTATTATATTAATAAATGTTTATATGAAAAGTAAGATGTGTCAAATAAAAAAAAAAGAAGGAAATAAATCATTTATTTATTCTTATACATTTCTACCATAGTAACTTTCAATGAAATCTAACATTATTTGACCAGGTGATTAATCTGAATGAAAAAGAAACAAGTTAGTTAAGATAAAGATTTAACTAACGCAATAAAAAAATTTTCATTGTTATCGAGGTATATCTCTTAGCTAGAAGTAACTTTTAAATCGAATTTTAATTTTATTGTGGTATTTGCAATGGCAATTTTAAAATGCCATGAATAATCTAAAATGCTAATAAACAGGCAAAACGAAAAATTGGCAATTAACAACTTTTGGCAACAACCAATGCAGCGGTATCTGAATTTTATTATGCGTTCAACTTTAAAATAATAACAACAAAAGTGTAATTTTCATATTGAATATGAGTCCACAAATAGTGTTAAGTCCTACACAAACAGCTGACACGGACGTATTTACTGATTTTATTTCTTTATAATTACTATTTGCAACTATTTATAAAGTCCGAATGAATGATTAACTTCTTACTAGCTAACTGGTCAACTTATTTGACAAAAAAAAATAAAAATTATAAATAAACCTAACAACGTCGGGTGTTTAGTTGTTTTGGTATTTATATTATTATTTACCTAAAACCAGATTTATAATAAGGTGTTGGGCATTATTAAAATAAAATTTTAATTTTCGTTTCGTAAAGTTCTGGTTAAAGCACACATCCTTTAACAATTTGTAATTCATATAACTTTGTAAGTTAAAGATTGTGTTGACGAATATTACTGTTATTTGAATCATTATATTACAATAGATATCAGTATATAATACTCTTTAATACTATATGTCCGTTTGAGTTTTATAAATCAGCTAGAAATAAAACAGTTCTCTATCTAAATTGATAAAAGCAACAACTCTTGTTTCATTTTTAATTTTAAAAAGTTAGATTCAATTTAATGTAGAGGTAAATAATAATAAATGTATAAAAAGTTAGGTATGGAATGTAATTATTAACTTACAAACTAAAGTTAACCTTATTTAATAAACTTGACTAAACAAACTATCTTCTCTGAATAAAAGTAAAAATTTGATAATTTTATTCTCTACTGACTTATCTGTATTTAATCAGTAAAATTTTAATAATTACTAATATACAATATATCTGTAGCATCATTTCTCTATAAGCAAGCACATCTAATTCTTCCCCAATATTTGTATGCAGCCTATTTGTACATTTTTATTACGTCTTTTTATTTGTAAATATGGTTATTAATCATTTTAGCATTTGCATTGAGGAACTCTTCCTCGAAAATTTCTTTCGTTGTAGATAACGTTAATCTTTTCAAGGACGATATATTCGAATTTATTAATTTTTCTTCCTAATCCTAAAAAATCCTAATTTCTCTAACAGTTTTTTATATTAATACACAATACCTGACTAAGTCATTTACCAAAACCAAGAAACACATTAAAATAAAAGTACAAAGACATAAGGAAATATAATTAAGTAAAGTTAAATTATATTTTATAATTTAACCTTCTAGACTTGCTCGACACTTTCGGTTACTTCAACACTTACTTGACAAACGGTCAAAGCTTCCTCTTAACTACAAAAGACTCATCTACATGACCATCATAAGACCTATCTGGACTTACGGAGTAGAGCTATGGGGGTCTACTAAACCATCGGATTCCTCTCGTATCCAATCCTTACAATCCAAAATCCTTCGTAAAATCCTCAATGCTCCATATTTTGTCACTAATAAACTTATCCATAAAGACCTTAATGTTCCATATGTTACTGATTTAGCCCGAACCAGGTATCATTCATTCCATGAAAAACTCCATTCCCACTCTAATCCACTGGTTTCCATTCTGTCTTCCTCCTCAATTCCTGATAACCTTCCGAGGGGTCTGAAAAGAAGATCTTCCCCCGAGATCTTCTAGTTTAGGATATATTTAGAGTGCTGCCAATGGGTGGTGTCTCTAAATGTATTTCATGTCAATTTACCATATGTCCATCACATTTACTTGATGTATTTTGTATACAGTTGTAAATATCAATAAATATGTTTAAAATGAAAAAAAAAAAAACCTTCTAGACTATAGTTTACAATACAATAGAAATTTATAGGATTATAGTAACGAACATGAAAAGTTTTTATAGGGGTACTCACTACGTTTGCTATAGCATGCTATTTGTGCTATTGTGTTAAACCCATCAATTTCTACAGAAAATAACTGTAGAAACTCGACGGGTTTAGCAAAATAACACAAGTAGCATGCTATAGCAAACGTAGTAAGTACCCCTTATCTAACGGATAAGTTTGGTCCGGCGTAAGCCACTGGTATTCAATGAAAAACCGCTATGAATGATGGTTTATTATTTCAAATAACTATATTAGGGTATAACTGTTTGTAAAGCTATTTATTATTTTATTTTTTTGGTTTATTACAAAGGTTCATGACTTAAAATAATAAACAAAAAGCATTTATACAAGACTACTTTACTATTTATTTTTCTTTCCTTTCGATTTTCATTCAAATAAAATTTCCTGATTCAAGAACATTGTTTCTCTATCGAGATATCGGGGAATCACTTTTTTTGTAATTTGTGGCTTGATCATATAAAATTTATCTTTTAAATAATTATTTGCGCTTTCTTGGTTAAAAAACTCTAGTAAATTTTGTCTTTACCTTAAAAAATACTGAGGTGTTGAATTAAATCACTTTTTTTAAATAATCGCAGCCATTTTGAAAGAAATATGCTAAAATTAACGTCTGGATGTTAGAATCATCGTTGGATCCCCGTATTTTTGTACCTAATATAAAAAAAAAAAAAAAAAGATCCAGTAATTTCGGAAAAAAGCCGCAGACGGCCTACGGGAGTCGGCAGACAAAAGGATTTTTTCTGTATTCGTTTTTCAGGTTCTACATATCTATTATAATTAAGATTTTCTTTTTTTAATGAAATAAAAAAATAGGAATAATGTGCCGAAACGTGGTTTTCAATCCGCTGGTTGAATTCGTAAATAATATTTGAAGCGTGATTCACAATATGCAAACACGACAACAAGTCATCAGTTGGAACTTGGCATCTCCTACTGAGGAAGACAGATATCCTTCACTATTCCTAGCACTGATTCATGTTTAATTAAAAATAAAAATTAATGATCTCTTCTTAGACAGCTAAAGCCAAGTATATGAGTTAATGAGAGTCCATCGTTAAACATAACTGAACAGTCAAGGTTCGTTTCTATTAACGAAAGATCAAATAAATAAAACATTTATTTTCAGTAAAATGTCTAAAAATAAAAAATAAAATATTAACTATTACCAGTATTTTTATTTTTGAAATGTTTCCTCCCCCTTACAAAAAATGTATGTATAAAGTCGGGCTGAGGTAACAGGAGCTTATCTGATGATTTATAATGAAACAGAACATTCTATATGTAACATATATGAAAAACAATAATAATAGCATTTACACATTTAAGATGTGTTTTATTAAATAATAAGTTATAATATTATTTACGGAATTTATTAAATTTTTTTTCATCACTCCGTGTCAGAACTACTTGGAGCGTCAGGCGATAACAGCGCTATCCAGCGGCCAAACCGTGAAACAATTGCATTAAAAATATTTTTTTTCAGTTTTCTCTTTAAGTTGGATATCGATTCGTTCAACTTATATATTTACCTGTTGTTTTATCAATAGTAATAAGATAATATGGTTATTTTTATAGAATACACAAATTAAAGGTACTTTAGAAGAAAAAAATTTAAAATATCTGCATTTAAGCCCCATCAGACTATGTCAATCAGAATGAAACCTACATGATATTAAAGCCCATTAAATCTTACATAGATATATCGAGTTTAATCAAAATCTTTAGAGCCGTTTTAGAGAAAATCGTAAAAAGGTGCTAAATGCATAGGGTAAAGTAGGACTTCCGGTCTGCCGATTTTAGTGAAAAGTTGCTGTAACATCTCGGGCGTATAGTCGTCTTAGATATGAAAGTTCAGTTCCGTACGACTTTTCGTTTTTACGTAGAGTTACACACACACGGACACACAGACCTTTTTTGCGGGACTTGGTTATTTGGACTCAGGGGGAACACCTAAAACGTTTATTTCCGTTGAAAACCGGAATTCGAAAATTTTCATGATCGCAATACTTTCCCTTACTATATATTTCGTATATAGGTAAGTGAAAGTAAAAAGAATAGACAAAAAAATTTACTTTATAGGCGACTCCGAATCACCTAGAGGTATGAAAATACTTTAGGACCGATTCTCATACCTCATATGGAAATTTTCGTAAAATCGGTCGAGCAGTTTCGGAGGAGTGCGACCATATATATATATATATTAGATATAAAATTAAAAAGTTGTTAATATTTTTTCGCACCTTATATATATCTTACAGTGCAAACTAATCACATTATACTTGTTTGTATGTTGTTGTTTTTTACTGTTTTTTAATACCTGATACCTCTTTCTATATCTTGTTTTCTAATTAAAAACAAATTAAGTAGAATTTTAATTATTAATCAGGGTTATTTATTCAGTTTAGACAAACAAATTGTAGACTTCCTCGGCACAACTTCAAGTGTTTGAGGTCCCGATTAAAGTGGTTTTTTAAATATATTTTTAATTAATTCATAGGAAGTATTCTTGTTTAAGAACGACCTTACATACAAGTGCTATGTTCTCAAAAATATTTTGACTGACTCGTTTTTACTAAGATAATGAAAGAAAAGCCTTGAAACCGTTTAAAAATAATGTAACGTTCCTGCTTGGAATGTTTTAATAATATTGAAAAAAAGTAAACAACATACATAAGGTTTCTACAATCCCATCAGCTAGTTTAAATATAATTATTGAAGTTTACAACAGTATTAATAATACAACAAGTAAATGTAAGTATAAATATAAAAAAGCATGATATACATAAAAAGAAACTACCCATCGGTATTACTAAAAAATATTCTAAAATAGTAGGTCTCGGGGCTCACTTCTTTTCAGACGCTCAGGAAGAAAAGAGGTAACAAAGATAGAAACTAGTGGATTAGAGTGGGAATGGAGTTTGTAATTAAAAGAATGGTACCTGGTACGGACCAAATCTGCAGCATATGAAACATTAAGGTTCTTATGGATAAGTTTATTTATATTATGGGTTAGGAGCATTGAGAAAATTACGAAATATTTTGGATTGTGGGGATTTGATACAAGAAGAATTTGATGGTTTAGAGCCCCAAGACCATATCGGCATTATGATAGTCTTGTAGATATGTCTTTTGTAGTTAAGTTTAAGGTTTGATTATCTAGTAAGTGTTGAAATAGCCAAAAACGTTGGGCAGTTTCTTGTCGTTTCAGTCATCCATGTTAGATATTTGTCAAGATAGAGTCCTATTTTAAAATATAAAACTTTTTCAACGCACTCAATAAAATATAGCTCATTTAAATTATTTTAAAAATACTTTTCTTTATAATACTCAATATTTTGAAGCAGAGCTATAGTTGGTTTCTCAAAATTATTATGCACTTTGGTTATGTTAATTTTTCTGAGAAAAAACGATTAAATGAGGTGTTATAAATGTTGGAGCGTGGTCACAAACTGACTGTTCATAGTTTACGATTTTGGTGCTCATGAATTAAAGATAAAATTTACTAATTAAAAAAAAAATAATAAAGAAAGAAAAATGATGATACCTATGATTTTCAAGAATACTTGGGATAGTTATAGCACGTAAAAGTAGGCAGGCATTTATAACATGAGAGATTCTGCGACAATTTCATCTGTCTTATCCTAACAGAGCCTAAATGATGTGATAAATATATTTTAGTATGTTTTTTTTTTGTTTTGTTTTTTTTGTTTTTTTTACATATAAATAATTAATTAGCATTATTAAAACGTATAGTTACGTACTTTAAGTTTATTTAATAAAATATCTGATGCTCAATCATGCAGTTTGCCTGTTAGCCCAGGCAATGAAGGTTTTGTGTCAGCAGAAATTAGAGACAAGCTGATTTTTTGTCAGTTGTTAGAAACTTATAAGAGGAGTATTTTTTCAAAAGTCCCCACTCCTCACCCTTGCGATCCCGCTTGACCCCTTGAACTTCTGTTTCGGGAGTCTTTTAGTTATTGCCCATAACTTAGCTTCGTTTAATATTAATACGTAATGTGTCGTTTTATTTATTTATATATAAGCTTTAAAACATGTAATATAACATTTGCGCGACCAGTTTATATTTTCGCCGCAATTTCTAAAATATGCAACATTTTCTAATTAAAATTCATATGTTATGTGGTTTTCTTGAAATGAATATTTAATTGAAGTTATATGACAAATGAAAGTTATATGACCGAAAAAATGACAAATAAAAGTTGTAGCGCAGTTCCTACCCTTTTATATTATGTCCCTAACTTTGTGTATTTGGGGTCGAGAACCTACAGACAACAAAGTATTAGTGCGCGATCGACACCAATCTAGCCCTAAAGCGTGTTCGGATGTTGCGGAATTGTTCGCTGTATCTAGTTACCTTAAGGTTATTTCGGTTCCTTTCCTCCAGAAATGGTAAACAATTATTAATAATGGTGCTCTAATTGTTATTAGTTTTATATTTTGCATGTTTTAGTAAATTGCGGCGAAAATATAAATTGTACGCAAAAATGTTATAGAATAGAATAGAAAAAAAAACTTTATTCTGGGACAAGGTCCGTTGAGAATAACAATTATGAACAAAATAATAAATTATAACTGGCCAAAAACAATATACAACTACAATTAAATAATACAATAATGAAAATAAGAAAAAAGGGTCAGAGTACCATCTCTATTTACAATTTAGAAATAAATAAATAAGAATAAACATAAAATGTAACTTTTACATCTAATTAAAGTAAGTGCATTAAAATCAAATTCACCTTACATAAGTTGGCATAATAAAAATTAGCTAACATCTGTCTGAAGAGAAAGGAAGTATTGAAAGAGGAGGGATTTAAAAAATGATAGGGAAGCAGCATGACGGATGTTTGAAGGGAGAGTATTCCATAAGGCAGTGGAACGGGCTAAAAAGGAGCAGTCATATTTTTTGGTTCTATGGAAAGGAGTGTGGAGGTCAGACAGACGGGATCTTGTTTCCTGGTGATGGGTTGAGGATTTAAATACCAGAAGACTGTAGACATAAAATGGATGGTGGGAGCTTATGATTTGATAAAGGAATGATCCAAAGAAATATTGTCTTCGAAAGGTTGGGGTTAACCACTTTAACTCGTTGTAGAGGTGGGATACATGGGACCGTCTCGAGGTACCGAACACAAATCTTAAGAAGCAATTCATAATCCTTCTCAATCTGCCCTCGAGCACCTTCGAGAGGCCACCACATGCCACACAACCATAGTCAAAGTGGGGAAAAATGAGTGACGAAACTAGGAGTTTACGGGTAGATTGTGGTAGGAGCTGGCGTGAGCGGTGGAATAATTTCGAAGTACTAATTGATCGACGGGAAATTTGGGCAATTTGGGGTTTCCAGGATAGGTTTTGGTCGATGATGATGCCAAGATTTTTAACAGAGGAACTAAAAACAATAGGATGATCATTAAGCAAAAGCAGAGGAAGGGTGGTGATAGATCGGAGGAGGTAGTTGGAACCAACAAGGATGGCCTGAGTTTTTGTATGATTAAGCCTCAAGTTATTCACGTTTGCCCAGGCACTGATTCCATCTAGGTCTTCCTGAATACTGGCAAATGCTATAGATAACTCGGAGGGAGGGAAGAATAAATATATTTGGAGGTCGTCAGCATATAGGTGGTAGGAACAGCGGTGGATTGAATTGGGAAGGTCATTGATGTAAGTATTGAACAGAAGGGGCGAAATACTCGAGCCTTGGGCAACGCCTGAGGTTAGGGCAAGGAAATCAGATAGGGGTTGATTAGGAAATTACAACCGCTTGAGTGCGGTTGGAAAGAAAGGATTGAAACCATCTAACTGAGCTGTTGGAAAAGGATAATGATTTTAATTTAGAAAAAAAGGATCGAATGGTTGAGGGAATCAAAGGCTTTGGTAAAATCTAAAAGTATAAGGACAGTTAATCTTTTTTCATCTATAGCGGTATAAATATCGTTGGTGATTTTGGTCAGAGCAGATTGCGTGGAGTAGCCAGGTCGGAAGCCGGATTGGTAAGGGTTAAGTTTGTTGGTTTTTTTTCAAGAAAACTGGATACCTGGGATTGTACAATCCGTTCAAGAGGTTTAGAAAGGTTCGATAGGATGGATATAGGTCGGTAGTCTTTAGCGGAAGATGGGTTAGAGATTTTGTTTATAGGATGGACCAAAGCTTGTTTCCAGGAAGCAGGGAAAACTGAATTTTGGAGGGAAAATTTTTAGATAAAAAGAAGGACTGGCAGGATTTCTGGAAGGCATAATTTTAGCAATTTTACTGGAATTCCATCGAAACCTAAGGAAGTAGCTCGGGATTTCATTATGTAAGATATGAGGTCTGTTGGTGAAATGTAGGAGAAATAAAAGTTGTCGGAATTGAATGATGATGAAAGGGATAAGTTAGGAGGGAAGGCTGGTGAAATGTTGGAGGAGTCGGGTAAGAAGTATGAATTTAGTTCATTGGGTGATACAGGGAAGACTGAACAGGTAAAGGATTTACAGAGAGAGAGTACGAAGAAGTTGCCATCTGGAATAGGATCAGGAGCGGAGGCAGGGCTTCTTGAAAATAGTTGGACTTCGCTCGCCTTACTGTTGTTTGTGTCAAGTTTCGGAGGGCCTTGAACGCTTCATAGTCATCTGCTTGCCTTGTACGTCTGAAGCGCCTACGGGTAGCCTCACGTTTTCTTTGTAGTTCTCTTATTTCTTGACACATCCATGGAGCAGGTCTGCGACGGAAGGTATGGGTTTTTAGGGGAGCATGTTTGTCAAGGAGGGTGGTCAGGTTGAAAGTGAGGATGTCGACCATGGCGTCAATGGAGGAACATGAATAGATATCGTCCCATTTCATGCTTTCAAGGTCGGGTTATATGACATGTTTTAAAGATTATAGATAAAGAAATAAAACGACACAATGCGCATTAATATCAAACTTATAATAGCAAAGTTATGGTCAATAGGGGTACTCACTACGTTTGCTATAGCATGCTATTTGTGTTATTTTGCTAAACCCGTCGAGTTTCTACAGTTATTTCCTGTATAAAATTGATGGGTTTAGCACAATAGCACAAATAGCATGCTATAGCAAACGTAATGAGTACCCCTAATAACTAAAAGACTCCCGAAACGGATATTCAAGGGGGACTAGCGAAGGAAGCACAAGGAAGGCGAAGGAAGCACAAGGGTGAGGAGTGGGGACTTTTGAGAAAATACTCCTCTAATAAGGTATCTAACAACTGGCATAAATTCAGCTTGTCTCTAATTTCTTCTGAAATAAGGCCATTTTCGACCTTCATTGCGTGGGCTATATTGGCTGTTTGACAAGTCAGAAGTAGGGAAATAGATTTCTATACTTTTTCTTACAATCAGATGCGAGCCCTTTACTTACATAAGGCAAAAATGTCATTAAATAAAATTTACGTATCAAAATATGTACAGGCACTTATAATAAATACTTTTTTTTTTTCAAATATATTATAGCTTTCGCTTGATTCTCCTTTGGACCTTATGCAATCGAATAGTAAGGATAAATTTTCTTTAAAGGTCATTTGCAAACCAGAGATGGTATATAGTTATATAAGTATGTACTTTAATCTTTGTTATCTTTATCTTTATTTTTTTTAATGAACGATCTTCTGTAATTACGAAATCACGTCTGATTAACTTTCAAAGTTACATTTAACGCAGCTAAGTTCTGCCATAAAAATATCACCACACCTAAAAGAATAAACAATCAAGAATTATACGAGGATCAAATCCAACATAAAAAAAAAGAAGATAAAATTCGAAATGAACAAAATGTTCTTTAAAATGAGTCTGATAAATTCATAAATAAACAAAAAAGACCCTCGTCCAAATATTTTCTAAACATTCCCTAGAGTTTTATACATTTTCTTAAGCAAATATTATGATATAATATGGAAAATCTCAAAAATCTAAACCTTGTAAAATGTTTCAATTTTAGCAATGTCATATTTTTCAACCCAATGATCGTGGCACTGCACTGAGATGTTGAACGCATGCAAGCTACTCCATGATCTTACACGGTTTTATCAAAATTTATAATACTTATGAAATTCAAGAAACACGGTATTATTCATATTTCTCCTTTGAAAAATCATTTAATATTAACACCGGTTAATATTATTTTTAAAAAACGCTGCAAATTATTAAACGATGGTTTATTATTTCGAATTTTTACTTTCACTTACCTATATATGAAATATATAGTAAGAGAAAGTATTGCGACTGTGAAAATTTTCGAATTCCAGTTTTCGACGAAAATACACGGTTTGGGTGTGTGACTCCCGGGCGAAAACGAAAAGTCCTAAGAAACTAAAATTTCATATTAATATCGCCCGAGAATTACAGAACCCTATTCATCAAATCAGCTTACAGAAGAGGCCTTTATCATGCTTTTGCACATTTTTACGATTTCCAAAAACGGCTCGAACGATTTGATTAAACTCCTTTATCAATGTAAAATTTGACGGGCTTAATATCATTTTGGGAGCGGCGTGGTCTAGTGGATAGAGCGCTAGTTGCTGTGCTCCGGGTCCGGGTTCGAACCCGGCTGTGGCGGAATATTATTTATCTGTAATTCAGTCGGGGTGACCCTAGGTAGGAGACCTCTGGGGCAGACCAGCCTCTATAAAGTGGGTACCGAATTAATTGGGAAAACTGGCGGCTGAGCGCAATAAGGCTAATCGCCTCATTGCACTGCCGTGGCCTTAAAATCAGTACAATCTCTATTGTACTGAGCCAAGACCCTTAAGGGTTGTAGTGACAGGTTTATTTTTTTTTTAATATCATTTATGTTTCATTCTGATTGAAATATTATGACAGGCTTAAATACCGATATTTTAAATTTCCTTCCTCTAAAGTACCTTTAATTTTGTAGATTTAAAAAAAAATGGAACATCATTTTATTAGCATTGATAAATAAAAGGTAAATATGTAAGTTAGGGCCAATTTTATAAACAACTAAAGGAGAAAAGTACAAACATATTTTTTTTATGAATTTTTGGGTTTTTGAACACAAGAATAGTAACATAGATGTATAATATACCGTTGGATAGCTGAAGATTTTAGAAAAAATATTATCTAATACACGGAATTTTAAAGGTTAATCGAGAGTGATAACAAACCGATTAAACTGACTGACTATTGTAGATAAAAAAATAATAGATTATTTAATAAAACACATGTTTCTATTGAAATTCAAAATAATTAATTCTTTAACAATTTATTTGTATCTTTAAATGTATTGAAAAATTAAATTGATTTTAACAACGAAGGTAAGTGAAAGTAGTGTGTTGCGCGCACCAGATTTTTATTATAGCTGTTTACAGGCAATTTACTAATATTAAAAGCGATAAACTAATCATAGAAAAGTGGCCAATCACCACTGCTACTTTTAAAACGCTATTTCTCGGCTATTTCTTAACAAAGAATATTTAAATGATTCTTTAATTGTTTTTTAGGTAATTTAATTTTCCACCAAATAGCACTAACATAAAATAGAGAATGAATTTAGATTGAAAATTGTGATCATAAATTTTCACAGAGGACAGATGGATTGTTTTTATTCGTTATTCGGGTTCTACGTAAGGAAATACGTCATCTTGAAACGTAAGACTTAAAATTTTAATGGGGAAGAGGTAATTTTTATTTTTGGTAGATTACAAAGGTCCATTATTGAAAATAATAAACCAAAAGCATTTATACTAGACTTCTTAACTATTTCCTTTTCTTTTCCTCAATTTTTATTGAAATAATTCAAATGAAAAGTCCCCAACCCTGTTCCTAAATAATAATCTTATAAACTTCTACCCGACTGTCAGAAATCTGGGAGTAACCTTCGACCACACCAAAACTCATATTCCGGAAATCTCTTGTACCATTTCAACCTTAAAGCGACTGTATTCCCTCCGCCACCTTTTCCCGCATGAAACCGAAAACTCCTCACTATCCCTCTAATATTTCCTCACTTCGACTATTGCTGTACGGTATACGATGGTGTGTCTGGGGATCTCGAGGTAAAAATAAAACGCTTAATAAATTGCTTTGTTCGGTTTATCTTCGGGATCCATAGATACACCTCCCAATTTTATGGCGAGTTGAAGTGGCTTAATCCTTCCAATCGTCGCAAGTATTTCCTTCCGCCATTCCTTTCCTTATCCCGCCGTCCATCATACATTTTTGACCTCCTACAATTCAAATCCTCTGTCCATCCCCGTTGTACACGCTCCAGGCCTTTATATTAAATTTATACTGTTCCTCAATCCTATGGAATTCTATCGCTCCTTCCATCCGTCCCTCCAATTCTCTTTCTATCTTCAAATCCTGCATATTTAATCACTTAATGAATATCCAGGCTCAATAGAATTCTAAATAATCTTTTTATTTTTTTTTTCTTCTCATTTAAATAAGTCTATTTAATATCAGCAATTGTTACTTTTTTATATGTATTTAATTTACTCTAGTACTCTAAAGCCCTTTTTGTACATTCTGTATATTTTATTTTATTTCAGAACACTCAATTTTTTGTCTAACTTCAATAATAACCGAATTTTAGGGGAATTACATCTCTCATTATACTTTATCACTTGACCGTATAGATCAATATTTTCTTTTTCCTTCGACAAGTCTAGGATACGCATCCGAACGAAGTGCAGCAGAACCAAGTCTGCACATCCATTACGAAGAAATAGAAAACTTTATCAATAAGACAAACTATTCTGCACAATTAGTTTCAAACAACAAACACTAACATCTTAATCTAACGATTCATATAGTTCAACTCCAAGATTAAATCGACCTTATAAAAACACTAACAGTCAAAAATAGTAACATACTCATCCACTGATCATATACAAAGGCTGAAAAGTAAATCATCCACAAACCTAAATACATGTGTCCACGAGCAGGTAATGTTAGAAACTGCTTTTCTAGAATTAGTTCACTAATTGTTGATAATTTTCTTACAGCAGATTTAAATAAAATTAAAAAATAACAATAAATATTACAAAGGAGTTCAAAATGAGAAGCTACGATACGGAAACATAAACAGAATATGTGTAACTGCCACTGCCGTTGATGAGTTGTAAATTTAGGTGTATTATACTACCAAATTATTTATTTATTTTTTATTCATTTCTTCCAGTGGCGCGACAGGCCGTGTAGGCTCTTGGCCTCATAGGGTACTCTCCTGTGAGATTACAATCACGTTCCCGATATATTTTATAGTGTAGGTTCATCACTCCCTACGCCTAATTTTTTGAGTGGCCACCATTTGGCAGACGGGTCTCACATACCGGGAGAGAGGCTGTGAGGGCCCATTAATTAAATGCTTAAAAAATCGCACCGAGTCTGAGATTCGAACTCACAACCTTTAGCGGGAGAGTCTAGTTGCTAGCCATTATTCATTTATTCAGATATATTACAAATAACCTAAAATTATAGCAATCTAAATGATTTACAAAAGTATTTATAATTGGAGTAGTTTCTATGATATGGACCGAAATAAAGCTAAAAGTTAAAAAAATAATAAATAAAAAAAAACGAGTAATCAACTAATCTTGGTTTTATTTAGAACAATACCAAGAAACTACTCTTCCAACCAAGAGAGGTACTATAAACTACATTAGGGGTACTCACTACGTTTGCTATAGCATGCTATTGTGCTAAACCATCAATAAATTTATATACATAAATAACTTTATACAGGAAATAACTGTAGAAACTCGACGAGTTTAGCAAAATAACACAAATAGCATGCTACAGCAAACGTAGTGAGTACCCCTATTATAGAGTATTTAATAGCTTTATTTGGAGTGGCATAAGACATCTATAAGTTTAATAATTACTAAGAAACTGGTTCATTGCTAGTATCGTCGATACATAATATGTTTTTGGTTTCACCTTATCTTTAGAACTATCAAACCTACAGAGGACTAATATAATTCAAATTAAATACACTATAATAATAATATTAATAAAGTCTTTATTTATTCTGGGACTAATCCCTTAAGAATAATATTACAAGAAAATTAAAATAAACACTTTAGAGTCTTAGAGTATGAAAACAAACAAAAAAAAACTATATAAATTACAAAAAAATATAATAATAATAATTTTAAAAAACAACCTCAAATAAAAATATTGAAAATCAAACTATACAATAAACAAAATAAGAGATATATACAATTTTGATTTTTAAAAAAATTACATTGATTTATTTATTTTTGGGGTTAAAAAATATAATAATAATATAACAAGTGCAAAATACAATATAACATAAAATAGAATAAAAGTAAGTAAGGAAATTAGTGATGATGATGCGGCAATTGGGATAATTGTAAAAGGTTCGAGGATTAAGGAGTAGAATAGAGCTAATCCTAAAAATGTTAATAATAATGCTTGGTATCTGTCAAAAAATTAAGCAATGGATATTCAAATTGATAACGTAAATTTATACTGAGGTTTTCAAAAAATAAAATAAAATGTAGTGCATTTTAATTATCTTCGTATGCAGAGTAATTAACACTACTACTACTAGTTAAAACTTGGTAAAAAAGTTGGTGATCTTGTCAAGGTATTCTCACCTTAATAGACAAATGCTCAAAACTAGTAAATACTAGCCACTTTGTCAATGAAACACTTTTTATGTATTATCAAACATGAAATATTTGTACTTTCTTAGTCTGGCTAAATTGGCCAAAAATGTGACTATTTGGGGTCTTTAGGGGCGGTTTTTGACTAATTTAAGGCCGAATTTCACTCTAAATGCATCTGGTCTGGACCGCAAGACTTGAGGAACGTTGTGGTATTTCATAAGAACTACCGATTAAGCAAATTTGCAACTATACGCCCGTCCGTTGAATAATTGCGCCTTTAAATCTTATACTGTTAAGTATATATACTATAGATAAAAGATAAATTAAGTTCCTAGAAAATATTAAAACAGAAAATGCGAACGGCAAAAATACTGAACGTTAAAACTGGATGATGGCGAATGATATCACAAGAGTGAAAATGAGCAAGAATAGTTACATAACGAGCAGAACAGCGTATGAATCGCTAAAAAGGTAATGAATGCTGAAACTGGCGAGAATTGAGAGAGTAGGTCGCTGCTACGTAGGCGTACAAGTCCGATCTCACCTATTTGGATTTTAACGCTACTAAGTCCTTACATACAATATTGATAGATTTGTAAAAGGTTTGATAATAAGAACTTTCGTAGTTGAAATAAATTTCAAATAAATGGATTTTTTTTTATACGATTTTGAATTAAATATTGAAATTTACAACTATATTATAACTGAAGTCAATTATACCATATACTATCTTCATTATATACTAATCATTTATGACCATATATATATATATATATATTAATTTTTTTTTTTTTTTTTTCACCATAAATATTGGGGAACGGAACTCCCCTCGAACCACACTTCGTGGATGTATCGGCCAAGTTTAAACTCTTTAAATAAAATTATATGAAAATCACGCTTTGAAATCTTATTAAAAACTGGATAATTCCCAAGTAGCTAAATGCTACAGAGTTATACAAATATCGTTTTGAAGAAGATAAATAATTGTTGAAACTCATACAAACGAATGCTCTACTAATTTTAACAGCTACATATAGTGGGTTTTTTAAATAAAAACATAATATCCCAAATTATTTTTCGAACAACCCAATTTGTAAATTTGAAAATTAAGCGCGTAGTTGGGAGTATAAACAATTTCTAACCATAATTGTTATACCTAATTATTTTTTTTTATAATTTATTAGCCCCAATTATTTTAGGAGAGGGGTCGCGGCACTCCTTGCATACATACACCTTTTAGTCGAGTCTTGAAGCCAAATCCTCAACGTAGAAATAGATCTAATAACGGTAACATAAACGACCTTTAAATAGCAGATTAAATGCTTATGTGGTTGTCAATTGTAGAAGTGGACTCATTTAAATGTTAACCACATTTTTAAGTCCCTTCCGAAGGACGGCATAACTAATGATTTTTTACTCCCATTAAAAAATCTTTGGGCTACCTCCCTGGTTTGTACCAGCGATCTGAGGCATAGAAAACTTCCGGAAGATAAAAAACTAAAATAAATGAATTGATTATCTGAGTTAATTTTTAACAATATACAATACATTTTCTTTTATTCGCCAAAGAAAATATAGTGAATGAATGATATGAGCAAATTTGAGGCCATGGCGTATATGAATAGAGAGGGAATGCCAGAGTGTAGAGCGCAGACAAGAAAGGAATAAATTCTTTAGTTTTAGTTCTATGGGTATGAATGTAAAGGTCTGAATAACGCAATCTTGTTTCAAGGGAGTAACTGATAATTTAAATAGCAGAAGACTATGGATACAGAAAGGAAGATGGAAGTTAAAGGTTTCGTGTAGGTAGGAAGAAGGAGCCACTTTAACTTAACGCATAAATGAGACACCTGAGACAGCTTCGGAGCACCGAAGACAAATCTTAAAAATTCGTTCATAATTTGCTTTAGTCTGTCCTCAAGCACATTCGAAAGGCCGACCATATACGACGCAGCAATATTCAAAGTGGAGGAAAAGTAAGCTAAGTTTCAAGGAGCTTACGAATGGATAGTGTAGGAAGATGACGGGAGCGATGGGAAAATGCAAGGGTTATTGTTCTTAGGGAGATTTGGGCAATATGGAGTTTCCAGGAAAGGGTTTGGTCGATGGTAATACCTAGGTTTTTTGAATGAGGAACAGAAGGGATAGGTTGATTAGATTAGAAAGGTGAGATCTAAGGAAGACATTGAAACCTATAACATTGGCCATGAGTTTTCATAGCATTTAACTTTAGTTTATTCAGGTTTTCCCAGGAAAGGATTCAATCCAGATCTTCCTGAATATTAGGAGATTCTAATGACGGAGGGAAAAAAGTAGAATATAAAATAAATTGTTAACAATGGGAACTAAATGGCACTTTCTGAATGCCAATGGATCCTACCAAAGGGATAGAGCAATAGAATTGTTAAAAAAATTAAAATTATAAAGCAAAGCTCTTTTAGTAAACGTTATTTAATAAAAATAATCTATGGATTCTAGTAAAGTTAAAAAATATAAAATAAATCTTGGGCTCTGGCTTTAAAACCATTAAAAAAAGTTTACGTAAGTACACTAATAACCAATAACAAACACAGCAATGCAATTTATTGACTATGCTGAAGGTCACTTATGACGGTAAAGGAAATGTTAAGTGTTTCAGAATCACTATACTAGAGCCATAAACATTTTTGTAATCTATTGAAAGGAAGAACCTATTTGTTATTTTTATATTTTTCCTGGTTTCCGATGTTAAGATAAGATCGGTTACTACAATTAGATAAATGAATGTACCGATAGGGAGTACAATGACTGGACGAGATACGATCCATTGTCAGCACTACAATAGCTACTATGTGGGAATAGCTCCTGATGGTCTCCTTTTTTGGGGTGTCACGAAAATTGACACATATCGTAGGTTTAAGACTGTAAGATGGATCTATAGGTTCGTTCGGTTACTGTTAGTATTGCGAATTGTTTCTGAATAATTCAATTCTCTTTGCCTTATCTGACAATAATGAGAGTTATTGGAAAGGTCAAAGTCCGCTCTTTGAAACTGTTGTGTTCGGTTTCATATTCTTGTTTGTGATATCGCTTAGTTAATATCCCAAATGATTAAGTACGTTTTGAAATAGTTTGTTCATTTTGTGAAAAACTAGCGATCTTCGGAGGCCCACCATAAGGTATACGAGGATAATGACTAAACAGAACGCATTGCTCTAAAACAGTTTACCAAGTTTTGTTCCGACGATAAGGTCTAGAAGATGCACCTCGCAGAAATCACCCAATGTTGATTCAAGTGATGTCAAGGTTCTAATCAAACAAGACCAGTCACAACAGATAAAAGAAACTGCCTAGGCAATTGAAACGTTCAAAGGCATTAACCAGTCAAGCTGTGTGTACAACCTCGATGCAAACCTGACTAACCGACTGCAACTCTCTTTGTACTCTTTATACTGCAACTCGTAACAATCACACAGTAAAAGTTAATGCAATTTGGCTGGGATGTTTTATCACACCCACCCTATTCTTGAGAAATTACGAAATCAAAAAATACTAGCCCATGATGATCCAAACACCTAGACATTGCTATGAGCTGTTTATTTTTAAAATGGCGGCCGATTATACGTGTTTTAATTCAATAACTCAGTTATTTTTGAAGATAGAGAAAACATTTTAACCAAAAAACGCAAATAATTATATAAAAGAGAAAAAATAAAAGAAAAAAATGAAATTTTACACATAAATACACTCATAACTCAGTTATTTTTGACGATAGAGAAATGTATAAATAGAGTTTTAGAATCAGTAGAGCGCGATAAACTAAAAATAAAAAAAATAAGAAATTGAAATCTCACATATATACGCTTGTAACTTAGTTATTTTTGAAGATAATAAAAAAAAATTATAAGTGTTTTACAACCAAAAAACACGAATAATTATATAAAAGAGAACAAAGAAAAAGAAAAAATGAAATTTTACACATAAATACGCTCATAACTCAGTTACTTTTGAAATGTAAAAATAAAAATTAAGTGTCATTTGATAGAGAATTAAATTTAAAACAAAATGAAAAAAGAATCATTGAAATTGGTTAACAACTAGCTGAGATATTGCGGTTTGAAATCATCTGTAGAGACATGATATTATCCTTGAATTATTTCCTTTCATATTACTTAATTGCCTATCAACAGCTATATAAACAGTTATATCCTGATATTGGTATTTGGAAAAAAATAAGCCATTGTTTAATAATTTGCAGCGTTTTTATTTTACTGCTGTCATATTCACATCATTAAATATATATTATGGGAGTGTAAGTTAAGACAACACAATCGCACAGGTTCACTAAGTCATTGATTAATTCTTAAAAAATAATAATAATCGAACGATGAATGAAAAATATACTATTACGTCTTCTGACAACAATATTAATGAGCTATGTAATAAAAGTAATATACTGCTGACAATAACTGTAGCGAAGGCCTAGTTGCCTCTGCGAGGGGTCTGATGCTACTTTTAGGCTCCTTAGGTGGCCTGGATACGTGATATGGTTACTCCACCTCAACGGCTGTAGCAATATTCGATTTGTAGTCCTAGGCAATTTGTCCCGCTTATACTTGCACTAAATATTAACAAGTAGATAAAAGTTTCCTAATACTACCTGTAATTGGCCAGGGAAAAAAAATAAAATAATAATAACACTACGTTACCTAAAACGACTATGTAATTGAGATAACATTTTTTATCTAAAATCATTGATATCAACGGAATATTACTGGTCTAAATACTATTCTTATTCATACTTTATAATTATCATCTGTGTTATGATTATCAGTGAGCAAGAAATAAAAAAAAATTTTTAGGTGTCCTAAACTAAAAAATCTTGAGCAGGCAACACACGACTTTCACTTAACTCCGTTATTTATATCAATTTAAGAATTATATTATATTATTATGTATGACAACCAGATTGTTTTATCAGCTTTTCATCCCTCTGCGTTAACTTTTACAATAGTATGTATCAGATAATGTTTTTCTTAAATCTTTAGGTTCCCAACAGTATATTATACATCTATTGGGTTGATGCAAAATTAATGCAGGTTTCCTCTATTGCAATATCTTAATTCCAATTGTGAAAACAAAGCTAATCCTAACATTGATCATTATTATACCAAAACAAACCTTATCTAATACCCTCTCTTTCACCATGAATTTGTTTAGTAAAATCGTTTTGTTCAGTGTGTTCAAAGGTCTTGAATCGAAAATGTCAAAGTGCGATTTTCGTCATATTTATTTTTACGAATTTAAATTAGGGCGCAGCGCTGCGCAAACAGCTCGTAATATTAATGAAGTGTGGGGTCAGGGGGCTATTAATGAGTGCACGGTGCAGCGTTGGTTCCAGAAGTTTCGCAGAGGAGATTTCGACCTCGAAGACAAGGAAGGTCGGGGCCGTCATCTTGCTCTGGACAACGACCAGCTGAGGTCAAAATTGGAAGAAGACCCAACCAAAACCACACGAGAAATGGCGGCGGAACTCGGAACTCAAAAATTGCAACGTCTTTGCCCAGCATTGATGAATCGGAAGGGGCCGATCCTGCTCCACGATAACGCCAGACCACACGTTGCACAACCAACGCTTCGACGACTGCACGAGTTGGGCTACGAAGTTCTCCAACATCCGCCTTATTCACCTGACCTCTCTCCTACAGACTTCCACTTTTTCAGGCATCTCGACAACTTTTTGAGGGAGAAAAATTTTCAAAACCAGGACGACATTGAAAATTCTTTTCGTGATTTCATTGAGTCCAGGGATTCGGATTTTTTTTCTGGTGGAATAAGAAAGCTTGTTGAACGTTGGCAAAAGTGCATTGATTCAGATGGAAATTATTTTGATTAAATATATATGGTTAAAGTAAAGATATGGCGTATTTACAATACCTACTAAAAACCTGCATTAATTTTGCATCAACCCAATATATAACTGTTTTTATATTAAAAAACACAAAAATTGCATACAAAAATATTTTTGATGTTTTCGCCTTTAGTTGATTATCAAATTCGTTCAACTTGTGTATTAAGCAATGTTGATCAGATTATATGATGAATTTCATAAAATCTACAAAATTAATGGTACTTTTTGAGAAAATCGTTAAAAGGTACAAACAACATGGTATAAAGTTGATCTTTAGGTCAGCCGAATTCGATGAAAATTTTGCTGTAACATTTCGGGCGTATAGTTGTCTTGAATATGAAATTTCAGTTTTACACGATTTTCGCGCTAGACTTACCACACACACATCTTTTTGTGGGACTTGGTCATTTGGATTCAGGGGACCCTAAAACATGTATTTCCGTTGAAAACTGGAATTCGAATACGATCGCAATACTTTCCCTTACTATATATTTCATATATAGGTAAGTGAAAGTAAAATAACAAAACAGAATATTCGGAAATATAAGCGATAGCCCCTTTTAATTTTTTAAAAAATGATCAAGGTCAGTTGATAATAAGTCGAAAGGGATCGAACTAATCTCTAATTCCGTAAGAAAAATTTTATTTTAACTTTCTGAAATTCATAATACAGTTAGCACAATTATACATTATTCAATTTAACTGATGAATTGTAATTTTATTCACTCATAATTGATTAATGACAATTCCAAAACTGATATTTCATCTGATATGGGGAGATAAAAATGAAAATGCCTAGACTATATTGAGAGCGAAGACCTATCTCCCCTCAACAAGAGATAAGAATTTAATCTTTTGTTAGAAGTGCCTACAGAGATAGCTTCAACAAACCTAAATCTAAAAGATAAATGTTTTAAAGAAAACAATACACCTCCATAAGACTGCTTCATTGACCGGTTTTGTATTAAACAATAATTTAATAAGTTTTATGCACTACAAATAGTAGATTACCTATTACAAAGCTGAAAGTCTATTTTTTTTAAATTATCATATATATAATAATATTGGTTTAGTTTTAATGATAAGAATATAAATAGGAATATCAGTGACAGACAATAACAGTCAAAACTGGAACATTATTGAGAGTCTATTTGTTACAGGTATTAAAAATTATTTATATTTATTAATAATTAATTTATAGTGCAATATATTAAGGTTTAAGGCGTTTAAGATCACATCACTGACAATATCACAAGTCGAGCCCAAGGTAACCATATAGTTACCTTATAAGGTATGATTTAAAATAAAAAAAAAAAATAAAAAAATCGGAGATGGGAAGTAAAACACTTTTTAAGGGAGGTTAACTTTTTTTTTCTCAATAGTGCGCTGAAAATGCTGTTTAATTATAAAATTCAGTTCCGATACATACTTAAGACTCCTTGACAAACGCCTAACTTTGAATCCTCATACACGACTAAACGACAAGAAACAGCTCTCCGTTTTAGGCTACTTCAACACTTACTAGACAAACGGTTAAACCTTCCTCTGAGCTACAAAAGGCTCATATACATGACTATTATAAGACCAATCTGGACTTAAGGATTCTTGGCTTAGGGGCTCTACTAAACCATCAAATTCTTCCCACATCCAATCCTTACAATCCAAAATCCTTCGTAAAATCTTCAACTTCCGTACTTTGTCACGAATAAAATTATCCATAAAGAGCTTAATGTTCCCTATGTTACTGATTTGGTCCGGACCAGATAACAATCCTTTCATTACAAACTCCATTCTCACTCTAACCCACTAGTTTCAATCCTTTCTTTCTCTTCGATTCCGGATAATCCTCCGAGGCGCCTGAAAAGGAAATGGCCCCGGGACCTTCTAGTTTAGAATATTTTTAGAGTGCTTCCAATGGGAAGCTTCTCTTCATGTATTTCATGTCATTGTATTATATAACTATCACATTTATTTGATGTATTATTTTTTTTAATACGGTTGTAAGTACTAATAAAATGTTTTAAAAAAATTAAAAGTTATGTATACTATGCTAAAACCTGTTCCTAACTATCGAAAAATATATTTTTAGACCATGAATTGCGAATGTGATGTGTTTTCTGATTTATTATAAAATAATATTACTTCTAAACAACAAATTTTTCAAATACAAAGTAAATTACCTTTGTTTTTTATAGTTGATAAGACATAAGAAAATGTTTTCTGGATAGTTATTCAATTTTCTCATACCCTGTAGTCCACGAATCATAAATGATTAGGAAACTACAAGCTCTCTTCTTCATTCCCAAGTACTTTTCGTTGATCGTGCATCAGAAGAGTCCGTCAAAGCTTCTCCAGAAATTTCCTATCCAAAAATTCAGGTTTGGAAATTCTACAAATTAGGTTAACCAATAAGTGAAACCTGCTTGGAGGCCTGTTTTCCTTGATATGAGTATTGCTCATCTTTAAGTTCATTATATAATGGTGATATTATGTAAAATTATGTCAACAAATAAAAATTTCATTTGGTAAACAAAACACCTAACGGATCAACTGCAGCATGGTGGCTAGCATAACAGCCTTCTATGCCAATGATCACGGGTTCAAACTCGCAGGTGGTCCTAGGTTTTTTTAATAGTAGTAAAAGGTCCTTAGTTATACCTTCTTTGGAGGAGACGTAAAAAGGTGGTCCCAAGCCTGCGCGATGTACTTGTTAAAGATCCGTATCCTAATTTAACCTGGATAGGCAAAATTTATGGCTCCCGCGTACCATTATCCGATTAGCCACAATAGCATAAAGTGACGTTAAATAAATAAACAAACAAACAAAAAAACACACTAATATGATGATTACCAAAATTAAAAGACTGTCAGAATGTAGAAAACGTAAATGTCGATCATCCAACACCTTGGCTGAAAAAAACCCGTATAATTTTGATAAAATTCAAATTTAAATTATCAGGTTATTGTCATAGCTGGCAGTCATTGTCATAGATCTATTAATTGTCTTCTTTTCGTGCATTTCGTGGTCTACCTATTTATTTTAATGTGGTGGGTTACCACAACGAACGTTCTTTTATTTATTTATTTTTTTTTTGTTATTATGAAATCCTAGAAAAACCTAATATAACAGAGTAGTACTGCTTAATAATATGGGACTATACTATGAAATATGAATAAGCTATTTTAAACAGACTTCAATACACGTATAACATGAAATGTCAGATATGAAATTTCTATTATATAAAAAATATTACAGTTTACAGATAAAAATCTTTATCCATCTTTGTCATAGTTGTGAAAATAGAACAATGAACGTTTCTAACATTTACCCATCACATATTTATTTGTCTTTACCAATTATGTCATCAAATGTATATGGTCAAGTAATAATATATACAAATTTTAAACCTTCTAACCTACAATTTTTAAATTAATTTCATTTTCACAATATTTAATGGAAATTAAGTGTTTAAATGGGGAGCCTGTGGCTAAGTGGCAAGCGCGCTAGTCTCTCACGCTAAAGGTTGTTAGTTCGAATCCCAGTCCCGGCGACTTTTCAGGCCGATAACTAAATGGGGATTCACTCACAGTCCTATCCCCCGGGTATGTGAGGCCGGTCAGCCAATAGGTGGCACTCACAAAAGTAGGAGTAGGGATTGATAGCCCTGTCCTTTAAAAATATTTCATCCAGTAACGTGAGTGTATTCTCCAGTAGATTACACCACGCGATCAAGGACCTCCACGGCCTGTCGTGCTTACGAAAAAAAAAATGTTTAAATCATAACTTAATTGTTACTATGGCATAATAACCTAGCAGTTGATTTTACAGAAAAAAAAAGTTATCTAATCTAATCTCAATTTTTACTAAATTTACTTTTACTAGCCTTACAAAAAAAATAGACATTATCTCCCTGCCGACAGAAATGGTGGCGTCTTTTGTGAATTTTACAAACTAATCCAACGGTTTGCAAACAGCAGAGGTTCGCATATTCACCGAACCCTGTCCTGACTGATCCCTACAGGGGTTTTTCTTTAACACCCGACGCTCATGCCCTACTAAAAATAATGCCCTTCTTTGAAAACAAATTACATATGCATAAAGAAAGCGAAATAACCGAGAATTTTTTTGGAACAAAATAATTACCTGCAGTAAGAAAATCATATTTAAAAACATCAGTACAGCAAAAAAAAAGTCCAACTGGAAGCAAAACTTTATCGAATCCAAAGTAAATCATTTATTTAATTTCCAAGCTTTCCTTTAAATAATGAGATTACAGGGGTCACCTTAGCATAACAGCTTTCTGTGCCAAAGGTCACCGATTCAAACCTGAAGGTGGACCTAGGATTTTTTAATGGGATTAAAACATCCTTAGTTATGCCGTCCTTCGGAAGAGACGTAAGAAGTTGGTCCCGAGCCAGTGCGATGACAGGTACTCGTTAAAGATCCCTATCCTAAAAAATCCTGGTTGAGCAAAATTCAGGACCCCCTCTGTAACATCGTCCGGTTAGCCACAAGAGCATAAAGTGACATTAAAAAAATAAACAAACAACAACAATAATTAGATGACGATAGTAATTTTTGAAAATATTAGGGGCTTACACCTCAACATGTATTATAGATTATTAGCCGTTAAAATTAAAATTAATTAAAAATATTATCATCAACTAGAAAAAATACTACTTTTAATACAAATTACCACCCCAAAACCTTGAGTATGCCAAAGGGGCCAGCCCGTAGTTAGTGTGAGCATCCCCTATCATTTTCAATTAGAACGGTATATATTTACCTAAACTTTAAAGGGTCTGTTATAGTGGCAAGCATAAGAGCCTACTATGCCCTAGGTCATGGGTTCAAATCTCGCAGGTGGTGAAAATCCTTAGGTATGTCGCCCTTCGGAGGAAACGTAAAAATGTGGTCCCGAGCCTGTGCGATGTCAGGTACTCGTTAAAGATCCGTATCCTAATTAAACCTGTAAAACCAAAATTTAGGACTCCCACTTTTGCATTGTCCAATTATCCCCTGCATAAAGTGACGTTTAATGAATAAACAAACATCTTAACCTAAAACCAAGGGAAACCTAAATATATATCAGGTCAAAATCTAAAGTGAATGCAAATTAATAACTTCAATAAAATCTAACTTTATTTACTTAGATATAACTCCAGATTTTGCGCTCATTCGAATAAAATTCTTCACTCAAAAATTATAACGACAACGCCAAGGATCATGTTAAAGAAATAAGCAAAAATGAATACGTTTTAAAGTATATCCAGAGTGTTTGCAAAGAACTATCTTACGTTTTCATTCACCATACTATAATATTTTCGTTATCAGAAGATATACAGGTCGTAAGTCACGGTTGTGTCTGGAAATAGCCCATGGCTGGAAGCCAGAAGTTTAAAATAAAATTTATACGATCAAAATACCAACTAGTAAAAAAATCAAAATGTCTTCTTATTAATTTATTCTAATAAAAGATTAATATTCCGCACAACTGAATAAATATAGATCAAGGCCAATGAATCCATTGGCTCTTAATGTTACGTTTCTATTTCAGATCACGTATTGTTAATTAGTGGTCAATGGCCCTACGCCTCAGGGATCAATGAAAATATTTACTTCCTAAGAAGGGAAAAAAAAAACTGTACCTCTACAGCCAATGCATGGTCTCGAGTCCTGCACTAATAGAGTTTCGTACTGTATCACGCGAACTGCCGTGCAAGGAAGTGATTAATCCTAATTACGCTTGGCCCCGCCAGGTTTACTCCCACTTTTGGGTACCCACTTTTAGAGGCTGCGTGTGCCCCGCGAGGGTCTCCATACCCCAGGCTCGCTCCACAGCTAATACATTCTGCCTTATCCGGGGTTTAGACCTCGAACCCGGAGAACATTAGGCTAATCTTCTATATACTAGACCACGCCGCTTCCTAAAAAGGTAGGGTGTAAAAGATGGTTCCTTGTGCAGAGATCTATAGATATTAACGGACAATGAGATTGTACCAGACTGCTGAATTTGAAGCCAGCTGGTGCAGTAAATATAAAAAATTGAGAGAGCGAAATGGTACCTGCAGGTATCACGCCAACTCCTGTTTTGTTTAGACTCAATCAATGGTAATTCTTCAAAATCGAACATTCATTTAGATTTCTGCCAGATTTTAGACCATTCTGAACCACTATGTGACCAAAATCCTTTCCTGCGTTTACACGTTTCCCAATCCTTTAAAAATTCATTCCCGAGCAAGTATATTGACTCAGTGTAGTTATGTTGCTCAACGTAAGAAAACTAATATTCTTTCAAGAGAATATTTTTATAACGTCGCCAAAATAACGGTTATATATTTAATGACTGAATGTCAGGATAATTATAAAACTATATATTTACAAAAATAAAATATTTATTCTTAAATTATTGTAGTATAAATATATTTATTTAAAATTGTTTTTCTTCGAACTGCTATTTGCCATCTGCTAAAAAAAATATGTGCAATAAGCAAATATGTTAACTTCCGAAAAGTAGCTTAATTCAAGGCATCTGTAGGCCACCGCCTAAAAAGCCGTCATCGTGGGTTGTACGAATTTGTGGTGGATTTAAGTTTTTGGGCCAATAGGAATCATGTTGTAAGCCAGTCTGTCGTGAAATTTGTTATAATATTCTATGACTTGTGAAGTAATTCGTTCATTACATAAAACGGTGCATCCACGATTCTTCGTAATATTTTCGATTGGAGAAACTGAATTATTTGGATGTTGGAGGTTTGAACAGTACTTTGTAAATAGTAATTTTGGTGTTCAAGGATAATTTTTGATTGTTTATCAAGTAGCCGGAATAATATTACAAACCGTCTGTTTAGCTTCCCATATTTTAATAAAAAATTAAGTTTAAGCACTCAGAACAAACTACTACTATATAAAACAGTCATACGTGCCCAGATCTGTTATGCATCGCCCGTTTGGAGCTCGACTTGCAATACCAATGATAAAAAAATAGAAACAATATAAAATACATGTATGCGAATCATCAATAATTATCCACGATATACTAAAATTTCAAAAATGCTCTTTGAACTAAATCTTCCAACATTAAAACAGTATGTCTACACAGTAACCAAAAACTATTTTGATAAAAACCACAGCTTCTGAAAACCCATTAAAACTAGAAATTGGTAATTACAACAAAACATCACTAAAACGCTAAACGCACAAAATAACCAAACATGTACTTTTAAACTAATATTGTAATTTATATTGTGTAGGTTTTTTTTTTTGTTACTTTTCCTACTGTCTTAAACAAATATTGTATGACAATTAGTAAATTCAAAGGATGATTGAAACTCTTTTATCATGAAAAAAGGTCCACTGAAAACATGAAACCAAACATATTTGTATTGAGTGTACATTGTAAATATTATGTAAATAAATAAAGTATTTAAAATTAAAAAAATATCTATCTGTTCAACTGTTTTCTCTAAATCCTAGTTTGTCCTCCATGACAGTCTTTAGTCTAAGTACAGTCCCAAATATCGCACTTCTTCTGAAGTTGGAATAGGTTTATCCTCGAAATAGACTGCTGGACATGTATGCACCATGTTTGAGCGTGAAAATGATAAATAAACTCTTTAATTGATTCATTTTTACTTCTCACCTTTTTAGCCCAACTAGATAAATCATTAAGGTTTAACACACATTTGTTACTTATAATTTGTAAGAACAGTAGCATAAAAAGTGTACAAGAAAAAAAAAAAAAAATCTGGTGCGGGCAACACACGACTTTCACTTACCTCCATTTTAAAAATCAATGAAAGAATTTTCAAAAACAGTTAAAGATGAAAATACGTGAAACTATTAAAGAATTAATTAAATTGAATTTATATAGAAACATGTGTTTTTATTAAAAAATCTATTATATTATTATCTAAAATAATCAGTTAGTTTTAGGTTCATTTCATCACTCTCTATTAACTTTTACAAGCTCTTGTGTATGAGATAATATTTGTTCTAAAATCTTTAACTTTCCAACGGTATATCATACATGTGTATTACTGCTCTTATGTTCAAAAACGAAAAATTGCATTAAAAAAATATTTTTCCTTTTTTACCCTTTAGTTGGGTATCGAATTTATTCAATTTATATATTTACCTGTTTTTCATCAGCGTTAACAAGATAATATAGTTATTTTTATTGAATCTACAAAATTAAAGGTACTTCAGGGGAAGAAAATTTAAAATATCGGCATTTAAGCCCTGTAAGACCATTTTAATCAGAATAAAACCTACATGATATTAAAGCCCATTAAATTTTACATTGATATAGCGAGTTTAATCAAAATCGTCAGAACCGTTTTCGAGAAAATCGAAAAAAGGTGCAAAATGCATAGTATAATGTGCCTCTTCTGGTAAGCTCATTTTGATGAAAAAAGTTTTGTCTATATATAGTAAGTGAAAGTAAAAAAGCTGTAGATATGAAATAAAAATATAAACATAGAATAACTAATATTTAATTAACACTGTTAACATAACAATACGTGTTTAGTTCTCTTTTTGTAACCTTCATGTGACGATTTGCTGTAGTTGAGGAAGAATTCCTGATTTATAAATTATAAATTTATTTTGGAGGGTTAGGGCAGATTTATTTTTTAAATAACGTAACATTTTAATAAGTTTTTTGTTAGGCCTATTTTTCTCTGAGTTCTGCGAAGGTAAGAGATTTGTCTAAAGTTAAGCCAAGGTTTTAAACGGTTTGGACCAAGGTATGGGGACAGGTACCAGAAGAAATTAAAAGAGAAAAAAACTGAAATTTTACCTATAACTCGCCTATTTTTTTAGGTTGAAAAAAAGATGAATAGAGGTTTACAATAAGAAAAATGTGGTTAACAAAAATATATTGAAATATACGCAAATGATTCAACTATTTTCGAAGATAAAGAAAATAAATGTATAGAGCTTTAGAATGAGTACACCGAAATTAATTTAAAAAAAAAAATTTATAGATTTTAGATGTATAATTTAGTTGATATAACAGAAGCTATACGTCTCTGACTCGGTTATTATTAAAGATGGAGAAAAAATGAAAAGTTTTTGAGGGTCGAAATACTACGATGAAGAAAGAAAAAACAATTATCTATATTGTCAAGTCAGGTTATAAGAGATGTAATTCCCCCAACACTCAGTTATTATTGAAGATAGAGAAGAAAATGAAAAGTGTTTAGGGATCAATGACTCAGAAATAAACATGAAAAAACAAAATCTTATATTGTCGAGCCACAACTAATAAGAGATTTAATTCTCCCATGACTAGGTTATTTTTAAAGACAGAATAAAAAAACGAAAGTTTTCTGGAATCAGGAATTTTTATTCGAATTATTACAATGAAAATGAAAGCAAATAGTAAAGAAAGTCAAGTATAACTAACTGCGTTTGGTTTACTATTTTCAATAATGAACATTTGAAATAGACAAAAAAAATCTTGTGCGAGCAACACACGACTTTCACTTATCTCCGTTTTTAAAATCGATTAAAGAATTTTCAAATACAGCTAGAGATAAAAATGAGTGAAACCATTAAATAATTAATTTAATATAATTTTTATAGAAATATGTGTTTTATTGAAAAAGCTATTATATTATTATCTAAAATTATCAGTTAGTGTTATCGGCTTTTCATCACTCTTTATTAACTTTCACAAGCTTGTATATAAGATAATATTTTTTTCTAAAATCTTTAGCTTTTCAACGGTATATTATATATGTATATTACAGTTCTTACCTTCAAAAACAAAAAATTGCATGAAAGAAATATTTTTTCCGTTTTATACTTTAGTTGTTTATCAAATTGGCTCAACTTGCATATTTAGCTGTTTTTCATGAATAAAAACAAGATGATATGGTTATTTTTATAGAATCCACAAAATTAAAGGTCCTTTGGGGGAAAAATATTTAAATATCAGCATTTAAGCCCTGTCAAACTATTTCAATCAGAATCAACTTCATATTAAAGCCCATTAAATTTGACATCCCTATAGCGAGTTTAATCAAAATCGTTAGAGCCGTTTTTGAGTAAATCGTAAAAATGTGCAAAATACATGGTATAAAGTAGATCTTCCGGTCAGCTGAATTTGATGAAAAAGTTTCTGTAACATCTCGGGCGTATAGTTGTCTTAAATATAAAATTTCAGTATAGCACTTTTTGTTTTTGCGCTGGAGTTACCAAACAGTCAGACACACACACACAGACCTTTTTGCGGGACATGGTCATTTGGTCTTAGGGGACCCTAAAACGTGTATTTTCGTTAAAAACTGAAAGTCGAAAATTTTCACGATCGCAATACTTTCCGTTACTATATATTTCATATATAGGTAAGTGAAAGTAAAAATAACCCCTCTCAAAATTTAAGGCCTCATGATATAAGATATGTAGAAATCGAAAAAAAAGGAAAATAAATATAGAATTAATGAACTATTGTGTGATAAATTATGTGTTTTAAATATTCATTAGGTAAAGTTGGAAATATGTTACACGGCGATGATGAAGAGGATTGGGTCAGATACAGCTTGAGTGATCCTCGTTTACTAATAAAGAAGATTGTCCCAACTCCTTCCGCTCACAACTGAGAACTGACCTTCGCGCGGGGTACTAAACACTCAGCGTTCCGTCACACGTTTAATTTTTAAAATACCTAGTAAGTTGTTTTTTTTAATCAAGGTTTCACGAAGATGTCACTATAATATAGTTAAGCATAAATTAGCTTTATCTGATAACTACAAAAAAATCTGATGCGGGCAACACACGACTTTCACTTACCTCCGCTTTTAGAATCGATTAAAGAATTTTCAAATACAGTAAGAGATAAAAATGAGTAAAACCATTAAAGAATAAGTTAAATGGAATTTCTATACAAACATGTGTTTTTTTTTTTAAATTATATTATATTATTATCTAAAATAATCACTTAGTGTTATCAGCTTTTCATCACTCTCTATTAACTTTTAAAAGCTTGTGTATGTGATAATACTTTTTAAACCCTTTTAAAATAGTGTGAAAAGGCTTAAATGCCGATATTTTAAATTTTCTTCTTATAAAGTACCTTTAATTTTGTAGATACTAAAAAAATAACAATATAATCTTGTTACCAAGGATAAAAAAACAGGTAAATATATAAGTTGAACGAATTCGATATCCAACTAAACGAGAAAACTGAAAAAAATATTTTTTTAATGCAATTTTTTGTTTTTGAACTTAAGAACAGTAATATACCGTTGGAATGCCGAAGATTTAAAAAAAAATATTATCTTATACATACTATTGTAAAATTTAATGGAGAGTGATGAAAAGCCGATCAAAAAAACTGATCGTCGTATATAATAATATAATAGATCTAATGTAAATAATTCTTTAACAATTTATTTTCGTTTTTGTTTGTTTGTTTAT
Organism: Piezodorus guildinii; assembly: GCA_023052935.1. Classification (NCBI taxonomy): domain Eukaryota; kingdom Metazoa; phylum Arthropoda; class Insecta; order Hemiptera; family Pentatomidae; genus Piezodorus; species Piezodorus guildinii. Next base: position 116,490,307 of record CM041293.1, on the reverse strand, counting down.
TTATTTAACGTCACTTTATGCTATTATGGCTAATCGGACGATGCTACAGTGGGAGTCCTAAATTTTGCCTATCCAGGTTTTATTAGGATAGGGATCTTTAACGAGTATCTGACATCGCACAGGCTCGGGACCCCCTTTTAACGTCCCCTCCGAAGGAAAGGCATAACTAAGGATTTTTTACTCCCATTAAAAAATCCTAGGACCACCTGCGGGTTTGAACCCGCGACCTTTGGCATAGGAGGCTGTTAAGCTAGCTACATCACATGTGACCCCTACACACTGTAAGTGTATTCTATTGTAAAATAAATTGGAAGGTTATGAAAACTTGTCAGATATTTATTTGCTATATTAATATTACTTAATTGATGGTATCGGGCTGTCCAGAAAATAAAGCAGGATTACAGTTTTAAAATACAAAAGAACAAAAACAATTATACGTGCTCTTATACATCTTAGTAGCTATGTGGTTAGATAGCTACAAGTGATCCCATTTTTCGTTTTTAAATTTGATTAAAAATTCTTGAATTGATATAAATAATGGAAGTAAGTGAAAGTCGTGGGTTGCGCGCACAAGATTTTGTTTAAGTTGTGAAGCATTTACTGTTCTAACTAATAGCTAATTAGTTTTTCATAGAGTTAATAGTCAACTACTGGGTTGTCCGAAAAATAATTCAGGATTTTAGGTTTAATACACCCTTCTATACAATAAATTGAGGATTTGAGGGATTAATCATTTGTATGAATGTCGACACTGCCTAATCATCTTCCATAAGAAAATGTTTCCTTACCTATGTCGCATTTCGCTATTTGAAAATAATTAAGTCTTTAGTAATATGTCAAAGTGAGATTTTCAAATATTATTTTATTTTATTAGTTTAAACTCGGCCAGAACGGGGCAAATACGGTCAGGAACTTAAAGTATAAGTGGGTGTAATAAAAAAAAATTTCGAGGCGAAGATTTCAGCCTGGAAGACTTCATCCCTTGACGAAAAATGTTCTGTGAGCTTTGGTGGAAGAAAATACCACAGCAAATGTTCGAGAACTTGCAGGAAAACTCAATTTAAGTAAATCGAACGTAGATAACCACTTCAAGGAGAATGGAAAATAAAAAGATGTCTTCAGTCTACTCATTAAACAACCGCCGAAAAAATCAGCGCTTTGAAATTTTGGTCCCCAATTCTTTGTCGGAACAACGATCCATTTCAGTCTAGAATCGTTAACTGTGATGAAAATTGGATCTTCTACGATAACAGCAAATGTTCTGGGCAATGGCTTTACAAAGAAGAAGCAGCACAAGAATTTATTAATTAAAAAATATCAAGAAAATAGGTTTCCTGAATTTAAAATTTCTAAGGATTCCAAATTCTATCTAGAGGGAAAAGAAAGCTGACTGCATGTTGGCAGTAATAACCGTCGAAAAAATCAGCGCTTTGAAATTTTGGTCTCACTTCTTTGTCGGAACAACGATCCATTTCAGTCCAGAATCGTTAACTGTGATGAAAATTGGATCTTCTACGATAACAGCAAATGTTCTGGGCAATGGCTGGACAAAGAAGAAGCAGCACAAGAATTTATTAATTAAAAAATATCAAGAAAATAGGTTTCCTGAATTTAAAATTTCTAAGGATTCCAAATTCTATCTAGAGGGAAACGAAAGCTGACTGCATGTTGGCAGTAATGTATTGAAAGCAATGGCAACTATTTTGATTTATAAGAGCACGTATAATTTTTTTTTTTTGTTTTTGTTCTTTTGTATTTTAAAACTGTAATCCTGCTTTATTTTCTGGACAACCCGATACCATCAATTATTAATATTATTATAGCAAATAAATATCTGACAAGTTTTCATAACCTTCCAATTTATATTACAATAGAATACACTTACAGTGTGTAGGGGTCACATGTGATGTGGCTAGCTTAACAGCCTACTAAGCTCAAGGTCGTGGTTCAAACTCGGCAGATGGCCCTGTGAGCTTTTAAAGGTAGTAAAAAAAAATCATTGATTATTTCGTCCTTCGGAGGGAACGTACAATGGTAGTCCCAAGCCTGTGCGATATCTGGTACACACTAAAGATCCCCATCTTAATTAAAAATGGATAGGCAAAATTCAGGAATCCTACTGTAGCATTGTCCGATTAGCCACAATAGTATAAAGTAAGATTAAATGCATAAAACACTGATAAAGTTTATGACTATATAACTTAAAATCAATTATTTAACAAAAGAAATATTTTAAAGAATATACCAATATTATTTCATAAATCATCATTAAAGTCATTTTACTTTAAATAAAATAATATATATTTATGGTCAAAACACACAAATAAGAAAATAATTAGTAATTAGTATTAAATCTTCATCGATACACTTTTCAAAAGGGTGCAAAACACAGAATCAAGAAACAATATATTTAGCAAAAGTAAAAATTTATTTATAGCCACTTGATTCATATTTACTTATTGATAATTCACTTTAATAAAGTCATATAAATAAATAAATTTTTAATCCCAATGGTGCACAAATAATGTAAATAAGTACATAAAACATTTGATTTCAATATTTATCAAAATAGCTAGTGTATGTTTTGAGACTTTAATAAAAGGGGCAAAGAATAAGATACATTGCAAAGGAAATGAAGAGTTTTTTTGATTTTCCTAAAGTTATTTTTGACAACTGCTGTGATCAATTAGTTTATGCTGCCATTCTCTAACTAAACAAAAAGAATTTTTTCTAACAACTAACATAGTGAAAAATAAATTATTATTATAAAAAAAACTGGTTAAAATTAACATTTAGAATACGCCACTAAAATTTAAAAAGTTATTATTCAATATATAATTTTTATTTTTTATAAAAAATAATCTCAGAGGAATCCATAACTGTTAGTGGTATTTTGTGAACTAAAATAGGTGAGTAGGGCGTTCGAACCTACGTCATAAAACACTCATAAAGTGTTGTCAAACTACTTAGGGAGTTTAGAAGGTTGCACAACGCGGAACTGCGGAGATTGTACACTGTGAATATAATTGATTTGATAGCATCGCGGAGACTCAAATGGGCGATTAAAGTTGTTGGGCTCGACGAGGAACGGATTCCGAGAAAGTTGGTATTCACTGATCCGAGTAGTAGGCGTCCGAAAGATAGGCCGAAGCGTCGATGGGAGGATTGCGTTAAGGCTGATCTCGGGGGCTTGGGCTTGAGCGGTGAACATTGGACGAGTCTGTGTAGGCGGAATTTGGTGGTACCGGCATCGAACCTTCGGGTTCGGTAAGCCTATTATTAATATTTAAAAAAATAACATTTATTTATAGTCAATAAAGAAAGAAAACAAAAACAAATATTAGTTATTTTCGGCAGCATATAATGATAATGTTAGTTACTTGAAGTTGCCATGAAAACTACATTCTGTAGCTCAAAAAAAAAAAATTTCTTCAATTAAACTCACAGTAAATTAAGTTGTAAACATAAGCTGTGAGCCACCAGTTAGTTAAAGGTAATTAACTGCACTTTTTCAACGTATTAGTTGTTCAAATTGACTTAGGTCAAAAAACTTAGGTAATATTCGAGATAAAATTTGTTCTCTTGCTGATGACAGATTAATTGCGTTTTATTGAAGTGTTATATAAGTCAATTACATAATTCATAGGACGGAAATATTGTCATCTCTCATCTAATGAATCATAATTAATCCATAAATTAAGAATAAACAACTTTTTGCTTGTTTGTTGAACACATTAATTACTCGAGGGCGATATCATTTTATGCAAAATTGTAATTATTTTCAAAATATATATTTTTGAAAATATACCTTTGAAAAAAAAAAAAAAAAGAAGAAGATAATTATCACTTTACTCACTTGTATATTACAAATGCACAGTATTTAGTCCTTATTGAATATATGAATTCATATTTTTACGTAATAAAATAACTCACTCGGGTTGAGGTTACCTGTAGCATGGTGGTTAGCATAACAGCCTCCTATGCCCAAGGTCCCGGGTTCAAACCCCTGTGCGATGTCAGGTACTCGTTAAAGATCCCTATCCTAATAAAACCTAGGTAGGTAAGGTAGGTAGGGTAGGCAAAATTTAGGACTCCCATTGTAGTATCGTCCGGTTAGCCACAGCAACATGAAGGGACGTTAAATAAATAAATAAAAACCAAACAAATACCTCACAAATAGGGATGAAATTGATACAAAATATTGCATTCTACTTAAATTAACTTTAAGTTTTTATTGTCATTTGAAAATAACTTATAAAGTAATAAACAGACATCAGTGGAACAAATGCTTAGCTATCACCAAACTGAAGTATGACGGTAATAAATAAATATAAAGCATATTAAAATTCTAAAACGTATCAATTTCGTATTACATAATGGTTTAAAAAAAAAATAATAAAAAATATATATGACCAAGATTGCACAGAGATTACTGATAAAAAAGCTCATTTACGGGGAAGCAAACAATTTTATGTACATTTTAAAATTCTTTTAGACCTTGGTATTTTAATCTCGACAAACTTGAACATCTTTAAGCTGTAAACATAAGATTACAGCATTTTTATTCCAAACACAAATAAAATATCTAAGCTTTATTTAAATTAGGGGAAAATACCCATGGATCCGTTATTCTTCACTAAATTTGTTTAAAAAAATATATTTGCGAATGTTAAAAAAATATTGCCGAAAACGTGATAAGTATCGCTTTACATAGACATAACAAGTAATATATATGTAATAATAGTTTATCATAGTATTTTATAATACATAATTTTTATAAAATTATTATGCCCTATTTAACAGGTTATAAATAAATTATAACTTGATAGTAGAAGTTTAAAATAGAAAATTTTTTACTTCTTTTTGATTTACTATTTTATTAGTATATTACTTTCTTAATTTGCTTTATTCATACAATCACTAAATTATTTTTATTATTGTTATTATTTCATCTCATTCATTTTATTTATTTACCAAAAAAATGCTATTATTTTTTACACTTAAAACAATAGGTCCTAGCGACAAATGTTACCTGCAGAAATAACTTATAAATTATAAACTTTAGATGTATATATATTATATATATATATATATATATATATATATATAATATATATATATAAAATAAATGATAAACTTTAAATACAAACAAAGTTTTTTTTTTTTTACACAAATGATAAAATATATATAATATAATAATATAATATAATAAAATATATATATATATATATATATATATATATATATATATATATAATAAATGATAAACTTTAAATACAAACAAAGTTTTTTTTTTTTACACAAATGATAAAATATGCCAGTCATCTAGTATTACCACCATTCCGCCAAGCAATCAAAATCGACTTCAAATATCACCACGTCTTCCCCTACACCTTATTTTAAAAATAAATTAAACTTGCTATTTTATATAGACTCAGGGAAATTTTTAAAAATTCCAAGACCTATGCAACATCCTTACTAAAAGAACTGTATAGGGATTAGTTGGGTTTTCTGAACGAATTTTTTTAAAAATTCCATTACGTTGATCGAAGAATAGTAATGTAACTATTGTTTAAAACTTTTTTTCTTATTTTATCGTTCAAGCTATAAAATATTTTAAAACTTATATTTTTAAAAATATTTTCAACAAGTTTCTGCAAACCATAAGGAAGTAAAAACTCAATAAAAAATTCATAATTTTATTAAATAAAAAAAAGTTGATAATTAAAAAAAAATTAACTTAATCCAAACAACCTTGTTCATAAATTTAATTTCCTCATGAATATGATAATGAAAAATTAGAAAAAAATATAAAAATCTTATGACATTTATTCTACAAAAAAACGAACAAAAAGCCATCAAAAAAAGTATCGTTCATCATTTGATATTCATAGTTCATGGTACAAAATTATCAATAATTAATTATATTAAGTTGATTAATATATGTTGATTTTTATTTCTTTTTTTAGGATTTTACGTTTTCCTTCTTTTATATAGAATCCTCGAAACGTCCTCATACAAAATAAAAATGACCAATAGGCGATGGAGCAAAACTTGTAAACAGTTAATATTTCGAAATAACCATACATCAAATATATCTGGTGGGTACAATCACACACCTTATCGTACAGGATTAAAGTCCACTTCCAAAATTGTTTTCTGTATCTTCTCTAGTATTAGACTGATTTTTTATATATAGCTTCGTAAACAATTATACGAGGCATGTTTTTTAAGTAAGTACCGTTTTGGAATTAAAAAAAGACGTGCAAAGATATCGCAATAATTTTATTTTTACATGAAAGCCTGTACCTTAATCTACTTTTCTACATAATTTCCATGAATTTTGAGGCACTTGTCATAACGCGGCACCAGTTTTTGAATAACCTCCTCAAACAATTCTGCCGCCTGACTTGTTAACCACTGTATCACAGTGCAGGAACAAATGGTAGCTTTGATTGTCTCATTATGAGGCAGAAACTCCACTAGCAATACTCCTTTTCTGTCCCCAAAAACTATGCACATGATTTTATGGGCAGAAATTGTTTGCTTAAACTTCACTCTTTTGGGTGATGATGAATGGCGCCATGCCATGGATTGTTGTTTTGATTCTGGTGTGACGTAGGCCACCCATGTTTCGTCAACGTCTTTTAACAAGTCAGGCGGGTACTTATAAAGGAATACAATTTGAAAATTCGACATTAAAGCTCTGTCAGATTATTTCAATCAGAATAACACCTACATGATATTAAAGCCCATTAAATTTTACATCCCAACTGCGAGTTTGATCAATATCGTTAGAGCTGTTCTTGAGAAAATAGTAAAAAGGTGCAAAATGCATGTATAAAGGGGTTCTTCTGGTTATACGATTTTGAAGAAAAAATGCTGTAACATCTCAGGTTATTTGGCTATTTGGCAACGACTCGTTTATTTTGATTCATGAAACCCAAAAACCTGTATTTCCAGTGAAAACTCGAATTCGAAAAGTTTTACGATCCCAATACTTACCCTTACTATATAATATTTCATACATAGGTAAGAGAATGTAAAATCATTCTTTTAAACAAAGATAAAAAAGTATTTGATTAAAAAAATATAAGTTACATTTTTCCCATCTTAAACAGTTGATTTGTGACAAGGGTGAGCTTTTCAGTTCCGCTTCATTTAACAATTTGTTCGACCTTATAAAATATAATAATTTAATTGGTGATAAATTAAATATAATTTCTTATAGTTTCTTTTCTTTTATAATTTTTTTGGAAGTTTGTTTAATATTTCACAATAAAAATGCACTCCTTAACTTCCTTTTCTTACACCTTTATTTTTCTTCTCAATCTATTACATAGTTTTTCTACGTTTCGGAGTTCTTTCCCCATTAATAAGACTTTTTTTAAAAATACTTTTAAGCACATATCAAATTTCTAGCTTACTGCTATTCGTCCACTTTGATGTTAATTGGCTAACTATATGTAAACGTAATAGATTGAGAAGGAAAATAAAGGTGTAAGAAAAGGAAATTAAGAAGTGCATTTCATTGTGAAATAATTTCTTTTATGAATGCAATCGGTTTTCAAGAAAGAAAGTATAGTTGCGAAGACACTTAAAATACCACGAAATTTTAATGTCCACGAAACGTTACTCCGATGTAACATGTATCAATTTTAAACACGTAATAATAATAATAGGCTTAGCGAACCCGAAGGTTCGATGCCGATACCACCAAATTCCGCCTACACAGACTCGTCCAATGCTCACCATTCAAGCCCAAGCTCCCGAGATCAGCCTTAACGCAATCCTCCCATCTCCGCTTCGGCCTACCTTTCGGACGCCTACCAGTCGGATCAGCAAATACCAACTTTCTCGGAATCCGTTCGTCATCGAGCCCAACAACTTTACTCGCCCATTTGAGTCTCCGCGATGCAATCAGCTCAATTATATTCACAGGATGCAAGTTCCGCAATTCCGCGTTATGCAACCTTCTAAACTCCCCAGTGGCCTCATCCCTCTTTGGACCAAATATTCTACGCAATACTTTATTTTCGAAAACCTTAAGCCGCTGTTCATCCTTTAAAGTAAGCGGCCACGTTTCACATCCGTAAAGAACCGTTGGAAGAATAATAGTTTTATAAATTCTAATCTTTAAGTTTTTAGATAGAAGCCGCGAACTAAGTAACTTAGCAACTGAATAATAACACGCATTTCCCACCTTTAACCGGGACTTTATTTCATCCTGGATTTCATTTTTTCTAGTTATAATTGAACCTAAATACTTGAATTTCTCTACGTGTTCAAAAGTATGACCTGATACATCAATATCTCCAAGATCGACACCGTTTCTGCTACTAATCATATACTTCGTTTTATCGGTATTTAATTCGAGTCCTATTTCTTTACCGGTTTTTATTAACACACTTGTATTTAGTTGTATGGTTTCCGTGTCTTCACCTAGCAGTACCAGATCATCGGCATACCCCAAAACCGGAATCTTGTCACCCATATTTAAGCCTTTCTCGGTACACATCACCTTTTCTATGACATATTCTAAAGCTATATTAAATAACACAGGTGAAAGGGAGTCACCCTGTTTTAAACCCGATCGCACCTCAAATCTCTCGGAGTAATTATGACCGATTCTAACTTTATGGAATGTTTCCGACAAACACATCTCTACTAGGTTTACTAACTTTCTAGGTATTCCCTGTTCAATCATGATGTTATATAGCTTCTGACGGTCTATTGAATCATAAGCCTTTTTAAAATCGATATAAAGTTGATGGACTACACCGTTGTATTCCAATTTTTTCTCTAATATTTGACGTAGGGAAAATATTTGGTCAATAGTCGAGCGATTCCGCCTAAAACCACATTGGTAATCTCCGATAATTTCCTCAGCGTATTCCGTGATTCGACTAGTTAGAATTGACGAGAATATTTTATAGCATACTGGGAGAAGAGAGATCCCACGATAGTTGTTACAATCCGACCTCGGTCCTTTTTTGTGAATCGGAATAAGTATTGATTCTTTCCATTCCTCGGGCATTTTTTCAGTTTCCCAGATCTTTTTAACTAAAAAATGTATTTTGGAAACGCCCGCTTCTCCACACGCCTTGATTAATTCACTCGTGATATTATCATTTCCTGCGGCCTTATAACGTTTTAATTTACCTATCGCCATTTCGACTTCCTCTTTACTCGGTGCGTCTATCCATGGTTCAGCGCTCTGATATTCAGAGAGAGGAGATTGATTATTATTTTCCGTATTTAAGATGCCGTCAAAGTGTTGTTTACATTTATTTAATATCTCAGAAGGATCCGCAATGATATTGTTATTTGCATCTTTAATCGCATTCAATAGAGGTTCAAATCTTTTACGCGATTTGTTTATACCTTTGTACATCTCTCTTACGTCATTTTCGTTTCTGTGTTTTTCTATTTCTATTATTTTGCCTTTAAGATACTCTCTTTTCTTATTTTTTAAGAGTTTTGAAGTTTCATTCTTTACTAACCGAAAATAAGCCACATTATTATCACTTGGATTATTTAAGGAATTCAGTTTAGCGGTTTTTCTTTTTTCGCACATATTTTGACAATCCCTGTCGAACCAAGGTTTGTTCTTTTTATTTTCAATTTTTCCAAGACATAAATTACCGACCTCTTTAATATTATCCCTGATCCCTTCCCATAGTTTGTTTACATCTTTGTGTTCCTCGTCTGAAGATTCCAAAGCTTCGAACCGATTTTTTACTTCTATCGCGAATTGTTTTCTAATTTCGAGGTTGTTCAATTTAACTAAATCAAAATTCTCGGGACGAATATAGTTCGGTGTTCTCTTTTTTGTATTTAGTTTTTGTCGAAGTTTCGCGATTACTAATTCATGATCAGAACCGCATTCTGCACCCCGATACGATCTCACGTTAATTATGCTACTTTGCCATCTGTTTTGTATTAAAACATGATCGATTTGATTCCGTGTTTGTCCATCCGGCGATGTCCACGTATACTTATGAATATCCTTATGTTTAAATGTAGTACTTTTGATTACTAGGTTTTTCGAAATGGCAAAGTTTATTAGTCGGGTCCCATTATCATTACTATATTCGTGCAAACTTTCTTTACCGATTGTAGGACGATATACTTCTTCCCTTCCAACCTTTGCGTTCGCGTCGCCTAGTATTATCTTAATGTAATTTCGTGGTAACTTATCGTAAACCGACTCTAGTTTATCATAAAATTCGCATTTTACTTCATCATCACTGTCTTCGGTGGAAGAATGAATGTTTATAAACGCGATTTTAAACCAACGCCCTTGAAATATAGCAACCGATATTCTTTCACTAAAGAACTGTACGTCCCGTAAAGCGGAAAGAAATCTATTCCTAATCAGAAACCCGGTACCTAGACAATAATTAACGCTCCCCCCGTACCAAATAGTATACTTTCCTTCTGTTAACGAACCCTCCCCTGGCCAGCGAACCTCTTGTAATGCAACGATATCTAAATGGTACCCCTTAACTTCATTCGCGACCGACTTTAACCCACCTGCCGTATTTAAACTTCTAACGTTCCACGTCCCTATTGTTAGATCTCTAATTTTCATCTTGCGCCATGATTCCCCTGAAGCAGTCCCCACCCGGAGACCCGAACGGGGGACTAGTTTACCTCCGGATAATGAGCGTTTTACCTCAGAGGAATCCATGACTTTTGGTGATATTTTGTGAACTAAAATATGTGAGTAGGGCGTTCGAACCTACGTCACACCCTCCAGCAAGCCTGGGGGGCCGCTCTCATTGTTGGTCAGCGAGTCCATCGGACTTAGCCGGGAGGAGCTTCCGAGGAAATTCCACCGACCATCCCCACATCCGCCACCCGTGGGACGCTCCCCATACGCGGTAATGAGATCCGCGCGAGGTTTTAAAACACGTATTAGCATTATTTAAAAAAAAAAAACGCAATCACCTAATAAAAAAAAGGACATTAAAGTGTTTACTGATATTATTTTTTTTCTTTTCTAGCCTCGAAGATCTCACTTGAACTGTCCTTTCAAATATTTCATTTTAACTGACAGATATGTTATTATTATGATGGATTGAATAATGTACAAATAGCGCAAGATTAGTTCATTATTCTCATTTGCTCAACAATAACATATAAAAAAATATAAAAAACATGAACTTTTTTTTATTTTTAATATAAAAAGTTAAAAAAAGTAATTCATATTTTTTTAATCAAATATTTTATTTATCTTTGATTAAACGAATGATTATACTTTCACTTACTTATGTATGAAATATTTTTATAGTAAGGGAAAGTATTGGGATCGTAAACATTTTCGAATTCGAGTTTTCACTGGAAATACAGGTTTTTGGGTTTCATAAATAAAACTAACCAAGTCGCTGCCAAAAAGCCAAATAACCTGAGATGTTACAGCATTTTTTTTTCAAAATCTTATAACCAGAAGAACCACTTTATACATGCAACTAAAAATTCATATTTAATATAACTACACGCCCGATATGTTCCAGCAACTTTTTTACCGAAATAAGCTTACCAGAAGAACAACTTTATACCATGCATTTTGCACCTTTTTACGATTTTCTCAAAAACAGCTCTAAAGATATTGATCAAACTCGCAGTTGGGATGTAAAATTTAATGGGCTTTAATATAATGTAGGTTTTATTCTGATTGAAATAATCTGACAGACCTTAAATGCCGAATTTTCAAATTTTATTCGGTTTTAAGTACGTTTAATTTTGTAGATTCGAGAAAATTACTCATATCGTCAAGTTAGCATTGATAAAAACAGCTAAATATGCGATTTGAACGAATTCGATAAACAACTAAAGGAGGAAAGAGCAAAATATTTTTTGTAGGTTTTTTTTTTTTTTCGAACATAAAAATAGTAACATAGATGTATAGTACATCATTAGAAAACTAAATATTTTAAACAAAGGAAATTCTTTTGCGCTTAATTCAGTGTATTTCAATGCAAAATATTTTTAAAAAAAACATGAAAATTTAGCTGCTGAGCTAGTCAATTGCTGATTCCAGCCTCAGATCAAATCTTCTGATCCAAAAAACAAACAAATTATTTCCCTTTTCATGGGATGTAGAACCTTATATGGATACTGTGCTACATGTAACTATATCGCCTATCAGAGAATACAACTAATAGAATACAATCATTTCATAAAAGATATATGTCAATAAAAGAACCTTTCTTGAAAAATAAAATCCAAAAATAAAATGAATTGTTGTACTTATAAAACGTAGATAAACCATTATCAGAAAAGAGATAACATTTTATGATTCAATTACATTTATAGCAAACTTATTTAATTTAATAGCCTCCGCGTTGATGGCGAATCAGATAAACCATAAATTTAAAATTAGATGAAGCAACATGTCATGATGGAGGAGTCACCAATCATCTTATGATGTAAAAAGAAAATCCTATAAATTATATCAAATAGTTTATTATTTCCGATTAATAATATTATGGTATAACAATTTATATGTGTACTGTTTACAAGCTATTAACTGCTATGTGTAGTGATCAGTTAATCAAAGGAAAGTGGCCAATCTCCACTGCTAATTTCAAAACGCTATTAACTCTGCTATTTTTTAACAAATTTCAATAATTCTTTTTTTTATTTTTTTTTTATCCATATTCTAAGTATCTTGAAACGTAAGACTTTAAATTTTGAGGGAAAGGGGAGGAATTGTCATGTTTATTGTTTAAAATATAATATTTAACAATAATAATAACAATTATATATATATATATATATATATATATATATATATATATATATATATATATATATATATATATATATATATAAGTTATGCCTGTTCGAGACAAAATAATAAAAAAAAAAGGAAAAGGTTGAGAATAAACAGCACTCACGGTTCCAGAAACAATACTGATTTATTGATGGAAATAATCCTTCTTATATATGTTTCGGATGTTGTTTACATCCGAGATGGTATTAAGGCTAATACTGCCCGACTCCTATCCTTAACTCCCCCCCACCAGTTTACAAAGATACTCTCAATTTTTGGAAACTCACACTAATGTAAGTAGTCCCGAAATGGAGAGAGCAGTACTTAGCCCTGATACCTTACAATCCAAAAGTAACTGTATAAGTACAATGACAATTTAATTACACTCTTACAAGCTAAAATTATTGAAAAAAGTAAAATAACAGAGCTATCACTGAAAAGAAAACGAAAGAAAATGCATATAAACCTAGAAAAGAACGAAAAAACAACAACACTGGAATAACACTTTGCAATATGTACACGCTAATAGAAATCAAAATATACAATAGAACATCGCTAACACAGCTTCCGTAAAAAAACAAAACAAAAGGATACACTGTGCACTGATAGCCGCACAAACACTAAAAACGATAACAAAAAAAAATCTGTACATAAAAACCCATGAGCCTGCACACCGAGAAAAAAGGAGGCGTGCAGAGGCGAGAGCAAGACAGGCCGCGGTGGCTAGCGCGGATCTACCAGCGGAAGCTTTAGCTGTTCAATGTGAACCGTGCGCCGCTTTTTAGGTTTCCGAAGACTGTCGATCGTAACGAGATTGTGTTCCCTGATCGCGGTCACTTTGAACGGGCCCTCGTACCGCAGCAACTCCTTCCCCCTATTAGTGGCCAGTTTGCTTGATGTCGCCCATCTGATCCCGTAGTTTTAAGGTTTTCCCGCTCCACACGTTTACTCTTCTCCCTCCTCAATTTGTTCCTTACCTTACCCCACGCCTTGCTTATTTCCGCCCTATTGGCAACGACGTCTCCCACGCATCGATCATCCGCGGTGGTGTCCGACCAGTCGCGACGCAGCCCTCGGAATCCGAATAAAACTTCGATCGGGGAGAACCCCGTGACGGAGTGGATGGAGTGGTTGTAGGCGACAATCGCCTTCCTCATGGCCACATCCGGCTCTCAACCTTTCTCGCCCTGATACACGCGGAGGTGGTCGCTCAGGGTGCTGTGGAGCCTCTCGATGCTACCCCTACTTTTCGGATGGCCCGGCGTAGTGAAATGCCATGTAATTTCTAGGCGTTTCGCTTCCTCCCGGATCGCGACGTTATCAAATTCCCGCCCCGCATCCGACGGAATTCTCTCCGGTACCCCATAAAACTGCATCCAGACGTGAAGAGCCCCCAATACCGCTTCTGCCGACTTGTCGAGCACCTGGTACCCCATGGCCACCTTGCTGAAGAGGTCAATAACGGTGACCCACTTGTACCCCCTCCAGGTGAAAGTGTCGATTTGGAGGTCGCGGAGAGGCGCGTCCCCTGTAGGCGTCTCTTCCTGCATACCACGCGGGGGGTGCCGGTCATATTTCGTGCGCAGACACACTTCGCATGCACCGATCGTGTCTTGGATGGTTTTTTTCATCCCCCACCAGAAATATCTCCTACGCAACGCTTGTAACGTTTCGTTAACCCCGCGGTGGTTGGTTTTACCCTGATGGTGAGCAAGAGTAACCTCCTTCTGCTGCTCCTCATCCTGAAGTGTTTCCACGAAGTACTTGCATCGGATAAACGTCCGATCGATGCCGATCCGCTCGGAGCGCCATATGCGCCGAATCTTATCCCAGATAGTGGCGTTCCCGACGTAGAGGTGATGAACTTTCCCCGAGTCTGACGCGTCCAGCAGCACCCTGCAAATCTGGTCGTCACGGACCTCCGGTTGAGACCAGATGATGTTGACTTTGCTCTTACCGTAAGCCCGATATTCGATTTTAATCGTCCCCTCAGTTCGCGTCTTCCAAATTACCTGCCGACGCTTATCATTGACGATCTCATCGACTTCTTCCATTTCGACCGGCCTCTCCTCCGCCGAGCTCCCGTCCCCCGGCGAGTCCTCATCACCATCCGGACCAGCAGGACCAGCCTCGCCCTCGCCATCCGGTGTCCACTCCCTCAAAAACTGACGCACGTCGCGGGACGGTTCCCCCTCCTCAACGGCATTAATCATAATGGCTCTCGACAGCCAGTCCACCACAACATTGTCTTTCCCGGGCTTGTAGGCGATCTCAATATTGTATTGACTCAAGAATTCCTTCCATCTCGCGACCCTGGCAGAGGATTCTTTTAACTTCCCGACCCATTGCAGCGGACGGTGGTCGGTATGGACACGGAACTTCCTCCCGAAAACGTAAGGCCGAAAGTGGTCTATCGCCCACACGATTCCCAGCAGCTCCCGTTCCAATGCGCTATACCTGGTCTCCGCGTCTGTTAGCCGCCTGCTCGCATTCGCAACAGGACGATCACCCCCTTCGCTGTCCTGCGATAGAACTGCCCCCACCGCGTAATCGCTGGCATCGGTAGTAATAGTGAATATCTTAGTAAAGTCCGGAAACGCCAGCACCGGTTCCGCCTGTAGACGATCCATACATTTGCGGATGTTCTGCTCCATCACCGGGGTCACAGTCAACTTAGCACCCTTCTTCAGTAAATTATTAACCGGGTCCAAGTACTCCGCCATGTCGGGGACGAATCGGCGATAGTAATTGAGCGTGCCTAGGAGGCGACGGATCCCCTTTACATCCCGAGGGATTGCCATGCGTATCGATTTCTCCCCGGATAGTTTCAGCCCGAACTGCCGCACCCTCTGTAAAACGCGGCGTAAGTGCTCCACATGCTCGGCTTCCGTCCTACTGAACACGAGGAGGTCGTCCATGTAGACCTGACACACAGTTTCGTCGAGGTCCCTCAGAAATTCATCCATCAGACGTTGGAAGGTAATGGGGGCGTTCTTGAGCCCAAACGGCATACGAGTAAATTCGTAGTGCCCCCGTTCAAAGGTAAACGCCGTTTTATGTTGATCCCGGGGGTGCATTTGGATCTGATGGTACCCGGCTTTGAGATCCAATGTGCTAAAGACCACAGCCCCGCTTAGTCGGTCCAATATGTCCTCAAATCGGGGAATCGGATATCGCTCGTCTATGGTATTATCGTTAAGCTGCCGATAATCAATCACTACACGATACTTGTCAGTATGATCTCCAGGGGCCGGCTTCTTCTTCACCGCCCACAAAGGGCTATTGTACGGGGACGTGCTGTGAACTATGATGCCCTGCGCGAGTAGACTATCCAATTCCTCCCGGATATGCTTGCGGAGTGCCTGCGGATAGCGTCTTTCCTTGATGTAGGTGACCCTGTCCTGTTTCAGGGGTATCTCATGGACCGTCCTCCCCGTCACGCCCAAGATCTCGCCCTCTCGAAAAAAAATGTCCTTGAAGTCAGCCCTTATTGTGTCTCTCCAGTCGCTATTTTCGGTGACTGCGCCTATCCGCGCCCTTTTCCCCCTTGCAAGTTCCCGACATTTGTATGTCCGTTGGCCCAGCCGAATGCTCCAAATCCCTTGGCTGTTTCGGACCCGCGCTCCCACCTGTCCTAACAGATCGCACCCCACTATCGCCTGGTATTCCCGGGTCATGTTCCCCACTATATGTACCTTTAGGGTACCCCCAGTCTCAACCCAATGGTCTAGCCCGATCTCAGCCTCCCTCTCGACTTTACACGGTCCCCCCAAGGTAAGTAATTTGCAATAACATTTTCGAATTTGACTTGCTCTCTCTCTCTATCACACAACATTTCTAACGCCTCCCGCGTCATAATAGTGCTAGAGCTCCCTGTATCTACTAGGCATTTCACTCCCCTAGACACTTGAATTATAGGCAACCAGCATTGCTTACCTCGTATATTATTACATATTGCTGTGCGGTCGCCTCTCTGCGAGCACACTCCTCAGATCCCGGCTCTCTGCCTCCTTCCGGCTGCTGCTCGTCGAGGTTGGCTCTATCTGCTGCATCCCTCTCCTCCGCTGCCACAGCTCCCTGGTTCTTCTCCATCCGTCTCCGAAGTATCCGAACCCTCGGTGACCTCTACTGAAGGGCCGCTTCTTCTAGATGGGAGGTGAGTTCTCTGCAACCTCTGCATGTTTACCTCCATCGGCTCATCCCGCGCGGCGTCTCGCCTTCGAGTCATATATGGACATTGTCTTGCTATGTTCCCCTCGGTTCCACACTCAAAACATTTAGTGCGGGGACACTGAGCTACCAGATGCCCCTGCTTTCCGCAACCGTGGCACTTCCTGCCATCTCGTCTAAACCCATTTCTCGCTCGGGGTGGTCCTGATATCCTCTCTCCACCAGCCGTAGGTCTGTCCCTGGTTCCGTACGCCTGCTCTTTCCTTCTCCAGGTTGTCAGAGTGTTTCGAGGGCGTCTGCCGGGTACTGTGCTCCATCCTAGTTCCCCCACCTCCATCCTGGACTCTTCTTCCCTAGCGCTCGAATCTACCATGTCCTGGGCACACTCGATGAATGTACGATCCCGCGGTAGGGAGTCTCTCTTCCCAGTTTCCTTGGCCAACTGCACCTTGAGGATCGTCGATAAGAAATTCATCCGGCCTTCTACCTCGGGAGCACTCATTGTCTCTCGCATCTTCTCGGTTATCCTATTGTACCTTGCAAGTAGGATTCCCGCATATTGTCCGGCTGTCTGGCGAGGTGAACACCTTTCCCGGAACATCTGGAATATATCTTCTTCCGGGGTCCAGCGTCCTCCACCGAAGGCTTTCTTTAACCTCTCTTTGACTATCGCCCATGGTGTTTCTTCGTCCGCCTGGATCTGGTTCAATATGTTCCGTCTCACGCGACAAACTAAGGCCGCCCTCAAAGCTTCGGCGTCCCCCTGGGGTAGTAGGTCTTCTTCTACCTTAGCCTCAATCCTTGCCATGAGGCGATCTCCGCCCTTGAGGAAGTGGTTTAGGTCACCCACCTCGCCACCAAAACGCTCCAAGTCCGAAATCGCTTTCCTCAGATCCTGACATGTCGCCGCTTTGATTCGCATCCATGCCATGGCATTAGCATGTGCTTCTGCTAGCGTATTCCTAGGTAACGGAGGTATTACCGGCACCGGCGGTGGCTGAACTTCCGGTACTTGCGGGTTTTCCGGTAAATAAAGAACTGGTGGTCTTATTAGTCCATCCATTATTTTTAATTATCAGAGAAAGAAAAATAAAAATTCAAAATGTACGGCGTGATAAAAAAAAACGTGTCACTCACTTTGGTAACCTGCCCGCTCTGAGTTCCCGGGTTTCGGTACCAGTTATGCCTGTTCGAGACAAAATAATAAAAAAAAAGGAAAAGGTTGAGAATAAACAGCACTCACGGTTCCAGAAACAATACTGATTTATTGATGGAAATAATCCTTCTTATATATGTTTCGGATGTTGTTTACATCCGAGATGGTATTAAGGCTAATACTGCCCGACTCCTATCCTTAACTTATATATATATATATATATATATATATATATATATATATATATATATATATATATATATACATACATATTGTTTGATCAGTTCTCGACTGTTGATAATTTAAGTTTTTGTTGTTCTCAGGTTTCAGTCAATGAATAAACAATTTTATCTATGCGACGTTTCGAGAATTTATTGTTCTCATAATCATGCAATTTTGGACATGTCTTAATTAGACATGTTTAGCCTACAAACTTTGAAAGAACACTGATCTGTTTTTGAATTCGGAAGGGGAAGCATTTCTTTTGGAGAGGTGGGAAAGTTGAAGGAATATTGTGGTTGGTGGTTGGTGAGTCCATGGTGGGATTTTATCATAGGAGTTTATTTTACACAGTGAAAGGTCTCTAAGTAATGAGGAAGCGGAGGAAATTCTTTCTGCAAGCGGAAGTGTTGGATTGACTTAGTTTCGAAAGGATCTAGTAAATTTAGGTTTGAATGTATATTGATCTCGACGTAATCACCACCTTGCATGGTCGTTGCACTAGTGACATTCGCACTGATTCCTTACTCACTAATTTTAAGAACCTGACTGATTTTTTTTCTCGATCAAATTGTAAATAAATTTTAAAAAACAGTAATAAATACTCAATTTCAATTTAATACGATTTTCCCTTTTTGGGCTAAATTAACCGCCAGAAACACATGAACCGATCTGTACGAGTTGGCCATTTGCACCCATGAGACCGCATACTCATACGCCGTATTCAGGTTAATTTAATTTACTTACAGGATCAATATGAGAACGAAAATAATAAATCGATGAAAAATTAATATATTTTTTTTCTATTTTGAGAAGAAGTGGATTTCCAAAATGACAATCCATGAAGAGTTCTTTCTAAGGAAACGTTATATCAGAAAAAAAAAAGAAAGTGAGGAACTGACTACCTAATTTACATTAAGACCTGACGGAACTGATAGCGGAAGGGACATGGACATGACTACGTTCCACTCCGCAGTACCGAAAGAGATATCCTGGGTATCAGCATGGCAAAGCAGTTCGCGCCCTCCATATTTTACGAGATATCTTACATAAAAATAATCTCTCACCTGAAGGATCATATTTTTTCAAGTATAAATAATTAATGAAAAAATCTGGTACGGGCAACACACGACATTCACTTGTCTCTCTTACTTATATGAATCTAAGAATTTTTAAACAAATTTAGAAACGAAAATAAATTGTAAAATAATTATTTACATTGGATTGTAATAGAAAAATGTGTTTTATTAAACAATCTATTATATTATTATCTACGACAATCAGTTTGTTTTATTAGCTTTTCATTATTCTCCGTTAACTTTTACTATATTATGTATAAGATAATATTTTTTCTAAGATTATTAGCATTCCAACAGTATATCATACATGGATATTACTATTCTTAAGTTCAAAAACAAAAAATTGCGTTAAAAAAATATTATTGCAATTAGTTGGATATAGAATTCGTTCAACTTATATATTTACCTGTTTTTTAGATTTGTTAATCAGATGATATGGACAATTTTATAAGTACTACGAAATTAAAGGTACTTTAGAGAAAGAAATTTTGAAATATCGGCATTTAAGCCCTGTCAAACTATTTCAATGAAACCTACATTATATTAAAGCCCGTCCAATTTTACATCAATATAATGAGTTCAATCAAAATCATTTGAGCCGTTTTTGAGAAAATCTTAAATAGGTGCAAAATGCATGGTATAAAGTTGCTCTTCTGGTAAGCTTATTTCGGTAAAAAAGTTGCTGGAACATCTCGGGCGTATAGCTGTCTTAAATATGAAATTTCAGTTTCATAGGACTTTTCGTTTACGCGCTGGACTTACCACACACACATGCACACAAACACACATACACACTGAGACCTTTTTGCGGGATTTGGTCAATTAGACTCAAAGGACCCTAACACGTGTATTTCCGTTGAAAACTAGAATTCGAAAATTTTCACGATCGCAATACTTTTCCTTACTATATATGTCATATATAGGTAAGTGAAAGTAATAAAAATTTACAAAGAACTAGTCTCAGACTCGAGACTTTTATAAGGCTCCTTTTTTCTTACCGATGACGTTTTTTTTAAGTAATCATATTTTACTTGTCGTATAAAAACTTACATTTCACTTTCTTATAAACAACATATATTTTCATGTTCAATGTGAATATTTACGGTAAAATAAATTTTTAATAAATATATATTCTTTATTATCATAATTTTTCAGTTCTATCGAGAAACATATATATTTCGGAAGCTTAACCTATATTATTGAATATAATTTTATGAAAATTATTACCATTTTTTTTAACTTTGTACAAATACTAAAAGAATCGCTTTCGAGTTATAGATTTGTGATAAAAAAAAAAAAAAAATTAAAAAAATACGCTTTTGCTAGCTTAAGTAAATATAATTTAATTAAATCTATTTAGGACCAGGTGCCAACCTAAAACTTTATCAAACTTGGATCAAGTGTGATCCATGGTATGTCCTTTATATGGATTTAATTATAAACACTAAATGCGTTATATAAAATGTGGAACATCGAATGGTACATTTTTATTTTAAGCACATAAATTTTGTTACTTTATCTTCACTTGATTAATTTATGTCCTGAAACTGAAAGTATTGCTTATCTGAAACCAACGAACAAATTTGGTTTCGTGTATTTTTTACCGAGTCAATTCCGTGATATGGGGTTCAATACTTACTACAGTTAATTTGATTTTGACGAAGTTCTCAGATTTTGTGTCAAGATGGATAATATATCAGTGTTATTGAAGATTAAATGTCAAATATTTAACGTGTGGTAAATATTAAGGATGAGATAGGTGGCTAAATAAGCTTACTTAATTCAAGGGGACACACAGTGGGGAAAACAGCTGTTCTAGGAGTGCAAAATTCATAATGATCACAAAAATGTTTCAAAAATTTTTAATGTACCCTAAAAATATATTGAATTGAGTAATATCACAATTGTCAATCCAACCAACAAGTTGGTTATTTGTTTTTCATAGGAATTTACTTGAAAATGAAAAAAAAAAATCTCTTTTAGAAAAAATTATTTCCATCTAGTTTTGTACCAATTTTTTTTTATATCGAATTGTCATCCACTAGCCCCAATAGGTGAAAAATATCTACTAGGGATTGATGAATATATATCATGGCGTAAGTTGCATATGGGACAAGTTAGAAAAACAAATTTTGACTTTCGAATATTGATTTTTTCCTTGAAGAATTGAAGCTGTTGTTAATTGATAAGGACTATACGAGAGGATTAGACTAAAATAATAGGGAATGCCATAAGTCGATAATGGTTCCAACTCGAGAACACTTTCTTGTATTATGTTCCCTATACCTTCGTAACTCTTTATTACAGGACTCTTACTTATATGTAAATATCGATGCCGCAAATAGCCGCAGATGATTCTAGTAAAAATTGTTTCAACAGTCCATTTTAAAAAAGTGTTTGTTGGATTCAAAGTGAATCCAAGTGAATCCTTGAGTGTAGGAATGATTGAAAGTAAATTTTCCCAAAATTAAAAATCGTAGTTTAATTATTAATTTTGCATCTGTTATCTTCAATTGAAGCTGCCATTTATGATTATAATTTTTTTTTTTTTAATTTTAATTTTCATAACCTATCTAAACGGAGGTCTGAACCGAACTGAGATATCAATACGCATTACGGTCTGTTAATAATTACTTACAAATAAAGGATGTTTAAAAGATAGAGGGACTCATTTTCATTTCTCAAGACACTTGTGTTCACATCTGTAATAATATTGGGCTTTTTATCGCATTTTTGAATTTTGACTTTTGCACTCCTAAAATAGCTGTTTCCCCCACAATGGGACAGCCCTGATGAAGACCGTCAATATTTGCTAATCTTTTTTAAACCGCCAACCGAAATCACCTCATCCTTCATATCAGTCTGTTCATTTTATATTACAATGGTGCCAGTCAGAATTTCTAAAAGCTTGGTGTAACCTATTCAAAACATGAAACCAATAATTGATAAACACATGATTTCGATAATTATATTATTTACTATAAGTCAAAACAAATAGAAAAACGACGGTGGAGTAAACAGTGCTGCCAACAGGCAATCTCAAAAAGTGTTCCAGAAATTAAAATATGAAATTGGATTTAATTGATTTACAGCTCTACTGCATGTGAGCAAATAAATTTGAACAATCTCAATAAGTAAAACAGAGAATTTTCAAAGATTTTCTAAAAATTTCTATCAAAGAAAATATATGAAATCATTGAATAAGTAACTAAAAAAAACAACAAATGTTGCAGGGCCTTGAACATCTTATGGAAAATCTGGGATTAGGAGACCTCAAATTCGAAAAATCTCACAACGAAACTCTTCACAGGACAGCGGATGGAGAATTTAAGGAACTTCACGATTCACAAAGTCTCCATAAGCACAACCATACTACGAGGGAGCGGAGAGCGATCAGTAAGTTTATTTATCCACATTCAAATATCGCCTTTTCCAACACCTATTATCCTAAACTGACGCTTGTTCATTATAATCATTATAAGGAATGAATATCCTATGTTTACATTTTATTTATTTTATTTCATATATACATGTATATATTATTTTTTTTTTTTTTTTTGTTAGTGTGTTCAAAATTAGTTGTTTCTTACTATTTGTTTACTTTAATTTTTTATGCTTTTTCTTATGTTTGGTACATAGAGGTGTGTAAGTACATACATTTATATAAATTTCTTTTTCTACCTCTTTTACCTATGTACATAATTATATCTATTTAATGTTTTCTGGCCAGATGTGCTACCTTTACTTGTAAATTTCATGTTATTCTTAAGGTAAAAAGTCCCAGAATATTTTTTTTTCTATTTCTAAGTTCTATCACTCAATTAACTGTAAATAATAAACAAATGAAACATGTCACATCTGAGTTGGCTCTCAACAACCTTAGGCTAACACGACCTCCGTTTAGTTACACGTCCACGTAGAGTACAAGGGTTAGAGTACAAGCCAGAAAACCTTGTCATATTTGAAGAATTATTATTCACGTAAGGAATAGTAAATATTAATGCCAGCCTTACTAGTTCGATGGGCAAAAAATTTTATAGAAAAAAAAACTTGTCATTCTGTAAAAGTCCCACAATTTTATTTTATATTGATAAACCTCAAGAGACAGTCTTCTTAAAACTTTTTTTTTTTTTAACTTTTAATGAACATATCCCTTTTCTAGCTATGTATTTTAGAGCAACAATGTTTAGATAGCATATTAAAAAACTTGATATTTGCTAAGATATAATTACTATGATATTAAGTTAATGCTTTACGCTAAGTCTTTCGGTTTTCTATAAGTGACTAATCCAAAAAACATCTAACTTATAACGACTTTTGTAGGAAGTTTATTATCACATAGTAAAGAAGTTGATTGTTATAAAAATTCTCAGAGAAGCAAAATAATGCAAGTATATTGTTTTTTTACAATCGTCCACTCATTCAATGAAATGATAAATTGCAGAAAACTGTCATAGAAAGAAAAATGATTATTTTCGGACTCACTCACGGACATATTTTGAAATAACTTATTGAAACATTTTTGTGATGATTTGGCTTGTAATAAGAATCACACATGCTCTTCACAGACACACTTATCCTTTCAAAGTGATATGAAAGCTAGAGATCGTTGACATGTGACTGCTGCTGTACAATCATAGCCGAACACTCGGTTATGAAAAATAGTTGTTTAATTAATAAGTTTTTGAATTATTAACTACCCCGTGTTAATTTCTGTATATTTATTAAATACCAGTTTATACTACTGTGGCCAATCGGACGATGCTACAGTGAGAGTCCTAAATTTTGAATTTATCAGAATGGGAATCTTTAACCAGCATTGCCCAGGCCCGAGACCACTATTTTACGTCCAGCATAATCAAAAATTTTTACACCCTTTAAAAATCCTAGCCATTTGTCGGGTTTGCACCCGCTACCTTGGACATAGAAGGCAGTTATACTAGCCACTACACCACAGATTTTTAATGTTCTGCACACTGAGGGGTTCTTTACATTGAAGTGATTAGATGTGACATAATATGTTCTCTAATGTCTAATACAGATTATACGAATAATTCCGTATATAATCAGAGAAATGTATATTCAAACTTCCTACTGCATACAAAGTGGCAATAAATAGTCATCTTAAGAGTAGAATAGGGGAAAACGACCCAACTAGATAACAGAAGCAAATATAGATATATTCAGGACAAGTTTATTACAGTTAAATATGGAAAAAAGAAACCAGTAACCTTGTTTTTCCATAGAACGGCGCAGCAGACACTTAAAGTACACCATTCTTGCTAAACACTAATTGTTTTATATCTTAATGAGATACCTAGACATTTATAAAAAATTATCTGTGTCAACAAACCTTCAGGACACGACATAATAATATTTACAAAAGTTACAGAAATAGAATCATACCAACTCCAATATAGGTGTAATTGAAAAAAACATATAACGCGGAATCACATATTCATTAAAACATGTTTTTTCTAGTACATACATTAACACGTACAGATGTTATTCAAATTTGAATAGGGCCTCTTCCTCAAATTTTAACCAACCCTTGTTTATGGACGCATATTTTTCATATTATGAGCAGTTTAAAAGATTTATATAATTACAGCAAAAATTAATTTTTATCTCGGTATACTCGATGTCAACGTCATCTAAGAGAATATTGCTTTAGTAAAGACAACCTGCAGGTGTCTTATATACATAATATATTGCAAACAGCTCACTATGGATGCGCTGAAATCGTACACTAATCTTGCTATTACTAATATAAACATTTTGATATTATTTATTTATATGATATTTATTTAATATAATATTAATTTCCTTTCAATCTATAAATTAAAATTTTTACCGCAATCATAAATTGATTTTTTTTGTTTTGTTGAAGAGTTGAAAGACCAATATTATAGTAATTTAAATTTCTATTAAATCTGATTGTAAACTTTTAAAATTTATTTCATTTATTTAGTGGGATGCTTAAAGGTTTGGTGCCTTAGATTTTTTTCGCATGATACACATAAACATAAAAATCTGGTGCGGGCAACACACGACTTTCACTTACCTCCATTTTTAAAATTAATGAATATTTTCAAATACAGTTAGAGATAAAAATAGTGGAAACTATTAAGGAATTAATCAATTGAATTTATATATAAACATGTCTTTATTAAAAAAATCTATTATATTATTATCTTAAATAATCAGTAGTTTTATCTTTCGTTTCATCACTCTCCATTAACTTCTAAAAGCTTGTGTATGAGATGATATTTTTTCTAAAATCTTTAGCTTTCCAAACGGTATATCATATATGTATATTACTGCTCTAAAGTTCAAAACGAAAAATTGCATTAAAAAAATATTTTTTCTGCTTTCTCCTTTAGTTGGGTATCGAATTTATTCAATTTATATATTTACCTGTTTTTCATCAGACTTAACAAGATAACTAGTTATTATTATTGAATCTACAAAATTAAAGGTACTTTAGGGAAAGAAAATTTAAAATATCGGCATTTAAGCCCTGTCAGACCATTTTTATCCAAATAAAACCTACATGATATTAAAGCCCATTAAATTTTACATCGATATAGCGAGTTTAATCAAAATCATCGGAACTGTTTCGAGAAAATCGAAAAAAGGTGCAAATGCATGGTATAAGTGCTCTTTGATAAGCTCATTCTGATGATAAAAAGTTTTGTCACGTCTCGGGCGTATAGTTGTCTTAAATATGAAATTTTCAGTTTCATAGGACTTACCGTTTCCGCCGGGATGTTACCACACACACACACACACACACACACACAGACTTTTGCGGGACTTCGAAAATTTTCACGATCGCAAAACTTCCCTTGCTATATATAGTAAGTGAAAAGTAAAAACTTGTTTACCGGGGTGATCATTAAATAATATGTGGTTTTGTAAGGAGGGCCACGTATACCTAAACCACCATGGGTTGTACAAGATCTCCGAGGAAACGCAATTGACGCCATTGTGACACAAAACACATTTAGAGTTTCCATTTTTTTTTTTTTTTTTTTTTAATCAATTGCTTTGAATCGATAATGATGCGAATCGTGGACTTATCTAATTCATACCACTTCTTTATTTTAGATATCTTCGTATTCCTTATTAGCTGTTAAGAGTATTGCTGATTTGCAGAACATTACGTTATAAACATGCTCCATCTGTTTTGAAATAAAGATAACGTAATTTTGGAAACACGGGAAATATAAATTAGTAAGTCTATAAGAAAGATGGATTTCCATGGCGAGTCCGCAGAATTGATAAAAAGTACTGTCCTTGGAAAACGAAGTAAGCTGATTAACAGCAAAGATCTGAAGTTCTAGGTATGAGGAACGATTTGTTTTGGAGTTAAGTTCATTAGAAGCTAATTTTCTGAGCTATGGACTTTATCTGTTGGAATGTTGGTGAAATAAAAGATACAAGGATACAGTGAACTGGAATGGTAAAGGGTATTAATTGTTGACAGAGGTTGAAAGGAGTTGTGGACATCATATGAATTGTTACGAATGATAATTTGTTTAAAAAAAAAAGGCAGAAGGAATTTGCCGAGTTATGACATGAGAGGGAGATCGGAATGGAAAGAAATATCACGCATCTCATCTCTCGTCACCTTTCAGATAGTTTCAAGAATGGAGGGAATCCTGGTAAAGATTATTAAATTTGGAAATAAGTTGGAGTTTCTTCTGTCTACGACATATATTAAAAATCTGCGCAACACACGACTTTCACTTACCTCCATTATTTATGTCAATTTATGAATTTTTAAACAAATTTATAAACGAATATAAATTGTTAAAGAATCATTTAAATTGGATTTTAATAGAAAGATGTGTTTTATTAAATAATCTATTATTATCTACGAAGATCAGTTTGTTTTATCGGCTTTTCATCACTCTCCGTTAACTTTAACAGTAAGTATGTCTTAGATAATATTTTTCTAAAATCTTTAGCATTCCAACGGTATATTGTACATGTATATTATTGTTCTTAAGTTCAAAAACAAAAAATTGCATTAAAAAAATATGTTTGCAGTTTTATCGTTTAGTTGGATATAGAATTCATTCAACTTACGTATATATTTGCCTGTTTTTTAACAATGCTAATTAGACTATATAGTTAATTTTTTCGAATCTACAAAATTAAAGGTACTTTGAAGGAAGATTTTGAAATATCGGTATTTAAGCCCTGTCATACTATATCAATCAGAATAAAACCTACATTATATTAAAACCCATCAAATTTTACATCAATATAGCGAGTTTAATGCAAAATGTATAGTTAAAAGTGGAAGATTCCACTTTATCCGATCAGCTGATTTCGGTAAAAAAAAGTTGCTGTAACATCTCGGGCGTATAGTTTTCTTAAATATGAAATTTCGGTTTCATAGGTCTTTTCGTTTACGCTCGGGAGTTACCACTCACACACAGACCTTTTTGCGGGACTTGGTCATACGGACTCAGGAGATCCTAAAACGTGTATTTCCGTTGAAAACTGGAATTCGAATATTTTCACGATCGCAATACTTTCCCTTACTATATATTTCATATATAGCTAAGTGAAAGTAAAAAGAGTAATTTATTTTAAAATAATTATTGAAATTATGTTCTTTATCTCACAATATGTTTTTAATTGTTTGTACAATTCTAGCAGCCTT
Source organism: Piezodorus guildinii (assembly GCA_023052935.1). NCBI lineage: Eukaryota > Metazoa > Arthropoda > Insecta > Hemiptera > Pentatomidae > Piezodorus > Piezodorus guildinii. The sequence goes on along the minus strand of CM041293.1, from coordinate 116,462,225 downwards.
AAGATACTCGCAGAAAATCAATTAGAGTCGGTTCGACTAAGTCAAACTGAGCCGGAAGTTTTAGATACACTGATTTGATGGAGTCATCACAGACATCTTACTGAAAGTCGTACCGAATAAAGGTATCTAGGAAAGTAGAATATGTTCTATTTTTCTTTGGTTCCGGTGAAACATATTGTTGAGAAAGAGCGACAGTAACAGATTTTCATAAGTTAGCTCATCGGGTACGATCAAGAAATTAATTAATTAATTAAAAGTAGTAAGAAAATATTTAAATATTTCATTCGTATTTACCAGTGTATGAATACGGGAAGAATTTATGGTTTAGTAGAGCCCCAGAGCTCAACTCCGTAAGTCCAGATAGCCCTTATGATGGTGATATAGATGAGCCTTTTGTAGATAAGTGGAAGGTTAGAGCTTCTGTTCAGAGTGTTGAAGTAAGCAAAAGCGGCGGGCAGAGTTTCTTGTCGTTTCAGTCTTGTGGGATGCGCTCGATGATAACAGTCTACGTTACATCGTCTCTCAGATTTTGCTGCTTTTTCAGTAGGTATTCGCTTGAATTCGGTCTGGAGAACATCACTAGACCTCAGGAATACTACGGCAGTGAATATTGGAGAAGTTTCGGTAAGCAAAGTTATAATTTACTTTGTACAATCACGAAAAAGTGAAAGGAGGGTCACTGATCAGCTGATTCCCGCTAGCTCGGCAAGCTCGGGCTTGCTTTTCTTTTACTTATCTTTCTTTTATCTTTAATTCTTATCTCATTATTTATTTATTATTATTATTATTTTCTTAATCAATGAGATATTTTCATCAAGTCATGTCCTCAAAGTCTGCAAGTAAAAGATCTAGATCTGCAGGTTCAAACTCGTCTCCCACAAAACAGAGACCCCGCCGTGAACAAAATAAAAAAATGATTCCACCAGCGACCACGTCAGCTACCTCATTAGGATCTGAACCACAGCCCAGCACATCATCACAAGGAATAACTGATGAATCCCCGTTTTCTACACCGAATCCATTTCAAATCCTCCAAAATGAAAAAGAAACCATGGAATCTTCTCCTATACCCAGGGAACCACTACCTCCACCAATATTTGTTAAGAATATTAAAAATTTTAAACTTATGTGTGCGCATTTAAACTAAGTAACTGATCCTAATAGTTATTATTGTATAAGTAGAACCAATGATACTAAAATACTACTGCTGAAACCTACAGAAAGATTGTGAAATATCTGACTGAGACCAAAGCTGACTTTCATACTTTGCGCCAGGAGAGAGCATTAAGGGTCGTAATCAGAAACCTACATTTCTCAACACCCGTTGAAGCTATCAAAGGAGAACTGACAGAACTAGGATTCCAAGTGAGGCAAGTCACCAACGTTCTAAAAGATAAAAGTCCACTGCCTCTATTCTTCGTGGACTTGGAACCATCAGCAGGAGTCGAAAATATCTATGACCTCAGTAGACTCTACTATACCCGTGTAAAGGTTGAAAAACCTTACACAAAGAAAGACATTGTTCAGTGCCATAACTGTCAGGCATATGGTCATACCAGAAGTTATTGCCATCACATACCACGCTGTGTGAAATGCGGTGAACAGCATAAAACAGAAGAATGTACAAGATCAAGATCTACACCCGCTGTATGTGCTCTGTGCCTCAAGGACCACCCGGCTAACTACAAGGGATGTGAAATCTACAAGAAACTCCGAACCAGATACCAAAAACCTCAGGATACGAATGAAACAGCTGCACCAACCAGATGCAGAAGAGAACCATCTAAACTTGTAAATTCTAACGTGTCATTTGCCCACTTGCTTGGAGGTGGAAACCAGAATCATGAAGTCGAGGCACTGCCGGAACAACGTTTTCCTCAACAATCTCAATCTATTGTACAACAATCTACTTCTCAAAGTTTACCTAATCTTCAAAAAACTCCTCAACATCAAATTCCTCATATCCCTTCACCATCAAACGTCACAGATCTTACCAGTCTAATGACATCGTTCATCTCCGAAATGAAATCTCTTGTTATGCCGCTTATATCACTCCTTACAAATCTAGTATCAAATTTAATCCCTGCCTTGAAAAATCCTTAAATGAATTCACCTAACTCCTTATCCATTCTCCTTTGGAATGCGAATGGTGTTAGAAATCATACTGACGAACTGACATTGTTGTTGCAAGACAAAACAATCGATGTTGCACTTATAACTGAAACAAGACTAACCACTAAACAGTACTTCAAAATACCGCAGTACATGACATACCGTACTGACCACCCAGACGGCAAAGCCCATGCCGGTTCTGCTATCATTGTCCACCAATCCCTCTCTCATCATTTACTCCCACTTCCCACCTATGATTTCCTACAAGCCACAGCCATAGTAATCAAGACTTTTTCCTTTCCGGTAACCCTCACATCTGCATATTGCCCTTCTAAACATTCCATTTCCAATTCCGAATTTGTATCCTTCCTGGATTCCTTAGGAAATTGCTTCATTCTGGGTGCAGACTTAAACGCCAAGCATCAGCAGTGGGGTTCCAGAACCACGAATTCTCTGGGACGAAATTTGCTGTCTGCACTCAACTCCCGAAATTTTAATATCCTGCCTCCTGACTCCCCTACCTACTGGCCAACCGATCCTAACCGCAATCCTGACATCCTCGACTTCTTTATCCACAGCGGATTAGGCTCCCTCAACTTGTCTGTAACTCGCCTTGATGAACTATCCTCAGACCATAGTCCACTGATCCTAAATGTATCTCTCACTCCAATTCCAAAACCCATTCCACCATCATTCATCCGAGGCCCTGTCAACTGGAACCTTTTCCGCCAAATCCTAACCGATAATATTGACCTCAGAGTAACCCTCAAAACCCCAGATGACCTAGATAATTCCGTCTATTCCTTTACCACCGCCATCCAACAAGCTGTCTGGACTGCCTCCTCTCCTAAACACTCCAATATAAATCCTCACCAAAATCATTTTCCACAACATATTATAGACCTCATCCATACCAAACGCCGAGCAAGATCATTATGGTAGCGCACCCGACACCCAACAGATCGCCGCTCCTATAACTTCTATTGTAGACAATAGAATCCCACGCCAATCACACCGCAACAGTGCAAGACTTTCTTATGTCACCAATTCCACTTTCCCTACCTCCTAAAGCTATTAATCCCTCTGAGGTCAAATATCTTCTCCAAAAACTGACCCTCCGTAAATCTCCTGGACACGATCTCCTTACTCCCCAGATCCTCCGACAACTTCCGCAGAAAGCTATTATATTCCTTACTTATATTTACAACTGCATCCTACGCACCACCTATTTTCCTCTGTTATGGAAACATTCCACTATCATTCTTTTTCTAAAACCAGGCAAACCTTCCAACAACACTTCATCCTACAGGCCTATTAGTCTACTCCCCATCCTCTCAAAAATCTTCGAAAGGCTTCTTCTTAAACGTATCCTACCCATATTAGAATCTCAAAATCTTCCTTCCCATCAGTTTGGATTCCGTCCTCAGCATTCCACAGTTCAACAGGGGCTCCGAGTTGTAGACCATATTTCCTCAGCTCTTGAATGCAAAGAGTATTGTTCTGGTGCGTTTCTGGACATTGCGCAAGCTTTTGACCGGGTATGGCACACTGGATTACTCTTCAAGCTGAAAACCCATTTACCCCAGTCTCTATACCTCATTCTCCGATCCTCTCTCTCAAACCGTTCCTTCCGCGTTCGCTGTGGTGTAGAATTTTCTAACCTTTATCCCGTTGAGGCCGGTGTTCCTCAAGGCAGCGTCTTGGGACCCGTCCTCTACATCCTTTACACTGCTGATATTCCTACACATCCTGATACCTTTCTGGCAACTTTTGCAGACGACACCGCCATCCTATCATCCAGTTCCAATCCTGAAACAGCATCCTTAAACCTGCAAAGACACCTTTCTCTTATCGAAGACTGGTGTAATGCTTGGCGCATTAAGGTGAACGAAGCCAAATGCAAACACGTAACCTTCACTCTTCGACGAAACTCCTGTCCGCCAGTTTACTTCAATTCCATTCCAATTCCTCCTTCAGATACAGTCCGGTATCTTGGCTTACTATTAGACAAAAGATTGACTTGGAACCCACATACAAGACTTAAAAGACAAGAACTCAACCGACGATTCGGACAGTTATACCGAAAATCTGAACTTACAGCTGACAACAAATTATTAATCTACAAGACAATACTGAAGCCCATTTGGACCTACGGACTTGAACTGTGGGGGACAGCTAAACGTACTAACATCAAACGCATTCAATCCTTTCAATCCAAAGTCCTCCGTACAATAGTAAATGCTCCTTATTATGTCTCCAACTATACCTTGCACCACGACCTTAATTTTCCATTTATTTCAGACCTAATTCCATCCAAATTTTCCAAATTTCACCAGAATCTATTTCATCATCCTAATCCTCTAGCTCAATCCCTTTCCAGCTCCACTCATCCATACAACCCACCTAGAAGGTTGAAACGGCAGTGGCCCCGCGACCTGTTGTAAATACATTGGAGTTCTAGCACTGGCTAGATTCTCCACTCAATGTGATGTACGTATGAGTGTGTGTATGTGTATATAGGTATAAGTGAATTCTTGACTATTGTATTGATTCATTATTGTGTATATATTTTATTGTAATTTTATTCCGTGTAAATATTGTATGAATGTAGTATGTATGATATCTTTCAGCACTACTATTAATGTCCAAATTGGGACAGATTGTAATTTTACTGAATAAAAATTGTTGTTGAATGAGTCAGTCTTGTGTGCGGATTCCTTGTTAAAAATTTGTCAAGTAGGAGTCCTAGATAACGAATCTGCGGCTAATATTAATACTAAATTCCATTATACTATCTATCATCCAAGAACCTAACATAGCAAACCTATAACGAGCGACATAAACTAACGTATTATGATTAACTATAAATATTTCATGAGACTAATGCTATGCATGCTTGTTTTCAGAACCAGAGGAGAAATGCCTGACCCCTCAAGACCTACTCCTCTATTACGGACTGCAGGCTGGCCATGGGGTCCTGATCACCAAGAACAACTTCGTGGCGATGTGTCCTGCCATTGTGCATCAGCTGGACCGGAGGCTCTGCAGCCCGAGGGCGGTCTTCAACCAAGCTCCCGATCTTGGATTCTTAGGTAGTTGTTTACACAAGGTTTCCAAAGCTCATTGTCCCAACAGCACGTCGATTCCCCATATCGGTAGGAAATTTTAAAACTATTTTTTCAGTGTAGATGGCACCAATTAACAGTTCTGCACCATAACCTAAGTATATTTTTTTATTATTATTTAATTGTAAATAGTATTTGTACTAACTCAATCTTAACTGATGGAGGGATTAATCAATAAACAATGACACAATAGTATGTTGTTTTTTTCTAAAGTCACAAGTTTAATTTTTTTATGAGTGCTACTCACATGTGGATGTAAAAAAAAAATCTGGTGGCGGGCAACACACGACTTTCACTTACCTTGGCTGATAAATTCAATTTAAAAACTATTAAATATACTCTAATTTGAAAAATATTTGAAGTTGATTTTAATAAAACTTGTATTCATTTTCGTTTGGAACATATGATTTAGATTAAAAAAAATATGGTGCGCGCAACACACTTTTTGTAAACTTTTTAAGATGACTTGCTTTTGTATTTTTCTATTGCTGATGCGGTATTTTCTTTTAATGTTTAATATGCTTCTAGAGATCGGAGGCTGTGTCCAGGTTTTAATATTTTTTGCTGGAACCATATAAAATTACTGGTATTCCCAAGTTTCCAGGACTTCAGCCTTCAATTTTGGAGATTTAAAGGCTTTTTTTAAGCTCCAATATTTTACTATCCCATATTTTATCTTCTATTTATTTCTTCTTTATGAAATTTGAATGAGACGGATTGGTATAAGTAGATGTATTCACCAACCAAACTTTATTTTATAACTTATATTTATTTTCACCTAAGCTTACATTGAATTTGTCATAATATCTGTTCTTCTGTATATATTTAAGAACAATCCCACAGTATCGTATTTTATCAGTAGATCATTAACCATTTCATTAATTTCTGATAGCAAACTGGCGATACAACTATACCATTTGCAACTCTCAGGTTTGATAAATCTCTTAATATGTTCTCTATCTAAAATGAAACATTAATCAATCAATATCTTCAAAAATAGGACATTAATGGTATCCATTAGGCTATCACGAATTTAAAAAAAATAAAAAGTGTAAACTCTACATTTAGATTTTATTATATGAAGTTTAAAAGGTTTTAGTTCGTAACTTGTCAAACCTGATTTTTCTTTGGACGTAAATAAGCATAAAATAGTATAAATGAATATATTTGAGGATGATTTTATTTTATAATTGCTAAAGCTACAAAAAATTATATAATTCCCAAGGATCCCTATTGTCAGATTAATAATAAAAATTTATATATTTTTTCTTTCTTAGCCTAAACAATGGTTAGTTAGTAATGGTAGTGAAATTAATTTTCAACCATAAAGTATAAATTACAGCATCCCTATTTTTTTTTACTAATTTATGAATTTAAAACTTTTTTAGCTCTCTCTAATTGTCATTATCAACCTAAAAAGCAATCGTAGGAAAAAGGACAAAATACGGTGGGAAAATTTTTTTTATAATAACATAACAAAGAAAACTTCCATAGCTTCTACATGTTCTTTTGATGGTACACTGGTAAAGACGAATAAAATATTTAAATCTTTTGCTTACTCCTTTTAATTAATTATAAAATTAATTTTCAAATTTTTCGAGTTACCTTGACTACCCGTCATGAAAAGATTGATAAGCTAACTTATTAAAATCGGATGCCTACTGTCGCCCTTTCTCAACAATATGTTTCACTGGATCCAAAGAAAAAAAATCTGGTGCGGACAACACACGACTTTCACTTACTGCCATTGTTAACATCGATTAAAGAATTTTCAAATACAGTTAAAGACAAAAATGAGTGAAACTAATAAAGAATTAAATTAAATTGAATTTTTATAGAAACATCTATTATATTGTTATCTGAAATAATAATCAGTTAGTTTCATCGTCTTTTCTTCACTCTATATTAACTTTTACAAGCTCATGTATAAGATAATATTTTTTCTAAAATCTTTAGCTTTCCAACGGGACATCTATATTACTGTCCTTATGTTCAAAAACGAAAAATTGCATTAAAAGATATTTTTTCAGTTTTTTCCTTTAGTTATAAATCGAATACGTTCAACTTATATATTTACCTGTTTTCATCGTTGATTGTTTGTTTGTTTCGTTGATTGTTCATCGTTGATTGTTTCTTTGTTTCGTTGATTGTTCATCTTTGATTGTTTTGATCGTTATTGTTGATTGATGTTTTTCATCGTTGATCGTTGAACGTGGTCTAGTGGATAGAGCACTAGTCTGCTGTGCTCCGGGTCCTGGGTTCGAATCCCGGCTGTGGCAGAAATATTATTTATTCTGTTAATTCAGTCGAGGGGCGACCCTAGGGTATGGAGACCCTCCTGGGGCAGACCCAGCCTGTATAAAGTGGGTACTCAAATTAATTGGGGAAAAACCTGGCGGCTGAGCGTGATTAAGGCCTAATCACCTCATTGTACTGCGTTGGCCTAGAAACAGTACGAATCTCTATATGTACTGAGCCCAAGACCCTTTATGGGTTGTAGTGGTACAGTTTTTTTTTTTTTTTTTTTTTTTTTTTTTTTTTTTTTTTTCATCGTTGATAACAAGATTATATTGTTGTTGTTTTTTTTAGTATCTACATAATTAAAGGTACTTTAGAGGAAGATAAATTAAAATATCAGCATTTAAGCCCTGTCAGACTATTTTGATCAGAATGAAACCTACAGCGTATTAAATACCATCAAATTTTACATCGATATATAGAGTTTCATTAAAATCCGAGCCGTTTTCAAGAAAATCGTAAAAATGCATGATGAAAAAAGTGTTGTAACGTCTCGGGCGTATATTTGTCTTAAATATAAAATTTCAGTCTCATAGAACTTTCCGTTTAGGCGCTGGAGTTACCACACACACCTTTTTTCGGGACTTGGTTATTTGGAGTCAGAGGACCCTAAAACGTATATTTCCATTGAAAACTGGAATTCGAAAATTTTCACGACCACAATACTTTCCCTTACTATATATTTCATGTATATGTAAGGTAGGTAACAGAACATATTCTACTTTCCTTGATATCTTTACACGTGTGTGTGTGTGTGCGTGCGCGTGTGCGTCTACTTGTGCGGTAACTCAAGGGCGAAAACGAAAAGTCCTATAAAACTGAATTTTCATATTTAAGACAACTATACGCACGAGATGTTACAGAAACATTTTCATCAAAATAAGCTGACCGGAAGATCTACTTTATACCATGCATTTTGCACCTTTTTTCGATTTTCTCAAAAACGGCTCTAACGATTTTGATTAAACTCGTTATATCGATGTAAAATTATATGGCCTTTAATACTGATAGGTTTCATTTTGATTTAAATAGTCTGACAGGGCTTAAACGCCGATATTTTAATTTTCTTCCTTTAAAGTACCCTTAATTTTGTAGAATTCAAAAAATTTGGTACATTATCCTATTAGCATTGATAAATAACTGATAAACTTGAGCGAATTTGATAAACAACTAAAGGAGAAAAGTGCAAACATATTTTTTTTATGTTTTTGAACACAAGAATAGTAATATAGATGTATAGTATACCTTTGCATAGCTAACGATTTTAGAAAAGATATTATCTAATCACGGAATTTTAAAGGTTAATGGAGAGTGATAAAAAGCCGATAAAACTAGCTGATTGTTGTAGATAAAAATATAATAGATTATATAATAAAACACATTTTTCTATTGAAATTCAAAATAATTAATATTTTTTTTTAGAAACAATTCTTTATTGAACAATATTACAATCTGTCCATTTAGGACATTTTTAATAGGGATAAAGTATAACATTCATACTGCATTCACACGATATATACAAACAATAAAATTATATTTTAACAATGTATTTCTATCTTTAAGTGAATTTAAAATTCTTAAATTGATTTTAATAGCGGAGGTGAGTAAAAGTCGTGTGTTGCGCGCACCAGATTTTTTTTTTTTTTTTTTAAATAATTTATTACACACATGAAAAACCTGCCACATAGTGTTCATCTTTCGTCCAATACGTTGTTATTACTGACCACTTATATAATTAAAAGCTATTATTTTCCATTTACAGAAAGTTATAGCTTTTTAACGAATATCGATTAAATAGGACAGCAACAAATGCTGTAAATATGTAAATACAATAAAATAAATTTACACTGTGTAACTAACGTTTTCCACTTTTTTTTTTTTGGCAAATAGAAGCATGTTTCTCTTAATTCTTCACTAATAGTTATGCTGAATGATAACTATAACATAATGGAAAAGGGTTCAATAAAGAATTTGTAAAATTGTATCATAATATTATTATCAATACATAATAAAATTATTGTAACTTTTCCAGCTTGGCTCTACGCTATCATCAGTGTCTTGGTCATGTCAGTCGTTGGTCTCCTCGGCGTACTGCTAGTACCAATACTCGATAAAGCGTTCTTCAGTAAGTTGTTGAGCCTACTTGGGGCACTTGCAGTGGGTACCCTGTCAGGAGATGCACTATTGCATTTACTCCCCCATGTAAGTAATATATATATATATATATATATATATATATATATATATAAAATATAATATATATATAATAAATTTCATAAATTCGCAAATATTAAGTTTATTTAAAAATAAAAATGAGTATAAAATTTCTTATCCAAAAAGTAGCTGATTACTTAATCGCATCTGTAAAAAAGTATATTTGTTATCATCATATTACTTTTTTCTTAATTATTTACTCATATATCTCACTTGCAGACACTTATAGCTTTCCTCACAAATATTTTATTCCTGCTATTTCTATTTAAATTATATACGTTTCAAGTATATACTTGTGTTAGACAAAGTTTGTGCTTAAGCCAAATCCTGCTGCTTCTGCCACTTCACATTTTATACAAAATAGTGAGTTGGACCCAAAATCGAATCTTAAGTCAAAGCTTGTAAAATTTTTCTAACTTTCAAACTAAACAATCGACGTGCAATGTTATCTGGCATCTTTTTCCATTTTTCAAGGTATATCAAATTTCTACAACTTTCAGGGTACGTTTCAGCTTGATAAAAAAATAGTGCTGTCATAATGATGAACATAGATACATATGTTCCTGCTAACCGTTTACTAAGATAGAATATCAAATTTAAGTTTTTCTACCCTAAACATAAGTAGCGAATAACCATTACACGACTGGACAAACTGCACAACCGATTTCTGTGGTTTTATGACTAAATATGTTCTGAATCTGAGGGGATAAGAATAAATAAGTTAAACTATAGGTTTTAAAAATATAATTAAATTTTTATAATGAAACCAAAATTTATACATATATTTTTAATGTAATTTAAGTGGTCAAATAAAACTGCACACTTATTAAATGATAGTTAAAACATAATAATAATAAATTAAACTCTAGATTAATATTGTATGGTGTTTCCATTATTATCAACTACCAACAACAACCGTCTGTTAATTGATAAACAAAGATTTCTTATTAATTCTGTTTTTTCAGTTTTTATTTTTTCCGCTGACATTAGAATTTCATTACAGAGTTCATGCTCACTATGAAAAACTCCTTGCCGGTAAACGTCTTTAGAAAGACGTTGCTAGTAATTTTCAATTGAATTTAAGTCCGGTGAACGCGCAGGCCAGTCTAAAACAATTGTATTCATTTCACGAAAACGAGCTTTTGTAATACGGGACGTGTGACAAGAGGCGTTATCTTGCAAAAAAAAAAGTAATCCTCATTTGGAAAAACTCCATTTAGGTATGGATGCACTTTTTCTTTAATTAGTTCTATATAAAAATTACTGTTCATCTTCTGGTTTACTCGCAACAAAAGGTACTTCCCTGAAACAGTAATAGCTCCCTAAACCATTTTTCGGAAAATTGTTTTAACATGTTGCACCGCACTCGACAAAGGAATATTCGTTTATCAGATCCGTCTTTGCAAAATCTCTTCTCGTATGTAAACACGGTTTTGGTCCATATGTCCTGTCAACTAGTTTCGAGCCATTTCCAGTCTTTTTGCTTGGTGTATTTTTGATAAAGGAATATTTTTAACAATTTGATTTGTATTTATATTCCATCTTAAGTTTCCTTCTGACAGCACGGGTTGAAGCTTCGATTCCCAGACTTCTCTGCACATCTGTTGCGGTTGTTAGTTTTCCTCGCTTGCACCGTATTCAACACGTTTTGAAATAATATTTTTCCTACGTCTCTTGTTTTTTTGTCCGACTATAATCAGTTTTAAAAATTTTGTGCATCGATGAAAAAGGTATAACATCTTTTTTTCCACTTCCCGATAGCTCATTTCCCGGCCCACATCACCTTTCACTCTTCTTCGGAGAACATGTTTCCGGCACAAAATCTCAAAACATAATGACTCATTTTGGATTTGAATAGGTGTGTACTATTATTTGTCTAGTAAATATATTGAAGGAGTTTTGATTATAATCAACGAATTAGTAAACAAAAACAAACTCAATCTGAGTAATAGGTTTAAGTTAACAAACATGGTTATGATACGAAGTAATATTATATAATTTAATTATTGAAAAAAGTGTAGTGTGCAATTTTTTTTCACTAGCACATCTACCAGAGGGAGTACTTATTTGTGGTTCTCCCTCTTTTGCAGAACTTCATAGTCATTTCCGTTTTTGAGATAACTAAGTAAGTGAGAGTGGTATGTTGCTATCATGCTTTATTATATTTAATTGCCTTTCAAATGAGCATACGTGTGTGTGTCAAATTCATTATTATTTAAAAATTAATTAAAAGTAAAGATGTTTTCATGGGAACCTGCGCAGGAAACGTGTAAAAGTCTGATTTTCGAATTAATTAAGAAAAAGAGAAAAGAGTTTTGATTTATTTATAACATTAAACCCTTATAATACTCCAATTTGGATTTTTTTAATTTATTTTTTATGGAATTTAATTGTTCTCCATATGATAGATTACATATATGAATCATTAAAGGATTTTTAACTAGAAAATTACTAGAGTCTAATATGTATCAAGTCAGATCAAGATAAACAAAAGGAAAAACTCATTCATTACTGCTTTCATGTAATATCTCAACAACAATAAATCACTAGAGTTTTCTAATAATATAATATCCTTAACAAACTAGAACAATTAAATATATAGAAATTATTCCAAAATAAGTAATAATAAAACTTATATTTGATTCTGACCTTGATTTGAAGACTTGCAAAGCAATCAATGATTGAACATATTATCTTGTTGAATCGATTTTTTTACTGGAATCAGATCCTAAAACATCACAACAATAAAACTCGTTATTGGTATAAATTATTAGCACAAATAGACATATTGATTATTTTGTAAATAATTTTAGTTTCGAACATGATAGGAATTGGGCAAGGTCCTAGATTCTCAGCATTGGGTTAGAGCTAGTTCATAATGGATTATCGATGGTATTCTGATTTTCAAGGACTCTCAATGACCAGTAAAGGTCTTCTTACTAACTCCAACGGATGAATGTTTTTATTGCTTAAAGTAGAACCAATAGATCATAACAAGATGGTTACCGTATAGATATGATTTTAATAAAAAATTGCCCATGAAAAAAATAAGAACCACAAAGAGTAAAACTTGTAACGGATTTCCTTTTACCTACTTAAAGCAAGTAAATAATTAAATTTTTATAGAATCAATAATTATAATGTACGGTAATTAAGTATTATGGTTTTCATTTAGTTGAATAATAATAATAAGAATTTATTTATTTATTCTGGGAAAAGTCAACAGAATAATACAGAGGGAAGTAAATATAGCCTATCTATATTGTCCAAAAAGTTCGTAGTGCTTTTTAAAATAAAATTTACCTTTTATTTTTTCTAATAAAACGAATCACAAATCTAATGTTTATTTATATGCCTTTAATCCTCGTAAAATTAACTATGTTTACCCACTGAATCCGTCTTTATTAAGGCTCAGTAGTGTAGTTTATTGCAAACCAACATGAGTGACGATTCAGTTCATTTTCGGCATATTATGTTGTTCTTTTTTTAAATAAAGAAAAACGCAGCCCAAACTGCAAGAAAGATTCGTGCTGTGTATGGCAGCTTTTCAATTGCTCACAGCACGGTTCAGAAGTGATTTTGCGGTTTGGGTCAGATTTCAATTTGGGAGACTAACCCCGGATGGCTGGAGTTCAACTCTTGAGATCGAGGATATTATGACGGTCATTGCGAACAATCCACGATTACTGTCCGTGAGATAGCTACGGATTTAAGAGTCTGCAAATCGACCGTTTTTGGTCATCTAAAGAAGGCCGGCTACGTCTGTCGTTACGACGTTTGGGTTCCCCATGAGCACAGTGAAAGGAAACTTATTGAAAGGATTTCATGTTGATTTGCTGCTGGAAAAAAAAAAAAAAAAAATGTGAAGGGTCCATTTTTGAAACGAGTTGTTACTGGTGACGAAAAATGGATTCTCTACATCAACACCAGCCGTAAAAAATCTTGGGTATTGCCTGGAACAACGCCGCTCGCAACACTAAAGGAATTCTTGCATCCAAGAAAGGCGATGCTCAGTATTTGGTAGGATTGGAAGGGACCCATACATTTTGAGCTCCTTCCACAAAACCAAACTATAAATACGGACTTTTACTGCACACAGTTAAATCGATTGAAGGCAGCAATTGAAGAGAAACAGCCAGAGTTGGCAAATCGGAAAGGAGTGCTATTCCACCAAGACAGCGCTAGGCCTAATGTGTCTTTAAGGACTCGGCAAAAGTTATTAAGCTTTAGATGGGAGGTTTCATCTCACCCACCGTACTCTCCTGACATTGCTCCTTGGGATTTCCATTCCCTCGAATATTTTCTACAAGGACAATCCTACTCTTCAGAAGATGACGTCAAAACGGACCTTTTATTTCTCTTCAGGAGTAAGGACAGTGATTTTGGAAAAAAAATGGATAATGGACCTTCCAAGTGGAGGGTAGGTATCCCCTATCAGGGAACCTATAGACCCAATGATTTTTTGGACTCCTCCATAATAACAGCCTTATAGTCTCAAATGATCCAAGTAATACAGAAATACTTCAACTTGTAAAGAACAGAATAGTACTCTGCAATAAATTATTTTCCAATTGCTTTTATAAATTATTTTCCACTATTTAAATAATAACTTGGATTCATCAATAAAATGATCCATAAATTTGGATGTGTTTGCAGATAATAGGGAAGGTGCAATAGACAAATGCTTTTTCATTCACAAAATATGATACTTAAACATAAAACATTGAAGCATTCAACAAATGTAGCATCATAATAATTTTTTTTTTCAGAAAAAAATGTGTATGCAAATAATACAGAATGTTAATTAGGAAATTTAAAATGTGCCATTCATCAAAACTCTATCCAACTGGTACAAAACATTAAAATGTCTAAAAAATTACCTTAATCGAGAGAGGACAACCTCATTATTATTTGAGATCATTTTTATCTTCTTCTTTTTTTTTTTTTTTATAGCATTTAAAAGTATAAATTTGGCATATACTAACAGTAATATATATTAAGAAAAGACCTAAGATGCGTTTTGGCTACAAAGGAGGAACTATATTAGTTAGTTATATCAGAGAACATTCTGTAATACATGGGAAAATAAAATATTTTAACCCATTACAATAAGTAAAGTAAAGGTTTTTCATCAATATCAAATGATTAATTTTAAGTTATAACGAGAAAATAATAATTTTTTTTGTTCTTCACAGGCATTGCAAGCACACCCTGGTGGAGAGGTTGTCATTACAAGAGCAGGATCTACTTTTTTAACTCTACTCTTATTTTTTACAATAGAAGCTGCTTTTCATGCCAAGGGAAACCGAGTAAGTATATAATAAAATGGAAAATATTCCTATTTATACATCATACTTTCTCTATATCTGTTCTTTATCACTCTTTTTAAATTTTCATGGCATTTTTCTTTCCTCAGCCATAGTCAAGGTCTAATAAAGCTTAAATCAGAATATAACACTGTAGAGTCTTTTCTCTCATAAATGCACTCTTAATCTAATTTTTCATGTTTTATAGCCAATTATATCTTATGAACCTCAATATGTATGAATGTGGTCAAGATTATTATTATTTATTTATTTTATTTTTCTCTTTATTTATGTTTATTTATTTTTTTGTAATATTTTTTTTTATTTACTGTACATATGGAATGAATGGCTTCTTATAGCACTAATACTCATTGCCTAGGATGGTGGCAGATTGTATTATTTCTAAATAAAACAATTTAAAAAATATATGAATCTCAAAGTAATTATTATGCTGCACATTTAATCATATTTCTTTATGTCAATAGAAGAGGATAAAGAAAATTGAAGAGATCGAAAACACAAGTTACATGATGGTACCAGTGAAAAATGAAGGCCATTCACGTATGTTAAATTTAATTACACCTTTTCAGTTTTATGATAAATTCAATACAAGTTACATAAAAATACACTATATATAATGAAATCTATCAAAAACCTTGTAGACTATAACTCTAAAGCTTTCTTTAAAAAAAAAAAACAAAAAGAAAACATAAAAGACTTCTTAAAAAGTTAAATCTTAATTGGTAAGAGTAAAAAGGAAAACATGACAATGACATTGACTTACATAAAAAAATAACACATTTTTAAGGCATTTCATTCACTAATAATAAACCCGAATGTTCGCAAAATCTTTCTCTAAAACATATTTTTTATTGTATGGGTTTATAAAATGAAAACTGACTAAACAAAACTCAGATACAATGAAACATCCTCAAACATTACTGCTGATAAGATTTAACGATTATAATAAAAGTCTGGATCTCAATTTAGGAGAATGTGAATGTTCATTTACTTTAAATAAATTCAATAGTCTCAGAACGGTTTAAAGAGAGAATAATAAATATCATAATATTTACTATAATATGGTACAATTTTAAAATTGAAGTTAAAAAAATAAGTAAAAATTACATGGAATTTTGTTAGAAATATTTAATTTAGATTCAATAATATGAGAATAATAATATAAATGTTTAATGTACAAAAACCATGAAGGTTTATGCGTTTATCACCACCCTCTATTATCTTTGACAACTTCGTATGTTAGATAACATTTTTTCTAAAATGTTTAGCTTTCCAATGGTATATTAACTTCTGTATAACTATGTAAATGTCACTTACAGAAAGAAAAAAAAATTATGCTCTAAAATTATTTGTCATTTAGTAAATTATTAAATCTTTCACACTTCATATTTATTACTGCTGGTTAATCATTTCCAATAAATATAATTAAAGCTACATCAAAAGAAGAGAGAATTTATCCCATAACACCTATATCTTATTAAAGCCCATTTAATAACCCTAAAAATATAACGAGTTTAATGAAAAATCCATTCAAAAATTCCATATTTAAAAAAATGCACTTCAGTGAGTCTATTTTGTGAAGCATTTGATGTTGCTTATATATTAAATATCTCTGGTACCTATCTTAGAATATCCAATTATAGTTTTTGAAAAAATATATTTCAGACACACAAACACCTTAATAATGATTTCTATTGTTAGAATATTTCATCTGAAACTCATGTTTCCATCAAAACTCGATGCAATTCTTTAACCTTTTTCAACTCTAACTTTATTATGTTCTTTAATTGATTTCAACAATGGAGGTAAGTGAAAGTCATGTGTTGCACACCCCAGTTTTTTTTTTCTTAATTTAAGAGTTATTATTATTATTATTTAAAAAACTAGAAATGGTAAAATGATTCATTGTTTTTAAATCCTTCCAGATTCTGATCCAAAAGGTACAAGTGTGATATGGATGATAATTACTGGAGATGGTCTTCACAATTTAACAGATGGTTTAGCGATGGGAGCAGCTTTTAGGCAGGATATGATGACAGGACTTGCTACAGCTTTGGCAGTCTTCAGCCATGAACTTCCCCATGAATTAGGTAAGTATTTATCAAATTGAATATTTTAAATCACATTAAATATACATAATTTCAACAAAAATTAAAATACTTGAAAATTATTAGACATTCTAACCCTCTTCTTAAATGTTAGAAACACAGTTTTTATAATATTTGAAAAAAACAAACAAACACACACACAATTTATATTATCTCAAAGAAATGTAAATATATTTTTTAGGAGTCTCAAAATTTATCACCCCTAATGTACTGTCAACAGATTAGGGTCATGTCAGTTAATTGCACAAACAATTTATTACCTACCAACCATTGCTTGCATTCTTTATAATCTTTAGCAATGCAACATGTTTATCCAAACTATTAAAACACCTTTCATGGCCTTAAGATGTAAGTGTATTAATTTTAAATTTTTATTAGCCATTAGAAGAAAACATGGGTATTAAAATAACTAATTTAACTTTGTATTTTTAAATTTACCTGATCATATAATATGAATTGACTTTATTTCTATTTTATTTTATATTTTCCCTATAGAGCATCAACATAAATAAAATATGAATAAATACAATAACAATTTATTTAATTTTAAATTTCATTCAATAATCATTACTCTTACACAATTAATGATTAGTCCTTTTGCAAAACATCAAAGACTTAATGATTAAAGTCTTTCAAAATCCCCTTATCACTATATATATGTAAATATTTTTTTTTTACAAATTCAACCAATACTGAAAGGCAGTGTTTATAGCCAAATCATTTTTAATGTAGCCAAAAATAAAGTTGTTAAACAAACTAAATTGTGACCTTACTATTTGTCTATCATCTATACTTCGGCATAAAATAAAGGCATTCAAGAGTCAGCAAAAAGGATTTGGTGACATCCAAAATGAAATTCTAGGTATTTTTATTCACTGGGCATAGCAATCATGGCATAAACAATATCAAAATTAATTGAGAATATAAGACTTATTTATATAAAAGTCTTACATGCATAACTATATTGATAAAAAAGAAGAACTGTAAATCTGCAGTCCCTTCACCTGATAAAAGAAGACAGCTCTGATATTCACGAGGGACGGACAAAACAAGTATATTTATACTTTTATGCAGCCTCACTATAAAATGGATCATGAGGACATAGTTTACTATAAGACTAGTGATAACCCCATCCTATCACAAATCATATTTTATTTATTGTTTGGCAGATCATACAATATATGATTATGTTCTACAAATTGATATAAGATAAACAATAAAAGAAGTTTTTAAGACCAAATTTTAAGACAGTAATTGAGTGTGAGGCTCCTTACAAATTCAAATACAAGAAAAAATACTACTTTCAACGTCTTACTATATAAAAGAAGCTGTTTAGCCATAGTGCCCTCTTCAACATTTCTTCATACAATATCACCCAACATTACCAAAATTATGCAAACATCACTGACTTGGAACTTACATTCTGAAACTCCATGCTATAAGAATAAGAGCAATGGTTCTTCCTATCTTTAAAGTGCGCAAAATAAAATTTAAAAACTGTTTTCCTGTTATAATATCATACAGTTCAACCATTTTCAAACAATTAATTAAAAGTGTAAATTTACTTATGTAGAATGGTATAAGACCAAAGAGCGAGTAAGCTCTGGCATTGTGATGGACAATAAACATCAAATGTTTTCCTTTCATTGTTCTCAGCTATCGATGGCGCTGTGTTATTAGCTATTAATCATGCCCTGAAATCCATATATAATATAATAAGAATTTGTGCTATAATGTGCTGAATGATCAAAAAATAATAATGATAATAAATATTATTATTATTTATCAGCTCTCAGTCGACTGGTTGAGGATAGGTCAACTGTTTGGGGAGACATAGGGCTTTGTTCTTGCTATACAAGACCAAGTTGTTGCAACAAGAGCATACAGGAGGCACATAATGAAGGAAAATATTAAATTCTATTCAACATGTGACAAATGGTTGTGAGGCATTGGCTGGGACAGACTATTTGACAAGACATAATAATGTTGCTAAGATATATCACCAAAGTTTATGCAGAGCTCTGGGATTGTTAGGTGATGAAGAGATACCCTATTATCGGTATACCCCTGAGAAACTTATGGAAAATAAAGATGCAAAAGTTTATTGGAATGAGCAAATTATCACTGACCACAGAGTGCTGCATAATCGTCCGGATATTTTGGTGTTGGATAAAACAAACAAAATGGCCAGAATCATCGATATTGCTGTTCCAAGTGACTCTAATCTGTTATGCACTAGAGCTGAAAAAATCCGAAAATACCATGAACTCACTCTTGAACTAAAATCACTTTAACACCTTAAAAGTAACAACAACTCCAATTGTTCTCTCTTTGAATGGCCTAGTCCTAAAAAGCACCAGAGAGGGCACAGAAGAGCTTGGCCTAGACCTAAAGAATCTAAAATTAGCGCAGAAAGCAGTTCTGCTGGATACCTGCAGAATTGTGAGAAAAGTTTTAAATAAGTAAAAATTCTACTTCCCTTTGACTTTTGTCCGGGAAGCAGACGGAACTGATGACGGAACCCTCAGATAACTGGGAAAGTTCCAGTTATCTGAGAGGAAGAAAATAAAAAAAATAATAAATAAAAAATAACTTGTGCCTCTACAACCCTTGAATGGCCTCGGGTTCAGTACTTCAAACTGGTTGTAAGTATTGACAGCCAAAGCCATGCAAGAAGGTGATTATGCCTAAATCACGCTCAGTTGCCAGGTTTTTCCTCATTTTTGGTATCCACTTTATAGAGTATGGTATCCACTGAAATAACAGAATAAATAATTCTGCCACAGCCAGGGTTCGAACCTGAGACACGGAGAACAGTAACCTAATGCTCTATCCACAAGACCACACCACTTCCCTTGATTCAAAATCTGCTCAAATATTAATACATGATTACTTTTCTTAGCACTGACTGATTCACCAAGAATCCATTTTTATGGTTATAGGGCCATTTTATGGTTAGCATGATAAGATGTGGACTACTCGAAGATATAATACAGTTGGGAGAGGAATGAAAGTTACGCTTTATAGATTAATTTGAGAGTTTTATTATTTGTGGGAGTTCAGAAAGCTTAGAAGAATTCATCCAGTAACAACAGGTATTCTTCTCCATGACCAGTTCTTTAAGGCCAATAGTGGCCTTTACAATGACTTTTTCAATTTCAAGAATAATAATGGATCAGAATTGATCTGTGGATTGTAGCTGTTCAGAATCTTCAGATACAAAAGAGTATGTTTTTATTTCCACAGTAGTACAAAGTACACCGAGTAGAATAACCACTCGTATTCATAATGAGATGCCTAAATTATTATAATGAGCATACATACTACTATACCCAGCAAATAATATTACCTGCTTTACACAAGTGATAATTTTCAATGTTTTTTTTTTTCTTTTTTATTTTACAGGTGATTTTGCTCTTCTGCTACAAAATGGTATGGACCTAAAAACTGCTGTAATTTACAACCTTGCATCATCTGTACTAAGTTTAATAGGAGTCGTTTTGGGTCTGTTATTAGCCGATTATTCAGAAGCTGCACTATGGATTTATGCAGCCACTGCTGGGTCATTTTTATACATCTCTCTAGCTACTTTAGTAAGTCATAATGCAGTAAAAGATTTTTTATTTATCTTGACATAAATAAATAATTGAAATTTTTAAAATAAATTCATAACGTAATTAAAAATTGCATAAGAAGGTAAATAGTTGCTAATAAAGATCCCATATATAAAAGTAAAGATTGCGATACCAGCGTTTTTATTCATGTTTCAAATATGATTCTTGAATTATGATTTACCAACTTGATGAAGAATGTGAAAATGATAAAATAATTATGAGTTCGTGTCTGGGTGCCGGAGAGCTTTTATTGACTTGACATTAATCCCCTTCCCTCACCCTCTGCCCTGAAAAAGCCCTGAAAGCCTACAAAGGTGAGGTAGGGGAAAACAAAATATAAATAATAATAAAATTTAAAAAGCAAAAAACATTAATTCAGGTGAGGTAGGGGAAAACAAAATATAAATAATAATAAAATTTAAAAAGCAAAAAACATTAATTCAGGATTTTGCAGTTATATTATTCCTACTTTTATCACTCCAAAAACTATAATGGAATAGTCTGCAAACTATGACCATATCAACTTCACTGTGGGGAAATATTAGTTTGAAGAATGAACGAGTTTTTTAAACATCAACAAATCGGGAACAAGATGATACAAAACTTAATAATTTCTCCAAACCAAGCCATCCCCTATTCTGGACTAATATTTTATTGTAGGTACATTATCTAACAGTGTTGCTTATGTGCTAGAATAAATTACACTAAAATTTGAATATGGGACATGAGTAGATTAAATAAATTGATTAAATATTAATTTTATCATGATAACAATAATTCCGCAAAGAAAATATATAAATTATTTCTATAACAATCGATAAAAGGTATTAAAGGGAAGTGCTTGTTTGTGAAAAAAGTCCATAGAGGCAATACTAATTATCCCCTCACTATTTGGCCAGTAGGCCTTGAGCTCGTTGCAAATAAATAAAAATTCCTGAAGAATGTTTTAATTAGTTAATTGTTACTACTGCTAAAATGTACGATAAATCTTATTCTTTGCCTAACTATTAATAGGTTGTTCATACCTCAGTCAAAAAATATCTTATTAAAATCACAGGAATACATTAGACGTTTTTTAACAGAAGAGAATTAAAATTTTCTTTTTTTCAGATTCCTGAAATGCAGAAACAAGTAACAAGCTTATCACACCTATGCATTCAGTTAATTGGAATGTTTCTTGGAGGTGGCCTGATGTTTGTCATTGCTATATATGAACATTCATTTCATGATTTTTTAAAAGAATTAGACTAGCATATAGAATATATAATTATTTATTACTCAAATTAATTAATTTGCAATAATAATAAAAGTTGCAATCCATTTTAAAGACTGATGATAGATAAAAATAAAATTGTTTTTAATCCGTTTTAATGATTTTTATTCTATCTTATATATTTTTTTTAATTGTTTCTTTTTGTTTATCCCTCTCTGTTAATAAGTATTAAATATTAAAGTATTCACTATCATTATTAAGTGAAAAGTGATTCCTATATTTAATGTATTATATTAATATTTTTATGGGACCATTAGAAAACAAAACAATGTATCATAGATAAAATTAGGCAATAAATTATAAATACGTTAATTCTTTAGAAATATTTATTAGTGTAAGAAAAATATTTGTAAACATTGTAAGACCAAAATTTTCATGGGAGCTGGTAGTATAACTACACTGTGATAGTATTACAATTTACAAATGTTACCATTAGAATATTATATATTAGTACAAAAACTGTTAAGAAACTATTTACATTAAGACACATACAACCTAGGATATATTCCAGCATTTTTGAACTTCTAAAAGTTCATATAATGATTCATTGAAGAGGCAAGAATTGTGTTATCAATAGGGATTATGTGATATAGTATTATAATTATAAATGACATATTCAAAATTAATTGTTCGCATTACATTTTAAAAGATATATCAATATTTTGTTTTCATTGCTTGATTGATAATATG
The DNA here is from genome assembly GCA_023052935.1 of Piezodorus guildinii. Lineage (NCBI taxonomy): Eukaryota > Metazoa > Arthropoda > Insecta > Hemiptera > Pentatomidae > Piezodorus > Piezodorus guildinii. Next base: position 116,439,464 of record CM041293.1, on the reverse strand, counting down.
ACTGTATATCTTATATTCACAATAAAATTAGTTAACAATTAAATTATTTCTTTATGCAAAAATGTATTTTGACATTTGCAAGACTTAAATACTTGAATAAAACTATTTTTAAAACAAATGAATGGTCTGTAGTTGTTCTAATATAGGTAATGTACATGTGAAAAAGAGTAAGCAAGTTGGTATGATTTTGAATAACTGGATATGTGAATATTTAATAAAATATTATAAAAACTAATGGTTTGTTTATAAACCTTTCATATCTATTTATCAGTATATATATTATATTATTTCTAAGCTAAAATACTTAAAATTTTTCACTAAAATACTTTAAAATGTACAGAAAAGACAGTCTAAATCCAAACCACAGTCACCATCATGTCCTGATCACAGTGCAAAAATCAGTATATTCTGAATCCGTTCCTATCAATTCCTGTCTACAAACTGTACCTGTCAGAATTTATTGAGAATTTTCATTTTCCTTATGTATTATATACATTTGACAAGATCACCCAATAAACAAAAATCTGGTGCGCGCAACACACTACTTTCACTTACCTCTGTTATTAATATCAATTCAAGAATTTTTAAAAAAATTTAGAAACGAAAATAAATTGTTAAACAATTATTTACATTTTATTTTTATAGAAAGATGTGTTTTATTAAATAATATGTCTACTATATATCTACTAAATTCAGTAAGTTTTTTTTCATCACTTCGTGTTAGAACTACTTGGAGCGTCCAGCGATGACATCGCCATCCAGTGGCCAAGCGGGGAAACAATTGCATTAAAAAATATTTTTTCAGTTTTCTCCTTTAGTTGTATATCGAATTCGTTCAACTTATATATTTACCTATTTTTTATCAAAGGTAATAAGATTATATGGTAATTTTTATAGAATATACAAAATTAAAGGTACTTTAGAGGAAGAAAATTTAAAATATCTGCATTTAAGCCCTATAAAACTATTTAAATCAAAATGAAACCTACACGATATTAATTAAATTTTATATCGATATAGCGAGTTTAATCAAAATCGTTAGTGCCATTTTTGAGAAAATCGTAAAAAGGTGCTAAATGCATAGTATAAAGTAGGACTTTCGGTCAGCCGATTTTAGTGAAAACGTTGCCGTAACATCTCGGGCGTATAGTTATCTTAAATATGAAATTTCAGTTCCGTACGACTTTTCGTTTTGCGCTAGAGTTGCCACACACACACACACACACACAGACTTTATTGCGGGATTTGGTTATTTGGACTCAGGGGACCCTAAAATGTGTATTTCCGTTGAAAACTGGAATTCGAAAATTTTCACGATCGCAATACTTTCCCTTACTATATATTTCATATATAGCTAATTGAAAGTAAAAATAGCTTTTAGATATTGAATTTGTTGGAGACATGAACTGACACATCCTCTATGGGCTTCCCTAAATATGAACATTGGGGCTAAACAATAAAAAGTTTTTTAGATGCCTCCAACCTGCTTCTACTAAACTCCAGTGAACCCCCATCCCTAAGCTCTAGCTATGGAAGGTATTCAGTCCTTGATATATATCTCTGTACTTCTATACTCTATAATGTCTTAGACTGGACCGTCCTGTCCGATTTGCCCAGTAGTGACCATTTCCAATATCTCATTCTCAATGTGAGGACTTAAAAATACATAGTCCACTGTCAAAGGATCTACACCTGGCTCTGATCTCGTACATTATGATATGATAAAAAATCTTTTAGGCTTAAATGGCTGCTTGATTATTACAATCACGTTTCGTTTACGAGACATTTTCCGAATCCTGGCGTAACTCCGTACTCATCTGTGTTCAAAAAAGTCTGGTGCGGGCAACACACGACTTTCACTTACCTCCGTTTTTAAAATCGATTAAAGAATTTCCAAATACAGTTAGAGATAATAAGGAGTGAAACCATTAAAGAATTAATATAGAAACATGTGTTTTATTAAAAACTCTATTATATTACAATCTAAAATAATCAGTTAGTTTTATCTGATTTTTATCACTCTTTATTCAATTTTACAAGCATGTGTGTTAGATGATATATTTTCTAAAGTATTTCTCTTTCCAACGGTGTCTTACACGTCTATATTACTGTTCTTATGTTAAAAAACAAAATTGGGGGCCTTCTGCTTCATTGACAAGCCGCCAGGTTGCAGCACGGTCAACATGGAAATTCATGTTAGTTCACGGGAACCCGAAACAGTTAGTCTTATCGGATTTTCACCACTCTCCATTACCCTTTACGATTCCGTTTATTACATATTTTTCTAAAATGGTTAGCTATCCAACTGTACATTATACATCTATATTACTATTCTTGTGTAAAGAAAAACACAAAAAATGCATAAAAAAATATTTGTTCAGTTTTCTCCTTTAGTTGTTAATCAAATTCGCTCAACGTGCATATTTAGCCTATAATATCGGCATTTAAGCCCTGTCATCCTTCAATCAGAATGAAACCTACATCATATTAAAGCCCATTTAATTTTACATCCATATAGCGAGTTTAATCAAAATCGTTAGAGCCGTTTTTGAGAAAATTATAAAAAGGTGCAAAATGCATGGTATAAAGTAGCACTTCCGGTTCGCCGAATTTCTTGAAAATGTTGCTGTAACATCTCGGGCGTATAGGTGTCTTAAATATAAAATTTCAGTTTCACAGGACTTTTTGTTTTCGCTCGGAGTTACTACACACACACACAGACCTTTTTGTGAGACTTGGTCATTTGGACTCAGGGGATCCTAAAACGTGTATTTCCGTTGAAAACTAGAATTCGAAAATTTTCAAGATCGCAATACTTTCCCTTACCATATATTCCATATATAGGTAAGTGAAAGTAAAAATGGAAAAGATAATCGTTTACTAAACAGCTATCGTCCTATATTCCTAGTTTTTTTGAGTAAATTATAGAGTGTATTACAATAGGTTTGATATTTACCAATAAAAGACTAATGTGGATAATAGAAAGCCATAATTTAATTCGACCATTTCAATCTTGATTCCGCAAAGGTCGCTGCACAATCCATCATTTAGCCTCCATAGAAACCGAAATCCAATACTGGAAGTGAGGATTCAACCAGAGGAAGTAACATACACGCATATTTTTCTGTAGTCACACCAAGGGTAGACAGAGTTCTCAATTGTGTTTGCAATCGGTCATAAAGTGAACTAAACGAATTATTCTTATTGGAAGCGTTTTTCAAAACTAAAGACAACTCCCCGACGTACATTTCGATCAACAAATCGTCTCTTCCAAATCTCTGTTTCATAAGTTCAATCGCGCTATCATAATTCTCTCCACACGGTGGAAAACTAGATATAGTCCAGTAGAAATAGGATTTTGGCTAGAAAAAGGTGGGGTAAATTTAATTTTTAGGCGCGATTGTTAGTACTGCTTCCCTCATTAAAAACCCAAGTTTTCACGATTTTCAACCTTGTGCGTTTTCCGCCTCTTGAAAAAAACTCTAGAAAAAAGTACTTTTTTCAGTTTTTTCCTTCTAAATCCTTCCTGGACTTTTAAAAGCAAACTTTTTCGTTAGCAATTTAAAAAAAAAAAAAAAAATTCCTACATGGTATGTAACATGTTGGAAAATTCTGAACACCTAATGAGATACGTGAGCGTCAATATTGGAAAAATTGTCAAAAAACATAAAATATCAGAGAAGTCGGTGGTTTCGCTTCAATAACTATTTTGGAGTGAAATTTATCAAAAAATAAATAAGAAACAATCTTTTGAAGCATTAAATTTCTAACAAGTTAGATGTATACGATTTTTAATTAATCTTAATTAAACAAACAAGAAATGTTGAAATAACATTTTTACTGAAAGTGGTCTGTTAATAAAAAAAAATTTCCGGTTTGATTAGATATTATAAGTGTGATATTATCCTTAAACCATTATTGTGTATATTCTTGGAAAATAAAGGCGTTTTTGGATCTAATAAGAACAAATTACCAATATATTACTTTTATTTTAATTAGTTTAAAAAAAAACATTTTAATGATATAGAAAAAAAATTATATAAAAACAAATTTAAGTAAAAGATAAAGCATTTTTGTAGGTTGTTTGTTTTAAATTAAATGTATTAAATTTACATTTAAAATTACTTTTGTTTGTTTGTTTTGTTTGTTTATTTAACGTCACTTTATGCTACTATGGCTAATCGGACGATGCTACAGTGGGAGTCCTAAATTTTGCCTATCCAGGTTTTATTAGGATAGGGATCTTTAACGAGTACCTGACATCGCACAGGCTCGGGACCACCTTTTAATGTCCCATCCGAAGGACGGCGTAACTAAGGATTTTTTACTCCCATTAAAAAATCCTAGGACCACCTGCGGGTTTGAACCCGTGACCATTTGCATAGGAGGCTGTTACGCTAACCACCCAGCTACAAGTGATCCCTTGTTTTTCTTTTAAACGCTGCTTACCGTCAAACTCGTCTTCTTCCATGTTGTATTCAATATTTATGTTCTATTTCAGGTTTCGAATCTGCAATTAAGACAGACAATAGAACATGGAAGTCGATCTTTTTTGCAGCTGCATTTGTTACCACATATCACTTTGCGTCCACAGGAAATCATATTCAGCAATGTCGATGATGCTGGTTCTTTAATTATGGCCACTGATGTTAGACCACCAATATCCTTCTTCCAGCCCCAGTTCAAGGGGTCTTTTACATTTATCATCCACATTTATACTACTAGATAAGTTCGATAACCATGAAATTCAACTGCATCCTTTGTTAGAGGTAGACGTGCCAAATCGAACTTAGCGCTTGTTGTAGCTTTAACAAATTGAAGTTACTACAATTCATCTATAGAAGTTTTCATATAACCACTATAAACAATCACAAGGAATTTTTCTGTTGCATCTGTGATTTTCTATTTTTTGACAGCTGGGTTATTAAAAATCGCAACGCTTTTATTTCGAAAATCATCACACACCAGTGTGGTACAAACTATTATTTTTCCTTACCCAAACAGAGCAGGGGTTGTATTGTAACCACTTATAGCTTGAATAGATAAAATGTTTTCCACTAGATCTTTATACTTACAAGATATTGTAGATCGTATCTGCTATGCTACCTCTTCCTGGTTTGCAGAAATACACATTATGTGGGTGTTGATGTAATCGATTTCATAGATCATATGTCATGAACATGTGCTTTTGTTATTATGCTTATAAATACAACTTGTGCTATGAAACTAATGTGTTGCATTTTATTAGTAGAATAATAATAACCTAGAAACACTGTGACTAAAGCCGTCACCAAAATTAAAAGATCAATGTCTTCTCCAATCATAACTACAAAATCATGTTCAGAAGACAAAGAAATGGCTGTTTTCACAATTAAAATATCTGCATCTTTAGTTCCTTGCTTGGTGAACATTTGTGCTCTCTCGAATTCCTTTACAATCAGTTATATAGATCTGGATTTGTTGTTTTCATTCGATAAAAGCATTTCCTTTGGCATCTGCAGAACACACGCAGACACATTTCACCATTAAAAAGAAGTTCTGAACAAGATTGTAACATGGAACGACGACCTCTTTCAGAGCTTTTTGTACTTCTTAGATTTTCTTCAGTGGGTAAACATCGATGACAACCACACCACTATTGCCATGATTTAGCTCTACATTTCACATGATTCTTAAACATTACAGAAAAACGTTCGCTCAGATTCCAATTTACTCTGTATAGAAGATAGCCTCCATCTAATACATCAACTTTATTATTTCCGAGTATTGTTTCATTTAGTAAAGGGATAAAAGCAGAGTAAAATATTGATTTCGTCCCTACTCGAAACGGAGTAGGTTCATACTTAATTTTTTTTTTTTTTTTAAATCATAATCAGACTGCTTAGATAATCATCCTGTGGAAAAGCATGAGCGGATCCAGTTTAATTTTCCTCTGCTCGTATTGATGTGACTACCAACCAATTCAAGCCAAGGGAGCAACTACTTCTTTACATCGGAAATGAAAGTTCTCCGAGTGGTTCTCAATTCCTTTCGTACAATACGATTTCCTGTGGATACAAAGAGAAATGTGGTAACAAATGCAGCTGCAAAAAAGTGGACTTCAATGTTCTGTTGTCTGTGTTTATTGGGGATTCGAATCCTGAAATAGACCATAATTATTGAATATAACATGGAAGAAGACGAGTTTGATGATACACAGCCTTTCGTTCAAAGTGATACATGGTACACATAAAGTGATTTGAGACTAAAACAGAAAAAACTTTCTTTCTTTCCAGTGGCGCGACAGGCCGTGTAGGCCCTGGGCCTCGTGGTGTAAACTCGCAGGAGTTTACACTCACATTTCACGATGCAATTTTTAGTGTAGGGTCATCACTCCCTACGACTAATTTTGTGAGTTGGCTGACGGGTCTCACATAACCGGGGGAGAGGCTGGGAGTGAATTCCCATTTTTTTACACCCTTATAAAATCCCCGCCGGGACTGGGATTCGAACTCAGAACCTGTAGCATGAGAGACTAGCACGCTAGCCACTCAGCCACGGGCTCTCCCCAAAAAGAAAAAACAACTAACAAAAATGCTTTATCTTTTACTTAAAGTTGTTTTTATATCATTAAAATATTTTTGTTTTTTTACTTTTATTTTGTTTTATTGTTGTTTTCTCGGACAGACAGGCTGTGAAACTGCAATATCCAGAGCCTGACAGAGGGACTGCCTCCTCAAAGTCTATAATCGTCATTATAGAAAGTCGTCACTTAAGGGTTAGAATTGGATACGAATTATCTGAGTTCAAAGAACAGTTGAATGGGGTTCCCTTGTGTGCTCTGGGAGCTTACCATGATAGATGCAAAATGTACCGTGCGGGTTGGTGGTCACAGAACAGAAGAGTGGTATCGGGAGAAATCCGTCGACCTGGCCGAGACCATTAATATCGGCGCCTTTAACTTTGAAAAAGTAGAGCAGTTCAAGTATCTGGGATTACTGGTAGCACAAGACAACGCACCTGAGGTCGAAGTCAAGAAAAGATTATTGATGGCTAATAAGTGTTACTTTGCCCTTAGCAAGGAATTCACCTCGCGGCTTCCATCCCGGCCGAAGAAGCATTAATCCGCCCAGTTCTGCAGTACGCATCGGAAACATTGAATAACATTGAAATTGAACAAGACCTTCTAATCTTTGAGAGAAAAATTCTTCGAAGAATATTTGGAGGAGCACAGATCGATGATCACTGGAGAAGGGGACAAATGCTGAAATTTACACAATGTTTAATGGGCGAGATTTCGTTCTGAGGATAAAGCTTGGAAGACTTAGATTGGCTGGTCACGTGGCAAGGATGGGGAATGAAACGATCCCTGACAGAACCTCTCTACAGCACGAGAAGATGAGGGAGACCAAAACTGAGATGGTCAGACGGTGTAGCAAAAGATTCAAGAGATGTCCTGGGAGTCAGGAACTGGATATTGTGCAGGGGTGAGTGAAGGAAGTTGGTGGAGGAGGCCAAGACCCGTCACCGAGCTGTAGCACCGTGATAGTAAAAGGAAAACTTCAAATCTTCATAAACAAGCGTAATCTATACCCTTCAACAAGTTCCAACTGCGTAATATAATGTTATACATCTTGCATAATTAACTAAATTGCATTATAAATCAACAATACTGAATTTTTTTTTATTGAATTAAAGAATTCCTAGTAATGGTAGGAGCACAGTGTTTAACTCAAAAATGTTTTAACACTGATGTTTATTATAGTTTGTTTTGTCTTTTAAGAATTATTTTTGCACTACTTTATTTAATTCATTTATTTTTTCTTTGTTATCAACGACTTCTTCCAAACATTTTCAGAAGTCATAAGACTTAAGTTAAAGACTTACCAAAGGTAGGTTAAAAAAAAATCTTCGTACAGGGACTTAAAATAAGTAAGTAACTCATCTAGGCCTTAAACCTGATTATAATTCGCTGCAGATCAAACAAACTCGATAATATAGTTAAATTCAACCTGTGATTCACATTTAAATCTAAGGTAAAAATAACCTTTCTTACGGCTGCATGTTTTTTGTTTATTATCTGGGACCTAACAATTTCGATAGTATATTTTTCCTTAATACTTTTTTTTTTTTTTTGCCTGTTCTTATTAGAATCAGACCAATAAAATTATTGGAGTTATAGGAGAGATAATAAATACAGAAGAAAATAATATCCAAAAAAATTAAATAAAAAAATAGGAAAAAGGCGTGGACAATGGAGAGAGCCGAGATCGGTTGAAAAACAAATAGATCTGCATTTTATTCTCAAAAACCCGCAGCATCCGTTCTTCTGTAACTTATAAGCCAACGTCACACATCAGGTGATTCATCGCATGGACTAAACTGGTTAGACACCTCACATTTAGTACTCACTGCAACAAAAACAAATAAAGCAGTCAGGCTGAAGTCCAAAAAGATTGAACACCTGCAAACTACGCCCGTTACCAAACTTAAATTACATTATTTGATTTATAATAAGGATCTCTATCTCCTTAGGTACACTGTAAAACCCTATTACTTTTACCAAAAATAGAACTAAACATTTGTGAACTGTATCGTAAGATAAAGAGAACTTTAAAGATTTCGGAATGTGACATTTTAACATATAAACATCGACACAATTTAAACAATAGCCTAAGGAATACTAATGCAACGAGTGTGACGGATTAAAGCGCAGAACTTGAGGGGATGAGGCGTAATATATTAGGTGATATAGAGGAAATCCTTTCTACTGCTAAAAATAGTAACAATAATAAGGTTCCAAGCCGATACCACCAATTTTTGGCCTACACAGCCTAAACATCTAACCTCCAAAATCAGATTTCACACAATCATCCTCCTATTGTTGACTAGCACATTTGAGTCCCCGGATGCTATAAACTCAATAAACCTTTCTAATACTCAGAAAAAAAAATATTAAAAATAATTGTTTGTATCAAAAGTTGTTTGGGTGCGGTCAGTCCAGAGGGAACATTCCATTAAGGGAACTTATTTTAAAGTTTTAAGCCTAAATTTTAGCCCTTCGTCAGAGCGACTGCTGAAGAAGATTTCCTGGCAGTTTATAGTTGACTCTGGAATCAATTGTAAAAATGATTAATAAGGGAAAAGTCAGTCAACAGATTCTAAAATTTAAGCAAAAAAAAACAAAAAAAAAACGGCTTTTCTCTCCAAGCGTAACCCATTACAAAAGAATTCTTTATTTAGTAACAGCGTTCTCGTTTATCAGTATGGTTCTGTCACTCTTTCACCTCAAAAGAAACATTTAAAAAATAAATCAAAAGTGTTATAGGAAGGCCGCAATTATGCAGAACTATAATATATCTCGACAACGTGCATCCATCCGGACAAACAAGTATAATACTTGGAATTGAATATATGAAAACAAACATGTTTGTTTTTTTAGATTTTTGTGGGATTAATAACATCAGGCAACGCAATAAAATTGCGTTCTATTCAATATCATTGAAATCTGCCTCACACCATACACTAATGAATGCAAAACTGGACCAGAAATATGTGCGACTTATTTGTGGTTCGAGGACAAGGTTATACGGTAAAAACGAGTTTCTTGTTTGCCATAGCACCACCCCCACCAGCTGGGGGCTCGTCCGATATTATGTAATAGCCAGGCTATATCCTCAGGGTGCCGTCTTCTTCCACATCAGAAATGTCTAAGCACCATGAGTGGAGTATTCGCGCGTCGGCGATGGCGCGGAAGAGCGACAACCCCATCCGCCAACTGGTGGAAGGTCTCAAATTGGAACCTCATCCGGACAAACCAATGATTGCCTTATCAATAGGTAGGTCGAGAAAGGAATAATTGTAATTCAATTTTTCACTTGTGCATTTTTTTTTTTATTGTGTTTTTACTATACAATGAATTTTGTACAAAATAGTTTTTAAACCCAAATGTTTAACGAGTTAATGAACTAAATATAAAGTTGGAGGCTGATATTTATATATTTTAAATATGTCATAAGTGTCCTTATTGAGATTTTTTTTAAATCTACGCCATGATGTAGACAATTTTTGATTGTGCAAACAGTCTATCATGTTACACTCTGGGCTAATTTAGGACCAGATTTCTAAAGTATTGTATATTGACTTTTAAATAGATGAGGAATAATTTCCACAAAAATTGTTCTGTTCAAGGAAGTCGTTCCTGAGTTCAAATTTGTGATAAAAGTATAATAAAGTTTAGCTTGATCCTTCCTGGACATATTGAAAAGTAATTTTAATTTACGGATCCTATAGCCATGTTTCACCCCTATATTATTATTTGTTATAAAAAAAAAAATCGATCGATCTGTTACTAAGATTTGAAAAACATCTTTTTAAGAAATGACTTAATCTTTATATTTACAGATAAATTTTAAGCCTTTTTATAGAGTTTAAAATATAGGAAAGCACAAATCCATTCTGTAAGTCGGAGGTAAAGAACTCCACTGTTATTATAAAGGAAATAACGCCAGGCGTTGACACTCGAATAATCATTGATAGAAAATATTTAAAGCAATTTATAAACCTAATAAATTTAAAAAGCTGGAAAAAGCCTAAAATAAGATATCTTTAATAAAAAGTTCAATCTGTCATTTTAACAATATAATACATATATTGTGTTAAAATTGATTTTTCTTATAATATTTCTCAAGAAGAATCTATAAAGGCTAATAAAGTTGCACACGATTCAAAAACATCGTATAATATCAAAAATAGTTATACTAAAATGGAAAAAAAATTACTAATATCACAACTGCATTATTTTATATAAAAGAACATGAGAGCTAAACTTCTACCTCGTATAATACATATAGAAATCAGTCAATTAGGGTAAAACAAATCAAATGAAGCTCGTTGTGGAAATGAAATGCACCATCAATCATTAATAATAGTAATAAAAATAGAGATATTGAACACGGTAGAAACTGATAAAACTCTGGTAATTATTTCTGAACGGTTAAGTATATCCAAAAATATTTTTTTTTAGGAGGAGGAACTAAAGATGTTTAGATACCCCCCCTATCCCTTCTCCTCCCTCTCCCCCCCCCACTAAAAAAATATATCCAGCGGGCTCAGAGAAAACGGCGAACGGCTAAATATTTGAATTCTGCGTATCTTAAAAGGTTAGCTTCCAGTTTTGAGGGATTCTAGATAAAATTAGCCAAGAAGACAGAAAAGTCGAGGACGACAGACGGGTTTATTCTCATTATATCTGGATTACGAATCATGTAACGTAGGATATCAAGTTTTAGAAAGAGGCATTTTTCGGTTGATTATATTAGCTCATTTTTAAAATGAAATATAATTATTATTTATCAAGAATAATTACTATGTAAAATATATATTATGATGAAATGAAAACAATTCTCCTGTAAACCCAGAGAAACTAATAAATCCTATATCTTGGAGGTACAGATAACAAAAAAAAAATTACGTACGTCTGAGGACCGTTTATAACCGTGGATGCAAGCTCACTGCACAAACTTTTTAAAAATAATTTAAATATGGGAGAAGTTGGTTCAGGGTTCAGTCAGTAGAACACACAATTAAGTATAAACTTAATTTATTGGTGCCTGTGGTGTTCTACTGACTGCACCCTGAATCAACTTCTCCGATATATACACACAGTCGACCATTGTCACTTCATTAAGAATTTATATATTTCATTTCCGGAATATTCTTTGTATTTAATTATTATCGTGTAGTTGTTGTATGTTGGAATCTTGTTCCCATGTTTTTTACATAATGTGGAATAAAAACACATATTTTGTCCTTGGGACATACTCCTCTCACTAGGATAAATCTATTGATGGGACCTTTGAATTTACAATATTTCAAAACCAAAAAATTTCAGAAAATTTTATTTAAATAATGCTATGAGAATTGGACGTTGATTTCCAACAGGAACATAGAACATTTTTTACGAAAATGATATTTTTACATATTTATATTCCTCTCTTTATTTTATCTAAACATTAAATTTCATTTTATCTAATGAATACTCAAGTCCTTTAATAACGCGACTTATAAATGCTATTATTTTCTTAAGGTAATAGTTAAACATTTAGTTTCGTTCCAAATCACAATAAAACATTTCATTTCCAAAAATTTAATATGGTTTTTTGTAAAAATAAAATCTAGATTTTAATGCGAAAAGAATCAAATTAGCTGGTTTAATAATATAATAATGAGAGATTTTTTTAAAATATGTGATTGAGCGCTTCTTGTAAAATATCCCAGAATGGATATAGTACAGTACCTTTTGGAAATCAACGTCTCAATTGAGACGTTGATTTCCAAAAGGTACTAAAGGACATTTTTTACGAAATTGATATTTTCACATATTTATATTCTCCTTATTTAGTTTAATCTAAATCTTAAATCTGATTGTATCTAATGAACACTCGTGTCCTTTAATAACGTGATTTAGAAATGCTATTAATTTCTTAAGATACTAATTACACATTTATTTTCATTCCAAATCATACCAGAATACTTCATTTCATAACTTTAATATGGTTTTATTAATATAGTAAAGAAATTATTCTATATTTTAATGCGAAAAGAATCAAATTAAATGGTTAATAATATAATAATGAGAGATTTTCGCGCTCCCTGTAAAGTTCCCCAGAATGGATATAGTACCTTTTAGAAATCAACGTCTCAATTGTCGAAGCAGTTCCAATCAAATGAATAATATTGCTTTACAACAAGTTATATAATATTATATAACAGATTAAAAAACATTATTCGTGGTAGCTTCATTGCATCGTGGAAAAGTTTAAAAAAAAAAAAAAGAAAATAGAATATAACAAAAGAATAGGGTTTTCATTTGGAATTAATACAATGGGATTTGGGAATATTTCCTGGATTCACGTATTTTGTATGAATCTGATTCAGAAACTGTCAAGTGGGACAAATGGAAAATCTTTATCGATTTTCTGAACGTGAAAAATATATAGCCAATGAACTAGAGGAATAGCAGTAAGCTATAAAGTGAAATAATGAATGATAGATGTAAAAGTGTTTTCAAAAAAAGTCTTGAGAATGGAGAAAGAACCCAAAAACGTTGATAAATGATGTAAAAAATTATGAAATAGAATATATATATAAAAAGAAAGTTAAGGTGTGCTTATTTAAGTGTGTAATATTAAGAAAAGCTTCCTGAAAAATTAAAAAAGAAAAGAAACTATATTGAGTAATAGTTTTTAGAAAAGTATCTAAGGAACATCCATACCGTTTTCAAAATTCTTATTCCACGATCACTCACCAGGGTAGGAACAAGTTGTTACGTAAATAAAACGCATACAATAATAGAGATATTGCCATTTTAAATGTCCTCATAGTAAACCATAATACCTTCTTAAAAAATCTATGAAACATCTATTTACAACATATTTCAAATTAAACTAATATCATGAAAGTTCGAAGTTCCACGATAAAGACAAATTTGATTTATAATTTAACATAATTCACCGTTTTGAAAAAAAAAAATTATGTGAAATTTTAACGTTATTTATTACACTCTCCGAGTCAAAATTCCAGCTAAATCAATTTAAGTTAAGGTTATGTAAAAAATATTTGTTTTTGCGATTTATTTGTGATTTAAAATAAATTAGTTATTTAATCATTACATGTGTTAATAAATAAGTTTGTTTCAATATATAAATATGTAACCATATAATTTACAGAAATTTTTTTTTATAATGGAGTTGTTGTTGACCTTTGATATTATATGGTGGAGAAACACACCAATAAGAAAAAAGCACACAAATAAAATAAGTTTGTCTTACTGGTGTGTTTTCTTGGTGACCGCACCCCCAAATAAACTTCCCCATCAGTAAGTTTTTTAATTTGCCATTCACAAATAAAATGAATGATATCTCAGTTAACAAGAGGCATAGGGAGTTAGACAACTCGAATATTTTCCCAACAATTTTCATATTAAAAGATTTATTAAAATTAAGTATTTTATTTGTATTAATGAGCAAGAGAACAGGATTTTCTTAGTATAATTTGATTTGTAAAAATCACATTACATAAGATCATTAAAATTTGGATGCCTTTTCCCTAACATAAGATCTTTTAAAAATATTCTTTTGTTTGTAAATTGATTAATGAATAGAACCTTTTTGATAGATAGATTTTTAAAAAATATGTCACCTTGATCGGTATAATCATCAAAGGTCTAAAATATTTCCTATAAAATTTGCTGTTTGTAATAGAATAACCAAAAATTTGTCTGAGAAAGGTTTAAAATAAAATGGATCACATTTTATTTTTTATCTTCTACACGCTCAAATTTATTTTTATTAACGCTCATGAAACGTCATGTTTGGCTCGAAATTGGAAACGGTCATCAAATTATACAGCATCAAAGTCACGCTAACATTAAAATTAAAGTAAAAAAAAAAGTTGTATTGAAACATAGAAATGTTAATACATTTTATTAATAAGAGTATATACTTCATTATATTTAATAATTAATATCTAATTATTTTAAGTTCAATAGTGATTTTTGAAATAATATCGGTATATTATTCCGATCGGAATTGTAGAGCTTGTATCCTGTCATTATAATTGAGTTGATAACATCACGGCGATTCAAATAGTCACGTAAAGTAGTTGGGCTCATAATGAAGTCTAAATTGTTTTAAAAATTCTAGTTTTTATGGACAAATTTTGAAAACCGTAAATTGATTTCCGAGCTTTTGGTAAAGTAGAACGCATTGTTGGCTATAGAAATTTCTTTTATGGAAAGACCAGAAAAAAATTGACATATAAAATATTTTGATGTCTAACTTAATTTTTCTAAATGATAAACCATAGTGAAGTACTGCCCCGAAGCAAAATATTTTTTTAAACATATTTATTGATATTTACAACTGTATTATTATATACAACAAGTAAATGTGATGGACATAGTAAACTGACATGAGTTACATGTAGAGACGCTACCCATTGGCAGCACTCTAACTATAATTATATAGTTTATAATAATATTATAAAGTCTATAATTATATCTAACTATAATCTCAAAATATAATTATAAATATGTTTGTGTAGAGGATTTTATTTATTTTTCTTAAATTTATTGTGTCATATATACTACTAGCATTTCAGATGAGACAGAATCTATATAAATAATAAATAACAAAAGTTTTGCTCCGAAACGCAAAACAATGTCGCATGGTGAAACTGGCATGGAACACACCAGGGATGCAGGTGTCTACCAGGCACTTCTGTATCCGTGGCATTACCCACCAATTTCATTTCTCAACATTGTAATGTTTCCGAGCAGAATTTCTCTTTCATTATTTTTTATATAGATTCCATCTAATCTGAAATGCAAGTTTATCATTTAAATAGTATAAATTACAATATCTATATATGATAAAATAAATTTAAGAAAAATAAATAATAACAATCCTCTACACAAACATTTTTATTATTATATTTCGCTTCGGGGCAGTACTTCATTATGGTTTATCATTTGGAAAAATTAAGTTAGACATCAAAATAATTTTATACGTCAATTATTTTCTGGTCTTTCCATTGAAGACATTTCTATAGCCAACAATGCTTTCTTATTCACTAAAAGCATAGAAACCAATTTACGGTTTTGAAATTTCGTTTGTAAAAAAAATAAACAAAACTAAATTTTTTAAAACAATTTGTACTTCATTATGTTTTGTATGTATTATTATATTTACAAATTTTTTGACATTTTTGAAATTCTTAAAAAAAATCACCAAGTGGTTATATGGAAAATGCAGGAAACATAGATTATAAAGATGTATAGAAGAATAATTAGTTACAGAGACATTTATCTGAAATTATCGAAAAAACCTACATATTTTCATAATATGAAAATGAGATAAAAATATGCCCATCAAAGCATTGAAAGTGAATTTAATAAGGAACAAAATTACATTAAAATGGCCGCTATATCTTATATAGAACGACCAGTGCTGACTTTTGTCCTGAAAAAGTGCGTTTGGAACCACTGTGCGTCGATGGGAAAATTGTGTTGTCAGATGTCGGGGTTTGGGCTTGAACGGTGATCATTGGACGAATCTGTGTGGGCCACATTTGGTGATAACGGCATGGAACCTTCGGGTTCGCTAAGCCTATTTATTATATACATTCTTTTAATATTTATTATATGAGTGATACGAATTCTGACCAATGAATGATCTGAAATTAAGTACTCTGCCCCCACGTATATCAGAACCAAATTTATACCATTGATGCACTCCTAGAGAAACTACCTTTTGCAAATTTTTAGCACCATAAACCTTGTGGGAGTAAGTTATGGAGGAGGAAAGAAAAAAAAAACTCCTGAATAGCTCAACCTATTTTAACGCAAAAAATATATGTTAGAGACTTTCAAAAGTTATTTTTTAATTTTTTTCCCACAAAATTGTGAATCACAAATGTTTAAAAATTGTTTCCACAAAATTTGAGTCGAACATTTTTTTTTTAATTTTTCAAAAAAAAATTCTAGTTTATGTTGGATTGTTACACTTCCAATTGTTGCTACTTTATTTCATTAAAGGTTCCTACGTAATATATATATATATATATATATATATATATATATAAATATATATATATTTTTTTCTTTTTTTTTTTTTTTTTTTTTTTTTTTTCAAATTAACATTTTTTTCTTGTGAAAATCGATTGAACAATTCAGGAGAAAAAATATTTTTATTTTTTTGTTTATGTTTAGACTCAAAATTTGTTTGGATAACAATTACGTTAAATTACTTTAATGGAAAATATTTGATAAGCTTTAGATATTAAGAGAATCACACAAGCTTAACATTTCTATCAAGCTATCAAACATTTCAAGTTGATATGGCGCGTTTAAAATTACTGATGTAGATCCGTTTTCAAGTATATATATATATATATATATATATATATATATATATATATATATATATATATATATATAATATATATATGAAATACGCGATTGGTCTCATTTAGGGGTTTCTCGCCATTACAATGATTGGATGAAGGGGTCCACGAAATTTGTTTGTAGGGAGCCAATGATATATAACTGTTGGCAGTTTTCCTAGCTTCTGGGCAAGTGTGTCACTTACTGGCGGCATATGTGTAATATGCATTAATAACCAAAAGAAATTATATGAGGAAGATGATTGGGGTGTGGTCATTAAAGAGAAACACACATTAAAACTTTGGTGATATTTTAATTATGTGCCGACGTTTCGGCCTACATTGTGGCCTTCATCAGGGTTGACTCTAAGACGGTGTCTAAAGAAGTCTAAAGAAATTATAAGGAAATCATAATTAAAAAACACGATCGATGTACAAAATGGATCAACCACACAAAGGAAAAAAATAATAATTATGCGATGTTGTAATGTCAATCAGGTACATTGTGTGATTTTTAATACAATATTTTTTGAGAACAGACCATGTGAGCCTAAAACGTCTCGCAAGAAAAATGTAATTGAAATAACGTCGTCTTCTTTATCATTCTAGGCTGTATGCATTTGATTTATACCATCTACTTCAATTGTTGTATGGGAGCACTACACCTAAGAAAATTTCTCCTAAACCAGAAATGTCAGTGAGGGGAGCACGTGCGAGAAAGCGCTTTCTCATCTGTGCCAATGGCGTTGTTGACTTCAAAATAATCGGGCCGCCATATGATAACATCAAAATTTATATAAGTACCATGTAATACGGTTAGGTTAATTTTTATTATGAATATTTTTTAGAATACTTTTTCTTGTTACTTCTAAAAACCACAAAAGCGTACTACACGCCTTCAATTTAAATTTAAAACCATGACAGCAAGCCTCTTGATGAAAATTGCGTTTCAAGCAAGCAAAGAATGCGGTTTTTTGAAACCGGTCGCCAATCAAGGGACATGGTTGTTTTGTACAACGGCTCAATATTTAAGTAACAATGTTTTTTTCAACAATATAGGGTATAAATAAAATAATATGAAGTAAATTTAAATAATAAAAAATGAACATTCTTCTCCACATCCTTATTCAACCATGCCTCAATATTAACTTTATATTACATATTAATATGTGAGTTTAATATAAACCGTTCCGACATTAATCCCTTCCCACAGAGCTAAAAATTCTATCATTCTTGTCTGCTACACAGCCTTCTTTTTTTTTTTTTTTTTTTTTTTTTTTTTTTTTTTTTTTTTTTTTTTTTTTATTCGTATATATTACAATTTGTCATAATAGACAATAATAATAGTGCTACAGGATCTCATTCATACAATATTTACAATATAAACAAAAGGAAAGTCAAAGTACATAAAATAAAATCAAAATAAATAAATGTATACAATAACAAAATTTATAGACAAAATAAATACAAATAAATGAAGTTAACAAATAAATAAACAAAACATGTCACATTCATACCTATGTACAATATTTACAATCAGCTCGGGAACCCCAGACGGGCTTGTCCCCCCACTCACAGCCTTCTAGTAATGAATTTCTTCCAATATACCGCCATGCTTCTTCCCTATATTAATTCAAATCACTTACTTCCCATCAACTTCTAACATTTAAAACAGACGTCCGCTCCTATAGGGATCTTTTTAATTGCACTTAAAATTTTAATCAGAAGAAAACGATTTATTTTTTATTACCAAATTTTATCTTTTTTAATTAACTCATTATTATTATATTTTATTTTCTCATTTGATTGTTTTGTTTTTTCTTCATTACGACGATATAAGCTGGGTTTTTTTTTTTTCTCGTTAATTTATTTTCATGTCTGTTTTACATTTTTATTTATTTGTTTAACGCCACTTTGAACTGGTGTGACTAATCGGATGACACTGCAGTGGGAGACCTAAATTTTGCCAATACAGGCTTAATCAGGATTGGGATCTTTAACGAATACCTGACATAGCACAGGCTCCGGACCACCTTTTTACATCCCCTTTGAAGGACGCCATAACTCAGATTAATGAATTTTCACTCAGATTAAAAAATCCTAGAGCCATCTGCCATGTTTGAATCCACGACCTTGGGTATAGATGGTTTACATTTTTGTTTCCAATTTTTTATTTTAACTGACTTTAGAATAATTAAGGATAGGATAGTTTTATATTTCATTACATTGATCACGTACTCATACATAATGCATTAATTTCCGGATTGTATAAATTTCAATTTTCAATAATTTATTCCAATTATTAATATTTGGTAGACTATTCACGGTTCTCTCTCATAAAACCTCTCTTTCTTGATTATATTAATTTTCAATTGCCTACTTAATATTAATCACCCGTTTCTGGGATAAATTCAATTAAATTTTATAGTGATTATTAATAGCTTCGAGTTCCATACACTATCTTATACCTTAAAACACACACAAAAAAATAATTACCCAGATCTATAGATCTAAAAAATAAAAATTAACAAATTAAATTAATTTTCAAGAAAAATATTCATCACTATTTTAATTATAATAAACATTACGATCCATCCATCCAAAGTAAGATTTGTCTTTGAAGTCAGCATATTATACCTTCTCTACGAAGGAAATTTTCACATGTTTTTAGTTCTTCTAAACCTTAAAACATAGTAAACCTTCCTAAAATAACTGAACTCCGCACCTTCTGTTCTGACACCCTTTTATTATTCATTAAACACCAGAGAATCAAATCAATTAATATTTATATTACATCACTTAGAACTGCGTGCATTCCCAAACCTTTCTCGTTCGCTTTTCATCCTTCTGGAATTCGCTACCTCCTCTATGCCTCTGTCCGTAAAACCATCTCTCTGTCTTCCATCAAGCATCAACTCTTTCATTACCTCCTTGAATCTCAATCGTCTATATCATTGTAAAATAAATGGATATATGTACGTGATATGTGAAAAATTAATTATAACAAGACAATAAGCAATTTCAGGGGGTCTTGGTACCGGAATAAATGCATTTTTTTCATTTAATTTATTTACATTGCTAATAAAAAATACAAATGAAGAGACACAGTAAGACAACATCAGGCCAACTTTTTTGTCATGCAGTTATATCGATACAGGGATATTCATTTCACCACAGGATAGTTTTCATTAAGACAAATGGACTTCATTAAACGTGGTGCATTCCGACCATCTTGATCAGGAGCAACACACGTGTGCAACCGGCCGACCTTCCCAGAAGTAGAAGATCTTACGAGTCCAGTACACATTATGCTATAAATATACAATCTGTCCGACGATCGCACAATATCAGCGCATGATCATAATAACTTTTATGGTTTAATTATTTAATCGATTCTTTATATATATCTTGATAGTTTCGTATTCAAAAATAGACTTAATAACGCAGCTCTAAGTTCCGAGAGTTACATTATAAATTAAAAGTAAAAATTGGAATGGAAATCAGGTTTTAAAAGATGGAAGAGGAATTTTCCATCAGTTCGAACCGGTTCTACAGGATACAGCAGAATCTATTTTGAGACTTAAGACAGAAGTTTTGCATACATGTAAAAATGAAGTCAGTCCTTACATTTATTGTGATGAGTATAATATATATTTGTAAGCGAAGGCGGCTATTTCGTAACTTCAGAGGATCGAGTATAATTCCACTAAATATGGATTCCTCAATTTAAATCGAAATAAAAAGCAGCTTCATTCACATTAGTACCTATCAGCAACATATCTAAACGTTTTTGGTTTATTCCTTTAACGTCACTTTATACTACTGTGGCTAATCAGATGATGCTACAATGGGAGTCCTAAATTTTGCATAAGCAGGTTTGATTAGCATAGAGATCTTTAATGAGTACCTGACATTGCACAGGCTCAAGACCACCTTTTTACACCCTCTCCGAAGGCTGGCATACTAAGGATTTTTTACTCCCATTAAAAAATCCTAGAGCCACTTACAGGCTTGAGCCCATGACCTTAGCCTTTGAAGGCTGTTATGCTAGCCACTGCTCCACAGGTGACCCCTCTTAACGTTTTTAAATGAATTGAAGAGTTTCTACCACAAACCAGATTTAAAAAAAATATATGTATATATATATATATATATATATTTTATATATATATATATATATATATATATATGTATATAAAATAAAAACAAAGTCACCAGTTGTGATCAGCATTGGCCATTTTATTACACAACCAAATATGTCAAACACATCAAAATCCATAAAAATATGACGTTTCTCTAGAAATATCTAATCTTTCTAGCAAGAACACCATTAGTCATAGTGCTCCATGCATTTGCCATGAGAGAAATGCTCAATCTCAACTTTTTTTAGGCCTCATTTTGTTCTTCTGGATAGACCATGTCTAGGGGTTCGCGATAGGTCGTTGGGAAATAATTTTAAATAAACTTCAATCTTTGTGGAGTCTTGGCTTTTAATAAGCTACACAGACAAATTTAACATTTTAAGTGATCTAATGTTAATGATCACTTACTGGTGCCATGCTACTGTACAAAAATAACCTTAAAATTGGCCATTTTCTAACATTTATAAAATAATGAGGTTAAATGACAGATGTATCGAAGATGAAAATGAACAATATTTGTATTTTTGTTCAATTTCTTTTTTTTTTTTTTTTTTTTTTTTTTTTGGATCGGAACGATATTATAGAGAGAGACCTAAATTTTGCAAATTCAAGTTTTAATAAGGTGGGGATTTTTAAGGAGTACAATCACACAGGCTCGGAACCACCATTTTACTTCCTCTGAAGACAGCATAACGAGGGATTTTTCAACCCTTTTAAAAAATCTTAGCATCTGTCAGATCCAACATTAAATTTTAGTTATTCAATGTTTTGCAGATTCAATTAAACTTCTACAGGTTGTTTTTTTTTTTTTTTTCCATTTACATTTCTACAATTAGATCATTTCTAGATTACAGAGTTGCTGCAGATGTATTTCACAGGAAATGTAAAAGATACAGTCTAGCCCACTAAAAATCTAAATATATTCGTATATCTAATATTTAGTATTTAAGGATCCTTGCCATTGAAACGATTGGATGAAGGGGTATGCACACAATATTTGTTGGGAACCACTGTTCTAGAGCATCTTTCTCTTTTCTACCTTTAAAATTAAAAAAAAAAAAAAATGCACCAATTTCACAGTCTTACTAGTCACAACTAACAAGGCTAATGACAAAAATTATAAGTTATAACTATAACCCAGAGCATTATTTTAGTATGCATTGGATTAGTGAGATTATTATAAACACCGTATTAGAACAAAGTACTCTCGCACAGCCAGATAATTACTTTTGGATTATAATAATTAGTCTTGAGAATATTCATTATGTTCACAATTATATATTATATACAAAGTTTTTAAGGTAGATAGTTATTGCATTTTACTTTTCCTTTTTTCTAAAATGCTGAATTTCCGCCAATTTATTTTTTGCTGACAATTCAGTTGTATTCCCTCTGAGAGAGGAAGGAAGAGGAAAAAATCTGGTGTCCACAACACACGACTTTCACTTACCTCCATTATTTATATCAATTCAAGGATTTTTAAACAAATTTATTAATGAAAATGAATTGTTAAAGAATGATTTAAATTGGATTTTAATAGAAACATGTGTTTTATTAAATAATCAATTATATTATTATTTACGCAATCATTTGTTTTATCGGCTTTTCATCACTCTCCGTTAACAATTACAATAGTATGTATAAGATAATATTTTTTCTAAAAACTTTAGCATTCCAACGTTATATTATACATCTATATTACTGTTCTTATGTTCAAAAACAAAAAATTGCATACAAAAATATTTTAGTACTTTTCTCCTTTAGTTGTTTATCAAATTCGCTCAACTTGAATATTTACCCGTTACTTATCAATGCTAATAAGATGATGTTCCAATTTTTTTTAAATCTATAAAGTCAATGTTACTTCAGAGGAAGAAAACAATTTCAAATAACGGCATTTGAGCCATTTCAAACTATTTCAATCAGAATGAAACTTACATGATATTAAAGCCCATCAAATTTTACATCTATGTATAGAGTTAAATCAAAATTGTTAGGGCCGTTTGTGCAAAATGCATGGTATAAAGTGGCTCTTCTGGTCAGCCGATTTTGATAAAAAAGTTTCTGTAACATCTCGGGTGTATAGTTGTCTTGAATATGAAATTTCAGTTTCATAGGACTTTTCGTTTTGCCCGGGAGTTACCACACACGGACACACAGACCTTTTTGCCGGACTTGGTTATTTGGACTCAGGGGACCCCTTAAAACGTGTATTTCCACTGAAAACTGGAATTATAAAATTTTCATGATCGCAATACTTTCCCTTACTATAAATTTCATATATAGGTAAGTGAAAGTAAAAAATAAACTCATTATAATACAATCAGTTATAATAATGGATGAAATAAAATTTAGAGGCAATAGAAAAAATAAAAAAGAAATTAGAAAACATATATAAAACAATTATTTTATTAATAGTTTGTCTACTCAACAACACTTATCATAAATTGTACCTATTTTGTGTTTAAAAAAAAAATGCGATGAAACTGAATAAACAACATCAATTTACAAATGAAAATTAAAACATTAATTTTTATAATTCAAATATGTTTGTCTAAATCCATGTAATATTTGCTAAGAAACTAAAGAAACAACTGAAAAGATATAGAAACTATTGTTTAATGTTTTAAATGTAAATGTTTAAACAGTCTTGTAGTCATTACTAACTTAATTTCAAAAATCATACGATTGTGAATAAATGCAGTTTTAATTGTTAGTATTTTAAATTCATAAAATTAAACTCCATAACAATGGTTTTTCCCGTGGTGAAACTAAAAACTTTGGATATTAGAGGTCCGTATGAGGCTGTTACAATGAAACTTTAATTAGAAGTTCAAAAGCACCCTTAAATATTTTTTTAAAACAAATTACTCCTACTACTATGTTTAAATATAAATAGAAAAAAAATCATGGATGAAAAAATTCATAATTACCTTTTTTTCATTCTTAGGAGATCCAACAATCTTCGGAAATTTAAAACCTCCAAGTGAAGTTTTAGATGGTCTAATTGAAAGCGTTTCATCACAAAGGTACAATGGCTATGCTCCTTCAGCTGGTAAGAAAATTAAATAATATTACTTTAAAATTAATTTTACATAGAAAGAAATATACTATATACCAATCTGACATTTTGTTATCAATACCAACAACTATAACTCAAAACAGGGCATGATGTTAAGCACATTGTAATAAAGATCTAAGGATACTGTTTGTTGTTATTTTATTTATTCCTTCTTGTGCATTGAGGCAAAACGGGTATTCACAGCTATGAAAAATACCATAGATACAACCCAAAGCTGCTACAAAACCAATTAAATTACTGGCTGTGCACACAGCATGCTTTTCATCGAACCGAGTGCTGAATAGAATGGGTTCAATTTTCTCCATGGTCAATTTTTATTTCTCATTAACACCTAAAAATTAATCTCTAAACTCTCCCATTTCGGTTAGTAGAGGGCTGCAACTTTAAGGTGGCCTCAGGGGTCAGTAAAATGGACCTACTCTCTGCGAACTAGTCCCTCCCTCCTCTCAAAGTACTAGTACCAGTACAGTACAGTTGATAGAATGAGAGAATACCATGAAGTTAATAAATATATCAATATAAAAACACCTGATTCATAATGCATAATTGTCCCAATATTAAATGAAACCCAAAACATCTTGATAATTGGCAGTTGGTACATGTGACCAGAAGTATTATTTTAAAGTAATAGATTGATATAGTCACCCTACTTCTGCTCTATGCTAGGAACATTTACAGAAAAGGTTAGCCTTTATACTTATACAAGTGAGAAAAATTATTAGTTAAATGAACTAGGTGCAGTCGAGAAACATGAACGATTCACTAATATCCTTTCGGCTGTCACAAACCATCTCTAATATGCATATATGGAGATTATAATTTTATTTGTTTACCGATTACAACAATAACTGAAATAAAAATTATGATTGTTTGCAAAAATATATGAAAAATGGGTTTGAAAAAATATTTAGTTGTCATTATATTTTAGGTCATGAAGAAGCAAGAGCAGCAGTTGCAAAATATTCTTCACACAGCAATCAACATATTAAACCAAAGGTAATATTTTTATTAATTTGTACAAAATAAAAATAAAAAAAAAAAATAAATATATATATATATATATATATATATATATATATATACTAACAGTAAGTAGCCTGGTAGTTAGTAGCATACTTGGAGTTTTCACTGAATGAGCAACATATAAAAGTGGATAATGTTTTATCGCCAATCTCAATGAAATATATTTTGTTTATCTGCTTTAAGAAAAAAATAAAAAGGCAAAAATACAAGTGTTTCGTCGAAATGGGCTAGAAAATAAAAATATTGAAAATTATAAAAATTTACATTGAATATAATATTCAATCATATAAGTGAATTTGATATTCTAAATAAACAAAATCATTAAAATAATTTTCAATGGTTTATTAATATTGTTAAACATATAAAATTGTTTGACTACCCCCCATGATGAAACAGGGGTCTCATATCGACCTAAGAAAAGAGCTTAAAAAAGCACCAGTCCAACCAACAAACTTTGCTTATTACAAATTAAATGTTAAAAACTGTTAAAATTACATACATTTCTTTATATTCAGTTATTTATGCATTAAATACTTAGGTAAATAAATCTATTTCTTCGTCAATCACTACCACAAACGTCATTCATATAAAGAATTTTTAATTCACTGATCATCACTTGGTAAAATTTTGTGTAGTCCGAAATTTTACATTCCATAAGAGCTTTGGCTGTATTATTGGAAGTAAAACGGATTCTACTGTTGATAACACAAATAAATTTCCAATATTTATAATTACATTCACACATTCTTTTTTATGTATTATTATTTATCTGTTAACTATTAAAATTCTAGACGATATTAAAGCTTTAAGATCTTACGATATTGTTATTATTTATACTCTAAACTAATTAAAATTAAAATTTGTTTAATTGCAGGATGTAATTCTTTGTTCTGGTTGTTCTTCAGCTCTTGATATATGTGTTGCAGTAATAGCAGACCCAGGACAAAACATTCTCATCCCCTGCCCAGGTTTCCCATTATACAAGACTCTTATTGGAGGACTTGGTATTGAGGCAAGATATTATAAATTACAAGTATGTCAATTTTGAATTAGTTCTTTTTTTATTTTTTTTTTTTATATATTAATTCAATAATGCTATTCTATCTCTTGAAACTCAAGAAATGCTGTTCACTTCTTTTGAATCTCTGTTTCAATGTATTTAATATAATAATAATTTTCTAATGTAATTTAATAAGGATAGCAATAAATATTTAAAGGCCTACAAGAGTTTTTGATAAATAACTTTTTGTAGAGCTAAAGTATTCACATGTTTTCACAAGCTAAATGATGCTTTATCATGGCATTTATATGGCACCAACAAAGCAGATAATTAAAAAAAAATGTTTTGTTGCTTAATGCAACCTTATCAGTGTATGCGCATCAAATACAACCTTTCTTTCTATTTGGAAATAGGAGTAATTATCCTGTCATTGATTGATGACTAAGACCTCCTTCGCTACTAATTGGAAATGAAGAATATTTAAAAAAATTATTTCAATTCCAGTCTTAAACATAACTTATTTTCATTTAAGTCTGCCACATTATTATATTTTTTATTGAAAAGAATAAAAAATTTATTTTCATCTTTCTTACAGGTTTACTTATAAGCATTTTTTATCCGCACACAAGTATCCTTGTTACAATCTTACATAAACCAAGAACAAGACATCGGTTTTGATTGTAATTCATGGTTTTAAATTATACAGTATTTTTATACTGGGTACACAATGTTTATGATGTTTTTAACTTACATGGAGCAAAATAATTGAGTAACATAGGAATGCCCTTAAACTAAGATATATTAAATTGCTTTTAGGAATCATCTATAATCAGCTGTAACATAAAATTATTCCAAAAAACATTTAAATTTAATATATAAAAATCTTGTATCATAGTGTTCTTAGTTGTACTCCTCTGAATAAGCTCAACCTATTTCTATAATTTTTTTTTGTATATTTAGTAGGTATGAGAATCGGTTCTAAACTACATTTCATACCGCCAGATGACTTGGGTGTCCCTATACAGAAAAAAATTTACAACAAATTTTTTTTTGTCATAAATAATACTTATAACCCCAAATTTTCATCTTCTATTCTCCACACTCACATTTTTTAATCCTCATTTTAGTATTTTTGTATCATTAATATCCAAATAATTTAACTATTGTTTGTATTACAAAAGTCTAGTGCAGGCAACATAAGACTTTCACTTCCTTCGGCTGTTAAAATCAATTTAAAGAAATTACTTTCATCATTATCCATTCCTCATCCGTATATAAGATGTCATTTTTTCTAAAATCTTAAGCTTTCTAATGGTATATTATATATACACTATATTACCATGTTTATGTTCAGAAAAAAAAAATCTAACTAAAACAATATTTCTGTTTTTCAATCGTTTAGTTATGAAATAGTTTTGCATTGTGTATTTACCCGTTTGTTATCAATGCTAACAACATGTAACAGTAAATTTTTCCAAATTAACAAAATTAAAATTACTGTTGAGACTGTTTCAATCAGAATGAAACCTACATTATATTAAAGCCTATTAAACTTTTCATCCATTTATCAAGTTTAATAAAAATCGTAAAAGCTGTTTTTGAGGAAATCGTAAACAGGTGCAAAATGCATGGTATAAAGGGGCTCTTTTCGTTCAACGACTTTGATGAAAAAGTTGCTAAAATCTCAGGATGAAACCTACATGATATTAAAATCTATTATACATTACATCGATACAGGGAGTTTATTTAAAATCTTTAGAGCAGTTTTGGAGAAAACGTAAAAAAGTGCAAACTGCAAAAAGTAGAACTTCCATCTGTAGCGCTCCATTCCCCTTTCTGATCCCATCCCCACACACTTACAATTCATTCGTTATTTTTTATTCAACAACCAAAATATTTACTAGAAATAATTTATGAGGCATAACAACATTTTCTGGGTCAGCTAGTTAATTTTATAATATACATTAAATAAAATTAATAATTAGCTTTTCTAGAAGTTGTCATTCTCATATCACCTCACCAACTTCAAAACTTGTTCCAAGTATAATTGAAATATGCTCTAAGAAATATTCTTTGGCATTCATTTTTTTTTTCAATTAATGAACCCATTAAAACAGCTTAAATATGGTTTTATATGGTCAGTATGCAGTTTTAAAATATTTTTCAATCTTTTTCAAGGAAAAATTTGACTGGGAAATCGATCTAGACGATCTCGAAAGAAACATTGATGACTTGACTGCTGCAATCATCATTAATAATCCATCAAACCCCTGCGGATCAGTTTACAGTAAGGAGCACCTTCTAAACATTCTTGAAATAGCTAAAAAATATCATCTACCTATAATTGCAGATGAAATATATGAGCATCTAGTAAGTTAACCAAATTTTACAACAATAAAGTTAAATTTATTCAAGTAATCTATTAATAAAAAGTAATATTCTAGGTTTTCGAAGGAGAAAAATTTATACCCATATCATCTCTATCAGATGAGGTACCAATTCTTTCATGCAGTGGTCTCACAAAAAGGTAAAAACTAATAGAATAAAAAATATTACAAGTAAAATAGCAGAACATCTTATCAATAAGATATTAAGATTTCTTCCAACATAATTTACTTTTAAAACTTTTCAACATTACTTTTTGAATATTATGAGTGTAAACGACAGCACTGCTGATGAAGTGGTGAAACAGTGTATGTGAAATAATTATGCAGGATAGACACTTGAAAATTGAAACTCATAAAACGTAAAATTGCAAAATAAAATTATCTTCTTTTGGGATTGGCCAAAAAATATATATCTTAACTATTATGAATAAAAATTTATATATTTTTCAAAATTGAAGTATTTGTTGTTTGTTTTTTTAATTTTCAAACACCTTTTTTTAATAATTGATTGTGTTTGATCAATAGATTAAGAATGTATATATGATTTTTTAATTTTATAATACAATTAAAATCATACCAGATTCATTATTCCCTGGAGGAAACACAAAAAGATGACACATATATTAATCTGTTTTATAAGAAAAATAATAAAATACATATATCAGTCTCACGACTACCTGATTGAAGAGCATATGGAACAGACTTGATCCACGACTTCAAAATATTCTTGTGGCACTTTTATACTACAGTGCTAATTGCTCATTTATTTTTATTTTTGGAAATGTATATACCAAATTTATATTTACTAAAGGGTTAGTTTCTTGCCTCCCAAGATATACCACCCCAGAACATGATAGAACCCCCTCCAAATGGCTGTATATACATATATATGATTACAGGTTTTTAAAGGTTTATTTTAAATATATATATTTATGATTACAGATTTTTGATACCGGGGTGGAGAATGGGTTGGATCATAATTCATGACAAAAAAGAAATTTTTGATAAGCAAGTAAGTAATATAATTTATTTCTTATGAAACTTCAATTGTTAATGAAAAAAATTGACTTAAAAATTTCTCTCAGATAAGAGGAGGCCTTCAGAAATTAACTCAAAGGACTATCGGGAGTAGCACACTTATACAAGGAGCACTGCCACACATATTATCAAAGACTCCTGAGAAATTTTTTGAAGAAACTATAGCAGTGATTCAGGTAAAATTTGATTACGTTTTTTTTTTAATCTAATATCAATTGATTGTATAGATTTTTATTTTTTGTTTTATTTTTGATGTTTCAGAGGAATGCAGAATTAGTTTATAAAAACCTCTCACAAATAGAAGGTCTGAAACCTATAATGCCACGAGGTGCAATGTATATGATGGTAAGATTAAAAACATGATGATCACACTTGACCATTGACTCTCTAATAGATCTGAATAATATATAATGGATGAAAGTATAAAAAAATTTGAAAACCTTCTTAAAGCTTTTCTCAGTAAAATTCATAATTTTTTCAACCAATTTCATAATTTGTTCAACCAATTTCAAACACTTAATTTGATGAGGTATCCTTATCAAGAATTCATGCGAGATTCAAAGAGGATTAGGCAAGAGGAATTAGAGAATTCGTCAGATGATTTATAGTTTCATTAAACCTTGTTAAATTTCTTCAAATTTAATTTCATTAAGTAAATTAGACCTTAAAGTTTTCTATTTTTTAATTAAATAATTTAGTAAGATTGTTTTAGGAGAAATTTATAGTTTTATTTTACAGTTATTATTTTGGTTGCTTTGGTGTAAAATATATATCAAATTGTGATTTTTCAAAATTACGAGTTACATCCATATATTTGACAACAATACAACTCCCCCCATGAGGATTGGGCAATGTATCGGGAATCCATGGCCTGTCCCAAGCCAGGATAAAGGAGGAGGGATCGAGGAGTAACACCTTGTTAATAAAACTTGGTCCGGCTGGTAGTACCTTGTAAGGGCTCCGGTCTAGGGTTGCAGGATCGGGTGGTAGGCGCTCGGAGCCGTGGTGAAGGCAGACCTACTTGGGGATCAGGACCTCGAACTCAAACCTGCTAGTGTTGGGCAGCGGCAATGCTAGTATCTCAATGAGGCTGAAGGTGGTATATTCACTGGCTAGGCTCAATGAGAATTTGTGTATTTAAGGAGTTGAATACATACGGCAAGGGTAGACACAGCTCTAAAGTCGTGGTGAAGACAGTGCGTCTAGAGGGTGAGGACATTGAACACAAATCTCCCTGTCCTCCAGGTAAAAGGTTGGACAAAGGGCTAACAACCCGATCCAGAAAACGTATACTGTTTTGAGACCTCAAAAAGACATAGCCGGACTTTAAAAAAAGACTTTTCATTTGCTCAATGGAACATTTTATTTTTATATAGACTGGGTTCGCTTTGGCAACTCCTACAGCAGCTGGACCTTTATAAAATAGATCTGGTTGCTCTACAGAAGGTGAGGTAGAAAGGAATCAGAATCCTAGAGAAACAGTCCCACACCATCTACTACAGCTACCACTGTCAGCAGCATATTTCTGGTACTGGGTTTGTGGTCAGGGGAGCTGCCCGAGATCTTGTTATGGGCTTTACCCCAGTTAACCATGGAATCTGCATCAATAGATTGAGGGGTAAACTTTACAATTACACTGTCCTGCATTGCTATGCTCCCTCCCATTAAGGTAGCCCTAGAGGATGAGAAAGAAGATTTCTACGATCAGCTAGACAGGACTCTAGACGGCTGTCTGAGGAGTGATAAAGATTATCATGGGTGACTTTGATGCCAAAATTGTCAAGGAGGAAGTTTTTAGGCCGACCATAGGAAAATATAGCCTCCACGACGAGACAAACGAAAATGGATGTATTCCGCATCAAAGGACTTGGTTGTGGGAAGCACCCTATTCCCTGGAAAAAGTAATCACAAAGGTACATGGCGCTCTTCAGATGGTGAGGCGATGAATCAGATTGACCAACTTTTGGTCAGTAGGAGGCACAGATCAAATTAGATGAGCTGCAGATCATATCAAGGGGCTAATATGGACACCGACTATTACCTGGTAGTGTCCAAAATGAGAACCAGAATATCAAATGTAAGGAAATCCATGGGAAAGAAGAGAGAAGAGAGTATAGTTACAGCCAGTCTGAGAATGCTGGATGTTAGTGAAAAGTACTGTTAGAAGCTTGATAAAGCAATCATGAAAGAACAATGGAATGTTCTGATATCCTGGAATGCTCTAATTAACCCATGGCATATTGCTTTTACAGTGCGCCAACAAGGTTCTCTCAAATGTCATTTATGAGAGAAAAATAGGTAAATATCAGGCGGGTTTCAGGGGAGGAAAATGAACAGCGGATCAAATGTTTGGCCTCAGAATGGTTCTCGAGAAGACCCAGGAGTACAGAATGATTACCCATCATCTATTTGTGGACTTCTGGAATGATATGATAGCATAAAAAGGCCGAAGTTGTATGCAGCATTGGTAGAGCTTGGAGTTTCTCTGAAATTGGTTTGGCTGATCAAGATGACAATGGATAAAACGTGGTACACTGTACGGATTCGAACAGACCTCTCTCCACAGTTTGAAACTGCAAAAGATGTTAAGCAGGGTAATGATCTCACCTGTTTGTTGTTCAATTTGTATGTGGAGAAGGTAGTGCGTGATTCAGGTATACATACTTTGGATACCATCTTCAGCTGGTCCAAATCTTTGGGTTTGCTGACGACCTGGACATTGTTGCAAGGTCATTTGAATCTCTGGAAAATGCTTTTCTCAGGTTAGCAGAGGATATGGGGATGCACAATAACCAGGAGAAGACCAAATATATGAGAGATGGGCCGGGAGCAGAGACTGCAGACTGACATCCGGTGATAATGGGCCCATTTGCATTCCAGAGAGTTGACCACTTTGAGTACCTCTGATCAGTGGTAAATTGTGGAAACAGGATCTCCAGGAAAACAAGTCAGCGTCTCGACATTGCCAACAAGTGCTATTTTGGCCTCAGAAAGCACCTGAGAAGTTCCTACCTCACCCACCGAACAAAATGCCTTTTGTACAAGGCCCTTATTAGGCCCTCTAAACCTACGGATCTGAGACATGAACCCTCACTCGGAAAGGGAAATCCTCATATTTGAAATGAAGATCCTAAGAAAGATATTTGGGCCAGTTAAGATCGGGGAAAGCAGGAGGCGGGGGAAAAATTTTGAAGTCTACCAGATCTATGGCGAAGCAGATGTGATGAGAATGATCAACTAAGGAAGGCTGCGCTGGACTGGCCACGTTGTATGGATGCCAGATGAAGAAATTCCCAAAAAGCTGCTGGATGGGATGTTTCACCGGACAAGGAGAAGAGGAAGACCACGGCTTAGATGGGAGGACACTGTTGTTAGGGATGCCCTTCGCCTAATTGACACCCGCAACTGGTGAGCAGCTGATCAAGACCGGACCACCTGGCAAAGACTTATTTAGGAGGCCAAGGACCACATCGGTCTGTAGCAACACAGATGGATGGATGGACAAGTTACATCCAGATGTGGGTTACATTTTTTCTTCACAACAACACCTCTTCAACTTTAAGTTTATCATATTGGTTTAAAAAATTGTAAATTTGTTTGAAAACAATTATAAAATCATTTTTTTAAAAATTGTGAAATTGGTTGAAAACAAATATGAAATTGTTTGGAAAAATTGGGATATTGATTGAAAAAATTAGGAATTTACTGGAAAAAGCAACACATATTAATTTTGTATTGAACTTGAAAACAAAAAAATATTTAGACAAAGGTATTCTGACCAAGAATGACTAACAAAGCTGATAGTTGGATCACATGCAATATTTCTTCCATGGATGACAATGATAATTATAGCTATTATATTATATTATAAGACTTTCATTACGTTGATTTGACATGCAATAGTTTTTTATTACAGGTACGAATTGATCTCGATAAGTTTCCTTCATTGAACAACGGATTGGAATTTGTTACTAAATTGGTTTCAGAGGAGTCATGTTTTTGCCTCCCGGGTGATGTGAGTATAGCTATTTTAATACAAATTAGTTAAATTAACTTATTTTGACTATTTAATCAGATTACTTTCCATTAACACTTTTGTTTTATTTCATCCATTCTGAGGGATCAATAAAAAGATCAATAAAACATCTACAAAAACCATGATCACATTTAAAATATTTGTTCTAAACTACCAACTTTTTTTTCTCAATACAATGCTCCAAAACACTGTACTCATAAAATATTAATTACTAATTACACTGAAATGTTTTTATGTAATTATTCCACATATATTAAAAAGGTTTGGACATGATTTTCAAGCAGATTCGTGCAAAACTGAAAGGAAACATTGATTTTGAAGTTCATGAAAAATGTCATTCATTTATACTACATCAAACGATACCCTTCACACCGACTTACCTATTCCAAATACAACAAACCACATAGGATTGACTTCTAAATGATTCCACGACAAACAAGATGTAAATGTTAACAAATTAGTTCAAAACATGACTACAACTGACATGCCTAACACAACTCGGCATAAGCTGAAAAGGAATTGGATAAGGGACTTCCTGACCTAAAAATATTGTTGTGCTTAATGTCAGGAGGATGCACCACTGGGTGCTGTCTCCCTCATGCCTAACTATGCCATGTTTTCCATATTTTTAAAATACAACCCATTGGCTTATTTTATTTATTTTACAGGTGCAAATTAAGTTATTGAGTTTAAAAAAAAAAAAAAAAAAAATATATATATATATATATATATATATATATACTATTCACGGTCACAGATATTGCATCACTCAATAAAAAGTTTTCTCCTCCAATATTGAACATTTACATATGTTTTAAAAAAGTGCTGAATACACAAACAAATAATATTATGTAATGATAATTAAAGAAAAAACATAAAAATTAATGAAAAAATATATATAGAAATTTAACTTTTCTTGTAAGGTGAATTATAATATTAATTTTCAAAACTGTGACCACTGTTGATTTAAGTCACAGCATTTTCCCTGAAAAATTTTCAATATAATGTATCCTCACAATTTTAATTTTTTCAGATAGTGAAACTTCTTAAAATTTGACATTATTACTGATTTTATCCAGATAGAAGTAAAAACTACTAACCAAGAACTAAGAATTTTTTTTTTAAATCACAAAGCTTATGATATAAATAAGTATAAAAAAATTAAAATATTTGATTGAATTAATTGTATCACCATAAAAAGTTAAAGCATAGGTGATGAAATTTCTTATGACCACAACTGTATAACTTAGTAAATTTGGAAAAAAAAAATATGAAGAAAGGCATTATATTTAGTCCCCAGATCACAAATTTAAAATACCTTACAAAGTCAGTAACCAATTTTACATGAGAACAAACAATTTTAAAATATACATTAAACAATTATGATATTCACATGGATAAACAGAAATATAAGGAGAAATATATTATTTAAGAATTAGCTTAATAATTACATTTTAATATTTCTCTATGATGTTTCAGTGTTTCAACGCACCAGGATATATTAGACTGACTTTGAGCCCACCTTATGAAATGTTACAGGAAGCTTGTACGAGAATAGCAGAATTTTGTAAACGATATTGTGTGCCGTAGTTTTCAATGAATGATAAATAAAGACTAAATGCTGTTCAATGTTTATAAATAAATAATTCAAAAACAATGCGAGACAGAAAAATACATTGAACCATGTTTTTCAGTGTTCATTAGATAAAATTTTATTTAAAATGTAAATATGGCAAATTAGTTGCATTCAGTAGTATTAATTATTTAGATTTAAATTTATTACATAACAGCTGATCAAATGTGGAAAAAAATTACATTAATTTTGCAGTATGTAAAAAACATGTAATAATAGGTATTTTCTAAAAGACTTTTATCTTAATAAGGTTATTATTTAATAGAAACGCTTTATATTTGTGATGTGAATAAACAATTTTTGTGATTTACAGTAAACATATGAAATATTTTTAACCAATATTTGTTACACAAAACTTAATAAATACTTTCAACTTAATACGTGTTATCTATATAACTTGGCATGCTGTTTGATTTAACTGAGTTTTAGCAATTAAATAAATCCTTTAATCAAATTAAACAAATCTTGTATTAAGGGAGAAAATTGTCATAATATACTAAAATTAATACAAATAGAATAAAGAAAAGAAAAGGCCCACAAAGTATGTCAGAATAGCTTAATAACCATTTGTATTGAGTACATCATTACCAATATTTCAAGGCCAATGATTTGTAATTTTTTAAATATAGACCAGACACTGAAAATAAGTGAGTGTATGGTTAGACAAAAGTAATAAATGGTATTTGATTATATAATAGTATATAGTTATATCGTATATGGTTATATAATGAAAAAAGTAATGAATGGTATTTGATAAAACTGTTAGTGGGCTAGTTTTATATTACTCTCCAATTTCCTTTTGGTCTTGGACCATTTTGGACAAAACAAAAACACATTACTGTATGTATAAGCGAAAGTTGTGGATGGATTTAATCAAATTTATATGGGGACATCTAAACACAATCAATTCCAATCTCTGAAGTCAGCAGGTGCTATGCCCATCTCATAGATTTTACCACAGACAGAAACAACATCAAAATTGTTCCTAAACGTCTATAATATTAACACTTCTGATTTTGAGAGGAATGTGAAAACAAACCTTCCCTAACTTTAAGTAATAAAAATGAATAGAAAAGAAAAAGAATGAAGGAAAAATTTTATCACCACAGAGTACTGTCTTTGTCTGGACGGATGGGACGGACGAGGAGGACTGGACGGTCTCCATACGGATGCAGATGTCCAGGAAGGCTAGCCACGAAATAAATAAGGTACAACCCCATCAGTAAGGTGCACTGCAGTAGCAGTTAAGGTGAAGCTCTAAAGTGCACACCCGCTAACCGGGCTGTACCACAGAACCTTAAAATACAATAAAATTGTATAAGAATTAAAATAAATAAGATTTGTTTATTGGAAGCAGTGGCATTAGGACACCTAGGACGCTGCCCCACTGCTCCCACATAGTGATGGGCAAATACTCAAAAAATTGGAGTACTGATTACTGTAATCAAATGATGCTCGCTGCTGATTACAAAATCTACTCAGCTTTCCTCCTGATTACTTTCTATTTTCCTCTGTAATCAAAATTTTCGTACTTTTAAGTACTTGATTACTTTTTTATATGAGGTGGCCAGAATAGAGTATATTACATACATCTATTAAGTTAATTTATATTAATAATTTCTTTAAGCCATCTTTTTTTTCATATTGTCGATTATTTTAAACTTTTCGTTAAAAAATTGATAGGGGTAATTTATTATTATTAAGATGGTGGGTTTATAGATTATTGTAAACTCTTCAGATAAAATCGATATCGGGGCCTACTATTATGTTTTTTTACACTTGGAATTTCATTTTAACTTTTTCGTATTTATTATTACAAGGCTAAGTAGCTGCGTTCCCAAAGGTTCGTTACCGACTATACCACTAATTTTAATCGCGCTCGCTCAAATATGGGTTCATTATAACTTTTTCGTATTTATTGGATACAAGTCTAAGTAGCTGTGTTCCCAAAGGTTCGTTACCGATTATACTATTAATTGTAATCGCGCTCGCTCAAATATGGGTTTATTATAATTTTTTCGTATTTATTGTATACAAGGCTAAGTAGCTGCGTTCCCAAAGGTTCGTTACCGACTATACCACTAATTTTAATCGCGCTCGCTCAAATATGGGTTTATTATAATTTTTTCGTATTTATTCGCTATTAGGCTCAGTCGCTGCGTAACCAAGGGCTCGTTACAGATTATACTTTTAATTTTAATTGCGCTAACTCATGCAGAGGTTTATTTTAACATGTTCGTATTATTTTTATACTTGAAAATATATTTACTTTTTAAAGGATTTTGTTAATGGTATTAATTATTTCAGTTGGTTGCTTTAGAGTAGATTTTGTTTGATTTTTTTCATCAAATAAAAATAGGCGTATATAATCGTTCTATTCAGCTGATTTTTATCAAACTCCAAAATATTAACCAAATAGATAAATTTCTATCCTGATGAAAAGGATTAGCGGTAACCCAATTGATCAAAAGTTACAAAAACACGAAATAAACATACATTAAACCAACTGACTAAAAAAACATTAACACATTCACTAACTAAACCCCCAAAACCCAATACAGAAATTAGCATAGAAAAGAAACTCGAAGAAGTTAAAACAAATCAATTATTATCCGAACGCACTTAAAACCAATAAAACGTTTATCAGCCAAACCGAAAACAAAATACAGAAATTAGTACTAAAATCAATCTATTCTGGAAGGAGAATATCTATTTAGTTATAATAAACCAATATTTGTGCGAGCGCGATTAAAATTAATAGTATAATCGGTAACGAACCTTTGAGAAGCAGCTACTGATCCTAGTATCCAATAAATACGAAAAAGTTATAATGAACCCATATTTGAGCGAGCACGATTAAAATTAGTGGTATAATCGGTAACGAACCTTTGGGAACGCAGCTACTTAGCCTTGTATACAATAAATACGAAAAAGTTATAATAAACCCATATTTGAGCGAGCGCGATTACAATTAATAGTATAATCGGTAACGAACCTTTGGGAACGCAGCTACTTAGCCTTG
Organism: Piezodorus guildinii; assembly: GCA_023052935.1. Classification (NCBI taxonomy): domain Eukaryota; kingdom Metazoa; phylum Arthropoda; class Insecta; order Hemiptera; family Pentatomidae; genus Piezodorus; species Piezodorus guildinii. The sequence goes on along the minus strand of CM041293.1, from coordinate 116,401,178 downwards.
TATACAATAAATACGAAAAAGTTATAATAAACCCATATTTGAGCGAGCGCGATTAAAATTAATGGTAAAATCGGTAACGAACCTTTGGGAACGCAGCTACTTAGCCTTGTATCCATTAAATTATGAAAAAGTTATAATAAACCCATATTTGAGCGAGCGCGATTAAAATTAATGGTAAAATGGATAACGAACCTTTGGGAACGCAGCTACTTAGCCTTGTATCCATTAAATTATGAAAAAGTTATAATAAACCCATATTTGAGCGAGCGCGATTAAAATTAATAGCATAATCGGTAACGAACCTTTGGGAACCAAGCTTAATAATAATAAATTACCCTTATCAATTTTTTAACGAAAAGTTTAAAATAATCGACAATATGAAATAAAAGATGGCTTTAAGAAATTATTAATATAAATTAACTTAATAGATGTATGTAATATACTCTATTCTGGCCACCTCATATAAAAAAGTAATCAAGTACTCAAAAGTACGAAAAATTTGATTACAGAGGAAAATAGAAAGTAATCAGGCGGAAAGCTGAGTAGATTTTGTAATCAGCAGCGAGCATCATTTGATTACAGTAATCAGTACTCAAATTTTTTGAGTATTTGCCCATCACTACTCCCACACCCCATATACCAGAAATGACCAGACAGAGGATACTAAAAATAAAATAAAAAAATAAATTGCTGTCTTGTTCCAGTACTTGATAAGAAAATACTATTCTTAACTGATAGTTTTAGAGGTTGACATCAACCACCGATTTTTTCCTTCTAACCAGTGAAAAGCCAAGGCAGGCAGGTAGCTAAGATTTTACCTCAGAAACAGCTAATAATTTTAAAATCCTAATAATTTTCTCTGTTTGATTTTGAGATGGAATCTACTAGACCATTATTCAGAAGGAGTTAGGCCCTAGATATTAAATGAACGATTTAAATTTACAACAATTTGTTTCAAAATATTTTTTAAAATCATTTCAGAGAGAGCTGAAGCTTCTCAAGCCCCTTTTTAGCCACATTTCTAGATCAAGCATCCACTTTGGAGAGAACAGATGATATTAATCCTAAATCCACGATCAGATATTTCTTGAGCACCTCCCAATCAATTTACTTCCTTTCTTCTGAATTTTGTAACAGTACGTATTGATATTGATTGTTTATATATACATATATATATAACAAACAATATAAAGAATAACTGTAACACATGAAAAATGTGTTTCTGATAAAAAATATACCAGAAGCAAGATAGTAAACAAACACATAAGTATCTTTAAGAATCAGAATACTATTAACCATACATAATGAAGAAGTAAAAAATGCCTTTGAAGATACGTAGTATGTTCTATTAGTTCCAGTCTGCCCTATTTTTCCTACTTTAACCATTCTCAGAACTGCACACTATGCCAGTCCATATCCACTCCCCCTGAACTTACTCAATCCTGTCAGTAAGTGTCCAGCCTTGAAGGAAACTTTGCATTTTTAACATTTTCAAGATTGAATATTGTACAGTAATTCAATTATTTTATAAAGAGGTTCTACAGGTACCATGAATCAAAGATTGATTGGATGGTATGATGTAAGAGCAGTCATTTTGTTGTATTCATGGTAAAAGAATGGGTAAAATAATTTAAATTAAATAAAGAATGTTGAAAGCTTTCCCCCCTCCCACATCCCAATCACCCATCAGAATCTGTCCCTGCTCAAACAATCGAGCTTTTAGAAGCTGAATTGAGGGAAATTCAGAAACTGGACACCAATGGAGAGTTTGGGCAATCAAATAGAAATGTTTTAAGGATTATCAAAAAACATTAGCATATGAGCAAGCAATATTGGTCAAAAATGTCTTTCAACTTCTCAAAAAAAGACACATGCTCACTGTTGCATAGAATTTATATGTGAGCACATACATTCGGCAAAACAACCCGTTATCGAGTCAAGGCCTCCTGGACAGCTCTGTCTTGTGCTGCAGCAATCCAATACCTCTACACTATCCAGCCATCTTGTTCTGGGCAGACCTACTCTCCTTGCTAGATGCTCCTCTTCTGTCATTATCTTACTTGGTATCTCTGAGTCAGTCATTCCAGCCACATGGACTGCTCAACGGAGTCGTCCTAGCATTATAACCCTCACGATATCGGCATCCTTAAAGATGTTGTAGAGCTCCCTGGTTTTTCTTTTCATCCAGACCTCTCCTTCTTATAGCTCCGAATATTCTCCTGAGCACCTGTCCTTTGAAAAGTAGTAGCCTAATTAAATGTGAGCACATATCTGATTTTGTTTCTGGACTCAATAGTAACTGAAAATAAGACAATGGTTCCGTAGCATGACTTACTCAGCAAAACGTGATCATGGCATGGAGATCAGGAGGAGCACCAAAAAATTCAGGCTGTCTAAAAAAAAAATGTATTGGCCAACATTATTTAGAATAATATAGGAATATCATTTGCTGATTTTAAAGGAAGGAATACAACAGTGAATTGTATTATGCAGCCCTAAATCACTGATTGTGAGTCGCCATCAAAGAGAATAGGCAGGAGAACTTGAGCAGATGCATTTGGCCTTTTTTCACAATAATTTCTCTGCCCATACAGTTCTGACTACCAAGGCCTAAGTAAAGGACTGCAGTTTTCAAAAATATGTCTCATCTGACCTTTAGCTCAGGCTTGACCCATATCAAGTTCTATCTTTTCTCTCAGTTAAAATCTGACCTTCATGAGAAAACACTTTAAACCCACGCAGCAGTAGGACATATTTCCAGCTAAAAAATAATGCATTTTTTTCATGGGATAGGAATGTTGTTTATGCATTCTATTAAGTTTGTGCTACTTATGACAGAATAAATTGAAAAACAGTAAGATCAGTATCTTTCTTTTACCTTTCCCTTCTTTCTCATGCCAGTAGCTTATGGACTCTACTACACATGATAGTTATTTAAATAAAATAATTTTCAAGTAAAAATGGAGTTATAAAGTTGATTGCAAACTAAAAGAGAAAAACCATAACAGTTCCTTACCATTGAGTTTACTATTAATATTTAAGACCACACAGCTAAGTACGAAAAAAAAAATTAATAAATAAATAAAATAGAAAAGGAAATCATTTGTTTTAAATTAAAAATAAAACAAAAAACAATCCTATTCAATTGAGTAATAAAATTTATACTAACACAGTAAAGTCATAAGGTATAAAGGAAGTGGGAGCTTATTAGGCTTTATTATTGCTGTTGGTTACTTTCATAATAATATCATGTTTTAAGGGCTACTGAGTTCAAATAATAAAGACTTCTGTTCTGTGGGTCTAAAAAGTCTGATTTCCCAAATGAAGTTACCTTATGCCTTATAAATTATGTCAAGGATATTACAATAATATTTTGGCTAAAATCAAAGAGTTGATTAAGGGTCCCTTTTAACCATTCACTAGATGGATGTGATTTTGAAAAATAAAGAAAAACTTTTCAGAAATTATCAACCCATACATCATGAAAGAAGAATAGTATAAAGCATTTAATTGAGGTAGACTATATTCCTCAAAGGAAATTTCGTCTACCTTTCAATGGAACTTAATTATTTTCAACAATTTTAAAAAGGTGGCTGTTGATTATAATTCTTACCATAATTTTACTTATTCTATCGCGAGACAAACAAGACATAAAGACAGTTTGATTTAATCAGCCTTTTTTATGTTCATAAGTACATGAATAATAGTTTTAAACCACTAAAATAAAATTTTAACTAAAAGTAATTTATAAAAATTAAATTGTTTCTAAAAGTATATAGCCCAGAAATTGGTTTATCTAAAATATCTCAAAACCTCTATTCAAACAGACTAAGTTCACAATACTGGAGTTTTAGATGACCATTAAGGCTATAGGATGAGTAAGTTTGCTGGTGTTGTGCGGTCATTAAAAAATAAAATAAAATAAGGAACAGTTATTATTTCTTTTACACCAACAGTTATTATTAGTGTATTATTTCTTGATGACAGCACCCCAACGAACTTGTCCATCAGACAAACTATAGCAAATAATACATACATAATAATATAATATATACATAATAATTATATATATGTATGTATAATTTCCTACCCTAATCCGCATATCTAATCCTTCCACTCTTCATTACTGACAACTCTAGTTATTCCATAAATTACCATAAAAATTGATCTAAATATTATTTAAAAATCTCAAAACATATATCTTTTGTACTAGAACATGAAACTATTACTGATTATGACCAATGTTTTGCTTAGATTATTAAATGTGTATCAATGATGTAATTACCTTTTAATGTTATGAATTTTTCTAGAATTAGGGGCTTAATTACTCTTGTTAAAGCCCTTGAAGAAAAGATCACAAGGGTAGCCAACTACCTAATGGATAAATACATAAAATAATATTCTAGCGCTATTCACGAAGATATTCGCCCCCCCTTCTTTATTATACTTGTAGAATTTTATAAATATGTATTATGATGAACGTTTACTAGGGATTTGCTATTTTAATAAGTATAGAAACAATTTGAAAATTTAATAATAATATTAATTAGAGGTTTTATTCGTTATTAATTCAATTCCTTAATTATTGGTATTGGTAACATTAGTATGATACCCGATTTGCCTTGAACAGCTGTTCAGTTCGTTCTGCAATAGTCTGTTCAGGTTCTTGATTTCTTAGTAATTTTGGGTTATTTTACTTAATAATTAAAATGGCCAGTCAGACTCAAGGAATTCAGCAGTTATTGGCGGCTGAGAAAAGAGCTGCAGAAAAAGTTGCTGAGGCGAAAAAACGTAATTATTCAATTTGTATTTTCGATGTTTTAAAATTATTTTATTTTTTTATCATTTGAGACTTATTAGATTATCTGTGGCTAAATATTCTTGTAGTTATTCCTAGTATAGTTAATTGTGTTTTTGTCATTTTATGTTATGAAATAATGTTAGATTAAAAAGTGGGCGTGGCAGTTTTGTAAAGTCGTAGTAGACCATATTAATTCCTATATTTACGCTATTAATGGTTATTCTATATTATTAGGCAAGGCAAGGCGCCTCAAGCAAGCTAAAGAAGAGGCCCAAGAAGAAATTGAGAGGTACAAGCAAGATAGAGAAAAACAGTTCAGAGAATTTGAAGCTCAGGTAAGCCATTACCTGTTATATTACGTTTTCTTTGTTCATATTAATATTTATGAAATTATTTCTACCCTTATATCCCATAATTTAATGTTTAAAATATTATTTTTATATTTATGATCTACAAATAAAGTGACATAACTGTTTTATTTTGTTGAGATTGGAATATAATCACAAATAGAGTATATACTATCGTATTTCGATTTGATTTATATTTTATGTTCCAAGAGCCGCTTATATGCATCCTAGACTTCATGCTTTTTTTAAAATGCTAATCACCAATCAATGTATTAAAATAACACACTTTATTTTATAGATGAATATGAGAGGACTAAGTTTAATTTCTACTTCTATGTAATAATGATTTGGTACTACTTGGTTTAGTCTCAGCAGGGGTCCTTGACGAAGTTGTTATATTTTGATCTAGAAGTTGGTTGGGGGTGTGGCCACCAAGAAAACACAGTAATAAGACAAGCTTATTTTATTCGTGTGCCAACGTTTCGGCATTATTTTTGGGCCTTTATTAGGGCTAAGTATAACAAGATAACAAGGACAACTAAAAGAAAAAATAATATTAAGTTGGGTACTATAATAAGATGATGCTAATAATAATAATAAAATATGGAAACAAACGTAAATGTAAACTAAATAATATTTGAAGACTCAATATAATATTGAGGTCTATGATTATGTTCTAATCAGTAACTATTATCAAGCTAATTTATTGGGGAGAATACCTTCAATGCTACCCCTTTTATCTTATTCTACTCCAGTGATTCCTTTTATTTCTAATCGATTTTATTTCCACCATATTTCAAACGAATAGTTAATTGCAACTATGGTCCACACCAAATCCTAGGAAAAATGATAAAACATAGTTTGTAGACTATCCTTTCTACACATCTACCAGGTGTAGAAGTATGAAACCGGAATTTTTTTGTAAAAATTGGGCGTCTGTTATTTGAAAATTATTTAAAATATTTTATTCGAAATAGTCTCCATTAAAATTTTTACATTTGTCCCCCCTCTTAGGCAGTTTATGAATGCCATGCCAAAAAGAAATTCTTCTTTTGAAGAGAACCAGTTTTTGAGCCATTTTCGTACATTTTCATCCAGACGAAGTGTTCTTCGGCGAGGTATGCCCCAATAATGCGAATATATGTTAATCAGATGGAGCCAAGTTTGAAAAATAAGCCGTGTGCACTGGTATTTCCCAATTGAACACCTTGATTGTATCCGTGACCCATTTTATTTTATTCAGTATGGTATCATTTGTTGTTTTTCAATATGGTGTCATTCAATCTTTTGTTATTGGTAGCGATCAGTGTTAACGATTTTGCCAGGTTTTAGTAGCTCATAATATATTATACCCTTTTGATCCCACTAAATGCACAGCATTGTTATCCTTCCAAAACAATTCAGTCTTGCAGTGGATGTTGATGGTTCGCCTGGATTCACCCATGATTTACGACACTTAGGATTCTGAAAATATATCCACTTTCGAATAAAATATATTCACCTGTCACTATTCGATGAAGAAATGATTTTCTTTTACATCTGATGAGCAGCATTTGACAAAGTGGTTTTTTAATTTTTGTGCTGTCTTTCATTCAGTTCATGTAGTACCTATTTTTTGAATCTTTGCCATAGCTTTCAGGTGAATAGATACTGCTTTTTGTGTTACATTTCATTGTTGCACGAGCTCTTGTTGAGTCTGAGTATTTTCTTCGTCCAATAAGCTTTTGCAAGTCCTTGTCTTCAAACTTTTTCGGTGGTTTCCCACGCTCCTCTTTTCTCACGTTTTAAAGTTTTTCAAAATCACCACTTTTAAATTTTTTAAACCACTCAAACCATTGAGTTTTGCCAAGAGCATGTTCACCATATGCTTCGACAAGCATTCTATGCGATTCTGCTGCAGTTTTCCTCAAATGATGGCAGAAAACCTAGGCTGTCTGCAAATCATAGTTCATAGGCTCAAAACTGTTTGAAGATACAGAAAAATATACATGAGGATGAAACTTAGGTTATTGTGTCTTTACTAACTTCCTCAGCTGTCAAAAGGAGAAAATGGTGCTACAGAAGCGGTCATATGGTCTTAAAACTGATAGCAAGCACCATCTATAGGGAAATTCAATTTTCCCTTCCGCTTGATAAAACGTCCTTGTGGATCCATTTAATTAGGTACCTTCTTCTTTCTCAGCTTCCGATTTAAGACCAATTTCCATCCTATCAAAATTATCAAAGCCCATATAGTCCAGAAAGAATAGTCCATTCGCAAATCACTTCCTTTTTGGTGAAAAATGCAGTCCTTTACTCTTACAATTAGGTTTCCAATACGGTTATTCCATGCTTTTGGCTTTGTTAAAATTACCTAAGAACTTTATTCTTCCATAGACCAACAGTAAATCACAATCCTCGTCCTTTTTTATTTTTCACAAGCCTTTGGCTGTATAGATCACTCAATGCTCCTCTCCAAACTACCAGACATGTCATTGTCTAATATGCCTTCGCCTGGTTTCACTGCTTGTGAGTCTGCTCCCAGAAGGTCATTATTCCCAACATACCTCCTTAATCAGAAGCAGTGTGGCCTAGTGAATATAGCACTCGTCCACTGTTTTCCGGGTTCTGGGTTGGTACCCCAGCTGAGGCAGAATTACTTATTGTTCAACGAGAATGGCGACTTTAACTTAGAATGAAAAAAAAAAAAAAAAAAAAAAATTAAAACAGTCCTTAAAATATGAAAATCGGGCATATCCTTTGAAATAGCAAATTAGTCCTTTTCGGGCGTAACCCACCTCACCCACCCTAATATAGACAGTTAGACTTAAGTTATTTCGGACAGCTTTTTGCATCGGGAAGAGAGTTTCTATATTAAAAAGTGTCCTTTTTAGTATGGTAATCCTAGTTACCAGTGATTTATTTCGATTTGTATCCTTTTAAAAGGAGAATCGAGTCAAAAATGGAGGTTCTCTTCCATTTTTAACCGTATCCTGGTTACAATAAATGTCAATTGTTAAGAATCCTTTCAACGAGAATGGCGACTTTAACTTAGAATGAAAAAAAAAAAAAAAAATTAAAACAGTCCTTAAAATATGAAAATCGGGCATATCCTTTGAAATAGTAAATTAGTCCTTTTCGGGCATTTCAATTGTTAAAGTCATTTCAATTGTTAAAGTCGCCATATATATATATGTGGGGTGACTCTAAGGTGTGGAGACTCTCCTAGGGCACCCAGCCCAAGTGGGTACCCAAAAATTGGGAGATGGGAACCTGACAGCTGAGATTAAGCCCTAATTGCCTCCTTACACTGCCATTGGCCATGAAATAGTATGAATCTATAGATGTTCTGAAAATATAGACCAAGACCCTTAATGGGTTGGAGAGGTACAGGTTTTCCCCATCCCACCCCAACAGTCTATGGAGATAACATTAACATTAATTGATAGCCTAATTCCTTTATCATCCCTAACCATATTCGACTACCGTTTATTTCTCCACACAGATAAATATCAATCTTCCAGATTAAATCATTCTTGACTAAATCAATCAGAGGAATGATACTCTCCTAAATTCATTCAAAGTTTTCATCTGTATGTTTTATTTATTTCATTATAATTTGCTGGCTAGTTAATTGTGTATTTGAATGAAGCCATACAGATTGTACTTATTCAGTTCATTATTCTTCTGGAGCACAGTGTGCCATAAAAAAAATTATTTATCATTCATGCAGTTTTGTGGCTCGTCTACGCAGCCAAAGGTTGTGCCCCCTCCTCTTCTCCCACCTTTCCCACACACTTTTTCAAGCAAAGTGAAACGTTTACAAAGAAATGATGGAGATATCAGTCAAGCGATAGAATTGAAGGGTTAGGAACTGCTATAAAATTGTTTTTATGAGCCACTGAAATGTAAAGCTGTGAAAATATTTTTCTGATAGTTGAGAGAAAATCTGTGGTGCAGGAGAGGGCAGAGTGACACTCCAGCACTGATAATTTTGTGCTTGGTCTACTAGTAGTCGAATAGTTATAAAAAAAACCTTGGATAGGCCAAGAGTGTTAAGGCTTAACCATAGGTTAGGTTGAAATTGATTTAAGTTGAATCAAGCAAATGAATCTTGACCTTCCCATTCTGGCCAGAAAATATTGACAATTTACAGGCATACCAGTGTTTATGCCTTTATTTGATTTGTAGTCTGGACATTAAATAAATAAATCCTTAAAATGTTTTTCCAATGTCAGTATGTTTTTGACGAAATCTAGGTAAATACACCTGAGATAAAATTTATTGCATAAATCATTTGTTAATACTATAAACTACATGTTTGGTGAATGGATTATAGATTATTTTTTTGCAACTTTACATTGTGTATACAATGAACTCATTATGAATTTTTTCTTATAGCATATGGGATCTCGAGAAGACGTTGCAGCAAGGATAGATGCTGATACCCGCCAAAAGATTGAGGAAATGAATGAAGCAGTAAATGCCAACAAAGAAGCGGTTCGTATCACTAATAAATATTAATTTAGAAAACGTTAGTGAAACATAAGTTGTCAACTATTTAGTCAATTTCAGATTTGGTAATTTTTTATGAGTTAAGGACTGATACAGTATGGCTCTTGGCTAGAGATTGAATAAAGACCCCCCTTGATTTTATCAGTAGTGTTATTGAATATTTGTTATTAAACAGAAATATTTGTTGATTCATCTCAATGAGGACTTCATTTTGATGTGAAGATCTCTCATGTGTTCGACTAGAAACAGTTCAACATACTTTCTTGGTCAAATCTACAAACATAATGTATCTATTTGCAGAGAAACATATTCTTGAAGTTGTAATTCTGCAAGGCTAGTGATTTAATTTCTCTAAAACATAATAAATTGGACTTATTGATTGATCTAATTTCCAACATTTTTTTTTTTTTTTACTATCCTAAAGGGATAAAACACTGAAAATGTTTGTCTAGTGATGTGTCTGAATCATCTCTCTAAGCACAGCATTTTCATCTTAAATTTCTTGTACTACTTATAGTGTATTTTTATACTTTTTTGACTGGTCCTAAACACTAAGATATTTATTCAGATTATACCCTTTTCTCTTCTGAGAAATCCTATGGTTGATTTAAGCTATTATATAAGCTTGATATAGTTCTAACTTAATTATAGTTTATTTTAAAAAATTGTAGCGCCTAAATATGTGTGTGTGTAAAAGTGTGAATTTTGTTTCTCTCTATATAACACCTTTTTTAGGTAACTACATGTTCTCTTTGTAAATTACACCTTTTAAATGATTAGCTATACCTAGCAATGTTATTTCTGTATTCTCACGCTCTTTTTCAACTAGAAGATCACCATGTCGGTCACCAAACACCGATAAGGTTGTTCCTGAGAACTGTGATATAATGTGATTTTTAGTATTAAAAAAAATAACAGTATTTACTACTATCTTAACTTTCAACAAAAGTAATAGTGATCAGTGACGAATAGGATACTTGAAAATTTGTAAGAGACCAGAAAACAGTGTCACATATTTAAAAGAGCAACCTAATCTGTGTTAGACATCCACAATGGCATTCCCCTGATTGAAAAAAAGATGCAAGAATAGAGAATCCAGATTTAGTGTAAAAGTCGCAAGGTATTGCCAGTGTAATTTAAAAAGAAGGCAAGTATGGAACATGTAGTTAAGAAAAAAGGTGCTAGATACTCCAACAGTACAACAAAATTCACAGCTGTTTGTTAGGCACTAGTAATATAATTTGCCAGACTATTGTTTGTTTTAAATAAACCTTGATATCTTTCATTGATGGAAGTTGTCATTGGATATTTAACTGGAATTAAGTTCTTAATTTCTTTAGGGACATCAGTAATTTTTCTAAGTGAAACTGTTTAATGTTCAGCTCTGGTTGAAATTTGTCATAGTAATATATTACAATTTTAGTTCAAATTAATTGTTGTTGACTCTGCATGCACTGAATAATAATGCCTTACCAAACTTTTAGATAGTTGTTTTGAAAAAAAAAAAAAGTTAAATTGTAATATTGCCATTTCTGGACTCAATTATCTTGCGTCTTATTTTTCTAAATCTGTTTTTTAAATGCTGTCATAAGTGTAATATTTTGAGAAGTTTTTGTATACATTTCTTGCCTCTAAGAATTACTGAAGTAATGTCTTGAAAATCAAAGTTCCTTTAAACATTTTCATGCTTTAAAAAATAATAAGTAATGTTCCTCAAGTATTTTTTCTAAAAGCTCAGTAAAATATTCTCCTTTTTAAGCTATATTTAATAGCAGCAACAAATAAATAACTTTCAACGTATAGACATATAATGTTTTGTTAATTTTGTTTGCAGGTTATTCAAAGAATTTTGGAATTGGTTTATGATATCAGACCTGAGATGCATAAGAACTACAGAGCACCAAATTAAATATATTTATCAAGATTTTTCTCTATCTCCCTTGATTCCCTCAAAAAATTTCTGTATTAGTAGCTATGGTGTTTGGAAATATTAATATAGAATATATTCATGTAAAATTAACAATATAATTTCTTTTTCCTGAATTATTATATTTATTATATTACATTCCATTTTGAATATATTAGATTATGTAATTATATGCAAATACTGTTATATATATATTTACTATCAATGTTTTAGGTTCTCTTGTACTGTTAAATAGTAGTTGTTGATTTGTTGTAATAAATTATTAGGGTTTTATTTAAAAAATATCAGATATATATCACTATGTTAAAAATGTAATTACAAATGGATTTACTGAAGGAATGTTTATTTATTTACATTATTAAGAATATTCACTGACACCTTAGCTTCCAGTTCATTTCTGAAATTCAGCAATTTATGAAATGAGATTATAAGATTTAAATATCAATGAATTGCTATGCTAAGTCGTGTTGGATTATGAAAATTTCTTAAATCAGTACTGAATCAAAAGAGAAGGCCAGGATAAAAAAAAAAGTTAGTGTAAAGTTGGATGGAGTAGGGGCATTTAGTAAAGGCAGTTTGAGATATGTGATGGACCTCAAAATTCTAGCCTTTAGTTTTTACTTTCACTTACCTATATATTAAATAATAGTTGGGGAAAGTATTGCGATCATGAAAATATCTATGTAAAATTTGATGGGCTTTAATATGATGTAGGTTTCATTCTGATTGAAATAGTCTGGCAGGGTCTAAATGTCAATATTTTAAATTTTCTTCCTTTTAAGTACCTTCAATTTTGCAGATACTAAAAATATTACAATTGTTCTCTGTTACAATGTCTTGTTATCAACGATGAAAAACAGGTAAATATGGAAGTTGAACGAATTTGATCTCTAACTAAAGGAGAAAACTGCAAAAATATTTTTTTAATGCAATTTTTCATTTTTGATCATAAGAGCAGTCAGTAATATAGATGTGTTATATACCGTTGGAAAGCTAAAGATTTTAGAAAAAGTATTATCTTATACCCAAGTTTGTAAAAGTTAATAAAGAGTGAAGAAAAGCCGATAAAACTAACTGATATTTTAGATAATAATGTAATGGATTTTTTAATAAAACATGTGTTTCTATAGAAATTCAATTTAATTAATTCTATATTAGTTTAACTCATTTTTACTTTCACTTACTGTATATAGTATCACTATACTATATGATCGTGAAAATTTTTGAATTCCAGTTTTCAACGGAAATACACATTTTACGGTCCCCTGAGTCCAAACAACCAAGTCTCGCAAAAAGGTCTGTGTGTGGTAACTCTCGGGCGGAAATGGTAAGTCCTATGAAACTGAAATTTCATATTTAAGACAAATATCCGCCCGAGGCGTTACAAAACCTTTTTCATCAAAATGAGCTTATCAGAAGAGCCACTTTATACTATGCGTTTTGCACCTTTTTTTTCGATTTTCTCGAAAACGGTTCTGACGATTTTGATTAAACTCGCTGTATCAATGTAAAATTTAATGGGCTTTAATATCATGTAGGTTTCATTCTGATTAAAATGTTCTGAATGGTTTAAATGCTGAAATTTTAAATTTTCTTTCTCTAATTTTGTTTCTCTTCTTTCTTTAATTTTGTTGATTCTATAAAAATAACTATATTATCTTGTTACCTCTGATGAAAAACAGGTAAATATATAAATTGAATAAATTCGATAACCAACTAAAGGAGAAAACAGAAAAAATATTTTTTTAATGCAATTTTTTTTTTTTAACATAAGAGCAGTAATATACATGTATCATTTACCGTTGGAAAGCTAAAGATATAAAAAAAAAAATATTATCTTATACTCAAGATTTTAAAAGTTAATAGAGAGTGATGAAAAGAAGATAAAACTAACTGATTATTTTAGATAATAATATAATAGATTTTTTAATAAAACACATGTTTCTGTTTAAATTCATTTTAAATTATTCTTTAATAGTTTCACGTATTTTTATCTCTAACTGTATTTAAAAATTCTTTAATTGATTTTAACAACGGTAAGTGAAAGTCGTGTGTTGCCCGCACCAGATTTTTATCTTTACCTGTATTTGAAAATTCTTTAATCAATTTTAAGAAAGTCGGTAAGTGAAAGCCATGTGTTGCCCGCACCAGATTTTTATCTTTACCTGTATTTGAAAATTCTTTAATCAATTTTAAGAAAGTCGGTAAGTGAAAGCCATGTGTTGCCCGCACCAGATTTTTATCTTTACCTGTATTTGAAAATTCTTTAATCAATTTTAAGAAAGTCGGTAAGTGAAAGCCATTTGTTGCCCGCACCAGATTTTTATCTTTACCTGTATTTGAAAATTCTTTAATCAATTTTAAGAAAGTCGGTAAGTGAAAGCCATGTGTTGCCCGCACCAGATTTTTATCTTTACCTGTATTTGAAAATTCTTTAATCAATTTTAAGAAAGTCGGTAAGTGAAAGCCATGTGTTGCCCGCACCAGATTTTTATCTTTACCTGTATTTGAAAATTCTTTAATCAATTTTAAGAAAGTCGGTAAGTGAAAGCCATGTGTTGCCCGCACCAGATTTTTATCTTTACCTGTATTTGAAAATTCTTTAATCAATTTTAAGAAAGTCGGTAAGTGAAAGCCATGTGTTGCCCGCACCAGATTTTTATCTTTACCTGTATTTGAAAATTCTTTAATCAATTTTAAGAAAGTCGGTAAGTGAAAGCCATGTGTTGCCCGCACCAGATTTTTATCTTTACCTGTATTTGAAAATTCTTTAATCAATTTTAAGAAAGTCGGTAAGTGAAAGCCATGTGTTGCCCGCACCAGATTTTTATCTTTACCTGTATTTGAAAATTCTTTAATCAATTTTAAGAAAGTCGGTAAGTGAAAGCCATTTGTTGCCCGCACCAGATTTTTATCTTTACCTGTATTTGAAAATTCTTTAATCAATTTTAAGAAAGTCGGTAAGTGAAAGCCATTTGTTGCCCGCACCAGATTTTTATCTTTACCTGTATTTGAAAATTCTTTAATCAATTTTAAGAAAGTCGGTAAGTGAAAGCCATGTGTTGCCCGCACCAGATTTTTATCTTTACCTGTATTTGAAAATTCTTTAATCAATTTTAAGAAAGTCGGTAAGTGAAAGCCATGTGTTGCCCGCACCAGATTTTTATCTTTACCTGTATTTGAAAATTCTTTAATCAATTTTAAGAAAGTCGGTAAGTGAAAGCCATTTGTTGCCCGCACCAGATTTTTATCTTTACCTGTATTTGAAAATTCTTTAATCAATTTTAAGAAAGTCGGTAAGTGAAAGCCATTTGTTGCCCGCACCAGATTTTTATCTTTACCTGTATTTGAAAATTCTTTAATCAATTTTAAGAAAGTCGGTAAGTGAAAGCCATTTGTTGCCCGCACCAGATTTTTATCTTTACCTGTATTTGAAAATTCTTTAATCAATTTTAAGAAAGTCGGTAAGTGAAAGCCATTTGTTGCCCGCACCAGATTTTTATCTTTACCTGTATTTGAAAATTCTTTAATCAATTTTAAGAAAGTCGGTAAGTGAAAGCCATGTGTTTGCCCGCACCAGATTTTTATCTTTACCTGTATTTGAAAATTCTTTAATCAATTTTAAGAAAGTCGGTAAGTGAAAGCCATGTGTTGCCCGCACCAGATTTTTATCTTTACCTGTATTTGAAAATTCTTTAATCAATTTTAAGAAAGTCGGTAAGTGAAAGCCATGTGTTGCCCGCACCAGATTTTTATCTTTACCTGTATTTGAAAATTCTTTAATCAATTTTAAGAAAGTCGGTAAGTGAAAGCCATGTGTTGCCCGCACCAGATTTTTATCTTTACCTGTATTTGAAAATTCTTTAATCAATTTTAAGAAAGTCGGTAAGTGAAAGCCATGTGTTGCCCGCACCAGATTTTTATCTTTACCTGTATTTGAAAATTCTTTAATCAATTTTAAGAAAGTCGGTAAGTGAAAGCCATGTGTTGCCCGCACCAGATTTTTATCTTTACCTGTATTTGAAAATTCTTTAATCAATTTTAAGAAAGTCGGTAAGTGAAAGCCATGTGTTGCCCGCACCAGATTTTTATCTTTACCTGTATTTGAAAATTCTTTAATCAATTTTAAGAAAGTCGGTAAGTGAAAGCCATGTGTTGCCCGCACCAGATTTTTATCTTTACCTGTATTTGAAAATTCTTTAATCAATTTTAAGAAAGTCGGTAAGTGAAAGCCATGTGTTGCCCGCACCAGATTTTTATCTTTACCTGTATTTGAAAATTCTTTAATCAATTTTAAGAAAGTCGGTAAGTGAAAGCCATGTGTTGCCCGCACCAGATTTTTATCTTTACCTGTATTTGAAAATTCTTTAATCAATTTTAAGAAAGTCGGTAAGTGAAAGCCATGTGTTGCCCGCACCAGATTTTTATCTTTACCTGTATTTGAAAATTCTTTAATCAATTTTAAGAAAGTCGGTAAGTGAAAGCCATGTGTTGCCCGCACCAGATTTTTATCTTTACCTGTATTTGAAAATTCTTTAATCAATTTTAAGAAAGTCGGTAAGTGAAAGCCATGTGTTGCCCGCACCAGATTTTTATCTTTACCTGTATTTGAAAATTCTTTAATCAATTTTAAGAAAGTCGGTAAGTGAAAGCCATGTGTTGCCCGCACCAGATTTTTATCTTTACCTGTATTTGAAAATTCTTTAATCAATTTTAAGAAAGTCGGTAAGTGAAAGCCATGTGTTGCCCGCACCAGATTTTTATCTTTACCTGTATTTGAAAATTCTTTAATCAATTTTAAGAAAGTCGGTAAGTGAAAGCCATGTGTTGCCCGCACCAGATTTTTATCTTTACCTGTATTTGAAAATTCTTTAATCAATTTTAAGAAAGTCGGTAAGTGAAAGCCATGTGTTGCCCGCACCAGATTTTTATCTTTACCTGTATTTGAAAATTCTTTAATCAATTTTAAGAAAGTCGGTAAGTGAAAGCCATGTGTTGCCCGCACCAGATTTTTATCTTTACCTGTATTTGAAAATTCTTTAATCAATTTTAAGAAAGTCGGTAAGTGAAAGCCATGTGTTGCCCGCACCAGATTTTTATCTTTACCTGTATTTGAAAATTCTTTAATCAATTTTAAGAAAGTCGGTAAGTGAAAGCCATTTGTTGCCCGCACCAGATTTTCTTATTTTGAATTGCCCACATAATTTCCTAGGTTATACATCATTCTCCTATTCCTCAGTTATAAGGTTCCAAAGACTTTTTAGAATATAATACCTGTTTATATTGCTTATGAGTACTGAAAACAAAACTGTAGAGGGAGGCAAGGCTTTACGTCCTGAAGAAGAGAGATCTCCCTCTGCTAATCAACAAGCAGAACTGCTCATACTACTAAGCCTTTGTATACAGGTGGAAGGAATATGTTAGTCCCACCCACTCTTCCTAGGTTGGAGGGAGGATCCAATTCCAGGGCAACTTCCAAACAATGAAAAATCAGTAAACTTTTCTTTCTGAAGGTAATAGCAAGATGTATGCACAGTCAGTAAAATAATAGATTTAGTTTTATAGAATCTATGGGCTGTAACACTTGAATATTTTCACAGCTGTGAATACCTGTATTGCTTCTAGGCAGTGGAGGGTTTTAAATGAATAATGTCCTAGCTTTGAAAAGACGACTTCGGTTAAGATTTTCTTATATGAACATTTAAATTCCTAGAGATCTTAATTTTATGGATGTGGAAGGAGTTAAAAACCACACCTAAAAAAAAAATAGAATAAAAAATTTGATGAAAAGTGGAACATATTAAGCGAAAATGGACCAACAAATATTGTAAGAAAGTTCAATATCAATGCCTATCATACTGGAGATTTTATCATTTTGTAATATTTATTATAATTTTGGATCAACAATATATTTTCTTGATTAATCAATGCTTTTAAAATTAATGATTTATTGGTATTATAATTTTTAAAAAATTCATTGAATTTTAAGTTTTGGACACAGGATATTCTCCCACAGAATGATAGTAGAAAAAGCATGGGATCGTGGCAAGGCAGTGTATCTGGCATTTCTGGATCTAAGGGCAGCCTTTGATTCAGTTCTGAGGTAAGAGATTTGGGACGCGCTGATTAGAAGAAGGGTACCAGCAAATCTGGTGAGCACCATAAAATCAATATACCAGGACCCAAAAGGTATAGTGAAGCTAAACAGTCAAACATCCCAACCTTTTCACTTTTATTAAGGAGTAAAGCAGGGGGACAGCCTTAGTCCTTTGCTTTTCTTCCTTCTAATGGATGAGGTGTGGAAGGTTTGCAAAAGGAGAACCTCTTGAGCTGTGGTGGGATACTGGAAACACCAGTGCTTGCTCAGGCTATGATCTATGCAGATGACATAGTACTGATTGGGGACTCCCAGGAAGCTCTCCAGACGTCACTAAATGAGGGTTAGAGGGTTGGACATAAATCCAGCCAAATGCAAAATTATGTGTGTGGGAAGAGACGACAAGGGTATAATGTGATGGTGAAGTACTAGAAACTACGAATACCTACACATACCTTGAGACAGTCATGAGCAATGATGTTAAAATAGACCAGGAGGTTATAAATCGGGCAATGAAGGCCAATAGATTGTATTACCGGATATTCAAAACGATTATAGGAAAACATGAAGTTAGCAGAGATGCTAAAATTAGGATTTTTTAATTGGTTTTCCTCCTAGTACTCTTATATGGATCTGACAGATGGAAAACCCTTGATAAACATGCTAGCAGTATGACAGCGGCTGAGATGAGACTTCTCCGAAGAATAGTTAGCAAAATCAGGAAGGACCATATAAGAAACAACAGGATTCGCGAGGGTTTGGGAGTACGAAAAGTGCGTGACATCCTGGAAAAGCGGCAACTGAATTGGTTTGGGCATTTCTGCCGAATGAATGATACCTGAAAGACCTGGTGGTTTTTTGAAGCTAGACTGGAAGTAAGATGTCCTCGTGGCAGACCAGGTGTTTCCATTCAGACTACATTGGGAAATTGGATGCAGCAAGAGGACTAACCATCTCTGAGATGAAAAGAATAGCTAGGGACAGAGGCTAGTGGGCTCAATGGACCGAGACGGCAATTCCACGCTTAGCAGCACACAGGAGTTAGAGGAAGAAGAAGAATTCAAAAATTGTTTTAGATGAATTTTAAGTTTTGGAGAAAAAAAATTTATCAGCTTAGTATTTCTCTCCTATTATAAAAAAATACTTGGCATGTGTCCTGAGTTGCAGAAATATAACTGTGTCCAAATATGATCAATTCTAGAAGGAATTAGTCTGGGTGGCGGTCAATGAATGAAACAATTAGGTAGTTATTCTCAACCGTCATCTAATTATATCCAATATGATGATCAGTTCTAATTTGCTTAACTACTAGCGTAACATATTACTAAATATTGTTTAGCTCGCAATGATTTAAACAGGCATACCACTGTTAAGAGCCTCTTCAATAACTGATCTAAAGATTTTTATTCAACTCAGTATACTATTAAATGCACTTTAATATCAGATGGGT
Source organism: Piezodorus guildinii (assembly GCA_023052935.1). Taxonomy (NCBI): domain Eukaryota; kingdom Metazoa; phylum Arthropoda; class Insecta; order Hemiptera; family Pentatomidae; genus Piezodorus; species Piezodorus guildinii. The sequence continues at coordinate 116,382,062 of CM041293.1, read as the reverse complement.
TTTATCCTTATTTAAATAGTCTGACAAGGCTCAAATGCAGAATTTTTAGTCTCTTTCCCTTATTTACCTTCAGACTTGTCCATCTGAACTAGTTGACCATGCCGGATAATTAAGAATAATAAGAAACGTATAAATACAAACCAAGCAACAATTTTATAATAAATCAAATGAGAAAAGAAGAGAAATGTTTTCCTATGGAGAAAATAAATTAATGAAAGTAAGGGCAATAATATAGATCATCAATATATATGATGGAGAATTTGGTTTGGGTTGCAGTCACTAATTAGACAAAACTTATTTTATTTCATTTGTAATATACAAATAAAATAGGTTTGTATTGACTTCTTGGTGACCACAACCACAACCAACTTTTCTATAATATAGTGTTAACAGTCAACAACAACTCCATCATTATATTGTAGATATGTATACCTTTAAATATCCAAATTTTAAATGAAAAAACAACTAGGCAAATCAAGACATGAATGGAGTGTTAAAAACTCATTAACTCAAGTTTTAATTAAAAATCTAATTTTATATAATTTCATAAAAAAAAAAAAAAAAAAATATGTTGTCTCCTTAGAAACAATTTAAACTTTCAAAATGTCTAATTATGGAAGGATTTCACTGGGAACGAAACATACATTTATGTAGTTAATTTATTTTTAATAGTAATGTCAAATATTTAATAACTGAAGTATGATGCCCAGAATAGATGTTTTAAATTGTTTTTTTTCTTCTAAAGTTGCAGAAATAAATTTCCTTTAAAAAAAAAAATTAAAGTGATATTTTTTCATAATTAAATGGTCCTCATTATCAGCAAAGGATTAATCTATCTCAGTTATTTAATGTGGGAACAAGGTAATTTTTATTAATGAAATAAGATAGATTTTTCAATTTGAAAAATTATACACCTTACCTATTTTTGGCAATACTGATGTTATCCATTTAGATTTACCTTTAAAAATAGATATTTATCTCTTATGGTGTTCAGTATTTTTCTGTCCTGAAAGTGGAAAAAATAAGAAGGTAATATTGTTAATTAGATAATGACAAGGGTAAAATTCATTTGATTGAATAAGAAAACTTAAACAATATTTTAAAATTTGTACTAACAAAAAGGGATTGAAAATATGTGATATCAAATCATTGTTTGGAAAAATAGGCTAGCTTCTTTGCTACCAAATTCTATTCTGTCTTGATTTATTTGTATATGTAACCTGATTATAATGAATAACTAAAAATCTAACAAACAATTATTAAGGCACATAGTTATTTTAAACAAGTATGTCATCCTAATTTCAGAACTTATTTTTCATCTTTTTTTAATTTTTCATGACGATTTTTGATTCATTAAAAATATTATATTTACCAAATAAAAGTTTTGAAATAAACTAATTGGTATTAAACTGTGCAATTTCTATTGGAGCAACTAGATCGGGAAATCGGAATATAATTAGCCTTGTAATCACCTTTGGCGGACTCTGAGAGTAGAAGATGGCAGTTGAAGTGTTGGACCTAAAGAGTACAATAAGCCAAAAGAGGTAATTTTTGTTATTTTGATTGATTGAAATTACGACAAAAGTACTAGATGATACTATATTGAATTATTAGTATCATTTTTATTATTTTTGTATACCTCAACTCAATATACGTGTGTAGTTAAAACTCATCGTTTATGGAATATTTTTTGTGAAAAATAACTACAGTGATTGTCAAAAGTATTCAGAATTCACGACCATTCCGTAATTGCTTTTAACTTATTTTTTATGTTTTTGAGGGTTTGTTATCCATCTTATAATGTTAAAAGTAAGGTATACAATAGCTAAAACCAAAAATTACGATAATAATCATTTTATTTTTAACGTTTTGAACGTTTATTTACGAAAAAATTTAAAATATTGTATTTCAATGGTGTCAAAAGTATTCGGAATTACGTTCTTTCCTAATTATATTAATTCCGAGAATCTGGGTTTAGCCTAGTCTATATTTTAGGACTAGTAGAATCTTCTCTCGCAAAATTATACTCTCTCTCCCATTCAATCAATGAAAGGACTAAGCTAGAACCCATTTTAAATTGATAAATATAAAATTCTCATTTGTACCCACTGCTCAGATCAAAAATTTGGAAGCGGTTGACTGTTACATGAGATTTTAAAGTTTGATCATGTATTTGAAAATGTTATGATATTTATGGTTTTGTGCGCCTAATTCATAAACTAGTAGAGCCACGTATTAATGTGTTCTGTGAATGTTAGAAATTTATACTTACCTATCTCGGAACATTCCAGATACTCATAAGGATTATAATTAAAATGTTGTATCGCATCACAAACTAAAAAAAAACAAATCTGGTGTGTACAACACACGACTTTCACTTACCACCGTTGTTAAAATCGATTGAAGAATTTTCAAATACTGTTAGAGATTAAAATGAATGAAACCATTAAAGAATCAATTAAACTGAAATTCTATAAAACATGTGTTTTATTAAAAAATCTAGTTTATTGTTATCTAAAAACATCAGTTAGTTTTATCGGCTTTTCATCAGTCTTTATTAATTTTTACAAGCTTGTGTATAAGATAATATGTGTTTCTAAAATCTTTAGGTTTTCAACGGTATATTATACATCTAACTTATATTACTGTTCTTATGTTCAAAAACAAAAACTTGCATTAAAAAAATATTTTTTCCGTTTTCTCCCTTGGTTGCTTATTAAATTTGCTCAACTTGCATATTTAGCTGTTAATTATCAATGCTAACAAGATAATATAGTTATTTTTATAGAATCTAAAAAATTAAAGGCATTTTACAGGAAGAAAATTTAAAATATCGGTATTCAATACCTTTCGTACTATTTCAATCAGAATGAAACCTACATGATATTAAAGCCCATTAAATTTTACATCGATATAGGAAGTTTAATCAAAATCGTTTGAGCCGTTTTTGAGAAAATCGTAAAAAGGTGGAAAATGCATGGTATAAAGTGGTTCTGGTTAGCTGATTTTGATAAAAAAAGTTCTGTAACGTCCCGGGCGTGTAGTTGTCTTAAACATGAAATTACAGTTTCATAGGAAACTTGGTCATTTGGACTCAGGGGACCCTAAAACGTTTATTTCCGTTGAAAACTGGAATTCGAAAATATTCACGATCGCAATACTTTCACTTACTATATATTTCATATATAGGTAAGTGAAAGTAAAAAAAAAAAAAAAAAAAAAAAAAAATCATCGGATAGAGTTAACAATGTTTGTCTAGTACTTCGTATTCTAAATCCAGAAGGAATGACTTACTTTTGGATACAATAGATTTTTCGCTTTATTTCAGTACTTTGATTTTATTTCTATTATTTATTTATTTTACAATATTTTAAGTATTACATAATACTTGTTGTTGTTATACCTGTGACAGGATGAGAACAAGATCAATGAGCCACTACAGAAGCTAAGTGTTGCGTCAGGTTTATCAGGCTGCTATCACCCCTACTCAAGGCACCCGATGGTTAGTCTACGTTAGTGAGCCATGCATAGCCCCGAACTCTTAAGACCAGGTATGATCGCAGGATATACATTTATTATCTTCCTTGTTATAAATAATGAACGCCATTATTATTTCAATTGAATTTTAAATTTCAGAACAATAAATTAAATTCGGAGAAAACAAGACATTAATATCAGTAGAAAGGTACTTGACTAACGAAGAAAGACGATCCCATTTCGATTTAAATGATCATAAAATATATATCAGCCTCTAAATAATGTACTAAAATACACAAATGACAGTTAAACAAATCAGGATAGATTTAATATTAAATAATTGATTGTGAGATAAATATGAAGGAAGGGATCATTTGGGTTGCGAGCAAAAATATTAGACAATAGTTTATCAAAAATAGGGTAGATCTTTTTTTTTTTTTTTTTTTTTTCCTTTCAAGTTCTTATCCAACTGAAACTGATATTTTCTTTCTTTGGATTTGGTTTTCTGTCTTGTGAATTCTTGACTGAAATCGTTTGAGATAAAAATAAAATCATCAAAATAGTTGAGGAATTGAAGATTCAATTTAAAAAGAACAGGTCATTTTTAGATCATATTACAAGGATAATGATTAGTTAGGAGAGAAATATAAAAATGTCTGACCTTTATGTAAACCTTAAATAATATATATATAAATCGATGATAAACCGTTTGTATTGCACATTATGATTATTATCAGAAAAAATAAATAAAAATTAATTAATAACCTAAAAAGTTTCATTAAAAGAATTTTTGAAATTTGAAATTCAATTTTAAAATAATAGCTTTTGCTTGGAAAATACTAAAATCAGAGAAAAAATAAAAACCTATTAATTTTTAAAAATATTTTTATTACAACTTAAAAAATTTATTATTGACTGGTTTAGCCAAACATATATTTGTTCATTTTAATGATAATGAAAACAACTAAGTTTTTATTCTTTAAAAAAAAAATTCAAAACAGAACTTTTTAAACAGACATCTATTTTTCAAATAAGCACGAAAATAGGTCACGCGACTGGAATTCTGGAAGGTTATGTCCGACTTTAATTCAATAACTTTCTAAAAAACTCCTATTACTTATTATCTGTTGAATTCATTTGCATATTGCATATTTGATGATCCCATGGATTATTATGTTAGAGCGATAACGCTTTAATGAATGACAATGCTTTATAATTTGTATATTATTTTTATCTTCACAATGAAATTGTGTGTCTATTTCAATTAATGGATTCCATTTTTTCTCCTTGTCGCCCTTTGAAGTTTACAATTTCCTGATGAACGTTGGTTTGTGAACTTTTAGTGACAAAGGGTACGTTTTTGGTCTGTCACTTTGACGAATGGTATATCTACAATGTATGAATTACTAATTATATAAATTTATGAGTTTTCATTATTCCTATAAAGTTTTAAAAGAATTTACCCAATCAATTTTTTTTTTTTTTAATTTCTGATACTTATAATGCCAGTTAGTGTCGTTTCGTCATTGTGTACACTCCTCCAAGTTTTTGATTAGAGATAAACAACGAATTTCTCAAGCTTATTAATTTACTGACAAATGAATTCACAAAACTGAATGATATCATTTAATTAAGAAGATTTCATAATTACGTCACATTACAAACATGTTCTCAATTATAAAACTAATTTTTAAACCCTCGAAACTCCAGTGTTTATATTTCAAGATTGATAGAATCCTTAAATCGAAAAAGTTAAATCATATTTTTACATCGTTTGCCGACTTTCTCAATGGAACCCGGATTTTTTTTTTTTAAACTTCTTTATTTAAATCAAAATACAGACATTTTACAGTGCAAGTAGAAGTCACTATCCCCACTAAGGCGAGCCCGTGTGTGGGGAACGAGTTCACCTGCGGCAATTCAATAAAAGTAAAATAACAAACAGTAACACAGTACACAGTATGATACAATACAATTCTTAAATAATATAACACAATTTTTTATAAAGAAACAGTATAATACTTACGGAATATAAAAATACAATAATAAAGAAACATAACACAGTACACAGTATGAAGCAGTAATTGACTAAGCTAAAAAGCTATAAGGAATACATATACAAGATACAAAATTAAGGCATGCAATACAAAATTGAATTATATAATACATAATTAATACAAAAAAAAACATTATAAGAAACAGTAAAATAGTACACAGTAATAAACATTAATTGACTAAACCAAAAGCAATAAAGAATACAAATTTATATATACAAGATATAAAACTAAGGCAAGTAAATACAAGATTAAATTACATAATTAGCAATAATAAAGAAACATAACATAGTACACAGTAAGAAACAGTAATTGACAAAATCAAAAGGCAATAAAGAATACATATACTTGTATACAGGATAAATATCAGAATGACGCAGGCTGGCATTGAGGACATGTATAAACATAAGTAGTATGGCGATAAATAGTTTGAATTCAATAATTCAGCAATTTTTTCTTAACTGAGGGATTTCGCCTATATTTTGACATTGTAGTAATAATTATAATACTTTGGAAGATTTTTGTGAGAAAAGTGAAAATTTGGAGGAATATTATTGTAAACAGTAGCAATGGAACAACAAGTCTGGTGTGTCGTCCAGGTATGTTTTGGTCTTGGCACAACTAAGCTATAGTAATTTTTCAGTCTTGTAGAAAAACGGTGGTTTTCAATTTGGTTTATTATTTTTAATAATAAACATTTGTAATTGACAAAAAAAATTAATCCTCCCCCTCAAAATTTGAGTGCTTAGGTTTCAAGATACGTAGAACCCGTATAACCAAAAATGAAAAAAAATGGCACAAAAATAGCAGGTCATGGCATGCTGATGCTAACAACTAGACGTTGATATCAGCCGATTAGTTTTACAATGGCGGCCGATTAAAAATGATTTAATTCAATAACTCTTATTTTTGAAGGTCAAGAAACACGTTTAATTATAAAAAAATAAAGAAAAATAATTAAAATTTTACCCATAAATATGCTTATAATTTATTTATTTTTTAAGATAGAGAAATTATTGTAGTTTTATAGGTTAGGACATCTTGCCTTTACACAGGGTTATAACTTTGTTATTTTGGTGATTGAAGATTTCATTATTACTAATAAATAGGTAATTAAATTCCCTAAGAAGCATAAAAATAAACATTTAAATCGGTTAATAAACAGCAGAGATATAGCGTTTTGTTATGAGCAGTGGTGATAGGATAGTTTCCTTTGATTAATTTATCGCTTTTCATATTAGTTAATAGTCTGTAAACAACTATAAAAACTGTTATACCCTAATATAGTTATTTGAAAACAATAAACCATTTTGTAATTTGCAGCGTTTTAGTGTTTTTGAACATAAGAATATTTATAGAGGTGTATAATTATACTGTTGGAAGGCTAAATATTTAAAGGTTAAGTGTACCTTTAAATAACAGCAAAAATATAACTAATGAAAATTTTCGAATTCGAGTTTCACAGAAAATACACGTTTTACGGTCCCTCAAGTCCAAATAGCCCAGTAAAATAAGGATCTTTGTGGGAAGTAATTCGGACAAAACTAGAAATCGTTTTAATATCTCTTAATGATCCTAAATAAAAGTAATCTGAATTCGCACCATCACAGGTAGTGAAATTAACTTTTTAGAACCGAAAAATCTCGAGTTGTTCGCCCTTTTTTCAGTTTTTCACCTTGAACTCGTAAACGGTGCACCCTACAGAAAATATCTTTCTTTTCAAAATGAAAGAACGTTAAATTTCCTATCTAAACGTTATCTTAGTTAATTCTTAAATCCCCAATCATTCGTCAGAAATAGCAAATTTTTCCATTTTTGTTGAAAAACCCAATTTGGTCACTAAGAGACAAATGTAACTTGGAAAAAACTATCCAAATCAAAAAATCATAAAATAAAAGCTGTAGAGCATCAAATTTAAAGTCTAGTAACCTCTTTAGATTTCAGATTCCATTAGTATTATCCATAAAAAAACAAACATTTTAGGCATGTGAGAAATAGTTGTCGGATACGGTCAATTTAAAACATTCTGCTGTGACTGCTGCCGTATTTTTTCTGGGAATAGCAATATTTGCAACATAAACCATATAATGCATAGCCAAATGGCATCTTGTCTCTATATAGGTTAGTTATACCACTTTTAATAGAACGTCAAAGAATTTAATGAAATATTTAAGTTAGGCCTGAAAGTACGTTTTTGATATTTTCAATCAACATATTCTCTATTTTGAGTGGTAATATTCTTTATATTACACACGACATAGTTAAAAAAAAAGAGGAGAAATTTTAGGTTAGATAAATAGAAATAGGTTTTTTGCACCATATTACATTTGGTAGGTATCTACATAAGTGATTATTGCGGATAATAATTTCTATTGTTAGATTATTTCATCTGAATCACATGTTTCCATCGAAACTGAATTTAATTATTTAAAGTTTTTCAAGTCTAACTTTAATTAAATATTCTTAAATTAATAGTACAACGGATGTAAGTGAGCTTACATATTATAGAAATAGACATAACGGAACTTCAACCTTACAGAGATTTTTAAACATTCCAGGTTATCGCTCTGAAAAAAAACAAAAAAACATTGGTTTTAAGAAACATTGAACATAATTGGATATGTAGTATTAAAATAACACAATGAACATCGGAGTTATAATCAAACAAACGGTCTGCCAATTCTGAAACATTGTCTAAAACTTCATAATTGTTTCTTTAACGATCTTGTATTTTATCTTCTCCGTTCTTTGGGCAGCAAAAGCTAAATGGAGGGATCACTTGTAGCTGGGTGGCTAGCGTAACAGCCTCCCATGCCAAAGTAGAGAAATTTGAACAAAAATTTATGAACAGCTTAAAATGTATTTATTTAATCTACAAAATAGTTTTACAACCGTTAGCTATTACCCTTTCCCAACGGCTTGGAAGGTCCATTACCCCTTTTTTCCAAAAATCACTGTCCTTACTCCTGATGAACCATAAAAGGTCCATTTTTACATCATCTTCTGAAGAATAGGATTTTCTCTGTAGAAAATTTTCGAGGAAACGGAAAAGATGGAAATCCCGAGGAGCAATTTCAGGAGAGTACGGCTGGTGAGGTAAAACCTCCCATCAGAGGCTTATTAACTTAGCAAATGACAACATGAAATCCGTTCACTGGGCTCCTGGGGAACCCAAACGTCTTAGATGATCAAAAACGGTCGATTTGCAGGCTCTTAACGTCGCAGCTATCTCAAGGACAGTAATTCGTGGATTGTTTGTAATGACCATCATAATATCCTCGGTGTCAAGAGTTGAACTCCGGCCAGCCCGGGGTTGGTCTTCCAAATTGAAATCTCCTGATCTAAACCGCGAAAACCACTTCTGAACCGTGCTATCAACAATTGAATAGCTGCCATACACGGCACGAATCATTCTTGCACTTTAGGCTGCGTTTTTTCCTTTTTCAAAAAAGAACAGCATAATATGCCGAAAATGAACTGAATCGTCTGTTCATATTGGTTTGCGATAAACTACACTACGGAGTAAATACTTAATAAAGACGAATTCAAACCCACACGTGGTCCTAGGATTTTTTAATGGGAGTAAAAAAATCCTTAGTTACGCCGTCCTTCGGAGGGGACGTTAAAAGGTGGTCCCGAGCCTGTAAGATGTCAGGTACTCGTTAAAGATCCCTATCCTAATAAAACCTGGATAGGCAAAATTTAGGACTCCCACTGTAGCATCGTCCGATTAGCCATAGTAGCATAAAGTGACGTTAAATAAATAAATAAATAAAAGCTAAATGGCTAGTTGAGTTAAACATTGATATTTACAAACAGTAGACCAGAAACGTACGCTATATTAACTGATATCTATATTGTAGTGATCAATAAGGTTCTTATGTGAGGAACTTCATTCATAGATATGTACTCCATTGATGATATGGCTATCGAATCGAATGAATGCTCGAGATTAGTCTTCCCTGGAACCCTTTTGAGTGGAGTTATTCTCAGAATCCTGTAATGGATTGCTTTTGAACTTCGATGAAAGTTTCCACATTTCATTTCCCCTATACGTTATTGGGCATTTTTTGGCCATTTTGTTCTTATCAATTGAGACGTTGATTTCCAAAAGGTACTATGTATATCCACTTAGACAATTTTACAGGAAACGCAAAAATCTGTCATTTATTTATTAAATGGACCAATTTACTTGATTCTTTTTTTATTAAAATATTTTTTTTTTTTTTAAACAATTTTATTGAGTATTATTACAATATGTCGCAATTTGAAAATTAATAATAGTGGTGAAAGATAACATATATACTACATTCATACAATATTTACACATCAATAAAATTACAATAAAATATACAGTTTATTGTTTTTTACAACTGTATATACAAATACAATAAGTAAAATGGCTGAATTACAATAGCAGACATGAATAGAGATGTAAAGAATCTACCCAGTGGTAGTACTTCAAAGTTTATTTCATGAGCAGGTCTCGAGGCCACCGTCTTTTCAGGCGCCTCGGAGGATTACTGGGAACAGATGTAGATGAGAGGTTACGGACAAGCGGGTTTGAGTGGGCAGGTAGTTTGGAATTAAAGGTGTATCTATCGCGGGCCAAGTCTGCAACCAGTGGGATATTTAGGTCTCTATGGATGAGTTTATTAGTTACAACGTAAGGAGCATTGAGGATTTTTTGGAGAGGAAAAATAGGAGAAGAGGATAGAGGATTTAAAGTTGATTTTTAAGTGCGTTGCCAACTTATTTTTCCAAATTATTGCACTTTTCCCATGACTAATGAACAATATAACATGGATATAGTACTTTTTGGAAGATTATAACGCGAGGTAAGTTGGTAACAGTAACTATAACCTTCCTGATACAACATTACCGGTAACTAACCGGACGCACCGTTCTACGTAACAAATGACGTCATACATAACGACTTAAACATTCCGACAATTTCAGCCACTGCTACAGAACAATACAATAACTTCCACCAAAGACTAACATACAACACCAACCCTCTTACAGAAACATTAAAATGCTCTACGAATCCTTACAGCCCACCCCGACGACTACGCAGGCGGTGGCCAAGAGATATGCTGATCACTTAACGAACTCTGCTCTGATGAGCCGCTGCTTCAGCAGTCCACAAATTTGCTTATTGCAAAAGAAATGCAGATGGCAAATTAAATTTTAAGTCAAAATTTTTTGTTTAAAAAAAAAAAATAAATAAAAAAATATTATTAACTACGTGTAAACAATATTTAACCGTAGATACTGATAAATAATAATTTTTGTGCTTTTATTTTACATAAAAAAATCTACTACTAAGTTAGATCATAACACGGATTTTCTACACATATTTAGCAAGTTCGTGGAATGCTAATTCCAACTATCTGCTGTATCAAATACCATTATTCTATTGAAATGTGAGTTTCTGCAAAATTGTAAACTAAATTTATGTTACTGCAAGAAGAAATACAATGAAAAAACTTGATTTAATTGACAACCTAAAAGAACCAAAGCGACTCAACTAAGTTGTTTCAAATAGCCTAAAAACTGATTATTAGGTTAAAACCATTAATCAAAATAATAGCGGTGATTCAAGACGTGCTATATGAACCAATAAAAATGCACAAAATTGAGAAAACAATAAATTAATGGTGATATATTACGGGGTTTGGTGCTTCTGTCTATCTATAGTAGGAAATATAGTACCTTTTGGAAGGAAATGAAAGGAAAGTTTATATCTGTTTACTTAGGATACAGTACGTTTTGGAAGGAAACATTTTTAGTACCTTTTGGAATGAAAGAAATATCCGCGAAAAAGAAATATCCTGAGACATAAAGTTAGTCATTTTTAAGACGATATTTCTTCCGATCCTGTTGTATGGAGCAGAACAGTCCTAGATAAATTCATTAAAAGACTCACTACAGCTGAAATGAGATTTCTCAGGCGATTAGTGGGAAAATAAGGAGGGACTGCGTCAGAAACCAAATCATAAGAGAGGATCTAAAAGTATCAACTATGAAAAGCAGGATCGAGGAACGACAACTGAAGTGGTTCGGGCATATATGTAGAATGCCGGAGGATAGGAAAGTTAAATGGTACCTGGAAGTAAAGCCAGAAGAGAAAAGACCAGTTGGTAGGCCGCGAACCACCTTCAATGATTATCTGGAAAAGGTAGGAGAAAATCGGGGAAGCCAATGGCTCAGATGAAACGTAGGGCTATGGATCGAGAGGAATGGAAAAAGTGGGCCGAGGCAAAGCATGCTCTACGCTGAAAGGCATTAAACAGCAAGTGGAAGAAGAAAGAAGGAATGAAATAAAATGTGGATTTAGTACCTTTTGGAATGAAAGAAATATCCGCGAAAAAGAAATATCCTGAGACATAAAGTTAGTCATTTTTAAGACGATATTTCTTCCGATCCTGTTGTATGGAGCAGAACAGTCCTAGATAAATTCATTAAAAGACTCACTACAGCTGAAATGAGATTTCTCAGGCGATTAGTGGGAAAATAAGGAGGGACTGCGTCAGAAACCAAATCATAAGAGAGGATCTAAAAGTATCAACTATGAAAAGCAGGATCGAGGAACGACAACTGAAGTGGTTCGGGCATATATGTAGAATGCCGGAGGATAGGAAAGTTAAATGGTACCTGGAAGTAAAGCCAGAAGAGAAAAGACCAGTTGGTAGGCCGCGAACCACCTTCAATGATTATCTGGAAAAGGTAGGAGAAAATCGGGGAAGCCAATGGCTCAGATGAAACGTAGGGCTATGGATCGAGAGGAATGGAAAAAGTGGGCCGAGGCAAAGCATGCTCTACGCTGAAAGGCATTAAACAGCAAGTGGAAGAAGAAAGAAGGAATGAAATAAAATGTGGATTTAGTACCTTTTGGAATGAAATGAAATTTTTAAATTGGATTTTTATGTTTTTAGATAAAATTTGATGAAGGATTTAGATGAAACTTAACCATCATAATACAAATATGTCAAAATATCAACTTTGAAAAAAATGTCCTTTAGTACCTTTTGGAAATCAGTGTCTGAATCCACTTGGGTGTCGGCAGGCCCTACTGCGACACAGCCCCGTGTCTATGAAAAAGTAAACAAATTGCTTAAAACATTTGGTCTGTTTCCTCAACTCTTATTTATTTATTTTTACTTTTACTTACCTATATATAAAGTATCTTGTAAGAGAAAGTATTGAGATCGTGAAAATTTTCGAATTCGAGTTTTCACCGGAAATACACTTTTTTGGTTCCCCTGAACCCAAATGACCAAGTCCCGCAAAAAGTTTTGTGTGTGTGTGTGTGTGCGATAATTCTAGCGCAAAAACGAAAAGTCGAACGAAGCTGAAATTTCATATTTAACACAACTATACGCCCTTGTTTATGTGTTTTCGAGGATTCGGTGGGTGTCTGATATTTTATTATTATTTCTTTGCAATTTTTATAATTTCCATAAATTTCAGTAGACAGGAACGGTGTCATAAATACTGTTCCAGTTAACAGAAATATGCTTTCTGAAGGAAAGATTTTTTAAAACGATGGAAGTCTTTTTTTCAAATAATTGAATTATCTTGGGGATATAAATCAGAGATAACATATTTTAGTTAACCTTGAAATGTCCTTTTCCATTTTTTTCTGTCCAACCTTATCAATGATAAAAACAAAGGTATCTAATTAAATTTGAAGGAAACTTCTTGTTAGGATTATAATATCAAATTGGATTGCTTTATCCATATCAGGAATTACATAACATGATCTATTAAGACACATGTGGTTTAACTCATTGTATCTTCATTTTTAGAAACAGGAAGTTTTATTAGATTTATAGTTATTAGTTTATACCTCATAAATGTTTGCAGGGAACCAATTTAAAATTGGTTTGAGGCTATTTTTTTTTTCTCTTTATATCTATATTCACGCCTGTCAGAATGTATCTGACAATCAGCAAATGTGTTGTACAAATTAATATAAGGATGGTTGGCATGAAGAAGAAAAATGCCCAGCAGCACCCCTTCCATGGCTTTATTTTATCCGAGGAGGTCTCTCATCCAGCCTCTCTTTAGCCTTCTTCTGACTGGCATTTCAGCTATTGACATGTCGTTAATCAGTCTATTGTCGTGTCCGTTGAGTTTACTGTGAAAACGAGTATAGAATGTTCGTATATGTTGGTCAACTGTTGGTTGTTTAAGTCCGTAGAGAGGGTTCTGTTGTTTACGTACCAAGGAGCTGTCGTTATCAGTCTTAAAATTTTGGATTGAAATGATTGCAGTTTTTGTATGTGAGTCTTTTTTGCTGAACTAAAAATCTGTGAAGCGTAAGTCCATATTGGCTTAAGAAGGTATGTGTATGTATTCAGTTTCTGTCTAATTTTTAATTTTGAAGATTTAGATAAAAGTGAGTATAGTACTTTCCGTCGGTCAAAATTGTTGAAAACTATTTAACTGATTATGGCGTAATCCACGATTTTATCCTTATCTAACGTTTTTCTTTAAAAATATAATCCTTTTTCGTATGTCAATTATTCATACTGTAAACTAATGGAGTAAATATTGATCAAATTAATCAGCAACATCGTTCATTATCTAAGACGGCAGTCAAAAAGATTATCATTTGATACAATTATTTAAAAAAAAAATATTTAGAATAAAATGTAGGTTCTTACTACTACTTATTATGTACAACTTGCGTTGCTTATAATAAGAGTTTCAATTAATCTTATTATTACTGTTGTAAAGTTTTATCTGGCTGGTTCGAAACCGAATGAGAACATTTTAATGCTGAGTGAGGGTATGATGGAAAAATACATATATATTTTTCTGTTTTATTTTAACTGTGCATTTCTACTACTCGACTATTCAACTGAGCCAAACATTTTTATGATTATGATTTACAGATACATATTAAAATATTTTTCGAGGGTTCGAGCACCCTAGAAAATGGGGCACAAAAAATCTGGTGCGCGTAACACACGACTTTAACTTACCTATATTGTTAAAATCAATTTAAGAATTTTTAAATTCATTATAAGTGATAAAAATAAATTGTTTAAGAATTAATTATTTTGAATTTCAAAAGAAACATGTGTTTTATTAAAAAATATATTATATTATTATCTAAAATAATCAATTAGTTTTATCGGCTTTTCATCATTCTCTATTAATTTTTATAAGCTTGTGTATAACATTATATTTTTTCTAAAATCTTTAGCTTTCCAACGGTATATCATACATGTATATTACTGTTCTAATTTTCAAAAACAAAAAATTGCATAAAAAAAGTAATTTTTTTTCTCCTTTAGTTATTTTTTAAATTCGCTCAACTTGCATATTTAGCTGTTTTTTTAATATACTTATCAGATGATATGATACATTTTTTTGAATCTACAAAATTAAAAGTACTTTAGAGGAAGAAATTTTGAAATATTGGTATTTAAGCCCAGTCAGACTATTTCAATCAGAATGAAACCCAAATAATGTTAAAGCCCATTAAATTTTACATCGATATAGCGAGTATAATCAAAATCGTTCGAGCCGTTTTTGAGAAAATCGTAAAAAGGTGCAAAACGCATTGTATAAATTGGCTCTTCTGGTAAGCTGATTTTGATGGAAAATATTTTGTATTATCTAGGTCGTATTCCATAATGGTGATTCATGTAGATTCCATAATGATGTCAGGTATCATTAAAACAATTTAATAATATAAAGACTAGTTGGAAATAATTTATAAAAAAAAAAAAAAAAAATGTATTTTGCAACGTTTTGGTCTCAGCTTGTTAGCTATCATTAGGTCCAGTGTTTTCCTTGAAATAGACAATAGAACGTACAACGCTTCTGTTCATCCCATGTGTTCATCGCTTTGCCATGGGTCAGAAGCTTCGACTTGAAAGTTTTTTTTTTTTTTTTTTTTTTTTTTTTTTTTTTTTTTTTTTTTTTTTTTTTTTTTATTAAGAAATATTACAATTTGTTGCATAATGAACAGTAGTAATAGAGATGTAGTACACATTCATACAATATATACAGAATAATGATGATAAAGTCAAATTACATAAAATCGGAAATAAATAAATTCAAATATATACAAAAAAAAAAGCAACAAGAAACAAATCAAAACAACAACCTGTAGTAGAGATAAATACAAGTTGGGAAATAAATAAAAATCATACAAGCATACTTAACTATATACAATATATACAATCAGCCAAAGGAACCCTAGACTCGGCTGCTTCCCCCACATGTGGGGGGAGAAGCGGAATCCAAGAGATCCCAGCGCCTCCCACTCAGCGCTTCACTGGTGTATGCCAGTGGAGGCCGAGCCGGAGCGGAATAGCCACAAACATACAGTACATGAGTGGAGGATCTGACCAGTGTCAGAACTCCAGATAGATGTTTACAAAACGTCGCGGGGCCACTGCCGTTTCAATCTTCGAGGAGGATTGTAGGGATGGGTGAAGCTGGAAAGCGATTGAGCAAGAGGATTAGGATGATGAAGAAGGTTCTGATGGAATTTGGAGAATTTGGATGGTACCAGGTCTAAAATAAATGGAATATTAAGGTCATGGTGTAGGGTACAGTTGGTAACGTAATAAGGAGCATTAACTATTGTTCGGAGGACTTTGGATTGGAAGGATTGGATACGTTTGATGTTAGAATGTTTAGTTGTCCCCCATAGTTCAAGTCCGTAGGTCCATATAGGTTTCAGTACTGTCTTATATATTAGTAATTTGTTGTCGACTGTAAGATGAGATTTTCTATTTAGTAATTTGTATAACCGGCCGAATCTGCGGTTGAGTTCTATCCTTTTAAGTCTCGTATGTGGGTTCCACGTCAGTCTTTTGTCTAGTAAAAAGCCTAGGTACCGGACTGTGTCTGAGGAAGGAAGCGGTATGGAATTGAATTTAACTGTTGGACAGGATTTACGTCGAAGGGTGAAGGTGACGTGTGTACATTTGCTTTCGTTCACCTTAATTCGCCAAGCCTTACACCAGTCTTCGACAAGGGAAAGGTGCCTTTGGAGATTTAGAGATGCTACTTCAGGATCGGAATTGGATGATAAAATGGCTGTGTCGTCAGCAAATGTTGCCAGAAAGGTATTGGGATCGGTAGGGATATCGGCGGTGTAGAGGGTGTAGAGGACGGGTCCTAAGACGCTGCCTTGAGGAACACCGGCCTCAACAGTATAATGTTTGGAAAATTCGGAACCACAGCAAACTCGGAAGGAGCGGTTTGATAAATAGGATCGGAGGATTAGGTATAAGGATTGAGGTAAATGGGTTTTGAGCTTAAAAAGCAATCCCGGGTGCCACACCCGGTCAAAAGCTTGAGCTATGTCCAGAAAGGCACCCGAACAATACTCCTTGCACTCAAGGGCAGAGGAAATGTGATCCACAACTCGGAGTCCTTGCTGAACTGTGGAATGTTGAGAACGAAATCCAAACTGATGCGAAGGAAAATTTTTAAATTTATCTAGGATTCGTTTTAGTAGGAGCTTTTCGAAAATTTTTGAGAGGATCGGAAGTAGGCTAATAGGTCTGTAAGATGACGTGCTGTTGGAAGGTTTGCCTGGTTTCAGGAAAAGGATGATAGTTGAATGTTTCCATAAGAGAGGAAAATAGGTAGTGCGTAGGATACTGTTATAAAGATATGTAAGGAATGTTATGGCTTTCTGTGGAAGTTGTCTTAAGATCTGAGGCGTGAGGAGATCATATCCAGGGGATTTACGGAGAGGAAGCTTTTTAAGAAGATATTTGACCTCAGAGGGATTAACTGCTTTAGGAGGTAAGGAGAGTGGTATTGGCGAAGTAAGGAACTGTTCAACTGTTGAAGTATGGTTTGGATTCAACTCAGGATGAGGAGTGAAAACTTTGGAAAGGTGCTGTGCAAATTCCTGGGCCTTATCCTTGTCAGAAGCAGCCCAGGAACTATCACCGCGCAGGAGAGGATGGGAAATCGTGTGAGTATTCAGGATTCTCTTCGTGACATTCCACAGGGAATTGTCACGAGTCGAGAGAGAGGAGAGGTAGGAATTGTAGGATTGGGAACGAAAGGTCGCCAACTCCCGCTTTAATTTTCTACAATAAAAGTTATAAGAGCGGCGATCTTCTGGGTGGCGGGTGCGTTGCCATAATGCTCTGGCTCGGCGTTTGGTGTTGATGAGGTCCGTCAGGTGTTGTGGTAAATGGCATTTGTAAGGAATAATTTGGGATTGTTTAGGAAGACTTGAAAGTTAGCAAACATAATCAAAACTTTTAGTATTAGTATGAACTATTAATTTATATTATAATGATAGTAACTTGAAGACCTTCACTAAAAAATAAAGTGATTGCGCCGCCTATTCTACTTAAGTCCTGTTGAAGTAGTTTGAAACTGAGTAATGGATTGACTCTTTGTCGGTGATAATATAATACTTATAAATTATAAGTACTGTCAGAATCTATAACGAAAGTTATGGATTATTTAAGGACGTATTCTTTTTCAGTGCTCATCTTTGTCTAATGCCGTTTAAAATAGTAGTGTTTTAAATAATAATAAGATCGGTTTAAATTATTGTCAGATTCCATGCACTGGCTTACTGTCAGTATTTCTTTGGTGAGCACGTCATCGCAGAAGATAAAATGACAATCGCTGAAGTAGCGTGCAGAGTTGCAATCAGTCACACGAGGGTCTTCACGCGAACTACCAAATGGATGCTGATAATTTAAACTGTTTAGCCCGGAATGGTACCTCGGTGTGGCTTGCAAAGCAAAGGCATCAACCTATCCGATTCGATTGAGGAATCCCAATTTTAATTTCTATTTTAAAACTTTTAATTTGTTCAGAGGAAAGCTAGAAAACGAAACAAAGAAAAAAAATATTATGTGTGTGCTTGAAAAGAAGTGAAAACGTCATTGGCAATCGTAATTTATAATATTATGTATTCTGTAGTATTATTATGGATCAGATTAGTAGAACAAGTGAATTTTTTTAATTCTATACAAACCAAATTATTTATTTTCGTTTTCCTATCCTACAAAGGATGATACGGTTCGTGATAACTAAAATAAGAAATAAATAATTTTGTTTGCATTATACTTATATATGTAGAAAAAAACGCCATTTATTGTAGTTCCGTGTTTTGTTTATACTTTCATTTCTTTGACTTGTAATGTTGAAAGGCAGTGGCCTAGAGACCTCTTATAACTAAGCAATGCTGAGTGCTGGCAATGGCCAGATTCTCCACTCATGCCTGAGAGTATGTGGCTCTAGCTCCTTCTCTCAGTCTCCACTGGCTTATTAGACAGTGCCGCCACTGACTGAGAGGCTCTGGGATCTCCTGGCCGGGGTCGGGGTTTGATTCGGAGTTCCCAGGGGCAGTATGTAAATATTGTATATATGTGATCAAGATTATTATTAGTATTTATTTAATTTAATTTTTCTCTTTATTTAGATTTATTTATTGTTCCTTGTATTTTTTTTAATTTACTGTACATGTGGAATGAATGGCTTCTTACAGCACTAACATTGCTGCCCAAGATTGTGGCAGATTGTATTATTTCTTAATAAAACAATTAAAAAAATATATATTATTTTACTTATTTTAATCCAACGTGGTCTTTAAAAAATCAATTAAAGGCTTTGATGTTTCTTATTCAGATATTCAAAACTCCACTCAAGTTCATGGGTAGCAAAGCAGATCCTGCTGTTGTATATATTAGTAAATATATGGGTTTTAATGGGTAAATTTAATTATTTTCATAACACTTTGATTAGGTGAGATAGGCAACTATTATGATGAGTAGTCCATTTCCTGCTTCACATTTTGCAACACAAATTTCTCATTATTTGTTCATTAAAACTCAATGATGCATAAAAGATAATATTTAAAATTTCTCATAGATTCATTAAAACTATATGATTGACTATTCCTAAACCCTACATCCATCTGTGAAGTTCTAATGTTTCTCGTTTTTACCTATGGCTATTCCTGCAGCTCGGTGGCTATTTCGGCACTGAGGTCACTTAAATTTAGTAATACAATGGAAATTTGGGATATCGATGTTTTTTTTGTTGTTCAACCATGTTTCAGATAAAAGCAATATCATTGAATTTTGAGCAACACCGTCGTCAAGATCCAGGAAATGTGCGCGAAGACTTTGATAATTTAATGAATATATTGATATTCCATTTGTGTTTGAAATAAAATATAACATGAAATGACTTACCTGCACGATCGAATCACTCTTTATAGTAAATTTTTCCACTCTATAATACACCACTAACTACATACACTAACCTCACAATTTATATACAAAATGTAAAATAAATTAATGTAAAAAAATAATTATTATGACGTATCAATAATAACTATTAAAAAGTATTGATAGTAATTCTAACATAAACACACACAAACACAGCGGCACAATGCAGATGACTGCAATTTTTCTCGCTTAGTTAAATTCGGCGTTCCGAGTTTACCTGATCGAGCCGTTTACTTCAAAGCGTGACGATCAGCCTCACACGCAGCCTACAAAAATCTGTGTGGTGCGCCAAAAGAAGTTTACGCTTAAATAAAAATCAAATTGGAATCATAAAAAGCAACTCATCATCAGCCCATACCCTACGTAATACCTAATGTTCTTAACCTAATAATTCATTTTATTATTGTATCTTGTTCATGCGATGAGTTCCGTTTTTTTTTGTTTTTTTGAAGTAAAAATGTAAGTGTTTGACGGTTTTTGCGAATGAAATAGAAAGCGAATAGTGTACACAAGCAAACAGCTCCAACTATATGATAGTCTTAATATACAAAGATTCTTGGGATTTTAATATATATGAAATATTTGAATAATTTGTTGTTAAATTTGAAAATTAACATTAATTTAATATCCCTATATTTATTTTGATCATTAAATTATAGTTTTAACTATGATAATGTTCTTATTAGTTAATCATTCCCAACACATATCTGCGATTAGGTGTAATCCGCGAAAGCCTAAGATTACTGCAGATAAATGGGGTTCTGCAATGCTTTTTTGTAATTTAAATATATTTCTTATGAAATGAAATTTAATAATTATTAATTAATTAATATTGGAAGGAGCGCATTGATAATACAGGCCAACCTATTATGGTTGCTAAGGGATGGGATTCCGTTCGTCAATTCGACCTATTTAGACCTTTGTGTGGACTATTGAGGCCCTTAACCTTGTTACAGATATGGTTAATGGTTATTGATCCCCTTCCCTTCTCCTATTGTTCAATTAATCCTTTTCATTGGCATTTCCAACAGAGTTATTCTCTGTATATATCCCTTAGCCGTTAAGAGTATCTTGACCCTTAAGGAACTTGGTATTTAGTAGTTTTTTCAATAAGGATTTTTATGTATAACTAGCTGTGACACGCAGCGTGCACAATTTATGTGCGTTTATGGTAAGATTAATAAATATCAACTATCAACTACTCTTTGTTATCATCTTGACTTCTTCCTGTCAAATTTACAATAGCGAACCTGGAGCTCCCACATCGTGAATGGCGAATTGTAGATCAAATTTGTATCTGGGGTCGAGAAGTCAAGATTCTCTGCACGCCCGCTGGTAGTGGGTTCGTTGTATATTTCCGAATAATAAGTTGCGAAATTTTGTGTCACAACTTCAGGGTCATCACACAATTTCCCATCAATTAATAATATGTATCCAGTGGGAGAACCTATTCCTTTAATCTTCCTAATTTTATTCCATACTACCTTAGCTGGAGTTGAAGAGTTAATGGATTCTACGAAGGATTTCCATGATTCCTTTTTACTGCTGTTTAAAGTTCTTCTGCATATTGATCTTTGTTTTTTGTATTCGATTAAGTTTGCAGGGTTCATATTTTTCCGAAATTTATTAAGAGCTCTTCTGCGATTTTGTATTGCTTTTTTGCACTCTTTATTAAACCAAGGGACAGATGGTCGATTGGAAAATCCTTTGGTTTTTGGTATGGAAGATTCAGCGGCCATGATAATGACTTCTGTTATGGCTTGGCATCCTTGATCAATATCCAGATTATCTGCTATTTCTGTAGGAGGATTCGCTAAAGAGGAAAAGCTTGTCCAATCCGCCTTTTCGATTATCCATCTTGGCTTCCTTTTGTATGATGTGTTTGGCAGTTTCAAATGTATAGGGAAGTGGTCGCTACCATAAAGTTCCGGTAGTACTGTCCAGTCTATGGAGTGATATAAAGAGGGGCTGCATAGAGATAGGTCAATAGCTGAAAAGGTGCCATAAGTGGAACTCAAGAAGGTTGGCTCGCCTGTGTTTAAAGTGAGAAGATCGGTCGAGTTTATGGAACTTTCGATCATTCTGCCTCGTCCATTAATATCTTTACATCCCCAAAGTGGGTTAAAGAGTGTTAGGTGTTAAAGAGTGTGTTAAAGAGTGTTAGGGGTTCTTCACCAGGCCCTGATAATATCCACTACTCTATGATCCAACACCTTCCTAATAACACATTAACCTGGCTCTTAAATTATTACAACCACATTTGGCGGACTGGCAAATTTCCTGACTCCTGGCTTCAATCAGAGGTAATCCCAATTTTGAAAAATGGTCAAGATAAGAGATACCCCACAAGCTACAGACCAATCTTCTTAACGAGCTGCTTGTGCAAAGTCATTGAACGCATGGTTAATAAAAGACTTACCTGGATTCTGGAAAACAACAATTACATCCAAAATTTCCAATGTGGATTCCGTAAAGGTAGATCCACAATTGACCATTTAGTTCAAATGGAGGCAGAACTTCAATACACTTTTATACAGGATGAACAAGCCATCGCTATTTTCTTTGACATGTACAAAGCATTCGACAAAACCAATACTAAGGTCATTCTGAGAAAATTAATGTCATTAGGATTCCGTGGTAACATGCCGAACTTCATCCATAAATTTCTTGGCCGTTGCTATTTCAAAGTTCGAGTAGGAAATTCGCTATCCACGCCACATGAACAAAGAAATGGTATCCCACAAGGTTGTGTTCTAAGTACAACACTTTTCACTCTTGCAATCAGTGACCTGGCCACCAATTTACCACGCGGTATCAAACCGATGCTTTTTGTGGATGATCTGGCAATCTTTTGCCGATCCAAATCTTTAATAAGTATAAAAGAAAAGCTACAAACGTCATTAAATCGACTAAACGAGTGGTCTCAAAATTCAGGACTAACTTTTTCGGCAAATAAAACAAAATGTTTATATTTTAGTAGAAAAAGAAATATCCCCGACCTACCACATCTCATGCTTAACAATGTTCCGCTACCCTACGTAAATACCTGTCGATTTTTAGGATTGGAATTTGATAGACGCCTGAATTGGGAGAATCATATAAAATCTTTAAAAGAAAAATGTTTAAAAAAACTAAATATTTTAAAAGTCTTGAGTGGAACAAGTTGGGGTGCAGATCGCAACACCTTACTCAAGATATACCTGTCAGTAATATGTACAAAGATGGAGTATGGCAGTTTTGTTTTTGGCTCGGCAAGAAAGGACATTTTGACTAAACTAGATGTAGTACACCATGCAGGCATACGCATTGCTACTGGCGCTTTCAGGACCAGCCCTTCACAAAGTCTTTGCGCAGAATCTGGCTTACCACCATTATCTTACCGACGCGATAAACTGGCCATCAACTACATCACCAAACTATTCACACAATCTACCCATCCTACCCACAGATACATCTTTAAACCTAAATACTCCACAAAATTTCAACTAAAGGCTAAACCAACCTTACCACTAGCAGAAAGAATGTTATCCGCCGTTACCCAGTTAAAATTAATTAATATAAATTCAATAGAAAACAGGACCCCACCATGGACATTTCAAAAACCCCATCTATATCTTCAATTGACAAACTTTACTAAAGAGAATTCCAATTCAAAAGATTTCAAAAAACGCTTTGAGAAGATCATCAGCGCATTGCCTAGCCACAAGTTAATATTCACAGATGGCTCAAAGTCGGACTCATCCACTGGTTCAGCTTTTGTTGCGTCAGATTGCACCTACAAGTCAAAGCTTCATCAATTTTGCTCTGTCTATACTGCTGAAGTGAATGCGATCGCAATGGCTTTAGATTATTCTAGAACTCTCCCAATAGAAAATGTCATCATAGCCTCAGATTCATTGAGCGCTCTAAAAGCTCTTGACAATATGTATTCCAGTCATCCAGGAATTTTAAGAATCCTGGAATTGACCAAATCAATGGCTGAAGACGGAAAAAATAATTCATTATGTCTGGATACCGGGCCATATGGGGATAATGGGAAATGAAATGGCAGATAAGGCAGCCAAAGAGGCTCTCACTCTCCCTGGTCGTGGTAAAGCACTGTTAACACCATCAGAACTAGCGCGCCCTCTAATTGAAAATGTTTTTAAAAAATGGGATGAAACATGGAAAAACAGCTATCCAAGCAAGCTGAAAGCGATTAAGAGTGAGCCAAAGTCTTGGAAAACCTCAAATCGCATCAACCGCAGAGAGGAGGTGGTCCTGGCCCGCCTGAGAATCGGACATACAAGATTAACCCATGGGCACTTAATATCTAAGGATTTGCCCCCAAGATGTCAGCATTGTGGGGGAGCCCTGACAGTTACTCACATTTTCGAGGAATGTCCCTTCTACACAGGGAAATTGAACCAAAGGGGAATACCACTCAATGTCGCGGTTGCTTTGGGGAACGATATAAATAGAATTGACGAATTGATGTGCTTTCTTACGGAAATGGACTTTTACAAGCAGATTTGAAAATTGTATTTTACTATTATTTTTAAAATTATTATAATTATTATTATTTTATTTTCTAAATTAATTAATTAATTTTTAACTTTATATATATATATATATATATATATATATATATATATATATATATAATTTTTTTTTTTTTTTTTTTTTTTTTTTTTTAAATTTAACCTGATTAAACATATATCAAGTTAAATTTTGCTAATGATGTTACATTTTTTCTTACTAGTGATTATTCTTATAGTTAATTGTTTTTTTTCTCAACTATTTGTTATTTGTTTTTTAGTAAAACAATTGTTCATTATTAAACCTTAAATTAGTTTCTAAAAATGAGTGTCTGGCACTGATGACCGAGATGTTTTGTGCCAATAAAATATAACAACCAACCAACCAACTACAATAGCGAACCAGTAGAAGTGGTTATATCCATAATCACTTAATATGTAAAAATAATCGCCACAAACCGTTGACAACCTAATTATGAATTAATGATATTCCTCGGTAAAACCTTACACCTGAATCACTCCCATTTTTTTAGAATTCAGAAATTATGTTCTTGAAATTAATAGTTTTTTAGACAATTGAAATCATTTCTGAAAAATAAATAACAATTGAACATATTTTCATAGGAACCTACACTCGAAACAGATATGAAACGCAATATGCTTAAAAGGGTCGGTCACTTGTGTGACCAGCCAGGTGCCCTTAAAATTTTTTAATGGGAGTAAAAAACAACCTTAGTTATGCCCTCCTTCGAAAGGGACGTAAAATAGTGGTCTCAAGCCTTTGCGATTTCATGAACTCGTTAAAGATCTCTACCCTTACTAAACTTAGACTTAAAAAATTAGTCATCATACAATTAGCCATAGTAGTATAAAAGTGACGTTAAACGAATAGATAACAACAGTAATATGCTTAAATATATTTGTTATAAAATCTTTGTACCTTTGCTGATATATATCAGATTGAGACAATTTTACGTTTAGGTTGTTCAACCACTTTTTAGGCGAAGATTTTCAAATTCTGCCTTATTGCACATCTAGGCGGTAAGACGAACCTCCAGGAAAAAAAATTAGTCTTACAACCATAGTAATTATTTAGATACCAGAAAATTGAGGGGTACTTTCTTTTATAAATATAGGCATACAGCTAATAAAAGTCCTAAATATGCTTAAAATAATAGTTCTGATTATTATACTCGAATAAATCAAAAGAAATAGTAACTTTTTTAAATTTATAAATGTATATGCTTCAAGGTAATAACGATTAATGTTAAAAATGACTCTTGAAATAAAACATGACTTAACAATATAGATTAATATAAATATTTCAGCGTTGTGTAACCTTCTATAATCCCCAGTAGCCTCATCTCTCTTCGGATCAAATATTTTACCTGTAGTACGTTATTTTCTAAATCTTTAGCCGTTGTCCGTCCTTCAAAGTAAGCGGCCACGTTTCACCGTCGGAAGAATAATAGTTTTATAAATTCTAACCGTTAAGTTTTTAGACAGAAGCTAAGTAATTTCGCAACTGAATTATAACACGCATTTCCCGCCTTTAACCAGGACTTTATTTCCTCCTGGATTTTATTTTTTTCGTTATCATTGAACCTAAATATTTAAATTTTTCTACGTGTTCAAAAGTATGTATGCCTTGATATATCAATACCACCAATATCGTCACCGTCTCTGCTACTAATCATATATTTTGTCTTATCGGTATTTATTTCGAGTCCTATTTCTTTACCGGTTTTTATTAACGCACTTGTATTTAGCTGTATAGTTTCCGTGTCTTCCCCTAGCAGTACCAAATCTTCAGCGTTTCCCAGAACCGGAATTTTATCACTCAGATTTAAACCTTTCTCGGTACACGTCACCTTATCTATGGCATATTTTAAAGCGACTTCGTCTGCGTTAATTTCTGTTATAATGATTGCAATTAAGAAGTACTTAAAAGAATATATTTTAAAGTACTTCCGCGTAAATTACATTTTTAGTTTTATTTTCTTGTGGCAGAAGAACATACTGATTACATACCGCAACCCGATCTTGACGTAAATCGATTCCTACTTGTTTAAATGTTTACATCTGTGATTAATTGTTACGGAAAAAGATAAGTTAACGGGAAATTGAATTATTTAAAAATAAAAGGTAAATCATTTGGAATCATTGGGATGCGAGGTTTTTTTTTCTCCCAAATCTTTCCCGTTTTTTCCCAGATTTTCCCCTGTTTCTCCTATTGGTCGCAGCGTGATATTATATAGCCTATAGCCTTCCTCGATAAATGGACTATCCAACACAAAAATAATTTTTCAATTCGAACCAGTAGTTTCTGAGATTAGCGCGTTCAAACAAACAAACAAACAAACTCTTCAGCTTTATAATTTTAGTATAGATAATTTGATTATGTGTGACGTGCCTAATGATGTATGTTGTTTTTTAACCCTATAACTTTTACTTTTACTTACCTATATATGAAATATATAGTAAGGGAAATTATTGCGATCGTGAAAATTTTCGAATTCAAGTTTTCGACGGTCTTTTTAGGGTCTCCTGAGTCCAAAAGACCAAGTCCCGCAAAAAGGTGTGTGTGTGGTAACTCCCAGGCGAAAACGAAAAGTACTATGAAACTGAAATTTCATATTTAAGACAACTAAACGTCCGAGATGTTACAAAATCTTTTTCATCAAAATCAGCTGACAGGAAGATTTACTATGCATTTTGGACCTTTTAACGATTTTCTCGAAACCGGCTGTAACGATTTTGATTAAACTCTACATATCGATGTAAAATTTGATGGGCTTTAATATGATGTAGGTTTCATTCCGATTGAAATAGTTTGACAGGGCTTAAATTCCGATATTTTAAATTTTCTTCCTTTAAAGTACCTTTAATTTTGTAGATTTAAAAAAAATTGGAACATCGACTTATTAGCATTGGTAAATAACGGGTTAATATGTAAGTTGGGTGAATTTGATTAACAACTAAAGGAGAAAACTGAAAGATTAAAAATTTTAAAAGTTAATAGAGAGTGATGAAAAGCCGATAAAACTAGCTGATTATTTTATATATTTTTGTTTATTTATTTATTTAACGTCACTTTATGCTACTATGGCTAATCGGACGATGCTACAGTGGGATTCTAAAATTTGCCTATCCAGGTTTTATTAGGATAGGGATCTTTAACGAGTACCTGACACCGCACAGGCTCGGGACCACCTTTTAACGTCCCCTCCTAAGGACGGTGTAACTAAGGATTTTTTACTCCCATTAAAAAAATCCTAGGACCATCTGCGGGTTAGAACCCGTGACCTTTAGCATGGGAGGCTGTTACGCTAGCCACCCAGCTACAAGTGATCCCCTGATTATTTTAGTTAATTATTTAATAGATTTTTTAATAAAAACACATGTTTCTGTAGAGATTCAAAATAATTAATTCTTTAACAATTTATTTGTATCTCTACATGTATTTAAAAATTCTTAAATTGATTTTAACAACGGAGGTAAATGAGAGTCGTGTGTTGCGCGCACCAGATTTTTTGCACCAGTAAGGGAAAGTATTGCGATCGTGAAAATTTTCGAATTCCTGTTTTCGACGGAAATACACGTTTTTGGGTATTCTGAGTCCAAATAAACAGGAAGTTGTTATAAATTCATAAACTAACATTGTCATTAGTTATTTCTACTTTTATAATGACTGATCATTATGGTTG
This sequence comes from Piezodorus guildinii, assembly GCA_023052935.1. Lineage (NCBI taxonomy): Eukaryota > Metazoa > Arthropoda > Insecta > Hemiptera > Pentatomidae > Piezodorus > Piezodorus guildinii. Next base: position 116,354,064 of record CM041293.1, on the reverse strand, counting down.
TTGGGAGGAATTTGACACTATAAACCCAGCTGGATTGTTAAAGCATAAAGTTGAAAAATCATACCCTCTCTACAGATATTCATGGATCCGTGATCTCCAATTATAACCCCATGTATAGAGTTTTTTCCAGTTTTATTATTAACAGCCCAGAGACTTATTTGACTTACGAAACCAGGCTAAAGAAAGTAAGATTGGTGAGCCAGTTGAGTGTTTCAAACCCTGAATTAATCAACCTCTACGTGAAACAGAAAACTTTCAGCTTTAAATCACAAGAAAACTGCCTTTTTTGTAACCAACTTATTACAAATAGCCTATTCCATATTCTTCTTCACTGTGAAAAACTTAATGAAGAAAGAGAAAAATATTTAAGACCATTATTATTCCAACATAGTGATCAACAGAACATTGAAAATATACTCCAAATCAACTGCCTACAAAAACTAAATACAATCTACATCTTTTCAGTGTCAGTGTGCAGAACTCTAGACCCCTTAAGTAGTGGTGACCCACACACCAATTAAGTGATGTGATATAATTTCGTTTTTGATGATTTTTTTTTTTGGCTATTGTTTTTGTGTAATATATATATATATATATATATATATATATATGTCTAAACAACTATATTAGGTTATAACTGTTTATAGGCAATTAACTAATATGAAAAACAATAAAAATTTCTAAGTAAAATGGAATATCAGCGCTGCTAATTCGAAAGCGCTATATCTATTCTAGTTCTGAAACAATTTCAATGATTCTTGTTTCGTTTTGTATGAATGTATAGATCAACTTTTTTCTTTTCTTTTTTAAATCGAGCTTCTAAAACACTATACATATTTTTCTCTTTCTTCAAAAATAAATGAGTCATGTGCGTAATAAAGGGTAAAGTTTAAATTTTTTTCTTTTTTTTTTTCTCTAATTATTTGCATTATTTTGATTGAAAAACGCTAGTAAATTTTTTCTCCATCTTCAAAAATAACTGATTTAGGGGCATATTTATGGGTAAAATTTCAGGGTTTTTTTTTTCAATTATTCGCGATTTTTACTTTCACTTACCTATATATGAAATATATAGTAAGGGAAAGTATTGCGATCTTGAAAGTTTTCGAATTCAAATTTTCATTTTAGTTTTAGGGTCCCTTGAGTCCAAATGTCCAAGTCCGGCAAAACGGTATGTGTGTGTGGTAAGGTAAGTCTAGCTCGCAATAAATAAGTTATATAATACTTAGAGTTTATATAGTTACATTATTTAACCTTATAGTTACAAAGTACTGATCAAACCATTATGGACATACGGGATAGAGCTATGGGGATCTGCCAAATGTTCTAACATCCAAATGATTCAGACCCTTCAATCGAAAATATTGCGAAAAATCGTGGATGCACCGTTTTATGTAACCAACGAATTACTTCACAAGGACTTGGACATACTCACAGTTTCAGACACAGCCACAGAATATTATAAAAGATTTCATGACAGACTGACTTACAACATGAACCCATCGGCCCAACACTTAAATCCTACACGAACCCGTACAGCCCACCCAGACGAGTTTTGAGGCGGTGGCCTAGAGATGCCTTGCTTTAACCGACTTTCGGAAGTCATCATATTTGCTTATTGCAATTTTTTTTTTTTTTTTGCAGATAGCAAATAGCATTAAAGCTCAAACAAAAACGATTGTAAATAAATAAAATAAAATAATTATATTCAACTTCAACATTATTTAACCTAATGAATGTGTTTCCAACGAAACTGAATTTAATTCTTAAAAAATGATTAAATATGTCTTAAATTGATTTTAAAAACCAAGGTAAGTAAAAGTCGTGTTCTGCCCTACCAGGTTTTTTATAATTAAGTAATGATTATATTTGTAGTTTCGTTTGCTATATAAATTCATATTGATAACAAAATAAAAATTTTGAAGGATATTTGAGATAAAACGCTCATAGCATTATTCATTCATTGTTGTTGACTTTTCATGATATTGGAAATTACGATCCTATTTTCTGAATCGAAAGGATTTAAACATCGGACGTAGCCTTTAATATTAAGGCATCATTCTTATTAAATGAATCGCTTTGGGGGTTATTGACCAACTGATCGTTAGGGATATAAATTTGTTATCATCTTTCGTCTCGAAAGTAAGGGCTATTGAAGTCGTTTTACATTTCCGGTCAATATTTCTAATACATTTTTTATAAGTGCTTCAAATTAGAAAATGAACCAGAAACGATATTCCCACTTTTAATAATGATTTTTTATTCCAAATTTCTGGTTTTATAATATCTATTCATTTAATGTCACTTTTATGCTAATGTTGCTACAGGGTGCTTACTTTTTTTTTTTTTTTTTTTTTTTTTTTGTTTATCCCTACCTCGCCTTTGAAGGCTATACAGGGTTTCTCGGGCCAGGGGGTGAGGGCGGGGTATAAATGCTGAAATAAAAGCCCCCCATACACCGAGTCTCGAACTCGTAATTTTTGGTTTCAAATTATTTGGTCTTCTGTGTTGCTAGGCAACGCGCGTATAAAGCAAAGCGCGCTAACCCGCTCAGATACCCAGCCCCTACTTTTGTGTAGTGAATGGCATAACAGCTTTTTATGCCGACTGTCGCGGGTTCAGAACCGACATTAAACATCGGTATGATGATTATGGAATAGTTGAAAGGGAGTGAAAAATCCTTGGAAAGTTAAGTGTTGATTCTAAGCCTTTGCGATGTCAGTTAATAAATATCCCACTGTAGCATTTTCTAATTAGCCACATTAGTATAAACAATACGTTAAATGGATAAACAAACATCTTGGATGGCAGGAAAATGACTCTCATAGAATTTTCCTGAATGAGGCGATGTCCCCGACGAACAGCCATCTCTACTGGCAGGCCCGGCAGAGAAGAACCGCCGGCAAATTGAAGTACGCCTGGTTCATGGACGGCAAAGTAAAACGTCGGCGAGCGGATGGCACCCAGCTGTTGTCATCAACTCTCCTTCCGACCTCGAGGCTTTCGACTGACTCCGAAGACCGCGTTCAGCATTCATAAATTATTTCAGTTTCGTTATTTTTCTTATTTTGCCTTCACTAATTAATTTATTTGTATTATTTTTTTCTAATCATTATTTTACATGGCATAATGCATCTTTCTTTCTATTCTTACTTCTTTTTTTAATATCATTCTTTATAGCCTTAAGGGCATTATTGGCTACTCAAATTCCTGAATTATCTTTTCTATTTCATTTTTATTTTATATATTTTTAATTTATACGCATGCTTCTACTTTTTGAGTGTTGTCTCAAATTTATTAATCTAGATCGTTAGCATCTGTCTCAGTATTCGTAAGAACATGCATTTAGAGATTGTATTATATATTTCATAATAATTGTAATTGTTCCTTAATTCCTAACCAATTCAAAAATCCATAACCAGTTGAACACCTTTTCCTGATCCAATCCATGTTATCATATGACTAACGCACTTTTAACGTGTCATATAAACGCCCAATCTCTGTCTGCACACTAAGCAGAATTCCTAGATCATTTTCTACATAATTTATACCATATAATCTCTGTCTCTGAAACCTGGCTCAAACCCCATATTCCTTCCTCTACTGTATCAATCCCCAATTACTCTCTTTTTCGTCGTGGTAGGACCGATCGGACAGTCTGAGAGCTAAAATCCTTATCAAATCACCCGTTACTGACTCTCCACACATAGAATACCTTTTCACTGAAATTTCCTCTGCCTCTTTTTCCCTTCTGTTTGTCACAGTATACCGACTTCCTCATGTTCGATTTGAATCTTCCCTTTTTAGCTATATTCCTCTATACGATAATATAATTGTCTCAGGAGACTTCAATACAAATTGTTTGTCCGATTCGACCGATAAATCTTACCTTATTGACCTATCATACCCTCTTTTCAGACACTTGGTTAGATCTCATTTTAATAGATTCAGTACAAAATTTATTATCCTCCTTCCAGTATCCAGTACCGTTCCTCTCTTTACACGATCTTATTCGGATCTCCTACAATATACCTACTCCTACCATTACCGCAAAAAAAATTACATGGCGTAATCTTAACGCACTAACAAATGAAAATATCAACCCTTTCCTCGATCCACTTTATCATTCTTTAGAATCTATCTATACCTCCATTTCTTTGGATGATGTGGTTGAATATATATTGTCGAATCTACTGGCTTTCCTAAATAGCCATGCATCTCTCAAGACCGCTACGTTCCGACGTCCACCAGCTCCATGGATTACTCCAGAGATACGAGACTTGATGAAACGAAGAGATGCAGCCAGGAGGAGGTTTCACCGCACTAGACTTCCCAATGATTACAATACCTTTAAATATCTCCGAAACCTCACCCAATCAACTATACGCAACCCCAAGGCCCGGTTCTTTCATGACTCTTTAATCCAAGCTCCTGATCCCAGGTCTAAGTGGAGGATTCTAAGAAACCTCTCTGTCATGAACTCTAAATCCTCTAATTATTATCCTTTTTCCGCTGACTAACTAAATTACTATTTTACAAGTCTTCCTTCTCATACCTCTGTAAACCACACTCTTCCTTCCTCACCTTCTATAATTTGATTTACTCCTGAAAATTTTTATTTTCTCTATATCACTCCCTATGATCTACTCTTCTCTGTCCTCAAATCTAAAACCAATGACCACGGATCAGATCTCATACCCGTAAAACTGATTAAACTTTGCCTTCCAGCCATTCTTCCAATCCTTTTACACATTTGCAATTTTTCCCTCCAAAACTCTATCTTTCCACCAGCATGGGAAAATGTAGTTGTACGTCCTCTTAACAAGGTTTCTTCTCCATCCAACGTCTCTGCTTTCAGACCTATTTCCATTTTTTCATACTTATCTAAACCGTTAAAAAGATTAGTCCAAAACCAGCTTTCTACATACCTAGAACACAACTCTCTTCTTAACCCTTTTCAATCAGGTTTTCGCTCTGGATATTCCACCCAATCCGCCTTATTAAGAATCACACAGGACCTAAAGTCCTCCATTGAGGAACAAAAAATAACAATCCTAATCCTATTCGATTTTACCAATGCTTTTGATTGTGTTGATCATGAGATTCTTCTATCCAAACTCCGTAACCTGTCCTTATACAATAGTACCATCAAATGGTTTCATTCCTTCTTATCCCATCGTTCACAGACAGTGGTCATCCCTGGCAAATGCCCTTCATCTCCTCTCTTCCTCTCACGTGGTGTCCCTCAAGGTTCTTCCCTTTCACCTACTCTTTTCTCGATTTATGTAAATGATTTACCTTATTCCATTCATCGCTCCAGATACCATCTTTACGCCGATGATCTACAAATATACTTTTCTTTCCACCCTTCTAATCTTATAGAAGCAACACATAAAGTACAGTATGATATAGATAAAATCTGTCAAAGGGCAAATAATAACAAGCTGCAGCTTCATGCAGGTAAAACTAAAGCTATCCTTATCGGCTCCAAACCAACCTTGAACTCCCTTCCATACTACCTGTTGCTCTTTCTTAATAAAATCCCTATTCCTTTCCAGAAAACTGTTAAAAATCTTATCGTTACCTTTTACCAAAACCTATCCTGGAATAACCATGTATCCGAAACATCCCGAAAATCCATTTCCACACTCAAACAGCTCTATAGATTCCGTGAATCCTTACCTTTAAAAACCCAGTCAGCTACTTGTTTCCTCTATCATCTTCCCGAACTTTGACTACGGCTGCCTGGTGTACAGGGGGCTAACTGATGAACTAGAAATAAAATTAAAACGACTTATAAATTTTTTTATCAGATTCCTTTTCGGAGCCCGTAGACGGGATCATATTTTTGGTTATTATATCATCTTAAAATGGCTCTATCCTTCTGTTCGACGACAATATTTCCTTGGTTCCTACTTATTCCAAACTCTAAAAAATAGAATACCTTCCTACATAATAGAGCTCCGCACCCTTCGATCTGGTATCCATTCGTTAAATACTAGAGCCCAATCAATCAATGTTTATACCCCATTACATAAAACTGCCGCAATGTTAATCCTTTAGATTGGTTTATACTAGAGGTGTACAAGCTTCGTAATTCCGCGCTAAGTAATATTTTAAATTATCCAATGACCTTACCTCTCCTGGAGTAATATTTGGTTCATAACGATCTTAAATAAAGAATTTTTGTTTCGAATGGCTTTTGGTCTTTTAGCTAGTCTTTATTTCTACTCATACAGACACACAGGCCATTTAGATTCAGAGGATCTTGAAGCGTCTATAAGCGAAAAATTTTCTTTCTTATTTTTTTATCCTTCCTCCCTACCATCCAGCGGTGTGAAAGGGTCCCGTGTAGAGCCTGATTCAACCATCTCTTACTTGTATCAGTTCTCAAAGCAACCGATTTCCCTTTTCCTGAAAATCCTTCCCTCCCAAGTCTTTCTAGATCTTCATTTTGGTCTCCTTTCTTCTATTATTTATTCTATTACAACTTCATAAGTTGCTCTTACCAAACGCTCCCACTACATCGTCGATACATGGCCGTCTTCCATCTCAGAAGCTTTTCATTCATTAGATCCTCTGCATATCTTACATTGATGCTGTGATTATTACATTGATGATTTAAATTTTGCCTATCCTGATTTAACTAGATAGGAATCTTTAACGAGTACATGACATCGGACAAGCTCGGGACCACCATTTTATGTCCCCTCTGAAGCACGGCATAACCCTATGATTTTTTAATTTTTTTTAAATATCTGAGGTTCATCTTCCGGGTTTAAACCCGCGATCTTGGGCACAATAGGCTGCTATGCTAGCCACCACAGGTATCATAAGTAATCTCGCCTTCATAATAGAAGACATTTATGTAAATTTGAAGGGACATCATAATAAAACTAAGTACCTAATTTTCATGAGATATTTTGTTTAAGTTTATTTATCTATTTTTTTTTTTTTTTACTCTTTGTATTATTGAATATCGAATAAAACAAACTCTTAAACTGTTAAAACAATTTCAATAGAATGTCTGAAAGATGATGGATGAGTTGGACGGAGAAAAATCTAGGATAATGAAAATTAAATCGTTAATGGTCCAAGAGATGAATGGGCTTTCATTTACATTTTTACATCTCAATCCATTACTTGTTAAAAAACATTCTGAAGGAAAAAAATTAAAATAATGTTGAAAATATATTAAACAAAACAGTAAAATAATTATAATTGCATTTGAAACTAGCCCGCGGCAGAACTTTTAAAATGTATTTAAAAAAAGCATCCTGCTTTTTTCTCTTTTCTTTATCCTAGACCTCTTTTGCTGGAAATTTCTCTTGTGAGATTGATTTGTTTTGCACAATTTGTTAGGCTTTCTGAAAGCATAACGAAATCGTCTGAAAATGTCTGGCGAATTATTTCAACACTTTTGGTTTTTACTTTTAAACTCATCGCGCCAATCCTGTTTAATTGTCTTATCAGAAAAATATTAAATAATTAAAGGATTCTCGTGGATTTTGCTAAAATGGACATTAGTGTGGTATAAAATAATTGTTAAGGAATAAAATAGAGACATTAGGGATGAGATGGTCCGGATGGTAGACAAAAAATATAATGAAATATTGAAAAACTATTTTTTTTCTATTTTACTTTCACTTACCTATATATAAAATATATATTAAGGAAAAGTATTGCGATCTAAAAAATTATCCACGTATGATCGATAACCAGTTATCGACGGATATACACTTTTTAGAGTCCTCTGAGTTCCGAAAAAGGTCTGTGTGTGTGTGTGTGTGTGGTAAGTCTAGCTTAAAAACGAAAAGTTGTACGAAACTGAAATTTCGTATTTTAGAAAACTATACGCCCGAGATGTTACAGCAACTTTTCCATCAAAATCGGCTTACCAGAACAGCCACTTTATACCATGAATTTTGCACCTTTTTATGATTTTCTCAAAAACGTATCCACGATTTTGATTAAACTCGCTTTATCGATGTAAAATTCAATAGGCTCCATTTTGATTTAAAATTTAACGAGCTTTATTTTGACTGAAATAGTCTGACAGGGCTTAAATATTGATATTTTAAATGTTTTTCCTACAAACTACCTTTGATTTTGTACATTTCAAAAGATTAACCATATCATCTTAATGACATTGATAAAGGACGGCTGAACATACAAGTTGGACCAACTAAAGAATAAATGAGAAAAACAATTTTTTTTTTTTTTTTTTTTATATACTAGCTGGCATGGCAAACGTTGTTTCGCTATATAAATTGTTTCTAGGAAATTTCTAGTGTTGAAAAAAAACAAACTAACTTATTGTAAGTGTGTAAGGATGTGGTGTATGAGTGAAAGAGGCATGGAGCGCTGTGAACGATGAGGGAACATAACAATAACAAAACACCAAACATTAATTTTTTTAATTTATTCCTTAAAATTATATATATCATTAATGAATTACGACAAAAAAACTAACAAACAATATCAATCTCTTAATGCTTTAGCATAAGCAATATTTTTTGTTAGCCAATTTTTAGAGCATACTACGTACAATTGTCCGTGTGAATAACATGAGTTACACTGAGATAGTAAAATGATAATTGTAAAGGTCACTACTACACTTGATGCATGAACAATAATAATGGCCGAAAACTGTGGAGGGAAATTGGAGGTAAATTGGGAAAAGACTTATTGTAGGAGAGAAACAGGAGACCGGCTTTGGTCCCATCTTTACTCTGTGCTGTTTAGAAGTACTGGGTTAGAAGTGACACCGGTAGACCTCTTACGGTGATAACTTACCAAGTCATAATTGATAGTAATCCAGCGGAAGGAAAAATTATTAAAATACTAAAATGACTATTAAAAAATAGGGGTTGGTGACAGAAGGGTGAAAATTTAGGGTTGTATCTATTTTTTAATGCCACATTTAAAAAAAAAAAAAAATTGTCCAAAAAAAATAAGACACATTTTTAGAGGTGGACAACCCTTATCACTTGAGGGTATAAAAAATAGATAGTAGCCAATTCTCAGACCTATTGAATATGTTTATAAAATTTCATGAAAATCATTCAAGTCATTTCGGAGGAGTATGGTAACTAAATCTGTGACACCAAAATTTTATATATTAGATATTAAGAACAGTAATATAGACGTATAATATACCGTTGGAAAGAAAAAGATTTTAGAGAAAATATTATCTGATACACAAATTTGTAAAAAGTAATACAAAGTGACGAATACTTATTAAATTTAATATTAAGCTTATTACCGATTAACAAGTTAATGTAGTTATATTATTTAGTCTAAATCATATGTTTTCAACGAAAATTAATAATACACGTTTTATTAAAATCTTAAAATATTTTTACTTTCACTTACCTGTATGTGAAATATATAGTATGGGAAAGTATTGCGATCGTTTTAGGGTCTCTTGAGTCTAAATAACTAAGTCCCACAAAAAGGTCTATGTGTCCGTATGTTTATGGTCTAGCGCATGAACGAAAAGTTCTACGAAACTGAAATTTCATATTTAAGACAACTATAGACCCGGGAAGTTACTGCAACTTTTTCTTCAAAATCGGCTGACCGAATGATCTACTTTATGCCATGCATTTTGCACATCTTTACGACTTTCCCAAAAACGGCTCTAACGATTTTGATTATACTCCCTATATCGATGTTAAATTTAATGGGCTTTAATATGATGTAGGTTTCATTCTAATTGAAATAGCCTGACTGGACTTATATGCCGATAGTTTACATTTTCTTCATCTGAAGTATTTTTAATTTCGTATATTTGAATATATTAACTATATAATCTTGTTAGCATAGATAAAACACGGAATAATACATCAGCTGAACGAATTCGATATCCAACGAAAGGAGTAAAGAGTAAATATATTTTTTCATGCAATTTTTGGGTTTTCGGAACATAAAAAGAGTAATATAGATGTATAATATACCGTTGGAAACTAAGGATTTTACAAATAATATTAATATATAAAGGTAATTGTAAAAGTTAACGAAGAGTAATGAAAACCTGACAAACTAGCTGATTGTCGTTGATAGTATTATAATAAAACACGTGTTTCTATTAAAATTTGATTAAAATAATTCTTTAACAATGTCTTTCCATCTATAAATGTTTTTAAAAATTCTTAAATATATTATAACCACGGAGGTAAGTGAAAGTCGTGTGTTGCACGCACCAGATTTTTTTTTTTTTAAATTAGAACCCTCTCAGCCTTCATTTTAATATTTAATAATTAATATGATTAAAATAAACCTATTTGACGAATGAAAAATATTAATTATTCTTAATAGAGTTTAAAAATTGGCAGAGATCTAAATATATTTAATGTCGATTTTCGCACATTGCCAACTAAAACGTTATCAAATAAGGTTTTATTTAAATTGTAAAGTAAGAATGTCCATAATGTTTACAAACCTTAATTTTGTAAAAAATTGAAATATTTTATATTGATTCTACTGGAACGAAATTATCTTATATAAATATCTATTGTTTGTTCTTATTTTTTTCATTTCTCATTTTTGAATTTTTTGATAATGATAAAATATCAAGGGCTGTTCTTTCGACGACAGAAGCTTCCTCATCGAATTTCCATATTCTTCATGAATAATGGAAACGGTTGAGGACTTGAGTAGAAGGTTTTACCTTAAGTCTAGTACTTAAGAGTTCATAGATCTCGAATAAGATGACCTCGTGTGATTGCTTGTTTTCTTGAAAATCGGAGTTCTCTCGTTATAGCGGGACCTGATAGCTTAATGTCCGAGAAAATTAATAGGGGCCAAACGGTGGTGTTAATAGTGGGATCTTGGCTTTCGTGAACGGATATCCAGTTCTAATTACCAACTATTAAGGCTTTGTCTAACAGAACGAGGAACTAGAACAAGAAATAGCAAAATTTTCTGTTATCTTTCCCATATTTGTATTTATCAACGAGTTTAAATATTCGAATAAGTTAATAAGTAAAGGTTCTTATACATACACCAAAAACAGATTCAGCCCTATATTCAAATTATTCTTTGTACACATCAAAATATTTCATATAAATGAATCATATTTTTACTTTCACTTACCTATATATGGAATATATAGTAAGGGGAAAGTATTGCGATCGTGAAAATTTTCGAATTACAGTTTCCAACGGAAATACACGTTTTAGGGTCCTCTGAATCCAAATGACCAAGTCCCGCAAAAAGGTCTGTGTGTTTCTGAACTGTGTTAAATAACGGATTAAAAGAATGAGATGATATATTAAAATTAGGAATATTTATTTTTATAAATATTAGATTGGCCCACTAGACATATCCATATTGATTTATTAATATACTGAAATGACCAATCCTTGCTTCAAAATAATACACTCTTTAATTTTCTTTGTTCTGGCATAACGGTGTTCGAGATTATTTTGAAGTATGTAGAACATTCAAAGGTTTGATTTTAATAGATAAATCTTTGAATAAATACATTACAGTATTTACAATTTATTTTTAAATATTCTTCTTATAATAGTCTCAAAAGCGAATAATCATTTCGAATTTACCTGATTGGAGGCGTAGTAACATCTTGAACTACTAGCCAGTCTTTTTGTTTAACAATGGTATATGAGTGTTAATTTATATTAAATTACTATTAGTCAATCGTTTTTTAAATTTAGTGAATTTCTTTATTTTAAAATAATGTATATTTTTTCACCCTGATGATGAGGATTGAAAATTTGGACAGTATGCTTAATTATTATTAATAACCAATTTAACTGAAAAATAAGAAGAAACAATTTCTGTAATTATTTAACTCATTGCATGATCACACTCATGCATACTGTGTTATTTAAAATTTTCCGTTTAATTATTAAATTAATATTTTAGAGAAATTCTGTTGGGTTCTAACTAATTTAAAAGCATTTCTGCAGTATTTTTTTTATTATTTTTCACGGGATTTTACATTATTGAAATTGTTCAAATTTTCTATTAAATTATTATGTATATATGCTATGTATGGGGTCACTAGTGGCATCTTGGCTAGTTAACAGTTTTCTTTGCCCAAGGTCGCGGGTTCAAACCGGCAGGTGACCTTGATTTTTTTTTAAATCTTTATTATTCCGTCCTCTGGATGGGACGTAAAAAGGGTCGATGTCAGGTACTCTTTGAAGAGCCTTATCCTAATTAAACCTGGACAGGCAAAATTTAGGACTCCCACTGTAGCTACATCCGATTCGCCATAGTAGCAAAAAGTGAACATGAATAAACAAACAAATTATTGTATGATATAAATTTAGAGTCAATTGAGACATTACAAGTTGTTCCTTCACCACTAACCAAGCTTTTAAAATAAGAGTTTTAGACCAGCCGTTGGGCATTTTAATTTGTCACAGGAAACATAATAGTTGCTGATTTCAGTATTTATTGTGATTCTGCTTGACAATGTGATTTAGTTAAATAACATTTTTTTAGTTATATTTATACATATTAATGATTTAAAAAATATGATGCGCGCAACACACGTCTTTCACCTAACTCCTTAAAATCTATTCAAGAACTTTTAAATACAATTAGTGATATAAAAAAAAAAAAAGGGTTAAAGAATTAATTACATTGAGTTTCGATAGAAACATTTGTTTTATAAAATAATCTATAACATCTACAACAGTTTTTCGGTATTTCATCTCTCTACATTACAATTTTCTATATAAGATAATATTTATTTTTAATGTTTAGCTTTTCAACGGTATATTATAAATCTATATTACTGTTCCTATATTAAAAAAAAAAAAAAATTACATAAAAAATATTTTGTCTCTTTTCTTTTTTAGTTTGTCATCAAAATCGCTCAACTTTTACAAATAACCGCTTTTCACCAATGCTAATAATATGATACGGTTAATTATTTTAATTCTACAAAATTAAAGGTACTTCAGAGAGAGAAAATAGCCAAGAAAAATAAGCGCTATTAGATTATTTCAATAAGAATGAAAGTTTACATCGATGTAGCGAGTTTAATCAAAATCGTTACATCCAATTAAAGTGCTTGGTATAAAGTAGATCTTCTGGTCAGCCGATTTTGGTGAAAACGTTGCTGTAACATCTCGGGAATACAGTTGTCTTAAATATGATATTTTAGTTTCGTACGACTTTTCTTTTGCGTGCTAGGCTTGCCAAACACACACACACACACATATGCACAAACACACATACACAAACACACAGACCTTTATGCGCGACTTGGTTATGGGACTTACAGGACTCTAAACGTGTATTTATGTTGAAAACTGGAATTCGAAAATTTTTATGATCGAAGTACTTTCCCTTACTATATATTTCATAGTAGAAGGTGGAAGTAAATGTAGAAATTTAGAAAATATTTAGCTGTAGATAGTCTCATATATATATATATTATATATATATATATATATATATATATATATATATATATAATTTTGTTTTAAATAATTCGGGTTTTGGGTCATTAAACTAATACTCCTTCTTAATTTTCTTTATTTTGACGTTTCGATCCTCCGTCCATGAATACACATAGGATCCTTTTCAACACTGCAACAAAGAATTTTATTGAGCACCGGCACACCACTCAGGCTAACACAGTGCCCTGTGCTAGCCTGAGTGGTGTGCCGGTGCTCAATAAAATTCTTTGTTGCAGTGTTGAAAAGGATCCTATGTGTATTCATGGACGGAGGATCGAAACGTCAAAATAAAGAAAATTAAGAAGGAGTATTAGTTTAATGACCCAAAACCCAAATTATTTAAAACAAAATTATAATATAAAAAAAGGGTCGATGAATTAATTTCTTGTATATATACATATATATATATATATATATATATATATATATATATATATATATATATATATATATATATTATTTATTTAAACATATTTATTGATATTTACAACTGCATTATTATATACAACAAGTAAATGTGATGACATATATATTTATTTTTTTTTTATTTTTTTTTTTTTTTTTTAGACTGGCGAAAGGAAATATCAAGTATGTATGATACCCTATTGCAAGACATGTTTCGATAGTTTTATAATATTTGATTATCAGATAAATTGTGTTTGATGAATCAATACAGCTAAACGGATTGCCATTTATTTAGTCTTTTTTTCTAATTGATATATTCTATTATATAATCAATTTATGTAAAACATCCATATCAACATACCGTATTAGTCATGATATGCCTGAGCTACCTTTGGCAATCAGTGCGGGTGCGAACACTTGCGATAAGGCAACGTGGAATCTTGGGAAATGCTGGTTTGTAGCTCAGTGTCGTTTCTGATTCCGTTCAAGATGTCGATACGGCTCCCATCAGGTAAATTTGTAATGTTTATTCGCTTCAAAGACTTTACGATAAGTAGAATTAAACTTTTTATAATCAATTTTAAATGCTGTAATGTATTTATTCACAACCTACTCATTAAATTAAAACTTTTGTATTTTTCCCTCCATAATTCAAAATAATCTCGAATACCGATATGCCAGAACGACAAAAATTAAAGTGTATGATTTTAATGCAAGGGTTAGTAATTTCGGTAAATTAATTATATATAAATTTGGATATGCCTGGTAGGCCAATCTAATATTTATAAAAATAAATATTCCTAATTTCAATATAATATCTCATTCTTTAAATCAGTTATTATTTAGCTCGATATGCAAATTATAACTTAAATAAAACATCATTTATGGTTTAATTATTTCTTTTTAGTTTGATTCTGAATTCAATGTTTCCTAAAATATTTTTAAAAAGGAAGTACTTATAATTATCTATATTCACTATACAAAAGGTCCTGTTTTCTATTTAATTATTATTAAGCTAACCGTTTTTCTCTAGATCCTTACGTATTAACATTTATTTCAATCTAAAAAAATCTATTTAGAAAAAAGGTAATGTTATTTCTCTTCAAGGTCAAAAACCAGCTGATATTTGTAATTGTGTTCATAACTAGAAAGAACAATTGAGCTCATTAAAGCTTTATTAATAATCGTACAACAAAAATATAAATGAACAAAATGAAATAAATACAACTTTTAATTTAATAAATAATATAATATATATGTAATATAGTTACTATACAACACAAACTATGCATTATATAAATTCGATAGTACTAATTAATTAAATATTCAATATTAATTTGACAAATAATTACGTATAATTTAAGAAAAACATATTTTATGGTTTGAAACGTAATTAAGTAAAATACCAACTAAGTCGACCTTTTTGCTTGAATTTAATTCTACAAACTTATCCAAATTAAACTTTTAATGAAGATTGATATAATTTATCTATTAACATTATTGTTAATTATATATAACATTAGACAAAGCTTATTTTTGCGTGTGCGAAGAAAAAACATCCTTTTTGACAATGACATTTTTTGCACATGGTCTTACAGGACAGGACGCAGATTGCTCGTAGTTCTGGTACCAATTGAAATAACAATATTATCCGAATCATCAAATAAAATCAAAATAACTAAATAAATTTCTTGCATTAATTCTCAATAGAATATTTGTTAGAAAGATTGTGGTTTTGTTTATTTTGGACGCGCACGTTATGTAACCAACTCTATTGTAAAAAAACCGGAATATTCTCTTCTCAACCTTCTTTTCTCAATTATTAAAATGCCTTTAAGGAATTAGGCTATGTTTTATGCTATATTTAAAATATACATATTTTGTTCTAGTTATTTAGGTTAAAAAACATTTTACAGTTTACTTTATCATATTACTTGGAACAAAAACAATAAACAAATATGTATGTATATTATTATTATCATATAAGAATTATTATAATTTTAAAAATCTATTTTTAAATATAATATAAATAAAAACTTTACTATTATGATATAACATAAACTAGCGCAGATAATATACATAACTAGAAATTTAAATTTCGAATTTTTTGGGGGCTTCACCAACCCATCAAATTCTTTCCGTTTTGAATCCTTAAAATCCAAAATCCTTCGAAAAATCCTCAACGCTCCTTACTTTGTCGCGCATAAGCTCATCCATAAAGACCTTAATATTCCCTATGTAGCTGATTTGGCCCGAACCAGGTATCAATCATTCCATGACAAACTCCACTAAACAACTAGTTTCAATCCATGCTTCCTCCCCCCTCCCCCTTCCATTCCTGACAATCCTCCGAGGCGTCTGAAAAGAAGATGGCCTCGAGATCTTCTAGATTAGAATATTTTTAGAGTGCTGCCGATGGGTGAATAAATAATTTTTTTTAAATAATTAGATTCCATCCTGTATGCTATTGTATATGTATTTTATTACAAAGTGGGATAGCACATATTTTCAAAAATCACAATTTTTCTTTTCATATTCAATTATTCGTTTTATAAATGAAAACTAATAAACACCCTATACAATTTAATTGATCATATTTTTAATTGAATTTGTCAAAACAACTAATTATACTGAGTAACTATCTTTTTTTTTTTAATTTTAACTCTTCATCCTGAAAACAATAAATTTACGTCTTCTTCGATTTGACATTTTGAATCTTTCTTTTGAATTTATTTTCTCCTAACGTATATACAGGGGTGCGGCGTGGTCCATTGGATAGAGCGCTAGTCTACTGTTCTCCGGGTCCTAGATCCGAATTCCGGTTGTGACAGAATATTATTTATTATATTAATTCAGCCGGGGGCGATTCTAGGGTATGGGACACTCCTGGGGCAGACCCAGCCTCATTAATTAAAGTGGGTACCCGAATTGGGGAAAAAAAACATGGCGGCTGAGCGTGATGAAGGCCTCTAATCACCTTATCGCACAATCGTTGGCCAAGAAACAGTACGAACTCCATATGTACTGAGCCTAAGACTCTATATGGGTTATAGAGGTACAACTTTCTTATTTTTATTTATTTATTTTTTAACGTACACATAAATAAAACAATATGATATTAATTTTATATTACTGGATTTTCTTGTAGATTTTTTTTTCTTTTTTATCAATAATAACCCATTATGTTAGTAATATTTTTTATTTTGTGATTTGGGAAAGAAGGGGTTACACCTTTGGCCATTGGTATGCCGACAATTTCCTCCATTTACACGGCTTGGAGTTAATCCAAATAATCGGTTCTATTTCTATCAGTAATAATACAACATTGATTTTATGTAAACGCTTCAGAAGAAGTATTATATATAGATGCAGATATGTGATAATTGTGTAATATATGATAAAATGTGGTTGAAAAGATGTTTTACTTTTACATACATATGTTTGAAATATATAGCTATGGAAAGTATTGCGATCGTGAAAAAACAAAACAATATGTTGGAAAAGATGAGATGTTAGAAGTTGATAGGTAAAAAATTTGGTACGAGCAACTCACAACTTTCACTTACCTCCGTTTTTCAAATATATTAAAGAATTTTCAAATACAGTCAGAGATAAAAATGAGTGAAACCATTAAAAAATCAATTGAATTGAATTTCTATAGAAACATGTGTTTCATTAAAAAATCTATTATATTATTATCTAAAAAATCATTTAGTTTTACCGGCTTTTCATCATTCTTTATAAACTTTTACAAACTTGTGGATAGGATATATTTTTTCTAAAATCTTTAGCTTTCCAACGGTTTATTAAACATGTACATTACTGTTCTTATGTTAAAAAACAAAAAATTGCATTAAAAAATATTTTTTCAATTTCTCCTTTAAATTTGTTTATCAAATTCGCTCAATTTGCATATTTAGCTTGTTAATTATCAATGCTAACAAGATAATATGTTTTTTTTTATAGAAACTACAAAATTAAAGGTACTTTAGAAGAAGTAAATTTTAAATATCGGCATTTAAGCCCTATCGTACTATTTCAATCAGAATGACACCTACATGATATTAAAGCCCATTAAATTTTACATCGATATAGTGAGTTTAATCAAAATCGTTATAGCTATTTTCGAGTAAATAATCGTAAAAAGGTGCCAAATGCATGGTATAAAGTAGATCTTCCGTTCAGCTGATTTTGATGAAAAAGATTCTGTAACATCTCGGAGGGATAGTTGTCTTAAATATGAAATTTCAGTTTCATAGGACTTTTCGTTTACGCGCTGGACTTACCACACACACACACACACACACACACACACACACACACACACACACACACACAGACCTTTTTGCGGGACTTGGACTCAGGTGACCCTAAAACGTGTATTTCCGTTGAATTGGAAAATTTTCTCGATCGCAATACTTTCCCTTACTATATATTCCATATAGAGGTAAGTGAAAATAAAAGGTGTTGGACCTCTAAATTAAATGTAAAATACTTACCGATTGTGGATTTAAATGATTACAGAGTGAAAATTCGCGATTTTTTTTAGATAATATATAAGAGAAAATAAGTATTCATCTGTATAATAGCATAACTCAAACCTTTTAAGTGAGACCTACTCTCAACCCTCTAAGTTAATCTCTCGCAGTATAAACAAAGCTCAAGTTACCGAAAATTGAAGGAGTAACCCTGCAATTAAGCATGATATTGGACAAATCACATCCTTGCAAAGTCATTATATTAGCCTAGAAAAAGTTTCAAATCACTGCTGTGTTTTGAAACCACGATCCTTCATGGGTATTTGTGGAACAGATTTTTGTCTTGTCAACGTTAAGGTCACGGCATATTAGTGCTACGAGATCTGCATTTCATTGCTAAAACCGAAAGTCTGTTATAATGAAAAGCTATTATAATGGATCTGGAGATTATCAACCATCATCTACATGGTAATAACACCTAATGGTAAATTTTACATACTTTTAAGGATGCACGCTGGAATTTTGTTAGGGAGAGGAATAGGGAATAGCCAGTAAAACGTCGGGGGGTCCGATTCGGCCAAAATAGATGTTATGATTTTCAAACACTGTCTTATTGATTATTGCATGATGATTTGAATATTAAGTACGTGCATGGAAGTAAACCGAGTCTCTAACTATATCTCCTATCTTAATACCTTATTTTAGTTTTTTATTTTAATTCTATAATCGGAGTAGAGCTTTGGGACTCTACTAAACCATCGAATACTTCCCGTATCCAAGGCTTACAATCTAAAATCCTTCGTAAAATCCTCAACGCTCCATTCTTTGTGAAGAATAAACTGATCCATAAAGACCTTAATGTTCCATATTCCATGTTGCTGGCCTGGACCAGATATCATTCCTTTCATGACGAACTCCATTCAACTAGTTTCAATCCTTTCTTCCTCTTCAATTCCAGATAATCCCCCGAGGCCTCTATAAAAGAGATGGCCCCGAGACCTTCTAGTTTAGAATATTTTTAGAGTACTTCCAATGGGAAGCTTCTCTACCTGTGTTTCATGCCTTTTATATTTTACTCAAACTTACTGGTTGTATTCTATCTGTCTATCTATGCTTTGGCTCTACAGCCCCCTCTGACATTATCCTCTTCCAATCGTCTCAGTCAGTCGCATGTCTCCTCCATCTCCTCACACTCACCCGGCGCAGGTTCGCCTTCACTCCACGTTCTCAAGCCATCTCAGACGTGGTCTCCCTTGCATTCGTCTTCCTTCTTGCATTTGGTATAGGAGTCTTTTTGGAAGGTGATACTCTGAAATTCTTTCTGTTTGGCCAAGCCACTGTATTCTTGCGATCTTAATGAATATTAATGTGTCTGGTTCGCCATACATATCCATTAGTTCTTGATTTTTCCTGGATCGCCATTGTCCCGATTCGGTAATTGGGCCATATATTATTTTAAGGACCTTTCTGTCCCATACCCTTATGATTTTTTCATTTTCTTGGGTTAAGACCTTACCATAAGACCTTGGGTTTCACGATTATTCGGTATATTATTAATTTGGCTTTATGGTAGAGATTCCTAAACTGGAGTAACTTCCGAAGTGCATGCAGACATCTACTGCCAGCTGCCAGTCTTGCTTGTATTCTATAAAATTCTTGGTTGTATTCTATACAGTTGTAAATTCCAATAAATAGATTGATTTTTTTTTAATTCTATAATTTTAATTAGTCTCACTAACTTTTAGTTCCATACCCTCCCTTCCTACGCCTTTGCTTATTTCGGTGTTTCCCTAGTCAATGCTATACGAATTAAAAATATTTTCATTTTTAATCTGTGATGTAGTAGCTTACGTAACATTCTTCTATGCCCAATATCGCAGGTTCAAACCGTTAAGATGGCTTTAGGTTTTTTAAAGGAAATAAAAAAAATCCTTGGTTATACCGTCATTCAGAGAAGTTCGTAAAATGGTGGTCCCGAGCCTTTGCAATGTCAGGTAATCTTTGAAGATCCCTGTCATGATCTAACCTGAATAGACAAAATAAGAATTCCCATTATTAGACATGATAGTATAAAAAAAAAAAAGATAAATGAATTAAAGCACGAAGCTTTTTTCGATTTCTAAAAACGTTTATATGAAATTCTAATATTGTGAAGGATAGGCGAAAAAATGCCAATCTGATGGATGAGGATGGGTAAAGAATTTTTATTTAAAAAAAAATCCTGCACCAATAAAGCTCATTATCATGGACTCAGCACATATTAATAATCTTAACATTTTAAGAGAGGAAGTGATTAGCCAAGGAATATGTTCATCCCCTATGTCCACTATTTATGCCATTTATATTGTATGTATGAGCACAAGGAGGACTCCGACCTCATTGTCGATCTACGGCTGATATAGCAGAGTAAATAATCACCCTGCCACAGCCGGTTTTGAGCCCGTGACCAGGAGATCAGAATCCTACTAAGATACCCCCCTCCAGATATATCTTATGATGGTCATGTAGGTGAGCCTTTTGTAGTTAAGTGGAAGGTAAGTAAGTGTTCTAGTAACTGGAAGCGACGAGCAGTTCCTTGTCTTTTCAGTCTTTTGTGCGGATCCCATGTTAGAAGTTTGTCAAGTTAGAGTCTTGGAAAGCGGATCTCTTGAATAGGGACAAGCAGAATATTTTGAAAGGATACTGTAGGGCAGGATGTCAAAGGTTTACGACGAAGGGTAAAGGTTATTAAATATAAAGTTATATATTTTGTTTATTTTATATCTGAATAAATTGATTCCAGTTTTATTCCATGTATTTAATTTCTTATTAGATAATATATTTTTACGTTATTTCTTAATAAGTGATTATACCGATGATGCGATTCTCCATTCACTTAATTTATAATAAAAAACAAAACAATGTAAAGTAAAATTATCGCAATATTTATAAATAAAAAGATCTTTTGTTGTTAGATAAACTTGTTCTAAAGTTGACTGATTGTTAATTACCTTGCCCCTACGAACCCGCACAAGTTGCCTTTAAATTTTCATTGAGAACGATTAGAGGAGCCGCGAGCTATGGCTTGGTCCCTCCGAGATCATCATTAGGCCCAGTGATTAATTACTGTTATAACAGCGACCAGGCAGCTAACAGATTTAAATCGCCTCTTAGACCGCTCAATCTGACAAATGGTATCCGATGTCCTTCTACTTTTGAAATTGAAAATATATGAAACTAACGCCCGTCCTAGCTTGCCTGGGTGAAATTTAAATGCAGTGTGTCATTCATGTTTAAGAGCTGACCACTTTGGGATTATCAGTTCATTGTAAAGAAAAGTTCACTTAGGAAGAAAATATTATGTATCATTTATAGCGTCTATTTATTATTATACTTAATTAGGAATTAGAAACATAAATTGATAAAATCAAAATTGGTTCAGTTTGGTTTTTTTTTCATGTTAATTAGTTCCTATTTTATTGGATTTATGACTATTTTATAGTTTAAGTGAACTTTTTCTAAATATATTTTAAAAATTTAATTTAGTTTCCGTGGGAGTCCCATTTAGTTTACAATAGAATATCTGTTTTTATGAAATGATCTAAAAGTAGAAATAATAAATAACAATGTTGTTTTATGGAGTTATTGCAAATTTCCATTTATTTTAGCAATATACAATTTGTTTACCCTACTCTCCTCTGTCCACTCCATCAACACAAGATCCCAACCCTTGAACCTTGCTCATTCCATTCCACAGAACTGCTTCATTTAAGAGATCTTTCATCATACGTGCATCCTCATTATGGAATTCCTTGCCCATGTCGGTTCGTACATGCCCATCCTTAACTTCCTTTAAGCATTATCTATTTATTCATCTCCTCGAACATCAATCTGCCGTGCCTTTATAAACTTAACTATATATATTAAATCTTCTATTGTACATTTACATTATTCTTAGGGGACTAGCTGTCTCAGAATAAAATTTCTTTTCATTTTACTTCAATTTACGTGCGATCCAGGGACACTTCTGTTACCAGATTCTACGAGTAGTTGAAGTGACTTTACCCCTCCTACCGTTGTAAATACTTCCTAGCAACCTTCCTCTTCCAAGTTCTCCAATCCAGCCGCCCATCTTACATCTCAGATATGTTTTCATTCAAATCCTCCATTCATTCCCGCAACACTCGTTCATGGCCTTCAGACCTGTATTTGGCGCCTCATCGAACCGCAGCCTTCGACAGATCCTTCCTAATCCGCTCCTCTTTCGTATGGAATTCCATTCCTTCATATATTTAACATTCTGATATTCTTCAGATCTTCAAATCCCGTCTATTCGACCACTTGGTCTCTATTCAATTTTCAAAGAGCCCTAAATAGATTTGCAAATTCAATTTAAATTAGTTAAATAAAATATATAGAAACAATAATTTAAATGCAACATCTTACATTGTGGTGGACCTGTATATTTAACTATATTATTTCAATAATTTAACATTAAAACAGTAAAGCACTATTAATTAAAATATTGTATATATGGACATATTTTTCTGTTTTATCTTTTGTCTAGTTTTGTTATTATTGATTAGAATCATTACTGTTAGAAGCTACCTTTTAATGTATCACTATTGTTCACTTTTTTATTTTTTTTTTGTTTTATGTTTTTACTCTAAGACACTAAAGTTCTGTTTGTATGTCTTGTAAAATTATTCAAAAGGGACTTGTCCCAGAATAAATAAAGAATTTATTATTATTTATATTTCATCTAAAACGTTGAGTAATGCATGTAAGGATGTAAGTAAGAGCTATTGATACATATGATACAATATATGATACTATTTAGTATCAACACTGAGTCACCATAACCTTCCTGAATACATCATTACAAATAACATATTAAACTTATTTAATAAATGAATATTTATATATCCTTTAAAATAAAGTTGGTTTTGTTTTATTTGAAAGAGTCTAATATTGCTTAATGCCAATTTTTCTTATTCTCTTCATCTAAACTTTATTTATGTTCATTTTAAATGCTTTACCATTTTGTATGTTAATAATGGTAAGACATTTATAAACATGCAGTATGAAATATTTTGATGATCAACTAAGGAGGAAAGCAATAATTATGATTAACATGGTGTAAACACACTTTTTGATATTAAAGCATTAATAGTAATGTATATTTGAAAGCACAATTGTAATTGGAAAGCAAAAGATTTTAGTGGAGATCACGAGCGTACACAACTTTAAATTATTATTCAACTAACAATTTTCACATCTACATGTTTCTTTTTTTTTTTTTTTTTTTTTTTTTTAGTAATAACAATTTTTATTGAGAAAATTTTACAATCTGTCCCAATTTGGACATTAATAGTATTGCTGAATGATATCAAACATACTACATTCATACAATATTTACACAACATAAAATTACAATAAAATATATACACAATAATGAATCAATACAAAAGTCAATAATTCACTTATACCTATATACACATACACACACTCATACATACATCACATTGAGTGGAGAATCTAGCCAGTGCTAGAACTCCAATATATTTACAAAAGGTCGCGGGGCCACTGCCGTTTCAACCTTCTAGGAGGGTTGTATGGATGAGTGGAACTGGATAGGGATTGTACTAGAGGATTAGGATGATGAATGAGGTTCTGGTGGAATTTGGAAAATTTGGATGGAATTAGGTCTGAAATAAATGGAACATTAAGGTCGTGGTGCAAGGTATAATTGGATACATAATAAGGAGCATTTACTATTGTACGGAGGACTTTGGATTGAAAGGATTGAATGCGTTTGATGTTAGAACGTTTAGCTGTCCCCCACAGTTCAAGTTGTAGATTAATAATTTGTTATCAACTGTAAGTTCAGATTTTCTGTTGAGTAGTCGGTATAACTGTCCGAATCGTCGGTTGAGTTCTTGTCTTTTAAGTCTTGTATGTGGGTTCCAAGTCAATCTTTTGTCTAACAGTAAGCCAAGATACCGGACTGTATCTGAGAGAGGAATCGGTAATGAGTTGTAATAAACTGGCGGACAGGATTTTCGTCTAAGAGTAAAGGTTATGTGTTTACATTTGGCTTCGTTCACCTTTACACGCCAGTTATTACACCAGTGTTCGATAAGGAAAAGGTGTCTCTGAAGGTTTAAGGATGCTGTTTCAGGATTGGAACTGGATGATAGGATGGCGGTGTCGTCTGCAAAAGTTGCCAGAAAGGTATCAGGATGTGTAGGAATATCAGCAGTGTAAAAAGGATGTAGAGGATGGGTCCCAAGACGCTGCCTTGAGGAACGCCGGCCTCAACGGGATAAAGGTTAGAAAATTCTTCACCACAGCGAACTCGGAAGGAACGGTTCGAGAGATAGGATCGGAGAATGAGGTTATAGGGACTGGGGTAAATGGGTTTTCAGCTTGAAGAGTAATCCAGTGTGCCATACCCGGTCAAAAGCTTGCGCAATGTCCAAAAACGCACCAGAACAATACTCTTTGCATTCAAGAGCTGAGGAAATATGGTCTACAACTCGGAGCCCCTGTTGAACTGTGGAATGCTGAGGACGGAATCCAAACTGATGGGAAGGAAGATTTTGAGATTCTAATATGGGTAGGATACGTTTAAGAAGAAGCCTTTCGAAGAATTTTGAGAGGATGGGGAGTACACTAATAGGCCTGTAGGATGAAGTGTTGTTGGAAGGTTTACCTGGTTTTAAAAAAAGGATGATGGTGGAATGTTTCCATAACAGAGGAAAATAGGTGGTGCGGAGGATGCAGTTATAAATATAAGTAAGGAATATAATAGCTTTCTGCGGAAGTTGTCGGAGGATCTGGGGAGTAAGGAGATCGTGTCCAGGAGATTTACGGAGAGTCAGTTTTTGGAGAAGATATTTGACCTCAAAGGGATTAATAGCTTTAGGAGGTAGGGAAAGTGGAATCGGTGACATAAGAAAGTCTTGAACTTTTGCGGTGTGATTGATGTGGGATTCCGGGTGAGGAGTGAATACTTTGGAGAGGTGTGTGGCGAATTCCTCGGCTTTATCTTCATCAGACGCAGCCCAGGAGTCATCACCACGTCGGAGAGGATGGAAAACATGATGGTATTTTAGGATCTTTTTCGTGACATTCCACAGGGAATTATCACGAGCTGATAGAGAGGAGAGGTAGGAATTAAAGGACTGGGAACGGAAGTTCGCCAACTCCCTCTTCAATTGTCTACAATAGAAGTTATAGGAGCGGCGATCTGTTGGGTGTCGGGTGCGCTGCCATAATGATCTTGCTCGGCGTTTGGTGTGGATAAGGTCTATAATAGGTTGTGGAAAATGATTTTGGTCTGGATTTATATTGGAGTGTTTAGGAGAGGAAGCAGTCCAGACAGCTTGTTGGATGGCGGTGGTAAAGGAATAGACGGAATTATCTAGGTCATCTTGGGTTTTGAGGGTTACTCTGAGGTCAATATTATCGGTAAGGATTTGGCGGAAAAGGTTCCAGTTGACAGGGCCTCGGATGAATGATGGTGGAATGGGTTTTGGAATTGGAGTGAGAGATACTTTTAGGATCAGTGGGCTATGGTCTGAGGATAGTTCATCAAGGCGAGTTAAAGACAAGTTGAGAGAGCCTAATCCGCTGTGGATAAAGAAGTCGAGGATGTCAGGATTGCGGTTAGGATCGGTTGGCCAGTAGGTAGGGGAGTCAGGAGGCAGGATATTAAAATTTCGGGAGTTGAGTGCAGACAGCAAATTTCGTCCCCGAGAATTCGTGGTTCTGGAACCCCACTGCTGATGCTTGGCGTTTAAGTCTGCACCCAGAATGAAACGATTTCCTAAGGAATCCAGGAAGGATACAAATTCAGAATTGGAAATGGAATGTTTAGGAGGGCAATATGCAGATGTGAGGGTTACCGGAAAGGAAAAAGTCTTGATTACTATGGATGTGGCTTGTAGGAAATCATAGGTGGGAAGTGGGAGTAAATGATGAGAGAGGGATTGGTGGACAATGATAGCAGAACCGGCATGGGCTTTACCGTCTGGGTGGTCAGTACGGTATGTCATGTATTGCGGTATTTTGAAGTACTGTTTAGTAGTTAGTCTTGTTTCAGTTATAAGTGCAACATCGATTGTTTTGTCTTGCAACAACGCTGTCAGTTCGTCAGTATGATTTCTAACACCATTCGCATTCCAAAGGAGAATGGATAAGGAGTTAGGTGAAGTCATTTAAGGATTTTTCAAGGCAGGGATTAGATTCGATACTAGATTTGTAAGGAGTGATATAAGCGGCATAACAAGAGATTTGATTTCGGAGATGAACGATGTCATTAGACTGGTAAGATCTGTGACGTTTGATGGTGGAGGGATATGAAAAATTTGATGTTGAGGAGTTTTTTGAAGATTAGGTAAACTTTGAGGGATAGATTCTTGTACAATAGATTGAGAATGTTGAGGAAAATGTTGTTCCGGCAGTGCCTCGACTTCATGATTCTGGTTACCACCTCCAAGCAAGTGGGCAAATGACACGTTAGAATTTACAAGTTTTGATGGTTCTCTTCTGCTTCTGGTTGGTACAGCTGTTTCATTCGGATCCTGAGGTTTTTGGTATCTGGTTCTGAGTTTCTTGTAGATTTCACATCCCTTGTAGTTAGCCGGGTGGTCCTTGAGGCACAGAGCACATACAGCGGGTGCTGATCTTGATCTTGTACATTCTTCTGTTTTATGCTGTTCACCGCATTTCACACAGCGTGGTATGTGATGGCAATAACTCTTGGTATGACCATATGCCTGACAGTTATGGCACTGGACTATTTCTTTCTTTGTGTAAGGTTTTTCAACTTTTACACGGGTATAGTACAGTCTGCTGAGGTCATAGATTTTTTCGACTCCTGCTGATGGTTCCAAGTCCACGAAGAATAGAGGCAGTGGACTTTTATCTTTTAGAACGTTGGTGACTTGCCTCACTTGGAATCCTAATTCTGTCAGTTCTTCTTTGATTGCTTCAACGGGTGTTGAGGAATGTAGGTTTCTGATTACGACCCTTAATGCTCTCTCTTGGCGCAGCTGATAAGTATGAAAGTCAGCTTTGGTCTCAGTCAGATATTTTACAATCTTTCTGTAGGTTTCAGCAGTAGTCGGAGATATTTTAGTATCATTGGTTCTACTTATACAATAATAACTATTAGGATCTGTTACTTTGTTTAAATGCGCACACATCAGTTTAAAATTTTTAATATTTTTAACAAATATTGGTGGAGGTAGTGGTTCTCTGGGTATAGGAGAAGATTCCATGGTTTCTTTTTCATTTTGGAGGATCTGAAATGGATTCGTTGTAAAAAACGGAGATTCATCAGTTATTCCTTGTGATGATGTGCTGGGCTGTGGTTCAGAACCTAATGAGGTAGCTGACGCGGTCGCTGGTGGAATCATTTTTTTATTTTGTTCACGGCGGGGTCTCTGTTTTGTGGGAGACGAGTTGGAACCTGCAGATCTAGATCTTTTACTTGCAGACTTTGAGGACATGACTTGATGAAAATATCTCATTGATTAAGAAAATAATAATAATAAATAAATAATGAGATAAGAATTAAAGATAAAAGAAAGATAATTAAAAGAAAAGCAAGCCCGAGCTTGCCGAGCTAGCGGCAATCAGCTGATCAGTGACCCTTCTTTCACTTTTTCGTGATTGTACAAAGTAAATTATAACTTTGCTTACCGAAACTTCTCCAATATTCACTGCCGTAATATTCCTGAGGTCTAGTGATGTTCTCCAGACTGAATTCTAGCGAATTCCTACTGAAAAAAGCAAAAATCTGAGAGACGATGTAACGTATGAGAGACGATGTAACGTATCACATGTTTCTAAAAAAGCTAAATTTAATCATCTATGAAACTTTATACGGTTACTTTTTTTCTCATAAAAGTAAACCTATAAAATTTATTTTATTAAGGAAAGTAAGTGAATTTGAAATGCGTGCACTGGATTTTTTTATACATTTTGCAATATCAATAAAGTACCTACTGAAAACCCAGTCTAGCAATAAAGATAAATCCTGGAAGGTCTGGGAGTCACCCTCGTGTGAATAACTTCTAGACTAGACGTCGCCAAGTGACCAAGGGGAAGAGAGCGTTGCAAGCTATCCCAAAAATATTGTGAGATACATAGATGAAAATAAAGATTGGTTCAGTACATTGGAAACTATGTGGAATATACTGAGTGCTCAATCTATGACAAAGGCTGAAGTCTAAATTTAAAAGAAGAATTCGGAATGTTCTAGTATTCTGACGGAGCTCTCAGCACCATAGTATTCCCAGAAGGCTGATAAGTTGACGTTGAAAGGATAAGAAAGAAGACAATTGCAGTTTACGTAGGATTATATCGGATATCGTGGTAGCCGATATTGTTAAGGCGGTTCTTTAGCCACTTCGAGTAAAAGTTCGAATACGATACCCCTAGAATAGATCTCTAAAGATAGGCTTTCTAAATATATACATATATAACTGGAAAGTGCATCTTCGTGATCTATGGTTTATGAAACGGTAGGAAATCGTCTCCGTTCCATCTTGATTATGGTTTTTAAATTAAATTGTTTCAGTTTATGATCTGGGGTCTTTCTTAAGCCACTATGATTTTATACGAATTAAATATTTTGGAAACAAAACCTAAGTAAAATTTGTGGTTGTGCAGTCATAGTATGTTGCAATTAACATAATTTATTTTTTTACGAATTTGAGTTTGACTTCATATAACTTTGCTATGAAGATAATTTCAATATAAATCCTCAAAAACATGTTTTGCAATATCACTTTCCCTTACCTATATATGAAATATATAGTAAGGGAAAGTATTGCGATCGGAAAAATTTTCAAATTCCAATTTACAACGGAAATACACGTTTTAGGGTCTATTAAAAAAAAAAAAATAGGCCTATCATCTTATTAGCATTGATAAATAACAGCTTAATATGCAAGTTGAGCGAATTTGATATACAACGAGAACTGAAAAAATATTTTTTAATACAATTTTTTTTGTTTTTGAACATAAGAACAGTAATATTGATGTATAATATACAGTGGAAAAGCTAAAGATTTTAGAAAACATACACATCTTATACACAAGCTTTTAAAACTTAATAAACAATGATGAAAATCCGATGAAACTAACTGATGATTTTAGATAATAATAAGATAGATTTTTCAATAAAACACATGTTTCTATAGAAATTCAATTTGATTAATTCTTTAATAGTTTCACTAATTTTTAACTCTAACTGTATTTGAAACTTCTTAAATTTTTTAAAACGGAGGTTAGTAAAAGTCGTGTGTTGCCCGCACCAGATTTTTTAACTTAAGAACAGTAATATACATGTATAATATACCGTTGGAATGCTGTAGATTTTAGAAAAAAATATCATCCTACA
This sequence comes from Piezodorus guildinii, assembly GCA_023052935.1. Taxonomy (NCBI): domain Eukaryota; kingdom Metazoa; phylum Arthropoda; class Insecta; order Hemiptera; family Pentatomidae; genus Piezodorus; species Piezodorus guildinii. Next base: position 116,324,347 of record CM041293.1, on the reverse strand, counting down.
CATGCTATTGTAAAAGTTAACGCAGAGTGATGAAATGCCGATAAAACAAACTGATTGTCGTAGATAATAATATGATAGATTAATTAATAAAACACACGTCTCTATTAAAATCCAATAGAAATAATTCTTTAAACAATTTATTTCGTTTCTAAATTTGTTAAAAAATTCTTAAATTGATATAAATGACGAAGGTAAGTGAAAGTAGTGTGTTGCGCGCACCAGATTTTTATTTTCATTCTAATCGAACATAATTGTTCGCAGTGTACTAAGATAGTTTCTTCGAACTTGTTTCTACCTCTTCCAGAATTTTTATTCATCAGATCTTTGATTTATTCAACGGATATTATCGAACAGTTCTCAACTTTCTAGGCGGTACTAAGGGTGTTCTACAGTGGATTCTATCTGCGGGTTTTTTGCTGAAGAAATGAACGTGATGTTATAGCAAAACATAAAATGACCTTCCTGTTTTAGCATAATCAGCATATCCAAACCAAGAGGGACATTAAACCAGAAACAAAGTAGCACAAACAATGTAGAACCCTAAGTAGAGAATGGAGCTTGCCGGACCTTGGTAATGTTTCTTGTGGACATTTTTTCTTTCATTTCTACTCCTATTCTATCATTCCAGTTTTCAACTATTTTACAACAGTATTTAGGGTATTATTTTTCAAAATTAATATAATCTTGACACATCCGTTTTAAAAATCGATTAAAGAATTTTCAAATACAGTTAGTGAAACTATTAAAGAATTAATTAAATTGAATTTCTATCGAAACATGTGTTTTATTAAAAAATCTATTATATTATTATCTAAAATCTATTAATTTGATCGGCTTTTCATCACTATTTATTAACTTTTACTAGCTCGTGGATAAGATAATATTTTTTTCTAAAATCTTTAACTTTCCAACGGTATATTATACATCTATATTACTGTTCTTATGTTCAAAAACGAAAAACTGCATTAAAAAAAATATGTTTCCAGTTTTCTCTTTTAGTCGTATATCGAATTCATTCAATTTATATATTTACCTAATTTTTATCAGTGGTAAAAAGATTATAGATTCTTTTTTATAGAATAGTTTTTATAGAATCTATAAAATTAAAGGTACTGTAGAGGAAGAAAATTTAAAAAATCTGCATTTAAGCCCTGCCAGACTATTTCAATCAGTATGAAACTTACTTTAATACAGGATATTAAAGCTCATTAAATTTTACATCGATATATAGAGTTTAATCTAAATCTTTAGAGCCGTTTTTAAGGAAATCGTAAAAACGTGCAAAACGCATGGGATAAATTAGCACTTCCGGTCAGTCGATTTTAGTGAAAAAGGTCCTATAACATCTCGGGCGTCTAGTTGTCTTAAATATAAAATTTCAGTTTCATAGGACATTTCGTTAAGACGCAGGAGTTACCACACACAGACACATATACAGGCCTTTTTTCGGGATTTGGTCATTTGGACTCACATATTTTAGTTCACAAAATACCACCAAAAGTCATGGATTCCTCTGAGGTAAAACGCTCATTATCCGGAGGTAAACTAGTCTCCCGTTCGGGTCTCCGGGTGGGGACTGCTTCAGGGGAATCATGGCGCATTCATTCTCCCACCGAAGACAGTGATGATGAAGTAAAATGCGAATTTTATGATAAACAAGAGTCGGTTTACGATAGGTTACCGCGAAATCACATTAAGATAATACTAGGCGACGCAAACCCAAAGGTTGGAAAGGAAGAAGTATATCTTCCTACAATCGGTAAAGAAAGTTTGCACGAATATAGTACTGATAATGGGACCCGACCAATAAACTTTGCCATTTCGAAAAACCTAGTAATCAAAAGTACTACGTTTAAACATAAGGATATTCATAAGTATACGTGGACATCGCCGGATGGACAGACACGGAATCAAATCGATCATGTTTTAATACAAAACAGATAGATTATTATAGAATTATTATTATAGGATTATTATTATAGAAAAACACAAAAACGAAAATAACGTCAGAGAGATGTACAAAGGTATAAACAAATCGCGTAAAATATTTGAACCGCTAATGACTGCGGTTAAAGATGCAAATAATAATATAATTGCTGATCCTTCTGAGATATTAAATAAATTTAAACAACACTTTGACGGCATATTAAATACGGAAAATAATAATCAATCTCCTCTCTCTGAATATCAGAGCGCTGAACCATGGATAGACGCACCAAGTAAAGAGGAAGTCGAAATGGCGATAGGAAAATTAAAACGTTATAAGGCTGCAGGAAATGATAATATCACGAGTGAATTAATCAAGGCGTGTGGAGAAGCGGGCGTTTCCAAAATACATTTTTTAGTTAAAAAGATCTGGGAAAATGAAAAAATGCCCGAAGAATGGAAAGAATCAATACTTATTCCGATTCACAAAAAAGGACTGAGGTCAGATTGTAACAACTATCGTGGGATCTCTCTTCTCCCAGTATGCTATAAAATATTCTCGTCAATTATAACTAGTCGAATCACGAAATACGCTGAGGAAATAATCGGAGATTACCAATGTGGTTTTAGTCAGAATCGCTCGACTATTGACCAAATATTTTCCTTACGTCAAATATTAGAGAAAAAATTGGAATACAACGGTGTAGTCCATCAACTTTATATCGATTTTAAAAAGGCTTATGATTCAATAGACCGTCATATAACATATAACATCATGATTGAACTGGGAATACCTAGAAAGTTAGTAAAGCTAGTAGAGATGTGTTTGTCGGAAACATTTCATAAAGTTAGAATAGGTCATAATTACTCCGAGAGATATGAGGTGCGATCGGGTTTGAAACAGGGTGACTCCCTTTCACCTGTGTTATTTAATGTAGCTTTAGAATATGTCATAGAAAAGGTGATGTGTACCGAGAAAGGCTTAAATATGGGTGACAAGATTCCGGTTTTGGGGTATGCCGATGATCTGGTACTGCTAGGTGAAGACACGGAAACCATACAACTAAATACAAGTGTGTTAATAAAAACCGGTAAAGAAATAGGACTCGAATTAAATACCGATAAGACGAAATATATGATTAGTAGCAGAAACGGTGTCGATCTTGGTGATATTGATGTTTCAGGGCATACTTTTGAACACGTTGAGAAATTAAAGTATTTAGGTTCAATTATAACTAGAAACAATGAAATCCAGGAAGAAATAAAGTCTCGGTTAAAGGTGGGAAATGCGTGTTATTATTCAGTTGCTAAGTTACTTAGTTCGCGGCTTCTATGTAAAAACTTAAAGATTAGAATTTATAAAACTATTAATCTTCCAACGGTTCTTTACGGATGTGAAACGTGGCCGCTTACTCGGAAGTATGAACAACGGCTTAAGGTTTTCGAAAATAAGGTATTGCGTAGTATATTTGGTCCGAAGAGAGATGAGGCCACTGGGGGAGTTTAGAAGGTTGCACAACGCGGAATTGCGGAACTTGTGTCCTGTGAATATAATTGAGCTGATTGCATCGCGGAGACTCAAATGGGCGAGTAAAGTTGTTGGGCTCGATGACGAGCGGATTCCGAGAAAGTTGGTATTTGCTGATCCGACTGGTAGGCGTCTGAAAGGTCGGCCGAAGCGTAGACTATTCAGACTGCCGTTAAATGCCGAAAATTTAAATTTTGTTTTTATGAAGTAACTTTAATTTTGTAGATTTGACAAAATAACTATTTCATCTTGTTAGCATTAATCAAAAACGGGTAATTATACAAGTTCAACGCATTAGTAACCAACTAAAGGAGAAAGAAACATTTTTTTTTAAATTTAAAAATAGTAATATAGATTTACAATATACCTTTGGAAAGCTAAATATTTTAGATACAATTTAATCCTATATTCAATGTTATATAAGGTATAGGAGAGCGATGAAAAACCGATAAAACTAATTTATTTTCGTAGATAATAATCCTTTTTATTTTCACATACCTCTCTCTCTCTCTCTCTCTCTCTCTCTCTCTATATATATATATATATATATATATATATATATATATATATATATATATATATATATAAAATTTCATCTGTAACTGTATTCGGAATTTCTGAAATTTATTTTAACAACGTTAGTAAATGAAATGCATATGTTGTGCGCTCTAGATTTTTAAAAATAAATTTTCTTGATTTAAAAAAAATAAATTTATTTTATTAATATCCTTGTAAAAAAATATTACTCTTGGAATAATAAATTTGCTTTGAACGACCAAAGACCTTGGACCTCCTCCTTTAATTAAAAGCTAATTGATTTTATCGGCTGCCACTTTCTATTTTGAGCCTAAATACTGCAAAAGTTTAAAGGTTAGTCATGCCGAAACTATAACGGGAGAACATTTGTCAAAAGAAAAACTAAAACGGGGAGGGGTATAATACAGTTCGGTCACGAAAACTAATAATTATTGACTACGATAAACCATGATTTATTGCCAGACCTCAGAGATAATACGGAAAGGACGAGTTCTCATTTAAAGTCAGATATTTGCAAATTAGTTTCTGTAAAACTTTTTTTTTTTTTATGTGTTTTTGTTTCATGAAATCTAATTAAACTTCATAAACTTAAAGCCAGAGGAATAAATTATATTTTATATTGAGAAAGCCACACTATGGTTTATTGCAATGTTTTAGGAGCTTGGTTATGTTAAGCCTTACGGGCGTAATAATTTAGAAAATCTGGTGCGGGCAACACACGATTTTCACTTACCTCGATTTTTAAAATCAATGAAAGAATTTTCAAATACAGTTAGAGATAAAAATACGTGACTATTAAGGAATTAATCAAATTGAATTTATATAGAGACATGTGTTTTATTAAAAAATCTATTATATTATTATCTAAAATAATCAGTTAGTTTTATCTTCTTCTCACCACTCTCTATTAACTTCTAAAAGCTTGTGTATGAGATGATATTTTTTCTAAAATCTTTAGCTTTCCAACGGTATATCATACATGTATATTACTGCTCTTATGTTCAAAAACGAAAAATTGCATTAAAAAAATATTTTTTCTGTTTTCTCCTTTAGTTGGGTATCGAATTTATTCAATTTATATATTTACCTGTTTTTCATCAGCGTTAACAAGATAATCTAGTTATTATTATTGAATCTACAAAATTAAAGGTACTTTAGAGGAAGAAAATTTAAATTATCGGCATTTAAGCCCTGTCAGACCATTTTTATCCAAATAAAACCTACATGATATTAAAGCCCATTAAATTTTACATCGATATAGCGAGTTTAATCAAAATCGTCGGAACCACCGCCTCTTCTGATGGGCTCATTTTGATGAAAAAAAGTTTTGTCACGTCTCGGGCGTATAGTTGTCTTAAATATGAAATTTCAGTTTCATAGGACTTACCGTTTCCGCCCGGGAGTTACCACACACACACACACACACACACACACACACACATACCTTTTTGCGGAACTTGGTTATTTGGACTCAGGGGACCCTAAAACGTGTATTTCCGTTGAAAACTGGAATTCGAAAATTTTCACGATCGCAATACTTCCCCTTACTATATATAGTAAATGAAAGTAAAAATTATGGCCCTAAAACACCTTACCTACCTATTATGTTAAGCCTTGCAGTAATACTCTTGTATTTTTTTTTGTTTTTTAGTATATATTTTATATACACAATTCTAGGAAAAAAAAATTAAGCATTACTGGCGCAATACGGTTGAATAAGTGAAAGCGATCCATAAATATCTGATATGTGGAAACTACAAAATTATATTTTCAAAATTATGGAATAATCACTTGTATTTATCTTAGTTGTCTCCGATGCTTTCTGCCAAGAAAAATAAAATTTAAAATGTTTAAAAACTATCCTTCATCCTTTTACTTTTCATTTCACATTTCATAATAAGATGCACCCACTAGAGAGTTCTAGGGGCTAATCAGTTTAAGCTGTACATTATAAACGAGATATTTCACATATCCATATAAATTTATCTCCAGAAACTTTCGTCAGAAAGGTGATGAAAATCGAAAATATTATCCCAATGGTAGTAATATCCGAGCTTAAGTATGATTACGAGGAACTATTTGGGAAAAGAACAAAAATAACCAATGCGGTAAACAATTAATTCATTTTTTTGCTACTTTGTTATTTTTCACTTCTACCTAGTTGGCAGTTTACCTTTTCATTCGTCAAGTTGAAAATTCGAATTTATAAAACCATTTAAATGGATGATAATGATTGTTGATGATTACTTTGGAAGAATCTTAGAGGATTAATTATTGCGTGAAACATTTAGTTCTTGACAGGATCAGTCTACTGAATAATTTATAAGGCTGGGCATAAGTGAAGCGATTGGTAAATGGAGTTGTTAAACTTATTAGTGAATGTCTAAAAACTTAATAAGCTGAGCTCGTCCGTGAGGCTTACCGCAGATTAGCGGTAACGTGGATTTTATTCCGGACTGTGGTGTCTCAAAAACTTCTGAAATTTTATTTTTAATTTAAATTTTCCTTACTACTTTCACTTACCTATATATGAAATATATAGTATGGGAAAGTATTGCGATCGTGAAAATTTTCCAATTCCAGTTTTCATCAGATATACATGTTTTAAGGCCCCCTGAGTCCAAATAACCAAGTTCCGAAAAATAGTCTGTGTGTTCGTGTGTCTGTTTGTGTGGTAAGTCCATTGCGAAAACAAAAAGTCCTATGAAAATGAAATTTCATATTGAAGACAACTATGCTCCCGAGATGTTACAGCAACTTTTTCATCAAAATCGGCTTACCATAAGATCCAATTTATTCTATGCATTTTGCACCTTTTTACGATTTTCTCAAAAACGGCACTAACGATTTTAATTCAACTCGCTATATAGATGTAAAATTTAAGGGGCTTTAATATCATGTAGGTTTCATTCTGGTTGAAATGGGCTGACAGGGCTTATCTGCTGATATTTCAAATTCTCTTCCTCTAATTTACCTTTAATCTTGTATATTCTATAAAAATTAGCATATCATCTTATTACCATTGTTGAAAAACAGGTAAATATATAAGTTGAACGAATTCAATATCCAACTTAAGGAGAAATCTGAAAAAATATTTTTTTAATGCAATTGTTTCACCACTTGGTCACTGGATGGATGGCGCTGTCATCGCCGGACGCTCTAAGTTGTTCTAACACGGAGTGATGAAAAAAAAAAAAAACTTACTGAATCTCATAGATAATATTATAACATATTATTTAATAAAACACATCTTTCTGTAAAAATCAAATATAAATAATTCTTTAACAACTTATTTTCGTTTCTAAATTTGTTTCAAATTTCCTAAATTGATATTAATAACATAAGTAAGTGAAAGTCGTGTGTTGCACGCACCAAATCTTTAATTTAAATTTTCCTTATTTTATTAACATGTGATAAGAATTGCCAGCTGCTTCGCTGACCTTGTTCCCAGACGCTGGACATTGATCGGAAGAACCGCAGAGAGGAGATTGTTCCTGCGGGGGTCTAGAGTAAAACTTTAAAGAGTTTCTCAACCGAGTGGAATGAATGCTAATACCTTTCTCTGCAAACTTTCGCTTTCCTTCAATTCTCTCATTAACAGTAATGAAATTGTTTCCGACTGTCTCTTGTTACTCCGGATATTTCCTTAGAATACTGAGCAATGTTCAGATCCTAATAACAGTTCCCATCATTATGAATCGTTGCGGTTTCCATTGATGAAGTATGCTGTTGAAAGTTATTTCTAAGGCCGATCATCTGCCTTAAAAACGAATACAAAAATCTGGTGCGGCCAACACACGACTTTCACTGACCTCCGATTTTAAAATCGATTAGAGAATTAGAGATACAAATAAATTGTTAAAGAATTAAATAAATTGAATTTCAATTGAAACATATTTTACTAAATAATCTATTGGGTTGTTTCACACGAAGTGTCCGTTTTTATAGTTTCTGAAATACATAAAGGATTTTTGAGGTCTCTGTTGTTTTCTTCGGAATGTTTACATGTTTAAAGTAAACAGTTACTAATCCTCTACCTTTGTATTATAAATATTATCTTCCCAATTATCCACTTTTTTAGTATACCTCCAAATATGAACATGGAAACCCGCAATTTTCGTGTAATATTTTTGTACGAGTTTAAACTCGGCCATTCAGCAGCTGAGGCCGCTAGAAATATTTGCAAGGCGTTTGGGGAAGGGAGTGATCCCGACTTGTCCCCAACAGATTACCACCAGTTCGGGAATTTAGACAACTTCGTCAAAGGAAAACTTTTGAAAATGATGATCAAGTGAAAAGTGCGTTTTCAAATTTTGTTTCACTTTAAAGCTCAGAGTTTTTCAGTTCGGGGATAAAAATGTTGGTGTGACGTTGGGAAAAATGTGTAGAAAAAGAAGGTAAATACTTCGAATAAAATTATCTTGTTTTCATATCGTATTTTTAATAAAGATCCTTTACCTTGAAAACGGACATTTCATGTGACACAACACAATATTTTTTTTTATGTACAACAGTTTAATCGGCCGTGTAATTAAATGATAGGTTTTCTAAAATCTTTAGCTATCCAACGGTGTATTATACATCTAGATTACTATTGTTGTGTCCAAAAACACAGAAATTGCAACCAAAAAAATATATATAGCATTTCCAAGTCAAATTCAACCTTTTCCAAGTCAAATTCAACCTTTTCCAAGTCAAATTCTGCCTTTTCCAAGTCAAATTCAACCTTTTCCAAGTCAAATTCAACCTTTTCCATTTCAAATTCAACCTTTTTCGATTTCAATAAAATAATAAAAATCAAATTAACATGATTTTATGTTTTAATGGTTATTTTAATTACCTTGTGTTTTTAACCCTTGTGGCTTGTTAAATGTTCCCAGGGGCCTTTCTACATATAATTAGTCACGAATATAATAATAAGTATAACCGATACATTAATTTTAAGACATTTGCGATACAAGGTCTGGTAGTCGGATTAGCGGGATTCGTTTTATTTTAGTTTTATAATCGCGGGCGAAAATATTATCAATAGAGGTTTATTTTAACTTTTTCGTATTTATTGGATAGTAGGCTCAGCAGATGCGTTCCCAAAGGTTCGTTACCGATTATACTATTAATTTTAATAGCGCTCGCTCAAATATGGGTTTATTATAACTTTTTCGTATTTATTGGATACTAGGCTCAGTAGCTGCGTTCCCAAAGGTTCGTTACCGATTACATTATTAATTTTAATCGCGCTCGCTCAAATATGGGTTTATTATAAATTCGTGTTTCTTTTCTATGCTAATTTCTCTATTTGTGTTTCGGGAGTTTTGTTAGGGAATGTGTTAATGTTTTTTTAGTCAGTTGGTCTAATGTATGTTTATTTCGTGTTTTTTGTATCTTTTCATGTATTGGGTTTTTTTTTCAGGATAGTATGTTATCTTTTTGGTTAATATTTTGGAATTTGATAATAATCAGCTAAACAGAACGATTTTATAAGTACATACTTATTTGATAAACCTCTACTTGAGTTAGCGAAATTAAAATTAATAGTCTAATCTGTAACGAGTCCTTGGTTACGCAGCGACTGAGCCTGGTATGCAGTAAATATGAACAAGTTAAAATAAACCTCTTCTTGAGCGAGAGCACTTAAAATAAATTGAATAATTGGGATAGCAACCTCCGCAACGCATCAACTGAGCCTAATAGCGAATAAATACGAAAAAGTTATAATAAACCCATATTTGAGCGAGCGTACGAATAATTAATAGAATGGTCGGGAAAGGACCCCCCGTAACGCAGCAACTGAGCCTAGTATCCAATAAATACGAAAAAGTTATAATAAACCCATATTTGAGTGAGCGCACGAATAATTAATATACTGGTCGGGAAAGAACCCCCCGTAACGCTGCTACTGTGCCTAGTATCCAATAAATACGAAAAAGTTATAATAAACCCATATTTGAGCGAGCGCTATTAAAATTAATAGTGTAGTCGGTAACGAACCTTTGGGAACGCATCTACTGAGCCTTGTATCCAATAAATACGAAAAAGTTATAATAAACCCATATTTGAGCGAGCGCTATTAAAATTAATAGTACAATCGGTAACGAACCTTTGGGAACGCAGCTACTGAGCCTAGTATCCAATAAATACGAAAAAGTTATAATAAACCGATATTTGAGGGAGCGCGATTAAAATTAATAATGTAATCGGTAACGAACCTTTGGGAACGCAGCTACTGAGCCTAGTATCCAATAAATACGAAAAAGTTATAATAAACCGATATTTGAGGGAGCGCGATTAAAATTAATAGTGTAATCGGTAACGAACCTTTGGGAACGCAGTTACTGAGCCTTGTATCCAATAAATACGAAAAAGTCATAATAAAACCATATTTGAGCGAGCGCGATTAAAATTAATAGTGTAATCGGTAACGAACCTTTGGGATCGCAGCTACTGAGCCTTGTATCCAATAAATACGAAAAAGTTATAATGTACCCATATTTGAGCGAGCGCAAGAATAATTAATAGAATGGTCGGGAAAGAACCCCCGTAACGCAGCTACTGTGCCTAGTATTCAATAAATACGAAAAAGTTATGATAAACCCATATTTGAGCGAGCGCTATTGAAATTAATAGTGTAATCGGTAACGAACCTTTGGGAACGCAGCTACTGAGCCTTGTATCCAATAAATACGAAAAAGTTATAATAAACCCATATTTGAGCGAGCGCTATTGACATTAATAGTGTAGTCGGTAACGAACCTTTGGGAACGCATCTACTGAGCCTTGTATCCAATAAATACGAAAAAGTTATAATAAACCCATATTTGAGCGAGCGCTATTAAAATTAATAGTATAATCGGTAACGAACCTTTGGGAACGCATCTGCTGAGCCTACTATCCAATAAATACGAAAAAGTTAAAATAAACCTCTATTGATAATATTTTCGCCCGCGATTATAAAACTAAAATAAAACGAATCCCGCTAATCCGACTATCAGACCTTGTATCGCAAATGTCTTAAAATTAAAGTATCGGTTATACTTATTATTATATTCGTGACTAATTATATGTAGAAAGGCCCCTGGGAACATTTAACAAGCCACAAGGGTTAAAAACACAAGGTGTAATTAAAATAACCATAAAACATAAAATCATGTTAATTTGATTTTTATTATTTTATTGAAATCGAAAAAGGTTGAATTTGACTTGGAAAAGGTTTAATTTGACTTGGAAAAGGTTGAATTTGACTTGGAAAAGGTTGAATTTGACTTGGAAAAGGTTGAATTTGACTTGGAAATGCTATATTTGTTTGCAGTTTTCTCCTTTAGTTGTTTATTAATACAGTTAGAGATAAAAAAGTGTGAAATTATCGAACAAAATTGCTTAATTGAATTTATGTGTAAACATGTGTTTCGTTAAAAAATCGATTATATTATTATCTAAAATAATCAGTTAGTTTTATAGGCTTTTCATCACTCTTAATTAACTTTTATAAGCTTGTGGATAAGATAATATTTTTTTCTAAAATCTTTAGCTTTCTAACGGTATATTATACATGTATATTACTGTTATACTACTACTGTTATATTTATAATGTTTATTTATAGCTGACCCGCCATACGATGTCCTGTCTGAACTATGTCTCAGCGAAATCGGTCAAGCCGTTCATTTATGATGCGATGACCAAGGAAAAAGGCGATTCATTTTTATATATGCAGAGAGAGAGAGAGAGATTATTATTATTGCCTTGGAATATTAAAATTAAAAAAAAAAAATTATCTACCAAAATGATCTTATCTTATACTTATCTACTCTTTTTTTCTTTCATAAGATCCTTCTCCTGACTGATAAAAACATAACAAAAAAAATAATGTGGGAAATCGGTCAAGCCGTTCACGCTTGATACGATGACCAAGGGAAAAGGCGATTCTTATATATATATATATATATATATATATATATATATATATATATATATATATATATATATATATATAGAGAGAGAGAGAGAGAGAGAGAGAGAGATGTATTGAATTATTGTTCTTAAACGTTTGAATTTAATATTACTAACTACAATAATTGAATACGATTATTTTTGTTTCAGCTTTCCCTTACAATGCGTTCCAGAGGCAGCAGAGTTGGCCTACAACCAAATTTCCAACGCTCCGATTAAGGTGAGTTAATTTTTTCAATGATGAAGAGAATCTGTCTTCGGAAGCTTTTAAGATAATGAGATTTCTGGGTGTTTACCAGCGCGGAGTCGTCCTGTCAGTGTTGTTTTCTTTTCAGAGAGTCGTTTCCTTCTAGTGATTCCAGAATAGGTAGAGCTGTTGTTATTCCGTTTTGATTTATTTATTTTCATATTACTTTCACATTCCTATATATGAAATATATTATAAGGGAGAATATTGCGTGAAAATTTTCGAATTCCAGTTTCAACGGAAATAGACGTTTTAGGGTCCCCTGATGCCAAATAACCAAGTACAGAAAAAAGTTCTGTGTGAGTGTGATAAGTCTAGCATGAAAATGAAAAGTCCTAAGAAACTGAAATTTCATATTTAGGACAACTTTACGCCCAAGATGTTCTACCAACTTTTTCACTAATATCGGCTTTTACAATGCATTTTGGACCTTTTTACAATTTTTTCAAAAACGGCTCTAACGATATATCAACATAAAATTTAATGTGATATAATATCATGTAGGTTTAATTCTGGTTGGGGTGGTCTGACAGGACTTATCTGCTGATATTTTAAATTGTCTTCCTCTAATGTACCTTTTATAGCTCAGAAAAAATACCCATTTTATTAAGATTGATAAAAAGTGGCTATATGTAAAAGTTGAACGAATTTGATTACCCACTAACGGAGAAAAGAGTCTAAATATTTTTTTAAATATATTTTTTTGTTTTTTGAACCTCTGAACGATTTTAGATAGATTTAGATATAGATTTTAGAAGCGTGTATGCCTGAGATTTTACTGCAACTTTTTCATTAAAAACCAGAATAGCCACTTTATACCATTTTTGCACCTTTATACTGTTATTAGATTATTATTCTTAAAAATACCTCGTTTAATTAGATATATCGTTGTAAATTGAATGGGTTTTAATATCATGTAGGTTTCATTCTGATTACTACAGTCTGACAGAATTTAAATGCCGAATTTGAGAATTTTCTTCTTCTAAAGTAAATCAAATTTCGAAAACAACTAAAAAAATTGTGATTAAATTCGTATAATCTATATAATCGTCACAGTTTTTCTCATCGTATGTCTTGTTTTTATTAGTCAAAATAGCCAGCAATGTGTCCAAACAATCTGTAGCAGAAGTGCCCCCCTCTTCGTTGCAAGGCAATCCAACTGAGGCTGGAATAATCGATCTAGATCTAGATCGATTATTCCAGCCTCAGTAGATTTGTCTTGCAACGAAGAGGGGGGCTCTTCTGCTACCAATCTTTAGCTTTATTTATGTTTATATGATTCACTAGGAAGTGTTCAATGAATGACACATAATTGTCAGATCAAGCAAAACACAGTTCCTATGAAAAAGGAAATTACAGTAAATTTAACTGCGTATATAATGTTGCCATTTACGAGTCAGAAAGCCGTAAAAAAATATTTTAAATTAAACATAATTTGATGGCTATTGGCAGATTACTCAAGTTCTTTTCGCAACAATTTTTTATATATCAAATATGCCAATCTAGATTCTTTTTTACCAACTTTTTTATATGGTTTTTGGTATACTTACATCAAATTTAGTTTATCATAATGCACCTTTAGTGATATTAAAATATATATATATATTTCTAAACCATCCGAAGATATTTAGATATTCCAAAACCGAACACAACGCTAATTTCTTTTTTAAAAAACTAAATGGAAAATAACTGTAAACTTATGAAATTCATTTCCAACTTAACTAACTGAAAAAATATTTTACACACAAGTTTTGTACATTGAATGTTTATAAAAATATTCCATTATACTTATATTTCAATAATTCTGTAGGAGGCGGGGTAAATAAGTGCTGCTTGTAATATTTAACACCAAAGGTATTATTTAAAAAAAATCAAAAAAACTAAATGAACAGCTGTGTAAATCTGAAAGTAATCTTATCTTGGATGGTATGTGACTAATATCACAAGTCGAGACAACCTACCGTGTCATCTCCTCAACAGTAAACTTATTTACTGATGTTAGTTATACAATTTTAAGATTATTTATTGTTTAAATTGTTCTTATATGTTGCTATAATCGTTTTAATTGTAAAATCAATAAAACTCATGAGTGCCATCAATAACACTTTATTTTCTGTTTTTACCTCACTTCTACTCACCCATTTTTCAAACGTTCGAATAGTAATAATTCGATGACTTTCTTAGTCCAGCAAGGTTGTTATAAAACGTTTTCAAAATGATTACTCTATTCCTTCTAGAATAATTATTATAATAATAACATCCTTGTATTATTTCATTTACTTTTAATTTCACTTACATATATATATATATATATATATATATATATATATATATATATATATATATATATGAAATATATAGTAAGGGAAAGTATTACGATCGTGAACATTTTCGAATTCCAGTTTTTGACGAAAATACACGTTTTAGGGTCCACTGAGTCCAAATAACCAAGTCCCAAAACAAGGTCTGTGTGTGTGTGTGTGGAAAGTCTAGCGCAAATACGAAAAGTCGTACGAAAATGAAATTTCATATTTAAGACTACTAGACGCCTGAGATGTTACAGCACCTTTTTCACTAAATTCGACTGACCTGAAGTGCTAATTTATTCCATGCATTTTGCATGTTTTTACGATCTCAAAAACGTCTCTAACGATCTTGACTAAACTCGATATATTGATGTGACATTTATTGGACTTAAATATCATGTAGGTTTCATTCTGATTGAAAAAGTATGACTGGGCTTAACTGCTGATGTTTTAAATTGTCTTCCCCTAAACTACCTTTAATTTTGTAGATTTCATAAAATGTACCATATCATCGGAATATCATTGCTATAAAATTGCTAAATATAGAAGTTGAACGAATTTTATGATCAACTTCAGGCGAAAATAGCAAATATATTTTCTGTTTTTTTGATCTCTAAATTTAGTTAAAAATTCTTAGAACTATTTAAATTGATTTTAACGACGGGGGTAAGTGAAAACGATGTCGTGAGTTGCGCTCACCAGATTTTTTCCGAGTTCTTTGTTATGATTTTGAATAAATTAACTTATAAAACATCTAATCTAACTTAAACCTATCTAGTTCGATTTCGAATCGTCATTTTTAATAATAGCGAAGATAAATTTTATTCATTATTAAAATAAGAGTTACAAGATTTATAGAATCCCACTATTGAATAAAAAAGGAAAAATAAATTAAATGAAAATTGTTATTGGCCGACTTTTATTAGAGAACAGGTATTTGAAGTTGAAATCCTCACACATTTTAGTTGAATTGACCTCTGTTTAATGTTTCACCTAATATCTGTAAGGTTATCTCGAAAATTATGCAGGATTATTGTTTTAAAACAGAAAATTAAATTAGTTTGTATTAATCAAAATAGTCTCCATTGTCTTCAATTTGTTTTTAATGGGAGTAAAATATCCTTAGTTATGCCGTCCTTCGAAGTGGGCGTAAGAAAGGTGGTCCGAGCCTGTGCGATGTCATGTACTTGTTAAAGATCGGTATCCTAATTAAACCTGGATAGACGAACTTTGGGACTTCCACTGTAGCACGCTCCGATTAGCCACAGTAGCATAAAGTGACGTTAAATGAATTAACAAATAAATCCATCTCACAAGTTTTTCACCTTTCCAATCGCTTTTAGATGGCCATCAAAAGTCGATTTGCTTGCATTGAGTTTCCCTGCGTTCTCGATCAATTGATCTTGTTGTCCATCAACACGACATTCTTTGTTTTCCAGAGTAAAATCTCTTTCCCGATTTTTTTTTTTTTTTTTTTTTTTTTTTTTTTTTTTTTTTTTTTTTTTTTTTTTTTTAGTTTTCTTACTGCCTTTCCATCATCAAAACTTCATTAATGTTGGTGGACATTTGTACCCCATTCCAGCCTAGTTTAAACTAATGAAAATTATATTAACTAAAATAAGACTTCAACATCTTATTGAAGACTGAATTATGTCCAAGTAACGATGATTAATGCTATACAGAGGTTTTAGTAATTTTCTTTTGGATAGGGATTATATAATTTGAGATTTGTTATTATACACAACAAGAATACCATTTTTTTTTTTATTTATTAATTTTTTTTATAAAAATGATAAATCTTAATTGTGACACTTTTTTTAGTTTACTTATTTTCTTTTTATTACCATGAATACGAATTATAATTTACTAATTTTGAGTGTGAATATGATAGGTATGAAAGTCAGAAAAAAATAAAAGCTTATTATTCGGATTGGAAAAAGAAAGAGAGTGAAACGGGGAACAAACAAACAAATATTATACTTTTGAGATAAGATTAAGAGGTAGGTACTCTGACCGCATTTCTTTATGAATACGGTGGGAACATCGTGTTATATTAGATAGGACAACAAAAAAAAAAAAAAATATATGAATATCACTATAGCTTTTTTTAAATTATTTATTGTATCTTTTTATATTTCAAAGTAAGGGAGTTGCGTTGATTTGACATTCGTAAGATATAATTATTAAAAAAAAAGATTAAAAAAAACGACCCATGAAGGGTCTTGGGTTCAGTACATATATAGGCCAGTACTGTTTCTAGGCCAACGGCCCTTCAATGAGGTGATAAGGCCTTGATCACGCTCAGCCGCCATGTTTTTCTCCCATTTTTCGGGTACCCAATTTTTAGAGGCTGGGTCTGCCCCCCTCCTCTCTCCCCCCCTCCCCCCCCCCGACTGAATTAGCAGAATAAATAATATTCTGGCCACAGCCGGGATTCGACTATCCCCATCGACCCAAGACCCGGAGCACATTAGACTATCCACTTGAACACGCCGCTCCCATATAGTTATAAATATTTGTAATATTGTTTTTTTCTAATAAAGAATGCTAAATACATATATAGTTATTTTTCATCGCTCATTCATACCTGCAAACAAAATATTAATCTTACATTAAACTATTTTATGATTTCGTTTCATAATTTGAAGCAAATTTTTTTTCCTCTTGAATTTTTAGATTTTTCTAATAGATATTTTTTTAAAAATAGTTACACAATTATATCCATGATTAATATTTAAAGTTGTGATTGAGTCACACCACGTTTTTATTTACATTACTAAACTTTCATTTCATTTATTATCAAGCCGTATAAAAAATGTATAATTTTACCTAAGTTTTGATGTTGAATGTACAGCAGTTATTTTAATTGGTTATTTTCTCATTTTTTTTCTATTTTTTTATCTTCGCGTGCTCTATCTTTCTAATCTTTAGTAGATCTTGCATATTCTACCGAGTGGTGCGAATCGATAATTATTAATTTAAAAACCTGCAGGCTTTCCTGTCAATCCAGTAATCCTGCTCTACAATTGAGACGTTGATTTCCAAAAGGTACTAAAGGACATTTTTTACGAAATTGATTTTTTTACATATTTGTATTCTCATCATTTAGTTCTATCTAAATATTCTATTTGATGTTATCTAATGAATTCCCAAGTCCTTAAAAAACACGATTTAGAAATGCAGTCATTTTCTAAAAGTACTAATTACGCATTTATTTTCGTTCCAAATCATTCTAATAAAATTCATTTCATAACTTTAATATGATGTTATTATCATAGTAAAAAAATAATTCTGAATTTTAATGCAAAAAGACCCAAATGAGCTAGTTTAATAATATAGTAATGAGAGATTTTCGCGCTTCCTGTAAAATTTCCTAGAATGGATATAGTACCTTTTGGAAATCAACATCTCAATTGATGTAATTGACAAATGTTTTCAGAACACGTTTTTACTTAGTTACTTTCTTCATCTCTTTATTACATTATATATCATATATATATATATATATATATATATATATATATATATATATATATATATATATATATATATATATGCACATATATCTTACCTACGCATATAAGTTAAATATTAGTTTTAAGTGTTATTAGCAATAATGACACTTCTTTTTTTTTCTCCTTTACCTCCTTTTCTGAAGTCTTTGTATGATTGCATATTTCTTGAAGTGAATCTTAGCCCCTTCAACATTTTTCACATTATAACTTAAAACACAAAATTATTGTGATGCCAACTTATAGGTTCTTATATTTTATATCTGTTGGGGGAAGGGACAGTGTCTAAATATTAATCACTATCCTTTTTCCCTAGAATAGATGCTGGTTCATAAGCATTAATAATTATAATGAATTATAATTATTAATTAATGAATAATTATAATAAAATAATCATAACATAAATTCATTAAAATATAATTATAAAAATGAAAGTAACCTTAACTAAATAATACTGAATTAAAAAAAAACAATTAATAATTAGAAAAAATAAAAAAAAATGATGAAAAGAAAAAAAATTGATTAAAAAAACAAAAAAGGCGGTGCTCTAGGTTGATGACTTCCAAAAGGACGCTGTGGCGATGCATAGTGTAGGGCGGGCCCGGCTAGATTGGCTTTAGTCTCAATAGTAATTAAACACACTGCACTGTGTACTGATTAAAGATAGCAGAAGAGGTCTTGCTGGAGCAATGAAAGGAGAGAGAGAGTCCAGTGTGAATACCACGCTATCGACCATATGTTTTTTTTTTTTTTCAAAACAATTGAATTACTACTATTTTATAGCTACATTTAATGTTAAAAATGATGTATTATAGTCTTTTGATTTGAGTTTTAAACAAACTTAAATAAAAAATCAAATGAATCACAATTAAAAAATAATAAATAAATTTAAATTAAGTTAAGCTTGAACGATACCGATAGAAAAATAATGGTCTATATACTTCATTGAGTATTCCAACCTTATCATCAGGCCCTGGTTTATAGAAGGCAAAGTCGGATTTGCCAAGGGTGTGAGCTTAATTAGGAGAGATTAGGAGTTTAAAGTAAATTAAAATATCTGGAAGGAATTAGTCCGGGTGGCGGTCATTAAATGAAACAACTAAATAGTTTCAACTATTTTATTGTTTGCCAACGTTTCGACCCCCTTTGTGGGTCATCATCAGGGC
Organism: Piezodorus guildinii; assembly: GCA_023052935.1. Classification (NCBI taxonomy): domain Eukaryota; kingdom Metazoa; phylum Arthropoda; class Insecta; order Hemiptera; family Pentatomidae; genus Piezodorus; species Piezodorus guildinii. The sequence continues at coordinate 116,305,180 of CM041293.1, read as the reverse complement.
ACATGGAGGGAGAATGGAAACTAGGTACTGTATGGAAACTAGGTATGGTACCTAGTTTCCATTCTCCCACCATGCGCCCTGATGATGACCCACAAAGGGGGTCGAAACGTTGGCAAACAATAAAATAGTTGAAACTATTTAGTTGTTTCATTTAATGACCGCCACCCGGACTAATTCCTTCCAGTAATTCTAAACGGTCAACTAATTACATCCACAATAAATTAAAATATCTCTCGCATTGAAAAAAAAAGAATTACTTCTTTGATACAATAGAGTACTGTCAAGAAAAGATTCAAAAGACAATCTTTGGTTTGGTTTAACTATTGAATACAGCAGTGGTTGTTGGCTTTGCTGAGAAATAATTTCAAATCAGCTTAACGTAAAATATTCCTTAATCCTGTAAAAATTACACAAGCTCTACATAGACACATTCGATATTCCTATTGGTATAATTGCGAGTAATCACTGACAAGTGACTGCACAATTATATTTATAAAATCGGTCATTTTCTAAGATGCTGAGTTTAAAGCGCTGATGTAACTTTTTGTAAGATAGTGAACAATATTGGATTACTTAATAAGAATTTGAATAAATACCTAACTTATATTAATTTTAAGTTTTACTACGCCGTTTTCAGGACAATTGGTCAAAACTTCCTCTTAAGTACAAAAGGCTCATCAACATGATTATCATACAGCCTATATGGACTTACGGAATAGAGCAATAGGGCTCTACTAAACCACTGAATTCTTCTCTTATCCAATCCTTACAATCCAAAATCGTTCGTAAAATCCTCAATGCTCCATATTTTGTCACGAATAAACATATCTATAAAGACCTTAATGCTCCATATGTTACTGATTTCCATATGTTACTGCCGAAGCAGGCATCATTCATTCCATGAAAAACTCCGTTTCCACTGTAATCCATTGGTTTTGATTCTTTCTTCCTCTTCAATCCTGATAACCCTCCGAGACGTCTGAAAAGAAGATGGCCCCGAGACCTTCTAGTTTAGAATATTTTAGAGTGTTGCCAATGGGTGGTGTCTTTGCATGCATTTCATGCCAGTTTACCATATGTCCATCTCATTTACTTGATGTATTTTTATACAGTTGTAAATATCAATAAATATGTTTAGAAAAAAAAAAGTTTTACAAATTCAATGTTTGATGGATTTAAGTAAACTCTTAGAGCCTGCTACTCTTTTTCATTTTCATTTCGTCCACTACTTTAGGTCACTTCTGCTTCGGTATCATATATATCATCATTCTTGTCTTCGTTTATTCATTTAATGTCACTTTATGCTATGGTTAATCAGACGAAGCTGCATTGGAGTCCTGATTTGTGTCTATCCAGGTGTTATTAGGATAGGGATCTTTGACGAGTACCTGACATCACACAGACTCGGTATGTACCCACCTTTTTACGTCCTAGGGTCATTTGACAGGTTTGAACCCGCCACCTTAGTTATACAAAGCTGTTATGCTAGCCATTACAGCACAGGTTGTTTTTTTAAATTATTTATTGATATTTACAACTGTATTGTACAACACACCCAGTAAACAGGCTAAAAGAAAATAGTCATGAAAAAGACATGTAGAGAAGCTTCACAATCGAAGCACTCTAAAAATTTTCTAAACTAGAAGGTCTCGAGGCCATCTTCTTTTCAGAGGCCTCGGAGGATCATCAGGAATTGAAGTGAAAGAAAGAATTGAAACTAGAGGATCAGAGTGGGAATGGAGTTTGTCATGAAATGAATGATATCTGGTTCGGGCAGAATCAGCAAAATACGGAACATTAAGGTCTTTACGGATCAGTTTATTAGTTACGAAGTAAGGAGCTTGGAGGTTTTTACGAAGGATTTCGGATTGTAAGGATTGGATACGGGAAGAATTCGATGGTTTAATAGAGCCCCAAAGCTCAACTCCGTAAGTCTATATAGGCCGTATGATAATCATGAAAATGAGCCTCTTGTAGTTAAGTGAAAGATTAGACGTTTGACTAGTGAGTGTTGGAAAAGCCGAAAACGTCGAGCAGTTTCTTGTCGTTTTAGTCTTGTATGAGGGTTCCAATATCCCCCATACTCCAAGAACTGTGATGTGGGATTAGAGAGTTTGAGAGGCTATAGTTGGGTCACTACAACACATATGTGTCATCAGCATAGGTAGAAAGGAAAGTGTTGGAATAGGACGGGATATCAGCTGTATAAAGTGTGCAAAGAATGGGTCCTAGGATACTGCCTTGAGAAACACCAGCAAACTGACAAAAATAGATGAATAGGAATTATTATGATTTACTTTGAAGGATCTGCCAGTCACAGCACAGGTTACTCCTAAAAAAGATAAGTTCAGTGTTAAAAAATGTCGCAGTTCTAAATAACCCGTTACTGAAAGGAGTGGTTATCCTATCTTATTCTAGAGAACGATTCTTGTCTTCAATGCTACAGATTGTATCACCTTAGCGAATATAGCACACAAAAAGGAGGTCCGCGAAAATTTTAATATTGTAATATATATTAATATACGGAGAAATAAATAATCCCAAATAAACAATGCGATATAAAACTGATCGTGTTTTGGATCCAAGGGTGAACTTAGATTAGGCATTAATGCTCCCATATATTAAGTATCCACAAATCATGCAGTTATGGCGTTGATTAAAAATATTTGAGACAAATAAAAATACACTATCAAAAAAAAATTATTTTTTTTAGAAACTTCCTTCAGATCTAAAAGTGCACTTAATTTTCATATTTATATGAATATAATAATAATAGGCTTACCGAACCCGAAGGTCCGATGCCGATACCACCATATTCCGTCTACACAGAATCGTCCAATGTTCTCCGTTCAAGCCTAAGCCCTCAAGATCAGCCTTAACGCAATCCTCCCATCGACGCTTCGGTTTACCTTTCGGACGCCTACCAGTCGGATCAGCAAATACCAACTTTCTCGGAATCCGTTCCTCACCGAGCCCAACAATTTTACTCGTCCATTTGAGTCTCCGCGACGCTAACAACTCAATTATATTCACAGGATACAAGTTCCGCAATTCCGCGTTGTGCAACCTTCTAAACTCCCTAGTGCCCTTATCTCTCTTCGGACTAAATATTTTACGCAGTACCTTATTTTCGAAAACCTTAAGCCGTTGTTCATCCTTTAAAGTAAGCGGCCACGTTTCACATCCGTAAAGAACCGTTGGAAGAATAATAGTTTTATCAATTCTAACCTTTAAGTTTTTAGATAGAAGCCGTGAGCCAATTAACTTAGTAACTGAATAAGAACACGCATTTCCCACCTTTCCTCGCGCGGATCTCATTACCGCGTATGGGGAGCGTCCCACGAGTGGCGGATGTGGGGATGGTTGGTGGAATTTCCTCGGAAGCTCCTCCTGGCTAAGTCCGATGGACTCGCTGACCAACAATGAGAGCGGCCCCCCAGGCTTGCTGGAGGGTGTGACGTAGGTTCGAACGCCCTACTCACGTATTTTAGTTCACAAAATACCACCAAAGGTCATGGATTCCTCTGAGGTAAAACGCTCATTATCCGGAGGTAAACTAGTCCCCCGTTCGGGTCTCCGGGTGGGGACTGCTTCAGGGGAATCATGGCGCAAGATGAAAATTAGAGATCTAACAATAGGGACGTGGAACGTTAGAAGTTTAAATACGGCAGGTGGGTTAAAGTCGGTCGTGAATGAAGTTAAGGGGTATCGTTTAGATATCGTTGCATTACAAGAGGTTCGCTGGCCAGGGGAGGGTTCGTTAATAGAAGGAAAGTATACTATTTGGTACGGGGGGAGCGTTAATTATTGTCTAGGTACCGGGTTTCTAATTAGGAATAGATTTCTTTCCGCATTACGGGACGTACAGTTCTTTAGTGAAAGAATATCGGTTGCTATATTTCAAGGGCGTTGGTTTAAAATCGCGTTTATAAACATTCATTCTCCCACCGAAGACAGTGATGATGAAGTAAAATGCGAATTTTATGATACACTAGAGTCGATTTACGATAAATTACCGCGAAATTACATTAAGATAATACTAGGCGACGCGAACGCAAAGGTTGGAAGGGAAGAAGTATATCGTCCTACAATCGGTAAAGAAAGTTTGCACGAATATAGTAATGATAATGGGACCCGACTAATAAACTTTGCCATTTCCAAAAACCTAGTAATCAAAAGTACTACATTTAAACATAAGGATATTCATAAGTATACGTGGACATCACCGGATGGACAAACACGGAATCAAATCGATCATGTTTTAATACAAAACAGATGGCAAAGTAGCATAATTAACGTGAGATCCTATCGGGGTGCAGAATGCGGTTCTGATCATGAATTAGTAAACTATATTCGTCCCGAGAATTTTGATTTAGTTAAATTGAACAACCTCGAAATTAGAAAACAGTTCGCGATAGAAGTAAAAATTCGGTTCGAAGCTTTGGAATCTTCAGACGAGGAACACAAAGATGTAAACAATTTATGGGAAGGGATCAGGGATAATATTAAAGAGGTCGGTAATTTATGTCTCGGAAAAATCGAAAATAAAAAGAACAAACCTTGGTTCGACAGGGATTGTCAAAATATGTGCGATAAAAGAAAAACCGCTAAACTGAACTCTTTAAATAATCCAAGCGATAATAATGTGGCTTATTTTCGGTTAGTAAAGAATGAAACTTCAAAACTCTTAAAAAATAAGAAAAGAGAGTATCTTAAAGGCAAAATAATAGAAATAGAAAAACACAGAAACGAAAATAACGTAAGAGAGATGTACAAAGGTATAAACAAATCGCGTAAAAGATTTGAACCTCTATTGAATGCGGTTAAAGATGCAAATAACAATATAATTGCGGATCCTCCTGAGATATTAAATAAATTTAAACAACACTTTGACGGCATATTAAATACGGAAAATAATAATCAATCTCCTCTCTCTGAATATCAGAGCGCTGAACCATATATAGACGCACCGAGTAAAGAGGAAGTCGAAATGGCGATAGAAAAATTAAAACGTTATAAGGCTGCAGGAAATGATAATATCACGAGTGAATTAATCAAGGCATGTGGAGAAGCGGGCGTTTCTAAAATACATTTTTTAGTTAAAAAGATCTGGGAATCTGAAACAATGCCCGAAGAATGGAAAGAATCAATACTTATTCCGATTCACAAAAAAGAACCGAGGTCGGATTGTAACAACTATCGTGGGATCTCTCTTCTCCCAGTATGCTATAAAATTCTCGTCAATTCTAACTAGTCGAATCACGGAATACGCTGAGGAAATTATCGGAGATTACCAATGTGGTTTTAGGCGGAATCGCTCGACTATTGACCAAATATTTTCCTTACGTCAAATATTAGAGAAAAATTGGAATACAACGGTGTAGTCCATCAACTTTATATCGATTTTAAAAAGGCTTATGATTCAATAGACCGTCAGAAGCTATACAATATCATGATTGAACAGGGAATACCTAGAAAGTTAGTAAACCTAGTAAAGATGTGTTTGTCGGAAACATTCCATAAAGTTAGAATCGGTCATAATTACTCCGAGAGATTTGAGGTGCGATCGGGTTTGAAACAGGGTGACTCCCTTTCACCTGTGTTATTTAATATAGCTTTAGAATATGTCATAGAAAAGGTGATGTGTACCGAGAAAGGCTTAAATATGGGTGACGAGATTCCGGTTTTGGGGTATGCCGATGATCTGGTACTGCTAGGTGAAGACACGGAAACCATACAATTAAATACAAGTGTGTTAATAAAAACCGGTAAAGAAATAGGACTCGAATTAAATACCGATAAGACGAAGTATATGATTAGTAGCAGAAACGGAGTCGATCTTGGTGATATTGATGCATCAGGTCATACTTTTGAACACGTAGAGAAATTCAAGTATTTAGGTTCAATTATAACTAGAAAAAATGAAATCCAGGAAGAAATAAAGTCCCGGTTAAAGGTGGGAAATGCGTGCTATTATTCAGTTGCTAAGTTACTTAGTTCGCGACTTCTATCTAAAAACTTAAAGATTAGAATTTATAAAACTATTATTCTTCCAACGGTTCTTTACGGATGTGAAACGTGGCCGCATACTTTGAAGGATGAACAACGGCTTAAGGTTTTCGAAAATAAGGTATTGCGTAAAATATTTGGTCCAAAGAGAGATGAGGCCACTGGGGAGTTTAGAAGGTTGCACAACGCGGAATTGCGGAACTTGCATCCTGTGAATATAATTGAGCTGATTGCATCGCGGAGACTCAAATGGGCGAGTAAAGTTGTTGGTCTCGATGACGAGCGGATTCCGAGAAAGTTGGTATTTGCTGATCCGACTGGTAGGCGTCCGAAAGGTAGGCCGAAGCGGAGATGGGAGGATTGCGTTAAGGCTGATCTCGGGGGCTTGGGCTAGAATGGTGAACATTGGACGAGTCTGTGTAGGCGGAATTTGGTGGTATCGACATCGAACCTTCGGGTTCGCTAAGCCTATTATTATTATTATTATTATTATTATTTCCCACCTTTAACCGGGACTTTATTTCTTCCTGGATTTCATTTTTTCTAGTTATAATTGAACCTAAATACTTGAATTTCTCTACGTGTTCAAAAGTATGACCTGATACATCAATATCACCAAGATCGACTCCGTTTCTGCTACTAATCATATACTTCGTCTTATCGGTATTTAATTCGAGTCCTATTTCTTTACCGGTTTTTATTAACACACTTGTATTTAGTTGTATGGTTTCCGTGTCTTCACCTAGCAGTACCAAATCATCGGCATACCCCAAAACTGGAATCTTGTCACCCATATTTAAGCCTTTCTCGGTATTTATATGATTATAGACAGTAAAATGAAAAAGCAAATTTCTCAAGCCACCTGTTCCTCCCAAACGATTTTCATGCTCCATCTCTAACGAAATTCCTTGCACAGTTATTTGGAAAAGGTTTTGTAGATCCCGAAATTTCTTTCCGCTATGGAATGTGTTGCATTTAAGTAGAAACATATATAGGTGAAAACCCTATTGCTCCAGAATTTAATTCGAAGTGCAATCATCAAAACACATAATTAATTAGTAACTTAATTTAATTTTAAATGTGGTAAAAGAAAAAATTTATATATATTAGTGGCGAAGTGTCATGCTAGTAATTAATTATATATTTTTAGTTTGGGTATGGTGCAACTCTAAGCTTTGATTATGGTGAATTATATACTAGACAGAGCATATTATTGGTAGTGAAGAGCGGATAAAGAGCATTAAAAATAATAAGTGTATATTAGTTACAGGGAAATTACTCTACTTTAATAAACTTGTCAATGTACAGGCATTTAATCATTTCGAACAATCTTCATATCGTTTTTGTAAAAGAAAACTAAAACAGCAGTTCATAAAGATAAAACAAATCAGCTATAACTGAGTACTCTTTAGTCACAATTGCTAATTATAACCCTTGAAATCTCGATTTTAGTCAAATCTGAAAAATTGGTTTTTAATCATTTATTTCTTTGATTACTATAAATTTTGTTGTCCACTTTCTTCAAACGCCATTCTGGCACTGGTCTACCTTTTTTGTGGAACATTGATTTTTTTTTATTCTATAGTTCCTTAGAACTGGATATGCAGTTTATAGAGATGTGTGAAGAGGTGTAAAGTAGTATTACCTTGACTGACTACAATAATTATTATTTGCATATGGTTCATAAGCTTAACACTTGACCTGACTACCAAATGTCATTGTCTTTATTGTTGGAAATCGTAAAAATCAGGGTTACTAACCCTTCGCTGCTGGTGCACACAGTATTGTCTCACTTGTCTAAAACGTCACAATAGGGTTCTCGAATTGTTATTAAATTTCGCATTGCTAATACTTAATATGTTGATTGTTTGTGTGTAAATTTGGTTTAATATTATATATATATATATATATATATATATATATATATATATATATATATATATAAATAAACACACACACACACACATATATATATACAATTGATTTAAAAAATGTGGGAAAAAAAAAGGTTTAAACTCGTGATCTTTGACATAGAAGGCTGTTATCTTAGCCACCCAGCTACAGGTGACCCCTGAAGATATAAGTGTTCACATAGATTTACTTTTTTTTCTTCTACATTGTGGGCTTTCATCAGGGCTAAGAGAAACAAGATAACAACTAATGTAATTATAAACTTAATAGGTAGGTTACTCTGACGTAGAGGTTGGTTTCTATTTGTTTGCGGGCCCCGGGTGAGAGGATTCATAATGATGGAGTTTAGTTGAGAATATTAGATGAGGAAAACGGTTGGAGGTGCGGTCTTTAGAAAGAAACACCCATTAAAAAGTAGTACTTATTTTAATAGTGTGCCGACTTTTCGGCCTACTTTGTGGGCCTTCATTAGGGCTAAGAGAAAGCTAAGCTAGTTTTAACGTGAATTTTTCACCTGTAATGTGATTTCTCGAAGTAATTTCCAATTTCGTTAAGTTGCCGAAGTGTGTCTGGAGTAGTAGTTTAGTTAAAATATTTCGGAGTAGATAGATATGTCAGTATCCGTACTTGATGTAATCCTGCTAGAATTGAATTTAAGACATTCAATGAAAATTTCTTTAGGGTTTTTAAAGACTGGGATAGTTCCGAGATATGTTTTTTTTCCTTTCTCATTTTTCTGCCTAGCTTCCAACTTGCTCGTACCGTGAATTCGTTATCGACTCCCTTGCAGATCGATGGGATGTCTCGCCCGATAAGAAAACGCATTGCGTGAGGCGACGATAGGAACGCGTTACGCAGACAGTGGCCAGATCGGGGTAGTCACTCGGACGCCTTCGCTTCTTCGCGGCCAACGATCAATACCGGAGTTCAGTCTCCAAACCCAGCCCCACCGGGCGAGTCCTCTGCGTAAGTCCTCTACCAAAATTGCATGTTTCCTTATAAAGTTTTAGTACATAAGTATTATTCTTCGATCGTATAATTTTTGGTCATAAATTACTAATATTTTCCTTACATATATAAGGTTGTTACCTGCCAAAAACGCTGATCATAATATTGTTATCTAAAATAATAATAATTTTACAAAAGGTTATAATTACAAATTTTGATTTTCATTACCTTATCGCATACAGCTTATATTAATGGCCTAAAGCTAGAAAAAAATAGAATATCCATAACATTGTGTAGTTTGAATCTTCATTGTTTCTTTTATTAAAGTAGTATTAAATATTGGTTTTCTTTATATTTCCTTATAGTGCTTTATCATAATTTTAATTTAATGAATACAGCTTTGTCTGTCATAAATTTAAAACGTGCTTGTGATAAAAAGCAAAAGACAACCTAGAAAATGTTTTAAAATGATATTGATAGTTACTTAGTTTTAGTTTAGTTTGTTACAGTACTGTGTATAAATGTTTAATAGAGTGTCTGTCATAATATTACTTGGGTTATTCTACACGAAATCGTGAAGCGGCTTCTTGTCAAGAGCGTTTGAAGATTTTGACAGCTGGAGTTATCGGCTCATGGCGATCTTACTACTTCCTATTGTTCAAATTCATACTATCTCCATTATAAAAATTTGTAAATAATTGATGAATGAAAAAAAACTCTAAATGATTGTATAATTGTGAATTGTAATAGTTAATAGAAATTATCTTTAAAAATAGAATTAAGGTTATTCGGTTGGCGGTAAAAAACAAAAACAACAATGAATAGTTTTAACTATATATTGCTAACGTTTCGAACCAAACTATAGGTCTTCAGGGCTAAAATATTGTAAATGGGACACAATAGTGGTTTAAAAACAATTTTTTTTGTATTTTTATTAGTTTTATATATATTTATATTTTTTTTCTTTTTTTCATTTACTGTATTTATTTACTTTACTTTATGCTTTTTCTTTTCTTTTGTACATAGATGTGTTTATGTACATACATTAATATAAATTTCTTTCTCTACCTCTTCTACGTATGTAAATAATTTAATCTATCTAATGTTTTCTGGCCAGATGTGCTATCTTTATTTGTAAATGTTATGTTATTCTTAAGGGACTAAGTCCCAGAATAAAAGATTTTTTTCTATTCTATTCTATTCTAAAATCCTTATAGTAGAAATCAACACTTGAAGTTATGAAAATTCTTACATATTAAAATTTTTATACTCCTGTCCTGTTCTCATTTTTGCCTCAAATTGAATAGTTTGAACCTATTTATTTATTTGGACCGATGGAACTATCTTCCTTTTGATCTTCCTACGGTAAACTACAAATATTCTTCTATAAAATTTTTAAGTATTTTATATATTGTTTTATTTTTAGATATGTTCCATAAGGAACAGAAGTAATAATTTTCACCCACTCATATAAATAAAATTCTATTTGATTTTTAACGTCACTGTTTGCTGCCTGAATTTTCCCCACCCTGGTTTCAGATATATATTGTTATGGAGTATAAATAAAATACACAAAATATCTTACCTATAGTAAGATTTATGTTATAAGATCTTGTAACATGTAAATCATGATCCATTTTCGCCATAATAAAAATATATATATTTCTCTAAATATTGTTTTATGAAACTATTGTAAGATTTAGATGTATAAAGATTTTATAATTGTGCTCAAATTAATATTTCTTATTTATTAGTAATGAACATTAATTATTATTATTTTATTTTTTATAAAAAGAGCTATGATTTTAGTAATCATTAAAGAAATTTTAAAATGAGTAATAAGAAGTACTTTAGATGATTAAGGGAGAATTATCTGCCTATTTTGAGTTCTGAATAATACAAGTTTTCATTGAAATAAAAGGAACCGGCCAGCCGTCCTCTTTGTAAATTAAGGGCAAAGTAGTCTTTAAAAAACCTGACCCATTTTTTTACGTACAGCTTCTCTGGTTTGAAATTACAAAAAAACTAAATTTCAATTTATTCCAACTTTTCATATTGTATATTTATATAGCTATATTACCAGGTTTCATTACTTTTAATTGAGATACATCTTCATTATTTTGAGTGGGCATTCTCTTTCCTAAACTAAAAAATACGGCTCTCCGAGTGTAAGGTAATTGCTTTATTAATCATAATGTTTTGATGTATGGACGCGAAGAACTTGGTTAATATATTTTTTTCATCACTAGCTATTCGGGATGGACTGATAAATAAATTATCTTTTAGTAGCGGCAGCTTGCGGAATAATTTATATTGCTTCTTTCTGATAAAATTGTAACATTATGGTTGTAAATGTAAATTGTAAATTGCGTATTCATGGGTTAGCAAAGTCTATTCTTAACAAAATTAATAATCCACGATATCACTGAGGTTTTTCGCTATGCAGAACTATGAAATGGGCCATTCTCAGCAAAACGTGCAATCGGGTGCGTCTTCCTTGAAAATTTCAAAAGTTGAGTTTTTGGATCGTCCTTTTTACTTTCACTTACTATATATACTAAGGGGAACTATTGCGATCGTAAAAATTTTCGAATTCTAGTTTTCAACGGAAAAAACACGTTTTAGGGCCCCCTGAGTCCAAATAACCAAGCCCTATGAAAGTGAAATCTCATATTTAAGACAAATATACGCCCGAGATGTTACAAAACCTTTTTCCTCAAAATGAGTTAACCAGAAGAGCCACTTTATACCATGCATTTTGCACCTTTTTTCGATTTCCTAGAAAACGGTTTCAACGATTTTGATTAAACTCCCTATATCGATGTAAAATTTAATGGGTTTTAATATCATTTAGGTTTCATTCGGATTAAAATGGTCTGACAGGGCTTAAATGCCGATATTTTAAATTTTCTTTCTTTAAAGTACCTTTAATTTTGTTGATTCTATAAAAATAACTAAATTATCTTGTTACCACTGATGAAAAACAGGAGAAAACCGAAAAAGTATTTTTTTAATTAATTTTTTTTTTTTTAACATATGAGGAATAATATACTTGTATGATATACCATTGGAAAGCTAAAGATTTTAGAAAAAAATTTAACTTATACTCAAGCTTTTAAAAGTTAATAGAGAGTGATGAAAAGAAGATAAAACTAACTGATTATTTTAGATAATAATATAATAGATTTTTTAATAAAACACATGTTTCTATAGAAATTCAGTTTCATTAGTTATTTTATAGTTGCACTAGTTTCATCTCTAACTGTATTTGAAAATTCATTAATAACGGAGGTAAGTGAAAGTCGTGTGTTGCCCGCACCAGATTTTTTTGTTTGTGTCCTAATATAGGAAATCTGTTTGTAGCACATATCAGAGCTTGATTCGGAGTAATTATCAAAATAACGAATTATATTAATAATTGATTATTTCAGAAATCAGAAAGTGAGCTAATAACGATCTAGTGATGAGCCAATGATTTTTGGAATGATCTCCCGAAGGTTTTTTAACAAATTAAGATAGTCCTCGCCTATTTCATCTGTTAAATATTTTAAAAAATCCCCTTCTATATATGATCAGCATCCAATTGAGTATGATAAAGTGTGGATCGGAATATTTCCTTATACTAGATCAGTAGGTTTTAAAGGAAATAAAAAAAAAAAAAAGAACACCCGTTTCATCATTGGCGCACCTTCTGTGAGGTGCGTTAACGGCGAATCAAAGGTTTTCCATAACGTTTTCTCTCAAAAACAAAGAAGTACAGCAATCTACTCAGAAAGCTGAACACTATCACGGAAAAAAAGAAGAATAATCAATTTTTAAAAAAAACTAGCAGATGTAGAGTTGGTGCAACAATGACTGCCAATAAAAATACTTTCATTTAACAGCGTACGTCACCGTGGAAGAAACAAGGTGGATACCAACTTCTGGGTCGGCTTGCCGAAGGTGTAACGGTTTCTGCGAGCCTTTTCCCGCCTTTTTATGGCTTGAAGGGAGATCACGGCGCGAAAAACCGTTTGGGGTACGCAAATGACGCAAAATCCTTTGGACAGTTCTGTTTTATTTATTTAAAACGGATATAACCTTTTTCATAACTTGAAATTTTGTATTCTGCAACTATAGTGTATATGTATGAACGCAATGGACCAAACCAGTTAAATCTTTTCAGCACATTGTCTGGGTACCACGTTGAAGTTGACAAAGTCAGATTTAGACAGGGTGAGCCAATGACGTTTCGGACATTTATTCAAATTTTTCATACAGGAATTATTCATTTATTTGAGCTAATTAATGTCTACCAAGTAGAGCAGAAAAATATCTACCAAAGAAAAAAAAGTTGGAAAATAACTAGTTTTAGGACGAGGGAAATCATTTGGACAGCGTTTGTACGTTTCGTTGAGAATGGTCCAAATGCGTTTAGTATTGTTTAGTAAAAAAAAAACTTAAAACTATTAATCCTTTACAATTATATCAAAAATGTATTTAGTTATTATTCCTTTATTTTTTCACAAAGTTTTAATTCTCAAGTATCTCATTTATCATTATCTGCCTCAGTGATTTTCAACAATGATTTCCCGCAGACCCTTTCATGGAATTATTTCAATAGCAAGGACTCCCAAAATCCTGAATATTAGATATATACGTGTATTAGATATATCACGTATTTACATTTTTAGAGGGCTGCAACATATCACTACACTTCATACGAAATATCACTGTTACCAAAAGTCAGCTTGCCAGAAATGGTATAGAAGAGAAAATGAAAACATAATCAGGCACTACGAGTTCTCTCCAATCAGCGCGGCGTTGAATTACTCTAATTTAAAACCAGTACGCGATAGGTATGAATTCCATTTCACATTAAAAAAAAACATTATTGTTCATTATCTTAAGAGAAGTACACCTGTCATTTGGGCTCATTTTTTTTATTTTTTTATTTATAGTAATTTACGACTGTATTAAACAACATAAAGAGTAAATATGCAGCATACAAAAAAGTCATGAAAATGTCTTGAGAAAGAACTAACCAGTGGTAACACTTCACGAACTATTTTAAGGCAGTAGGCCCCGTGGCTACTATTCAGTCGCCTAGGAGGGTTATCAGGGATATCTAAGGAAGATAAAATACGGGCAAGTGGGTTTGTGTGGGCAGGGAGTTTAGAATGAAAAGAGGAGTATCTATCACGGGCTTTGTCTGCAACAAATGACATATTTAGGTCATTATGGAGATGATTTGTGACAAAATAAGGGGAATTCAGGATTTTGGATGCGGGAGGAATTAAATGGTTTAGTAGAGCCCCTAAGCTCGATTCCATATGCCCAGTGAGCATTTTGTAATATACTTGAAGTTTTGAGCGTTTGTATAGTCAGTGTTGTAGTAATCGATATCTTCGAGCAGATTCTTGTCGTTTCAGTCTTGTGTGAGGATTTCAAGTACAAAAAATAATGGGGGTCTACGTTTAACCTTTTTTTTTTGTACGGCCACGAGTCTGGCCATAATACTTCAATGTCCATTAATTTGGTTGATCGCCCCAGTTTGCGACTGTCCAAAGCCTGTTCTAAGCCAGGTAATCGTTAAAGATCCCCATCCTAATAAAACCTGACTAGGCAAAATGTAGGACTCCCACTGTAGTATCCCATTAAATATCCGTCTTATTTGTCATAGTAGCGTAAAAGTTCAATATCGTTAAATTCATTTAAAATTATTTCCAAATGGCCCATCGCTGACTCCCTGAACACTAGTCGGTAGCCACTGGTTTAGGGTAACCTAACAGTTAGCGTTAAGTTTAAGCATTAGATTATAATCTACCAACTGTTATAAAATCTGTTTAGTAAATGTAATTAGGTTGCCTTCCTTGACACGTTGACATTTTAATCTTCACATAAATTTCAGGAAATAAATCTTTAAAAAACACAATCTTAGCGTTTTGCTTTTAAATGTGTAAATCAACTTGAACAAAAAAAATTTTTTAATTTATTTTGGCTATTAACTTGTATCATAAAAAAGTTAACTTCTCCTTTAATACTTTCACAGATACGACAAGGCATTATTCAGCCACTTTATTATTTATTTGGGAAGTTTAGTGGTTGGTAAGTAGCACAAGACAATTATTTTTATTTAAAGAAAATTTAAGTTTTCTGCTTTCCCCGAAGTGCTTTTTGCGGACCTAAACATCACAATACACCATCAAGAGAAAATTTAAAAAAATAAAAATTGGAAAAACATATTTAAAAATAAAATAAAATGTTATATTACATAATACCATATAAAGTAATTATTAGTGTTCGGAAAACAAATGTTGTTTTTTTTTTAATTTGCAAAACCAATGTTTTTGCATTCGCAAATTTCATAATCTGCACAATTTCTTATAATAAAAAAACAAAGAATAATTTTTTTTTTTTTTTAATTACAATAGTGTAGAAATATTTCTTTAAAATGCATTAGAAGATATGAATGAAATCACGTTGTGTTAGTACTTGAAGACTGCTGTAAGATAGCACTGCTATCTCATTTACTGCTCATATCTAAAAGCTTCTGTTTATGAACATTTCGAGTAAGATCCAAAATTTATAACAATACGATAGTATTTAATTTTAATTAATTAATTTTTTACCGTCTAATATCGACTGTGAAGGGTGAAAATGATTCCTTACTGATTTTGAGTTAAACTTAATACACTGAGATAAGTATATTAAAAATAAATGTTATTATTGATAACCAAGAGATAAGATCCGCATATAATGTTATATCCAAAGTATAAAATTGGTAATAGGCATTTAAATAAGTTGCTCAGGACAGTAATAAACCCATTTGCCATTTGTATCATTTTTTATATTTGAAGAGTTATAATGCGGATTTAATTTTTATAATACGAAAATATAATTTATTGTTAGTTTTTTCTTTTATTCATGAACTATTTAAAACTGTAGGAAAAACATCAAATAAGAAATAATTTAAAATTTGAATGTTTCATTATGTTTGAGTTGTAGATAAGTGTTTAAAATAAAAGGTTATGTTTCTATAAATTTGTTATTTATCTGATATACACGGAAGGTTTTGAAAAGTAAAATTAAGATTTAAAAAAAAAAAAAATTAAGTGATCGTTTTATGGTCGAACATCCTTCAGAAGATGTGCATTCACATTTTTTGTAGTAAAGGAAAAACTGAAATTTAATTTAGTGATTTTTTGGAAGTTAAAGGATGAAAATAAATATGAAATACGAAGAGGAAGTCATCTATCCATTCATTGCGTGCGTTTATATTGTGTGTGTCAATGGTAATTAAAAGGAATATGTCTCATTATCTTAATAAAGTTGTTATTTGGCCTAATTGAGACGTTGATTTCCAAAAGGTACTATATCCATTCTAGGAAATTTTACTGGAAGCGCGAAAATCTCTCATTACTATATTATTAAACTAGCTAATTTGAATCTTTTGCCTTAAAATTTAGAATTATTTTTTTACTATAATAATAAAATCATATTAAAGTTATGAAATGAATTTTTTTAGAATGATTTGGAACGAAAATAAATGCGTAATTAGTACTTTTAGAAAACGACCGCATTTCTAAATCGCGTTTTTTAAGGACTTGAAAATCCATTAGATAACATCAAATAGAATATTTAGATAAAACTAAATGATGAGAATACAAATATGTAAAAAAATCGATTTCGTAAAAAATGTCCTTTAGTACCTTTTGGAAATCAACGTCTCAATTGTTAATAAATAAGCCATATCCATGCAGATATGTATAGATTTTTTTTTTTCGTTCAACCACAATCTTTAAAAGCAGAAATAAATTATTTGTTATATCTAGAGCCTCGATACACACGTCTTTCTGAATTTCATCCATCTTGAAGAACTCGATTAATTAATTTATAATTTCTTATCATTATCTTATTTCTTTTCCACTCTGGCAATATTAGTTGTTGACCACATATTTGGCATGTACCCTAACAATAAATAAAAACTATGTAATTATATAATTTAATTTAATAGACTAAATTATATTAAACATTTTAATTAATAGGAAGCCTATATTTTTATTCAATAAATATTAGGCCGTTCTTGGATAAAGAAATCTTGGATATATTTTGTTTAAACAATTTATTTAATTTCCAGTCATCGCAACGTTTCAGCCTCTTGGGCCATTCTCACGCTTCTGTAATCAATTAAAGTTGTATTGCATTTATACATTTAACTATAAATTAAAATATATTAAATATGTAAATTCATTTCACCGCTTTTCAGCAGCGTCGTCATAATTTTTAAAAATATAATTTTTCAAAAAAAAGACCTGTACTCAAAATTATCATATTATATTTCATCATCAATTAAAAAAGGGGTCTATTTATTCAAAAAAGAAAAGAAATATTTTTATTAACTTAACAGTTTTCGGCCGTCTTATAGGTGTTCTCGTGAGCGACTAAAATAATGCAACAAATTTCACAATACATATCCTAAAAAATATTATTGAGTAACGTATATAAAAAATCTAACTAATAAAGTAGTATAAATGTATAAAAAATATGATGTAACCGAAATTAAATTCGAGAAAAAAACTGTAAATAAAATTGAAAAACTTTATACTAAAACCAAGGACGAAATACCTAAACAAAAGATGACAAATGTCATATATAAAATAGATTGTAAAAATTAATCATATTATGGACAAACGTCACAATGGCTCAATAAGAGAATACAGCAACATAAACAAAGCTGTAACTCGAAATGCACAAAATCAAAATTGGCTACAGGTCTGTCACAACACTGCGATAAATATTAACATATTTTTGATTTTGATAATATCTAGGGTCCTACATAAGGAAGAAAACATAAATAAATGGAGGATCATTGAATCAATTTATATAACAAACAATTTAAAAAAATCAGTTAACCACCAAACAGACGTTGACAACCTGAATTGATGATGATATATAATATGATATTTTTTAGTACAGTTTTTTTTTGAAAATTATATTTTTAAAAATTATGACGACGCTGCTGAAAAGCGGTGAAATGAATTGATATGTAACATGGATATGCATGGTAGGTGACATAATTATTAAAAATAATTTATTATGTGTTGTAATTAGATGTTGAAAATGTATAAATGCAATAAAACTTTAATTGATTACAGAAGCTTGAGAATGGCCCTAGAGGCTGAAACGTTGCGATGACTGGAAATTAAATAAATTGTTTAAAAAAAATATATCCAAGATTTCTTTTGTAGAACGGCCTAATATTTATCGAACAAATATTCAACCAAAAGAACAATTACGACAATGATGAGGAAATCTATATTTTCAGCGATCTTTTTATCATTAATGTAAACCCAGGTTTTATGAAATTCCATTTGAATTGCTATGTTCTGCTTTGTTCCTCTATGCAGAAACTTGCTTGTTCTGATCCAAACTAGATTTTTCTGACAGTGATGTCTCCTTATTCCTTTTCGTATTCTCATTTTTCCTCGAGGAATAAGAATACAGATAGGAAACAGAAAAAAATAAGATATAACTTACACCCTGATTTACTTTCTTTTCGATGATTTCGACCCTGATTTCTTTTCTTTTCGCACTTATTGTCAAATTCCCTTTTATATGTTATAGTGGCTTTTAGTGCCTAGTTTTAAGATTCGAGTGTATATCCAGATATCAATAAGGATATACTTTAAAAACTACTTTTAGAGAGTCTATAGGATTCTGATACATATGTCTTAATATATTTTCTATACAACGATGTGTAATTGTGATTCTGTAGTTTGCTTAGGAGAAAGAATTTCATCTCAAGGAAGACATATTTATTTAATTCGTATTCGTCCACCGTTTTCTTTACTCTTCGGAGATTTCTCAGAAGTCTCCTCTGTGCACTCCTTCAAAATTTGTTTTCTCTTTAACCATCCTGTGGTTCTAAGTGGCTAAGATTGGTTGTTTAACATTATCTGGATCGCCGTCTTTAAGAAAACACTAACTTCTTCAAACTGACGATGTAACGTAATCCTTGCAACTCAGCTTACTATAAAAAAATATTAATAAAAAAAACTTGGGTCCACTACTCTTTCTAAGCGTAGGCCCTTTCAAGTAAATGATTAGGCCGCGATTTCTTCAGTTTATAGAGGCTGGATGGGAAGGTAACTATTCCAATACTGTAACCCTAATCCCTATCCCTCTTTCCTTTTGTTCCCGTGTATTAGCCTCTGCTTTGCTCTACCTTAAGCTAGAACGATTTCTATATAGAGGCGTTGAAAGTTAATCCACTCTTGTTGGTTACAGTAGGGCACAAGGGTGATTTATTTTCAATCTGGTAAAAGGTCGGCTGTTATCAGAGGTCTATTGTGCGGGGGCATTTCCCCTTCAGTGGGGGCAGTAACTACCGCTACTGTCATCTACTGCTCAGTCGATAGCCATTCTCTCCTTAGTGTTCCTTCAATAGAGGCTTACAAATTTATATTAAACGTCGCTTTATAGTTTTTCTCATCATTTTTACTTTAACTTACCTTATGAAATGTACAGTAAGGAAAAGTATGACGATGGTGAAAATATTATTCTTAGGGGACGAAATGTCCCTGAATAAAATTTTTTTTTCATTTCATAAATTGCAAAGCATAAGGACCGATAATTTCCAAAACAATGTTGCATTAATAATTCTTCTTTAATAGAAAAAAAAATAGGTCATGAATTTATTTACCATACTTTGGAACTCTTTACCCATCCCTAACCACTTTCAAACACCAATTATTTATCATTGTGGATGTAATTAGTTGACCGTTGAGAATTACTGGAAGGAATTAGTCCGGGTGGCGGTCATTAAATGAAACAACTAAATAGTTTCAACTATTTTATTGTTTGCCAACGTTTCCATTCTCCCACCATGCGCCCTGATGATGACCCACAAAGGGGGTCGAAACGTTGGCAAACAATAAAATAGTTGAAACTATTTAGTTGTTTCATTTAATGACCGCCACCCGGACTAATTCCTTCCACCAATTATTTATCCATCTCCCCAAAAATCAATCTTCCTCACTTATGTGATAAATCCTGACTTTGATAATGCTTAACTAAACTCACTCGATGTTGTTATCTGTTTTTATTTGTATCTCATATTTATAATAACTTCAAATACTTTACTATCTGACTAAATATTTATGCATCGAATGAAGCTAGACAAATTGAACTTTCTCTGTTCACTGTATACTATTCTTTGGGGACGAAATGTCCCAGAATAGAAATCATTTTTTATTCATTCATTCATACTGTAACCTACATAAAAAAAAATATGCTGATTTCGCGACATTCCTATCTGCCTGAAATCGGTTGTTTTATAAGTTATTTAGAGAAGTCTGGAACATTTCCGGAGGGGACTTAAACAGCAAGCACTTTAACAAGTGCTTCTACCTAAAAATATTTACTTGAGCACTTTGCCATAATTCACTATGACGTCACCTTCATATCGCTGCCAAGCCCTCCTTCTTCGCTGGTTTTTATTTTACAGAAATACGTGTTTTAGGGTCTCCTGAGTCCAAATAGTAAATCAGTTCGTGTATGCTATAATTATAATAAGTCATACAAAACTGAAAATACAAAGATAAAGACAACTATATGCCTGAGATGTTACACAAATATACTTTCAACAAAATCGGAAAGCCAGAAGAGCCATTTTATACCATGCAGTTTGCACCTTTTTACGATTTTCCGAATAATGACTCTAATGTTTTTTATTAAACTCGATGTATCGATGTAAATTTAATGAGCTTTAATATTACATAGATTTCATTCTGATTGAAATGGTCTGACAGGTCTTATTTGCTTATATTTTAAATTTTCTTCCTATAATGTACCTTTAATCTTGTATATTCTATAAAAATTAGCACATCATCTTGTTAGCATTGATATAAAATGGGTAAAAATATAAGATGAACGGATTTGATATTCCACCAAACGAAAAAAGAGCAAAATATCTTGATTTTGGCTAAATCTCTTTCACGTACAACCGTCAGGCTGGAAGCATAAATGCATTCAGCAGAGCAGCAGATATATCTTTGTTACTATTATTTATTATAGTGACAAATAGAGCATCAACATAATTAATTATTGTTCATAAAAAAAAAAAAAAATATATTGTTACATTATTTAACCTAAAACAATAGGTTCCAATGAAGCAATATAATTCTTAAAACTTTTTCAACTCTTAACTTCATTAAATAGTTCTTAAATTAATTTTAAGAACCGAGGTGATCGAAAGTCGTGTGCTGTCCGCACCAGATTTTTTATGTATTAGCAGTGGTTTTCCAGAAAACTTTTCCACCATGATGTTAGTAAAAGTTAATTTAAATATTTTGTTTTCTGTCCTTTACACTTGACCATTGCTATGTTTTTGACCGACTGCTTTTCTAAGGCAGCGGTACATTAAAAAACTAGCTTAATTGATATATTTAACGTATCTATATACTAATATTTAATGAAACCATTTGATTTCTTTTCCAAAGGTATCTTGTTTACAAATCATAATCGGTGACATTCAGGAGAAGATTAAAATAAACAAATTTCAATAAATTATATTATTATTTAAATTAACTTAGGTTATGCATATACAATTTATTTAAAATATGCCTGAGAATACTGAGGGACATTACAGTGAACCTTTCCATACAATATTACATTTAATAAATACCTTTAAAACACTTAGTCGTTTGGCGAAGGTCTTAGGCACTCCTTCTAGGCTTCATCTTCCAGCTGCTCTGTGACCACCGGCGGACGTCGCTTATTCTTGAGGATCGACTTCGGTTGTTCTCTTACTGGACTTCAACTCTCATTTTTCGAATAAGACTCCCTTCGAACCTCCTTTCTCATCCTTGTCACCTCGGGCGGGGCTGATATGTGAAGTCCAGCCTTTGTCCAGGCTTGTAGCTGGTTTTTAGAATGTACCGAGTGTACCCCTGGGGGCAGCCCACAGACAGTTCAAGGGGATTTGGGAAATGCCTTTTGACTTTTGCAGACAAATCTTATTAAAATTTATTTAATTAATATAATAATATCCAATCCTAACTTACTCCCCTAAGTATTCTCAAAACATTACACCATTTCTTCATTCAAGCCGCTACTTATGTTGGAGATTGATCCAATCCCTGCTAGAGGAAAAAAGGGACCCCTTAGCATGTTTCATTATTACCATTTAGATATAGTAATAACTATTAGAGCAAAGAAGTTTTAGGTAAATTGAAGCTTAAAAATAAATTACAATTTTAAGCGGTAGGATTAAAATTTAAAAAAGAACCCGATTTTGCACTAACACCCGACAGGTAGAGCTATGGGTAAGCATATCATGTTTTCAAAAATGGGAGCATGAATACAAAGCATGGATTAGAATTAAATTTTCAAGTGATGACAACGTAATAATGTTTTGTTTACATCCTCTATAAGAGGGCATTAATTTCCTTGAGTGTTTTTCCTCATTTCACTTTTCTTTCACTCATCCATTTTTCTATACTAGAAAGCTCTAATGGTCTGTCAACGTCAACTCTTTACATGTCACTTCTTGCCATATCATTATCCCTTCATGAGTACATTAGCGGAGGAGATAATTGTGTACAGAGAGATTAGTGGGTGTTTAGTTATATCGAGCGGAATCAGCTGAATTATTTATATCCCTTGGGAGCTGTCTGTTAACATTTCGTCCCGCTTCATATGCCGCTCGATACTAAGTTGCAAATATTTGTTTGTTTTTTTTTTTGTTTTTTTTTTTTTTTTTTATTTATTTTTTTTTTTTTATTGAGAAATATTACAGTTTGTTACATAATGAACATTAGTAATAGAGATGTAGTACACATTCATACAATATATACAGAATAATGATAATAAAGTCAAATTACATAAAATCGGAAATAAATAAATTCGAATATATACAAGAAAATAAAAATTAAAAAAACAACAACAAACAAATCAAAACAACAACCTGTAGTAGAGATAAATACAAGTTGGGAAATAAACAAAAATCATACAAGCAAACCTAACTATATACAATATATACAATCTGCTAAAGGGATCCTAGACTCCGCTGCTCCCTCCACAAGTGGGGGGAGAAGCCGAATCCAAGAGATCCCAGCGCCTCTCACCCGGCGCTTCACTGGTGTAAGCCAGTGGAGGCCGAGCTAGGGCGGAATAGCCACAAACATACAGTACATGAGTGGAGGATCTGACCAGTGTCAGAACTCCAGAATAAAAGTTTACAAAACGTCGCGGGGCCACTGCCGTTTCAATCTTCGAGGAGGATTGTAGGGATGGGTGGAGCTGGAGAGCGATTGAGCAAGAGGATTAGGGTGATGAAGAAGGTTCTGATGGAATTTGGAAAATTTGGATGGTACCAGGTCTAAAATAAATGGAATATTAAGGTCGTGGTGTAGGGTACAGTTGGTAACGTAATAAGGAGCATTAACTATTGTTCGAAGGACTTTGGATTGGAAGGATTGGATACGTTTGATGTTAGAATGTTTAGTTGTCCCCCATAGTTCAAGTCCGTAGGCCCATATAGGTTTCAGTACTGTCTTATATATTAGTAATTTGTTGTCGACTGTAAGATGAGATTTTCTGTCCAGTAGTTTGTATAACCGGCCGAATCTGCGGTTGAGTTCTATCCTTTTAAGTCTTGTATGTGGGTTCCACGTCAGTCTTTTGTCTAGTAAAAAGCCAAGGTACCGGACTGTGTCTGAGGAAGGAAGCGGTATGGAATTGAATTTAACTGTTGGACAGGATTTACGTCGAAGGGTGAAAGTAACGTGTGTGCATTTGCTTTCGTTCACCTTAATTCACCAAGCCTTACACCAGTCTTCGACAAGGGAAAGGTGCCTTTGGAGATTTAGCGATGCTACTTCAGGATCGGAATCGGATGATAAAATGGCTGTGTCATCAGCAAATGTTGCCAGAAAGGTTTTGGGATCGGTAGGGATATCGGCGGTGTAGAGGATGTAGAGGACGGGTCCTAAGACGCTGCCTTGAGGAACACCGGCCTCAACAGAATAATGTTTGGAAAATTCGGAACCACAACGAACTCGGAAGGAGCGGTTTGATAAATAGGATCGGAGGATTAGGTATAAAGATTGAGGTAAATGGGTTTTGAGCTTAAAGAGCAGTCCCGGGTGCCACACCCGGTCAAAAGCTTGAGCTATGTCCAGAAAGGCACCCGAACAATACTCCTTGCACTCAAGGGCGGAGGAAATGTGGTCTACAACTCGGAGTCCTTGCTGAACCGTGGAATGTTGAGGACGGAATCCAAACTGGTGTGGAGGAAAATTATGAAGTTTGGCTAGGATTCGTTTTAATAGGAGTTTTTCGAAGATTTTGGAGAGGATCGGAAGAAGGCTAATAGGTCTGTAGGATGACGTACAGTTGGAGGGTTTGCCTGGTTTTAGGAAAAGGATGATAGTCGAGTGTTTCCACAACAGAGGCAAATATTTGTAACAGTTATTTTCATTTAGGTAAATCTAATACGTTTCTATGTCATGTAAAATAAATAAACGATTTCTATTACCTTATTCTTATTATACTTTTGAATTTTATGAGCCATTGAAGAATCGTGTCAAAACTGGAGAATCTATATAAATCCCATCAAATTACCTTTTGTCTACGTTTAAAACCTACGACCTCTTGCCCCTCCTTATCCTTAAACAATGTCTTACTCCTGTTCAACAGATCCGTTATTTAAGATTTCATCCTGAAAAACGCCTGACATGGAATCCTCATACTGACTTCGTATATAATTTGGAAATTCTTTGTTTTTAATACATAATTAGGAATAGTTTTGTGTGAAATTAGGAACTTGTTTCATTTTTTCACTGAATGAATTTCCATCTGAGCTCCCATAAATAAGTGCACGAAGGACTGAAGTCTGATGTTTCGATCTTGACTGGAAGAAATTATGAGGTTATCTTTAGAACTATTCTTTATTTTCCTGATTTTAACCCGGAATGAGTATTTTATGAATTTGAATGAAGACTATGAATTATCCTAAAGTGGTCCTGTCACCCCCAGCTGAAATAATTTTCCACGAATAGATCAAATCTCGGATAGCTATTTGCTTTTGTGACAGGCTACATCGATTTAAGCTAATACTAAAACAGGGGCACTTAAATAGATGAAAAGAATCTTCGATTCGATCGCTTTTAGCCAAGAATTTATGAAATAATCGGAAATGATTTCTCATTTGCCTTCTTAAGCCTTTTCGAAATCAACTTTGTCATTGTTTTTTTTTTTTTTTTTGTTTTTTTTTTTGTGTGTGTGTGTGTTATGCTAAAATTCTTATAGCAGTATTTGAATTTTCCATTGTTTCAGGACCAGTTTTATTTATTTGTAGAACTGTCATGGTTTAGTCACTGACATTTTTCTGTGGTAATTGTTGCTACCACCAAGTTTTTTTTGTGATTAATTAAATAAATTTGATTCTCAAAAAACATCTTTCTTGGTGAAACCTAATTCGGCTCTAAACCTCTCAGATTATCGGGGACCGCAAAACAACAAATAGCCTATATAATAAGAAGAAAAGAACTTAGTACTCGAAGGTATAATTAATTAAATAAAATGAAAATCTTTACTATTTTATTTGTGAAATTAATGTGTAAAATATTATTGTTTTACATATGTTGCAGTATCTGAAACTGTAAGAAAGGACTTGTGGAGTAAGCCATGTCTCGTTGGTGGTCATTGTATGGTGCTGAATGAATGAATTCTTTGTATGTTAGGAGTTTTTTTAGCAGAGCCACATAACTCTATCCAGGGTCAATAAGAGTTTTATAAGTAATTAGTAACTATTAATTTTGTTATTATAGACTATATCTATGTCTAGTAGTTTAAGGTGTTGTAGTTAAAAGTCGATTTAACCAGTTTCTTGACAATCTAGAATATCAAAGATTACAAACATGGTAACATGAATATTGCGAAGTAGACCCTTTAAAAACTAATGCGCTTATCTTGAAGAATGAAGACCCGCTCAACGTTTTCGAGAAGGTACTAAGTAAACTATTTGGTTCTTATAGAGATGAGAACACTAGGAATTCTGAAGGTTTCACATGAGCTAGCATGGAGATTGAGGGACAATTAAAATCCTTTCAGTGCTATTAGAGGAGGGCATTCGGCCGTTAATGTGAGTTAAAGCCGTCGTTACGACAAGAAGGTTAACTGTTTACTCTATTGTTCTATTTATTGCATTAGCAGGGGAACGGATCTGTATGCAGTTGGTATTTTTGCAGATAATGAGAAGGAAGAAAGTCCTCTATTCCTAGTTCTAATATTCTTCATGTTTGCTGAGAAAACTGCAAAGACAGTAGCCTGCTTTGCGGCGGCGTGCCTTCCAATAAGAGGAGAAAAGACGCACCAATCCCAACCCCATCTCACCCTCCCTCGACTGGGGGTGGGAAGACGCCCTTGACCCTTCGACACTAACTCCGCAGAGCGGACGCAGTAAAAAGACTATTGGGGTAGTTCCCCTGGTCCGGGTCCAACCCATGCCCTCGCACTAAATCATCTTTTTTATTTTACACCCCTTCTGTATGTATTGCCATGTCTCTCCTTGCCTTTTCCTTGGATTAAAGTGTTTTTTACCTTTTGGTACTGCTGCCTGGAGATGTTTTCAGGATCTTCTATTTTGAACTTGTCATTAAAGGGTTTTCCGTTGCCTGAGTATTTTCGTTCATATTTTCAATCATTAAAGTTTGTAGTCGAACAAGGAACTCTCCCACTCTTACGTTTTAAGATGCATAGAGCCCAAATAAAAAAATAAAATAAAAAATCAGTCTGTTTACGGCTTTTCTCCAAAACCACTGGACGGATTTTTTTCAAAATTGGGAACAAAAACATGGCATCCAACTCTTGGGCGTTGATATTAGCCGATTATTTCTAAATGGCGGTCGCTTAAAAATATTTACATTAATGAATTAATATATACATATAAATCTATATGTATATACCTCTAACTAGAAAGGACAACTCAAGTATTATTGAAAAATAATGAGAATATGGAAATAGTTCTTGCATTACTTTGAAAAAATGAAAAAAATTATTTCACAAACTATAATAGATAACAATATTTAAAAAAAAAAAAAAAAAAAAAAAAAGCACTAAAATGAAAGGGCACCCTAGTCCTGAGTACTTGTGTGTTCATAATCAACATACTCTTCCTCCCTCAGTATTTCCTTCAACAGCTTTTAAATTAGAGAAAACGGCTTTGGAATAATTGATCTGAAATGCTTCGAAATGTCCCTTCAAGGTCGTCAACGCGTGCATTTCTTTGCCACCTACTCACTCCACAAACCAGATCCAAAACGTCTTCGTTTGAAAGTATTTAACACTCTAGTTTAGTAGTGGGCTCCCAACGGGTTTTAGGAAAAGCCTTAAAAAACGACCACTGAAAATTTTTTATCATTATGCTGTTTTTTTCTACATTTAAATTTCTCTCAGCCTAACTCGCAGATCAGTCGGCTCCTCCGCCCCTTAGGCACCACCGGAAAGTAACTGACAGACAAATCTTCCATGATTAGCCAATAAATATTTAATTATGGTTGAGTACTTCAGCGTAAGTTATAGAAAGATTCTTATTATAATGTCTGTAAAAAAAATAATAATAAAATAGATAGCAATGTCAAAGTTTTTGTTTTTTTGTTTTTTTATATATTTATTTATTGGAATTTACAACTGTATAACAAGTAATACAACAAGTAAATTTGAATGAAACATAAAAAAGGCATGAAACACATGTAGAGAAGCTTCCCAATGGAAGAACTCTAAAAATATTCTAAACTAGAAGGTTCCGGGGCCATCTCCTTTTCAGACGCCTCGGAGGATTGTCAGGAATTGAAGAGGAAGAAAGGATTGAAACGAAAGGATTAGGGTGGGAATGGAGTTTGTCATGGAAGGATTGATACCTCGTACGGGCCAAATCAGCAACATATGGGACATTAAGGTCTTTATGGATGAGTTTGTTGGTGACAAAGTAAGGAGCATTGAGGATTTTACGAAGGATTTTGGACTGAAGGGATTGGATACGAGAAGAATTCGATGGTTTAGTAGAGCCCCAGAGCTCAATTCCGTAAGTCCATATTGGTCTTATGATAGTCATGTAGATGAGTCTTTTGTAGTTAAGTGGAAGATTAGAACGTTTGTCTAGTAAGTGTTGAAGTAGTCGAAAACGTCGTGCAGCTTCTTGTCGTTTCAGTCTTGTATGAGGATTCCAAGTGAGTCGTTTGTCAAGGTGCAGTCCTAGATATCGGATCTGTTCAACCGGGACAAGAGGAGTATTATTGAAGGAGACAGTAGGGCAGGAAGTCATAGGTTTACGACGAAGGGTAAATGTAATTTGGTTGGATTTGTTAGAATTTATTTTAATTCTCCAGTTCTGACACCATACTTCAAGGTCTCTGAGGTGGGATTGGAGAGTTTGAGAGGCAATAGTTGACTGATAGCACACAAGTGTCATCAGCATAGGTAGAAAGGAAGGTGTTAGGATGGGTTGGGATATCAGCTGTATAAACTGTGTAAAGGATGGGTCCTAGGATACTACCTTGAGGAACACCAGCAGACTGACTAAAAATGGACGAAAATGAATTATTATGATTGATTTTGAAGGATCTGCCAGTGAGGTAGGACTGGATAATAAGGAAGTATGTAGGGGGAAGGAATTGGCGGAGCTTGTGAAGCAATCCCGGGTGCCAGACTCGGTCGAAGGCCTGTTCCACGTCAAGGAAGGCTCCAGTACAATACAAGCCACGCTCCAATGTAGACGAGACAACGTCCACCACACGATGACATTGCTGGATAGTGGAGTGGGACGTCCTGAATCCAAACTGATGATCAGGAATTATGGAATTAGTATCAAGGATGGGGTACAGGCGTTTTAGGATAAGTTTTTCCAATATTTTACCCATGATTGGTAGAAGTGAGATGGGACGGTAAGAAGATGGATTTTCAGGCGGTTTCTTAGGCTTGGGTATCATTTTGACGATGGATAATTTCCAGGAGGCAGGAAAGTAGGTGGAACGAAGTACGGAATTATATATGTAAGTGAGATAGAGGATAGCTTTTCGAGGAAGTGCTTTTAAAATATGGGAAGTTATAAGATCATGCCCAGGAGCTTTGCGGGATGGTAAACTCTGAATAATGTTAGATATTTCTGACGGATGGAACGCTTTAGGAGGAAGGGCCATTTGGAGTGGGATATCTAGTTCATCTTCTATAAACTTAATGTGACCAGGATTATGGACATCTGGATGTGGATTAAAGGTTCGAAAAAGGTGCTCACCGAATATCTGGGCCTTCTCTTCATCAGATCTTGTCCAGACATGGGATTCTGTTAGGAGTGGATGATTACAGTTTTTGAACTTCAGTAGCTTTTTTGTCGTCGTCCATAATGATCTGTCTGTAATAGTAAGTTTTTCGGTGAAGTTGAGTAAGTTTTGAATTTTGGCTTTTCTGATTTCTGTTTTCAGTCTGTTAGTCAGTTTATTATAATAAGTTTTGTCTGATGGATATCTAGTCCTATGCCACTTCGATCTTGCCCTGCGTTTTTCCCTTAATAAGATTCGAATGTGCTGTGGCAGGGTAGTCTCCTGTGAGTTGGTAGTATTAATGGTCAAAGTGTTGTCAAGTATGCTACTGCTAATTGAGTCAGTCAGTTGTTCAACGGCTTTATCAATATCATGTGTAGTCTTAAGTGGGATTTTTAAGTCCAGTTTGGTTTCCAAGTCACTTCTGAATCCGTCCCAGTCTACTCGTCCTGTAATCAGAGTGGGAATGGTGGGTTTAGGAACAAGGCTCGAGTGCAAGGAAAGCAGAACTGGGCTATGATCAGATGAAAGGTCATTTAGGGTTTTGATTGTGGATTGGGAGGAAGATATCTGAGAGGAAAGAAATATATCAAGGATATCAGGACGTTAATGTCAAAGTAAGTTAAATAAACAATACATCTATTATTTATCTATTCTTTAAATATTAATTTTTTTCTCATACTATTTATTATTGTCTTTAAACTATCTATTGTCTTTGTATTTTATTGCATTTGACTCAACAATTAGTCTCATTGTATGTAAAATATGTACGTCAATTTGTAGGCTATGTTATTCAAATGCATGTTGCGTCCAGATAGTCTAGGAGCCAAAAGCATGGTTGACTACCTCATCGAACATACATCTAGAAATATTTTTTAAAAATTCTTTGTACACAAAAATGCATTTCTTTCGGTTCTAAAACTCTTTCTAAGCAGCTAATTAATTTGATGAAGTGATCAATTATATTACGATTACTAGCCCACCGAAAATACGATTAATTTTTTTTTAACTAGTCTGTAATGTCTAGAAAATGCAAAAATACATTTCTGGAGGCTTAGAAACTCTTACTGATGACCGCCAGAAGAGCAAACGTGGAGCGAAACCAGGTGGAGGCTGGCGGCCCACACGTTAAGATGGCCCTTTATGTGACCATATCAGTGCAAATAAGACTTAAAATAAGACTATATGGAGTTAATAATAATTATATTGTGCACTTTAATTGTGAGATTATACGATTTTGTTAATTTACAGTAGATTTTTTTTTTTGATCATTTATTTTTACATCCAAACCTGTCGTTCAGCCCGTGACAATAAGCGGATTTGATAACAATTGATATAAAGAGCATGTCAGGCATGAGGGAGGTCGATACCCATTGCCTGCTCCTAACTTGAATTTTTAAAGAGTTTACTTAAGGAGATCTCTTAGCCAGCTTCTTTTCAGCCTTCTTTGAATATTCCCTGACATGTCTGTCGTGGCCATGTTTTGTATGAGTTTGTTAGTATGTCTGTGAAGTTTGTCAAAAAATTTTATGTAGGAAGTCCGAATGTGATCTTGTACCATTGGTATGTGTAAGTCTGTATGTAAAGTTTTGTTACTGACATACCAGGGTGATCGAGTAATAAGTCTTAAAGTTTTTGATTGAAAAGTCTGGATTTTTGCAATCTGAGTCGGTTTCGCTATTCCATAAATTTGAGAGGCGTATGTCCATATGGGTTTTAGTAAGTAGGTATAAGTATTTAGTTTTTGTCGGATTTTTAAAGAAGAGTGTTTGTGCAGTAGAGAATATAGAAATCTTAGTCGATTGTTGAGAGTCAGCCGCTTCTGCTTAATGTGAGGCCCCCATGTCATCCTTCTGTCGAAAGTGAGTCCTAAGTAATGAACTGTGTTGGTTTGTAGTATCGGTAAGTTGTTTATGTAGACTGGAGGGCAAGTGTCGTGTCGTAGGGTGAAGGTGATGTGTTGCGATTTGTCAATGTTGAGTTACAGTAGATTTTAATTTTGTTTTTTAATATAAAATATCAAGGATTTTGTTATTTCTTCTGCTATGAGCAAAGGAATGTATAAAATTTCAATATGAAAATATTTAAGACAATAATAACAGATTAATTCGCTAAAAGAAAAAAATAAGGCTAATTGTGGACTTCAAAGTCTCAAAAGCTATAATTAATTATAAGCTCGTTAGAAAAAATAAACAAAACTCTTTGTAATTCTAGCATTGATAGTAGAAAATTGTAGGTATTAATTTTTCATGAATCTATTTACACATTTTTACTTAACATTAAATTAAGTATACATTTTTACTTTTACATACCTATATATGAAATATATAGTAAGGGAAAGTATTGCGATCGAGAACATTTTGTAATTCCAGTTTTCAACGGAAATACACGTTTTAGAGTCCCCTGAGTCCAAATGACCAAGTCCCAAAAAAAATTCTGTGTGTGTGATAACTCCCGGGAAAAAACGACAAGTCCTGTGAAACTGAAATTTTATAATAAGACACCTATACGCCCGAGATATTACAGAACTTTTTTAATAAATTCGGCGGACCGGAAGTGCTACTTTATACCATGCATTTTGCACTTTTTTATAATTTTCTCAAAAACGGCTCCAACAATTTTGATTAAACTCGCTACACTAAAATAGTATGACAGGGCTTAAATGCCGATATTTAAATTTTCTTCTTCTAGAGTACCTTTAATTTTGTTGATTTTATAAAAATAACTATATTATCTTGTTACCACTGATGAAAAACAGGTAAATATATAAATTGAATGAATTCGATACCCAACTAATAGAAAAAACTGAAAACATATTTTTTAAATGCAATTTTTTTGTTTTTGAACATAAGAACAGTAATATGGACGTATGATATACCGTTTGAAAGCTAAAGATTTTATAAAAAATATTATCTTATACGCAAGATTTTAAAAGTTAATTGAGAGTGGTGAAAAGCCGATAAAACTAACTGATTATTTTAGATAATAATATGATAGATTTTTTAATAAAACACTTGTTTCTATAGAAATTCCATTTGATTAATTCTTTAATGGTTTTACTCATTTTTATCTCTTGCTGTACTTGAAAATTCTTTAATCAATTTTAGAAAAGGAGGTAAGTGAAAGTCGTGTGTTGCCCGCACCAGATTTTTTGTAATAAGTATAGTACAAAGAAATTTTAAAATATATTTCTAGATGTATGTTCGATGAGGTAGTCAACCATGGATCTGCCTGCCTCCTGGCCTGAGAATTAGTTTAAGGTATGAAACCATTACAGGGTTGATGTTTTTTTGTTTGTTTTTTAAATATAATATGAAGTCTTTATTTGTATAGAATACATCTGTAATATTTAAAGTACATTGATATGGACTCCCTTACAATGCGCTACTTATTTAGAATTTATTTTCTACATTAATATTTTTTATTGTCGGTAAAAATTTAAAAACTCAACTATGAAATATTCTGGGTTACTAAAATATAGAAAGGGGAATAAAATAATATAGAAAATTTAAGGAAACGCGGTTAAGTAAGTTTCGAGATAACAAAGGAAACAAAATTTCCAGTTTTAAACTATTCCAAAGTTAATTTTTCAAGCAGATATACTTTTAAATTGAAACAATCTATGTTAAACTTGATTGTCCAATAAAAAACTTAAGTCCGACATGAAACAGCCAAAATGCAAACATGAGTGTCCTCCCAAACAAGGCCCTTTGTTGCACACATTGTTGAAGGGTTGAATGGCTGCAATTGTAATTCAACCTGCAACAATGGATTTGTTATCGCAATGACGCTGTACAACATTGAGTTAAGGCTCATGGACGATATCCTTATTCAATTTAAAGAGTATCATGATTGTACAATATTTAACACAAACGAAAATTCGTCATTTTTCACTTCCATGATTAAACAAATGAAAAATCTGGTGTTCGCAACACACGACTTTCGCCTACCTCCATTGTTAAAAACAATTTAAGAACATTTTAATTAAGTTAAAGAAGAATAAAGGCAATTACATTGAGTTTCGATATAATATTTTTACATTTTTGTTTTTAATTTCAACGGTGTATTGTACTATAAGTCTTTATTGCTGTTCTCATGTTATTAAATAATTAATTAATCTAAGATTGTAACATGGTATCTGTATGTGAGTGAGTCTAGTTCAATCTAAACTGCAACTTATATTTGGAATATTATAACTATTTTTTCTCTGAAATATATATATATTTATTTTAACTGTTAACTGTTGAAACTGATATAACCTAATAGTCTGACAAGGACATGCTATACCAATTTCTCTATCTAAAGTGATTTTATTTTTTATTTTATTTGAATAACTTACTTTTTCTAAGCATTTGTGATAAAATGAAGAAATATGAACCATACTATTATGATTATTAACTATATCTGAAATATTTTTCCAGCATAAAAACTTTTTCCAAAATAAGAGGAATGAGATAAATACGTTTGGAAATCTAAATAACTAATTGCCAAACTACTGTTTTCAACATATCTACCCTACTAGCTCTCTTGGCTGACAGGGTGCTTCTAATTAAGAAAACAAATTTAAGAATAGCTGTAGTTTGTAGGAATCGATACAGGCAGGGGTAAGTCCCGACATCGGTGTCACATCATTTTATAAATTACTAGCTGTATGCCTATATGCCTCTATGTATACCTGAAGGCATACATGGCTCTGTGTGAGGTAGACATAAACATAATTAATCAGTACGGTTCAGCTTTTAAGTAAAATCGTTCTATATCGTCACAACACTTCTGGAGCAGAATGTTTTTTAGCCTATTGAAATTATTTTTAATTAATAACAACTGAATGTTTCCAGAGGAACCTACGCACGAAACCGATGTACGAAACCTAATATACTTAATCATATTTGTTTTAATTTCGACTCAGACTATTATATGCGATACTACATAAACACTCTAAATTAGGCATAAGACAGAAGCTTAACGTATATATTTATTTACTAAAACCTATATGGACTTACGCATGCCAAATATACGGACCTGCTAAGAAGACACACATTCAAAAAATACAAACCTTTCAATCCAAATTTTTAAGACTGACGACGAACTCACCACCTCATAGTTCAAACAATACTCTTCATACCGACTTACGCATTACGACTACAACAAACCACATTCGAATGTCGTACAAAAGATTTCACGACCTACTACATGGACACATTTACCATTTTGTTCAAAATATGGCTACTACTGACATAACTCGGCTTAGACTGAAAAGGAGTTGGATGAGAGACCTCTTAGTCTAAAATAATAGTTCTTGTTTGAATATAAGGTGCACCACTGGGTGCTGTCCTCCTCATGCCTAACCATGCAATGTCTCCTTGTTTATAAAATCCCATTTGCTTATTGTAAACATTTTACAGGTGCAAATAAAATCATTAATCACAGAAAAAAAATATATTAGTTTTAAATTTAGTACCTTGCTAATACATGTCAGATTAAGACGGTTTTGTTTGTACGTGAAAATGAGTTCTTAGAGTTTTCCAGAAGAAGTACAGTTTTTGAGATTCGAAAACCAATTTCGTAAAGCGTTTTAGGAATATATTTTTTTTCAATTGCTTAGATAACGGATTTTCCAAACCCATTCTCATTGCAAATTTAGACGGTAAGACGAATTCCCAGGAAACATTTCATCTTCATAACATAGTTATTTTTGCGATGAACAGAAAAATAAGTGAAACAGTACTTTCTTTTATTAATATGGATTTCAAAAAGTCAAGTACCAGACCAACACTCCTTAATATGTATCCAGGATACAGTAAAAAGGAAAAATATGAAAGTCAAATGGGAATCAGAAAATATATAATCTAATATATAAATTCTAAGAGTTACTCTTGATCAAACTCTCTCCTGAAAACCGCACGCCTTCTAAATTTCCCGGCGAACCATGGTAACCCTAAAGCAATGCCGTCGCCTTCATCGTCTCCTACCAGTCAATTCTCGTAACCTCCTCCCTCGTCTTTCCCCACTTCGACTACGGTTGTGTGATGCATAGCGAACTTTCAGGTGAACTCGAAGCAAAACTATAACGTATTATGAACTGTGCAGTACGATTTGTATTCGGGATTACCCGGGACACGCATATAACCTAGTATTACGCCGAGTTAAGGTGGCTCTCTTCTCGTTACAGATATCAGTATTATCTAGCTTCCTTTCTTTATCAGGTTGTCAGCATTCAGTGCACTAGCAACAATCCTTCAATTTAAATCTTTAATTCAGTTCCGTCTGTCCGCCCTCTTTGGAATTCTGTCACTCCTGAGATCCGTCATGCACGAAATGCTTCTTCCTTTAAATCGCTCATTTTTAACCACTTTTACTTTTTCAAATAAAATAGGCAATAACCTCAAATTGCAGGTTGAATAATCTATTTTTGTTTATTTATTTATCCTTATAGTTTGATTTGTTATTATTTACATAGTCCAGAACCCAAATTTATCATTTTAGTTTAGCTTTTGATGTTTAAATCTATAACAACACTGTTCCGGTCATCAAACTTGTATTTTCATTTTATTCTCAAGGCTAAAGTCCCAGTATAATAGTGACATTTTTCGTTTTTGAAAGTCGTAAACAGTTATGAAGAGTGAGGAAAAACTTAAGTAATAGTTGTAAAAAATAATCTCTATTGTTATTTTAATATTTAATCGAATATAAATATATATAGTGTAGTTATCTGCTAAATGAATTTCCGTAATAGTTTTTATTGTTCAATATTTAGCATTTTTATTTCCACATTCTTTATTCTTCTGAAATTCCTTGAGTTGCATTGGATGTTCTATTATACCATTTCCACAAGAATCATATTTGGCGTTACGACTCGAGAGGATTCCATTTTCTCGGTATATTGCCTGTTAGGTCTGTAACGAGGACGATGGTCGTATTATATTCTACAACGATTCTCCTCCAGCAGAATAACTTCCTTTAGGACCTTCATGCTCCCTGGGGGCCCCGGAAACCGCAAATTATGCGCGACTTCATAGCACGTTAGGTGAATATTATTTTTTTTTAATTTAACCAAATTTTACTTTTATACATCAATTTAAAATTAACAGAGATATATATATATATGTATATATATATATATATATATATATATATATATATATATATATATATTACTCCTATAGCCTCGATATATAAAAATGACTTCCGTTCCTTTCGATCATGCTGTTATTTGAAAAACTTGAACCCTATGAATATAACTTTCTGGACGAGTTACTCCCATCGAATTTCATAAGGTGCTTATTCTAAAATTTTAAAATTATAGTAGTTCTCGAATTCCGGTACCTAAATGGAAAAAAATTCTTGACTACTTGGAAGACTGGTCTTGCAAGGACATGTATCAGAACTGCCCTAACAACAACTTTGGGATCCTTGACCTTAAAGATGATTTTGAATCAGTTTTGGTGAAATAGTACAGGCAACTCTGTCAGAATATTTCAAAAAATATTTACATTCATTTATTTATTTTTATAGTTTTTGATTATAAATTATTGTGACGTAATAGTTTTACGACTGTTATATTAGTAAATATTTTTATAATAATTTAATAATAATAATAATAATAATAATAATAGGCTTAGCGAACCCGAAGGTTCGATGCCGATACCACCAAATTCCGCCTACACAGGTTCGTCCAATGTTCACCATTCAAGCCCAAGCTCCCGAGATCAGCCTTAACGCAATCCTCCCATCTCCGCTTCGGCCTACCTTTCGGACGCCTACCAGTCGGATCAGCAAATACTAACTTTCTCGGAATCCGCTCGTCATCGAGCCCAACAACTTTACTTGAGTCTCCGCGATGCAATCAGCTCAATTATATTCACAGGATGCAAGTTCCGCAATTCCGCATTATGCAACCTTCTAAACTCCCCAGTGGCCTCATCTCTCTTTGGACCAAATATTTTACGCAATACCTTATTTTCGAAAACCTTAAGCCGTTGTTCATCCTTTAAAGTAAGCGGCCACGTTTCACATCCGTAAAGAACCGTTGGAAGAATAATAGTTTTATAAATTCTAATCTTTAAGTTTTTAGATAGAAGCCGCGAACTAAGTAACTTAGAAACTAAACAATAACACGCATTTCCCACCTTTAACCGAGACTTTATTTCTTCCTGGATTTCATTTTTTCTAGTTATAATTGAACCTAAATACTTGAATTTCTCTACGTGTTAAAAAGTATGACCTGATACATCAATATCACCAAGATCGACACCGTTTCTGCTACTAATCATATACTTCGTTTTATCGGTATTTAATTCGAGTCCTATTTCTTTACCGGTTTTTATTAACACACTTGTATTTAGTTGTATGGTTTCCGTGTCTTCACCTAGCAGTACCAGATCATCGGCATACCCCAAAACCGGAATCTTGTCACCCATATTTAAGCCTTTCTCGGTACACATCACCTTTTCTATGACATATTCTAAAGCTATATTAAATAACACAGGTGAAAGGGAGTCACCCTGTTTCAAACCCGATCGCACCTCAAATCTCTCGGAATAATTATGACCGATTCTAACTTTATGGAATGTTTCCGACAAACACATTTCTACTAGGTTTACTAACTTTCTAGGTATTCCCTGTTCAATCATGATGTTATATAGCTTCTGACGGTCTATTGAATCATAAGCCTTTTTAAAATCGATATAAAGTTGATGGACTACACCGTTGTATTCCAATTTTTTCTCTAATATTTGACGTAAGGAAAATATTTGGTCAATAGTCGAGCGATTCCGCCTAAAACCACATTGGTAATCTCCGATAATTTCCTCAGCGTATTCCGTGATTCGACTAGTTAGAATTGACGAGAATATTTTATAGCATACTGGGAGAAGAGAGATCCCACGATAGTTGTTACAATCCGACCTCGGTCCTTTTTTGTGAATCGGAATAAGTATTGATTCTTTCCATTCTTCGGGCATTTTTTCAGTTTCCCAGATCTTTTTAACTAAAAAATGTATTTTGGAAACGCCCGCTTCTCCACACGCCTTGATTAATTCACTCGTGATATTATCATTTCCTGCGGCCTTATAACGTTTTAATTTTCCTATCGCCATTTCGACTTCCTCTTTACTCGGTGCGTCTATCCACGGTTCAGCGCTCTGATATTCAGAGAGAGG
The DNA here is from genome assembly GCA_023052935.1 of Piezodorus guildinii. Lineage (NCBI taxonomy): Eukaryota > Metazoa > Arthropoda > Insecta > Hemiptera > Pentatomidae > Piezodorus > Piezodorus guildinii. The sequence continues at coordinate 116,266,848 of CM041293.1, read as the reverse complement.
AGATTGATTATTATTTTCCATATTTAAGATGCCGTCAAAGTGTTGTTTAAATTTATTTAATATCTCAGAAGGATCCGCAATTACATTGTTATTTGCATCTTTAACCGCATTCAATAGAGGTTCAAATCTTTTACGCGATTTGTTTATACCTTTGTACATCTCTCTTACGTTATTTTCGTTTCTGTGTTTTTCTATTTCTATTATTTTGCCTTTAAGATACTCTCTTTTCTTATTTTTTAAGAGTTTTGAAGTTTCATTCTTTACTAACCGAAAATAAGCCACATTATTATCGTTTGGATTATTTAAGGAATTCAGTTTAGCGGTTTTTCTTTTTTCGCACATATTTTGACAATCCCTGTCGAACCAAGGTTTGTTCTTTTTATTTTCGATTTTTCCAAGACATAAATTACCGACCTCTTTAATATTATCCCTGATCCCTTCCCATAGTTTGTTTACATCTTTGTGTTCCTCGTCTGAGGATTCCAAAGCTTCGAACCGATTTTTTACTTCTATCGCGAATTGTTTTCTAATTTCGATTTAATGTTCAATTTAACTAAATCAAAATTCTCGGGACGAATATATTGGGTTGATGCAAAATTAATGCAGGTTTTTAGTAGGTATTGTAAATACGCCATATCTTTACTTTAACCATATATATTTAATCAAAATAATTTCCATCTGAATCAATGCACTTTTGCCAACGTTCAACAAGCTTTCTTATTCCACCAGAAAAAAAATCCGAATCTCTGGACTCAATGAAATCACGAAAAGAATTTTCAATGTCGTCCTGGTTTTGAACATTTTTCTCCCTCAAAAAGTTGTCCAGATGCCTGAAAATGTGGAAGTCTGTAGGAGAGAGGTCAGGTGAATAAGGCGGATGTTGGAGAACTTCGTAGCCCAACTCGTGCAGTCGTCGAAGCGTTGGTTGTGCAACGTGTGGTCTGGCGTTATCGTGGAGCAGGATCGGCCCCTTCCGATTCATCAATGCTGGGCAAAGACGTTGCAATTTTTGATTCATGCTGTCAATTTCTTGACAGTACTTGTCAGCAGTTATAGTCTCACCTCGATTGAGAAAGCTTTGACCTCAGTTGGTCGTTGTCCAGAGCAAGATGACGGCCCCGACCTTCCTTGTCTTCGAGGTCGAAATCTCCTCTGCGAAACTTCTGGAACCAACGCTGCACCGTGCACTCATTAATAGCCCCCTGACCCCACACTTCATTAATATTACGAGCCGTTTGCGCAGCGCTGCGCCCTAATTTAAATTCGTAAAAATAAATTTGACGAAAATCGCACTTTGACATTTTCGATTCAAGACCTTTGAACACACTGAACAAAACGATTTTACTAAACAAATTCATGGTGAAAGAGAGGGTATTAGATAAGGTTTGTTTTGGTATAATAATGATCAATGTTAGGATTAGCTTTGTTTACACAATTGGAATTAAGATATTGCAATAGAGGAAACCTGCATTAATTTCGCATCAACCCAATAGTTCGGTGTTCTCTTTTTTGTATTTAGTTTTTGTCGAAGTTTCGCGATTACTAATTCATGATCAGAACCGCATTCTGCACCCCGATACGATCTCACATTAATTATGCTACTTTGCCATCTGTTTTGTATTAAAACATGATCGATTTGATTCCGTGTTTGTCCATCCGGCGATGTCCACGTATACTTATGAATATCCTTATGTTTAAATGTAGTACTTTTGATTACTAGGTTTTTCGAAATGGCAAAGTTTATTAGTCGGGTCCCATTATCATTACTATATTCGTGCAAACTTTCTTTACCGATTATAGGACGATATAATTCTTCCCTTCCAACCTTTGCGTTCGCGTCGCCTAGTATTATCTTAATGTAATTTCGCGGTAACTTATCGTAAACCGACTCTAGTTTATCATAAAATTCGCATTTTACTTCATCATCACTGTCTTCGGTGGGAGAATGAATGTTTATAAACGCGATTTTAAACCAACGCCCTTGAAATATAGCAACCTATATTCTTTCACTAAAGAACTGTACGTCCCGTAATGCGGAAAGAAATCTATTCCTAATCAGAAACCCGGTACCTAGACAATAATTAACGCTCCCCCCGTACCAAATAGTATACTTTCCTTCTGTTAACGAACCCTCCCCTGGCCAGCGAACCTCTTGTAATGCAACGATATCTAAACGATACCCCTTAACTTCATTCACGACCGACTTTAACCCACCTGCCGTATTTAAACTTCTAACGTTCCATGTCCCTATTGTTAGATCTCTAATTTTCATCTTGCGCCATGATTCCCCTGAAGCAGTCCCCACCCGGAGACCCGAACGGGGGACTAGTTTACCTCCGGATAATGAGCGTTTTACCTCAGAGGAATCCATGACTTTTGGTGATATTTTGTGAACTAAAATATGTGAGTAGGGCGTTCGATCCTACGTCACACCCTCCAGCAAGCCTGGGGGACCGCTCTCATTGTTGGTCAGCGAGTCCATCGGACTTAGCCGGGAGGAGCTTCCGAGGAAATTCCACCGACCATCCCCACATCCGCCACCCGTGGGACGCTCCCCATACGCGGTAATGAGATCCGCGCGAGGTTTATAATAATTTACATTAAAATAATTATCTGAATCAAATATTTTAATATATGAATTACTGATGTAGCTATTTCTCAGCATAGGATTAAAAAAAAAAAAAATGTTCTTTTCTGATTGCTGAATATTGTATTAAGAGAATTTGTTAAGAGCGATTGCAACTTAACAAGTGCTTTCCTAGTGCTCGTCTTCTTGAGAAACATACATACAAATTTAATAATTGCTTCATTGTTATATTTTTCACTATGAATATAAATATCCATTCATTTTGTATTTATTTATCTTTTTTTGTATATGACATATAATTCTGTCAATTACTATCCACTAACCCTCTCCTGAAAAAATCACCCGTCCGTAATATATTGCAGACTTTATTTTACGCCATAAAACCAAATATATGTGCAAAAAAAGTAATAATAAAATTACACAAGTAATCTTTTTAATGATCTTATTTTACTATTCTAATCTGTAATCCTATAGAGGTCACATGTGGTGTTTTTTTTTTCATACCCTCTGGTTTTATTTTTACACAAAATACAAATACAAATATGATATGTACACATGTAACAGATATTTGTCCTTCTATTACCCGAAGGTATTCTAAGGAGGATTTCTATATGCGCTGCATGCACTATTAACCTTTCAAGGGCTTCTATGTCTGTATTTACCAATTACAAAATGGGAGGGACCATTCTTCAGGGTTTTGGCAATAAATTGAGTTCAGACATAGCCCGAACTCCTTCTCTTGGCGACAATGTCAACGAGAGGTAGTGATCCTTGCCATCTCCCAGGCTTGGGTGGTGGGGTGATATCAGAAAGCAATGGATTTGCACAGGCCTTCAGCCCATCAAAAAATCGTGGTGTAGTAATTAGCTTAGCAGCGTTATATTTCCATGGTCGCGGGTTCAAACCCATCAGATGGTCTTGGTATTTTTCAAACGGAGTAAAAAATCCTTAGTTAAGCCGTCATTCGAAGGACGGTGGTCCTGAGCCTGACGATGTCAGTTACTCGTTAAAGACACCTCTCCTAATAAATATTATGATATTCTCAGTTGCAGAACAAAGTTGTTTTTTCTTCTTCTTACATTTTAATTATGGATAGGCAAAACTCAGGACTCACTCTTTAGTACATCCAATTAGCCTTAATAGCATAAAGTGACGTTAGTAGAATAAACAACAACAAAACTATATGGGATCACTGTAGCTAGGCGGCTAGCATAACAGTCTACTATGCCAAACATCACGGGTTCAAACCCGCAAGTGGTCCTATGTTTTTTTAATAGGAGTAAAAAATCCTTAGTTATGCCGTCCTTTGAAGGGGACGTTAAAAGGTGGTCCCGAGTCTGTGCGATGTCAGGTATTCGTTAAAGATCTCTATCCTAATAAAACCTGGATAGGCTATAATAAAACCTGGATAATGCTACGCTAAAAAAACAGGTAAATATTTAAGTTGAACGAATTATAATGCTAATAAAACCTGGATAATGCTACGCTAAAAAAACAGGTAAATATTTAAGTTGAACGAATTCAATATCCAACTGAACGATAAAACTGTAAACATATTTTTTTAAAGCAATTTTTTGATTTTGAACTTAAGAACAGTAATTAATATACATGTATTACGCGTATATATGTTTGGAATGCTAAAGATTTTAGAAAACATATTATCTTATACTCAGTACTGTAAAAGTTAACGGAGAGTGATGAAAAGCCGATAAAACAAACTGATTGTCGTAGATAATAATATAATAAATTATTTAATAAAGCACATGTTTCTATTTAAATAATTCTTTAACAATTTGTTTTCGTTTATAAATTTGTTTAAAAATTCTTAAATTGATATAAGTAATGGAGGTAAGTGAAAGTCGTGTGTTGCGCGATTTTTTAACTTCTTCTCGTTGTAATGTAGAACTTTAGAGAATCTACATCCCCATAGAATCTTCAATATTTTGTTTCTTTATTCCGAAATCAAGTTGTACGATCCTTCTATAAATGCAATGGAAGGATAAATTCTATAAATTCTAAGGCATAAAAGCCCTTGAAATGCAAAAAGTGCATTCAGTGCACCTAGAAATATTCCTTAGAATACCTTCAGGTAACAGAAGGTCAAATATCCTGTGATGTATGTATATATGTGTAAAATAATAAAACCAGAGGACAAGAAAACAAAAAAAAAAAAATATCCTTCTATCCGTTGTTTATGTACCTAACTTCTTCCATCACCTTTTATACACATTTTTTTTTTCAAAATCTTCTTTTGTATTTTTTTTCTCATCCTCCATTTATTTTTCAAACAGAAACAAAAAAGTCATACATAAAGCATTAATAAATATTCCCTTCTTTTGCCCGAGGGCTTTAATTTGAATAAAACATTAAAAATTCACACTCTCTCTTTCTCTGAATCATCATTATTGTTTGTTGTCCTTATTTATTAAATTTTAAAAATTAAATCTTTCGGGTATAAAGTGTCCTTTAAATATAAGAATGCGAGAGAAGGAACTGGACTCTGTATTCCAACTTGAAACTAGGCCGAAACCGGCTTAGTAGGACAACATATTTCTAACAGGCATAAATTCAGTCTGTGGTCAGGAAGCGCTCCTATAATGTATGTAACATTGGTACCTTGCGGTTTTGGGATGGACTAGATGGGGGAAGGGTCGGAAACTGAAGCATGAACTTGGTTGAAATACCTCTCTGTAGAACCGGTGGTTGAGAAACTTACTCACTCAATCAAATATTTTTAATGGATCATTGAATCCAAAATTGTATAATAAAAGATTCATTTCTTAATTAACTAGATGTATTTCGCGGCTTTGCTCAATAATATTTCATTTTGTGTTGAATTACATACATTTGTGTTAGTGGTTAGATTTATACAAGAAAAATATAACACATACTACTTCGCCATATGTCAATCACTTACCTTTCAACTATGCACAACTAATTAAGTTATTATTTATTGTGAAATCTTAATTAATTGATGATTCCTTCAAATTTACTGTAGCACACCAGTAGAAGTAGTCATATCTAAAATTAAACAATATGCTTTTTAACATAAGCGTTGTGTATCGTCAAAACTCATTTCGAGGGTAAAGCTTTTCACTTAAAAAGACAGCTAACGTTAAAGTTCATATCCCATCCATTTAACCTTGCAGTAATTACCAAGGAAAAATTTTGAATATCCTAAATTTAATTAATTCTTTATATTAATCTAAAATTCTGTTCATTGTTCTCTTTTTTTTCTTTTTTTTTTCTAAAGTATAATAGTCAATAAGTTCTTGTATATGATAGTAGCGAAATGATTTTACTCACTTAAAAACATTTCAGTAATCTAATAACAACATGTTTCCATAAGAACCTGCGAACGGAACATTGATATAAAAGGCTGTATGCTTAAATATATTTGTTATAAATATCTTAATATCTTTGCTAATACATGCCAGATTAAGAAGATTCGCTTTAATGTGGTTAGAAATTGAATAAATGTATAAATACTCATTTGAAAGGTAATCAAATTTGTTCATTGTTTGTTTATTTAAAGGCCCTTTATGCTGTTGTGGATAATCGGACGATGCTACTGTGGGAGTCCTAATTTTTGCCTATCCAGGTTTAATTAGGATAGTGATCTTTAACGAGTACCTGACATCGCACAGGCTCGGGACCATCTTTTAACGTCCCCTCCGAAGGACGGCAAACTGAGAATTCTTTACTACCATTAAAAAAATCCAAGTGCTACTTGCGGGTTTGAAACCGGATCGTAGGAGGCTGTTATGCTAACAATCATTCTACAGGTAACCCCTCGGTAATCAAAATTTTCAGTTATTCAAAAAATAATGTTCATAAAGGGGTTAGAAATATATTTTTTTAACCACCCAGAGAACTAATATTTCCGATCTCAGCCTTCTTGGACATCTAGAAGGTAAGACAAATCTTCATTAACAATTTCAGTTTTGTAACCTTTATGGCATAACCACAAAAGTGAGTGAAATGATTCTTTCTTTTATAAATATAGATTTGTTTGTACCGTCCACTTGTAATAGATGGATGCATTTTTTCACTTGCACGCTTCATTAACTGTTTCTGTTTACAATTTTCTATTCTGATAACTTTAGCAGTATGTTCTATGACATTAGTACCCGCATCAGTATACTAGCGAAATGTTCTTCCTCTTCCTCTAATATATACAATGAAATTTTCCCTATAGGTGTAGCTAACATTTCTAAACGTCTCTAAGCATATGTTGATATTCCAAATCTGCATTAAGTAGTGTTGACTTTTAATTTATTTAAGTTTGAAGATTAGTTATATTTTTGTTATTATTTAAAGGTATACTTCACCTTTAAATATTTAGCTTTCCTATGGTATATTATACATCTCTATTGGGTTGTCCGGAAAGTTTGTAGAGAAATTTAAACAAAAATTAAAATTGATGAACAGCTTAAAATGTATTTATTTCATCTACAAAATAGTTACCACCGTTAGTGATTACCCTTTCCCAACTGCTTGGAAGGCCTTTATCCCCTTTTTTTTCCAAAAATCACTGTCCTTAAAAGTATTTGAAAATTCTTTAATCGATTTAAAAATGGAGGTAAGTAAAAGTCGTGTGTTGCCCTCACTAGATTTTTTCCTTTATGTTTTGATCTTTTGAGGCTATTTAAATTTCTTATTTTCTACAGACATCTAACACGATCTATCAATTTAGAAACGGGAGAGATGTGTGTTGGGATTTTTCTCCAAATAAACGCAAAATTTCCGGAATTAGTCTAGCACTGTAAGTAGCCAAATCATACGAGATTGTTGATCTAGGTATTCCACAAATGCAAGAATGATATTTCACACTGATTACTATCACTGTAATTAATTGTTCTATTTCAACTTTCCATAACTTACAGAAATGAAATACTTTATCATGATGGCGTTATTGTTGACCGTTAAGAAAACACAACAATCAGACAAACTCATGAGTTAAAGTAGTACAATTTTGTCTTATTAGTGTGTTTTATTCATTACCGCACCCCTAACCAATAAAAATAATTTATCTTGGGTCAAGGTTTTAATTTTGAAAATCCGTGCCAATTTTCTCTCATTTATGGATCGTAAAACCATAAAGATGAATCTTGTTAATAAGGAATTATTAAAACCTGTTTTTGGTATCCTAATCTTATCTGCAGTCTGTTAAATGTTATCTTTGAGGTGATTTTACCGTTCTTTTCCAAATATGTGATTCCTCAAAAATCAATTTTTTACTGCCCTTATAATTTATGATTTGTGGTGCTTATCCGTTTTAATTTTAATTTAACTGTGGTTAAAGTGGCTGTTTAAAACTGTGCTTGTCTTCTCCTTAAAACACTGGTTCTGTGTTCGGAAACGGCTATAGCAGAAAAATTATTTTTTGCTCCGTTATACGACATAAATCGACTCCGTGATTTGTTTTGAATGGTCATCTTATTATTTACCAATGGTCGAAAAAAAGCTGGAAGTTGAAGCCTCATTTCATGATCGTGTTTATTAAAAATCATGTCTTCAGAGATTAGCTTTTTGGCATGGATGAACCGTAGTGTACATTTTCGTTTGGTTCAGCTAAAAACGTCTTCAGGGGTGAATCTATTCCTTTAAAGGGATAAAGAGAAGCGTGGAAAGGCTGTAAAGAGACACAAGCAGATCGAAATGATTAGGTCGATGTGAAAGAAACATTGTTTCCAATGCCAATCTTTTTGAGATGTCTCGTTCATAACTTAAGCGCTGTTTCCAGGATACATGAATCGTCCAGCATTCATGCAGAACAAATATCATTTGGATGTTACTTCACTTATTCCGAGTTTGTGAGGCATCAACTTACTAAATGTAATCCACTAAAGGGGTAATCATTCTATCCGAACACTTCACTTGAAGATAGCGTTGTGTGTTTTTTAGGATGTGTTATCGTTCCAAGCAGGAATGGGTTTGTTTAGAAAAAAAATGTTGGTCCTCTACACCCTGTTTACAGTGGATTCGAACAGATTTGTCTCTGTCCTTAACCTCAGGGAATGTCAAAGAAATAATACTGCTTAATCTGACCTAATGAGACCGGTTATGAAGCTATGGCTAGCCGGTGCTGAATGCTGTTCGGATAGCCATGAAAACCATGCTTCTTAGCAACGGTTATGCATACACATACATCCATTATATAAAAATTGATGGCAAATATATACAAATAAATTTATATATATATATATATTATATAATATATATATATAATATAATATATATATACATATAATAGCTATGTTTTTGATCAACTGCTTTTCTAAGACTGCGGTACCTTCAAAAACTAGCTTACTTGATATCTTTAATCGCTGTATAAACTATATTTTATGAAACCATTGGATTTCCTTTCCAAAGGTATCGTGTTTACCGATCCAAGTAGGTGGCATTCAGGAGAAGATTAAAGTAAACAAGTTCCAATAAATGATATTATTATTTAAAAACAACTTACACTTATACAATCTATTTAAACTATGCCTGAGAATACTGAGGGACATTAGATTTAACCTTGCCATACAATATTACAATAAAGAAATACCTTACAAAAACTTAGCTCACTACCAAAGGTGATATTAGTCTTAGGCGCCCCTTCAAGGCTTCATCCTCCAGCTGACTCCCAACGGACTCTCCTCTTCTTGTAGACGGAACCCGACTCTCTCTTACTGGACTTCCACTCTCGTGGCTGGAATAAGATATACCTTCTCGAATCTTCCTTCTCATCCTCGTCAACTTGGGCGTGGCAGATATGGGAAGTTGGCGGTCCAGCCTTTGTGATATGATCATAAGTGTGCCTATCTCTAGGCCAGGCCTAATCCTCTTGTCGACTCCCGCTGGAGGTCTAGGAAGTTTCCCGAGGTATGATGGGGGGCCAGTTGGAGAATCCAAGGGGGGCGGGCACACTCCCTTTGTACTTTTGCCGACATAGACTTATCAATATTTATTTAATTAATATAATACTAATTCTATAATGAATTTCCATCCCTCAGTATTCTCACAATAGATAACAATATATATGTGTTTGTGTGTGTGTGTTTGTGTGGAAGACGGTTTTTATTAATTTGCATAATAGGATTTCTGGGTCACCTGTGGTTTAGGGACTAGCAGTCAGCTATGGTTAGTCATCGCGGTCCATATCTGGAAAGTTACTCTAGGATTTTTTTAATGGGAGAATCAAATGGTTATGCCGTCTTTCAGAGGGGTCGTAAAATGGTGGTCCCGAGCCTGTGCGATATCAGGTACTCTTTAAACATCCTTATCCAAATAAAACCTGTATACGCTCACTGTAGCATCGTCTGATAAGTACGTTAAATGAATAAACAAACAAACTGTCCTGATTACAATTGGTCTTCGTAAATTAACGTCCTAAACAGTTTTATAAATGCTGTTTTTGCCATATGGGAGTTTAGTTTGTCATAATAGCAACATTAGATGATAAGATTAAAAGTATAATAAATGATTTGCAGTAACATTTAAAAAATTTTGATGTATTAAACGATACAGTTCTAAACATCAATTAATAAATTTTTAGGAATATTTTTTGAAAAGTTTAAATTATGATAATAATTCTTAAATGCCAGGTTAAAAGAATAAGATAAAGCAAACGTTTTTGTTATCTGAGCCACTAACAGTGCAAACTTTATTTAACGTTATCAAAACGCAAACTTTGTTTAAACCAGTAAAAAAAAAAATGTCGTAATGATTCAAGAATTTGATTGGTAATGACCAAATTTTTATTTATGTTACCTAACACATTCTATTCAAGCGTTAAAAGAACCCTATTATATAAAGTAATATATGATTTATAATAGGTTTAATTTAATTGAAATTATTAGTTCAGTCTAGTTTTAATTCAAATCTGTGGTTCGGAACTATTTAAGATGATAAAAAATAATAACTACATATTTGGAGAATGAAAAATGTTTCAGTAGAAAATTATAAATAATGTATATTTAAAATATTGTAATATATACACATTTTAATTTAATCTTTATATATAATGAGAATGTATATATGTAAATAAATTAATTTTATATTAGTCTTAAAGTTTATCTTAATTTTAAATTAATCTTGTTTGGATAATTTCTTCTTGTTCTATTGTGTAATATTACTTTTGTTAATTATTGTTTATGCAATAATTTTTGTATGGAATTTTTCAATTCACTGCTAAATAAACAGAATTTATAGTTTCCTATGTTAATTAAAGAGCACTATATAAATACTTTTTTTGTTTAATATTTTTATTCAGACCGTGATCTACCAAGCTCTGGCATTAGGCATCCTGAACAAATATGGTATGTAGTGTTTAATACAGCCTCATAGTTACAACATTTTCAGTTCTTCTATATACAGATATTTTATGAATTGTTCCATAGTTAATAAAAATATTATTGCAATTTGGTACAGCCTTTTTTCGATCGACTTTCTCGATTTTGAATTTTCATTACGTATTATTTAATTATATCCTAATATTTTTAAATTCTCTGCAATAACTAATGTAAAAAAAAAAATCCTTTGACTCCTGATAGGTGAATGGCATTATAAGCAAGACAGTGTGATAAAAAATTTCGTTTTGGGAAAAAACATATGAACAACGTGTACCTCTATTTTCAATATCACTCGCTACTAAAAGAAAATGGCAAATGCCCAGTATTCTACGTCGTTAATCAGGACTTGTTTCTTTTGAATTTTATCTCTTAATTATGAATTTGAAAAATTATTTATTTTTTTTAAAATATATCAATATTTTTGGAAAATATATGATCAAAAATTCTATGGTAATACTTCTGAATTCGTGTTTACTGGCGTACATTACCACAAAACTAAAATTAATTTTTTTTATTTTTTATTTCGGGGTTATGATTTATTGTTGTTACCTATATTTACTTTTAATTAGTTTCGTTTTATTTTGTCATTAAATATTCTTCTTATTTAATTTTATTTTCTATAATTTTATTATTAATATAATTATTCGGATATAATAAACCATTTTGTAATCATTTGCAGCATTTAAAAAAAAAAAATTAACTCTATGAGTGTTATAAATCACTTATCAAATTAGAATTATTAATGTTCTTAAGTATTTATATGGCAGGTATCGCAAATGCTATTGGCCCATAACTCAATTTTTATTAAAGATAGAGAAAAGAAGTATTCAAAGCATATTGAACGTAGCAGTCATGATTGGCTATTTTCCTCGAATATAAATTGACAGTGTTGTTGGTTGGTTTTTATTTGATTAATTGATTAGTATACATATAACTTAATTGCCTACACAACTATATAATTTTTATGACCATAATATAATTATTCGGATATAATAAACCATTTTGTAATCATTTGCAGCATTTTTTAAAAAAATTAACTCTATTAGTGTTATAAATCACTTATCAATTTAGAATTATTAATGTTCTTAAGTATTTATATGGCAGGTATCGCAAATGCTATTGGCCCATAACTCAATTTTTATTAAAGATAGAGAAAAGAAGTATTCAAAGCATTTTGAACGTAGCAGTCATGATTGGCTATTTTCCTCGAATATAAATTGACAGTGTTGTTGGTTGGTTTTTATTTGATTAATTGATTAGTATACATATAACTTAATTGCCTACACAACATATATAATTTTTATGACCATAATATAATTATTCGGATATAATAAACCATTTTGTAATCATTTGCAGCATTTTTTAAAAAAATTAACTCTATTAGTGTTATAAATCACTTATCAATTTAGAATTATTAATGTTCTTAAGTATTTATATGGCAGGTATCGCAAATGCTATTGGCCCATAACTCAATTATTATTAAAGATAGAGAAAAGAAGTATTCAAAGCATTTTGAACGTAGCAGTCATGATTGGCTATTTTCCTCGAATATAAATTCAAAGTGTTGTTGGCTGTTTTTTCTTTGATTAATTGATTGGTATACATATAACTTAATTGCATACACAACTATATAATTTTTATGACCATAATATAATTATTCGGACATAATAAACCATTTGCAGCATTTTTAAAAAAACATTAACTCTATTAGTGTTATAAATCACTTATCAATTTAGAATTATTAATATTCTTAAGTATTTATATGGCAGGTATCGCAAATGCTATTGGCCCATAACTCAATTATTATCAAAGATAGAGAAAAGAAGTATTCTAAGCATATCGAACAATCATTCATGATTGGCTACTTTCCTCGAATATAAATTGACAGTGTTGGTTGGTCTTTCTTTAGCTCTTTGATTAATTGATTGCAATACATATAACTTGATTGCCTACACAGCTATATAATTTTTATGACCATAATATAATTATTCGGATATAATAAACAATTGTGTAATAATTTACAGCATTTTAAAAAAAATTAACTCTAATAGTGTTATTAATCACTGATCAATTTAGAATTGTTAATGGTCTTAAGACAAAGATAGTTATTTTTGCATCCCTGGTGCTTACAGATGTGTACAAAAAAACGTATCAAAATGTGATATAAATAATAAAAAGACCAATCATAGGATAAATCATGTTAATATCGATCATTATTTTAAATATATACAAAAAAACCGCCACTGGAACGGAGGGGCAGACGACCCGGCTAGACTGGATCCGGCAACGCCGCATTTGTGGAGGGGGTAGCCCCGGTTTGTCAGTAGTTCGTTAACTGTGTACCTGTTCAGGCTTGGATACTTGTTCAAAATTGGTTAGTTATTTGTTGATATTATTAGTAGTTTTGAAATATGTTTGACAATCTTTGGTATACCATGTAGTTCTCAATGTGTAGTTGCTGTACAGCCAGAGTGGGCAGTGGGTTGTTACTGGTAAATCCTTATTTTATTTGTTTGATAACATTTTTATTATTTATACTAATTTATTTTATTATTTTATTACCTTGCCCGTTATTTATACTAACTGTATGCTATGCTTGAACATATGTTGTTATCACTTTAAAGTATTCAAATATAACTGCCAGTTCTGATTTTCGTTTATTTTTAAGTTTAGGCTTAGTAAAGTTAGCGGATTGACATACTTTTATAATTAAAATCTCAAGAATCCATTTGCTCCAACTAATAGAAGTCATAACTTACAAGTAACTGTATCATGATTTACTGATCCATTTGTTGAAGTGTCAAAACTTTTTGTTGTTTTTTCAAATAATTTTGGAACCAATAGTGTTGGTTAAAGAGTAATGTCGTTCATTAACCTAATTTGTTTTTGGTTATTAACAATTATTAAAGTTTCCTCTATTTAATGCTTAACAATTAACTCAAATATTGTTTGTAACCTTCATCTTCTGTCCGTTTGTTCCACCAACCAATTAGTTCCTATTTTAAAAAAAAGTTGTAATGCAGTTTGTCACGGTCAAGAAATATTCAAATATATATACAATATTTTAAATTAAATACAAATAATAACATGATTCCATTTATTATATGATTTTCTTTATGCTACAAATAACAAACTCTCGGTACTGATCTAAGTATAATTTTTGATTTAGTATTTCATCTTAAAACAATATTTATTCACATAAATTAACCTTGATATCAGGATTGTGCTTTCTGATATAAAATTTATATTTTTTGAGGTATATTGCCATTTTTACTAAATACTAACTTCAAGCGACTAGAGTGATAGATGATAGATAACGTAATTTATGAGGTAATTCTTTGAAACTATCCACAATATATGCTATCCTTATCATTAAATATATTATGAACCTCTTTAAAAAGTATTGTTTCTTGACAGTAATAGTAATATTTATTTTCGATTAATTCCTTCTAGCGTAATAATACCACAGTGTTTTGGATTACTTTGATGTTCTTCCCTAAATAAAAATCTTAATTCTGTGTTACATCGTAAATTAATTTCGTTTATTAGTTTCAGAGATTACGTTAATTGTCTATGTTCATTGCTTTAATTAGGAAAAAAAATATCAATTGACATCTTGACGGAAATCCTATTAATGTACACAAAAAAAATTCTAATTATTTCCCCAAAAATTAAGTTCAAATAAATTATTTAAAATAGCTGCATTATTGTTATATTATATTATCGTTACGTCATGTCTCACACAATAAGCAATTATTTTAAAAGAATATCTTCAAATGTGTGTTTAGTTAAATTTAATATGTTTACTTAAAAAAATGAACCATCAAGGTTATCTGGGTTTTTTTTTCATTCTTAATTCGTACTATAGTAATTAATTTATATAAGAAGTAAGTTATTCTAAATTTCTTCTATAACCTATTAATAAGATTAATAACGATGGTTTCTTTCCGTAATTAATTTTAATTCTGTGAGGTATTTGCAAGTTCGGATTTTCAGTAGCTAGAGCACTCGGCAAAAAAAAAATTGAATCCATCTTTTTAGTTATTTTTTTTTATCGTAATATCTAAATATCAAGTTTTTAAAAAAAAAAATACACAGTCGGGTCTTTTCTTAGTAAGTGATTTTGTAGTTCGTTATGGATAATCATAATTACCGTGATAAGAGATGATTTATAGAATAGTGTTTGTTGACGTCCATCTACGGAAATTTATATGGATAAAGATTAAGAACAAATGGTTTTGGAATTACATGGGGTATGTCTATTTCCGGTTAAATCTTAAAGAAATAGAAAATTGAGGTTTTGAATCAAATCTACCTGTTAGTAATCTGTATCATAAAATAAATCACAAGCCGCCAGGTTTTGTTATAGATATGTATTTTGGCTGTAGTGGATATAGATATGTAGTGGAGGTTTAAATATTTTTTGTGTGTGACGTTTTTTTATCCTAAAAATGTATCTTTTTGACTTGCTCTAGCTCTGTTGGTGTTGTTCGGATCGAAAAATTGTCGACAGTTTTCATTTTAAAAATTTAATGGAGAATTTTTGTTATGTTACAAGCATTCCTAGGACCTATCCTTTAGGAGCTATGTTAGTTTAAATGAAAAAAAAATCAGTTTGTTACAAATATTGTTCTTAGCAACATAATTTTTTGGTATCTACTTTATAGGGCATGGAAGTGCCCGGCTGAAATAATAGAATAAGAAATTAACTGGGTTCGAATCCGAAACAGTATTCCAGTGGTTTACACTGGACCATTCCGCTTTATAACTACCTTTTAATTGAAGCTCTGTAATATTTTTATTGATTTTCGATATATGCATAGTTTCCGAGTTCTTAATGTATTTTACTTTCACTTACCTATTTATGAAATATATAGTAAGGGAAAGTATTGCGATCGTTATAATTTTCTAATTCCAGTTTTCAACGGAAGTACACATTTTAGGGTCTCCTGAGTCCAAAAAACCAAGTCCCGAAATAAGGTCTGTGTCTGTGAGTGTGTGTTGTAACTCCAGCTTGTAAACGAAGAGTCCTATGAAACTGAAATTTCACATTTAAGAAAAATAGCTTACTAGAATAGCCACTTAATACCATTTATTTTGCACCTTTTTACAATTTTTTGGAAAACGGCTCTAACGATTTTAAATTAAACTCGCTATAACGATTAAAAATTTAATCGGATTTAACATCATTTAGGTGTTATTCTGATTGAAATAGTCCGATAGGGCTTGAATGCCGATATTTTAAATTTTATTCCTCTAAATTACCTTTAATTTTGTGGATTCTATAAAAATAACTATATTATCTTGTTAGCATTGATGAATAACAGCTAAACATGTAAGTTGAGGACGTTTGAATAACTACTACAGGAGAAAACTGAAAAAATATTTGTTTAATGCAATTTTTGTTTTTGAACATCAGAACAGTAGTATACATGTTAGAAGGCTAGAGATTTAAGAAAAATATTATCTTATACACAAGATTATAACAGTTAATAAAGTGTGATGAAAAGCCGATAAAACTAATTAATTTATATAATAATATAATCGATATTTTAATAAAACACATGTTTATACAAAAATTCAAACTAATTAATTGCTCAGTATTTAATTCATTTCTATATCTAACTTCTCTAATCGATTTTAAATCCGGAGGTAAGTGAAAGTCGTGGGTTTCCAGCACCAGAAATTTTGGTGTTAATATTTTTTCCTATTTAAATCACTTTGGGAACAGCTTTAGGCGTTGGAGACAGAATAAGTACAATCCGATTACAGAGATTCGAGGTGCTAAAGATCTGCTCATGATCTGATTCAATGAATGAGCTAGCATTTCAGTGATCAGTGATGCAGCAGTAGTTCAATGAACAGAATCGCCCAACTAAGTGACATATACCTCCTGTCATTGTTATAAATCAGTTTTCTTCTTTTTTCATTGCACAAATCGTGCCCTGACTTATTTTTCTGCAGTCATTCTCTAGATGAGTCTCTGATTAGATAAGCTCTAAATCGTTTTAAAATTGTCTTGACGCTTTGGTTTATGTGATTTTTACTTTCACTTACCTGTATATGAAATATATGGGTAGCGATCGTAAAGTTTTTGAGTTTCCACCGCAAATACACATTTTAATGTCCAGTGAGTCCAAGTGACCTAGTAGATTTCTGAGATACTGCAATAAATTCAACAGAATTGGAGTTCTAGAAGTGCCACTTTCTTCCATGAATTTTCCATCTTATTATGATTTTCTCAAAAATGGATTTACCGTTTGTAGTAAATGTAAAATTTAATGGGATGTAATATCATTTAGGTTTCAATCTGATTGAAATTGTCTCCTAGGGAACAATTTCGATATCCAATTAAAGGAGAAAACGAAAAAAAAAATTTTTAATTCAATTTATTGTTTTTGAAAATAAGAAAAGCAATAAAATGTATAATATACCGTTAGAAAGCTAATGATTTTAGAAAAATATTATATTATACATAAGCTTGTAAAGGTTAATAAATAGGGATGAAAATCCGATAAATGTAACTGATTATTTTAATATAACATAATAGATTTTTATATAAAGACACATGTTTCTATTGAAATTCAATTTAATTAAATCTTTACTGGTTTCACTCATTTTTATCTCTAACTGTATTTGAAAATGCTTTAATCAATTTTTAAAACGGCTGTAAATGAAAGTCGTGTGTTGCCCTCACGGGATTTTTTAGACACCTTTACAATATTTTGACGTCCACTGAGTTCGTCCTATTGTTTTGTGGATTCGAAAAAACTAACCATTTTATCTTGTTAGGATTGTTTAAAAACAGGTAAATATACAAGTTGAACCAATTTCATAACCAGTTAATGGAAACAAAGAGTAAATATATTTTTTAATCTTTTGTTATAATATACCACTAACAAGCTAAATATTTGAAGAAAAACTTTATACTATGTACAAAGATGGATTAGGTAAAGAAGAATGATAAAAAATCTGGTGCGCGCAACACACGACTTTCACTTACCTCCGATGTTATTATAAGTTTAAGAATTTTTAAAAACATTCAGAGAAGAAAATAAATTGTTAAATAATTACATTTAGTTCCAGTAGAAACATGTGCTTTATTAAAATATCTATTATATTGTTATGTACGATAATCAGTTAGTTTTATCGGCTTTTCATCACACTCCATTAACTCATACAATTTTGTGTATCAGATAACATTTTTCTGAAATCTTTGGCTTTCCAATTATATATTATACATCAATATTACTGTTTTGGAGGGCCCGTGGCTGAGGGGCTGAGGGGCTAGCGCGCTAGTCTCTCATGCTACAGGTTCTGAGTTCGAATCCAAGCCCCGGCGGGGCTTTTATAAGGATTTTAAAAAATGTGGATTCACTCACAACCTCTCCCCCCGGGTATGTGAGACCCGTCAGCCAAAGGGTGGGCACTCACAAAATTAGTCGTAGGGAGTGATGACCCTACACTGAAAAAATTGCATCGTGAAACGTGAGTGTAAACTCGCAGGAGTTTACACCGCGAGGCCCAGGGCCTACACGGCCTGTCGCGCCACTGGAAGAAGAAGAAGATATTACTGTTTTTGTTTTTTTTGTGTTCAGAAACACAAAAATGGCATTAAAAAAATATGTTCGCTGTTTTCTCCTTTCGTTATATATCGAGTTCACTAAACCAATATATTTACCAATGCTAACAAGAACATATGGTTAATTTATTCAAATATACTAAACTGAAGGTAGTTCGGAGGAAGAAAATTTAAACTATTTGCATTACCTGTCAGACTATTTCAATCACAATGAAACCCACATCGTATTAAAGCCCATGAAATATTACACCGATACTGGGAGTTTTATTAACATTGTTAGAGCCGTTTTTGAGAAAATGGTAAAAAGGTGCAAAATGTATGGTATAAAGTAGATCTTCCGGTCGGCCCATTTTAAAGAAAATGTTGCTATCTTGGGCGTATAGTTATATAGTCTGAAATATTAATTTTAAGTTAGTACAATTTTCGTTTTGGCGCTAGAGTTACCACACACAGACCTTTTTGCGGGACTTGGTCATTTGAACTCAGGAGACCCTAAAACATGTATTGACGAAAACTGGAATTCGAACATTTTCACGATCGCAATACCTATTTCTTATATAGGTAAGTGAAAGTAAGAACTTAAAAACTAACTGTAAATGATTGTTGTAGGTAATAATTTCTATTATATTATTAACACGCGTTTCCAACGAAGCTCAATGTAATTAGTTAACCTTTTCCAAATCTAACTTAATTTAACAAAAGACGTAAGTCATGTGTTGCGCGTACCAGATCTTATAATTTAATAAATAGGCATTGTCAAAAAGTTAATAAGATTTTAAACGGACATACTATCATTTATTTATTTCTTTTTGTTCTTTCATAAGTCTATTAGTGGATTTTGAATATGTTATTCTGTGTACAATTGTTAAATTATTCTTGACTATTAAATCTTATATTATCTATTAAATCATATTATCTATCGAATTCTTGTAAATCTAACTTAGTATTTAATTTTAAAACTGATCCAATTAATATTTTTAAAATGACGTATCATGCTCTGATAGGGATGTCTTACAGATGTTTGACTTCCGACGTTTTTTTTTTTTTCTTACATCTATGTTTCTAGATTAAAAAAAAATAAGACAATATAAAAACGTTTAATATTTTTCTATTATCGAATTCCTTAAGTGAATTAAAAATAAATAATTATATAAAATAAATAAAAATAATAAAGATGTTAGGAAAAAAACGTCATTATATTAAGCTTCTTACTCTATCATACCAATACTTTAAAAACTTTTGTTAAAACATTTACATACAACTCTTTCATCCTTAGTCTTTATACTTCTAAAATTGTAATATTTAATATTGCAATAAAATTGTTGCCAGAATTATTACAATTTTATTACAACCAGTGATTTACAATTGTACATCCATGATCAGGCTAGTTTTTTCCCCTTAATTTTTCCATACTCAATAGAGGCTGCGTGTGCTCCAATACATATTATTGTATTATATATGATGATAATATATCTTTTTGACCTAAGCAAAGTCATGTAAACGTTAAAAAAAAAAAAAAAAAAAATGTACTGCATGAAGCTTAATAATCCTACTTAACATTTAGAATTATGCATTATCATTTTTTTCAGTTTCTTTGTTGACTAAACATGCATTCATTTAAAAACATTATTTCAATTAAAAAATAATAATATTTTTAGCAATTCATTACATTTTTATTAATTAGATTTATCATAAAGTAATTTTTATTTCAGTTTGATCTCCATGTTTTGGGCTGTTTTCATATGCAGTAGTATAACCTCTATATGATAGGTTGTTTATTCATTTAGGCTACTATGGGAGTTCTGAATTTTGCCGATCCAGGTTTTCTTAAGATAGAAATCTTTAAAAAGAACCTGACATCGCACCGGCTCGGAACCACCATTTTACGTCCACTCCAAATTATGGCATAACTGAAGATTTCTTAATTCCTTCAACAAAAAAAAAAACCTAGGGCCACCTACTAGGTTTGAACTAGCGACCTTGGGAATACAAAGGTGTTATCCTAACCTCTACACTACAGGTGGCCCCTATTTATTAATGTAAATATCAACATTTACATTTGAATGCCGAAGGACGCAATAACCACCTCCCTGATAGTTAAATACCACCAACAACCATGAATCGAATTCAGACAATTGTGAGACAAATATTTTTATATTATATTTTAAGTCTCTCTTTTTATACCTTTTTTTTTTTTAAATTATGAGATAGTCAAATCAAACATTATGTATTAAATTTATTTACAATATTTGTGAAATAAATTATTTTTGAGGCTGGACTATGGATGACAGACCTCAGTGTTCATCCAATAGTGTATTTGTTAATCGATAGTCTTACATATCAATCACTGTACTATTCCTGTGAATGGGATGTCTTAATCTTGATATTGGTAAATTTTAAACGTTTTAACGAAACTCTGCCTCGCAGCCAGCTTCTGTTCATTAGTGTAATCGATTGCAGAATAACTCGACTAAGAATCGATAGGCACTTTCCGTTTGATAAGCAGGAATAGTCATTAATGATGTGAAGGCCTATGATGATAGCTACTTCCTGATCATTTCTGATTGAAGCGTTCCGACCGTCCTGTTGTCTGGGTCAAGTAACTGCTTCGGTTCTTTCACCTTCTGTCTCATTTTATTATTTATTTTATTTTATTAAGGCATACGTTTTAAAAATAATTTATATCTTATGAATTTTATATAAAATATATGTATATATTTTTTTAAGATACTTTGATACTCCAGTTAAATTGTACCAAAAAAGTATTTGATTATATTCCTTTATAAAACAAACGATACAACTAAATTATAAAGAAACATTAAATAAATGATTAAAGAAAAAAAAAAAACAAAGTGTAATTATATTATATCTATACATATATATGTTATGCTTATTATTATAATTATTTCAAAATACATATTACAAATAAATTGTAGTATGATTTTAAGCATAAATGCATTTAATCACCTCGATTAATCCTTCCGTTACAAAAAACCCTTAGTAAAGTTGGACCCACCTGCTGCCTATCTTGAGCCAGCAGCTGCTGTCCACGTTTTAAGTTCCGGACCCTTTCTTCACATAGAAAACCCTCTCTCTTCACTTTCTCAAATCTTCCCTGGTCTTACTTCTACGGTTAGGAAAAAAAAGAAAAAAAAGGATGAGTCTGAATCAGTTCTTCCGTGTTTAAAGAGGATTTTTTCATAATATTTCTTAAAATTAAAACGTATTTCGAACTTAAAGCTATGAATAAACAAAACCACTCGGGTGTTTATGGTATCTTAAGGCCCACTTCCTTCTAGTAGTTGGTGTGGCAATTAAAATTATCATGTGTACGTCATTCCTAGACGGTTGTCCCTAATAGCTTAGCGAAATTGTTTTTTAGTTTGAGGTTTGGACGTTTTTTTTATTTCACTGAATAAGTTTTATTATTAAAAAGACTAGGTTGATAAAACATAAGTTTCATTAAATGTATTTATTCTTACATGTGGTGCTAGTTATTTTAATTAGTTTTGGTTTTACAATAATTAGTTTTAACTAAGTTCTCTTTACAACAAACAAACATTACTTTTCTCTTTGAATATTGTCATAACAGATTGTTTGTTTGTTTATTTATTTAACGTCACTTTATGCTACTAAGGCTAATCGGACGATGCTACAGTGGGAGTCCTAAATTTTGTCTATCCAGGTTTTATTAGGATAGGGATCTTTAACGAGTACCTGACATCGCACAGGCTCGTGACCACCTTTTAACGTCCCCTCATAAGGACGGCATAATTAAGGATTTTTTGCTCCCATTAAAAATCCTAGGACCACTTGCAGGTTTGAACCCGTGACCTTTGGCATAGAAGGCTGTTATGCTAACCACACAGCTACAAGTGATCCCTGTCATAACAGAATTAACTTCTTTTAAATATTGATTGAAATATTAGTAGGCCATTAAGTAACCAATTTAAACAATATACTACATTAAAAAATTCAGAGGCTGAGTCAATAATGTACATTATTAATATTATATATATATATATATATACAAACGTTGTTTCTTTTATGATTTATAAGCTTATTTTACAATTAACCTATCTTTACTTTCACTTACTGTTTTCACCGGAAATACACGTTTTAGGGTCCCCTGAGTCCAAATAACCAAGTCCCGAAAAAAGGCTGTGTATGTGTATCCTTGGTAAGTCAAGCGCAAAAACGAAAAGTCCTGTGAAACTGAAATTTCATATTTAAGACAACTATACGCCCGATATGTTACGGCAACTTTTACATCAAAATCAGCTTACCAGAAGAGCCATTTATACCATGCATTTTGCACCTTTTTAGGGTTTTCTCAAAAACGGCTATAACGGTTTTAATTAAACTCCCTTTATTGATGTAAAATTTAATGGGCTTTAATATCATGCAGGTTTTTATTCTGATTGAAATAGTTTGACAGGGCTTAAATGCCGATATTTTCTTCCTCTAAACTACCTTCGATTTTGTACATTCCAAAAGATTTACTATATCACCTTTATGACACTGATAAGGGACGGATAAATATACAAATTAGGCGAATTGGATGACCAACTAAAAAATAAAAAATAAAAACTAATTTTTTATGTAATATTGGGTTTTGTTGAAGATAAGAACAGTAATATGGATGTATAATAAACCGTTGGAAATTTAATGATTTTAGAAATAATGTTATATAATATCTTATACACAAAGTCGTAAAATGTAATGGAGAGTGATGAAAAGCAGATAAAACTGACTGGTTGTTTTAGATAATAATATAATACATTTTTTAAATTAAACAAATGTTTCCTGATTTTGATTAAACTCACTATATCGATGTAAATTTTAATGGGCTTTAATATCATGTAGTTTTCATTCTGATTAAAATAGTCTGACCGGGCTTAAATGCAGATTTTTAAAATTTTCTTCGTCTAAAGTACCTTTAATTTTGTAGATTCGAAAAAATTAACCATATCGTCTGATTGGTGATATATATATATATAATATTATAGTATGGGAAAGTATCGCGATCGTGAAAATTTTCAAATTATAGTTTTCAACGGAAATACACGTTTAGGGTCCCCTGAGTCCAAATAACCTAGTCCCGAAAAAGGCCTGTGTATGTGTATCCTTGGTAAGTCAAGCGCAAAAACGAAAAGTCCTGTGAAACTGAAATTTCATATTTAAGACAAATATACGTCCGAGACGTTAAAACATTTTCAATCAAAATCAGCTAACCAGAAGAGCCACTTTTACCATGCATTTTGCACTTTTTTACGATTTTCTCAAAAACGGCTCAAACGATATTGTTTAAACTTGCTATATCGATATAAAATTTGACGGGCTATAACATCATGTAGGTTTCATTTGATTTAAATAGTCTGACAGTTATTGAATGCCAATATTTAAAATTTTCTTGCTCTAAATTATCTTCAATTTTTTATATTCCATAAAAATAACTATATTATCTTGTTAGCATTGATAACAGCTAAACACGCAAGTTGAACGAATTTAATATCCAACTAAACGAGAAAACTGAAAAAAATGTCTTTTTAATGCAATTTTTTTATTTCTAACATAGAAACTGTAATATACACGTATAATATACCGTTGGAAAGCTAAAGATTTTAGAATAAATATTATCTTATGCACTAACTTGTAAAAGTTAATAAAGAGGGATAAAGAGCAGATAAAACTGATTATTTTAGATAATAATATAATAGATTTTTTAATAAAGCACATGTTTCTATAGAAATTCAATTTAATTAATTCTTTAATATTTTGCACGTATTTTTATCTCTAACTGTATTTGAAAATTCTTTCATTGATTTTATGGATGGAGTTAAGTGAAAGTCGTGTGTTGCCCGCACCACATATTTTCTCGCTAACTGTATTCGAAAATTTTCAAATTGATTGAACAATGGAGTTAAGTGAATGTCGTGCGTTGCGCATAATACGTTTTTTCTTGCTCATATTTAGAATAAATTAACTAATTTCTTGAAACTTACGGAAGAATAAATATTACGATTAATGAAAGAAATAAGATATTTCGTTTGGTGTCGTCTAATTAAGTTACTAGCCTACAAGTTGGTAATTGTGATCTATCATGAAAATTGCAGCCTGCTGATTCGCTACCTATCTAAAGTTAGTTATTCTTTGCAGTAACTTCATCGACCTTCGTTCCCAATTGACCAGAGGAACTAAACAGTTTAGTACGATTAACTGATGTCAGTCCCCAATTCATAGAGGAAATGTGTATTTATTTTGTGTTTTTTTTTCTCTTTTTTTTTTCTAATATACATTTTTAATTTGATGTAATTGATACATCCTGAAATGTACATTAAAGTCAAGTAAAAAGGGTTGAATGTCGTTTTTTTTTTTTTTTTTTTTATGTTATTATATGATGATTTCATTCATCACAATTTGATCGTTGTCTTAGGGATTTCATGAATGAAGAGATGCTGCATGAAGTAAAAAGAGTACTTCGTATCAGTAATTTCAGTAATATTCTCGTTACTTTATTTTTACTTTCGCTTATCTATATATGGGATATATAGTAAGGGAAAGTATTGCGATCGTGATAATTTTCGAATTCCAGTTTTTCAACAGAAATACACGTTTTAGGGTCTCCTCCAAATAATCAAGTTCCGCAAAAAGGTCTGTGTGTGTGTACACACGAAAATACGTACAAAAATTAAATTTTATATTTGAAACAACCCGAGATCTTACAGCAACTTTTTCATGAAATCGACTAACCAGAAGTGCCATTCTATACCATGCATTTTGCACCTTTTTACGATTTTCTCAAAAAACTGCTCTAACGATTTTGATAAAACTCGCCATATAGATGTAAAATTTAGTGGCTTTAATATGATGTAGGTTTTTATTCTGATCACCAACGAAAGGTTAAAAGAGCAAAACTATTTTTTAATGTAATTTTGTTTTTTTTTTATAATAAGAACAGTAATATTGAACTGTAATATACCGTTGGAAACAGAAAGATTTTAGAAATAATATTATCTGATACAATAAGTTATAAAAGTATATAAGGTGACTAGGATACATTATTACTGATTTAACAATTTAATACGGTTATATTATTTAATCTAAATCATTTGTTTCCAGCGAAAATGAAATCACGTTTATTAAAATCAACTTAAAATATTTTTAAATTGCAGTATAGTTAATAGTTTTTGAATTAATTTTATCAGTGTGGTAATTAAAAGGCGTGTGTGGCCGCACCAGATTTTTTTTTTTTAAACTTGCAGTTTTGTTTATAAATATAAATTAAAACGAGTCAAGTATGTATTTTCTATTTTTTTTTATTTCTTTGGATACTTAAACTTATTTTTCTCTCGTTCTGCTCTCCTGTCTCATCCTATTCTGTTATATATCAAATCCCCTCACACATGATTGCCAATTTTATGTTAACTACCTTAAAATTTGGTCATTTTACCAAACGTAAGATCTACTTTATACCATGCATTTTGCACCTTTTAACGATTTCTCAAAAACGGCTCCAACGATTTTGATCAAACTCGCTATATCGATGTAAAGTTGGACATGCTTTAATGCCATGTAGGTTTCACTCTGATTGAAATAATCTGACAGGGCTTAAATTTTAAATTTTCTAACTATTTAAAGTACCTTTAATTTTGTAGATTTAAAAAAATTGGTTCATCATCGAATTAGCATTGATAAATAACAGGTAAATATGCAAGTTCAGCGAAATTTGATAGACAACTAAAGGAGAAAAGTACAAAATATTTTTTTATGCAATTTTGTGTTTTTAAACACAAGAATAGTAATATAAATGTATAATATACCGATGGATAGCGAACGAATTTAGATAAAAATATTATCTGATAACGGAATTTAAAAGCTAATGATAGTGATGATAAGCCGATAAAACTAACTAATCGTTATAGAAAAAAAATTATAGATTATTTAATAAAATATATGTTTCTATTGAAATTCAAAATAATTGATTTTAACAAAGGAGGTAAGTGAAAGTCGTGTGTTGTGAGCACCAGATTTGTTTAATTAAGTAAACGTAAAATTACTTACTGGTTTTATTTAATATTCAAATTTCATAATTAAGTAAATCAGGGACTAATAAAGGGATTTGTTTGTTTTTCACATAATTTTAAAGAACATGTTAGACGCTGAAATTTGCCCAAAGTGGAGTCATTACTTTATCTTTTCCTTGGATGCGCATTTGATAACCCCAACTAGTGAAAGTGCTGTCGATTTTCACTTGAGCTCGGAAGCTAGAAGACATCTCGATAACAGTGGACCGTGCTCGATTGACAATTTGTTACGGGAGTCTTTTCAGCCAAGGGTCAGGCACCTTGTGACAGTTCAATCTTCTGTTGACATTTTTGAGAACTGTCCCTGTTTCTTACGCAACCGTTTTCATATTGTTAGCTTGTCAGTATATTGATTCGTCTCGTGCTAATGATGATTTAAGAAAATATAAGAACTATTATATAAAGTAAGAATTTAAAAAAAAGTTTAAAGAATTATATTTAATTTCGTTGAAGCATATGTTTTAGATTAAATTATATAACATTATAAAATTGTTATACACAATAATTACGACAATTTTTGTTGCTGGACAATATTGATGTTTTTCTCCCTGAGTCGGTTATCTTCGTTAATTTCGTTCTTAATTACATGTTACCCTCACACAAGACTGAAACAACAAATAACTGTTCGAAGATAACAATTACTACAACACTTACTAGACAACACGTTCAAAACTTCCAGTATATTACAAAAGACTCATTTACAATCACCATTATCAGACTTATTTGGACATATGGAATCGAGCTTGGGGCTCTACTAAACCATCTAATTTCCCCCGCATCCAACCTTACAATCTAAAATCCTTCGCAAAATCCTGAATGCCCCTCATTTTGTCACAAATCAACTCCTCCATAATGACGTAAACATCCATTTGTTGCAGAAATAGCCCGTGATAGATACACCTCTTTTCATTCTAAACTCTTTCCCACACTAACTTGTCCGTAATTTATCTTCCTTAGATATCTCTGATAACCCTCCTAGGCGATTGAAAAGAAGATGGCTTCGGGACCTACTGCCTTAAAATAGTGCTACCACTGGGTAGTTCTTTCTCTAGGCATTTTCATGACTTTTCTTCATACTGCGTTTTTACTCATTGTGTTGTTTAATACAGTTGTAAATTACAATAAATAAATTTTAAAAAACATGTTTTGGTTTGTTATTTAGAATCTTAGAAATAAGAGAAAACCTATCGAATTCGCAGATCATTTGAATTCATTTTTTGCATTACCACTTATATATATTCGTATATGTGTGTGTGTGTGTGTACTTCTTCTTAAGCTTGGGAAGAGCCTGTGGCTGAGTGGCTAGCGCGCTAGTCGCTCATGCTAAAAGTTGTGAGTTCGAATCCCAGTCTCCCAGTCCCGGCAGGGCTTTTATTAGGACATAATTAATTGGGGATTCACCACAGCCTCTCCCCTGGGTATGTGAGACCCGTCAGCCAAATGGTGGCCACTCACAATATTAGACGGAGGGAGTGATAATCCTACACTATCTATAAAATGCATCACGAAACGTGAGTGTAATCTCCTAGGAAAATACATCGCAAGGCCCACGGCCTACACGGCCTGTCGCGCCACTGGTAGAAGAAGAAGACTTTTTCTTAAATGTATTTTGGTTTATTATTTTCAATAATG
This sequence comes from Piezodorus guildinii, assembly GCA_023052935.1. Classification (NCBI taxonomy): domain Eukaryota; kingdom Metazoa; phylum Arthropoda; class Insecta; order Hemiptera; family Pentatomidae; genus Piezodorus; species Piezodorus guildinii. The sequence continues at coordinate 116,238,618 of CM041293.1, read as the reverse complement.
AACCGTTGTAATCTACGAACAAAAAATTAACCCTAACTCCTCCAAATTCGAGGGCTTACGTTTTATTATACGTAGGTAGGTAGGTAAGGTGTTTTAGTGCGATAAATTTCTTGATTTTTACGCCCGTTTATTATACTTAGAATCCGAATAAGGAATAAAAAAAATCCTTTTGTCCTCCATCGTCCTCGGCTTTTTCCCGAAACTACTTGACCAAGCTTTTGAAATTCGACACAAAAATACTAGGCCATTTAACGATGATCCTAAAACCTTGACGTTAATATCAGCGGATAAGTTTTAAAATGGCGGCTGATATAAAATAATTTAACTCAATTACTCAGTTATTTTAATTTTAATTGTATTATTACTTGGTGCTGTTTTAAGGTGAGAAGCTCTTTGTTGGGCATCCTGTGATTGAAGTTTTCCTTGAGACGTCCTTAGGTCGAGGACCTACCTGCTTTCTGCTGTTTCGTTTCGTAATCTTATAGAGGCTGTACATTGCAAGTCCGCTTGCATTTTCTCATTATTAGATTCAAATGGTTCTTCATTAGGGATGTCTAGATTTCACCTTCAAGATTGTAATTTTTTCTTATAAACTAATTTGTTAAATTATGTTTTTTACTTTTACTTACTTATATATGGAATATATAGTAAGGGAAAGTGTTGCGATCGTGAAAATTTTCGAATTCCAGTTTTCACATTTTAGGGTCCCCTGAGTCCCAATGTCCAAGTCCCGCAAAAAGGTCTGTATGTCCGTATGTATGTATGTGTGTGTGTGTGTGTGTGTGTGTGTGTGTGTGTGTGTTGTGGTAAGTCAATAGATCGTTGTATATTTCTTTTTATTAGAAACAATTTTAATGATTTTAATTATTCATGTTTACCTATTGATAAAAATAAAAGGATTGCTAATACAAACAAGGATGGAATTTTCCAGAAAAATAATAATTATCATCTGGGAATGATGATATGATCAGTTTATTTTAAGATAAATTTGCTCATAAGTATTAAAACTGGTGGGATTACATATATTTTTCAAATATATCCGTTATGAGTTTCGATATATTCGGCCTGACTGTAAGTAATTATATTTTTCTCTTGTGACATCTCTTCTTGATTGTACATATATCTTATTATTTCTTACTTTCACTATAAATGAAACATATAGTAAGGGGAAGTATTGAGATCGTTAAAATTTTCCAATTCCAGTTTTCTACGGAAATACACGTTTTAGGGCCTCTTGAGTCTAAATGACCAAGTCCCACAAAAAGGGCGGTGTGTGAAGAGGCAATGTGTCGGAACATTGTTACACAATATGATGTTATAATATTATTATTGATGATAAAATACTTTTTAAAGAATAGAAGTTATTAAAATTATATAATTAAGTCTTAATTAAGGTATTGCTATAATT